>CM031234.1:601656525-604449509 GCA_018340775.1 Taxus wallichiana var. yunnanensis
TCTTTGGCCATGACACTTGTGGGAAAAATAAGTTTTCACTAGAACAAATCAGTTTAGTTTCACCAACACTCTAGGACTAAGTCCCTCCTACTTGGAAAATAGGAGGCTCCCTTTATTGTATGCAAATAAAAACAATTGTGTTATTGGCCAATAGGCCGGGGGCTCTAAGAGGCATACCACAAAGGTGCACTTGTGTAAACATTTTGCACCTCATAGAAGGGAAGAATTTGCAAATAAGGTGAGATTGTGGGAGTGAGAAATTAAGAGAGGGGTTAATATTGCAAGTAGGCTAAATCATATTCTTACAATTATTAACCAGATTTTATCAACACACAATTAGAAGGAAAAACAACTTTTCTAATTATGAAAAGAAAAATGAACCATGAACATAAAATATCATTCATTCATTCATCAAAATATTTTACACTCTTCTTGGTCATACAAGATTGACATGTTCACAAAGATGCAAATGATAGAGAGAGGAAACATATGGAAGGGAAATGAAGAAATGTTATATTTGCTTGTTTTTTAGCTATCTACTCATGAAATCACAAAATTGACAACCCTTGAAATGAGGAAGTCATTACAATATATAGTTTCTCAAAATGACTCTTCACCTACCCCCCACATGAATTTTCACTAACCTTTACAACATGTGACCTTTCGCATTCCTAGGAAATAAATTGAGTCCCTTTTTTTTAATTGGAGGAGACTCATTACAAAGTACAACTATAGATCACATTTTAATGAATAAGACAAGAATGAAAATTAAAAACACCAACAAAGAAATAGAACATGAAAGAAGAGAGGAAGGGGCAAGGAAGAGAGAAAGGAGATGATATATCTACTCGAATGAAGATGATACACTTGTTAATGGAGACTCACTTTTTGATTAACTTTTAGAGAGTTCCTTTGGGAATATGTTGATCCCTTTGAACTCCTTACTATACAAAGACATCATGGGCGCAACTTTCTTGGCTTGGGAATGTGTACAAATCTCAAAGCTTTGAGCTAATTCTCAGAGGTAGCATTGATATTTTTCACTTCTTGAACCATTCCTATACTCCTTCACAAAGTGTTAGATTTCACAAAAATTATCTCAGCAAGAGACTCTAGTGTATCTTCATTGAAAGAAAATGGATCTCTAGCCTCTTTCTTGACAAGCTCTTCAAATGGTTTCACTAGATCATCCATTGAAGTTTTTCATTTACCATGGGTACTCCAAGTTTCGTACATCCGCATTGACATCTTCTCGCATCTTTAAAGTACATTCCCAGGTACAAGTCCAATTCATCAAGATCAAAATTTAGCATCTTGTATGGGGCAACAATAATTTTTTCCAAAACCTATGGCAAGTCTTCGATGTGGAATTGAATACTTTTCTCGCACACAATATGGAAGATTTGACTTTTCCCATTTCCGCCACTAGTAAAAAGTTGGTCCCAATGATCCTTCTCTTTTTCAATTTTATCTCTGGTCATCCTTACCTTTGTTTCAGTTGTAATTAAAGACTAAAACAATGATATAATCTCAGGAAGAAACATCTTACAATTTTCAAGAATCTTGCTCACCCACTTATCATTTTCCCTACCTTGCATCATGAAGCCTTGAGTCTTTTTGATGGATTCCGGATTGAATCTACTAATGGGAGTAAATTCTTTATCTAGAAGAAATGGAACGATATTTGAATCCATAAATTCTTGCACATAAGAGGTGATGTTTCTTACATGACATTCCAGTTGTTCAATTTTCTCCTTATACTCCTTGTTTCTTGCAAGAAGCCGAGTGTATGATTCTTTGAAAAAGTGTTCATCTCCCTCATGTGTTTCTATTCTAAGAGGAATGCTTCTTGTTTCATATTCACACGATTCATCTCACCCATATGATTTATTACCTTTGGCCAAACTACCTCAACATATTGATTTCCCAAAAATCTTCTCAAGAAGTAGGAAACAACTTAGGCTAACTTTCCCTTCTTCATTTTCACCATCGTGGATATGGCTTGAAAATCTAGAACCACCACTTTTTTGAACTATGTGGGCCTATCCTCCGATCATATCTTACACCCATGGGAATATCTCAGTTATTTCAGGCTCTACATTGGGGATGATTATTATTTTGGATCTGAGTTAGATGACACGTCTTGCACTAGTGGAGTTGGTGCAACCACAGAGGAGAAGATACTTTGAGTTATTGATGGATGAGCTGGGTCAATTTCTCCCTGTTTCTATAAGATTTTTTTTTCTCTTATCTTTTTGTGTAGTCTTCTATAGTGCAAAGCATTTGATTCCATTTATATCCATTTTTAGGGCTCTCTTGAGTGAGCAGAGCTTAATTTTTCTCAGTTTCTTTTGAAGAGTAAAGGTGGGATGTTTTTCTTTGAGAGTTGGGAAACCTCCCGATTCAATGAGGGAAGTTTTATTCTTTATGAACCATTCCTTGTATCTCCACAAGATCATTTCGGTTCACTTATTTATGTCCCCTGATTCACGAATTCTCTAAGAGACTTGTGGGAGGGGTGAGGCTTTCATAGCTTGATACTCATAATCATACATTTCAAGTACCATCATCTTCAATCCCATCCTCATACTAATAAAACTTGAATTTTTTCATCTTCCCAATTTTCATTGGCATATAATTAAGTTCCCGACTTCAAAATCATCAAAAAAATTCACCCAATAATCCTCTACTTGGATAACATGGTGTAAATCGGGAAGATGGAATGTTTCTTGGTTTCTCCGAATGTCGAAATCCACTCTTGGTGTTTATGAGTAGAGATTCAGAGGAGCGAAGGTAGCTTCCAAGTTTTTGGCATCATTAGCATTCTTATAGGAGAAGATCTCAAGAAATATAGGGAATGAAAAACTTTTCTTCTTACGATTCTTGAGCTTACCATTGATGTGAGAAAGCTTCCTACACAACTTGAATATCACAATCTTGTCGTTGAGATACCTTGGAACTTACGTGGAGAAAGATCAAACCTAAACACTTTGATGTATGAAAAATTTGAGAACTGTGTGAAGAAATACCCATACCTCTTGATCAAAGTAACAACTTGTGAAGATAACCTTGATTAATGATTTCCCTCTAGAATCGGATGAAAAACATAGTGAAATAATTGTTCACTCTTACAAAATGGTGGTTTCTCTCCTTCAGGTTCAATTGTGGATACTTCTCACAGTGATATTCTTTTGAGAATTTTTTTGGGTGAGGTTCGGTCCTATGAACAATCTTGTGCTCACAAGATCGTGGACCAAGTAGGATTTCATTGAAAACTTCTTCATAGCCAAAACTGGAGAAATTGTTGATGAATGTTTTTGTTGATTATCTCGACCCCACCAATCATCTTCTTACCCTCAATGATAACAAAGATGAACTACACCATTCAATCCTTAAAATACCTTGTAGCCTCTTCTCCCATCACCTTGCTCAATAGGATGATTGCATCTAAAAATACTTCATGAAACTCACTTTGAGATAGAGATTTCAATATGTGAGAGGGGTTTTCCCCTGTTTCAACCAAGACCCCTATATAAGGCCTTAATGATATGATTTTATTTTAGACCATTCACCTAATGAAAATTCCTTCGTGATGATCACTATTTTTTCCATGTTTGTATTTTTATAAACTAATAAATTCCTTTAGGAGTGAGCACCACCAGAATTGAGTTATCATCCACCCTTATGATTCTTGTCTTCGGCTCATAGTGATGAGCACATGCCAATACCAACTTTGTGCTATGAATAGATACATGATGACCACCCGCAACATATAATCCACTTATGAACACCTTATCATCCAAAGTAGTTCTTTGAGACTACCAAAATTCAATTCTTGAGATCTTCTAAGTCCATATGAGTAACATCGTTTTCACTCACACTTGGGTATTCCAATACTAGGGAAAAAACAAGATTTAGATCAGAAAATTTGAACTTAATTCCTGCAAAAATCCACAAGTTTTAGAATCAAAATGGACTTAGAGGGGGTGAATCAATCCTATAAATATTTCAATTCATTTACCATAACTTATAACATCATCCAAAAATACCATTTTTCATATACATTAAATGTGAGATTATTGTGTGTGCAACATTCATTCACAAGAACATAAAAAATGAGAGTGAATATATGAACACCATATGTAAGTGGGAAACCCTTAAGGGGAAGAAATCCCACTGAAACCTCTGCTAATAATACTCATTAAAAATGACTCCTATGAATATTACACATCATAAGATATTTCTTTAGTGAGGTACTAACCCACAAGGAATGCCAACCCTTAGTTTAGCAGGACACCAATCCTATAAGGAGGAATCAACCCCCTAAGGTGATCAAGCACCTACTCAACCAATTAAAATGGATGACCATTGAATATATGTTTCTTACAAAACTAATAGTGATCCAAATTCAGCTCCAAACACACCAAACCCTCTTCAAACTCTCTCTCTTCTAACTCGCTCAAATCTTCTTCTTCATGGGCTGAATTTTTCTATTTCCCTTAAATATATGATCCTCAACTCTTCTAATCTCATCAAACCTATCCTTAGCTCTGTCCTTAACCCCTCTATTCTCTCCTTTAAACTTCTATAGCTTGCTCATATCCCCATAGTCTAAATTCATTCGAATGAACAAATATAACATGATTTTATGCATGACACTAGATCACAAAATCCTATAGGTCGACCATGACCACATAGTTCAGTCATCACAATAATAAAATACATCAAGAGAATCATATAAATCATCTTAAAAGACCCAATTAGTTTTGTAGTGGTCACACCAACAAGGACAATCACCAAGACACCTCAATAGGCCAAAACAAGATCTTAGGGCACCAATGAATGCACCAACTCCAAGGTCATCTAGAAAAAATTCATGGCTCCAAAATCTCCACATAATCTAAGTAAATCTCCACAGCATCATCAAAAATCACAAGAATCACTACAACATCTTACGTCTCTATGACACACACCAAGAACCAAGCAATTCCAACAAGGTATTCAAGCACCCGAGTTCAGGTCCCCGAAAACAAGCAACTTCACATAGAAAAATCTTCATCATAGCTCAAGTGATATATCAAGGGATATGTCTCTAAATATAATTTCTGTAACAACTCACTTCAATCTCCAACTCATATTGTAATGTCTTCAAACAATCCAATCTCTGAAACTATTCAAAACTATTGAAGAGGACTCAAGAACCACCTTCGAGAGACAAAGATCCAATCATCTTCAAAGTAACTTCCAAGATCAACCAATACTTGGAAAAATTCAAGGAAACTTCTACCACAATTTTCAACTACTAAGAAGCATATTCCATTTGGAGAAAACTATGCCTTCATACTTGTTCCATCACACCTTCTTGATAGGCCAAATAGGGATATCTAGGCCACTAGGGTTTCAACATGAAACTAACTTATCTAATCAAACCAAATGCTCCAGAGCACATCATTTAATTTTTCTAAAATTAATCCATCTTTTAAAATGCAACTACAACAAGAAAACCCATCAAACTCAAGTCAAACCCCAAGACTTTCTTTTAGCCCTTAACGCCAAAATCGATAGGGCTACTTTGGATATCTATATCTTCAAATTTCCTCATTGTACCTTTAGTAAAACTTTTCGTTTCCATGTATTACATATCCAAATGATTATGGTGAATCCTCGCCATTAATAATGTTAATCCGAGTTAGTGTCTGAAGGTTGTATGCATTAAGAGAAGAAGATCTTGGAAATCAACTACTTTAAACACAAACCAAACTTGCATAAAATAAATCACACATGCAGAAATTTAAAGGCACACTTGCATAAATAAAGGTTGCATGAAAGAAATGAAACTTGCATAAATGAAATTGCTAAATTAAAAATAACTAAAAGATAAAAAACACCTGCAGGTTCACAACAAAAATTGTACTGAAGAAGGATCACATAACATGAAATCGAAGTTTACAACAAAATAAAAACTGCAGAAATAAAGAAACAAACATTAACACATTGATTCATCTTCCTTGGAATGAGTATCCATCTCATTCCTTGGAAGAGGACTTAATTCATACTTTTAATTCAAAACTTGCAGAATAACTTTACTTCAAAATATTGGAAAGAAAGAACATATCTTTATTTCTTGGGAGAAAAGAATTACATATCTCACTGTGGAAGGTTGCATTTATAATTCATGCATCCAACCAACTCCTTATTTTAGTAAATACAATCTGATCTTATCTTTATTCCAATCCTAACAACTAAGATCTCCATCTCCACAAAATATGGAGAGATATATTATTGAGTCAAATCTTATCTCACTTATTTAAGGAAGATTTGCTCCCAAATCTTCTCCTTGCTTTTTGGTAACAAGAATCACAATAATTTTATTCTCCTACATTATTGGAAGGATTTTTTTCCTCAAAATATGATTTTTACCAAATACCTTTCTTGGATTTTCCATTTGACTTTTTGTTTTTGATTGTGGAACTTTTGATGCTTGTCTGATATGTTTTTTCCTCAAACTGCAGTTCACTAAAAGTTATATTTATATTTATTGGTAAAACCTGTAGCAAATCTGAATGAGGTTTTTGTTAAAAACATTGCTATGAATAAAAACCTCTCTCATATTTTCTGTTTGACTTTTCTATTTCTATTTATGAAACTTTTAGTGCTCGTTTGATACACTTTTCCTCGGATTGCAGCTCACTAAAAGTTAGATTTCTCTTCATTGGTAAAACCTGTAGCAAATATGAATGAGGTTTTTGTTAAACACATTTCTATGAACAAAAACCTCTCTCATATTTTCCATTTGACTTTTCTGTTTTCTATTTATGGAACTTTTAGTGCTCGTCTGATACACTTTTCCTCGGACTGCAGCTCACTAAAAGTTAGATTTATCTTCATTGGTAAAACCTGTAGAAAATCTAAATAAGGTTTATGTTAAAAACATTTCTATGAACAAAAATCTCTCTCATATTTTCCATTTGACTCTCTGATTATTCATAGTCCCCATTTGATGCAAGTTCGAAAATAGACTTGCGAGTTCCGGAACTAACTCTGCGAGTTCCTGAACTAACTCTGCAAGTTTTGGAACTAAACCTGCGATTTTCAGAACTAACTCTATAAGTTCCGAAACTAACTTAAAACAACTATAACTTTTGCATACGATCTTGGATTGAGATGATTCTTTTGGGAACTTGCATAATTTTTTGAGAGGAATTTAAATATTAAATCAGTTTGAGTTTAGATATACCATCCATGATCAATTCCAATTTTCCCAATACTATCATTATCTTTCCTTTATGGCCTACATACACAAGACTTTTCATATTTTCCCAAATAATCAATAGGATTAGTCAACAAAATAGATAACAAAATATTTCTAAAGAATGAACAAGATATATATCCTATATTCTATCTTAAGAAAACTATAAGTTCCTAGATTACATTTAAATCCACTTTCAAAGGTAACTTGGAAGGACAAAATAATGGTAATTTATGGCCAATTTATGGCCTCATCATATGGAACAATTCACTTTTCATCATAAAGCTTCCATCTTGGCCTTGAAATTGCAATTTTTCACAAAATAAAGGATTTTCTCTCACTTCCTAAAATAGCTGGAGCATCAAACCACCACCAAAATGAGACATAGAAAATCCTATTTAACCCTTATGCATCAAATTTTCTTACACGACAATTTAGAGACCACACCATGTAATTATTCTAAGCCACTCTGTTAGGAGGGTTTTAGATAGGGTTTTGACCAACTTGTCTTCTTAACGATTGTTCATAAAAGTATGACAATAAAATCAACTCATTATTTTTTGAAAAAATATTAGATCAATGAAAAATCATCCCCCAAATCCTTAGACTCCTACGCAGAACCCACGCATGTTTATGAGCAAAACAATATGACCTATCGAGTTGGTTTTGGCTTCCTAAGAGCTCAGCTTTTGCTAAAAACACATTTCTTGAAAAATCTTCACAATCTTGACCTGAAACTTGGCATGAAGCATAATGATAACCTATTCTAAAATTTACAAATCTCATCTATGCTAAAATACATTTACAATTCTCCGTACACTAATACTTATATGTGCATTCCTAATTAGTTTTCACCTTCTTGCTCCACAAGGACCTGAAAATGCATAAAATAATTGAGATATGACCTGAAAATCCTCGTATAACATGATATGATCATCAAAATTCTCTAACCTTTCTTCAAAAAACTGACATGCTCCATTTCTCATGTTACTATCTCATAATGCTTGAGATAGGTCTAAGAATAGGCCTAGAATGACCTAACTCAACCCATACAACTCATGAAATGACTATAAAGACTCATTATAGACACTTATAAACTTCTTACACATCATATGGACCATGTTTGACCTCATGAAAACCTTAAACAATTGTTGTAAAGCTCATACTATGACCATACACACTAGACCATGCTCCAAGACATCATGACAAGACACCATGATTGGAAACTACCGATTAACCTTCAATTTTGACCTTGATTAACACCTCATGGATACTCACATGACATCTAAACACCATTTACCATCAATAACCTTTGACATCAATGAAAACCTAGGACACAATGGACAAGAATATCCCCCTTTTTCATTGATGGCAACCACCTTCAAAAACATTGATGGAAACCTCAAGACAAAATGTCTACATGAATCCATTTTTCATGTTTCTAATACTACTCTCCCCCTTTAACATCTATAAAAAAGGATACAATGATAAATCAATCACGGAAAAATGACAACGCAAGACATATTGACAATAATGTGTTCAACTTACTTGTTTTCATAACTCCCCTTGACCGTACTTGTTCTTCTTGACCTCATCAACAATAATGAAATATCCATGGAGCTGAATGATCATCTACATAGATCCCCATTGTTTTCATGAAAATGTGCAACAAGGAAATTGACAATTTCCAAGCACGACAACGATACCCTAGTGTTAATTTTTTCAAGTCCCATCATTCCAAGACACCCCGGTCTATCCAATCAGTCCAAATGACCTCCTGAATAATGTAATCTCATCCCCCTAGGTGATTTAGGTAAGTATATTCATCACCCCTAGGTGATTTTAGGGAGTTTTGAAAAGATACTATCTTTTGGCAGTATTGGGAAGGGTTATCGCTAGCCTTCCCAGGACTGGATTCAACTCCCTGGAGTGGAACGGAAGGTAAAAATTCAACACAGAGATGAAATGAAGACCTTAAAACATAATAGAAATTATTTTTGAAGGTTTGGGGAAGTTTTACAATACTTGGAGCAGTCTAAGTAAAAAACAGGGTTCACAAGCCTAGGCGGTACATAGGCCTAAAACAATTGTTGGGCTTCAGAAGAAGATTATGGGAGCTCCGGATGGAGTTAGGAGAAAAACAAAATATATACAAAAATAGGATTCCAAGGCCTACATTATGGTGAAATAATATTTTTCACAACACTTTAGCGCATCAGGTCTGTAGGCAGTTTTTCTTAGGCATAGGTGGAGTACAAAATAAAAATCCACTTTTTTAGGGATAAAATGGAATAATCAAGACATTATACCCACACCATTGGATTCAAAATTCCATTTCCAGTCAAGATCATATAAATTTTTTCCAAAAACGTCCATCAGGAGCTCAAGTTATCACATTACAAGTTCAGGACTTAGCCAAATTTTTGGGAGGACACGTGTCAGCACCAGGAGCCTGGCAAGATTTTGTGTCCATCACGTCCCCCAAGGTTAGGGACACCAAGGATGGAAAATTTTTCCCAGCCCCCTTGAAGCCCTCATATGACCTCTTGGACCCTCATGTGACCTCCAGACTTGACAGCTTCAAATTTCCAAGTGCTTTTTTGAAGCATTCATCCCCTGTCGTTTGGATCGAGCGCCACGTGTCACTCCAGACCACCGTGTAATTTGATTTCCCTTATGCAATTGATGTGGTAGACATAAGACCTTGAAAAATTCACCCATCCCCTATGGGGAGTCTTTTGGACACCCACGTGACCGCAGTTCAGCCCCCAGGTGCTTATTTGGAGCGTGCATTCCTGCCGTCGTCGGATCGGGCGCCACGTGTCATGCTCTTGACCACCGTGGAATTTGATGTCCCTTATGCACCTAAGGTGGGGGACATCAGACCTTGAAAAATTCACCCAGCCCCCATAGGGAGTCATTTGGACACCCATGTGACCTCCTTTCAGCTCCCAGTGCTTTAAATCAATTGCTTTCCTCCTTCATTCCCTGTCGTTGGATCTAGTGCCACATGTCACCGTCTTGCTCATTATGGAAATTGATGTCCCTCACGTCCTTGAGGTTAGGGACATAAAGCATGGAAAAATGTGCCCAAGCCCTACCTGTGCATATCTTTTTGAAATTTTTCCAAGTGTCATTTTTTTCGCTTCTAACTTCTAACAGTTGTGTGTGCACTTCATTCCTCCATACTTCCTCTGCAACTTTCTTCCATCACTCCACCATTGTAAGAACTCAAACCAGACCTGCTAAAAATTCACTCCCCTCCCACTCCATGAAAGCATGTAGGTCTCAGAAGGAATCCTCATCAAACACAGAAGGAGAAGCACGAAACACAAAAGGAGAAAATAGAGAAAACTCCATAGCCATGAAATGAGAAGTTGAAGAAATCTCCCAAATGGATGCATGAAACAACAAGATATATTTTTCTGATCATTCCTCTACCCAAGGCCATCAAGAAGAAACCTTCAAACTCCCCCATGTGTGACAGAGCATCCACAATGAAGAAATCTCCTTTTCGGCTCAACAAAGAAAGAAGTGGGATTTCCCGTCAAACCGGCTCTTGGATCGAAGTAAGATTACACGTGAAGCACCAGAAGTAAAAACCCACATAAAAAATACACATTTCTTTTAAAACGGAGGAGAAAACAAAACCTGCAATTTTGAGGTCCATTAATGGTTGTCATACCCAAAAGCACTGCTAGGTCTCGAAAATTAAAACTTTAAAATCTCCTGGATTATTAAGCAGGCGGCCCAAAATTTCAAAGGGAAGATATTGGGAAAAAAATCATATCAAAAACTTTGTTCCACGTCAATTTGACTCCCAGAGGTAAACTTTCTAAAAATAGCAGGTCTACTACATAGGAACTGCTATTTTGGGAAAGTCATCGATAGAAGAACCTGTGAAGAAGACGAAGACATTGGAGGTGCACTACAGCTGAGAATCCACCAAAATGGACATTTTTGGCACTTACTAAAAATAGTAAGTGTACCCTCGAGCACCTGTTGTTGCAGACTCACAAAGACACCCACGATGTAGATCAAGCTTCTAGGTTGATGTTCGTGCATCCAAAGCAGATTGCACAACATGGAATCCTTTCTCCAAGCGTGGGACTTGTAAAGATGAGAAAAGATTCTCTAGAGAAGGCTGGTTCCTATTCCTCTATTCAGATGCACACAAAAATGTAGAGGGTTTGCTAAAACCTAATCTAACTTGCCAAGGAGACAGGGGTAAGAAAATGCATAGAATAAAACCTAAACTACAAAGGTGATGCACCAAGGAATGTTAGACATTCGCTTTGCAAATTTAACACATACCACATAGATGCAATACAAACACCATGCACAGGTAACCAAACTGCAATAAGAGATCAAAATGACAAAGAATGAATACATGAGAGGGTTGAGAGTCAATCACAACACATATATTATTGCTCAAGAGTCGATACTGATATCATTGCAAAGGCTAAGAGGCAAAAAGATTGGAATTACAACCCATATGGGAGGTTTGAAAGCTCCACAATTTCTCTTCAAGCGAGGGAAGAAGGGAGGAGGCAAAACAAAATGTCCGACCCCCTTAAAGGAGCTCTTCTTTACAATATATATCAAGAAATGAGAGAGGGAAGAGAGAGGAAATCCAGAATCTGCCCCAACCACTTCTTGGTAGCATTTAAAATCATCTCATTATGACAGAAGCGGCGGATCCTAGCAAAACGGTGGGCTGTCTAACAGGAGCGGCGAGCTGTCTGCTTCATTAAAGTTGGTTGTTGAAGCATTACTTCTGTCTATCACCACGCGTCAGAGACTTTTTCTAAATTTTCTCCCTCCAAACTGCACCAAAATGTGAGATTGATCCCAGAATCATGTAGATAATTTCAACAGCTTTCCGTTGATATAAAGAACGTGCAAATCCGAGCTCTGGATCGAAAGATACGAAGGTCTGAAGATTTAGGGCACAAAACAGGCAAGAACAGGTTTTAAAATCTTTTCCCGCGCTCTACCATCTAGACGACACGTGGCGTGCACTCGATTCGCTGAGTAATTCCCTCTCTCCACCTTTTCGCGGGCTTTTCTTGTGGGCCCCTTAAACTTGGACACGTGGCACTATTTCATTGGTTCGGATCAGTGCTCGAAAACTCGCCCCTTTGACTTTTTGGACCTTTTTCCTTGGCGACACGTGTCATGCTGTGATTTGTCCGTGGGTCTGCCGGCTCTTTCGCATCCACCGCATCTTTTTGCCCCGGATGTCCCAAGTGCTTCACAGACGAATCCTCCGATCCACCCGAAATGGGATTCCTCGTCCCTTCTCTCGTTGGTGACACGTGGCGTGAGCCGATTGGATTTCAGCTCAAATTCGCGTCCCGCGCATCCCTTTGTCTCACTTCTCCTTATGCTGAAGTTTCCTGTTTCGGCAGTAACCGGCAGTTCAAGGCCCTTCGCGTCCATTTGTCCTAGATGTCCCTTTTCTGTTTGGGCCGCCTGGAGGCTTTTCGGCCGATCCGCGCCTTCCGCGTATAATTGTTCCAACTGTCCCAAAGGCGGTCTTGAGCAGGACTTAGCCAATTTTACGATTTTCTCCTGAATCAATCTACTTGCTTGGAACTAAAAACTCTGATGCATGTTATCAAATTAACTCTGGGGGGTGAAATTTGGATAACAGCACCTACTAAAAATAGTAAGTTGATCCAAAAGGAACGAGGAATGCAAGGAGAAAGAGGAAAACTGAGCCGCAACATCCAATTGAAGATCGGGGACCTGATTTCTCATACTTACTAAAAATAGTAAGTTGATTTTTTGGATAGGTCAGAAGCCTTCTCAGGATTATGAAGTGGAGAATAGTCGAGAATGGAGCCAAGTCCACTATAGCAACTCATCCTTTGGCATAATTCTTCTTCTTCTTCTTCCTCTTCTATCTCTCTCTTCACTCCTCATACGACACTCTCTCTCTCTCTTCAATGTTATATTTTTGCGTTGAGGGTTACACTTTTTAATATGACTTAAATGACTTTAGAAATATAATGTAAATTAATTCACCTTACTATTATAAAAGGGACTTAAATATTTAAAGTGGAATATGAACAGTCTTAAGTCATATTAAGGTATTCGAAAGGTCATGAGGAAGACGATAAGTCACCTCTCATTCTATAAATTGTAACGCCATTCCCATTGCAAAGGGTTGGTGATTGATCTTGTAAACTCAAGAGTATATTGCACCTTGAGAGAACAAAGGAGATAGCTATTTTCTTCTATTCCCCTCCCCTTCTCAATTTCTTCCATTTCTCCACTATGTACAACTTTTGTCTAATCAATCATCAAACAAGAAGAAGGAGTTTCTATCTTTCCTTGACTAAGGGGTTTCATGATACCGTGTGTTCATCAAATTCTATTTAGTCTTGTTATTATTTGCAGGGTTGTTTCTTCTCATAAATGCATGTGTTGAAGTTTCTAACTAGTGCGTGAAGGAATATGATTTTCTACCTGCAACATTAGTTCTCTTACCTCTTTTCTCACTCCCCTTTCCCTCTCTACAGAAGAAGACTTCCCTAGCAAGAGATTGCTAGCTTTTCCGTAGGGTCAGTGGAGTTCCCCTATTGGATCCCCAGTTGAAAGGCCACCACAAAAATCCACCTTTTCATATGCATGCACATACGGCATATACCCAGACCGATTAAGTAGAGGGACTCGTGACTCCCGGAGAGTTGTTGAGAAATCCAAAAGTTTGTCCACCCGACAAATTTTTGTGCCAACAGTTTTTGGCACCCACCGTGGGGCAGATTTAGCAGCATCTGCACCCAAAATACGACCACAAGGTCCCAAAATTCAAAAAGAAAAATCAAATATTAAAAAATTTAAAAAAGGATTTCATGAAAGTCCATTGCTGAAGGCTACACTACTGATTTCTACACGTGTCTTTTCATATTCCCACTTCAAGAATTTCAAAAAGTTGGCTGAAGGAAGACACACCAGGTTGATCAGGTCGAGAGGTGTTGATGATTTCAATTTCAAGGCTTCACAAAATCAGCAAGAACGAATTAGAGATAATCCATACTTCTTCTCTCAAGCCTCCTCTCCATCTGGATCTTCACGAAGTTCACCGGCAATCCTATCAAAACTCTTGTGGATACTCCACCTTCAAATTCTCCCATTTTTCAACCACCATTGAGCATTGAGCTCCCAGAAGAAGAAGAATTTGAAGAAGAATTCGTAGAAGCAAGAGCAGAAGCAGAAATGACAATGGCAGATGAAGAAGAAATACCTCAACCCATTGTTCCATGGGGAAGGAATACAAGCCCGCTTGCTCTTGAGCCACCTCTCCACGATCTACCAATGGGTTCCCGCAAGAACTTTCCAAAGTTCAAAGGTGACAACACACAACATCCTGAAGAACACATTGCTACTTTCACGACATCATGTGGAATTATTGGTGTCTAGCATGAAGATGTTGTTGTAAGATTGTTCGTGGAGTCCCTCCAAGAAAAAGCAGCAGAATGGTTCTACCTCCTACCTTCCCGATCCATCACTGGTTGGGATGACATCAAGGCTACCTTCGAGGAAAGATTTAAATCAACTAAATATTGTCAAGACCTCTTGGTGCAATTGGCTCAAATGAGGAAAGGAGAAAGTGAAATGATGAGAGACTTCATGGCTCATTTCAAATGGTTGCTTCGTAGGATACCAAAAGAAGATTCACCCTCTCAGAACAATATCAAAATATTCTTCATAAATGCTCAATCACTAGAGGTAGGCTTTCTCCTATGAAGAGTTCAACCAAGGAACATTGTAGATGCACAAAGGAGGGCCATTGAATTGGATGACAATCTCATCCTCTCTAGAAAGATCAAGAATCCATCAAAGGGCAAGGCCCAACATCTTGGAGATGAGAGAACCAATCCATCACTGCAAAATTTGGTGAATGAAATGGCCTCTTTGAAGAGGGAATTATTTGAATGAGTTTCTTCTCAAAGAAGAAACAGAAATCAGATTGTGGGAGCACCCCAAAGGCTCGCCTTGAGGCCCCACCCATGAACATAAATTACATATTTCAAGAAGATGAAGAAGAGCTTGAACAAGAAAGTGAAGGTGGAGGTTTCCTACAAGGTGATGAGTTTGAGAATGATGCACAAATCAGTTTTTCTGAGTATTCTAGAGGTTATGAAGAAGATGAAGAAGATGCACCCAATTTCTCATGTGTGGTATTCACTCATTCTCAGTCTAAGAAAAGAGCATCTCCCTCCACTGCTGCAAAAGAAAAGAAGGTTGATGATCCTCCTATGGAGACTCCAAAAATAAAATAATCAGTTGAGGATCCCCAATTCCATCTTCCATGAAGTCTGCATTGTTGGATCTTGATCCCGTAGCAAGTAAGAAGACTCCCGAAATCCCAAGTCTTCCAATGTCTCTTCCATTTCTAAACCTAAATCTAGCTCCTACAAAATCTAATTCCTTGAAAGCTCCTAGTGTGCCATTCAAAATACCGTCCATTCCTCAAACATCAAATCCTGCTCCTAAGCCTATCCAGACTCCAAAATTAGTCCCTTCACCCCCCTTGTTCGCATCTTCCCCTTTGACTTCATAGAATATGTAAACAAGGCCAAAGTGTAGATTACTGAAACTGAATATTTGCAGACTCATCCTAAAAAATTTGAGAGGTTCATCCGATATATCAGAGTGGTAGTCTAACACCCAATGTTGTAACATCCAGTCCAAAGGAATGCTACCAAACTCACCTACACCTCCCTCACAGAACATGCTTTCTCTAAGTGCATCAAATACTGATAAAGTTGAACCTTTCTACATCTCCCTTCTTGTTGGAGAATATATATTGAATAATTTCATAATAGATTCTGGTGTTTCAAACAACGTGATGCCTTTGAAGGTCGCCAAGGCTCTTAAACTTACAATGACTCCACCTATTGGCTCTTGTTACTCTTTGGAATCAAAAAGGTCTCACTTGTAGTTAAGGTCAAAGATGCATGGGTGTATCTCACCAAATTTCTGGACAAGAAAATTTCAGCGATGAATTTGGTAGCCGATGCCGCGGCCTCATTCGGAATGTTATTGAGTAGAAGTTTTTGCGGAGACTTGGGAGGGAAAATTTAGATGAATTGGTCATCCGTAACCATACTAGTGAAGGGAGACATGGAGAAATTGCTTCCCGAGAAGAAAATGAGGTACACTGTATGAAAGTCTGGAATCCCGAAGCTAACATCTTGTATCAAGGTAGCAGGTAGATGAATCACTTTGTGGAAACCGAGGAGGAAGAGGATATTCCCATCTTGATAGGGCCAGACATGCCTTCCCAGAGAGATTTGGATTTTGAAGAAGCAATGAGGAGATTCAAGCTACAAGAGGGCAGCCCCGAATTGCCGGATGATGCAAACCATGAAGAAGAGGAGATGGCTCTTGATGATTTTCAAAAAGAAAAATCAGCTTATGTTCTTATCCGTGATGAAGACATTTTCACATTCCCATTTGAAGATGAGGACTCCCTTGATCATGTCACCCAAGAAGAGACCAAGCCAGTCTATAATGAGCCCTCAAACAATGAGAAAGAAATGTCTGTACAAGAACTTCTTAGATCCGCAAAAGAAACTGAAGATCCTGAGCTCAGCCTCGAGCTCCTGATGCAAGCCACAAATTTGCAAGACAAGTGTGAAGCTGATGTGAAGGTTGGCCATATTGAGATAAGGAAAGATGAAATATATGATGCCACTCTTGAGCTAATGATTGATGGATGCAATACCGAAATGGAGATATTTTCTTTCCCATTTGAAGATGAAGACTCTTTCCATGACGAATAAATTGAAGAAAGGAGTTTTGAGACCTCTAAAGATGAAGCTCTTTTTGATGAAGGATCGGTAGAGTGCAGTGATTCTCGAGATGATGAGGTAATCCCTCCAGATAGTTTCCTTGAGCTGCAAAATAAATATTCTTCAAAGGCATATCAAGATGAGCTATAGGAAATGATGAAGCATAACTCTGTGCAAGAAATATTAGATGCAGTAGAAGTTGTGGAAGACCCCGAGTTGATTCTCGATCTCTTCACTCATGCCATGAACATATGGGACAAGTATGAGTTTTCCTCCAATCCTTCCTTCAGTACTCAAATGCCTCACCGTGGAGTAGAGATAAAGGATGAATCAAATGTTTCTCATGGAGAAGATGTCAATGAGCATAGGCCTGGGAAAGAAAAGAATCAAGAATGTTCAAGTATTTTGAACAAAAAGCAGCCCTGGGCAGCGATGAGATGCTCAATGGAAAATCAGCTATATGGATAAACATGGAAGGAAACTGGACACTATGAGACCGACTTCAAAGAACATGAAGACAAGAAATTTTTTATGTTTGTGGAGCCTATTTTCATGTTAGAGTGTGGTACACCTTCTATGTGTTACACTTGGGTATTTTTACAATGTCCCGCTTGCCACGTGAGTGGGTCGGGGGGTTTGGGGGTGAAGCCCCTCGATGGAAGGGGGTTCGGGGCGAAGCCCCCGAAGAAAATTTTCATGGGTGGTTTATTAACCCATGGGTAATGGGTAACCGTTATGGGCTATTTTTGGGCCCATGTTTTTTTGGTACCCATTGTTTTGTAAAACCGCCTCTTCGGTTACCCATAGGTTTATGGGACAGTTTTGTTTTTCCCCATGGTTTTGATACCCACGGTTTTGTAAAACTACTTAAGCAGTTGTCTATTTATATGGTCTTATGCATATGATAGATGTACAAGCAAATGTATTACAGATGTGTTTTGAATTCGGGTTTGAATTCTGTAGAGTTTGTTGAGCATAGCTCCAAACGGATCTGGGTATTGTATTGAGAGAGTGAAGGCTTGTAATAAAATCTGAGCAAGTGATTCTTGGTGGACGTAGCCCAAATTGGGTGAACCACGTTAAATATTGTCTCTCTGTGTTGTGTTATTTATTCTGCACTTTTATTTGAGATCTGTAATATTTTCTGCATATTAGTTTCTACTGTTGCGATTCTGCAAGAGATTATTACTCATATTTTATCTCTTATTTCCTAACAAAATTTCCAAGCAAGGAAAAGAGCATAAAGAAGCTCACATGGAATCAATCCTACAAAGTAAAAGGACAATCATGGAAGCACCTAGCTTCCATAAACAATTAAGGAAAGGAGGCTACTTTTTGGAACCCGTCAACAGCTTCGCAGAACATCATCATTCGGTGTTGCCTCTTCAAGGGTAACTTTTGAGAAATGAAAAGTACTTCAGTGAAAGTGGGTTGTCCCCCGACTTGTACCATAGGTGATTGATAGGTGTGTTTCCATTTCTATTGCGTGTGTTTCCTTCCTATTGTGTTTCGTGTGTTTCCTTTCCTTCATTTTGTGTGTGTGTGTGTGTTTCCTTCTAATCTTCCTTTCTAGAAGTTGTATATGACTCACAGGGCCCAATGAATAAGGCACTAAACGAACTATATGGTCTAAAATTGAGATTTTGGATTCCCATGTCATGTCCCCAAGCTAGAGCTAGTTGTTTTCATGCAAATGTGCAATAGGGAAATTAACAATTTCCAAGCACGACAATGATACCCCAGTGTTAATTTTTCCAAGTCCCGTCATTCCAAGACACCCCGAGTCTATCCAATCACCCAAATGACCTCCCGAATAATGTAATATCATCCCCTAGGTGATTTAGGTAATTCTATTCATCACCCCTAGGTGATTTAGGTAAGTCTATTCATCACCCCTAGGTGATTTTAGGGAGTTCTCAAATGATATCTTCTCGGCGTATTGGGAAGGGCTATCGCTAGCCTTCCTTGGGCTGGATTCAACTCCCTGGAGTGGAACTGAAGGTAAAAGTTCAACATATAGATGAAATAAATACCTTAAAACATAATATAAATTATTTTTTAAGGTTTGGGGAATTTTTTTCAATACTTGGAGCAGTCTGAGTAAAAAACAGGGTTCACAAGCCTAGGCGGTACACAAGCCTAAAACATTACTTGGGCTTCAAGAAGAAGATTACGGAGAACCGGATGGAGTTAAGAGCAAAACAAAATATCTCCGTAAAGAGGATTCCAAGTCCTACATTATGGTGAAATAATATTTTTCACAAAACTTTAGTACATCAGGTCTTCGGAAGTTTTTCTCAGCACACGTGCGTATAAAATCAAAAATTCAATTTTTCTGGGATAAAATGGAATAATAAATACATTATACCCACACCCTTGGATTCATAAGGTCATTTCCAGTTAGGATCATATAAAATGTTTCCAAAAACTTCCATGAGGAGCTCAAGTTATCATTGTTACAAGTTCAGGGCTTAGCCAAATTTTTGGGAGGACACATGTCAGCACCAGGAGCCTTGCGGGATTTTGTGTCCCTCACGTCCCCTAAGGTCAGGGACACCAAGGTTGGAAAAGTGCACCCAGACCCCTTGAAGCCCTCTCAACCCTCATATGACCTCTTAGACCCTCATGTGACCTCCACACTGATGTGAGCTTCAAATTTCCCCAGGTGCTTTTTTGAAGAATTCATCCCCGTGCGTCGAATCAGCGCCACATATCATGATCTTGACCATAGTTCAGCCCCCAGTGTGCTTCTTTTGAGCATGCATTCCCTGCCGTTATATCGGGCACCACATGTCAAGATCTTGAGCACCGTGGAATTTGATGTCCCTTATGCACCTGAGGTGGGGGACATCAGACCTTGAAAAATGTGCCTGCACCCCATAGTGAGTCATTTGGACACCCATATGACCTCCTTTCACTCCCAAGAATTTAAATAAGATTTTTCCTCCTTCATTCCCTCGCCGCTGGATCTAGTGCCACGTGTCACCATCTTGCTCATTGTGGAAATTGATGTCCCTCACATCCCTGAGGTCAAGGACATCAAGCATGGAAAAAGCACCCAAGCCCTACCTATGCATATCTTTTTGAAATTTTTCCAAGTGCCGCTTTTTTCGCTTCTAACTTCTAACAATTGTGTGTGCACTTCATTCCTCCATACTTCCTCTGCAAACTTTCTTCCATCACTCCACCATTGCAAGAACTCAAACTAGACCTGCTAAAAATTCACTCCCCTCCCACTCCATGAAAGCATGCAGGTCTCATAAGGAATCCTCATCAAACATAGAAGGAGAAGCACAGAGCACAGAAGGAGAAAATGGAGAAAATTCCATAGCCATGAAATGAGAAGTTGAAGAAATCTCCCAAATGGAGGCATAAAACAAAAATATATATTTTCCTGCTCATTCCTCTACCAAAGGCCATTAAGAACACACCTTTAAACTCCCCCCATGTGCGACGGAGCATCCACAATGAAGAAATCTCCTTTCCGACTCAACGAAGAAAGAAGTGGGATTTCTGTCAAACAGGTTGCTGGATCAAAGTAAGATTGCACGTGAAGCACCAGAAGAAAAAAACCACATCAAAAATACATTGTTCTTTGCAAATGGAGGAGAAAACTAGACTTACAATTTTGAGGTCCATTAATGGCTACCGCACTCCCGGAAGCAAGCTTTGCCAGTTTGAAAATTAAAACTTTAAAATCTCCTGGATTATTAAGCGAGGGCCCGAAATTTCAAAGGGAGGATATTGGTAAAAAAACCATATCAAAAAACTTTATTCCACACCAATCCAACTCCTAGAGGCAAACTTTCTAAAAATAGCAGGTCTACTATATAGGAACTGCCATTTTCGGAAAGTCATCGATAGAAAAACCTGTAAAGAAGACGAAGACATTGGAGGTGCACTACAACTTGAGAATCCACCAGAACAGACATTTTTGGCACTTACTAAAAATAGTAAGTGTGCCCTCAAGCACCTGCTAAAAATAGAAAGTTGATCCAGAAGGAACAAGGAACGCAGGGAGAAAGAGGAAAACTGAGCCACAACATCCAATTGAAGATAGGGGGCCTAATTTCTCATACTTACTAAAAATAGTAAGTTGATTTTTTGGATAGGTTAGAAACCTTCTCAGGATTAGGAAGTGGAGAATAGTCGAGAAATGGAGCCAAGTCCACTGTAGCAACTCATCCTTCGACATAATTCTTCTTCTTCTTCTTCCTCTTCTATCTCTCTCTCTTCGCTCCTCATACGACACTCTCTCTCTTCAATGTTATATTTTTACGTTGAGGGTTGCACTTTTTAATATGACTTAAATGACTTTAGAAATATAATGTAAATTAAGTTGCCTTGCTATTATAAAAGGGACTTAAATATTTAAAGTGGAATATGAACAATCTTAAGTCATATTAAGGTATTCGAAAGGTCATGAGGAAGACGATAAGTCACCTCTCATTCTATAAATTGTAATGTCATTCCCATTGCAAAGGGTTGGTGATTGATCTTGTAAACTCAAGAGTATATTGCACCTTGAGAGAACAAAGGAGATAACCATTTTCTTCTATTCCCCCTTCTCAATTTCTTCCATTTCTCCACTATGTACAACTTTTGTCTAAGAAATCAATACAAGAAGGAGGAGTTTCTATCTTTCTTTGACTAAGGGGTTTCATGATACTTTGTGTTCATCAAATTCTATTTGGTCTTGTTGCTATTTACAGGGTTGTTTCTTCTCATGAATGCATGTGTTGAAGTTTCTAACTAGTGCGTGAAGGAATATGATTTTCTACTTGCAGCATTAGTTCTCTTACCTCTTTTCTCACTCCCCTTTCCTGCTCTATAGACGAAGACTTCCCTAGCAAGAGATTGCTAGCTTTGCTGTAGGGTCAGTGGAGTGCCCCTATTGGATCCTCGGTCAAAAGGCCACCATAGAAATCCACCTTTTCATGCGCATGCACATACAACAGCTGCACCAATTAAGTAGAGGGACTCAAACTCCCAGAGTGTTGGCAAGAAATCCACAAGTTTGTCCACCCTAAAAAATTTCTTGCCAACACCCATAAACCAATATTCTCCAAAATTTCCTTCATTTCTAATATACACCACCATCTATGTCTATGCAACTAAAAATCATGGCAAAAATGTAAGATTTTCCTTCATTCTCTGTCATATCACCACTTACAACCATGATCCCTAAAGAACACTTTTAGACCAATTTTGGAAAACTAATTCTTACTATAAGATCCAACTCAACCTATGAAACACCATCTAATGACTCCCCCTTTCATAATATAAACATCCTCTAACTATTTCAATAGAAATAAAAACTCATACCTTTACTCAAGGTCATATAAATGGATCAAACCCAATATCTCGGTCTTGAATAAATTATTAAGTATTCTATCTTTTTCTCATGAAAAACAACACCTTAGAGCTTTGAAAAGTTTCACTTTTCAATATACGTGTAGTCGACAATCAATCCTATCAAATAGTCCTTCTAGACACTTTATACACTTGATGGAAGAATATACTCAGCTCTTCTAGACTTAAGAGGTCTCCATGCACATGTTATGTGCCATATCAAGACACCATGGCATACTTTACTCTCACTCAAACATACTTTTCCTACTACACTCCTAGCTCCATACTACAAGGATGATAAAACAATCATTCATCAAAATATGACACACAAAATTATTTCAAAATAATATCAGTCATCAAGATCATTGTTTGATAGTCCTTTTATTTATGCCATTATGACAAGCCATTGTTACACATGACTCCTCCATGACTTGTCTTGACTTCACTCTGCTCCCCTAGGTCAACCTACCAATATGTACTTAAACCTAAGATCTCACAAAATTATTTTAGTTAGGCTTGTTAGAAGCAACAATCTTATCATCATAAACACAATGAACATATCTTATAGAAATTATCACATCTATTACATACTTCAATATTGCTTGCTAATACCTTCAAACATTCTTGACTAGCAGCATTTTCAGCAACATTTCTTGGCTTAACAAATCGATAAGATTTAAGAACATGTTACATGCCTCTTTCATTATACCACATACTTCTTAGAGCTCTAAGTTATGTTTTTACCATACAAACCCTCTCCATGTACAAAATTTACTTCATGTTTATTAGACTCGAGACAATCTTAAAATCTTACTCACCCTAATTGACTAAATGAACTCATGAGAATGATCATATGAATAATTTTCCATACCTTGTTTCTTCCTCTGAATTTGTGTTTGTCTTTGATACTTTGACTAAGATCTCTTGCATTATTTTTCAACGCACTTTAAGACCTTTACATCACTTTGTCATAATCCTTGAATATAAATTATTAGATACACATAGTAATAGACCATCTTTACATCTTAACTTTTTACTAACAACAAGGATAAGAGACAATATGAGACAACCTTCCTTGAAAGTAGACTAGGACACTTTCACAACCTTTACCTTCATATAGGAGTCACAAACCTCTTTAAAACTTATGACAATCATGAATTTTACTTTGTAACATGATAGTACCTTAATGACCTCTTAAGCTACTTGGATATCTTTAAGAACACATCTTAGCCATATGAGTGCATTGTTATCGAGGCATCCTTTACTTAACAACACTAGATCTTAACTTGTCATAATTTGGAATCAATATTAAAACATGTAATGCATACCTTGAAAATCATAATTTTTATCCTTAGTGGTACATGATATCTCATTAATTTTCATAGAGCTCTTAAAACTGATGATATCTTTGTTCAATAATGGGAGTTTAAAACTTGCAACACTATTCCTTTTAAGGTCTATCACCATGATGATCTTCATATTTTCTCATCATAGCTTCAAAACCTAGAACACCCTACTCATACTTCACTTGTATTTCTCATAAATGTAGCAGAGCATCAAGATATCCTAAACATACTTCAAATACATTCAAACACATTTTTCATTATAAACCTTCTCATGTAGTCACCCATTTTGATGTTCATACCTGCATTTCTCAAAAAAACTCGACTTCTAAAAACAGGGACATCATACCTCATGGAGTTAAAAATTCTACTAGGCCTTGGATGACCTTACAGTTTACTGACCATGATAACACCCTCACATTATAGCAACACATAATTTTGATGAAATATAGGATACATACACTCTTGCAACTCTTGTGAAGACTCTTTACACCACTAAATCAACCTTCTTATGAATTCATATTCAGATTAAAGCACAACTTGTTCTCAACAAGAAATCAACAATAAGACAGATATGACTCTCCTTTGAGGAAATATATTTATCAATGCAAGACATAGACTTTTGAGTCCTTCACAAGACCTTAGATTCAACCGTAAGAGTTCTCATTGAGCTTAACAATCGACACCTCGTAACTCCTAAAAACAACCAAACACCTTATGAGTGACACAAGAGAGAACAATACCTTTATTTGGAAATTACACCGCACCTACATTTCTTCCCATGAGATATAAATTCCTTCAAGAAGCATATTGAATACATTCTATGTATTTTAGGACACTAAAGCACCTAGAACTTAGGAGATTCCCAAATCTCCATCTTCCTCCTATCCACATTGTTATCAATCTTCATAACCCTCTTTCTCTTCTTAGGCTCACTAGGTTTGATGTCCTCCTTGTCTATCTTCTTATTTTCTTTCTCCATAGATAGGATCCCTGTCAAACACATATGATTCTCCTCTAATTTTTCTTCAACCATAGCAAACATACCTTCTTGTGTTGATGTTTGACCTGATTTGAGCTTGGCATCCTTATTCTTAGCCTTGTTTGTAATGACCGTATTTCTTACACCATTTGCCTTCATGTCATGTTTTTACACATCAGACCTTCTTAGATTCATTCTCTTTGACCTTGTTTACGTGGATAACCTATTTTTCTGTCATGGATTTACCCGATTCTCCTTTAACTCGCCTCTATAGGATCGATCAATATCTAATTTTCTCTTGTAGATGTTCATTTTCACCCTACAATAACTTGTAATGTGGCCAATATTTTTACATTTTAAACAAGAAAAATAATTCTTACCTCTAGGAACTTCATTTCTCCAACTTTGTCTAAATGGTCCTTGATAGCATATCTAGCAATGTGACCAAGAAGATTATAGTTGTAGCACACAACCTTATTCATACCTTCATTCCTTCATCTTTGTCTAGATGATTCGTGAAAACAATGCCTAATAATATGACCCTTTGCATAGAAGTTATAATAAGTTATATCTCTTTACTGATATGAATGATCATCCCTACCATTTCTCCATGAAATTACATTCTTAACACTCCTACATTCCCTAGCCCTATGACCAAAGATATTACAGAATAACAAACACCATTGAACTTACTTGTGAATTTAATAGCATTGTGATGTATTATGATGTTATTTTGAGTCCTTTTATCCCCCTTGGCTACAAAGGGTCCTTAAATAGATAAAGCATGTTGATCTTCCTTCTTAGCATCTTCCTTGAAACCCGGACCTGATTTGTCATTTGAGGACCTTTGATAGATCAACAAATCACCAAGATTACTAGAGCTCTTCTCAAACCTTTGATACATACTCAAATTTCTTGATGAACGTTCTAAATCTACAGTTAAATACTTCATAGCCATGTTAAAATTCATACACCGATCCTCCTTAGATTTGAGACTTGTAGTGAGCATCCCAATCTATGTTTTTAGTTGAATACATTCATTTTATTTTTCTTCAAGCTCCTTCCTTGTGAGTTATAGGTCATCTAGATCATTAACAAGTTCACCTTCATGAGAGACAATTGTCTTCTCCTTATTTGAAACATATTCATCTACTTGCCCCATGCATTTTGAATATCTTATATCATCTTCTTTACTAATACTATAAGGGCTGCTTACATGTTCATAAAAGTATTCTTACTTCTCCCATATCTCCCTAGTTGAATCACACTCTAAAACCATGGAACTTACACATTCTTCCATTGTACCAAAAATAATATCCTTGGCAATTTATTCCATGGGGTCTAATACATCAAAGTATCCAACATCTATCTCGTAACCCGGATAACTTAGATATGTCTTGATTCTAAATCTTCGAGTGCATAATTTTTCCATTGAACATAGGACCTTAATATGGAAAAATATCTTCTCCCATTTTGATCAAACAACTTGTGCTTCAAGAGTATCTGCTTCAAGTAGTCAAACTTTCTTCACAAGGACCTGCTATGATACCAAATATTAGAAGCACAATGGGATGAGGGGGATGAATCAGTCCTACAAATATTTCAATTCATTTACCATAACTTATAACATCATCCAAAACAACCATTAACCATATACATTAAATATGAGCTTATTAAGTGTGCAACATCCATTCATAAGAACATAAAACATGAGAGAGAACACATGAACACCATATGTAAGTGGGAAACCCTCAAGGGGAAGAAAACCCACTGAAACCTCTGCTAATATTACTCATAACAAAGGACTCCTATGAATATTACACATCATAAGAGATTTCTTTAATGAGGCACCAACCCCTAGTTTAGTAGGACACCAATCCTACAAGGAGGTACCAACCCCTAATGTGATTAAGCACAAAATAACCCACCTAAAATGGATGAATAGTGAAGATATGTTTTTCACACAATTAATAGTGATCTAAATTCAGCTCCAAAACACCAAAACCTCTTCAAACTTCTCTCTCTTCTAACTCGCTCAAATCTTCTTATTCGAGGGCTGAATTTTTCTATTTCAATTGCATATATGATCTATAAATATAATCATCTCAACACACCTCTCCTCATCTCTCTCTCTTTGACAATTCTATTCTCTCCTTCAACCTTATCTAGTGCGCTCATATCCCCACACAGTCTCAATTTGTTGAAATGAACAAATATAACTTGCTTTTATACATGGCACTAGATCATAAAATCATCTATGTCAAACATGACCACATAGGTTGGTAATCCCAAAAATAAGATACATCAAGAGAATCATATAAATCAACTCAAAACACCCAATTAGGTTGGCAAGGGTCACACCAATAAGGAAAAGCACCAAGACACCTCAATAGGCCAAAACAAGCTCTTCAAGCACCAACAACTCCAAGGTCATACAAAAACGTTTTCATGGCTCCAAAATATCCACACAATCTATAGAAATATCCACACCATCATCAAAAATAACAAGAACCACTTAAACATCCAATTTATCCATGACACACACCAAGAACCAAGAAATTCCAACAAGGTCTTCAAACACCCGTAATTCAAATCCCGAAAAACAACAAACTTCACATAGAAAAACTCTTCATCATAGCTCAAGTGATACATAAATGGAAATGTATCTTAATCTAATTTATAGAACAAATAACTTCAAAATACAACTCATAGTGCAAGGTCTTCAAACAAGCCAATTTCTGAAATTGCTCGTATTTGCCAAACAAGACTCAAAATCGAGTCTTAAGAGAACAAGCTCCAATAATCTTCAAATTAACTTTTAATATCAACCAATAGCTAGAACACTTCAATAAAACTTGTACCAAAATATTAAAATACTAATATGAATATGCCATTTGGAGAAAACCATGCATTCATACATGTTCCATCACACCTTGGTAGGCCAAATAGGGTTATCTAGGGCCTATGGAGTGCTTAACAGGGTCATGTGAGGAACCTAGAGGAAAAATTGGGGTGGGGAAAATTTTCATGTCCCCTCTATCCCCTTGGGATAGGGATAGGAGGGACACAAAAATTTCCTCAACCTCGGAGGTGACATGTGTCCTCTTGTAAAATTGGCTAAGTATGAGAGACGTACCTTCCGAGAGAGAGACTTGTTGACGACATTCCCAGATCTCTAGGAATAATTTTTTTATAAACCCTTATATGATTTTGACTCATAAGAGCATTCCAAAGAAAATGGGATGGTTATAAACTTCTAATTCTTCCCGTTACCCCCTGAAATTTCTCCTTTTTTCTTGGGATAATAGGGTGTGTCTGCTGAAATTGAGCTGCCTTGAGAGATAATTGAGTCTTGTGAAAGATGTTAAGGTTCCATCATGTAGAGGAATCTACAATATTTACAAAAATAATTGTTTGATTTATAACTCAATACAGAGCTCCCGAATCCTTTTTGAAGCTCGTAGTAAAATTTTAGAATGCTTTGCAGCTCCTTCCTCCCGAAAACCAATGCAATTATCCTTAAACCTCCTAAAATTTCCTAAATTTCCCTAAAATAGTTCCATTACTCTCCAAAATATTTAAAAACACTCCCAAATTAGTTTTTATCTTTTTGGTCTACTCGGAAGGATGTACACTGTCCAAAAAGGCTAAAAATAGACTTTCTAGGCTTACAAAATATTTCACCATTGAACACTCTTCATTGAAAGAATTGGATGAACTTATCATAATGTTCCAAAACTTAGGTAAGTTTTGTACAACACATATGAGTGCTTTCAAGATTGGAATAGGCATGACATAAGAGGGTTCCCCGATCCATAGAGGTGTTTAGGAGGGTTTTCAGCAAAATTTTTGACACTAGGGTTAAGTTATCATGTTTCAAGTTTGAATTTTTCCTTGTAAAAACACATGCTAACAACTGGATCTCACTAGGGGAGTTGTTATAGATCAAATGAAGTGAGTAAAAGACAAGCATGAACCCCAAAATCTCAGGATACAATATGGACTAGTTCTTTATCCATTGGGCTATACATAGTCTTATTACAAATAACAGATATGAATAACCAAATGCACCCGCACACATAAAAAGGAAACACACCACATTGGAAAGGGAAAAACACACAACCGGAAAGGTAAACAAACAACCTAAATTCACCTATGGTATATATGGGGATAATCCACTTTCACTTGTTTATACAATTTCAAGTATTGCCCACTACAAGCCAATTCCAAATAGATACCATCCAAATATGAGAGATATAAAGTATTTTCTCTCGCAAGCTTCCTGGATCTAGAATGATCCTAGCCACAAAGAGTAAAATTTTCCATTGCTACCTTTTGGCTCTCTCCTTTTATCCAAAAATAAGACAAGATAATGAATTTGGAAATATCTTTCTTTAGCCTTTTTTTTTAAAATCTTCTTGAATTTCAGTTGATGTTCCTTGATTTTATCAACCACCTTCAACTTGTCTTCACTGAGCTTCTCAAGATACAAAATTCTCTTATCTAGAGAATCATGTAATTGACCATCTTCAACTTCCTTGAACAATTAGAGAGCAAGAAATTTGACCTTGATGCGAATATCAACATTTATCCCATAGAGAAAATGGAATGGTGACATACCAATTACCTTTTTTAGAGTGATTATGTCTACCCGCAATGAATCATAAAGATTATTATGCCAATTCATCTAATTTTGATCCACTAAATTACATACAATCGCTACAATATTCTTGTTGTTGGATTCGACCTAACCATTCCCTTGTGGGTAATAGTCTGATGCATGTGAGAGTGAGATTTCATAGCTATAACAAAACTTGGTCAACTCCATTGATGAAAAGTATGTTGCATTATCAACTACCACCTTCTGAGGAATTCCAAAAAGATGATGATGTTTTCTTTGATGAAGTTACATATTGTTTCAGTGTTAGCTTGTTTGACTAGGATGGCCTCCACCCATTTGGTGAAGTATTTTGTGGTTGTGAGCATGTAGGCATGACCTACACTCGAGTGAGGATTAAGAACTGCAATTTAATATAGGCCTCAATACTGGAGTAAATCCTCAATGACCACCGGTCGAAGAGGGAGTATAGAAAGATGTGGTCTTCCTAAAAATTGTTAATAAGGCTTGCACTTAGAAACCCATTGTCAAGCATCTACAAACAATGTAGGCCAATAATACCTACTGTAGAGAATCTTGTGAACAGTCAGTATGGAAGAGAAATGTCTACCACAATCCTGGTCATGGTAAGCTCTCAACAAATTTTCTTATTGATCTTTATCAACACACCTTAGGAAACATCCATCAAGTCCTCTCTTGTATAACACATGATTTCAAATGACATACCTAGATGATTTTAGCTTGAGAGTATGATTTTTCTTATAGTCAATATGTGTCGGGAACTCACCATAAGTGAGAAAGTATGAAATATCATAATACCACTCATTGGTGGTGTTTACAAAAATAACTTGGGGTAATTCCTTACTTACAAATCTGTAGCACTCACACTCCTTTTCTTCGAGTCATGAGATACTCATCTTTCACCATAAGCCTATACAAACCATTTCCTAGAACCAGATTTTAAGGTTGGATATCCAAGTCATACTCCTAGATCTTGGCCACCCAATTACCTCTCTTAGCTCTTGGATCTTGCTAAGTTAGAATTTATTTTATTGTCGACCGAAACCATCACCACATTATGGGAGTTGAGGATGTAGAATCTAAAATTCTTAACTGCTTTGACCATGGCATAGACATAATTCTCCATTTGATTGTATTTCAACTTGTGATATTTCAGTGGGAAACTAATAAAGTAAATGGGTGGTTCAATACCTTCTTTGTTCTTTTGAATTAAGATGGCATAAAAAGTATTTTCCAAACATAGCGAGAGCACAAAAAAATCTTTGTCAAAATTCAAACATACTAGGGTAGGATCCTTATACATTACTTCCTTGATTGCTTCAAATGCTTCCTTTCCTTCCTTATTCCACCTGAAGGTTTCTTGAGGATACATCATACTTTTGATATGCTTTATCAATTCAAAAAAGTCTAGAACAAATAGACAAAGAAATTTTACCTTGCGAGAAGAAAGAAAGAACTCCTTTCTTGTTGGTAGGAAGAGAGAGTTCTCGAATTGGTTTTATCCTCTCAAGATCAATTTTGGCTCCTTCCTTATTCATGAGGTGACCAAGGATTTTCCCTTTAGAACCACCAAATATGTATTTCTAAGGGTTTAGAGAAATCTCATGTTGTCGGCCTAATCAACACTTGTTCAAGATGTCTCAAGTGATCTCCCCATTTTTGAGAAGACCATGATGTCATCAAGGTAGATGAAAATAAAGTGTTTTAGATATTTCAAGGAAATATCCATTTCCCTTTGAAAATTTGCTCCAGCATTAATAAGGCAAAACAACATTCTACTATAGGCAAAAGTGCGCCATGGAGTTGTGAAATCTATTTTGTGTCTATTTTCTTCTGCTACCTAAATTTGGTTATATTGAGAGAAACCATCAAGTAATGAAAACATCAAAGATCCTATGACTACATGTGGGATATGATCCTTGATAGGAAGTGGGTATTTATCCTTTAATGAAGCCTGGTTCAAATTCTATCAAACGATAGGTATCAAGTGGAAGTGCAGTGATGTACGCAGCTGAGGCATCCTAAAGCCGAGGCATCCTAACAAACTGACACAAATCCTTATTTTTCCATTTTTTCCATACTGGAACAATATTGGCCACCCACGTAGAGTGGTTAATAGGAAAACGATTCTTGCATTCAAAATTTTCAAGACCTCTTCTTTGATTGTATTAACTATCTTTAGGTTATATGGTCATTGCTTCTACCTAAAAATCTTGGCTTCAAGCTTGAGTGGTATGAAGTCATGCATCTCTTTGGCCTAAAATACTTGAGCTCATCATATGAATAAGCCAAAACATCAAAGTATCTCCTCAACAATGAGATGAAGATCCTTTTCTCCTCTAGTGAACAACACTTTCCAATATTTACCATTCTTGGCTACTCTGGGGTACCAATGTTCTCCTTCTCAAACTCAACAAAGTGCACCAAGAGGACTCTTCTACTTTTTCCTTGATAGAATTTTCATGCCTATAAAACAAGTCTTCAAGATACATAAGGCATTTTGAAATGATGTTTCCTTGAGTCTGATAACCCCTTCTCTCTCCTTTATCTTCATCTACAACGGACTCACAATTCGGAGGATTACTTCCTTCAAAAAGAGATTATTGAAGTTATCTCTTTGCTCCAAGAAAGAGATAAGATGACTGTCATCATTGAACACCTATCAGTGATTGAAATTATCTAACACACTTGGCCTAAACACTATCTCAAAAATCACTTTGTGCTTGTTAAAATTTAGGTGTGGGGTCATGAGAGAAGTTGAGATTGCAAGAGAATCAAATTTCTCATTTTTCTCATGGGAATAGCCTGAATTGAGAAAGCATCAAAAGACTTGATGTAATCCCATACTCTATTCCTATAATGCTTGATAAGGAGGAAATATAAAATTTCTCTACTTTGTGAGTCTTGGATGCACTTAGGGAAAGTATGTATTATGATGGAGGGGTAGGTGGTGTTGGTAATAGTCCTTTGGAATTGGAGATTACAGCATTGGAATTTGAACTACCACTCTTGATATAACTGAAAAGTCTTTCGAATTGCTCTAGATGAGTTTGTAAGAACTCAGATTTAGAAATATGAACCTTGGACTTGTTCACATGCTCAATGATATCAAACAGAGCAGAAAGAGATGAGGTGGATACTCTAGAGGTAGTGGATGCTTTGGCGGATGAAGGAGGTATTGCATTAGAAGTTGGGATGGTTATAGAAATAGTGGTAGTAGATTGGGAAACAGTGGCTTATTTTGTACGAGCATTTGAAGTTTTAAAAGAATTGGCCTTTACAGAGGTAGAATTGTAATTAAGAGAAGTATTATAGGACTCACTGGGATAAGATATTTCTTCTTACTAACCATAAGGTTAGGTTTCTCTTTTGAGACTCTATAGAAGGGAGAAGCAAAGTTCATCTGTTAATTATCTTGTTTTTTAGATTCACCATCCAAGGATCCTCTTTCTTCTTATTTTTCATGGAAATAAAGGAGGAATATCTTTTTGATACTCATGAATGAGTGAATACTACACACGAGAATTTGAATACATATTTTTCATCATCTTCTTCTCCTGAGAAATACTCAAGGAAATTGATTTGTGTATTATCTTCTACTTCTTTTATCTCAAGGACATTACCATCCCCATTTTATTCTTCTCGGTTCTTCAATTTATTGCTCTTCCTCCTCAATCACATGATGTGTTTATTGGAGGTGCTTCAAAGCAAGTCTCATGAGTGGCAGACCAATTCTTTGTTTATTAGGAAATTTCCTCTTAGGAGAATCTTTGTTTATGAAAGCTTGATCCAAATTCTTCTTAAGGTAGATAACATCATTATCCATCTTTTGAACTAATGAATCCGTTATTCTAGAACTCAAACTTTGACCTTTCTCCTTACTTGTACCCTTTTTAGTTTCCACGACATTATCAAGTCATCTTCAAATTCCACATCAAGCCTTTGTGCCACATCCAAATCAGTTGGTTGTGTTCTTCTTAGCATGAAAATTACCTCGGGAAGCTAAGTATTAGTGAAGAATATCAATTTGTTGTCCCTTGTAGGTCGGGAAGCTTCATGGATTTTTTTAACATTCTCTTAAATTTGGAAATGAACTCCCTCATGAGATCATATGGATCCTTCTTAAGATGAGATCATTGTGTGATAAGGGCACAAGAATCCTTGGCAGGTTTGAACCTATCTTCAAAATTTTCCTTCATATTATTCCAATTGGTTATAGACCTCCTCGAGAAAATGGTATAACTAGTCCGCAACCACATTTTGTAAAGATTTTACAAACAAACCGACCAAAAATCTTCATATCCTATGCATAACACTCCATAAGCAATGATGAAATCTATAATGTGGTCATTTGGGTATTGCTTCTCATCACCGTAGAACTTGGGAAAGTTCTTTCATGACCTTCTAGGTAAATTGTGCAAAGGCGGGTTGAGAGCTAATGGAATTGTGTTTTGCCCTCGGTCAATAGTGCTAGTTGAGCCATTGGTGGTCCCTCTTCTTTGGATTCTTCTTCTTATTCTTCCACCGACTTATTCTTATGGAGGGATGTAGTTCAATGGTTCAACTGCAACTCACTGTCGATGGATTATTCAAGAGGCAAGGTTGGATAAAATTCAAGGTAGTCTTGCTACCTTTTCTCTTTACAATTTGACTGATAGGAAGTATGAAATCAACTTGTAATTGTTCTTCAAAATTAGTATCATTCACACCACTAACTCTTAAGGATCTTGTATATCATCTTTCTGCCAGCTTGAATGCACAATTCAAACAAACTTATCCTAGGCTCTCCTCAGGTGATTTTGAGCTTATATCGCACATTGTAGGGCTTGTGCATGATCTTATTAAAGGTTTAAGACTCTTGAAGCATCAAGTTAATGATTAAATATTTTTATGTTACATGAGATACAATTCTTTAGATCGGTTGAAAGGTCTTCTTGAACATCTTCAAAGAACAAGAGATTATGCTGCAATACCATAGGATTTCCAGGAATAACCATGGAGGGAAAATGGTTGAGCATACATGAGGGATATTGTGGCTTTCAATACTTGATTTTTTTGTATTTTTCAGCTATTTGATTTTTAGGGATTTTTTGGTTATGATGTGGTGTAGAGATAAAAAAATCTTTCCCACGGTGGGTGCCAAAAATTGTTGGCAAAATAAATTTTCGCTAGGACAAATCAGTTGATTTTCACCAAAGCTCTAGGACTAAGTCCCTTCGCTTGTAAAATGGGAGGCTCCTATATTGTATGCATATAAAAACAACCCCGTGGTTGACCAATAGGTTGGGGATATAACAAACACTCTTTTCTGCACCTATGGAAATTGTTTTCACCTCATGCAAGAGAATAATTTGCAAAGACGGTGAGATTGTGGGAGTGAGAAATTAAGAGAGGAGGTTGTTAAATATTACAAGTATCCTAAATCAGATTCTTACAATTATTAACCAGAGTTTATCAACACACAATTATAAGGAAAAACAACTTTTCTAATTATGACAAGACAAAATGAACCATGAACATAAAATCTCATTCATTCATTCATCAAAATATTTTACACTCTTCTTGGTCATAAAATATTGACATGTTCACAAAGATGCAAGTGAGGGAGGTGGAAACATATGGAAGGGAAATAGAAGAAATGCTATCTTTGCTTTTTCTTTGTAGTTATCTACTCATGAACTCACAAAATTGACAACCCCTTGAAATGAAGAAGTCATTACAATATATAGTTTTTAAAAATGACTCTTCTCCTACCCCCCATGAATTTTCACTAACCTTTACAACATGTGACCTTTTGCATTCCTAGGAAATAAATTGAGTCCCTTTTTATTAATTGGAGGAGACTCATTACAAAGTATAACTATAGATCACATTTTAATGAATAAGACAAAAATGAAAAGTAAACCCCCAACGAAGAATTAGAACATGAAAGAAGAGAGGAAGGGGGTGGGGAAGAGAAAGGAGAGGAGATAGCTACTTGGATGAAGATGATGCACTTGCTGATGGAGATTCACTTTCTGATGGAATTTTGGAGAGTGCCTTTAGGAATATCTCAGTCCCTTCGAAATATTATTTTGGTCTGAGCTTTCTTAAAAACCAGAATACTAAAAAGGAAACTATACACTTGAATAATAGAATAATTCAATTTGAATTCATTCGTAATATCTCACTACAAGAGTGATACACATAAATAGGAGAATGCACTCCTTAATACAAGGATTCAACAATCATCTCCAACTTCCCCTACAATCTCTCTCATCCCTAAGATATCTCCAACATCCCAAATATCCCTCAAGACTAATCAACGTGAGTTGTTATCACAACACACTCACACTAACTATATTATTAATATGAGTTATATTAACTCAATATTAATAACATACACAATATATTAATAATGTTACACAATATATTTGTAACATTCACTCCCCTATTGTTAACATTATTAATTCCCAATATACACTCCCCTAATGTTGACATGGTACAACATAACTCCTTTTACTACAACATGTTGCACGGGCTTGCCTCATAATCTGGATCAAAGAAAGGCATGTAAACTTCCAATTGGTTGACTGTCTTGTTGCACATGACCACAACTATGTGAAGGAATGCATCCTGCATTTACTCCATGAAAAGAATGCACTTGACATTCCACTGGCAGGATCATCTTCATAAAGAAGGAAGGCAATCAAAGGACCAGTTACATCAGTAAAAGTTTATCTACCTTTTTACATCTGTGGTTTTCTAGATCTACCACCAACCCTTTCCAAATCTATGAGTGTTACAATAAACTTAGAGACATACTCTACAATGTTTTCTACTAGGAGGTTACATATAGGAATTTCTCACACATTATAATTGAACAGAATGTGACATTTGTTCTTATTACAAACCGCATGCAAAATAAGAACTCTGAAATGAAGCACACCACACTACAGAAACCAAAATTATTGCACAAAAAAAAAAAAATATGGCCACCAAATCAGTATTGCGGCCTCGTCGATGGTGCCTGACGAGAGGTCGTGAATCAACATCCTTCCTCCATTACCTTCATTCTCTATTTAGATGCTAATTAGTTCGATCGATGTGATCATGGATCTTAATTAAAAATTAGGCGTCGAGTTACACAAGAAATGTCGGTGCAATGTTGTGAAAATAACATGTTAGAGTTGAGAAAACTGTGTATTTCATGTAGGTCAGCTCAATGCCGCATCTGTTGTCTACCATCTAATACCCAATGCAGACTGGAAGTTTGAATTGCTTTGAATGAGGTGCAAATAGGGTGAGCTCTATTCTTTCAGCAAATGGACACAACAGACAAAGTCAGATACAATATAAATATATGTCCAATGCTTTATGATTCCATATCCACAAAATGCATACGTGATCCCAATGTAAATTGATGCACAATGTCGATACAGAGAAGACAAGATGTCAAAATTTTCAGAATGACATCTCTTTTGCCATACAATAGGCTTATTCTTTACTAAACAGAAACTTGTTTTGTATTCCTGATTTCTGCAAATCCACGATCTGGGTTTTTCTATAATTTCTACAGTTTTTAAATAATATATCTGTCTATAAACCCATTAAATTTCACAGCAACCCAGATCGTAAAAACAGAAAAATGATATTTTCTTTAGACGGGTTTTACCACATTTTTCAAACTATTTTTATACATATAATGCCCAAAAATGACCCAACACTAAATAAACTCTACTAGACTTTAAAATTATTGATAATAACAACTCAGTGTCTAACACATGGCTGCAATATCATATTACTTGACTTTCATCTTGCATGTATCATGGAGAATGTATCTCATAAAGATGTGATACTTAGCCAATGCGTTTGATAGAGATGTGGCCAAAATGTATATGAAAGAATACACATATGCATATGTAAGAATACACTGCATGAGTATAGAATGCATTCAAATTACACAAGTGAATATGTCCACCAATCAAAGTACAAAGGGAGATATTTATGATAGGATTGACACTGGTGCATGTGGACATAAAGATATCAGGTCTGATTAAATCGATGCACCAATGGAACATACGTTGCCCAGATCACATGGTAGATTGCATGCGAGTTAATCCATAGATTGACATATTCCTTTTCTTGACAAGTGAATGAAGAACACACCATAGTGACATCAAGACCAAATACCATCACAAAACTCAGCAATGTGTCCTGCTCTGATACCAAATATTATTTTGGTCTAAGCTTTCTTAAAAACGTAATACTAAAAAGGAAACTATACACTGAATAATAGAATAATTCAATTTGAATTCATTCGAGATATCTCAATACAAGAGTGATACACATAAATAGGAGGATGCAATCCTTAATACAAGGATTCAACAATCATCTCCAACTTCCCCTAAAATCTCTCTCATCCCTAAGATATCTCCAACATCCCAAATATCCCTCAAGACTAATCAACGTGAGTTGTTATCACAACACACTCACACTAACTATATTATTAATATGAGTTATATTAACTCAATATTAATAACATACACAATATATTAATAATGTTACACAATATATTTGTAACATGAAATCCTTACTATACCAAGACTTCGTGGGTGCCACTTTCTGAGATCCTAGGGAATGTGTACAAAGCTCATAGCTTTGAGCCAATTCTTAGAGGTAACATTGATATTATTGCACTTTGTGAACCATTCTTGATGCTCCTTCATGGTGTTGGATATAAAAGACCTTATCTTAGAAAGAGACTCTAGTGTGTCTTCATTGAAAGAAAATGGATCTCTAGCTTCCTTCTTGACAATCTCTTCAAATGGTTTTAGCAGATCATCTATTGAAGTGTGTTCCTCCACCGTGGGTACTCAAAGTTTATTTACCCCTGCATTGACATATTTTTCATATTTAAAATACATTCATTATATGAGTCCAATTTTTCAAGAGCATGGTTTAGCATCTCGTATTGAGCAACAAGAGTTTTGACCCAAACCCGTGACAAGTCCTCAAATGTGGAATTGAATAATTTTCTTCTCACCAGTATGGAAGAGTTAACTTTGCTCATTTCTGCCACCAGTGGAAACACTTGGTCCCAATGTTCCTTCTCTTTTTGATTTTTCCTTTGGTCATCCTTACCTTTGTGGCAGTTTCAATCATGTACTCAAACAATGAGAGAATCTTAGGAAACAAAATCTTACCTTTTTCAAGAATCTTGCTCACCCACTTATCATTTTCCTTGCCTTACATCGTGAAGCCTTGAGTATTTCTGATGGATTTTGGATTGAAGATACTAATGGGATTATATTATTCTTCAAGAAGAGATGGAATGACATTTGGATCCATGAAGGTTTGCACATATGAGGTGAGGGTTCTTACATGGCCTTCCAGTTGTTCAATTTTCTCCTTATACTCCTTGTTTCTTGCAAGAAGGCAAGTGGATGATTCTTTGAATAGGTGTGTATCTCCCTTGTGCATTTTCAATCTTAGAGGAATGGACCTTTTTCATAGTCGAAGGAGTCATCTCACCCACAAGATTTATTACATTTGGCCGGACTACCTCCGTGTACGATTTCCTAAAACTCCACTTTGAAGAAGTGTGAAACAACTTAGGCTAAATTTATTTTCTTCATTTTCACCATCGTGGATATAGCTTGAAAATCTAGAACTGCCACTTTTTGAACCATGTGGGCATTTCCTTCGATCATATATTACACCAATGGGAATATCTTAGTTGTTTTGGGTTTAACATTGGGCATGATTTCTATTTCCGGATCGAGTTAGATGACACATCTTGCGCTAGTGGAGCTACCGTAGCTCTAGAGGAGGAAATACTTTAAGACTGATAAGAGATTGATGGATGAGCTAAGTCATTTTCTCCTTGTTTGATAATGTCTATAGGATCTTGTGTTGCTCTTCTCTTTTATATAGTCTCATGTAGTGTGGATCCTCGATTCAACTGGTCTCCTTTTAGGGCTCTCTTAAGTGAGAAGAGCTTGAATTTTTCTCAGTTTATTTTGAAGAGGAAATGTGAGATGTTTGTATTTTGAGAGTTGGGAAACCTCCTAATTTGATGAGGGTAGATTTCTTATTTTTAAATCATTTTCTAGATCTCTAGATTACCACTTCAGTCACTCATTTATGTCCCCTGATTCATGAATTCTCCAAGATACTTGTGGGAGGGGTGAGGATTTTACAACTTGATACTCGAATCATACAATTTAATACCATCATATTCAATCCCATCCTTATACCAATCAAACTTGAATTTTCTCATTTTCCCAACTGTCATTCTCATATGATCACATTCCCTAACTTCAAAATCATCTACAAAATTCACCCAATAATCCTCTACTTACGGAACATGGTGCAAATTAGGAAGATGGAATGTTTTCATTTTTCTATGAATGTTGAAATATGCTCTTAGTGTGTATGACTAGAGATATAGAGGAGTGAAGGAAGCTTCCAAGTTTGCGGCATCATTAGCATTCTTGCAGGAGAGATCCCAAGAAAGATAGGGAGTGAAAAACTTTTCATCTTATGCTTATTGATCTTACCATTGATGTGAGAAAGTTGCCTATGTATGTATGTGATTAAACCAAGCTAAGTTAATCAATAGAAACTAACACCAAGTAGTCTCAATAACAAAGCTAATCTAACAAAGCATCATGATAAAGCCATAGAAAAGGAAAAGCTAACTAATGCATCTAATTAACATGAAATGCTAAGCCATCCTTTGATGTTTTTGATGGGATTTTTGATTGTAGGTACTCCTTTTGTTGAGCTAAATGTGACTATGTGCAATCAAAGGATGTTATCTCAATGATGTTGGGAATTCGTGACTACGGAATATTAATATGATTCAATAAAAAAACCCAACCATGCACACAGGATCTAAACAATTCCCTAAAAATCTAGAACATTGGAAGTAAAAATAAAATAATCCAAATAAAAAAAAATACACACACATAATACAACATGTACCGTGGTTCACCCAATGTGGGCTACGTCGGCCAAAGATAGAGATCTCATATATATAATATAACAAGAGTACAAACCAACTCTTCAATACAAGAGTATAATGCATCTCTCCAAGAGTATCTCCTCTCTGCCGATCTCTAAATATATCTAAATGAGTGCACTACAACCGTGCCTCCAAACACCACCAAATCTCACATACCAAGAACTATTGCATCTCCCACTGTGCAACCAATCTCTCCTGTGAATCTGCAAACAAGACCTCTCACACGGGTCTACCAATGTGCAACCATGACTGTGCACCAAGAAGTAAGTTTGTCTCTCCATCACTACATCAACCTGTGCAAAAATGAAGACAACCTCATCTACAATATCTGGATACTATTTGTATCCACAAGCTCTCCAATGAGCTATAATACTAGATTCATATGGATCAATAATACAATATGCTCTCATGGATCTACAATACAAGGTCTCACAACAACATGTGGATCTACAATACAAGATCTCATAATATGTGGATCTACAATACAAGATCTCATAACATGTGGATCTATAATTTAAGATCTCACAACAACTTGTGGATCTACAAGATGAAAGACTATGTGCTTTACATACTATGCAAGCCATTACATTTAGATAAGACAATATAAAGGAAATATAGAAGAAGACATAACCACCTTCTCACTATTCAGATGTACCTGATATTTCCTTTTGTCTAGCTTCTCTCCATTGAAGCTCTATCTTCATGCAATCTTTTTCTTCTTTTTCTTCTTCTTCATCTTCAACCAAGGAGAATTACAATTCTTCCTCTATCCCTATGTTCTAACCCTAGTTTTCTAGATTATATAAGCTTGGAAAAACTTAGGGCACCTTAGCTATGCATTTATAACCTTTAAATAAACTTTATAACAAAGTGAGATCTAATTCCCGTGAGTTAAATATAAAATTTAAGACACAGGTAACCGGTCTTCGTTACCATGTCTATCGTCGATTACCTTGACTATCACTTGGTTACCCTATCTTGACTGGCATTGGTTACCCTAATGTTGACCGGCACTGCTTACCCTAATGTTGACCGGCGCTAGTTACCCTGACCATCGCCAATTGCCACGATGCTTTGACCGATGCGGTTACGCCGACCGACCGCGTTGGTTACCCCGATCGGCACCACTTACCGAGTAAACTAGCAAGGTGTAAATCATGTTAATTGTGAAGCAATTCAACTCCACAATCCTAACAATCTCCCACTTGGAGATAAATTGTTGAACCTATACATGTACATCATCATCCTCTACATACCGTGAAGACCATCTATTCTTTATATAAACAATTATCTCAAATGAAATCAGGAAGATTAAACCATCTTCTAAAACCAAGAATATAACAAACCTATGACTTACCATATACCTACATGAAGCTACTACTGATCCATGATAACCAAGCTATCCATACATCAAGCTCCCACTAAATCATAACACCAAGCCTCTCATGCAACCAAGCCACCATGACTAACACACCTACAAGAGCTCCCACTCAAATTGAAGTACTGAGCCTCTCTGCATTCATAGCCATACCTATAAAACCAACCATGTTCTTCAACCATCTATCAATATCTCCATGTAATCACCAATGCAACTGACCAAAGACAAGTCAAACTGGAATATGGGTAAGAAAAACAAGATCCTGGTCAAGACAACCCAAATGAGTTATACATGCAACTCTGTGGTTAATTTATCCACAACACCAACATAACTCAAAGAATCCAAATACTGCATTCTGCAAATCCAACCATGCATAAATAACTAGCATGTCCAAGACAACCATCCATAGATAATATATCTATCAAGGAGTAACATAGTAACAAGAGGAAATACAAACATCCCCTATTCATGCTCAAGGAATATAAACCATGCATATAGGCATCCACATGCAAAACAAATATCTGCATCATCATAGACTCACAAAACAAAATCTATCCACATGTACAAAACTCACCATGTACATCCATCCATATCACTAGGCTCTCCAGAAGCTCCAAGTCTCTCACCGACTAACTCCAAAGCCATATATGAATCTTGTGCTCATCAATGTCAACAACAACAACCCTACTAACCATGCTACTAATAATTAGTGCAAATACCAAAAAAAATGTCATCAACCTACTTGCACAACTATCCAAGATGAAAGCAAACAAGGGAAACATCAATAAGATGTAAATATACACTGTTGTCACACTTTAACCTTTGTAACAAACAGATTTTCCTTCTTTACCCTTCAATGTCAATAACATTTCTCTCTCTTCTTAACCCAACTAAACAACCATCAACTGCAATCCCATAGGGATATCCAGCACTATAAATAAAACTAGAAGTGATGTCATCATGCAATAAACTCAAAATACTTGCAAAACCATGATTGTCCTCCAAAACAACTTGTGCCTCATGCCACACAAAAATGTAGCATACTCCTCTCACTCCGCATGTGCATATATGTCCAACCTGCAATGCCAATAACCATGGCTTTCTCCCACTTAACCTAAACTCCCTTGCACTTTGCTTCTAATCACCAAGATCAAAATCTATATATGTCAATGAGAAATAAAATAGATGAAAGAAAATATAAATTGATTCCCTTCTTATCAAAGAATACTTCTACATCAAAATTTTTATCATGTGTACTCAACATCTTTTTTCTTATCTGCAATCGTTGTCTAAACATGACTTTTCATTGAGGATCCCATCCTTAGACTAGATATCCTTGTCCTCAAGATTCCAACATATCCCGAAATAAAAGTCAAGCTCACCAAATATCCATGGTGTAAATTTTATTTGTGCACACAATCCAAACATAATATCAGTTGCTTCAAACGAAAGAAATAAAACATGAACCATATAGAGATACCTGACCTAAAGTCTCATTGGACTAACCAAGCCAACTCCATCCTCTTTCTGATTCAATCATTAAAGTGATCTACACCGTCTCTACCATGTACACTCTGTGCAAGAAACTTGATCCTCCAAAATAGGACACTGAACCATCCATGCCCTCTTCTACTGCAAAAACCTAGTACAAATTCACTACCACAGAGACCGACCTCGGTTTCTGACCAGTACCAATTCCTCTGTGACCAACGTCGGTGTTGCTAGAAAAACACAACGCCAAAAATTGGCATAATAAACCAAACCAGTCTTTACTCGACCAAAGCCGATAATTGTGTTGAGCCATTCATTTCAAGAAGCACCCAAATATCGTACAAAAACATTACAATAATAATCCATGCAATAAATTGCATCAAGATGAAATACATCACCTTACCAACACCAAGATACTCAACCGCATCTTCAACTAAAGAACATGCTTCTCTTATGGAAGCCCCACCTTCATTTTGTGTTATTGCCTCTCTACCAAAGCCCATGCATCTAACTACACCAAGGATGCATAACTGCTCCTCTATCTCATACTCAGATCTGCAATCCCAAACCATGCATGTGCAACCAAAACATACAAGCATTGCAATACCAAGATAAAACCATACCTCTGTAACCTAGATTTGTAATCTGACCAACATGCTTGTGCCTCCAAGAACTAGGGACACCTCAGAAAACAAGATACATTCCATGCATCTTCTTAATTATTTAGATCTGTGATTTTCTGTTTAAAACTAGGTTATTCAGTAACCGACCACACCACCCCGAAAGCCGACCATGGTTACCACGTTGGCAGAACCGAACACATCACCCCGCCGACGTCGGTTGCCATCTAACCAATTCCGGTCACTATAATTTATAGAAACCTTACTCTTCCAACTCCCACTTGAGATTTAAATCTCTTCCTGTGATTTTCACATCAAGAAAAACAAACCCTACTCTCATACACCTATTAGTAAACCATTAACAATATACTGAAGAAAAACCTTGCTTTGAAATAACCAAGCTCGATAACAAGTTGTTGGGAATTTGGGACTACGGAATAGTGCTATGATTCAATAAAAACCCAATCATGCACATAGGATCCAAACAATTCCCTAAAAATCTATAGTAGTGGAAGTATAAACTAGAATAATCCAAATCAAAACAAATTACACACACATAACACAACATGTATCGTGGTTCACCCAATGTGGGCTACGTCCACCAAAGATAGAGATCTCATATATATTATATAACAAGAGTACAATCCAACTCTTCAATACAAGAGTACAATGCATATCTCCAAGAGTATCTCCTCTCCTCGAGATCTCTAAACGGATCTACATGAGTACACTATAACCGTTCCTCCAAACACCACTAGATCTCACATATCAGGAACTACTGCATCTCCCACTGTGCAACCAAGCTATCCTAGTTATATGCAAATAGGACCTCTCGCATGGGTCTACCAATGTGCAACCATGACTGTGCACCAAGAAGTAAGCTTTTCTCTCCATCACTGCATCAACTTGTGTAAACATGAAGACAACCTCCTCTACAATATCTGGATATTATTTGTATCCACAAGCTCTCCAATAAGCTACAATACTAGATTCCTATGGATCAACAATACAATATGATCTCATGGATCTACAATACAAGATCTCACAACAACCTATGGATCTACAAGATGAAAGACTATGTGCTTTGCATACTATGCAAGCCATTATATTTAAACAAGACAATACAAAGGTAATACGAAGAAGACATAACCACCTTCTCACTATTCGGATGTACCTTTATTTCCTTTTTTGTGCATCTTCTCTCATTGAAGCTTTGTCTTCATGCAACCTTTTTCTTCTTTTTCTTCTTCTTCATCTTCAACCAAGGAGAATTAAAATTCTTCCTCTATCCTTATGTTCTAACCCTAGTTTTCTAGCTTATATAAGCTTAGACAAACTTAGGGAACCTTAGCTATGCATTTATAACCTTTAGATCAACTTTATAACAAAGTTATATATAATTCCCATGAGTTAAATATAAACTTTCACGCATAGGTAACCGGTGCCATTACCACGACCATCGTCGGTTACCCTATCTTGACTAGCCCTTGATTACTTCGACCGTCGTTGGTTACCCTGATGATGACTGGTGCTAGTTATTGAGTAAACCAGCAAGGTGTAAATCATGCTAACTATGAAGCAATTTAGCTCCACAATCCTAACAAATGAATAGGAAGAGATCTCACCAATATGGCTTGATTTCCATGTATGGTTCTTCTCTTACTACTCTTTGCAAGTAGAGGATAAAAGGGGATGCTTGATCAATAAGCTTTTCAAAGTTGAATTGCTCTTATCATATGCATATAGTAACACTGGTATGAATAGTGTAAATGGTGTAAGATTGGAAGGAAGGTACTAGGTTGTTTATATAGCTTTCCAATTTGGGAGAAGCTTGCAACCTAGTGAATGTGGGATAAAGGTAAAGTAGAATTAGAAAGGGATAAACATGATTAGAAGGGATTAATTAGTGATTAACAACTCATGGGAGTTGGAGATGATTTAATTAATCAACTAGGATTAATTAATAGACCAAGATAAGCTTAAGAAGCCATTTGGAGATGATTTAGAAGGAAATTGGTAGAATTTGAAGGGTTTGAGAGAGGGATTTAACCAATAAGAAGGTTTATTGATTAAATACAAGATTAAAATGTATAATTAACTAATAATAGTTAATTAAAAGAGGATTATAACTAACAAAGTGTCATTAATTGGCATCCAGGATGAATAAAAGGCTATTTAATTAACAAAGTTTCATTAATTTACCAAAATGAAGGGGAATTATAGCTAATTAGAGAGAAATCACTAATTATAATGAAATGATAGAAAATATGATAAGAAGTGCAATTTTAGGAGTAAAACTGTGTAGTTGTATTTAGGTGTCTACATTTTCCCCTCTTTGAGGTGGTGTAGCGCAAGTGACACCACTTCAAAGATAGTAGATAATTATAGATAATTAAATTTTGAAGGAGTAGAAGAAAAATTAGTAGTAAGGACGATGCCCCCTTGAGTGTCGATGGGGTAATAGAAGAGGGCGATGAACTCTCAAAAAAGAAGAATATAAAATACCAAAGCATCATTAGTGGGGCATACCAATCTTTGTATGATTGATCCACAATAAAAGATTATTGTGAACAATCGGGTATGCCAACAATATTACTTCTTAAAACCAAAGAATAAGGTAGAAGGAGAAATGCAAAGAAGAAGATGAATAATTACCAATAAAATGAAGGTATTTCCAAGTATCATTGAGAAAATGGGAAAAGAAGAATAAGATGAATAAGAATAAGACTTGGAAAACGTACCACTCCACATGTGGGAGAGACAAATTCTCCAAAAAGTGAGCAAGATGGATCTTCCATGCATCCATATGCACAACCTACTAGAAAAAAAGGAACCAACCCCTAACCAACTTCAAAGTGGAAATGTGGTCAAATATCCCTCTCAAATGTGCACATTGGAACAACTATAACATGAATAAGAAGAAACCATAGGTGAATATGCAGGGGGTGCACAAAAAAATAAGGATGGGGAGGGGGATTAAAGTGTAGAAACTCGGTAAGGCCACCATCCCCTACAAAAAGATCAAGTGCATAAGGAATCCCTAAGGGATGTTTGAACACAACATAAAATATTCTCGTACTAGACCTATCTCACCTACCAAGGACCCCCATTGGTAATCAATTTAGGAGATGAGGAGGAGGAGGAGGAAGAATACCAAATCCATAAGTGCATAAGGAGTGAACAATGACATGAAAACCTTGTATTCTATAAGGGAAAAATGTAGGTGGGATCGAAGGAGGAGGAAATCAAAGCATCCGACGAGGATGAGTCATCAAGACTCTTTGTTTTCCATTCCAAAAAGGAAAGAAGAATTCAAAGTTACTCTTCTAGAATTATATGGATCATATCAATGTGAAATCTAAAACCAAGAAGTCAATGTTGTTCACTATAGATGTGTGCACATATGAGCCCCAATTTGAAGTTCCAACTTCTAGCCTATACACTCCACCTGTAAAGGTCATGAAAGGAATGAAAGTAGCCTTTATGGATACCTATTAGATGATGGAGATGTAGAGTAGTGACATACTCTTTAAAATAGTCGAGGATGTCATTTGATAAAACATTTCAAATAGCAGCAAGCTCCACGCTCTCAAATCTACCATGTGTGAGTTAACTAAGGAACTCTAGGAAATGAAAAAAATCTTACAGTTGAAGAAAAAGTGCACAAATATTTGTTACAAAATCAAACAACCATGTACATACAAGCTTTGTAACTACACAAAATTATATTATCTAATATGCTAGATCTCTCAAAATGTGTGTCACTTGATTCAGGAGATGGAATTGGCAAGCTTGAGAATTTTGTCAACTTCACATCAAGGAAAGATAAATTGGTAGAGTAACTCACATACAACAAGTGAAAGCACAACAAGCCAAGGAGAAATCTAACTACATGGCAAAGCTCCAGGAGTGTGGGGACTTAGCAACCAAGAGTTGCATTTACTAACAAGGTGTGCAAGAGATTTTCCACAAAAAGCAAAATCTTAGAAGTACACATCTTCCTTGGACACAAATAGAATAATGCCCTAGGGATACAATTTTATACCATTGAAAGGGTTGGGTGAGAAAAATTTCTCCAAGACATTGAATACCTCGAAGGAGAAATAATGACAAAAGGATAAGATCAAGAAATGCCTCATAGAATTGAAAAAGAAAACTTTTAAAAAGGAGGACATGCTTGATAAGGCCAATACTGAGAGGCATAGAAGGCCATATAGTTGATGTAGGCCAAGGTTATGGATCCAAATAAAATGCTAATTCCTTAAAGGAATTAAGCGTAAAACTCAACAAGATTGGGAAAATTTTGTATAAGGAATTAGATACTTGAAAGTAACACGATGACTTGTTGCGACAAGAATCCCTGGAATTTTTTGAAAAGATCAACAAATGGTTACCCGAGGGTGGGAAACCAAGTTAATTTGAGGTAATGTTTGGCCCCAATTTTTTCTAAACAAAATAGGACATTTGGCTAAGTAATTCTCCCATAATTCATAAGGCACTTTGATTTTGGTGTGCCCACATTGTTTTCATTGCTTCCAAGTTTTGTTGGCACACATCTTCATAAACATAAAGAATCCTAAAACTCACTTGTGTGAAGACTTACAAGAAGACCATAAGATGTTATGTGAGGATTCAGGAGATTCTATATAACCTTATGCATGTAGGGGCTTGAGGGATACTCAACAAATGTAATGTCACCAAATGGGACTATTAGAACCCTAAGTGGATTTTAGACAAAACAAATACTCCAAGCATAATTTAGTATAGATTTCTCAAACTTTAATTCCACATATCTGATCTTCAAAAGGGAAAAACAACTAGGATTATGAGAAGATCCCACCCAAATAGCAATAAAGACGATGGACTTCTTACCCCAATGAGATAGGAGTATTTTATCAAGCCCGATTTGAACCCAAATTGATTTATAAGACTGTGCAAAATTTATAATGACTGCTGCAAGTGATTTACTGAAACAATGACTGGGTTTTATTATGAAATCCCCTCAAAACAACAGTTAAAAATATACTTCTCCACTCTAAATTTATTCTCCAGATTATTAGCAACTCATACATGCAATAGAGTCCAAATTTTAAGAGAAATCGGGGTAGGAATGGTACTCGAAATCTGCATACAAATGGGACTGGAAAATACCTTTAAATCCTTCCAAAAATTTATAGATTATTTATTTGGATCCCCAAAATGTAGTACAATGGATGATCGATCAATGTAGATCCAGACGTCTCCAAAACAACTCCAAAATATCCTAAGGATGGGTCACTCTACTCTTGAAAATGCAATAACAACTATTGAAAATAAGTTCTTCAACCCTTTATTGCAAAAATTCATCAACTACTGTTGAAAATACTGAAAATACCCTTGCAAGCACAATATAATTTCTTGTGTGGAAATCCCTCACATTCTCTAAGAGGGTTTTCGTCCTCTAGAGTATTTTTATACAAAAGCACCAGGCTTAAGATAAAATTCAAAAATTGTAGAATGGTTATAATATATCTTCCTCTAAGTCGACCTCTCCTTTTTAAAGGAAAAATGACCCAAAGGAAACCTTTTTCTCCTCCAATCAGTTTGCAATGCTTTCTTCTATGCAAATTTCCCTCCTAGGCCTAGTCACATTTTTGCATAGGGGAGTACAAAAATTAGCATGGGTCATTTTACTTTCTAAATGGCCATTATCCTTCTTCTAGGCAATTCGCCATTCTTCCTAGGAAGGATACAAACATAAAATTAGACCCTTGTAACACAATATTTGCCCCTTTGCACCTTTCTAGAGATTACAACTTTTATTTATAAGTGCATTCCTTTATTAAGCCAAATAAATTAATATAAGTGCTTTAATAATTTTATTTATTTTTCTTTTAGGCACTTAATACTAATTTATTGTGACTTAAGTCACCCTTGTGCTCACCCTTTGGTCATCGGGTAGACAAAATAGGCCAAAGGTCTTCGATAATATTATTCGAGAAAGAGGGACATTTCAGTCCTCCCTTCCCAAAATTGCTTGCCCACAAGCAATTCTAAACTCCTTTGTCTAAGTGTCATGCACAATAGACAAAATATGTTGAAGTGTCTCATGATCCTAGCACCTGTACCTGTTAGATGAGACAAATCTTGCCACCAATTGCCCTTGACAAAGTGCTCATAAACACATGGGAGTTTCCAAGGCATTTCATAAGACAAATTGCAGATTTCATCCTCTAAATCAACACTCTTATCAAAAGAAATTTGAATATGTTGCACATAGGATATTAAATTGTTTGTATCATACCTTAGGATGTCACCATGATGCCCAAAAGGCTGATTTTCTTCAAAGTCCAGTTGTTGCCTTGTTATGTTCTTTTCTTTTTCAGCCACCTCTTGTGAAATCAGCTCCTCTTTAAATTTCCCAATCATGCTATGAGTTGTCATTCATGGAGGAGCTCCTTTCCTTATGCCATGCAAAACAATTTCCTTGTCTTGCACCTTGCTCCATGGTTTGATAGTTTTGATGAAAATCACCCAAGGAGTGGAGCCATTGAACACCAAGAACTAAATCCAATCCACCAATGCCAACAACATAAAATTCATCACATACCTCATGTCCTCCCATGGTGAATTGAAGTTGGGAATCCTCTTGGTGCATGTGATTGAATGGCCATCTACCACAATCACATCGAATCCTTGGAATTCTTCTTCTTGTAGACCCAATCTAGCAACCAACCCTTCATCAATGAAGTTGTGTGTTGCTCCCCATCAATCAAAATGGTGATATTTTTCCCAAGAAGATCACCCTTCACATTGAATGCATAAAAGCTAGGAAAAATTGTAAGAGTGGCTAAGGTAGGACCTATAACTACCACTTCATTTTCCTTTACTTGCTCTTTTGGACCAGCATTGTCATCATCTTCATCATCATCAAAAATAACCTCAATATAATGAATTGAGCCCTTACCTTTGCAACAATGATTGGGTGTCCATGGTTCTTTGCAATCGTAGCACAATCTCTTCCTCCTTAGCTCATTTCGTGCTTCAATTTCAGCCTTTTTTTCTCCCAATCTTGTGCTCTAGTTGGCTGCCCACTAATCTTGCTCCTTGCCTATCATTTGGGGTTGTCATTGAAGGTTCATGTGGACTCATGTGTTGTCCCAAAGATGATGTTTTCTTTTTCCCAAACTGCAGATTTTTACCTTTTCCCACTGTAAATTCCAGATTTAGTGCTCTTTTTATAGCATCTTGAAGAGATGGAGGCTCAAAAGCTTTTACCAAACCTCTAAGGGGTTCAATCAAGCCTTCTATGAACAAAACAATCAATCTTCTCTCACTAATATCTAGGAACCATGACTGTTAATTTCTGAAAATCAGCAACATACCTTTCCACGGATGCCTCTTGCTTGAGTTGTGCCAACTCCCTGAAGTGTACCTCCAGATCTTTTCTATCAAATCTTTCTATTAGCCTTTTGCCAAACTCCTCAAGAGTGGTGATGGAACCATGTCCTTGTGTTATTAGACCATGATACCACCATTCATGAGCCACACCATCTAAATGCAAGGTAACAAATTTAAGGGCCTCTTCCTCAAACATAGGATTCAATGACAAGTAAGTATCTAACTTTTGCAACCAAGCTCTAGTTGAACATCTATTTGTACCATCAAATGTAGGAGAGTAATCTTACCCAACCTATGTTGAATGTCTTTCCTTGGTTCTTGTGGTTGACTTACCCTTTTTCTTGGCCCTTCATTCCTCCTCAATTGGCAAAAATCCCTAAATGAAAGCATGTTCCTTGTGTTAGGATTCAAGGATGCATACTCATCTCCAAAAAGATTGACTTTTCTATGAACCTGTGTGTAGGTGGCTCCTCCTCTTGTGGCTCATTTCTTTGAAGGAAACTAGCACGAAAGAACTTTGGAGGAGTAGTATTGAAACCCTTCCCACATGATGGCTAGAAGAGCTTCCCTCACCATGATGGCCTTGATTCCCTTGATTGTTAGACAATTTGCAAGGATTTGCCCAAATCAGCAATGGCTCCTACGACGGAGTCTCTAAGATCTCTTTGTGACTCTAACACTCTATTTTGTAGCTCTCTGTTGCCCTTAGTGAATATCTCATTCATGTAGCTCAACTCATCATTGGGAGGAGGTCTTTCTTCATCATCCATCCCTCCTCTTCTTGGAGTTCTTCTTTGGTAATGATATCTGAAATGCTCTTCGTCTCTATCCATACAATTATGAAATCTGAATATTTCCCTTACAGGTAGGGAGGAACACTTGCTCTGATACCACTGTAATGTCCCCAAATGGGACTATTTGAACCCTAGGTGGATTTTAGAAAAACAAATACTCCAAGCACAATTTAGTATAGATTTATCAAAATTTAATTCCGCAGATCTGATTTTCTAATGGAAAAATGATTAGGATTATGAGAAGATCCCACCCAAATAGCAATAAAGATGATGGCCTTCTTACCCCAATGAGATAGGAGTATTTTATCAAGCTCATATTTGAACCCAAATTGATTTGTAAGATTGAAAAATTTATAATGACTCACTGCAAGTGATTTACTGAAATGTTGATTGAGTTTTATTATGAAATCCCCTCAAAACAACAGTTAAAAATATACTTCTCCACTCTAAATTAATTCTCCTGATTATTAGCAGCTCATACATGCAATAGAGTCCAAATTTTAAGAGGAATAGGGGCAGGAATAGTACTTAGAAATATGCATACAAATGATACTGGAAAATACCTTTAAAGCCCTCCAAAAATTAAGAGATTATTTATTTGTATCCCCAAAAAATTATAAGATAGATGACCGATCAATGCAGATCCAGGATGTCTCCAAAATAGCCCAAAGATGGGTCACTCTACTCTTGAAAATGCAATAACAAGTGCTGCAAATAAGTTCTTCAACCCTTTATTGTAGAAACTCATCAACTACTTATTGGAAATAATGAAAGTGCCCTTGTAAGCACAATAGAATTTCCCGTGTGGAAATCCCTCACATCATCTAAGAGGGTTTTTGTCCTCTAGAGTATTTTTATACAAAAGCACCAAGCTTAAGATAAAATTCAGAAAATTGTAGAATGATTATAGGATGTCCTCTTCTAAGTCGACCTCTCTCTTTTAAAGGAAAAATGACCCAAAGGAAACTTTTTTCCCCTCCAATCAGTTTGCAATGCTTTCTTCTATGCAAATTTCCCTCCTAGGCCTAGTTGCATTTTTGCATGGGGGAAAAATTAGCATGGGTCTTTTTACTTTCTAAATGGCCATTATCCTTCTTCTAGGCAATTCACCATTCTTCCTAGAAGGATATGAACATAAAATTAGACCCTTGTAACACAATATTTGCCCCTTTGCACCTTTCTGAGATTACAACTTTTATTTATAAGTGCATTCCTTTATTAAGCCAAATAAATTAATATAAGTGCTTTAATAATTTAATTTTTTTTTCTTTTAGGCACTTAATACTAATTTATTGTGACTTAAGTCACCCTTGTGCTCACCCTTTGGCCGGTGGGTAGACAGAATAGGCCAAAGGTCTTTGATAGTATTATTCGAGAAAGAGGGACATTTTAACAAAGTCCATGTATAGGAACTTATTATGTAACTCTAGTTAAAAGAAAAGTAAGGAAAATACAATTGTTATTTTGAGGCCACATACATTTCAAAGTGCGAGATCATTGGCACACTATGCGAGGAAGAGACAATTCGATTCTGAGCACAATTGACACACTACTGATGAGGTAGAGGTAGTGCATCAATGGATCATAATTCCCGGGGAGTTAGAACCTCCATGTAACATAAAAAAGCGGGAGTTGTGCCATTTGTCGATGTGCACTACCCTCTTAATTTAGGGCAAGAATTTATAAACAAAGATCAAGGGCCAATGTGATTAATGTTGAATTGACAAAGGGAAAGACCTCATTATTATAGATACCCCATGAAATATTTATGTAAAGGGTCTTCTTTGGTAGAATTTTTCATTTAATAGTGTATTACGTCATGTTGTGCATTCAATTGATAATCTCTCATATTCAAATGTAAGCATTCCCTTGAGTTATGAGTATAAGGATACTATTGTAAGGGAGTTGAGTGTAATGAAAGACATTGATCAATATATCAACAGATTGCATGTTTCTTAATATCATTATATGTATATTGTGTAATTAATTGAGCTAATAATATTTTTATGTGTTTCCAACGTGTTGATGTTACTATCCTCATTAATCTCATTGTTTCTTGAGTGAATGAGCCCCTGAAAGAATACTAAGTACAATTTGGTTGTAACTCATCATTCATGTCGAATCGATGATGGTGATCCCTTTCCTCACACCTCGGGTGAACATGCCAAGAATGTGCTTAGTGTGATAATGTGATATATGGGTGTTGCATGACTTTGCATCACACAATAATAAGAAAGGCTCACACACGCAAGCCTAGTATGGATGATAAAACCTAGGCGCTCAATAAATTCTAACAAAGGTTGTGGAGTCTGGATTTATAGCTGCCAATTACATTTTTGGAAAGGTTCCAAATCCTTTTGAATAAACATATTTTAATATCATGCAATCAATGCAATCCATGAGACCACATTTCTTTCGGACATTTATTCGAATAGTTCACATTATAATTGCATGCTTCCAATTTCTGCATACATATTTACTAGAGCACATACAATTACAACATTTGCCAAAAGTATCATCCCATCTCCATTGTGCTTTGTTGTAAGTTCATGTCTAATTTCAAAGATCCTATTATAAAACAGGGTAAAAATATGTTCTCAATTGTGAACTTGCTCACACAAACACCTATTGTTTGCATTTGGTAACAATGATAATGCTTTGTGAGGATGCCTCGATATCCTCTATGAATAACTTCATTCACATCGATGACAAGACTAACAATGCAAGTTTTATTTGTTGATGCCAAAAAAGTTAATTGAAAGCATTCATTGTAACACATACAATTTCTAGCGGGGTAATTCTCAAAGGAGGATGCCTCTAGTGTATTGATAATGCAAAACATAAGGGAAAAATTAAAGCAAGCCACCTAGATAGTCTTAAAGCCAAAGAGGGAAAGGAGGAAATGACCATCTCCACTTTTAACAAAATTGTCAATAGAAACACTAAGAAAAACCCTATAATTTCAATCTTTCAACAAGCTTGTTCAATCTATTCTTCATTTCCCTTGAAATATCTACCTCCTTTTTTTTTTGACAAACTTTACATTACAGATTTCTCTTTACAAGCCCTTTTTGCAAAAACCCTTTTCACCTTCTCATGGTGTTCTTCATTGCACATCCAAAATGTGAACACTTTTCTATGTGCTAACTTATTGCTTTCACACACAACATATTATCACATTCCCCACAATTGCCATGCACTATGTGGTAGGCTACTATGTGCAATTATTTTACCCATCCCACAAACCACACCCTCAACACAATGTGTCAAAGTCTTGCAATGCATGAACCTAAAGCCTGCTCTACAAATACGATATGGTGCCACATGTCTTTATCTTGTTTTCCCGCACATTACATACTTGCAAAAACCTATCACACAACCCTACTATCTCACTAATGGAGCCCATATTGTGATATTTTGTTCTCGTACCACATCTCATGGTGTCACATCAACACACATCCCATTCATTGCACATATGTAATGCTCCATCATAATCATGTGAATCCACAAAATGCTCCATCGTGTGATATGTCACTATGTCCTACCCTTATTGCCTTTACACACCATGTCTTATCACATCTACCCATAAATTCTACAATATACGAGAGGCCACCACATGTCATTTTGTCACACGAACACGTGACCCACACCTTGAATGCACATAACAATTATCTATCGCACTTCATGAGCATATAAACCACTCATTGGAAGCGAAATAATGTCACATATTTTGATCTCACATCCCCACACGTTGAATTCCTTCATATATCTCATGTGCAAAGCCCCATGCCTTGATATTGTGATATCATGACATGTGGCACTTCCCGCTTCCCTGCACTTTACACACATTTGATGTCCTCACTATGACTAATCTCACTTTGTATTGCTACAATATCACACCACATGTCATGATCTTTCTTCATCATACATCTACAACACCCCATTGTACTCCAAAGAAACCCATGAATCGCTCCATGTTGCCACATGGTATTCAATTGGCAACCATCCCTTGATCCTTATGCGGTCGAAGGCCATTCATTCAAAGGGAAAAAGAAAGCACTTACAAAATTGAATTATTATTTTTCTCTTTACTATCAAATATAAAAATGTTTTGTAAAATCCCCATATATACCAAAAAACATGTATATGTGGAGGATTGAAATGATTGTCATTGCCATATTTTGACTATAAACCATATATTGAAAAATTGGATGCAAGTTTCCGTGTAGAAGGATATCGGTACCCATTTGATGTATCACAATATGATTCTTTCAAACACATTTCTATTTGTTAAATTAGATGGAATATTTTACCTTTATTACTAGATGAAAAAGTAACATATTGTAATTCTTTATTCATTCATAACTTTCAATAACATCGATAATGATTATATATATAGTGTAGTTATGTTTGTGGAGTTTTTCTTTTTCCAAACAATCTTAAATAAAGTGATATTATATATCAAGAATTATATTTATAGTGAAAATACCTATCTACCATTCACAAACACTTATAGATGCTGTGGCTAGTTTTGAAGATGGGAAAGGAGCCGTTTCCCATGTACAAATATAGCACTAAACTAGTGTTAAATGGCACGATAACCGAGGGAATATTGCCTTACGTTGGCATTACAAATTCTCTTTTTCTCCTTTATCTACTTTTTCTGAATGTTTTCTACTGAGTAGCCTGTAATGTAATCTGGCTGGCGTATGAATAGACATGCCTCTAGCGCAAGCCAAACATATTCCTATTCTTTCCTCGCTACTGCAAAGTAAAAGCAGGCAAGGCACAATTCAAACTTTCTTTACTAAACTAAACTTGTCTCCACCTTCTCCATCAATCAATTCTCTCTTGCAAACCACCAAAATCAGTGGGCTTGAGCCTAGTTGCGAGATTTTCAAATCAGGTATGTCACACAATAATTTCTGTCAGCTTCTTTTCCTGAAAATTCCCATTCTACCAAGTATTTACTTAACTGGTTTCATAGGCTTGTTTTTATTGGAATTTGTTTAAAAATTATTTTTCTACAAAAGGGTAGGAGTCTTTCAAAACATAATTTACAGAAGTTACAATTGCAGGCATTAAGGATTTCATGGATGTTTATTGACCTGTAAATACTCGGGATTTTGAAGTTGACTTGTTTCTGTCAATGCCCACTGGGCATGCTTTATTTTAGACAGATGGGATCTACGTGTCCAGTTTTCCATGATATTTTGTTTTGCAAAATGGGTAGAATGTGCCTCAAGATGTCATGTGCTGTTAATAGTTTGCATATTCTTAGATGGGTATAAATATATTTCCTGCAAAGTAGTGAATGTATGCCACATGTTATGACGTTTTATGGGTGAGATGTTATCAGAATACTCTGACAGTGTTCACAATCTTGCCAACAATTAGACATTTTGATAACAGGGTAATCTTTTACTGAGAAAGACTGTTGTCTGTGCAACTCCTCATTGGCAAAATGAAATTCAAAACCCTTAAAAGGTTGTTAAAATTAGGACTTAACACATTCAAATAGCCTTGTTAGAATTAGGGCTGATTATTTTTGGCAACATGTCTATGAAAAGAACTATTGCCAGAGGGTACTGTAGTCTTCAAGTTGTGCTAGTGATACTAAAGCTTTCCACCAGTGTACTTCCTCACAGGTAACTAGTTTTCTTGTCTGCAAACACGCATTATTGACCTCCTCTGCAATAGCAATGATTCTATTGAACCTTTTATGTGTTTATGTTCTCCAGTTCTCAATTCCCATATTGAAGTCAATTGAGTAAGGGGTTACCTGCACGTTGGAATGACAATGTCTGCACTGTATCTCCACTCTTATTCCAACCGGCAGCCTGCATAAGCTAGTGTGGGGAAATTCAAACTTGTTGGTGTCTCCTCTTCTTCAGCTTTATGCCACAATTTACAAGCAAAAATGAAATGATCTTAACCCAATAACATCATCTGTTGAGATGACTCCACTGGGTCTCCGAGCATGATCCTCTGTATCTTCCTAAAACCCATCTGAGACCATGTCTTGTCTTTAATCTGAGGATGAAGCTTTATTTATGGCTGTGAAGAAGGTCATAATAGGATATCACATGAGGTTATATTCTCTACTGTCATATTAGTGACTGCATTAGGGGCCTCATGTGGCATGTGATTAGAGAGACATTTTTTTGTTCTTCCTAAGACAAGATTGCCATACATCTATCTGATGCTGTTAAAACCATGTTGCAGCGATTTTTTCAGTGATTCTCCACATTACATGATCGACTGCAAAATTTTCAACTTATTTATTGTTTTTTAACTGGGTAAGTTTGCTCAGAATGTCTTTGTAATTCCTTACCTTTCTTTAACTGGATTTTCTATTCCATGACATGAAAGCGAATTCCATCCGTAACTTCATGTATATTTGTCAACATGTAAACTGTTTCAAGAAAAAAAGAAAAATATTTAGTTGCACAAGTTTTAAATAATAAATATAAATGAAGAAGAAGGAAAATATAAAAGTCCTCCTTGGATAGAAGTGAAAATACAAATACACACAAACTAGATATTACAAAAGAATTAAAAATGAGAAAAAGTCTAGAAATGGCAGACCAGGAACCGAACCAATAACTGACTAACTTAGGAACAAGATAGAGACCTGACAAATACAGTGGAAACTAAAAACATGGTAACAGAAGGAAGCCAAGTAGGAGCAGGCCATTGTAGCCAAATCCAAGGCATAAATGACAATGTGCTCACCGGAGAGTTGTTCTTACCTAGTGTCATGTTCCTTTTTGGAGGCTAATTCTGAAGACCTTAACCCATTTTCCGTGTGGGTTGAAGGATAAAAGCTAGGGAAATCTTAATTATTATTTTTATTGTTGCTTAGGTAGTTGTCTTCATTTGTCATCATTTATCCTATCGGAAGCCTTTTGCTCTAATATAGGAATTTAAGTAGTTTAGCTTTATTGGTATTGTGAGCATGTAGGCTCCAATAACCTTTAATATTTAAAAATCAATTACTTAAGGGGTCAGCCATGATGTAATGTTTGCTTTAAGCAATCCTTATGCCTATTTAAGAAGGTTGCTTGGGCATTAATAAGGCATGCTTTTGTGATTATTTTTATTTTGGTGGAACTGGCTGGTGTAGTCCTTTTACTCTCTCTCTCAAGGACGGAACCCTTGTGTTGAGGATTCTCTTTCAAGGACGAAAACCCTTGATTGGGAAACTTGTGAAGGACGAAAACCCTTCATAAGATTTTGGTGTGCAAGCTGGTTGGAAAAGAATAAAATATCCTTCTCTTGCAAGTGTTGTCTTTTGGGTGCAATTTATATTCTATTTCAAGTGGAGCGACCTATGTTGATGTGGTAATTTGGTATATATGGTGAGAATTTGGAAAATCTTAATTCATCATCTTATTCTCCATATTTTATTAAGCCAATATCTCGAGTTTGGTGATTTTTGGTGTTGTTCTACTATTTTTGCATGCTCGGGAATGTTCGCTGGTTAGGGTTTCATAATTAATTAATTTCACATGCAAAGCTGAGTTCTAACAACTGAAATAGATTGCTAAGGGTTTTCTAATTATTTTGGCACAATTTTGGAAGCATTTTGCAAGGTTTATCTCCTTTTCGAAGTGTTTTTCTTCCTTAGGAAGTTGCTGCCCTAGGAAGGGTTTTGAAATAAGTTTTGTAGGGTTCATAATAGCAGTGTTTCAAATCTGATTTGAGAGCTTTTGGCCATCTCCTAAGGTCCCCCCAAAAGGGACATTATAGTGGTATCAAAGCTCTTTCCTCCCAACTTGTGAAGCATGGCAGATGACAGTAGTATTGAGTATTATCGAGTTTGGAAAAGAATAAGACAACAAAGTCCAAAGAAGAAAAATTGGAGACGATTATGAAAACACAAGCAAGAACGATGGAGGCATTGAGTCAGCGTACCTAGCCATACAAAAGTTGCGAGGCGGTGGTTCGACTAAAGAGGAAGAGTCTCGCCTACAACCCCTGTGAATCAAAGAAAGAGAAGATTCCTTTTTCCAGGCCCTCAAGCCCCAATTCGTGGCTAAGGAGGAAGTCGCTTCACAAGGATCCTAGACAAGCTCATGGCTACATGTTGTTGCTTGAAGAATACCGGAAATGTCGGAGGAGTTTCGGGAGGCAGTGTCCCTCACGGATTTTGTCGAATTAAGGACGAAAGAAAAACATTACCGGCAAAGAACCCTAGCACCAAAAGGAGAGGTGCAACATGCATTGGGTAAGATGAATCTTCCTACTTTTGATGGCTCTACAAAGGGATCAGCCAGGGCATGGATTCAAAACTTGACACATACTTGTCTTTGAGACTTGTGGCGGAAGAAGAAGCAATCCATTTTGCAACCCTTCACCTTGAAGGACTTTCCCATGATTGGTGGCATCATGGTATGTTGACACAAGGGCATCACCACATACATTCCTATGAAGAATTTTGCACAAGGCTCGTGGAGAGGTTCGAAAGAATGGATCCGGAAGCATACTTCCATGATCTTGCCCAACTCAAACCAAAAGTATGATAGATGAATATATTGCTGATTTTCAAAAGATTTCAGTCATGGTAGATGATATTTCGGAAGGGAGACTCGTGATATTATTTATAGGACTGACCGAACCTTTAAAGAGTTTAGTGAAGGCTTTTGACCCATCTTCCTTGCAAGAAGCAATAAAGAAGTCATTGGATCTTGAAGGGGCAATTCCTAGGACTGGTTTTTCATCAAAAACCATGGGTGAGAAAGGGCAGATCAGACCAGCAATAGGAGGGCAGCCAAAAGGTTCTTTATCTCAGCCTAAAATACCAAATGTGGGGCAGCCTATGAAGCCTTTTCAAGGAACTAACAGCCAAGAAGGAAGGAAGCAAGAAGACAAAAACCAAGAGTCTAAAAGCGAGCTGAGAAGGAAGAAGCTTTGTTTTACATGTAGAGATCCATGGTCACCCGGACATAGATGCCTTGGAAAGGGGCAAATACACTAAATAGAAGTGATGTCCGAAGATGAAGAAGAAGGTAATGAAGTAGAGAAGGTGACAACAATTTCTGAGTTGGGAGAGGAAGTAACATCAAAGTCTGATCCAGTTATAACCAGCACTCTTACATCTCTAGAGATAAGATAAGATAAATATATTAATGTCCAATGAAGGACCACAAAAGTAGGTCAATGGGACTGCAGCCCAAACAATATACAAAGTGCAAGCGGGGATCTGTGATGCAAAATCACAGCACCCCTGGATGCAAATTAGGTTTCTAAGTTGATCTTCAGGCATCCAGTGTGATTGCACAACATTGAATCCTTTCTCCAAGTGTGGGACTTGCAAGAATGAGAAAGGAATCTCCAGAGAAGGCTGGTTCCTATTCCTCTGTTCAGATGCACACGAAAAATGCAGAGGGTTCACTCAAAGTCTAATCTAATCTGCCAAGGAGACAGGGTAAGGAGATGCATAAAAATAAACCTACGCTAACAGAGGTGATGCACCGAGGAATGAAGAACATCTATCTTGCCAATAAACACAGACCATTCAAATGTGATGCAAGATCATGCACAGATAACAAAATTCGCAGTGAAAGATCAGAAGGATGCAAATGAACACAGAGAGGGTTGAGAATCATCCACAGACATGCATTACTTGCTCCAAAGATTGATACAATACACTACAAAATGCCAAGAGGTAGAGTCGCATTACAGTTTCAAATGGGAGGTTCGAACTCCACAAATTCGCCTGATAAAGAGAAGAAGGGAGGAGCAAAACAGAAAATGTTCGACCTTTTGAAAGAAGCCCCTCTTTACAATATATAGGAAGAATGAGAGAGGGAAGAGAGAGGAAGGTCAGATCTACCCCAACCACTTCTTTCTTGCATTTAACTCATTTCATTATGGCAGAAGCGGCGAATCCTGCAAAACGGCAGACTGTCTAATAGAAGCGGCGAACTGTCTGTTGCATTAAAGTTGGTTGTTGAAGCGTCACTTCTGGCATTACCACGCGTCAGAGACGTTTTCTCAATTTTCTCTCTCCAAACTGAACCAAAATGCAAGATTGACCCCGGAATCATGTAGAGAATCTCACCAGCTTTCCGTTGATATAAAGAACGTGCAAATCCGAGCTCGATCAAAAGATATGGAGATCTCAAGATTTAGGGCACAAAACAGTGAAGATGTGTTTTGAAAATCTTTCTGCGCTCTGCACCTGACGGACGACACGTGGCATGCATTGATTGGTCGACAGGGGCACGGGGCAGACCTTTGCTTTTAGCTTTTCGGCCAAAACTCTTGCTAAACTCTCTAACTCCTTCCCGGGCTCCGAGCTTCCCTTCCTCATTGGACACGTGTCCTCTTTTTATTGGCTCGGGTTAGTGCTTGAAACCTCGCCCTTTGAACTTTTGGACTTTTCTCCTTGTGACACGTGTCATGATTTGGTTGGTCCGCGGGTCTGCCGGCTCTTTCGCGTCTCCCGCGTCTTTTTGTCCCGGATGTCCCAAGACTGTTTGGGACAAAAACCTCCGATCCGCCCGAAATGGGCTTCCTTGTCCCTCATTCGGCCGATGACGTGGCGTTGCTTGATTGGCTTTCGGCTCCTTCGGCTATCCGCGTCCCACGCGTCCCTTTGTCCCAACTGTCCCAGTGTGAAAGTTCCCGTTTCGGCCGAACCGGCCGGTTCGCGTCCTTCGCGTCTTCTTGTCCCAAATGTCCCAGAGCATTTAGTCGATTTTCTTCTCCTTCGGCCGAACCGGCTTTCCGCGTCCGTGCATCCCGACGGCCCGATGTTCCTTTGCTCTGCAGACTGCCTGGTGGCCTTTCTACCGATTCGCGCCTGATGTGCCTCATGTCCCGACTGCTCATGCGAGGACTAGGACTTAGACAGTTTTCATGATTTTTTCTGGCCCAAGCTTGCTTTTGCAACTTTTTCACCTTTTCTCAGAACTTGCTCTTTTCAACCTAGACAGGAGAGTTAGAAAAAATCAGGGGACCACAGAACATGATTTTTGCCCTGAATCAATCAATTTTCCTGGGGCTTGAGAATTCAATGCATGTTATCAAAATTTACTCTGGGGGGTGAATTTTGGATAACAATTGGTGACTCAGTGGGGGTACCTGCCTGCTAGGTGAAAAGACCAGTAGCTGAAGCAGTCCATTGGGCATGGAGTTATCAAACATTCAGTTTAGAATCCCAACTGACTTAGAATGTGTAAGGAGGAAGATGGAATATCACCTAATGGGAGAAAAGACTGCAAAACATCTCCATGGACAGCAAGTTGTGCCAAAGCACTTAGGGAAAACAAAACTAACCTACAACAAAACAATGTGCACAAGCACTTGGAGGAAAGAAAATCTAATCTAATATTTATAGAGGTAGTGAACTTCCCTCTAGAAGCAACGCTTGAGATAGATTCCATTGACTAGAATCTACAGTTCTTCACCATCCAATGAGGCCAATTGGAAAGCATTGCTGTTCTTGCACTTTGTGACCATGTATGGGCCACTCCAAATGGCATCAAATTTTGAATGCCTTCCCGGTTTTGCTCTATCCACATCCCATTTCAACACTAGATCTCCAACTTGAAAAGATCTATCTTTGGCCTTCCTATCAAAGGTCTTCGATCAAAGCTTGATCCTTTTCCATTGCTTGGGATGCCTCGATTTCGATCTCTTGCAGCTCCATCAACTCGCATACCTCACCTCCATGGGCTCAAACTCTAGCAACTCCAGCTGCTTCATGAGTTCCAATGTTGGCAACTCAAGTGACATGGACAAGATTGCCTCTCTTCCATGTACAACCCCGAATGGAGAGTTACCCGTGGATTTTTGGGAGTTATCCTATCACCCATAAGGCTGATTTCAGTTTGGTATGCCAAGACCTCTCGATTCTCATCAAGAGTCCTCCTAATGATCCTCAACAAGTTCTTGTTTGTAGACTCGCCTCGCCATTACCCCCGAGGGTAATAGTTCGATGAAGTGCTTAGGTAAATACCGTTCTTGACAGCCCACTCAGTCACCCTAGATCCCATGAATGCCAATGCATTATCAGAGATTATTGTAGCAAGTACACCGAATCTGGTCGTTATTCCCTCATAAAAGTCTAAGATGCTAGACTCATTTGCCTCTTTGAGTCTTTGCTTCTTCGTCCATTTGGTGAAGTAGTCTGTGGTCAAGCCAAAATCCATTTGTGCCCTTGGCTTGAAATGGGATTAATGACTCCGATGAAGTCCAAACCCCATTGCATGAATGGTTGGTCAACTGAGATTGGATGCAATGGGAGGGCAGCAAGTCTCTCTTTTCCTGTGAAGAATGCACAATTCTTACACCTCTTGATCCATGCATAGCAATCACTGAAGATTTTAGGCCAATAATAACCAGCCTTCATGATTTTTAGAGCTGTCACTCTTGGTGCAAAATGGCCACCAACTGGTCCACCATGAAACTCTTCCAACACCCTTTGAATCTGATTTGTGCTAATGCATCTCAGCAACACTCCATTCACATCTTTCTTGAACAAAACTCCATCAATAATGGCATACGGAACAGCCTGCAACCTGAAGTATCTCCTCTTCGCTTTGCTCATTTCTGGAGGGCATAGGCCTGTCTGTAGGAAGTGTATCATATTCTGAGTCCAACAGGGAGTGGGGACATCATCATTTTCCTGTTCTTGACCATCCTGTAGTACCAAGACAACATCTTCACCTTCTGAGCCGTCTGGTTGTTTGGAAGCGAGCTGCTCACACAAACCTTTGCCACAAACCAGTTTGGTTACTCTGATTTCAATATCATATTCCATCACCCGAGTGATCCAACCTGCCCTCTTCTCGTTTAAATCCTTGTTTAGGAGAAATTCCTTGACACCAGCATGAGACACCAACAGCTGGACCTTGTTGTTTGAGACTAAATGCTTGAATTTCTTCAAGCTTCTGATTACTGCAAGTACATGCTTTTCAATGAAAGAGTACCTAGTTTCGTATTCCTCCAAGCCTTGACTGAAGAAAGCAACTGGTTGTTCTAATCCTTCCTTGTTTTGCTGTGCCAGGATTGCAGAAATTGTATCTCCACCACCAAAGGCGTATAGCATGAAATCCTTGGAGAAGTCTGGATTGATGAGAGTTGGTGCTTGAGAGATAGCCTCTTTTATAGCCTCAAAACTTGCCTTGCCTTCAGACGTCCACTTAAATGCCATGCTCTTTTTAACATCAGCGTTTTTGGCTTTACGAGAGCTGCAAAGTTTGGAACAAACTCGCGGACAAAGTTGATTCTTTCCAAGAAGCTTTGAAGAGCCTTCTTGTGACTTGCAATGGTAGTGCTCTTATGGCTTCAACCCTCTCTGGATCAATTGCAGTCCCTCTTTCGAGACAATATGGCCTAGAAGTTTCCCCTCATGAGCCAGGATTATGCATTTTTTGGGATTCAATGATACCCCAAATCTTCTACACCTCTGAAATACCTGCCTTAGATGAAAAAGGTGATCCACTGCATTTTTGGAGAATACAGTGATGTCATCAAGATATATCAAAACTATTTTATTGATCAACCCCTTGAATGCCATATCCATTGCCCTTTGGAAAGTGGCTCCAACATTTGATAGGCCAAATGGCATCTTCTTGTAGGCATATGTTCCCCATTTGGTTGTGAAGGCTGTCTTGAACTGATCTTCCTCCTTCACCATAATCTGATTGTAGCCTGAGTAGCCATCAAGTAGTGAAAACCTTTCTGAACCAGCTACGACCTGCAATATTTGCTCCATGGAAGGGAGTGGATAATGATCCTTGAGAGAGGCTCTATTCAAATCTCTGAAGTCGACACACAACCTGATCTCTCCATTCTTCTTTCTGACTGGGACTAAGTTGGCGACCCAACTTGAGTGTTTGATGGGGAAGATGATCCTTGACTCAATCAGCTTGTCCAATTCTTTCCTCATGAGAGGCTCCATGTGTGGATTGACTGGTCTTTGTTTCTGCCTGACAGGCTTAGTATTTGGATCCAATTCGATGGTATGCTGAGCCAGGTTGGGATTGAAACCTTTCAAGTCTTCATAGCTCCAAGAAAACACGTCAGGGAACTCTTGACACAGCTGTATGAACTCATACCTTTCTTGTTCAGTTGTCATCCTTCCAATTTGCAATGGTTTGTTTTCTTCTACCAAGATGGGTACTGAATCCTCTCTCTTGACTTGAATGTTTGCTTTCTCCTTTCTAAACTGATCATTCGGGTTGAATATTGACTCCAAAGTTATGAGGCCTTTTGGTAATTTGTTAGTTCTCAGCTGCACCACTTGGTTACCATACTGCTGCTGCAGCTTGTCTTGATTCCTGGCGGAGAACTCAGCTTCTTCTTGCAAGAAATGGATGATTTGCTGGTCATTTTCAAACACTTGCCAACTGACATTGTTATCCGGCACTGAAGGCCTCACAATCATGTGGATGTTTGGCTGTACCTTGTCTTGTTGAATGCTTTCCACAATGTCAAAGGCTGCCCCTCTTCTTTCTGCAAGCCAGCACAAGCCAGCTTGATTCTCTTTCCTGGGAATGGATTTGATGCCAAAACCTTCAAAATCTTCCATGAGGTCCCACACCCTGTTCTTGTAGCACTTGAGTAGATCATTCTTGGCAGCATGCTGTCCCTTGACCTAATTTACAATCAATTCACTGTCCCCAAAGACTTGCAAGTTCTTTATTTTTTCTTGATTGCCCAATGCATCCCTTGCACCAAGGCTTCATATTTAGCAGTGTTATTGGAGCATGCAAATTGAAATTTAAAAGCTGAATAGTACCTTACTCCTTGAGGTGAAACAAGCACGGCTCCACCTCCTGCGCCTTGTCTACTCCTTGATCCATCAAAAAACAGCTGCCATACTTCATTGTCATCCTTGTGGCTTGGCTTAGTGATGCTAGGAATAGGTTGATTCTTCTACTTCTTGATAAGGATCAAAAGCATGTATCTTGTTTGCCCATTCATCAAGAGTTAGATCCGGGATGCTCCCAACCTTAGTGTCAGCTTCGTCAGTGCTGGGGTGATCTTCTTGATCAAATGCTGAGCAATTGGCATTAATCTGACTTGGAGTGTAAGGCTCAATATGGAAGTTTGCAATAGGTTCGGATCTGATTGTGGCCTTAGTTCCATATCTTGTTCTGAATAGCATGTGTGACCAATCAGCAGACAAATACCCCCCAATCTTGGCTATGAAGTCCCTTGACAAGCAAAGGGCAAAGAGTGGTGGAAGGTCTATGATTGATACATCTTGTAAAACAACAACATTTGGACATGCGTGCAAGGTAAGACTCAAATTTCTAATCACTCCAACTGTTGCTATTGCTGTCCCATCTAGCTGCACTACCCCTTTAGATGTTATTTCATACTGGAGCCCTAGCTGATCAGCTATCTGTTTAGGCATTACTGAGCTACTTGCCCCGGAGTCTATCATGCAATTATGTACTAGCTGATTTCCAATGATTAATGAAACATAGAAAGGAGGGGGCTTCAACATTTTACCTTGTTGTCCTCCATGACTTCCTTCAGGCTGGGCAGCATTTGTAAGCACTTTGTCTTGCATCTGAACCTGCTGATTCGAAGTTGGCCAATCCTTCATGGTAGCTTGCAGAAGATCTCTTTGGCCTAGGATGGATAGGGATTCCCACATAGATATATTGACGTTTGTCTTCTTCATCTGATCAATGATACTGAATGGTGATGAAGGATCTCTCTGCTGTCCCTTGGTTTGCACATTTACTCCTTGCACGTGGGCAGCAATAGCTGGCATTTGAGTTGGCCTAGGGGCTGTTCTTGGCTGCCCTTGTGCATTTGAAATTGGACTTTGCTTGCCAACCATTTGTGGAACCATGGAAGGTTGTAGATTGGTTGGAGCTAATGGCTGTTCTTCACCCAAATTCCTCCTTTTTGACCTTGTGTTGGCTCTGACACCTTGAGAAACTACTGGTTCATGCCACAAAAATCCTCTCGCTTGCCAATTTACCAATGTGGTGTCATTTGGGGCTGTTTCTTTGTTGGAATGTTTCTTGTTGTTGGTTGTTTCCTTGATGCCCTCACCCTCCACACTAGTAGTTGTCACCATTAATGCTTGATTCAAAGCACCATTGAAGCACATGGATTGGTTATGAGGCTCATTGCATGGAAAACACCAATCATACTCCCGAAAGCAATGTTGTTTTGTGTTGGCACCAATGCCTTAGAGGCAGATATGGCATTTGGATTATAGGGCTGAAATGGTCTATTGGCAGGAGGCCTTGTTTGATTTATATTTGCAGCTGGATTAGGTGGTCTTTGTGGTTGGTATGGCTGCCTATTAGGCTGAGCTTGGGGTTGATAAGAAGGTCTGAAACCTTGGGCTTGTTGTCTCTTGAGAGTAATCAGCTCGTTGCCTAGGTTTTGCAATTGCTTCATGACTTCTTGAAGCTCATTTGGGGCACTTGGAGATGAAGTGGAAGCTTCATTTGAACTCTGATTTCTAGGAGTGGGAGAAGGAGCCAAATTAGGTGCTTGATTGGTGTTTGGACTCTCTAAACTTGGAAACAATGGCATGGAAGGTCTGGGGCAAGTTTGCCACTTGATCAAACAATTTTCAGCCCTAATGGCAATGCTATAAGCCATAGGGATAGTTATGCCTCCCATGGACTGAATCAACATAGAAATATCAGAATTTAGAGCTTTGAGATAGTAGAGAAAAGCACCTTTTACTATTGGCCTGACTGCCACTGGAATTCTCTCCCAAGTCTTTTGAAATCTGAAGTTGAAATCGGTCAGCTGCTCATTGGGAGCTCTCTTGATGGTTGTCAGCTGCTCCAAAAGAGACAAATTGTCTCCCTTTTCTCCAAATTGCTCATGAAGTGCTATACATAGCTGATTCCAATTTGTGATAGAACCAGCTCCAAGGCTTCTAAACCATTACAATGCTTTACCCTTGAATGAAGATGCCAGTAACTTGATAGCCACTTGCATCTCATTGATTTCATGAATTACACAAAGGTTAGCAATATCTTTAACATGATCACCTGGAGTAGTCTGATTTTCTCCAGTGAAGTACGGAATATTCTTCAAGGCTGTAATAGGAATTGGATGTTGTGCATTGAGGGCAAGTGGGCTGCTGCCTGTGAAGTTGACATAGGGGTTGTTTTGTGCCATTCTAATTGGTCTTAAAACCCTTGTATACTGAATGAAAGGCCTACCAGGTGGAGGAGTTGAGAGAGTTCTGTTTGGTGGAGATGGAGACCTTTGAATCCTTCTTCCTCTTTGCCTTCTTCTTGGAGATAATTGCAGGTATTCAAACGGCACTTCTTCTTCTCCAACTCTTGACCTTGTGGTGACTCTTCTCATGAGTTTTCAGGCCTGCACTGCTGAAACCAGTTGATTCTTCCCCTTGGAGTCGCCAGATATGCAAACAATAGCTCTTTTCAAGAAAGAAAATTGCAGCAGATGCACATCAACTTCGCTGCAATAAAAATGAGACCTCTGGTCCCACCGGCGTGCCAAAACTGTTGATGCAAAATCACAGCACCCCTGGATGCAAATCAGGTTTCTAAGTTGATCTTCAGGCATCCAGTGTGATTGCACAACATTGAATCCTTTCTCCAAGTGTGGGACTTGCAAGAATGAGAAAGGAATCTCCAGAGAAGGCTGGTTCCTATTCCTCTGTTCAGATGCACACGAAAAATGCAGAGGGTTCACTCAAAGTCTAATCTAATCTGCCAAGGAGACAGGGTAAGGAGATGCATAAAAAATAAACCTACACTAATAGAGGTGATGCACCGAGGAATGAAGAACATCTATCTTGCCAATAAACACAGACCATTCAAATGTGATGCAAGATCATGCACAGATAACAAAATTCGCAGTGAAAGATCAGGAAGGATGCAAATGAACACAGAGAGGGTTGAGAATCATCCACAGACATGCATTACTTACTCCAAAGATTGATACAATACACTACAAAATGCCAAGAGGCAGAGTCGCATTACAGTTTCAAATGGGAGGTTCGAACTCCACAAATTCACCTGATAAAGAGAAGAAGGGAGGAGCAAAACAGAAAATGTTCGACCTTTTGAAAGAAGCCCCTCTTACAATATATATAGAAGAACGAGAGAGGGAAGAGAGAGGAAGGTCAGATCTACCCCAACCACTTCTTTCTTGCATTTAACTCATTTCATTATGGCAGAAGCGGCGAATCCTGGCAAAACGGCAGACTGTCTAACAGAAGCGGCGAACTGTCTGTTGCATTAAAGCTGGTTGTTGAAGCGTCACTTCTGGCATTACCACGCGTCAGAGACGTTTTCTCAATTTTCTCTCTCCAAACTGAACCAAAATGCAAGATTGACCCCAGAATCATGTAGAGAATCTCACCAGCTTTCCGTTGATATAAAGAACGTGCAAATCCGAGCTCTGGATCAAAAGATATGGAGATCTGAAGATTTAGGGCACAAAACAGGTGAAGATGTGTTTTGAAAATCTTTCCCGCGCTCTGCCACCTGGACGACACGTGGCATGCATTGATTGGTCGACAGGGGCACGGGCAGACCTTTGCTTTTAGCTTTTCGGCCAAAACTCTTGCTAAACTCTCTAACTCCTTCCCGGGCTCCGAGCTTCCCTTCCTCATTGGACACGTGTCCTCTTTTTATTGGCTCGGGTTAGTGCTTGAAACCTCGCCCTTTGAACTTTTGGACTTTTCTCCTTGTGACACGTGTCATGATTTGGTTGGTCCGCGGGTCTGCTGGCTCTTTCGCGTCTCCGCGTCTTTTTGTCCCGGATGTCCCAAGACTGTTTGGGACAAAAACCTCCGATCCGCCCGAAATGGGCTTCCTTGTCCCTCATTCGGTGATGACGTGGCGTTGCTTGATTGGCTTTCGGCTCCTTCGGCTATCCGCGTCCCACGCGTCCCTTTGTCCCAACTGTCCCAGCGAAAGTTCCCGTTTCGGCCGAACCGGCCGGTTCGCGTCCTTCGCGTCTTCTTGTCCCAAATGTCCCAGAGCATTTAGTTGATTTTCTTCTCCTTCGGCCGAACCGGCTTTCCGCGTCCCGCGTCCCGACGGCTCGGATGTTCCTTTGCTCTGCAGACTGCCTGGCGGCCTTTCGGCCGATTTGCGCCCAGATGTCCCTCACGTCCCGACTGTTGCGAGGACTAGGACTTAGACATTTTTCATGATTTTTTCTGGCCCAAGCTTGCTTTTGCAACTTTTTCACCTTTTCTCAGAACTTGCTCTTTTCAACCTGGACAGGAGAGTTAGAAAAAAATTTGAGGGGACCCTGGGAACATGATTTTTTGCCCTGAATCAATCAATTTGCCTGGGGCTTGAGAATTCAATGCATGTTATCAAAATTTACTCTGGGGGGTGAATTTTGGATAACGAGGACAACTCAAAACAAGTTCCCAAAAACAGAAAAGAAAAGAAAAGACAGCAGAAAGGAAACTGAAGCCAAAATACCCCCACGTGTGGGGCAATGGAGCAAGCGGGGAGAAAACGAGGGAAGCAAAGAAGGTAATGTAGGGGGGACAAACAAGGACCACTTTGGTCTAATCACGAATGGTAGCCACACCCTCCTAACAATAGAGGCCGATGGAAAGAAGCTCTTGATGGACTAGCGGCTGATGAGGGGGCGGAAGCCTCCTTCCTGCTGAGCTTTGGACCGACACGGCGGCCATGAGGACGAATGAAACCGGACTGCCCTGCAGTACGTGTGTGCATCCGATTTTCTTTGGCGAGTGATCGAGAGAAGTGTAATCGAGAGAAGTGTGAAGGTCCATCGGGGAATGGCCGATCTATGCATTGTATCAGGTCGGAAAAGGCTTTGTCGTTTAGTACCTCCACCAGTGGGTAGAACCGGAAAGAAGGCCGTAATCCGTCTCGTGGGGACGACTCTCGGAGGGGGATGAAGAATTTGGTCTCGTAACAGCAAAGACTCACGGATGTAGAGGGCAAGGCACCGTTGGTCGATATATCTGAAGAAGACCGAGAGAGTTTGAATCCCTCTGAAGAGACAATGAAATCGTCCTCTGATCTCATAGTATATGGGGTAGCGGAAGATGAAATGAGTCTCTGTCTCCACCTCATGAAGGCTATAAAGCCTACAAAGTCTATCCTCCCGATCAAGGTGGTGATCAGTCTCGCACCGAAGTTTGTGGGAGCCGACACGAAACTGACCCAGAGGTATACGGAGGGCATGCGGCCCGGTGGACAAAAGTGTGCGAGGGCGAATGATGAGTCCATCTCGATTTCAAGAAAGTGCTCCGCATAAAAGGACATCTTAGGGCGCAGCCCCGGGGGTTCACCTAAGTAGTTTGAATGAATCTCCTGTAGATATCCTCTCGGATGGACTGTTCAACGCTTGCTTGGTGAGCAAGAGATGATCGGATCATTCGAGAGAATCTTGAAAGGGGGAGACGATCAATCTAGATACCAACCGAGTCCAACAAGGCGTAAGTCTCGCAAACCAACAACGTCCCACGGCTGGGCAATACTCGCAGAGAGAACAATGGCGAGATATGGATACTTGTCCTGCTCATTGGAGAGATCACCAAACCTCCTGATACGGTGAAGAAAGGATGATATGTCAAATATAGTCTCCAGATGGAAAGGCTAGGCTCCGAACTCTGCCAAAATAATATGCCGGGGGACCGTCTATTTGCATCTGATGAAGCGGCGAAGGAGGAGAGTCTGAATTCTCTCAGCGGAAGCCCAATCTGTGTCCAAAAGGGAGGGCCCCCAGACAATAGACCCATAGAGAACCGTGGGGCGGATGAGGGAGTTCATAAGAAACATCTTGGAGGAGATGTCCTGGAAGTGGCGCCGAAAACACTGTCTCTCGAGAATGGCAAGAGACCCATACCCTTTATTCACCCTCGGCCGACAATAGACCAATAGAGTCTGAATTCTCTCGTGGAAGCCCAATCTATGTCCAAAGGGAGGGCCCCCAGACAATAGACCCATAGAGAACCGTGGGGCGGATGAGGGAGTTCATAAGAAACATCTTGGAGGAGATGTCCTGAAGTGGTGCCGAAAACACTTGTCTCTCGAGAATGGCAAGAGACCCATACCCTTTATTCACCCTCATCACCGAATCTAGGCTCGAGAATGGACTCCCGGGTAGGTGTATGTATTAGTAATTTCAACCTTTGCCCTCAAGAAGAAATGGAGGTGTGATGTCTGCAAACCGTTGAAGACCATGACCTTGGTCTTACCTAGATTGACCGTCAAATGCCGAAGATCACAGAATAAAGCAAGTGCATCAAGTTGTCTCTGAAGCCCCTCAAGCGAAGAGGCGAGTAAAACAATATCGTCGGCAAATAGGAGAACGGAAATCAAGACATGGTGAAGAAGGCAACCATCCCCTTCTTGAATGCGATCCTGAAGGAAAGATTCCAGCTCATCAATGTAAATGCCAAAGAGGGTAGGAGATAAGGGGCACCCTTGTTTAACCCCAATGGTGCTCCTGATGAGATTAGAAAATCCATGTGCGATCTGAAGACGACCAAGGATGGACTCATAGAGGCGCATGATGGCAATGACAAGAGTCTCGAAATACCGATGTCTCGGAGTTCTTTGGAAGAGGGCCATGCGAGTGTACGGAGTCAAAGCTTTTCTAAAGTCTAGAAAACAACAATAGACTTTCGAAGAGTGGTGACGAGCCTCCTCAATAATAGCCCAAAGGGTGAAGATGTGGTCGATGGTGTGGTAACCAGGGTGAAAACTAGCCTCGACATCTGCCCTCGAGCCGCTTACGCTCCAAGATCTTGGGCAACAACCTGTGGAGGATTGTAGAATAGAGTTTGGAGAAAGAATGGCCCACCATGATAGTCCTGTAGTTGTTCGGATCAGAAATGGATCCAACTTTGTGGATCGGGTGGATGATATGATGAGACCAGGTAGGAGGGAAACCCACTCTATTCACCTGATTGAAAAGATCTGCCAAATAGGTACTAAAAACCTCAAAACCCTGCTTGAAAAACTCGCCCTGGAAACTGTCTACATCAGCTGCCTTGCTACAGTTCAAAATCCTTATTGCCTCTTTGATATTACGGTGAGTGAAGGGATTACCAGGCGGCGGGATGCCAATCTGGGTAGATTGCTGCCCCGGAACATTGTAAAGGGTAGAGGTGTGGGAAAAAATGGAGGTAGGATCGATCGTTGTGGAGGAGGGGAAGTGGCGGGGAAAGACAGTATGCTAGAAGGACCGAGGGTTAGTCCTAAGGGAGGTGGAAAGCATATATTTGTTGTGGGAAATGAAGGATCGCTTCTTATGGCGGAGAAGGCACCTGTAGGCAACCTTAAGAATGGGGAAGGAGGGGAGGGCTCGAGTAAAAGCTCAGCAAAGGCGACGGTGGAGGGATTTGCACTCTTCATCATACCATTGGCTCATGGGGCAAGATTTAGTAGTACTAGTGGCCGAGGGATGGGTGGTGGAGTGGGAAAGGATCTCAGGGCAGCCTCCCACATGGCAGAGAAAAGGCATGAGTACTTGGGCCTCCACACTAGGCATGTTAGAGAATAGGGGCTCAGAGGAGAAGGTCGCGGATGTGGGATGAGTAAGATCTGTAATCCCCTTTATCAAAATGAAAGGAGATGCGAGGTGGGTAGTGGGGAGGGGGAGGAGGGGCGGTGGTGGTAGGAGAGTTGGCGACCAGAGAGAAAGTTAGGACAGCATGATCGGCAAGGGAATGGGGAAACAAAGAAGGAGCGAAGAGAGGTGAGATGTCCGGGTGCAAGGGATATAGTCCACACTAGTGCCCCGCCATGGGGGCGACATGTGAAGAAGTGTGAATCCGGAAGCGCTCGATCCCGTTGAAAATCACCATCACCTGTGACTCCTAAGCTGGAGGAGGAACCGACCATAAGCTATGAAAGGGCCATTTGTATCCTCATAAATCCTATGTAGACCAACTGACACAGGGTCTATCCTTTGTGTGCAGAGCGTATCGTCTGACTTGTCGTGGAGGGGGACATGAAAGTGTCTCGCATGGGCATTAAAGTCACCTAAAATAATAACCTCCCCTGTGACAGAGTATTGACCAATACTATCGTATAAGTCAAAGAAAGGATCACCACTAGGGCCATTGTGGATGGCATAAAGGGAAGCAGCCGGAGGAAAGTAACAAACTGCTATATATAAATACCTAGAGAATCGAGCGGCCCCACTGATGCGAATCCACATGTACCTGGCAAACTCATCAAAACCGACCATCGAGATCCTATTCTGGAGGGAGTCTCTATAGAGACAGGCAACCCCACCAGAGCCTTTGACACCACCCGAAGCTCGAGTCTCCTGTCTACAAGCTGATAACCAAAGAAGTCCAGTAATGCCTGGGAGAGGACGAACCGGCTCTCGTGTGTCTCTGTGATGAAGAGAATGTCGGCATCCCCGAGAGCATCGAAAAAAGGCCCAGGGAAGACCAAAGGGAACCATTCCCATTCCAACAACTGATAGATAAGCCTCTGGTCTGACTCCTCTCCCACTTGGCCCGTCATTGGGGAGCCCCTTGGCGGGGCTCCCAACCAGGAGGAGGAGAGTCTCTAATAACAACCCGGAGATTCCTGATAACAGCCCATTTACCTGCTTTCCTTGCTGCCATAACTTGCTCCCTAGAGCATTTGAGCTCCCCAACTTGTGTCCTGGTGAGATCTTCATCAAGGAAGACCTTGTCTGGGCGTGAAAACAGAACCCTCTTAGCCCTGAGAGCTCGCAGCCTGTCAAAAGTTGTCTGAAATGGATGAAGAGTGTGGAGTCATAGCCAACCCAAGCTCGTTCTAGTGTAATGTCAGGGATTCCCAAAGTATCGTGATGGAGGAGTTACCAACCGTTAATGAGTCTTGTGTCGGGGTGGGGGGTGGGAGACCCCTCACCTTGAGGTTTAGTTCCTGTCACGCCTCGTACGCTCCTCAATGCTTGGCTTGCATAACGGCTTCAACCACGGCCCGAGAGGTGGGGGAACACTTTGTCTTTCCCACTAACAACCTTGGACCATGATTCAATTTCCGCTTTAAGGAGGCTGGTTATTTTTGATTTCCTCTGTTGAGATTAGAGATCTACAATTTCTGCATGTAGGGCATCGTTAGGAGAGCTAGTATTATCCGTGTTGGTGGATAGTTTTTCTCTTAAGATGACGTTCTCAGATTCAACATCCGTGATCCTGCCAATAAGTGTACAAACCTCAGTTTGGAGTTGCTGATTGGCATTTTCGACCTCCCGGATTCGATTAATGAGTTCCAATAAGATGTCCGCCATTGTCTTTGTTAGAGGTGTTCCCGAGGATTCCCAACCATGCCGCTGCCAGTAGGAGTTGCGGGGCCATGGTTGAAGCTAAACCAGTAGGGTAAACCACCTGAAGAGGGGAGAGGCTGAGAGGCGAATCAGGGAGCATACCAAACAACAAGGACGACCCCATAGTTAAACCAGTGAAAATTAATCCCTGTTTCAGCGATTAAAAACAAAAGCCCCTGAAAAGTGGGCCCAAACTGTGTATGCACGAGCAGGCAGTCCCGTAAAATCAAGCGGTCAAAAATTTGGAAGAAACCTTGAGTAGTGGTTTGCGAGCAAAAAATGCGACTCATGACAGTGCAGGCACAACAACAAGGAATGTATCCTGCAATGCACAGACCACAAGTAGAAACCAAGCCACGAAACCAAGTATTTGTGTTTGTATATCGTGCCCTTTGTTGGTTGTCGACTGTATTTCGTAACCAACCTTGACTGTGAATCGTGCCCACTCGGGACTGTAACAAGGAGGAGAGTAAAATGTGGACGTTGGAAGAAGGGAGGCCAACAGTCGTGGGAATCCGGAGGAAGCTCGACGAGAAACAATCGTGCCCTCGATTCACACAGTCGTGCAGAGAGAACTGTCCAGAACAGAAGCAAAGAGATCCCAAAAACACGTGAAAACGTGCCCCCGAACCACATAGTCGTGAAAACGTGCCCGGAAAAGCTAAGTCAAGTGCTACAGACTTCACATGCCATCAGGAGGAACTCGTGCACACTCGTGAGAAGTCCACACAGTTGTGAGGAATCACACAGTCGTGAAAATGTGCCCTGTCTTTCAAAGATACCCACAGTCGCGAAAAATCACCAGAAATACAGAGCCATGATTCGGGAAAACCAGAAACGTGCCCTCACAAGTAGCCTCACGAGCCACGATTCCAGCATAAACATACGCGAGCCACGATTTTCACGTTTTGCAGTGCCACGATTCACGAGCCACGATTGAGAGATGGAGCCACGATTCACGAGCCATGATTCGAGATCGCAAGCCACGATTCACGAGCCACGATTCATGAGCGAGAATGTTGGCACTCAAATCTGTACCCCAAGATTTTAGTGGAAAAGTAGAATGGAGATGAGTTTGTGTAGCAATGGTTTTTGCTAGTTTGAGAGAGTGCCCAAGCATACCATTCCTTCCGGGTAAGAGGACACCTCAATGGTCACAAAGTGATAGTTCTTATTGATAGTGGCGCTACCAATAATTTCATTAATGAGGGACTTGTAGATCAGCTGGGTTTGAAGGTGAGAATTTTTGAAGGCTTCCAAGTAACCATTGCCAATGGAACCACCATACCTTGCATAAAGAAAACAGGACAGCTATCACTCCTAGGAAATTATGAGGTATGTGATGATTTCTTTGTGATTAAGCTTGCTAATGATGAAGTAGTTCTTGGAGTCCAATGGCTACAGTCTATGGGTGAATTCACCCTCAATTACCATATTAGAGAACTGAAATTCTATGATAAAGGCAAAGAAATCAGAATTCAAGGAATAGAGGATGAAGGGAATAAAGTGGCAAATACTTGGGGATCACATTGCATGGTTGCTTTCACACATGGAAGCTGATTGGAAAAACATTATCATAGTTGAATATGCCAAAAATCAGTTTGACATCATGGAAGGGCATATGGTGGCGGAGAATTACAAGGTGATGGATGGGTTGATCCTCTAAAAGAATAGTCTTTTTGATACCAGATTCCAAGATAAGAATAAGGATAATGAAGGCTAGTCATGATTCACCTCTTGCTGGTCACCAAGGATACTTTAAGACATACAAGCAAATTCGTGAAAGGTTCTTTTGGAAAGGGCTCAAGGAGGATGTCTTGCAACACATTTGAGAATGTGTAACTTGCCAACAAAACAAAGGGGAACATAACTTTCCAAGTGGGTTGTTACAACCTCTTCCCATTCCTTCTCGTAAGAATGGCTTATATGTTGTAGTGGATAGAATCATAGATTAATGAAATATGCCCATTTTTATCCACTTCCTACCAAGTTTGATGCTCCTATGATTGCTGATGTGTTCTTTAAAGAAATCTTTAGACTCCATGGGCTTCCCCAAAATATTGTTAGTGATAGAGACAGCCGCTTTATGAGTATATTTTGGCAAGAGCTTTTCCGCCTAACAGGTACCGAACTCACTCCAAGCACTAGTTACCATCCCCAAACGGATGGGAAACTGAAATTGTGAATAAATGGGTGGAAGGATATTTGAGAAACTACATTTCCGGACAGCAATCAGCATGGATCAAATGGCTTCACTTGGTTGAGTTTTGTTACAATACAACATTCCATGTATCCATTGGAATGTCACCTTTTAGAGCACTCTATGGATATGAGGCATTTTCCTTCATGGATTTGATCATTGGAGATAGTAGAGTTCCCGGTGCAAAAATATGATCCAAGAAAGTCAAGACATCTTAAAGGCACTCAAGGAGAACCTCCAACAAGCTCAGAATCAGCAGAAATAATATGCAGACCAACAGTGAATAGAGAGGGTTTTTGAAGTAGGAGACTTGGTTTTCCTAAGGTTGGACAGTCCACGCTTAAACAAAGTGGAGCGGAGAAGTTAAAACCAATATTTTATGGACCCTACAAGGTGAAGGAAAGGATAGGGTAGGTTGCATATCGTCTTGAGCTACCTCCAGAAAGCAGGATACATGATGTCTTCCATGTCTCTTGTCTTAAGAAGGCATTGGGGAAGCATATTACTCCTTCACTACAGCTGCCCCCTTTAGATGAGGAAGGGAAGATCATTCTTGTTCCGGAAACCATCCTTGATGTCTAAGAGAGGAAGCTAAGAAACCGAAGCATACAGGAATACTTGGTACGTTGGAAAGGCCTACCACTTGAAGATGCCACATGGGAAGGAGCAACTATCTTGGAGCATCCAAATTTTTGATTGCTTGGGGACAAGCAATCTTGGGAAGGGGGACTGTCATGTCCCTTTTTAGAGGCTAATTCTGAAGACCTTAACCCATTCTTTCCCCATGGGTTTAAGGAGGAAAGCTAGGGAAAATTTGAATTATATTTTTATTGTTGCTTAGGTAGTTGTCTTCATTTATTATCATTTATCCTATTGGAAGCCTTTTTGCTCCAATAGAGGAATTAAGTAGTTTAGTTTTATTGGTATTGTGAGCATGTAGGCTCCAATAACCTTTTAATATTTAAAAACAATTACTTAAGGGGTCGGCCATGATGTAATGTTTGCTTTAAGCACTCCTTAGGCCTATTTAAGGAGGTCACTTGGGCATTAATGAAGCATGTTTTGGTGATTATTCTTATTTTGGTGGAAGTGGCTAGTGTAGCCCTTTTACTCTCTCTCTGTCAAGGAAAAACCCCTTGGGTCGAGGATCCTCTTTCAAGGACAAGAACCCTTAATTGGGAAACTTGTGAAGGACTGAAACCTTTCATAAGATTTTGGTGTGCAAGTTGGTTGAAAAGAATATAATATCTTTCTCTTGCAAGTGTTATCTTATGGGTGCAATTTATATTCTATTTCAAGTGGAGCGACCTATGTCGATGTGGTAATTTGATATGTACGTGACAATTTGGAAAATTTGAATTCATCAGCTTATTCTCCATATTTTATTAAGCCAATAACTCGAGTTGGTAATTTTTGGTACTATTCTACTATTTTTTGCATGCTCGGGAATGTTCGCTGGTTAGGGTTTCATAATTAATTAATTTCACATGCAAATCTGAGTTCTAACAGCTGAAATTGATTGCTAAGGGTTTTCTAATTATTTTGGCACAAGTTTGGAAGCATTTTTGCAAGGTTTATCTCCTTTTCGAAGGGTTGTTCTTCCCTAGGAAGGTCGCTGCCCTAGGAAGGGTTTTGAAATCAGTTTTGCAGGGTTCATAACAGCAGTATTTTCAAATCTGATTTGAGAGCTTTTGGCCATTTCCTAAGGTCCCCCAAAAAGGGACATTACAGCTAGCAAAGGATGAAGATTGAGTTGTCAAACCTTTAGTTTCATATTCATTACTATTAAAACTATGGTGAGGACAAAGTATTGGAAGGGAAATCCATTTGAAGATTCATAGGAGGCATTGGATCTGATTAAAAGTCTAAGCACAAGTTGTTATGCAACTTCTCACTTTGAAATATTTAGTCTTTAGAGAAGTCCAAAGTGGAATGTTTCAAAGTTCAATGCATTAGATGAAAACCTCAAGAGAGGATTAAGTTTTATGTACTTAAATGTGGAATATTGGTAGCTCAAAAACAGTAAAATAAATCATGCATGTTTCTTGTGATCTGCTTACTTATTGTCCAAAATAACCCCTTGGCTATTTTGGGGCAACTTGTAGTTCTTTAGACTTTGACATCGTGTTTTGAGGGCACACGGGCTGCTGGTCTTCTCCTTGCAAATTTGGAGTAGTTTCCATGGTTGCATTTCCTCGTGCGCGCTCTTGCGTGTTTTCCTTGCTTCTTACCTAGTCCCTCGATTTCTTCCGCACATGTTTCCCTCGTGCGCGCATTCCTCCCTTGCCCTCTCGCAAGTCTCCGCTTCTCAATGCACTTGTATCTTCCACCCCGAGCACTCCGCACCCTCTCGCACACACCCGTGGGCTTCCCTTGCATATTTGCAAGTTTTGTGCTTTTCCTCATAGCGCGCCTCTCCTTGCATGCTTGCCTTCATGCTCTAAACTTCCATGCACTCATTGCTTGATTTCGGATTTCCTTGCATCCTCGCAAGTCTTCTATCGTTCTCTTGCAAGGCCATGGGCCTTCCTTGCTGCATGCTTTTCTTTGCGCATCTCTTCGTGCCCCCTTCCTTGTGCACTTTCTCTTGCTTCCTAAGCATTCGTGCATGCATGCCTTTTTGCCCGAGCTCGCGCTTTCCTTTGGCGGATCCTCGAGCCTCCTTTTCGTCTTTGCATATTCTCGCAGTATGCACTACTTTCCCAAGCCTCGCGCATTCCCTCGTGCACACTTGCGGGCTTCTTCGCATCTCTCGCATACTCTTGCGAGCATGCATTTATTGCCCCGAGCCTGCCGCTTCTCCTTGTGTGCTTGGCTGGGCTCTCGTTGCATGTTGACAAAATCGCCAATATGCATTCTTCTCCCCACTTCCCGCGTGCCCAACTAGTGTTTTAAAATCGGTCCAACCGGAACCGAACCGGCCGTTTGACCTTTTTTGTACAAACCGCTCAAGAAACTCGTCAAATCGGTCCGGTTTCGCCCTAAACCGCCGATTTAAGACTGCTTTTCCTTATACGGCGCGACTTAAAAAACGTTTTTAAATTTTTTTGTATTTTTATCGTCTCTAAACCCTAATTTGGTGTTATAAATCCACCCTCCTATATTCACTTCACACCTCTCTCATTGAGCATTTGTGAGCAAAAGCATTTGTGAGCATAAGATCAAGAGTTTATTTTTGTAGTGAGCTGGAAGTTGGAGGCTTGGAGCTTGTTTGGCATTGCTTGTGGGCTCTTTGTGGTGATATTGGTACCCATTTGTGAGCACCTCACCTCTATTTGTGAGCACCTCTTGTATTCGCAAGGATTTGGAGGATTGGGGCAACATTTAATAGTGTTCATTTGGAGTGGCATCAAGTGTGGCATCAAGTGTGGGCTCTTTGTGGTGGCATTTACATCTACATTTGGAGTGTGGGCTCTTTGTGGTGCCATATACAAGCTTGGAGCATTTCTTCACCTCATTTGTGTGCACATCGAAAGGTATGTTACATTTTAAACTTGCTCCTTATTTGTAAATTTTATTAAATAAGATATATGAAATTTATTTTGTTTTTATTTGCATTTTCAGATTTGTTTGCATTTGCAATGGCCCCCAAAACAAAAGACCCTACATGGACCCATGCAGATGTAATTGATGATCAAGTTTTTTGTAAATATTGTAAGAAACACATCAAGGGGGGGATTCATACGTTGAAACAACACTTGGCTGGTCAAAGAGGCCAAGTTACCCCATGTGATGCACCTGATATTGATGCCATTAGGTTGGAAATGAAAAACATGCTTGAAAAACATAGAGAAGAGAAGGCTAGGCAAAAAGAGATGGAAGCTGAAATAGGGAGGAGGGAACATGCCTTGAGTGTTGAAGGATCTTGCTCGACCCTTTTGTGATGTTAGAGACCCCTTTCGGTATATGCCTCCCCCATTCACTCATAGTCAAGAAAACCGGCTTCAAAAAAGAAAGACCATTCAATTTTTTTCCATCTTCCACACCTGCTACTGCTAGTGCCTCCATGCCAACACAAAATCAACCCACCTTGGATAACCATTGGAAGAAGCAATACAAAGAAACAACTTTTGAGTACATTCTTTAGATGGTGGTATGATGCAGATATCCCTTTCAATGCTGCCCGCTCACCTTATTAATAGCCGATGTTTGATTCCATTGTTCTTTCTTTGGTAAGGGATTCAAAGGCCCTAAGTATGCATGACTTGAGAGGATCACTTTTGAAGAAAGAAGTTGCATCCATAGATGAATATTTGAAAGGTTGCAAAGCTTCATGGGCCAAAATAGGATGCACTATCATGTCAGATGGGTGGAGTGATGGCAAGAACCGCACAATAATAAATTTTCTTGCCTCTTGTCCACAAGGTACAATGTTTTTGAAATCAGTAGATGCATCTGATAGGGTGAAAGATGCAAATTTATTGTTTGAGCTTTTGGATGAGATTGTTTTAGAGGTGGGGGTGGAAAATGTTGTACAAATCATAACAGATAATGCCTCTAACTATGTTCTTGTTGGTAAGATGTTAGAGGCTAAACACAAAACAATATTTTGGACTCCATGTGTTGCACATTGCATAGACCTCATGCTTGAGGATATAGGGAAAAAGATTGGATCAAGAACACTGTAGAGCATGGCAAAAGCATCACCAAATACATCTACAATCACTCATGGGTATTGAACCTAATGAGGAAGAACACTGAGGGCAAAGAACTTGTTAGGCCAGCCATCACGAGATTTGCAACAAACTTCCTCACATTGCAATCTCTTATTTCCCAACAACAGAACTTGAAAAGGATGTTTTCAAGTGATGAATGGAATGCATCAAAGTGGAGCCGAAACAGGATGGGAAAGACACAAAGAAGAAACTTTTTGATAATTTATTTTGGAAAAAAACAACAGAGATTGTGAAAGTTGCGAGCCTCTTCTTAAGGTGTCATGTTGGTGGATGGGGAAAAATTAGCCATGGGCTATATTTATGAGGCTATGGATCGTGCAAAGGAGCAGATAAGGGCAACATACAAAGACATGGTAACTAAGTATTGGCCTATATGCGAGATCATAGATAATAGATGGAACAATCAACTCCATCGGCCTATACATGTAGTGGGTATTTCTTGAACTCGAAATATCATTACGAGCTCAACTTGGAGAAGATCAAATAGAAGTAAAAGATGGTTTGATGAGTGATTAGAGCGCATAGTCCCTAATGAGATGCAACAACTTGAGGTTCACCGACATATCAACTTCTTTAGTAGAGCCACAGGTACCTTTGGGAAAAACCTTGCAAAGATTGCAAGGGATGTGGACCAACCAGGTAAGAAATTATAAGTTTTTTGAAGTTCATTTGATTAAAATTTTTAATGAATAATCATGAATTTTTAGCATAAGACAATCTTTATTTAATTTGTTGAATTACACTTTAACCTTTAAGTTATAAGTTTATGTTTTACTTTTAATTTTTAACTGTGTTTTTAACTTTTTATCGTCATTGTTTACTAATTAAACATTTACACTTTTTATCGCAGCACATTGGTGGGATTCGTTTGGTAGTCAATGTCCTCAATTGCAAAAGTTTGCAATTAGGATCCTGAGCCAAACTTGCAGTGCTTCTGGGTGCGAGCACAATTGGTCCATCTTTAAGCAGATTCACACGAAGAAGAGAAACCGTTTGGAACAACAATGGTTGAATGATCTTGTCTTTGTGCAGTACAACCTTCGGTTAAGGCGCAACCAGTTGTTGAACCGAAGACTTGATATTGATCCCATTGTCTTGGATGATATAGATCCAACCTCAGAATGGGTAGAGGAGAGTCAGCCAACAGAGTTTGATCCCGATGACTTGGGGTGGATGGGTTTGGATCAGGAATCTGATGAGCCATTAACAACACCGCCCGCCATCGTCACGAGACACAACAGGCACTAGTCGCACTCGTGCTACTCCCCGACCCCGTGCCAATACAGTTGTTGCAGATGTACCTGAGGATTTGGATGAGTCCGAGTCAGAGCCAGAGGTCGGTGATGATATTGATGAGGATGACCTTGAGGATCCCATTTCCAGCAGCGGTGCAAAGTTTGATGATTGATCATTGATGTCATCTAGTTTATTCTAGAGTTTTGTAACTTGTAGTATTTGTAATGTATCAATGATCATAACATGTTGTTTTTTTGGAGTCTCAAACTATGGAGGCCATTTAGAGCCTCATTGTTTATGTATTTTGTTTCGGAATCTCATATATGATATATGTATTGTGTATTGGACTTGGAGTTCGTGCCATTTTGCTATAAACACCTTTCTTGCATATATATAAGAGCAAAATTTGCATATTTTGTGTGTAATTGTTGGAATCATGGTTTTTAACCTTTCAAATATATTATTTTCATTAAAAATATAAAATTTTATGTATTTTTTAGTAAACCGGTTCATTAAGTTTGAACCGTCGTTTGATTTGCTCTGATCCAGGACCTCGACCGATTCAGAGTCTGGTTCCAATTTTTAAAACATTGTGCGAATCGCGACCGATCCCCGCAAAATGAAGACATGACACGTGGCGACAACAAGATACTTGTAGGCAAACATCAAATCCCCGTGACCAATCAAATGATGCCACGTGTCATACATGTCATCCTACACTACAGATCTTCATATGGCCATATCTTTTGACTCGAGATCTCCAAATCGGGTGCGGTTGGTGCGGTTGGAAAGGTCTCGGCGAGAGCTACAATCTGCAATCAAATAAATTAGATTTTGGTGAGATTTGGTGGGCAAAAAGGAAAAACACAATTCAGGCCATTAAAGTGCAGCTACAACAGCGACTCAATCGCCTAGATTTAATGAAGCATGGTCTCTTTTATTCTCTACAGGAAGTTGATGTGGGGAATGAGTTTGACAAAGTTTCCATGTTGTTTTGCAAGGAGTTAATGCATCTTGTTGGTGGTTGCAACCTTGAATCCGAGTTTCCCTCTCTCTCTCACCCATTTCTCTATATATTTTAAAATGATGCCCATTTGTAAAGGTTGGACCCTCTTGGAATGCTGGTGCATCATTCTATAATGTCCCCATTCCTACGCCAGAGGCCTAGAGGCTTATTTCCGTCTTAGCTTTGGTCATACCCAAGAGGCTAGAGACATTGGAGGCTATTGGGTATGGATTTATTTTGATACCACCTTCACTTTATGTTATATTTCGTCATTGACTTAAGTGTTGGGCAACTAGGTGGTACTTTATGTTCTATTTCTTCATTGGGACAACTTAAGTGTAATTTTTAGCATGTGCACAATAAAGTCACTTAAGTTATATTTATGTTTATGAGAAAATTCCCAAAGGGGTGCGACTTGGGTTTTTGGAGGAAAAAGGTTATAAATATAACTTTGGGGTCTTTTGGAGATTATTCATACATCCGACTATTTTCAGCTATTGCTATTTTTAGTCTTTTTGCTTGTGGAGCATATTTTGCAGGATCCCTAGCTTCGGTGGTGAGAGAGCCATCTTGAGTTGGTAGAGCATTCTTCGGTGAGGGTTTTCCACCCATATCCCTAGCTTGTTATTCATATTTTTGGATCAAATTTGGAGAGTAATCAAAAATTCAGATTCGGAGAAAGATGACAACCATTCTTCAACAAGGGTTTCAGTTATTTTTAGATTTAGGGTTGTTGGGTGTCTCCCACAAGTGGAGTGATCTACCTGGGAAATGTGGTAATCCTTTTGGAAGGGTTTCTGTGGCCCGTTTCCAGAGATTTCAGATTTGAAGATTGTTCTTATCATATTGATGCCAAAGAAAATTATTCCAATCATTTTCCCTTGATATTTTGGAGTTTATGGTCAGCTGTACTTTCTCCTCATTTGTTGTCATAAAATAAATAAAATCAATTCAGATTTGGCCATTAAAAATTATTTCTCAGTTGTTTATTATTCTCTATATTTTTCCACATCTTTTGAAGCTTTTGGGTATTGTTGGAAGTGATTATTTTGAAATATATAAAAATTAGATTTTTGTACCTTTTTGTCTTGGAAAAGTCAGAATTACAGTTTGTATATTTTTGAGTTTTAAAGTGATATCCTAAAAGGGATATTTCAGTGGTATCAGAGCCACCTTTCTTCCAACCTGTTGGGTAGTGAATGAAGGTATATTCCAGGAGGAATACACCCCGAAAAGAAGGTCAAAATATGGCAGATCAGGAAGAGAATGTGGAAGAGCTCAATGAGGATTTTATGAAGAAAATGTTCATCAACATGGTGAAGCAACAAGAGACAACCAACCTCTACTTGAGTCATCTCACACAGAACATGAATCAAATTAGATATGGGAATAATAAGGAAAAAGGTGAGAGCAGTAATTTAGGGTAGCGATCCCCCCATTCTTCTAACAAGCCTTTGAGTCTTCATGAGCCCTCTTTCTTGAAAGATTCTGAAGCGTCACATGTAGGGCAGCCAACAAAGGTGATTGATGAGGAGTCTTGTTGGGAAAAATACCAATCTTTGAGCGAGGGTTTCAGAGATAATATGCCATTTCCAGATTATTGTAGGATGAAGATTGGTAGCAAGCCCAAGAGAGATCATCATATGCCGGTACCTAAATTACAAAGGCGTTTGTCATGTCCCTTTTTGGGCTAACTCCAATTGAAGACCTTAACCCATTTTCTCCCTGTGGGTTTAAGGAGAAAGCAAGGGGAAGATTTGAGCTTCGTAGTTGCATCATTATTTTGATAGTTATTTCATTTATATATTTATGTATTCCTATTGGGCGATTAGCGCTCCAATAGATGGCTATGTAATTAGGAAATAAAATAAGTATTTGTGGCATATAGGCCCAATACTTAATGAACTTTTAGAAGATCCTTCCTTAAGGGGTCAGCCTTTCTGGATTGCATTGTAATAAGCACCTCTTATGTCTATATAAGGAGGTCGCTTAGTCATTTGTAGGCATGCTTTTTGGTGAATCTATCTTATTAATGAAGGTTGTTTGTTGAAGCCCTTTCTCCACCTCATTCAAGGACGAAAACCCTTGAGGAGAAGGTAGTGTGGACGAAAACCCACATTATCTCATTTGTGTTGATCTCATTGTTGGTTATAACAGATTTCTGCCCTAAGCGACTTGCTTAGAGGTATGTTTTCAAGGATATTGCTGGTTTCTATGTGATTTCTTTGCATGGTTGAGCTCCCTATGATTTATAAAGGTGAAATCTTCCATTTTATCAATTGTTGGTGCAAATTATATTTAATTTCAAGAGGGGCGACCTATATTGAAGTGATGTTTGGGTATGTGCGGTGACATTTTGGCAAATATGGAATTATCATCTTATTCTCTATATTTTATAAGGCCAATATCTCAAGTTTCATGATTTTTGGTGCTTTCTATGTTGAGTTATGAATTTTTAAAGATACACTACAAACAAGGGTTTTATGAAATTCATATCTTCATATCTAGGGCATTAAAAATCAGATTTCTTGCATTACATGATTGTTGAGGTTATAACATAATTTTAGAAATTCAAGTGGGGTTAATTGAAGGCTTTTGAAGGCTCAAAAGTGAAGTTGAATTCCTCAAACAGTTCGCTGCCCTAGAATATTGCAGAAATCAGATTACTTTCAGTTGGCTGGTTTCTAAAATCAGATCTAGAGATCTTTGGTTTTGAGCTAATTACCTTAATTTTCAGTTTTGTTCTGAAAGGGTCACTATAGCGTTTGGGGTAGATTTCTATTCCACACTTTGATGGCTCTAAGAAGTGTACCGCACAATCATGGGTACAAAAGTTGAAGACCTATTTTGATTTGAACCCATGCGTGAGGATGCAATTAAGTTTGAAATCCTACATCTTGAGGGAGATGCACATGATTGGTGGCATCATGGACTAGTGACACAGGGCACATGCACATTGCTACATATGCAAAGTTCACACGGAGGTTGGAGGACAGATTTGATAGGAGAGATCTTGATAGATTCTTCAGGAATTGACTCACTTGAGACAGACAGGTTCCTTGGATGTGTACATTGCAGATTTTCAGAGACTCTCAGTGATGGTTCCTGATATTTTTGAGATGAGGTTGACTTCATTATTCATAGCAGGGTTGACAAATGCTTTGGCTGGATTTGTGAAGGCATTTGAGCCTCCTTCATTACATGAGGCCATTAGGAGAGCTTGAGATTTGGAGTTGTCTACTCCAAAGTCTAGATTTCCACCCGAGTTCAAGCAAAAAATGCCTCCACCTAGATAGGATGACAAGAGACAGACTCAACTAGGAAGCCAAGCATTGCACCAGAGCTTAGGGAGGAATTGAGGCGGAAGAAGCTATGCTTTGAGTGCCGTCAGCCATGGGCACGTGGACATAATTGCTCTAGGAAGGGCAAGGCCCACTACATTGAGGTCTACGAGGACAGTGATGACGAGGGAGAGGAGGTAGTAGACCCTCATGAGCTTGATGACAGTGATGCTTTAGATAGTGCGGGTGTTGAGACTACAGAGGAGACTTTTCCCACTGAGACCATAGCTACATTGTCTAGTATCCCCAGGTACAAGGCATTCAGGGTTCGAGGAGTCATGCAGGGACAACGTGTGGTAGTGCTTATTGATAGTGGGGCCACCCACAATTTTATTGATGCCACTATGGTAGAGAGACGGGGTCTACAAGTAGAAGACTTCGAGGGCTTCAACGTTGTTGTTGCCAATGGGGAGTCCATGAGATGTACACGGAGGGTCCCACAGTTGAGCATCACTATGGGTAACTATACAACTATCGAGGATTTTTATATTGTTGGTATTGGTGAGACCAACATAGTGCTTGGAGTACAGTGGCTTCACTCACTTGGTGAGTTTCAAACTAACTTTCAGACGATGGAGTTGAAGTTTAAGTTCGATGGCAGGAATGTGGTCGTGAGAGGATTATCTTCAGATGCACCTAGAGTTATCACGACTAAACAAATGGAGAGGATATTCAGGGACAATGATGTGGTTTCAACCAAGAATTTAGACAAGGGTAGACCAAAGTATCATGTTGATGTCCAGGCCCTACTGGACAAGCACAGTGCAATTTTCAGTGATATACCTCCAGGTGTACCTCCAGATAGAGGGTTTGAGCATGTGATTGAGCTTGAGGACAACAAACTCGTAGTCACAAATCCTTATCGTCACCCCAAATGGTTTAAGGATGAGATTGAGAGGACCATATGCGATCTTCTAGACATGGGACATATCAAACCTAGTTCTAGTCACTTTGCTTCTTTGGTAGTTTTGGTGAAGCAAAAGGATCTCAACGACCACCAACAGAGATGGGTGAACAAGGTACAAACTTATGATTTCGACATAGAGTACACAAAAGGTAAGAATAATGTGGTAGCTGATGCATTATCTAGGAGGCCTCACCTTACCTCTATGATTAGTTCTATGTCAGAGATTTCAGCTGATTGGAAGGCTCACATACTTGTTGAGTATTCCAAAAATCAGTTTGCATGTGAGATCATGGATGGCATTATTCAGGATGACAGATACAAAATCTTGGATGACCTCATATACTACAAGGATAGGATTTTCCTTGTACCCGAGTCCAAGATGAAGGAGAAGATCCTTCGAGTAGTGCATGATACACCTCTAGTAGGACATCCTGGGTATTTTAAGACCTACAGGTACATCAGAGAGAGATTTGCATGGAAAGGGTTAAAGGACGATGTCCTTAACCATATTAGGGAGTGTTTGGTTTGTCAGCAAACCAAGGCCAAACATTCTTTTCCAGCAGGACTTCTACAACCTCTTCCTATCCCTGAGCAGAAATGGGAGAGCATATCTATGGATTTTATTACAGGCCTTCCCTCAGTGCATGGGCACGATTGCATTTATGTGGTGGTCAATCGATTGACCAAGTATGCCCATTTCTTTTCTATGCCTTCTAGGCATAAGGCACCACAGGTAGCTCAAACATTCTTCATAGGTGTTTTTAGGCTTCATGGCTTGCCTAAGAACATTGTCAGTGACCGGGATAAGATTTTCATGAGCACGTTTTGGCAGGATATTTTCAGACTTGCAGGTATAGAGTTAGCTCCTAGTACTAGCTATCATCCACAAACAGATGGGCAAACAAAGATAGTTAATAAGTGGATAGAGGGCTATTTGTGTAGCTATGTTGCAGGACATCAACATGCATGGGTTAGATGGCTACACATGGGTGAGTATTGTTATAATACCACCTACTGATGAGTATTGGCATGGCTCCCTTCGGGCATTGTATGGATATGATGCCTCATCGTTCGTGGACCTGGTATTATCAGATAGCTGAGCTCCCAAAGCTCGTGATTGGTTACAGGAGAACCAGGATATTATGAAGGCCCTCAAGGAGAATCTGCAGAGAGCACAAAATCAGCAAAAGGCATCTTCCTTTTTAGCGAGTACTTGCCAAAATTTTGCCTAGGCAAATATTTTCCGATAAAACTCGCCATTCGTCACAAGTGAATATTTGTGAGTATTTGCTGAGAATATTCGACGAATATTCGCCAATATTCGGCAAGTTTGACCCTAAAATTCGTCCATATGCAGGTTTAACATGAAAAAACAAGAAAAACACTGGTTTAACACTGAAAATATGTTGCTTTTTGTCTTATAAAGGCATCATGTTGATATTTCTCTAGAATAGGGAAGAGGAAAATGTAAATTCTTGTAAATTGTAACTTGCATAGTTATACAATTTATGATGATAATTTTGAATGACAATCATCATAAATTCATAACACTTATCAGTTGGCTATTGTATTCGCATGATGATGTAATTTTCTGTTGTATTAGTATTCAAATCTACTAGAAAAAACTTCCCCAACATTTTACAGACTCATTTGATATATTTGTAGCTATATTTTGCATAAAATTTATGTTTTTAAAGAAAATAGCGTATTTTTTAAGTTGTCGAATATTCTCGAATATTCGTCGAGTCTTGCCGAGTCAATTTTTTTTGGGTTTTCGAATACGAGTATGCGAACTATGGTGCCACAAGATTTATACAGACACACACAGGGGGTTGAGAGATCTTTTGAGATAGGGGATTTGGTCTTTTTACGATTGCAGCCCTACAGGAAATCCTCACTTAAGAAGAGTGGTGTTGAGAAGTTGAAACCGCGGTTCTATGGGCCATACAGATAGTACGAAGGGTTGGGGCAGTTGCATATGATTTGAAGCTTCTAGAATAGAACATGATCCGTAACGTCTTTCATGTTTTCTACTTCAAAAAGGGCACTTGGACAACATATTGTGCCTTCTACAAATTTGCCACCTTTGGACGATGAGGGGAAGCTGGTCTTAGAACCAAAGACTATCATTGAGGTGAGGCAAAGGAAGCTCAAAAACAGGGTTATTACCGAGTATCTAGTGCGGTGGAAGGATTTTCCACTTGAGGATGCTACTTGGGAGGGTGAGCAGATTTTACAACATCTTGGTTTGCATTTGCTTGTGGCAAGCAAATTTTAGGAAGAGAGGACTGTAATGTCCCCATTCCTACGCTAGAGGCCTAGAGGCTTATTTTCGTCTTAGCTTTGGTCATACCCAAGAGGCTAGAGACGTTGGAGGCTATTGGGTATGGATTTATTTTGATACCACCTTCACTTTATGTTATATTTCGTCATTGACTTAAGTGTTGGGCGACTAGGTGGTACTTTATGTTCTATTTCTTCATTGGGACAACTTAAGTGTAATTTTTAGCATGTGCACAATAAAGTCACTTAAGTTATATTTATGTTTATGAGAAAATTCCCAAAGGGGTGCGACTTGGGTTTTGGAGGAAAAAGGTTATAAATATACCTTTGGGGTCTTTTGGAGATCATTCATACATCCAACTATTTTCAGCTATTGCTATTTTCAGTCTTTTTGCTTGTGGAGGTCAGATTACAGTAGGATCCCTAGCTTCGGTGGTGAGAGATCCATCCCTAGCTGGTAGAGCATTCTTTGGTGAGGGTTTTCCACCCATATCCCTAGCTTGCTATTCAAATTTTTGGATCAGATTTGGAGAGTAATCAAAAATTCAGATTCAGAGAAAGAGGACAACCATTCTTCAACAAGGGTTTCAGTTATTTTCAGATTTGGGGTTGTTGGGTGTCTCCACAAATGGGAGTGACCTAACGGGAACTTCGAAAGCATTTTGGAAGGGTTTTGCAGTGTTACACGGGGACGCGTCTCGGCCCTTTTCATCACGTCCGGGACGTCTCGGGGACTTGGGGACGGGGATGGGGCGTTTCCTTGTCGTTCTCAATTTCCAGAAAAAAAAAGGGGGACGTCCCCCACAAACTAGGAATGCACCTAGGGCGTCTCGGGTGCGAGGGGACTTCGTTGGGGACGTCGTGGCGTCCTCGACGTCCCGGGGACACCACGACATCCCTAACATCATTATCGCCACCAAAAGGTAAAACAAGTCGTATTTCATCATTTTAATGTTTTTTTAATATTTTTAAAACTTTTAATGCTTTCTAATTAAAAGCAACATGCCCTAACCCTAAAAGCAACAAAAAAACTTATAAAAAGAGCATTTCACACTCATTCTAATCACACCAAGCAAGAGCAAAAAAAGAAGGAAAGAGCAAGAGTAAAAAAAGAGAAGGCAAGAGCAAGGAGCAAGGTGCAAAGAGCAAGAGCAAGGAGGAAGAGGAAGAGCAAGAGCAAGAGCAAGAGGAAGAGGTATGTACATTACTAATTTACTACATACATTACTACCATTGTTTTTTTTTTTAAAATTTCCAAATGCAAAGTTGAAAGTGAAGGCATTGCATTTGCTTGTATTTTTTTCCTATTTGGATTAGCAAGTGAGGGAATGAGATAAAGCATAAAGGGAGGGCATTTTTATTGCTTGTTTTTAATTTTTAAATGTATTCATTGCTTTTTTTTAAAGTGTATTCATTGTTTTATTGTATTGTATAGTTATATTGTTTTGTATTTTAATTATTGCAGCTTCAAAATGAGTTCAGATAGTGATTATCAAGCTGAATGTGAGGTTGAAATGGGTGTGCAAGGAGAAGGAACACAATCAAAAACACCTAATACTGCTACTAGTTCACAAGGGAGTGTGGACAAGTTCAGTTGCCCCTCTGAAATGTTGAAAAAATATGCTAAGGGGCCTTTTGATAAGAAAAAACCTTTGAAACAATTTGGTCAAATTATGCAAGGTCTTAATCAAGCATTTCAGGGGGCACTAAAATATGGAAATGCAACATATGCTCATTATCTTGGTCAGGCAACATTACTAGGTTGAATGCACATTTATTGCACATCCAGGGAAAAGTTGTAGGCATGTGTGAATAACTATCACTTGAAGAGAGGTTAGAAATGGTGAGGATGTATAATGGAGATATGGTGGAAAAGGTTTCAGAAGTTCGTGGCCATCATGTTAGTGGCACTGGCACCCCTTCTAGTTATGTGAGAATTAATACTGGTAGTGCTACAGGTGCATCTTATGAGGTGTCTAAATTGGATGCTCTTAGTAGTAGAAGGGGGAAGAGGAAGGTTGTGGCCTCTAATCCAATTGTTGAAATGTATGATACAAAGGCTAGATAAGAGGCTGATGATGGCATTGGAAAATTCTTTTTTGCTTCGACATTCCATTTCATCTGCTCGCTCTCCTTATTTCAAGGAGGCTATGGCTAAGGTAGCCAAAGCAGGTGTGAGTTATGTGCCCCTAGGAGACACGAAGTTGAGAACCACAATCTTGGATAAGAACTATGCCAAGGTTAATTTACTAATAGAGGTGCACATGGGTCTCTCGCGGTTGCAGGCATCATCATGGATGGGTGGATAGATATCGACACCACCCACTCATAAATATCATTGTTTCATGCAGAGAGGGTCCTTAATTTTTGAGGGTTGTTGATTGTTCGGGGAAGAATAAGGATGTAAAGTTCCATTCACCATTTTGCCAAATGCTATTGAGGAGGTTGGCTCTGCCAACGTTGTGCGGGTTAAAGCGAGTTATTACGGATGCAACTTATGTGTGCAGGGCAGCATGTAAACTTGTCGAGGCTCATTACCGACATATATTTTGGACCCCATGTGTGCATGCCATGAACAATGCACTAAAAGATATTGGAAAAATTGATTGGGTCAAAAATGTAGTGGCTGATGCTAGAGATGTGTAGATGTTCATTTGCAACCACCATACGTCATTGGCACTCTTCCGTAGCTTTTCGAGGAAGGAATTCCTCAAGCCAGTGGACACACGTTTTGCATCATATTTTATTTTGCTGGATAGGATGGCTGAGTTGCAAGAATCATTACAGTGTATGGTCATGACATCAGAGTGGTCTAGGTGGGATGGGTCGAAGACAGAGCGGGGAAGAAGGTGAAAGCAATTGTGGTGAATGAAACATTTTGGATAGATGTGAGATATATCACATCCATACTATCTCCGCCAAAGTGTGATAAAATATGGGGATTCTGAGAGCCCTAACCTTGGTGAGATATATGAATGTATTGATAGTATGCTTGGCCAGATGAAGGTTGTTGTTCGGGCAAGGGACCCCACCTTAGAGTTCTACCATCACCATATTCAGCCTATCATTGAGTGGAGATGGGAGAAGTTGAACACCCCTTTACACATGGCTACATATGCATTAAATCCGAAGTGGTATGTTGAGAGGCCTGACAGAGTTCTCCCAAGAGATGATGAGGAGGTGAGAAAGGGTTTCTTGAAAGCCCTCAAAAATGTATAATGTAGAGGATGCTTCACGAGTCAGAACTGATTGGCTCAAGTTCGCTTATTTAGATGGCTACAAAAAAATAATCAAAGATAGACAGGACCACATAGTCACAGGAGAGTTCAGTTAGTTGGTGGCGATTGTATGGACATGCAGGATTGCTACATACACTTGCTATTCGTCTTCTTTCTCAGGTTTCTAGTTCCTTTGCTTTTGAGAGGAATTGGTCAACATATGGGTGGATCCACTCTCTTAAGAGGAACAGACTTACCTCTAAGAGAGCAGAGAAACTTGTTGCTGTACATAGTGCCTTGCGTCTCATGGATCAAGAGCAACGAGGATTGGTTGATATCTCCTTTGTAGATGCAGATGATGTTGATACAAATACTTCTAGTGAGGAGGAGTGGTTCACAACTGTTCCTTCAGAGGGCTCTGATAGTGATTTTTGAGTTGTACTCGTCTCTTGTCATTTTGGTTATGAGTCATGACATAATATTTCATAGCATATGTAATGTGGGTGTAGTTGTAATACTAAGACTTGTTTTTAATTTTCAGCTTTAGTCTTTCATTGTCATGTTGAAGTTTTGAACATTGAATATAATATATATAGCTATAGCATTTTGGGCCTTAGCTTATGTGATGAATAATTGGATTAATCATTAATGGTTTCAATCTTCAAACCTTCAATTTTAAGTCTTAGTTTATTGAATTATTCATGTTATATTTGTAAAATTAATAAATCATATATATTTTTTATCAACCGTCCCCTTGCCATCCCCCCATCGTCCCGAAATTTAAAAAAAAATTGCCATCTTGGAAACCCCATCCCGACGTCTCGCTGTCCCGGAGTCTTAGGTAACTATGGGTTTTTGTGGCCCGTTTCCTTAGATTTCAGATTTGAAGATTGTTCTTATCATATTGATGCCAAAGAAAATTATTCCAATCATTTTCCCTTGATATTCTGGAGTTTACGATCAGCTGTACTTTCTTCTCATTTGCTGTGATAAAATAAATAAAATCAATTCAGATTCGGCCATGAAAAAGTTGTTTATTAGTCTATGTTTTTTTCCACGTCTTTTAAAGCTTCTGGGTATTGTTGGAAGTGATTATTTTGAAAGATATAATTTTTTTTTAGATTTTTGTACCTTGATGTCCTAGAAAAGTCAGAATTACAGTTTGCAGATTTTTGTTAAATTTCTGAGTTTTAAAGTGATATCCTAAAAGGGATATTTCACATTCTACAAGTGTTGCATATTTATTTTGAGTTGCAAAGCCTCGAGATATGTACCTATGGAAGGCAATTTTGCCTTCCTCCATTAATGCATCACAGCATCCTCTTGAAGCAATAAAATTCATGTTTTGTGGCTAATCTCAGCCCTAACTTGTGTTTTATTGTATTTTTTTCCCTCTCTATTGCTATTTTGGTGTGTTGTGCATGTTTAATTTGCTTGCAGGATTTTGTTTTTGTTGTGCTTCATGAAAATGAAGGTTTGAATGTTGTTTTGGATTGTGGCACTCTTGTCTGCCCTCTCCTTCATTTATCTCCCATTTTCACTCATCTGAGAGTAGCCTTCCCCCTTTTCTTGGTGCTATCACCTCTGTTAGCTTAGGATTTCCCTTTTCATGCATCTCCTTACTCTGTCCGTTGGAATGTGTAATTTAGGAGTAGATGGCTACATTTCTTTTTGTTGGAGTAGTTTTAGCATTAGGAATAGGTAGATAAGATAAGATAAGATAAATATATTAATGTCCAACGAATGACCACAAAAGTAGGTCAAAGGGACTGTAGAAAACAATGAGCACCGATACAAGGCGGGAAAACCAAAGAGTTCCCGATAAAGAGGAAATACAAAAGCCAGAAGAGGTGGCCAATACAAAGAAGAAATCACACGCACCCAAAATGGGGGTGGAAAAATGTAATATCCCCTTGTAGGATATTAACTGATTATTATTAAATACTTGCAAAATAAACACTTAAGATAAACCCTCCTAAGTTTACCTCAACGAACCCTAGTGTCAACTTCAATACAACCCAAATAGGGTTGGAGTGAGCTAAGGTGAGGGTTTGATGGGAAATCCAGTTGGTATTTACACTCCTTTATCCAATACAATTTGCAGAAGTAAAAATAATAAATAATAACTGCTGAAAATTAGCTGAAACTTTGGAAATTAATAACTCCCAAAATACTAACTCTTTTAACTTGAAACCAAATGCAGTAGAAAGGGAAAATTATGAGCTTCTCATCAAAATAAATATCAGATCTTTACATGCACTAGAAACCACTCAAATCAGCCCCCGAAATCCCAAACCCAATTGTTAGGGTTAGGGTAAATTGCATAAATAATTTCCAGCACTTAGAACCCTTCAAAATACTCAATAACATGCAGATTTTACCCTCAATAAAATGCACCAATACCCTAGACAAGTCGCCAAAGCTAGAGAGAAAATATCATGCACAAACACCTTCAACACAAGAGAGCAAAATGGAAAGAACAATGGAGTCTTCAATAATCTTCAATAATGGATCCAAATAAGAGAGAGATCAATGCAAGAACTAGGGCATACATCCCAATTCTCCAAGCATGGAGTGAAATCAATAATTCATCAACATGACCCTCTAAGGAAAATGTGACCTCCCTTTTATAGAACTAAGGGGTGCAATATCCAATAAAGACCGACCTTTCCCTTTTGGAGGGAAAACATAAACTCTCATTAAAATATTTAATACTAAGACTATGTGCACTTTATTTATTTATTAATTAAATAAATAAAAGTAACTAACCTATGTGCACATTAAACTAACTAAAAGACTCCCACTTGTAGCGCTAGGCATGCCAAGGGGTTACAATGCAAATGAAAAATAAATATTAATAATGTCTTGAAAAAGGGACATTACAGTCCTCCCCTCTCAAAAATTGCTTGCCCTCAAGCAATAAGCAAGCTCATAGATCCATGCATCATGCCCCAAAGAGAAGATGTGGGGTGGTGCATCCAAAGCCTCGATCCGGTGCCTATCAAGTGGCGAAGAGTTGGAAAGAACAAATTTCTTTCCCTCATGTCAACCCAAAAAGATGGGTCATCAACTCCATAACATGTGCTCCAAGAGATGGTGTCCTCAACATGGCATAAAGAAGCATCAATAGGATGAGCTTTGCTAAGCTCCAAGACTGCCCACTCAAAAATGCCCTCATGAAATGAATAGGACAACAATCTTCCATCATATGTCTTCAATCCTGCACATGAAGCAAACTCATTAGAAAAACAAGTGTTGAGAAACACTTTTCCTATTTCTTCATGTCTCCAAGGCATGGAGAGCTCCCAAATCTCCCTCATGTATGGGTTGTCCCCAAAATCTGTTATGTGGCTCCCAACACTTTGTTGTAATCATGCATTATTTCCTCGAAAATCAGAATTAGGATGGCTGGTTTCCACCCCCAAATAGTTACCCATGAGCCAAAATCAAATACCAACAACCATGTCACCAAATGTATGTAAAAAATCTGAATTTTGGGAGTGATAGTGGAGCTGGTCCTAATAGTATTATCCATAAAAATGAGAGGACAACAGCTAGCATAATTCAGAATTCTTTTCCCAACATGAATGATCATCAACTTAGTGAATAGAAATGGCTCCCATATAGCTGAAATTTCATCCTCAATCATAACAAACTGAAAATTATCCACATGCACAACTGAAAATGAAATGCCTTGAGAAAAGTTCATACCATGTTCCTTCAAACTTCTCATACTTTTCATTGAAGCCCAAAAGATGGTGGTCATGTAAGCAACATCACTCATACATTCCCAATACTTATCCTTGGTTGACTTTACCCTTGGTAGTATCTCAATCAAACACCCAAATGGAAGACATAACTGTAGCTCAAAATCTGAAAATGAACTTCTTACCATGCAAAGTGTAGTCCATGTGATCCATCCTTCTTTCACGTCTTCCCAAGAGATAGGAGTTAACATCATTTGACAAAGGAAATGAAATGATATTCCTATATCCAAACCAAACTTGCAAAACCCAAATCCTTTTATCCTCTTACCACATGAAGCAATATGTGCAAGATAACACCACAAATTTTCTCTTCTTCTATACTCAAAAGGAAATGAGAGAGCTGAAATATAATGCATGCATTTATGAATATTATCATAGAGAAACCAAGGAACCTTGTACCTTACTTTGTGCCAATGATTTTCCCTTATGATAGGAGGCAAAACACATGAAATCATCATACCTTTGTGCCTTCTAATGATGAATTTCTCATACGGACCAGCAAGCTTATTGTTATGGTTTCCATCATTGGGAAGAGTGATGATCACTCTTTCTCCTTTTCCATCATGCTCCATATGCACCCAAATGTTAAGAGCAAGAGTACCAATAAAAATGCAACCAATATACTCCATGTTGCACCTCATATCCATCTCCCTATCATGCTCAAAATCATATCCATCAAAACTCAAGATTTGAGGAGAAATAAAACAAGAAAGATCATACCTTGGGCTGCCCCCAACATCTACAAAACTCAGAATTTCTGAGTTTGGAACAACACTTAGTTCCTCATTACTTTCCTTGTCTAAAACCCCTTTGTCCTCCCCACAAGCTTTCATACTTGGTGGGTAATGACTTGGAACATCCATGAGACTCATGCTTGGGTGAAAAACCTCATTCAATTGCCCATAAGGGCCTGCTGTTCGGAAAATTACAGCGAACTGCAAATTACCATAAACATTCCATGATGTCCTTCCTTTATAAGCATACCTCTTCACAAGCCCATCTTCATAGTCCTCTTGAAAACCTGCTCCTTTTGCACTCATATTCAACTTGATGCAATTAGTAGGCACTAATAATTTGTCAAACATCAAAAGATTATTACCATACAATGAATGCTTCAAGATTTCTTCTTTTTGCCACATAGAAGTAGACACAAATGATGTATTATATGAATGAGTATACCCTTCTACGGTGAGATCATTGACCATGCCTTCTCCTTGCCCTTCAAATGGCTCGTGGTGGGGTTGAACAACTCCCCTCAAATCTGATTTTTCCATCACATGTTCCTTTGCCATCATTTCTTCTTGATCATGCATATGCTTGACACTAATATCCTCTTCATGCCCATCAACCAAATTTGATTTCTCCTTGCACCCATTCAAACCCATGCAATCATTAGATGCCAAAAATTCATCATCAAAAACAAAAGTGCTCATACCTTGGATGCATGTCTTTACTTTGCTTGCACATTGATTCACAACTCTTCTTGCTAAGGAGTGAGCAAGACATGACTCCTTTTGTTCCAATCCTTCCACAAGTATGGATAACAAAGGTTGTGGAGGTTCTTCATACTCATTCAACATTAGAGACATTATTGTTTGCATAGAATCCATTACTTCATGTGAATGTTCCTCATGTATAACATCAAAGAAAACCTCAAACATGTGCAAAATGACGTCATTACAATCAAGATCTAACATTGGAATGCAAGACCTTACCTGAGCCATGTTCTTCAAGATCTTAACCCTCTTATCAAAGTGAGGGTTTGTGATGTCCCAAAGCTTTTGAAAGCTTCCAACCATGAGATCATATACCTCCTCCATAGTAGTATCATCATATGACAAACTTGGGGCTGCTATCCGTGTGACCTCACTAATGCATGCAATGACCAAAAGTCTCACATCCACCTCCTCATGTCTCAACAAATTAGTTCTAGCCAAGTGTGTTACCAAAGGAGCTACAACTGAAAACATAGAGCTATAATCAGATTGCTCTATCAAACATAAACAACTCACTATCTTTTCAAGAGTGTGGAACAATACACTCTTCTCAAATGAAATCTTTTTGAGCCGTTTCCCAAGCTTATAGAGCTTGGTTCTCAAACCTCCGTCACTGGCAATCTCCATGATCTACAAAACAATACCCGCTGGAAAAGAAGAAAACTGCTCTGATTTACCTCAAACAACTTGCAATAATTCTGAAATATTTTTTTCCAATCTGAATATGCCAAAACAGAAATTTTTCTAAATCTGAAAATGGGAGACTTACTATAAATAGTAAGTTCGTCACTATCCCTAGCTGAATTTAGAAAAATGACATAACTTGCTCAAAACACCTCGGAATTGCATGAAACTTTGGGGAATGGTAGATAATATTATGGAGCAACTTTTCCAAAAGGAATTTTCTGAAAATAATTGAAATCTGATTTTTAAAACCCGAAACACTGCAGAAAAATATAGCAACTTCAAAAATCCGTATCTTTGGCTAGGAAAGTCCAAAAGAGCTGAAATTTTGGATCTTGGGTCACAAAAATATGAGAAACAATATCCCAAAACTAGATTTTGACTAGCCAACACCAAACCCTAATTTTTGCCCAAAAATTAGGTCGCCCAACACATTTAGGGCACCAATTCAACTCCAAGATTTATGAAATTAATTTCGCCTTATTCCTCCTTGTTTTTGCCACACAAACCCCCACAAGAGTAGAGGAAAGAAACTCTGATACCACTGTAATATCCCCTTGTAGGATATTAACTGATTATTATTAAATACTTGCAAAAATAAACACTTAGAAGATAAACCCTCCTAGGTTTACCTCAACGAACCCTAGTGTCAGCTTCAATACAACCCAAATAGGGTTGGAGTGAGCCAAGGTGAGGGTTTGATGGGCAATCCAGTTGGTATTTACACTCCTTTATCCAATACAATTTGCAGAAGTAAAAATAATAAATAATAACTGCTGAAAATTAGCTGAAACTTTGGAAATTAATAACTCCCAAAATACTAACTCTTTTAACTTGAAACCAAATGCAATAGAAAGGGAAAATTATGAGCTTCTCATCAAAATAAATATCAGATCTTTGCATGCACTAGAAACCACTCAAATCAGCCCCCGAAATCCCAAACCCAGTCGCTAGGGTTAGGGTAAATTGCATAAATAATTTCCAGCACTTAGAACCCTTCAAAATACTCAATAACATGCAGATTTTACCCTCAATAAAATGCGCCAATACCCTAGACAAGTCGCCAAAGCTAGAGAGAAAATATCATGCACAAACACCTTCAACACGAGAGCAAAATGGAAAGAACAATGGAGTCTTCAATAATCTTCAATAATGGATCCAAATAAGAGAGATCAATGCAAGAAGTTCTAGGGCATACATCCCAATTCTCCAAGCATGGAATGAAATCAATAATTCATCAACATGACCCTCTAAGAAAAATGTGACCTCCTTTTTATAGAACTAAGGGGTGCAATATCCAATAAAGACCGACCTTTCCCTTTTGGAGGGAAAACATAAACTCTCATTAAAATATTTAATACTAAGACTATGTGCACTTTATTTATTTATTAATTAAATAAATAAAAGTAACTAACCTATGTGCACATTAAACTAACTAAAAAGACTCCCACTTGTAGCGCTAGGCATGCCAAGGGGTTACAATGCAAATGAAAATAAATATTAATAATTCGGATCTCGTTTGTCTCCCGAGGCAAGGCCTAAGACGGGCATGTTTTTGGAGACTCGGGAACCATGGATGGTCTCCATGGGCCGAACCAACCTAAAAGAAGAAGCGGGAAAGTCTCACAAGGGTGTTTAATGTTTCTCTCCGTCGGTAAACTGCGTGAAGAAGGAAGTGATCCGTTGGGTAGAGTCCAGTATATAATGCGGCTGAAGATTGTGCTCACGAAGCTTCAAAGCCTCCTGTAAATATAAAGCCAGACATCTCTGATCCTCAAACTTGAAGAAGTCGGAAAGATCATGCATCCTCCTAAATAAACAAGTGAAATCTCCCTCTAATCTTGTAGTAAATGGGGCACTGAAAGATGAAGTGTGTTTCCGTCTCTGGAGTTCTGTCTCAAATGCAAGTCCCACAACTTGGAGACAGTCCCATGTTGCCTCAAAGCCTTGGATCTTCATGATTCAAGTGTGGGTGCAATTTTGAGCTCCAATAGTTACAAAATGAAATTCGAGTACATCAATCATTTTTATTTTGATGATGCTCAACATAATTGAGGAATTTTTGATTGCCTCATTTTTGAGAATTTCGATAATACCATATTATATGTGATATTCTACATGAAGAATTGGAAGCTTTGGCACATGTATGAAATAATATAAAATTCACAAGTCCACATAACTGAATAGTATGAAACTAAAAGTATAAATCACAATTGTGACTAGAAGTTCTATTTCTTTCATTTCACATACACATCACAAGATTTAGATTTGAAATTCTTGAACACCAATCAGTTTTTTGAAAACACAACTACTATCCATTCTTACATGTTCGGCTTGTTAGAAAAGTTATAAAAAACACAAGATGTAAATGATTGCAAAGAGGTATGATAGTCTAGAAATGAAACAAAATAGTAACTCTAGATTTTATTCTTTGCAGATAATCTCCTTATTCTGACCTCGCTTCTTGGATTGTTGTTCCTCATGACCCCTTAAGACCCTCATTTAATATGTTTGAGCTTATCACTTTATCGGGGAAAAAGGAATTAGATCGCACTAAGGCAAACTTTATCTAACAAGGACAAAAGAGAAATCATTGAAATGGGGCCTAGTAATAATAAGGTTATCAAAGATGTTAGGAAAATACTTGTTAGTGCTTACATAAGTCAGCAAGTTAATATTGTAAGGAAGTTGTTAATACAACTTACATAGGAGATTGAGGAGTGATTATAGGGATGTGAGATGTTAGAACAACTCACCTATATTTGGGTGAGTTGTTGGCTAGATTTTTGCACAGCTGAAAACCTAGGCAGTCATGAGATAAATCTCCCTCATTTACCGGTGAGGCTCCCGTGTAAGATTTTGTCAATTATATTTCCTAATATCTATCTGTTGGTTTTACTTTAACTGCGTAGCTCATGAACCATAGCTAGGTAATTTTGCAGCAAGTAAGCAACTGTAAGCAATATGTGTAGGAAAGGGAAATAATTAAATACGAGAAGAAGGAAAGGAGATGTGCAACCTAACCAATAGTTGACAGAGTTGGTCACATGCACATAGATGAAACAAATAGATCTTGAAATGCAAAATTTAAAGCAAAGGAAAGTTTCAGATCCAGATCTAAGATAACACAAAGTTTATGCAAAGATCTAAAAAGAAATAAGAAACAAATGCACTTTGTTGACACAAAGTTCTTCGGAAATTTGCCTCCTCTCTATTCCTCGGCTTTCAAAAAGCTATCAAGGGTTTCAGCTCAAAGTCTAGAACACAAGAATGCTGATTACAATTTTTGATCCCTTAACCTGTAGTTTCTTACCTTACTTATAGTGTGTATAGAGGGCAATTTAAAATAGAAACTATAACTGAACTGGCACATGTGGAAGTTGTAAAGGAAACAACGGACAATCTCCCTCCTGGAATTCCTCTCTGCATGACATGAATGATTTGTAACTGAAAATAAAACGTTCTATTTTGCATGTTTGCCACCTATTTCCAAGTAATTGACTTGTTCAAGTAACAAATTTTAAACCAATCACTTAAGATTGCTCAATTACTTTGTCAGGGAAAATAAGAGAAAAAAAAAAGTGAAAAAATAATTAGAAGAAAGCTGCAACACTCTCAGCCTTGTTCTTCTTCCATATTCTGCATGCGGTTAACTCTTTTGCCTTTGATTCTCACCAAACTGGATCTGGAAGCAGTGAATGTGATTTTGCTTACGGGTGTTGCCTCTGACATGTCTTCCCTCTTATCCTTGAAGCTTTTGCAGTTCTTCTCCAGTACATGCACCAGTGCAATGTTTTCCGTAAATAATTCAGACAAAACTCATCATTTTTATTTTTAATTGCATATGAGCAATTTTAAATTCTGGAAAGCACTCTGGGTGAATGCAAATACAAGTAAATTCAATGAAGGCTTCAACTGGAAGATTGGGAGCACATGCACAAGATCCTGGAAGGAATTTTCCATGCACTGACTTCTACACGGGCTGCGTTAGAAACAAGAGGATGAATTTTTGCGGAAGCCTTTGCAATTATGAGATCTGGATCTGTCAATTAAATCGGTGATAGGTTCAGGGCCTATGTCTGTATCATTGACTTCAACAAATCTGGAAGCTATGCATGATTTTGTTGATCCTTTTCTTTCATCATGGCTGGAACAATCTTTGTCTGAGCTCTTTTTCTTTTAATTCTGCCAAAATCCCTTGCAATTGGATCAATCATGTGCGAACCGCAACTTCTTGATTCGAAGATATATTCAATGTACTTGACATTGATTTGAACACCTATGATGAATATCTACAATTTATTCAGACAAAGATGGAGTCCATGGCATGAATACTTGATTTTTATCACCAAAATCTGCATATAAAGCTTGTTGCCCTAAAATTTGAGGTTTTGCTTGCATGCAAAGCAAGCAAAAATATTATTTAATTCACCTGGGCACATATACCAACATGCAGACACTCAGAATGACAAAAATTAGGCTATTCCAACCCTAGGCGCCAAAACTGGAAGCATTTCTACCAAAGTGGAAAATATTTATTAATGCAACATCCTCCTTTTGGCGCCAAAACTTGTCTAGGCTGCAATCTTCATCAAAAAGAAATAAGTGCTTCTCCTTTATGGCATCCCATGCTTATATAACCTCCAACATGCTATTTTTAATAATTGTCTCTTCCTATTTCTGGCAATTTAATTAATTAATAGCCATGTCTATTCATCCAATTTGGGCGCCCAATTATGCATGTTGCTGGTTGCTTTTTATGAATTTATTTTATTTATTTTTAGCATGCATCCTTGACTTCTCTTCAGCTTGTCCTTTTGCATTGACTTTCCTTCCATACATGGCGCCAAAATTAGATAAAAAAGCCATTAATAAATAACATTAAATGCATTGTTTAATGCCAAGGTGGGTTGCACTTTTTGGCAGGGGTAGATGCTAAAAATAGGAAGTCAACTTGATGGGAATTTCCACCCTGCACTGCAGCTCCAAAAATCCCCTCTTCCACTTAAGTGATTTGACTTTCATCATGGGAATTTTTACCCTGCAAGGTAGGTAAGAAATTCCCGCCGGTGCTTTAAGTGATTTTTCTTTTATAATGAGAATATTTACCTTGAATGTAGGTAAAAATTCCCTTTGCCCCCCGCCATCTATAATATTCTCATTGCAGCTTAAGTGACTTTGACTTAATGGGAAAAAGTATCCTGCAAGGTGAAATTCCCATCACGACTTAGATCTATTTATTCCAAAAAGTGCAACTTGCCTAGGAGAGGCTTTTTCTGCTTAACTTCATCTTTTTTGGTCAGAAGTTTTCCTTCTGAGACTGATTCCTTCTGGTGTTGAGGCCATAAATGATCTCTAGATGCGCTTGGCAATTAAATAGACTATACAGAACAAAGAATGGACCCAAGGGAATTTAACAGCATACAAAGCTCATGGAGAAAACTGGAGAAAAATGCAAAAGAAATAAGTAAAAATGAAAAACTTTGCGAAGTTGCGTAGACTATGCTCTGAAATCATTCCCGGTGAAAATCCTATTGAGATGTGTGAATACTGGCATGCAAAACTTCAACAGGATTCAACAGAACACAATTTACTTCAAACGGGGCTTTATTTATTTAATAAATAATTAAATAAAAATTTCCCACAGACAAAACTTGGCGGAGGGATAAAATGAGTTTCAACATCTGGGTATTTTTCAAAATTGGCTCATATGATTCACTTGGGAATATCTTAACGTAATAGAGATATCTTCTGGCAATAAAAACACAAAAAGACCCGTTATTTTAAAAGAACGATTTTTTTAAATGGGTAGTCCCAGCATTTCGGGGTGAAATGCTGGGACACCAAAGGGTTATAGGAAAATAACTATATATTTGTATATCCCCTTTGGTTGATTAATAGAATATTATCGGTGTGATTTTGCTTTGCAATTTGCTCATACCTCGATTTGGTATCAGAGCAAGAAATTCATGGAAGTTTATGTGAGGTTTTGAAGAGCGATTGGGGAAACTCGACCATTTTTACTTGTCCCAATCCATGTTTCAAATTAAATTAGTATTTGTTTACTAGAATCATTTGCAGATTTGCTGGAGTTTTATTCTCGGAAGTTTGGATCTGCATGGCTTTATTGTATTGGCTCGGCCCTAAGTTTTTGTGTATTGCTAATTTTGCTTTGCAAACCCCTACTCCATGAATTTTGTGACTGGTCTATCAAAGATTTTGTGCTTCCACGTATTGACCGATGCCTCTAAAACAAGTATACAATGAATTGTTCCATTCTCCATTGATGTGCTAATCACTGGACACAGTTGTGTGAATTTTGCCAAATCCGGTGACTAGCTCAACTTGGAAAGGCATTGGGTTCTACTTGACCATCATTGGAATACTACAAACATTACGAGCGCAAAATTGTCTAGAACTTGTGCAGACCGGTCTTTACATTTCTTTTCACTCGCATCAGATATCCTAACATTTGCATGTTTTAATGGACAATATTCTATATGCTAGCTATGCACCTTGATACACGAATTTGAATTGACATACATTGTAGTCCAATTTTTTGAATATCACACGTGGATTGCTTAGCTATCAAAAACTGTATATGGTCGGTCTTCGTTCATGAGCAAATACGTTAGAGGACTACCGAAACCACTTCCAAACTGCTCCGCGGTTTCAACAAACAGGTGTATTTGTTTGACCGTATAAGTTATATTTAGGTTTACAGGTTTAGTATTTCTTTTAAGTGTCTTAGTTTGTTAATGACATATAAAGAGTGGTCATTTTAAGTGTCCAAATAGGAGTCTTTTTAGGAAATTTCAAATGAGTTTGTTTAGTATAGTCATTCGTCAATTAGTTGTGTTGAGTCCATAGTCAATACCAATAATTAGTGTTTTGTTATCAAAGTCCAATTTGTGTCATGTGCAAAAAGTGTTAAAATCATAAATATGATAAAAATTCATGTCTTATTTTTTTCATTAAGTGTCTTTATCGTCAAAGTCAAATGTCGTCTTGTGAGTCAAGTGTCACAATTATGTCATTATAATTACATTGTCAAAACCAAGTATTATTATTATTTGTCAAAAGTCATTGTTCATGTTGTCAAGTCATTTTGAGAGTCAAAGTGAAAAATTAAAAAAATTGCCTCATTGTTCAATAATTGGATGCATTTTCGCTTGTATGCGACGTCCATATTGTGGGGATAAATTGTACAATGAGCTCCATGATCAAATCTAGTTGAGTTAGCAGCAGCAAACTAATTGGAGGATGGAGGCACAGGAGGATAGAGGACAAGTAGTGTCCTCTCGTCGAGAGCCAATGACGGGGCTGCATATCAATTATGGTGGCATTTTTGTGGTGTGAGTATGTGCTTTTCAGTTGTGCAGTGTGTTTCTTTTCAATTTTCTCGCTGCGTGGTTTGTTGTGGGTGTTGGAAAAGTAGTTGTATTGGAGAGCAAATGATTGCGAGATCCTTTTACTGCGGTGATCCTCTGACTATCGTACTTCGTTGGAAGATGATCGGTTAGTGAATACGTTCATTAGCAATGGTGATCATGTGCAACAAGATCCAAGACATTAATATCCTGTTAACTTAGTATGCATTTCAATACGATTTGCTTTTCAGTGTTCCTGGTTATGTGAATGGTGGAAATTTCACGTTGTGAGGGGAACATAACACCAATATTCCATTTCCATTCTGTGCCCAAAACGACTAAAGTCAAAGGTAACTTCCAGTGGCAATGGCAGTTTCCTATGTTGTTTGAGATTGAGTGGCAGCGATCGACAACAGTGGCTGCAATTAAGAACATTGTGATTCTTATAGGATGTAATGTGAAATATTTCCAATATGTGTTCTATTGTGCAGTTTTGTAATAAGCGAGTTGTGATTCCTATATACTTCCTTGATGTACAAGCATAGTGGCGAACAAAATCACCAGAGTAAGTCAGTTCATGGATCTTGAAAGGGTTTGGGAGGATCCAGAAAACTACCCGAGGTGGACAATTGTTACAAGGTTTGTGGTAAGCTTGTTTAAAACCATGGAAGGAGAGAGCCTTTCTTTTGATCAAGATCATGAGTCACATAATAGGACATGTTTCATAGGGGTGATCATACTATAGTTGAGTGTGTGAATGTTTTTCTACCATGTTCGCACTAAGGGGGAATGTTAGGAAAGTACTTATTGGTGCTTACATAAGTTAGTAAGTTAATATTGTAAGTTGTTAATACAACTTACATAGGATATTGAGGAGTGATTATAGGGATGTGAGTTGTTAGAACAACTCACCTATATTTGGGTGAGTGGTTATAGGAAAATAACTATATATTTGTATATCCCATATGTTTGATTAATAGAATATTATCAGTGTGATTTTGCTATGCAATTTGCTCGTACCTCTCAAAAGAAAGATGGCAATCACCTTGACTCGAAGGATATAGAGTGGCGTGCCTACTTGGAGGATTTTAAAGGTGCAAGAGGGGCAGCTAAAGAGTAATAATGAAACATAGTAGCCAAATTCGGTTCTGGGTTGAATTCCGGTTGGTTGATCCAAGTCTACTCTATCTTCGCAAAGTACTTAGCCAAAACTCAAAAAAAAGAATCAATTTCACCAATTTAGGTCTTTGAATTGCAAGTGAGTGATTCTTTTCTTTGGTTTTTGGTGGAAAAGTCTCATGCTTAGACTTGAAGAATCTTTGCTAAAACTTGGAGACTCTCAGTAGGTCATTCCAATTTGGCTCATTTTGGGTCCCTTAGTGCTTGAACTTGAATGTTTTATGACTGATCTACAGAGTTACACAACTATTTATTGAAGCGGTTCATAAATCTTCCCAAAATATCCAACACAATAGGGATTTGAAAAGACATTTGAGGGCCTATAAGAATCCTCGCAGAACCTATTTGCATAGTGAACTACATGTATGCTGCTGAGAGGAAGGAAAATATTGTCAAGTGCTTCACCAAGGAATCCTCAATATAATAGAAACACAGATCCTGCATAAAATTTTGGACTATTGGAGGACAAATCAACAATTGAACTCAGCTAACTAATTGCAGCAAATTTCAGTAATTAAGGCCACACTTGGCAGCATAGGGAATTAACCTCAATATATGGTCTTACTGTTTTCAATATTAGTACTATGCATGGTTTTAGATTTGTTTTATGAGCCTGAATGCCTTTAAAATTGCATGAGCTGTGTGATGGCCAATTCTAGGGTAGCCTTAGAAGGAGATTTGGAAACATCTTCTACCCTAAAAGGAAAATAATAATTGGGGCCTGTGCAAAAGAAAGTTTGTTTCTTGGTTGGATTTCCTTTAACCATAATATATACCTAAAAAGTATTATATAACATAATATACACCATAACAAACGCCACATGACATTTATGCGTAGAGTATATAGAGATTAAGTGCAAAGATGTTGTAGTCAATAACACAACATACATTGAGTAATGAGCCTAACTGTATGTATAGACCTGCAACATTACTATCTACAATCTATCACCATCATTGCAATATACTATTACAGGATGTGAACACAAAAAGAATGAAGAGAAACCGTCATTTTATTATGCAAGAGATAGTTACAAAATGGTTGAGGAAGCTACAACCAAGCATTAATTAATACATAACTAATAGTGACTTGATTATAAAAGGTAAGCCTTATATTCTAATACCTCATCTTGAGGCTTATTGTAGTAAAAGTGAAACATACTAATATATTGACTAAAAACATTAGAACCAAATAGATCCATATATTATTCAGAAGCTTTTTTCCTTTGAAAATAGTTCTTGGACCAAGTAGAACTCCATCAAGCTACTTTGTAACCTTTGTAAAGGTGTAGCTCCCGGGTTGAATTCTTGAAATATCCCCTTCTCAAAAATAACAGGTTGAAGACCCTTAGCTTTTTGTTTCTTGATGGTCAAGGGATGGAAAAAAGGGAAACTAGTCATAATAAATTAATTTTAAGTGCATAATGAAATTTAATTATAAACACTTAAATTAATTATTAGTGACAAAAAATTAAAAAAAAGAAAAATAGAAATAGTTACTTTATTTTTATTTCCCCTAGTGGAAAAATGTGACCCATATGGGGATCAAATAAAGTAAGGGGAAAATATTAAATAAGGTAAAGTGAGCTGATTGGTCCTTTGTGTGGCTAATTCACCAAGAAAAGTTATAAAAGCAAGTCGCCATGCATGGAGAAGACATCTTTTTGCATCATATATTTTCTAAAATTTGATCTAAGCTTGCATGCTTTCCAATTTTACTTCGAAGGACGAAAACTCTTTGTTTTTTTTTGCATTAGATGATGAAACCCCTCTTTTGCCTAGGTAGAAGAACGAAAAATATTCTTCCTTTGTGCTTTCCATTGAGTTTTCAAGGATCTATTTCTGAATCCCAATAGAATTTGAAGGTCAAAGTTGCAGATCTATATTATTTCCAGCTAAGGTTTGAAGGTGGAAGCTTGTTGCTGATTTCTACCTTGCATTTTCAGCCTTTTCTATTGGAGCGACCCACCTATGAGAGTGTTATGAACACTCTAGGGCATATTTAGATCAAATCTGATTTTCCGTTTAATTATCAGATTTTAAGAGGCCAAATTCATCTGGTTTGGATATATTTTGGGCTTGGGAAACTTCACTTTTAGATAAGTCTGTAAGTTGTTCATCTGCAGAATTTTTAATAAAATTTCAGCCTTCTTTTTGGTCAAAAATGTGGTATTTTTCTGATGTTCTTACATATATAAAATTTATGATTTGTTTTGGTAAATATTTGAGTGATTTAACTTCAGTTTTGTGGAATAACAACTCCTAGAGCAAGTTGCATTTTCCATAAATAATTCAGATCTGCAGTAATTTTATCAAGTATATATTCTATAATTTGTTATTAGAGATCAGATTTGTGGTTGTTCCTTTTGGGGGCATAAATTGTCCCATTGGGGACATTACAGTGGTATCAGAGCATGTTCCTTGCCATCCTGTGAAGAGATCAGATCTGAATGCAAATAGGGAAATCACCTATAGTTTATCAAAGAAGGAATCCAACTCCAAAGAAAGGAACAATGGATGAGCGTGATCAGAGACCTCCTCCTACAGATGAACTAAGCTTCATGCAAGAAGTAATCTCAAGGAGTCAAAGAGAGTTGCAACAATCTATAAGGGAATCTCAAAGGGAAATGCGTGATGCATTGACAGGGTCAATCATGGACCTGGCTAAAGTTCTACAAGGACATAATATATCTGGCAACCATGGTGCAACCAACAATGGTGAAGGAAGTTCATTTGGACCAGCAAAGACATCCATCAAGCCTCCACCTCAAATATTCAGAGCCAAGTTCCTTAAAAAGAGGAACAACCACTTGAGCTAGATCCTCCAAATGATGTTGAAGACATAGAGGCATGGGGTGAAGAATATGCAGCCCTCAGTTTCAGGGTGAGAGAGATGTTATCCTTCAAGGATTATTGTCAAGTGAAGAATAGCAAGGGCACAGGAAGGAATAGAAGAGTTCAACAGGAGCAACCAAGAAGAGACATACAACAAAGGTTGGGTAAGGTAACTCTTCCTTCTTATGATGGTTCAGATAAATGTTCAACTAGAGCATGGTTACAAAAGTTAGATACATATTTATCATTGAATTGTAATGTCCCCTTTTTGGGAGATTAATTAAAAATATATATAATAATAAATATCCACTCCTTGGATTAAAGGATAATTAATTGATTTGTGCTAAAGAATTAAAAATTAAAATATTATTTATTTGTGAAAGTCAAAAATAAATAAATAAAAAAGGAAAAATCGATTTATCATGGGCCAATTAATGATTATTTGAAGGTAGATGGACTAATGGAGGCAAGTCACATTTTTTAGAAAAAGATTTATTCATCCTATGAGCACATTTATTAATAATTTGGAATGAGTCGATTCCTTTGGGCAACAATTGTTGTATTTAATTTTTCCATGCATTTAATATGATTTTTGGGCAATTAATATTTGCTTTTGAGTGTGACTTCCAAGGCTATTTTTAAATAAAAGATTCTCTCCTAGAAGGTGGCGCCAAAAGGAAGGAAGCTTGGGAGAATGAGCAAGGAAAACCTATAAAGAAGATGATGGACATCCCTTTTCGCATGTTGACGGTTATTATAACTTATCTTCATACTTGAAGAGGGATGTATGCCCACTAGTGATCAAAAAACAAAAGGTGTTCATTAACACCACCAATTGTGAAGTGTGTGCCCTTTGAGAGCTATGAATTGATGAGTTATGTGCATTTATATTCCATATATGTGAGTTGCCATTTTTGGGAGAGTTCAAGCTTGCTTTAAGAGGGTTTTGAGAGTGATTTATGGTGAATGCAATTTATTATATGCTGCTGGTTTTCCCTTGATGAAATCGACTTGCCTAGGGTAATTTTAAGCTTGTTTGGAGGTGTTTCAAGTGCTCAAATACTTGTTGTTCATTCCAGATTTTTAGTAAGCTCAAATCGACTTGATATGAAACATTTTGGCATGATTTTATGAGGTTACACATGAGGGTTACAATCTGATTTATTTTTGCATTTAATTGGGGCATATTGTGATCATTTTAATAATATTTTGGCTTGCTAACACTACTGAAATATATTTAATGCAAGTCGACTTACCTGGGTATTTGATGATAGTGTTTTGGAAGGGTTTTGAAGGGTTTCCGATCTGCTGTCATAAATTAATTATTGCAGATCTGAAAGTGGTGATTTGGAGTGTTGGGAAGTGAAAATAAGGTTGGAATTAATTTACTATTTTTCCCTTAACCCTAGCGACTTGTTTTGCAAATTTGGGGGAAGATTTGAGTGGGTTTCAGTGGGTTAAAAATTCTGATTGTTGGTTCATTTGAAAGCTCATAATTTTATCTTCCATCTCGCAATTTATTTCATTAAAAAGAGTCAATATTGAGAGAGATAAATTTTTGAAGTTTGTAGTCATTTCCAACATATTTTAATTTATTTTACTACTGCTACAAGTTATTTGGTTAAAGAAGTGTTAATTCCAACTAGTTAACCCATCTAAACCCTTACCTTGTCTCACTCTAACCTCATTTGGGTTGTATTAAAGCACATTGGGTTAGTTGAGGTGACCCTAGAAGGGTTTCTCTTCTAAGTTTACTTGTTTTGCAAGTATAATAAAATTTAATTAATATCCCAAAAGGGGATATTACATGTATCCTATGTATGAGGAAGAAGCCCTCAAATTTGCAACTCTACATTTGTAAGGAGTTGCACATGAATGGTGGTACCATGGATTGATCACACAACGACATGGTTCCATTACAACCATCGAAGAATTCAATTAATATTTGACAGAGAGGTTTGATAAAATAGATCCAAAGATTCATTTCGAGAGTTAACTCAACTCAAGCAAAAGAGATCTTTGGACAAATATATCTCGAGAATTTCGAGACTTGCAGTGGATTTGGTACAGGTTATCATTGAAAGAAGACTTGTATTTTTGTTTATTGAAGGTTTAATGGAGCCACTTAGAGGACTAGTCAAAGGCTTTAGTACTCCTCTACAAGGGGCTATTAAGAAGTCCTTGGACTTGAAACTTCAATTCCAAAAAGAAAAAAATTTGTCTTTTGGACAACATAGGACTGTACCTTATGGACAACAAAGGACAACACCTTTGGGGCAGCCAAAGTGGTTCTTTGGACAACCAAGAAATACTTCAAACAAAGTGAGCAAAAACACCAAATTTTGGGTAGAAAGGTAAGGCTTTTCAAGGATAATCTAATACAAAAGAATGGATAAAAATAACAAGGAAATAGAGGCAAGAAATGAGTTGAGAAAAAAAAATTATGTATCACATGCAAGGATCCATGGACACCTGACCACCGTTGCCGTGGAAAGGGGTAACCCACTACATTGAAGTAATTTCAGATGATGAAGAAGAAGAGAGTGTTGACCCGGAAGAAGAAGAAGAGCAAGCAAAGAATGAGGAACAGTCTTTTTAAAGCCTCTACCAAATCCAAATAAAAATGGGAGATTATTTCTATGGATTTCATCACCGGACTCCCCATGGTTTAAGGTAAGAGTGTTATTTATGTTGTGGTGGATAGACTTACTAAGTATGCACATTTTTCCCTCTTCCCACTAAGTTTGATGGACCACTAGTGGCTGGAATATTTTTTAAAGAAGTTTTCAGACTTCATGGGCTGCCAAAGAACATTGTGAGTGATAGGGACAACAGGTTTATGAGTTCTTTTTGGCAAGAACTCTTTCATCTTTCAAGTACAAAATTGACTCCTAGTACAAGCTACCATCCCCAAACGGATGGGCAAACTAGAAATTGTCAACAAATGGATAGAAGGGTACTTAAGGAGTTTTGTTACAGGTCAACAATCAACTTGGATCAAGTGGTTGTATTTGGGGGAGTTTTGCTACAATACTTCCTATCACATGTCTATTGGTATGTCACCCTTCAAAGCTTTGTATGGTTATGATGTTTTTTCTTTTGTGGATGTTGTCATTCCGGATAGTAGAGTTCCTAGGGCTAAAGATTTAGTACAACAGAGTCAAGACATCATGAAAGCACTCAAAGACAACCTCCTACATGCCCAAAATCAGCAAAAATTGTATGCAGATCAACAAAGAGTTGAGAGGTCATTTGAGGTAGGAGATATGGTTTTTTTGAGGTTGCAACCCTATAGACAATCTTCCCTCAAAGGGAAGGGAGCTGAAAAGTTAAAACCAAGGTTTTATGGTCCCTACAAGGTCATAAGGAAGGTGGGGAATGTTGCATATATGAACTAGAGCTCCCGGCGCAAAGTAAAATTCACAATGTCTTTCATGTTTCATGCCTCAAAAGGGCATTAGGACAACATATCACTCTTTTGAGCTGCCCCCTCTTGATGATGAGAGCGAATTGGTCCTAGAACCGGAAGCCATAATGGAGGTGCGTGAAAAGAAGTTGAGAAACAGGATCATAAGAGAGTATTTGGTACGATGGAAAGGTCTACCTCTTGAGGATGCCACATGGGAAGGTGCAACAATTTTGGAGCGCTAAGCTTGCAATTGCTTGAGAGCAAACAATTTGGGGGAGGATTACTGCAACATCCCCTTGTTAAAACTAACAGTCGAAGACCCTTAGCCTATTTTTGTTTCCCAACGCCGAGGGGGATGGAAAAAAGGGAAACTAGTCCTAATAAATTAATTTTAAGTGCATAATGAAATTTTATTATAAGCACTTAAATTAATTATTAGTGACAACATTTAAAAATTTAAAAAAGAAAAAAAAAGAAATAGTTACTTTATTTTTATTTCCCCTAATGGAAAAATGCAACCCATATGGGGATCAAATAAAGAAAGGGAAAAATATAAAATAAGGTAAAGTGAGTTGATCGGTCCTTTGTGTGGCTAATTCACCAAGAAAAGTTATAAAAGCAAGTCGCCATGCATGGAGAAGACATCTTTTTACATCATATAATTTCTAAAATTTGGTCTAAGCTTGCATGCTTTCCAATTTTACTTCAAAGGACGAAAACCCTTTGTTGTTTTTGCATTAGAGGATGAAACCCTCTTTTGCCTAGGTAGAAGAACGAAAACTCTTCTTCCTTTGTGTTTTCCATTGAGTTTTCAAGGATCTATTTCTGAATTCCAGTAGTATTTAAAGGTCAAAGTTGCAGATTTATATTGTTTCCAGCTAGGGTTTGAAGGTGGAAGCTTGTTGCTGATTTCTACCTTGCATTTCCAGCCTTTTCTTCTAGAACGACCCACTTATGGGAGTGTTTTGAACACACTAGGGCACATTAGGATCAGATCTAATTTTTCAGTTTGATTATTAGATTTTTAGAGTCCAAATTCAGCTAGTTTGCATGTATTTTGGGCTTGGGAAACTTCACTTTTAGATAAGTCTGTAATCTGTTCATCTGCAGATTTTTAGTAAAATTTCAACCCTCTTTTTGGTTAGAAATCTGGTATTTTCTTGATGTTCTTGCATATATAATTTTTTTTTATTTGTTTTGGTAAATATTTGAGTGACTTTACTTTAGTTTTGTGGAATAACAACTCCTCGAGAAAGTCGCATTTTCCGTAAATAATTCAGATCTGCAGTAATTATCCAATATATATTCTATGATTTGTTATTAGAGATCAGATTTTGTGGCTGATCCTTTTGGGGGCATAAATTGTTCTCTGGGGACTCAATTCCCAAGTTCTCAAAATCCACCTCCCCAAACTCCCAGATTATGAACCTCCCAAATTATTGGACAATCATCCATGTTGAGCTATATACATAGTGCTCCATCAAGTTGTCTTATAACCCCCATAAGGGTATAGTTCCTAATATCCACAAACTTCCAAATTAATTGGGCAACTATAAATGTTGAGTTTCATTTACACTAGATTTCTTCCTTTCTTCAAAGTGTGAGCTTCTTAAAATATGTATTTGTCATCGATGAATTTGTAATGTCCCTTTCTAGGGCTAAACTGAAAAACAAAGAAATAACACCAATTCCCACTTGAGAGTAATCTGATTTTTATGACAACAAATCTGAAAAATATTAGAAACCCTAGCAGCGAACTGAATTTACACTTTTAGGGCATCAAACACCCTCCAAACAAGCTAAAAATAGGTGCACAAATTCTTCTAAACATTATATTCAATTAATGGAATAAACACCACGTCAAAGCATCCCAAAGCATGTGCAAATTATGAAATTATACCCAACTCGCAATTAAATAAATGACAGCAGAATACATCCACAAAATGAGTTGAAAGTAAGGTCTCCAAACCCCAATAAATGCCAAATGAGTGATAAATCATCCTTATATAGAGAGAGAGATCTGAATATCAACTTGGAATGCCAAATCGTGTCCTAGAAGGCACCAAAATACACTCACACCAAGTCACCACCCAAGGAGAGGGTGCCAAAGTGATTGAAAACCCTTGATATTCTTCTCCTCAATACCCTAGCTTCCCAACCAACAAGATAGTCTTTCATGTAAGTCCTCAACACCACGAAATTGGAGAGTTTTCATTCTCCAACCTTCAACAAGGAAGGGTTTCATCCTCCTTGCTTTCCACTAATGGATTTTTGCCCCTTAGTGGATTGGAATAGAGGAACCAAATCTAGAATCAAATAGATAAAAGTATATTAAGCCAAAAACCTGCCAAAAAGTGAGTTTTGTGACCCCTTATATATCCTTATGGTGGCGCCAAGAGTCATTAGGGAGGAATTCCCCAAGACCGACCTCCTTTAGAAGCTTACTTTATCTTTAGGCTTGAATTAAAAGCTCTCCAACCCAGCCGACCTGCTTAATAGGAAAATATGAAAGAAAAATATAATTATTAATTAAAGAAAGACTAAATATAATCCAAGGGCTTCCCTTGTTCATCTTCTTCTTTGCCATGGGAATAAGAATGAACAAGAAGCTTTCAATTGGATCAATTCGAAAAAGGGGACATTACAATACTCCCTTCTCGAAATTGCTTGTCCTCAAGCAATTGCAAGTATCTAGATCCCAAATAAATCTCAGCTGCTCCTCCTTTGTACCTACACAAGAAACAAACTTATTCAAGAAAAAATGATCTTCCATCCATCCTCCCTCATGCCTTGTAGGCATGATGATCAACTTCCTCTCGTGCCTATCAAACTTCTTGTTCTCTTTGTTTGGCTGATATGTATCCATGCTATCAATGACACAATTGTAACTAATCAATTTCCCTTTAGGAAGGGAATAGATGATGACTGAAATGAAATATAGGAGAGATGGTAAAGAAAAATCAGTCATGCATCTTTTAACTCTCTCTCCATACGTTCTCATGATGTTGCTTGTCAAACTTGTGTTTGCAAACTCAATCCACCTTTCCTGGACTGCTGGTAAGGGATAGAGTTCAGCCCCCTTTTGCTTAACCTTGTCAACTTTCACCCCATGATCAACAACTTAAATTCTCCTTTTATAACTTTATCTGGTGGCTGAATTTGTGCATGCCCAGCTGTGATTATGTTCTCCCAATGAGCTGATATATGAAAAAGAGAACCATAATGAAATTCCCCTTGCTTTGCTACCATGAATCCTCCATCCTCCAAATCTTGAATTCTGGACTTTTAATTTTTATTCTCAAAGTTCAGTCCTACATCATGGTGGTTGAGGTTACATTTCCCCAAGATTTGAATCCATTGCATCCCACAAACAATTGTAACTTCAGCTGGCTTAATTTCAAGAAAAACATCACATACCTTGCACCTTCCTATGAGATTTGACAGTTGTACTATATTCTTTTTGTAAGGCATGAAAATATTATTGACATTGGTGACCTTGAAGCCTCCAAAGTTAATCATGCTCAGCCCATGCTTAACTGTAAGTTCTCCTTTGATGAATTTATGAGTGGTGTCATTATCTACGAGCATTACTACTCCATGGCCAATAAAGAAACCAATTACCCGGAAAAGTTGGTATGTATGAGTGCTAAACCAAGATGCAAAGGTGTGGGTCATTCCCGGACACTCAAGGATGAGATTACCAATCATATTGATCTCACAATCATATCTTCCCTTTTTGAAGCCCACAATGGTACCAACCCCATATGCTAAAACAATTTTGGCATTGCACCCAAGCATCCATGCACCTTTTGCTACACCATTCACTTCTTACCTTCTCTTCACTTGGCGCAAGCTGATCATGAGGATAAAAACACAACAATATCATGGAGCGGAGCAATGCAACATAGTCATCATACCTGACCGATTGTGCATGGTGAAAACCGAATTGCATTGGCATGTTGGTAGGCAATGAAATTGAAATCTTTTTGGACCATGAGTTGTCCCTAACCTTCTTACAACTCAGAATTTCTGAGTTAGAATCAACACTCAGAAAATATTTCAAAGGCACCTTACCTCCATGGACTTGCTCTTCCCTAGTGTCATCCTTGAGGGTTCCTTGCAAACCTGATTGGTCTTGCGGATTGTGGAGGTGAAAACATGGCAGCGTCATAAGAAAGAGTACATAGTTATCATTCCTTCCCATCTGTTCATGATATCCATAGTTTTGACATGGTACAATGATAGGCAATAAATCTGAGTTGTTTCTAGGTCCAGGGCTTCTTACCTTCACTTTATCATTTAGCTCCTTCAAGCTAGTAATGACACTCCGTAATGTCCCCTTTTTCAAGCCATAATTAATTAATGCAGTCGATATCCTTTAATCCACTCCCTTGGATTAAAGGGATTTAATTGGGGGAAAATCGACTTTCCTTGACCATTTAATTTAATGTTTATTTATTTTGGGCAAGTCGAATTAATGAGGGCAAATCGATTTATTTTATGAGCTAATTAATTATTATCTGAGGGTAAATCGATTTAATTGGGCAAGTCGATTCCTATATGTGCTTTTAATTAATATTTAATTCCTCTCTTGCATTTAATTCAAATATATTTTTGGAGGGAATTAATATTTTGAATTGGAGTTTGACTTTTACAGGCCAAGAAGACTATTTTTAAATTTATCTCTCCTATCTAGAGATTGACGCCAAAATTGGAGGGAAAGCATTGGAGATTCAAATTGCAAAAGCTATAAAAGAAGATGTGGCGTCCCCTTTTTGGCATGTTGACGGTTTGATAAACTTATCTTCATGCTTGAAGAGGGATGTATGCCCATTTGTGATCACAAAACAAAGGTGTTCTTCAACACCACCATTTTGTGGAGTGTGTGAGATCCTTCCAAGCTTTGCATTGATAATTATTGCATGATATAATTTGTCTATGTGAAGCGCCATTATTGGAAGCATATGTGCATGGTTTGTGAGAGTTATTGAAGAGTTTTATGGTGATTATAATCTGTTGTTGCTGTTGATTTATTCTAGATCAAGTCGACTTGCATTGAGGGCTTTTGGGGTGTGTTTCAGTGCATTTTAAAAGGGGTTTAATATCTGATCTATTATTGCATATTTTCCAAGTCTAATGCACATGTTTTGATAAATTTTGGGCTCTTAAACACTGTTGGAATTTATCTATAGCGGATCGACTGGTTTGAGGGTATTTTGGCATCATATTTGGGGTGTTTTGATAGATCTACAAGCTGCTGTCATAAATTAATTATTTCAGATTTGTGTGTTGGTGTTTTGAGGGTTTGGAAGCAAAAAAAGGGTTGATATTATTTTATATATTTTTCCTAACCCTAAGCGACTGGGTTTCAATTTTTGGGATCAGATTTGAGGTAGTTACAGTGTTCAGAAAAATCAGATTTATAGCTCATTGGAAAGATAAAAATATTTGCTTTCATTTGCATTTTGTTTCATGGAAAAATATTGAGATTTGGTGAAGTTATTAATTTTGAAGTTTCAACTAGTTTTGGTGCACATTAATTATTTCCACTGCTGCAATTAATTTTTGATTTAGAAAGAATTAAATTCCAACTAACTCTCTCATCTAACCTATCACATTGGTTCACTACAACCCTATTTGAGTTGCATTGAAACTAACATTGGGTTATTTGAGGTCGATCTAGAAGAGTTTGCTTTTCTAAATTCGATTGGAAGTAATTTATTTTCAGATTTAATTAAATATCCCACAAGGGGATATTACAGTGGTATCAAAGCTTTTTTCCTCTATACTTGTGGGATCAATTGTGGATGCAGGGCAAAAAAAAAAAAATTGTATTACCAAAGGAGAAATAAGGTGACAATGAATGAAGGGGTTTTCACTTCGGGTCAAGTGAAGTTCTTACAAGAGTTAATGGAAGAGTGTGGAAAATAACTTCAAAAATCCATGAGTGAGCAAATGTCCAAGCTCATCAAGGATGCTTTGGGCAAAGATAAATCTACAAGCTCCAATGGAGAGAGCTCATGTAATGGAGAAGGTGGCTCTACACAAGCCATGCCTAAGTTTTTCAAAGGTGTCTTCTTGCCTAAGGAGACCAATGGAGGAGAAGAAGAGCCCACATTGGCGGAGTTGATTGATGCTCAAAGGCTTGAGTATGGTTCCTTGAGCCAAGCTACAAGGGACATGTTGGGATTTGATGAGTTTTGTGCCCTCAAGTTGGGCAACAAGTCAAAGAAGTTCAATAAGCAACCACATAAGAACCTTCAACAAAGGTTGGGAAAGGTCTCACTCCCTAACTTTGATGGTTCTAGCACTATTCCGGTAAGAGCATGGTTACAAAAAATGGAGACTTACTTCTCCCTTAATCCCATGCACGAGGAAGAAGCCCTCAAATTTGCTACACTTCACTTGGAGGGCATGGCACATGAATGGTGGTTCCATGGGATGCACACACAAGGACATGATTCAATCCACACTATGGAAGAGTTTAGCCAAAGAATCATGGAGAGGTTTGATAGGAAGGATCTGGAGCTACACTTTCGTGAGTTGGCACAACTCAAGCAAATGCATAGTGTTGAGGAGTATGTGGCAGATTTTCAGAGGATTGCAGTTATGGTTACCGATGTTAGTGAGAAGAGATTGGTAGTTCTCTTCACCGAAGGCTTAATGGAGCCTCTAAAAGGTTTGGTAAGAGATTTTAATCCTATGTCTTTGCAAGATTCTATTACTAAAGCCCTAGATTTGGAATGTGCAACTTATAGAGGTGATTATGGGCCTAAAGGACAGTGTTCTAATGTTTCACATTCGCTGCCCAAAAGTGGAATTAGAGGGCAGCCAAGGTATGATTTACAGCAGCCCACAAAAATGCAAGGGGCAGCCCTTGGGTCATCAAAAGAGGCCTCAAAAAGGCCAAACCAGCCCTATGTACTGCCACATAGAAGTCAGCCCCAAGACATAAGGGATGAACTAAGAAAGAAGGGTTTATGTTTTGATTGCAAGGCTCCATGGGTAAGAGGTCATAATTGTAAGGGTAAAGGTCAAATCCATTACATTGAGGTTATTGATTCAGATTTTGAACTTAATTTTGATTTGGATGATACTAACAATGAGACTAATGAAGAATTGGTTGAGCATGTGCAAGAAAATGAGGAAATGGAAAGCACTCTTGCCTCTCTTTCCGGTGTTCCCAAGTATCATGCATTCCAGGTGAAAGGCACCATTCAAGGACAAAGGGTCACTACTTTGGTTGATAGTGGAGCCACACATAATTTCATTGATGGGGGCTTGGTAAGGAAGATGGGTTTGGAGACCACGAATTGCAAGGCTTTCAAAGTGACTATAGCGGATGGGACCTCTCTTCCATGTTCTACAAAGATTGCACAACTTCCTCTCATGCTTGGAAAACATAAGGTAATTGATGATTTCTATGTTGTTGATATTGGTGATATTGATCTTGTGTTGGGTGTGCAATGGTTGCATTCTCTAGGTGATTTCACACAAAACTACAAAACCATGGAGCTAAAATTCACTAAAGATGGCAAAGAAGTCATCCTAAAGGGCATGGCAAATGGTGCACCACAAGAGGTGTCAATGAAGAGGATGGAAAGGGCCTTTAGGAGAGGGCAAATTGCATGGGCAGCTAGCTGTTATATCACAGTAAAATTAGAAAAATCAGAACAACAGTCTTTACAAGGTGAGTTACAAGTTATTTTAGACAAGCATTCTCATGTATTTGATGATTTGCCACATGGGTTACCTCCCAATAGGGGTTTTGAGCATATTATTGAGTTGGAAAAGGATACTAAGCCCATTATGATCACTCCTTACCACCACCCAAGAGTTTACAAGGAAGAAATTGAAAAAACTATTAAGGAGCTTCTTGATATGGGACACATAAGGCCTAGTTCTAGCCCATTTGCATCTTCCGTAGTTTTGGTTAAGAAAAAGGATGACACTATGAGAATGTGTATTGATTATCGTATGTTGAATAAGAAGACTATCAAAAATAGGTATCCCATTCCTAGGATTGATGAATTACATGGTGCTACATATTTCTCTAAGATAGATCTCAAATCCGGGTATCATCAAATCAAGGTAAGGGAAGAGGATGTGCACAAAACAACTTTTAGATGTCATTTTGGGCATTTTGAGTTCTTGGTTATGCCTTTTGGATTAACTAATGCACCGGCTACTTTCCAATCTTGCATGAATCATGTGTTTAGCAAATATTTAAGGAAGTTTGTGCTAGTGTTCTTTGATGACATTCTTGTGTATAGCAAAACTTGGGAAGAGCATTTGATGCATTTAGATTTGGTTTTATCTACTTTGGGGCAGCATTCTTTCTTTGCCAAAAAATCTAAGTGTGAATTTGGTCTTAAGGAGATTGGATATTTGGGACATGTTATTAGTGCTAACGGTGTGCAAGTTGACAGAAAATTGCAGCGATCATGGAGTGGCCTACTCCCACCTCTCTCACACAATTGAGAGGATTTTGTGGTCTTTGTAGCTACTATAGAAGATTTGTTAAGGGTTTCTCACGATTTGCAGCTCCTTTGACAGATTTGACCAAGAAGGGGGCCTTCAAATGGTCCAAATCAGCCCAAGAAGCCTTCGAAAGGATGAAAGAGGTAATGTGTTCTTGTCCGGTACTTGCAGTTCCAGATTTTTCTATGCCTTTTGTGGTGGAATGTGATGCTTCCGATGAAGGTATAGGGGCTGTCCTAATGCAAAATAAACACCCCATTGCTTTTGAGAGTAGAAAATTGAAGGATCATGAGAAAGGGTATAATGTGTATGATAAAGAAATGTTGGCAATCATGCATGCTTTGAGCAAATTTAGACAATACTTGGTATGTGGCAAGTTCATTATCAAATCTGATCATAATAGTTTGAGATTTTTCCTTAATCAAAGGGAATTGAATGACAGGTAGCAAAAATGGGTAAGGTGCAAGCTTTTGATTTTGACATTGAATATGTGAAGGGGAAGAATAATGTGGCAGCGATGCACTTTCTAGAAGGCCATATGAGTTGGAAAAAGAAATGGATCAACCATGTGCTCAATTGCTTGAGGACAAGCAATCTTGGGAAGGGAGGACTGTAATGTCCCCTTTTTCAAGTCATAATTAATTAATGCAAGTCGATATCCTTTAATCCACTCCCCTTGGATTAAAGGGATTTAATTGGGGAAAATTGACTTTCTCTTGTGCATTTAAATTAATATTTATTTATCTTGGGCAAGTCAAATTAATGAGGGGCAAATCAATTTATTTTATGAGCCAATTAATTATTATTTGAGGGTAAATCGATTTAATTGGGCAAGTCGATTCCTATATGTGCTTTTAATTAATATTTAATTCCTCTCTTGTATTTAATTCAAATATATTTTTGGAGGGAATTAATATTTGAAATTGGAGTTTGACTTTTACAGGCCAAGAAGACTATTTTTAAATATATCTCTCCTATCTAGAGATTGGTGCCAAAATTGGAGGGAAACATTGGAGATTCAAATTGCAAAGGCTATAAAAGAAGATGTGGCGTCCCCTTTTTGACATGTTGACGGTTCGATAAACTTATCTTCATGCTTGAAGAGAGATGTATGCTCATTTGTGATCACAAAACAAAAGTGTTCTTCAGCACCACCATTTTGTGGAGTGTGTGAGATCCTTCCAAGCTTTGCATTGATAATTATTGCATGATATAATTTGTCTATGTGAGGTGTGTTGTCCTCTCAATTTTCCCCACCCTTTCGAATCTAATTTCGTGAAAATTGGAGCCCTACCATGGAAGAAATTCGTGTTTTAAACTCCTCAGATGCTCGTTTTCATTTCCCACGACGTTTTTAATCAAAATTCCCTTAGTCTCTTTGTCGTTAAAATGTTTTACCTATTTTCAATGGATGGGAAATGATTTTAGTTATTCTTTTATGCGTTTGGAATGCGTGGGACCTTGCATCTTTTGTTTTTAACCTTTTGCAAAGAAAGAAATTCTTCATCGGGAGCAAAAATGGCGTTTTCCCATTTCCTGCAACTTCCTACGTTCTTTTCCCGTCAAATTCTTTCTCGGAAAGGTGAAGCTACGCGTTTTCTTCTCATTGGATGCGGCCGAGACGGGTTCCTTTTTGAACTTATCACTTTTGGTGATTTTGGAAAAAATGTCGATTTGCCCCGCATCCTGTTGGTCCCTGATTGGCTGGAGCAATTTTGGCGGAAGTTCGGGCGACGGATCCATTTTATTCTCTAAGGCATTATGGCGAAAGGGCGAAAAGTTCTAAAATGACCCACGGCCCCGCCTGAGCGAAAGGATAAATTCTGAGTTGAAATCCATGAAGAAATCAGAAAGGGACACATGTTCATGTTGAAAAGTCAATGGCGAGGGGCATGGACTTTCGGGGAAAGGTTGGAATTTTTCCCTTTTCAAAACAGATAAAAAAGCAAAGCACGTCCCCGCAACCAATCAAGCGATGCCATGTGTTGAAGAATCAGAAAGGGACACGTGGTCGTTTTTCAGTTCATAGGTGCTTTGGCACCGGCGGAGGACTTTGGGAATTTTAGCCTTGTTTCCACAAAGGGCGAAAAGTTCTAAAATGGCCCGCACCCCGCTCATGCGAAGGGAAAATTTCTAAGTTAAGGCCCGCAACAGATTAGAAAGGGACACCTGGCCTACGTTGAAAAGTCAACGGCGGGGCCTGACTTTCGGGGAAAAAGTTGGAATTTTTCCCCTTTTCAAAAATAGATAAAGTATAAAACTGAAGCGCATTCCCGCACCCAATCAGGCGATGCCACGTGTTGAAGGATGAAATCGGAACAATGGGCTGCGGAGGAAATTGAGAATTTGAGCCTTTTTCACCAAAAGGTTAAAATGTTGCAAATTGAGCCGTGACCCCTTTTTCCAATCGTGGTGTGCCATGTGTTCACATTGAAAATTCAAAGCGGGCCAGCGGAGGAAATTGAGAATTTGAGCTTTTGTTAAAAAGAGTTTAAATGGCAGATTTGAATCGCATTTCCTCAGCCACTCAGATGGCACCATGTGTCCGGCTTTTGGCGGAGCTGCGGGGCGGAGCAAAATGAGAAATCGCGCTTTTTCTCCCAAATGTCGAAATGCGCTTTCTCCCCGTGGCCATCGTTGCTTGGATCTTGCCATGTGTAGGGTCCAAATTTGAAGGTAAAAGGGGAAAAGAACCAGAGCTCTGCAAAATGCAAAAATGGATCGTTCTTCATTCTTTTTCTCTGTATTCTTGTCGTTTCTCCATGAGATGCATTTTTGGTTTATTATGGAGCCAAATCGATAAGTTTGAGGGGATGTAAAGTTTGATCATCAAAAAATGGAGTTTATCGGGCATACGTGATAAAAAGGGAGAAAACTTATCAAAGCGAGCACTTGAGTGCTATGAAAGTGGTTAAAAGGTGGGAATGGCAGGACCACATGGAGAAGAAAATCATGAGATGCCCCTTGCTAAAGTAATCATGCTCGAACACTTGAAATATTCGCCTTTTTGAACCTCTAGTTTTCATGAGTGTGTTTGTTTCATGTCACTTTCCAAAAGTAGATCTGCAACAAACATTATTCCTTTCGGATATTCTTTTCTTGGGGACAAAGTATGGATGTATACGAATTGTAATAAGAACATGGTTTTGGCGAAAAAGGGGATTCTGGTTTTTGGGAAGGTTGTAAATTCTAAAGTAATTCAACACGAAGTTCTTTTTTCTTATTTCCTCTGTTATATCTCTCTATCCCGCTCGATTCAATGGATCATTTGTTTTGCATTCATAGAAACGTATTCGGTTTGTGTAATCCTCATAACTTTGTGTCTGCAGATTTGCATCGGTGGTGAAGTAATTGATCCTTTTTATATTTTCTTGGTTCAATGTGAGTAGAGAGATACTCTGCCATCTATATTTCCCAAAAGCATTGTTGTTTTCTTCCTTCTCCCATCTCTATATTCTTCCATTCCTTCTGATTGATAATCTTTTAAGTATGAAAACATTCCAGAATATCAGGGTCCAAACATTGAGAGTTGTATATTTGTACATTTGTTTTCCCGATTTTAATAAGGGAACCTCTCCCATTAAAGAGGAGGGACTTGTTGTCCCCTGACTGTGGTTTCAACCCATGTTCCATTCTGAAACCCAACAAGGTGTCATTATTGGAAGCATATGTGCATGGTTTGTGAGAGTTATTGAAGAGTTTTATGGTGATTATAATTTGTTGTTGCTGCTGATTTATTTTAGATCAAGTCGACTTGCATTGAGGGATTTTTGGGGTGTGTTTGAGTGCATTTTAAAAGGGGTTTAATATCTGATCTGTTATTGCATATTTTCCAAGTCTAATGCACATGTTTTGATGAATTTTGGGCTCTTAAATACTTTGTTGGAATTTATCTATAGTGAATTGACTGGTTTGGGGGTATTTTTGGCATCATATTTGGGGTGTTTTGATAGATCTACAAGTTGCTGTCATTAATTAATTATTTCAGATCTGTGTGTTGGTGTTTTGAGGGTTTGGAAGCAAGAAAAAGGTTAACATTATTTTATATATTTTTCCTAACCTTAAGTGACTGGATTTCAGCTTTTGGGATCAAATTTGAGGTAGTTACAGTGTTCAGAAAAATCAGATTCATAGTTCATTGGAAAGATAAAAATATTTGCTTTCATTTGCATTTCATTTCATAGAAAAATATTGAGATTTGGTGAAGTTATTAATTTTTGAAGTTTCAGCTGGTTTTGGTGCATATTAATTATTTCCACTGCTGCAATTAATTTTTGATTTAGAAAGAATTAAATTCCAACTAGCTCTCTCATCTAACCCATCACCTTGGCTCACTACAACCCCATTTGGGTTGCATTGAAGCTGACATTGGGTTATTTGAGGTCGATCTAGAAGGGTTTTCTCTTCTAAATTCGATTGGAAGTAATTTATTTTCAGATTTAATTAAATATCCCACAAGGAGATTGTAATGTCCCCATTTTTGAAGACCCTTAGCCTATCATTCCCCGTGGGCTTTAGGGATGTTGCAAGGGGAAAATATATTAAATAATTAGATAATATTGCACAGAGTGATTTTTATCATTTGACATTATAAAGCAATATTTATTTAATTATTTAATATTTATGGAGCAAGTAATGTATTTAATTATTTAATTAAATTCCCAAAATGCAAATTAAAAAAGGGAATTAATTAAATAATAATTAGGTGGCTTTTAAATATTAAAATCACCCTTTTTAAAAGGGGACGCCACACCTAGGGGAAATAAACTTCTTTTATTTAATATTTTCCCTCTCCTAGGGATTTTGAATTTTGTGCCTCCTTGCTTATAAAAGGAGTGCTAGGATCATTGTTAGACTCATGTTATGATGATATTTATTTTATGCTCCATGCTTGGAGTTGGGATGTATGCCCATTGATGCTTTCTCTCTCTCTCTCTCTTGCGTGGGAAGTTAGTGAGCTGGTTTTGATCTATTGAAGTATTTTCTCTTGCTCCATTTGTTGAGTTCTCTTGTGTTGAAGATTTGCCATTGTTGCTTGAATTATTGCATCTTTGGCGCCAAGTTTAGAGTGTGAAAATCATTTGATATTGCTCCTTTGAATCATTCTATTATTGTTGCTAATATTCTTACCATAGCGACTTGGGTTGGTGATGATTTGATTATGTTTTGATGCCATAAATGATAGATCTAAAATCTGCCATGTGTTATTGATTATTTCAGAGCAAAGGGCTAATATTTTGGTGTATTTGGAGGTGGGAAGGAGCTGGAATTATTTTATATAATTTTATCTAACCCTAATGACTTGAAATCAGTTTTCTAGGACTGTTTTGGCTAGGTTTTAAGGCTTAGAAAATTCAGATTGATAGCTCTTTGGAAAGCCCTTAATTTATAGAACAATCTGCAATTTATTTGGTGAAGAAATAGTGAGTTTTGAAGGAGTTATGCATTTTTGAATATTTCAGCTGTCTGCAGGCTTTTCTGGGTATGGTAAATTAATATTTATTTCAGATCTGCAGTTTGGGGGTTGATTTAATATTGCATCTGATTATAGAAATTAGGAGGAATAAGGATAAATTGATTTCATAATTTTTGGAGGAGTTTTGGTGCCCTAAAAGTGCTGGGCGACCTACTTTTTAGGTCAAAATTAGGGTTTCGGGTTGGCTGTGCGAAATCTGATTTTTGCATATTGTTCCTCATATTTTTGTGGTCCATTATCCAAAATTTCAGCTCATTTGGACTTCTCTAGCCAAAGATATGAATTTTTGAAGTTTGCAGCAGTTAGGGTTTGAAAATTAATTATTTTCAGTTGTGTGTGATCAGATTTGTATGAATTCCTAACTTATTCTAGAAGGGGATATTACAAGGATATTACACACTCATGCACAAGACTTTATTGTGGCTGAGTATGTTGATAATTCTCCCACGTTTGATTGTTATTGATAACAATCCAACAACTTCACCAATTGCTATCCTTGGTCCTTCATGGAGAATTTCTTCCCCTCTCCTTGGCCTCATCAATTTTGTTGAGTTACCCTCAATGCATCCACTATTGTGACCCCAAAATTCTTTTCTATACACATGTATCAGCTGAGATATAATCCAAATAAAAAAAGAGGTGGTTACCTTGACAAGCATACCATGGTCTTTGGAAGGGGGTAACTTCTCACCAATTCCCTCTTGGCCCATGTACATAAAGCGGTCTTCACACAATTTAGAGGTTGCATGAGAGGGTGTATGTGCTCCTTACCATTTAATGTGCTTTCCCTACTACCCCTTGGACTGTCATCAAGGTGTTCCTTCTTCTTGGTCCTTGTTTCTTCAACAATTGGAGCTCCCCCTTTCGTACTATCTCCACACCTTGATCACCTGTGCTTGGGATGTTTTTGTGGCTCTTACCAAAGCCTAATCCATCATCATTTTGCTCTTCATTGACTGTTTCTAGGATAACTCCAGCAGGATGAGAGTGATTATGGGCACTTGGAAATGCCCTTTCTTCAACGGTATGACTTCCAACAATGCCATCCCCATGTTTGTTCCCAAAGCTGATTTTTCTACTAATATTCAGCTCTATGCAACCATTAGACACCAAGGATTCATCATCAAATACTCAAATATTTTTAACTTGGGTTGCGTGTTCCTTAATCTCCTTCGTACTATCTCCACACCTTGATCACCTGTGCTTGGGATGTTTTTGTGGCTCTTACCAAAGCCTAATCCATCATCATTTCACTCTTCATTGACTGCTGCTAGGATAACTCCAGCAGGCTGAGAGTGATCATGGGCACCAAATGCCCTTTCTTCATGGTATGACTTCCAACAATGCCATCCCCATGTTCGTTCCCCAAATCTGATTTTTTCTACTAATATTCAACTCTATGCAACCATTAGACACCAACGATTCATCATCAAACACTAAAATATTTTTACCTTGGGTTGCGTGCTCCTTAATCTCCTTCTCATTCCTTGGCTCGTGCTCCACGATTTCACCAAACCCTTGTGTCTTCATGGTGTTGTTTGGAAAATCAGTCAAGAGATCCACTTTGGCAAGGGTGATGGGGGCTTCTAGGGCTCCCATGGGTTGCTCTTTTTCTGTGATCAGCAGCTGAGGTAGTTTTTCTCTTTTAAAGTGATGGGCATTTTCATCATTGCACAATGAACTTAGGAGTTTGGCTCCCTCTTCATCAAGCTTTGTAGCCTCTTCTTTCTTTGCCAACATGAAGGGGCTCTTCTTCTTTAGGGTTGGGATATCCTTCCCATGACCCTTGTGTATGGCTTGGGGCTTGGACCAAGCTCTAATGCCCACTCCATCTTTTCTCCATCCTACAAACTTGGAAAATGATAGGGCATCATGAATAACCTCTGGAAGGGCTTGATACTTTTCAAAGCTAGTTGCAACATTGTTAACCTTTGAAACCCTAGGTTCTTCCTTGAATGTCCTTCCCCTATGTAGCTTTTGCATGGTGATGGCAAGAAAGTCCAAGGTGTCCACTAGTCTTTCTTGCATTTCCATCATTCTATCCATCTTCTCTTCACCTCGCATGAAACCCTTAGGCTGGGAAGACCAAAGCTCTGATACCACTGTAATGTCCCTTTCTAGGGCTGAACTGAAAAACAAAGAAATAACACCAATCCCACTTGAGAGTAATATGATTTTTATGACAACAGATCTAAAAATATTAGAAACCCTAGCAACAAATTAAATTTACACTTTTAGGGCATCAAACACCCTCCAAACAAGCTGAAAATAGGTGCACAAATTCTTCTAAATATTATATTCAATTAATGGAATAAACACCAAGCCAAAGCATCCCAAAACATGTGCAAATTATGAAATTATACCCAACTGCAATTAAATAAATGATAGCAGAAGTACAATCCACAAAATGAGCTGAAAGTGAGGTCTCCAAACCCCAATAAATGCCAAATGAGTGATAGATCAGCCTTATAAATATAGAGAGACCTGAATATCAACTTGGAATGCCAAATCGTGCCCTAGAAGGCACCAAAATACACTCACACCCAAGTCGCCACCCTAGGAGAGGGTGCCAAAGTGAATGAAAACCCTTGATATTCTTCTCCTCAATGCCCTAGCTGCCCAACCAGCAAGATAGTCTTCATAAAGTCCTCAACACCACCAAATTGGAGAGTTTTTCGTTCTCCAACCTTCAACAAGGAAGGGTTTCATCCTCCTTGCTTGCCACACTAATGGATTTTCGCCCCTTAGTGGATTGGAATAGAGCAACCAGCTCTAGAACCAAGTAGATAAAAGTATATAAGCCAAAAACATGCCCAAAAGTGAGCCTATGCGACCCTTATATATCCTTATGGTGGCACCAAGAGTCATTAGGGAGGAATTCCCCAAGACCGACCTCCTTTAGAAGCTTGACCTCCTTTAGAAGCTTACTTTATCTTTAGGCTTGAATTAAAAGGTCTCTGACCTACTTAATAGGAAAATACAAAAGAAAAAATATAATAATTAATTAAATAAAGACTAAATATAATCCAAGGGCTTCCCTTGTTCATCTTCTTCTTACCCACGGGAAGAAGAATGGGCAAGAATCCTTCAATTCGATCAATTCGAAAAAGGGAACATTGCATAATTCTTCACCACTTTCAGCATCCGGTGGATCTTCAACAATGGCTATAATCAGCCTTCCTTTCGTGCCAAGTATTATTTTGTTACAGTCTCGATATTCGGCAATAGTTAGAATCTTATGACTCCATACATTATAGTTGTGATCTGTCAACTTCTGCACCTCCGACAAATTGAGGTTTTGAATACTTGCCATTATTCACAGTAGCTGATTTTTCTGACCCACAAATTAATGCAGCAAAATGAAAGACAATCTATATTCTGGATTTCTGACTTTAGGCATGGAAATAAATGCAATAGTACAATTTTGTAACTTGATTTTTACTTGGAAATTGCACAACAAAAATAACCATAGAAATAATGATGGTTCTACTGGAAGTTTAATGCCTTACAAAATAAATCAAATACTAGGTCTAATTTTACCCCTGCCCTGTATGGTCTATTCCCTAAATGATTGGCTGTGACTAAAAATCGCCGAACTATGTGCTCTAACAACGAAAGACCCTTGAAAAATTGCGAATTTGGAATTGTGTGACTGTATTTCTTTAAAGATTTTAAGTTTATATTGCAGGTCAGATGAAGAATTGAAACTTTTGGATATGCTGCGTAGAAAGGATTAACACCAATGTTTCGGTTCCCGTACTGGAACCATCATCAGGGTGAGCATTTGCTTGAGAGCAGGGATGAAAAAATGACCAAAGGACATGTATTTTCTTTGTTTTACCTTAGATGCCTTTGAAAATCACGTTTTCCTCATCCTCCGATTCTCGGATTGTACCTTCAAAATTGCGTTTTTCCTCTTCCTGATTTTGGATTGTGTATTCTGCAAAAATGTGCTCTAAATCACGTTTTCCTCAATTTCTTTCACATTCTATCTTGACATCTTATTTTTGTTCCCTAAATCCCGCATTTTCTCAGGATTCTGCACTTTACACCTTTCAAAACTGTATTCTTGTGTTTGCAAATGTTCTATAGCCCTAGCGACTATATATCCCGTAAGGATCCTACCTTGCAATTGTGTTTTGACCCACAATTATTCCTTGATGGATCTGCTCACAATTTTACTCATGTTTTCGGTGTTTTTCAGACCATCCATGACTTAAACAAGTGAGAATCCCATTTGAAAATGTTAGGCCAACCTCTAGAAAGCCAGAAATCGCAAATTTTACTTTGAAACTGGCGAACAACTTCTTCCCTCGAAATATCTTCTTGCGACAGCCTCCTTCACAGCCATCTCCTCGCACTTTGAACCCTAGCAAGCATCAATGGCTCTGATACCGATGTTAGAAGATGTGAATAGAAAAAGAATGAAGAGAAACTAAAATGCATAAATTGTAGATTGTGTCCATTTCATTGTGCAAGAGATGGTTACAACTGAGCATTAGTTAATACGAATGACTAGTGACTTAATTATAACAGGTAAACCTTATATTCTAATATATACGAGAAACAAATAGTAAGAAAGTAGAATGTCTTCATTGTTATATGTAAATATGATGTACGTGGCCTCCAATGCAGGGATGACTCAAATAGTGGGATCTGGAAATTAACACCACAGAGATCCCCAATCATCTCATAACAACATATAGAAATAGGAAATGAGGGGATAGGTGGGATGGTTAAACATGGGATGAAACCAATGGTCACAATGTCAAACATCCTCATAATTAAACTACATTTATAACTCAAATGTACATCAAAACATAGGTTGTAATGGCACTCTTTATTCATGCTTATGCCTTTATTATGGTAGGCAAAATGATGGCAAAACATGCTCTACATCCATGCCCCTTGCCCCCACCCCCTAGACTTTCTGTAATCCCTGATGACTCTGGTCAATGGAAGGGTCAGAAGTGCATGGCGGAGTTGTCAATAGTTTCAGACAGAAAGCATTTTAAATGCCCAATAGACAGTCATTGTGAAATATTCCTAATAGGTTGTAATACATCATTGTGATCTATGAGTTGTCTATTATGGGATAAAATACCAACAAAAATTTAAACTGTAATGAATAAAAGAAAGGAAAAATAAGGAGAAAGTAGAAAGTACATGTCTTGTAAGGATTCAATGTGACATATTGAATTACAAGCAATCATTTTGCTGAATCTTGTAAGTGAATCTAAAATGGCTCATTTGCATAACAATATTTTTTTGTTACTGTGAGAAAGAAATATAACCAGATCCAAATGAACAATATGAGAATTAAATACTAAAAACAAAAGACAGTAAATTGTTGTTTATCGTTTACCTTGTAAGCAAATATTGGATACACCTTAAAATGAACTTTGCATTGCAGCCAATTCCTTGCCAACTCCAGCATTCAATTCGCACTCCCCTTGCCAACTCCAGCCTTCAATTCACACTCCCCTTGCCAACTCCAACCTTTAATTCATTCTTAGTTTGCTTGATGCTCTGTTCAGGCAGCAGCTTAGTGTTTTGGGGCACAATTGCCTACACATATCCTCCCTCAGTTGCAAAAGTCAAGTTTGTGTTCATAGATTCTTTTTTCTTTGTACAAATACATTTAATCAAACTTAAAAGTTTAGCCTTTAACAGAGCACCATTTCCTATTATAGCTAATGTTTGAGAAGGTACAATATTGATGGTACTTTATTGTTCTCCATGTCTTACACGAGCAGATATCAGTCTTTCATTTTAATAATTAGATAATTGGTTCCTATTTCTTCTTGAATGCCAAATTGAACCAGGATATTTAGAAAGACTACCATTCAAGAAATACCCGTGTTACAGGCTCAGAGATTGAATATCGCAGGGATGCATGGATGGGAGTATTGATCAAAGTGATCTGATTGATTTATGTTTCTAAATAATTGTTCCTTGCACTAATCTTTAGAATGTTTGGTATTCATAATGTCCTAACAGGTGTTAAAGCAAGTTGAGTACTAGAGGACTGTCCCAGTAATACACTGTTACGTGGAATTTTATGGCTCTTAAGTATTCTTCAAGGCCCCAGGAAACTTTTGATTACTTGTTCAAGTTATTGTTGATTGGAGATTCGGGAGTAGGCAAGAGTAGTCTCCTATTACGATTTACATCTGACACCTTCGAAGATCTTGCGCCTACAGTAGGTATGCATCTCTTGGGATTTTCTTAGCTCTACTTCAGGTTAATTAACATGCTTTCTGCTTCTGAATGATTCCCTTCCAATGGTTTTCACAATTTTCTCTATCACTTTTGTTCTATGTTACATGAGGAATAATCCCCGCCCCTGAGCCCTCCATCCACCTCCCTTGGTCCCATTCCCATGCTATTTTCGTATCAAATATCATTTCTTGGATTATGGGGTTACTTCTACGTGGATCATAGTTTTTGTTCCTTTTAAATCAAAAAGTGAGAGTGGTAAATTGAGCATTCTTGGTTCACTTGCCTTTTCACATGAGCCAAACTTATACTTGTTCGGTAGTTTTTAGTCCTTACGATAACTTTGCATTCATAATGTCAACTTCAAGTTTTGATATTAATAATCTGTTTGGTTAGGTGTTGAAACATGGTAGTCTGATAAATACAGTTTTCAGATATGGGTGGCAATGCCGGATGGATAACGCGAGATAAGGTTCTCACTGTTTCTATTGCTGTTTATGGCAGTAGGATTTGTTCTCACTATTCAAATCCACACATTTCTTGCACGCACATAAAGAGAAATAGCAAGAAGAGAGCCAGATTTTCCAGGAAATAAGTTTTCCATTAGTTTTTATCAGAATATTTGCAGGATATTTGAAAAGGATATTGATCACCTTTCCTCAAAATTCAATATCTACCTATCCTTATTAATGCTCCAGTGGATTTCTTTGTTCTTCTGACAGTATTTTTTCAAGGCTTTGGTAGATTATGCACTCCACGTGCTTGTACATTTATTTCTCTTCAAATCTTAGCAAAATATGCAAAGAGATATAAATGAACAACCACGTAGAAAGCTTAATCTACCAAAGCCTTGAAAAAAGTATTGCTAGAAGAACAAAGAAAGCTGCTGGAGGATTATTGAGGAATGGATATCAAGACCCTGCTAATCCTCTTCAAAGAACCTGCAAACATTGTGATAAAATCTAGTGGAAAACTTATTTTCTGGAGATCCTGGCTCTCTTCTTTCTACTCTTCTTTGGTACCTAAAACTTTGTCTATCTTTGTTACCAATATAATCTGATGTGCAATTAATATGCCCCACTATTGTCAACTTTAGGGTAATTAGCGCTTTCTTTAATGTGTTTGTTTTGTTTTCTCCTGACCTTTTGCAAACCTGTAGACATTGTACAGAGTCACAGACCATACAAAGGTGTAGGACGTGAGCATGACATAAGATATTTGACTATGGTATTAATAAATAAGGCATATGTCATTATGAATTGCGTCTATAACTATTTATGTAATGTACAAATTGCTACTCTTAAACTTTTTGTTCTATGGTTGGTGGTTGCATATGGGATCTCGTGATTGCTGTTGCCAACTGGCATATCTGTTGTGGCCAATCCTTTGAATATCACTGACCATTGAAGGATCTCTTTCGCATTCTTTATGTATCATATTGCCATCCATTCTGGAGACGTTGCATGTTAGAAATGTTTTTAAAGACAATTATGTTATTTCCATACATCTTGTGTCTCATTTGGGACCATTTTTTTGCTGACATGAATGGCATTAAGGTGTATTTTGTTTGTATTGTATGTTGCTTTGTGCTTACAATAGTTTTCTCTTGATGTTCTTTTTACCATATTTTAAGCCAAATAAGTTTGTGCCAAAGGAAGGCTTTGCATGGAGGTGCACATGGAATAAAATAAATAAATAAAGGAGCTTCAGTTCTATCTTTGGCGCAATGGAGGGATAAGGGTAGAAAATAATCTATTAAATCCTATTTCAGGCAAAAGGATAAAGATGGAATAAAATAGATAAAAATAGAAGACCTTGCATGAGTCAAACTGTGGTTGACTGAAGTCTTTGAATGAAAGGATAAAAATAGAAATAGAAGAAATAAGAAAAGCATGCTGCTGTTCTATTTTTGGAGGTTTGCGCCAAATATAGATAAGGAGAATTAAATAAAGAAATAGAACTGCTGCTCCAGTTCAGATTGGCGCTAAAGATAGACATGAATAAATAAATAAAAGAGGAACTGATGTTAAGGTCAATGCCCATGCACCAAAGATAGAAGGGAAGAATTAAATAAATAAAATACAACTGTTGTTCCTCCTAAAAGTAGCGCCAAGCATGAAGGGGTATGATTAAATGAATAAAAGGGATCAGCAGTCTTTTAAAAATAGCAGCAGTCTATTCTAAGAAAACAACAGTCTTTTCTTATGATATAGGCTGATTTTTATTTGTAATCATACACATACTTGGAGGTTGATTTGCTCTGGCATCTTCAGTTGTTGTACTTGCACCTCTGAATAAAATAAAAATTCATTTTGCCCTCTCATACTGCTGTTTTTCAGATTATTCATTGTGTTTGCATAGGATATTGTGTTTGCCTTAGTGTGGAATTCATTCCCTCTACCACTGTATTTTCCTAAACCCTTGAATTTATTATGCAAAATAGTTTAGAGTTGTGCAGGTGTGTGGATCTTTAAGTTCTTTGTGTGTAGAGTTACATGCAAGTATCAAACTTTTGGTGTATCACCCCTATTTCCCATTTCCCGCATTCCTTCTCCCTTTTCCTTGTCAAAGTTTTTGTTTTTTAGGTGATTCACAAGGGAACTAGCCCTCTTTGGAGGTTCACCTCAAACATAGGTTACCCACAACCTTGAGGTGTTCCAATTTTGTCAACAAAAGAGAGAGTACACACACCATTCTCTATCAAGGTGCAACTTCTAGGTGACAAAAATTCTACTATACTACATTTTTGGCATTGTTGTTGCTTGGATTAGTGGGTCCATAGCCGGAGTCGATGGCAGTTGACATAGGATGAATTCATAGGGGATCACGGAAAATACAATTGTGGGTGTTGGTGTGTTTTTGGGACAGGCTGGGGCGGGAGAGGGGGAGGGAGAGGGAGAGTTATCGTGAATATAAAGAGGATAGAGGGTGATAAGCCCAAATTGGTGGGTTACATTCATTGTTTCTCCCTCTACTAGCAAATGCTTATGGTTCTTGTGTGCTAAATGGGTCCCCTTTCCTTCTAATTATTACCATAAAACACATGAGGAAACAATGTCACTATGTTAGTGACTACTCATGGTGGTCATCTTGAGATGGCTAAAAACACACAAATAGAAATCCCACAAAAATTAATAATCTAATATTTAAGTTGTTCAAAGAAGAAAGAAGGAAGTTTGACACATCACTTGCAAGATGGAAGGGCAATCAAGTGTGAATTTCCCAAGAATGCATTCTATACAGTTTTCAAGCGGTAAGCCGTTCATTGAAGAAATGCCCTTATGATTTTAGAAGGAAAGAGGAACATGTGGCACTCATGCAAGGTGGCAGTTAGAAGGAGCTACCAAAGGAAACAAGATTCCCAAGAGATATTTACGAACAAATGGAAGGCGTTACAATGGGGTCGCTATTATCTTCCATTGTTGAAAACCTATCCACGGAGCATCTCGAGTTGCGAAGCTTTAGAGTCATATCCATTGAAGCCTGGTTGGTGGAACAAATTTGTGGATGAACTAGATAAGTTCCTAGATCATTTAAATGGAAGAATGGACCAAATTTGTAGAAAGAGGAAGAAAGCAATATAGGTTCCTAGATGTCCTTATATTGAAGAAACCATATGGCACGTTATCTCATGGAGTATATAGAAAGAATATGCACATTGATTTATACCTACAAGCAGAATCTCACCATCCCCCTTTCCATATAGCGGTCGTCCTTAACACTTATGGTAATTACCATGAGAAAGAGGACCTAATTAAAATTTTAATGACTAGTGGTTACAAGAGGGGAAAATGAAAAATCTATGGAGATGAAATAGTATGAGCGAGGGCTCGATGGATTGAAAATCACCATCCCCTTCTTTAATGGTATCTCAATGAAGCTTGCAAGGATTTTGAAGGATGGTATACATACTACATTTAAACCTCATAATACTTTTCACACTTCTTAGAATCTGTGAAGGATCCTTTATGACCTGGAGTACAAAAGGTGTCTATATTGTTTCTTTGTCTTGTGGAAAGCCTTATGTGGGAGAAATAGGTAGGTCTTCCAAACAAGACCCACATAACGTGTTAGAAACATAAATGGATCCAGCTTGAAGTGTTTGCATTAGTATAACTCTCCCACATTACTAAACACCATGTTTGTTTTAATGAGGCAAAATTAATTGTAAAGGGAGATTATTATTGGAGAAGAAAGATCAAGGAAACCATTAAGATTGAGAAAATACCAATTAATTTGAATAGAGACTGTGGCCTCGACATCGGAAATTCTTGGAGACCTATATTAAACCATTTAAGTAGACTAGGCAATGCACATACGGGTAAAGATGTGTGAATTTCTAATGAATTTATTAATAAATGTTAATGCTTTTTTATTTTTCTAAGGGTGCATGGGATAACTAGCCCACACCGACCTTGGACCCATACTAAGGATGGGAACTTAAGAATTTAGATCACATTATCATGGGGTGCCCATAGATTGAACTGCATTAGCATGGCGTCCCATTAACAAGGAATCCATCAAATAGTGGGTTGCCTTAACATGGAGTGATATTAAATCTTGGACCCTCTCATTAACAAGAGACACCAATTTCAATTACACCACCACTTCATCGATATTAATTAATGTTAATTAACTATTGGTTAATTAACCATATGGTCGGGCTTTAGGTGCATCCTGTGCTTAATCTCTACAGAAACTATTCCTCATCTTTTTCTTCAATGTCCGTTTGTGAGCAGTTTATGGCAGCAGTTGGCCCAATTGTTTGGGCTCCCTTGGATTGGTATGCAAGCTATTGAACAACCTTTTAGGGAGTGGGGTAAATACACTAAAGATAGTCATAATCTTAGGAAAGCTCTATGGAGCGGCATCACTTCGTTGTTATGGAACAATTGGAAAAAAGAAATCGAAGACTAGGGATGCCCTTGGGTTTGGGAAAAGATCAGGTTGAATCTAGCTGAATCTATCAAACATCAAATTGACCGCGTGTGTAGTGTCCCCAAATGGACAAATTCTGCCCTTAAAGGGAACAACGACAATTCTGATCTAAAATAGTAAATTATAGAACATATGCTTGAGATAATACTGCAGATCTGAATTTTATATGGAAAATGCGACTTGCTCTAGGAGTGAAAATCCACAAAAACTGAAGTAAAACAACTCAATTCTTTACCCAAACAGATCAACAATTTTTATTGATGCTATAACATGATAAAAATACCATATTTGGATCAACTGAAGGGCTGGAATTTTATTAATAAATCTGCAGAATGACAACTCACTGACAAGACTGAGAATGGAGTTTCTTCAACCCAAAAATATGCAACTCAGCTGATCTTGATTTCTTAAAATCAGATTATGGAACAACTCAAATTTGAACTCAACGTGCCCTAGATATCCCATAAATGTGCACAATATGGGTCTTTCCACTATGGAAGTGTTAGAAATAAAAGGTAGAACTCAGCAACAATACTCCACCTTCAAACCCCAGCTAGAAATAGACCAAATATGCAAGTCAGACCTTCAACACTGCTAGAAATCAGAAATATAACTTTGAAAATTAGTGGAAACCCCTAAGTAGAGTTTCCTCTCAAAAGAAAGAAGAGTTTTCGTTCTTCTTCCTAAGCTTAAAAGGGTTTTCGTCCTCTCAAGCAAAACTACAAAGGGTTTTCGTCCTTTGGAGTTAAATTGGAAAGCATGCAAGTTTAGACCAAAATCAAAAATTATATGATGTCAAAAAGATGTCTTCTACATGCATGGCTTCCTCCTTTTATAATTTTCTTTGGCCCGTAGCCACCCAAAACAACCAATCAACTCACTTTACCCACATGTAATATTTTCCCTTGCTTATTTTCTTCTCCACATGGGTTGCATTTTTCCTCTAGGAGAAAATAAAAATATAAAGTACTTTTTCCCTTTTCTTTTTTATTTTATCATTATTAAATTAACTTAAGTGCTTATACTAAAATGGTATGATTCACTTTATAATTAATTTATTATATATGACTTAGTTTCCATTTTTTTCATTCCTTAGCCGTCAGAAACAATGAATGGGCTAAGGGTCTTCGACAAACTGCTTCGAGAAGGGGATATTACAATCCTCCCTTCCCCAAATTGCTTGCCCTCAAGCAATTGTAACTCATATACCCAAGTGCCATGTGCAAGAGATAAAACATACTTTGTAGTGCTCCAAGAGTCTAGATCCTGTACCTGTTAAATGAGAGAGCTCTTGCCAAAATACATAGCTCTCATGATGCTCATAAACATGAATTTGGATCAAGGGTTCCACATACTCCATATTGCAAACTTGATCCTCTAACTTATCATGCTTCTCATGAGGAAAATAAATCTGAATATGCAGCAATAAATATGACATATTATCATTCCTTTCATACCTTACAATGTCATCAAGATCTTCATTTCCTCTTCTTCATGATATCTTGACTTTGTTGTACCAAATCCTTAGCATTCTTGTCCACAATAGGCTGAATATCCTCATGATAGAACTGTTGTAATAACATAGTATGAAGATGATGCAATAAATCCTTGCTACTACTAACCTCCTTATAAAGAAGATCATCAAAGCGTTTACCTTCTGTTGCTGATTTGGAAACCTCCAAAAGATTTAAAACAACACTACCCCTATTGTGACTCATGATTTCAGACAGAAAACAAGTGGAACAAGAATCAACACCTTTCACAATTTCATGCTCATCAACACTACGGCTTGGTAAATCCATCCCATATGACAATGACTCATTCTTTGGAAGATTGATAGGTACCTTTTGGACTGAAACATCTTTTTCAATTTTGCATCCAACAAACAATGTTTGTTCCTCTTTGCCTTCCCCACTAATACAAACATTTTTCTCATTAGAAGTCATACCTTTTTCCATTGAAGATTCTTCTCCTTCAAATTGCATGGTGGAATCCTCTATGGGCTGCTTCCTCTCAAATTTTTGCGGCTTTGATTGTTCTTGTTGAGATCTTCTATTCTTTTTGGTGCCTTTACTATTCTTCAACTCGCAGAAATCGCTGAAAGACAACATGTCTCTCACTCTGAAATTGAGGGCTGCATATTCTTCACCCCATGCTTCTATGTCATCAACATCATTTGGAGGGTCTAGCTCAAGTGGTTGTTCCTATTTTTGAAGGAACTTGGCTCTAAATATCTGATGTGGAGGCTTGATGGATGTCTTTGTTGGTCCAGATGAGCTTCCTTCACCATTGTTGGTTGCTCCTTGATTCGTAGATATGTTGTGCCCTTGTAGAATCTTAGCTAAATCTTTGATGCAACCATTCAATAGATCATGCATTTCCCTTTGAGACTCTCTGATAGACTGCTGTAATTCTCTTTGACTCCTTGTAATGACCTCATACATGTAGCTTAGTTCATCATTAGGAGGTCTTTGATCATGCTCATCCATTGTTCTTTTCTTTGGAGTATTTCTTCTTTGATAAACTATAGGTGATTTTCCTGATTGCATTCAGATCTGATTTTTTTCCTTTTTTCCTTCATAGACTCGGGAGAATACACTGCTCCGATACCACCGTAGTGTTTCCAAATGGACAAATTCTGCCACCAAATAGAACGACAATTCTGATTTAAAATAGTAAATTATAGAACATATGCTTGACAAAATACTGCAGATCTGAATTTTATATGGAAAATGTGACTTGCTGTAGGAGTGAAAATCCACAAAAACTGAAGTAAAAAAATCAATTCTTTACCCAAACAGATCAACAATTTTTATTGATGCAATAACATGAGAAAAATACCAGATTTGGATCAACAGAAGGGCTGGTATTTTATTAATAAATCTGCAGAATGACATCTCACTGGCAAGACTGAAAATGGAGTTTCCTTGGCCCAAAAAATATGCAACTCAGCTGATCTTGTCTTCTAAAAATCAGATTATGGAACAACAACTCAAATCTGATCTCAACGTGCCCTAGATCTCCTAGAAATGCACACAATATGGGTCGCTCCACTATGGAAGTGCTAGAAATAAAAGGTAGAACTCAGCAACAATACTCCACCTTCAAACCCTAGCTGGAAATAGACCAAATCTGTAAATCAAACCTTCAACACTGCTGGAAATCTGAAATATAACCTTGAAAATCAGTGGAAACCCCTGAGTAGAGCTTCCTCTCAAAAGAAAGAAGAGTTTTTGTTCTTCTTCCTAAGCTTAAAGAGGGATTTCATCCTCTCAAGAAAAACTACAAAGGGTTTTCGTCCTTTGGAGTTAAATTGGAAAGCATGCAACCTTAGACCGAAATCGGAAATTATATGATGTCAAAAAGATGTCTTCTACATTCATGTCGACTTTTATAATTACTTTGTCCCATAGCCACCCAAAACAACCAATCAACTCACTTTACCCACATTTAATATTTTCCCTTGCTTATTTTCTTCTCCACATGGGTCGCATTTTTCCTCTAGGGGAAATAAAAAATATAAAGTACTTTTTCCCTTTTCTTTTTTATTTTGTCATTAATAAATTAACTTAAGTGCTTATAATAAAATTTTATGATGCACTTTATAATTAATTTATTATGACTTAGTTTCCCTTTTTCTCATTCCTTAGCCGTCGGGAAACAATGAATGGGCTAAGGGTCTTTGACAACTGCTTCCGAGAAGGGGATATTACGAGACTAGGGATATCCCTTGGGTTTGGGAGAAGATCAAGTTGAATCTATCTGAAACTATCAAACATCAAATTCGGCTTCCTCATTCTCTATCGGCACAATGGAATAGTCTGCTAACAAAGCTACAGATACACCCTTCAAACACTACAAGGGTTGTTTCTAAACCAAGAAAGAAAAATAAAATTGCAACTAAGTGGTCTCCCCCTCCGGCATTGGTAAAATATGGTGTTTCTAGGGGTAATCCTGGGAAAGCAAACATGGGTGGTATTGGAAGACTCTTGGATGGTTTTGTGGCTTTTTTCTTTTTAGAAAATCTGGGACATGCCACAAATAATTTAGCTGAAATACGAGCTATATCACGGGGCCTACAAGAAGCCTTGAAACTTGGGTGGCAGAGAATTCAGGTTGAATTTGACTCTCTGATTACAATGAGTCTGTTTTCCATGTCTGCAGAATATCCAAGCGGAAATTAGAAATTGTGCAGAGAGGGACAAAATTCAATGTCTGAAAAATAGGTTTCAGGAAATCACCTTCCACCACATTCCAAGAGAGCTCAACAAAGTGGCAGATGCATTAGCCAATTGGGCCCTTGACAACGGGAATATAGCTTGTTTTGGCCCTCCACCGCTATGGTGGTCTGCCAAGCTTCAACAAGACCTTAGACAGATTATTGAGTTAGATTTGTATTAATGATTCTAATTCCTATACATGTGTCTGTGTCTAATGTGTCTAATGCCTAGGCCTGGACTATTAGTTTTTAGGCTTGGCACAGTAGAATATGTATCTTTTGAAATTTCCATAATATAAATCTTTTCCTTTTTTAAAATAAAAATTAAAAAAAATTAACCATACTAATTTATCATTATTGATTTGTGCTAAGGTAAGCTGACTTTTATTCCACTAATGTCAAAAGATGATAATTTAAAGGAATAAATTATTACTGCATATCCTTAGAGCATTTTTCATTTTCAATATCTCCTTGGAGATGGGTACACATGTAGTACCTAAAATGTCGGATTTTGTTTCAAATTGCATGATGATTCCATAAACATTTACATTGAACATAGAACATCATGAAAACCTAAATAATTTTAGGTAAATAACAATAATAGATGCTATAATCAACGGGGTGGAAGGTGAAGAATTTCATATGATCCAAGTGGCAAGCCCACCACCAATATAGAAGGTGTGATAGTGCGATCACTCCACATGCAAATGCCCCTAATAGTTAGAATTGGCTATGAAAACGATATGTACAAGATGATCTTAGGGGAGTAATTGTTAGAGGCAAAGAGGTGTTAATGCCAGCTTGGTCAAAGTTAAAGCAATGATAGTCACGATCTTGACCCAATGACAAAGATTGACTAATATAATGAAAACCAAAACGAAATGCAAAATGAAGAGACCACACTAGAAGTGCTTCAAAATTAAAGGTCCCAACTTGATATAGAGTACTTCAAACTTTCATGAGGTATTGCATGACAAGGCTTTTCCCCTTGATCCCAAAATCAAGGATGTTTTTCAAGTGGTCGACCCCTAGTCTTGATGATCAAGGGTGATAAACCTGTTATCATTCACATCGAGATTTTGGGAACAACATTGATGACTATGATAGCAGATGGAAAATGAAGTGTGAATATGCTTCCAAAGAAGACTTGGTAAAAAAATTGGGTAAGCTTAGACTATGGCCAACTACTTTCAAGTTGTGGTGAGTGGATCAATATAGAGTTGCGACATTGGGTGTGTTGGTTGCATAAAAAGATGATAATTGGCACCCAACTATTTATTGGAATTTGTGGTCATTTCCTTGTGTAGACCAACATATGATGTCTTGAATGGACGATGGTTAGGATTGCAATGTTTTTCATGATTGGAAGAAGATTTTTTTCCCACCGAGCACAATGGCAAGAAATCTGTAGTAGAATTAGGAACTTATCTAGTTAGCAGAGAAGAAGACTCTTCAAATTTTGATGAGAAACCTCTAGTAATGGGGAAATATATCTAATAGGAAAAGGCATTCTACATTTGGAAGAAGGCTCAAAGGGTGAGAACATGCTGGACAAGGAGCTTCTACATAGCTCAAAATTTGTGAAATCTTTTCACTCACCTTTTCCTTGACTTGTTGCTGATCCCTCCCTTCACTCTAATCACTAAAGACAATTAATTTGTGTCAGAAAAGAATCCCTAAATGATTAATGCATGGGGATATTGGGGCCTTTAGAATTTGTTTGGAGCACAAGGATGTGTTTGCATAGGATGTACATGGATCTCAAAGGGATCTTGTTGGAACTTGAGGTGCAAAAATATTCACTTAGTTTTTGCACAATAAGTGAAATGAAGGCCCTTTAGGATGATTTACTAATATGTAGAAAAGGTACGATTGAAATTGATAAATCCTTGAAGCACGAATCCTTTTCAAGGTTAATATGAGCGAATATGTAAACCCAATTATTTATAAGCCAAAAGGAAAATACACAACTTCACAATTGTGTAAATTTTTGGAGTATCCATTTCTAGTAATCCCCTTCACTAACTTTAATTAGGAGGAAGTTGCATGGTGTGAAATCCATTCATTTTTGATGGATTTTATGACCAAAACTAGATAATTATAGTTGACGAAGACAAGACGAAAACTACCCTTGTATTATAAAACAATATTTATGCATATAATTGGATGTCATTCTCACTTGCAATGCATCAACCGTGTTTGAAAGGATCATCTTGTACATCATTGAGAAGACAATCACAACAAAGGTCAAAGGTTTTTGGATGACTATTGTATTTAACTAAAGAGATGCATTTGGAGGTCTTGGAAAAATGTATTATACTTTATCTCTGCAATCTAAATTAGCCCTAAATCCAAATAAGTTATTGTTCATGGTTTCTTATGACAAGTTATTGGGACATATTTTGTGCTAAGCAATAATAAAGAGTTCCTTAGACAAGATTCACACAATTGTGTTGAATGAAGTACCTCACAGTGTCGGACTAATGATTCGTATCATGGGGTCCAAGATGTGTAATATCCCTCAGGATATTAAATTAAATTTGCAAATAAATTACTTCCGATGAACTTAGAAGCAAACCCTCCTAGGTTCTCCTCAAATAACCCAATGTTGACTTCAATACAACCCAAATGGGGTTGGAGTGAGCCAAGGTGGTGGGTTAGATGTGCTAGCTAGTTGGAATTCAAACTTAAACCAAATTTAATTTGTAGCAGTGAAAAATAAATAAATGCATAGAAAACTAGCTGAACTTTGAAAATTAATAACTTCTTCCAAATTCAATTTTTCTCATGAAACAAAGTGCAAATGAAAGCTAATAATTTTATCTTTCCAACCAACTATCAAACTGATTTTTCGACAACCAAAACCCCTTCAAATCTGAATACAAGTCACGTAGGGTTAGGAAAATTAAATAAATGATTTCCAGCGTTGTAGATGTTGCAAAACCCTTAAAAAGTGACCCACGATCTGCAATAAATCTCTGAACACAACTTGTAAATTTGCCAAAAATTACTCTCAAAATAATATTTTAAATCCCTTGGCAATTTGATTTGACATTAATTAATTCCAGCAAAGAATATGGCCCAAAATATCATCAAAATAAGCACAATACACTCGAGAATAACATGTAGAAATAAATTAGATTTAAACCCTTATCACATAACCATGAATTTATACCAAAATATCCTTCAACAAGTCGATTTGGGCATGAAAAAAATTGTTGGCTAGATTTTATGCATAAGCTTAAAACCTAGGCGGTCATGAGATAAATCTCCGCATTTAACGGCGAGGCTCCCGTGTAAGATGTTTATCAATTTGGTAAGGGTGAATCCTAATAACTATTTTCGGGGTTTTACTTTAATTTACACAGCTCATGAACCACAATTGGGCAATTTTGCAGCAAGTAGTTGTGTTGAGATTATTTGAAAGGGGGAAAAGGTAAGTAGCGAAAAAGAAAGGAAGATGTGGTAAATCAACCGATAGTTATCGAGTTGGTCGATTATCCACACAAATTACATAAACAGATAAAACTCACAACATTTAGCGAAGGAAAAATAATAGCTTCTAACCTAGATCCGAGATAACACAAAGTTTATCTAAAACCTTAAGTAGAAGTGATCAAAAAAACACCGTAGACACAAAGTTCTCCAAAAAATCCACCTTTATTCAATCCCAATCCTTTCACAAAGAATCACACCAAGGGTTCCAACACAAAGTCGAGAACTCAAGAATGCTCTAATTACAAAAGCTTTTGCTAAAACAAGTTGTGATCCTTTAACCTGTAGGCGCTTCCTCTATTTATAGTGCATATAGGGAAAATACAAATAGGTAACTTTCAATGAACTCCCGCATATGGAAACTCTAAAGGAAACAACTGCGCAGTCTATCTCCTGAAGTTCCTCTTTGCATGACATGCATCTGAAGACTAAATCAATACCCTGCATGTCTGCCACCTATTCCCAAGTAATTGACTTTTTCTAGTAACTCGAAGTAACGGCTTTCAAACCAATTACCTAAGTTTTACAATTTAATTGATTACTCAATTGCTTTTTCGGAGAAAACAAGAGAAAGAAGAAGAAAGAAAAGAAGTTATTCCAGCTACAACACTCTTCGTTTTGTTCTTCTTCCATACTCTGCATGTTGATCCAACTTGTATTGCACTTCTGCCTCATGAATGATCTGAATGATATCTTTGCCTTGAATCTGAGATGTTTTTTTCTCCCATATGTTGTTGAATCCTTCCCTTTGATTCTCACCAAACTGGATCTAGAAGCAACTGACTGTGATTTGCTTGCGGGTGTTGCCTCTGACATGTCTTCTCCTCTTATCCTTGAATCTTTTGCAATTCTTCTCAAGTATGTGCACCAATTAAACGTTTTCCGTAAACAAGTCAAACAAAACTTGCCACCTTTTTTATTTTTAATTACATATGAGCAATTCTGAATTCTGAAAATCACTCCGGGTGAAAGCAAATAGAAGTAGGCTTGATGTGAGTTCAACTGGGAGATTGGAAATAACATGCATGGGCTTTTAGAAGGAAAGCGGGAGTCTTTGCATGCTTTTTGATGGGATGCGTGGAATATGGAAAAGTTAGCTTGAGTGGTGATTCAATTTTGGCATGGATTTATCAAAGAGAGGGCAACTTTTAACTTAGCAGACAAGCCCCCTAAGAACCACGACTTGCTTCCAAACATGTTACTTCTAACCTTTCAAAAATTGCGTTTAAAATCCAAGGAGACTCTTTGTTGCAAATCCACGACTTGGTGGAAGATTGGGCTTCTAGGAACCACATAATTCACTTAAGTGATTTTCTTTTTATTTAAAACAATTTTGTGGATTCCAAGGGAGGAGGATTATGTGGATCTAGAAGGGAGAGGATGCTTTGCAAAAGGAAGACAAGACACTGGACATACACACAATTCACTTAAATTATTTACTTTTTATTTAAAACAATTGTGTGGATTCCATGAGAGGAGGATTATGTGAATTTAGAAGGGAGGGGATGCTTTGCAAAAGGAAGACAAGACACTGGACATCCACACAATTCACTTAAGTGATTTTCTCCTTCCAACTTGTGCGTGAAAAATAGAAGACTCTATTGCTTGGAAACCACGATTTGGTTAAGTGGAATTGCCCCTTTAAAATATGGCGTGGATTTCTAGAGTGAAGGCTGCTTGAAACAAGAAGACAAAGGCATGAAAAACCACGACTTGCATAAAAACTTCATCTTTGGATAATTGCATGGAAATTTGATGATGAGGGCAGCTTGAAAAACCACGTTTTGGCTCTAGACTGTATTTCTTTCCATTTTTGGAAAGGGTCTGGAAGATGTAGCAACAAAAACTTGCAAGTGCCATAACTTTCACTTCGTGGCTCCGTTTTAGGTGTTTTTTTCCAAAAGTGCATATTTTCTTGAGCTCTACGCATTGGTGGCAGTATTTTCCTTATTTTCACAAAATCCATTATTGCACCTTTTTGGACCAAGCAACCTCTTGCAATCTCCTGAAGGAATCCTGAGCTCTGGTCACCTATAGACAAATTAGTTAGCAATTAAAAACACTGGATAGCTTTTCAAAACCCTAGGCTCGGGAAAAGGTCTGACAGGAAGAATGAATAGGCTATGGGGATTGCTAGAGAAAAAAACAAAACAAAGGCAAAAAGAAATAAAACAAAACAAAACAAAAGAAGTTGCGGGCAATTGCACGAAAAATTTCTCCAATTAGCTGATTTGCAAAAATTCTTACCCTCGAGTGAATGTTCTGCGGTAATAATGATGGGGTGAAGTGCTTTATATAACCTAAATCCTCCAATTTTAGCTCAATCTATTTTTAAAAGAACTTTATTTATTTAATATAAAAATAAATAAAACGCTTTTAGACAAAGCTGGCGAAGGAATTGAGTGTGCTTTTTGCATGCCTGGGTTTAAAATAGTGGGTCGCTTGTTGTTTTTATTGCCCGAAAGTTCTCAGTATTGCGTCAAAATAATCCTAAAGAGCCATATTAGCCTTTTTCGCCAAATACCCAGATGCCCAAAATTGTTTTATTCTGTCGTCGGGATTTGTCTGCGGGAAATTTGTATTTAATTATTTTGAGCCCCGTATGAGGCTATTTGCACTCTGTTTTAACTCTATTATGAGCAAATATGTTATTATTCCTATGTACCAGAAGGATTTTAACTTATTTTAAGTTTTGGGCTTTATTTGTAACTTTTGGCAATTTTTCGTGTTTTTGTGGTGTCCCGCTCGCTTTTCGTGAAATTTCTCTCTGAACAACTCCTTCACCGGTAAGCCCGATTTTTGGCCTGGAGCAATTGGAAAACATATACGCACATTATGCCCGGAGGAAGTCGCCATCGGAGGTCTGGATCACCGGGAAAAAGCGAAGTCGCAGCACGTAAAAGCCCCTCGGGGGATGGGCGCATTTTTGGAAAACAAAGGATTTAAGCTGCGATGGGAAAAATATAAGCCGCAGGCAGGGTGGGAATTTTATACCTGCCTGGCAGGGTACTTTTTCCCGTGTTATAAAAATCACTTAAGTGGATCACGGGATTTTGGTGCCTGCCTGGCAGGGTAAAGAATCCCATTATGAAAAAATTCTTAAAAATAGAATTACATGTGCAAAAAAGTGCGCCCCCTTTGGTGAGAGATTAAAAGATTAAATTGATTATTTTTATTAATCTTTCTTCTCAAAAAGTGCGCCAAGCTTGAGGAGGTCAACAAGTCAAAGATGAAATAAAAGAAGGAGTTAAATGCATTAAATTTAATTTATTTAATGGCTGCCCTCTTCCTCTCAAAAAGTGCGCCTATTTGGGTATTATTTAATGTTTTTAAGGCATTAAAACATTAAATTAATTTCTATTTTCAAAGTGGCTATGGTCAAAGCACACCGTGGGCTTGAGTGAAGTGTCAGTGTGTGAAGGATTAAATTGGATTAATTTAATTTATTGATGGCTGTCCTTAAACATGCTATTTTTAAAAGAGAAAAGCATGATTTTTAATTAATTAATTGCCTTTAATTGTTAGGGCAATTATTAATTATAGAATTGTGAAGGTTATATAAGCATGGGCAGCCATATGGGTGAATAATTTAATTCACAGTAAAGAATTGCAGCCAGGAGGAAAAGTGCGCCCCATTAGAGGAAGGATTTTGTTCGAAACAAAGTGCTAACAAGGCTAAAAGCTTCCAGATTTGGCGCATGCTTGGAGGAGGTTGATCTTTGTCTCGCATAGTTGTTTTCACAGTGTGTTACAGAGCTCAGTGTGTTGATCAAAGGATTCATGCTCTCTTTATGTGCAAATTAAACACCAATTTTTGGGGCAGCAGCTTGAAAAGTGCAGATTTTTATAATTTAAATTCACTATTCATGCTCCGTGGCCATTTTTGTCCAATAAATTGCAGAATTCATTACAGTGTGCTTTACAAAAGAAAAGGAGTTTTTATCAATGTCCAATACATTGCAAATATCCTCCGAATCTGAAGAATTGTCCAGATCTGCACCAGTATTGAAGAAATCCGGCCAAGTTAGAAGAAAAAGAATTATTCAGACAAAGATAGACAAAGCCATGGCGAAAGGAGATGAAAAAGAGAGCACGATGGATTCATGCATTGCTTCCAAACTTTCAGACATAGGAGACACGGATCTAGGCCCAGAACCTCTTTCTGATTTGATTGATAGATCCAGAGCGGGAAAGACTTCACTCATGCGTGCGGTCAAAAGTAGCGGAATTATCCGAGCTGCAGCTTTCCCATGTACAACCCAATTGCCAGAGTTCGTGATGGAGTGTGCTAGATCTTATCATCCTTCATCCAGATCGCGTGATGTCATGGGAAAGACAATAATTCGCTTGATGCGAATTCATCAATTATTGTCTCAAGATTCCAAAGCGAAAGGTGGTGACTTCTATTAGCATTCGTGATGCCGATGAGAGATGGGAGAAACATAGAGTTGATTGCGTGAGCATAATGAACAAATGGTTCATGAAGAAGCCTAGATCCCCTTCAAAGTTCCCGAGAACTCTTCCACGGTCCAATTTGGTGCAGGAGGCAGATGATGTCGTCAAATTGCTATGCAGGTTGAATGGCGAAGCGAATGCCTACACTTTCCGTACATGGATGTATGCTTTCATCAGACCATCAAATCAACAAGGTTGATTCTATAATCAATTGGTCGGAAATTATTAAAGCAGAACATCGGTGAGCAACTTCGAACGTGAAGCGTACTTTCACTTCAAGATGACTTCATACTTGTGTATATGCAGCAGCTTCACAGGTGTCTTTTCCAAGCTGGATAGATGTGGTGTTCTTTCCAAGGACCCCATTTTCGAGTGCTACCCACAGCTTATTGTACCTGCATGCGAGGACTTCAAAGTGATCAACGATGACTTCTTCTACGATTTCATCTCGCAGCTAGACAAAGACTTGAAGACTCACAGGGTAAGCAAGGAAGCGTGGGAAGCAGTGTCCAAGATTGGCAGTTTATTCATCCAGTTTGCAGATTTCACATACCTCAGGGTTACGGGCTTTTCTGGAGAACCTATAAAGATGCCCAGGTATCCAAGTGATAGATTGATCGCCATGGAGCTGAGCAGGCAACTCGTAGAGTTACACGACCTTCAGTTGAAACGGCACAAGTCTACGGGCTTCTTCCCAATCACCGTGGATATTACAACAGATCAAGCATTCACAGAGCTCGAGGGATGGAAGCGCAAATGTTATCCGAGTATGAGCAAGAGTTCTTCCCTGCACGGCTTAACTTCGATCCATTTGGAGTAGCCAGGAAGACAATCTCCCAGGAGTACGCACATGTGCCTTCGTTAGAAGATTTCTGGATGAAGTGCGTATGAGTACGAGGTTAGAAAGAAAGATTTCAGCAGCTATCAAGAAAGCAAGTGTTCGACTTTGACTAGCGCGATACCGCGGATCTTAAAGATGATGGGAACGTGGTACTTGACACTTACCATCAAATGGGAGGAGATAAAGCTATACTGCAGGATAACATTGGAGGCTGCCATTCAATTGAAGAAAGATCTGGAGCTGTGTTGGTGAATACTTCGAACTGGCTGCTAACGAAGGGATACTGCCTTGATGAAGTATTGATGAATCAAATCACGGGCAACTTCGGCGCAGGAGATTCCCTCAAACGAAAGCATGAAGGAGAAAGCAAAGTAAAGGTCCGAGAAGTCAAAGTACACAAGATCTCAAGAGAAAGAGAAGACCACTTCTACGACCATAGCTTTGATCCGACTTCTCCAAAGACTCCGCAAGATCACCAACTATCAGACCGCAAAGAAGCAGGATGCTTCCATGCCTTCATCAAACCGCGACATTCGCTTTTCTCTCCGCAGCCACTTCGCTCAAAGACCCGCTCCAGAGGAGATGTCAAGCCGCAGATGACGGAGTTCGAAAGAGCTTTGTCCTCGATGTTTCAAGATGGCAGCCATGACACCGTGGCACTTTCTCGACGGAGAGGATGCAGAGCGGGATGGTAGTGCACTCAAAGACTTCTTACTCCCCCGAGAAATAACTTCTCGGGATGGTTAGCTTTGCAGCTTGGTTCCGAAGCAAGAGTAGAGATGAACTTAGAGGAGCATGACTTGCACAGCCTACTTCGTGATCCGAGCAGAAGACAGAAGGCCTAAAGTTGCTAAAGCAACTTCTAGGTTGATCATCAAAGATTCGGGAGAGAAGTTTGCTTTGAGATATCAATTCCGGCGGAGGAAAGATAGAAGAGGAGCTCATGGCGTAAGATGTGACGGTGACCAAAATACCACTCGGTCAAGCTACCACCGAAGGATCAAGCAGACACGCAAACGCTTGCTGGATGCTTGCTCCTTAGGCTTGATGTGAAAAGGCGGGAGAAAGAAGAGTCAGTAAGCAAATATCTCAATTATGTGAGATCATAGCCAAGGTTGCTAAACCTTCCATTCAAATTTCCATTTCAGAAAGGTGAGTGATCATCTTATGCAGGAAATGGAAGATGCAAGCAATCAAGTAAAGGCTATTGACGAATGGAAGGATCTGATTATTCGTCAAGCTTCTGTGCAACTTGGGGAAGTGCCAGCCCGCCTAAAGGTTATGAAAGATGCAGCAAATCAACTAAAGCAACTGATGGAAAGCATAGAAGGCATGAATACAGTTGCAGAGAGTAACCTGAGTATTTTGGCCGAGATCAACAAGTCACGGAGAGATGTATTGTCAGCAGAACAAATTGTACTTGGATGGATCACCGAGAAGGGGAAGCAGCTAGAGTTTGCAGTATCTTTCCGTTTGGAGATCTGCAGAGTTTTGCTGAAAAGGATGCAGGTGCTTGAGAGTAGAACATCAGATTTACCAGACAGTATCATTTCTTTCACTGAGGAAAGAGTGGATGGAGGTGTTACTTCATACGTGCGGATTGTTTCTAACGAGGTGCATGATTCCCTGGAAGGTTCTCTTCTGATGGTGCAAAAGAGAATTGATAAAGCTACCAAGCCTTTCACGATGAATTCTATCAAGAGATCGGGTGGCGCCGCAGTGCATATCATGAGGTTCGGGCCGAGTTTGGAAGAGGTGGAAGCATGCAGCAAAGTGTTGAATGAAGGGTTGCTGCAGTTCAGGACAGAGAAGGAAGCAGTGGCTAAAACAGATGGAAGGATGCTGAATTATATGTTCGACAAGTATATCAGATATCAGAACAAGAAGAAGATGTAAACATTACAGCTGGCATGACTTCTTCTATTCTTTCTTCTTCTATTTTCTATGTTCCCGGATGAAATTGTAAAACTTCTAAGTTATTGGTTTTGCAACCATTACTTGAAGTCATGTGGAACCATTCTATTAGTTAAGTGATACATGTGTCACTTAAGAAGAAGTTAGTTGAGGATGATTGCCAAATGTCATCTTTACTTGTTGTTCATACTTTAGTTCAGTTTGAGTCTTCTATTTGTACTTTCCCTCCTACATTCTATAAGTAGGAGAAGAACCTCCGGGTTAATGATCAATCAGAATTTGTAAGCAGCAATCTTGTGTTCTAGACTTTGTGCTGAACCCCTGAGAGCCACTTGTAGCAGAGGAATACAAAGAAGCAGGTTTCCGGAGAACTTTGTGTCACGGCATACTGTGTTTCTTGCTTTTAAATCTTAGATCTTTTAAGTAAACTTTGTGTTATTTTAGATCTGGATCTAGAGCTGCCTTTGCTTTATAATTTTGTGTTCAAATCTATTAAGTTTCTTCTATGTGCATGCAATTAGCTCTGCTATCTACTAATTGGGATGCACATCTTCCTCATTTCTTCTCTGTAATTCCTTTACTTTCTTCTTCTATAATTTTCCTTTCTTAAACAACTGCTTACTTGTTGCAGAACTTCTTAGTTATGGTTCATGAACTAAGTGGTTAAAGTAAAACCCCGATAGATAAAAACACATTTATATTGACAATCCCTAAATAATTAAATATTAAATAACAATCACCAAGCATAGTCGATTTTATCCCCAATTAATTCCCTTTAATCCTAGGGGAGTGGATTAAAGGAAATCGATTCTAACATAATTGATTATGGTTTGGAAAAGGGGACAGATACAAGATGTTGGTATAGAGGACAACCACGTAGTTTGGCTAGCAAGATCACAAGCTATCGAATGCACAACGGAAAACAAATACAATATCAAATCAAAACACATTGTAATGCATAAGTATTTGTAGAATAGTGCAACTCCTATTCAACGAAAAGAGTACGTAAAATTACAATGGTGTAGATTGTTCAATAAGGCTAAGAATGAGGACTTTTGTGATCAAAAAGGGGGAAAACTTCCTAACTGATTTTCCTAGATTGGAATGAGATACAAATGCGTATGAGAGATACTTTATACTTAGGGCATGCGAGTAATCACTACTATGAGTACTATTTGGTCTATGGTTGTTTAGTTACCCTTTGGGTCAAATGATTTACATATATATGCATCATTACAAGGAGGTAGTTACAACTGATGATGGTTACAAAATTGTTCATCTTCTGCTTGAGTGATGGTTGAACTTCTTGCAGATATGGTAGTTGAGCTCCCAACGTGTGTTATCTTCAAGACAAGTTGTTGGCTAGATTTTCTGCATAGCTAAAAACCTAGGCAGTCATGAGATAAATCTCCCTCATTTACCCGTGAGGCTCCCGTGTAAGATTTTTGTCAATTATGTCTTCTAATATCTACCTGTGGGTCTTACTTTAACTGCGAAGCTCATGAACCATAGCTAAGCAATTTTGCAACAAGTAAGCAGTTGTAAATAAATATTTACGGAAGGGGGAAAAATCGAATACAGAAAGAAGGAGAAGAAGATGTGTAATCCAACCAGTAGTTTGCAGAGTTGGTGTCATACATGATAAAAAACAGATAGATCTCACAAAATAGAATTAAAGGAAATGAAAGATTCTAATCTAAATCTTAGATAATGCAAAGTTTTTCTAAAGATCTACACAAAAGTAAGAAGCCAATGCACCGTTGACATAAAGTTCTCTTGAGATCTGCCTCTGTTCAATTCCTCGGCTTTCAGAAAAGATATCAAGGGTTTCGGCACAAAGTCTGGAACTCCAGAATACCGATTACCAATTTTGATTCGATCCTTTAACCCGTAGGCTCTTCCTCTATTTATAGTGTATAGAGGGCAATTACAAATAGGAAAGCAATAATTGAACTGACACATGCAAAAGCTATAAAGAAAACAACTGACAATCTTTCCCCTGAAATTTCTCTCCTCATGACATGCATCTGAAGACTAAATCAAAGTTTTGCATGTCTGCCACCTATTCTCAATTAAGGACCTTTTCAGATAACTAGAAGTAATGGCTTTTAACCAATTACTTTAGTTTTACAATTTTGTCCGAGAAATAAGAATAAGAGAGGGAAGGGAAGAAGAAAGAAAATATGTCGTCGTCATACTCTATGCTTTTTCTTTGTTTTGAAACTGAATATACTTGTCGAACATGTGACTCAGTGTCTTCCCATCTATTGCTGGCATCCTGCATGCTAATTGCAATCACCACTGGCCATGCCGGAAGCTTAAGGCAATAATTAATAAATTGTGCATCCAACTTGATTATTGTCTTCCCTGTAGCATCTTGGATTGTCCTAGAAAGAGGATGATAAGACCTTGCACACTCCAAAACAAACTTTGGCAATTGAGTTGTGACTGGAAACACTAAAGCTTGAATGATCCCACTACTTTTTATTTCCCGCATAAGAGATGATCTACCAATGGCCTTGGCTCTGTTAATCAAATCAGTGATAGGTTCAGGGCCCATGTCTAGTATCATTGATTTCGGTAAGCCTGGAAGTCATGCATGATTCTGCCGACCCTTCTCTTTCATCTTCCTTGGAATAATCTATCTAAAGAGTTCTTTTTCTTTTATTTTTTTTAGAATCCCTTGTAATTGGATCAATTTGTGCAGATCTTGCAATTTCTTTTGATTCAAAAGATATATTCAATGTATCGGCATTGATTTTCACCAATATGAGCACCTGTGATGAATACCTACAATTGATTCAAACAAATATGGAGTCCATGGCATGAATACTCAATTTTTATCACCAAAATCTACATATAAAGTTTGCTGCCCTAAAATTTGAGACTTTGCTTGCATGCAAAGCAAGCAAAAATATTATTTAATTCACCTGGGCACTTATACCAACATGCAGATACTTGGAATAATAAAAATAAAGCTATTCCAACCCTAGGTGCCAAAATTGGAAGCTTCCCGGCAATGAAAAATATTTTTTAATGCAAAATCTTCCTTCCCTTGGTGCCAAAATCCTTCCGGCTGCAAGCTCCATCAAAAAGAATTAATTGCTTCTCCCTTATGGTGTCCCATGCTTATATAGCTATGTGCATGCTATTTTTAATAATTGTCTTTCCCTATTTTTGGCAATTAATTAATTAAAAGCCATGCTTCTTCTTTCAATTTGGGCACCCAAGTCTGCATGCTTTTGCTTGCTTTTTTATGAATTTATTTTTTTTAGCATGCATCATTGACTTCTCTTTAGCTCATCCACTTGCCTCGACTTCCCTTCTATTTATGGCACTAAACTTGGCTAGAAATAACATTAATAAATATTATTTAATGCATGTATTAATGTCAAGGTGGGTCGCACTTTTTGGCAAGAGAAATTGCTAAAAATAGGAAGTCAAAGCAATGGGAATTTTCACCCTGCAAGGCAACTCCAAAAATTTCATCTTTCACTTAAGTGATTTGACTTTCATAATGGGAATTTTCACTCTGCAAGGCAGGCATAAAAATCCCACCTTCCTGCCACTGCCAAATTCCCACTGGCAGCTTAAATCCTTCCTTCCAAAAAGTGCGACTTGCATGAAAAATAGCCTCCTTAAAAATGTGACTTGCATGGGTGAATAAACTTCTTTGATGGGAAAATTCAATCTGCTAAGGAGCTCCAAAAATCCCATTGGTACTTTAAGTGATTTTTCTTTCATAATGGGAAAAGTTAACCTACTAGGCAGGCAAAAATTCCCACCTGCCTGCCACCTCCAAAATTCCCATTGGCAGCTTAAGTGACTTGATTTCATCATGGGAATTTTTACCCTGCTAGGCAGGCATAAAATTCCCACCTGCCTGCCACTACCAAAATTCCCATTGGCAGCTTAAGTGACTTGACTTTATCATGAGAATTTTTACCTTCTAGGCAGGCATAAAATTCCCACCTGCCTGCCACTACCAAAATTCCCACTGGCAGCTTAAAGCCATCATTCCAAAAAGTGTGACTTGCATGGGAGAAGCTTATTTTGCTTAAATTCTTCCTTTTTGTCAGAAGTTAGCACTCCATGATCAATTTCTTCCATTGTCTGAGGCCATGAATGACTTCCAGAACTTCCAAGCAAATAAATAGGCTATACAGAATGAACAAACAGATCAAGAGGAATTTAACAGACAGACTGCGGGAAGAACAAAAAACAAACACAAGAGAAATAAATAAAAATGAAAAATGTTGCCAGAAGTTGCAGACAATTGCTTTGCCGAATAACTGGTTAGTAAAAACTCATCCTTGGTGAATACTCTACTAAGAGGCGGGAATATTGGCGTGCAAATCTTCAGCAGGGTTCAATTGCAACACAATTTATTTTAAACAGAACTTTATTTATTTAATAAATAATTAAATAAAATTCTCGCAGACAAAACTTGGCGGAGGGATAAAATGAGTTTTAACATCTGGGTATTCATCGAAATTGGCTCATATGATTCTCTGGGAATACCTTAAGGCAATGGAAACAACTGCAGGCAATAAAAACACAAAACAACCCGTTACTTTGAAAAGAACGATTTTTTTAAAAAGGGGTAGTCCCAGATTTTAGGGTGAAATTTGGGGACACCACGGTGTTCTAACATGGCATGTATGTGGAGAGGTCACTTGGCATGTTGTGCAACAATGAGACACTAAAGCACGTGGTCATTGAGTTACGGAGGTCGTGTGCGCTATGAGGTGTGGAACTGATGTATAGTAGGTTGTGAGGTTTGCACACGGTGTAGGATTCGGGAGACAACTGCGCAACACTAAGGAGATGCATGCTAGTACACAAGGAAATGTGCCAAAGTGCACAAAGGTATCATGAATGTTTGCACATGGCATGGGATGCTATGAAGTTGCGGAGCTCCAAGTCCTAAGGAAGAGTGCATGGGCTTATGGGTCTATGCATGGATTACCTAATCAAATCATCTTAGGTCATACGAGGAACTAAAGGAAATTCACAAAGATTTGTCCAAGTTTTTACCCTTGGATACCTTGAATAGAAAGTGTGTCCCATTTTCGCTCATCCTTCTATACTTTGATTAGAGAAAGGAATATCACATACACTTGAACACCTTGAACTTTGTTATTAGTTACACATTGGCACAAGAAAGCAATCGTTGGACCGCCCATTCTATTTTGCTACTTGATTACTCTTATAATCAGGAGTTGGCGAAACGTGAAGCATGTAGTATGATATATTTAGCCAAAATGTTTCAACTACATGCTTGAAAATCATTCACTTTTTATGTAGACCATATGGTGTTGCTACCCTTGGCTAGTAAACTAATGATTCATGAGAAGGTAAGTAGATAGTTTCTTCTATTGCTATAATCCATGTTCAAGATCGTGGTTTTACTAGGGAAGAGATATGCCATTACTGATAGTTTTGTTGAGATTTAGATCGAGGATCTGCCCAAAGGAATTGATAATGTGTTCCGGATGCATAGTTGTTTCATGTGGTAGTGTTTCCTTCCTAATACGAACATGTGAGGGACTTCCTTTCAATAATAAGTTTTCCTAAGGACATGCACTAGCCGAGAGGAGGAAGGATGAGAACAATTCAAGGAACTTTGTATTGTCCCCTTCTAGGACAAGTTAGGAATTAACACAAATCTGATCACACACGATTGTAAATAATTAATATTCAAACCCTAAACTGCTGCAATTTTTTAAAAATTCATATTTTTGACTAGAGAAGTCCAAATGCGCTGAAATTTTGGATAATGAACCACAAAAATATGAAGAACAATATGCAAAAATCAAATTTTGCACAATGAACCCAAAACCCTAATTTTGACCTAAAAGTAGGTCGCCCAACACATTTAGGGCATCAAATCCACTCCAAAAATTATGAAAACATCTTCTCCTTATTTCTCCTAGTTTCTACAATCATATGCAATATTAAATCAACCCCAAACTGTAGATCTGATATAAATATCAATTTTCCATACCCAAAAAAAGTCTGCAGACAGTTTGAAATATTCAAAAATGCATAACTCCAATATTCCATATTTTTTCCTCAAATAAAATGCAGATAATTCTATAAATTAAGATCTTTCCAAAGAACTAAAGATCTGAATTTTATGACACCCGAAAACCCTCCAAAACAGCCCCCAAAAGTCTCAATCAAGTTGCTAGGGTTCGATGGAATGACATAAATTATTTTCAGCTCTTTCTACACTTCAAAAACCCTCGAAATAACAATCTTCAACACAAGAGAACTCAACAATGGAGCAAGAGAAAATAATTCAATTGATCAAAACCAGCTCACTAACTTTCCACGCAAGAGAAAACATCAATGGGCATGCATCCCAACTCCAAGCATGGAGCATAAAATAAATATCATCATAACATAATCCTAACAATGATCCTAGCACTCCTTTTATAAGCAAGGAGGCACAAACTTTGAAATCCCTAGGAGAGGGAAATTATTAAATAAAAGCAATTTATTTTCCCTAGGTGTGGCGTCTCCTTTTTAAAAGGGTGATTTTAATATTTAAAAGCCACCTAAATATTATTTAATTAATTCCCCTTTTTAATTTGCATTTTGGGAATTTAATTAAATAATTACTTGCTCCATAAATATTAAATAATTAAATAAATATTGTTTTATAATGTCAAATGATAAAAATCATTCTCCAGGCAATATTATAAAATTATTTAATATAATTTTCCCCTTGCAACATCCCTAAAGCCCACGGGGAATGATAGGCTAAGGGTCTTCAAAAATGGGGACATTACAAACTTCCAACTTATCAATGAGATGTGGCCTAAACAAATACTTCAAAGGTGTGATATGAGAGAAAAATTAGGGAGTATATTGCAGGAAGCACATGGGGGTGTTAGATGATTCAGTTGCGATTCAAAACAATCTTTAACAAAATATTGAAACACTCGTACATCACATTGTTGGGGTCATAACTCCTCGACCGTAGCCGAATTCGGAACCGATATGCCTTGGAAATCTCATGAAACAAACTTGTTAAAATGCACCTAAAAATATGACTTCGAAAACTCCTTAAAGGCATCGACCAAACTTCCGGGTCGAAATCCACTCTGCAGGCCCGGAAAACACAACATACAAAAATGTAGAAAAACATTAAAAAATAAAAAATCTGAAATTTTGTATTTTAATGAGTTTCAAGTCACGGAAAACCCTCTCAACTTCTTGGGGGAACACTTGTCACATGACTCTTTAGATTCTAAGGTGGATCACTTCATGTTCTATTTTTAGACTGTTCATTTCCTACTGACAATAGATATAAAGCAATTATCATCTGAATGTAAAAATTAGAGAAAATAATCTCATAGCTTCACATATCTTAGAAGAGATTGCTACCCTAATGTAAATTAATCTTGGATTCAATAAAGCTTCCTCTACAATGTGGTATTGTGTTATTATTGTGCCCAATTATTTGATTGAGTTCATTATTTTATAGACACGTTGAATTTCTGCAATCTAGTATGTTGTCCCACTGGATTTCCAACTAAAATCTGGATCGTCAGAGGAGATCATACGGGGTTTGATGCCACAACCTTGAGGTCATATGTCACTGTACCCATCCCAACCATAGGTGTTTGTGAGAAGTGGGTCATACTTTTGAGGACAAAGCAGGTCAATGGGAATTATCTAATGAACTTTTACAGCTTAAAAATTGCTAGTAGTTAACACATTTAGAGAACAGTAAGTGGTAGTATATAACAAAGCCATGATGATTATTAAAAACGATGACATGAATACAAGCCTTTTTAGATAATGAGTGCTATACTAAGTTTGATTATTCAATAATAAGCTATGCTTGATTATCCATTCGTGCTAAAGTATTACAAATACGAAACTATGTATTTTTATATACTTATACAAATATTCTAATATAAGTTTCTTATTTTTATTTTCTCTTCTATTGGATTTTCGCTTTAGAGAATGTTATTCCTCAAATTTGATCAAATATTGCATTTTCGACTGCAAAACATTTTCATACATTATGCTGTCTGGGACAAGCCATTTGTTTTGAATTTTTTTACCTATGTATAATATATTTGGAGCAAGTGATAATATTTTATTCATTGTAGCTTTTCTCATGCTTTATGACAATTTATATTTTAACTTACTGCCCATGATTTTAATGAATTTAATGCAGGCGTTGACTTTAGGGTGAAGAAGATGAATATGGGAGGAAAAAGTTGAAATTAACAATATGGGACACAGGTATTGTTCTCCAAGTTGGAAGATGATAGATTGACTATATAATATTCTAGAGCTATTCCCCTTTAACTAACACAAATAACTAACTTAATTCTTTGCAACTGCTTACAATATGATGAATATATGAGTCACATAATAGTCACAGAGAAAATAGTTATAGATCATGTAAGAGTTTAAACATATAGAAATACACTTATTGTCTAACTTAAGCTCATAAACAAACCACATCTGGATTTAAAGAGGAAGCCAATCGAATCATGTCTCAATGTTGTCAGTTGTGTAAGGCACTAAACGAGCTAATTCATATACTCAGAGTATTCAATATCCCTTTTTCGATACAACCACACGATCCCATGCAAAGGCACCCACATACATGCCTATGTGTGCATATATACATGCAAATATACTATGCATAGACAAACCTTAGGAGAGGAGGGTTGGATGGTTCCATACCTGATTATTTTTCTTGAGAAATTAACCGGTACTCACCCAACGTTTGTTACATTTATAAGATAAAATTATGTATTATTCATAAGCATTTATCTTAGGAAAAATCTAGGCTGTAGTTTTTACTTTGAGTTACTCGTGAACTTGGACTTGCAATATTGTTCAGCTATGTCTAAGAAAGTTGTATGTTGTAGGAGTGAATTTTCTACAATTTCGTATGATAAGTAAAAATAACCTCCTCAACATCATAATATGATGAACAAGGTAGATAGTAATCTTGAGGGTGAACTCACTTGCCAGGCCTATAAGCCGAAGTAAGCTCTTGTTTTGGGTTAAGTCAAATATGAAGTCAAGCACATACATGAGCTTAATAAATTGAAATAGAGCATAATAATAGAAAATGAGGACCAGCTCCTCTTTGACATGGTACAAATCAATGTCGAAGTGAAATTTATAAGAAAACAAAAGGTTTAGTTTGTCATCAAGAGTCAAGTCACATTGTTCATAGCAAGCTCAAAAGAAAGATAATAAACTTGATACACAAGGAAGAGTTCAAAAAGACTAGCTTTGCGAAACCAAGTTTTAATTGCATAATAGTAACTCTTGTTTGTGGCTAGTCTTGGTATTTGTCTCGCACTATTGCTTGTCGGTGTAAAGTTTTCGACATTCTCCACTTTCACATTTCCTTTCATTGAGGCTTCCCTCAAACATGTTAGCTATCAACATTGTACCATCCATCCAATAACATTTTGTTCAAGACATTCACCCTTATCTTGATTGTTTACGGATTAAGTTGTGCAATTCAAACTACCAAATTTTACAAAACTCATTTCATCCCACCATTTGGGATATTCTAAGATTTTAATTGTTGAATTATGTCATGTGTATTTTTGGATAGATCTTGCCCAAAAACTTGTCTTGGAATCAAAAGCGTGGTGCAACCGAGACCCTATATTGAAAGTTCAAAAAGCAAGACACTTATCTATTGGAAATTTTATATTATTTTAATCTTTTAGTGGAGATAGGAAAAAATAAAAATTACTTGCTATTTGACAGGAAAAATGGCCCATGATTGGCATTTTCTTGTGAAATTCCAAACCTACTAGTGGCGGTGCCCTTAGACAAGTTTTGTAATGTCCCCAATTAGACAATTTCTTCCCGTAAACGGAACAACCACAAATCCAATCCAAAAAGAGCACTGTCTAGATACTATAATTAAAAAGAATGATGCAGATCTGAATTTTATATAGAAAAATGTGAATTGGTCTAGGACTGATTGATCCACAAAATAGATGTAAAACCACTTAATTCTTCAACAAAACAGATCAACTATTTTTAATATGCAAGAACAATGGGAAAAATACCAGATTGGATCAAATGAAGGGCTGGGATTTATTATAGAAATCTGCAGATGAACAACTCTCGGATAAGACTGAAAATAGGGTTTCCTCAGCCCTAAAAATATGCAACTCAGCTGATTTTGGCCTCAAAAATATGACAAAGATGTTGGCGACGAGATCTAGGACATCCGTTCCCTAGAATGTATCAAATTCCACCCACAGTGGTGTAGATAAACCTAGATTTGGCTGAATCTGAAGGTAGAAATTTTCCCTAACACTTGTGTCTTCAAACCCTAGCTGGAAACAATATAAATCTGCAACTTTTCCCTTCAACAACTACTAGAAATCTGAAGTAGAACCTTGAAAATCAGTAGAAACCCCTGAGTAGGGCTTCCTCTCAAAAGAAAGAAGAGTTTTCGTTCTTCTTTCTAAGCTTAAGGAGGGTTTTCATCCTCTTAAGAAAAACTTCAAAGGGTTTTCGTCCTTTGGAGTTGAATTGGAAAGCATGCAAGCTTAGACCAAAATTTTGAATTGATAAGATGTAAAAAGATATCCTCTCCTATGCATGGTGACCTCCTTTTATAAGTTGTCTTGGCCTTTTTGCCACCCAAAACAACCAATCAGCTTCTTTTGCCTCATTTAATGTTTTTCACTTGCTTTATTTCATCCCCTATGGGTCACATTTTTCCTCTAGGGACAAATAAAACATAAAGTTACTTTTTCTTTTTCTATTTTTTCATTAATAAATTAACTTAAGTGCTTATAATAATATTTTATGATGCACTTTATAATTAATTTATTATGACTTAGTTTCCCTTTTTCTCATCCCTTAGCCGTCGGGAAACAATGAATGGGCTAAGGGTCTTCGACCAAGAAGGGGATATTACAAGTTCTCTACCAGTCCACACAAATTGTCAACATGGTTATCATTCATTGGGAGGTGTATTTCACAATGTATCATGAAAGTGGCGGAAGCGGTTTACGTAAGTGTTGTTCACCTTCCGGTCCTTACTTTTATGGAACAACACAATGCGTACATAAGGTTCCCTCAATAATGAAAATCACCTTGCAGGTTGACTTCCTCAAGGGAAAAGTGGGGGTTGGATTCGAGGAGGCCAAGGGGAGGGTGGCTTTATATGGTGGCACTCAACTTTAGGTTGAGGAACTCCCCATTCTCGGGAATTATATGGTGTTAGTACTCACATGGGTGAGTAAATACATTTACAATAAATTATTATTATTATTATCATCATGAGTTGTAAAACAACTCATTAATAATAATATAGTTAGAGGTTAATAATTTGTTAGTGAATTAAGATTCGTTACAACAACTTGTATATGCTAAGGTGAGTTGTTATAGGAGGTTTCCTATTTTATAGGAAACATACTCTTATATATTTGTATGATCCGAATGAAATTATATACACCATAGCAGTATTATTATCATGTTTACATTATTGGTTTCAGCCTATGTTTAGATTTTATTAAGGAAATCTGAACCAAAGTTCACATTTGGTATTAGAGCAGATATGATCAGATCGGGTGTGAGAAGTTAGATGGAAAACTAGTTTGCTAGAGGGCAACTTCGATCCTTTTTGTAGTTGCTGTGTTATGGAAGTGTTTCATAGAATTAGTTTAAGGTTAGTATGCTTTAGAAGGAGAATGCGGAAAAAAGACACAATTGTTGAAAAATAAGTGATTCCATCATCCACATGGCCATTTGTAGTAGTAGTCGCATCCAAATAAGCGCATTGGCTTCATATAGTCCTATGTAAAGAACGTGTCATAATTTTGTTTTTGTTATCTGGGTCTTTGATATCCGACAATTACTATAGCAATTTCAGTCGAACCCGGATCCTAGTTTAGGAGAAAAGTGGAAAACAAAATAGTATTCTGCTGTACAAAAACCACCTTATTTTTCCTTTGCTAGAAATTTCACTCAAAACCGCCTTCTGTCAAACCCATGGTATTCAAGGTGCAGATATGGTTATGCACTTAACAATTCATTCCAGAACAACACGTATGTCCGCCCGCATGTGCATTGAGCTAATCGGGTTTTTACATCAAATTCTTCTATTTTGAGATATTTATCATAATCTTGGAATGGTACCCTTTGCAAACAAACGGTTTGAGCACACACCTACGTAGACATTCACACGATTCAGATTCATATACAGATATGCATGTATAGAATGCATAGTCATTGCCACATAGATTTTTAATTAAGAGAAGGTGATATGCTTAAGGGTATTTTCAAAGTCTATCATTTTTCAAGTTATTAACATTGGTTAGTCAAATAGAATCTTATATTGTGTTAGTGGTATGTTATTAAAAGTTTTCTTAAAGTCTTTAAAAAGGGAGGTTCCCATGTGGACAAGTTAAAGTCTTGATTATATACCATTAAAGTGAGGATGTTTTAGTTGTATTACATGGTGTATTATTTTATCAAAAGTGTCAAAAATTATGTGTCATAATAGTCATGTTATTATTATCGACAATAATGTCCTCTAAATAGTTATTTCATCAAGTCTTTGTCGTCCTGCATTGTCAAAGTACAAAAGTCATTTAAAAGTTTGAGTGTCCATTTTCTTGTTACGATAGAAAAAAAATTAAATATTACTTTTTGAATTGTCATGCGTTGAAGAAAAAGTCATCAATTTTTTGTATAGTGAAAAGTGTCAAGTTTTGTGTCATAGTCAAAATTGTAAAAATATATATAATTTTTTTCCTCAAGGAAACATTTTCGGTAGAAGCCGACATTGTGAAAATAAACAATTTCACATTGCACGGGGGAATGGGGGTAGGGTGGGAATAACAAACAATGTAGAAATCATTGAGCTTTAAAAGTCATATTCGCTAAGTAACATCATAATGGAGGATGGAGGAATCGAGGTCAATCAACAACCTCTTGTTAGCCGCTAACGATGGGTCCGCATACAACATTGGTGGAATCTTTTATATTTAGTTGTGTGTGAATAAGAATACAAGATCATTTTTGTAATTTCAGTATTTTCTCTTAAATGTGATGTGATATGGCGTGGAAGGTGTAGAACTGTAAAAACAATTGTATAGGAGGGAAGTTAACTATAGATACCCTTTGACTGCAAAGATTCTCCGACTGCCATACTTCATTGGAAGATGATTGGCCGGTGATAAGTTCACTGGAAGTGAAAGCGAGGATAAGTTCTCGTATGTAGGTGATAATGTGCAGCAAAATCCAAACAACAAGATTCAAACAACAGTATACAAACCTAAAAGTATATGCTGGCATACGATTCTGTTTTCAGATGCTCCTTGCCCCATGTTCGCACTAAGGGGGAATGTTAGGAATTACATGGGTGATTAAATACAATTGTAATAAATTAATATTATTATTATTATCATGAGTTGTTGTAAAACAACTCATTAATAATAATATAGTTAGAGGTTAGTAATTTTTTAGTGAGTTAAGAGTTGTTAGAACAACTCGTATATGTTAAGATGAGTTGTTATAGGAGGTTTCCTATTTTATAGGAAACATACTCCTATATATTTGTATGATCTGAATGAAATTATATACACCATTGCAGTATTATTATTGTATTTACATTATTGGTTTCAGCCTGTGTTTAGATTTTACTACACACTTGATTTTGCTTCATGAAAGTAGTTCACAATCATCTAGTGAAGAAAAGCAGCAACATCAATGTCTTGCTCCATAATAAAGGTTATTGAAAGAGAATTCAAGTTTTGATGTGAATATCGAATCATCAAAGACAACACAGATATTATCAGATCTGCTATACAAAGGAAATGGACGCTAAATACCTAGAGAAGATTCAAATTGTCAAATAAATAGCATCTAGTGATTGCTACCATATGTTTCAAGCTTTAGATGTAGATTCATAGCCCACATCTATAAATATCTTGCAAGCACCTGAACGCTACTTGAACTATGATGTTAGAGCAGTATTTTATAACTTTTGCGCACACAAATATAGTTGAAAATTATGACACAATTTATTCAACTTTATAATGTGTAGCCTATTTAATTGTTGAGGTTGTTTCATTGATGTCTTAGCATTAATCCTAAGGGAAAGATAGTAACAAAAAGTATGCCTTTGGGATCTTATGAACAAGCATAAAAGTACTGTCATTACTGAAAGTGCATGCTCTATTGATTAATTTGCACAGGCTTTCAAAAGATTCTCTACCAGTTTGAAAGAAGGTTGGCTTCATTGCAGAGTGGGTATAGAAGTACAAATGGAATTCTATAAATAGGAAGACTCCAATGAAGATACTTTTTAAGGCGACAGTCATGAGATTGAAATGTTTTGAGTTTGATCTTGGCATGTCAAGACCCCCCTGCCGAACATCTTAAGGCCTATTGATTTACATCTTGAGACTAAATAGGAATAATCACCTCTAATCTACTTCTGCTTCACATTTTATTAAGCATCTTAAGGCCTATCGATTTTCATCTTGAGACTAAATAGGAAAATTCTCCTCTAATCTGCTTACGCTTCACATCTTATTAAGCATCATTTGTAACATGGTCTCTAGCCTTGATTGTTATGGCCCAAAACATGCCTTCACTTAATAAAAAAACTGTTGACTACAACTTCAAAGTGATGAAACATCCTTAAGATTAGTAACAAAGAAAAATGCACAACTCAGAGAGCAGAAGAAGGTTATCATTCATTTATGAGTCTATGACCTCATACAATGATCTATAACATCATCTAACCATTTATGGTATCATGATTGTATTAAATCTAACCATATTTTATAGAATGACATCATCAAGATCAAAGCTGAATCAAACCGTGTCAAAACCCTCGTTTTAACCATTATGTAGTCATATAAATGCATATAGTGACTTTGCCCCCTTCAAACACTTATACATTTCCATTTAAGCAATGGACTTGCACCTGACTATTTGACATTCAGATAAAATAGTACCTTAAACACTACTTTGGTCACCAATAAAATTCGCACATGGCCTATCATAAGCTTTCGGCATAACAACCTAAACCTTATGGGCCATGTGAATATCTGAAATGATCGATTGCTAGATTATTTTCTCCTAGCACCTCTGATAAAATAAAATGCAAACATTCTTTATCTCCCCATGTCAAAAATTGTAATGTCCCTGTTCCTTCACCAAGGGCCTAATGGCCATTTTTCGCCTTAGCCTTGGTCATACCCAAGGGGCTAACCACGTTGGAGGCTATTGGGTATGAATGTCTGACTAACACCTTGTTTTATGTTATATTTTATCGTTGACGTTAGTATTGGGCAACTTGGTGGGAATTATTGTTGTATTTTTTTCTTGAGGGGGGGTCATGGTACTTTATTATTCTATTTCTTCGTTGGGATCACTTGGAAAAAGGTAATGAAAAGTTATAAAAGGAAGCGCTTGGGGGAGAAAAGGGGCATTCATACACACACATCTTTTGATATTGGAGCAACTGTTGTTTGCACTTCTCTTTGCTTGTGGAGTAAGATCCCACAGGAACCCTAGCTTCGGTGGTGAGAGATCCACTCCTAGCTAGCAGAGCACTCTTCGGTGGTGAAAGATCTACCCTAGTTTGCTAATTTGGAGCCCATTCAGAGCAGATTTTTAGGCAGATTCTACAAGGTTTTTAGGTAGGGTTTTTAGAGAGTTTAGAGGCTGATTTTAGAGGTTGAAGGAGATCATTTGCCCATATATTTCAGCCATTTGCATTTCATATTTTTCCCAACGCTTAGGGCAAGTTTGGTGCAGCTTTTGGAGGAGTTTTAGAGGATTTCCAGCCCCTTTCATAGGGTGATGTCAGCCCTAGGAGATTGCAGCTGGTTTTTCTAGGGTTTCCAGTGCCCATTTTCAAATTTGGAGGTTGGGATCATTTCTATATATGTTGTAGATGTTATTTCTAGAAAATCAGATTTTTATCAGTTGTATTCAGGTAGTTATGAATTTTTAAAATATTTCAGCAGTTTAGGGCATTCTGAAATTTACTGGCAGTTATCTATTATTCAGAAAATCCAAAAATATTTTTCTAGTGTTTGTTATCATATCAACAATCTCTCTATAAAGTTTCGTGTGATTTGGACAAGTGGTTTGCAAGTTATCTTTATTTTTCAATTTGTTGCCCTATTTGGGTTTTATTCTAGAAAAATCAAAATATCATTTGCTGCAATTTTTTATTAATTTGTCAAATTCCAAGTTATATCCCACAAGGGATATTTCAAAAATGCAAACTACTACACCCAAAAGCCCCTCTTAGCTCCTTGACAACAGCTAAGCTCTTTTAGCACCGATATGGCCATTTCATAAGCTCTAAATTAAATACTTTTAAAATAATTATGTTTATATAAAGTTTTTGCTTTCTAAAAATGATGATTCTCCTACGTACATCAAACCCACTAGTTGCGATATCCTTCTATGTGCTATTGTTTCACCCATATCCACTTGTATTTTCATTATATTATAAGAATAAAATTTTGCTTCAAAAGGTTGCATTATTAAATTTTAAGCAAGTAAGACAGAGCATCCTAGAAAAATAACTCAATCCTTCATGTTGGAGACCATTTCGTGGTCTTGTGGAGGTGACATCATTCTGATCATGTTTAAAATCATCTTGAAATAACTATGTTGGATATAATTTTTGGTGGTCTCACAACGGTGACGCCTTGTCATTGGCTGAGATTTGAAGAGGTCATAAATAGTGTGTCAGTTTTGTTGGAATTGCATAATTTTTAAAGATCTTGTAAGGACCATAACTCTGTTACACATACTCGGAATTGAGTGTTGTTTTCTTATTTCCCATAAATTTTCAAGAAAATGGAGTCATTTGTTTTATATGGCTTTTGGTAACATCATGTCAAGGGCCACTTCATGGTCTAACAACAACAATGCTATGCAGGGCTCAAGTTATGGTGCAACTAGTAAGATATCATATGGTCAACAAAACGATGGTATCGCGGAAAAGATACCATGTTGAATACACAAGTGTGAGAGGATTAACGCATTTAATGGTGGTAATAATTCCATGTAGCATCCACCATTGACCCTTCACATGAGTGTTTCCATGAGCACTTTGACAAGTTGATTTCCAGCTGTAAAGGCATACCACGTCACACGATGCTTGGATAATTATCCCGTTCATCCATCTACAGATTGTATTTTTGGGTTTCATCTCAACACCTGATTTCTTGTGATGGTTACATTGTCACCCAAAGGTTGCACCTTGATAGAGAATGGTGCATGTACTCTCTCTCCCGTTGACAAAATTATAACACCTCAAGGCTGTGGTTGACCAATGGTTGAGGTGAACCTCCGAGAGAGGTTGGTTCCCTTGTGAATCACCTAAAAATGAAAACTTTGACAAGGAAAAGGGAGAAGGAATACGGAAAATGGGAAATAGGGGTGATACACCAAAAGTTTGATACTTGCATGTAACTTTGCACACAAAGAATTAAAGATTCACACACCTGCACAACTCTAAACTGTTTTGCATAATAAATTCAAGGGTTTTAGGAAAAGACAACGGTAGAGGGAATGAACTCCACACTAAGGCAAACACAATATCCTATGCAAACACAATGAATAATCTGAAAAACAGCAGTATGAGAGGGCAAAAAAGAAGCTTTATTTTATTCATAGGTGCTAGTAAATAGCTGAAGATGCCAGAGTAAATCAACCTCCAAGTATGTGTAATATCCCCTTCGGGATCAATAGAAATCAGGCAATCAACCAACTCTTCAACAACCCAATCAAATGGAAATAGCACAACTCAAAAAAATCAGATTTCTTTGATTGAATAACCACCAAAGAGCTCATGCAATTATCCTCAAAATTCAGTCCTCACAGATATGCAACTATATCAGCCACAAGAGATATGTAATCAAACTATAACCTCAAGCAAATGGCACAACTTAGTACTCCCAGCAAATCAGATTCAAAATGCATAAAAACCAGGCCCAAAATTATGCATACAACCCCAAAACATGACTCAGCTGCAATGAAACATGTAGGACTTGCAAAACACATGCCAAAACCCAATCAATATGCTCTACCCATGCTCAGAATTATATGATGAACATATCACATGAAGGAGAAATAGATATTGCCCTTGAACTCAAATCCAGTCCTTCTACACAAGCCCTTGATAAGTATATCTAAATCTGATCCACAAAATGGTAATTCATTCTAACCAACAGTAGAACTTGCAATACCAGAGTGTCATGCCATGTTTAGTTACACAACAAGTCAAATCGCTGCCCACATGAGGGACTCAACCCTGCATTACATTAATTAATACTTCCCCGACTGAGTCGCTGCCAGGAAGAAGAATCAGCGGTTTATTTCATTCCAAATCAGACCATACATATCAAAACTCAGTCCCAAGCATGCCCAGGCTGGTCGCTGCAAATAAGAGACTAAAAAACCATGCACAAGTTTAGTCGATCCACTTCAATTAATACTCCAGATCAGTCCACATTTAAAAATAGAAGTCGTCGCTGCCCATGAGAGTTATTAAGCACCAAATACCATGCAAACATCCAACCAAATTACCTCAACCAGACGTCAGCCAACATGCAAATTTATTGAGGGTTATTTGATGAAATAAAGACCTTGGAGTAAGTTGCTATAACCAGAGAATATGAACTACACAGTTCACTGGCCCTTTGACTTCCACATACATTAAAGTATCTAATTTTCACCCAGACTGAAGTCGTCGTTTAAGAAAGAAAAGGCAGCTTTAAATATTTCCAAAACCAAACCATTTGCTCATCAAAACTAACACCAATTTACCTCAAATGAGATTGCAGTCAAGAGGGCAATAATATCATGCACAGGCTGATCCATTCACACCCAAGTAATGCATTCAAAACAGTCCACAAATTTCCAAGAGAAGTCGCCAATGTCTAGGAATGAAACACATCAACCCTAACACACAAACTCAGCTGCTACAGTGACGCTACAATGACATCGCTACAGTGAAAGGGCAGATTTCAATAGTAAACTTCATCTAACAATTGTCCAAAGCCAAAGACATGGATCTCACAAATAAATACTTCAAATAAATCTCAAATCAGCTCGATCCAACCTCCCACGCAAGAGAGAGAGAACATCAAAGGGCATGCATCCCAACTCCAAGCATGGAGTATCAAAATAAGTTCATCATAGCATAATAATAATAATGGTCCTAGCACTCCTTTTATAAGCAAGGAGGCACAAAATTCGAAAACCCTAGGAGAAGGAAAATATTAAATAAAAGCGGTTTGTCTTCCCTAGGTGTGGCGTCCCCCTTTAAGGGTGATTTTATAAATTAAAAGCCACCTAAAATATTTATTTAATTAATTCCCCATTTAATTTTTATATTTTGGGAATTAAATTAAATAATATTCATAATTAAATAATTAAATAATTATTGCTCCAGGCAATAATATTTAATTATTTATTAAAAATGTTCCCCTTGCACATCCCGAAGCCCATAGGGACGCATAGGCTAAGGGTCTTTTGAAAATGGGGACATTACAAAGGTATGTCTATGATTACAAATAAAAATCAGCCTATATCATAAGAAAAGACTGTTGTTTTCTTAGAATAGACTGCTGCTATTTTTGAAAGTCCGCTGATCCCTTTTTATTCATTTAATCACACCCCTTCATGCTTGGCACCACTTTTAGGAGGAACAATAGTTGTATTTTATTTATTTAATTTTTCCCTTATATCTTTGGCACATGGGCATTGACCTTAACATCAGTTCCTCTTTTATTTATTTATTCATGTTTATCTTTAGCGCCAATTTGAACTGGAGCAACAGCTTCTATTTCTTTATTTAATTCTCCTTATCTATATTTGGTGCCAACCTCCAAAAATAGAACAGCAGCATGCTTTTCTTATTTCTTCTATTTCTATTTTTATCCTCTTCCATTCAAAGACTTCAGTCAACCACAGTTTGACTCATGCAAGGTCTTCTATTTTTATCTATTTAATTCCATCTTTATATTTCTACCTGAAATAGGAATTAATAGATTATTTTCCACCCTTATCCCTCCATGGCGCCAAAGATAGAATTGAAGCTCCTTTATTTATTTATTTTATTCCATGTGCACCTCCATGCAAAGCCTTCCTTTGCACGAACTTCTTTGGCTTAAAATATGGTAACATTTTGGCGACATCACGGGATTGTTTGCCTGCTAAACAAGGAGATCAATAGCCTTCTACATCCATTGGGCTATGGAGTCACATACCTCTGTCAACAACTTATATCCTCTACGAATAAAAAAATTGAAATACCCTCTTTAACAAAAGGAAATGATGTGCATGCAAGAACTTATTGAAAGACAGCTATGAAAACGGGAAAAACAATGTGCATGCAAGCACTTATTATGCAAGAAACAAACCTATCCTACTACTCTAAACAAAGAGAAATGAAAGCTAAACAAAACCACATATTGGTAAGGAGAAATAACTTCCTTTTCTCAAAAAGTGCGGCCTTGAGATCGGTTTTGCAACTAGATCACCTGGTAAAAGTGAAAACATCGTTCACACTTTTGATTTGCTCAAAATATCAATCCAGAAAAGAATAAACACCTCTATAGGATCTGCACTTAGTTTTTGGAGATGTTGAGGCTGATTTTTGGCAACTTGAAGCTCTTATTTATGCTCTGAATTGAGCACAACTGATGACAACTCCTTCTGTGGCTCTAAACTAGCCAAATACCTGATTGGACATGGTTTCCTCATAGCTGATAAACTAATCTTTCTGATCTGCCCCTCTTCTTTGTGTGCAACTTAAACACGTGGAGTACTTGAGGCACTTTCCGATCATATATTGGATGTCTGGAGACTGATCTAAAACTTTTTCTACTTCATCCTTTGCAAAGAACCTCATATTTGGCTCTTTTTCAAGCTTGAAAGAAAATTTAATAACAAGAGAGTTTTTATTGAGTAAGATAGATGATGGAGGTGGAATACTTACAATTTCAATTGGCTCTTCCTCATCATCAAAATCTTATAAGTCCGATAAAACCTCATCCTCTTTTTTTCCATGCTCGAGGTAAACTCCTGGTGTCACCCAGATTTCACCCTGAAATCTGCGACTACCCTATCCGAAAATTTTTCGTACTTTTAAAATAATGGGTCGTTTTGTGTTTTTATTGCCTGAAAGTTCTTGTATTGCGTCAAGATAATCCCAAAGAGCCATATTAGCCTTTTTCGCCAAATACCCAGATGCCCAAAGTTGTTATATTCTGTCATCGGGATTTGTCTGCGGGAAATTTGTATTTAATTATTTTGAGCCCCGTATGAGGCTATTTGCGCCCCATTTTAACTCTGTTATGATCGAATATGTCATTACTCTTATGTACCAGAAGGGTTTTAACTTGGAATAAGTTTTGGGCTTTATTTGTAACTTTTGGCAATTTTTCGTGTTTTTGTGTTGTCCCATTTCGTTTTCTGTGAAATTTCTCTAGAACAATTCCTTTGCCGGATAAGCCCGATTTTTGGCCTGGAGCAGCTAGAAAACATATACGCACATTATGCCCGAAGGAAGTCGCCATCGGAGGTCTGGATCACTGGGAAAAAGCAAAGTCGTGCACGGAAAAGCCCCTGTGGGGATGGGTGCATTTTTGGAAAACAAAGGATTTAAGCTGCAATGGGAAAAATAGAAGCCGAGCGGGTGGGATTTTGCACTGCCTGCAGGTACTTTTTCCCGTGTTATAAAATTCACTTAAGCTGCAGTGGGAAAAATAGAGGCTGCAGGCAGGTGGGAATTTATTGCCTGCCTTGCAGGGTAAAAATTCCCATGATAAAATAAAAGGAAAGTAACTTAAGTGAAATCATCGGATTTTAGTGCTTTCCTTGCAGGGTAAATAATCCCATTGTCAAAGTCAAATCACTTAAGTGGATCATGGGATTTTGGTGCTTGCCTTACAAGGTAAAGAATCCCATTGTGGAAAAATTCTTAAAAATAGAATTATATGTGCAAAAAAATGCGCTCCCTTTGGTGAGATGTTGGCAGCCTTAAAGTGATTATTTTAATTAATCTATTCTTCAAAAAAGTGCGCCCAAGCTTGGAGGAAGTCAACAAGTCAAAATTGGAATAAAAGAAATGGATTAAATTGGATTAAATTTAGTTTATTTAATGGCTGCCCCCTTCCTCTCAAAAAGTGCGCCCCATTTGGGAGTTATTTAATGTTTTTAAGGCATTAAAACATTAAATTAATTTCTATTTTCAGTGGCTATGGTCAAAGCACACTGTGAAGCTTAAGTGAAGTGATGTGTGAAGGATTAAATTGGATTAATTTAATTTATTGGATGGCTGTCCTTAAACATGTTATTTTTAAAAGAGAAGAGCATGATTTTTAATTAATTAATTGTCTTTAATTGTTAGGGCAATTATTAATTATAGAATTGTGAAGGTTATATAAGCATGGGCAGCCATATGGGTGAATTATTTGATTCACAGGTAAAGAATTGCAGCCAAGAGGAAAAGTGCGCCCCCATTTGAAGAAGGATTTTGCTCAGGCAAGGTGGCAACAAGGTTAAAAGCTTCCAGATTTGGCGCATGCTTTGAAGGAGGTGGATCTTTGTCTGCATAATTGTTTGCATAGGTGTTACAGGTGTTCGGGGTTGTTGAAAGGATTCATGCTCTCTTTATGTGCAAATTAAACACCAATTTTTGGGGCAGCGAGGCTTGAAAAGTGCATATTTTTACAATTAAAATTCACTATTCATGCTCCGGTGGCCATTTTTGTCTGAATAAATTGTAGGAATTCATTACAGGTGTTTTACAAAGGAAAAGGAGCTTTTATCAATGTCCAATACATTGCATATATCCTCCGAATCTGAAGAATTGTCCAGATCTGCACCAGTATTGAAGAAATCCGGCCAAGTAAGAAGAAAAAGAATTATTCAGACGAAGATAGACAAAGCCATGGCGAAAAGAGATGAAAAAGAAAGCACGATGGAGTCATGCATTGCTTCCAAACTTGCAGACATAGGAGACACAGATCTAGGCCCGAACCTCTTTCCATTTGATTGATAGATCCAGAGCGGGAAAGACATCACTCATGCGTGCGGTTAAAAAGCAATGGAATTATCCGAGTGCAGCCTTTCCATGCACAACCCAGTCTTTAGAATTTGTTATGGAGTGCGCTAGATCTTACCATCCTTCATCTAGATCAGTGCGTGATGCTACGGGAAAGACAATAATTCGTTTGGATGCAGAGTTCATCAATTATTGTTTGAAGATTCCAGTGCGAAAGGTGGTGACTTCCATTAGCATTCAGGATGCTGACAGTAGATGGGAGAAGCATAGAGCTGATTGCGTGAGCATAATGAATAGCCGATACATGAAGAAGCCTAGATCTCCTTCAAAGTTCCCGAGAACTCTTCCGCGGTCCAATTTGGTGCAGGAGGTAGATGATGTTGTCAAATTGCTATGCAGGATTAATGGTGAAGCGAATGCTTACACTTTTCGAACATGGATGTATGCTTTCATCAGGACCATTGAAGTCAACAAGGTTGATTCCATAATCAATTGGTCGGAAATTATTAGCAACAACATCGGTGAGCAACTCGGAACGTGAAGTGTACTTTCGACTTCAAGATGATTTCATACTTAGTGTATCTTTGCTGACTTCACAAGGCATCTTTTCCAAGTCGGATAGATGTGGTGTTCTTCTAAGGACCCCATTTTTGAGTGCTACCCACGACTTCTTTGCACCTACACCTACATGCAAGAAAGACTTCAAAGTGATCAACGATGACTTCTTCTACGATTTCATTTGCGAGCTTTGAAAAGAGACTTGAAGGCCAACAGGGTAAGCAAGGAAGCATAAGAAGCTGTGTCCAAGATTGGCAGTCTATTCATTCACTTTGTAGATTTCACATACCTCAGGGTTATGGGCTTTTCTGGAGAACCAATAAAGATGCCCAGGTATCCGAATGATAGATTGATCTCCATGGAGCTCAGCAGGCAACTTGTGGAATTACACGACCTTCAGTCAAAGCGGCACAAGTTTACGGGCTTCTTCTCAATCACCGTGGGACATTACAACTGCATTAGCATTCATAGAGCTCGGGGGATGGAGGCGCAAATGTTATCCGAGTATGAGCAAGAGTTATTCCTTGCACAGCTGAACTTCGATCCATTTGGAGTAGCCAGGAAGACGATCTCCCAGGAGTACGCACATGTGCCTCCATTAGAAGATTTCTGGATGAAGTGCAAAAGTGAGTACGAGGTTAAAAAGAGAGATTTCAGCAGGCTATCAGCAAAACAAGTGTTTGAATTTGGACTGGCACGGATACCCGCCGATCTTAAAGATGATGGGAATGTGGTACTTGACACTTACCATCAAATGGGAGGAGATAAAGCCATACTGAAGGACAACGTAGGAGGCTGCCATTTGATTGAAGAAAGATCTGCGGGTGTGTTAGTGAATACTTCAAAGCGCTATTGTGAAAGGGATATTGCCTTGATGGCATTGATGAATCAAATCATGGGTAACTTCGGCGCGGAGATTCCCTCAAAAGCATGAAGGAGAAAGCGGCGAGAAGGTCCGAGAAGTTGAAAGTACACGAGAAGATCTCAAGAGAAAGAGAAGACCACTTCTACGACCATAGCTTTGACTCGGCTTCTCCAAAGACTCGGTACTTCACCAACTATTGCACCGCAAGGATGCTTCCACGACTCTCCATTGAATCCAAATGACATTCTTCTCTCCTCGGCCACTCCGTTCATCACCCATTCCGAGAAGAGATGTTGAAGGCTGCAGATGGCGGAGTTCGAAAGAGTTTTGTCCTTGGATGATTCAGAGGATGGCAGCCATAACACTGGCACTTTCTGACGGAGAGGATGCAGAGCGGGAGATGGTAGTGCACTCAGCGACTTCTCACTCTCCGAGAAGTAACTTCTCAGAATGGTTGGCTTTGCAGTTGGTTCTAGAAGCGAGAATGGAGATGAACTTAGAGGAGCATGACTTGCAGCTACTCCAGAATCTGAGCGGAAGAGACAGAAGGCCTAAAGTTGCTAAAGCAACTTCTAGGTTGATCATCGAGGATTCGGGAGAGAAGTTTGCTGAGATATCAATTCCGGCAGAAGGAAAGATAGAGGAGGAGCTCACGGCAAAAGATGTGACAGTGACCAAAGTACCCCTCGGTCAAGACACCACTGAAGGATTGAAGCAGGACACGCAGACATTGATGGATGCTTTATTCCTTAGGCTTGACAGTGAAAAGGCGGAGAAAGAAGAGCCTGGAGAAGCAAGTATCTCAATTATAGGAGATCATAGCCAAGGTTGCTAAACCTTCCATTCACCCATTTCGAGCGGTGAGTGATCATCTTAAGTAAATGGAGGATGCAAGCAATCAAGTAAAAGCTATTGACGAATGGAAGGATTTGATTATTCGTCAAGCTTGCTCGACTTGGAGAAGTGCCACCCGCTAAAGGTTATGGATGATATAGCAAATCAGCAAGCAACCGATGGCGAACATAGAAGGCATGAATACGATTGCGAGAGAGTAACTTTGAGTATTTTGGCGAGATCAACAAGTTCTTTGGGAGATGTATTGATTGCGGAGCAAATTGTACTGGATGGATCAGTTGAGAAGGGGAAGCAGCTGGAATTTGTAGTATCTTTCCGTTTGGAAATCTGCAGAGTTTTGCTGAAGAGGATGCAGGCACTTGAGAGTAGGACATCAGACTTACCAGACAGTATCATTTCTTTCACTGAGGAAAGAGTGGACGGAGGTGTTACTTCATACGTGCGGATCGTTTCTAGCAAGGTGCCTAATTCCCTGGAAGGGTCTCTTCTGATGGTACAAAAGAGAATTGATAAAGCTACCAAGCCTTTCACGATGAATTCTATCAGTAGACTGGTGGCGCTGCAAGCAGACATTGCGAGGTTTGGGCTGAGCTTGGAAGATGTGGAAGCGTGCATCAAAGTGTTGAATGAAGGGTTGCTGCAATTCAGGACAGAGAAAGAAGCAGTGGCTAAAACAGATGGAAGGATGTTGAATTACATGTTCGACAAGTATATCCGATATCAGAACAAGAAGAAGACATAAATGTTACAGCTGGCATGACTTCTTCTACTCTTTTTCTTCTATTTTCTATGTTCCCGGATGAAATTGTAATACTTTCTAAGTTATTGGTTTTGCAACCATTACTTAAAATCATGTGGAACCATTCTATTAGTTAAGTGATACATGTGTCACTTAGGGAGAAGTTAGTGGAGGATGATTGTCAAATGTCATATTTACTTGTTTATGCTTCAGTTCAGTTAGACTTCCCATTTGTACTTTCCCTCCTACATTCTATAAGTAGGAAAAGAACCTCCGGGTTATTGATCGATCAAAATTTGTAAGCAGCAATCTTGTGTTCTAGACTTTGTGTTGGAACCCCGAGAGCAACTTGGAGCAAAGGAATACAAAGGAGCAGGTTTCCGGAGAACTTTGTGTCACGGTGTACTGTGTTTCTTGCTTTTAAATCTTAGATCTCTTAAGTAAACTTTGTGTTATTTTAGATCTGGATCTAGAGCTGCCTTTGTTTTATAATTCTGTGTGTTCATATCTATTAAGTTTCTTCTATGTGCATGCAATTAGCTCTGCTATCTACTAATTGGGATGCACATCTTCCCCATTTCTTCTCTGTATTTCCTTTACTTCCTTCTTCTATAACTTTCCTTTCTTAAACAGCTGCTTACTTGCTGCAGAACTTCTTAGTTATGGTTCATGAACTAAGTGGTTAAAGTAAAACCCCTGATAGATAATAACACATTTTTATTGACAAATCTGACACGGGAGCCTCACCGGTTAAATGAGGGAGATTTATCTCATGACTGCCTAGGTTTGATGCTATCGTAAAATCTAGCCGACAACTCCTTTTGAATTTGAATTTTTTTGTTGATTTCCTCAACTTTTATTGAATTATTTCCTTTACTAAAAGATTATAAAGGCCCAAAATTGCTGATCTAATCCTTAGAAATATTCATATGCTCCTTCAAAACATTGTCTTTACTTTGTATCTCAAGAGATTTGAGAAAATGTAATGTCCCCATTTCTCAAGACCCTTAACCTATACGTCCTCGTGGGCCGGGATGTGCAAGGGAACATTTTTATTAAATAATTAAATATTATTGCACTGGAGCAATAATTATTTTACAAAAGTTATTTCATATTAATTCCCAAAATATATAAAATTAAATGGGAATTAATTAAATAAAAAGTTAGGTGGCTTTCATTGATAAAATCACCCTTTGCAAAGGGGACGCCACACCTAGGGAAAACAAACTGCTTTTATTTAACATTTTCCCTCTCCGAGGCTTTTCAAATTTTGTGCCTCCTTGCTTATAAAAGGAGTGCTAGTGTCATTATTATGATTATGCTATGATGAACTTATTTTGATACTCCATGCTTGGAGTTGGGATGCATGCCCATTGATGCTTTCTCTCTCTCTTGCGTGGGAGGTTGTTTTAAGCTGGTTATTGAAAATCAATTGAAGTGATTATTTGCTAGATCCATGTTTTTGGCTTTGGCAAGCATTTGGATTTAATTTGCAAGTGAAAATCTGTCTTTTACTGTAGCGACGTCACTGTAGCAGCAGGTTTGTGAGTGCTTTTGTAAATCGACTTGGGTGTTTGGTTCTCTAAACCCTAGCGACTTCCTCTTATGGTGTTTTGTGGACTGTTTTGCATGCATTATTTGGTGTGGATCGATCAGATTTTTGCAGGTTATTGTGCCCTTGTTACAGCGACTCCTATAAGGCAAGTTGATATGATTCATGATCTGATTTAGTCTGTTGTTCCTGCGATTTCACTTGAGGGTTATATTTAAATATTGGCAGCGATCCTTGTGGCTTTAAATTCCAGTTTTGGCGAGCTTCTTATGGTGATTATAGACTGATTTGTGTGCAAAAATCTTAAGCTTTAATCTTCAGCAGTTGCTGGTTTGTTTGCTAAACTGGATTGTGGTATTTTTAAGGGAAGTTCGACCAGCCTGGGCATGATTTACAGTCCCTTCAGCTTCAGCGATTCCTTTTAATGTTTTATGAACTGTTTGGGCCATAAGTGGATGTGAATCGACCAAGTTTAATGTGTGACTTTGTGCCTTTCCTACAGCGGATTTCCTTGGGCATGTTTATGACTGATTTATGATCTTTTTGAGGTAGAATCGACTAATCTTATGCATGATTATATATCCCTTTTACAGAGATTGGTCTGGGCAGGTTGTGTGCTTAGTGAACTGAATTTTGTCTAGTTTGATTGTTGCTCAAAAACAGCGACTTCATTTGGGAGTATTATGGACTGATTTTGGAATAGAATATATTGTTGTTCTTTCTTCCCTAGCAGCGAATGATGTTACTGTTAACTCTGAGTATGAGGGTTTAACTCTTGCATAGTATTTGATGATCTTGCATATGATCTATATATAAAATATTAGATCATATCCTATATATTGCAGCGACTGGTACTAGAAGTTTAACGCTGGATTTGCATGCTCTAGTGGTCATCATTGGCTGAGTGTTGTGTAGAGATTTTTAGAGTAATTCCAGTATTCATTTACAATAGTATACATTGTGGAATTTAGTTGATAAGTTAAGACCATTAAACCCTTATCCTCGGGTTTATTGAGTCAACTACTCAACGGGTTTCAAGTGGTTTGCTACCTTCAGTTGATTGGTGTATTGAAGGATTGTTGATTTTGCATATTTTCTATTGATCTCGGAAGGGGAATATTACGAGAAAACTTTGTCTAACCTTTGCTTGTTGGTCATATTCCTCCTGCTTCTCTATAACTTTAACCACTTTCTTGCACTCCTCTATTGTAGGCTTAACCAATCGTGAAATTTGTTTTTCCTCAAACTATAAGCTCCATTTTGTTAGATTTTTCCTAAGATCTTCTTCACTTGGCTCTTTAGTTGGCTGCTCTTCCAAACTGATTTGCTAATTACTTTCATTTTAGAATGGTTTTGGGAATATGAGGGGAGGGTGGGTTGGGTTGCTAATTGATTTTGCAATGGTTGAGACGATTGGAGAGGTGTAAGATCTTGTGGAGGAGAAACTTTAAGAAAGCTAGGAATTTGCTAGAATGCACGTAACGCCAAGTAACCCCGTTGCAGGGCCGATACGTTTCAGTGTACTAGTACTATCTTTGGTACATTGGGGTAAATACCCATAAAGCGTACCCACATGGTTTTTTTAATTTTTAAAGTGCAAAAAAATAAATAAAAATTGAGGGCTTTGACTGGAATTGAACCTTGGAAAGTTTGTATGAGATTCAATATATGCCAATAGGCTCAAAGGGTCAAGAGAGATGAAAATGACTTCATTTGGTGACTTACTATTTGGGTGCTTTCTTGTTTCTCCTCATGGGTTCTTTATTCTTCAATCAATTTGGAAGGCATGGGAACAAGTGAAGCACTTGTGTGGTCTGGCAGCCTATCTTCTCTTCCTTTGACACTAGGTGCCAAGCCTACAAATCGATTTTTCGACTCGAAATATAATGACAAGATCCTTGCCTTGACACAAGAGGCTGCTCTGCCCTCCTTTGGTTTGAGAAAGGAATTAAAATATCTCATGACTTATACAGATTTGGGAAGTGGATGGAATGGACAGACCTTAAAGTTTTCTATAAGCTTCCTCAATCTCGCCTTCAGAATGTATACTAGGTGCTCGAAATGCTTTAACAACTCCCTCTCTTGGACTAATTATGGAGGATGAAAATGACTTTGGGATACTATGAGGTGGCTCAAAGGGCTCCTTCTCCAAGAGGCTACCTCCAAACAACTCTATGAAAAGATTTCCTTCTCCCCAAATCTTTCCTTGGGCCTTAACAATAAGTGGAATGTTTGTGAGCCCATTAGTAGATGGACTCATAGATTTAATGTTTTGTAGTCTTCTTGTATTCAGTCAAAGAAATCTTGCTTTAGATGGCTTCCGATTCATAATAAGCTTGTTGTTGGCTTCTAATATTTTATAGGTTGTTGAGACTATAAGCTTGTTGTTTTCTTTAACTTTTTATATATATTTATATTTTTACTTTTTAAAAATATATTGTATGAATGTACCCACAACGTACCGTACCCGAGGTTTTTTAAATTTGTCATTTCAGCGTACCATACACATACCCGTATCGAAATACAAATCTAGGGAATTTGGGACTTGGGCTCCGGTTGAAGTGGTTGGAAAGTAGTAGGAGGGCTGCATGATGATAGTGAAGAATTACCCCATTAACAGGTTTCTCAACACTATATTGGTAAGCTTCCATCTCTTCATTCCACTCTGATATTTTGGTATCAATTCAGACACAAAGTCTAACTTCTCTTGAGGGCTATAACCCTGTGGCATAGGACCAACCCATGGGTAAGGTTTCCCTGAATCCAAGCTTGGCTGCCTTGATGGAACTTGTTGCCCTCATTTGTACCATTTTATCTCCAAGTGTTGTACCTACATCTGCAAATCATCATTAGGCATGGAATTGTTTTTATAATTTGCATATTCCTGCTCTTGAAAAACACCATGATTATTAGGATAACCATATGGATTAGTGAGGTTTGGATCATGGGCATATTCATTATGATAGGGCTTATAATACTAATTTGGAGGAGGATTTTGGGGAAAAGGAGATGGAGGGGAATAATAATGCTCTTGGGACTGGGAATTCCAAGGAGGAATTGAAGTCATGATTGCACAACCTCATAAAAAGATGGAAAGATGGAGGAAATGGTCTGCTGATTGAGAAAAAGGGATCTTTGGGCCAATGGAGTCACCAGATGTTGAATATTTGTGTCTTGAACAGGTTCGAAATCGAATCGTTATATCTTTTCCGTCAATTATTCTTTCCTCTCGTAATGGACAAGAACCATGAAGATAAATATCAGTCTAAATTAGAGAGAGGGTATTTCAGAAGTCGGAAAGTGAAGCTAGCAAAGTGAGGAAAGCTTGCATGTGACCGAGAGGGATTCTTGGAAAATCTGGAAGTCAAGCTAGGGGTAGAGTGTGTGTTTCTTGTTTGAGTTTGAATGCAAGAAGTGGAATTGCAGTTTGTTGATGCATTTTTGTAATGTCCCTCCTAGGGCATCAAACAAAAACAAGGGTTTGGATTCAAATCCCAATCACAACTTCTGATATTTGTTACAACCACCTATCAATCACTTCAAATGTAGAGAAGCAAACCGAAATTGCCATTAGCAACCAAGAGCGATCTGAATATTTATGACAGCAAAGGAATTCATATTACAACCAACAATATCACCACTTAGCCTTAGCAATGAATCTGATTTTTTATTTCCTAGGGAAGCAAACAGTATGGGCTCTTCAAGACAATATTTTCATGCAATATAGACTGAAAATCAGTATAGAAATATCCCAATCACAACTTCTGATTTTTGTTACAACCACCTATCAACCACTTCAAACGTAGAAAGCAAACCGAAATTGCCATTAGCAACCAAGAGTGATCTGACAACCAACAATATCACCACTTAGCCTTATCAAAGAATCTGATTTTTTATTTCCTAGGAAGCAAACAGTATGGGCTCTTGAAGACAATATTCTCATGCAATATAGACTGAAAATCAATATAGAAATATCCCAATCACAACTTCTGATTTTTGTTACAACCACCTATCAATCACTTCAAACGTAGAAAGCAAACCGAAATTGCCATTAGCAACCAAGAGCGATCTGAATATTTATGACAGCAAAGGAATTCATATGACAACCAACAATATCACCACTTAGCCTTAGCAATGAATCTAATTTTTATTTCCTAGGGAAGCAAACAAGTATGGGCTCTTCAAGACAATATTCTCATGCAATATAGACTGAAAATCAGTATAGAAATATCCCAAACACATCATAAGTCCAACAAGATGAAATATGGAGAAAATATATTTTTTATAAATTTAATTCAAGTGCAAATATAGCTGAAACTTTGAAAATTCATAACTCCATCAATACTTGGAGTTTCAACACAAATAAATGCTCAAAATGATCTCAGACAAACCAGCTATCCAATAAAATTGAAATCACAATTTTCCAACCATGGAAACCCCTCCAAAAGTGATCCCGAACTTCCTAGGTGGGTAGATCAAGTGGAAGAAGGGTGCCAACACCCTTGAAATTCCCCTAGGCCGGAGTAGAAGTGCCCTATGCATAGATAAACACCTTGTTGTTCCAGAAATCTGCCAATGAAATTCACTTGTGACTCCCGAATGAAGCCACCCATAGTTACCAGGTTCGGAAATCCAATTAAATTCGGAAGGGCAAAAAAATCCGAAAATTCGGAGTTCTCGAAAAAATCCGAAAAAATACGGAAAAATCCGGTTCGGAATATATATACATATATTATTATAAATTTATATTATTGTATACTTATATCATTATATATAGACAAATCATACAAAAAGCATCCATCTACCATAATCATCATCATCATAATGATTCTTTCAAAAGATCAAAAGTTGCTTGGTCCAAAAGGTACAAAAATGGATTTTATGAAAATAAGAAAAATATTGCCATCAATGCGTAGAGCTCGAGAAAATATATACTTTTAGAGAAGACGACACCTAAAACGGAGCCACGAGAATGAAATTTATGGCACATGCAAGTTTTTTTGCTACATCTTCCCGGACCCTTTCCAAAATGGCAAATTTTTTTCCTTGCGATTTTTCACCAAAAAAAAAATGCCAAAAAGGAAAAAAAAATTTCCCTGCAAAAGGCCCGAACCGAACCGATTTATTCGGTTGCTTCAAAAATACGGTTCGAACCGGATTTCATCTGATCCGGCCGAACACAGTAACTATGAAGCCACCAATGCACACAAGAGGGTTTCCATCCCCATGTGTGATCCTATTGAAGGTTTTCATCCTCAATAGGTAGCCAAGGAAGGGTTTTGTCCTTGAATGGTAAGAAGAGAATCTACACTGGCTCCAAATCCAACTAAATGTCAAAATGATGAAGAATATATAACCCCTTTGTCCCTCAACATGTTCTTCCTCTTATCAAATTTATCATGCTGCCCTACAAGAGACAAATATGGCAACGACATAGAAAGAACCCATAAATCTGAATTATGTGGGTCATGTCTAGGGTTTTCAACCAAGAGTTCACTTCCTAGGGCTGAAGTGGAATCCTCTTCCCATTTGGTACCCTTCATCTTCACAAAGTTGTTAGAACATTTCTTATGATGACCAAAATATTGCAAAGACATAGCATGAAGGTGATGTAGCAAATCCTTGCTAAGAAGATGTTGAAATTGCTTACCATAGGTTGTTGTCATGAAATTTCTAGCAAGCTAAAGAGTAACATGAGCATCAAGAGAGACCCTTATTCCCCTGGGCATGCCTTCCAACAATGTCGCCTAGAATTTGTGTAATATCCCCTTCTCGGTCGAAGACCTTAAGCCCAATTTTGTTTCCCGACGGCTAAAGGGTGATAAAAAAGAAACTTATCATAATAAATTAATTATAAAAGTGCAATATAAAATAATATTTTAAGCATTTTATATTAATTTATTAATGATAAAGTCAAATAAAAATAGAAAAGAAAAATATAAAGTGATAAAGTAAAATTAAGAAAAAAGTAAAGTCACTTTATATTTATTATTCTCCCCTAGGAGAAAATGCGACCCCTTTGGAGGATGAAAAAGGGTGGAAAAAGCATTAAATGCAGGAGGTGAAATCTGATTGGAAGATGAGGGTGGCTATTTGGCCAAGTTCATCTATAAAAGCAAGTTTACTTGCTTGTAGAAGGCATGTTTTTCTATTTTATACAAAATCTGATTTTTGTCTGAGCCTAGAGCTTTTACAAAATATTTCTAAGGACGAAAACCTTTAGAAATAATCTCTTGAGGACAAAAACCCTCTAAGGGATCTAGAAGAGGAATGAAAACTCTTCTTCTAGTTGAGAGGATTCTCCACACAGGGGTTTCCATTGCGGATCAAGGATTTATTGGTGTTTTTCAGTGTTTTCCAGCAGTAGATTTGCAGATTTGTGTTACTTCCGGCGAGGGTTTGAAGGTGGAAGCTTGTTGCATATTTTTAACTTCATTTGCAGCCATATCTAGGGTTATCTACACCCCTGTGGGTGGAGTTAGGTACATTCTAGGGCACATTGTCCCGGATCTCATCACCAACAACTTTGCCATAATTTTAGAAGCCAAGATCAGCTGGTTTACATAATTTTTGGGCCAAGGAAATTGTATTTTCAGCTGTGTTTGAAGGAGTATTTTGCATATTTTAATAAAATAATTCAGTCTTCATTTGGGATCAAATTTGGTACTTTTCTTGAGTATTTGTTTTTATAAAAATAGTTGATCTATTTTGATTATAAAAAGAGCTATTTTGGTTCAGTTTGGAATGATTTGTATACTCCAGGCAAGTCGCATTTTCACATAGAAATTCAGAATTGCACTTAATTATTTTTGTATAATTTCTACTAGCAATTTTATTTGGGATTTTCCTTAAATCCGTTTGGGGCTAAAAATAGTCCATTTGGGGACACTACATTTTGCCCCATTAACCCCTTACAATCCTAATTTTTCTCCAATCTTAGCACCATAATTATTACTCATTTTCCATGATTTACTATGGGGCATCAAACTTGCCCCATGGTCATCTTTTTCAACAAATTGCTCATGACCATAAATCTTAAATGGCATGATAGAAAGAAACAAATCTGAATTACCTTCATACCTTTGGTTGTCGTCATAGTGTTCATCTTTCTTTGCCTTATGAGAATTTGTTGAAGCATTCTCATTTTGTTGATACATGTAAGGAACCACACCATGAATCTTGCCGGAATCATGAACATCACCAATTTGTTTTTCATTTCTTGTTGTTTGGAAAGTCCTAGCGAGCCGATCATCCTCCTTGTCCTTTTGCAATTGAGCTTCAACCTTCAACTTCTCTTCACCACCTTGTAAATCTGATTTTTCTTCTTCATTTTTCTACAACATGCCATCATTAGAAATCAATGAATCATCGTTAAATATCAAAGGATTTTTACCTTCCAACTCGTGCTTCATGATTTCCTTATCTTTCTTAGGCTCGTGCTTCAAAATTTCATCAAACCCTTGATCCTTCATACTATTGTTCTAAAAATCAGTCAATGGCTCATCCTTCGGAAGAGTGATGGGTGCTTCTAGGGCTTTAATGGGCTGCTCCCTTTCAATGCCCAACAACTTCGATTGTTCTTCTTCGTCCTTGATCATGATGGAGGGATTCTTTCCCTCTAGGGATGGAACATCTTTTCCATTTTCCTTGGGTATAAGTCGGGGTTTGAACTTTGGACCTTGGTCCAATTTCCATTCTACCATTCTTCAACCCTATGAACTTGACAAGTGACATAGCATCATGAATCTTATCCGAAAGAGCCTTGTACTCCTCATAGATGGTAGCAATGTTGTGGCCCACTGAATGTTGTGTCTCAATTTCCGGAATGGATTCTTCCCCAAGGAGGAGGGTAGGCTTAAATGGCCTAGCAAAAGCTCCAAAGCTTGACCCTAAGGATTGGCTCATGTTATGAATTCTCAAATAACTTCCTTCTCCATTGTGGTTTTGCATGGTCCAGATCAACTGTTTCATCCTATTCGCGATCTTTCTTGCCCTAGGCAAACCTATCATGTGTGTTCGCCATCTATCTATTCCTTTTGAATGAAACCCTCGAGGATGGGAAGACTAGAGCTCGATACAACTAGAATGTCTCTTCTAGGGCATCAAGCAGAAAACAAGGGTTTGAATTCAAACCCCAATCACAACTTTTGATTTTTATTATAGCCACGTGTCAATCACTTCAAACCTAGAGGAGAAACTGAAAAATGCCATTAGCAACCAAGAGCAATTTGAATATTTATTACAGCAAAGGAATTCATATGACAACCAACAATATCACCACTTAGCCCTAGCAATGAATTTGATTTTCTATCTCCTAGGGCAGCGAATTGTATGGGCTCTTCATGACAATATTCTCATGCAATATAGACTGAAAATCAATATAGAAATATCCCAAACACTTCGTAAGTCCAACAAGATGAAATTTAGAGCAAATATATATTTTATAAATTTAATTCAAGTGCAAACACAGCTCAAACTTCAAAAATTCATAACTCCATCAATACTTGGAGTTTCAACACAAATAAATGCTCAAAATGATCTCGGAGAGACCAGCTATCCAATAAAAGTGAAATCATAATTTTCCAACAATAAAAACCCTTCCAAAAGTGATCCCGAACTTCCCAGTGGGTAGATCAAGTGGAGGAAGGGCGCCAACACCCTTGAAAGTTCCCTAGCTGGAGTAGAAGTGTCTTATGCACGGATAAACATCTTTTTGTTCCATAAATATGGTAAAGAATTCCACTTGTGACTCCCGAATGAAGCCACCAATGCACACAAGACGGTTTCCATCCCCAAGTGTGATCCTATTGAAGGTTTTTGTCCTCAATAGTTAGGCAAGGAAAGGGTTTTGTCCTTGAATGGAAAGAAGAAAAGCTACACTAGTTCCAAATCCAAGTAAATGTTAAAATGATGAATGATAATGATCCCCCTCCTCCTCCATTTGAACCTCCTTAAGTACCCTTCTTTGGCGCGAGGATGAATTAGAAGATCAATCTTCATGGACGACCTCTTAATGAAGGGGAAGTGCACTTTTAATCCTCACTTAAGAAAACCAACCTCATAAAAAGGGAAATAGTATTTATTTTTCTCCATTTTGGCTCTCGAGAAAGACCGACCTTAATGAAGGAGAAAATAGAAGTTCCTTTTTTGCTTTGTCATTGAATGAATGAATGAAGGATTTTAATAACATCCATGAGACCAAACAGTCTATAGGACCAAGAGCCACAAAAAGAATCTATCCGAGATAAAAAAACATCGATCACAGAGGCCCCCTGCTCACCTATCACCTAATCGAATCACTCCAATCCATAATTAGTCATCAAATAAATAAGGAAAATACAATCACTTACAATTATGAAAATGCTCACCTCCCTTGCTTTCCTTGAAGCCCACGGAAGATGGAATGGGCCCAAGCCTTTCATAGTGACTAGCATGGAAAAGGAGACATTGCTATTTTTCAAACAGCTGACGTAATGAAATGTTGAGTAATAACCAAATTTTGGAGTGTGTTTTATCTTTGCTATTTATAAAGATGAAAGTTTTCTAAGTGTATATTTTCGCTTCCATATTGTATTTGTGCACTTTGAACCAGCTGAGTGGTTGATGTGTTAATCATTTGACCCTTGATCACACCATGATGCAGGTTGTAACTTGCCATGCATGAGCATTGGACAAGTCAAAATGGAAATTAATTTTTACTAACAATGGCAGACCCTATAGGATTTATGAGACAAAGTAAGAACATAAAAATAATTCTTTTATCGACCTTTCTTGCACTTTAGCTGCGATTTTCCTCAAGGCTATGTTAACTCATATTCTTGAGTTCTAACACATTACTAGTGTAACTGCCTACTTTTTTAGTAGGCAAACTCAGCTAGGCTATGTAAATTACTCTCTTATTGCTTTATTGAGCATTTTGGTCTTCCTTCACCCTAGTATATAGCAATCTTCCATTTTTCTTTCTTTTTTTTTTTTTTAACAACCCGAATTATATTACTAGAAATAAATTATTCAAATTACAATGCCAAGCCATGGTACTCATACTCCAAGAAATATCCTTAGAAGTCCAACAACAATTTAAAAAAAAGAAAGCATATCTGCAACTTATCCATCTGCTGATTGCGGTGAAGGATCTTTTCAATTTGATTCCGCTTTTCTGGAGACCATGTCAAAGGCAAAGGACCAAAGTTGATCAGATTATTATGATCCAAGGCCCAATTTGCCAAAGCATCCGCCACCTTATTCTGATCTCTAGGAACATGTTGATATATGATGGTCTGAAATTGTCTAGTTATAACTTGAATATTATCCTGAATCTTGGCGATTAGCCAATTTTTGGATCTATGTTGCTCTTGAGCTGACAGAAGGTTGATAATTACCTTAGAGTCAGATTCCACTATAATTCTAAGACATCCCAATTTAGTAACTTCCAGGAGAGCTCGCTGAATTGCCAAGATTTCAGCCACATTATTAGTGAAGTACCCCAATTGATGAGCAAAGAAGAAGAGGGAGTTCCCATAGAATCATGAGCTATCCCTCCAATACTAGCTGGACCCGGATTGCCTCTTGCTGCTCCATCAATATTTATTTTTCGCATTCCAATTCAAAGTACCAATTAAAAGTACCGATTAAATGCTTTATGTGCAAAGAATTTTTCTCTTAAAGGTATCGTTGCTTTGTGTAGGTGTTTATCTCAAGCTGATAAAATCATTAATTTTTTCTATGTTCCTTCCAAAGATTCTCAAGCACCTTAATGTTGCACCTAGCCTCATATGGCTAATGATTCTTCAGAGCAGATGGGCCTTCTTCAATATCCCATTGCATAATTTTCTCAAACTTATCATCGCATCAAGCCTTCTTCCGAGTCAGAATCTTTTCTTGATGTGGTAATCTGATCATGTCTGTTACTTCAAAGAAGAAATGCTTATACATTTAAGGAGGTAATCATCTCCTATTCTCTGATATAATGCTTTGAATCTAAATAATATTAGAGGTCTTGTAATCGAGAACTTCCAAGCAAAAACAAGTCAAGCCATTTAATATACAACATTATCTCTTCTTGCTAAAATGGCCAACAAGTCCTTGGATCTCTGCGGAAACAACCAACCTTATATTCTTTTATCAAATCGGCTTCAATTTTGCTGGTGTGTTTTCCTTCTCACCTGAATTTTTCCTTTTTCTCTGAATTTATTAGCTAGTTTTTCACTAATTGTCTTACAGTTTAGCACAGGGAATGATCCCACAGAGGCTCTTAGAATCATATATGCTCTAATACCATGCAAAATAAAATTTCAGAAGATAAGTTTAGGAGTAAGAAATCAATAATAGAGACAATCTGTTGGAGGGAGGAAGTAGAGATCACTTTGTGTTATTGAATCAATTCATTTGCAGGCAGAACTTAGTCACTTATACAACTCTCAACTCACATAGTTTTGGCTATCCAAATTTATGCGTGTTTTCTGTTTCCATGATTCATTTAAACTTCACTAGGCATCTTTGTTCTACTTAGAAGTTACATCAATTCATGCTATTCAGTGTGTTGCGAATTAGGTGTCATATCCGTCCACGAGATAGGTTTCTAACATGTTTCTTATGGTTTACCTGGACTCAATAAACACTTAATGTCATATTCACATCCTAATATGTGCATGTTAAGTACCATTTTTATTGGGAAGGTGCAAGCTGAGACTTGTAAAAAGAATAGGTGAATTCAACAAGAGGTGTCTTCCATGAGTTCATAATGCGTACCATGCATTGAATACTCTAATTTTAATGTTCCTTGTGCTCAATTCTAGATTGCATGCCTTATGTTCATATCTTAGTATCATATAAGCTGATTCATAACCATTTCTAGTGACGGAACTATACTTATTCAAATTTGCAGTGAGAAACATATATGTAAATTGTAACTTAGTAAGCTGTGTGTTTTAGGAGACACAAAGATTTGGGCTATGTAATTTGATCAGTTTATCCCATTTTACTTGCAGCTGGGCAAGAGCGTTTTCGGACATTGACTAGTGCATACTACAGAGGAGCTCAAGGTATTATCTTAGGTAAGTGGCATTTGGATCTTTATGATTAGATTTCATATGTTTCTATTTTATTTTGGATGTATGCATTTTTGTCTTTGGATCTTTATGATTAGCTTTTATATGTTTCTATTTTATTTTGGATGTACGCATTTTTGTCTTTCTGCTTACAAAATCATTATTTCTGTAGTTATTGGATCTTTATCATGCTTCACACGAGCTATTGATTTGAGTTGTGGAATCAAGTTTCTTTTGCTGAGATATTTAGCTATCCCCTTGGGATGGATAGCTTTTACAATGAGGGATTTTGGGGGAAAGGCAATCCTAAGGTCCAAAAGATGTTGTTAGGATCAGGAGATGACATCTGGGGGTCAGAATGGGGCCCAAAAGAGTGTTGGAATGCTAGAGAGTAGAGAGGGCATGTAGACCCTGCCGCTAGAGGCCGAGGATGGGGTTCTAAGTTTCCAAACTCAACAAATGAATTCACCTGCACTTGGGATCTTAGTTGCTGCATTAAGTTTAAAAAAATCGCCAAATATCAAATATGCCTAAAAAAATTCGTTTAAATTCATTAATATTCATTGAAATTTGTTAGAAATTGTTGCAATTCACTCTCTCTCTCTTTGAATATTTAATTTTAAAAACAAGTACCATATTTCTCTTAGTCAAATTTTATGGCTGATTTTTTAAATTTGCCGACTATCAAATAGGCATTAATAAAGTTGTTGAAATTCATTATTATTCATTGAAATTCATTAAAAATTGTTGAAACTCGTTCTCTTTTTTGAATATCTAATCTAAAAAACAAGTATAATATTTCTTTTAGTCAAATTTATTCACGAGTTGTATGGCTGATTTTTTAGAAACAATTTTTTTATGAATTTAATCCTCCACAAATTTGAACACGAGTTCGAATGTGGTAACTTAGCTTGGAATCTAGGATAAAGTTGGGGGCGGCGGCGGGCGGGGGGGCATGGCGAGAATTCACATGTCTTGTTTGTTGAATATTAAGGGAGGGAGGCGAGAATAAGTTGTTGATGTACTTGGGTAGGTTCCATGGAGACTGTTGCTGCATACACTTATGTAAGCATTTGGAAGTTGTTCATCATCAATTATTTAGATAGGGTCTTTCTCACGGGATATTTGTCTTCTAACTTTGGTATCCCCGAGATTTCATCTTGAAATCGAGACTACCCTATTCAAAAAAAAATTGTACTTTTAAAATAATGGGTTGTTTTGTGTTTTTATTGCCAGAAAGTTCCTGTATTGTGTCAAGATATTCCCAGGAGCCATATTAGCCATTTTCGCCAAATACCCAGATGCCCAAAATTGTTTTATTCAGCATTTGGGGTTTGCTGCTGAAATTTGTATTTAATTATTTTAAACCCCATTTGAAGCAATTTGTGCTCCGGTTTAACCCTGTTGTGATCATACATATCATTATTCCCATATACCAATAGGGTTTTAACCAGGAATGAATCTTTGGCTTTATTTGTGACTTAAACGCAACGCTTGTGTTTTCCCATTTCGTTTTACTCGTGAAATTTCTCTGGATCAATTCCTTTGCCAGTTTGGTCTGATTATTGTCCTGGAGTATCTGGAGATTACTTATGCACGTTGTGCCAGAAGGAATTCGCCATCGAAGGTCTAGTTCTCTTGGAAAAGACAAAGTCGTGCACCAAAAAGCTTCTTCTGGGCTGGCCACATTTTTGGAAAAAGGGGGTTTAAAATGGATCATGGGATTTTTGGAAGCAACAGGTAGGTAGGAATTTTGTACCTGCCTAGTAGGGTACTTTTTCCCATGGAAGCAACGTCACTTAAGTCACAATGGGAAAATTAGAGGCAGCAGGCAGGCGGGAATTTCTTACCTGCCTTGCAGGGTAAAAATTCTCATTGTGAAATAAAAGAAAAATCACTTAAGGCATTGATGAGATTTTATTGCACACTAGCAGGTAAATAATCCCATTATGAAAGTCAAACAACTTAAGTGAATCATGGGATTTTCGGAGCTGCCTTGCAGGGTAAATAATCCCATTGCCAATTGACTTTTAAAAATAGAAATTCCTTATTCCAAAAAGTGTGACCCCTTTAGGGAAAGAAAGGCAGCCTTAAATTAATTAATTTAATTAATTTCTTCTCCAATTTTGGCGCCCAGGCTTGTGGAAAAGTCAACAAAGGAAAGTGGACAAAAGGAAGTTGGAATTAGACAGTTCTAAAATTAAATAAATATTATTTATTTAATGCAGCCCCTTCATGTCAAAAAGTGCGCCCCATTTGGGAGAGAAATAATACTTTTTTAAGTATTAAATGATTTAATTAATTCCTATTTTCAGTGGCTAAGGTCAAAGCATACTGTGAGGCTTGAGTTAACTGAAGCAGAAGGCTAAAATTAAATAAATTTAATTTATTTTATGGCAGCCATGAGCATGCACAAAATAGGCACCCTAATTGAAGAGAAAAGTTTATTAAATAATTAATTAATTGCCAGGAATAGGAAAGGCATTAATTAATTATATAATTATGAGGATTATATAAGCAGGGGCTGCCATAAGGATGAATTAATTAATTCAAAAGCAGAGAAGTGCAGCCCAGGCAAAAGTGCGCCCCATTTGGAGAGGAATTTTGCTCGAAAGGTGTAATTAATGTTGGAAGCTTCCAATTTTGGCGCATAGGTTGAAGGAGGTTGATTTATGTCTGGATAATTGTTTGCATAAGTGATACAGGTGCTCAGGTGAAGTTGGTAAAATTCATGCTTGTTTTGCATGCAAATAAAACATCAAATTTTGGGGCAGCAAGCTTGAATTATGCAGATTTTTATGATTAAAATCCACTGTTCATGTTCCGGTTGCCATCTTTGTCTGAATTAATTGCAGGAATTCATTACAGGTGTTTTTATAAGAGAAAGGGAGCTTAAATCAATGTCCAATACATTGAACATATCCTCCGAATCTGAAGAATTATCCAGATCTGCACCAGTTTTGAAGAATTTCGGCCGAATAAGGAGAAAAAGAATTGTTCAGACAAAGATAGACATAGCCATGGCAAAGAGGGATGAAAAAGAGAGCACAATGGAGTCATGCATCACTTCTAAATTTGCAGACATTGGAGACACAGATCTAGGTCCGGAACCTCTTTCCGAATTGATTAACAGATCCAGAGCAGGAAAGACTTCCCTCATGCGTGCGAGATAAAAAAGCGGTGGAATTATTCGAGTTGCGGTGTTTCCATACACACCCGATTCTTGCGAGTTCATTATAGAGTGTGCTAGGTCTTAACATCCATCATCTAGATCGGTCCCGAGATGCTTTCGAGGAAAACAATAATCCGGTTGGACGCACAGTTCATCAATTATTGTTTGAAGATTCCGGCACGAAAGGTGGTGACTTCTATTAGCATACAGGATGCCGGCAGTAGGTGGGAGAAGCATAGAGTTGACTGCGTGAACATAATGAACAGCAGATACATGAAGAAGCCTAGATCTCCTTCCAAGTTCCCAAGAACTCTTTCGCGGTCCAATCTAGTACAAGAGGTAGATGATATTGCCAAGTTGTTATGCAGGATAAATGGTGAAGCGAACGCTCACACCTTCCACACATGGATGTATGCTTTCATCAGGACCATTGAAATCAACAAAGTAGATTCAATAATCAATTGGTCGGAAATCATTAGCGAGAACATTGGTGAGCAGCTCCGAACGTGAGGCGTACTTTCAGCTTCAAAATGACTTCCTACTTGGTATAAACAGCAGCTTCACAAGGCATCTTCTCTAAGATGGATAGATGTGGTGTTCTTTCCAAGGACCCTATTTTCGAGTGCTACCCACAGCTTATTGTACCTACATGCAGGAAATATTTCAAATCAAGTGTTTCTTGATGAAGGGATCTGCCTTGATGAAGCATTGTTGATCAAATCACGGGCAACTTCGGCATAGGAGATTCCCTCAAGAGGAAGCACGGAGGAGAAAGCAGCAGAAGGCCTGAGAAGATGAAAGTGCACAGAAGGTCTCATTCGAAAGAGAAGATCACTTCTGCGGCTATGATGTTAGTTCTAGCTTCTCCATTATCCGATGACTTGACCCATTGTTGCACCTCGGAAACATTGCCATTCCTTAGTTGAATCCAAAGCAACATTCATCTTCTCTCCTTTACCACTCCGTTCGACTTGATCCTAAAGAAACGCGTTGAAGCTACAGATGGCAGAGTTTGAAAGAGCTTTGTCTTTGGATGATTCAAAGGATGGCAGCCACAACATTGTAGCGGTTTCAGATGGAGAGGAATCAGAGCACGAGATAGTGGTACACTCAGCAACTTCTCATTCTCCGAGAAGTAATTTCTCAGAATGGTTGACTTCGCAGTTGGTTCCAGAGGCTAGAGAAGAAATCAACTTGGAGGAACACGACTTGCAGTTGCTCCTGAATCTAAGCGGGAAAGACAGAAAACCTAAAGTTGCTAAGGTAACTTCAAGGTTGATTATTGAGGAGTCAGGGCAAAAGTTTGTTGAGATGGTAGTTACGCAAAGGGAAGGAGGATGAGCTCACAGCAGAAGACATAACAGTGACCAAAGTACCCATAGGTCAAGCCACCACAGAAGGATTGAAGCAGGATACGCAGACATTGATAGATGCTCTATTCCTTAGGCAGCGAGAGAAAAGGTGGAGAAAATTGAACTTCAGAAGCAAGTATCTCAATTGTGCGAGATCATTGCCAAGGTTGTTAAATCTTCCACTCAGCTCATTTCAGCTCAAAAGCAGGTGAGTGATCATCTGATGCAGGAAATGGAAGATGCAAGCAACTAGGTGAAATCTATCGATGAATGGAAAAGTCTGATCATTCGTCAAGCTTAATACAAACTCGGAGAGGTGCCACCCGCCTAAAGGTTATGAAAATGTAGCGAGATCAGCTGAAGCAACTGGTGACAAACATAGTAAATATGAACACAATTCTTTGAGAATAACTTTGAGTACTTTGGCCGAAATCAATAAGCTGCCGGGAGAAGTGTTGGTTGCAGAACAAATTGTGCCTGACAGATCAGTTGAGAAGGGGAAGCAGCTGGAGTTTGCAGTATCTTTCCGTTTGGAGATCTGCTGCAGAATTATCTTTGCAGAGGATGCGCAGTACTTGAGAGTATGGCATCATCTTTGCCAGACAATATCATTGCTTTCACTCATGAGGAAGTGGTCGGAAATGTTACTTCATACACACGGATCATTCCTAGTAGAGTGCCTAATTCCCTGGAAGGGTCTCTTCTGATGGTGCAGGGGAGAATTGATGGAGCTACTAAGCCTTTCACGATGAATTCCATCAGCAGATCGGTGGCACCGCAATCGGATATTGCAAAGTTTGGGCCAAGATTGGAGGAGGTAAAAGCATGTATCGGGGTGTTGAATGAAATATTGCTGCGATTCGGACGGAGAAGGAAGTTGTGGCTAAGACAGATGGGAAGATGCTGAATTACATGTTCAACAAGTATATTCAGTATCAGAACAAAAAGAAGATATAGATGTTACAGCTGGCGTGTCTTTCTCCTACTTTTTCTTCTTCTATTTTCCACATTCCCGGATGAAATTGTAAAACTTTAAAGTTATTGGTTTTGAAACCATTACTTTAAGTTATGTGGAACCATTCTATTAGTTAAGTGACAGTTGTGTCACTTAAAGAGGAATTAGAGGAGGATGATTGCCAGATGTTATCTTTACCTTTTGTTTATGTTTCAGTTCAGTTGAGTTTCCCATTTGTACTTTCCCTTCTACATTCTATAAGTAGAAGAAGAACCTTCGGGTTAATGATCAGAATTTGTAAGCAGCATTCTTGTGTTCCAAACTTTGTGCTGAAACCCCTGATAGCCACTTGAAGCAAAGGAATATAAAGGAGTAGATTTCTCGGAGAACTTTATGTCACGGTACATTTTGTTTCTAGCTTTCTATCTTAGATCTTCTAATAAACTTTGTGTTATTTTAGATCTAGATCTAGAGTTGCCTTTGCTTATAATTATGTGTGTTGATATCTATTGGTTTCTTCTATGTGCATGCAATCAACTCTGTTATCTATTGATTGGGTTGCACATCTTCCCTATTTCTTCCTGTGTTTTATTATTTCTTTATTCTATAAATATTTCCTTTCTTAAACAATTGCTTACTTGCTTGCAGAGCTATACAACTATGGTTCATGAGCTGAATAGTTAAAGTAAAACCCTATATAGATACTAGCATATTTTTATTGACAAATCTGACACGGGAGCCTCACCGGTAAATGAGGGAGATTTATCTCATGACTGCCTAGGTTTTCAGCTATGCAAAAATCTAGCCAACATAACCCCAAGATTTATGAGCAAGCGTTTGTAATATCCTTTTCAGGGTTGAAACTGAAAAATAAGGAACCACACAAACCCAAGTGAAGTGAAATCTAATTTTTATCAAAGCAGCTGCAATATTCTTTAAAAACCCTTACTTGCAAAGAAACTGTATAGGATCTTAAATTCACCAAATAACCATGCACAATGACTAAAAAATACTTTTAAATAATTATTTCAACTACGGAAACCAATATCCATTTGATTTGCCACAAATGAATGGAGAAAATCAGCGACGATACACTATTGTAATTAAATTTGTGACAGAGCACGGTAGCCACAAACAAGGGATGAAAAACTAAATAAACCCCTCCAAAAATAGCCAAATTATGGATTCCGGCCTTATAAATTATAGATAATCGAATATAAAATAATATATGAATTATATGCCCTAGAAAGCACCAAACCAACACCAAACCCTAATCGCTCCCTAGGGAAGAGCTCCAAAAATCATCAAAGCCTTTGTAATCCTTATTCTTGATGTCTTTGATCCAAATCAGCAAGTCCTCTACACATGGTGGACGGACTGGAAGTGGTATGTAGATACCCCATTCTATAATTACAAAGCCAGCAAAGGCTATCGTTGGCTCTCGCCTCATTTTCCCATGGTGGATAAACTTAATACACATTGGGGAATTCATTCCACGTTGTCTACCTGGAGTAGGTGATTTGAAACTGTTTGGACTCTATGTGTGGAGCCCAAGATTGCTCATTTCCTTTGGTGTATTCTTCACCAAGGCCTTCCTATCGGGTTTGTCTTGTTCAAATTGGGATCCCAACTCCCAAATGTCCTTTTTGTGGCCATCTAGAAACAATCTTGCATGTTTTCTGGTTTTGTCCCAAAGCTCAAGAATGCCTGGAACTAGATACATTCATTTTTCTTTCCTTTATGGCCTCATTGCTTCACTAATCCCAAGCTTCTGCCTATGTTCACCCAAATTTGGCATGTTTTCAAAGGGGAGATTCTGTTTTGGATATGGAAAGAAAGAAATTCTTTTTTCTTTGCTAATTCTACAGTTGATCAATATTTCTCCATTTATAATAAATCTATGGTGATCTCCAATGTGCTTCTGCAGATACAAATTCAGGCCAACAAGGTTGCGCTGGAGGTGGACCACCTCCAGACCTGCTGCGCCACTGGGGGGAAGCCCCATGTAATGTTGCTCGAGTGCCTCCGTCTCCTACCAGGCGCTCCTCGCCCTCCTTCTGTAGTGGCTGGCGCAGCCGGTCTCAGCGTCGTGCTTTCAGTTGTGCTCACCGCTCCCAAGCTGTTGCATCAACGTAATTATTCACCAGCTCATCGCCATGGCCAGGGCTTGCTACCGCCTTCATCAACTCATTAGCAGGGCTGGAAATCGCCACCTCATCAGCATGGGTGGGGCTCTCCTCTTGCTGCTACTTCACATCATGATGCTTGGAACCCACCGCCATTAGACAAATTCCCCCTCCTCAACCTCGCCATTCCTATTCTCAGGGAAGCGATCCCAGAGGAAGTTGTTGCTGGTTGGGAACTTCCAAATACTGGCAAGGACTTACCTGGTTAGGGGTGAAATGTCCCTCCTAAAATAACCATGGCGAAGACCCTTGGCCTATTTTGTCCACCCAACGGTCAAAGGGGAACTTAAGGGTGACTAATTCATCTATAAATTATTATTAAGTGCCATAAAAGAAGCAAAAATATATATATATTTAGCACTTGAAATAATATGGTGACTTAATATTATTTCTAATCTAGGATGGAATAAAGTCCAAGGATGTTTTGTATTCATTCTAGGGGCTTAGGCGACTTGACTTGGAGTGGACAATGAGGTTTTAGAAGAGATAAAAGAACCAACATAATTTTTGTATTCTTCCTAGGCAAAAATGCGACTTGGGTGAGAAAGGAAAATGGAGGGAAGAAGGCATTAAATATTGCTGTTAGCTGATTGGTTGCTTTGGTTGGTATCTTTTGGGTCCCTTCTTGTCCTTAAGGGAGAGGTCGACTTGCCTTGGGCTCCCATACTAGCATTTCATATTTTTCTAAATTGGTCTTTTAGCTGAGAACTGCTGCTACAATACCTGGGGACGAAAACCTTCAGGCATTGGTGAAGGGAGAACGTAAACTTTCCCTTGTTGTTGACAATTGGTGTGTGAAGATTCAGAAGGAAAAATCAGTTTATCTAAACAGGCACTATTTGGCTGGAACAACTCAGATTGGGACTGGTTTTGCAGTGTTTAGAGGGTTAAAAAAATCAGTTTCAGATCTGCTTTTAGATGTTCACTCCCAGCTATCTATTCCAGTATCTTTTTGGCAATTTTTGTGGGATTCCAGGCCCTTTACTCACAGCTGTAACTCAGTATAAATCTGCAGACTTCTGGTAATTAAATACAGAATTTTGAGGCATTATTTCGGTACAAACTCTTGCTCCTTTCTCTGTAAATCTGCTTTTACTTGAAAATACAAAAAATAGAGTTGTTTTAGCATTGCAATTGGTAGTTCTTTTCTTTAAGCAAATCGTATTTTTTTAGTATGAATTATCTCTGCGGCACATATTTTCCGTGAGTGTTCTCTTCCAACTGGGTTTATAGTTTCTTCCACTGGAAATTATTTGGGTCCCCTAGGGGACATTACATGGGGTGGCCGGATGATCATGATCCACCCACCTCGGGCATGTTTGCTGCTGCTACTTGATTGTGTTTTTGTCTGCTTTTAGGCGATGCCTATATTTTGTACTCTCCTAGGCTCGGCCTAGTTTGACTCTCGTTGCTCTAGGCTCGGCCTAGCTTTGTTTGTGGTTTTGGGGCGTGCTCTCATACCGCCCGCTTTTTTGTTGAAAGTTATCTTGTATCGTATTGAATTAATATAATATAAGATCCTTTTCATAAAAAAATCAACAAACAAGTCTTCAAGAGATGTTTTCCATTCACCCACATGGAGAGTTTTTCGTTCTCCACCAAGCCACAAGGAAGTTTTCCGTCTTCCTTGGATGCCACACAAGAGGTTTCCGTCCTCAAGTGGAAAGGTATTGAGCAACTTTCCCAACAAACCAATTGTAGATGTAAAATGCGCCAAAAATGATTTGCAAATGAAGTCATACAATCCCTTTTATACTCATTGCTTGGTGCCAAAGGCCAATTAGAAAAGGACCAACCTCTTAAGCTTCACTTTATCTTTTAATTGCCTCTTTAATTCCTACAAACCCAGCCAACTTGCCTCCTAAAGGAAAAATACTAAAATAAAACATTAAATCTAATAAAAGAAAACTGAAATGAAGTGCAATTCCTTCCCTTGTTCACTTATTCTTCTTTGCCACGGAAAGGAAGTGGCAAGAAGTCTTCATTAGGCCTCAATTCGAAAAAGGGGACATTACAACATTCCCTTTCTAAGGCCGCGTTTTGGAATATTACTTCCTTCTTCGATATACTCTTAAGTTTCAGTTTTCTTGTGGTGGGAGACCATTAGAATTTGCAAGAAGCTGCACTCTATTTACAGGTGTCTAGGTCTTTATGGCAGTGATTGTAATGTCCCCTTTTTTGAGACATTAATTTTTTTTTAATTTGCATTGTAACCCCTTGGCATGCCTAGCGCTACAAGTGGGAGTCCTTTTAGTTAGTTTATTATGCACATAGGTTAGTTCTTTGTTATTTATTTAATTAAAAATAAATAAAGTGCACATAGTCTTAGTATTAAATATTTTAATGTGAGTTTATGTTTTCCCTCCAAAAGGGAAAGGTAGGTCTTTATTGGATATTGCACCCCTTAGTTCTATAAAAGGGAGGTCGCATTTCCTTAGAGGGCATGTTGATTGATCATTTGATTTTATGCTCCATGCTTGGAGTTGGGATGCATGCCCATTGATGTTGTTTCTCTCTCTTGTGTGGGAGTTATTGTGTTGGTTTGATATTCAATTGAAGTATTTTCATGAGATTTGCAAATCTATTTGTTGGTGATTCTCTTTCTAGCTTTGGCGCCTTTTATTGAGAGTAAAATCTGCATGTTATTGAATATTATGAAGGGTTTTATGGTGCTTTAAATCTGCCGGTTATTGTTGGTTTTTATCTATGGCGACTTGATTAGGGCATTTTTTTGCATGTTTGAAGGATTAAAAAGTGCTGGAATTAATTTGCAGATTTTACCCTAACCCTAGCGACTGGGTTTGGGATTTGAAGGGCTGATTTGAATGGTTTCTAGTGCATGCAAAGATCTGATATTTATTTTGATGAGAAGCTCATAATTTTCCCTTTCTACTGCGTTGGTTTCAAGTTAAAAGAGTTAGTATTTTGTGAGTTATTAATTTCCAAAGTTTCACCAATTTTCAGCGATTACTATTTATTATTTTTACTTCTACAAATTGTATCGGATAAAGGAGTATAAATACCAATTGGATTGCCCATCAAACCCTCACCTTGGCTCACTCCAACCCTATTTGGGTTGTATTGAAGCTGACACTAGGGTTCGTTGAGGTAAACCTAGGAGGGTTTATCTTCTAAGTGTTTATTTTTGCAAGTATTTAATAATAATCAGCTAATATCCTACAAGGGGATATTATAGTGGTATCAGAGCTTCTTTCCTCTACTTTTGTGGGGGTTTGTGTGTCAAAAACAAGGAGGAATAAGGAGAAATTAATTTCATAAATTTTGGAGTTGAATTGGTGCCCTAAATGTGTTTGGCGACCTAATTTTTGGGCAAAAATTAGGGTTTGGTGTTGGCTAGTCAAAATCTGGTTTTGGGATATTGTTTCTCATATTTTTGTGACCCAAGATCCAAAATTTCAGCTCTTTTGGACTTGTCTAGCCAAAGATACGGATTTTTGAAGTTGCTATATTTTTCTGCAGTGTTTCGGGTTTTAAAAATCAGATTTAAGCTATTTTCAGAAAATTCCTTTTGGAAAAGTTGCTCCATAAAATTATCTATCATTCCCCGAAGTTTCATGCAATTCCTAGGTGTTTTGAGCAAGTTATGCAATTTTTCTAAATTCAGCTAAGGATAGTGACGAACTTACTATTTATAGTAAGTCTCCCATTTTCAGATTTAGAAAAAATTCTGTTTTGGCATATTCAGATTGGCAAAATATATATATATATTTCAGAATTATTGCAAGTTGTTTGAGGTAAATCAGAGCAGTTTTCTTCTTTTCAGGCGGATATTGTTTTGCAGATCATGAAGATTGCCAGTGATGAGAGGTTTGAGAACCAGGCTCTATAAGCTTGGGAAACGGCTCAAAAAGTTTTCATTTGAGAAGAGTGTATTATTCCACACTCTTGAAGAGATAGTGAGTTGTTTATATTTGATAGAGCAATCTGATTATAGCTCTATGTTTTCAGTTGTAGCTCCTTTGGTAACACACTTGGCTAGAACTAATTTGTTGAGACATGAGAAGGTGGGTGTGAGACTTTTGGTCATTGCATGCATTAATGAGGTCACACGGATAACAACCCCAAGATCGCCATATGATGATACTACTATGGAGGAGGTATATGATCTCATGGTTGGAAGCTTTCAAAAGCTTTGGGACATTACAAACCCTCACTTTGATAAGAGGGTTAAGATCTTGAAGAACATGGCTCAGGTAAGGTCTTGCATTCCAATGTTAGATCTTGATTGTAATGACGTCATTTTGCACATGTTTGAGGTTTTCTTTGATGTTATATATGAGGAACATTCACATGAAGTAATGGATTCTATGCAAACAATAATGTCTCTAATGTTGAATGAGTATGAAAAACCTCCACAACCTTTGTTATCCATACTTGTCGAAGGATTGGAACAAAAGGAGTCATGTCTTGCTCACTCCTTAGCAAGAAGAGTTGTGAATCAATGTGCAAGAAAAGTAAAGACATGCATCCAAGGTATGAGCACTTTTGTTTTTGATGATGAATTTTTGGCATCTAATGATTGCATGGTTTGAATGGGTGCAAGGAGAAATCAGATTTGGTTGATGGGCATGAAGAGGACTATGAATATGGGCTTGTGAAGAGGTATGCTTATGAAGAAAGGACATCATGGAATGTTTATGATAATTTGCAGTTCGCTGTAATTTTCCGAATAGCAGGTCCTTATGGGCAATTGAATGAGGTTTTTCACCCAAGCATGAGTCTCATGGATGTCCCAAGTCATTACCCACCAAGTATGAAAGCTTGTGGGGAGGACAAAGGGGTTTTAGACAAGGAAAGTAATGAAGAACTAAGTGCTGTTCCAAACTTAGAAATTCTAAGTTTTGTAGATGTTGGGGGCAGCCCAAGGTATGATCTTTCTTGTTTTATTTCTCCTCATATGTTGAGTTTTGATGGATATGATTTTGAGCATGATAGGGAGATGGATATGAGGTGCAACATGGAGTATATTGGTTGCATTTTTATTGGTACTCTTGCTCTTAACATTTGGGTGCATATGGAGCATGATGGAAAAGGAGAAAGAGTGATCATCTTTCTTCCCAATGATGGAAACCATAACAATAAGCTTGCTAGTCTCGTATGAGGAATTCATCATTAGAAGGCACAAAGGTATGATGATTTCATGTGTTGTCTCCTATCATAAGGGAAAATCATTGGCACAAAGTAAGGTACAAGGTTCCTTGGTTTCTCCATGATAATATTCATAAATGCATGCATTATATTTCAACTCTCTCCTTTCTTTTTGAGTATAGAAGAAGAGAAAATTTGTGGTGTTATCTTGCACATATTGCTTCATGTGGTAAGATGATAAAAGGATTTGGGTTTTGCAAGTTTGGTTTGGATATAGGAATATCATTTCATTTCCTTTGTCAAATGATGCTAACTCCTATCTCTTGGGAAGACGTGAAAGAAGGATGGATCATATGGACTACACTTTGCATGGTAAGAAATTCATTTTCAGATTTTGAGCTACAGTTATGTCTTCCATTTGGGTGTTTGATTGAGATACTTCTAAGGGTAAAGTCAACCAAGAATAAGTATTGGGAATGTATGAGTGATGTTGCTTGCATGACCACCATCTTTTGGGCTTCAATGGAAAGTATGGGAAGTTTGAAGGAACATGGTATGAGCTTTTCTCAAGGCATTTCATTTTCAGCGGTGCATGTGAATAATTTTCAGTTTGTTATGATTGAGGATGAAATTTCAGCTAGATGGGAGCCATTTTTATTGATTAGGTTGATGATCATACATGTTGGGAAAAGAATTCTGAATTATGCTAGCTGTTGTCCTCTCATTTTTATGGATAATACTATTAGGACCAGCTCCACTATCAGTCCCAAAATTCAGATTTTTTACATACATTTGGTGGCATGGTTGTTGGTATTTGATTTTGGCTCATGTGTGACTATTTGGGGGTGGAAACCAGCCATCCTAATTCTAATTTTTGAGAAAGTAATGCATGATTACAGCAGTGTTGGGAGCCACATAACAGATTTTGGGGACAACCCATACATGAGGGAGATTTGGGAGCTCTCCATGCCTTGGAGACATGAGGAAGAAACAGAAAAGTGTTTCTCAACACTTGTTTTTCTAATAAGTTTGCTTCATGTGCAGGATTGAAGACATATGACGGAAGATTGTTGTCCTATTCATTTCATGAGGGCATTTTTGAGTGGGCAGCCTTGGAGCTTAGCAAAGCTCGTCCTATTAATGCTTCTCTATGCCATGTTGAGGACACCATCTCTTGGAGCACATGTTATGAAGGTGATGATCCATCTTTTTGGGTTGACATGAGGGAAAGAAATTTGTTCTTTCCAACTCTTCGCCACTTAACAGGCACCGGATCAAGGCTTTGGATGCACCACCCCACATCTTCTCTTTGGGGCATGATGCATGGATCTATGAGCTTGCTATTGCTTGAGGGCAAGTAATTTCCGAGAGGGGAGGACTGTAATGTCCCCTTTTTCGAGACATTATTAATATTTATTTTTAATTTGCATTGTAACCCCTTGGCATGCCTAGCGCTACAAGTGGGAGTCTTTTTAGTTAGTTTAATGTGCACATAGGTTAGTTACTTTTATTTATTTAATTAAAAAATAAATAAAGTGCACATAGTCTTAGTATTAAATATTTTAATGTGAGTTTATGTTTTCCCTCCAAAAGGGAAAGGTAGGTCTTTATTGGATATTGCACCCCTTAGTTCTATAAAGGGAGGTCGCATTTCCTTAGAGGGCATGATGATCGATCATTTGATTTTCACTCCATGCTTGGAGTTGGGATGCATGCCCATTGATATTCTTTCTCTCTCTCTTGCGTGGGAGTTATTGTGTTGGTTTGATATTCAATTGAAGTATTTTCATGAGATTTGCAAATCTACTTGTTGGTGATTCTTTCTAGCTTTGGCGCCTTTTATTGAGAGTAAAATCTGCATGTTATTGAATATTATGAAGGGTTTTATGGTGCTTTAGATCTGCTAGTTATTGCTGGTTTTTATCTAACTATGGCGACTTGATTAGGGCATTTTTTAGCATGTTTGAAGGATTAAAAAGTGCTGGAATTAATTTGCAGATTTTACCCTAACCCTAGCGACTGGGTTTGAGATTTCGAGGGCTGATTTGAGTGGTTTCTAGTGCATGCAAAGATCTAATATTTATTTTGAGGAGAAGCTCATAATTTTTCCTTTCTACTGCCATTGGTTTCAAGTTAAAAGAGTTAGTATTTTGGGAGTTATTAATTTCCAAAGTTTCAGCCAATTTTCAGCAGTTATTATTTATTATTTTTACTTCTGCAAATTGTATCGGATAAAGGAGTGTAAATACCAATTGGATTGCCCATCAAACCCTCACCTTGGCTCGCTCCAACCCTATTTGGGTTGTATTGAAGTGACACTATGGTTCGTTGAGGTAAACCTAGGAGGGTTGATCTTCTAAGTGTTTATTTTTGCAAGCATTTAATAATAATCGGTTAATATCCTACAAGGATATTACGGTGATGTGGTAAAGGGTTGCACTTATTTACGAGATCAATGGCAAGAATCTATCAATCCTCTTGCAAACCAAAGAAACTTGTGTCAAATAATTAATATTAGGGCAAAAATTCTTGTATACAACCTCGGTACCTCCAAATGAATTAATGGCATGATACTTGGCATTTGATGTGTGTTGATCAGTTTGAGAGAATCAACAATGAGGACTTGTAGGACAATCATGATTTGGTTGTTTTTTCTTGATCTGGATCAAGTATTATGATGCCCTCATCTCGGATATCCATCTTAACTTGGGTTTGGTTTAAACCACCTACATTTGCATACTAGTACACAACTAGCACCTTTAATCCCTTGTACTTTTGCATTGAAACAAAAAAATTGTATTGATCTCGTTTTGAAAGCTTGCATGTTGTGTAAGACAAAAAAAAAAGATAATACACTCAATGTGTCTCCCTATAGATGGTAGCTTGGATGAGTGAGGTATTTGATTGATGTGGCATATGCTTGAGCACTTATTTGGTAGATATGTAAGATGTTAGGGATTTCTTCAAGGAAACGGCTAAGTGTCTTGCAAAAAAACATACAAATTTTTCTAGATTTTTAACAGTCCATCCAAATTTCATTTGAATTATGTCATACGGTCTATGAACCTATTTTGAATGATTTTGAAGACAAGTGTAGACAATATGGAGTGATTTCAATGGAATTTCCATGGACCGTCAAAAATTTGGAAATTTTTGGAGTCCTTTTTTTTCAACACTTAGTTGCTTCCTTTCTATAGCAGCAAGATGGATTTGTGGGTGTGCCTCATGGATTTTCTTTGTGTGTGCACTGACTTGATGGTGATCGGGAACACGGTTGGCACATGTGAGGGAATAGGGGTTTGCATATAGGACACATGAAAGAAAAGACACAAAAATAAATCATGGGTTTGGAAAGAGAAAAATAGTGGATATATTTACAAAGGGGTATGGGGTTTTTAGGAGGGGACAAGACAACTTGTGCCTAGGGAGGAATGCAAAAAAAATACTAGAGGGATCAATACTAAGACAAAAGGTGAGTTTAATGATAGGGAAGTGGTTGTTGGGATTAGGGGTGGTAGTCTTAGGTGTGAGAAGGGAACCAAGGAAAAGGGGAGCTTGATTAGAAAGTGCGAATTGGCGAAAAGATAGGAATTGCGGAAAATTCCTTTCCCATTATTTTTCTTTTTGATTGTTTTTGACTTTGGTGTTATGAAAACATGGAATTAAAGAACATGAAGATTAGCACATATTACCCAGGTTGTGTGTAAGCACAACTTCGTGGGTATGTGTCGATTGAGCTCTTTGAGGAAACTATAGTCTATATAATTCATGTTGGTGTGCTTTGGTTCATGTACTTGATTGGGTCCCATGTTGGGTTGTTTAGCAACAACTTTAGTAAGGTAGTCTTCGTAAGTTGTGATAAATTTGTTTGTGTTTAAGATGTACCTCCTTGATTGCTCAATACTTTCTAGAATTTCTTAAATCATGTGTTTAATTTTTCATTTGTCGGGAAGGAGCGAGTACCCATCTAGAAAATTTTCCTCTCATCCTTGGCAATGGAAATCAGTTTTTCTAGTGAAACTAAAATTCCAAAAATATCAATGAAAGAATAGTAAATGCATACTACATTACATCATAGCAGAATATGAGAGTACTCGATGCTTTATTCATTAGCGAGTTCCCATTACAAGTTGTTCGGTCAAGGGAGGACTTGGTACTTAGCGCCCTCTTCTCGACATACATCATTCTATTTATATGAAAAAAATACCTAATGGGTTGTTGGGTACCACACCATCAACAACCAAAGATAATAACAAGAGTCATTACTGAAACTACCAAAGGCCAATAATACAATCATCAACCACTTAACATGTCAACCATAGTTCAAAAAATCGTAAATCGGGATTAATCGGCAAGCCAAATTTTGAATCGAAAATCGGGAATCGGCAAAAATCGGCAAAAAATCGGCAAAAATCGGCAACTTTTAAAAACATTTAAATTCATAAAATATACTTAAATTAAATGTAAAAACAATGTTAAATGATGCGAGAAGTGACTCTATAGAATGCCATATTTTTAAAATCGTTATACAATATTGATTCTTGAATATACTATTATTAATATATAGAATATACAGAATTTATACTTAATAGTTAATAGTATAATACTTAATATTAATATTACAATATACATGCACCATACACTTTATATACACTATACACTATATAGTATTTAGTAATTTACAATTACACTTACGGTATTTAGTTTTACCATTTATAATATATATTAATATATATTATACAGTATTAATAATAAATATTAATATACTATAGTCTAGACTGTATATTATACAGTATTTACTATTACTATTAAGTTATTAACTATTAATATTAATATACACTATTAATATTAATAATAATATACAGTATTAATATTAATACTTAATAATAAATATAAAGTAGTTTAATTTTTACCTGCTGCCGCTGGAAATGGGCACGAAATGACTGAACTGGAGCCACGAACTGGTAAATGCCACGAAATGGAGCCACGAACTGATGGTAATGAGCCACGGATCTGTCGGAAATGGCCTCGCAAAGCAAAATGAAAGTCAAATGCCCTCGCAGTAGTAAACGCAAGTCGCTGTTGCAAAAACGAAGTCGTGGAAAGAGAAAAGAGGATTAAAAAAACGATTTAGTCTATTTTCGTGTTATACCCTAGGCCGCGTTTTTCCCCCCGATTTTCGCCGATTTTAGCCGCGATTTTCAACGATTTTTGCAGGGTTTTTGACCGCGATTTATCGGCGATTCATCAGATTACAAAAATCGCGATTTTTAAGAAGTTTAATCGTTTTGCTAGAAGAACACGATTTATCGCGATTTTTGAATCGGAGATGTCAACTACTAACAAATGTAATTACACTAATAACCATGACAATATTAATGTGATGGTCTACATTATTCCCCCTTTAAACTAGTTGGAGTCCCTTCGATACAATTCATAGATAACTTGACAAAAAAATAAACGAAGAAGGAAGAGGAAAGACATTGTAGATGGAGTTGTTGATGTAGAGATTGTTGTTACGGAACTATTGGATGTTTTTTTGCATTATTTAGACTCTTCAAGATTTACATTTAGTACATGCAAATTTGTTTTGGTTGTCTGCAGTCGTACAAGAGAAGGAACAATTGTTGTTGGTCATATGCATATAGGGCGTATGATTATAGTGGTAATAGTCTGTCTACGACACAAGAAGTCGATAATTGCAAATCATATGGCATGTCGTATGGAAGATCACAAAAGTGTCTATCATATAAGTGACAAAGGTACCACTTGTCATATGGATGGTGATGGTGCAAAGCTGGTGTCCCCAGGATTTCACCCGGAAATCTGGGACTACCCCTTTTTAAATTTTTCGATCTTTTTGAGCGAAGGGTCATGTTTTGCTTTTTGCTTTTTGCCTTCAGTTGCTAGCATTGCTCAAAGGTATCTCCAAGAAGTCATAAAGCCACGTTCGCCAAATACCCATATGCAAAAGCTCACTCAATTCCCTTCCGAAACCTAGTCTGGTTTTATAAAAACTTTTACTTATTTTTATATTAAATAAGTAAAAGTTCATTTAAAAATAGATTGAGCTAAAATTGGGAAATTTAGGTTATATAAAGCACTTTACCACATCATTATTACTTTCACCTCAAAGTGGAGCATTCACCCAGGGAAGAGTTTTTACAGATTAGCTAATTGGAGAGATTTTTCGAGCAATTGCCCTGCAACTTCTTTCAGGTATTTTGTTTTTATTTATTTCTTTTGTGTTTTGGTTTTGGTCTTTCTCCATTTTTCATCTGGTAATCCCCATAGCCTTTTCTTTCTTCCTGCCGGATCTTTTCCTTGGCCTAGGGTTTTGAAGAAGCCATCCATTGTTTTTAATTGCAAATCGACTTGTTCCAGCTATGAGTAATTGCATTCCCGCAGATTTCAAATCAAGAGCAAAGCGTGGATGTCTGAGGCTTTGTCTTCTATTTTGCACGCAGCTGTCCATTCAAAAAGAAAGCATAATCTTCTAAAGGAAATCGTGGATGTTCACAGCCTTGTCTTATCCTTTGCAAGCATCCACTTCCCTTTTATATCCACGCAGCCCCCATCCAACTATCCACGCAGTTTCTAATAAAGAGCAAAAGCAAAACACTTAAGTGAATTGCGTGGATGTGCAGCACCTTGTCTTCTTCTTTGCAAAAATCCACTTCATTCCAAAACCACACAATTCAGTTCCCTTTAAATCCACGCAATTTTATTTAGAAGGAAGGCTCACTTAAGTGGAAATCATGGTTTTAGAAGTCTTTGTCTTCCTCTTGAAAAGAATCCAGCCTCCTTGGTATTCATGCAATTTTTGTATTAAAAAGCACAAAAGAAAAATCACTTAAATCAAATCATGGATGTCTAAGGTCTTGTCTCCCTTTTGCAAAGCAACCTCCTCCTCCAGTATCCACACAACTTTTGAGGGAATGTACGCAATTTTTATAAAAGAAGAAAAGCAAACCACTTAAGTGATATCGTGGATGTTCATGAGCTTGTCTTCCTTTTGCAAAGCATCCACTCATCCTAGTATCCACGCAATTTTTAAAAGCAAAGGAAAATCGTGGTTTCGGGCACTTTGTCTTCTTTCTATTTGCACACAATTCTTCCATCCATTCTCCCTGAAATCAACGCAGCCTTTTATTAAGAATTGGAAACCACTTAAGTGGATTGCGTGGATACCCAAGTCTTTGTCTTCTAAATTGGAAGCATCCAATCAGCCTTCAATCCACACCATCCTCCCTTCCCTGCATCCACGCAGATCTATAAGAAGAAAAACATTTTAAAGAATTGCGTGGATGTCTGAGGCTTTGTCTTCTATTTTGAACGCAACTATTTCCCTCTCCAAGCACGCAGACATCCTTGCATCCCCTCTAAAAGCCCAAATGCAGCCAATATAAATGCATGCAAAGTCTCCCAGTTAAGCCTTCAAAAGCCCATGCATGTTGTTCCCAATCTCCCAGTTGAGCCCACGTTGAGCCTACTTCTCTTTGCTTGCACCCGAAGTAATTCCCAAAATTTAAGGCTGCCCATATGCATAAATAAAAGGGTGATGGGTTGCATTTTTGTCTGAATTGTTTACAGGAATATTTCACTTGTGCACATACTTGAGAAGAATTGCAAAAGCTTCAAGGACAAGAGGTGAAGACATGACAGAGGCAACATCCGCAAGCAAATCACAGTCAGCTGCTCAGGGGGAAATAGATGGAATCATTACTCCTCTCACGGGTAATCCAGTTGAGAAGTTGATAAAAATCTACAGTGATACCAAAGATCTCAAACCCATTTGATGAGAGTCGAATGAGAGTCAAAGGAAAGGAGTCAACCGCATATGGGAGAAAGAGCTTCTCGGATTCAAGACAAAGATATCATTCATATCATTCATTGCTAAAGCGGATGGGGCGGAAGTACAATACATGTTGGATCAGCATACAGAGTATGGAAGAAGAACAAGACTGAGAGTGTTGCAGACTAATTTCTTCTTCTTTTCTCTCTCCTCTTTCTTCTTCTTTCTCTTATTTTCTCTGACAAAGTAATTGAGTAATCAATTAAATTGTAAAGATGAAGTAATTGGGTTAAAAACCATTACTTCAAGTTACTGGAAAAATTCAATTACTTGGAAATAGGTGGCAAACATGCAAAATAGAAGATTCTATTTTAAGTTGAAAATCATCCGTGTCAGGCAAAGAGAATTTTTAGAGGACTCTCAACTGCTTTCCTTTTTCATAGCTTCCACATGCGGAAAATCATTAAAAGTTTCCCATTTGTATTTTCCCTCTATACACTATAAATAGAGGAAGAAGCCTACGGGCTAATCATCAATAATCAGAACTTGTTTAGCAAAGGCTTTTGTAACTGGAGCATTTTTAAGATTTTAGACTTTGTGCTAGAACCCTTGATGTGATTTCTGTAAAAGTTGGGATTGAATAAAAGGTGGATTTCTGAAGAACTTTGCATCTACAGTTCTTTGTTGAGTATCTTAGATCTAGGCTAGAAGTTATTTCTTTCCCTTATTGTTGAATGTTGTGATTTCTCTGTTTATTTACTTTGTGTGGATGAGACAAACTCTGATAACTATTTGTTGATTCAGCACATCTTCCTTCCTTCTTTCCCTACTTCCATTTTTCCCCCTTCTGCAAATATTCCCAACACAGACTACTTGCTACAAAATTACCCATTGTGGTTCACGAGCTAAGGAAATTAAAGTAAAACCCCCAAAAGTAGTTATTAGGATTCACCACTGCAAATAGATAAACATCTTACAGGAGCTTCACCATTAAATGAAGGAGATTTATCTCATGACTGCCTAGGTTTTACGTTGTGCATAAAATCTAGCCAACAAAAATGTTGCACAACGGTTTGGTAGGAGCACATTATGGCCAAAAAAGGAAGCAAGAGTTTGGTTCACCCTTGGTTATGGTTGTATGAATTTATCTTTCACCCTCGGTTATGGTCATACGACTTTATGTTTCACCCTTGGTTAAGCTTTATGTTTCGATTTTTCCCTTTTTGCCCTTGGGATGAATACAAATTTGAAGGCTCAATTTCAAAGTGTGGTCGTTTGGTTCTAAAGATTTCCCTTCATGTTGGTCGTATAATTTCTTATTTCTTAACATTCTCTCTTTCTTGTTCTCCTCTCCTATCTCTTTGTTGGGGAGTCGTGATTCCGTACATAACATTTCAATATCATTAATATTCTAAGGCCTTGCTCAATACAATTTTTATTTAGAGACATTTACTATATTTTTACCTGATTTCCATCCAAGTACTCTGGTTTGACTTCCTCATTCTCAAAAATCTCTAAGATATTAAATGATCCAAGTGACATTATTTTAAACTTCCCCACTTTTCTTTGTCACCTCACATTATTTCTTGGCCAAGAGCTCCTGTTTTGAAATCCCTTTCGAATGTGTTTTTCATGCCAATATTTCTAGCTATTCTACATGATTTCAGTTACCCAACGTGTCATCACCCAACGGTCATCCAGCTCAAGCATATTCGTTGTTTCAGGGTTGTACTTCAGGGAGCCGTACCTCACCTTCTATTAAAATTTTGTCCTTAGACCCCTTGTTCACACTCTTCAAAGTTGGCTTTCTAGATTTCATGTTGTCTACCCGTTCCATTGGAGGGCCAACTTTTTGTCAAACTTTGCATCATTGATGTTATACTCTTTGAACTCGGTGGGTAAGCCGATTGTGATCTTGATGATTCGAAGGACTTGGCATCACCGACGCCTTCTTTTGATCATCTCACTGCAAGTCTTGGCCTTTCACAATCTCCGTAACCTCAATGTTATTACAATCAGGTTGGAACACTTTGTAGTCCCGTGTTTGCCAATAGAAGAAACCATTGAGGGAGTACGCCTCATCCTTGGAGCATGTCTATAACTCCAAGACCCTTCATTGTTTGACTCCATCGTGCACTCAGTGGTTCCCGTCAATCAAGAGTTCTTTAGAGTCTGAATCCGATGAGTCTAATGAGTTTTCTTCCTCACCGATTGCATGATTCTTAAAATTTATGACATACCGTCATTTTTTCAATGGAGGTCAAATTCATTTTTGAGTTAAGGTCAAATTTGGTTTCTATCAACCAATCCTAACCTAATAGTGCATCACGAGTCTTCCTTTTTAGTGAAATGACTATAAAAATTCAACAAAAATGTGATTTCTAATAATCGCCATTTTCCCATTTGAACACTCCATGTTGATTTGCTCCTACCAATTGGAATGCTAGAGGCCACATAATTTTCTTCCCAAGACTCTTTCAAGTTTCCTCTAAAGAACAACGATCAAGAACTATTGTCGATGATAGTATTTGTCGAATTCCAGCCTATAATTTCCACAGTCGAGTTAGTTTCATCAACAGGAGCATATGAGAGATTACTTGGTCATCCGAGAATGGGAGCTCAACTATGGTTCATTTTTTTTTGTTTTTCTCTCACCATGACCCGACAATATACTATTTGACATTATGTGCGTTGTTGTATGCACCATGCCCGATCCATGTCTTGTATGGTAGTAGTTATAGCATTCTTGAGTTCTAAAATGCTTTGCAATAAGTCAACTATCTTCACAAGTATAGTGGTTTGCAAGACTTGTCTTGTAATAGCTTTGTCGAGACTTGAATTTGCTAATCATTGTACTTGTATGTTCAAACTTCATGCGACTAACATCATTCTTTGACCATTGCTCTCTCAATTTCCACCCTTGCTTTAACTTGACCCTTTCCTTCTTTATGCCTAGGTTGGGAATAATTATCTTTCGTCAAATGTGTTTTTGGTAATTTCCATAACCTCTTTACCCTTGGTTACATCAATCATATTGATGTTGGCTTGCTTTAGACAATTTCCATTGTTATGGTTCCCAAGCCCACACTATCATTTGGGGAAATCTCTTGCCTGATGGCCCCATTTATTGCGCTTCCTACACTATACAATTGGTTGTCCTTCGGATTCATACTAAGTCCGACTCCCACCACCACTATTATTCGACATTGATAATTTCTTGACCGTGTGATGGGTCGTGTCAATTGCTCTCTTTGTTTGAACAAGTACTTGTCCACTCTTATTTCACAAACTATTTTGGAAAACCTTGATTGTATGCCCGAGACCTTGAAAAATCTCACGAACATTTTCTCTGGGTAGTTTACCTTAGCGTGACCTTTTACCTTGCAGTAGGTGCACCGAATATCCTTTTCTTTATTCTTAGTGTCTCCCATAAGTTCCTTCACCATTCGAGCATGTCTTTCCTTAAGGCTCGCACCAACAAAGGTTCACTGTCATCTCTCGGAGTTAGGGTCATCTTCTTTGCCTCTTCTCAAGCATGACGATGTCTTATTCTTGCTTTCAATTTCCATGGCTTGGTTGTATGAGCTTTTGTAAGACTAGGGTGGGAACGCCACCATCTTCCTCTCGATGAGGTTACCAATCACTTCTTCAATCCGTCGACAGTTTTTTTTTCTAGTTTTCCCAATATTTATTTGAGTTTATTATTGTAGGCTTGAACATTCTCATGCTGTTGATGGTTATTATAACTTTTAGCTACAATCTCATTATCATCTCTCAAGACTCTAAATTCCTTCTCAAAAATCTTTGTGAGTTTTTCTATGTTACTTTATTCATACTTGGTGCATTTGTGAAGCAATCAATTGCCACCCTCAAAGTGTGGTTTGGAAGCACCACAAGAAAATATGTTCATCTATGTGCCCATTGGCAACCCAGGATAGTTATGTACATGTCCTCCAATGCCATATCGGATCCTTGATCTATCACTAGTGAACTTCAACAACTTGGAGATGGACTTGATGGGGTAACCATGACTATGGTTAAATGTTGCTTTTTTGTGGCTCTGCAGTTAATATTATCCTCCTCAAGTCTCGTGATGGATGTTCCTTTGCTTTCTCAACAAGGACACGTCCCTATGCGCGAACCCCGTAATGTCCCCTTTTCCAAACTAGTTCGATTAGAAGACTTTGAGCCCATTCCACTTCCCGTGGGCAAGAAGGAAATAAGAAAGGGGAGTAATTGTCATGTTTTTAGTTATTTTTGTGAGCATTGCATTCTTCGTTAGTAGTTTTTTATATAAAGTTAGGTTGTCTTCATATGAATTAACTTCATACCTTTGGTTGTCTTCATATGTGTTTGGCATGTCTTCGTGGCTCTTACCATCATCAATTTGCTCCACATTGACTGCTGTTAGGATAATTCCAGCAGGCTGAGAGTGATTATGGGCACCCGAAATTGCCCTTTCTTCATGGTTATGACCTCCAACAATGCCATCCCCTTGTTCCTTTCCCAAATCTGATTTTTTTCTACAAATATTCAACCCTATGCAACCATTAGACACCAACAATTTATCATCAAACACTAAAATATTTTTACCTTGAGTTGTATGCTCATTGATCTCTTTCTCCTTTCTTGGCTTGTGCTCCACTATTTCACCAAACCCTTGTGTCTCTATGGTGCTGTTTGGAAAATCAACCAAGAGCTCCACTTTGGCAAGAGTGTTGGGGGTTTCTAAGACTCCCACGGCTGCTCCCTCTTAGTAACCAGCTGCTGCAATAGTTCTTCCTCAAGTTCCATAGCCTCTTCTTGCTTTGCCAACAAGATGGGGCTCTTCTCCTCTAGGGTTGGGATATCCTTCCCATGACCCTTGTGCATGGCTTGGAGCTTGGACCAGTTCCAATGCCCATTCTATCTTTTCTCCATCCTACAAACTCGGAAAATGATAGGGCATCACGAATAACTTCCGAAAGGGCTTGATACTCCTCAAAGCTAGCTGCAACATTGTTAACCTTTGAAACCCTAGGCTCTTCCTTGAATGTCCTTCCCCTTTGTAGGTTTTGCATGGTGAGGGTAAGAGAGTCCAAGGTGTCTGCTAGTCTTTCTTGCATCTTCATCATTTTGTCCATCTTTTCTTCACCTCGCAAGAAACCCTCAGGCTGGGAAGACCGATGCTTTGATACCACTATAATGTCCCTTTCTAGGGCTGAAACACACAAACAAGGAAATCACACAAACCCCAAACTGAATGTAATCTAAATTTTATAACAAATCCAAAATTAATTGAAACCTAGCAACGACTTGTGTTGGCTAGATTTTCTGCATAGCTGAAAACCTAGGCAGTCATGAGATAAATATCCCTCATTTACCGGTGAGGCTCCGTGTAAGATTTGTCAATTAAATATGCTAGTATCTATTTGGGGGTATTACTTTAACCATGTAGCTCATGAACCATAGTTGTATAGTTTTGCAGCAAGTAGTTTAAAGAAAGGAAATATCTAAAGAAGGAAATAATAAAAACACGAAAAGAAAGAGGGAAGATGTGCAACCCAATCAACAGACACGAGTTGATTGCATGCACATAGACAGAACCAATAGAATTATAAGCAAAGGCACTTTCAAATCTAGATCTAGAATAACACAAAGTTTATAAGTAGATCTAAGACAAAAAGTTAGAAACAAAATGCACCGTCGACACAAAGTTCTCCGAAATCTGCTCCTTTCTATTCCTTTGCTTCAAATAGCTATCAGGGGTTTCAGCACAAAGTCTGGAACACAAGAATGTTGCTTACAAATTCGATCATTTACTCAGTAGGTTCTTCCTCTACTTATAGCATGTAGAGGGGAAATTACAAATAGGAAGCTTTTAGTGAACTGGCACATGTGGAAGTTGTAAAGGAAACAACTGGCAATCTCCCTCCTAGAATTTCTCTTTGCATGACATGCATGATTTGCAACTGAAGATAGAACCTTCTATTTTGCATGTCTGCCACCTATTTCCAAGTAATTGACTTCTTCAAGTAACGGTTTTTAAACCAATCACTTAAGTTTTATAATTTAATTGATTGCTCAATTACTTTAATCGGAGAAAATAAAAGAAAGAAGAAAGATGCAACCCTCTAGTCTTGTTCTTCCATATTCTCGCATGCGCTTGATTCTTTTCCTTAATTCTCACCAAATTGGATCTGGAAGCAGTTGGATCTGGAAGCAGTTGGATCTGGAACCAAGTGACTGCGATTTTCTTGTAGGTATTTCCTTTAACTTGTCTTCGTTCTCATCCTTGAAGCTTTTGCAGTTCTTCTAACTCATCATTTTTATTTTTAATTGCATATGAGCAATTAAAAATTTTGGAAAGCACTCCGGTGAATGTAAATTCAATGAAGGCTTCAATTGGAAGATTAGGAGCACATGCATAAGATCCTGGAAGGAATTTTTCATGCACTGACTTCTACATGGGCTGCATTAGAAACAAGAGGATGAATTTTTGCCGGAAGCCTTTGCAATTATGAGATCTGGATCTGGATCTGGGCCTATTGACTTCAACAAATCTGGAAGCTATGCATGATTTTGCTGATCCTTTTCTTTCATCATGCTTTGCCATGGCCGGAGCAATCTTTGTCTCGAGAAATTCTTTTTCTTTTATTAGGTGGAATTCTTTTCAATTGGTGCGATCGACAATTTCTTGATTCGAAGGACATATTCAATGTACCTGACATTGATTTGCACTCTCTTTCACTTATATGAGCACCTGTAATGAATACCCGAGCACTCATAATTAACAAGGCTTAAATCAAGCTCCTCCAACCCTAGGTGCCAAACTTTGAAGCTTCCCAAAGAAAGGAAAATAAACTTCAATGCAAAAATCCTCCTTCCTTAGGCACCAAAACTGTCCGGGCCTTTGCAAAAAGAATTAATTACACCTTCACTTATGGCAGCCCATGCTTATATAACCTTCAGCATTCTATAATTAATAATTGCCTCTCCTATTCGTAGCAATTAATTAATAAACAAACATGTTTATTCCTCCAACTTGGGCGCCCAAATTTGCATGCTCATGGCTGCCATTAAATAAATTAATTTAATTTATTTTTAGCATGCTACCTTCAGTTCTCTTTGGCTTGTCTTCATGCATTGACTTTCCTTCTATTTATGGCGCCAAAATTGGGTGAATAAACATTAATAAATATTATTAAATGCATTGTTATTCACCCAAGGTGGGTCGCACTTTTTGGCAAGGGTGAATTCTAAAAATAAGAAGTCAACTTCTGATGGGAATTTTCACCCTGCACTGCAGCTCTAAAAATCCCTTCTTCCACTTAAGTGATTTGACTTTCATAATGGGAATTTTTACCTGTCAAGGCAGGTAAGAAATTCCCACTGGTGCTTTAAGTGATTTTTCTTTTATAATGAGAATTTTTACCTGCAAGGCAGGTAAGAAATTCCCGCCTGCCTGCCACCTCTAATATTCCCATTGCAGCTTAAGTGACTTTGACTTCATGGGAAAAATTACCCTGCTAGGCAGGTAAGAAATTCTGCTTGCCTATCACTGCCAAAATTCCCACTGGCAGCTTAAAGTCTTTCTTCAAAAAGTGCGACTTGCATGAAAGATAGCTCTTTTCCAAAAGTGCGACTTGCATTGTGACTTTTGCTTTTAAAATTGTGTGAGAATTCGTCACTTAGGGCAGCATGGAAATTGGACGCGGAAGGCAGCCTTGAAAATTGCGACTGGCATAAAAACAACATTTCTTTCCTTTTTTGGATTTTTGGTGAAGAAAACACAAGCATGGAATAAAATTTGCCATTTTTGGAAAGGGTCAGGAAGATGTAGTAGCAAAAACTTGCATGTGCCGTAACTTTCATTCCGTAGCTCCGTTTTAGGTGTCATTTTCTCTAAAAGTGCATATCTTCTCGAGCTCTACGCATTGATGGAAATATTTTTCTTATTTTCATAAAATCCATTTATTCCAAAAAAATGCGACTTGCCTAGGAGAGGCTTTTTGTGCACGACTTCGTCTTTTTAAAGAGAAGTGACTTCTGGCTGATTCCTTCTGGCATGGCGGCCGTAGATGATCTCCAGATACTCCAGGCAAGAAAACAAACTGTACTGGCGAAGGAATTGACCTAGGGGAATTTCACAAAGAAAAACACGCAAAAAATAATAAAAACGAAAAACATTGCCAGAAGTCACAGACAAAGCCCAAGATTCATTCTGGTGAAAACCCTACTGGTATATGTGAATATTGACATGCAAAACTTCAACAGGGTTAAATCGGAGCACAATTTACTTCAAACAGGGCTTTAAATAATTAAATAAAAATTTCCTACAGACAAAACTGGTGAAAGGATAAAACGAGTTTCGGCATCTGGGTATTTGTTGAAATTGGCTCATATGATTCTCTAGGATTATGTTGACGTAATACAGGCATTTTCTAGCAATAAAAACACAAAACGACCCGTTATTTTAAAAGTACGAAAAAATTTCAATATGGGGTAGTCTCAAATTTCAGGTGAAATATGGGGACACCAAATTGAAATTTACATTTTACTGACATCGAGACACCCATCAAACAAGCTGAAATTAGATGTACTAATGCTTTTCCAAATTATATATAATTAATGGAACCAATACCAAGCCAAAACAACCCAAAATATGTGTCTCACTGCTGCAATTTTTTTGACGGTAGAAAGTGCAGTCCATAAAAAAGCTAAAAGAGGTCTCCAAACCCCAACAATTACAAAATATGGAAGATACCAGACTTAGAAAAGATCAAAAATCTGAAAAATCAACTTATAATGAAGTTTCGTGCCCTAGAAGGCACCCAAATGCACTCTAACCCTAGTCGTTCCGTAGGAGAGGGGCTCCAAACAATGCGAAAACCCTTGAAATGACTTATCCTTGATGCCCTAGTTACAAACCAGCAAAATGGCCTTCACACCACCAACTTGGAGACTTTTCGTTCTCCAATATGCCACAAGGAAGGGTTTCGTCCTCCTTGGATGCCACACTAATGGATTTTCGCCCTTAGTGGAATTGGATTAGAGCAATCAGCCCTAGAACCAAGTAGAAAAGTATATATGCCAAAATTGATGATGAAAATGAGCCTATGTGACTCCCTTTATACCCCTTTGGTGGCGCCAAAGGTCTAAGGGATGAATTACCCCAAGACCGACCTCTTTGGAAGCTTGCTTTATTTTCTATTTTCACTTTGGGAGCTCTCCAACCCAACCGACCTGCCTTAGAGAGGAAAATACAAAAGAAAAACATTAATAGTAATGAAAGAAAACATAAATGAAACCCAAGGACTTCCCTTGTTCAATTTCTTCTTGGCCACGAGAAGAAAAATGGGCAAGAAGTCTTCAAATGGGACTAATTCGAAAAAGGGGACATTACAAACTAGGTTGTTTTATACCCTTTTTATGACATTATTTCTATCCTAGATTATTGTTTGATGCCCTATTATATTGATCTTGCGCTAGCATTCTAACTGGTCTTTTGCTTTTTCGTGCCCCTGACGAGGCTAGTTGTCCCCTTTTCCAGGGCATTACTAATATATCGGTTGGTCTCTTTCATTTGCATTATAACCCCTTGGCATGCCTAGTGCTACAAGTTGGAGTCTTATTTAGTCTTTAAATGTGCATGTAGGTTAGTTACTCTTTATTATTTAATTAGAAAATAATAAAGTGCACATTAAGTGAGTCTTTTAATATTTTAATTAAGTTTTATTTGTTTTCCCTCCAAAGGGGAAATGGTCGGCCATTTGAATGTTGCACCCCTTATGTTATAAAAGGAGGTTGCATGGCCATTTTTGGCATGTTGATTTGATCATTTATGTCTCTCCATGCTTGGAGAAATGGGATGTATGCCCTAGCTCTCATTGTGCTCTCTCTCTCTCTCATTCGACTTGGAATTGAAGCAAATCTGATTTTGATAAGGATCCATTTGTGTGTGTTGCATCTAGTGTGTGGCGAATTGCTTGGAAAATAATTCCTTGCCCTAGAGAATTTATTTATGGTGCAAATCTGATTATTATTACATGATTTGGAGCATATTTGTTGGTTTTCAAATCTGCTATGTTTTGCAATTAATTTCATAATTTTTGGAGATGATTTGATGCCCTAAATGTGTTGGGTGACCTAATTTTTAGGGAAAAATTAGGGTTTCATGTTTGTTGTGCAAAAACTAATTTTGGAATATTATTCTTCATATTTTTGTGGCCCAAAATCCAAAGTTTGAAGGTTTTTGCTTGATTGGTTAAGCGGGAAATAATTTTAGAAGTTGCAGCAGTTTGGGGTTGGATTATTAATTGTTTGTGACACATTTTGATGCTTAAAAATTGTGGTTTCAGTTCAGATCTGTTCTTGGCATTTTTGTGCATCAAAACAAGCTTTTGGAGGGTGAAAACAGTTGAGGGAAGTGCTGGTTATTAATTTTTAATATCTAACCTAGCTGCCTAGATCTAGAAGTTTAGATGCTATTTTGAAGGGGTTTAAGTGCTTAGAAAAATCTGATCTTTAGTTCATTGGAAAGCTCTAAAATTCTAGTTTATTATGCACTTGGTTTCATGCAAAAATATGGAGTAGTGATTGAGTTATGAATTTTTGAAGTTTTCAGTTGTTGGCAACTGTTTCAAATTAATTCACTGCTGTAATAAAAATCAGAATTGAGAAGAATAAAAATTTGATTGTCTCCACCAATCTAGCTCACCACCTTGACCACTTCCAACCCCATTTGGGTTGTAATTGGTTGACATTGGGCTATTTTAGGTTGATTCAAAAGGATTTAATCTTTCTTGGTTCAATTTGGGTTGAAGTTGTAATTTTCTATTTGTCCAAAAAGGGGGCATCACAACCACCAACTTGGAGACTTTTCGCTTCTCCAATATGCCACAAGGAAGGGATTCGTCCTCCTTAGATGCCACACTAATGGATTTTCGCCCCTTAGTGGAATTGGATTAGAGCAATCAGCCCTAGAACCAAGTAGAGAAGTATATATGACAAAATTGATTATGAAAATGAGCCTATGCGACTCCCTTTATACCCCTTTGGTGGCGCAAAGGTCTAAGAGATGAATTACCTCAAGACCGCCTCTATTTGGAAGCTTGCTTTATTTTCTAATTTCACTTTTGGGAGCTCTCAACCCAACCGACCTGCCTTAGAGGGGAAAACACAAAAGAAAAACATTAATAGCAATGAAAGAAAACTGAAATGAAACCCAAGGACTTCCCTTGTTCAATTTTTTTCTTGCCACGGGAAGAAAAATGGGCAAGAAGCCTTCAAATGGGACTAATTCAAAAAAAGGACATTACTTAATAGGTTGTTTTATATCCTTTTTATGACATTTTTTCTACCCTACATTATTGCTCAATGCCCTCTTGTATTGATTAATGTAGCATTCGAACCTTGTCTTGTTCTTTTTGTGCCTTGACAATGCCAGTTTGAACTTCTTCCTTCTCTTCTCGGTTTCTTGCTTGCCTGTGATATCAATGTTAGAATGTGGAGAGAGAAAGAATAAAGAAAGATTAGAATTTACAAATAATGAATGAAGAGACACTTTTTGGCATGCACATGTTATTCATTGTGTGTCCGTCAAAACAAATATTATGTGAGAGATGGTTACAAAATAGTTGAAGTGGTTACAACCGTTTATTAGTTAACACAACTAATATTAATATAATTCTAATTTATAAGCTTTACATTCTAATAGGATCAATGTTCGCTTCATCCCATTCTTCTCAAGAGTGTAGGTATTGGTTCTACCATCATGTATGGTCTTTCTATCAAATTGCCACAATTCACCCAACAACACATGGCATAATATCTATGTGCATGATATCACCGAAAACTTTATCTTTAGAATATCCAATCTAAACATTAACCAAGCATGTGTCACTCACCAAGATTTGATGCCCTCTTCACCACCAAAACTCCTTGCGTGGATTTGGTGTGTGATTCCCTTCAACATAAGCTCTTATACCATCTCATTTGACACCAAATTATTCGTAACTACCGCTATCAACAATGACCTTTCAGCACTTATCTCCAGATTTGCAAATGGTTTGGAAAAGACTCTTTGTATCAGTCCATCCACCTCATTTTCGGCTTTACAACAGTTTCTTCTTTTTAAGAGCTTCTCCATGATTGGATAACACAACAGACTTGTACAATATGAGTGCTGGCCTTATTTCTGCTACCGCTGTTGTCTTGTGCTTGTGGGCACTCATAAGCTCGGTGACTGGCTTGTCTGCATTTAAAACATGTTCCTATGATTCCTCTTCTCCTGTTATACTGTTTTCTTCCTCTAGAAAGATATGATCTTCCTCTTGGTGCATGATTGTGGTTGTGAGAAGTGTTAACTTTTCTGTCATGTGCGTGTTGTCGTCTTCCAACATTTGTTTGGTCTCTTCCCCTTAAAATTCTGCCTCTTCCTCTTGTTGTACTTTGGCATCTCCTCGACAACTTTTCTTCGGCCCCTAATGCAAATCCATGATAATTCTTGTATGGCGTAAATGTGGCCATACTAAGCTCATCTTGTATGTTCATTCTCATCCCATTTATGTATCTTGCAACCTTTTCTTAATTAATCTCATGGTGACCTGACAGTACGGTTATCTCGTAGAACTGCTCACTGCAGTCTTTCATGTTGAGCTCTCTTTGCCTCAAGTTCTACAACTTTTTCAGTTAAGTCTAATTGATAGTCCATGGGTAGAAACTTGCCCTTCAATTTGGCAACCATTCTATCCCACCGGTTAATATTTTCCTTGCCTCTTCTATTGGTTTTGATTTGCACTTCCTTTCACCATGGGATTGCATGACCTTTCAACTTCGTTAGAGAAACTTTCACCTTCTTTGGGTCCTCCGCATCATCAAATTCAAAGTATTTAATCTTTGTGAGCCAATCTATCAATTCCTCTGGATTCAAATTATCTGAGAAGCTGGTAACTTCCATCTTGGTTCCACTAACAATCCTTGAGATGCTCTAGTGAGTGTATCTTCTCCTGCATCAAGCTGCCACTCATGCTTGCACTGACTCTCTATCTACATTTACCTCTTTTTCTTCATCTTCATCACTTGCATCATCTCTTGGAATTAACCCCATTCTTTTGTCTGCATCCACAACATTCACTCTTGCTTCCATTTCTCTTAGCTTTCCAGCTACTTCATCTAGTCTTCCAGCTATGTTGGAAAATGCTCTTCTTGGAGACATCTTGACACTCTTTGTCAATAACAACTTACTGTTGTAATCCCTCTGATTATAGTCCTTTTTAGAAATTACACTCTCATGAACTGGATTTAAAACCAGCTTTGATACTAGCTGATGCAATCAAGGATGGGGTGTCTATTGAACAACCCATTCCTTGCAATTGTGGACCAACTCGTTCAGCCATAGGATCACTAAAACAAGCGTACACAAGGAAAGAGACTAAAACCACACTTTATTTGATATTTATGACAAATTACATGCTTCTACAATCCCACACAATAGTAGTTTACCCTTGCACTAAAAACATGAATAAGAATCATACAAATTCAGTCCTGTTTTGGACTTGATTTCACTCCTCACACTTCTCTGCTCCCTCTGAACTAGTTCCTTCTTTTGCAAACATGAACACACCTAAATCTCCTCTGCTCTATCTCCAACTGATGTTTCTAACTGCTTTACTGAATCTTGGAGTGTCTCTTCAAACTCCTCGCTTCTTGAAAATGCTCCAAAAACGACAATTTTCATCATTTTGGCTGTTATTCTGCATATGTGTCTGCTGTGGATGAAACTGCTGCCTAATGCAGATCAACGATAATGAAACCGTCGGGGCGGTTATGTAACCATTAATGCAAAATGGTGTTTTTGTAACTAATGCATGCAGTAATCGTAATTTTGTCATGAGACAAGGAACACCCTGTCTCTGCCTTGAAACCACTTTCATTCTACTTCTTGAGCTTCAAACAAGAGGCTTTGGGATGCTTTCTTGACCCCTTCGGACCTTAATGCTGTGTTGCTGAAACAAACATGGAAACAAACAACAACGTGTGACTATCTCTTGTTGGTTGATGCAATATTTCCAGCCAATTGACTCAGATGCTCCTGCATCACAATCATATTTAATAGTGATTTTCAAATATTTCTCAGATATTTGTTATTAGCTCTCTTTGGAAAAAATCCTTGTATTGTGGGTAAGAATAAAGCTATATAAATAATCATTTTAAGAGCATGTAATTGTGATATATATAAATAGCAAGTGTATATTGATATTTGAATAGTATCATTACCCTTGATAAAAATCCCTTGGGTGAAGTATAAAATACAATAAAATTGACGAGACATTGGGGGCCTACCACGACACTCAATTGGTTGTAAGTGATGCCCACTATTATTTCTTTGTGTCAAATGTATTTAAAGATTGAGATAGCTTGTTAAGTCTTCTGCACTATTATCATACATTCCAGAATTGAAACTGTTGAGTGAGAAAAGAGACTAATGAACAATCATAGGTTGAAAGAGACCCTAACCATTTGTATTTATCTTGATAACACTTCATGATTGGAATTAAACCCTTTCATAGAACCTAGACTGTGTTTCATGAAGAGTACCGTACAGGTACGGATACAGTATGCTGAAACAATTTTTCTTTTTTAAAACAACCTAGGGTACGGTATGCTGTGGGTACATTCGTACAATATATTTTAAAAAGTAAAAATATAAATATATATACAAATTTAAAGAAAACAACAAGCTTATAGTCTCAGCAGACCTATAAAATATTAGAAGCCAACAACAAACTTATTATGAATTAGAAGCCATCTAAAGCAATATTTCTTTGACTGAATACAATAAGACCGCAAAACATTAAATCTATGAGTCCATCTACTAATGGGCTCACAAACATTCCACTTATTGTTAAGGCCCGGGGAAAGGTTTGGGGAGAAGGCAATTTTTTCATATAGTTGTTTGGAGGTAGCCTCTTGGAGAGGGGGCCCTTTGAACCACCTCATAGTATCCCAAAAGTCATTCTCATCCTCCATAATTAGTCCAGTAGAGGGAGCTGTGAAAGCATTTCTGAGCATTGTATACTAAACTGAGATTTAGGAAGCTTATAGAAAGCTTTAAGGTTTGTCCATTCCATTCACTTCCCAAGTTTGTACAAGTCATGAAATATTTTAATTCCTTTCTCAAACCAAAGGAGGGCAGAGCATCCTCTTGTCAAGGCAAGGATCTTGTCATTATATTTCAGATTCGATGAAATCGATTTGTAGGCTTGGCACCTAGTGTCAAAGGAAGAGAAGATAGGCTGCCAAACCACCAAATGCTTCACTTGTTACTGTGCCTTCCAAATTGACTGAAGAATAAAGGACCCATGAGGAGCAACAAGAAATCCCCCAAATAGTAAGTCAACCAAATGAAGTCCTTTTCATCTCTCTTGACCCTTCGGAGCCTATTGGCAATATTGAATCTCACACGAACTTTCCAAGGTTCAATTCGAGTCAAAGCCCTCAAATTATTTTTTTTGCACTTTAAAAAAAATGTGTGGGTACATACCCACAGGCCCCAGTCCCTGGTTACAGATTTCCATACCAAGGACATACGCAGCATACCCAAACCGTACTCGTACCAAGTATGTATTAGGCCTGGTACAAGGGGGTACTTGGCATTTCCGGGCAGTCTAGCATAGATCATTAATTGAAGATAATGCTTTGAGAGAGGCTCCAAGATACAAGCCACTATCGCACCTAGTGTTATACGGTGGAAGACTAGAGATGTGCAAGGCCTCATCTCCATATAAGATACGGAAATTGCACTATGAATGCATTTTAGTAACCATAGAATGAAGTGTTCATGTTAATCAGGTGTGTTTTTGTAATTTTACTCTTTGTTATAGGTGAAGAAGAGCTGATACATTATACTTTAAATTTTACGCTAGTCGATTTATTTGCAAGCGTAATGGAAGGTTTACATTGGAAATTGATCCTCTTTTAATTTAGGGTACAAGTCTAAGTTCATTGCTTCTCAGCCCTTGTAAATTTAACTTAATATCCTCATATGCAACTCACCCTTTTCCTATAGCTATTACATCCCTAATAAATGTGTAAACTTAATGATCGCCTGGTATTTTCTCTAGTGCTACACAATTTTTTTAAAATAATGATTTGAACAATTTTGTTGAGGGATATTATCGGGATTCCTTAACTATAAATTGTTTCCAGCCTTAAATTCACCTAATCATCATTTGAATGGTCAGTTTCACTATAAGGATCCCTCCTCAAGGCCCAATCAGACATCTCAGGCCTTAATTGTGGCTTCACCACATAATTTTGTCTTTATATCTAAATTACATCATATAGCTAAGGAGTTTAAACACCATAAAGGCCTGATGGAAACTTCATTGGCTCCCTATGGATGCTTGTGGGAAAGGAACTTGAGTTGAAACTATTACCTTTTTTTCTTGATTGTGCTATTTGCACATGTTACATGTAGCAAGGAGCTCGGATTCATGCTCGCCTCCATTGGATCCAAGAGGGAGATGAGGGTTTTTAAAAAAATATTGATTTCTTGAGAAGGAAAATATATTGTGAATATATTTTTGGCCTTAGTAGACCGGATGGATCTTTAGAAGAGGACCCATTAGGAATCGAATTGTTGTTTCAACAGATTGTTTTCAGCTTATTCACACTTGCCTGATGTTCTAGCAGCTCGTAATTCTCGCCTCAGGTTGATTCCTATCCAAGTTACAGCTTGTGATCACAGGAAACTCAATTCTGATTTTTCCAAAGAATAATTGTATACAACTCTTTCTTCAATGCAGAATGGAAAATCCCTTGGGCTTGATGGAATCCCTTGTGAATTCTACAAGGAAATGTGGGGCACTGTTGGGGATAATTTCAGTTTAGCAAGTGAAATACTCTCTTCTAGATTTTTGTTTGAATTCCTTAATCAAGGCTTAATTAAAGTGGTCCCTAAATCTTCAGCGAAAGATACTATTGGTGGATGGAAGCCTATCACTCTTTCAAGTGTAGCTTATAAGATTCTTGCCAAGGCTCTAGCGCTTTGAAATATGAGCATTGCTGTCCTGATTGTTCGTCACGAACAATGGTTTTTTTAAGGGTGCTTTATCCTGGACACGGTTCTATCTATGTGGGAATCTATTGATTGGGCAAAGGAGTATGGAGAACATATTCTCTTCCTCAAAATAGACTTTGATAAAGCTTATGACCAAATAGATTGGAATTTTCTGAAATACTTCTATGTCTTGGTTTTGGATCAAAGTTTGTGAACATGGCAAACACTTTATTCTCTTGACCTCTTCCTTTGTTTTTGTCAACAATGTCCTTTACCCACTCATAGTGCTTCACCGCGCCATACGGTGAAATATCTCTTTCTCAAAATTAACATGTCGAAGACACTTAGCCCTTTCATTGTTTCCAGGACAACTAAAGGGATAAAAAAGGAAACTAAGTCCTAATTAATTAATTTTAAAGTGCATGATAAAATTTTATCATAAGCACTTTAATTAATTTATTAGTGACAAAATAAAAAAAAGTTACTTTATATTTTAATTTCCCCTAGAGGATAAATGCGACCCATATGGGGATAGAAAATAAGGGGATAAGAAATATTAAATAAAATAAAGTAGGAGGAAAATATTTAATGAAGAGAAAGGAGTTGATTGGTCCTTTTGTGTGGCAAAGAGGCCAAGGAAAATTATAAAAGCAAGTCGCCATGCATGGAGGAGATCATCTTTTGACATCTTATATTTTTTGATATTTGGTCTAAGCTTGCATGCTTTCCAATTTTACTCCAAAGGACGAAAACCCTTTGTAGTTTTGCTTGAGAGGACGAAATCCCTCTTTAAGCTTAGGAAGAAGAACAAAAACTCTTCTCCCTTTTTGAGAGGAAGCTCTAATCAAGGGTTTTTACTACTTTCCAAGGTTCTACTTTAGATTTCCGAGTGGTTGTTGAAGGGAAAAGTTGCAGATTTATATTGTTCCAGCTAGGGTTTGAAGACACAAGTGTTGGGGCATATTTCTACCTTCAAATTCAGCCAGATCTAGGGTTATCTACACCCTTGTGGGTGGAGTTTGATACATTCTAGGGCACGGCTGTCCCAGATCTCATCACCAACATCTTTGTCATATTTTTAGAGGCCAAAATCAGCTGAGTTGCATATTTTTTGGGCTGAGGAAACTCTGTTTTCAGTCTTGTCTGAGAGTTGTTCATCTGCAGATTTTTATAATAAATTTCAACCCTTCATTTGATTCAATTTGGTAATTTTCTAATGTTTTGTCTTTATAAAAATTGTTGATCATTCGGGATAGGAATTGAGTTGTTTTACTCCAAATTTGGTGGATTTCTATTCCTAGAGCTAGTCGCACTCTCCAGTAATAATTTAGATCTGCATTATAAAATTTTGTACATCTTATACAACTCGCTATTTTGATTGGGATTTTTTGCTATTCCGTTTGGGGTTAGAAATTTGTCCATTGGGGACATTACAGTGGTATCAGAGTAGTGTATTCTCCTAGCTTGTGAAGGCAAAAAAATCAGATCCAAATGCAGAAAGTGTAATATCCCCTTCCCAATCGAAGACCTTTGGCCTATTTTGTCAACCCGACGACCAAAGGAAAAATATAAGGGTGACTTGAGATTTAATAATTATATTATATTGTGCAAAAAAAAATTTAAAAAAATATTATAAAAGCGCATATAATGAATTAATAGGCTTAACATGAAATTAGAACCTAAAATAAAGCTTTAAAAATAGAGCACTTATTAAATTTTTATTTTCTAGGGGAAAAATGCGACTTGATCAAGGAGGATAAAAAATATAAATAAAAGCACCACAAGCTGATTGGTGGCTTTTTAGGTTTCCATTGGGTCACTTCTCTTTAAAAGGGGAAGAAGTCGACTTGTAAAGGCATTCCAGATTGATTTGATATTTTCTCTTCTTACATTTGAAGCCTTGAGATTTTTGCATATTAATCCAAGGACAAAAACCCTTCGGATTGAATCTAGAAGAAGAAACCCCTCTTAGAGCTTTAGAGGAATTTCCACACAGGATTTTCCAGTGGGACTACACAGATTTTTGCTAGTTTCCAACGAGTGTATTGAAGAATAAGGGTTATCTTATTTTCTTCTAGTGGAGCGACCCATCTTTTGGCTAGTTCTCAATGTTTTGAAGCTATTTGAGGTCTGAAATCCATTGTTGCTTATTGTACTAAATTTTGGGAATCAAAATAAATTAATTTCAGAATTTTTGGATCTTATTCGATTCCCTAAATGTGTTGGGAGACCTACTTTTAGGGAAAAATTAGGGTTTCATTTTGGCTGTGCAAAAACTAATTTTGGAATATTATTCTTCATATTTTTGTGGCCCAAGATCCAAAGTTTCAGCTCATTTGGACTTCTCTAGCAAAAGATATGAATTTTTGAAGTTATGTTGCAGACAAGATTTTTAAATCAGATTTTCTAAAAATTATTGTTCAAAAAATCAGATTTTCTATATACTTGGGCTGCTAAAAATACAAAGATCAGTTTAGCATAAAAACATAATTTTTTGGGTGCTAATTTTGTTGGGTTTTATACATAACCCTAGTTGCATTTTCCTTCAAAAATTCAGATCTGCAGTGTTTGATTTGATAAGTAATTTATTATATTGCTCCTAGGATTTGGATTTGGGCAAAATCCAAATCTCAGGAGCAATATAATAAATTACTTATCAAATCAAACACTCACAGAATCTGAATTTTGAAGGAAAAACTAGGGCTATGTATAAAACCCAACAAAATTAAGCACCCAAAAAATTATGTTTTTATGCTAAACTGTGAAACTTTGGATCTTGGGCCACAAAATATGAAGAATAATATTCTAAAATTAGTTTTCACACAGCCAACATGAAACCTAATTTTTCCCTAAAAAGTAGGTCACCCAATACATTTAGGGCATCAAATCAATTCCAAAAATTATGAAATTAATTTGTTTCAATTCCCAAAATTCAGTACAATAAGCAACAATAGATTTCAGACCTAGAATAACTCCAAAACACCTGACAACCAGCCAAAAGATGGGTCTCTCCACTAGAAGAAAATAAGATAACTCTGCTGTAATTTTTATTCTTCAATACACTACTGGAAACTAGCAAAAATCTGTGTCCCACCGGAAATCCCTCCAAAGCTCTAAGAGGGCTTTCGTCCTCTAGAGTCAATCCGAAGGGTTTTCGTCCTTGGATTAATTTGCAAAAAGCTCAAGGCTTCAAATGCAAGAAGAGAAAATATCAAATCAATCTGGAATGCCTTTACAAGTCGACTTCTTCCCCTTTTAAAGAGAAGTGACCCAATGGAAACCTAAAAAGCCACCAATCAGCTTGTGGTTCTTTTTTCTATTTTTTATCCTCCTTGATCAAGTCGCATTTTTCCCCTAGAAAATACAAATTTAATAAGTGCTTTATTTTTAAAGCGCTTTTCTAGGTTCTAATTTTATGTTAAGCCTATTAATTCATTATATGTGCTTTTATTATTTTTTTGCACAATATAATAGAATTAATAAAACTTAAGTCACCCTTATATTTTTCCTTTGGCCGTCGGGTTGACAAAATAGGCCAAAGGTCTTCGATTGGGAAGGGGATATTACGAAAGGAACAATGGATGAGCGTGATTAGAGACCTCCTCCTACGGATAATCTACGCTACATGCATGAGGTGATTACAAGAGCCAAAGAGAATTGCAGCAGGCTCGAGAGAATCTCAAAGGGAAAGCCAAAGAGAAATGCACTAGGTCTTGAACGAATTTCACGGGAGATGTGTGATGCATTGATAGGATCTATTATGGACTTGGCTAAGGCTCTACATGGACACAATGATAATATATCAGGTAACCAAGGTGCCACCAACAATGGCAAAGGAATCTCATTTGAACTGACAAAGACATCCACCAAGCCTCCACATCGGATATTGAGCCAAGTTCCTTCAAAAGAGGAACAACCACTTGACCTAGACCCTCCAAATGATATGATATTGATGGCATAGAAGCATGGGGTGAAGAGTATGCAACCCTCGGTTTTAGAGTAAGACATGTCTTTTAGCGATGTTTGCGAGTTGAAGAATAGTAAAGGAACAAAAAGAATAGAAGATCTAAATAGGTACCATCAAAGTTGCAAAAAATTGAGAGGGACCAACCCGTAGAGGTTTCCACCATGCAATTTGAAGGAGAAGAATCTTCAATAGAAAAAGGCATGACTTCTAATGAAAAAAATGTTTGTATTAGTGGGGAAGGCAAAGAGGAACAATCATTGTTTGTTGGATGCAAAATTGAAAAATATGTTTCAGTCCAAAAGGTACCTATCAATATTCAAAAGAACGAGTCATTGCCATATGGGATGGATTTACTAAGCCGTAGTGTTAATGAGCATGAATTTGTTTATTCTTGTTCCACTTGTTTTCTGTCTAAAATCATGAGTCCCAATAAGGGTAGTGTTATTTTAAATATTTTCGACATTTCCAAATTAGAAACAGCAGTTAAATGCTTTGATGATCTTCTTTATAAGGAGGTTATTAGTAGCCGGGATGTATTGCATCATCTTCATAGTGTGTTATTACAGAAATTCTATCATGAGGATATTGACCTATTGTGGACAAGAATGATAAGGATTTGGTACAACAAAGTCAAGATATCATGAAGACAAGAGGAAATGAAGATCTTGATGACATTGCAAGGTATGAAAGGAATGATAATATGTCATATTTATTGCTGCATATTCAGATTTATTTTCCTCATGAGAAGCATGATAAGTTAGAGGATCAAGTTTGCAATATGGAGTATGTTGAACCCTTAATTCAAATTCATTTCTATGAGCATTAGGAGAGCTATATATTTTGGCAAGAGCTCTCTCATTTGACAGGTACAGGATCTAGACTATGGGAGCACTACAACATGTTTTACATCTTGGACATGGCATTTGGGCATATGAGCTTGCAATTGCTTGAGGGCAAGCAATTTGGGGAAGGGAGGATTGAAATATCCCTTTCTCAAAATTAACAGGTCGAAGACCCTTAGCCCATTCATTGTTTCCAACGGCTAAAGGGATGAGAAAAAGGGAAACTAAGTCCTAATTAATTAATTTTAAAGTGCATAATAAAATTTTATCATAAGCACTTTAATTAATTTATCATGACAAAATAAAAAAGTTACTTTATATTTTAATTTCCCTAGTGGAAAAATGCGACCCATATGGGGATAGAAAGCAAGGGGATAAGAAATATTAAATAAAGTAAAGCAGGAGGAAAACATTTAATGAAGAGAAAGGATCTAATTAGCCCTTTTGTGTGGCAAAGAGGCAAAGGAAAATTATAAAATCAAGTCGTCGTGCATGGAGGAGAACATCTTTTGACATCATATATTTTCTAATATTTGGTCTAAAAGCTTGTATGCTTTCCAACTTTATTCCAAAAGACTAAAATCCATTGTAGTTTTGCGTGAGAGGACGAAATCCCTCTTTAAGCTTAGGAAGAAAAACAAAAATTATTCTCCCTTTTTGAGAGGAATCTCTACTCGGAGGTTTCTACTAATTTCCAAAGGTTCTACTTTATATTGTTTCCAGCTAGGGTTTGAAGACACAAGTGTTGGGGCATATTTCTACCTTCAGATTCAGCAGATCTAGGGTTATCTACACTCCTGTGGGTGGAGTTTGATACATTCTAGGGCACGACTGTCCCGAATCTCATCACCAACATTTTTGTCATATTTTAAGAGGCCAAAATCAGCTAAGTTGCATATTTTTTGGGCTGAGGAAACTCTGTTTTCAGTCTTGTCTGAGAGTTGTTCATCTGCAGATTTTTATAATAAATTCCAGCCCTTCATTTGATCCAATCTGGTATTTTTCTAATGTTTTTGTCTTCATAAAAGTTGCTGATTTGTTTGGGATAAGTATTGAGTTGTTTTACTCCAAATTTGATGGATTTCCATTCCTAGAGGTAGTCGCACACTCCACTAATAATTCAGATCTGCATTATAAAAATTTTGTATATCTTCTACAACTCATTATTTTAATTGGGATTTGTCACTATTCCGTTTGGGGTTAGAAATTTGTCCATTGGGGACATTACAATGGCAAGGTTTCCCGTTTGCACCGTATCTTTATGTACTTACTGTTGATGTTTTAGGCTATTTGTTTGGCGCTGCTCATATGCAGGACCGAGTTAGAGGCCTTTTTCTACCCAATGGCTCACAAATGGTTAACAATCATTTTGCTGATGATTCTTCTCTCTATTCAAGCAAACCAACAATCAGTTGCAGGTATCGTGAATTGCTTGGATGCCTTCTGCATTGCTTCGTGAGCCATTGTTAGCCATCATAAATCTTTATTTTGGCTTGTTGGACAAGATATTTTGCCTCCTTGGATTTCACATGGGTGTAATTTTATCCCGCCCGGAGTTATTGTCAGGTACCTTGGCATCCCTTTTGGTTTGGATCTTTCATAGGTTAGTATGTGGGACTGGGTTCTCCAACGGTTGTAGTGTAAACTACTTCTCTGGAAAAACAAAGATTTGCCATTTGCAAGCAAACTAATAATGTTGAGTCGGATTCTGCAAGCATCTCATATTTATTGTCTCATGTTGGCTTCCTTTCAAAGCTCAATTTCTTCACCTTGAAAGGAAATTTGGAACTTATCTTTGGTCCAAATATGGTGGCGCTCACAGTTTTCCAATGATACCTTGGGTTGTTTATATTTTGCCCCAAGGAAGAAGGCGGCTTGGGGTTAAGGGATATTACCAACCAAGGTTGTATTCTTGTAGTCAAATGGGTGGTTAGGTGTTTAGACTCTAGAGGGTCCTTCTTCTTGGTAGATTCTCATGAGACGTAGATTACTCTTAGCACATCAATCTAGGGAAGAGCAAAGGGTCTTTTGGACTCTGTGATATTATTGTTGATCCAAATAACTTTCAGATTGACGGATCTTTTGTCTCAAGAGTATATGGGCTGCTTGGAAAACAATTGCAGGTTTACTCACTTGGAGGCTATCTAGTAGTCAAACAGGTTGGGATTTGGCTAATAGATCAATTTGGGTATGGAAATTCCAAGAAATGTCTCTAGCCAATATCTCATGTTTTCAAGCACGCAAACTAAGCAAGAAAGGCATTTTCTTACAGAGACATGTATGGGATGCTGATGCACGCAGTTCTGGAAAGGAGGAAACTAGCCTGCAAGTTTGCACTTTCCCTTGCAGATCAGTCATGCATTACCGAAATTCATAATTTTAGGGAGACCTGTTAAAATTGAGTCTGCTGATAAAAGCTCCCATATGGTGGGATTGGCGATAGAATTTTGGGCATCCCATATCGCTGTATGGCATGCAAAGGTTTTATCAGCTGCCACATCAGAGATTTTTACTTGCTTCAGTTCTCAAAACTCGCTGGGTTGCCACTGATGTAGAAACCTTGTGTGTTCCTTGACTGTATAGTGTGTGGTCTGTAAGGGTTTCATACATGCTTCGTGTTTTTGTCTGGTTTGTGATTTATCAGATGCTGCCTATAAATGCTCAGCTATCCAAGAGTTGTCTCACTAATATTTTATGTCTTTATTGCTCCAAACTGGAAACTGTTAAACACCTTTTGTGAGATTTTCATTTGGCGAGATTCCGTTGGCAAATTGTGAAATCCAAGATTGCATCTATTCTTCAAGGACCAATTCATTGGCGGGCAGTTTTGTTGGGTGATTCCATTTCTCTTATACACAATTCTTTTAGGAGTTTTGGAATTGTGTGTGGATTTCAGCCTTGTTCATTATTTAGAAACTTAGGTGCAATCATGTCTTCAAGAATGAGGTATGCAATTTAGATGATTTTTGTCATTCTTGGAGAAACAAAATTCGCCTACACTTGCTAAAGGATTTCTTCTGCTCAAGGAAGCTAAAAAGTTTACTGCTGGTGATTATTCAGATTTCATCGCTGTGCTTGTGGCCTTAAGGACTAAGTTGTAAATATTTTTTTATCTTTTGCTATACAGTTCATTTTTTTGTACAGCCTTTGGTGTAAATATTTTTTCTGTTAATATATGAAGCATCTATTAAAAATTTAAAAATCAAAAAAGTATATATTTTCTTCTCATCTTTAGCTTTGTAAAAAAATTGTGATTGTTTAGTGTTCACTTCATTTACTATTTCAGTCAATAAATAAAATGAAATACTTCATTAATGCACGGAAGAGTAAGAAACAGGCCTGAGCTATTGTCTACCTCATTTACAAACTTACAACCTTATCCCTCTTGTTTCTTGTCATACATGCCTGCATTTTGAATATAAGCAACAGAAATGTGGCAAGTTTTCAATAAAAATAATCTTTCGGAAAATCGTTGTGTTTTAGTGGTTTGTTGTACATTTTCTTTTCACCTTTGTTGAAGTCTTGAAGATAAATATCTTAAAAAAATTGCTTCTGAACTATCCCACTATTTGAAATTCTTTTCTAAGATTCTTATGTAATGATATTTTTTCAACTTGAGTCTATGCACGTTTATTGCAGTCTATGATGTAACACGCCGAGACACGTTTACAAGTCTATCAGATGTGTGGCTAAAGGAATTAGATCTGTATTCTACATATCGTGATTGCATCAAGATGGTTATTGGGAATAAAGTTGACAAGGTATTCTCCTTTCAAAATACTAGTTCAATCAAAGAATACTAGTTTAATCACAGTAATGGTTAAGGACTGATAATGGGTGGGGTGATGAATGATGGGTTTATATGGTGATTTTGATTGTTCCTTCATTTTTATACTTGTAGATTAAGGTGTGTTTAATGGATAAGATTTTGTTTTGTTCCCTTCAACATATGATTTTCATATATTTCATATATGAACATATGTTTCCCTTGGGTTTTAAGGGAAGGTAATACTAGTTTCGTATTTTTTTCTGTTTTACTTCCATTCTTATCAAATTCCCAATTCATGTCTAAATTGAGTGGAGTATAAACAAATTTCCATTTATTTACTGTGTACTGGAGGTCATAAGACATACATAATAAAATCTAAAACATATCCGACTACATAGAAATCCATCTAGCCTTCACATGGGGAGTTTCAGATGTTTAAGTCAAAGGTTTTCAATGCAATTTCTGAAGTGAATGTATATAGATGTTTAAATCAAAGGTTTTTAATGCAGTTGCTGAAGTGAATGTATACAAAAAAGAGATAATTGAAGCTTTAGAAATAGGAACAAAGTTGATACATTATCCTTTTTGTGTGAAGTTGGGAAACAAGCTCCTTTTATTTGCTAAGGTGGCCTCATGTTTTACTCATTCATATAAACATATTATAAAGTAATATATGGTACATGATTTTCAGAAAGAAGAACATAAAAGCTAAGCCAGTTCGCATCCTACAACCTGGACTAGATATTGGAAGGATCATTAATGCTGCATGGTCATTATAAGGATTTCAAATGAAATATTTGACATGGAGAAATACTAATAATTCTTTATATTAGGACATCAGGTCATGACTTAAGCTACTTGAATTTATTTCACATAATTGAATCTATACAAGGAACTATATGCTATAAAACATTTGGTTGCATTAGAAGTCCCAACATCTACAATATCTTGTGAGCAACCCACGAATAGCCTTCTAACCATTGAAATTACTCCCTTTATATTTGGAAAATCTCCAAGAATTCCAGATTTTGAAATTTGAATTCCATCTTTTAATCTGTGATGGATCAGTATTTAGTCTCATTTGGCATTGCATTAGTGAATTGGTTATGAGGAGGTGGAAAAATGGTTTATATGCTCAAATTTTAGTTAGATATTGGGAGTGCGGAATGCCAAAATATATTCCATAATATAACAGCTATAAGAGGTTTGCAAAGATAGCTAATAGTAGATCTGCTCCATAGCTAATAGGCCGGCCGTTAGGAGATAGCATTGTCATGCACACTCCCCGCAATGGTAACTCCGAAAGGAAAAACATTGCACGAAACTTGCAGAACCTCACGGCACACAATGGCTTCGTAAATATATCTGCAACTTGATCTTTAGTAGGGCAATCCTGGAGATCTATATCACCGTAGAGCACCTTCTCTCAAATGAAATGCATATGTATCTTTGTATGCTTTGTTCTTCGATGCTGAATTGGATTATTAGCTAGAGAAATACAACTCTAACTATCACACAAAAGAGTACTTACTTTAACTTCCATGTGAATCTCTTCCAACAACCGCTTTAACCACATGGCTTCTTTCGTTGCTTCCATTGCACTTCTATATTCTACCTCAGTAGAAGAGATGGAGACTTTCAACTTCTTTTTGTTGCTTCAAGTAATGGCACTTGTGCCAAACTTGAACACATATCTAGTTGTAGATTTTTATCTATCACAACACCAACATGATCAGAATCACAATAGCCAAAACATGTATTATCGTAATAAGCACAATAAACCGTTTATTGATTTCACTTTTAGCCATATATGAATCTTACATTAATAGGTTTTAAAATCAAGTTGTATACCAACTTTAATGACAATATGTTTATAATCAACCATGTCATATTACCAAAATATTGAATTTTTGAAAAAAACTTCAACATTTCAATCTTTGAAAGAAAAAATAGTTTGTGACAAGGATAATATAGTAGGATAGTATCCTAAATATGTTACAAATTTATTAGATGCAATCAGTATTGGACGTCTCCAATACAGACACAAAGGTGTCCCCAAGTGTCATTTTGATGTGCATATAATATTATTTTTAGTAATCACATACTAATTTAGAGTTTAGAAATGTTTTATTAACATATATATCTTCATTATCTGCTTTAAGCCTTTTAAATTTGTGATAAAACTAATTTTTAACTAAGGCTTTAAATTTAGATAACACATCTGATTTGTTTTTAATAAAGAATGACCAAATCATACGAGAATAATCATTAATGAAAGTAACAACATACAAATAACCTATTAGGGAAGGAACTTCTAAAGGTCCTTTAACATTACTGTGGACAAGTTCCAGAGGTTATGAGGAGTTTGCTTCATGATAACTATGGAAGGGGTTTGCTGATTGCTTACCACATAAGCATCCTTCACAAGTTTCCCGGGCATGAGAGATAGGAGGAAGACCAACAACAAAGTTAAGCCGAGACCTACATCATACATGCTCCTAAAATTAACATGACCTAATCTTTCATGCTACAACTGAACATCATTCCTATTTTGAGTAGAAAGACATGAAGTAGATGCAAAACCTTTAAATACATATAAACCATTCTTTTATATGCCTTCAACAATAGTTACATCTAACTCATTTTTAATAAACCATTTATCCTTTAGTAAAATTACATTATAATGGTTTTGAGTCAGTTGTGAACATGAAAGTAAATTCATTTTTTCAGTTTAAGAACGCACAAAACATCATTTATAAAACCATTGAAAATTTTAGTTTTTCCTTGACTTTGAACATCGATAATGGAATGATTACTTAGATAGATTTGATCATTACATTCTTTGATATCAGATAAAATATCATATCTATAATTCATGTGCCTAGATGCAGTACTATCTAATATCCATTCGTTTTCTTTGGCAGTGACTAATGCAACATATAAAGCAACTGCATTAGGTTTTTGATTGTTCTTTTGATTCTGATTTGATTTGATCCCTTTTTTATTTTTGAAATTTGGTTTTTTTTTTTTTACACTACAATCTTTTTTTGTGTCCAAATTTCCCACAATTGTAACATTTCCCATCAAAACTGACTTTTAAATGATTATTCCTTGATTTCTTATCTTTACTAGGAGGTTTAAAGTTTGATTTTTGATTCTTGTTAAACCTAAAAAAGTTATTCTTAGGTTTTTGAATGAGAAGTGTCTAAGTGGAATTCTCCTTTGAATCAAAATTTGTCATGACTTGCTCAACCTAAAGTAGGAGGGCACTAAGAGTAGATAAGTCTAAAATATCTTGTTGGGTTTGATATTTTGAGTTTAAGATTGAAATGAAGTTTCTAAATCTTTCATGGATGTTCATTTAAATAATAAAGTACAACTTGTCTTGAATCAAATTATAGTTACATTCATCTAATTTAGATTTAATATATTTATTTTAGCTAAAAATTTAACCACTTTTTCGTCTCCCTTCATGGGAGTTGTCATTAGTTCAAGAATCAATTTTATAATTTTTGAAAGACGCGTACCTTCGTGCATTGATTCTAACTGTTTCCAAGCTTCACTTGGACTTTCCTAGTTTCTAATGTGAAGTAGGAAGTCATCTTGCACGCTTCGCAGTATGATTGACATCGTTTCCTACACTTTCTATTGAAATGCGGATACGTTGTCTGTTATCGCTGTCTATCAGGTCGGTGCCTTATTTGTACTGTTCACGACAGTCCAAAGTTTGCCCGCCATGAATTCTGCCTTGATCTAATCTTCTACGGATGTTGTAGTTAGTCACGTTCAACATCTGCTTCTTGTCAATACTGAAGTTATTAGAACTCATTTTGAATGAAGCTTTTAAACTCTATTTAAGAGCAAGAACAAGATTATAAAGAAGCAAATATATATTCAACTCTTATTTTTCACTTTTCGATAAACAATTAGGTTTTACGAAGACAAAAAAACTGCAAAAGGTTTAGAAGCAATCCCCCTGTCATTTCTATGTGAAAGATATGCTCTAAATTTGAGATTTTTATCTTTTCCACGCCATAATTTTCTTGTCACTTGTTTCTTAAGTCACAATAATGACAATTTATCAATTAATTTCACAATTTTCACAATTAAATTGAAACTTATTTTTTTTAATTTTAAATTTAATAAAATAATCCTTAAAAAACTCTTGATACGATAAAAATAATTATTGATTAAAATCTTATAAATTGAAAATTCAATTTATTAAATTTTATATATTTTATTGAGTTTCAAAAGAAAATTGCTTGAAAAAAAAAAAAATTCCTTATATAAAAAAATTGGTGGAGGGGTTTGACCCCATAACCTATAGTTTTTGTAAAAGCTAGTTACCAATTAACCTATTAATATTTACACATATATGTTTACCAAAACTATTTATTAAAGTTTACCAAAATAAAATAAAATAAAATAAAAAATTGCTATGAATTCACAAACATGGAGCAGTTATGCATATCGCTAAGGTGGTTAATAAATAAATTTGTACCATTCTAAATACTAAGCATACCAACCAATGCCAACTCAAAATATATGTGAGTGGTTAAGGAGAGCATAACCAACATTAATATAAACCGTTAATAGCATAGCAAATTACCAAAGGCCAAGTGCATTGGTTAAGTGGGTGACATGTTAAAAAATAAACGTATGCCAAGTTTTCTAGGAGTGTTTGTTTTGTTTGAATGAGGTGTATTAAACAAAATAAATGCCTCATCACTTCCAATCTAAGCCCTACATACCAAGCGTCGCATAACTAAGACAAGGCAATTAAACATGCTACCATTTAAACCAAATGCCAACCATAAGCGCAAGCGAATATATGTAAGTGGTTACAAGATCAAGTAAGGTGGAGCCAAACTTAAATATGGAGAAGCCAAGGCATGGCCAATTAATATATTGAATAATATATAGGCGCCAACCTTGCCTAATTAAAAGTGCATAGCATATGTGGTAAAAGGGAGGGGGCATTTAATATGTTTTGAGATTTTATAGAATCGGAGCAGCCAACCAATATCAAGCGGCCAACTAACCTCCATCATGCCACATGTAAATTCCAAAGTGGTCCATTGACCAAGCATATATTAAGTGGCCCTTTGACATGTGGAATGATTTTTAAAGGTTTGAAACATATGTTTCAAGCGGTTAAAAATATACATATATGTATGCCCAAAGGGGCGCGAGAGAAGGTCTTAGGTTTTATTTAAATGCCTAGAAAGGTGTATAACACATTCTAATAACCAAATCTCTTTGACTACATAGAACACACTTTGAATGTAAAATGCGGTTAGGGAACAGGTTAATTAAATTTTTTACTATCAAATATGCCATGGTAAATAAGGTGGTCCTTCCAACCAATTCATATGGTCCAATGAAAAAAATTGAATAACCTATAAACGTGGAGGTTGTCTCCTCCTTGGAAACCTTCATATTAACCCTTGGTGAATTAGATTCCTGCAACCATTCACACATTGGACAAAATTTAGAGCCTCTTGGAACTTTTCAATGCACCAAAAAATTGAGGAGTTCAATTTTTTTTTGAGAGCCAATGTATGAGAGAAAATAAATTGGTTGTGGTCCCATTTTATAACCCGAGGGGGAGTGGTAAAACTACCCCAACCAATTTCTACCGAACCAATTAATAACTCAAATTATTTGATAGGTTAATTTTTAACACGTTCGATACCATGTTAAGGTTCGAGCTATTAAACAATTATTAATAAAATATTAAACAAACATTGCAAATCAAATAATATACACAACATAGAGAATAAAATTAACACGAACACGAATTTACGTGGAAAACCGTGAAGGGTAAAAACCACGACAAAAACATAGATTTCCATTAGGTGAGAAACACATTTACAGTCCAGTAATTTACCCTCTCCTTCACCCACTTCTCTCCCTTTTACATTTTAAAAATGTTTTCCGTGAATTGTTATATTCACCCAACCCTACGGGTCATATATAAATGGTGCGAACATGTGTGACTTCTCGTGAAACACCCCTACCATTTAATAAATTGATTTAGATAATCAATTGACCTTATAAACTATAGTTTATATTAAATAAATAAAAATATTAGATATTCTTATTTATTTAATTATAAACTAAAGTTTATAATCTTAAGAACACTTAAGAGGGTAAAACCACCTTAAGATTAATGTTCTAGAAGAGTGTACCGAGTGATTGGGAAGGAGCTTGGAGAGGGAGAGAAAGCTCTTGCTCTCTTGTAAGAAAGCCTTGTTTAGAGAGTAATAAAAAGTATTCAAATTGGAGATTGCAGTTTGGATTTCTCTAGGGTGAATCTTTTGTCTCGTGTACTGCTTATTTTTATTTGCAGTTTTCTTTCATGTTCATTTTGCTGCAATTTGTATTTGAAAGTATGATGTTTACATAGAATGGAGTAGAGAAACCATAGTCTATATATAAGTAGTTTGAATAAGGTCTATGTTGATGAACCATAGTTGGGATATCTAGTGGGATTATAGATCATATTGGTGTCATAACACGTTGTTCCTTAGGATGGTAAGTGTTATTTTCAGGTTTATTCTTACCGAGAAGAAGGAATGATAAAGCAGGTGTTTTTTTACCCAGCAGAGCCTGAGATTGAGTATAGGAAGTGGAAAGAACAAACTAGAGCTCATATTTCAGCAATGGCAGATTCCAGTATGGATAGCAATGAAGTCTGGTTCATGAGATTGGAGGCGAGATTTAGAAACCTCTCTGAATGCATAGATAAATTGAAAGCAGCCCCTGCAAGAAAAGGAAAGTGAATATGGATGAAAAAGATGACGGAGAGGATGGCAGTAGAAGCTCTCAAAAAGAACAAAATGGTTTTAGCAGGGAAATATTAAAACCACCATTAAAGAGGAAAGGTTGAATTACAACCATATGAAGGGAAATGCGATGTTGAAAAATTTAAGATCTGGCTGAAGCAACTAGAAGTATACTTTATTGTGCATTGAGTCAACAAATTGGAAAGATCTATTTTTCTCATTGAAAATTTGTCCAATCATGCTTTATTACAGTGTGAGAGTTTTGTTGGTATTTTTAGAGAAGCAAATGGTGACTTAATGGATCGTTTCAAGGAGTTCATCAATTTGCAATTCGATCCCATAGGTTACGAGGAAGAGAAGCTCGGGTGATGGAAATATCACTAGCAAGAGATTGGGAAAGGTGTGTGCGAGTTCATCAATTTACAATTCTATCCCATAGGTTACGGAAGAGAAGCTTAGGTGATATATATCACTGCAAGAGATTGGGAAAAGTGTGCATGAGTACATATCCAAATTCCAAAGGCGAAGTATCTTGTTGGGTACCTCACCTAATAAACTTGGGTAGTAGTGATGTATCTTGGAGGGCTTAAATGTAAAATATAAGATGGAATTCCCAGCTCATGGGCATGAAGACCAATGAGGAAGTAAGCAAGAAAGCCCTCGGCAATGAGGGATATGGCAAGGGCAACAAACAACGGGAACAAATGGCTCAAGAGAAAGTTATCGAAAGAATAGGCAAGAAAATTGCAATAGTTAACCATAAAGAATAGAAGCATTGTACACATGGTAATATGGATGAGAAGTGATGGAAATTGCATGCTAAAATGGCATAGGAAAAATTAGGGAGCAAGCCAAAGCTATGGACCTAGAGAGCACTTTTGATATCGATGATATAGTGGTGTGCTTATTATTAAAGAGGACAGCAGTAGCATATTAAGCCACGAATATTGGAGTAGACGGTAGGAAGATCTTTGAAACTAGTGGCCGTTTGGGAAAAAAATTTGGAAAAATACTGAAAAATTAGGTCTCTTGTTTGGGGTGTAATGTCTTCACCATCAATCAGAATTTGAAACCACTTAATGCATCTGAAAAATTAGTTCATACTCTACAATCATATAAGTGTTTGCCTTGGACATATGTTTTATCTTGTGATGTTTCACCCTAACCAAATGCTCGAAGGGCCCTAAATTCACAATATACAAAATTGTAAAAAATCCAAAATTTTGAAAAATAAAAAAATGTGTTTTGACGAGTTTTATGCACATAAATATGGTTTGACGAGTTTTAGAGACCTCATGTGGAGTCTCCTATGTATCCTATGAGCATCTCCCAAAATTCACGATGCCTACCTTACAATAAACAATAAAATAAATTTTTAATATTAAAATAAAAATAAAAATAAAAAATAAACACGAAGTTGAATAATAAAAAACCTAATAAAAAAATCATACAATATTTCCATTGATATCCATTTGAAACCAAGTATATGGAATACATAGTTAAAGACATCGTAGTATTGAATTTGATGTATTTTAGTTTTCAAAAATTTAAATATATAAATATTATTATTTCATTTCTTTTTCCATCTCTTAGTATCACCATACCCAATTTCTAAAAATTGGCATCTTGTCTCTGAGACACATCTTCATTTTTGTCCCCCTCCCCATCTCTTGGTGACTATACTTTATGTCATGACAGCCTCTCCACTTCCCAAGGAACACTTCTCATATGGATTTTGGATTCTTGGATGAATCATAGTGTCCCCGATTTCACCCTCAAATCGCAGGACTACCCATTTGAAAACATTTCATTCTTTTTAAAATAATGGATCTTTTCGTGTTTTTATTGCCAGAGGATGTCTATATTATGTTAAGATATTCCCAATGAACCATATGAGCCAATTTCGACAAATACCCAGATGCTGAAACTCATTTTATCCATCCGCCAAGTTTTGTCTCATGGAAAATTTTTATTTAATTATTTATTAAATAAATTAAGCCCGTTGAGGTAAATTGTACTCGGTTGAACCTGTTGAAGTTTTAAATGTCGGTATTCACACATCTCGATAGGATTTTCACCATGAATGAATTTTGAGCATTTTACGTAACTTCTCTCGCAACGTTTTTGTTTTTATTTATTTCTTTTGCGTTTTTCTCCGGTTTTCTCTGCAATTTGTCTGTTAAATTCCCCTGGGTCCGTTCTTTGTTCTATATAGTCTGTTTAATTTCCTGGAACATCTAGAGATCATTTACGACACTGCACCAAAAGGAATCAACCTCAGAAAGCAAATTTCGATCAAAAAGATGAAGTCAAGCACAAAAAGCCTCTCCTAGGCAAGTCGCACTTTTTGGAATAAATAGATCTAAGCTGCAATGGGAATTTTGGTAGTGGCAGGTAGGCGGGAATTTCTTACCTGCCTTGCAGGTACTTTTTTCCATAAAGGCAAAGTCACTCAAGCTGCAATGGGAATTTTGGTAGTGGCAAGTAGGCGGGAATTTCTTAACTACCTTGCGGTGTACTTTTCCCATAAAGTCAAATTCACTTAAGCTGTAGTGGGAATATTAGAGGTGGCAGGCAGGCGAAATTTCTTACCTGCCTTGCAGGGTAAAAATTCCCATTATAAAAGAAAAATCACTTAAAGCACCGGCGGGAATTTCTTACCTGCCTTGCAGGGTAAAAATTCCCATGATGAAAGTCAAATCACTTAAGTGGAAGAGGGGATTTTTGGAGCTGCAGTGCAAGGTGGAAATTCCCATCAAGTTGACTTCTTATTTTTAGCAACTACCCTTGCCAAAAAGTGCGACCCACCTTGGGTGAATAACAATGCATTTAATAATATTTATTAATGGTTTATTCACCCAATTTTGGCACCATAAATAGAAGGAAAGTCAATGCAAGTGGAAGAGCTAAGGAGTAGTCAATGTTGCATGCTAAAAATAAATAAAATAAATTATTTAAAAAACAACTAGCAGCATGCATAATTGGGCGCCCAAATTGGATGAATAGACATGGTTATTGATTAATTAAATTGTCAGAAATAGAAAGAGGCAATTATTAAAAATAGCATTGTTGGAGGTTATATAAGCATGTGATGCCATAAAGGAGAAGCACTTATTTCTTTTTATGAAGATTGCAGCTCGAACAGGTTTTGGTGCCAAAAGGAGGATTTTGCATTAAAGTTTATTTTCCATTGTTGGGAAGCCTCCAATTTTGGTGCCTAGGGTTGGAATAGCTTGATTTTCGCTATGATAATTGTCGTATGTTGGTATATGTGCCCGGTATTCATCACGGTGCTCAAGTCAATGTCGGGTACATTGAATATATCTTACGAATTTGAAGAACTTGTCGAGATCTGCACAAATTGGTCCATTCAAGGATTCCGGCATAATTAAAAGAAAAAGAGCTCGAGACAAAGATTATTCCAGGCTTCCAGCCAAGATGAAACATGATGAAAAAAAAGGATCAACGAGAATCATGCATAGCTTCCAAATTTGCTTGAAGTCAATGATACAGACATAGGCCCTGAACCTATCACTGATTTAATTGACAAATCCAAATCTCATAATTGCAAAGGCTTCCGGCAAAAATTCATCCTCTTGTTTCTAACGCAACCTGTTTAGAAGTCATGCATGGAGAATTCCTTCCGGATCTTGTGCATGTGTTGTTGAAGCCTTCATTGAATTTACTTGTATTTGCATTCACCCAGAGTGCTTTCCGGAATTTAAAATTGCTCATATGCAATTAAAAATAAAAATGATGAGTTTTGTCTGAATTATTTACGGCAAACATTGCATTGGTGCATGTACTGGAGAAGAACTACAAAATCTTTAAGAACAAGAGGGAAGACAAGTCAAAGGAAATACCCGCAAGCAAATCACAGTCAGATTTGCTTCCAGATCCATTTTGGTGAGAATCAAAGGCAAAAGAGTCAACCACATGCAAAATATGGAAAAAGAACAAGACTGGAAGTATTGCAGCTTTCTTCTAATTTCTTTTCCTCTTTCTTCTTCTTTCTCTTATTTTCTCCGACAAAGTAATTGAGCAATCAATTAAATTATAAAACTTAAGTGATTGGTTTAAAAGCCGTTACTTGAAGTCAATTACTTGGAAATAGGTGGAAAACATGCAAAATAAAAGGTTTTATTTTTCAGTTATAAATCATGCATGTCATGCAAAGAGGAATTCCAAGAGGAAGATTTCCAGTTGTTTCCCTTTTCATAGCTTCCGCATGTGGGAATTCATTTAAAGCTTCCTATTTGTAATTGTCCTTTATACACTATAAATGAAGGAAGAACCTACGGGTTAAAGAATCAGAATTTGTAATCAACATTCTTGTGTTCCAAACTTTGAGCTGAAACCCTTGATAGCTTTCTGAAAGTTGAGGAATAGAGAGGAGGCAGATTTCCGGAGAACTTTGTGTCAACGGTGCATTTGTTTCTTATTTCTTTTTAGATCTTTGCATAAACTTTGTGTTATCTTAGATCTGGATCTGAAACTTTCCTTTGCTTTAAATTCTACATTTCAAGATCTATTTGTTTCGTCTATGTGCATGTGACCAACTCTGTCAACTATTGGTTAGGTTGCACATCTCCTTTCCTTTTTCTCGTATTTAATTATTTCCCTTTCCTGCACATATTGCTTACAATGTTGCTTACTTGCTGCAAAATTGTCTAGCTATGGTTCATGAGCTACGTAATTAAAGTAAAACCAACAGATAGATATTAGGAAATATAATTGACAAAATCTTACACGGGAGCCTCACCGGTAAATGAGGGAGATTTATCTCATTACTGTAGCAAATCTAGCCAACAAATCATTTCTTCCCTATTTTTTAGACTTTTCATTTCCCGCAAAAAATAGATATAAAGTAATTCGCATGTGTAAAAAACAGTGTTATAGCATCACATCTCTTCTCAGATACTGATAGCCTTTTGTAAATTTTGATAGCTTTTTGTAAATAACTCCCCATTTCAATAAGATTTCATATATATTGTAGTATCATTTGTGTTTACTTGGATTGGTTTCCCTTTGCTTCGGTTCATTGCTTTAATAAAACATCAAATTTCTGCAATGCTACGCAAATGTAAAGAACAAATTGTTGTAACATCATTTCTCTTCTCGAGAGATTGATAGTTTTTTTTATCGATTACTCCCATATCGATAAAAATTTCATTTATATTGTAGTATCATCTATGTTTATTGGATTTGTTTCCCATTGCTTCATTTCATTGTTTCGATAACAAATTAAATTTCAGCAATTTAGTGTGTTGTCCACTAGATGGCCAATCAAATCCGGATTAGTGCTAGCAAAGCAATTTGTTCCATGTTCGGATGTCCCGAAAACGAGGTCATACTATAGGTTGTACAATCTTGAGACACATTATCCTCCGATAATCTTCCTTGTAGGTTCAAATGATCTCAAATGGAAGAAAAAGAGGGAACATGGGATCCTTTGAAACTGCTACTCAAAAAATCCCTTGAGAAGTAGAGGAGAGAGATGATGGAACAATTTTCTGATGTCCTTTCATGAGTTGCTCCTGAGGCATCATCAAGCAAACCCTTTAGGTGTTCGACAGCCTTTAAGTTACAAGTAAATTTTGATACACCTCTTTTTGAAGGCAAAATTGGTGCATTTGAATCAGAGAATAGCTTGACCAATTGGAATCATATTTGTTGACGAGGAAAAGGTAACTCTGTGATGTTGTAATATCCCTTTTATGGCTGAAACCGAAAATAAGGGTTTTAGCACAAACCCCAATCTGATATAAAAATCAGTCATGGGTTCTATTAATAAAGTTTTTCTCCTCTCTTTATGTCTGTTATTATGCACAGTCCAACAATTTGAAATTGATCAAAATTTGTTCTCTTACCCTTATATCAATAATAAAATCAGCGTTAGTACCTTGGGAGGTACTCTCCCTTCTTGTATCAAAGAAACCATGCTTGCCCACACTTGTAATCCCAAAAGACAATTCTGAATTCCTTCTTTCCCTTATGAAATCAATCACAAAGTTTTCAAAATCAGAATTGATAACTTTGGACAAATTCAACATATTACCTGGATCCCATACCTTATAATGCTCATGAACACTTATATCATGAGAGGTCTTCCATCTTTGCTTCTTTCCACTACTATCTTGCCACACATTAGTCAAAGAATGTACCCAATTCAAGAGTGGAACACTGTACCTCAGAATTCTAAAAGTAGGATCAACAACTGATTTCTCTTTTTTTCTTGCATATCTATCATCCTTGGACTCTTTGTTGTTGATAGAGTATCCCTTAGGATGTTGCCCATCTGTAAGTGTCATATTATGAAGCATAAAACACTTGTTAAAAACACAAAATGACTCACCACTATCTGTTGTTGTGTTTGGATCAACAAGTTGCTTGTTATCTCCTTTCCTTTCATCATCTTGCTTCTCATGTACCTCCTCATGTACTGTTGTTCCTGACAAGGCAGCCAGCTGAATACTAACATCCATATTCGGAATTTGGGCTTTAGCCACAAAACTCTCTTCCCCAACTTGTAGATCTGAATTTTCTTCCTCCTTGGGGTATACTCCATGATTTCATTTCCTGTTACTTCACCACCATGCATGCAATCATTAGAAGGCAAAGAAACATTTTCAATTAATGAGGCATTTTTACCTTGCTCATCCTTGCAATCTTGCACATCAAACCTTTCTAGGAACCTTTGGGTGAAATCTTCAAGGGAGGCAATGGATTCGACCCCTTGGGTCTTCAACAAATGATGCCACCACTTATGTGCTATTCCATCCATGTATCTAGAGATGAGCATGAGGGCATCATCCTGACACATAGGATTCCATCGCAAAAATGTCTCAAATTCCTTCAACCAAGATCTAGCAGAAATTTCATTAGTACCATAAAAAAGGAACTTGGGTCCACTTCATATTGAATCTTTCTAACCTCTAGCTTCCAGATCTGATAATTTCTCTTCTTTCCTTCACAGGCTGGGAGAATACACTGCTCTGATACCACTTTGTAATGTCCCCAAATGGACATATTTCAACCCTATATGGATTTAAGGAAAATCCCACTCCAACAATGCAAGTTATGGAAATATATAAAAATTATTATCTGCAGATCTGAATATTGCCCCAAAAATGTGACTTGGTATGGGGATGAAAACTCACCAAATATGAAGTAAAACAACTGAATATCTTAATCCTAATTTTATAAGGATGAAATCATGAGAAAAATACCAGATTGAGCTTCAAAACAAGCTGGAATTATTTATTAAAAATCTGCAGACAATTGTCCTCAGACACAGCTGAAAAGTACAATATCCTTGAGCCAAAAATTATGCAAGTTGGTTGATTTGATCTCTAAAAATTAGACTTATGAACAACAATCCAAATCAGCTCTAAAACACTTCAAACCAGCTCTCTATGTAGGTCGCTCCACCAAGAATACTATTGGAAATGAAGGGAATCACAGTGACAATATTCTTCTTCAAAACCCTTGTACAGATCTGCAACTTTCAGCCCTCAATACTGCTGGAAAACTACTAGAAAATACCGCTAACTCCTTGATCTGCAATGGAAACCCCTGAATGGAGAATCCTCACAACTTAGAAGAAGAGTTTTGAGATCTCTAGAGGGTTTTCGTCCTCAAGAGATAATCTCTAAGGGTTTTTCGTCCTTAGAAATTATTTTTGCAAAGCTCTCAGGCTCAGACAAAAATCAAAATTTGTATAAAATAAAAGAGATATCTCTCCAAGCCAAGTCAACTTGCTTTTATAGGAAAACTTGGCTTAGTAGCCACCCACAAGCACCAATCACATGTTTTTCTCCGCATTTAATTCTTTTTTGGCATTTATTTCTTCCCAACATGGGTCACATTTTTCCCCTAGGGGAAATAAAAGCATAAAGTGACCTTTTTATTTATTTTTTTCTATTTTTACTTTATCTTATTCTTTTTTATATTTATTAAGTCATTAATAAATTAATATAAGTGTTTTTGATTAAATTCTATTTATGCACTTTATAATAGATTATTAAGACTATAGTTTCCCTTTTTATCACCCCTTCGCCATTGGGAAACAAACTTGGGCTAAGGGTCTTCAACTGGGAAGGGGATATTACACAAACCATCCAATTACACAAACGAAATCAAATGGTTATTTCAGGAAAATGCATTCATGATCCTGCAACTCATTCAAACCTTGATCCACAATCCATGGCCTCTCCTTCAGCTATAAATATGAGGCTCTTTCCTTTGCAATTCATCCTTGGAAGCTTTAAGCATTTGCAACAAACTTCTACTCATTTTCCATTCGAATTTGCATACCAAAAGGTTGTCCTCATGTTCACTCTTGCTCATAGCATTTCTTCTTCATTTGGAGACAAATTGGAGCATCCACAATCAAACAATCCCAAGAGATCCAACAAGTGTATTAACACTTTAGCTATCTCATCTTGAGGTTGCAAGAAGACTCTAAGGAAAGGTTTGCATTTTGTATTTGTTTACTTCTTCATTTACTTTCAGTTTTTCCCTATATACAATATCTATTTAGAAAATGTCATCCAAGTCTTCCCCTTGCTTCTTTCCTTGAACCCACGGAGAGAAAGAATGGGTTAAGGTCTTGATTCCTCTAGTATCCAAAAAGGGGCACGACAAAGAATGATTTTATCGCAGCCCCCAATACTCTGTAATTGTTAGAATTTTTTGCCTCTAGACATTGTAATTTTGGCTAATAAATTGGTGCTCCTCTAGTAGAACAAGAGTCTGAATATTGGCCATTTTTCACATAAAAACTTGATTTTTTGACCCATAAATCAATGAAACAGGAAAAATGCATAGTTTAGATGTTGAATGTTTTTCGTTGGATCTGTAAACAGTGAAAAACAACTAAACAAAAGACAAACAAACAAGTGTGCTAACCTTCATGTAGTTTTTCCTTGTAAACCTCAATGTAAGGTTGTGGAAGCTTTAAGCTTGTAAAATCTTGTGAAATGTAGATTTGTGGGTGCTCTTGAATGACCTCCAAAATGGGGATGCAGATTGCTACGAGCAAAGATTTTGGTCTTAGATAGAGCTTCCAATATACAAATATTGGAGCAAAGTTGACAGAGTTTTTGTACGGGAAATCCAAGAGGATTTGTAAGAGGGTAAGCCTATGTTTTATAGAGGCTAAGTAGTGGTTTGAAGTTGGTTGAAATTGGTTGAATGCACATGCTAAAAATAGCATTTGAGGAAGTTGTAGCAGTTCAGGAAGATAAATGCCATTGAGGGGCAATAAAGGGATTTAATTGCAAAAGATGCATCCGAAAAGGTGGTTGTACATGCAATTTAATTGCCCCCACCTTTCTAGGATTCTAGAAGTGCAGTTGACTAGACTGGTGAAGTGGAGTCCAAGTGGAGTTGACTAGGATGAGGAAGTGGAGCCCACATGCCTGTTTACTAGGAAAATAGGTGTACGTTCCCATTTAAATAACTAATTTAATTAGCTATAATGTGCACACTAATTAATTAATCATTTATTTAATAAATGATAATTAATCTAGCTAAAGGGTACTAAGGATTAATTTAATTAATCCAAAGGGGTATAAGTGCATGATTAATCAATTTAATTAATCAATCGTAAAGGGGTGAATAACAGGATGTACTCGGACAATACTCGAGAATAGGTATGTGAATTTAGGGTGTCTACATGACCCACGAATTGATTTAACAAATAAAAGAAATACAATCTATATTCTGAATTTTCTTATAATGTATGCAACAAAATTAACTTACATGTGCTGAAAATCGTACATGTTCTCCTCCTAGCCAAATTGCATGCCCTATCACTGCAAAATCAAAACTACACCAAAAATGAGAATGAATGTGTTTAGGCCTAGCTCAGTAAACATAGATTTGCACTCATCAAATCGGGTCTACTTTGGACAATAAAAACGTCCTTCCCACACATGACTTCCAAACAATGATTTGCGAGTTCCAAACAGCTACAATGCCCTAATGATCTGTTTGGTCTACAACTAAATCAAAATTTAATATTGAATAGAGAAAAACGTATATAGATCTGTTCCAATCTTCTCACGTTGTGCTATAGTTCACGGAAAACTCATCATTTTCCTTCACGATTGTTCAAGAAGTGTTTTCTTTAAGTTATGAAAATCGCATACTTTGTACATTATGGTCCTCGATTTACGAGATTATTTGCTAATCGTCCACTAGAAATTGATAAACATTCGTCTCTTCCTCTAGGTCTTCACTCGTGACTCGTGAATGATGAAAATCATGTCTATCTTCTCATGTGTTGACTTGGGTCTGCTCTAGTGTTTGGAAATCGTGATTTTCACATGGTATTTTGCTTTGACATACCCTTGAAACCGTAAATTGGCATGACCGTCACATAGAAAATACAACAAGGAATGTGCCCTCATGCGAAAAACACAAATGGCGACCTTTTGCAATCCACATCCTGGACTTCACTTCCTCTTTCGTCTATGTAAATCCTCCTCAAATCATTTTTCTCCATATAGAGATGAACCATCACAACTGTATAGAGATGAACCTTCGCGACTTGGTCGTCATTCACGTTTACCGAACTCAAAGCATGTCTTTCTCCACCTTGGATCTGGTGATGCAAATCTGAATGACGTCTTCACCCTTCTCAAATTTGACCTTAAGAGTCTGTACCTAATCTAAGGGCTTCCCAAAACTTTGTACATGTCGAGAACTAATGGATCTAGTACCCGATGTTAGAAGATGGGAGAGAGAGCGAGAGAATGAAGAGAAACTAGAAATCACATGGCACACATTGAAATGTGTGTCATTCATATTTTTTTATGTTTAAAATTTTGAATAGATGCTTCATATATTAACAAAGAAAAGTATTTGCAACAAAAGTTGTCTGACTAGATAGGGCGATCGGTTCCTCCAGGAACTCAGCCGACCATATATATCTAGAGGGCCCCCTATCTAGAACTATATATGGGTTAGGGGATCTAGATATCAACCCGACCATATATATCTAGAGGCCCCCCTATCTAGAACTAAACATGGGGCGAGGCGACTAGAACAAGAAGAAAATCAAAGTAACTCCTAGGTTCTAACTGTTTTGCCTCTGGCATAGCAAAAACCCTTTTGCAAGTGGTTACATCAGGTTGGAGGTGTTTAATACCTGACCATTGGTTAACACCCAACTAATAGTTAATTAATAACTTTAACAATGGACATTAATATAATTTCTTTCTTTCTTTCTCAAAATATATGAACTATAAAAGCTTTTACATGTTTGTGGAAACACCCGGTTTGATGAGGTTTTTAACAGTTGGACAAAGAGGATCATTTCCCACTAAAGAAAAACTATTTTGAAAGTGATCTTGAATAATCAGTCTTATTTGTGCATCATCTTACATCAAAAGTCTTGTGATCCTCGATAATTAAAATCAATCCTAAATTGTTATGCCTCTTGAACTCGGAAATAAAACTTTGATGCACATCGCTGTCTTGAATTCGGTCAAACGTTAGGATTTTAGCTCCTTGTAATGTCCCAAAAGGGACATATTTTTCCCTAAATGGATTGTAGGCAAACCGACCACTAAATGCAACTTGTAGACAAAATATCAATAAAGTATCATGCAGATCTGAATTAAACATGGGAAGTGCGACTAGGGTATGAAAGGAAACTCACAATAACCAGCGCTTAAACTTTGATATTTCCACTCCAATTTGATCCTTCAATTTTATAAAGCCAAAATATGAAGAAATATGCAGGTTTGTGATGTAAACAAGGCTGAAATAAATTTATTTTGAAACCCAGAGTCTACGAGAAAATTATAGCAACTTCAAAATTCATAACTCCCTCAAAATGATCCGATCCACACAAATAAACTATACACGGATTCGGAAAATTAAGGAGAACGCAATGGTGTTATCCATGCATGCAAATGACTACCATAAGTGCCCAAAACACCAACTCGCCCCTAGGGTTTTGGGCTAGAAAAATACTGAAAATTGGCTGCTTTAATTCATAAAAATCAAATTGTGGTATAGTAATACAAATCTGGTTTGAAATGCCTCAAAACAATTCAGATTTATGCAAGAGATAGGTCGCTCCATGAAATTAATGCAGGAAACACAGCTGCACTCTCTTCCCTTCAAACCCTTGTACCAAATCTGCAAAATCTTCTCTATTCACTACTGAAAATAACTAAAAATATTTGCAAGTACAATGGATAACCCTGGATAGGAAATCCCCAAATGCTCTAAGAGGGTTTTCATCCTTAGAATAATTTAGACAAAGCTCAAAGCTTCCAATACAATTCAGAAATTATAAAATGATCAAGTGTGTCTTCTCCAAGCAATTCCCATTGCTTAAATAGAAGAATTGGGCCTAGTGGCCACCCTCAACAACCAATCACATTTTCCCTCCTTATTAAATGCTTCCACCAACCACTTCTCTTCTCTAGACCAAGTCGCATTTCCTAGAGGGGATACATAGGACCCATGAGCTTTTTACATTCTTAACTATTTTTTTCCCCCTTGGGCTAGTCGCACTTTTCCTTTAGAAAATACAATTTTTATAAGTGCTTTTACCTTTTGTGCACTTTTCTATGTTTATTTTAATATTAAGTCTATTACTTTATTATAAGTGCTTTTTATAATGTTTTATTTATATTTTTGCACTTTATAATAAAATAATATAACTTAAGTCTCCCTTTAAAATTCTCCTTAGCCATCGGGAAGACATAATAGGCTAAGGGTCTTCGATTGGGAAGGGGATATTGCACTCCTCGGCCCCGATATTTATATATTTTGATTTGATTCTTTATTTCCCTTGCTCTTTGTTTTCTTCTTTAAAAATATCTCTAATTCTTACCTTGTTATCTTTAGCCTCGTAGGAGCAGCATGTTAGGATGTAAGATAGAGATGAATGCGTTAACAAAATGTCTTGTACAATCCCTAGATACTCCCCCAACATTCACCATATGGGTCCCACCCACTAGGTCATTGGGACTCGGGAGTGTAGGAGATGAAATCCCCACAAAATTTTGACCAAGAAATCTATCATTCAACTACACAACCCAAGGTCTTCCAATTCATCAATAATAAAAGGCAGAAGCTAAGAATAAAAAATACACATTGCCTACATTTTACCTTCATGATTTCTTGTAATGTGTTCCACATCCAAAGATGTTAGTACACAGGGTGCATAAGTGAAGCCCTATGATCTCAAGTTCTTGTAAGAGAAGCATGTCAAGTTGTAAAGTATAGATGAATGCCTTACAAACACCCATCTAAAATCACTAGATGTTCCCTGAACATTCTAGGCCACAATGTTCATTTGTATAGGAAACTATCAAGTCCCTACTCAAGGACGAACTGAATTTGATATTTTAAGTCCTCCAAATCCCATGAAAAAGGATGGCTTGACCAAGCCTAAGGCATTTGTTTCTGTAAGATTTTCTTTTAGTAAGATTGATTTATCTTAGTGAGCATTGCCATATAATTGGTTAAGAGTTGTACTTATTGTCTATTAAGGGTTAGCCAAGAAAAGCTCAACCAAGCTTGGGTTTTGTTTTTCTTTTTTGTTCTCCTTTAAGACCTTTTGTTATATCCCAGTATATCTTTGTGGGCTTTGACCATCTACTAGTTGATAGTTGCACTTATTGCCGATTGAGGGCTATCCAAATAGGGATATGGGCAATTGTTGGGCTTTCTTTTATGGATTGAAACCCAACATTAGCCTCTAGTTGAAATATATAGGACATCATCTTGTGACTTAAAGGCAAGTGATCATTTTGTTGGTGATGCGGTGCTAAGTACGATCCTCGCTAGCAATACGTAGTTAAGATGGCAACCCTACCTTGCGACTTGGATGCCCTCACTTTAGGTTTCTCTTTTATGTGAATGCAGTTCAATGATTTGGTTGTACATGATATCAAATACGAACATAAAACACTATAAACGTTTCAAAATATACAATAAATAGCGAGTTCATGTGTCCACATGCAAGCATAGCCAAATATCATAGAAAATTAGTTGAGAATATGAGCAAATCTTTCAGAATCATGGTCTCTATCAGCTCTATTTGCAACAAGATTATTTAAAATACTTTTTTTCACTTTAAAAATATTCATTTTGACATAGTGAAGATGCTTTGATTAAGTGAACTGTATGATGTACACTATACTTTTGTATAGAATAAATCCATAACATTACCTAGGTACGAATTGCAATTGCAAACTAGTCAAAACACATGCAAAAGGAAAATTGGATTCCGCATGACCCTAGTAATTGGTCATATGCCAACCTGCCTGAACATACGAATTCATTTCTGAAAAGAAGATAGTACTGTTAAAAATGCATTATAGATTTAACATCTGATCTAACTGCTAGCAAGGAAAGGGACAGAAACACGGTGGATTGGGAAGCTCGGATTCTAAGGGTGGAATCTATGGCGGACACGATCCTTCTGGTCAACAAAAATCTTGTTCAAGAAGTGAGGGAGTGTCACAGAAAAATTGAGGTGCAAAATAAGAGAATAGGTGGGTTGAATGCGGAAATTGTCATGCAAGAACAAAGGATTTCCATCCTATAGGACCAAATTGCCAAATCTGAAGCTGAGGAAGGAAAGGGTAAAATGCGCCTGGAGATGAGCAGCTCGGAGGACGATGAGATCATGGAAATGGATGGGAAGGCTCCTACTGCGAATACCCAAAAGGTCACTATCTCATGGAAAGATGAACTGGGGGCTGCCATGGACAGAGGGCCTAGTACGAGAACTCGAAGCAAAGCCTCCTCAAGCAAGGCAAACTGATGGCGATCCTTTTGCTGCACTTAGGTCCTAGTTCTGTGTTAGGTTTTTCAATCTTGTTGCTATGGTATTTTTATGTTTTTTTGAAAAAAAAATGTTACTATGTAGACCTAGTTTGGGTCGTGCCCTATTTTGGGTTGCACAATTGGTCAAGTCTGTTTGACTTTGTGTACCTGGTCTCTGTTTTGGTAGCTTGGTTGCTATCTGGTCTCTTTTTTGTACAGGGTTTTTGGTCCCTTCAAAACCAAACTTTTTTACCTTATCTAAAAAAACATCTGATCTAAGAGTTTCCATATTTTGCATTGTATGTGTATATTATATCCAATGTCAATTTTGATAGTTCGTATTTTTCATATTTTGAAAGGTTCTATCCAATATTATGAGATATTTTTAAATTGTTGGTGATATAGGTACTTTCTGTCAAGGGGTGGTGGTTTTTGTTCAATGTGCCCTTAATTGATTCTATTTTTGAATATATAACCTTACTAAGGAATTTTGTATGAAATATGTTTGTGCTTATTTTTCATTATGTTTTATTTTATAAATATATTGGAAAAAGCATAACACTCGTGGTGTTGTTATTGGATCCCCATATGGATATTTTTACTGAAATGGTGTGAGAGTATGACTTGTAGGTGTAACATGTACCTGATAATCAATTTATTCATCTGAAAATTATAATATGTAATATGGCTTATATGACAGGCGAAGGAGAGGGTGGTGAGCAAGCAAGAAGGTATTCAGTTTGCAAGGCAACACGGTTGCATATATCTTGAATGTAGTGCAAAAATAGCATCAATGTAGAAAACTGCTTTGAGGAGCTTGCACTAAAGGTACATTCTCCATTAAATCAATTAATAGCACTTCTTATTTTGGTCATTTTTAGAACTAAGTATTACCATCTTCCATCATATCTATATGTGATCAGTTCACCTGAAAAAGTTGAAGCAATGAAATTCAATCTGTGCAAGTTGTCTACGATTAGGACTCCAACACTTGAAAATGTAAAATAATGTGAAAAGATCAAGAATAAGAAAGCACATTAATTTGTTTGTTTTTTCAGTAGAACAATATCCTTTTCCTTGCTTCTGACATTGTTCTCATTGGTTATTACAACCCAAACTTCATGACAACATAAAACATAAAATTGAACTCAACAAACTGGTGGGCCACCTTGTGGCACCACAACATAAAGAATTAAAAAAGGAAATCTATGGAAAGCTCATTTTATGACAGCCATATTATTGGAAAATATTATTTAAGAACTTCGTGTTGATACATAACATTTCCTACCTTTGGTAAAACCATAATGAAATAACATGAACTACAAGTTAATTGAAATCCTGATTGTCATTTGCCATGGTGTAGGCAGGACAAAACTTTTTAGTTTTGATACCAATAATATAGATTGCCCACTTCTCAATACCTGTATGCAGTGGAGAAATGCAAAGACACTATAAATATCAGTAATGTTCAAGAGTAAGAGAACATAGATGCTCAGTACCCTGAATGGCCATACCAGGAAACTATAGGACTGCCTTTTGCGGTTTCTCATTTATTTTGATCTAGGTGGTAGTTTTAATCTAGAATTTTCTAGCATTGGTCTCAGCCAAGGCGAAGGCCTGTGCCATCGACAACACCAAATACCCTAGTGCCAATGCTAAAGGGTGCCACCGAGAGTCTAACAATGGAAGGGGAACCACCTCATCTTCCCAACCATCTCTCTAATTTTCATGAATGTAAATTTATTTGTGTCATGAGTATGTAGGGGTTCGGTTCTGAATCCTAGAGTCGTGTATTATACATCCTGCATGTATCATTGTACTAAACTTTCAGACAATGTCATTATAATTTGCAGTTCTATATTTTGTGTCTTTTCTAATTACTCGTATTTACGAGTGCATACAAGGATGCTCACTTTTTCAGATTCCCAATTTTACAAGAGCACTATTGGGGTCGAGCAAGGGTGCTCGCTTTTTTATGATGATTTCCCCTTTAATTTACTCTTATAAACTTTAATTTCAATCTATTTTACAACTTCTAATTTTAATTCAATGTTATTGGCCGACTCTGCATAATCTTATTATTACATCTATTTTTTATGTTTATATTCAATATTCAGCAATCCAAATCTCATGTTTTTGATTCAATTATCCCTGAAGAGGAGCATTGAAGTAAGGCCTGAGATGTCCAAAATCAAAGGATACAACACAGATTATTCCAGATAGTGAACTTTAGCGAGACTAAGATTTGACCTTTGATACCTCCAAGAATGGTTCGTCCAAAACTAACTTCATTTTCCAAGGTGAACATCATATGATTATGACTTCTTCATTGGTGTACAACTTACAGGATTTTCTTTCAGCTTGAAGCTACCTATTAGTCATATTATATGAGGGATATGCTTGCAGAAGTACAGAGCATTGCTTCTTTCAGTTTCATTTCAAAGACACTCCTTTGAAAATGTGATTTTGTAATTGTTGTTATGTTGTTATATTCATTCTCTTCGTTGTAGTAATTTGATTGTTGTTCTGAATTATTGCATAAGTTACTGTTACCCTCATAACACATAGGAACCCTGTTTTAGTGTGCTGCCCCCAGATCATCCTTAGGCTTCGGATCAATTTAAAGTTCAAATGGATTTAATCACCACCTTCCACGAGAAGAATGTATGTGCAAACTTTGCCTCCTATAGCATGAGTTTGAAGTTTATTTCATTTTCAGATACATATCCTATCAATAATGAAATCCACATGGGATACCACTGCATATGGAGAGATTCTCATGGTTTCTTGAAAACATTCATTCAATGCAAAGATCAAAGATTTTTAATTGAATATTTTTGCAAGAAGACACTTGCCAAATCTTTTCGGATAACCTGCACGGTATTTTTTGTCCAAACTATTACACAGGTCATCCCTAAAAGCTTTGATAAAAAATCAGACATGATTACCTTTGCTTCTCTGTGAGATGTTCCAACAAAATTAACATTACAATTAACAAGTTGTCAAGGCTGCATTCTCATAGCACATTTCCTTTGAACGCCATGCCCCTACTTGATTGCACAAAGTTTAGACATTGTTAGTTTTTGTTTTCTTGGGCTTTCTGGTCTGCGAATGGGTAAAAGATCTTAATTTAAATCCAATGCACCATAGCTGGAGTTATTTCTTTTAGAAGTTGTCATATTTGTTAATAAGAACTGAATATGGAATAATTTGTTTGAAAAGGAGGAAACTGGTAGATTAAAATAGTTCCTGTGTGAATGTATGAATTTTATATTGTTTTCTGTAGACTTTGAGATAACTTGATTTGCATTTGATACAGATTCTGGACACTCCAACCTTATTAGTAGATAATGTGGTTGGAAAAAGAAGCAACATTTCCTTTCGAGAGAAACCAAGTGATACATGGACATATTCTTGCTGCTAAATTCTAAAGAGTTTTAAATTGTAGATATGAATTTTTTTACCCAAATCATTTCTCTAACAATAATGAGAAAATTTGTACGAGAATAAAAACATCATATGTACTTTTTGTATATTGCAATACAAAATGCAATTGTTGAGGTTTAAATGGCTTCATCATTGCCTATTGGAATGTTATTTTAAGCGACATGCTTCATTCTTGAGTTGTTTTGACTCATTTCTGATTCTCAGCAAGCATTCCTTGTTAGCATGGACAGGCTTGAAAGCTTTCCTTGATAGCAATGGCAGGAAAACTTTATGTACAATGCATACTACCTATACTTTATCCTCCCTACTATCAATTTAAAAGACACTTTACCTTGTTTGGTACTTAAAATATATTGGAGTAATTACTCTTTTTAATCAAATTGGAGGTCATTTTGTGTCATCTGGTATTCAAATAAATTAAAACAATAGCTTGTGATAATAGTAAATGAGAGTTATTGTTTTATGGTTCAATGGTTAACATAGGATGTCATGCAAATAATAAAATAATTGAAACAATTATGCCACTAGAGCATTGTTGTAATGTGTTAAAAGACTGGAACCACTCACCTTCTAATAGAATGTGTCTCCTAGTTACCATATTAGTTCATTGGTACTTTGATTACTTAGTGTGTGTAGTGCATTGTTATAGTGTTTTATTGGAATCACTCAACTTGTATTAGAATGGGACTCTCACCTACCATTGGTTCAATCCCATTTTATTACCATAGTTTAATGTGAAGGACCACCACCCCTCCTCCACTATACCATTGGTCCAATTTTCACCAAAATACTTACAAAGGTCGTTACTTTACCAAGGACCGCAATATTTAGTCCAATGTATGCTAGTTCTCGGTGGTGGAACAATGTGTATTTTCGATTCACTACAAAGGTTACAACTCTAATAAAGTAATTTTAAGCATTCCCCATAACATACCATTACCCTAGAGTTCTATTTGTATCACATCTTTATGTTTGTCTTATCTACAACTCTATTTTTATCACCTTACTTGCTCAGAATCAAAATTTTCATTAGTCATTACAAACGACATTTGCATTTGAGGGAAGCTTTTTTATCCATATTCCACCCATGTTGTGTTTCACGGGGATCCCTATGAATGTTAATGGTAAATTAATAATTTCTCGTGGTAATTTTAGTCTCCCCCTAACAAAAGCCTCCCATTCCTACTATCATTCAATCACCATTGCCCAACGAGAATTGCAACATTGATTTTCGGGGTCAATGTCAACAAACTTTAAATCAAATGTAAAAATCATGATTACTATGCATAGAACATAAAACTCATTCATTGATGAGGGAGAGTTATTTATTATTTCATGGGTATGCATATCCTTTCTCTTGATGGAAACACTCATACGAGAAAACATGCTATCTACATGGCTACACACGACCAAATGCCGCCTTGTCTCAAACAAAGAAGATTTGTTGCATTGATTTCAATGGCCACAAAGCTCCCAACGCCAAGAAAGGAGTAAATTGAACCGTCTCTCTTTTATATACAAAGTTGACCTCCTAACACTACATCAAGGAATTTGAGAATAGATTCTAATTGTTTATCTTTTTGGATAATTATATTGTAGAGGCAATATATCTACAAAGTTTTTAGTGACTTATCTTAGCCCGAGAGACGATGTTTTGTTCTTATTATTGTCTAATTTGTAGTGTTTGTTGCTAAGTTTGTATAAAGTACTCGTAAATGGAGTTCTAATACCATTTTTATATTGATATGGTTTTCCTTTTTTATATTTTGGTTTATAATTATAAAACAATGATAAAAATGTTAAACACCAAATACAAAAATGGGGTTTGAACAAAGCATAATAAAACAATAGAGAAAATGTGGAGGGAGATGACCTAAAGTGATAAAGTATCTAGGATTTAGTTACAAAACTTAGGTACAAGACTTACAACTTGGGTAAATTTACCAAAAAAATACCCTTGGCAAGTAAGTCAAAGGTGGTCATAACAAAAATGATAGATCATATTTGTGACGAATAAAATTGTAGCATCAACCAATCAATCATTTTGCCTATTTTAATGGTTAAGGGGATAAAATTAGTTGAATTGTGGAGACATTGGTTACGGGGACTAGTATTTAAGGGTATTTTATTTGTAAGCATGTAAAGATGACAAGAAAAGAAACTCCACAAATTTTGGGAATTCGAATCATTCATTCACATAAAAACATCAATCATAAAGGTCCAACAATTGATCAAACATAGCTCAAAAAATTATCTCAATCATTAAAACAATGCATTTCAAATCATTTCATTGCTCCTACTTCAAAATATCTCACAGTCTATACCCTAAAGTGTAATTGGCCCTATCCAACAAAGTGAAAACTAAGAAAAACAACTTGGAAGGGTCAAAATGAGGAAATACAATCTTTGGTTATCTTGAAGATCATATTAACTTTTTTCAACATTTAATATCTCAACTCTCAAAGATCATGCAATTAAACTACATGCACAAACCAACAAAAAGAAGACAGAACAAGCAACAAACAACAAACTAACCAAGATAGAGAAACCGAAGCTAATTAACTAAACTATAATATTTATACTTGATCAAGAATACTAGAGATAGATATGTTAAGATGAAATATAATATAATCTAATTTACATTATGCTTTAGCTTTTAAAAGGAAGTACTTTTGAGTGAAATATTTCATCATAAAAACATTGATAAAGTGTAAACAAACTAAAATAAATTACAAGCAATTGAAATTCGCTAAAGCAATGACCTAAAAGGGCAAGCTATCATACACTATAAATGCAATGTACAATAAAATCTTGGATACCAATATGAAAGAGAAAATATTTTTAATCAGCAAATCATGGATATCCCATATATAATGAAATACGAAATTTGATTTTAAATTTACCTACTAATGCTAGTACATAAGAAGATAACTATCGTGCAAGTAAATACATGATATGTTTATTAGTCGACAATAAAGTACATCATCATTGACACGCACTTGACAACAAATGTTTTCAAAATATCTCAAACAAATTATTTAACTATCGGATAAAAGTATCATTAGAACTCATGTGTGCTCCCTCTTTTGTTTTGAGTCTTTTAAGCCATGTTGTAATTATGTTTGAATATGAGTTAGTTATACCCAACTCTATTTATAGCATTACTTTATAGAGATTAAAGTCAAGTGGACTTTATATTATAAAGTCATTGGAAGACTCTTTGAAATACTATTTAAATGAGACAAAGAGTTGTTTAAAAGGACTTATGTAAACTAAATAATAAATTAATGACATAAGATGATGGGTGGGAACCCATGAACGTGACTTGATCAAAGAATGTCATAGATTAAAATCTAATTTAAATATATCAATCCATAATAAAAACTTGCACATTAACTTTATTGTCGAGTTCGGTCTCTATTGACCCATCTTAAAGGAAGTGTATCCCAAACAAAGTAGAGTGAAGATCAAAACAAACATAAGGACATTGTCCTCTTTCAACAAACAGAGACAACACGAAACATGACATAAGATATATAAACCAAATCGAAAAACTAATACTATTCTACCTCCAATACTCATCTATTTTTCAAAATGAGAACACATTGCTTGATTCTTCAAAACATTTATTTTTTCAAAGATATCAAGCAACTTCCTTCATTTCATGTACTCTCATCATAATCCAAAGAAACCCAAAATAATGTTCTCAACATTTATATTGGAAAAGATCAAAACACGTTGAATACATCCCTTTATCATCCAAACATCGACGCAAAAACATGTTCATTCCCAAATAATACCACTTTCAAATTCATCAAAATTTCAAAACATAATGCATGGTCGAGTAACACCTCGATGCCTAAAGCTCATAGAATCTTAAAGATGAAGCTATTATTGAAAATTTCCTTTTAAACCACATAATTAATTAGTACCATTGCATTACTTGAGCCTTTCTCTATTTCCATACATCACAAACTTGTAAATAGAATAAGATTGGAGACAAGACTCAATGTAATCCAAAGAAGAATGCTTAATGCCATGTTCACCCCAAGACAACACTAAAATGGGAATCCTTCACCATAAAACATTTATGAGTCAACAAGCAAACAACATAATCATCTTATATGCACATTTATGAAGTATAATGAAACCTAATATCTTTAAGAATGCGACATACACCATATCTACACCAATACGGGAATGTCAACCCAAAAATGCATGCATGACATTTATTTATATTTTCATATTCATGCAAATGAAAGGATGAAAAAATGTCTTCATCATCCCTTTATTTCCAAAATCTCTCTCAATTTCAATATGCGAGAGGAGATACTAAAACCTCAAAATAATTTCTCTATAAAAAATGTGTTTTAAGTTGAATTGCTAATACAAGAATATGGGTATTCCTTTAAAGAAGCTAAGAAAGCTTGAATGAAATCCAAGCAAATGCTACTAAAATTTCATCTTCCTAAAGAACGACATAAATACAACTATAATGTAGGACACAACAACTTTAGAGGATGAAATGTTAGAAGAAAATTACCTTTTTAATCACATCATACCATTTGAGCTTCAAAGATAGTCAAGGCATGAGCAAACACCAAAAAATCAGTTCAAAATTCAACTCCAACTAAATACTTGCACCACTGATGGAGAAAGGAGTGCCTTTAAATTTGGGGTATCTACCACCAAGGCATTGCAAGTTGCCTCAAATCTAATAAACAATTAAAAAATACTCACCTATCTCAATAACATAGGTTCCACAACAATGATCCAAAACCTAAGAAAGACTATATGTTTTTTCACCATATTTACTATCACTACCAAAATGGTAGGATCACCACTATGTTGAAGCTACATTGTAGCTTGATGTTAGAAATTTAAGGGATAAATAATGTTACAAATGCAGTGTAGTAATTAAGAACATAGATTAAGATGTTTATAATGCAGATTATAGAATGTAAACACCATGAACAGAAAGTAAATGAACATAGTGACACAATATATAAATGGGAAAACCTTGGAAAGTAAAAATACACTGAAAATCACTTATCTTTATTGAGAATCTTTCACCCAAAGACTCCCACCATTCCACATATCCACTTGCAGTTACACCTTCAAGAAGGGATTAAAAACCACCTCATACATTCGCTCATGTGTTTTACATCATTCGCTTCATGTATTTATGATCAGCTCACACATATAGCTCACATTCATATGTTACACTTGATATTTCTCATATCTCTGTCATAACCAATCTCTAATGAGATCACCTTATTTTATACAAGGTGGGTGACTTATTTTGGGTCACTCTTATATTTTAAACACTATACAAAGACAATAGTGGATCCGCCATGCTTATATTTTAAATATAAGCTATAAGCCAAAAACATACAGTCTTTGGTGGGTTTCTAAATAAGCAGTTTCCCGCTTAATATTATAAACCCAACACTCCCTCTCTTAATGTTAAGTAGGGAAACATGCAAAATTGCTTTCACATGTCAAAGTTTGTTTCAAATAACACATGCCAAGTCACCTTTTGGTACAAAAGGAATTACAATCCATAAATCAACAAGTGATTTAGGCTAACAAATAAAAACATTTGTTTCGTGGGTTTCACAGTTCCGTTGTGCACCACAGCCACATGTCCCACAGTTTTTCAACTCTACGATACACTACCACAAATGTCACACAGAGACTTATACAAGCCACAAACAACTATAACCGCAATGCAAGTTTTAGAAAACCTGCAGTACATTGTTTTGCCATGGTTGGCAAAGCGTGTTCCACGGATTCTATAAATTCTGCAATAGAAAGGAACATTACAAATTCTCAAGATAAAGTAATTAAAGATGAAGTCTTGCATAAGATTATGGAGTTAATAAACTTTTCATATCTAATGCTTCGTTGGGGATTACAAGTAAACTTCACATACATGACAATTTACTTAAACAACATAGAAATAGTCTCGGGAGTATCCATTTTGACACAATCAAGTCATTAATAGATGGCATTACACATAATAAAGCATGCAACATGCTCATTTCCTATTTCCCCCTCAAGGGAAGCTCTGAAAGACCAAAACTCATATGATTCAGAGGTGAAAATCAGCGTCATTCACATGATCATAAAATCTAAACAACACGTGCTTAATCGATTCGAGGTGTAGATCAATGTCATCCATATGATTGTAAGAGCTAATATCTTAAATGCCCAACATAGCACAGAATTTGTAGAACTTTGTAGTACCCAAGGGCTTAATAAAAATGTTTCTTCCTACTCTTCAATGGAACAAAACTTGAGATCTATATCACCATTGAGAAATTTTTCCCGGATAAAGTGCATATGGATCTCAATATGCTTGGTTCTTTGATGTTGGATTGGATTATTTGCAAGAGCAATACAACTTTGGTATCACATAGAAGTAGAGTTCTTCCTTTGACACCCATATGAAGTTCTTCCAATAATCTTTTGAGCCACATGACTTCTTTTTTTGTTTCCATAGCACTTATATACTCTTCTTTAGTAGTGTTGTTGGGAAATAATTTGTCGATAGGAAAATTAGGTGTTTCCACCAACGCTCACGGGGCTACACCTCTCAGCATTGAATGGTGCAACTCCCACTATTGAATGTAAACTAATATAATCCTATCTAAATGTTGTGGGTTGGCCAAATAGGTGGGAAACATACATGGACACTTCATTGAACCTATGGCAAAGTCTTGTACGGGTACAAGGGAGGAAATTATAGCAATGAGAGGTGAAGGGGAGAAATTAGGAAAAGGAGGGTTATTGATGTGAGTAGGCACAAAGAGAACCCAATAACCGGAGTAGTTCAACATTCAATATAGAGGAAAGCAATAATGAAACTATCTAGTGAGAAGAACAAACCCAGACACAAAGTTCCTAGATTCATTTATCAAAGATACAAATCTCTTTCTGGATCACTATGTTTGCAAATTGCACAAGAGAGAAATGGAAGAAACAAAAGAAAAGGAACTGAAAGAAATGTAGCTTTTATTTCATGTGCATGATGACACAAAGTCCAACAACATCAATCCACAATTGTTATATAAAATATTAACATTCAATATCCATTAGAATGGACAAGCTATTCCTATTTATAGTATTGCAAATGTCCTTTCATCTCACTCGCATGATTTTTTGCTGCATGACCTTTGGCTTTTCAAATTCCCAACCTTTGGCCTTTCACATTCCGCCATGACTTTTCACGTTCCTTCGTCACCTTCAGCCTTTCAAATTCCCGACCTTTGGATTTTCACATTCCCTCATGACTTTTCATGTTCCTCGTCACTCTTTTCTTTTCATATTCCAAGTATTACAAAATAGAGGAAAATGCATATTCAACAAGAGTTTGGAAAATAGGGAGAGGAAATTGATTTCTGAACACCCGAGTACATTTTCATGGATGCACGACTAAATTTTCGAGTTTTGGTCACGCGTCTGCATTTTTCAAACACCCGATTGCATCCCCGATTCCCGGTTTTAACCTCGGGATGCACACAATAATGCAGATGCCAGATTCTGCAAAATCCAACCGCTGGTTGCATTTTCCTAAATGCCCAACCAAACTTGTTTTTGCCATTTTGGGAGAAATTTTCAATGAAAATAGGTCATCCAATATATGAATCTTTATGGAAAAGGGCAAATGAATCCAATGATAATATATATAATTCTTTAAAATGAATTATTCATCATATTTTACCCATATTTTCACTTTTTCCTCAAGGTGTGCACTGGATGAGACGAGTGATAGGAAGAGTTTACGATCACCACAGACTAACACATCATATGGGTCATGAATATCATTAAATATAATTTCATTTGAGATTTGGTTAGGCTCTCAAATCTTCACGAGGATCCTAAAATCTTTCGAAAGTTACTGACTTGTACCAGGGACCTTTGTGTTGCCTTTATCAAACAAGTTTCCACCTCTCAATGTTCCCAAAATATTTCCTTGATGATTCCAAAATGAAGTAGGATATTTTATCTCTCCAATTCTGGGGTATGAGATTATAAATCTTTACAAGGCTCCTGAAACTCTTCGAACAAGGTGACTAGCTTTTTCAGAACATGTATTTCCCAATACCACTGCTCACAAAGACCCGATTTCACATAAAGTGTTCCTAAACATTAATTTCTTCCAGAACTTTCCTAAACTTCCTTGGATGATTATATAGCTCTGTCACACATTTCTTAGAGGCATTAAACCTTCTTGAGACACCTCAGGGAGGTGTTCTGCAGTGCAAGAAGTCGAAAATATGCATTTTAGGCCTCTCGGGAAACTCCTTCCAAGTGAGTCCAAATGAACCCATGAATTACTTCTCACCAACTTACCTGCACATGAAAAAAATTAAAAATCTATTTATCGTGTCTCTCTCGGTCATGATGGGGTTTAGATAGTTAGATATTGGCGAAAGGATAGGTTTACATTACCTTGCCTGATATTTTTGAGTGTGGGCTTAGTTGTCATGACAAAAAAATTCAATTCTTCATGTTAGACATTCTACATGACAAGTGGAAGATATAAATATTGTTGATTGTTTCTTGTTGCTCCAATACATTGCACTTGCACCCAACTTGAAAACATATCCAAGAGTAGATTTTTATCCATAATATCACTAGCATGGTCATAATCACAATAACCAAATAAAATTGCATTATCACAAGAAGAATAACACAAGCCATAATTGATTGTACCTTTTATATACCTTAAAATATTTTTGTCATTTTCCAGATGGTCTTCATAAGGAACTTGCATTAATCTAGAGACAATTCCAACCGCATAGGGAAATATCGTGCCTAGTGATAGTTAAATAAATCAATTTATCGATTAGTTGTCTATATAAAGTAGGATTAAATTTATCACAAGAAGGTTTTGGATCTAATTTAACACTAACTTCCATAGGAGTAGATACAAACTTACAATCAATCATATTAAACATTTTAAGAAGGTTAAAAGCATATTGTGCTTGTGATGCAACAATAGATTTGTGATTTTGACAAATAATCATGCCTAAAAATGATTTAATAGTCTTAAATCAGTCATTTCAAAATGTTGTCTTAGCTTCTCTTTGATTCTAAGAATTAGATTCTTATCACTACTCGGTGATCAATAGATCATCAACATATAAAACAATAATGATAACATGACTATTTTCATATTTGACAAATAAATCATTATCAATAAAACAAATAGAGAAACCAAGCTCGTGAAAGAAACTATTTATCTTAGCATACCAAGATCTAGGAGCTTATTTAAGACCATACAAATATTTCTTAAATTTACACACATATGTTTCTTTGCCAAGTTCTTCAAAATCTTTAGGTTGATGCATATAAATTTCTTATTTTAGGTTGCCATTTAAAAACCCATTTTTAACATCCATTTGGTGAATCTCGCAATCATGTTGAGCAGCTTAAAGCTATAATAATTCTAACGAAATGCTCATTTTGGAAACAAGAGAAAAGTGTCAAATTAATCCAACCCGGGTTTTTAAGTAAACCCTCTAGAAAATACTAATCTAGCCTTGAATGTAACAATCTTACCATTAGATTTATATTTGATTTTACACAACCATCTAAAGACTACAATGTTTATTTTAGGAGGAAGAGTGATTAATTCCCAAGTTTGATTCTTGATAAGAGCATTGTATTAAGTTTCCATTGATGCAATTCATATTTTATCTAGGACTAGCTTCTTCAAAAGATTGGAGTTCAATCTCATAAACATTTGATAAGGCATGATAAGAGTATTCACTACAGGCCATCTTTCTCAAATCATTAGGTAGAGAGTTTAAAATCAAATTTTTGGCCCATTTCGGAATCCAAGATTGAGAAGACTCCCCCTCAATTTCTACATCTATTGTATCAGTAGAAGGATTATTAGAGTCTAAATCAGTTTCCGTATTGTCTAAGAAAGGATTAGCACCTAGAAAATTAGTTTTAGACTTGAAAACTTAGAAGAGGGAATAGAGGTAGATTTACAAAAAGGTTTCTCAAGAATACGCACATTCCTATTTTCTACAATCACATGCTTAATTGGATCATAAACTCTTAATCCTTTTGATTGTCTATCATACCAAACAAAAATGCAAGAGTAAGAGGTAGGATCAAGCTTTTGTCTTTTAACTTTAGGAATAAGAAGAGAAACAGGGCTACCAAATATATTTAAATAAGAGATATCATGTTTTTGCTTAGTCCATACTTCATGAGGTGTGGTTGATGAAATGTTTGGGTAAGAATTCTATTTAGAATATGAACAACAATGTTCATAGATTCAACCCAAAAAATTGAAGCACCTTATAAGCATGAAGCATGGTCCTAGCCATTTCTATGATTGTTCTATTCTTTCTTTCAACTATTTCATTTTTTTAGGAGAATAAGGAATTGTTAGCTCCCTATGAATTCCATTAGATACACAAAAGTCATAAAAATCTTATTAACATACTCACCTTCATTATCAGTTCTAATTCTTTTAATTTTTAGATTATTTATGTTTTCAACAAGTGCTTTAAACTCTTGAAACTAAGATAAAAACATCAAACTTTTTCTTAATATACTAAGGCCAAGTCATTCTTGAGAAATCATCAATAAAACTTACAACATATAAAGCACCACCAAGAGAAGGTACTTCCAAAGGACCTCTAGCATCACTATGAATTAACTCAAGCAAGCAAGAGGAATTAGACTCATGGTGTTTGTGAAACGATTGTACATGTTGCTTACCATGTGTTGTCACCTACCCAAAATTGTGCAATTTTCAAAACAAAATTAAATTTATCGGCTAAGTGACCATTACATGGATATATCTACCTCTATGAAGTTTGATGTGTGGAAAATTTGAATTGTTAGTCAATTTTGGGTCATTTTGGGCTTTATGCGGCTTTTGGGGTCATGAGGAATAGGAGGAATAGTTCCTCCGTTCCTCGTGTTCACCGTTTTCCCATTTTTACCACAGTTCATTATCCAGCAGTGTTGTGCAGATTTTGCAACTCGCCGTGGAACTAGTTATGTCGGCCCCATTATTCTCTGCATATCATTGTTTGCTGATTTGCATTATGATTCTCTTTTGTTTATGGGCATTGCAGGAATTTTTGAAACTTGCGGAAATCTTTTATTTAGGTCTTAGTTCCCCACCTCAGTTTCGAACCCGCAAGTCTTGTGTGGACATTGTTAAATCGGGCGGAAATAGTTCTATCAAGGCCCTTGTTCCCCGTAAGCCTTGATTTCCCGCATTGCCTTCTAGCTTGCAAACTTTTATTTTTGTAGTCTATGAAGAAATGAGCTCTCCGCGTGGAAATGATCTAATTTCAAAGCCTTATCCTAGCACAAAATATACCTTCAAGACTGTTGCATTTGTAGGTAAATGGGATATAGGCCAACGTGAGGCTAAATTATTCACCAAAAGTGTGTAAGTGTTTTGTGGCAACCACTAATCAAGCATGATCAAAGGAGCCACTAAAAATGTGAAAATTTGGGGATGGAAGATTTCACCTCCATCGGTGCAGGAGCTACGTGTAGAAACCAGCCGAATGAAGATACCTCTAGTTTCAAAGTCAGGGACCTTGGAAGAACGATGCATCCTGGTTTACTCCTGCAAAACTTTTTAAGACATAGTATGGCCACAACATTACAGAAGCTATTTCACACACTGCTAATTTGTCTATTCCATTAAAGATGTATGAAATTGGTGGGGATTCTGGAACATGTGCACCAACAAAAGTGTATAATAATATGACTTACACTTCTGTAGTGATTAATCCAGTTTTGGATAGGAAGTAAGTTGAAATAGTTGCTGAAGTGAGCGGTCATTTGAAATTATTGGACGGGGTAATGTGGATGAAAACCCATGCTGGGTTGTAATGCTTGAGGTTCTTGACAACCTTCTAAATAATGTTGTCCATTGTGAAAATCAAAGTTCTCCCTGGATGGAGGTTCATTCGAATAAGAAACATTTCTAGCATCAATTGAAAGTCGGTGCTTCAGGATAAGAAATAAATGCAAAATGTGCGACCTATTGAATGAACAATGAGGAGAGTATGAACATTCATGATTGCGAGCATGGTGGATGTTATACAAGTTTGAATTTGCAGTCAATGTGGAGAAATTTTAATGTGGTTTCATTGAAAGAGAGGAAGATGTGCCGACAGATATATTGGTTATGAGAAAACTAGAAAACTTGTTGAAGCAGCGAGAGGACGAACATACAGTGTTGTTCTCTTTGATGAGGTTGAGAAGGAACATATTTTCATCTTTAATATCATGCTTCAGTTGCTAGACAATGGTAGATTGACAGATGGACATAGTTGAATGGTTAACTTTTCCAATATAATCATTATCATGACATCCAACCTCAGAGCAAAGTATCTACTTGCAGGACTCTCTGGTTACACAACAATGCAAGCTGCTAGAGAGAGAGTAATGCAAGAAGTGAGAAAGCACTTCAGGCCAGAGCTATTGAATAGGCTTGATGAGATAGTTGTTTTTTATCCTCTTAATAATGAACAGTTGAGGAAAGTTGCTAGATTGCAAATGCAATATGTAATTGTTCAGCTTGCTGAAAGGGGAGTTGCTTTGGCAGTCACTGATGTTGCTTTGGATCTTGTTCTTGAGGAAGCCTATGATCATGTTTATGGTACTAGACCATTACAGCACTGATTGGAAAAGAAAGTTGTAACTCGCCTGTCTCAAATGTTCATCACAAGAAAAATTAATGGGAACTGTATTGTATTCATAGGTGTGATACCTGGGAAAAAAAGTTTTATTTTCATATGGATAGAAATGGAGGCCTCTTTAATCCAAAAATTGGGATAAAATCATGTGTTAATACATGTTTTGGCTAATGTGGTCAAATATGATGCGTCTCAAGTTGCCCGGAAAACGGATGAATTGAAGAAATAAAAATTTAATGAATGTTGAGGTATGGAGAACAAGGAACTTTGATTATCATGAATAATGCCTCAAGAAGCTAATTCAAATGAAGATTAATTCTAATTTTCTTAGAGCTTATGTTTTCGGAAAACTAAGGTTTAATCATAGATGGTTTAAACATTAGAAGTTTCTTTTAGCATATTATTCCATCGAATGATTATAAAGCGTAATTAATTCAATTTTGAATTAATGAAATATTGTAACATACATTTTGTAAATCTCAAGTTGAGTCAACTTGAGGTTTGGGGTAGATTAGAGTTGGGTTAGTTTAGAAGTAGTTTTATAACTACTTTTGGGAACATAATGCTTATATAAGGTTGCAATGTAATTGTAAGGGGGGTTCCTCTCATTCTCATTTAAATTTCTACGGGGAAAATTATTTTATTTGCCTCTACTAGATTAGATGTTGTAACTTTGTGTACACAGATTTTCTCTCATGAATACAATGCTTTCTCTATTGTTGTGTTAATGATTCTCAATTACAAAATTTGTTATTTTGTTTGTGGTTGAGTTGTTAATGTTGCTCCTTCTTCATAGTGTGATTGATGCTCAGGTGATCAAACTTTGTGTTGGATATCAAGGGTACATGGACTTTATGCCATATCATCATATTTTGAAGGAGATGAAGACTTTTTGCTTCTCATATTTCATGCTCGTTGTATGTCTTTTAGCTAGATAGAGAAGTTCCCCCTTTGTGCAGTTCTCTACTCGTAATATACACTTCCCTTTCCCATCCTTTTAAATTTGGTTGTATTCTTTCCCTCCACATTCCTCCATCCTCTCTGTATGTTTCCTTCCCCAAATTTTCTGCCCTTTTGTGCTTTTTAGTTAAAAGCACCAAAAATAAAAAATCACATCATGTGAGGGAATTGCCCCTCTCACAAAGAAGAGGAAAATTCACCCTGTCGAAAGGTGAATTTACCTAACTGTTGTTGGTTTTTATGCACTTCCATTGGCATATTAAGTGACAAAAATTCCAACCAACACCACACAAGTAACTTTCACAAGTTTCATGATCTGATTTTATCTTAGGAAGACCTATAACAAGGTTAAGGTGGGACATCTCATACAAACTCTTAAAGTTTACATGTCCAAGCCTTTCATGCCATAATTGAACAACATTACAAGAAGAAGTGGAAAGACAAGATTCGACAACAAATTCATCAACAAATTACAACCCATTCTTTTGTAAACCAACAACAATTACTTTACCAAGCTCATTTTAGTATACCATTTATCTTGTAATAACACCACTTTACTGATCGAACTTTAGTTCAATGTGAATAAGATAAAAGGTTCTTCTTTAAGTTAGGAACAAGTAGCACATTTCTAATTATTCCATTTTCTAATTTAACATTACCACAACATTCGGACTTGATGACAACGCTATCTCCTAGACAAATATTTTCATGACATTCAACAACATCATGAAGAATATCATGCATATATGTCATGTGTCTAGATGCACCACTATCTAGGATCCATTCACTTTGTCTTTGGAGGTCGAAAGGGTTGTATAAAGAGCAATAGATTGCTCAACATTACGCTTGGTTCTTAGTATGAATCCAATTTTTATTATTCTTCTTTTTGTTGTTGTTCTTATTTTTAGGATTATTATCTTTATGAGGTGTTATCAAACTTTGTGTTAAAATTTTGATTATTATTGTTGTGCTTAGGTTTAAACTTGGATCTAAAGTTTGATTGTTGATTTGTATTATTGTTATACTGATTTTTAGAAGGCTACGAACTTTGAGAGAACAATGCCTACGAGGCATTCTTTTTTGTGTCAAATTTCTTCATGACACTCTCTTTTTGAATAAGGAGAGAAGACAATGTGTCTAAATTAGGTAAATCATCTTCATTTTGATATTTAGAATTTAGAATAGAGATAAAGTTTATAAACTTTTCATGAATTTTAATTTGATTAATAAAATAAAGCAACTTATCATGAAACAATTCATAATTACATACATCGATGAGCTTTAATATCCTTAATTTTAGCTAGATAATTAAAAACCTTTTCATCAGTTTTCATAGGGGTTGTAAACAATTCCATGATTAACTTAATTATCCTAGAGAGGTGGTTACCCTCATGCATAGTTTGCAATTGATCCCATACATCACTGGAGATTCCATATGTCCAATATGCAACAAGAACTCATCTTTAATACTTTGCAATAAGATGGACATAGCCTCTTGGGATTTCTGAGAGAAAACACTTAAGTTATCAAGAGTATTTTTGTCTCCCATTATGTTTCTTCTCAACAACACTAATCAAATCTCATAGCTTTCTATCCATAAGGATAGCCTTAATTATAACTCTCCAAATATTATAATTGATTCCATTTAAAAGATGAGATTTATCTATGGAAAGACTACAAGAACTGGCCATTTTTAAGGAAAACTTGGAATATTTTGAAAAACATAGTGTTAGGTGGGTTTTCAGAAGTTACAGAGATCGGTGGTACAAAGGAACAATCTACATCGGATTAAAACTCAAATAAAATAACTTGTAACTTAATGAAAACACCCAAACAAAGTTATAATACAAGGATGGAGGTTTGCAAAACACAAAGAAACAACTGCAAGATGTTATAAGGCACTAAGGAAAAAGATATGGCCTTTTGAAAAAAATGGCATGTTGCGGTATGCTGAAACAATGTTCTGCGGGTTTTAGTGTTCCGCAGAAAATACATCAAAAGTCATGGAACAAAAGAAATTCCATGAGACACTAAAACTACACGAACAAAGGAAATTCCACGAGACACTAAAAGTATGCAGAACAAAAGAAAGTTTCAAAATAGAGGCATACCTTTAGAAGAAGTCGCGAAACACGAAAAACATATTGTGAAGGTCTACAAGTGCAATGCATACAAAACAAAGAATCCGTGCAACACATATGAGAGCCGCAGAATAATATAAGTCTACGTAACACAACAGAAAAGTCATGGAACATATATGGGTCCACGTAACAAACAAAATGAAGCTATGAGACAAAGAACCCACACAACAAGCATGTGAAAATTCATGGAACAAATAAATTTGCAAGCAAGGCGGGTGAAATCCATGAACAAAGAAATCCATGAAACATAGAAATAATGTTGCACAAATCAACAAGGCCGCAGAAGACATGGAAAATTCATGGAAGACTAAAAATTCGCACAAGCCTAAAAAGTCTAAGGAAGGCTACAAATGACTAAAAAGGCATGAACTATTCAAATAAATCGCACACACGGCTATAAAAAGGAGTGAAACATTCAAATAAATTGTGAAAACATTATCCATATTTTTCCCCCCCAGCAAAATATTGGATCAGTCCACGACTCAAACCCATGAGCTCACATTCCAGGACGACAAACAAGGTTACAGAGGGACTTTACAATGGAGTGGCAGGGCCTGCAAAAGATCAAATGACCCCGTGCAAGAAGAAAGAGAAGAGACGGCTCTGTTGAGTAAATTCATGTCTTAAATCTATTTAACGGGTTACAGGTGGGCTCAGAAATAGAATAGCATGGTCAGGGAAAGAGGAGCAAAGATTGTCGTAGAGAAGCCGGAGAAAGAAAAAGAAGAAACGACGAAGATCTGAAGTCTTTAGGCTCAAAATGGTTCAGAACGAGTCCAAAAATTGGCTAAGTATGGAGGATACAATGGAAGTTGCCAAGTGTCCAAATGGCGCACCTCCAAAATTTAAAACCAAAGGGGCAGGCTCAAACAAGCACCAAGCCTCCACACGTCCAGAGCTCCAAAATTTGCACCGGCCATTGAAAATTCTTCGACTCGGCGGAAGGTGCCAAGTGTCGGCTCAACGATAATTCCAAAATGGGAGCCCAAGGTGGAGACTCAAACTTGCGCCAACCCTCCACATAGCCAATGGTCAACAGAGGTCAAAAGGAGAATGGGCCCAAAATGGCTAAGTAATGAATGCAGGTGGAAGGCGTCAGGTGTCCAAACAACGCACATTCAAAAGCGGGACCCTAAGTAGGTTGTCAAATGAGCGCAGGCCTTCCACATGTCCCAAAGCCTGAAAAGTAAGTGAGAGGTCGTTGAAAAGTCCAAAAACTTGTGGAGGCTTCCAAGTGTCAACTCGACGCTCCTTCAAATGCAAATCTTGATCGGGCTTTCAAGCGAGCACAGAGCCTCCATGCGTCCAATCTCAAAAAGGGGGATAGATTCGGGTTGAATAGTCAATGCATGGTGGCAAGGACCAGTGGAGAGTGCCAAGTGTCCAAATGGTGCTAACTCAAGGGTCGAATAAAGAGAGGGTTTCCAGACGAGCACCAAACTGCCGCGTGTCCCCGATCAAGAAATATGACCCCGCCAAGCAAAGGACTTAGCCAAAAAAAAAAATACGAATTAAGCAAGCTGGCGGAGGAAGCCACGTGTCATCCCTGCGCCATTCCAAGAGAAAAATACAGAGGCCGCCCTTGAACAAGCACTAGCCCTCCATGTGTCCCATATTAAAAGGGGGCCCATTTTTCAAACTAGTTTTCCTTCCCTTTCGTACGAACCCGATACAAACTTTGAAGGGGCATATCTTTCAACTCAACGCTCAAATATTGCAAATATGACACCGTTGAAAAGATCTCGGCCTTGTCTGCACCATGGAGATCTAAAATTTTAAGTTTGGGAGGTTATGTGGGAGAAAAATGGAGAAACGTCTTCAAGGCCATTAATGCAGGATCTATTTTTGCCCCAACAACCAAATCGATTCGATCTGCTCCGTTGTTTCCTCCTCCTTCGAGGTGCCAAATAAGAATTTGATGCAGTCAAGACAAATTTGGGGGTAGATTTTATGGGAGGCATTAATAGCGGTGGTTGAGCTTGGAACTATTTTTCCCGCTTCTCTCTCTTTCTCCCCTCTGTGTTGAATCTATAAAAGCAGGGTCGAGACTCATTGTAAAGGGTTGGACATTCTTTTGTTTTTGCAGGCTCCCCTTTCCTTCTGAGCAAAGGAATTCATGGAGTTCAGACCTTCCATTTAAATTGCAATACATTTCCCGCTTCTGGCCATTTTTAATGCATTGTATCAATCTGCAGAGCAATAAAACACGTTTGTGATTGATTTTAGATCCTTTCTTGTCTCCTTTGCTCTCATCTGGTCTTTCATTATAAATCTGGTTATCTGTGCTTGATTATTGTATGTATTTTGTTGGTTTGTGTCTATCAACAAAACTAATGTTCATCATTCCTTCGGTGCATCACCTTGTAGCTTAGTTTTGATTTCTTGTATTCCTTTTATTCCTGTCTCCTTGGTAAAGCTTAGATTAGGTTTAGGAATAGGTCCTCTGCAATTTTCCATGTATGCACCTAAATAGAGGAATAGGAACTAGCCTTTAATCTGGAGATTTTTCCCATTTGCAAAGTCCCACACTTTGGGGAAAATTAAATGTTATGTGAATCACACCAAATGAATCTGCCTTAGAAAAGCATATTTGACAACTCATTTGGGGGTGCTATGATTTTACATTAACAAAAACCTAATTTAAATGAAAAATGATTGTGGATCATAAAAAAACAAATATTTAAGTATGCATAATCAATGGAAACTTATATTATGATCAATCACACTGATCTAGAACATCCAAACACGTCGTATTTATCTTAAAACATACAAATTAGGATTTGTGCACTTGATGAACTTGAAGAAATTCGTGAAGCAAGCTAGGGTTTCGCAGATTTGAAAAATCTTCAAATTTATTTGCACCTACAATTCACAAACAACTACATATATCATGCACAAACATAAATGCAAGCTCTGATACCATGTTAGGAAATTTAAGGGATAAATAATGTTACAAATTATAAATCCACAATATAAATATTCAAATATTATAGTTTACAAAGTGTAGTAATTAAAAACATAGATTAAGATGTTTATAATGCATATTACAGAATGTAAACACCATGAATAGAAATTAAATGAACACAATGACACAAGATATAAGTGGGAAAACCTTGGAAGGTAAAAAACCATTGAAAATCACTTATCTTTATTGAGAATAAACTTTCACCCAACACTCCCACTATTTCATAGATCCACTTGCAGTTACACCTTCAAAAAGGGATTATAAACCACCTCATACATTTTCTCATGTGTTTTACATCATTCACTTCATGTATCTATGATCAACTCACACATATTGCTCGCATTCATATGTTACACTTGATATTTCTCATCTCTATTATAACCGATCTCTAATGAGATCACCTTATTTTATACAAGGTGGGTGACATATTTTGGTTCACTCTTATATTTCAAACATTGTTGATGTAGTAGTAGATTCACCATGTTTAAATTTTAAATATAATTATAAGCCAAAAACATACATCTTTAGCGGGTTTCTAAATAAGCAATTTTTTGCTTAATATTATAAACTAAAAAAATCAACTCCAACTACGTACTTGCACTAGTGACTCGAGAGAGGAGTGCCTTTAAATTTGGGGTATCTACCACCAAGGCTTTACAAGTTCCCTCAAATATAATAAACAATTAAAAATACTCACCTATCTCAATAACATAGCTTACACAACAATTTTCCAAAACCCAAGAAAGATTAGATGTCTATTCACTATATTTACTACCACTATCAAAATGGTAGGATCACCATTATGTCGAACCTCCACTAACTTGAAAATAGTTATGGTTGATAAAAAAATCAGAATTCATATTGTGAACTTTCGCCTCTTGTCACTTCTTACATGTCAAGTGAATAATAATGTATGCAAATACATTATCTATATGTTCTTAGTTAGGTTTTCTTATTTGTAACCAACTTTAGGCTCCATAGCATTGAGATAATCAAGTGTGGGTTTTAAAGGAGTATGTGACCCTTTCAAACAATGTAATGAGTAACCACCTACCCTTAGACATACAAGATGTCATACTTTATAGAATGTCAAACTCAATATATTGTGCCTTGTTTGCATTTATGAAATATGTCATTGGATACCTAAACCACACCGCTAAACCTTCAATTCCACATTGTATAACTATAACATGGTGACACTACAAAAATAGTAAGATGCCCAATGTTAACGACATATGATTGTGTGTAAATTCTCTTAAACAACTATTTCTTATTCAATCAAAATATGGTACTACACAAAATTGATTACATGAAATTGTATACAAGCAACATTATGTACTTTCAATGACTGATAAATGTTGTGATGTGAAATGGAACACAACATTAAATAACATAGCATACATTTATGTCATTTATGATATGATAATATTATTCAACTAAGAAAATAATTTGGTCCCCGTCAGGATCAAGATGATGGTTGGCTCAAGGCAATGATGATAAATCATAAACATATTTGACAAGGTGGCAAAAAAAAATTTATAAAGGTGGGTGCAATTTGTTTTCAATAACATGAAGATTAAAAATATTGCGATCATGAGTAGTAAGGTTTCTAAGAGAATATATATTTTCAAAAACCTTTTCGAGATCGATCTCTAAGCCTCTTAGTAAGCAATCTTGAATATTTTCAGGTTTGACACCTTCAGTGAAAATTGCTAATTCATGTTGAAGAATGTCACAAAGGCCAAAATATTCATAGTAAACTTTCATCATTAAATCGTCCATTTTAGATCTTAGAAAGTCGTGAAATTTAATTTTTTCATTATCAATTTCAGTTATCACCTCATCTAGTTCAGATTGGTAAATCAAGAAACTTAAATTTATCATATCCGACCTCCATTACTATATCACCCCTTTTAGCATTTTTAATTACCGAGAAATAGAATATTTCGTATTTAGATTTTGAGATTATATTAAATTTATCATTTCAACATTTCGAGTATTTGAATATTCAAAATTCTCCTACTTAATTTCTGCTTAGTCTAAACATTACATATGTTTGCAAGGTTGATTGGTCAACCAACCAATGATAAATCACCCAAGCATTTTAGCGTTAGCTTCAACATCATGTAAATTGGTTTTAGACTCAAAATCATTACTGAAATTAAATTTCATGGAAGGAAATTCAAACTTTCCCAAAGACTATCCTCAAAACTTAAATGCTAATTTCACTTGAAAGAGAAGAGTCACTATCAATCAAAATTGAATCTGAAACATCCGCTTCACATATGATTGATTAGAAAAATATTATTCATTGTTGAAAAAGTGAGGATGATCTAGGTATTGAGAGAGTGAAGAATCGGAAGATGATCAAACTATCGAAGAATAACTTTGTTATACAATTTTGCCAAAATGGAAAAATTGGACAACATGGTCCTATCACGTTCAAAATGAAACAATAGCCCCAGGGACCCACTTCCGATCATTATCGAGATAAAATAATTAAAATAATTGATTAATCATGTTGAGGAGCTTTACCATGTCTCTATGATCCCCAATTTCCAAAGGAAACTCGAGGAGATCTTAAGTTTCAATAACAGGTGGGAAATGCCCCAAAAGGGTCTTTGAGCTCAATCGACTCACTGATCAGCCCAATGAGTGACTCGGTGAGTTGATATCATATTTAAGGTCGAGTCGGAGCTAGGTTGTATTAGCTTGATCGGGATAATTAACATGGGCTTGTATTAAGTTTTGATGTGACAAATCATGTCATGGAAATAGACATTAAGCCTAAGAGCTAGAAGCTCATGATGGAGTTGAGATATAGCTCGGTCTAGATCTAGGCCCCACCGAACCATGAGCTGAAGAGCCATATCACTCAGTGGCATATAGGTAAGCTCGAAGGGAGCGGCTCGAACCAAGGATCAACTCGGTGCCATGGGATGATTTGAAGAATTCACAAAGAAAGCATGAGCCCTCAGCAGTATGGAAGAGCTCGGCATTGTCGGCAATATGAATTAGGACTTGAATGAGCCATTCCTGGCTTGGGCGAGTTATAGAAGAGCTCAAGCGAGTCAAATATTTTTAGTCGAAGCTCAAAACATTGGATCCGAGCTAGTGAAACTAGGAGCTCGAGGTGTTTGCAAAAGGTTTGAGCTAAGTTGAGGATGAAAGGCCAAGCCAACAAACAATTCCATGCATCGAGTTGGATAAAATGTGAGAAACAAGCTAATTTAGCTCAAGCAAGTTACACAAGGAGAGGAAGGTTGGAATGTTTGTTGGAAGCCAAGAGGAAATAGTGTAGAGCGTTAAGAGGCCAACTCGGCGTGGTATGAGCCTTAATGTTGAAATATGAAGCGAGATGATGGGTTGGTTGATCTTTCGTATAGCTCGATTGAGCTAGGTGGTTATGAAAATCAAGTGAGCTCGCTCATTTGTTGGTATGCAAGCCATTGAGGAGTTTGATGAGCTTAGCTCGCTCGGTCGAGCTAAACAACATCCATTGGGAACAAAGAGACGAGTCATCGGAGGAGCTCGTGCCTTGGCCTAACTCGAGTCATGACTTGGATCACAAGCCTTAGATGTTTTCGTGAGTCGGAAAGGCAAGTTCGGTAGCTAGGTTTGGCTCATCGTAAAGGAAGCTCAAGATGTGAGTTTGGTGGATTTAGCTCGGGATTTCAATCGAGTTAGGAAAATTACTCGACCAGAACGAAAATGGCCTGGAATAACCACCCCGGCTCAACATATAATAAAGGAGCTCGCGAATGATAAGTTTTGAGCTGGGAGGAGGATGTTTCAATGGGAGATCGGAGTGGAGATCATGGCTCAGCCAAGGCACATTCGGGGAATATTTTAGCCCATTGTCAGTGAAGTGGGTAGGAAGGATGCGTAAACCCATGTTAAAGCATGAATAAGGAAATATAGGTGATAATTTCCATGCGGAAACATTGAGATAGCAAACCAATACCAACTTTCCACTTCACGAGGATCATGAAAAGCATCGCCAAGCGGGATAAAACCATGGAAAACCATAATGGGATTTCCGCAAGTTGGAGAAATTCAAACCGATTGCCAGGTGAGGATTTCATAATGGCAAGCCATTGTAATAATTACGCAGAGAAGAGTTCCAAGATGGTTGCCGAAAACCAGGCAGAGAAACTGGGGAATGTGGGAGGACATCCTAGCACAACGTGTTGAACTATTCAAATGCCAAAACATGAGGTAGTTCAGTTGAAGCTTGGCGGTCAAGAGGAAGAAGATAATATTCATACAATATTTTCAAGCTTGAGTTAGGTCATGTCAAAACTCAAAGGAAAAAATGATTGTGGGGATGCATAGAAAGCCGAGATCCCGCATGGCTATCTTGGTGATGATGATGCATTCGAGGACGGAGTGTTTTCAAACTCGATACGATAGGAGCTTGAATGTGAGATCTTGGTGGTGATGCTTAGTCAGCAATGACTCGCATACAGCTTTGATTGAGCTCGGGTGGATGAAGCTCAAGCATGGATCGAAGATCACCGGTCAAGTTGCAAGAAGATCTTGGGTGGTTTACATAGGGAGCTCGTGACTTGGTGACATGAGTAAATGACTCAAGGAAAACCGGAGGAAGCCTATCCTAGGTGAGGGACATGGATTGAGAGTTCATATGAAAAATGATGCTCACAGGTAGACGAGCTCGAGACAACTCAGGTGACCCAGTTGGAACCGTGTAAACCACTCGATGCAAGGAAGAAGAGTTAATGAGCCATTGAGATCTCGTCACGTAGGAAGCAATCTGAAAGAAATAATGGGATCGTGAAGGTGGTGGTTTATTCGAAACATCTAGCTATACATGCATGGAGTTCTCAGACGAGTCAAAGTACCCTGCACTTGAGCTCAGTGAGCGAGACAATGGATCTCTAATGCAATAATACCGCGAGGATTTGAAGAGATAAATGAGCTAAGATCAACGTGGTGAAGCGTAGGGAGCTCAGATACGTCAACATGATTCAGTGGTAGCTTGTGAAGATAATAGCTCGGTCTGAGTCGGGTGTATGGCGAGGAGCTCAATCAGAAGTAATACGGAGTGACTCGTGGATGAATTCTGAGTTGAGACCACTCGGGATCTGAGCTATGTTTCAACTGAGTTAAACCATGCAGTGAGCTACACAAAGAGCCAACTCGGTGCAAACAAAGGAGCTCATTCGAGCTAAAAGTTAAAACTAGTAAAGAAGGGATCTCACTGCGTGAGTCAACTCACTCACCGAGTCACGCAAGAGTGAGGAATGCTCGAGAGGGAGCTCGGTGTCATGCAGTGAGCTATACGGAGAGGCCAAATAGCTCGGCATTGGGATATAAGTCTAAAAGGAGCTCGATGCAGAATAGGAACTTGGCACTTGGTGAAATACGCAATGTGGCCCGGCCAATAAGATGAGTTAAAGGAGCTCGATCGGAAATAATGTAGAGTGACTCGTGTATAAACGTCGAGTTAAGACCAAGTGAGTTTGGTCAAAGCACGATGGTTTTTTGAAAATTGAAGGACGTCAAGTTATTCGGTGATGGCGAGTACATAATGAGGGACTCATTTGTGGACTCATGAAGCTAGGACAATGTGATGGAAAGAGGAGCTCGAACCCAACTCGGTGAGTTGGCTTGGCGAGCCAACCATCGAGTTGGGTTATTTTTTGACTCATTCACATGGACCCTCCAATTTCTTCAAGAGCAAACCAATCAATAGAGGGTCCCATCTTTATTTTTAATTAATTTAATATTTTTATTTAAATATTTTAATAATAATATTTATTATTATTATTTAAATATTTTAATAATAATATTTATTATTATTATTTAAATATTATTTTAATTAATTAAGGAGAACTAGGTCAACAGGTATTAATGATACATGATGGAACCTTCTAAAGTGGTTCAACCAACTGTAATAAATACATCATGTACCTTCCATTTAGGAAGGGAATTTATGACTCTCTCTCCTCTCTCTCAACTTCTTCTATAAATGTAAGTTGGAAGCTCATTCCAAGGGGTTCCAACAGTCAGATAGGTTGGACAGTTAGACATCTTAGGCAAGTGTGTGTTTTTCAAGAGTCCTCTCTCTTCTGTAAGTTGTCCTTATATGTTGAGAGAACTTTCAAGCCTCCTTTTCAAGACTGTAATGGCAACCATTGCCTCTTCTAAATGTATGATGCATTGTGCACATTATTGAAGTAATAAAAGTGTGTGTTTTGTGACTAATCTCGGTCCTTTCATCCTTTTATACTTCTTTGTGCCTTTTCTCATCATTTGTAGGTACACTATGCAAGTTCACGTTTCTATTACAGGTTCTTAGATTTCTATTCTTATCAAGTGGTGGAGCGTTGCATGAAGTTGAGTTGTGGTGCTTGTTCACCCTTCTCAAGTTCATCCTTCTTCACTGGAAGACTAATAACTTGTTTTTTCGATCAAGTTTAACAAAGGGAATGCATGCTTCCTAATCTGTGGTATTTTGTACCCTCTCTAAGTTGCAGTAGGCAAAGTTGACTTGTGGTGCACACACCCTCTTCAAATTAACCCTTCCTGAGTCTTGTAACTCCCTTTATTTGGTGCATCACCACCCCCTATAATAGTTTCATTTCTTACAAATCTCTCTCCCTAAAACCCATGAAAATGTTAGCATAGATCTAGATAACCATTTTATCACACGAGGATTAGTACAACACTTATTTTAGGAAGAGGAATCGACCTTCTCCGGAGATTCACCTCAAGCCCAAGTCCCACAGCTTGAGAGGTGATCCCATGTGTCCCAATCACACCGAACGTCCTATTCACATTCTGGCCATTCGAGAGGGTGCAGTGATTTGGCGACAACATTTTTTGGCACGCCCAATGGGATAGAGTTGGTACTTCTCTTCTCACTTACACAAGTCAAAGTACCTAGCGACTCTATATCTCTGGATTCCAAATCTCAGTGTTAACTTATGCGAAGAATTCAGAAAAGAGCTTCTTCAAAGCAAGTAAATTATCGACATATCGAACTTTCCTTGTCTCCTCCAAAGAGAAGAAGAAGAGGCATTTCAACATCACTAGTTGCAGCTTTACCTCGCAGAGGTCATTCAACTCCTATGTACGTAGGTTTACTTCACTAAGGAACAATCAACTTCTTGCTGTTATAGCATGAAACCAATTTTTCCCCCTTTCAATGCAAGCATTCCTCTTCTATTGGCTCAACGTGACCCTATACCTGTTGCGGCACTCAAAATTTTACCCTTTTACACAGGGAAACTCACGTTACTCCAGTGGAACATATTCTTGATGTAGCCAACATTTGTGCAATACATAATATCACGAAGACAACATTGTGGTTAGACTTCTTGCTACCTATTTCAAGGGAAAATCACTTCAATGGTTTCGAGGGTTAAGTGTTGGCACTATAACCACTTAGGACAAGTTAGGAGAAAAGCTTTGTAAACAGTTTGAAGACAAGAGTGATCATCTATCACTTTTGGAATAACTCACTACCATGAAGAGAGCTCCCCAAGAATACATGAGTGATTTCAACTTCCGATTCCACAGGACCTAGAATAGGATTCTGGCACTTATAAATCCTTCTCCACATAATGCATTATTGTACTATTTGCAAGCCTTGAATAGTGATGTAGCAGTTATGATCCATTCCATGGGAGGGACTACATTACCTGATGCCTATGACATTTCCATAAGAGCGAAAATTCCTTGATTCAAGTTGGAAAGATAGCTCCACGACCACCAATGTCGTTGTCTCTCGGATCTTACAAACAATCATCCTATCATTGCTCTTATTCCAGCAGCCTCTAATCAACCAGCTCAATCTACCCCTGCCTCTTTAAATGATCTATTTGAAGTCAATTCATTATTGTAAACTTTTTGGAAACGAGCTCGTTGCACTCAAGAGGAACAATTTCAATACAATCATCCATATCAGCCACAAAATCAGCAATATCAGGCTAACCATCCTCCTTTTCAAGGGAGAAATCAGCCAGTAAAATCAAGCTACAAATCAAGCTACGAATGTCAGGCCTTTGAACTTTCGAACCCTCTTGATTGCTAGCTCATCTAGAGCCATAGTACCTGTCCAGAATAATCTAGTTCAAGACTACAAATGGTGTTATCCTTGTTCTCAACCCCATAATCAAAATCTTTGTCCCAATGGAGTTCTTGGCCAAGCCCTTATGGTTCAAAGTGTATTTTCCCTTTTGAGCTAACAAAAAACACATCTACGCAAGAAACAATAGATCAACCGCATGCACCTGAATAAACCTCTTTGCTAAATTGGCAAGTGAAGATTTTTGCGGGTTGAATATAGATTCCTCATCAGTGGTGGAAAACACTCATTCCAAGAAGAGAGCAATGGAACCTCAAACTTCCAAATCTGATTAAGCATCCACTTCATAGCCTCAGACACAAGTGGTTGTCATTAAAGATGTGGGAAAGAAACCACCAGAAACACCTGCTAGCCAAGCTACGAGGAAAGAAGGTTCTTCAGGCATCACAGTACCCAACAAGCACTTTTTAAAAGAGGATCCTAATGTCCAAATAAGTGTCAACAAATTTGGAGCAATTCCCTTCAGCATAGTAGAACAAATTAAGAAAACCAATCTGAGCATTACTATGTGGGACGCACTCTCAATTCCTTCTCAAATAAATTTGTTGCGAGAGGCTCTAAATAGTTTTGGTATAACCAACGGATCATCAAGTCATGGAATAACAACTACTACGAGTTTGTGTCAACTGGAAGGGAAAAGTATTCCTAAAGCCAACAAACCACCGCCATTCTATATTTCTCTGATCATTGGCAACCACCTGGTGCATAATTACATGATTGATTCTGGTGCCAGTAGCTCAGTCATGCCCAAACAAATTGTAGATGTACTAGGCATATAATATGCGCGGTTACAAGAGGAGTTGTTCAACTGGATGGCACAACTATTAAGACTGTTGGAGTTATCAAAGGACTTTAACTTACCATCCATGCATGCCCAAGTTTTCATTCACCCAAGACATATCAATCATTGATCTTCCTCCTCTCTTCGTCATCTACCTATCACGAGATTTCACTGCCAAGATGGGTGGTTATCTATCAGCCGATTGGTCACATATGATTCTCAGGACTCGATACAGAACCAAAGTGACTATAAGGGCAAAACCAATATTCCATAATCATGTAGAACCCTACACTGCTAGTCCTATAAATGGGAATTACACCATCGAAGATTTGGAAGAAGAAGATGTTGATCATGAACCGACCACTCTCATTGAAGAAGTCCCCGATATTGTGCTAGATGAAGTAAGTGGAGATCATCAGTATGATCCCTATGCTGATGTGTTGGCATAAGAAGAAGTTGGTTTATTTTTTTTTGGAAGAAACGAGATTAGGTACCTACTATATTCATGAAGAAGATACAATCATACCACAACTTGTCAAAACACCAAACAATTCTGAAGGACTATGGAAATTTTTCTTCAATGGCTCGAGAAGTAAGAATGGATACGGTGTTGGTGTTATGTTAATTTCTCCAGAGGAAGATAAGTAATTCTCATCTTTTTGGTTGTAATTCAGTTGCACTAACAATGTTATTGAATACGAGGCCCTTGTGCAAGGAATTCAACTAGCCCAAAAGAAGGGAATCAAAGCCCTGACTATTTTTGAGACAGTGAGTTAGTTGTTCATCAAGTGACGGCACGCAATGCATCCAAGAATGATCTTTTAATATCATACAAGAATCGAGTCTAGGACTTGATTGAATATTTCAAGCTTTTGGGATCCATCCGATTCTTAGAAAGTAAAATCAAGATGCCGACAGATTGCTACAATTGACTCATGAATACGACATACTTGTTTATATCATGAAGGAAGGGAAACAATTGTCAAAATAGTGGTTTGACCTGCAGTCCTGATAATGTGAGTAGTTGGCAAGTGTTCGATAGTGACAAACAAATTGTCCTTTTCCTACAAGAAGAGGTGGAGTTTGCTTTGCAAGAAATTAGGATAAGTTGTAAGAGTCATATGGTGATCAAATTATACAATTGAAAAGAAACAAACTACCAAAAGGCTTAGTCACTCTAGAATCCATTTTCAATTTAGATGATCAAGCCAAAAGACAAAGCTCTAACATGGTGGTCAAAGAAGAAGATTTTGAGGAAGTCGAGGTAGCGCATGAGAAGTTTCTGAAGATTGGCAAAGTGTGTATTATCCTCACTTTGAGAAAAGAGGGATTTCAAGGTAGTATAATAAGATACATTGCAAAAAGTCCCAAGGTTTCACCTTCTTGTCAAGTACTATTAGGCCATATTTACGTACTTGGGCGAGTTGTATTCTAGATAAGGTGATTCACCATACACCACTATTATATTAGAATTTCATCTAGATTGTAATCGAGCAAAGATGCTATGTATAACAAGTCATTGAAAAAGGAATCAAAGGTCGGAACTTGTGGATACTAAAATAATTGTATGAACTTGATTCTTGGCTACCAATTATAGTCAAAGAACCAACAAAATGAAAAAAAAAATGCCTCAAAATGGGATGAAAAATCAAAAGAAAAATGACTCAAAATATCTTCAACAAAGTCACCAAATTTTTGACACCAAAAATTTGTAGTGGTCAACTAATCAACCTTTTTCCTATTACCAAAGTTAAGATGGATTATTTACTAGTTTCATCATGGATACCTATTGGCTAGAAGACTAGTACTTAGGTGGTAGAAGGGTAGTTTAACTGTTAAGTGTGTAAAGATGGAAAAATCAAATAAACTCAACATAAAAAATCAAATCAAATCATTCTTTCACATAAAAATGTGAATAAAAAAATTCTAACAATTGATCAAACATAACTCTACAAAATATCACAATCTTAAATACAATTATTTTCAAATCATTTCACTATGTGTACTTCAAAATACCTCATAGTCTTTACCCTAAAATGTAATTGGCTCTACTAGATAGAGTGAAACCTACATAAAAAGATAACCTCTTGAAGGGTTAAAAATGAGGAAAGATGATATTGATTATCTTGAAGATCATATTAACTTTTTTTTCAACATTCAATATCTCAACTCTCAAGATCATGCAATTAAGTTGCATGTACAAAACAAACAAAGAGGAAGAAAGAAACAAGAAAAAATAACAAACTAAAAAAGAAAGAGAAGTAAAAACTAACAAACTAAACTTTAATCATTTTAATCGAATGTGAATACTATACACATGTATATCATATATGTTAAGATTAAAAATGATATAATCTAATATACCATATGCTCCAAATTGTAGTATCTCGGGGTCCAATGAAAATTAGGGTTTAACAAAACCTAAAAGAAGTATAAAACAAATAATCTTCGAAGAAATATGAAACCTTTGGTGTGAAATGCAAGGCCCTATATTGTGTGTAATTTTAAATAAGAGGGTTCACAAAATTGTAATAAAAGTTTAGATTTTAATCTAATTAGGATTGATTAATTTGTGTAAAGATGATATAGAATTAGAAGTACAATAAATACATTACATCATGGATCCTATACTCACATTTAGATAAATACAAAAATTGTATAATATTAGGTGAGCACAAGTTAGGGTTAGAAGCGATTGCAACAATGTTGGACTATTACAAAGTAAAAATTATATGAGAACATGTAGGAAGGATGTGCGAGTGCTTTTGGAAATATCCTATCGCAAACAAAGTCATCTAGGTGACTTTTTCAAAGATGTATGTATTTATCTTCTATAGGGTTGGATTGGATCTCACGTTTGACGTTGTGTTCTTCGTGTTTGTAACTTCACTTTAAGTGACTAAAATCATACAAACGTAGATGTGTAACATATTATGGATTCTTCTTTTTCTTATTTTCTTTCGTACATTAAAAGTGTTTATCATATTGGGTTGATCTTCCCTCGCAATGCATATGTATCAATACTCTAAAGAGACATCAAACCCTCATACTTTCACACCCAATGTGTGTGTGCAATATGTATATCACAATGTGTTTTGGAAATGAAGACCCTAATAATATCTCTTACACTTGGTAATGATCTTTGGTGTGATTTAGTTTTGCAAACAGACTAAGGAAGCTATGTAAGAAGTGCATAGACTTAGAGCTAGTTGATGTTCTTGATATAGTGATATAAATAGCTTGGGTGTTTTTTTATCTCCTAGGTACTCCCAAAGATGACAGATAATAGGACCTCTAAACGGATTGTGTAAATATGTTTCTATAAGTGATCATGTTATGAAATGTTTTCATGATTAATTGACGTTAGATGACGACCAGATAACTTGTGAATTTGAAAAATTTACCGTTAGAGTTTTGAGGATGAATTCATTGGCTTAAGACAAAGTCGCCCAAATGAATTTGTATGTAATGGATGCTTTTAACTCGAAGAAGTGTAAATTATAATGTGGTGGCCAGATGTCTTAAGACAATTTCTATATTATGAAAATAGGCTTTTGGTGATCAATGATGGATATCAAGTATGACCTAGTGGTTGGTAATTCGAATTGTGCAAGATGCATATAGGAATTACTCATTTTAGTGTAAAACGATAATGATATGAGATAAATTCCAAGAATTGATTTCCAAATGGCATTGGTATAGATTTATGTATCTACAAATCAAAATCTCCTAATCTACCTTTTCTTGGGTTTCCTTTTTAGTTATCGAGCAATATTTAGCAATGCCTAGCTCTACCTCCCACTTCTCTATAACTTCCCGAATGTATTCCACATTTCTTTACAAGGGGAGGTGAAATAAAATTATATGCAACACCTAAGTCTATTAAAATAGAAATACAAAACTCAAAATTTTTACCTTACATCTCCACCGAATTTAACTATTGTTTTGTTGAATTATTGTCAAGAGGATACATAGATATCTTTCATTTTCCCTTGATTTTTTGGGTTCTAGATAGTTTCATTCATAGTTGACCTTTCCCTAGTTTTATTGGCATTGTAATGGTCTTCTTGAGCAACATGAATCCTATTAGCCCCATTGGTCGGTGTTTTTAAAGCATTTCTAACATTGTGTTTAATTACTTTATGTATATTCCCATTGTTTTGCTTTTAAAATTTACAAGTGATATAACTGATTATTATTGTTATTACTATTTTTATTGGTTTATTAGAGATTTTTAAAAAATCTATAACATTGAACTCTTCACCTACCTCTCTCTAAGGGATTACCTAGCCTTTATTTAGGAGTTATCTTTTTCTTTTTCCCTATAGGTAATTTTTTTAAAACATTCATGTGTTATCCCATTTTAATGATCCCAGCTAAAATTAAGATAACCATAGAAATTTTTTAGAAAAATCTCCCAAAATGCCCTTTTGAGGAGATTTTCGGGTTTTCGGGTTTCAACAACATGATCACATATTTTATATGTGCCTCATGCAAATTGTTTCCCAAACCCAAAACACGATACAAGCTAGTTCGTCAGGTTTTCGGGACCTTGAAGCATCGAAACATAATTCGCAAAAGGCATGCTTCATGTCGCATGACTTCCAAAACCCAAAACCCAATTATGTTCCTTTGTGTCGGGTTTTGGAACCTTCGAACATCTAAACATACCATGCTTCATGTCGCATGTTTCCTGAAACCCGAAACCCGAATTGGTAGGAAATCCTTTATGTCGGGTTTCCAGACACTCCAAACATGATGACATGGCATTAATGCCGAGTTGTCGGGTAGTTGGCACATGCGTCAAGTGAGGTGTAATAAATGTGGGGTTTTTATAAATAGTTGGATTTACACGTCATTTTTACTAGTCGTACTTTTTTACGTGGATTTTCTCGTGCATGTTCCTTCGACCTTCAAACTCGATTTGATCTTGTGCTCGATTGCGTGACTCATTTTTGATTATTTTTCAAACTGGCTAAAGGTATTTTCCCTGTCCTCTCTTGTGAGGTCTTTTGGATATGTTTTTATAGTGCCCTTTTTGATGTTCTTCTTCCTTTCTTGTTTTTCCTTTAGGTTTGGGGTTTTAGATTGTGTTCTTCATTTTAGGTTGTATTCCAATAGAAATTGTGGTTTAGGATTCACCCTTAGGGTGTTTTCCTATTTTATGCCTTGGAATATGCCTTTTTGTGTTTTAAAATAAAAAGAGAAGAATATAAAAATCCTAATTGTTGAAATGACGGAAAGTTTGCATGTCTCGACATCACAAAAACCCGATCCCTCTATTTCAGGTTTTGCAGGGTGTTTTACAATTTCTAAGTTCCGCAGTGTGTCAGGTCTTGCGGCATGCCGGGCATCTAACATCTTCTCGACATCTGATTTCCAGTGTGTCGGGTCTGGCGGTGTGTTCAACATCTTCCACTTTCCGCAGTGTGTCGGGTCTTGCGGTGTGTTTGACATCTTCCAGGTTCCGTAGTGTTTCGGGTTTCTACAAGTGTCCAACACCTAATATTTTCCGACACACTCAATTTTTCGTCAGGGTTTTTTGCAGTGTCCAACAAAGCCTAACTTCGACACACTCAGCAGTGCATCGGTTTGTGGGGTTGCTCAACAAGTTTTCAAGCCCGAGTGTTCAAACCAGAAGTGATCAAGGCATTTCTCCTCCAAGACTCCTCATGTCGGATCCTGACCATCACAAGATAAGTCAGATAAGTCAGGGAAGATGAAGTACAAATTCAGGAAGGTGGAGTCTCCTTCCTACATTGATTGTAATTATGACATCCGGGATACGAACTCAAAATAGACATGGAAGATTTTTGGAATAGAATCAAGGATTCTTCCCAAACCCCTGGATGAGATCAATAGGCGGTGGGGCCTCCCTCTTGCAGTAGGATTCCCCATGTCTTCTCAGCCCCAAGTTCATCTTGGCATGTGCTTCAAATTATGACTCTACTTCTCATTCAGTGAGAAATCAGGTGAGAGAAGTTATAGTTAAGTTAGACGGAGGTTACTTCGATGACCTTCTCAGATTGCCTAACTTTGAGGAGTATGTGGATGTGAATCTTCAATCAGTTCAGAAATCTTGGGACAAAGACTAGGAAGATTATATTAAACATGTGAATAAGAAGTTCCTGATCAAGGCCAAGCCGGCTATCTCTAGGTTTCCAAGATTTGTTCCTAGAAGTGATTTCATTCATGAGATCAATGATATCATTACCTTGTTGAGCCGGGTTTTTGGATTTCCCGAGTCAAATGTTTTCCAAGGATGGATGTACCAATTCATGGTCATCATTAAGAAGAATCAACAGGGATTGATTGGGGTAGTCTTATCAGTGACGAGGTAGACTCCCAGATGAAAACAATCTTGTCTACGGGAAAGTTTTATATGTCCTCATATGTCACCTATGCAACAGCTGGTATGAGGAATTATCCCGGATTGGACACAAAGGGGAACAAGGCAGTTGAACACATTTATCGGTATTTTCCTCAGCTAACAAGGAAGGGGTCCGAGGACCAATTCAGAAGAGTAAATGATGCTTTCTTTTACGAGAACATCTGTAGGATGAACCCCAACCGAGGAAAACAAGAGTCTCTGATGAGGCATGGGCTAAAGTTTCAAAATGGGGTTGTGTCTTCTTGCAATTTAAGAAGTTCACGTACCTTCGAGTGGTCATGTACCCGGTGATCCTTTCCAATTGCCCAAATACCTAGGAGACAAGTTGATCCTGATGGAGTTGGTCAGGCAATTGTTGGATTTCCACAAGTTCCAACAGAGTAAGCACAAGGCCACCGTATCCTTCCCAATTTCTATTGGAAGGTATACCTGCTCAATGGTGGTAAAAGCCAAGAACATAGTGCATGAGCTTTAGGAGAAGTTAAAGAAGCACATGAAGCACAGAGATGGGTTCAACTTTCGAGGAGTTCTTAAGTCATATGGAACCCTGTACCTACATGTGCCTAGCATAGAAGACATCTGGGTTGATCTTTGTGATGAAGTTGCTATCCGAAAGGATCATAGCAGGTTAACACTTGAAGAGATTCAGACACTTGAGCTCGCTAACATCCCAGAGGGTACTAGCGATAATGAAAGTGTTTTGGATGCTTCATACGATGGACTGAATGAGGATCAATACGTTTTCCCAGCTATTGATTGGTCTATCGGTGAAAAAGCCTCTATTGCGGATAGATCAGCTCCGATTCTCGCACGCACTAAGGCATGGCTCATTTCTTGGGGAATGAGTTACAAAGAAAAGAGTTTTTCAAAGTTGGTTGCTTTGGAAGCGGGGCCCTCCAAAAAGGAAAAGGACAAGAGCTCTTCTAAGAGGCCTATAAAGGTCAAATTTTTCAAGAAGGGAGGAGAACAAGAAGCCCCTTCATTTGCCACTCCAACTAAGATGGTGAACATACCAGATTCACCAACCCCACCAGAAATAGGGAAATCTCTTTGGAGGTAGAGGTGAGTCAACCTCTAATTTCACCTTTTGTTGATTTCCCAACAAAAGTAAGTTTATCTCTCGCTTCTCAGGCTTTGGCTTCAGGATTTGCACCTCCTCCTTTACAACCACTTCCACCTCCTCTTTCTCCATCTTCTTCATCAGCCATGGCCAACATCTTCTCCGGTCTCTCACCTCTCTCTCTTTGGAACCAAAGTGACTATAGATATGCCTCCTCCTTCTACACCTCTTTTCACTGAATCCATCACCACACTTGTGGTTGTTCCCACTCCACCAGTGAGTCTTCCTCCACCTACAAGTGTGACCCTAACTCCTGCAATAGTAGTAACTTCTTCTGGCATGCCTCAATGGTTGCTTGATCAGACTCAGGAAGAGGAAGGTGGTAGTTCCCCTACCAACCTTTGATTTCAGTTCACTCAAGGCTTCTCCTGCTAAATCAACCAAGAAACCCAAAATAGTTTCAAGGGTTTTAGTGGATGCTTCGGGGCACAAATTTGCAGAGATTGCCACTCCCAGTAGCTGACAAGACCAGAGAGGACATAATGGCCTCTAGACTATCAGATAACTAGGGTCGATCTAGGGAAGGTGACGGTAGAAGGAGCACAACAAGATGCACAAGATGCTATGAACGTGCTATGTCAGAAGTTAAAAGAAACAAAGGAAAGCAGGGATGAGCTTAAAGAGAAAGTGGAGTAGTTGACCAAAGTGTTACTCAAGCTCTCAAAGCCTCTGAGTCAACACCATCATCCTCTACTCCTATCGGGTTCATTTCTCATCGGTACCCATGATTGAGAAGATTAATGAAAAGGGGAGAGCGGTTGATGAATGGACCCAAAGGCTGCTCCTGCAAGGAAAAGAAGTCATCAAAGATACTATGGAAGTCTATCAATCTTTAGAGGATATAAAGAAAGATGGAGAGAAAATGGACGATGAGTTTTCAACGGAAATCGGAACCTAGAGTTGACTTTCGAAGCTCTCCAAACACTAAAACATTCCATCCCATATCTTGGTCAAGAGGGGGCATCATTCCACATGGGGATAAACATTTTCAGCTGACTAAAGCCATCAGATTCAGAATAAAGATTCTCAATGAAGCTTGTAGCAAATTGAGAGAATCAAGAGATCAATTGGTCGATGGCAAGAATGACTTAGAAGAAGAGCTAGTCAAAATATGCTAAGGTGTTGAGTGAAGGCTCAGGGTATCTTACCTATTGATGATATTTACAAACATATCCAAGAATTAATTCAGCATGAACCAACTTACGGATTCGGCATGGAAATCATTGACATGTTTGTGAAAATCGAACATTCTTTGGAGACCCTGAGGAAACTCAACAAGAGATTGAAAAAGCTTCCCGTAATGCTAGTGATACTCAGAAACATGTGAAGTTCTGAGTGATCATTCCACCGCACCTGATGAGAATGAGATGTAGGGTATAATCCAAAATTCCAAGAATTTCGGGACAAGCAGGCTTTGTTGGAGGAAGATAAAGATGATGATACAGAATAAGCACAATGCGACATGTCATTTCAATCTTGAAATCGACATGTCTTTTTCATTTTTGTTTCATCACATAGGAAGCAAATTTTGACTTGGTCTCCTGTGTGAGAGTCAAGCAAAATAGGACTCTCTTTTAAAAGACTATTTTCTAGGATTTATCCTATTTTCTCTCAACGCCTTTTATTATAAATAAGGGATGCTTATGCATTCCAAAGGGTTGAGATTTTTGGAATATTGAGAACTATTGTGAAGAAGAAAAACTTTGTGTTTTCTTTTAATCATTTAAGGAATAGAAATCAATGTTATTTTGCAAACTTTGTGTTGTGAGATTCATCTCTCTTAAGATATTGTTCTTATGTTTAGGATCTTAAGCTATTCTTTGTTTAGCATTCTCAATCATTTTAATCGTTTCAAACATTACATTACATTTGTTATCTAGAACTCGTATGATTATTTTGTGATTTGTGTTTGCTCGAAAGAAAATATGTTCCCATCATTTCCTTTCCATTGTGTATTCCTTTTCTGATCCATTCTATTTCATAAAAACAAAAATATCTTTACCTAGCATGGATATGGACTTTGGGATTCTATCCCAACCCCAATGGTTAGATTAATGTGAATACTGTACATATTATTTTTGTTGTGTTTTAGATTAGTAATAAACAAGAAGCCTCACCTATCTTTGAGGAGGGATTTAATCCCATGTACTTGTGGTTGAACCTCATATTTTGGCGTGACAAAATATCCAACCAATAGTTTTTGGTGACTCTGCTGGGATATATGGATTGATAAGACTAAGCTTATCCTTTTGGTGTCTAGTGACTCCGTATTTGCCTTATTTTCAAGAAGATCCATTTTCTAGTTCAAGCTAGCCAGGAAGATCTTCACTCGGTTAAGCCGAGCCAAGGGTGAAACTGATCCATTCTTTGATCTACTTCAACAACATAATTTCAGGCTTTCACCCAACAGTGTTGCATCTAGCCGAGAAAGAAGTTCTTCGCCCATCCGAAGGAATTGGATTCCTCAAGAACAAGAATTCTCTATAACTTTTCGTGCATTATTCTTGCTAGATATTCATATTCTTGTTCACACTTCATTCAGAAGAATGGCAACACAACCTATGCCTTGGGGCGTAACTATTGGTCCTCTTTCCCTTACTCCACCATTGCATGACCTACCTCATGGATCACAAAATAATATTCCTAAGTTCAACGGTGATGGGAAACAACATCCTGACGAACACATTGCCTCATTCTTTGTTGCATGCGGTGTTCTTGGGGTTGCTCATGAAGATGTCTCTATTCGACTCTTCATTGAAACATTACATGGTGTAGCAACAGAATGGTTCTATCATCTCCCAAATGCATGCATTACCAATTGGGCTACCATGAGATCTATATTTGAAGCAAGGTTCAAACCAGCTGAAGATTCTCACGCCTTGTTAGCACAGCTTACCCACATGAAGAAGGAGTCTTACGAACCCATGCGGGACTTCATAGCCAAATTCAACAAGCTAATTCGCAAGATTCCAGATTGTGTTGTTCCTACTCTTGAGAATCAGAAATTTTTCTTCAACGCTCAACCTTCGAATGTAAGCTTCTTGTTAAGAAGATCTGATTATCCCCAATTTGGCCACCGCTCAAGCTACGCCACCGAAATAGAAGACGATCTTATTCTGGCCGGAAAGATCAGAAAAGAATCATCCAAGCCTAAAAATCAGAGTTCTTCTCAAAGTACTACTGATCCAATGATTCAAAAGATGGCTAATGACTTGATCACTTTGAAAAAGAATGTCTCAACAGGTGAGCAATGTTCCGTATCGGGATATTCCTAGATGGAATTTCAATAATACTAATGGTGCTCCCACAAGAGATAGACCGCGGTTGACATTGCTCAACCGAGGCTAGCTATTGAAGCTCCTCTTGTTAATGCTACAGTAGAGATAGTTAAAGAAGAGGAAGAATCAAAAGAACAAGATTCTCACGAAGCTTTTGAAGCTTTGGGATACGCTGATGAGTCCTATGACGATTCAACTTGGTGACTCCAACATTGGGTATTTGGAATATGAGGAAGACGGATGTGAACATGATGGTCAGTCATTTGCGGTCTTTACTCGATCCCAATCTCAGAATCCTAGAAAACTAGTTGAAGGCTCTAAGGAGAAGAATAAAGAAGCTCCCATGGTCATGGCCAAGAGAGGCTCTCCTATTTCAGCACAAACTGAAAGGGAGACAACTAAAAAGGTAACAACTTCTTCTCATTCTCCTTCTCCTACTCCCAAGACCAGTACCTCAGCTCAAACCCATATAATCAAAACTGAGCCTACCATCATTCCTTCATATACTACTTTTGACATTATTGACCATGCAAAAAGAACTAAGATCCAAATGTCAGAAGCAGAATATCTTCAGTCAAATCCTGAGCAATTTGAAAAGCTTGCCAAATTCATTAGAAGTAAGGCTGTTGTCCCTTCATCTTCAAAAGGCATTTTTTCAAGTCCTAATCAACCTTCTCCTTCGACCAATATGACCTCTACTTCTTCTTCAGGAAAGATCGAACCGTTTTATTTGTCTTTACTCATAAACGGGTTCAAACTCAACAATTGCATAATTGACTCAGGAGCCTCTAATAACGTGATGCCCACAAAATTAGCTCATGCCCTTGACTTAATTTTACTAAATCATACAGACGGTGTTACTCCATGGAAACCAAGCAAGTTCCTTTGATTGGTCAAATCAAAGATGCACAATTTGCATTTGTCGCCTTCCCAGAGAAGAGAGTAAAAATGACCATTTTGGTTGTTGATATCCCAGCTGCTTACGGTATTCTCTTAGGAAGAGGTTTTTGTAAATATGTCGAGGGGAAATCAATATGGACTGGACCAAGGATAAAATTCCAGTTAATGGAGTTCCTCGTATTCTCCATCCAAAACCTCAAGCGAAGTATTTAGTCACTAAATCGGATGACCCCAAGGCTCAAATTCTTTTCGAAGATGCTGGCTTAGGGAATTATTTCATGACATCAGAGATACCAGTTGTGGATGTTAAGGAAGAGGATCCTAATGGTATTTGGACCCTCGAGTTCAATGGGAGCTGTTCAACTACTAGATCAGGTGCCGGGATAGTTCTTATATCTCCGGATTTCGAGATCTTTCCCTTTGCTTTCAAGTTGCAGTTTGATAATACTAATAACACAGCTGAATATGAGGCTTTGTTATTAGGATTAGAAATGGCAAGACAAAAGGGAATCCAAAACCTCAAAGTTCAGGGAGACACGGAGCTCATTGTAAATCAAGTGAAAGGGGTTTATCAAGTCAAAAATGATCACCTAAAGCATTACAGGAACAAAGTATGGGACAACATAGAATGCTTTGATGCTTTTTCTATCAAGGCAGTTTTGAGGGATTATAATGACAAAGCTGATTCATTGGCCATGTCTGCATCTCTTCTCCTTCCTCATCCACAGTTCAAATAAGACACGTACACCATCGAGATTGTGTACCGTCCTAGTGTTCCAGATAATTTAGCACATTGGCAAGTATTCAATGATGATCAACAGGTACTGTCTTTCCTTGAAAAAGCTAACAATTTTAGTGAACTATATTTTGAAGGATCAGAATCAGCTTTCCGTGAATCATTTCAAGTTCATATCAAGAGATTGATGGTGAGTTCATTTAGCTTAAAGGCAACAAGATTCCCAAGGGATTGGTTTCTCTAGAAGGTTTGTTCGACAAGCATGACCGATTTATTCAGGGTAAAAGGCAAACTGAAGGTGCTTCCTCATCAAAAGTAGATCAAGTTAACTTGGGTTCCACTGATCAACCGCGGATGGTAAACATCAGGAAATGTTGTTCCCTTGAAGAAAAGTCAAGATTCACTTCACTCCTAAAGAGATATATGGATGTTCTAGCATGGTCATACGCGGATCTAAAGTCTTTCAAGCCCAAAGATGTGCAACATAGCATTCCCTTGAAGCCTGAAGTTAAACCCCACAGACAAGCAGAGAGACATTACAACCCCAAGATCTCAGGGACTATTCTTGCAGAAATTCAAAAAATGTTAGATGCAAGGATTATCTTTCCGATCCATCATTCCACCTAGGTTGCGAACATTGTCCCTGTGAGAAAGAAGAATGGTGAAATCCGGATTTGTGTTGACTTCACGGAATCTCAACCAATCTTCATTAAAGGACAATTATCCATTGCCCATCATGGACTAGGTATTACAGATGGTCACTGGGGTAGAAATGTTATCCATGCTTGACATATTTTCGGGATATAATCAGGTTGAGGTAGCTATTGAAGATCAACATAAAACAATATTCACCACTCCATGGGGAACCTTTGCTTATAGAAGGATGCCTTTTGGTTTGATCAATTAGGGCCACATTTCAGAGAGCTATGGACTTAGCTTTCAGGGATTTAATGGGCAAGGTCATAGTTGTGTATTTGGATGACTTGATGGTCTTGTTGTGGCAAATCAAAGACACCCTGGATGTTGATAAGATTTCTAGTTTGATCATACTAGCATCCAGTGTGATTGCACAACATTGAATCCTCTCCCCAAGTGTGGGACTTGTAAAATGGGAAAGGAATCTCCATATTAGAGGTTGGTTCCTCAACTCCTCTGATTAGATTATTCACTTGTACAATTGCAGAGGTTTAAACTCCTAAATCTACTCTAAATTCCAAGGAGACAAAGATAGAGAATGCAAAAAAGAAAGAACTAATGCTAATAGGTGATGCACCAAAGGAGTTGTAGACACCTGATGCTGCATGAAATACACAATCCACAAGGAAACACAGCACAAAACATGCACAAATGCTCAAAATGTAATGAAAGATCAAGAAAGCAATGATAGATATATGAAAGGATTGAGGGATTTTAATCACAACATATATCAACATCTCGATCCAATACAAGATATTTACAAAGATCTAAAGGCAAGAAAAGGTGCCGCATTACATGGAAAGGTAAAATTTCTTCACAAATTCTACCAAGGAGGAAAAAAAAGGAAGTTGCAGAGCTGAAAAAGTGTCTCCTCTTTGCAAAATGAACTCATTCTGGCTTTTACAGTGCAAACCACGACCCCAGGAGAGAGAAACGTGGGAAAAAGTGCAAGGGGTTCAACCATTGACCAAAATGCCATCAAAACAGCATGGGCGCCCTGACAGACCCATTCCCTGACATTTTTAACCATGTTGGGAGAGAATGCGAGCCATTCTTCATTAAAAACGGTGGTTGAAACGTCATTTCTGTCCATGACCACGTGCCAGAGGTGTTTCTTGATTTTATCTCTCCAAACTCCACAAAATGCAAAAATAACCCTAGAATCTTGTAGATAATTTCACCAGCTTTCCATTGATATAAAGAACGCAAAAAACCTGAGCTCTGGATCGAAAGATATGGCGATTTGAAGTTTTAGGGCAAAACAGGGCCAAATCGGGTCGGTGGGAAATTTTTTTGAATTTTTACCTTTTTGGTCATTTGGAAAAAATTCAAAATTTCCCGCGCCCACTTGATCCAGGTACCACGTGGAAAAATTTTATTGGGCGCGGGCCCCTTCTGCTCCATTTTTCTTTGTTTTAGCCTTTGGAAGATTTTCCAAAATTTCCCCGTGTCCTGACGAGCTGGGACACGTGTCACGCTCTGATTGGGAGCGGGCCCATTCTTTCAAATTTTCATGCGGGTCGCTTTGATATTTTTGGCCTAGACACGTGTCAAAACCCCATTGGATGCGGGTTTGACCCTCCTAAATTTCCTTGCGGGCTTGCTCTGAATTTTTTGCCCCACCTGGACACGTGGCGAGATTCTATTGGCCGCGGGGCCATCCTTCAAAAAAATTTCTTGCACCAACACTTAGTCGATTTTTCCAACTTTCTCCCCTGGGCACGTGGCAGCAAATGATTGGTCGGCGGGCCCGTGGGAAAAATTCTTCCTTTTGAAACCTTTGCCAAAACACTTGGTAAAAAACCAAGTTCTCCTCCGACCCCCGCCACTTCTTTGGACACGTGGCACGTCCTGATTGGCTGCGGGCCTTCTAGGGGAAAATTTCCCACAAAAACTCCACCGAGCCATAACTTGAAAAATACATGGAGTTAGGAGGAAAACTTTACCTTTCTGGAAAGTTGAGAAAGAGCTCTATCCAATGGTGCCATTTCCAGAAGGTTTTGAGTGCTGAAAAGCAAAATTTTGTGACTGAGGCACAAGAGAGGGAAGAATGAGAGGATTTAGCCACAAAATGAGCAGGGGGCACATTTTGGATAACTATTTTGGCGACTCAGAGGGGTCATCTGCCTGTTGGATGAAGTTACCAATTTCTTGAAGTAATCCATTGGGCATGGAGTCATAAGCAATAACCTGAAACCAACCTGATCTCTGATCTCGAGCCTTGAAAACTTCCCTCTGAGCCACTTGGAATCCATTAAACTTAGAGTTGTTCTCACAAAAATGCCACTTAAATGAACTGTGCAAGCACAAAACCAGCAGCACCAAAACTATGTACAAAACTAAAAATCATACATGCTCTAAATGGAACATGCAGAGTGTGCACAAGCACTTCTTTTACTGAAAGCAAACCTACCTACTCTACCCTAATGGAAACAAAGGTGAACTAAACAAACCCTGCAACTGGTTGTGCAAAATAGCTTCCTTTCTTCAAAATTGGAAACCATGCAACTAATTTGGCATTGAACATAGCTGATTGGATGAATGGAAAATCAACAAGAAGCTAGTCTTCCACCCAAATCATCAAGGTATCACCAAAGGCAAATTCAATACCTCTTTTAGTTGTTCTGCTATAAGATGCGAAGCTCCGCAAATGAATGCTCTCCTTCATGACAACGAGCTCAAGTATTTGGGACGTGGAAGATGAAAGAGAGAATGGTGGAAACTCAACCGGTTCTTCTTCATCAAAACAGTCCTCCAAATCTGACAGATACACTACCTCATTGTTGTCCTGATGCAAATGTAGACACCTAAAATTGATTATCCAATCTGGTGTCCTCAGGCGCGTTGCTCTCTCTGGTAACCTGGGGCACGTTTATGTCGCCACTATCCCCTTGGGATATTATTCGATTTGTGGTTTAAACACCTATCCTAAGTTTAATTCACCCTATCTTATCTTACCCGTGAGTAATTAAATATTAAATATTTAATTACACCTCTTCACATGTATCTTAACCACTTATCTACCCCACATTTATCCTATCTATGTATCACCCCTATTTTTCCTCTTCCCCAAGCGGGATATTTCCCGTATTTGGGGTAACTCTTATCTTTCTGGAAATCGTTCACTTTGGCCATCTCGGGAGTCTCTCATGATCGGCGCGATCGGCGCCAGCCGCATGATCGGCGCCGATTTTTTAGGAGCGGCGCCGATTATAAATAGAAGCCCAGAACTCAGTTCTGGAGGAGGAAGAACACACGCACGAACGGAGAGAGAGAGAAAGAGACAGATCACGACACAGTGACACAGGTTGTAAGAAAGAGAACGAGAGATCTTTTAGCATCAAGTATATCAAATGAGAGCGGATCCTGTCCGAATCAATCCCTGAGAGGAGCACCGTTACTCTGCTCCTATCACATCAACATCGCACGTATCCATTGATCTTCTGGTGACTCTGTTCCAATATCTCACCGACTTCGGCACATCCAGCAGACGTTAACGATCTGGCCTTCACTTTCCGATTTCCAAATCTTCTCGCACTATCCCCGATCGACCGATCTACTTTCAGTCGACGCCGATCTTATTCAGTCGACGCCGATCATACATTATCGACGCCGATCACATCAGTCGACGCCGATTCTACATAATCGACGCCGATCATCCTGCAGACAGGTAAAAGGACACAGGTAACACAAATCCAGCTTTATTTCATAGTTTCTGTTTTTCTTTGCTTTACTTTTTCTTTGTCTAAATTCTATTTTATTACTGTGATCAGAAAATCTAGTCCTTACGTACATCTTTTATCATGTATGCTTCTCTGCTTAATTAAAAACGTGGACTGACATCCGCCGAGGAAGCTTATCGCTTCCCGGACCCGCTTCTCGGGCAGTCCACCTAAATATCTTTTAACGTGCTCTTTTTCTGTCAAGCATCGGTGTCTTGCAGGTTACTTGGATCTATTGTGCAGAATTGCTCGTGTGCGCCCGTCTTATCTACATCGGCTTCCTCATCCGTCTACATCTTCGGATCTTATCCATCAGGTATCAATTTCATTGGAGTTTTTCAGGGTTTTTGTGTTTAGTTTGGTGCATTAACTTGGACAGGTAACAAGCGCGAAATTCTTGATCTACATTCTGGCACGCCCGGTGGGACCCAACCAAAGTCCCTTATTGGCAAGTTCATTTCTTTTCTAGTTTTGAGCTTTGTTCTTTTTCTTCACTGATTTCTATCAATTCTGCTTGAGCATTTCCTTTCATCATTTTAATCTTGCTCTTTATGTGAAATTTTTATTTCCTTGAAATTTTTCTAGTTCCTTGAAATAGAAATTTCCATTTCACCATTATCCGGATATATCTTTCTGGATTTTGTTTGGTGTTTGCTTAACCTCTTCTTGCGGAGCACTTTGCTTGTTCGTGAGATTGTTCGAGGGGAAGAGCTCAACAACGTGCTTTTTGAAGTCCACACACCTTGGAGAGCTAAGTCTACAGGTATTTCTCTTTTACGATGTTTTCTCCTTTAAAAATAATAATAATAATAAAAAATAAAAGAATAAAAAATAAATAAAAAAATCTTTGTTTGTTGTCTATCACATTCGAACATTTCAATTTTTGGTGCTTAAAAAGAATTTAATCGCATTTGGGAAAGAATCTGTTTGACTTGTCTTCATCGAAATCAAACACTTCGTTTTTAAGTGCTTAAAAAGAACTTTTTCTTTGTCATTGATGTTGTATGTTTCTCATCTAGCTTTAATTAGGCTGGAAAATTGATCAAAATCGGTAGTGACACTATTTGATTTTTATTTTTCACCCTTGCACACAAAGCCAAAATCACTAGGTATAAAGCATTTAAACAAAAATTCCTTCCCTGGCCTCACCTACTTGGAAGTGACATCCAAGAGGAAGAGCCTACGTGGTACTCGGGCCGCGCTATAAATTCACGGAAGTTCTGGTATATATTGGCAAAGCACCCGACTCCCTTATCGCAGCGGTGTGTGAAGTGCGGGGGTAGGCCCCTATATCAAGCCACGTACCGGTCTTTTACTGAAGTGCCTTTGGGACTCCTCACCAAACATTCCCCAAACCATCCTTAGTTTGGCTATCTGAGTAGTTCCTGTTCTAAAAAGCCTTCCCTAATATTTTCTTTCTTAAAAGCATCAAAACTTAAAGGAGATAATCACCTGCGCTGCTTGAATTGTCTGTGCATTAGTTAGGTCAATCTTCTTTTCTGCGTGTTTATGACGGTCATCACTCGGTTACAATCTAGAAGAATGGCTCAACTGGCCCCTTCTTCTTCCGAGATTACCACTAGTGTGGATGTTTCGGCACCCCCAAATCTTCCTCGGGACCGCTGTTAGTTGGTTCCCCATCCTGGTCATATAATCCTTTCTATCAAGCCAAAGCAACCCCATCACGTCCAGCTTCCCCTAGTCCTTCAGAAATATCATCTACTTCTGACTCAGAGTATGTTCCTCGCGGGGATCCTGAATTTCAGGCGTTCCTTGATCGCAATCCGGTAGCCCTCATGGACTACCTAGTACACAAGTCTATTCAAATATCTGATCAAGGACCACCAATCCAGCAAGTGTACGATTATTCTCGTGAACCATCCCAGGCCTTTGTAGAACAATTTGCATCATCTCTCTCGCCTCGAGTCACGGAGAAGGGCGGTGCCCCTGTGCCTCCTTTTTCTCTTCCACCGACCATATCGACTAGTTCTCAAATAGTCTTACCTATTCCTAACACCGCAGCTACCTCGAATATTCCACAACCTACTTCTGAGAGGTCCTCTGCCCTGGCTATAATGAGTGCGTCTGCGCACCCGCATATTGCTGTTAATTCATCTATGCCCTCCATCGTGTCCCAAGGTCAGTACCCCTTTATGAGTCAACCCCCTCCGAATAGTCAGTTGGTTCCTGCTTCTCGTCCTCCAGTGGGTCTTTCTTCCAATGTTCCAGCAACAGTGACCTTCGCCCATCCTCTAGCATCGGCACCCTTAATGCCTAATCCGGCAGTAGAAAGCCTCTTTCAGGTCTTGTTCCCCAATATGTCCAATCAAACCGGCACTCATGTTCCTCAATCTGTCCCGATTCAATCAACAAGCATAGGAGTCCACCAATCACAGGCTCCATCCGTCATCCAACCTTCATTTTCTCAACCACTTATTATCCCACAACCTGCCTATACACAAGCTCCTTCACAGCAAATACCCCACCAGGTGTCACCCAGAACGCCTGGTTACTCCTCTTATCATCCTATCAATCAACAGATGAATCCCCCGTTGACACCTCAACAACATCCACCATTTGCTTCTTATGTAGGACATGCCAGTGTGCCTCCTCCTCAATCTGACGTGGTTCAAATTCTTTTCAAGAAAATCGCAGACTTGGAAGCCTCCACAAAAGGGGCTCGTCCTTCATACTCCTTTGAAGAAGTGTGTAATGAACCCATTCATCCCTCAGTGGCTTTTAAGCCTTATCCTCCCCAATGGGAACTTCCTAAATTTTCAAAATTTCATAGTCGAGAGGACCCTCAACAACATTTGCGAGCATTCAAACATGCTTGCTACCTCATAGTCTAGGATCAGGAGCTTATGCTCCGTACTTTTCCTATGTCGCTAGCAGGTCCTGCTTTAGACTGGTACAATAACATTCCTCAACATTCCTTGTTTTCTTTCTCTCAATTGGCCCAGATGTTTGTTGAAAACTTTTCAATAAATATCGCACATAAGATCTCGATTACAGATCTTTATAACATTCGTCAATTCGATGATGAGTCTATTGCAGACTTTGTCACTCGTTGGAGAGGGATAATCAACCAATTGTCTTTCTCTCTTCCTCAATCCCAACAAATCGAGTTGTTTACTCGATCTTGTGCTAATCACATTTCTTCCACTTTAAGGATCCAGACTTTTCACACCTTTGAAGAAGCCTTTACGATGGCACGCAAACTTGAATCTCGCGCCATTGAACAAGGGAAGCTAAAACTTCGCTCTAAATCTAAACCAGATTTTTCTCGGTTTACCAAACCAAATTCTTCCCCTTCTAAAGACAAGAATCAGGGATCCACCAATGCTATCGTATTAAAAACATCACGAGCCGATAATACTTCTAATCAAACACCACGGAGAGACTCCTCATCTTCTCGAAAAGGGTCCTCGTCATCTCGATCTTTCACTTCGTTGGGAGAATCATATGCCTCTATCTTAGAGAAAATGTTGGAAGTTCGCATGATCGAACTTCCCCCCATTAGGAATATTGATGAAAGCCAAGAACGTCCATTCTGGTATAGGGAAAATGATTTCTGTCATTATCATAGAACCAAAGGTCATGACATCGAACGATGTCAGACTTTCAAAAATCTTGTCCAGAAATTCATTGATAAAGGCGAGCTCATTCTGGATAACCCAAATGCTCCCCCAAATCAGGCACTGGATGTTTTTAAACAACCTTTTCCTAATCATTCCCCGAACCATAATGCTTCAGAGTCTCAAAAACCAAACACTCATACTATCAACTTCATCTCTACTGAAGAATCTTCTTCTGAAACTAAGCCATCTGCGAACACATCGACCAACCAGAATCTCCTTCCACTTCGTCAATCACTGGAATTCCACCATCTTCAGATAGCCCATCTTTGAATATTCCTACATTGCTAGATACGGATTCATCTCTCTCCGCTCCTTTGTCTGACCTTCCATCCATACCCGAGACAGTGTCATCCTCATCTGTCTCATCGTCAAACATTCTTTCAATGCTCGAGGCAATTACATCCCTTCGAGTTTCCACTGCAGATACATCTACTTCTGTTGCTCCCATTCTCGCTGCAACTATGCCCCTGGTAAACGTACCTATAATTGTGCCGACTTCGACGGAAGCGTCTTCGATTTTGACTCTTCCTGTCTCCTTTCCTACAGTAGTTTCACCCATAATTACTGCACCAGAAGTAGTCCCTTCGCAAGGAACTGCTTCTTCATCACTCACTCCTTCCATCACCAATACTGCTTCCCCCATTAAAGGAAAATCAAAAGAAGTAGCACCGACACCTATACACTCGGTTCCCGAACTTAAACCGAGACAACCAAAATCTAACGTTGCGCCATCAAGTACCTCTGTAATGCCCCCGTCAGGACACAGAAAAAACCAGACCAAAATATAGCAACAATTTAGTGGTAAATTTTTTTTTTTTTAAAGTGATTACTAACAATACTAAAACTAATGATACAAAACTGATTCTCGAAATTATTTATTTTAAACTAAATTGAACAAACCAATTTCTCAGCCACTAGCCCGAAACAATTTACATTTATTTAATCATTATTAGGTTTATTATGGACAACTTGAAATGAGACCACACTCTTTTTGTTTAGTTAATTGGATTTTCCCCCCTTTTATTTTAATTGCCCACATGCACACCTCTTAAACTTTATTTTCCATTCACATTTAAAAACACTTGACTCCAAAAGAATGTAGGATTGATTGTGAGCCATAGGATCAGAGCTATCTCAGCCCTAGATCTAAGTTGCCCTAAAAATGCCCTAAATTTTCCTTATCCTCTCCTTTTACCTTCATTTGAATTTCTTTCTTTCTTGTCATTTGAAGGTTTCCTTCTTATTTTCCTTTTTCTCTTTTCTTTTCTCCTCTCATTGGTTTTGTTCCTCCCTTATTATTAGATTCAAAACTATAGATCCTCCCTTATTATTATATTTATATTTTGTAAAGAAAACCTGAGTGCAAATTTATTTTGAAGAAACCCCAAAGGGGTTGGCCGCACTAGGGAGGGAGGCGGCGGATCAGGTCGTGGTAGGGACAGTGGTGGCGGATTTGAGGAGGCTGTGTGAGGTGGGGCGATAGGAGAGTGGCCGCGGCGCAGAGATCTGGGGAGATAGGCGCGGGGACGGGGGAGAACAGGCGCGGGGGAAGATGGGATAGGCGCGGAGGGAGGTGGTGCGGGGCGGGAAGATGGCGTGCAGGAGGCGGGGGGGGACAGAGCCACGGGCGGCGGCGCTGTTTGTTTGTGCGGAGACAGGTCGGGCTGCTGGGGGCGACCTCCCCATTTCAACTCTTTTTTTTTTTTTAATAAAACTCTGTGCAGGTTTGGGGGCCGAACCCCCCAAACATTATTATTTTTTTTTGTTTTGATTTTTAAAACTCGTACACTAATAAAAACGTTTTTATTTTTATTTTTATTTATTTTATCTTAAACGTGTTTAGCTACAAAATTATATCTGTGCGTGAGTAAATATATATGTGTATATAAAATTCATATTCCATTATAAGTGTATTTCAGTTTATATATATAAATCTGCAATGAAATACTATGTTAGTAAAACCATTAAGTTAAGACTTTCATAGACTAGAATACGCTTACATTTAGAAAAAGTATTGAAATAGATAAATTATGAGTGAGATAATTTGTACACAATAAAAAAGGAAATAAATATTTCATACTATGAAGACTTCATTCTTAGTTTATTAACTTGGAAAGACAGAATTTACAACTTGTGCTATAACTATTTAAGTTATGATGATTTACATATTTGAGATAAAAATAAATAAATGTAACAAAGTATTTCCAACCAAAAAGAGACTTATGTCTTAAAAATTTCAAAGGAGATTACCTATTCAAGTATGATTTATTAATAAGAACAGCTCATTAAATTTCACATGGAAGGAAAATAATGAAAGAAGTGTAATATCTTCTTACAAGGTTAACCCTAAAATTCCATAACATACTAACTTTCTTTTAAAAAGGCTGCCATCAATTTCCTATTAAATAGATCAAACTTGTTACAACATTGTTTTCCAAGGAGCTTGAGCTCTCAACCACACCATGATTCCAAAATGTTTAAAATACATAAGGGTTCAAACTTTCAAGTTCTCTTTCCAAGAATGAAGAAATGTCACAACAACATATGTAAATCAAGATTACATGAGAATTTCAACTTTCGAGAGGGAGAATTTCCAAAACAAGAGGAGAGTCAAATAAGACCATGCCACCAAAGATACACAGCACACCTCAAGTACAAGGCTCCAATCTTCGAATGCTATGCAAGGATTCAACTTCAAGAGAACAAGGCTTGTTTAACCTCCCAACCTTCAGGCATCATTACAGGCCTTTCCAAGGGTTGGAAGACATGCTAGCCTCCCCCAAGCCCATGGGAGAGAGAGCTAGCTTTCACAACTTGAGCACAAGATCTTTAGGGAGACAAACACCACAATACACTCACAAACAAGACCAAACTATGCACAAAGGAAAAACACAACATTGAGCAATAAAAGAAAAGAGGAGAAACCATATTCATCCTCTAAATTTGGGGAAGAGTAGATGAGATACCCGAAAATGACATAAGGTGTGATCTAACAAAAGAGTGCACACAACAAACTTCCTTCTCCACCTTATTTCTCCGAAGTCAACAAGATCCTCCTTATTACTCCATCCATTCTCCAAAATCCTTCTTGGGAGGATTTTCAAACCCCTTGGGTTTCCTCTCCAAGAATGGGAAAGGGGTTCAAACCAAATGAATCCCCTTTACCCACCTCAAACCATATGAGGGGAGTAAAGAAACCGACATGGCTTGCCCATCAAGCCATGGGGTTTGAGAGGGAAAATCCCTCTCTCTTCCCCCAAATAACTCAAACATCCATCAAGCCATATGATGGATGGAGTAAAACAATACACAATATACTCAAGCAACAAAACTATACAAGCAACTAAACAATTAAACCAACTATGAGCAAGCTAAGATTTAGCAAAGGAACATACCACATAAATGAGCTCAAGAGGTTACCTCTAATAGCTCTCCAAAATAAGATTTTGCAACTTTCTTCCTCAAGCAATCCTCAAGCTCCAAATTTCTCAAGCACCAAGCCAAAGCTCCAAAAAAAAAGGAAGAACCAACCCAAAAAAGAAGAAGAAGAAGAAGCTCCTCACTATTCCCATGGATAGGAATTTGAAGAGGAGAGAGCAAGCATCCTCACAAATGAGGGGGTGACATGTGTCACCCCTCTCCCTCATCAAGGTCAAAGATGCTAAAACAAAAGAGAGAAAGGGTAAAATTATCTTTTTGCCCTTTTCTCCCAAATTCCCTAAAATGTTAGCAAGACAAAATAAGAGCAACTTTTGATAAATACACAAATCCACATCCCTTACATGGATGTGACAAAACAAGGGTAGAAAAGGGAGGAAAACTCCCTCTAGCCTTGAAAACAAGTCCCCTACCCATTGGGTAGGGTCTAAGGGCTCATTTTTGTGATAGGGGACTCCCGAGCTAAAGGGGTCCCCAAAATGCCCAAAATACCCTAATTTCGGGTTTTGCATTTTTGGCACAAGGGTAGAGGGTGTGGGGACCACTCAAGGGTCTCACATGTGACCCTAAACCCTTGTGATTAAGTGACACATTAAACATAATCCACAATTCAAAAGAAAGAGGAGTTATTAACTCCCAAAACAAGTTTACAACCTAACCAACTACCCTAGCCAAAATTAATAAATCAAAACACAATATTTTACATACATTGGGGTCACCCATAGTGCCCAAAATAATAATCACCTATGCTAAGGCTTCACACAAAGAACATGGCTAGGACTCAGCCCGTGGGCTGCTTGTGCAAGATTGTGTAGCTAGTCTGAATCCCACGTTCTCCTATGACCTGTCACCTGCACACTCATTGCACACATTAACCGCATCTGTCCAATACAAGAGTAAACTAGCTGCTCACTAAGTGAATAGATTCAAACATGTAAATTAATGATATCACCATCATCAATGTGGAATGCACAATCTCACACAATTCGTCGTATGTTAGGTATTACAATACATGTCATGTCATAACACCATGTCATCATGTATTTTTATCAAGAAAAGCGAATACGTTACAAAATCAAGGTATGTAACTACTAATTATCCAACATGAATCAATTTGACCTAAATCACATAGAAAGTGTTAGTGTCCACAATATCAAATAAAAGGTGTCAACCTACTAATTTAGTTAAATTAGCGTTTCGCGTTCCAAATCACCATACGTGTTCATGAAAGCAAACCAACATATCCAAAATCCATAACTGGGGTTTAAGAATTCAGCAGATCATAGAGGCTAGAAAAGGTGGGCACTACATCCCCCTCTCCTAAAATTAGACTTCCTCCGGGAAGTCACTGGAAGAGCTAGGGATAAGATTTTATTGGATATCACATCGTAGTGAGAGTACTACATTAAGATCATTTTTAAAGGAACTAACATATTATTTATTTATTTATTTTTTTATTTGTTTTTATTTTTTTTTTTTTTTTTTTTTGTCTTAACAACATGTCTTTTGAAAGCGTAACTAGGTCCAAGAACAAGTATATTTCAAATAGGGTAGTATTCACCAAAGGGGAGTGTATAAACCGAATTTCATTTTCCTCATCATCTATCTTTCCTAGAAGGGTCGAAATAAGAGGATATACAACATAAGGTCCCAAACGATGGATGAGCGAAGGAAACATAAATGTTGTTTCAAAATGAATTTAAAAGTTTTTGAATATTAATTGTGTACTATAACACTTTAAGGAAACTATCCAAGGTGTCACACATATCACACACTGAGAAAGAAAAAGTTTACAAGTTCCGTGAGGTCTCATCTCCTAACTCATCATCACTCTAACTATTGAAAAAGGAAGGTTCACGAGTCCTTTTAAAATGGTTCAATAATCGACATTATTCACTAAGATCAAGGAAGAATATTCACATACTATCAAACATAGTTAAAGGAGTTGTCGTAATTTGGTCTTTATTTATTAATTTCTTAATTTATTTATTTTTGTTCGCTAAATGATTGTAAGAAAATAAAATAAAATTTGTGGGTGGAATATATAGTCCACTACTAGGTTAGAATTAGCTTTCTAATTTGTTTGCCAAGGTTTCATAGCATGTACCGTTTATAAAACATTCCTATTCCGAGCCAAGATTGCTTTAGAAGTCTCATAAACAAAAATAAATTTATTATGGTTTGTAACTTGGTTTATATGAGTCCTCATTATGACAATGCAATTTAGAACTTTCTACGCCCCAAACAAAACATAACTTCCTAATGAAACAACAAACCAAAATTTTTCAGTTCAATACGATATAAGAAAAGTTTTACTTAAATTTATCCTTTCTTAATTACTATAATCACAAGAAAACATGAATGAGTTGCGCAAAAACAAAATCCATTTAAAGAGAGTGTTTACTAAATCATATCAACATACTTTATCAAAATTTACAAAATACCAACATGATGGGATGCAAAAATAAAACTTTTCCGTCCATACTTTCCTCAAGCATGCAAAAGTTAAACACTCATTTTCCTTTAATGAAAGGTAAGGTCTAATTCTTTGCAAGATTTCTGACTTACGTTAACTTTTACTTAACAATTATTTGGTCAAAAATTTTGCCCAATAAGGTCACAAATTAATTACACTTATTAACAAGGGTGGAATTCGTATTACACAAAGAAATTTGAATCACGCCACCCTATTTGAGTGGTAAAAGAAAATAGAACCGTGTTTTCAAGAGGACCCCAACATAAGTTCAATTTATCTATATACATATATTTTAAAAGTAGTGTTTATGCTGATTACAAAGGACGTCTTTACTCACGGTAGATGGAAGGCTAGTTCGTCATTATTTTTAGTCCTTGTAATAAGGTCTCTCATCATTTACATCATAATAACATACTAAGAGTTCTTCTATGGGGATGAATCTTATAAAAGAGTTTCCTAAGAATCCAATTGGTCAGAGCATAATGGATTTGCAAGATCATCGCATCCATTCTATCATTCGTGTTAACTCTCACACCTAAAAATCTAGGAAGACAAAACAACACCTAGTTTCTTACAGGATTCCCAACATTAATTGAGTAAACCATAAGAACATTCCAAGGCAAAGATTAGTAACCAACGCCTATCACTACTGCAGCAATAATTTTAGAATCGCCACAAATTTTAGCTTTTTGAGGTGTAACAATGATTAACATTGTTTATCCAACCAACATTGATTAATTATATATATAACGAGTTTTACAAGATACAAATAATTACAATATTCCATTACTGTCTATAAGGTAAGCGCTCACAATTGTGCTTTTAGACTTATATATAATTATATACTTTTGTGGATTTTGAAACATTACTTGCTCTTTCACAATCAACACCATCATCGATACAACATAGTGCCTAACCAAGAAAGTGTTCAACACTTAATTCATTTCATTTTTATTTTCTTTCCAAGAGGGATACAATATCGTTGTTTATATTTATAATAGATATAAAAATTTTGCATGACCATTGATCTTATAAGTCCACTAATTTGAGGTTAGAAGAGGATGATTCCCTTATTTCTATACGTAAGTACAGGGAGTATAAACATGATCACTCATAACATTTTAAATAAACTTGAGGAGAGTTGAATTCACATGTGTAATTACTAAAGTAAGAAGGTTTTAACTAAGTTACCATGCAACAAAACTTAATAAGAGGTTAAGGTATGAAAATAGGTTTATCGAGCTCCAAAGGGATTAAGAAAATTAGCTAGATCATTTCCGAAGTTAACTCTAAAATTTACACCAAGAGCTTCGATAACAATTTTAAGTTGTGAAACTAGGTTTGTTTTATAATCGCACAATGAGTTCTTACGTCGCACAAAGAGGATACACTTAGCAAAGAAATATCACTTCAAGCAGCACCACCGTATAAAGAGAGACACTAAATTTCCTTTCCCTTATCATTTATTGTTTAGAGAAGAGATAGCAATTATTCTCATTCAATTATACTTAATTTTAAATCACAATTTTAAAAAGGCAACAACAAGAACATATGAACATTTGGTAAATTTCCTTATAAAAGGGTTATGAAATTAAGATTAACAATAGAAACAAGAAGAGTCGAAATCATTTCAAATTTCCTAGTAATGAAATATCAAGACGAGAAAGACTATTTTATCACATTGGGTGGTTCTATACAAGATACAGTCATTTATTTTACACCCATACCAAAAGGTTTCATTAGATCTATAGAGGCTCCTCTAACCGACAGTTGACATTCCCAAGAACAAAGGATCACTTAGACAAGAAACAACCAATCAAACGTCATAACAAATTTCCTATATCAAGGTTACAATTTCACATTCTTATTCGACCTACTTAATATTTTCGACACCAACAACTAGACCTTTGATGACCGGAAGGCATACCTAACCAAGGCCGCTAACAATCCAAGATGACTGGTTGCACACAATTTATTTTGGGTCTTAGCATTCAACCTAGAACACGTAGTTTAAAACAAAACTATATTGTAACATGTTTCACTCCCAAAGGTGTTCTAAGAAACCTATTTGTTTATTAAGACCTAATTTTCTTGTTCCACAAACTAGAGAAAGGCTACAAAGGGATCCTGCCAAGACATGTACCCAACACCCACATGGTGAAACAAAGCTTTCATTCAATTCTTTATTATGCAGAGAGTCGACAAGACGTATATTTCTAACTCTTGGTGAAAAGGTTTTCAAATTGGAAGTACTATCCCGAGGCCAACTATTACAGTTTTACTATTGTATACCAGCATATTTATAGTGACAAAAGGCTACAAAAAGATCTTGAAAAATAAGTAATCACAAATCATAAATGAGTTCTAACAGCGTGACTCTATTCTTCTATAAATAGAGAACCCGACGCAACTCTCAAAATGAAAAACTAATGATCGAAACTCTAGGTATGGCATACTTTCCGGGGCTAAATAATGTTATTTACAAGTTTGTATTTTGAACAAAACATCTAGAGGCTTCTAAACACACTTGACAGACTAATTATCTATTCCTTTTTCTCGAATCTAGCCATTGTAACCAGTGGTCAAGGAGAAATACTACAAGTTAAAAGCCAAAATTTGCAATTTCCTACTAACGCTTTCCACTTTACAAGTCCACATCGAAACGATTTTACTCCAATTTTAAGATGTTGTACCAACCATATGCGATTAAAAGAGCTCAAAAAATTATTTTATCTATACGATCAAAGGGTTTTAAAAGTTGATTTTAAAAGTTGATGCGGCTTCACAAGTTACTAGGAAACAAGATTATCCCATCCATTACTACTATGGAGAACAAAAGCCATTTTGCACGTCATCTAAACACGACATTGCTCTTAAGTTTTACTGATTATTTTAAACAAATTAAGTGAGCGCAATGCGCCTACCATCTATTGTCTTAGCAACATTTCACTCCAAGTGGTTATTCAAGAGATAAGTTTACCCATGGGTTACTTTAGCGGAAACGATTTTAATTGTTTTACTTTTAATATTATGAAAACATTTATAACCAGTTAAAGTTCTACCCAGAGCGTCCGCGTGTGCGAACCATCGCTCTGATACCAAATGTAATGCCCGTCCGGGACACGAAAAAACCAGACCAAAATATAGCAACAATTTAGGGTAAATTTTTTTTTTTTTTTAAAGTGATTACTAACAATACTAAAACTAATGATACAAAACTGATTCTCGAAATTATTTATTTTAAACTAAATTGAACAAACCAATTTCTCAACCACTAGCCCGAAACAATTTACATTTATTTAATCATTATTAGGTTTATTATGGACAACTTGAAATGAGACCACACTCTTTTTGTTTAGTTAATTGGATTTTCCCCTTTTATTTTAATTGCCCACATGCACACCTCTTAAACTTTATTTTCCATTCACATTTAAAAACACTTGACTCCAAAAGAATGTAGGATTGATTGTGAGCCATAGGATCGAGCTATCTCACCCTAGATCTAAGTTGCCCTAAAAATGCCCTAAATTTTCCTTATCCTCTCCTTTTACCTTCATTTGAATTTCTTTCTTTCTTGTCATTTGAAGGTTTCCTTCTTATTTTCCTTCTTCTCTTTTCTTTTCTCCTCTCATTGGTTTTGTTCCTCCCTTATTATTAGATTCAAAACTATAGATCCTCCCTTATTATTATATTTATATTTTGTAAAGAGAAAACTGAGTGCAAATTTATTTTGAAGAAACCCCAAAGGGGTTGGCCGCACTAGGGAGGGAGGCGGCGGATCGGTCGTGGTAGGGACAGGTGGTGGCGGATTTGAGGAGGCTGTGTGAGGTGGGGCGATAGGAGAGTGGCGCGGCGCGAGATCCGGGGAGAGGAGATAGGCGGGGGACGGGGAGAACAGGCGCGGGGGAAGATGGGGTAGGGCGCGGAGGAGGTGGTGCCGGGGCGGGAAGATGGCGGCTGCGGAGGGGCGGGCGGGACGAGGCCGCGAGGCGGCGGCGCTGCTTTGTGCGGAGACAGATCGGCCATGCGGGGGCGACCCTCCCCATTTCAACTCCTTTTTTTTTTAATAAAACTCATGCGGAGTTTGGGGGCCGAACCCCCCCCAAACATTATTATTTTTTTGTTTTGATTTTTAAAACTGTACACTAATAAAAACGTTTTTATTTTTATTTTTATTTATTTTATCTTAAACGTGTTTAGCTACAAAATTATATCTCGTAAGTGAGTAAATATATATGTGTATATAAAATTCATATTCCATTATAAGTGTATTTCAGTTTATATATATAAATCTGCAATGAAATACTATGTTAGTAAAACCATTAAGTTAAGACTTTCATAGACTAGAATACGATTACATTTAGAAAAAGTATTGAAATAGATAAATTCGAGTGAGATAATTTGTACACAATAAAAAGGAAATAAATATTTCATACTATGAAGACTTCATTCTTAGTTTATTAACTTGGAAAGACAAAATTACAACTTGTGCTATAACTATTTAAGTTATGATGATTTACATATTTGAGATAAAAATAAATAAATGTAACAAAGTATTTCCAACCAAAAAGAGACTTATGTCTTAAAAATTTCAAAGGAGATTACCTATTCAAGTATGATTTATTAATAAGAACAACTCATTAAATTTCACATGGAAGGAAAATAATGAAAGAAGTGTAATATCTTCTTACAAGAGTTAACCCTAAAATTCCATAACATACTAACTTTCTTTTAAAAAAGCTGCCATCAATTTCCTATTAAATAGATCAAACTTGTTACAACATTGTTTTCTAAGGAGCTTGAGCTCTCAACCACACCATGATTCCAAAATGTTTAAAATACATAAGGGTTCAAACTTTCAAGTTCTCTTTCCAAGAATGAAGAAATGTCACAACAACATATGTAAATCAAGATTACATGAGAATTTCAACTTTCGAGAGGGAGAATTTCCAAAACAAGAGGGGAGTCAAATAAGACCATGCCACCAAAGATACACAGCACACCTCAAGTACAAGGCTCCAATCTTCGAATGCTATGCAAGGATTCAACTTCAAGAGAACAAGGCTTGTTTAACCTCCCAACCTTCAGGCATCATTACAGGCCTTTCCAAGGGTTGGAAGACATGCTTAGCCTCCCCCAAGCCCATGGGAGAGAGAGCTAGCTTTCACAACTTGAGCACAAGATCTTTAGGGAGACAAACACCACAATACACTCACAAACAAGACCAAACTATGCACAAAGGAAAAACACAACATTGAGCAATAAAAGAAAAGAGGAGAAACCATATTCATCCTCTAAATTTGGGGAAGAGTAGATGAGATACCCGAAAATGACATAAGGTGTGATCTAACAAAAGAGTGCACACAACAAACTTCCTTCTCCACCTTATTTCTCCGAAGTCAACAAGATCCTCCTTATTACTCCATCCATTCTCCAAAATCCTTCTTGGGAGGATTTTCAAACCCCTGAGTTTCCTCTCCAAGAATGGGAAAGGGTTCAAACCAAATGAATCCCCTTTACCCACCTCAAACCATATGAGGGGAGTAAAGAAACCGACATGGCTTGCCCATCAAGCCATGGGGTTTGAGAGGGAAAATCCCTCTCTCTTCCCCCAAATAACTCAAACATCCATCAAGCCATATGATGGATGGAGTAAAACAATACACAAATATACTCAAGCAACAAAACTATACAAGCAACTAAACAATTAAACCAACTATGAGCAAGCTAAGATTTAGCAAAGGAACATACCACATAAATGAGCTCAAGAGGTTACCTCTAATAGCTCTCCAAAATAAGATTTTGCAACTTTCTTCCTCAAGCAATCCTCAAGCTCCAAATCTCTCAAGCACCAAGCCAAAGCTCCAAAAAAAGAAGAACCAACCCAAAAAGAAGAAGAAGAAGAAGCTCCTCACTATTCCCATGGATGGGAATTTGAAGAGGAGAGAGCAAGCATCCTCACAAATGAGGGGGTGACATGTGTCACCCCTCTCCCTCATCAAGGTCAAAGATGCTAAAACAAAAGAGAGAAAGGGTAAAATTATCTTTTTGCCCTTTTCTTCCAAATTCCCTAAAATGTTAGCAAGACAAAATAAGAGCAACTTTTGATAAATACACAAATCCACATCCCTTACATGGATGTGACAAAACAAGGGTAGAAAAGGGAGGGAAAACTCCCTCTAGCCTTGAAAACAAGTCCCCCTACCCATTGGGTAGGGTCTAAGGGCTCATTTTTGTGATAGGGGGACTCCCAAGCTAAAAAGGGGTCCCCAAAAATGCCCAAAATACCCTAATTTCGGGTTTTGCATTTTTGGCACAAGGGTAGAGGGTGTGGGGACCACTCAAGGGTCTCACATGTGACCCTAAACCCTTGTAATTAAGTGACACATTAAACATAATCCACAATTCAAAAGAAAGAGGAGTTATTAACTCCCAAAACAAGTTTACAACCTAACCAACTACCCTAACCAAAATTAATAAATCAAAACACAATATTTTACATACATTGGGGTCACCCATAGTGCCCAAAATAATAATCACCTATACTAAGGCTTCACACAAAGAACATGGCTAGGACTCAGCCCGTGGGCTGCTTGCAGAATTGTGTAGCTAGTCTCAATCCCACGTTCTCCTATGACTGTCACCGCACACTCATTGCACACATTAACCGCATCTGTCCAATACAAGAGTAAACTAGCTGCTCACTAAGTGAATAGATTCAAACATGTAAATTAATGATATCACCATCATCAATGTGGAATGCACAATCTCACACAATTCGTCGTATGTTAGGTATTACAATACATGTCATGTCATAACACCATGTCATCATGTATCTTTATCAGCAAAACGAATACGTTACAAAATCAAGGTATGTAACTAACTAATTATCCAACATGAATCAATTTGACCTAAATCACATAGAAAGTGTTAGTGTCCACAATATCAAATAAAAGGTGTCAACCTACTAATTTAGTTAAATTAGCGTTACGCGTTCCAAATCACCATACGTGTTCATGAAAGCAAACCAACATATCCAAAATCCATAACTGGGGTTTAAGAATTCAGCAGATCATAGAGGCTAGAAAAGGTGGGCACTCTGACCTCCCCATTTGCTTCCTCCGAAAAGGTTACAATCACCTTATGCCGTTGAAGTTGTCACCATCCCTGAAAAAGGAAAGCCCATATTTCGAACCATCAAGACCCTTGGTGCTTTCCCACAAAAATCTCTCTCTACACCCCATAAAAGATTGGATTTTTCCGCTGAGAAGGCGTCTTCTTCTACACACTTATCAAAACCATCATCTTCTTCTACAACACATTCTTCACCAACACCCCGAAAAGTGGACTTACCTACTAAAAGGACGTCACCTCTTTTATCAGGATCATCATCTTCATTACCAAAAACCAAGGCGCCCTATGTTCCTCCGATTACACCTACTTTGGAAGCTTCTCCCTCATCTAAATCGACATCATCTAAATCATTATTAGTTTCGACCAAGCAGCCTCCCTTATCTTTAAAGACCACAACACTTGTCACATCTCCATCATCTTCAAAATCTATTTTAGGGGCTCCCCCTCCACCAAAATCAATCATGTCTCACTTACTTCCATCTCAAGTGCCCAAGACTGCTCCTCCAGATGTCCAAAAAAATAAGATGATCCCTAAAAAGACTGTCAAACCTAACATGCAGGTTCTTTTACCTCGGCAGTCTGTTAAAGTAAAAGAGGCGCCTTCATCATCTCTGTCCTCATCTTCGTCTACCGGGTTCTACACCGAAATCCTCCGCCAACTTATCCAATCTTCATCCATATCTCTTCCTCCGATTAAACCCTATAACCCTAAAGGAGTTAAACCTACCTGGTTTAACTCTGATCTGATTTGTGCTTACCATCGTACCCCGGGTCATGATACTGAGGGATGTAAAGCTCTTCAATCTGTCGTCAACAACCTTTTGGAAGAAAGTGATCTTTTGCTGGAGGAGGAGAAACAAGTATCTCCTGTCATCTTAGCTCCATCCGAGCCCCAACGATCCACTCAGACCTCTAGTGATTCCACTCCAATTGATCTTCCACCTTCTCAAATTGACACAATCCATATCGCCACTAGAACCCAACACTATGATAATCCATCTTCATCTACAGCATCTCGACCACGGGTTGTCATTTCTGCAGCCCCCGAAGGAGTTCCTCCTTCCTCATTAGCCCCATGACCTCGGGTCTCTATTCGTGCTGCACCTCGGGCTCAAATTCCCGTGTCAGTTGAGGAGAGTGTTATGAAACAACTCACCCAGGCTCCGGTCAAAATGTCTCTTTTTGACCTCATTCAATCCTCTCCACAACATCGCCAGGCTCTGATTGATAATCTGCGTCGCATCGCAGTGAATTCAGATGAGCCCCAACCCTTCGAGTTGGTTGTTGGTTTGAATAGACCATCAACCGCCATTTCTTTTGAAGATTCGGAAATTCCTCCTCTTTCTTCAGAGGATTTGGAGGCTCCCCTCTTTATCACAGTCCAAATCGACAACACTACATTAAAACGCGTTATGATCGACAGTGGAGCTGCACTCAACGTCATCTCCTCGCACACATTCGAGCAACTTAAGTTACCAAAGAACGTAGTGTCACCCCCGCCTTTCACCCTTCGATCATTTAACGATCAGCTAGCAGTTACTTTAGGAACTGTGGTCTTACCCATTCGAGTAGGTAAGAAGCTGCTTCACGAACTCTTCTACATTGTCGAAGGAAAATTCCACTATAATATGATCCTCGGACGCTCCTGGATTCGCGCAATGCATTGTGTCCCATCCACCCTCCATCGATGCTTAAAATATCAATATGAGGGCAAGATATATACTCATCCAGGAGATCCTTTTCCTTCCGCACAATGCGACATGACCACAAGGTCTGCCCCTCTAAAGAAAAATGCCTGTTCTCCTGACGGGGCCTCATCTTCTTCCATACCTGCAACCAAACTACCGGATGAACAAAATTTAGAAGAGACATTGCAGCGTTTCTCACTAGGAGAGCTTCCTCTCTTTTCTTTCGACGCCCATCTCAAACCTAGTGAGTATGGTAGACCAGACAAACAACCTGAATATCAACCAGGTCTCGGTCGCATCGTCACCATTGGTCTGCCCAATCAATAGACTAATTTCATCTACGGTGGTCTTGATACGCCTCACTATCGCCCAGATTCTCCTCCTAGGACCAAACCTTACTTAACAGGGTTTGATTATCTACAGAATCCCACATTTGCAAAAACTTATTTATATCGATGCGCGTGGAAGGGTTTTGGCCTGGGAAAATATGAACAAGGTGTGCATGACCTCACATCCATTCCTACTCTCATGCCACATCAAAAATTTGGTTTAGGATTTAAACCTCTTTCAAAAGCCACCGTCACTATTCTCGATGAGCCTCTTCCTATTGAGGAACCATCTTCTCCCGCTAAGTCAGAAGCATCACTCGATGTGGACGATGACATTTCCATCCCGCCTAACTTTTTTTTTTTTTTGATCAATACCATTTCCTTAGGGCCGCTTAGCCTATAATACTAACAACAGTCCACTTCCATACCGTTAATTTTCTCCGAAATAGTTGAAGACGACTCTCCTACTATCAACACTATCCACCGTGCGGATGATGATTCTGCCTCACCTATCTCGGAGGATTCATATCTTCCCAAGACTATTCCTTCTGACACGTCTACGCTTCTCAACGAAGCCACTATCGACCTTAATATAGGGACTTCTGAAGACCCTCGCATCATTAAGGTCGGCCAATCCCTTAATCCACAGGAGTTAGGAGATTTTACCACTTTTCTTTCCAAACATCGTCAAGCCTTTGCTTGGTCATATGAGGATATGCCAGGACTCGATCCCGATATTGTAGTCCACAATATCGTTACTCTTCCCAACATCAAACCGGTTAAACAAAAATTGTGTAAAATGCACCCTAGAGTAGCCCTTCTTGTTAAAGAAGAATTGCAGTGCTTACTCTCGGCTAATTTCATCCAACCCATCGATTATCCACAATGGGTTTCCAATGTAGTACCAGTAACTAAAGCTACTGGGAAAATTTGAATTTGTACCGACTTCCGGGATCTTAATCTTGCTTGTCCAAAAGATGATTTTCCTTTACCTAATATCGACCAACTCGTGGATTTAACTGCGGGTCATGAGATGCTTTCTCTTATGGATGGTTTCTCTGGATATAATCAAATTCTCATCACACCAGAAGACCAACATAAGACTTCTTTCATAACTCCTTGGGGGACCTTTTGTTATCGCGTCATGCCTTTCGGTCTTAAGAACGCAGGAGCAACCTATCAACGAGCAATGACCTACATCTTCCATGATCTCTTACACAAAACTGTGGAAGATTACGTTGACGATCTCCTCGGTAAATCCAAACGTCGTCAGGATCATCTTTTCATCCTTGCACCTCTCTTTGAGAGGCTTATCCACTTTTGTCTTCGTCTAAATCCATCTAAGTGCGTGTTTGGCGTTCTCACTGGTAAACTTTTAGGTTTTATCATTTCCATCAGGGGTATTGAAGTAGACCCCGCAAAAATAAAAGCTATCCTTGAGATGCCTCCCCCTTCTAACTTAAAGCAACTCCGTAGTCTCCAAGGACGTCTTCAATCAGTGCGTCGTTTTATCTCACAATTGTCGGACCGTTGTCAACCTTTTCACCATCTCCTCCATAAGAATGTTCATTTTGAATGGGATGAACATTGCCAAAAGGCCTTTGATGATCTCAAAGCTTATCTTCTTTCTCCACCTGTGCTTATACCTCCACGTGAGGGGGAGCCTTTCTATCTTTATATCTCTCGTGATCGACCATGCTCGGGAGCCATGATCTCGCATCGAGACACTTGCGGTAAAGAACAAGTCATCTATTACATCAGTCGTGCACTCCCTCCATGAGTATGAAACACGTTACTCCCAGGCTGAAAAGCAGTGTTGTGCTCTCTTCTTCGCAGCTTCTAAGCTTTGTCATTACCTCCTTAATCACAAAACTTACATTGTCACAAGTGTCAATCCACTCAAGACAATTCATGCAAAACCTTATCACAATGATCGTATCACTCGTTGGCTCATGTTTATGCGAATTTTGACCTCGAGTTTATCCCGCAAAAGTCTATCAAGGGTCGGGTTATTGTAGATCAATTAGCCGATGCTCCTCTTAGGACACTCAAGACCCCTTGCTCAATTCCCGATGAATATATCCAACAAATTGATTTTGGTCTGTCTCCATTTAAAGTAAAGCTCTTCTTTGATGGATCCAAATGCCAACAAGGGGAGGTGCGGGTTTCGTGATGATTCCTCCTTGGGGTACGCCTATCCCAGTCGCACACAAATTGAACTTTGAGTGCACCAATAATATGGCTGAATACGAAGCTCTTGTCTTGGGTCTTCAAAATGCCATTAATCTCGGCGCTCGTCATATTGACATCTTTGGTGATTCTGAACTCATCGTTAATCAAGTCACGGGTGTCTATCAATGCAAGAATGATATCCTTCAAAAATATCGTGATATCGTTCTCGTTCAACTCCAATCTTTCGATAAATTCACTATCCAAGCTATCCCTCGCACTGCAAATCGATTCGCAGATACAATGGCTTCGTTAGCCTCACTTATCCCACCTTTTACCGAAGACTCGCGACTTTATGTGGCTGTACAACGATTAGATCAACCATCTCATCTTGGGCAACTAACTTCAATCCATGCTGTCACAACCCATACTCAGGATGAGTGGTATCAACAGATTGTTGATTATTTATCTCATTCGGTGCTTCCTCCAGATCTGACTTCCAATGGTAGAAGATCTTTTATCCAACGCGCTAATCGCTATACTATTCTAGGCGGGATTCTTTACAAACGCGGCTTTGACGGTATTTTGCTTCGGTGCCTCAAAACCCATGAATCATCTAAAGCTATCCAGGAGGTCCATGACGGTATCTGTGGTGGACATTTTAGTGGCTTAGCTGTAGCTAAACGCATCTTACGTTTGGGATATTATTGGCCTTCTCTTAATCAAGATTGTTGTGAATACACTAAGAAATGTGTCAAGTGTCAACAACATTCCAATCTCACACATATCCCTAGTCAAGCTTTACAACCTACAGCAGATTTGTGGCCTTTTTCGCAATGGGGTCTTGATCTTATTGGTCTCATCAATCCCCGTTCTTCACAGCGTCATCATTCTATCATTACTGCCACTGAGTACTTTACTAAGTGGGTGGAAGCTATCCCTCTTTCTTCAACAAAAGCTAAACCCATAGTTGATTTTGTCTATCAGCACATCATTTGTCGCTTTGGTGTCCCACACAAACTCATCACAGATAATGGTAAGTCTTTCAAGAACGTTGATTTGCAGAATCTCTGCGACGCTTTCAATATCAAGCTCAGTTTTTCTTCTCCATACTATCCTCAAGCTAATGGTCAGGCCGAAGCTTCCAATAAAACTTTGTGTAATATCCTCATGAGTAACTAGTCGAGTTTGGTAGGGATTGGCATTTACATATCCCTTTTGCTCTCTGGGCCTATCGGACTAGCATTCGTACTCCTACTGGTGCTACTCCCTTCTCTCTCGTCTATGGGTCTGAGGTTGTTCTTCCTTTGGAAGTCCAAATCCCATCTCTCCGTGTTTCTCTTAGAGAATTTGTCTCCGATGAGGACTATCGTCAAAATCGTCTAGCACAACTTGAATTATTAGATGAGCGGCGTCTCAACGCTCTTGAACATCATCAAGTCTATCTTGAGCGTGTCAAACGTGCTTATAACAAGCACTTGCAGCACCGTGACTTCAAAATTGGTGATCTTGTTCTTAAAGAAAACCAAAATGTCACTACACTCGAAAGAAGTCAACGTGGTAAGTTTGCTCCCAACTGGATGGGCCCGTACATTATCACTCATAAATATGGATCTGGGGCTTATCGTTTATCTTCCATGGATGGTATACCTGAAGTGGAACCTCTTAATGCTTTGCATCTACGGCCCTTCTACTGTTAAAATCTATCTTACGCAAATCTAGTCGCAAGACAGATCTTTCATCCGTCTAAACAACCGGTCATATACTTTCATGGTGATTCGAAACTATGTGGTTCTCCGCCTATTGCCTCCTTTACCTTAAATATGAGTATCGCGGCTCTACTCATTGCATGTTTCTTTTGGATATGTTCCTCCTCATGGTAGGAATACCTTAATCACCACTTCATCTGTCCCAAGTGCTTATCTTAATCGGATCTACTCGGGGCATGAGTGCATGTTCTTTTATGTTCTCTTCCCCTCCATCTGATCTATCTAGGTCTAAACTCAGCTTCTTCCAAAAAGGATTTCCAAAAAAAAAAAAAAAAAGGATGCTATCCAAAAAGATAGACTGATCCCTTGAAGGACAGCTATCCATACATTATCAAATGAATCAAAAAGAAAATATATAGACCATGCCCTTGAAGGATGGCTATCATCAAAATTCGAAAAATATAGACCATACCCTCGAAGGATGGCTATCATTAAAATTCAAAATACAGACCGCTCCCTTGAAGGACGGCTGTTTCTCAAAGAAATATTCAAGGCTTCTTGCAATTGATCAGCCTTTCAGTCAGTTTATACACTTTTTAGCATCACTGAAAGACTTCCCGTATTGATCAGTCTTTCCATATCAAGCAAACTTCCCGCATTGATCAGTTTGCTTTTCTGCCAAAATCATGAAGCTGAGATTTAGGACCTTTTGTCGATCATATGGAGAATCCTATTTTCCCACTATGGACATGTATTCTGTCCCTTGTACATTCCGACAAGATATTTACTTACTGCTCCTTTCGTTTCCCTCCTAAATCTGTTTTGCGGCTAGTTAGTGTCAGGTTTATTTTAACCTCATATAGGGCCTTACATGCATGATCTTTTGATTTCCTATCCAGATTCTATCTATGGATGGTTGGGAGTCCAACTTATCATTTTCTTTCTTATCCGGATATATTTTCTTTATTTCTAGTCAAGGTCGTTTTCATTACATCCTTGGCTCTTGCAAAGAGTATTCCCCATTATTCTTTGTTTTTCATCCAGTCAAATTGACATTTCACATGTTAATTCAATCAAAATTTACCTTCTATCTAATTTCATCTTATCTATCAAAGTATGTATTATCAACACATGTGAATCTGGCTATCTATTTTCATCAAAATTAAATTAACATCTCAAACATACCGAATACATCAATCACATCTATCCATCTATCCATCAAAATATTTAAAAACTTGTACATCCAAGTTACATTACATCTATCTATATCTATTTTTCATCAAAATTATATCCACATACCAATCATGTCAAATTACATCACATCTATCTATCCTCTAAGTCTACATCTATCCAATCACATCTATTCATCATCTATCAGTCTATATCTATATCCATCACAATTACGCTACATCTATCCATGTATATCAAAATCAAAAGCATGAGAACAATTATATGACAAATGAAATGATGAATCTATATATACATGTGTGTCTGTACAACAAAAATGGGTGGCTTTCAATCAAGCCATCTATACAATGCCTTCCAATCGAGGCTACATCACTACACGGATACAAAATATATCAATCCCTATATAGTAAAATCTGATGCATGGAGGACACTATCTCCTCCACCCTCCTCTGGACCAGGCTGTCTCTCCTGGCCGCCGCCTATCGAGCTAGACGCACCTGCTGCTGGAGGTCTCTGCCCACCTCGGTCTCTCCCAGTGCTCCCTCCACCTGAGGCCCCGCTCGCTGTGGCCGTCGCTGATCTCCTCCTCGCCCCATACCGAGGCACATCTGGGGCATCTTGCACTAAGGCATCCTCATAGTATCTCACCTCAGCGAGGAGAGACTGATATGTGCTCAAGCTCACGGTACCCGGTGCTCGTAATGGTGCTGCTGGTGCTGCTGGGGCTGCTGACGCTGCTGGTGGTGCTCCTCCTAGGGTCGTACCCTGTGTACCAGACTCCGACATGGTACCTGTCTCCCCATATTTGGCCCTGAGGGCCTCCCATGTCGAAGGTAGCAATCCCTCTGCTGGATCGCTATATCTCGCTCCTGGCGCGAGTGGTGTCTCTCTCCAAAATTAGGGCATCCCTCTCCTCTGTCAGAGCTCTGATCTCCTCAAGAGCCACCTGATGTGTCTGTGTCAAGGTGGCATGCTCTCCCTCCAGTCTATCCAGCATCGTAGCTATGTCCTCCTCGTCGGCATCTATAGATGCCGGAGATGTCGTGGTAGCTCTGTATCATACCATGCTGCATAACCATCATCCACCCCTGCGTCATCATCACTGTCTGTGGAGGGTGGGGCCTCTCTCAATGGATCTGCCGGGATCAAAATCGGCAGATCAGTCTCCCTGCTATCTCGCCTATAAGGCGTGTAAGTAGTCGGCACTGTCTGCACTAGGCCGAACTGTCTCAATACCCGCACAAACGGGACTCGCTCCCACATATCAGGCCTGTGGCCCCTAACCACCCTGCTCCGTCTCAATGCCACCAAGTGAGCATCCTGACCAGCCCATGTCGGAAATACCCGATATGGCCTCCAGATGACCTGATCCGGTGTCAGCGTCCTGAAACGCTCAGTATACCAATCGGCCGATCTCCCTGTATCCCCAGCGGCCATGTCAGCCCGCCATCGCCGGAATCCATAATCAATAGCACCCACTGCTGCTGGCATCCAAGGAAGCCCGGATGGCCTGATCACCGCTATATGCTCATATGCCCAGCAATGGAGCACAAAACTGACATCAATACCTGTCCTCCGGCCGGTGGTGTACATCCATAGCTCGTAATATATCTGAGCTATCAAGGCATCAGCAAAGGCAAATACCTGCCTGAACTGCAGAATGTCGCAAACGCAGTCTAATAATAATAGTGGGAATCTCCCACCTCCTGAATCTGGCAGAGCGAAATAGGATATCGCCATCTGAATCAAAACTATCCGTCTGCTCCGGGGGCTATCCTGTCTATACTGTGAGGCTATCCGCACTGCCCCAGACACTATCTCTGAATCATCTGCCCTATCTCTATACAATCGAACTAGGGCCCTCTGCTGCTGCTCTCGCGGTGTAATCTCTATCGGGTCCCCAGTGATAGGCAGTCTCAAAATCCTATATATATCCTCATGGGTGATGGTCATCTCACCCGTCCTGAACCAAAAAGTGCACGTATGGCTATCCCACCATCGCACTAGTGCCCGCATCAGCTCTACATCTCGTGGCGGCACTCGTCTGTAGTACCTAAAGCCCCCGAGCCCGGCTAACTCTAAATGCCGCCAATCTGCATCAGTCACATCAGGGAGAATAGTCTCTAGTAACTCGGGAATAGCATCCCTCATGTGTAGAGCCTCTCGTGCCTGCACCCACGACAGCAAGAGCAATATTAGTCTCATATTTACCCAAATCAGAACATCCAGAACAAAATTCTATCATCATCATATAAAACTTTCATCTAATCGGCGTCGATTATACACAATCGACGTCGATTATCTACAATCGACGTCGATCTAAACAAAGTCGACGCCGATTGAATTCAATCGGCGCCGCTCTGACCACAATCGACGCCGATTATAACAATCGACGCCGATTGCCTGTCCAGACATAAATCGGACCCTGGCCTCCCAAAAAAAATTAAAATTAAAATTAAGTACAACAGGTTCAAGAAGAACCACTTACCCCAGGTCGTGTCCTCCTCCGCTTCTGACCGCTTCCAGAAGCTTCCATGATGCTCAAATCGAATTTTTGACTCTCTCTGAATCAATCGTCACGATGAAAATAAATCGTTTACGTTTTCCGTCCGCATATTTATATGTGCTACGATTGGTCGGCGCCGATTTTTTTGATCGACGCCGTTTAACTTGGTCGTCGCCGATTACTGTGATCGCCGCCGATTTTCCATATCTGTTTGCCATAGTGTTGATGCTTGGCTTATTTATCCATCTGATCATTATTGTGCGCTGAATATTGCCTTTCGGCACATCTTATCGATATTACAATCCATTTCGAGTTTGTTCCCTTTGCATGGGACACTCGCCTTTTTTGGCCGCTTAGGGTTCACGGGTCTGTAGGTACTAACGTCGTCTGCCTTGCAGACCGTCTAGTTATCCCTACCAATGTGTCTCTCTTTAGATGCTAACCATTTTGCAGCCCTCCTTACACTCATGGGTCTGTAGGTACTAACGTCGTCTCATGAGGAGACCGTCTAGTTTGCCCTACCAATGTGAGTTCCTTAGGTTGCTGCCTCTTTATCTATTTTTATGCGTCATCAATGATCAGATCTACTCCAGACATCCGACTGGGGCATCCTGCGTTTTCATCTACCTCTTTCAAACTTGGGATCGTCTGTTCTATCACCCATCCCATCCCTAGTTTGAGGGGGATCACATCATCACTTTTTCTTCCCTTCTTCCATCTCTTTGTTTTTGTCTCATAACCTTGCTTATCGCAAGTTACTTGACAAAAAGGGGCAAAATGTAGACACCTAAAATTGATTATCCAATCTGGTGTCCCTTGTGCGCGTTTGCTCTCTCTGGTAACCTGGGGCACGTTTATGTCGCCACTATCCCCTTGGGATATTATTCGATTTGTGGTTTAAACACCTATCCTAAGTTTAATTCACCCTATCTTATCTTACCCGTGAGTAATTAAATATTAAATATTTAATTACACCTCTTCACATGTATCTTAACCACTTATCTACCCCACATTTATCCTATCTATGTATCACCCCTATTTTTCCTCTTCCCCAAGCGGGATATTTCCCGTATTTGGGGTAACTCTTATCTTTCTAGAAATCGTTCACTTTGGCCATCTCGGGAGTTCATTCGCGATCGGCGCCCGACCGTGCGGCTCGGCGCCGATTTTTTAGGAGCGGCGCCGATTATAAATAGAAGCCTGTAACTCGCCTTACGGAGGAGGAAGAACACACGCATTGCGAACGGAGAGAGAGAGAGAAAGAGACAGATCACGACACGGTGACACGAGGTTGTAAGAAGAAACGAGAGATCTTTTAGCATCAAGTATATCAAATGAGAGCGGATCCTGTCCGAATCAATCCCTGAGAGGAGCACCGTTACTCTGCTCCTATCACATCAACATCACACGTATCCATTGATCTTCTGGTGACTCTGTTCCAGTATCTCACCGACTTCGGCACATCCAGCAGACGTTAACGATCTGGCCTTCACTTTCCGATTTCCAAATCTTCTCGCACTATCCCCGATCGACCGATCTACTTTCAGTCGACGCCGATCTTATTCAGTCGACGCCGATCATACATTATCGACGCCGATCACATCAGTCGACGCCGATTCTACATAATCGACGCCGATCATCCTGCAGACAGGTAAAAGGACACAGGTAACACAAATCCAGCTTTATTTCATAGTTTCCTGTTTTCTGTTGCTTTCTGTCTGCTGTCTAAATTCTGTTTTATTACTGTGATCGGAAAATCTAGTCCTTACGTACATCTTTTATCATGTATGCTTCTCTGCTTAATTAAAAACGTGGACTGACATCCGCCGAGGAAGCTTATCGCTTCCCGGACCCGCTTCTCGGGCAGTCCACCTAAATATCTTTTAACGTGCTCTTTTTCTGTCAAGCATCGGTGTCTCGCAGGTTACTTGGATCTATTGTGCAGAATTGCTCGTGTGCGCCCGTCTTATCTACATCGGCTTCCTCATCCGTCTACATCTTCGGATCTTATCCATCAGGTATCAATTTCATTGGAGTTTTTCAAGGTTTTTGTGTTTAGTTTGGTGCATTAACTTGGACAGGTAACAAGCACGAAATTCTTGATCTACAACAAATGCTCAACTTCCTCCATAGTGTCCTCTTGATATGTAACTTGATCATCATGGTTTCTTTCATCCTCCAACATTGAGTTTGAGAGATCAAACTCTTCTTCAGCACTAGAACACGAGAGGGATGAAGTAGAAAGAAGAACTGAAGGTTCTCCTATAGCCTAGCCTTGTGTTCAAAGCCCTTGGATCTGCACTTTTCTTCTTCACAGCTAGAATGTGCTCCTCTTCTTTCGCATTTGGAGCGGCTTCTCCCTCCTCTACTACTTGAAGGCAATCTTTCTCTTGATAGAACTCTTCTTCTAGCATGAAGTTTGTCAAGTCAAACTCTTCAATCTGCTGCTCTAGAGGACAAGTTGGGACTGCAAGATCTTCTTCTGAGCTTTCTTCCTCCATGGCTGATTGTGCAACTTGAATTGAATCGAATTCCTTCAAATAGAGTGCCAACATGGACACTACTTTCTGAGAAAACTAACTGCTGGTCTGCTTCTTCTTTTTTCTCTTCTTCTGTTGTCACAAAATCAGTCCTAACCACTACTTGTTCTCCAACTCCAACCTCTTCTGAAGGCTTAACCATCAAGGGGATCTTTTTCATCCCAAATTTAAGAGCCCAACTCTTCAGAATTTGAATTTCTTCATCTTTGTTTGGCTTCTCTTTTTGTTGTTGTTTTCCTTGACTGGCATTCTGATTTTTATCCTCCCAACATGGATTTGGGAATGCAAGAGGAGAAGTGGATTGTAACTCAATTGATTTGGCAATTTTTTGTGGTGGTGGAGGAGGTAGAAACTCTTGTTTCTTTGGAGGGAATGGCTGTTTGGAAGGGAAAAGGACAGAAGAATTGAGATGGGGTGGAAGACTAGGGGATGGCGAAATGGAATTAACTCCTAGGGCAGCATTGACTGGATTTAGAATTTGAAATTCCAAATGAGATGATGTTGCTTGAGTAATGGGAAGAGAAAAACCAGATGATGGTGTAGAACTTACCCATTGACAAGGTTGTTCAACACCAAGTGTATAGGCCTCTATTTTTGTTGTCCATTGTGCAAGTTGGGGCAGCATCTTCATCATAAAGTCCAAATTTCTCCGAGGGTGAAGTGTCTTGGAAAAGGGCCTCCCCATGGACAAGGAGTCCTGCAACTAATTCTGAAAGCCTTCATTTGAGCTGCTGCTCTTGATTGCACCATCTTTGCCTCCATCTTTTGGATTTTTTCCACAAAATCTGCATCTTCCATTTGATTGTCTTCATTGTATGCGTACCTTGTGCTTGACATGCTTCATATCCAAACTAACTTTGGCACTGCTGCTCATATGGGTATACATGCTGATTTTGAATTTGATCAAAATGCTGATTTGGAGGATTTGTAAAACATGTTGGAGGTGTGATATACTGCTATTGTAAATGTGAATTCCATGATGGAAATGAAGTCATGATTGCACAACTTCATGGAATGGAAAAGAATGAAAATGATGGAAAGAAGAATGGATGGAAATGAATGGAAAACAGGTCTGCAACTTAGAGAATGAGTTGTTTACCAGATGGAGTCGCCAGATGTGCTTTTGAAAGTGCCTCCAAAAGGCTGAATCTTTAACAGGAACACACCAACTGTCAAAGATAAAGTGGAAGACCTCTAAGGTCCCACCGGGCATGCCAAAACTGTTGTTGCAAATCAGCAACACCCCCTGGATGTTGATCAGATTTCTAGTTTGATCATACTAGCATCCAGTGTGATTGCACAACATTGAATCCTCTCCCCAAGTGTGGAACTTGTAAAATGGGAAAGGAATCTCCAGATTAGAGGCTGGTTCCTCAACTCCTCTGATCGATTATTCACTTGTACAATTGTGAGAGTTTAAAATCCTAAATCTACTCTAAATTCCAAGGAGACAGAGATAGAGAATGCAAAAAAGAAAGAACTAATGCTAATAGGTGATGCACCAAAGGAGTTGTAGACACCTAATGCTGCATGAAATACACAATCCACAAGGAAACACAACACAAAACATGCAAAAATGCTCAAAATGTAATGAAAGATCAAGAAAGCAATGATAGATATATGAAAGGATTGAGGGATTTTAATCACATAACATATATCAACATCTCAGATCCAATACAATACATTACAGTGATCCAGAGGCAAGAAAAGGTGTTGCATTACATGGAAAGGTAAAATTTCTTCACAAATTCTACCAAGGAGGAAGAAAAAGGAAGTTGCAGAGCTGAAAAAGTGTCTCCTCTTTGCAAAATGAACTCATTCTGGCTTTTACAGTGCAAACCACGACCCCAGGAGAGAGAAACGCGGGAAAAAGTGCAAGGGGTTCAACCATTGACCAAAATTCCATCAAAACAGCATGGGCACCCTGATAGACCCATTCCCTGACATTTTTAACCATGCTAGGAGAGAATGCGAGCCATTCTTCATTAAAAACGGTGGTTGAAACGTCATTTATGTCCATGACCACGTGCCAGAGGCGTTTCTTGATTTTCTCTCTCCAAACTCCACCAAAATGCAAAAATAACCCGAATCTTGTAGAGAATTTCACCATCTTTCCATTGATATAAAGAACGTGAAAATCGAGCTCTGGATCGAAAGATATGGCGATTTGAAGTTTTAGGGCAAAACAAGGCCAAATCGGGTCGGTGGGAATTTTTTTTTGAATTTTTACCTTTTTGGTCATTTGGAAAAAATTTCAAAATTTCCCTACACCCCGCCAGTCTAGGTGCCACGTGGCAAAATTTTATTGGGGGCGGGCCCCTTCCCACTCCATTTTTCTTTGTTTTAGCCTTTGGAAGATTTTCCAAAATTTCCCGCCATGCCGACGAGCTGGGACACGTGTCACGCTCTGATTGGGAGCGGGCCCATTCTTTCAAATTTTCATGCGGGTTGCTTTGATATTTTTGGCTTGGACACATGTCAAAACCCCATTGGATGCGGGTTTGACCCTCCTAAATTTCCTCACGGGCTTGCTCTGAATTTTTTGCCCCACCTGGACACGTGGCGAGATTCTATTGCCACGGGCCATCCTTCAAAAAAAAATTCTTGCACCAACACTTAGTCGATTTTTCAAACTTTCTCCCGGGCACGTGGCGCCAAATGATTGGTCAATGGGCCCGTGGGAAAAAATTTCCTTTTGAAACCTTTGCCAAAACACTTGGTAAAAAACCAAGTTCTCCTCCGACCCCCGCCACTTCTTTGGACACGTGGCACGTCCTGATTGGCTGCGGGCCTTCTAGGGGAAAATTTCCCACAAAAACTCCGCCGAGCCATAACTTGAAAAATACATGGAGTTAGGAGGAAAACTTTACCTTTCTGGAAAGCTGAGAAAGAGCTATATCCAATGGTGCCATTTCCAAAGGTTTTGAGTGCCTGAAAAGCAAAATTTCATGACTGAGGCACAAGAGAGGGAAGAATGAGAGGAGTTAGCCACAAAATGAGCAGGGGGCACATTTTGGATAACAGTCTTCTCTAAAAAATGAAGTGATCATTATGATCACCTGGAACAAGTACTCTTAAGGTGCAGGCGTCATGGGATTTCATTAAATCCTAAAAAGTCCATGTTTGGAGTGACAGAAGGAAAGTTGTTGGGTCATATTGTGACTAGAGAAGGAACCAAGATCGACCCAGAGAGGGTGAAGGCCATTCAAAGCCTTACCCTACCCACAAGAAAACTGGGGTGCACTCCTTTTTTGGGAAGGTTAATTTCCTAAGAAGATTTGTACCTGATTTTGCTAATAAAACCAAGGATATCCTTGGGATGATGAAAGGGAAAACTCCATTTCGATGGAGCACTGAAGGGAAGCTTGCTTTCGAAGAAGTCAAAAAGGCAATTGCACATGCCCCGCTCTAGTATGTCCAGACTTCAAAAATATTTCATCATGTACAACTATGCTTCTGCTCATACAGTATCAACCATCTTGATGTAGGAAAATGAAGAAGGAATTGAAGCTCCCATCACTTTTATGAGCTGCCCATTGAAAGAACATGAATTGAAAATGTCACAAATTGAAAAGCATGCTTATGCGGTGGTGAGAGCAGTGAAACATTTCAGGTATTACGTGCTTTGAGTTCTCATACCCTCATTCTTGTTCTCGATCTGATAGTTAAATCCATTTTGACTCAACAAGAGTTGGGTAGTCAACGGGGTAACTGGATAGCTAAGGTCCAAGAATATGACTTGGACATCAGACAGAACAAGTTGGTATGAGGAAGGGGCCTGTGCCAACTGATCGCAGAAAGTAATGCTTTGAGACAGAATGCGAAGAAACTGAAGACACCTCTATGGAATTTCCCATGGTGTTTTTCATGAGCACGACCAACGAGTGGTACACAGATATTGCTTTCTTTTTTACTTATGGCGAATGCCTCATGCATTTAAGCCAAAAGGAGAAGAGAATAATTAAGTTAAGATCTGCGAGATACATTCTGTGGGACAATGGAATATATAAGAAAGGTATTGACGGTGTTTTCCTGTGCTGTGTCGATAAATCTCAGCAAGTAAGGCTGCTAGAATCCTTTCACAATCTAGCATGCGGAGGACATTTCTCTTCCTCTGTAACAACTTATAAGATCCTACGGGCCAGGTACTATTTGCCTACTCTCTTTTGAGACTCAAGAAATGGGTGTCCAAATGTGAAGCTTGTCAACATTTCGTTGGTCGTCCTAAGTTGATGGCCCTTCCCCTGAAGCTTGTGGTGATTGAAGAGCCTTTTCACCAGTGGGGAATTGATTTCATTGGAGTATTAAATCTTGCCTCTAGTGTTGGCCACAACTACGTGCTCACCACCATGGATTATTTCACCAAGTGGGTGGAAGTTGTGCCTATTAAGCAGGCAACCTCTGAAGCCGTGTGTAATTTCCTTAAGGAAAATATAATTATCAGATTTGGTGTTCCTCACAAGATCGTCACTGATAATGCCTCCAATTTCTCGTCACATGAGCTAACAAAATTTTGTTATGGATTCGAATCACGCTGGCCCATTCATCTGACTATTACCCCCAAGGCAATGGTCAAGTTGAATCAAGCAACAAAAACCTGGTTACTATAATCAGAAAGTTGGTTGATGAGAATCAAAGGACGTGGCACAAAGCATTGTATGATGTGTTATGGGAAGATCAGATTACTCAAAACGGGCTATTGGAATGTCTCCATTCCAGGTGCTATATGGGATTGATGTTGAGATCCCTATCTCGGTAGAATTGTTAGCCTTGCGGTTGGCCAAAGCAATTGAAGATGAAACTTTTCAAAGTTCTGTTGAGAAGAGGGTTATGTACCTAGCCAGGTTGGAAGAGGAAAGGAGAAAAGTGGTTGATCGCATTGCAGATCATCAGAGCAAGGTAAAGAAGATGTTCGATAAGAAATCAAGGCAACACGATTTCCAAATTGAGATCTAGTACTTCTCTGGGATAAGAGAAGGGAACAAAAGGGGATGCATGGAAAGTTCGATTCTTTGTGGAAAGGACCTTTTAAGATCCATCAGTTGAACGGTGAAAATAGCTTCTGTCTATCATATCTCGATGGAGAGTTGCTTCCTCTACCTTTCAGTGGTCAACATCTAAAGTTGTTCCATCAGTAATGCAAGATGCTCTCTTGCATTGTATATATTTTGTTTTCTATCGTGTGTTTGCTTTTTGTTTCTTTCTTTCTTTGTTGGTTTTTGTTTTCTTCTTTCAGACTCCGTAGCCCAATGGATAAAGCTAGAGATTCTGAGTTCTCTTCCTTTGATGTCACAAAGAAAGTCCCCAACTGGAGCCAACTGTTATCCCATTTTAATGATCCCAGCTAAAATTAAGATAACCATAGAAAATTTTTAGAAAAATCTCCCAAAATGCCCTTTTGAGGAGATTTTCAGGTTTTCGGGTTTCAACAACATGATCCCATATTTTATATGTGCCTCATGCAAATTGTTTCCCGAAACCCGAAACCCGATACAAGCAGTTCATCGGAGTTTTGGGACCTTGAAGCATCGGAACATAATTCACAAAAGGCATGCTTCATGTCACATGACTTCCAAAACCTGAAACCCGATTATGTTCCTTTGTGTCGGGTTTTCGGAACCTTCAACATCTAAACATACCATGCTTCATGTCGCATGTTTCCCGAAACCTAAAACCTGAATTGGTAGGAAATCCTTTGTGTTGGGTTTCCGAAACTCCAAGCATGATGACATGGCATTAATGCCGAGTTGTCGGGTAGTTGGCACATGCATCAAGTGAGGTGTAATAAATGTGGGGTTTTTATAAATAGTTGGATTTACACGTCATTTTTACCAGTCATACTTTTTGTTGCGTGGATTTTCTCGTGCATGTTCCTTCGACCTTCAAACTCGATTTGATCTTGTGCTCGATTGTGTGACTCATTTTTGATTATTTTTGAACTAGATTGAAGGTATTTTCCCTACCCTTTGCTTGTGAGGTCTTTTGGATATGTTTTTATAGTGCCATTTTTTATGTTCTTCTTCCTTTCTTGTTTTTCCCTTTAGGGTTTGGGGTTTTAGATTGTGTTCTTCATTTTGGGTTGTATTCCAATAGAAATTGTGGTTTAGGATTCACCCTTAGGGTGTTTTCCTATTTTATGCCTTGGAATATGCCTTTTTGTGTTTTAAAAGAAAAAGAGAAGAATATAAAAATCCTAATTGTTGAAATGATGGAAAGTTTGCATGTCTCGACATCACAAAAACCCGATCCCTCTATTTCGGGTTTTGCAAGGTGTTTTACAATTTCCAATATCTGTAGTGTGTCGGGTCTTGCGGCATGTCGGGCATCTAACATCTTCCAACATCTGATTTCTAGTGTGTTGGGTCTGGCGGTGTGTTCGACATCTTCCACTTTCTGCAGTGTGTCGTGTCTTGCAGTGTATTCGACATCTTCCAGGTTCCACAAGTGTTTCGGGTTTCTACAAGTGTCCAACACCTAATATTTTTCGACACACTCAGCTGTCTATCGGGTTTTGCAAAGTGTCCGACAAAGCCTAACCTCTGACACACTCAGCAGTGCATCGGGTCTATGGGGTTGCTCAACAAGTTTTCAAGCCCGAGTGTTCAAACCAGAAGTGATCAAGGCATTTCTCCTCCAAGACTCCTCATGTCGATCCTGACTATCACAGGATAAGTCAGATAAGTTAGGGAAGATGAAGTACAAATTCAGGAAGGTGGAGTCTCCTTCCTACATTGATTGTAATTATGACATCCGGGATACAGAACTCGGAAATATAGACATGGAAGATTTTTGGAATAGAATCAAGGATTCTTCCCAAACCCCTGGATGAGATCAATAGCCGACAGTGGCCTCCCTCTTGCAGCAGGATTCCCCATGTCTGCTCAGTGCCCCGAGTTCATCTTGGCATGTGCTTCGAATTATGACTCTACTTCTCATTCAGTGAGAAATCAGGCAGGAGAAGTTATAGTTAAGTTAGACGGAGGTTACTTCGATGACCTTCTCAGATTGCCTAACTTCGAGGAGTATGTGGATGTGAATCTTCAATCAGCTTAGAAATCTGGGACAATGACCAGGAAGATTATATTAAACATGTGAATAAGAAGTTCTGATCAAAGCCAAGCCGGCTATCTCTAGGTTTCCAAGATTTGTTCCTAGAAGTGATTTCATTCATGAGATCAATGATATCATTACCTTGTTGAGTGGGTTTTGGATTTCCTAAGTCAAATGTTTTCCAAGGATGGATGTACCAATTCATGGTCATCATTAAGAAGAATCAACAGGGGATTGATTGGGGTAGTCTTATCAGTGACGAGGTAGACTCCCAAATGAAAATAGTCTTGTCTACGGGAAAGTTTTATATGTCCTCATATGTCACCTATGCAGTAGCTGGTATGAGAAATTATCCCGGATTGGACATAAAGGGGAACAAGGCAACTGAACACATTTATCGGTATTTTCCTCAGCTAACAAAGGAAGGGGTCTAAAGACCAATTCAAAAGAGTAAATGATGCTTTCTTTTACGAGAACATCTGCAGGATGAACCCCGAACTGAGGAAAACAAGAGTCTTTGATGAGGCATGGGCTGAAGTTTCAAAATGGGGTTGTGTCTTCTTGTAATTTAAGAAGTTCACATACCTTCGAGTGGTCATGTACCCAGGTGATCCTTTTCGATTTCCCAGATACCCAGGAGACAAGCTGATCCTGATGGAGTTGGTCAGGCAATTGTTGGATTTCCACAAGTTCCAACAGAGTAAGCACAAGGTTGCCATATCCTTCCCAATTTCTATTGGAAGGTATACCTGCTCAACGGTGGTAAAAGCCAAGAATGTAGTGCATGAGCTTCAGGAGAAGTTAAAGAAGCACATGAAGCACAGAGATGGGTTTGACTTTCGAGGAGTTCTTAAGTCATATGGAACCCTGTACCTACATGTGCCTAGCATAGAAGACATTTGGGTTGATCTTCATGATGAAGTTGCTATCCACAGAAAGGATCATAGTAGGTTAACACTTGAAGAGATTCAGACACTTGAGCTCACTGACATCCCAGAGGGTACTAGCGACAATGAAAGTGTTCTGGATTCTTCATATGACCAGGACTGAATGAGGATCAATACGTTTTCCCAGCTATTGATTGGTCTATCGGTGAAAAAGCCTCTATTGTGGATAGATCAGCTCTGATTCTCGCACGCACTAAGGCATGGCTCATTTCTTGGGAATGAGTTACAAGGAAAATATTTTTCAAAGTTGGTTGCTTTGGAAGTGGGGCCCTCCAGAAAGGAAAAGGACAAGAGCTCTTCTAAGAGGCCTATAAAGGTCAAATTTTTCAAGAAGGGAGGAGAACAAGAAGCCCCTTCATCTGCCACTCTAGCTGAGATGGTGAGCATACCAGATTCACCAACCCCACCAGAAATAGGAGAAATATCTTTGGAGGTAGAGGTGAGTCAACCTCTAATTTCACCTTTTGTTGATTGCCCAACAGAAGTAAGTTTATCTCTCACTTCTCAGGCTTTGGCTTCAGGATCTGCACCTCCTCCTTTACAACCACTTCCACCTCCTCTTTCTCCATCTTCTTCATCAGCCATGGCCAGCATCTTCTCCGGTCTCTCACCTCTCTCTGCTGGAACCAAAGTGACTATAGATATGCCTCCTCCTTCTGCACCTCTTTTCACTGAATCCATCACCACACTTGTGGTTGTTCCCACTCCACTAGTGAGTCTTCCTCCACCTGCAAGTGCGACCCTAACTCCTGCAATAGTAAAGAACTTCTTCTGACATGCCTCAATGGTTGCTTGATCAGACTCAGGAAGAGGAAGGTGGTAGTTCCCCTACCAACCTTTAATTTCAGTTCACTCAAGGTTTCTCCTGTTAAATCAGCCAAGAAACCCAAAACAATTTCAAGGGTTTTAGTGGATGCTTCGGGCAAAAATTTGTAGAGATCACCACTCCCGCATCTGACAAGACCAGAGAGGACATAATGGCCTTTAACTATCAGATAACTAGGGTCGATCTAGGGAAGGTGACGGTAGAAGGAGCACAACAAGATGCACGAGATGCTATGAATGTGCTATGTCAGAAGTTAAAAGAAACAAAGGAAAGCAGGGATGAGCTTAAAGAGAAAGTGGAGCAGTTGACCGAAGTGTTACTCAAGCTCTCAAAGCCTCCTGAGTCAACACCATCATCCTCTACTCCTATCGGGTTCGATTTCTCATCGGTACCCATGATTGAGAAGATTAATGAAAAGGGGAGAGCAATCGATGAATGGACCCAAAGGATGCTCCTGCAAGGAAAAGAAGTCATCAAAGATACTTTGTGGAAGTCTATCAATCTTTAGAGGATATAAAGAAAGATGGAGAGAAAATGGACGATGAGTTTTCAGCGGAAATCGGGAACCTAGAGTTGAATTTCAAAGCTCTCCAAACGCTGAAACAGATTCCATCCCGCATCTTGGTCAAAGAGGGCATCATTCCACATGGGGATAAACATTTTCAGTTGACTAAAGCCATTAGATTCAGAATAAATATTCTCAATGAAGCTTGCAGAAATTGAGAGAATCAAGAGATCAATTGGTCGATGGCAAGAACAACTTAGAAGAAGAGCTAGTCAAAATCATGTTAAGGTGTTGAGTGAAGGCTCGTATCTTACCTGTTGATGATCTTTACAAATAGATCCAAGAATCAATTCAGCATGAACCAACTTACAGATTCGGCATGGAAATCATTAATAGGTTTGTGAAAATCGAACATTCTTTGGAGACCCTAAGGAAACTCAACAAGAGATTGAAAAATTTCCAGTAATGCTAGTGATACTCAGGAAACATGTGAAGTTCTGAGTGATCATTCCACCACGCCTGATGAGAATGAGATGCAGGGTATAATCCGAAAATTCCAAGAATTTTGGGACAAGCAGGCTTTGTTGGAGGAAGAGAAAGATGATGATACAAAATAAGCACAATGCGACATGTCATTTCAATCTTGAAATCGACATGTCTTTTTCATTTTGTTTCGTCACATAGGAAGCAAATTTTGACTTGGTCTCCTGATGAGAGTCAAGCAAAATAGGACTCTCTTTTAAAAGACTATTTTTTAGGATTTATCCTATTTTCTCTCAACGCTTTTATTATAAATAAGGGATGCTTATGCATTCCAAAGGGTTGAGATTTTTGGAATATTGAGAACTATTGTGAAGAAGAAAAACTTTGTGTTTTCTTTTAATCATTTGAGGAATAGAAATCGATGTTATTTTTGCAAACTTTGTGTTGTGAGATTCATCTCTCTTAAGATATTGTTCTTATGTTCAGGATCTTAAGCTATTCTTTGTTTAGCATTCTCAATCATTTTAATTGTTTCAAACATTACATTACATTTGTTATCTAGAACTCGTATGATTATTTCGTGATCTATGTTTTCTCGAAAGAAAATACGTTCCCGTCATTTCCTTTCCATTGTGTATTCCTTTCTGATCCATTCTATTTCAAAAACAACAATATCTTTACCTAGCATGGATATGGACTTTGGGATTCTATCCCAACCCTAATGGTTAGATTAATGTGAATATTGTACATATTATTTTTGTTGTGTTTTAGATTAGTAATAAATAGACAGCCTCACCTGTCCTTGATAAGGGATTTAATCCCATGTAGTGTGGTTGAACCTCATATTTTGGCGTGACAGAATATCCAACCAACACAATGTCAATGGGTCGACATGACATCGTGAGGATATTCTCCCCACATAATGCACCACCATACATAAAACCAACCATAAAATGTACCATGTGACCATCATGCCCATCTGTTGCCACGTGACATGTGGTTCAATACTTTTTTTGTGATTTTGGTTGAAAAACACAGTGTAAAGACACTTGTAGTGTCCAAGGTGATTCGAACACACGACCTCCTTGTTATTAGTGCATGTTCCTACCAACCCACCTAACATAAACCACATGTAACCATTTGATTTTAACCAGATATATTCAAAAAATATTAAACATGTGATTTGATTTCGACGCATGGGTCCCACCGATGCATGGGAATGCATATTTGTATGGTATGTTTTATGAGTATTTTATGTATGGTGGTGCATTTTGTGGGGAAATAGCCTCCTCCGGTTGACATCATGCAAGATTTCGTCACACCGTCCCAAATTAAATTTGACCACTTTTTATTCCTCATTACACATGTAATCAACATGATGTAATAAACTCATGAACATGTCTTTATATGCATAATGCAACCACGATGGAGGTTCCTTGTTTTAATAACTAAAACTTGCTTTTTTCCTAGTGATTTGTTGAAAAATATTTAGTTCTAAATTTAGTCGTAAATGTTTTCCATGTTATAGTGTGATTGAAAATCCTTTCAAGACATTTAGTTTCTCCCACCACCACCTCTTTCTCCAATTAGAAGACACTCATATAAGGTTTACCATTTGAAATAATATGCTACACATGAAGTGCTTTTTCAATTTTATCGGCCACACTTCAAGTACATCCTCGACCTCTTAGACATCTAACTTTAGTGGATGTTATTTTATAAGATATATTATGAAGGAACTCATCTCATTTACCCTACGAATCATTTGATTGTCATCTTTTTTATCCTCATTTCACCGATCATGATAATTATTATTGTTATCATTCTAATTTTGTCAAGGGATTTAATTTCTTGTCTCGATAATAGTGTCTTAGGTTATAAGGCATGTTTCAACATATTTTAGTAATACCAACATTTACTACAATATGTGCTCCACATTTGTGTGTGGAGGAGGTGGTGGAATTTGGTTTTCATTTGGTTTGCATGCCCCTCCCATCGGGTCCTTGTTTTCACCATCTTATATATTTATATAATCATAATCACAACAACTCCTTACTAGTGCTTAATTGTACCTTAAGATCTTATGCCAAATGTGTTGAAACCTATTGGCCGACCGAGATGTGCACCCATTAAGATCACTGATTTGAAGATCTTGGTATCTCAACAACAATAACGGGAATGCCTCTAAGATGTGGAAACTTGGCTCCTTGAGGCGGATCTCCAAAGAAAACTAGCTTTTATCCTAACTACTTTATGATACCACTACTCTAATTTAATCTACTATTTGAAAGAGAAAAAAGGGGGAGAAAACATGAAAAATAAACATAGTGATGCACCAAGAAGAAAGGAGATCACACTCCCGTATGAATTAGCAAGTGAGAGGACAAAACACAGACCCAAAAGGGCATATATGAGCCATAATAAACCTATATTTTAATATGACTCCGACTCTCACTGTAATAGACACAATGAATCAAAACCTTGAAAATTCCACACACAATAAGCCATGAAGATAATAGAGGGGTAACAAATAATTAACACATAAATAAAGGGAAAACATGATCCATAATCATAGATGTGTTAAAAGATAGAATGTACAATGTCTAATATCAACATAATCCATGGATTTTATGCATTTACAGAGATCATAACCGAGGTCGAGGTGCTCGAAATATCAACACCCAAAAGAGAAGATTAATATTTCTTTAAAGGAAGAATAACCCTTTATAGTGTTTTCTAATTGCTACTAATAGCCAAAGAAGAGATAAAGGGGGAAAGATAGAGGAGGATGAAGAATATGCTAGAGTATATCTCTAAACTTATGTTTATCCTCTTCGTAATGATCAAGGACATCCAAAATATGCTTAACCAAACTTATTTATCTCAAAACCACCTCTTGGCATATTACAAGATCTTTGCAATCACAATGATGGTCCACTAACCATGAATTATAGATGGAAAAATCTTGCGAAAAAAACTTATCCACAAAACCCCTATGATTTTGCTAGAAATTTCAATTTTGGTTTGATTTGTTCCTTCATCTACAAGAAACAAGCAAATATTTACTTTTAAATTGATTTACCATGTGTACACCATGCCACATGTCCTCCATCAATGTCTCGAAATTCAATAGGGGCGATGAAGCGGGGTGGAGAATCTTTGAGATAGTGTACAATATTGATCTCTGCCACATGTTCACCATTACATTTGTCTCCCATCGAATTTTGTAAGGTCTAGAGACCAAATTATGTTTGAGATAGAGCCTCATGTACCGATTACCTCTACATGTCCCTTTGGTACTTTTCTTACATTGACATCATGTAAATCTTAGGCATGGACAAAAGGTTCGAAAGACTCTTGTGTGCCGATGAGTGTCACTTGTCTCTCACCCATCATAGGAACCGAAAAAATGGAAAAATGGTTAAGTTCAAAGATTTGTGGAACACGGTGAAACTAATGGCCACCAAGTGTTAAAGATCCACCAGGGGAAGGATAAAAGTGTACAAGTTAAAAAGAGGCCAAGTGTTTAACATCCATTGCTTAGATATTTTACAGAAATAAATGGTGCCAAAGCATGTTCAATTTCAAATAAACAAAGTAGAGTATTTTGAGAAAATAGAGGCCAACTTAGTTAAATCTAGGGTACATAATGAAGGGGAAAAGGAGAGGACAAAGGGCTTGGTGAGCATTGAAGCCATGATCAAGAAGAAAACAAAGTTTGGGATAGGTTTGGGCTATGTGATCCTTAAAATAAATATAATGCAAGTGGTTTCAAGATTATTTCCATCATAAACTCATAGCGACAGATGGGAAAATTCAATGTGGTTCAATTTGGAAACATATGTGGCAACTCAAAGGGGACATTTTCCTACTAAATGTAAGGATCAATGACATTTTATTCCATTGGGTATTAAGGCTAGTGTGACAATATTCAAATCTACCTGTAAATATCCCAAAGTTGGGTTCTAATTTCATCTCAAACAAGAAACTCTGTCTCAAACCTACAAGACCAACCTCCAAAGGTTTTCTAAAGGTATACAAGAGTTATCTAAAAATACCTACACCATGCAATGATTTTTGCAATAGTTGAAGCAAATTAGATGAGCGAAAACAAAGTTTGAAATACTTCCTTGATTAGAATATCAATTGTTCTCATCAAATACACTTGTATAGGATCTACACTATGTTTTACTGGTGTATCACTCAATTTTAATGCATTGATGCTTTCCTTCAACTCTAAAATGAGTATGACTGGTGGAAACTTTTGTTTTGAGCTTTGAAAAACAAATTGCTTAGGAGGATCTTATTTTTCAAGGCTAAACCTAACCAATTTTTACTTAGGATGCCACTTCATCCTTCTTCTCACTAAAGCTTCTTGTGACACTGGGTTCTATCTCAAGCTTAAGTTGGTCTTCGACCTTATAAAATTTTGATGGGCGATAAGTGTCATGGTGAACATGTGGTAGAGATCGCTACTTTACACTACACTATCTCAAATATTCTCCACATTATTTCTTCTCCCTTATGAATGTTGAGACATTGATGGTTGACATATGGCATGGTGTACATGTGGTGGAGATTAGTGAATTCCAAATTCACTACAATTTTTATTTCACGAGGTTAAAATTGACGGTCTTTCCTAAAAGGAAATGAGGCTCAAGGATGTCACAAAGGCCATGCGAGAGCTCTAGTTTTCATTGATAACTCTTGACAAAGATCTCCGAATAATAGGCGACCAATACCATTAGAAAGGTAATCAAGAGAGCTTTGCATAGATCATGGTTTTCAAAGGATTTATTAATAGACCTAAGGGAAATTCATGATAAATTATCCATGTATTTTTTCTCATATTTTTAGATATGGATACTCCCAAATCACTCGTAGAGGTTTCTACGTTGATATTTTCTTGTCTAAAAGATGATTTCAAACTGAAATTTGTGTCAATATCTCAAATAATGCCAAAGCTTTTATTGGTGCGAGTTACTAATTTCACCTTGAGGTATGATATCTACTTGAAAATATCATCAAATTACTATCTACGAGGAAATTTCCTTACTAAGTCTTCAAACAAAAATCTAATCGGAATCATGAAAAGAACCATGGAAGACAACCAAAGGTATGTGGGTTTTACCCCATATTTGGAAGAGAATAAACTCAACAAAACTCATTTCAATAATAAATCAATGATAAGGTTTACACATATAAAGGAGAATCCTATAACCACTCTCCTAGAATAATTGAGTTGTTCTAACAACTCACTATCTTACACACAACCTACAATCTCTCAATATATCTATGTGATTTACATACCAAATCTCTTACAACAATATATTGTATTATTACTCACTTATTTATGATCACACTAAATACATGTTCACACTAGATAATCTCAACAAGGTAGTGGCATACAAAGGTGAAAAAACACTATAAGTAGATATGATTACACCTAAAAAGTCTATTTGTAATTCCCCTTTTGTGCTTGTGTATGACAGAGAAGTTAGATTTCCAATCTCACTAGAGTTCCCAGCCATTTAGTTAGCTCATACACTAGAATTTGAACACCATGATGCTAGAACCATTAGGATTGTAGAGTTGATCAAGTTGGAAGAAGTCGGGGAGATGCTAAAAGTAAACTCATGGATCACCAACATGCTATGAGGAAGTGGTTTGAAAAGAAGTTTCATCCACAACAATTCAAGAAGGAGAATTAGACATTCACATCCCGCAAAGCTTAGACATGGACCAAAGGTTTAAAAGAGTCTTGTGCACCGATGAGTGTCACTTATCTCTTATCCATCACATGTGCTGAAAATAATGGAAAAAGGTTAAGTTCGAATCTCTTCAAAACATGGTGAAACCGATGGTACTGCCAAGTGTTAAAGATCCGTTAGGGAAGGTGGAAAGTGGACAAGGTAAAAAGCGTCCAAGTGTTTAAAACCATTGCTTAGAGTTTTCGTGAGAAATAAATGATGCCAAATCATGTTTGAATTCAAATAAACATATCAGTATTTTGAGCAAATAAAGGCTAACTTAGTCAAAATTTAAAGCACAAAATGAAGGGGAAAAGGAGAGGATAGAGATATTGGAGAGTTTTGAAGCCATGGTCACAAGGAAAAATATTTTTCCATAGGTTTGAGAAATGTGAACCTTAAAATAAATAGAATGCTAGTGGTTTCAAGATGATTTCCACTCTAAACTCACTTTGAGGGGGAAATTCAATGAGGTTGAATTTGGAAACAAAACCTAAAATTTAAACCTTAAAGATTTTGTGCATAATCCCATTGTATCCAAGTTTCTATTAAGTTTTTGTTTGAAACACTATCAAAGTGCACATGAGCATACTATAATCCATCTTATCATTCATAAGGAAACTAAAGTAATGAAAAACCTAGATTAGTTTAGAACAAGAGATGCATCTTTATCAAATGTCCATCATTTTAGTTTGTGTCATTAATTAACTTTAGATAAGAACGTCACATGGTTATGGAAATCAATCTTACAATCAAATGAAACATAACATCCATTTCCATTTATCTAAAATAAATGCAAAAGGAGAAACATTCACATTTTATCCAAAAAATTATAGTAAATGATCATGATCTCTAATCAACTAAAAAATTTAAGTAATAAATTATATCATTTAAAATGTCTTAATACATCATCAAAATACAATTCATCTAAAGGATGATTCCATAAAGTACAATAATATCAATGAGTCAAATCAATATGTCTAATTCCATATCCATGCTTCCAAAATAAGATCCATGCCATGGATGGAGAGACTACCATGGTCAAGCTAGTAAGAATGGTGTTATTCATCTATCCATATGGTATCACTTACCACCCCAACAATCATCTCAAACCACATAGGCATAAGGGGAGTATACTAAAATCCACTCGAGGTCCATATACAAGCGACAAACTCCAGTTGATTCCTTCATCTATACATGTCAAACACTAGTTGTATGGAAAATTTGTATAGGTAAGAGGAATTTTCACATTTTTGACAAGTTTCATAATATTTCCAATTAGATTGATCTAAATTAAAATACAAAAGTAAAACATTAGCATAGGGTAGATGTAGGATAATGAGGGTCAAGGGAATAAGTGAACACTAACACCAACACATAAGAAATTAATATGTAAATGTGTTCATTTTAGCTATGTTTAGATGTTTTGAGTTCCGAATAATTGTAATCAATTCAAGGACTTTGTAATTCAGCTCTGGGAGAGTAGCATTTCATGTTTAATTGAGTCATAGATAAGATAATGGATTAGAAAGGAAGCTATCATTTGAGTCTGAAGTGTATTCACTCAAATTATCAAAATTTCCATCTGGTTATTAGGTGCAGAGGTTTGATGTGTAATCACCAAAGCATTTAGTTATAAAATCCTTGTGGAATTCTGGTTTCATTTGCACTCATTTAATTGTTTGATGCTATATTTTGGATTCTAAATTAGAATTGTCTATTAATTCTTAAAATCTCAATGTATGTGGTTTAATAGTTGTCTGAATTGTGGGGAGCTACATTAATTATGTAGATTAATGTTGTTTTTATATTATTTTGACTCCTTTGTCTCATCTATGTAGATATGACCAAAGGGAAAAGGCTCATATGAAGTTGGAATGATCAACCCTCTCTTGTAAATAAAGTTTGTTTTCTCACCCCTTTAAGACCTATGTTTTAACTTGTACATCTTTAGATGCCTCTTTATTGTACATTTAGGCTTCATGTTCTCTTGATTGCACTTCAAACATTTGTTATAAAACCAACAAGTTATGGATATCTCATATCTCTGTAATAGAGCAATCCAGGTTTATTTATTTCACTATAAATGTGTGGTTATGTCACAAGTGACACTTAATTGGGTGCTTAGTCATGGAGGTTACATTTATAACCAAATCTAGTGTGTGTTTAGTCTAAGTTTTTTTATTAGAATATCTATGGTCTCTCCCCTTGGCCTTGTAGAACCAGAAGAAGTAGAGAAGTGACCCCCTTCTCACATTTGTTGGTCTTGAATCCATTCCCAACTTGTTGAAGAGAACCCCATGTGCTACAACCAACTCATCCTTTAGCTTCTCTTCATCAACTATAAGGGCAAAATATTTCGTAGTCAAGATATTGAGCTTGTAATGAGTCCCCCTTTACAATGCTTTAACGGTTGTGTTTATATAGCGATCATACCTTGAATTTGGAACCTTTTGGTGTGCAATCAATTCAGATTTGAAATCAAGTGACCAAAAAGACCAACATGAAGGGATTAACTTTAGAAAAATTAAGAGAAAATCAAGGGAGGACGAAGTCAGCCATCTTTGACAAAGCTATTTGCTTGACTTTTTTCACCAGGGATGACTTTGTCTTGTGCGTAGATGAAAGAGTCCATATCAAAGATAAGGTGGAAATTTCTAGAAAACATAAAAAAAGATGAATGATGACCAATGAGGTGTTTAAGAGGCGTTATGGAAGAATTTGACTTAGATAGAAGTGTTGTTGTGTTAATTCATCTCAATTGTTCGAGTTAACAATCGCATACACAAAATCATCTAAAATCCATTACGAAAAGGGCTTATGCCATTTTGAGGTATCGACAATTTGGAGCTTTTGAATTTTGGGTTTTAAGTTTTAGGTTTTAATTAGTTTTATGCGCATCTTATATCAATGTACTTTTTATGTTTTCATAGTTTCCTTGTTAGGATTTTTGGGTTGTTCGGTTATGAATTTTAGGTTTCATACTTTTCGGGTTTTTAAAGTTTAGATTTTTAAGATTTAAGTTTCGTGGTTTTAGGGTTTGAGTTTCGTGTTTCCAATTTCGTGTTTTGGATTTTTAGGTTTTCTAACTCATGAGTTCTAGATTTCAAAATTTCAAGGTTTTTAGGTTCAAATCTTTCAAGATTTGGATTTGTGGGTTTTCATAATTCGCTTATTGGGTTTTCAATTTTGTGTTTCAAGTTTTGGGTTGTTAGGTTTATGGGTTATGGATTCGAATTTTAAATTTTTTCGTGTTTTTAGGTTATGATATTTTGGGTTTTGGGGTTTTTAGGTTTTGGTTTTCAAGTTTCAATTTCGAGTTTCAAGTTATAGGTTTTGGGTTTAGGGTTTCTAGGTGTTTTTGGGTTTCAAATAGGATATCCACATTTATATCTATCTTCTTTTCATTTTTAAGATTATCAAGTTCGGGACTAGGGGTTTTGTAGGTTTCAAACTTCAAGGTTTATAGGTTTACAAGTTTCGATTTTTCGAGGTTTTCAAATTTAGAGCTTATAGTTTTAGTTTTTGGGGTATTTTATATCAATCTATTTTTTCATGTGTTTTGAGAGTTTTGGTTTAAGATATTCATGTTGCAATTTATGAATTTTGGTTTTTTGGGTTATGGATTTCAACTTTTGGCGTTTTGAGGTTCTAAAGTTTGGATATTTCGGGTTTAGATTTTAGGGTTCTAGGTTTTAGAATTTTTAGGGTTTTAGGGTTATGATATTTCAACAATCGTGTTTCAAGTTTTTCACATTTCGGTCTTTTGAGTTTTGAGTTTTGAATTTCAAGTTTTAGGTTTTTGGTTTTAGGGTTTCCAGTTCCAAGTTTCGGTGTTTTCGGTTTTGAATGGGATATACATTTATAGTAATATACTTTTCGTGTTTTTGGGATTTTTTGGGTTTTGGGGTTTTAGGTGTTAAACTTCAAGGTTTAAGGGTTTTTCAAGTTTGGAGATTTCGAGTTTTGAGGTTTTAGAATATTCGGAGGTTTCTAATTTTGGGTTTTTGGTTCAAGATATTTGATTTGCAATTTGCAAATTTTAGATTTTTGGGTTATGGGTTTCAACCTTTAAAGTTTTCTAGGTTTTGAAGTTTGAATATTTCGGGTTTGGGGTTCATATTTTTGGGTTTTTAGGATATGATATTTAAAGATTGGAGTTTTAGGGTTTTAAGTTTTGATTTTGAGTTTCGAGTTTCAAGTTTAAGGTTTTCGTGTTTTGGTTTCGAACTTTTGGGTTTGAAATAAGATATTCACATTTTATATTAATCTACTTTTCATGTTTTTGAGATTTTCAGGTCAAGGTTTTTAGGTTTCATGATTAGGGGTTTCTAGGTTTAAGACTTCAAGGGTACATGGTTTTCCAAATTTGGGGATTTTGATTTTTCTAATATTTTGTGTTTATGAGGTTTTCAAGTTCATAGCTTTTCGATTTTAATTTTTGGGACATTTTATATCGGTGCGCTTTTTATGTTTTTGGAGTTTTTGGTTCAAGTTTACAAATTTGGTTTTTTGGGTTATGGGTTTCAACGTTTGGAGTTTTCGACGTTTTCTAGTTTGGATATTTCGGGTTTGGGTTTTGGGGTTTTCGTGTTTCAATCTTTATGTCTTGGGTTGCAAGGTTTCTAAATTTTGGATTTTAGTGTTTTTGGGTTTCACATTTCAATTCTTGGGTTTTGAATAATATAGTCACATGTTATATCAATATAGTTTGACATTTTCGTGGTTTTCAAGTTCAACAATAACAATATTGAACCGATAATATGTATTTCACTTTAAATCCTATGGCTCCAATAAAATAGTTACATATGTCAACTTTATGAATTCAAAGGTACCATATGACTTTAAAAGCATCCTAAACATTATCAAGATTCATGAGTACACAATTTTTAGGTTTCAAGTTTTGAATATGATAGTCGTGTTTTATATTAAACTACTTTTAGGTTTTATGATTGTCATATTTATGCTTTTTTGGTTTCAAATATGGTAGGCATGCTTAATATTAATATAATTTTTGTGTTTCCAAAGTTTTCAAGTTTAAAGTTCTCATGCAATTTAAGGTTTCAAATTTGAGTTTTTCAAAATTGGAGCCTTCAAGTTTTATTGGTTTTGAGCTTCATTATTTTTTACAATGTATTGAAATAATAATATAACTATAGACTTTTAAACTCATTGAAGTCGACGAACATGAGAATGAAGATTTGGTAGGCTTTGATCTCTAGGAAGTGCAAATTCTTTCCCCTTTCATAAAGAAGAGAAAGAGGTGGCAGTTACTCCCCGATTCCATGCAAACCCCCGGCATCACCAATGCTCGACCCCGACACAACTCCCTTCTCCAACCTTGGTCCCACCAAATTCCACCCTTCCTCCCTCGTACACGTGGCCGAATAACATGGCATTCCTCCCCATCGCCGCATTCCTCTCCATCGTCACCATCTCGGGATTCAACAATGCTTCCATGCTATCCACATAAGCACCCTCATGCCATGCAATACTAGCACCCCAAGCTCCTCATGTACGCTCCAAAACCCGCAGAGCCTCTCGATAGCCGCACAAAGTGGTCACCCGCCACGGTCCTTATTGCTTGCCGGACGGTGTCTAGCAACGCGTCTCTCTACCCCATAACTCAACCCCCGTCCCCCGCACATCTTCCCCACAAGCACCCACTTACAAGCGACCGTCCAAGTAGCCATGGCGAGCCCCGTTAAAACATACGCCATCGGCAAGAAAGCAACGGTGCTTGCATGGCCGAAAGGAAGAAACCCGCTACAAGATAACATTTCCACGTAAGAGAGCAATGCAAGCGGTGCCACAAAGGAGAGAGCAAGCAAGACGTAAGGCAGCCCGGTTTGTAAAACCGCTTGCGGCAGCACGAGCCACAACGACATTGCGCGGCTCCTAACCAGCGCCGCCGGTTTCACAACTTGGGCTGCGACGGCGGCGGGCTGTACAGACGCAAACGGGCAGGTGTTCAACTCGAGCTCCACATCGGATTCTTGCAATAGTTTTTTCCACGCCGGGTGTAGCGGCAGACCGTTGCGGAGGCACTGGCAAATGTCATAGACGAGCGACCGCCCGTGGTCTATGGAGGCGCTGTCGCGGGCGGACGAAGCGGGCACCACGTCCAACACGGGGCACCGCCTGTACGGCTCGAACCGCAACTGCTCCTCCTCCTCGCCGTCCACCACCTCGCTAAAATTCATCTCGCCCGCGTCAACGTACGGATATTTGTCCTCGTCCCACGGCTTCGTGCAGTCGAGCGCCTCCTCCCGTTCTGCGTCCGACCCGGGCACCGGACGGGTCTGGAGCTGCAGGATGTATTTCACGCCCGAGCTGGACACCACCCGTTTTCGGAAGTCGTCGGCGAGGAAGTGAACGGGCCGGGTGTCTGTCGGGTCGCGGGAATGGCGCCGGTTTCAGGCGGAGAAGCCGCTCGCCCGGGTCGACTGCTCCGGCGTCTTCGCCGACCCGCGGGTCGGCGGGTCGGAGCTTGAATTTGACGTAGTAATCGGCCGGGCTTTGCTTCGAGCGGAACAACCTGCATATGTTGGAGTAGTAATGGAGCTGTGTGTAGGAATTTGTCTGTCTGAGGGATCCCCAAACGGCGTCGCGGATGTGCGGCGAACGCTTGACCTGCTCTGCTCTGTGGCTCGACCCCCCGACGAGCCAGGAAAAGAAGTCTGCGATGGTTCTGGCGTAGAATGCTTTGCCGGTTTTGAGCGTCAGGTCAATATGGTTGCTCTCGCTGGTCTTTATTCTGATGGATGCGCCACGGGCGTCGGTTCTGGCGTCGTCGTCGGCGCTCAAACTGTTGCTGTGGCGGATGATTATGGGATATGTTTTGCCCGGGGAAAATATGTCGTGCGGTGGAATGCCTTCCAGGTCGTTGAAGATCGTGAGCGTGCCTTTTCCGGCGACACCCAGGCGGTGGAAGTAGCGGGACTGGACCTTGAGCGTGGTTTTCGCCAGGTGGGCCGCCAAACTGCTCAGAATTTTTCTGTAATGGTTGTCCATCTGGAGAATCCTTTCGTCTGAAACAGGCCCTTGGGCGTTCACCATGACTGGTTTCTCTGTTCCTACGTAGACGCCACCTGATTGGAGCACGCAGTCTGCGGGGGCAAGTGACATTGCTCCCAGTGTGACTCGATCCTGTAACGTCGAGCCTGGCAAAAGGAGGCTCTGAGTTCCTGTGACACAGTTTGACCCAATTTGGATTTTCCCCAATGTGAAGCTCTTTGGGCTGTTATGGGTTGCTGTTATGATTTTGGAGAAATCGCCTAAGTGGGTGTTGGATCCCAGTTCAATTAGGTCTGGGTCGACTATTGCATTGATGGCCCTGATGGATGCAGTGCTGCCTATTTTTGCGCCCAAGCATTTTAGATAAATACAGAAAGCTTCGGTTCCTGATAGGAGCTGCGTGAATCTTTGATGGCACAGAGTCAGAAGCCTGTGTACGAACCAAATTCGAAAACCCAAACTCGACGATATTCGCACAGGAAACCCTTCGGACTTAACTTTAATTTTTCCCACAATGCACCATTTGAGTACGCAGGTTATTAGAGACAGCATGAAGCCGTAGGCTATGTAGGTGCATCCAACACAGAATGCAAGCTGCAGGGTTTTCGCTTGTAAAAGCATTTCTGTTAGGACTTCCAGAATTTGGGCAGGCTCGTTCAATGCAACTAGAGCTGCGAGAATGGCAGGTGGCCAATGGAATGCCCCGGCTAAGGAAAACAGAAGGAAGGCTCTGTCGGAGAAGATGTGGATCTGTGGCACCTGCATGGACTTTGCAAGCCCTGTAAACAATGGATATACTATTGCTGCAGATAGAGTGCTGACCATGGCCACAGTGTATATGCCTAGAAGTTGCCATATGTGGGTTGTACTTGTCGCCATGTTGGCATCCCTGTCATCTCCCTGCATTCAATCAAATTCAATATCAATATGAGATGTAACTACAGAGTTTTATTTATTTATAAGCATCCCGAGATCCAGGTACAGCTTAAACTCCCTTAATTGAATGGAAAATTGGGTTTTTTTGATCAGCAGAGTTGAGGATCGTGGTAGAGAAGTGAAACGAATATTAATGTCAACAAAGAAAGAACCCTACATTCAATCGTATATATTCACCAAACTAATATAAATATTGAAATGAAATGGAATTTTCAATTTTAATATCTCCCTATCCAGTTGCAGCTCAACGTATGCCAAATGAATGAAAATTGGGGATTTCTGATGATAAACAGAAAGAGTTGAAGATACTCATAAAAAGACCGATTTAAAAAAACAAATTATTGTAAAAAAAAGGACGACGGATTACATGGCGAGAACAGAGATATAGAAGAAATCAGTGCTAATGATAAGCCTAATGCCTGGTTATTGTCAGAATACAAGAGAGCAAATTAAAGATGACCAACAAGGGGAACTCTGGTGCTAATAGTACAAAGAGGCCTTAAAATTTATCCAAATCTGTTATACAGCTTAGAAAATAGAGAGCCTGAGAACATCAATGCTTAGTATCAAACAATTCTCCAATGGTAGTTTGAAATTTGGATACAGTATATCATACCTTTGGCTCTGAATGTGGTGTTGTTTTTACGAAGTATTGCCCTATTTCTGTCCTGTGAAGAGCGGGAACAACAGCTTCTGATGCCAAAACAGTACCCATTTGAAGGAAGGCAAAAGGGCCAATAGAGGCACGGCTTCCAATCCTTACAGGGCCCAAAACCAGCATACCATTCTTCACTTGATGGCTCTCTAGAGTTGCTCCTTCTGAGACCAGTGCTTCATCTGCTATGGAAACCAGAGAGGGGTCTGTGATGTCAATACTGTCTAAAACCACATCTTTTCCAATATTTGCACCCAGAAGCCTGTACCACCATGTAATGAAAGCAGTACCACGAAGGTGGGTGGCGAGCATGGTGGTGGCAAAGTCCCTGGCACGATACAGAGTCCACCATTTCACAAAATCCACAGACCACACAGACACCTTGGGCTTCTTTGTATAATTCACCTGCAAAAACGAATTTCCAAATATAGAGAGGGAAATGCCCGTCATAGCTATATAGACTATCCACGCAGCAGGGCTGGCAAGAAGCAGTAGGAACAGGGGATTAACTTTTAGTAGTTCGGCAGCAGCGGAAGAAACGCGCAGGGGAATCAAGCATGTAACATAGGCTGGAACAATTAGCAATGCTGCTGCGTACACAATGCCAATTAACTGAATGAACCCAATTGCAAGCCTTTTGAGAGCCGAAGGCAATACACATTGGGAATGTGAATTAACATTCTCTGCTTTTGGATTGTTGGCAGTTGTCTTGCCTTCTTGCCGGAGAAGACCATCTGCAAATGTTGCGAGCTCAGAAATATTGGTCGCTGTGAAAATATCAACTGCAGAAACATGGACACCCAGATACACTGAAAGCTTCTGAGCTGCCCAAACCACTCCAACTGAATCAATCCCATAAGCAACTAGATTCTCCGTTGTAGAAATCTCTTGTACCGCAATCCTGTTCTTTCTGAAACAAGCCCCTTCAAGAAATCCACCAGGTCCCTGGGATTTGATCCTTGAACACTGCGAGCATTAGAATCTGGAGTTTTAATGAGATGTAAGGCCAATTCTGCGAGTTCAGAGATGCACCCGGCTGTGTAAACATCGATTGCAGCCACCTGGATGCCCAAGAAGGCTGACAGCCTTTGCGCAGCTTCCACTACCACAATCGAACTCAGTCCATAGTTTACGAAGCTGTTATCATGTGATATCTGAGAGGCATGCAATCCTGTCTTGTCGCTCACCATCCCCACTAGAAATTCTAGAACTTCTTCTCTCCCGGGATTTTATGTGCTGAACTTTCGACTGCAACTGGAGAATACTCATTGCTGCTGGAGCCATTGAAGGTCTGAGACCTTTTCATGACCTGTGGCAACAGAGACTTATGACTGGCCTTCTCTGTGAACGTCCGACTGAGAGTCATCTTGCGAGGTGTTCCAGCCATGTCTAAGGTTCCATCTGTAAACCTTTTCAGGCATTCAAATCGCCTAATTTTACCGGAAGTTGTCTTGCAGATGGTCCTTGGTTTGATCAGATTTACAGCGGCAATTTGGACACCGTGCTCCGCTGCCACTGCTGATCGAATCTGCTCTGCAACCTCCGGGTTAGTGCATTTTTCGTCCCTGATTTCTGCAATTACTACAAGCCCCACCTGGTCAGATAATTCTGACAGCAAAAGCCCCTTTGAAGCCAAGGTTTCTTCGGGAACCCCAATCACTGCACAGCACCCAGGTCGAATAAATTCTGAGCAGGTTTCCACAGTTTTCTCCACATCTGAAGAGTATACATTCCTGCCTCCCACAATAATCAAGTCCTTTATACGCCCTGTCACAAACAATTTTCCAGCCACTACACGCCCCAGATCTCCCGTTCTGGTATAGTTTCTAGTCCCTGAATGGAGAAAATAAATTATAGTAATGTCCACAAACAAGCAAAGTGGATCTTACTGTAAATATACAGCTAGTTTAGTATAGACTAGTAAAGAATACACTCGCTTCAAACAATTGGCCTAGAATGATTGTTGGACAGATTTGATATAGACCTACATGTAACACAATTGACCGTTGGTTGGAAGAAGCTAACAGACTTCAGCTGTATGGAAGATGGCCAAGGTCCTGTGAAGGTTTAGAAAAGGTTGGAACCATTTCCACAAAAAACTAGAGCTATGCAGCTATGGAGATTAATTGAAAGTTTGGAAAAACCCTTGAACAATTGGCAAAAAAAAAGCCAAAGCTCATGCAGCTATGGAGATTTGCTGAAGGTTTGGAGATGGATTTCATTCGACTATAGTACTTGTATGAGGAATGCTAAAATAAAGAAAAATAAATAACAAAAAAGAGACACTTCAAATGAAGCGATAAATACTGAACCAACTAATGCAATGGTGTCTTAAGAAGAAAAGATGAGAATTAGTATTGCCCGAAGCTTCAATCATTGTTGACATGTGACAGCAAAAATTTTCCTGGAGAAACCATGAGATGAAAGGAGTTTGGTAATGGGAGAAGAAAACAATTCGGACATATAAGATGAAAATCTATATATGGAATTAAGATTGTGGTTAATATGAAACCAAAAAAGAGGATTCTAGGCTGAGAGAGAATCAGTGTTAGGAAGCATAGAGATTTGTGATGATGGTTTCTGCAATTCTATTTTGGATGTGAATTTGACCCTTGACCATCCAGGAGTTCCTATTTTGTAAGTTCCTATTTTTTCTCTGTAATGAACGAAAAGCAATCAATTGAATGCGCTGATGTGAATGGACAGCAGTCTTTGGGCACTTAGCTAATATGAATGAATGGACTCTACACACTAACATGAAGAAACAGCCTTTACGCATTTGCTTTTGGACACAAGACTGATATACATAAACTGCTTTTAAGCAGTAGTCCAACAGAATGGACACACTCTAGGCACTACTGCTACAAATGAAAGGGTTTTAGAGATTAGACTGGCATGAATGAATGGCCTTTCAGCACCGGACTCAAATGAATAGAGGGCCTTTAGACAATCCCCTGAAGTGAATGAACAGGACCTTTAAACACTAAACCAATATGAGTAAACAGACTTCAAGCACTAGACTCATAAGGAGAGGGAAACCTACCACTGTTATATTACTGAAAGAGATTCTAAGATAAAAGGCAGCTAAGAAGAGACGAAAGCACTGAACAGTGGAAATGAAAGTTTATGCAGCTTTGAATATTTCCTGAAGGTGTAGAAAGAGCAGAAAAATTGGTAGTGAATACCAAAGCTCATGCAACTATAGAGATAAACAAATTGTGTTTTGGCATTCTATTGATGTAAATGATAGTCTTTAAAATACCATATCAACATTAAAGAATGGTCTTTGTGCACTGGACTTATATGATCGAACAACCTTTATACACTGGGTAAAGGCCAACTTGGATCAACTTCTATTCCACATGGATGGATGGCCTTTAGGCATTGTTAGGCACTATGTACCGATATGACTGAATGAAAGGGCATTTAGGCCCTCTACCGAATGATGGTTATCCTAGAGCATTCTCCTGTGAGGAAAGGGAAAACATTATTTATTATTGAATGGAACTCTAAATATGCATTAGCTTAGAATAGACAAGTGAAAGCACTCAACACTATCAAATCACCTGAACAAAGTTTATTCTTGAAGGTCTCTTCTCCCTGCACCTCACGGCCCCAGTAGCCAATCCCTGCACTGGGGCTACTAACCCAAATCTCACCTTCAAGTCCCTCCCCTCTATCTCTTTTCCAGTTTCAGAATCCACAATCCTTATATCAGCGTCTGGGTCGTTTCGCTGAACATAACCACAGCAAACTCTCCCCTGCCAGTCCAGATAAATGGGCTTTCCCGCTCCCCATGCCACACAAACAAAAACACTATTCTCTGCCAGGCCATAACCGGGTGCCAGCACCTCCTCCCGCAGTCCGCACGGCCCCATCAGCTCAACAAACCGCTTTAGCGTTTTCTGCCTCACCGGCTCTGCACTCACCATCAAAAACAACATGGTTTTCAAATCATATGCCTGCAACTCTTCAATCTGTTTTTCCTATTACTCTCCAGCCTGCGGACGAGGAGCTCAAAGGCAAAGTTGGGACCTGCACTGTGGGTTGCCTTATATTTAGTGAGGGTTTCCAGCCATAGCAAGGGGTTTCTGATGAAGGTCAGGGGAGAATAGAATTGCAGTGCCACCACTGAGCATTGCCGTGAGGAGGCCGCCGATGAGCCCCATGTCATGGTACTTGCGGCAACCAGCTTACCAGCACAGTGCGTGATGTGCTCTTGTAATGCCTGTGCATGAGTTTACGTTGTGTACAAGCCCTGCATTAGTTATCATCACTCCTTTTGCATCGCCTGTTGAGCCTGATGTGAATTGCAGAAAACACACATCTTCAGGTCGTGGTTTTGAATCCAGTGTGTTGTCATTACCTGATAGGGCTTCTTCTTCTTGTTGTTCTTCTGCTGGAGAGATCTTGGGCCATGACCAGGAACTGGGGGTTTCTTATCGGTGGGGTTTTTGTTGGTCCATGATTCGGTGTGGATCCATGGCAGATCAGGCCAGCGAGGGGCGGCCTTGTCTTTGTAGGTGCTTGGCAGAAGCATGTTCCGAAGAGCAGCTGCACGAACAGCTGCATGGTATGAGTACGTGGAGAGTATGGCGACTGCATTGCATGATTTTGCTACGTTCCCCACTTTGGCCAGTGCTTGCCCACCTCGGTGAAGTGGGTCCGGTGGGAGAACAGGGACTGCCAACACCTGCACAAAGGAGAGGAGAAAGTTCATCAATCATGATTAATCAAGGCCACAAACACCAATTATTAGCAAGGGACGAAGGAATGAAAGAATAGTCAGCATGGAAATTAAGATTCAAACCTTGAATTTAACAGAATGAACTGAGTAACATTATAATGTAAATCTGGTTGCAGCTTATAAGATATTAGAATTTTGTGAGAAGAAAATTTTGTTCTCTTTGATTCATATTGCAGAAACGATTAATGTCTGTGGATTCAATATACAAGTGTAGTTGTTCATTTATCCAAGAAATCACTGCTAAATAAAAATTTGAAAGCACTAAGGAAAACAAAATAATTCAGTATAGAAAAAAATAGTTCTTTGAACCTCAAATCAATCAAAGCATGGAAGAACATAGACCAAAAACGTTAACAATTGTATATGCAAAATAATGGCGAGAGAAACAATTGAGAAAACAATATTAATTGGGGCACAAAAATGATGCATAGCATAAATTTTATGTTATTTTATGTTTCAAGCTAGGATATCTAAACAATTGAATAAGAAAATATTGAATGTAGAACTGAAATCACTAGACATATGCTAATAAATGTCTTACTCTATGGTGCCCACAATGGAATGTTTTAAGATAAACTTTCATTTTAAAGAACGTTGAACAGCGTGGTGAAAGATCATACACCCAAATTAATGGCATGATCAAGCTGAAGATGTCTGTGGGAAAGCAGGATTCAATCAAGCAATTCGGAATGAATAAGTATTCAGTTTAAACCTTATAAATGAGTGTAAAGAACCTCTCTGCGAGACAAAAGTTTGTTCATTTTGGAGCATGCATAGACATGTTAAGAGTATTTGAATTATCATAAGAGCTTCAAAATAAATTGTGCAGAGAAATATTTAGATTCAATCTGCGACTTATCATCGGAATTACAAAGAATGGCTACCCTGCTGATGGGTCACAAAGAGTAACTATCCTGAGTCAATGTGGAGCTCTTTTCTACTGATGATGAATTGCAGAAGCTTGATGTCTCTTATTTTGAATTGATAAAGTTTTCTATGATGAATAACATAGTTACCAAATACAGTAAAATCTTAAAAATTCTGTATTTTTCCGTTTTTTCCATTTAACCATATAAAACTTTGTATTTTCAGTGGTAAAATATTAAAATGCAGGATCTAGAAAATTTATGTTATTTATTATTATTTTATACTATAAATATTTAAATTATGAACACCTCCAAGATTTTATAGTCAGCAGCTAAAAGGATTTTCATTTTCAGTATTGTTTAGAAGGTTTTCAGCAGTTTGGAAGATTAGTGAGACCATATTTTTTCCGTATTTATCGTATTTTTTGATCGACCATCTTTTTCCATATTTGAAGACCATTGTTTAATACTCTCCATTCAAAAGTTGGTACCTTGATGAATAATTAGTGCGCAAAAAATATTCTACTGCACAAATTACATACCCGAGCTCGCAGACATCCAAAGAATGCATCCACAAAATCAAGCCCTGGAGGATGGAGCAGCAAAACTCTGTCCCCTGGTTTTATTACAGGCTTGTTGGATGCAAGCAACTTTCGGGCAATGAGAGATGTCCTAGCATTGACATCCTGGTATGTGCGCTTATCTACAACTTTTCCTTCATTGTTTATCCACGAGTAGACAGTCCTATTTCCTACTATTTTATGAGATGCCCAAAAATGCAAATACTCATCAACGGTAGCCAGGTTTGGAAACTCCACACCAGGGATTTCACCCAATTCTCTGATTTTACAATGGCTCTCTGGCTCCATCATATTAAGTGGAAACAGTCTCTGCAGACATATACATAATCATCCCACGTTAGTAGCTGATAGTTTCCGATGAAAACAATTCATGGAAACCTTTAAAGACACTATGTGATTTATCATCACCTTAACATAAGGAAATGTTGGATTATAACTGTCTGATGCAAAATGCTTGCAGACCAAATCAATGGCATAGATTGAATTCAGCTCAGTAAGCTCAAATGCCATCAATCCACCCACGTAGTATGTATTTTGTCGACCTTGCAATTCCTCCTCCAATCTGTCATAGAATCCACTCTTCATATCTGCATGATTCACATAAGATTAGCATAACTATTCAATCCTCCAAATTCAAGCTAAGCTCAAAGATTCAGTGCTCCAAATACAAGCTAGGCTCACAGACTTGGAAGAGAAGGAAATTCAAAGAAATTGGACTGAAATTGTGTTGATGTTTAATGTGCAGCCGCAGTTTAGTGTTTGAAGTTACAACCGTGATTAACTTTGCAGATTTACATATGCCATACTGTATGCTCCAAAATATGTGCGAAAACTATTACATTAAAACAATTATTCAATTCTCGCCCTGTCTAAACCTCGCATATGTTTGTAAGACTGACTGTCAACCAACCAATGATAAATCCAACCCAAAAAGTGGTAAACGGCCCATTGGTTGCTGACCAGTCAACCTATGCAAACATATGTTACAGCATTAGGAAAACACAATAAATTTGAAACATCACATTACCAATAATCATTCCAGCTAACCTTTTGGGCATATAAAGAAATCTTGGAAAATAGGAGAATCAACTGACTCTGTGATTGGGTAATCTCATTTTAGTAAGAACTGTGAGAGGAAGGTGAGTTATAAGGCATTATATGTTCCAGAAGCTTTACCAACAGGAAAAAGAGGCTATGAAATGAAGTTCGAAGTGGCAGATTACATTTACCATTCCTCATTAATGTAGTGTAGATGATTTTTTATATCCGAAATATGGGAAGAGAATTTGTAATCTTTTTGATAATAAGTGTCAAAATTTTCAATACCTTGAGCGGTGATGTGAGGAAAATAAGTCCAACATCTCTGGAGAATCACAGACTCCACTTGAGCTCCCATATTCTTGACATCCTCACATACAAAGCTACTCACAGCAGCCTTGTTAATATTATCAGAGTTGCCATAAGACCAGAACAGGAAAATGTCTGTATCTTGGTAGAACTTTTGCATGGCCACCGGATGACCAATGGTGGTAGGATCCTCCACATATCTCTTGCAATAGTAGAATCCTACAGGGAGATGTTCCAGGCCTTTGATCTTTGCAACTGTTGTGTAGTAGTCAATTGTTCTCACCTTACAGAATAACTCTTCTTCGACTTCATTGAGGGCGAACAGATTTGGCCTCAAATCTTCATGAACCAATTCAATCCATATATGTTAGATTGTATAGCATGCAAATAAAACTGTTTTAAAAAAGAAAAAAACTGAAAATACTATAAGAACGGCTAACAAGACTCCAAAATGGTTTTGTTTGCTTTATATATATATATATATATATATATATCATCAAGATTTTAAAAATTGAGAACGATTTCATGTTTTTATGTATAAAATGGATGGGAAAAGAACGAGAAAAGTGTAATTTTTATGAAGCCACCGTATTTGAGAAGTATAGTTTATATATCAATTTAATATCCTAAATATAGTAATATTAATTTCATGCATTTATATTGGATTTGTTATATAGTTTCTTTCATTTATAAGGTTTTATAATAATTAATTCCAAAAATTATTTTTAGAAATAAAAATTGATTTATAATATTTAAGTAATATTTGAAATTAAAATAATCATCTTTATTAATATCTTATTTGCTCCTCCATTTTAATCTATAAATTTTTTTTCGAAAAAATAAATAATATCAAATTAATAATTATTTGTATCAAATAATACCAATTTAAAAGAAGTAAAAACATCATTCATATAAAACAACATTAAATACATATAGTCTCAATAATCACTTTTATAAAACAAAAATTAATAGTTTCAATAATCACTTTTATAAAATAAAAACCAATATTAAGTACATATAATTTCAATAATCATTTTTATAAAACAAAAACCAACATTAAGTACATATAATTTTAATAATTATTTATATAAAACAAAAAAACCATTAATTATAAATAATTGTAAGTGTTTTAATAAATTAATATTTAAAATCAATTTTCAAATTTAAGGATAAATTTTATGAAAAGTTAAAATATTAAAATGAAAATATAATTTTATATTACACTATAGGATAATAATTACATGTTAAAAAAGTTAAAGGTGTCAAATAAAAATGAGTGAAATAAATAAATAAATAATTCACTTTTAAGTGCCAATCAACTAATTTTTAAAAGATAAAAATACTTTAAAACTAACCCATTAGACATGGAAATAAAATAACTTGCATCAAATCAAAAGACAAATAAATCAACTAAATACGTCAAAGACAATATATTTCTTTAATAAATATTACTTTGCTTGAAACTAATTAAATGGACAAATAAATAAACCTTAAAAACATCCCAAAAACAAAAACAAATTTTTAATTAACCCTATATAAATATGGTAACTTTAAATTTAAGTAAAAAAGTGGAACATTTTTTAATAGATTTGTTTGGTAGTGTTTTTTTAATAGATTTGTTTGGAGAGTTAAAGTTTCTCATAATTTAGTTGGGGAAGTGGAAGAGGTCAAGTAGGGAAAGAGAAAGTTTGTCTTTCCCTATGTTTTATTTTAGAGTGTAATAGTTATGTTGTATAATGATATTCAAAGTAAATATGTAAATGATTTAACGACTTTGTTACAAAATATGGGTGGATCATTATTAATTTAAATAACAAAAATAGAAATTCAAAAATTAAAAATGATAGGGTACATTATCCCATAGATTTTTTTGACTTTGTGAACGTAAAAGGTTATCTATCTTAATATATCATGATTATTTTATAGGTATTTTTATAGGGATTGTATTGTCTATGCATAAATAATTAGTAGACTAGTTTATAGTTTATATTTATATTTTTATTTTTGTAATTAAGAGGGGTCAACAAATATTCAAATGAGAGGAGCTTCGAAGAGCGAGGCTCTAATTCAAGGCGAGCGCCATTGACCAATGATTTGGAGCTTCGAAAAGCAAGACTCTAACACAAGGTGAGCACCACTATCAACCCTTGGATCAACATGCAAAAGCCACACACTCCACATGTTGTTAGTAAACCATGTGGTGATGATGCCAAGTGAGCCCAATGCGAGGGCGTGATTATTTATTTATTTGCTTGTTATAAAGAGGTTTTACTTTTGGCTTAGAAGACAATTGTTAAATTGTAATGTTCGGTAGAGTTTGGAGCCTAATTTCTCCTTAAAAAGATGTTTTCGACTCTAATATAACAAAATATATCGAAATTAAGACTATTTATCACCCATCAACAAAAACATTCCATATCAATATTCTTAACATAAAAATTGATTAATTACGTAATAAATCAATCCTTACTAAGTACACTCCTCTATTTTTGGAATTGCTTCAATCCTACATATCACTGTGTGGATTTTATTATAATTTAATTTATTCACAAATCATGAGTCCATCGTTGATTTCTATGAATATATAGATAAGGAGCTGACCTGTGGAATTGGATGACCTGTAAACCTTGCTGGCTCCGACCAATGGAGTTGCACCAGAAAAAATAATTTTATCGAACTCCATCGTTGTTTCTTCTTGTGTCTCACGATTCTTGATTCCGACACGTACCGAGTTCGAGTCCCTTTCGATGCCGACCACCTGAGTGCTACAGAAGACCTCAGCCGGCATCCTCATTTTCAATTTCTCCCACAAGCTCGTATACCCGCCCTTCACTCGTCGGATTTTCCCCAGCATGGACGTCCGGGCAAATTCATGCACGTAAGCGTAAGGCATATCTTCAACGAATCCATAGCCGGACGCCGTATACCCGTATGCAACAGATTTTGGAATGCTTTGTAACCCATTTTTGAGAACAAATTCCGGTGCCGGATCGGCCAACAGGCCGCTCATGGCGTGAATTCCTATGTTACCGGTCTCTTTCACGATGGCCTGCATGCAACGACGTATTTGCAAATTAATATGCCAACAGTAAGTTCATCTGGGTCAAATTTTTACAATATTTTCTATCCTGTGCAGGCCGGTGGATTAATAAACAGATGATTGATTATATATACCTGTAGTTTCATTGTGAGAGGAATGATGGACATGTAATCTGTTTGAACGTTCAAATCCTGAAATTTGCCGCCATTGCAGTCTATTAGAGCAAGCTTATGAGACTTCATGTCCTCAAATTCCACATCCTCTAATTCCTCTGCCAGCCTTGTGATTGTGGGAGCACTGTTTGCTGCCACCACCTGCCCACCCAAATCATAAACTCGCCCTGCACCAACCCAAATTCAGCATTTTTTTCCCGAAAAAATAAAATCTAATTTTGATTACAAATGAACCTTGAATAGAAATTATACGTGATCTGTAATTAGTACGCACAAACCCGGTGGTACTCGCGCTCTTCATCAATCAGCAAATAAAAAACAGCATTTTTTATATTAATTTTTGATTGGTGGAGAGCATGAGTCCCTCCAGATTTGTGCGTGCTGGTTAAGATCAACTGAAATTATAAAATTAGATGATCCTAAAATGATTTGTGAGAGTAAAATTCAGGTTACAGATGGACATTTAGAAAAGCTAGATTATAAGTAAGTAGAAGTTGAGGATTAGAGGTATGTGATGCTTCACTATTCTCTATATTAACTACAGCACCTCTAGGTGCCATTGCAAGCTTATTGAAATATGTCATACTCATAAGCTCTTTAAATAAGGGTACCACAGAGGTGTTGTAGCCACTGGCTAAACATAAAAATCCAAAAATAATAAAGAGAATATGAAGATAAGTAGTTTAAATCTTATTTAGTGTTTATATGTTGATAAATTTTTGAAAAGTCTTAAGAAAAATTCTTAAAACCATACAAAATCAATACTTATAAGTGCCTTGTCAAATATAGTTTAGTGATTCGTTGTGGACTTAAATTTATAAGTTAATTGATCTGTGTTTCATACATATATATATAAACAAATTTCATGTATATTTGCAGTGGACATACCAACTAACTAATAAAAATAACACAACAAAAATACTAAACAATTGATTGGCAAAGTTAAGACAAAAGCAATCAATAAAATGATCATACAATGGATTTCAAATCACCTTTTGTGATTCGTCTCCAAAAAAAAAGGTATTCTCAAACATTATGGATTGTGGAAAATCTCCATATTGTGGGTGTTGCAAAACACCAAGACTTCAGTATTGATGGATAGGCATAAAATATAAGAGACTTGTGATGACAGCCTTGACTGCAAAAACCACTTGTTTTGTGATATGTCTAGCCAATTATACATGCATTAACTAAGCTATCATAGAGAGATTTTCTAATTGCTTCCTCTGCGACATTTATTTATTTTCATGTGTACAGGAAACAGATTACCTTGTATTTCTACAGATTCACACATGCCACCCACAGTGTGATGTTTCTCCAGCACTGTGACATTCTGGTAACCCAATTTTGCAAGAGCATAAGCAGCAGACAAGCCACTGGGTCCTCCACCAACTACACAAATTCTGGTGTTCACATCCATGCATGGATGCATCTCCAGAAGCTTTTCTCTCTGACCCAACTCCATTTCAACTATTTTTCTCAATTTCACAACTCTCTCAATCCACCACTCTAAACCTGATCTGTAACTCAAATTGATATATCTGCAGCTGAAACTTCAGAGAGACAGAGTTCTGGGTTGTCATTCCAAAGCCATTAGAAAACAAGAGAATTTCTAGACCGTGATTGCAGTTAGAACTGACTGGAGTACAGTGAAATGAATGACCAAATCCATGCTACTTATAAAAGGTTTCCATTTTTACTGTTAATGGTGAGCACTACAAGACAAATACGGCGAGACAAGAATTTTGGCCGGCGATTCCTCGACTTCAAGAAACATTACACTTGGAAAACGTCTCCCATATAAATATACCATCGTATCTACTTTTTCCACATAGATATTCCCGTTGTGAAATCCAACTTACTAAATTGGTTTGTCAAATTTTGCTCCTTTCCAACACACACCAGATTATTAAGCGAATAATATTGTGATACTCTTTTTATACCCCGTCCCTTGATGCGGGTAATAAACGACTTTTTGTCTTCACTTACCTAACTTCACAGGAATTCTCGAAATTAAGATTTAATGGAAGTGTGACTGGGCCATGTCTCATAGTTTTTTGGCTGCCTTGTTCGTTCTTGTTATTATAGTGCCGAAGCCTTCAAGAAATTAATTAATTATTTATGCTTTGTCGAGTTTTATTTTGCCAAGTGTCATTTATTTTTTTAATATAAAGTTTTATAAAAACAAATGTTTATTTTCTTTTACAAAATCTTTAATTCATTTTTTGATTGGCTGAATTATTTTTGTAAGCATATTAACTATTTTTCATTAGTAAAAACATCTATTTTTCTTATCAACCAATATAAAAATGACATGTCACAAATATTTAATTTTTCTATAGTTTAGACATTAGCCAATTTCTTTGAGAAGTCTTAAATGATTTTTGCATTGAATGCTCATTGGACACATCATTGTACTTGAAAAGTGTCATTGTTTTCATTATGATGGCATTAATAATTATTTTTGTTTTATTCAACTTTATTTTATTTAACATAAGTTCTCATAAATATAAATATTTATTTGATTTTTTACAAAGTCTTTAATTCAATTTTTGTAGTCATATTAAATATTTATTATTAGTAAAAAGATATTTATCTTATTAACCAATTTAAAAACATGTGGCAAATATTTAATCTTTCTATAGTCTTAACATTACATTTTTTTAATAAGTCTTAAATAATTTTTGACTTGATGTTGATTGGACACACCATTGTACTTAATGTGTCATTATTTTAATTTTCATAACATTCTTAATTATTTTTACTTTGTCCAATCTTATTTTGCCAAGTGTTAATTGTTGTTTCGCACAAAATTTAATTCCAGAGTAGAGTTACTTCTATCCTTTCATTCTCTTGAGAAACAGATAGGGGTTAGGGTTAGGAGGAATACCTGTTGAGTGTTGGGAAGGTGTGCGCGTACCGTAGAGAGATCAGACCGATTGTGAAGAACTCCTTTTTGTCTGGGAAGGACTACCAGTTTCTGATGTGGATGCAGGTCCAAAGAATGCAGTGGCGAAGGCAAGGCCCAGTTGGGATGATCCAGCAATCGAAAGTGATCTGATGAAGCTATCCTCCAACTCTCCCAAGGTTTGGATGAGTGTGACAATGCTCTAGTTACTCAGTTCCAGTTTTGGGCTCGATGCTCCTCTTTGCAAACTCTTCTCTCCTTCTCACTTGTCTCTCTTGTAAAATGGATTCGATCCTTCATTTTGGTTGGGGGAGGTCATTTATAGGGAACCGATGGCGGTTACCTAACCGACGCCGGCCACATAGGGACCGATGTCAGTTAGGTCAAAGTTGGCTATTTTTAGTAAAATAGCCAACTTTCCCTCCTTTTCTCCCGAGGGGTCAGTTGTGGGCTTGGTCAAGTCATTATTAGGTTTGTTTTGATGCGGGTGAGGGGTGATGAGTCATGGGTGTGGGTCTAGACCAAGTCATAGGTCTTAATTAGGTTAGTTTAGGGTTAGGGCTAGGTCATAGTGAGGTGGCGAGGTGAGGTGGCAGGGTTGGAGATGTGGATTTATTAATTATAAGGTAATTAATAAATAATTCAGTGTGTAAGGTTTTAGGTGGTGAGGTAGGGTTAGGTTATGGATGAGATACGGGTACAGGGTGTCGTAAGACCCAAATTTGGTGTCTACATTTGCCCCTTGTTGTCGTGTAGCTTGTCTTGTAAAGCTGCACTGACAATAATAAAAAGTGGTTGCCCCAGTTAAGGGTATAGGTAATCCCCCTCAAATCTATCACAGATTGAGGTGACATGAAATCAGGGATAGGGTTGATAAAGGGTAAATGATGATGAGATGCTGGTAAGATGGTGGGGTAAGTTCAAGGAAGCCGACGCACGTTAAAATGCAGTAGTGTGACCAGGGTACATGTTTTGAAGAGCAAACAAGCAATTCATAGGTAAAGGTTAATAGTTTATCCAAACAAGGCTGATATAATCTCTGGTATCCAAGGCATAGGAAGTAGCTCCAGGGGATATAACGGGTAAGGTACCGGAACGTTTAGGCATGTTCGATGAAGTACCAAATGGTTGGTTTGGTTGAAATAAACGTCACGGTCTTGGTCTAGGCAAAGCTGGTCGGCTGAACAAGTCAAGTATCCTAGTCGTGCTAAAACACGAACAGGTGAGCTCGATTGAACAAACAGGTACATGATGGGTGGAGAGAATTTTTGATTTGCGGGCCTCGGTCGAGGTACTTAATTGGTGCGGCCGTGGGTCGGGCCGATTGGTTGGTTGCGGCCTTGGGTCGGGCCAAGTGATTGGTTGCGGCCTTAGGTTGGGCCGGTTGGTTTGTTGCGGCCTTGGGTCGGGCCGATTGGTTGTTGCGGCCTTGGGTCGGGCCGATTGGTTGGTTGCGGCCTTGGGTTGGGCCGATGAATTCAAAATAAGGCTATTTAGCAAAGCCGGGGGTAGGCGATGTGGTGAGAAATGGAGATTGGTGGATAAGGGCAGGAATTAGGTTAAACTAAGCCTATAACCGATATCGGTTATGGGTGATCGATATCGGTCAGATGACCGATATCGGTCACCTAGGGCGCGCTCTAACCGATATCGGTCACTTAGGTGATCCTAACTCTAACCGATATCGGTTAGAGGGCGAAAACCTATAAAAAGAAAAAATACGGCATGTCATTTTCACTTTGTGAAATTGAGTGCCAACTTTTTCTTGTTTGAGTTTTTGAAGTGAGTGGGTTGTGTGTTTGGGCTGAGTTGGCACTAGTTGAGTGGGGGAGTGAGTTATTGGTAGGCCCCAGAGATCGGGAGCAGAGTTTGATTGGTTGAGGACCCTGCTGAGGAGATTTGGAGCTATGGCACAACCACAGGCGGAGGGGAGGTGCTTGGAGGAGTCTGGAGGAGCCACCACCACCACCTATCCCACCACGACGACGTGTAGTCGTAATCTTTGGTGAGCTCTGAACCCCTATTTGTGTGAAGTTGATGAATTTAGCTAGGATGTGGGTTTTGGGGTAGGAATCCAAAATTTGATAAAATAATGAATAAATGAAGGTAAATCGTAAAATGGAGTGGGTAGATATGTTAGGTAGGCCAAAACGGCAGGGTGGGTAAGTTTTTAGGCAATTGTGCTGGGTAGATGGGTAGAAATAGGAAAAAAGGGATTTGGGGGCCGTTTTTGGTCTGGCCCCGAAATCCCACAGTGACCGATGTTGGTCACTAGGCGACCGACATCGGTCATAGCGTAAGTTGTGTAGATTAGTGGTATAGAGACCGGCGTCGGTCATGTGTCGACCGACGTCGGTGCATAAAAGTCAGACATAGACTGTTGGTGGGGGACCGATGGCGGTCGAGGGTGACCGGTACCGGTCACCATGGGTAGGAGGTAAGGTTGTGAAATTTGTTGTGTTGGTTTGTTGTAGGCGGGTAGGATAGATTTTTGGGTGAAGGGGGAGAAGGTAGAGTTCTTTAGGAAAGGTTATTGGGGTGGGGGGTAATCGGGTGGTTGGGGCCGGTTCGGGTAGGATAGGTTATGGGTTGTGTATGAATTAGGAGGGGTTAAATTGGTTGAGGTATGGTTAGAGGGCGAGAGTAGAGCGGGTGGAGTATGAGTGGGGCGGTTGGTAGGGTGTGGGATAGGTAAAGGGGATATTGTAGATTTTTGTTGGGTGGGGTTATTGATGTTGAGGGAGATGAGGTGTTTTAGGTTTGATTGGAGTGGGTAGGATATTTAAAGAAGGACCATAAGAGTGAGAGGAATTTATAGATGTATAGGGTAAGATAGGTGGGTGTAGATGTGCTTATAGAGTCGGGTTGTGATTGGGTGGGTGAGTGAGTATAGAGGGTTAAGGTAGTTGTTTTGTAAAGGGTAGGCCTGATGGAGTGGGTTGTTTTGCAGGCACGCCACAGGCGGTGACGATGTGAGATCGATGCCGCCTCTCTTTGGGGTGAATGCGGCCACATGTGACCGCAACACAGTGGGTAGTTATGCGGGAGGTTGGACTCGGCGGAGTCCAGAGGTATAGGGTTGTGGATAGGGACCACAACCTGATGGTTGCCCTCATCGAGAGATGGGATCCGAAACCAATGCCTTTCATCTCCCTACTGGAGAGATGACAGTCACCTTAGAGGATGTGTATCGCATCCTGAGACTGCCGATCATCGGTGAGGAGGTGTTCCAGGTGGATGCTGAGACAACGATGGATAGCATCCTGCACAGGTATTCGGGGATGCAGCCCCATTGATTACATATCATAGTGCGAGCATCTGCTATGGCGATATGTATCACGCGCATCGACAGGAGACACGGCTTGCCGTGTTGATGATGATCGGTATCACCTGCTTCGCCCTCCCTGACTCAGAGGGAGGCCGCTTCCCACGGGCTCTGATGGGAGTGTTACATGAGATGGTGGAGGAGCACACCTGCTACGCATGGGCACCAGTGTATCAGGTGCAGCTATACAGAGAGCTCTGGGGCTATCGCCGTATGAGGCGATTCGGTATATGTTCGACATTCTTGTTACACTAGCTTGGGCCTACAAGCATATCGTGTGTTTACGACCAGTAGGGTTGCCCAGCCAGGGCCACAGGTAGTTTATAGATATGGGTTTTAGAGGTGGTTGGGGGTCGTGGGTCAACCACGAGCAGTTATCGCAGGGCGGGATGTCACTTATTACAGACATATGCTAGAGGGCCTGACTGCCTTAGATATTATATGGAGGCCATACAGAGGCCATCAGCCCCGTGGAGGAGCCCGAGCACAGCTGCGTTGGATCCAGTATATCTTCTGGATATCTGGACGGAGACCCGGGGAGTACGAGAGGATCCCTCTAGAGAGGGTACGACGACAGCTGGGATTACAACAGGATGAGCCACCTCCCTTCCCACAGTATCGGAGGGAGGATGTAGAGGCACCACTGCCTGTACCACAGCCATTTGACCCGATGTCATCTGGTAGCGAGAGAGACCGGCCGATGATACGGGATGGATGCCAGAGTTCTGAGTTCATTTTTGGTTTGGTGGGCAGGGCAGAGGGCAACCATGAGAGCACAGCCCGCACAGCCAGATTTGGCAGCTATTATAGCGGAGAGGGACCGTCTCTTGGGTCAGGTGTAGTTATTACAAGGGGCTTGCTGCTGCACGAGCACAGTCGGAGTGTTACGGGGCGGTTGGCTTGAGCACGGATAGGTGCGAGGACATGCACGAGCAGGCACGGCCTCAGTCCAAATCCTGTTCGAGCACGAGCACGAGTCCTGTTCGAGCTCGATGGCAGCTCCACCGCCACCACAGGTACAGGCTCAGGGTCAGGGTGTACAGGCAGGGCAGGGCCCACTTCTATTAGGAGCCGGGGACCAGCCCCACCAGCCATGGTGGCACGGGCCCAATACATGGAGGCGAGAGCGGAGGCCCGTTATTATCAGGACGTACTAGATGGTACCGGTGCGATTATCAGCCATATGTGGCTCATAGAGCCAAGACTTCCCGAGTCACAGGTCACAGGGGGCCGCAGCCACAGTGGTGGGTCAGTGATGGGTAGGAGGTGAGATCCGAGAGGCAGGGCCAGCGAGGGAGGCGAGCCGAGGAGGGGGAGAGAGTTGAGTCATCCAGGAGCGGAGATGTTTTTGGGTAGTTGATTTTTTTTTTGATAGAGACACCGGTCTGCGAACCGAGTGTGCATATAGAGGCCTGCGTGCCCACATAGGATTTATGTATTCATTTTTGTTGTATATACCGGCCTGCGAGCCGAGTACATTTTGTATAGTTGATACCGGCCTGCGAGCCGAGTATATTTTTGACATGAGAGACCGGCCTGCGAGCCGAGTCGAGATTTTGACAGAGACAGTGGCTGCGTGTGCCGACTTTGTATTTTTGGATTATAGAGGCCCCATGCAGGGTAATTTGTATATGTTGACATTGATTTGAGGATATATATAGATGATGAGTTTGATCCACATGGTGTGTATAATGTTTGATTTGATACATATATTATAATGTTTCATTTGTTTTGTTGATGATTTTGGAAGTTGAGGTATATAGATGACGTTGATGATGTTTGGATTATATGCAGATGTGTTGAAATGTTGATGGTATTATGATGATGGATATTGATAATGATGTCGTTATGTAGGGAAAAGAGGCGGGCGCCGCCAAAATTTTGCAAAAAACAAAGAAAAGGCCTAGGTATAATCAAAAGGAGACAGTTTGACCGATATCGGTTAGATAACCGATGTCGGTCACTATGTGACCGATACCGGTTAGGTAACCGACATCGGTTATGTTAAAATGAGCTTTTCTAAAAATAGAAAAGCTTGGGAGGCAATTTTAGATTCTTATTTTTAGAGTCATGCAACATGTTAAATACGAGGATGCGAGGTTGTTGTCATCCATACAGGGTAGTTGCATGGGAGAATTGAGTGATAAGGAGGAAAGAGATAGGTAAAGTGATCGTAGGCTTGGATTAAGAAGGTGTAAAGGCAAGTTATAGTGAAGAGTCTGGTGAACATGGCTGAACAAGGAGAAGCGTCCAGTGGGCAGAGAGGAGAGAGAAGATAGGTTCCACCTCAAGCTGCTGCATCCCAAGAGGTATAAGTTTTGGTTGGAATAAGATTTTGCATGCTTATAAATAGGATGTGGTAAGATAAGTGGGTAAAAAGGTGATAGGCAAGGGTTTGGGATGGGATGAGTGTTATAGGGTAGGTAATCAGGTGTTTTAGATATGTTTGTAGGTACAGAGAGGGGTAAACCAGTGAATAAGGTATCATAGGTGGTGTTTTTGAGCAGGATGGATATTATGAATAGTGACCGATATCGGTTTAGGCCTAACCGGTATCGGTTAGGTAACCGATATCGGTTACTGTGTAAAGTTGCAGCTTCTGATAAAAAACACTTGGGGATTCATTTGCTTTGCTTGTTGTTCGTTGGTTTGATGTGTGCAGGCAGAGGCAAGGTTGATGATGAATGATAGGGTACCAGCGTTGTTGTCATGGGTCCGAGCGGATGTAACACCAGCGGAGTGGGCATTAATAAACCATGTGGGGTTAAGCGGAATCCGCTATTATTCACGAATCACACGCAATCATGCTATGTTGCGAGCTTGATTGAGAGATGGAATCCAGAAAAGAATACCTTCCATCTGCCAACAGGGGAAATGACAGTGACGTTAGAAGATGTGTTTCAATTTTGAGACTTCCAATTACAGGAAGACCAGTGTATCAGGCAGGGCCCAACGCGCAGGCAGCGATAATGGCAGTATTTGGTCAAGCCACACGAGATTTGACACAGCGAGGCGTGACATTTACTTATGGTATAATGTTTGCGGCACACCCTGAGGCAACAAGGTTGGCTGTGGTATTAATGATAGCGGTGGGGTATTATGCATTACCTAGAGCGGACGGGGGAAGATTTCCAAAATCATTGATGTGTATTATTCGTGAGATGATAGAAGGTAGCGTTACTTTCACATGGGCACCCACATATCTGGCGAGCTATACAGGGGTTTATGGGCATGCAGGTGAAATCACAGGACTACACTAGATTGTGCATACTTATTACATTGTTGGGCCTATGAGCACATTGTGTGTGTGTGACCAATAGGCCGACCAATCCAGGCAGGAGAGACAAGAGTGCAGAGGTTGGGATTCAGGCGATGGGTCCAGACAGAGCAAGAGGCAAGAGCCGAGATTGTGACAGATAATGTCGAGTATTATAGGTAGAAGTTGGAGACGATGACGATTGCGGATATCCGTTGGAGGCCTTACGGGAACTACATGGTGATGGTGAACATAGCCGAGGATTTGAGGGGTGTAGAGCGAGTGAGGTGGATCGCAGGACACAGGCTAGGAGAGTACGAGAGGATTCCTCTAGATCGTGTGCGATGACAATTTGGATTTGTTCAGGATATACCCATGGATCATAGACCATACAGAAGGATCGACGCCGAGGCACCATTCTCACCTCCACGGCCAACTCTTCCAGAAGGACCAGAAGAGATAGCAGCCGATCGCAGGGTAATGGATGCAGGAGCGACAGAGTCTTATAGATTATGGTGGGTAGCAGAGCTGCGAAGTACACACGAGAGGGCCGATCATCCCGACATAGCTTGTGATTACCGTGGAGAGAGAACGCTGCAGGGTTTAGTTCACCAGCTTCAAACACACAGTGAACGAGACCACGAGATTGTTAGAGGCTTCGCAGTCTCGAGTGGAGAGACTAGAGGCAAGAGTCCTCCACGCGAGAGGGCAGATTCATATGTTACAGGAGAGATTGGTGGATCAGTGGGAGGAACCAATAGCAGTGGTACCTTTGAGTATGGAGAGGCCAGGTGAGCGGCGTCGACGATCACCATCACTACCTGGTTCGGGACGAGGCGCGGGGTCTAAGTGAGTTTCATACATAGGGGTAGAAGAATAAATAAAGATTCCGACCTGCGCATCGATGATAGAGAAGATGTATTTGTTTAACATCTAAATAAAATGGAATATGTATGTTGATTTGAGTTTGTGATAATTATAAGAATATTTGTGTTTTGAATGTTTGGATTGATAAAGGATCAAGGTGAGTGTTATCAATAAAAATACGTGAAAATATTTATAGTTTTAAAGAAAACACAACACATGATAGGTTATGGTAGGGGATGGTCGAGCTAACCTTGGGAGACCCCATGTCTCCTAAGTGCTGCCTACATAGCCCATTGCACAAAGCAAGGAGGGGCCTCAGACCGATGTAGTTCTCCCTTAGGACCAGGGAGAGGTGAATTCAGGCAATTTGGTTGTGGTTAGGCAATTTGTTGGTTGGTAAAAGTTTGATGTTGGTAGAGTAATGTTGTTGGTGTTGGTGTGGGTATAGGTGAAGTGAGGGTTAACTTACCCAAGCATAGGAAACCGTGTCCTAATTAAGATCAACACACAATCCTAGATTCGGGTAAAAGAGGCAAAAGTGTCCCATAGTTGGAAAGAGCTAAACAAACCACATATTATCATAGGATGAGCTTGAATCCCTAGGTACCTTGCATAGGCGAGAAGTCGATAGGTGAAAAGAGTTGTATAATCACAATATATCGGATATACGCACGTCCCTTGAGTTTTGTTATTTTGAAGAATGGTGAGGTGAGGTGGATGGTATAGCTGAGGTGCAGAGAACTTGTTATAAGGTGATTATTCTGATGGAAGAGAACCAAACCAAAATAGACAAGTCCATGACTCAAAAGTACTTTTGAATACTGCTTTGATTTTTCTGGATATAGACTGATCGATGTGGGAAGTCTACATGGGATATGCATTTTGTTGTTCTTGAGGTCTTCACGAAGCTGATCAATGCGAGAAGCTTCTGATAGAGGCTGACTTTGTATAGCTGTCCTTCGAGGGAACAATCTACTTATAGTAGCAGACGTGGCGTTGCACATAGCTGTCCTTTGAGGGAGCAGTCTAGTTATAGTAGCAGATGCGGCTTTGCACATAGCTGTCCTTCGAGGGAGCAGTCTAGTTTATAGCATGGAGGTCTAGATGTCTGTTTGGCATGAAGCATCTAAATTTGCAGGAAGTTTGACTCAAGAATATCCCAGAATTGTATAATTGAGAACTTGTTATTTTGATACTTTTAAGTCATGGACCAGACTAAAAAGGAGAAGGCCTCTTTAAGAGGAGGTGATGATCAAACCACGTGGGTTTGATTTTACTTTGAGATGCACGAAAAAAAGGTGTATGAGGTGGTAAAAGAGCTCAAGGGACGAGCACAAGGTGGATAAGGAGTGATGTAACACTAAATTCAATAGAAGAATGGTCGGAGATGCAAGGCATTAAGGGGTTCAGGCTCAGGTTTACCATTAAGCGAAGCTAAATGATAAGTACCTGATCCGTAAGTGTGAGTGATAATGTAAGGCCCAATCCAATTAGGAGCAAATTTTCCACGTTTGCTCTTTTCTAGTTTGGTTACATGTTGATTCTCTTTGAGGACAAGATCACCAATTTTAAAGGTATGCTCATGAATTCACTTATCATAAGCACGCTTGATGCGCTTTTGATAAATTTGAAGGTGGTCAAGAGCGGTAAGATGATGCTCGTCAAGAAGCTCCAATTGGGCTAACCGCTCTTGGCGGAAGTCATCATTGGTGAGAATATCCTGGAGAGATATTCTAAGGGAAGGGATTTGTATTTTGAGAGGCAAGACAACCTCGGTACCATACACCAGAGAGAATGGTGTGGCATTAGTGGAAGTACAAATGAATGCTTTGGTATGATAAGCCCAAAGGGCAAAGGGGATGTGATCATGCCAATTTTGACCAGAATCGTTAACAACTTTCATGAGAATTTTGGTTAAGGTTTTGTTAGAAGATTCAGCTTGACCATTTGCTTGTGGATAGTAGGGTGACGAGAAGCTAAGTTTGATACCAAAGTTGTCACAAAGGGCTCGTAACAGCTTATTTTTGAAAGATTTTCCATTATCGGTTATCAAGCGATGAGGAACACCGAAACGAAAAATAATGTGATGATTGATGAATTCAACAATTTTCTCCTTTTTGGTTGAAATGAGTGGAACGACCTCCACCCATTTAGTGTAATATTTGGTTGCCGTGATGATCCAATGGTGACGTTGCGAAGAAGGTGGATGAATCTCACCAATAAGGTCCAAACCCCATTGTGAGAAAGGCCAAAGATCTCGTGCGACCTGTAGCGGATGGCTGGGAGTATGTTGAAGGTTGGCATGCTTGTTGACACATAACACAACGCTTAACATATTCGCAGTAGTCTTTATTAAGAGTAGGCCAATAATATCCTAGGTGAAGGATCCGCTTGGCCATGGCAAAGCCACTAAAGTTCCCACCACAAATTCCGTCATGGACTTGTTGGATGGTATGAGTGACTTCAACGCTGGTTAGACATCGAAGGAGGATACCATCAAAGCCACGTTTATAGAGGAGTCCCCCCATGATGACATAACGAGAAACACCTTTAAGAAAAGCGCGTTTTCCATTACTACTAAGGTCAGGTGGGAGAATAGAGGTTGTAAGGTAGTCGCGAAATTGGTGATACCAGGTATCCTGCGAGTCAGCAGATGCATTATTTACCATACAAACATCCGGGACTAAGTAAGATGGGGCAAAGAGTTGTTGGACCAAGACAAATATGTCAGAATCAATTGGTGATGTAGGAATTTGTGAGGCCAAGCAAGCCATAGTATCCATAAATTTATTAGTTGAGCGTGGAACGGTTTGGATAGTATAATGGGTAAATAAGGTCAAAAGTGAATCTACATAACGTTTGTACTTTTGAAGTTCCTCATTTTTACATTGGTAGATGCCAGTGACTTGATTTACTACCAATTGAGAGTCACCGAAAATGTTAATAGACTTCACACCTAAGTGTAATGCAATGTGGAGACCCAAAACAAGGGCCTCGTATTCCACTATATTGTTAGTGCAGGGGAAATCGAGCCTGAATGAAAGAGGCATAGGTTCACCTTCAAGAGGAATGAGAACAACGCCCACCCCTCCACCGCGTTGGCATTTAGATCCATCGAAGAAGAGAGTCATCGGATAAGACGCATCATTGAGCGAAAGAGTTGCGATGAGTTCATCAGGGAAAGTAAAATTGGTAAATTGTTCCCCAGGTAAAGGGGCTTCCACGAGTTGGTCTGCGATAGTTTGTCCTTTGACTGATTTCTGGTGTACGAACTCAAGGTCGAGGTCGGCGAGGAGCATAAGCCATCGAGGCGATGCGTTGGTTTAGATGAGGTTTGGCATACATATAATGTATGGGGTCAGCGTTGGTGATGACAAAAGTTTTGTGATTCAGGAGGTAATGTCGGAGTTTGGTGGCCACGAATGATAGGGCTAGGCACAACTTTTCGACGTGTGTATACCTAGTTTCGTAATCCACAAGAGTATGGCTTATGTAATAAACTGCTTGTTCTCGATGCTCGGAGTCACGATGTGCGAGCATGGCTCCTACAGCATGGTCGGTGGCAGAAAGGTAAAGGTAGAAAGGGCGATCGTCCTGAGGTGGGATAAGCACGGGTGGCTGCAAGAGATAAGTTTTAAGAGCCTCAAAGGCTTTGTGGCACTCCTCACTCCATTGAAAGACAATGTCCTTTTTAAGGAGATGATGGAAAGGTTGACATCGATCCGAGAGTTGTGAGATGAAACGATGGATAGATTGGAGTTTTCCCACAAACTACGTAATTGTTTTAGGTTAGTGGGTGGGGGCATTTCTAAAATAGCTTTGACTTTAGTGGGGTCGACCTCAATGCCATGCAAAGAGATGATAAAGCCAAGGAGTTTTCCCGAAAGGACGCCAAAGACACATTTCTTTGGCTGAAGATGAACACAGTATTGTAATAGGTGATCGAAAATAATGGTTAAAACATCGAGATGTTCACTGCGATGTTTGGATTTTCCAAGAAGATCATCGACATAATCCTCAAGGATAGTGTGCATAATGTCATGAAAAATGTAAGTCATAGCCCGTTGATAGGTTACACCAGCATTCTTAAGGCCAAATGGCATGACACGATAGCAGAAGGTGCCCCAGGGGGTAATGAAGGCAGTTTTATGTTGATCGGCGGGGCTACTAAAATTTGATTATATCCCGAGAAACCATCCATGAGAGAAAGCATCTCATGGCCCGCAGTGAGATCGACAAGTTGATCAATACTAGGTAGGGGGAAGTCATCCTTTGGGCAAGTGAGGTTAAGATCCCAGAAATCCATACATATCCGAAGTCCCCCCGTCGCTTTAGTGACAGGTACAACATTAGAAATCCATTGCGGATAGTCAATAGGTAAGATGAAAGAAACAGAAAGGAGTCATTGAAGCTCTTCTTTAACCAAGAGAGCAATGCGTGGATGCATTTTTCTCAACTTCTGTTTAACTGGTTTGGAGTCTGGTTTTAGAGTGATGTTATGGACAACAATGTTAGGATCGATTCCTGGCATGTTGGCGTAGGACCAAGCGAAAGCTTGATTGCGGGCACAGAAAGGTAGTGAAGGTGGCTTGTTCTGATGCATCGAGAGATTGTCCGATCTTTACAATGTGAGGATCATCTTCCGTGTGGATGTTGATTTCTATAGTCGACTCATTCAACATGGTTTGGGTTTCAGATGGTAAGGCGCGTTGAATATAAGAGTCATCCGCACCAAGGTAGGTGAGGATGGAGTCATCATCCTGGCACTCCACAACATTAATCGAAGGCGAGTCTTCTTCGATCATGTTTGGATATAAAAGGGGAAGAGAAGATGGGTCTTCACCATCGCGTTGATAAGTGAGAGGACCTAGGAAGATAGCATTCACGAAAAAAAAAAAAAAAGTTAGGAGGGATAGATTCCGGGTCTATCGACTCCGTGGGTGAAGATGGTAAAATGGGCGATGATTGTTCGGAATGGGTGACTTCGTCATCTTCCAGGATACAATTGACACGAGGTTTCTTCAGTGTAGGTGGTTCAAAAATCCAAGACCACTATGATCTTTGTGTTTGCGTGTAGTCATGGGAATAACCGTATGTCGTCCTTGCTCATAAAGACCGAAACCAAAACCCTTCCAAGCACAACGTGTCAGGAAGGTGAGGGAGAAACGATGGTTGGTTAGATATTGAAAATCTGATTGGAAGGGAATCACACCAAGGGGAGGTTCGGGGGTGACAGAGGATGCGTCGACACCCCCATATGTTAGGTTGGTGCGGCAATTAGGTGGTCCATAGGAGATCACCTCCCCCACACGACAGTCGTAGGTAGGATGTGCTTGTAACTGTCCATACTCTTGTGGGGTATGGAAGGTGCTAACGTTGTATAGGCGGTACTCCCCCAGCGTAAGGCGTTGAAAAACACCTACCAAGGGATCCGAGGTTGGGATGTTGTCCATGGGAAAGGAAGAAGTATTTACATCGGTGGTTTCATTGGTTGAAGGTGTGGGTGCGGCTAAGGTGGATGGTTGAGGCGTGGTTGAAGTAGATGGTTGGGTTGGATCAATGGGTGTCTTGATGGGTACAAGCACATCATTAGGGTGGTATAACATATTATAGGTTTTGAAGGGGAAGCGTCAGCTGTGACGGTGTATGACTTCCCTCATACTCAAATTTTATACATCTATGTAAGGTGGAGGGAACGCATCCCATAGCCGGATCCAAGGCGGCCTAACAACATGTTGTATTGGAATTCTCCCTCAAGGACATAGAAGAGTTCGGGTAAGGTACGTGGCCCTACATGAATGTTAAGGATCACGGTGCCTAGGGTAGAAGTAATAACATCGTTGAATGAACACAACATGGTGGGGTTGGCACACATGTAGCTAGGAGGGATATTCATCTGTTGGAAGGCTTTGGAAGAGACGATGTTTAGGATAGCACCCCATCGATCATAACACGACGTACCGGATGTCTCGGACGTAAGCCGAGATGAAAAGAGCGGGGTCAGGATCTTCTGCACCAAAGATGACAATTTCTTCTTCGGAAAAAAGCAACGGCTTGCTATACAGGGACAGAGGTGGTTGTGGAGGTAGGTTGTTTGGTGAGAGAAGCAACGTGGTTGGGTGTGAAGATGGAGGCGACGGGAAAGGTTTCATTAGGTAGGACCTCTATCCCTTGAAGGATCTCAATTAGAGCTTGTCGATGTGATTCAGATGTTTGAATGAGATCATAGAGTGTCATTTTTACAGGAGATTGGTGAAGTTGTTTGATCATAGTGCGATGGGAAACTCCATCAGAGACTAGATAGGCCGGTCCATGAATAACCACTTTAGGTGGTGGTGCGATCGGGATGGCGGAAGGAGAAAGAGAGACCGCCGGTGTGCTCTCTTTAGCTTTTCCATTGTTTTTCTGACCTCGAGTAGCAATGCTAATCATGTTGATCTCATGAATGCGAGATGAGGAAGATGACAGGGATAAGTCATTGTTCTCGAGAGGTGGGGTTGCAATGATGATAGATTTTGGCGAGGCAGGGATAGGTGGTATAGGAGAAGGGATCGAAGCTAAGAGCTTTTCCTTCCGTAAGTCGTCTTTCTGAGATTTTCTATCTGAGATAGGCGACTGGTGAAGGATGGCTTTCAAAGCTTTGCATCCTTCTACATTGTGTCCTGGTGTGTGGTGGTAGGCACAGATTTTAGATTCATCATAACCTATAGGTCGAGGTTTAGATGGATCATAGGGTCTGAGTGGGGGTAGGGAAATGGTCGCATCCCCTACCAGCATATCAAGGATCTTGGCGTAAGATCCTTTGAGCGGGTCAAATGAAGATGAGGCTATTGATTGAGTGGGTGAGATTATTGATTGTTTTGGTAATGGTTGGGTACGAGTGGTTCGTATGGGTGGTGGTTTAGGCAAGGGATTTTGATGATTGGGTTGAACTAGGCGTGGCTTCTTCTGCGCAGAAGTCATGTTTAGCTGGTTAGATGATGAGGCCACAGATGACGTGGTGGTAGGAAACAACCATGGGGAAAGAGGAGCGGCAGCAAACAAGTCCTTCGATGATCGAGTTTGCTTAGGGTTGGTAGGTAGGAAAGATACTTGGGGCGACGGTGTTGAGATGCCTGTGGATTTCTGTATGGGTGCAGAAGGTGTTGGTCGTGTTAAAGAAGACATGGGAGGCATGGTGTATTGAGGCAAGGTGGAGGGGTGAGGCCCCAATATAGAAGGTAGGTGTGATGGCGAGGGTTGAAGCCGTGCCTGCTGTACTGGTGTGATCGGGGCGAGGTTTTAGTTGTGGTGGAGGCATAGATTGGACTCGAGGAGATTGGGTCTATCTCCTAGGTGGATTGATGGCTTTATTTTTGGATAAGTCTAACCATTTAGGTGGGTGCGTCAGGCTGGGTATTGGTAAAGTCCCAAGCATAGGGGAAGGTTTGGTTAGGTTGATAGAGGTTGATGAGGTATTCGGCGGAGATGAGGGGGTGGAGGTGAGGACATAGGCATTTTGAGATTTTGTAAAAACTTCGGGTATATGGTAGAGGTGTCTGGATTAGTCATTTGCATTTGAGTAGAGCATGGTGTTCTCAAACGTGCCCATAAGAGTCATCTATCTTCTGGGGGATGAAAATCTTCACGTATGGACGGGCATTTTGATATGGAAGAGAAGTGGGTTGTGATTCCGGTCCACTGGGGGTGTGATACAGGGGGTGAATGAGGCGCTGTATCAATGGGAGTTAAGGGTCAACCGGTCGTTTGGAAAGATTTAGGCGATGAAGAAATGATAGGGAGGAGGGCATGTTCTAGAGGATCTGTCATGATTAAGGAATTTGGTGATGTAGGCTCGAGGGGTTTCTCTTCTAAGGATGACAGAAAAAGTGGCGATCCTTCTTCTTTTGCAGTAAGAGTGGTGGAAGGAGATGTTTGGGCAATAGATAAGTTGGATAACATCCACTCACAGTCTTGCAGGGATGTGGTGTAAGAAGGCTCTTCTGTGAGAAGAGAACTCTGGGCGGTTGGTTCCTTTATGGGTAAAGGAATAGCGGGGCTGTCCTCTTTTCCTGATGAAGGAGAAGGGGCGAGGACTCTGCGTCGGTGAAGAGGCTCGATTCAGAATTTCTTCGATGGAAGCCCTTGGTTGGGAGTTGAAAACCACATGGATCTCATGCACACTCTTCTCCTTAGCTAAGGTTTCTTGGTTTGTGTTACTGTTAGAGGAATGGTTTGGAAATGGTTTGTTGAAGATTTTTAAATTTTGATTAGCAGGGGCATTAGGATTATCGAGGGTTATATCCCCTGCATCAACCATTTCCTGCACTATGTTTTTCAACATCTTGCAATTTTCGTGGCTATGTGTCCCTTCACGCGATGGAAGTTACAGAAGTCATTTTCTTTATACCAAGAAGGTATAGCGTGGGCGGAATCAAACCTAGAGTGAGGTTTAACAGGAGGCAAGGTGATAGCTCCTGCTTTAAGCAATTTGTCCAAGATCACTTCATAAGTTTCTCCCAAGGGAGTGTACTTGATGGGCTCGGCTTTATACTTATAGGTGGATTTCAGCTGGGTATAAGACGGTGCTTGAGATTTGACCGTTACCGCATGTATAGCTCCTTTTGATTTCGAAGCAGCCGATGCATGAGAGTTGGTGGTGTTGGGCTTGTTAGTGGAGTCCAGGTTCGGAAATTTGAGTTTTTGTTGCGCAACTTCAATTTCTCCTCCTCTAAGGCCCGAATCTCTAGTTTCCGAGCCATAGTAAAGGCCTCATCAAAGGTGTGGAAAGTTTGAATTTGGAGGGTGGGAGAAATGTGTTTAGCACAGGCCCGCGTAAAGAGTTTGATGAGCTCGGCTTGAGGTAAGGCATAAGTAAGTTGGTTGATGAGGCCCCGCCATCGTCCAACGAAATCTGCGATAGATTCGTCTTCAAATTGTCGGATGGCATAGAGATCGGTAATGGATACTTTCTTGCAATATTGATGGAGAAATGATCCAAGAAAGATTGGGCTAACTGGTTAAAGGAGAAGATTGAGTGCTGGGCTAAAGCATTGTACCACTCCAAGGTAGGTCCTGATAAGGACATGGGGAAGGTACGGAGTAGTAAGGCATCGTCATGAGCAATCGATCATAGCAAACATGTCTAAATGATCGCAAGTGTTGTTGAGGGTCCTCCTTACTATTAAAGCGAGTAAATTTTGGTAATTCCCATTGAGGAGGATATGTATGAAGGGGGATAGAAGAATGAATAGGCTCTGACAAACTTGCTCGTATGTCAGGGTGTTACGGCTTCCTGAAATAGAAGCCTCAAGAGTTTGCATCTTGTCCATCATTTGCTTGATTAAATCATTGGTTGGGTTAGATGATGGTGTTGTCATTGTAAACGGAGGAGGATTGGGCCAAGAGCCGCTACTAGACAATGGTGGGGCTAAATGTTGATAAGGTATCGATGATGAATGTGTTGGGGCGGCCGAATAAGGGTGTCCTATATAAGATGTTGAGGCCACCGGATGCATTTGTAGAAATGAAAAGGTGGGCGGAGCTTGAGAGGGAAAGCTCGTGTGGATAGGTGGTAGAGAACAAGTTATGAAAGAGGCAATTTGCGAGAGGGATGAGGTAGGGGCAGTGGATGGTAGTGATATGTGGGGCCCCAGATTAACCAAAGGAAAGCCAATTGGTGCAGTATGGACCATCGAATCCATTGAGCTGGGAGACGGGGCTAAGGTGAAGACAAAGTGAGGCGGACTTATTAGGTGGGGAAGGAGCTAAGTGAGCAGCTATACTTGATAGGCATACCCAGAGGAGCTGACCATCGGGTGTACGGTCAGGGGTATGAGACAAATAATACTATACGGCACCAAGATTAGCATCCAAAAATTTAGCAAAATCCGGATCTCCGACAGAGATCTTGGGAAAAGCATTGGTGTCCATAGGATTCCCCATAGGATGCGAAGGGGGTGACTCAGGAAAAGACATGGAACAAGCATGTGAAACCATGGCTACGGCTTGTTTCAGGTGATAACAACCATGGACAAGAGGATACAACAGAGAATTAGTCAATCAGGAACAAAAATGCAACAAAATGTTGGAATTGGTAGGTTGCTGGTGTGTCGAATCAGTAAACACAAGAACCGAATATCGGTCCAGTAACCAATGTCGGTCGAGGCGTAGCAGCGTCGGTCGAGTAACCGATGTTGGTAGAAGAGGACCAAAGTGCTTGGTCCACTATGAAGGCAAAGAGAGAATGTAAGAGGTGCTTGGTTTGGGGATAACAAGGCTTAGTATACCCACCAAACTATCTGAGGTGATAACTGAGACAGGGTATAACAGAGAAACAAAACTGAAAGAAAAACAGAAAACAAGCAAGATGCACAAGCAAATCAAGAGACTAACCCTAGGATTAGTTTTAATCACTTTTGGGCTTATGCCTTAGATGCAAGATGATGTCATTCCTAAACAAAAGACCTAAGGGAGATGTCAAGTTTGTTTTGGCTTGTAAGGCTACCTCAATCGGGCGGAGGAATACCGCGGAAAGGGGGGATGTTTGAGATGTTGTGTAGATTATGATGTGATTTGGTATGTGTTGTGCAGTGAGAGTAAGATTAATTTCTCATCAATACCGTGGATATTACCCCCACGTGTATGACCTGTTACTTAATCTACGTTCACTAGAATAAAAAATAGCAAGCAAGAATGTGATGCACGTGTTTTAAACCCAAATCGAAAATGATATTCGATGAAGCAAAGAAAGAGAAGAGGTCAAGAAGATGACTTTCACTAATGCAAAGATGTGAAAAGACAAATTCTTTTACCAAAATGACAAAATATTTTGTGAATATTTAGAAGAAAGAAATGGCAAGTGTGCTCCTTATATGAAAACAAGCAAGAAAGAAAGAAACCCGAATAGGGTCCCACCGGGCGTGCCAAAATGTTTCGCACGAAATTTAGTTCCAGAATAGAGTTACTTCTATCCTTTCATTCTCTTGAGAAACAGATAGGGGTTAGGGTTAGGAGGAATACCTGTTGAGTGTTGGGAAGGTGTGCGCATACCGTAGAGATCGAGACCAATTGTGAAGAACTCATTTTTGTCTGGGAAGGACTACCCGTTTCTGATGTGGATGCAGGTCCAAAGAATGCAGTGGCGAAGGCAAGGCCCAGTTGGGATGATCCAACAATCGGAAGTGATCTGATGAAGCTATCCTCCAACTCTCCCAAGGTTTGGATGAGTGTGACAATGCTCTAGTTACTCAGTTCCAGTTTTGGGCTCAATGCTCCTCTTTGCAAACTCTTCTCTCCTTCTCACTTGTCTCTCCCTTGCAAATGGATTTGGATCCCTTCATTTTGGTTGGGGGAGGTCATTTATAGGGAACCGATGGCGGTTACCTAACCGACGCCAGCCGCGTAGGGACCGATGTCGGTTAGGTCAAAGTTGGCTATTTTTAGTAAAATAGCCAACTTTCCCTCCTTTTCTCCCGAGGGGTCAGTTGTGGGCTTGGTCAAGTCATTATTAGGTTCATTTTGATGCGGGTGAGGGGTGATGAGTCATGGGTGTGGGTCTAGACCAAGTCATAGGTCTTAATTAGGTTAGTTTAGGGTTAGGGCTAGGTCATAGTGAGGTGGCGAGGTGAGGTGGCAGGGTTGGAGATGTGGATTTATTAATTATAAGGTAATTAATAAATAATTCAGTGTGTAAGGTTTTAGGTGGTGAGGTAGGGTTAGGTTGCGGGACGAGATACGAGGTACAGGGTGTCGTAAGACCCAAATTTGGTGTCTATAGTTGTCTTTAACATAAATTTTCATAAAACTAAATGTTTATTCATTTTTTACAAAATCTTTAATTCAATTTTTTTATTGGCTAAAATATTTTTGTAGTCATATTAAATACTTTTTATTAGTAAAAAAACAAATTTTCTTATTCACTTCTGTTATTTTTTCTTCGCAAATATGGTGTCTTTGAATTTTTGGATCCCGAAGTAGATCTTGAAATTTAAATGTGCAAATTAGAAACATATATTATGGAGATTTGTGGCGAAAGAGATAACAAGGCTACTACGAAATTTGTATATATATCCATGAGGATCTATATCTAATTCATAATTTTTTTGTATTGATATTACATGACAATATTTTGCTATTAAATTTATATTCTTCCACCACGAACTTGTAGCCTTAAGACAATAGCTTCAGAAAATGGTCGTATTTTGACAATGCAAAATACTTGTTTGGTGTGCCTTTTCCTTTTCTTCTAAGTTTTGAACTTTCTCCCTAGTGGGAAGCAACAGAACCCTCTATCACATTTCTTAAAGTTTACCATGTCAAACTTTCGTGTTTATTGAACACTTCTAAAAGGCCCCCATGCAGTAGTTGAGCTTATAGATTACTCTGATACCTTGGAACTCCAACATCCACTAAAAGGAATTTTGGGCATGATCTTTCATTTAAGATCTCCGGTCCCAACTAAGACGAAGCTTTTCCTTGCTTGCGCATCTAAAATCTTTGCCCAACACATCTTTTTCTGTAAAATTCATTGCAAAAGTAAAATACCTTTACTTTAACACTTCTTCGGCAGTATATGCCATTCATGGCCTTGTTATGATTGGTTTTATCAAAAAAAAAAAAAAAATGGGAGGTGGAACTATATTTTTATAGCATTAATTTTAATGATGTATTGACCAAATATAGTAGAAATTTGTGACGAAGATATTGACCAAATATATATTAATGTGGTTTGAACAAGTTTGTATATTTTTGTTTGGTATGTTAGAAACTTATAGGATTGCTCCTACGAATGGAGTGGATTTTAGTACGGGGTAATAAATTGTTATGGTGTTAGTATATTTATTGATTATTGGTTTAGATGAGGGTTTTGGTAGTGTGTTTCCCTCGAGTTTGTTTGATTCTTAATTTTCTCTTTTTGTCGATTTTTTATTTATATTTATGTTCACCCTTATTTCTTAGTTTTCTCTCTTTAACTTGTTTTCTATGATTATGAGTTTTAACCACCTTCTAGTTATGGCCTTATGACCCAAGTGTTTCAAGTTCCTTGGAGTTTCTTTTCTTTTCTTATCAACTTTTCGTATCCATTGTATGCCCGACTTGTACATTAATAGGACCTTAATTTAAATTTAATAAGTCTATAAATATAAATGCATTTAGGATAATACCGGGTACATTTTTAAACTCGAATTGTAAGGAATCTATTTGTTTTAAGAGACGTGCCAACAATATAATTTAAATTTAAAGAAGAACATCTAATATTCATTTGTTGCATTGATTATATCATTGAAAGTATATGAGTTGGGACACTTATACTACATCGACTACCTATTAGATTGCATTACTTTTTTTGTCGATTGTCAAACTATTCAAATTCCTACGGTTTGAAAATTATAGAAAGATAACATAAGCCCCCATTAAATCCCTCCACTATTTATGGTTTTACAAGGTGTTATATGCATATTAGGGTTCCAAGGAAGGCTAGTTATTTTCTAATGACTTATGATGACTTCGGAAAAAATGAATGAATTTTTCGAGGCCCAAGAGAAGATGAACATGATCATCATAACAATTTGTAGTATTTGTTAATTCCCATAAAATATACTACTACAATTCCGGTTGTGCCATTATAGGAGTGCTATAATTTTTGTCAACCTATTTCATTTTATTAGATTTTTTAAAATAGGTTTCATCACATTATATTGACTTATTTTCTAATGTGTATTTCATATTATTTTGAAATTGTAAATAAATAATATTTTTACATATTTTTCAAACATTAAATAATTATTTCAAATTATCTTTATCTTCCTATAAAAAATTATATATATGTTTAATATTTATTAGTGCAAAATCCCTTTCCACATCAAAAAAGCCTCGGAGTGGAGGCATTATCCCCACATAGGTATCATCCCATAAAGAAATGGCATTTAGTTAAGTGGGCCACTATTACCCATTGTTTACTCCCACGCTATCACTCTCCTAAAGTCATTAGTTTAATAGCTTATGAATTTGGCTAACCTCACTTTAGTACTCAAGCTTTTATGGCATGACTAATATTCCCTTTCTTTGCATTGAAAGGAAAGAGTACAAATTTGTTTTTGCCCCACGCATGGGTTAATTCATAATTTTAATTTTAAAATATTTAAAATAATTGTTTCATAAAGGCTTGAGGGCAAGGTGCACTACAAGCACAAAGAGTTGGCTCAAGTTTGAATCACGGTCGACTCTTTATATGGCCCCTCTAAATTACTCTCTCTCTCTCTCTCTCTCTCTCTGTGTGTGTGTGTGTGTGTGTGTGTGTGTGTGTGTGTGTGTGTGTGTGTGTGTGTGTGTGTGTGTGTGTGTGTGTGTGTGTTGTGTGTGTGTGTTGTTAAACACTTTTGACCGAGCTTAAAATTGGAGGTTGAATGGGGTCCCACCCCTACGGGAAAGTAAAAAAGTTGGGGAACAAACATCCGAGAAAACAAAATTAAATGACTACGAATCGCATCAAGACAATCACTTAAAATAGTCAATATAGATCGATTACAAAACAAAGGTGAGATAAATAGAGGGCCTTGAAACAAGAAAAAAAAATTATTTCTAAAAATAAATCAGACCTTAGACAACGAGAGATCTCATGATGCAAGTCGGCATGGGGTCCACGACCACATAATTTCCCTCCAAGTTTACCAGAGGAACCAAGCTTGACAATCTTCGTGAGGAAGGTGAAAGAGGAGCTAGCTTGAAAATGAAGCCGAGGAAGCCCGAGGAGGGCGATAGGCTCGGTCAAAGCAAAGAGGTTGATCGAAGGGACATTGGAGGGCCCAAATCCTTTAGAACGACAAATGAAGTGCACAAAAATTAAAAGCTCACGCAGCATAGATTATTACAATGCTCCATTTCCTTTAGAATCCCAAAATCAACTTGCATGGAGGAGTCTAGTGCAACAACGTAAGAAAAATGAGAAGAAAGGCACACCTAATCTAGGGCATACTTGAGGACAACACGATGATGAGGATGAATGAAACGAAGAGAAATAGACATAATGAATACTTTTTAGGCTTTAATAGGAGTAGGTGGAAGACGAAGATGCTCACAATCTCAAAATTAACCCATGCGTGACCCAATTTCTTCGAGATAAGAAGGGTTGATGATCTTCTCAATTGCTTTCAAAGCCTTGGGAGGGAGCCCGCATGAAAAATATTATAGAGGCGATAGGTAGAAACATGGGAGAAGAAAACAACTTCTCGCTTTCTTCATGCAGATGAAGAATCAAAAAAATATAGGAGTGTCATGTTGCGAGAGGGACGAGGGAAATAGATGGAAAAATTAATTAAGACAACCACCGACTATCCTTTAAAAGGACCTCTCATGAAGAAAGAGAGATATCACTTGTGTGGAGAAAATCTATATTGATCATGATAAATTAAGGCCTCCATAAAATCCCATTCATCGCTTGCATGAGGATATAATGGAATCATTGATTTGTTAGGAGCCATAATTAGCGAGTGAATCCACCACGGTGTTGGTTTCCCTAAAAATATGTTGAATAATCCATTCCTCTACCAATGAAAACCAATGAAGGATTTGCATAATTAAGAAGTTCAACTTCCAGACTCAACTTTTCCCTTCTTGATGGCTTAAATGATGGCTTGGGAGTCACCTTGAAGAGAAGTTTGGAATAGCTGAGATGAACAACCATTTTGATTCCGAAAAGAAGAGATTTCACCTCCGCATGAAGTTGCAGTGGCCACATAAGATTGAAGGATCCAATTTTTACCAAATTACCATTCTCATCCCTTAAAATACACCCTATCCCCGATTTTCCTGGATTTCCTTTAGAGGCCTCGTCGAAGTTGAATTTGTAGAAACTAGTGGGAGGGATCCATTTAGCTTTTTTCCTTTGAATGATTTTTACACTTTAGAAAGGCCTCTTTTTAGATAGCTCCAGACGAAGGAATGTGAATGAGAAGCCATGTTTTCCAAATTTGAGTCCTCTGCTAGAGAAATTGAAGAGGTTTTGCAATTCAAGTGACATTTTCTGAAATGGAAACCTCCAATTTATTTAGAAAGTCAGAATGTCGATGAATCATCTCTGAAAATCATTAGGTTGCGTTCCCACCAAAGGTGCCATAAGAGCAAGAGGGGACCACATATCCAAGTTGAACTCAAGGTGGATCCAATGCAAGAATTAGGCCAAGACGAGATGGTGGTAGAAATGGATTCAGCTGGAACCCATGCAAGATTAAGATGATTGCAAAGCCAATAACAACACCGGGAGGAAAAAGGACAATGTATTAATAGATTATTGCTATCTTCTTTGGCATTACAACAAAGAACGTGCAGTGGGTGGGACCGACATAGCCCCATTTTTTCCTACGTTTTTGTGAGTGAGTTTTTCCTTTAAAAATAATCCAGCAAAAAGCACCAGCTTTGGGGAGGAAAGCGGGTCCCAACATCTAGACCAAGAAGGAGAGGCCAAATCAGCACAACGACAAAGCTCCTGATATCTAAATTTCACGGAATACAAACCGATTTTAGAGCCCAACCAAATAATTTCCTCTAATGGATGGTAGCAACTTCCCAATTATTTAATTCAGCTCTATAGATAGATTTGGAAGCTTTAGAGTAGTTCATATTAGATATATCTTTCCAAGAGAGAGAAGGAGAACCATCATAGGATGAAAGACCATAATCCTTGACAAGATAACCCCGGGAGTCTTGAGTGATATTGCAAACTTCAGCTAGTTCGGGATCTCGGCCGAGAGGGAGAAGCAATTCCAAGAATCTTCCCAATTTGGCATAAGCACCATTGCTAATTATTCATGAGACAAGATTGGAAAAAATATATCTACAAGAGGAGAACAAATTCCATTTATGCGACCCCTTAGGAAATTTAGCAATGAGATAAAATGTGATGAGGAGGATTGTTACCCAATTTTTTTTTTCAAGATTTGGTTTAAAAAGGTACTAGGATTAGATAACAAGTTCCATACATGCTTGCCCCCAAGGCTTTGTTTTGAAGACTGAAATCAAATATTCCAGCACCATTAATAGATTTAGGGGTTTAAAAAGATTCCAATCAACCAAGTGATCTTTTTCTCATCGAAGAACCTTGCCAAAGGAAGGAACAAAGAATTTTTTTAATCTTCAAAAGAACCATTCTTAAAACACAAAGAACATAACACATATAAATGGGAATAACACCGAGCACGGATCGAATGAGCGAGAATGCAACCAACTAACGTGAGTCATTTTCCCTTCCAAGAGCTAAGACATTTTTCAATGGAAGAGACCAAATTATCCCATAGAGATGAGCGACACTACCTCACAAAGGGATATGGGGAAGAGAACCGATCTCAAAAATGAGAACATTATGTATACACCTCTACAATTGGAGGGAAGTGTTTGAAAAAAAGATCACTAACTTAAGAAAGTTAATGACTTGACCAACAACTTTAGTGTAGAGATCCAAAATATCCTTAAAAGAATTGGCTTCATTCATGGAGGAAACACTAAATAGAAAGGTGTCATCGGTGAATTGGTGATGAAAAATAGTGGAAGTAGCATCAACAACCAATAATCCACAAATATCACCTCAAACTTTGACGGCTTTAATGGATCTATTGAGAGCTTCCACTACCAACAGAATAGGTAGGAGGTAAGAGGATTCCCTTGTGAGATCCCACGATTGTTTTAAAAACTCCTTGATTGAATTGTTACTTTGGTTGTCAAATTAGGACTTTAATGAAAGCAACAGTCAGGGGACAGAAAGTCCCTCCTCTTTAATGGGTGAGGTGCCCTTATTAAAAGCAAGCAACAAAACTATTTACAAATGTACAACCTGTCTACTCGATATCATGAATGTTTTTATGCGAGAGATTGATGATCAATACAAAAGAAACAAGAACTAAGGGAGGAAAAGGTAGAACATAACAACATTCCCAGGAAATATAGATAGCAAAATAATTCCTTATAAATGTTGAGAAAATGTGATATATAGAACAAAATCATTCACATTTAAACAATCAGATATAATTTCATAGACACAAAGTTCCAGAAATAACATCCATAAGAATACAAAGCTTCTTAATGCAATAGATAATGATTCACAAACTTTCAGACATACAAGGGAGAATAAAATGATGCAGATGGAAATAGGAAGGGAAATCTTTTATATTGATAGCTTTAAGTTCTTTTACACTTTCAAAAATTATCAGAGTTCCATCCCCTTGGAATGGTGAGGAGAGCTCAATATATAGCTTACAAAGTGGTTACATTTGGTAACCGTTTCTTTTAACCAAAATATTAATTAAGGAAATGCACAATACAAAGTCCTTAATTAAATTACAAGGAGATCGACACTAAAAATAGAAGAAGAGAATGGAGAGCCAAAAGTAGAGACATCCGATTATGGCTGAGGAGGGCCCACTAATTTGAGGATTCGATGCCTAAATCTTTTCAATGCTTCTGCTATCTCCATGCCTCTTGGAATTGTTGTGTTGGAAGTAGCATGTGTCCACGTGCCTAGACATTTCTCCATATCTTTATCAAACTCAATATGCTCCAGATATTCTTTATTAGCCTCAACAATAGCTGAATGAAGAGAACAAATGTCTTTCATCTTCTCCTTAGTAAATGACTCTTCTTTGAACAAATCACCCTTGAAAAAGGTTCTAAACTGAGCCTTGATTTCTTGAAGAGAGAAGGAAACACCTATAGTTTCATCCTGAAGATGGCAGTGGATATCTTTGAAGGCAGATAAAACACAAGTTTTAAAGGACTCCCCTTTTTGCCACACATTCCTCAATTCTCCCAATGCTTCCTCCAGAACCTTTATCTTCCACTCAATCTTTGAAGATCCATTTCCTTGACAAGTTATTCTTGGCATCATCAAACAAATTGTTGGCCAACATCTTCTCATTAGTTTGGCCCATTAGACGGAGGTCTACAATACATCCACTCCAGACCTTCAACTCCTTGTCCATGGCTTTGATTGAGGAAGTGAGTTTCTGCTGCAAATTGATCACCTTCTCATTGGTTTTGAAGGCTTCCTCAATGAAATTCAAACCTGTTATAGTCATATCATCCACCATGGCCTCAACAACCTTCCCATAAGTAGAATACTTATGTATGTCTTTGATGCTTTGAACCTCATCTTGACTGAGAACCATGGGAGGTGGGAGAGTAGCCAATGGAGTTGGATCCAAAACTTTATCTTTTGTCAATAATGATCTGATAAAGTTGGAAAGAACTTGGTTCTGTTCTTCCAACTACTCCATGGTTTGCTTGCCTTTCTCAACCCATTCAATAACCTTAGTGATAGTTTCCCAAAGGTTATGAACCTCACTCTCAGGTGTAGATTCTCCCAGTGGAATCTGGAAAGCTCCAAGTCAGAGATCAAAATATCCTTCTCCTCTTTATCCACCCTAGGTTTGGAAACCTCTAGAAACTGCTGACCTTGAGCATCAGATACCAACCTTGAAGTAGTCTTTGCTTTCTTTCTTGGAGGAGGAGGGGTAGTACCAAGCAGAGCTGCCACAACATCAAAATCAGGCCCGGTTAAGTGGGAAGAAGACTTTCTTTCCTGTTGTCTCTACTAGGGCCACACCCGAAAAGGAAGAAGCAAAAACAAAGGAGACAGGGTCCGAGTGCAAGAGAACTCATGCACTCGAGTTTGAACCACTTGTTGCCTCCAAAGTGGGGAAGTGCATGGAACCTCAAGAATTTCCTTTGCAGAGGAGTCTGTTAAACTTGGAGGTTCAGTTCTTGATCTTTCCTTCTCCATCTCAGCAGTGGTTCCAGGGTTTCTTCTAGTTCTGTCATCTCATCATCCTCATTCTCACTTAGAAAAATAATGTTCTCTGGCCCAACAGAAATTCTGAGTGCTCCAGAAGAGTCTCTTCCTCGATTGGTTCTTGCTTAACCTCTTTGACCTTCTTCTGATACACTTGAGTGGAAGGAGTAGAAAATTTAGGCTCTTTCATCGAGGAAGGAGGAGTTTTCTCAAGTACCTCAGTACTGGGCATATGTACTTCCTTCCCAGGTGTGGAAGTTTCTCTTGAAGAAGATCTACCCTGGCTCCTCCTGAATTCATGAACTTTTCTGTCAAACCAAACCTTAGTTCTGATGATGACAGGGGCAATTATCTCACTCAAATCATCTCTCTCCTTCACATACCAATCCAGGGTTTCTAGAGGGTGTGCTTGGTGTCCCTAGATTTCATCCTGAAATCTAAGAGTACCCTATCCAAAAAATTTCATAGTTTTAAAATAATGGGTCGTTTTGTGTTTTTATTGCGAGAAAGTTTGTTCCTATATTATGTCAAGATATTCCCAAGGAGCCATATTAGCCATTTTAGCCAAATATCCCAGGATGCCTAAAATTGTTAAATTATGCGTTGGGATTTACTGCCAGAAATTTTTATTTAATAATTTTGAGCCCCGTTTGAGGTAAGTTGTGCTCGGATTTAACCCTGTTGTGATCGTACATATCATTATTCCCATATACCAGTATGGTTTTAACCAGAAATGAATCATGGGCTTTATTTGTGACTTCTGAAACTTTTTGTGTTTTTGTGTTTTCCGTTTCATTTTACTGAAATTTATCCGGATCAATTCCTTTGCCGGTTTGGCCTGATTCTTGGCCTGGAGTATTTGGAGATCACATACGCACGTTGTGCCAGAAGGAATTCGCCATCGGAGGTCTGGTTCTCTTGGAAAAGACGAAGTCGTGCACCAAAAAGCCTCTTACTTTTGGGTTGGTTGCATATTTGAAAAAGAGGGTTTGAAGTGGATCATGGGATTCTTGAAAGCAGCAAGCAAGTGGGAATTTTGTACATGCATAGGCAGGTACTTTTTCCCATGGGAGCAATGCCACTTAAGTCACAATGGGAAAATTAGAGGCAACATGCAAGCGGGAATTTCTTACCTGCCTTGCAGGGTAAAAATTCCCATTGTGGAATAAAAGAAAAAATCACTTAAGTGAATCATGGGATTTTATTGCCTGCCTTGCAGGGTAAATAATCCCATTATGAAAGTCAAATGACTTAAGTGAATCATGGGATTTTTAGGGCTGCCTTGCAGGGTAAATAATCCCATTGTCATGTGACTTTTAAAAATAGAAATCCTTTATGTCAAAAAGTGTGACCCCTTTAGGGAAAGAAAGGCAGCCTTAAATTAATTAATTTAATTAATTTCTCTTCCAATTTTGGCGCCTAGGCTTGTGGAAAAGTCAACAGTAAATGGACAAAAGGAGGTTGAAATAGATTGTTATAAAATTAAATAAATAATATTTATTTAATGCATCTTTATGTCAAAAAGTGTGCCCCATTTGGGAGAGAAATAATACTTTTTAAAGTATTAAATGAATTAATTAATTCCTATTTTCAGTGGCTAAGGTCAAAGCATATTGTGAGGCTTGAGTTAACTGAAACAGTCTAAAATTAAATAAATTTAATTTATTTAATGGCAACCATGAGCATGCACAAAATAGGCACCCCATTTGAAGAGTAAAACTTATTAATTAATTAATTAATTAATTAATTGCCGAGAATATGAAAGGCATTAATTAATTATAAAATCATGAGGATTATATAAGCAGGGGCTGCGATAAAGATGAATTAATTAATTCACAAGTAGATAAGTGCAGCCCAAACAAAAAGTGCGCCCCATTTGGAGATTACTTTTGCTCAAAAGAAGGTGTAATTAATGCTAAAAGCTTCTAGAATTGGCGCACAGGTTGAAGGAGGTTGATTTGTGTCTGGATAATTGTTTGCATAAGTGATATAGGTGCTCAGGAATTCATTACAGGTGCTTTTATAAGAGAAAGGGAGCTTAAATCAATGTCCAATACATTGAACATATCCTCTAAATTTGAAGAATTATCTAGATCTACACCGGTTGTGAAGAATTCCGGCCGAATAAAGAGGAAAAGAATTATTCAGAAAAAGATTGCTCCAGCCATGGCAAAGCGGGATGAAAGAGAAAGCTCAGCGGAATCATGCGTAGCTTCTAGATTTGCTGAAGTCAATAGGCCCAGATCCAGATCCAGATCTCATAATTGCAAAAGCTTCCGACAAAGGCTTCATCCTCTTGTTTCGAACACAACCCGTGAAGAAGTCAGTGTGTGGAAAATTCCTTCTAGGATCTTGTGCATGTGCTTCCAATCTTCCAGTTGAAGCCTTCATTGAAGTTGCATTCACCCGGAGTGCTTTCAAATTTTTAATTGCTCATATGCAATTAAAAATAAAAATGATGAGTTATTTACGACAAACATTGCACTGATGCATGTACTGGAGAAGAACTACAAAAGCTTCAAGGATAAGAAGGAAGACATGTCAAAGGCAATACCCGCAAGCAAATCACAGTCACTTGCTTCCAGATCCAGCCGCTTCCAGATCCAGCCGCTTCCAAATTTTGCTTTGAGATCCATTTGAATCATTTGCATACAGAATATGAAAAAGGACAAGACTACAACTTTCCTCTTTCTTCTTCTTTCTCTTATTTCCTCCAACAAAATAATTGAGCGATCAATTAAATTATACAACTTAAGTGATTGGTTTAAAATCCATTACTTGAAGAAGTCAACTACTTGGAGATAGGTGGCAGACGTGCAAAATAGAAGGTTCTATTTTCAGTTGTAAATCATGCATGTCATGCAAAGAGGAATTCCAGGAGGGAGATTGCCAGTTGTTTCCTTTCCCACTTCCACATGTGCCAGTTCAACTAAAAGCTTCCACTTATAATTGCCCTCTACATTCTATAAGTAGAGGAAGAACCTACAAGTTAAAGGATGAGAATTTGTAAGCATCATTCTTGTGTTCCAGGACTTTGTCTTTGAAACCCCGAAAGTCACTTGAAGCAAAGGAATATAAAGGAGCAGAGTTTTCGAGAACTTTGTGTCACAGTGCAATTTGTTTCTAGCTTTCTATCTTTGATCTTCTAATAGACTTTGTGTTATTTTAGATCTAGATCTGAAGTGCCTTTGCTTATAATTATGTGCGTTAATATCTATTGGTTTCTTTTATGTGCATGCAATCAACTCTGTTATCTATTGATTGGGATGCACATCTTCCTCATTTCTTCCCTGTGTTTTACTATTTTCTTCCTCTATAAATATTTCCTTTCTTAAACAGTTGCTTACTTGCTGCAGAACTATACAGTTATGGTTCATGAGGTGAATAGTTAAAGTAAAACCCCATATAGATACTAGCATATTTTAATTGACAAATATGACATGGGAGCCTCACCGGTAAATGAGGGAGATTTATCTCATGATTGCCTAGGTTTTCAGCTATGCAAAAAATCTAGCCAACAGTTTTTGGCGACTCCACTGGGAACAACTATCTTTGCAGATCAAAGCTTATCTCTTGCAGATCAGAGTGTTTCCCATTCAACTTTCAACCTAGCTGAACGTCCATTCACCCGATCTGTGAAGGCATAAGGAAGGACTGATCATTTCTAGCGATTGCAGGGGCAATTCAATTTCAATCATCCTCCTCAAGTTAGAAGTCGTAGATCCAATCTTTCACCAGGAAGAAGAGTGCAAACACATCCAGATCTAGATCATCTTCAGCATAATCCGGCTGTTGGAATTATCTATCAAGTCTACTCTCGGAGAAGACGTGCCCATTCATTATCTTTGAACCGGAACCCACCGCGGCTCGTTCTATGGGGTGCAGCCTTTGGACCTCTAAATCTGACTCCTCCTATGCATGATCTACCTAAAGGGATGAGAAAGAATTTTCCAAAATTCTTTGGAGATGGCAAGTAGAATCCAGATGCCCACTTGGCTACGTTTTCATATCCTGTGGAGTGCTTGCAGTCGAACATGAAGATGTATCTGTCAAACTCTTCATAGAGACTCTCCATGACTTGGCTAGAGAATGGTTCTACCAGCTAGCTCTTGGCACCATAACCAACTGGGCTACTATGCGAGATGCATTCCTGAAAAGATTCAAACCAGCTGAAGATTCCAATGTACCTTGATAACTCAACTCACTCAATTGAAGAAGGAGCCACATGAGCACATGCGGGATTTTATTGCAAAATTCCAAAGATTACTATACAAAATTCTGACTTCTGCTTCTCTGAATGACGAGAATCAAAAGGTATTCTTCATCAATGCTTTGCTTCTTGAAGTAAGCTATCAATTGCAAAGAGCATGTCTTGCTGATTTGTTAACACTCAAAACATGGTGGTTAAGATTGAAGATGACCTCATCATGGCTGGAAAGATAAAGAGCAACACTTCTAGAGTTGAAAGTTCATCCTCTGCTACTACTTCTGATTCATTACTGCAAAAGTTAGCAAATGAGATGTCGCAGATAAAGAAACAAATGGCTCAAGGCAACAATATTGCCCCTGCTCGGAATTTCAACAACAACAACCGGAACCGCATTGTTGGTTCCCAAAGATTAGCAATTGAAGCTGCTCCCAGAAATAACGTGGAGATGAATGAAGAAGACCAAGAAGCTGATGCTGATCAGCTCGAGGATGATGATTTTGTAGGTCCTACCGATGACTCCAACATTAATTACCTAAACTAAAAATCTGAACATGACGATGAGAAGCTGCATGAAGATGATCATGGTCATGCATATGTAGTGTTTACACAATCACAAACTCACCAAGTTGAGGCATTAGCTGACGAACAAAGAAGGGGCAGCCCTTTACCTTCTTCTTTAGCTCCTAGAGATAAGAATGCGAGTTCTTCATTTCAACCATAGAAATAAGCTCAGGTATCTATAACTTCTTTTGACATTATTGATCATGCCAAGAAAACCAGAGTTCAAATGTCAGAAGCTGAATACCTGAGAGCCTTTCCTGAGCAATTAAATAGGCTAGTCAAATATGTGCAATCACCATGACAATCCAATACATCAAAAGGCCTTTTGCCTAAGCCCAAATTTACTCCTCCCCAAAACAGCACTGCAGTTGTTAAATCCTCATTATCTTCTGAAAGAGTAGAACCTTTATATGTCTCCTTATTGCTTAATGGTTTCAAGTTAAGAAATTGCATTCTAGATTCAGGTGCTTCTGACAATGTCATGCCAGCTGAATTTGTAGATGCTCTTGGGCTTACCTTGACAAAGACCATAAAAATGTGCTACTCCATAGAGAGACAAGTCCCTTTAATCAAAAAAAGCATAGATGCACAAGTTATTTTGGCACCCTTTCCTAACAAAAGATTAAATATGACCATTCTAGTTGCATATATTCTTGTCTTCTATGAGCTGTCTTTGAGCAAAAACTTCGCAAAGATCTAGAAGGAGAAGTAAAGATGGATTGGTCTTGTGCTCATATTCCTATCAAGGGGATTAATCAAAAGTTGGAGCCGAAAAGAAGTCCAAGTACACGGTTACAAAATCTGAGGATCCTAGATCTCAAATTCTTTTTCAAGAATCTGACCGTGGGGTCTATTTCTTGGAAATGGATAAAGATGTTCCAGAGCCAGAACTTCGACGAGCCAGAGCCAACAAAAGAAGAAGAAAAAGTTTGGACGCTGGAGTTTAAAGGCACATGTTGTTCTTTTGGATCAGGAGCCGACGTTCTACTAATATCTCCAGATCATGAGATATTTCCATACTCCCACAAGCTGATGTTCGAGAACACCAATCATATGGCGAGTATGAAGCATTGCTTCTAGGAATGGAGCAAGCTAAAAAGAAAGGAGTAAAACTCCTCAAAGCCCAAGGAGATGTTGAACTTTTAGTAAAGCAAATTTGAGGGCAAAGTCAAATCAAAAGAGATAAGCTAGAGCATTACAGAGATAGAGTACTTTCTGTCACATTCGATTTTGCAGCCTTCTCTATTGACTTGATTCCAATAAATCAAAACTCCAAGGAAGATTCTTTGGCATCATGGCTGTACTATTGAATCTGGATAGACCACCTTCCATATTCAAACAAGGAAACTATAAAGTGGAGATGATCTGCACCCCAAAGTCCCTGATAATGTTGAACAATGGTAGACTTTCAATGAGGACAAACAAACATCTACATTTCTGGAACAAGACAACTTTGATAGAATGTACATTGAAGGGATTAAATCACCACCACAACAAACAATCACAGAGAAAAACTGATCCAAGTAATGGTGATAGTAGTGGAGCAATCCGACCAAAAGGTAACAAAATCCCTAAGGGTTTGGTTTCCTTAGTGGAGACTTTCAACAAACATGATTAGTACCTGAAGAAGAACAAAGAATATGGTGATAGTTCTTCCTCGAAATGTAGTTTGGTAAATCACGGGAATGAGAGAAGTTGATGCAGACTTACCCACCGTAGAGAGAAGAAAGGATGAGCCACCACCAGATGAAGTTGATAAGGACTTGCCCAAAGTATTTGACAAGAAGGCCAGAGAAAGGAAGTTCAAGATCAGAGATTGGGTACTCTGGTGGGACATGAGACATGAACCGACCGATTCACTCTAGAAAGGGCCCTTCATGATTAAAAGACTGCAGGAATGGATATTTTCTTCCTTGCCTACCGGGATGGAATTGAGTTACCATTGCCTTTCAACGGGAAACATCTGAAGCTGTTCAAGAACTGAGATATGGGGTAAAACCTGTATGTATATAAATAAAACTTTGATTGTTTTCTCCATGTTTTTTTGTGTTGTGTCATTTTTGTTTGCACGACCCCAGCCCAATGGACAAGACACGAAACCGAGATGATGAGATCTCATCTTTTCCCTTGTCATTCGAGCGACAGAAACTCATGTCCACAGACGAGCCGACTAGTGTTCCCAGATTTCATCATGAAATATGAGACTACCCTATCCAAAAAAAAATCATACTTTTAAAATAATGGGTTGTTTTGTGTTTTTATTGCCAAAAAGTTCTGTATTGTGTCAAGATATTCCCAAGGAGCCATATTAGCCATTTTCGCCAAATACCTAGATGCCTAAAATTGTTAAATTTTGTCGTCTGGGATTTGCCTGTGGGAAATTTGTATTTAATTATTTTGAGCCCCGTTTGAGGCAAATTGTGCTCCAGTTTAACCCTCACAGTGATTGTACATATAATTATTCCCATATACCAATAGGATTTTTAACCGTGAATGAATCTTGGGCTTTATTTGTGACTTCCGCAACTTTTTGTGTTATTTGTGTTTTCCCGTTTCGTTTTCTATAAAATTTCTCTAGATCAATTGCTTTTCCAGTTTGGCTTGATTCTTGGTCTGGAGTATCTGGAGATCACATACGCACATTGTCCCATAAGGAATTCACCATCGGAGGTCTGATTCTCTTGGAAAAGATGAAGTTGTGCACCAAAAATCCTCATCTGGGTTGGCCGCATATTTGGAAAAAGAGGGTTTGAAGTGGATCATGGGATTCTTGGAAGCAGCAGGCAGGTGGGAATTTTGTACCTACCTAGCAGGGTACTTTTTCCCATGGGAGCAACGCCACTTAAGTCACAATGGGAAAATTAGAGGCAGCAGGCAAGCGGGAATTTCTTACCTGCCTTGCAGGGTAAAAATTCCCATTGTGGAATAAAAGAAAAAATCACTTAAGTGAATCATGGGATTTTATTGCCTGCCTTACAGGATAAATAATCCCATTATGAAAGTAAATGAATCAAGTGAATCATGAGATTTTTAGGGCTGCCTTGCACGGTAAATAATCCCATTGTCATGTGACTTTTAAAAATAGAAATCTTTTATGTCAAAAAGTACGACCCCTTTAGGGAAAGAAATGCAGCCTTAAATTAATTAATTTAATTAATTTCTCTTCCAATTTGGCGCCTGTGCTTGTGGAAAAGTCAATAAAGTAAATGGACAAAAGGAGGTTAGAAATAGATGCTTTCTAAAATTAAATAAATAATATTTATTTAATGCATCCCCTTTATGTCAAAAAGTGCGCCCCATTTGGGAGAGAAATAATACTTTTAAAGTATTAAATGAATTAATTAATTCCTATTTTCAGTGGCTAAGGTCAAAGCATACCGTGAGGCTTGAGTTAATCTGAAACAAGTCTAAAATTACATAAATTTAATTTATTTAATAGCAACCATGAGCATGCACAAAATAGGCACCCCATTTGAAGAGTAAAACTTATTAATTAATTAATTAATTGTCAGGAATAGGAAAGGCATTAATTAATTATAGAATCATGAGGATTATATAAGCAGGGGCTACCATAAGGATGAATTAATTAATTCACAAGCAGAGAAGTGCAGCCCAAACAAAAAGTGCACCCCATTTGGAGAGGATTTTTTCGTAAGAAGGTGTAATTAATGCTAAAAGCTTCTAGAATCGGCGCCTGGAGTTGAAGGAGGTTGATTTGTGTCTGGATAATTGTTTGCATAAGTGACACAGGTGCTCAGGAATTTATTACAGGTGCTTTTATAAGAGAAAGGGAGCTTAAATCAATGTCCAATACATTGAACATATCCTCCGAATTTGAAGAATTATCCAGATCTGCACCGATTGTGAAGAATTCCGACTGAATAAAGAGGAAAAGAATTGTTCAAACAAAGATTGCTCCAACCATGGCAAAGCGGGATGAAAGAGAAAGCTCAACAAAATCATGCGTAGCTTCTAGATTTGTTGAAGTCAATAGGCCCAGATCTAGATCTAGATCTCATAATTGCAAAAGCTTCCGGCACAAAGGCTTCATCCTCTTGTTTTGAATGCAGCCCGTGAAGAAGTCAGTGCGTGGAAAATTCCTTCCAGGATCTTGTGCATGTGCTTCCAATCTTCCAGTTGAAGCCTTCATTGAAGTTGCATTCACCCGGAGTGCTTTCCAGAATTTTTAATTGCTCATATGCAATTAAAAATAAAAATGATGAGTTATTTACGGTGAACATTGCACTGATGCATGTACTGGAGAAGAACTGCAAAATCTTCAAGGATAAGAAGGAAGACATGTCAAAGGAAGTATAGAGGTCTCCAAAGGTGACAGATGCTCGTGCCCTTGAAACTTGATCTTCATTTTTACAGTGCACAGAGGAACGGCCTTCAAAGAACAGATTCACGATAAAAATGCAAAGGGATATAGGAAGATGAACAAATGACTCAATTGCAAGAATGCGGGCAAGAAATAGCAAGCAAGCAATGTGACAAATGCATAGATGGTGGTCCCTTTAAATAACCGTTCAGGAGAGAGAAGATCATAAATGTGCATTAAATACACCTTGTATTGACTCAAAAAGGTGAAATGTGGGGAAAAGCGAAAAAAATGGCCCGGACGGTCCATGGGACATTGGGACATGTGGGACGCGAAAAGCCGATGCGCCCCAAAAGAGCACTGGGCGGTCCACGGACACAAAAACGTGAAGGACGCGAAGAACCGATGCGAGGAATCGAGGAACAAGAAGCCCGGGTGAACCTGGGATAGATGGGCCAAAAAGCGCGAAAAGTTGACAAAACAAGAACTTGCGGGAAAATCGACCAATCGGCAAACAAAGGCCCGCTGGAACTTGGGACATGAGGGACAAAAATGTCTGACAAACTGCAAGTTACTAAAATGACTCCAAACAAATGAAATTTCACCATCTCTTCGAATTTCCAACTTTACCAAAACACTTCCAAAGGGTTCCAACTCAAAATTTTCAACTTTCAAAAGGGGGTAATTTTAAGCGGACAACATAACCAAAACAGAGAAATGAGGGATGGTGTAACACTCTGATTTTGTAAGTTATCTTGGTGAATATTTTTCATACTATTATAACTGCTGAAATGAAGGCAAACATGTTAAGATATATTCTGATCTTAAGAGAATGTGTTGCTAACTTGGATTCTTGCATGCTGTAATTTATTGCATAGGACAGCAGTTATTGTGCTTGTGTGTTTGCTGATGTGACGACAAATTGTCGTATACTTGCTAAACTCTCTTTGCTGATTGACAACACACCTTGAATCAATTTCATTGATCCAAAGTATGCTGTGGTCTTCTTGTGATTTCTGTGTCGATTTACTCTTTAACCGAACCTGAGGATGATATAAATGTGCAGAGACTTTGATTGCGGTATGAGTAGGCCGGGCGTAAATGCCAACGACAAAGGTTCGATTCTTGAACCCTGTACTGTCGAACTTAAGACCTCGTGAGACAGGAAGCGTCTGGACACGGGTGGCTTTGGCATGTGAAACAAAGGACGAAACGTCCTGCACAGCATTGACGTGAGTGTCAGTTGGAAGACTGGGTGAAGGTTGGTTAGTGTTAGTGGTTAGAAGGAATTAAATCCTAAGCTAATCCTAAGTTCTAACATACATCCTAAACTACTATCCTAAGTGGATTTTTAAATTACAAAAAAAAGGGAAATAAACCTAAGTCCTAATAACCTAAAACTAAACTATGACCTAGGTTGAATACTAATAAACATCCTAAACTAATCCTAACCTAAAGGGGACGCGCAGACCCTTGGAGGGAGAGGATAAGGATGAAGGGGTATTCAATGGCATTAAATGGGGAGTCCATACGTGGACAGCGCCAGTTTGGCGGGGGCAGGTAAGTGGCGGAGGTATTTAGTTGGACATGGAGCTAAATTTGGTTTTGCATGTGAAATTCAAAATTTGGAATTCGCCAACTCAAGTTGGCAGTGGCGTGGAAATTTGGAAAAAGGCAGAGCCTTTAATGCATTAAATGTTCTTGGTCCTCGCGACCAGCTCGCCTTGGAAGGCGTAGGAGGGAAATGTTGATTGTTATTGTGTCGATTTGGATTTGGTGAAGTTGCTCTGCATTTGGTTTTTTTTTGGTTCAGTCGAACCAGTTTCTTTGGATTTATCACTGTTCTTGGAAGATTTGGAGGCTGTTGCTGAGCCTGAAGAGGAAAGGAATTGTTGGAAAGCTCGTGTTGTCGCCGAGGAAGGAAATATCTTCGGCAAACGCAGTTTTCTTCGAGTTTTGGAAAAGAAATTGCAGGCATGTTAAGCCCTTCTCTTTAAAAATACTTGCTTTGTTTAAACGTCTCATTAAAACAACCCTGCTCTTGGGTTTTGGGTTTATGTGATTGTTGTCATGTTGATACGATTTGGATTTAGTCGATTCTTGCTGTCATTTTTGGAAATGATAGGTAAATTCGTTTCTGGTTGTTATGCTTTGATTTGTCTTTGCATGAATCGAGTTGGAATATGAACTTGTTGTATTGGTTGTTGATGGTACTTGGGAATTCGAGATGGGTTTTTCTCTGCTTAAGTGTTATATAAAGAACTGGCAGACTGTGTGGGTTGTTTTCACTGCTGTGCGAATGTTCTTTTGTTATATGGTCTTTTGTGATAAAATTGTACAGGATGTACGAGTTGCATGATGTTGTTTCTATACTGAAATTTCTCTTAGAGGAAATAAAACTTTTCTCTTCCTTCTTCTGTTTCGGGATTAGAAGGAGATAGCATTTTTGTATTTTAAAGGAATTGGCATTAGAGTTTTATCTGAGTATTGCGAACTCGGTTAGAAGGATATGCTAGTAATACAATTATTGTTGTGCTTCTTCTTTTATGAAAATAGACGAATACGATTGAGTATTCGTGGGAGCTGGAAAAGAAATAGTTTTTCCTTCTGCACTTATAATGAATTATATTGTTTTTCTTGCTGAGGAAGTAGGATGATTGGTTGTGGTTATTGATGTTGTTTGGTCTACCGTTCGGACTGTAGACACGATTAAAAAAATCTTGGCTTTGCATTCCTGAGCAATGAATGAATATTTATGTACTGTACTTCTTCTTGCCTTGGAGGAAAGATGATTGTTATGTCTTATTTTGAGGCGGTTTGATCTTACGGCTCGGACTGTAGTCGTGAAAACAAGCTTGACTTGTATTCTGTGCATTAAATAAATCATGTTGATTCTTGCTGAGGGGGTTAGATGATTGTTGTGTTTCATTGATCTTGTTCGACCTTTTAGTTCGGGCTGTCTTTGTGAAAACATTTTTACTTTGGATTGCTGTGCAAGGAAGAAATTTGCATGGGGTATTCATTGTTTATGTTATATTAAATTTAAACGGTTCAGACTATGTGAGTTGCTGTTCATTATGAACGATTGTTCAACTGTCATTACGAATTGAACTGTCCTGGTAAGGTAAACACGAAATGGGGTGTTTTAATTCCTTGTAGAAGTTGATTGTCTCTTACTGAAATTATAGGGAAACAAATTCTTCTTCTTCTGCTGTTTTTGATTCAAATGAAACAGTAATTTGGTTTTGATGAACGTTTTAAGTTCAATTTGACAAAAAAATTACAGTGGCATTTAGATGGTTTCCTGAGTACTGTTATTTTCTGTACAAACGGAATTTGAATGTTTCGTGTGGTCTTCTGATCTTTGCACTGACATTCAAGGAAAAATGAAATCGGCATGAATAATTCTTGTTGAGTTGAAGAAAATGATTGTTTCTTATTTGAGTAGTTAAAGGAACGAATTCTTCTCTTTTAGGCTTTTGAATTCTGGAAATAGCATTATGATTGGTCTTGCTGTAGGTAACAGCCATGAATAAATTTCATCTTGAACTGTATGCGTTCATGGAAATAGAAAATCATGTGATTAATTGATTGCATGATTGTATAACTGTTTATCTGGTTTAAAATACAGTGAAGAAAGTATGGGCTCTTCTAGTACAGTAAATACATAGTATGCATCCTTATACTATTTGATCTATGATAAATACGATGTTGTACTAACCTGTTTTGGATATTCATATGAGCCTGATTTAAATGAAGTATGGATAAGGACGATAAATTCTTCCTTGTTTTCATTTAAAGTTGATTATGAATGAAATTACTCTTGCTGCCGGAAAGTGAATTCTGAATGGATTTTGTAAGTTTCACTCTGAACTGTTATCTTGATTGTGTCTCGTTTGGATTCAATTTTGGGACAGTCATGAGGAAAGAAATAGGGATATGGATGAATGACTTGGAAAAATGATCTTTTCTTCTTTCATTCAGTTGGAAATCTGTAATTCGTTAATAATGAATCTTGTAGTGCTTAGATATGAGCAACTATCTGCATTGTTGTTCACTTTCTCGTCTGTGCTTGATTGCTTGGAATCTAATATGATGCATGAACTGAAAGGAAAGTAATGGGTTTACGTTTCAGTTAGTTTTAACCTTTGCATTTATTATTAATGAAAGGTGTGGAAAGGATAACAGTATTTTATATCAGCAGTATGCTACTTGTATTCCTAACCTTACAAATATTGTAATTTGGAACTTGTAACGGTTATGTGGAAAATGGGACAGCAGCTCTTTGGCTGATTGTGATGGTATTTTGATGGTTCAGTTGTTATGCTGATCATTCTTTGGTGCCTATTTCTTGATTGATGTCTTACTGTCGTTTCATAAAAGCAGGGTTCTTTTATTGAGACAGTTAATTGAAGCACCTCATTTTAATGACAAGTGCTTAATATGCTCAGTTCATTGAACTGACCCGTGCAAATAATTTTGCAGATGGAATTTGATTAGAATGAAGACATGGCTGTTTTCTGATGCTTCTTGATTGGTTGAAGATGAATTGTATTTGTTTACTTTTATTCCTCTTCGAGGAATTAAGAAAAGAAGAAAGTATATTCTTCCATCTATGAGTTGTAATGATGTTTTATGTAAACAATGCCCATTCAGTGGGATTGGCAAATGTATGGATTATGACATGAATTGATGAATACAAATACAAGTGTGATATTTTAATGACTATATCAGTTGATATTGATGATTAAATTGGAAACATAATGTTATTCCTGATTTGGATTTATTTAATTGTCCGTGGATGGATGCTAAATGGGAATTGATATCTATTCTTACCTTATTACAACTTTAAGTTGAAATGCGCAATTAGATCATACTTGGGTAAAGATGAATTCTTAATTGACATTAAAAAGGGTTAGGAAGAATATGATTCCATAACTGATAGGTATTCAGGATTAGCTTGGAAGCTAAGGAATATCAATTAACTTCGGAGTAATCGAACTTCGCTTTCGAACTCCATTAATGACCTCGTATGTTAATTTCAGAATAAAGGGTAGGGGATAAGTATATCCCTAACTAATGGACCTTAACTATGTAATGTTAAGGAGAATAAATGAATACATTTATTGGGAATTAGACCTCATTTAAATGACGTCTAATATGCTAGAATTCTGAATTTAGTTACAGTTGGGAAAATCTTGGTTAAGTTTAATAGGTTAAACTTATCACATCCGTCGGTAACGGGCTGCTTAATCCAATGATTAAGAAGAGAACCAAGTAGAGAAAATGCAACCCTTCGGTACGAAGAAGATGCATAGCAAGCTAGAAGACGGATTTAGTCTCTCTTAGCTATATACAACTGTAACGGGAACGAGGATAAAGGGATCAGCATGGTTGCTGAAAGTTGATTTTTTAAATACTAAGATCATATCCAAATCACTTGAGCAGGATGTGTACTCTCGATGGAAGGATTCCGTAGGACATTGACATACGCCAGCTACAGCAAGGTGTCTTCATGAAGATGGGGTCTTCATGACGACACAATGTTATAGCTGACATATTACAATGCCCTCCCGAATTAAAACATTAAGAATACATAGGCTGAATGTGAAGTTCTTGACAAGGGATAGGAGTATGATCACGTATACGGAGTGACTCAGGATACTAAAGATAACTAGACACACGGAGTCGTGGGGAACGCACCGTATATCCGCGTATCTTTAGTTACGAAGAGTGCCTTCCTATATTCGCTCATATTACTAGTTGGAAATTGGAAGTTTAAATCGACCTTAAATCGGAGGACAGGAACCGGGAAAGACCATTCTAGATAACAAAATGAGGTGAAGGACGTATTCCATTGATGTGTATCACATCCAGAATATGATCATGCAAAGCATGTGAAAAATTTTGGCCAAAGTATCGCAAGTGTCACCATTACGTTGTCCTTATCACTTAATTTAAGATGCAGGATGTCGATGAATATCGAATGAGATATTCAGATAGGCTTCTTAAATGGATCACTTTGATAACCGGAAACGGTTAAGAGAACTGGTATATATAATATACTATGCATAAACAAACATGAAGGATCGGTTGTTGCCGAGTCATGAAATGAAGGATCGATGAAACTCCGAGCCATGAAAATGGAAGATCGGCAGTTCCTCGAGTCATTTACAGCAGCATATAGAATCTGTTATAGGATTGAATGGCATTGAATGTGTGTTCCATATTGTAAATATGCGAACAGGGAACATTAGTTTTAAAAGGAAATTGTGTGTTCCAAACTGTGTTGTTTGGGCAGAGAACAATTATTAAAACTTGAACGTGTGTTTGAATTTTATAATTCATAACAGAGAACGTTATCAAAAAAAAAAAAATTCCCTTGTTCTAGTATCTTAAAATGGGGATGTTACAGATGGAAATGCAATCGAAAATCCAGTGCAGAGATCTTTGTAGAAACCCGTTTTGAGCACGGATGGAATAAGAAACCTCTAATTGATTCTATCATACGCTTTAATGTAGTCCAATTTGATCAAGGCATACCCGGTTGTTTGTTGCGGTGAGGGAGTGTATGAGTTTATGAGCTAAAATATAACCATCATAAATATTACGTTTAGGAATGAAACGACTCACTTTCTGTAGAAATAATCCAGTCTAAAAGAGGTTTGGTTCTACCCACAATGGATTTGGAGGTAATTTTATACGAGGAGTTGCACAGAGAAATGGGTCAAAAGTCATCAAAACAAGAATATTGATCTTTTTAAGGAAATAAGCGAGATGAAGGTATGATTCAAGCCTCTAATAACTTTTTTGCTATCCTAGACTCTTCAACCATAGCCCAAACATCCAGACCCACAATTTCCCAAAAATATTGATAGAAAGTGACTTGGAAACCATCGGGCCCAAGGGCCTTCTCACATTTCATGGAAAAGACCACAGAGCGAATTTCTACCAAAGAAAAGGGGGCCATTAAAGAAGCATTATCTTAATTATTGATCGGGGATAGCAGCCTCTCGGAGAAGAAGATTCGACTAACATGGTCCGAATGAGTTTCACCACCTAGAAGGTTGGAGAAATAGGAAATGGCTTCATTGCGAATCAAATCCTGATAAGAACAATCCCTCCCATCACCTAAGGAAATTTTAGAAATATACTTTGCATTACTTTTAGATTTGAATGATTCATGGAAATGTTTGGTATTTTTATCTCCATTTTTAAGCTAGGTTTCATGTGAAATCTATTTCCAAAGATTTTATTCACGAGCCAAAGTTCCCATGTTCAACAAGAAGATATTTTACACGTTGGAATTCCTCTTGACCCATGCCATGGGTGAAAATGAATGAATTAAGAGACTTGAGGCTAGATTCCATGCGATATTTTTCCACAAAGATATTCTTGAAGTGTGAAAAATTCCAGTGCCTTGAGTTTGTCTTTGAGAAGAGACATTTTCTTAGAAAGGATAAACATTGGAGTCCCATGAACATCAAAGGAGGACCACCAATTTTGAATGCAATTAAAGAGACTAGGACCACGAGCTACATGCATTCGAATTTGAAGGGAGAATTCTTAAGAGCCATGTCCACCGAAAAATCCAAAGCAATAGGAAATGATCCGAACAAAAATAGGAAGAACATTGCGAGCGAAATGATGTTCTCATTGAAGCCAATCTTCATTGGAGAGAAACTAGTCCAATCTTTCAACAATATTGTTGAAACCAAAACGTCGATTGACCCAAGTATGCCATCCATTTTTGGGTTCAATATCAAACAAAAGAACTCTATTTACAAAAATTTTAAAATTTTGTTGAGATTGAGGATTCCCGAGAATACCACAAACTTGTCTCTATCGACAAAATAACGTTAAAATCCTTTGTAATTAGAAAAAGAGAGTCAAGGACGAGGGTATTTCCTTTTTGATGGACTCCCTAAGGCGTTTCTTGTCTAAGATGTTGTGAGGGTCAAAACATTGCATAAGAAGAAACAGAAGTCAAAGTGTAGAATATGAACTTTACACCAGATCATATTGGCATCTTTATGCAAAAATGAGATATTAACTTTGGAGGTTTTCCACAGAATCCCCAAACCTCCAGACGCACCACGAGAGTAAGTGAAAATTCCTTTCTATCCTTTCCATTTATGGAGCCACTAAGATTCCACTTGAGAATAGAGCATCTTGGTTTCTTGGATCAAGAAGATATCCCCTGCTTGATATAATATGTAATGCTTGAACAAGCGTTGTTTGTTGGGAGCATTAGAGCCCCTAACATTCCAAGAAATGATCTTGATGGAGAGGTGGGGAGGTTAGAAGCCTCCCGACCTTTATTTTAAAAAAGCTGATGTAATTTTATTTACCTATTGCAGCCTCGATGCATGAATGGTCTTTGAAAGATCTTTTGCCAAGTTTTCTCAAAGCACCACAAGCTAGATATTTCCCAAGGCAAGAAGTAGTGGCCACATCTAAGGCTGCTAGAGGGGGAGAAGAGGGTCTTCTTTTTCTCCTTTAGAACACCCATCTTCATCATAATGAATCTGAGTTGGGATTAACGCTTCTTTATTCATAACCCACCTATTGAGGTCTTCGATGGAATCTCCATATCCCACATCCATACCCTCTTGGAGCAGGTTAAGAAAAAGATTAGAGTCAACTACAATTTGTTTGGAATCAACAAGGAGGGAGCGAGGAGAAAGAGTAAGGACATGTGGATGCTTGCAAAGAAGGAGTGGGAGAGACCGAAGGAGTGGTGACAGGAACTGAGGACATATTGCCAGAGGTTTGAGGATATTTTTAGGGACCCGTATTTCCTTAGGAGAAGGCTTCTGGGAAATATGACAGTCGATTTATTTATGGCCCATCTGTTTACATTGAAAACACTAGAAAATAAGTTTCTCAACTTCGACAGACTGAAACCACACACCGGAATGTGAGAAAATATTAATAAAACTGGGAAGAGTTTTATTGGTTTCAACCGAAATGCAAACTCTTGCAAATGCAACAAGGTTTCCGCTAAGGGTTTTGGTGTCGATGCGAGTGACTCTTCCCAGTCGGCTACAGATTTGAGTAAGAAGACGAGGACTCCAATATTCCACTAGAAGAGGATATAAGCGAACTCAAAACATATTTTCTTCGATACCAGAGTTGGAGGGATCAAAGTTAGGAGTCCAGGGACGCAGAAAAAGACCTGAGTTGAGTATATAATCATCATGTCCTTGGATGGTTTCCAGGGTTTGAGCTTCACTTCTGAAATGGACAAGAAAGAATCCTTTAATAAGAAATCTGATGTGCATGCCACTACCCCATTGACGTTCACACTAGGAAAAAATGGTCGGAAATCGAAAGCCAACGACCTATGAATTTAGCAATCACCGCTTTTTGATGATAGTCTGCTACGTTGAAAACTAGGGCAGCTTCCAAACCAAGGTCGCTTTCACATGAGGCATTTTGTGCATTATGATCCGTGAGACCATTCGATTCCAAGGGGTGCACAAAAGATTCCCCATCCTGGCAAGGGTGGAGGAGGGAAAACTAGGGTACTCTCCAACGTCCGCATTTTCAAAAACCCAAAATTCATATGAAATATATTAATATACATAAATATTTACATATAAACTATATTAATATAAATAAATATATATTAAAAATAGTTACATATAATATTTTATATATTTTATTAGTAATGTATATATAACATTGAATTGTATTTTGGAATGGTAATATTGAAAAATTAATGGAACATGATAAAAAATATTTTCTAGTTGTTTTGCATGTTTGAGATTTGCAAAACTGGTTTTTGGAAACACCCCATGAAATAAGATTTCTCAACATTTCGTACCCAACTATAGGACCCATTATCGGGAAATATATTTTCATTTCCATACTGACGAATGTTAGAGGTTGTGGTGCCCCTATGACCTTGGTCTCAAATTGTTGATCAATTAGTGATCAAGGAAAGAGAATGTATGCGAGCCAAAATGTGTCTCATCAACATGCACACTTACTCATCTGTCAACTAGGGTATTCGTGGCAACGGGTAAGAGACACAAAAGTACTAGCATACAAGGGGCTATAATGAGTGCTATGGCCGCAAATCTAGAAGGAAGTGACCCTTACACTAGGGCAACCTAATGTTTTAAGGCTGCAATCAAGATAGATTAAGGAACCCTACTAAGATATCAATTATTGAGTGTGAAGAGGTATGGATCAACAAATAAAGGAAAGAAGCATGTAATAACCGAACTGAAAGTAACAAAAGAGTTGACATTTGATACGAGTGCTAAGCTAAATAGCATCAAACATGCATAACACTAAACTAAAATAGCGCAATCAAGAGGAGTTGAACTAATCATGCAAAGTGACAAAGAAGGGTTAGAGTACTCACCTTGTACTTGTAGGATGGTTGTTGATGAATCTATCTCCCTTGGAAGCAACACACGAGAGGAGAGTCATTATTAGGTGGACTACGGTAAGGCCATTCATGTCCCGGACTCACTATATGATGACCCAAAGAGTGCAAGCAATCATCCAAGAAGAGATGTGTCCAATCCAATCCAAGCAAGATGTAAAATGCAAGATGAAACAAAAGCTAGGTGAGAAGATGCGAAGATGGCACAAAAGAGCAAAGCAAGTGGTAATTCGAGTATCTTAGCTTCCTTTCTCTTTATGAGTGACAAGTGAAGTGGAGGAACATATAGGACACTATCGTCCATGGGCGATGGTGGCAGCCATGAGAGAGATATAACACTAAAACCATTTCCCATGGGTGATGATGTCGGCCATAGGTAGTGAAAATATGTTATGTGTCATGAAAGGTGAAAATAGTGTGTCGTGAGTCATGAAAAAGGATGAACAAGGTGAAAAATGGTAGAATGCAAGAAAGAAGTCATGAATATGATATGCATGAGACCTAGGAGGATATGGATACCTAATAAAAACTAAGGCTAAAACAAAATAGAGACACTATCTCCTTATATTGTCTCTAACCCATAATGATTATGTGAATAACCATTCCCCATTCGCGGTAGGCCCCTTAAGGCACCCGCTCAAGAAATAGATGTATCAAAAACCCTTATCTGCACAAGGACGATTAGTAGTAACATGTATGAAAGATGAAAAGTGAAAATTGAAAAATTAGGTGTATACATATGCCCTGATCGTTGATTAACGCAATGTCGCAATAGCGAAACATGGGGTGGTCAACGGAAAAAGATAGTTCGTAACAACGTCTACCGAAAGTAAGTACATAAGGAAGTGCTAAAAAGACTAGCTAAAATGAAATATACCCACCAATGCATACACGATAGTATCGCTTGTCCTTCCATGTGCAGTATAATCCATGTTGCGAGAACCCTAGAAAAGTGAAAATGAAAGGAAACACTAGAGGGACATCCATAGAATAAGACATAATCACCTAGTTAGGGACCAATGGGATGGATGTCGTGATATCAAGATGTTGAGATATTGAGAGGTTTGTGATGATTTAGTGTAAAAAATAGGTCAAAATCGAAGATCGTCAAAAAGAAACGTGTAATAGGTCAAAATGAATGACATGATATCACAATCAAAACACAATGAATGACAAAAGCTATAGAGATCGAGAACGAATATAATGGGTATTTGAAGATTGAAGCCAATCGAGACCGATTTTGAATAGGAATTTTGAGATTTATTTAGTAATTTAAATTTTTATTTGCTTATTATTATTTCTGAAATTGAGAGAACCAAGCTCTAGAACTCCAAATTTTGGAGAATTTGATATGATATGGCACAAGTGTGAGGTGGCGATGCAAGATGAGGAGTAGGAGCATGCGGCGCGCTTGACCACGAGTAAGTTGTTGCATTAAATTTAATCGAGTAGATTAGGTGTATTTTAGTTATTTAGATTTCTGAGTCAATAGAGAGTAAAACTTGCATCATCGGGTAGGCTAGGATGAAATACAAGTGGGTTTGGGAGGGATTTTATTTTTATTTTTGTCTTTTTGTCATTTTTGAAAATTTAATTTTGAGAAGTTATGGCCACGATTTGGCTGGACGCCATCGACCCCCTACTGACTACGGGGCCGATGACATCGAGATGGGAAAAAAAGTGAGTTGGAGGGCCTTTGGTGTCATCATAGGGTCAATGGCTTTGAAAATGAATGCAAAATTGGATTTTTTATTATAGATTCATGATGTAGACTTATAATGAGTATTTATTGTGATTTTGTGGATGCAAATAGAGCGCAGGATCCTCCTATGACGAAGCATAGATGTATCATGGATCAGTGGGATGATTGAGGGATTGTCGAAAGGAATATCCCAGATGCGGGGTTAGATATTTTGAGGCATCATGCAAATGCCTAGGATACTACTTGATATGGATTTACTGCAGATGTTTTTGGCTGCATAGGAGACCAAGTCCAACACATTTTGGTGGGGGCGAGAGCAGTGATTTGATGGAGATGGCCTTGACATTGGCGGATATACATGGGATTTGGGGTTACTTATTAGAGGCACTCACATTTACTATGATTTGACACCTAATGGTGCAAATGGAGAGCCTTGGACACATGGGCTACAATGATACAATGCATATAACAAGTGCATGTTATGCATTCGACTCAATGGAGTGCAAACAACGGGGATTCCAAACATATGGAAGGAAGTGATGGGTATTGTGGTGACACATATATTATGTCACAAATTTGATGGAGTTATCCCATTGTTTTGTAGTAGTATGTCGAGGATGTTGTGGATTAGGGTGTATTATTTAGTGGGCACCACCATGTGGGTGCAATTTGTTCATGATATTTATAGGGTTCGATCAAAGGCCGAGGGTCGTGGGACCCATCATTTTATTGAAAACTTGGATATATGAGAGGTTCCCTATTTACAAACCGTTAGGGACATCACAGGTAGTGGCCGCAGATACCTTAAGAGAGATTAAGTTGGCACATGGGCCGACAGTGAGAGCACTTCGAGCATACCTGTCATTAAAACAAGTGGGTTTAGATGATGTGACATGAAAACCCTATATAGTGAACACGGATCGGGGCCAAGCTAGCCTAGGGTAGATTTCATATACACCATCACCGAGGTGACATGGCACTATGTTTATTGGGTGGAGAGACACACGGTAGATAGAGTACCGTGACAATTTGGACAACCCGACACCAATAATGTTACCACTATTGCCACCCTACCAATGTCATCATGTTAGAAAGGATGCAAGAGCGGAGTCCAAGTTCCAGCACGATTACCTCGCAGGGTACATGAAGCGGGCACTAGAGTGGCGATAATGCATATGCAACGGAGATTCTTAAGGCCTACTACAAATCACAGGTGGATAGTGGTTCGGAGGAGGGATCACATGGAGAATCCACGACACAAGGATGTCGGCCGAGGTAGGCCCCAACACCGCAGGAGAGTGAGATGAAAAACTAACACCATAGCTGAGAAAGCACGTGATGTGATTGTTGAAATGTTGTCATTGATGTCAAGGTAATGTTGTGCATGATTGGTATCATGGGAGTCTATTAACATCTTGTGTCATAGTTATCATTGATTTCAAAATGGAGATTATGTCTTGTTGATGCCAAAGAATGATGTGGAGAGTCTATGTGAGTTGTCATTGAAGTAAAATAAATGATTCCTAATGATGTTTTCAAGGTCTGCATGGTGGATGTCATTTGCTTGTGAGGTCATTTTGAGTACAAAGAGAAAGAATTTGAAGACAATGAGAAGGATAAGAGATACTTTGAGAAGGTATGAGCATGGTATCTTGATGAAATGAGTGGATACAAGTATGTATAGGTTGTTTGAGCATGATAATGTGGTTTAGAGTTCATAAACATAGGTTTGAAGGTCAATTCCTAGTATGAAGACCAAACAAGGTGAAGAAAGCATGGCCTAATGAGGTAGGTTGATCATTTTTATGTATCGGTGTGAAAATTTGTGCATGGGAGGAGTGTTATCATGTTTTTGAGATGTTTGGACCAAGTTTTAGGTCATAGTTTGTAAGAACAAGCAAGATATTACATTTTTAGTCAAATCAAGTTCTTGAAAATGGTGTTTCCCAACTCAAGATCAACTTTGTGATGCTCGTTGGTACATGAATCTTCTGTATGGGAACCTAATATCTTTAGGAGATGTTGGTATGTGTTCTAGATTAATATTTTGTGGCATTATTTTGGGGTTTGAGGTCCAGAGCTTTATGAACAATCGTGAACACCAAAACAGGTATAAAACCCTTATTAAACCCTAGTTTCAAGTCGATATGAAAATATATTTCTCAAACAGGATCAGAAGTGAATTTTTTTATTATATGATAATTGTATCATGTAGTAGACTCTATCATATTTCTTCAGGTTGTTTTGGTTTGTCAGACGGATGAGTGGACCCCATATAAAAATGCTTGTTTCTGATGATTTTGTTGTAGCAGTCAAGTTTTGAAAAGGAATAGTTGAAAAAATGAATGCTTCAAGATTTCATGGACCCATAATACATTCCTATTATTATTTATAGACAAATTTTAGTCATTTAGTGGCCTAACCAAGTCAATTTCTCATGACTAGTTTTTGGGACGGTTCCGAGTATGCTTGGAGAAAAGTTATTCTTGAGCCTTTGTACTTTGATTTGAGAATTCTAATGCATTGGGTGATGTTTTTATGTCATGTAGTATCTATTGTCATGTTTTATTCAATTTGGTGAATTTTTTTGAGGTGATTCAATCTTGATTCTTGAAAAGTAAATTTTTAGGACCTAGTAGGACAATCATGTTCTCAATGTGGTTTTATGGTGTGAAATAAAGTTGCAGATATTTCTAAGCATGAAGGAAGTATTTAGAGGTCATTTAAAAAAAAATGTTTTTACTTTTGTAATGTTATTAGTTTCCCAAGAAGTTCAAGTTGCATCATTATACTAATAGACCTAATATAGTAGGTCTTCTTGAGTCCTAAAGAAGAAAATGACCTAATGGAGATATTGTAGACCTAATGGAGTTGATGTTATAAATTTTTCATGTTTATAATATTCCTTTTACTCTATGATGTCCAACCTAAGTTCATATGGCTGACCTAATAACATGTGTTTTTCTTAAGACAAGTATATATAACACATTTTTGGCCTATTTGGAAAGTTGTGAATTATGGGAGCTTGAGCGAGCTATAGAGGCTAGAGAAAGAGGTGTATGAGGTCCTAAGGACCATGAAGAATGCATGTAAATTTAAAATATGAATACTATCATCTTGGAGAAGGAAGTTTTTCCATGACCTAGTGTTGGTGAAGAAGAAGAAGAACGAGTGAGCATACGAGAAGGTGAGATTGTGTATTAAGAGTATCTAATGTTTGAGGATCAAAAAGAGTTCAAGAGGCTTGATTACATGTTGATATATCATAGATAGAGATAAGACCAAGAAGAAGAGTGAAGAATTCCATCATTTATTGAGGTAGCATAAGAAGAGGTGGAAACATTTATTAGGTGGCTAAGTTGGTGTTTGGTCTTCCTTGTGGAGTTTTTGCTTCACTAAAAACATAAGGGATTATTTCCTCCTTGCAAGTTGGTTCTATCTAAATTCAGGTTTGTGCTTTATAAATTATGGATTGGTGCTCCTTGTGAAGTTGGTGCTTCAATAAATTAGGGGGTCGGTACCACTTTGCAAGTTGGTGCTTGATAAATTAATCATTGGTTCTACTTGTGGAGTTGGTGCTTCACTAAATATTGGTTTTTGTCTATTAATACAATTATTAGTGGGTTTTATTCCCCTTGAGTTTTCCCACCTAAATGGTGTGTTTATGTGTTCTCTCTTATTTCATGCTCATGTGGATGCATACTATGTTGCTTTGATGGTTTGCTAAGTTAATTGACATTACTTATGTAATGGTCAATGCTTTGATAATTCATACAAGTAAAGGAAATTGAAGTAAAAGTTTTAAGACACTAATTCATCCCCCCTCTTAGTGATTGTGATTCTAATAATTGGTTTCAGAGCTAGGTCATTTGGAACATGTTTAACAACTTGAAGGAGATCCTTGAAGCACAAGATGAATTCCTGCTTGGTGTCATTAGGGTATGACATATGGAAATAAATGGTTTAGAATAATTTCAAGAATGAAACTTTGTTTATGGCTAAATAAATAGGTAATTAGTGTTTGAAAAATCTTATAGAAGATTTAGAAGATCAAGAAACTGAGGTAGACCTAGAAGCAGAGATGAATAACACATTAGATGAATTGAAGAAGCAAAGGAAGAAGAACCACAAGTTGAATTCCTTGATCAAGGAGTATGAAGATAAAAATACTTGCATGGATAGTCAGCATGATGAGATCATTAAGGAGATAGAAACTTGAGTTGATTTGTTGTCAACTAGCCTCAAATTCAAAGAAAAAGAGTGTACTAAGCTCAAGATAGATATAGAAGCCCTAAAATCTAAGAAAGAAGATTGCACCAAGTATGAAACAAAGTTAAAGTCCTTAAAGGTAGAGTTTGATCATATATCCATTAGGTTGAAGACATTTGAGAGGTTTGATAAGAGCACTTTGAGGATCTAAATGGCATCTTGAGCAATAAAAAGTATGGTGGTGACAAAGTAGTTATTGGTTTCATTGGAGACCACATGAAGATCAAGGAAGATGAAAATGTAGGTCATAGTTCCAATTAATATCATAAGGTGAACATGGAGGATTCTTGCATGAACAAGATACTAGTTTCAAGAGAAATATAAAGAGTAATCATATAAGACAACCAAGTGCTATGAGGTATGCAAGTTCATTTCATGGTTAATGTTTTTCATGTAATTTGTTCGGTCATAGGAAAGAGATTATAGAATAATATCCTCCAAGAATGAGTTCTCATGGAACTATGAAAGAAGAAATCACTCAAAAGGAATGAGAGATGTTGGTTTTTATAAATTTTATAATAAAGGTCATGTTGAAAAGTTTTGTCACCATGAGTCAACAAGGCATAGTAAAAGAGTTGAAGCTCCTAAAGTAAAGAAGGCATGGAAGCCAAAGTTAGTAAAAGAGTATAATCTTGTTAGTGAGGTGAAAGATGAACCTAAGAGAGTCAATAACAACAAGAAGGTAGATCATAAAGACCCTATGAAGAGGGTACAGGAAATAGTCAAGCCTAGCCCTAATTTGTTTATAAGTCCAAGTGGACTGTTTTCCATGGAAGATGATAGGTCAAAAGTTTAAGAACACTAAGAGTACATGTTATAATATCATTTTTAGGAAATGAAGGTTAATAAATTCATCAAGAAATAAGTGCCAATCAAGACCAAATGGATTCTAAAAAGGACACTCGGTCTCAATACAACAAGGTGATGGAGATCTAGGAATCTCCTAAGTTCATGATATTTTAGAACTCCTAAAGAGCTAGCGTGTCTCTATTTTGTTTCATAGAGGAATTATCTATTCATTTGAAGCATCATGGTGATGTGCGGGATGATTTTAGGTGTATTGTCATGTTGAGGATTGATACTATTTTGAAAAGGACAATGAAGATGTGTTGAAATCTTAAACGAGGCGGTCCTTGTTTTTTCTTTGAGAAAGTGTGTTATAGGTATGTATGATATTTTGATAAGTTTAGGTATCTTCATGGAAATAAAATGTATCAAGAAGGTTGTGTGAATTTTTGAAGGAAGATATACAATTTGAAGAAATGTTATGAGTATATTTGTGCTCAAGGAGTTTGTATTGATGCCTAATATAGGTATGAGATTCTTGAAAGTATGTGTTTGTGTCCCGATCTTCTTAGTAAAAGTCATGAAGATATATCACGGTCACGGAGTTATCAATAAGGTTTTTGAGATGGCTTGAGTATAGATAGATATTTTGAAGGATTGTTATGTGCATAACAATGCTTAAGGTTTTGAACCTAGTTTAGGTCTCTGTGATCTTGAGAGTAAGATATTGGTCTATAAATACGAATATGTTTTTGTGCCATCGAGCCTATATTTTTATGTTGACTTGAAGACCATAGTGGATCCATTGAAGTGATTTTGACGACATGATTAGGTATGTTGTAATATTATAAGAAATCAATAGGTCAAATTACCAAAATCTAGGTATGCATAGTAATATTATAAGAAATCAATTTGTATTGATTATTCTTAAGGTGTTAGCTTGAAGTTAACAAGTTTGAAGAAGATAAACCTTGTATGTATGATGAAATCAGTAAGATTGCAGATTTAAAGTGTTTGAGTGATTTGAGCATATGATTGAGTTGTGTGGCCGAATATAGGTTTGTGCACATGAGAAGAAGGTGATTGGTCTACAAGACCAATATGTTTTTGAATCCTATATGAGTGACATGCATACCTAAGAGGGATATAGGTGTGATAGTTATATTGTGATCAGAAATGGGAGAAAAAATCATAAAAGGTAGGTAACAAGGTAAATCTAAGTATGAAGAACTTAGAAATTCTGAGTATGCGGGAAAGTGAAAGCATGAAAACCCATTTGCATGTGCTTGACATGAAGAGTTGAGTGTTATTTTTCCATGGAATTCCAAGACATGAGTTGTAGTGTCTTAGATTGAAGAATCAAGATTGTTCCTTAATGTTTCAACATAAATAATGAAGTGTTTATGTTCCATAGAGGTTCTAAGCATAAGGTGAAGTGTCTCAGTTTGGATGTCATGAAGTAGGCATGGTATGATAGAGGTTCATCATTATGAAACATGTACAAACCTGATTGATGGATATTGATGATGCAAGGAAGGAACATAATGAGGTTTGATGGCTTTTAAAACTTAGACATAACATGAAGGATCTTTATTCTAGCTTGAAGACCTAGTTGATAGTATGAAGATGCATGATGAGGTATAGTGGATCATGAAGAAAGTAATGTGATGTTGGTCTCAGTCGATATCATATGGATAGATCATGAATGATCATGAAGGTCTAGGTTTTTGCCTTAAACAATATCCTTTGTTACAAATTAACCTAGCTAAGGTTGGAATTCTAATGAAGACATGAAGAATTTGTTTTATGTGAGTATCTCAAGAGCAAAGCATGGTATTATGGAGATATGGTTGGATCTAATGGTTTGTTAGATTGGAACAAGGTACAAAAGTTTTTTTGTGTGATCATTTTCATTCTTTCATGCATAGGCTTGGGTATACATTGGTTGGGAACATTCTATGAAGACAAATATGTTGGAAGCACAAAGGAATGAGAGGGGGTAAATCAATCCTACAAAAATTTGAATTCATTTACCAAACCATGCATTCATCATCTAAGTTTTCCGTCCATCATAATAATCATGTGATATTATTAAGATGTGCAACATCCAATCATAAAAGCATGAAACAAGATACACAACACATAAACACCATATGTAAGTGGGAAACCCTCAAGGGGAAGAAAACCCACTGAAATTTTTCTTATATTACTCAAAACAAAGGAATTTAGTGAATCACCAAATCACAAGGAGCACCAACCCCTAATTTAGTGAGGCACCAACCCCACAAGGAGCACCAACCCTAGTTTAGTAGAAGCACCAACTCTACAAGGAGCACCAATGCCTAGTTTAGTGAGGCGCCAACCCCATAAGGTGATCAAGAACCAAATCAACTACATGGAAAAGGATGATAACTGATGAAATTATGATCACACAACTAATAGTGATAAAATTTCAGCTCACACTTCTTCAAACCCTCATCAAAATAAGCTCTTCTCTAACTTGCTCAAATATGTCCTCTCATGGGCTGAATGTATCTAATTTCCTTGCACATCTGATCCTAAATTTTTAGGTATTCATACCTCTTATAAGATCTATTCTAAACCCCTCTTCACTCTTATTCACTCCTCCATATGTCACACATTTCCCCATGCACACCACTAGTCATAAATGACCCATTACAAGAACTTTTATACCAATCTCAACTCTAAAACACTCTTGTGTCGGACATGACCAAGTAGGTCAGTCATACCAACACAAAAACATAAGAATAAAATTATATAAATCATCAAAAATGGCCCAATAGGGTAGGCATGGTTCAAGACAACACCATCAATCTCTAACATGCACAAACAAGCTCACAACAAGCTCAAAATGCACTCTCCAAGATATAGCGAGTACAAAAACACTTCCAAGGTATTCTAACATTTTTTCATGGATCCAACAGCTCCAAATAAGTCAGGAATAGGTCCTAAGCATCACCAAAAGGAGCAATAAGCACTGAAAAATCCATCTTCACCATCAAAACACTCTAAGGAGCAAGCAAACCCCATTACGTCTTCAATGCCCAAAATTTCAGTCCCAAAGAGCGACCAACTTGACATAGAAAATCTCATCATATGACTCAAGTCATATACCATTATATTTATCTGAGTCTATTTTCCATATAAATTAACATTCTAATCTAATTACAAGTGGAAGACCTCCAAAAAAATCAATCTCTGCAAGTGCTCCAAACTGGCTTCAAGACCCCAAATTTAGGTATTCAAACTAGAGATGGTTCATGGACAGAAACACCTCATCGAGACATAAAAATTATATCACTCAAAATTTATATAAATATAGTTTCCAAAACATCTTACTTTATCTTCTAACTCGTAGTGGAAGGCCTTGAACTAAGCCAATCTTTGAAATTTCTCTTTTAGGCTCTAAGGACTCAAGAACCAATCTTGAGAGAAACATGTAAAAATACCTCCAAATCAACTTCTGAGATCAACCACCACCTGTAACACTTCAAGGACACTTGTACCAACATGTAAAAGAACTAACATGCATAGCTCACATGGATAAATCTTACCCAACACTCTTGTTTCTATCACCTTCTTAAGAAAGCCAACTAGGGCTTACTAGGCCAATAGGTATTAAACTAAAAAAACTTCACCACATCAAACCAAGAGCTTCAATACATCATATCAAGTGTCTAAAAACTTTCCATGACCAAAAACATCAGCTCCATAAAACAATTTCATCAAACTCACCTCAAACTAAGAGACTGCCATTTTAGCCCTTAAGGCCAAAATCGGTAGGATCACTTTGAGCACCTGTATATTTGATTTTCTTGAGTGTAACTACTTAAAAAATTTAATTTATACTTATAGCACATCAAAAGGATTCTGGAACAATTTGGTTTTCCTTATGGAACGACCATATCAGCCCTAAAACATTAAAACCAACAAAATTAGGGTTTTTAAATCTCTTCCCAAAATAGTTAGAACAGAAAACCACCACAAAATGAGATTTGATGAATTATTTACAAGCCCAAATCATCACATTTTCATTTTCATTTCATTTAGATGTCATACCAATCAAATGTTCCAAATCGCTCTATTGTTAGGGTTTTAGGAGGGTTTTGAACGAACTTATTTTATTAAATTTCATTCATAAAACCAGACTATAAAATGACCTCATTATTTTTACAAAACCTTCTTAGCTCAATGGAAAAACATCCCCCAAAACCTTTTGGTCCCATGAAAATCACATAGTTCACAACAAGCATATGAAGTTGCCAATTCAAGATAGTTTTGCCTTCTTTAAAACCTTGTTTTACCAAAACTTATGTATCTTGCAAAATATTCTTCAAACTAACCAAAAATTTTCATGAAGAATCATGAAAAGATCCTCTAACTTACTAAACTCACCACCATGATCAAATATTCTTGGAACTCTCCATCCAAAACAACTTACATGTGTCTTTTAGTTTTTCTTCACTGTTGTGCTTCCCAAGGACCATGAAACATCACCATACTGCTGAGAAATGACCTAAAAATCATAATACACCTAATATGCAAAATATCAAAACACCTTCAACATACTTGGATCTAACCTCCTTTCTCTAAAATGCATGCTACCATACCATGCACCATGCCCTAGGTCTAGGAATAGGCCTAGAATGACCTCTTCACACCATGAATCTTCATGAACTGACCATGATGACTCAATGAAAACACTTAGACACCTCTAAAACATCATACCAACCATGATGGACATCATAAAACCCTTCTACCAACTTTGGAGAGAGCAAATTATAACCATGCATAGTAGACCATGTTAGATAACAACATAGGACTTCACCAAAACCAGATCCACTACCAACTAACCTTCATGATAGATCTTGCATAACACCTCATGGAGAATCACATGACCTCTACACACCCTTTTCCATCAATGGATTTTACATCAATGAGAACTACTATAAACAATGGCCAACAATCTCCCCTTTGTCATTAATGGCAACCACCTTCAGAAATATTGATAGCAACCAACAAGACCAAACACCTACATGACACTTTTACATATTTTTGAGCCTACTCTCCCCATTTGACATATATAAAAATGATATAATGACAAATCATCATGAAAAATGACAACACAAGACATGACACAATGGAAACAATGACTTACATGTACACAAATAACTCCTCCTTGGATCAGTACTTGCTCTTTTTGAATTCAAACAACAACAATGAATGATCCATGGAATTGAATAATCGTCGACACAACTCCTCCTAAGATGATACTCTGCATATTTTATCTTCATACCTGCTTATGCACCTTCCTCTAGGTTTATATCATGTCAAGAGCACAACTTTGCCTTCAATCTCTAACCCTATCACCTTTAGGACCAATGTCCCTAAAGCCTTCTTTCATCAAATTTTTCAAACTTATTCAAGTAACAAGAGAAAATATATCACATGAAACTCTTTCTCATCACTCCTCGGCAATATATCATCCTTCTCTAATGGAAAATGCAAAATTTAGTTCACACACCTTGATCTTAAGACATATAAATGGATTTTTATATCAACACAATCCTAAATAACTTATTTTAGTGGACTCTTCCTTCTTTTCATATAATCATACATGTAAGAGCTTTGATAATATTCCCTTATCTAATATTCTTACAAACATTTACATTTCATCCTAACAGACTTGTTAGATGATTATTGCCATCTCCCCGCATCAAGAAGTCTTCATACATCTTTTTCAATACCCAATATCCTACTATACTGTGACGATGCATTTATCCAATATTTCTTACTATCAAAACTTGTAACAACACATCCTTACCTCAATGAGTCATTTAGGCTCCCCCTTAGAGAAGACATCTTTAAAGCTTTTTACTCATTTTTAATAGAGAAACATCCATGTCAGCATGTATACATACATATCCTCAAAACCGAGCTTTTAGAATTTCTCATGTATAAGGGAATTTAGGATTTCTTCTATGCATTGACTATTCACTAAAAACATACCTATAACCTGTTGAAAAATCAAGAGAACGACAACAAAATCACATCAATATTATAGTAAAATCACAATGAAACTACAACAAAATTACAATAGAAGAGTGGGAGCACTCTACAAGATGCTTCAATCTTGATCTCCTCATACATTTCTACCCCAATCATCCCGGGACTTGTCTCCACACAACTTCCATGAGGCCTAAACATACTTTACACTATTCATATATGAAAATAAATGTGACACAAACAGACATACCCTTTTTAATGTTATCAATCATGTTAGGAATACACTTCATAATGCCCAGATTTGTTATTAGACTCTTGATTCTTTGATAATAAACCTCTAAGATGTCGATATAGGATTCATTCCACCATAATGGACATCATCAATACCATGTTCTGATTGTAATAACATCATTAAGTCCTTATAACACTATTACATCTTCAAGAGTAAACTCAAAAATCCATACCTCAATTTTTTGCTTCTTGTATCATTTGTGAGCTTTTGATGAATGAATCACACACTTCCCATCAACGTTATGATCGCAGACCTTTGGATAAACATGAGTATACATAAATTTCCTTGACAGACCATGATGACCTAAAACAAAGAAACAACATATCATATATCCTCAACTAACCTTTATCTTTGATACTTCACAGACTTTTTCAAACTCATAAACCCAGCTCCCCTAGGTTAATGCATAGCTTTTAAGCACACTCGAGGGTTCAATCATCAACACTCTATTATCATGTTTTGATGCTCCAATAATGTTATGCATAGCTTGAGATCACATGTGAACATTGAATACTCTTGTTACAGACCTTTCTTGACATGATTCGGCCTTGATTTTAAGTTTTTCAAACATGCTACAAACCATGAAGCTTCTTAAGACCAATCTAGAACCTTGGACCAAGTCTTCATAGAAAAACATACCTCAAACATGTACTAACATATCTTTGACTTCCTTGGTCTCTGCACATATTCCTTGATGGTATAACCACCTCAAACATCATAGTTAGTACATAGTGTCATGATATTATATATAGAATAGTATCACCATATTCATTCTTTGAGAGACACCATAATCATTCTTGAGATCCTTTTTATGCCTCAAGCATCCTTGAGTACAATGAACACATTTCTAACTGAACACATAATCAATTTGACAATATATCACAAATTTCATACTTCCTTTAACCTTGTAACACAACTTAGAGCACAAGAACACCCTAGTGACTCATTAGTTTAACACACATACACATAGATATATGTTAGATACTCATACTACATACAAACCTTAAGAATAAAAGATTAAATTTTGTACTCACATAGAATCTATGACACATGACATAGATCGCTTAGGTGCACAACCATCGATAGAAGGCACACTCTTTTGCTTGGATTCATTCTCACAAGACTTGATAGATGGACCAAGATAACACAAGCAACTTGAGACTCAACCATTAACATTTATATAATTATTTTGACTGATAGGGACATAACCATACCAAAACCATTGACACAACCTAAGTATAGGTAGATTGAGCATAAAACTGAAACAACCTTGTGTCTTTATGACATATTTATAACATCATGAATTACTTATACTCAAGGAATTTCGAGAACAACACAACTTATGAAAAATTAACACGGAGTAAGACCAACACCAAGAACATATAGAAAATAGAGACACCCTTCTTGAGACATGATTTCATGCATGGACCAAGAACATACCTCGGCAGACTAACATGCCTCCAAAATAGACCTTATACCACCATTGTACCTATTGAAGCACCAAGTCATATAATTTTCCCTCCTCCCACTTGTCTACCGACATGTGATCTCGTTGCTTCAATAAGAAAATATACTCATAGAGAAAGCATCCATACCTTGAATGAAATAATGAGATATCATCAACTAGATCCTCTCTTCGAATATCAACCCCTTCTTGGTTTCAAAACCTGCAAATGTCCTTAAGCTTGTCTTAAACAAACTTATTTACTTCTCATGAATGGAAAACTCTGCTTCAACATACTCCTAGATCATTTCATAGATAAAATCCAAAGATAGGGCTTCAAAACACACTTCCTTTGCCTTTATTTGTTCAAACACATCTGCTTCATCTTGAAGTTCAACCGCTTGATCTTCAATAACTTCCTCATAGCTTATGATCACGGTTGAGATAACATGAAACATATTATTATCATCCTTTACATTGAGATATTCAATAAAATCATGAACAACCTCAATCCAACTCCTAGGGCATCATCATCACCTACATATTCATCTTCAAACCAAACCGCTTCAAACTCTAAAGAAGGATCTACTTTGAAACCTTCACTAATCTTCTCATCACCGGATAGGAAATGGGAGTGTACACACCAAGAACATCTTGCCAAATGTCATGTTGGAGCTCAATCCAATTTTTTGGATTGAACTGGTCTTTTTCATTGACTCTCCATAAATTTAACGATTTTGTGTGTTTCTTATTGTTTCCCGTGCTTTAAAGATCTGTTTGAACCAAAGATAAGTGTCAATTTGTGATAAATTTTGTGCCTTGGCCAAATAAAAGGGAAGATTCAAGTAAAAATGTTGGGGGATTGGTTCAATAGACTGATAAATCAAAGTATAAAAGCTTCAGACTCACAGTGGTTGAGATATGTATATATCATTCATGAAGAACATAAAATCAACACCAAAATGATCTAAACCGCTCCAAAAAGCTGAAGCTCTGAAGGTCCAAGAGCATGCAACGCAACCAGGAAGGAAAAATCTACAAGAATGATTGAAAAACTCGGTTGAAATGGACTTATCCATTTTAACGAAGACTGGAATGTTCATACGGTCATTAAATTTCCACCTCTTAAAATCATTGGCACGTTGGTATGAAAAAACCCACAGGAGACTTAGCCAATTCATTAGTGGGTTATGTTTTAAAATATGTTCCAAGTGCATTTAGAAGTCAATTTCAATGTGAAAAAATAGTGGAACCACATGGTAGAAGATCAATGATCAAAGAAAGGACACGTGTCGACATTCTGAAACTCTTCAAGCAGATGGGCTCGACAAACCTCAAGTCTACAAAATCAACCATGTTTCAAATAATATCATGTCCATGGAAAAAGAAAATTTAGCGAAATTCAAATAAACATGGCGAGTTTGAGGTGACAAGTGGTAGAAGAGTGAGGTCAAAGTAGGGATACATGGCAACCTTTTTAGGAAGCCAAAAGTTTTTAAGTCCCCCAAAAGGAAAAAGTTGTGACGTGAAGGCCAAACCAATAAAAAGCAAGCATGATGCAAGGAATACTGACAAACTTGGGGAACGTGGAGTTTTTCTATTAGCTCACGTTTCACGATTGTCAATCGAGGCTAAAGAAAAGGTAAAATGTGAAGTAAGCGTGGAGCTTTCTTATTGGCTCACGCTTCACAGGTCAATTAGGGGCTATAAAAGGGTAAATTGTGATGAAGTGTGGAGATTTCCTATTGGATCTTGCTTCACCACTGTCAGTCAAAGAAAAGGACAATATGACAAGGCGGGAGAATGTGACATTGATTTATTGGCTCACTTTTTATTAAGGAACAAACATGCCCGCATAAAGAAAGGAAAGGAAAGAAAAGAAGAAAATCCCAACCTAGTGAGCCAATCAAAGACTGACACATGGAAAATGGAAAATCAATGCACACGTTGGCAGAGGAAGTCCCCGAGCTAATCAAAGGTTGTCACATGTCACATTTTTGTGCATCCTGACATGCAAAACTTTAGAGGGCCATATCTTTTGATCTAGAGCTCCAAATATTATAAAATTTATATTGTTGGAAAGGTCTCTTCAAGCCCTTCACTTTGGCATCATAAAATTCAAAAATTGATGATAATTAGTGGGGTGAAAAAGTAGAAAAATTATTTTACATTAAAGATATAGTTACTGTATTGGTCAACCACCCGAATTAATGAAATATGGTGTCTGCTTTTTTTCTAGGCACGCAGACAGAAGGAATGAATGATTTTGGCAGGTTCCCCATGATCCTTTGCAATATTTTAATACTTTTTATTGGTGGTTGTAGAAGGAAATAAGATTTTTCTTATTTCTTTCTCCTTCTCATCTTCTATATAATGTAACAATCATTTCATTTTCCTAAGGAGGTAGATTGGGGGTAGTTGTAGAGTTTTTTTATTAAGTTCAGTTTTTGTTCCAGTTTCTAGCTTCTGGAAAGTAGTTGTTTGTATCTAGTCTGTAAGGAAGAGATAAGGTGGTTGCATTGTACATCCATTAGCAGGTTTTGAGGGAATTTGTTTGTGTCCCCTAGCCAAAACTTACATGAATAGATATCTCTATGATTGATCAAGCTATACTTTCCCTTTCTTATGTTTTAAAGGAATGAAAGATGTAATATTGTTTCATTACTATCTTGCATTGGATTTACTTTGTTAAGTACACAAGGGTATTTCTTAGTCATTGTATTCTTTTGGTCATTATAAGACTATTGCAAAATAGTGTATATTAGGCAATAGCTCAGCTCAGTTGTAAAATCCTATAGGCAACATCACTTTTGAAGAGTTCTTGTTATCCCTTAAGGGTCTTTTGGGTGTATAAGACAAATATAGCAAGTGCTTTATCTCATCTCTAACTCCATGATTTGTAGTTAGGATTGGGAAGACTGTAGACAACATTTGTGCTAATTGAGTATCAATGAATGCAAATGTTATTTCACAGATCATGTTAAATTGATTGTTCTTTTCAAGCATCACAATTAAGGATGGATTCATTCCATGGGAACACTACTCTATCAAGGTCATAAAAGCATCTTCCCCCTCCAAATCCCAATTAACAAACAACCATTTATCTTTATACCAACTAAGCATATCATACTTGCAAACCAAACATATGCTTATTTTGCAAATCTGAGCTTTAAATTTGTTCATTACCAATAAGCTTTTCCAAAAATCCCACCAAGTCTGTGATCCAATATCATTTAAAGTAGCCTTGGTCAAAAATTTTATGCAAATGCAATATCTGAAGATTGTTCATTATCTACTTTTTTATTTGTATTTGATTGTCAAGTGTTTATAATAAATTGAGTGTCAACTCTTTTGAGAGAAGTATTGTATTTGTGGCTGCACTTGCTTCAAATTAAGTTGTACCAACCATAGAGGAAACCAAGCCATGAAATATTTTCCTTTATTCAAATCCCCCACTATTTTCTCTCACCTTGGTCCAGGCAGAGCCAAAAGTAGCAGGGTAAAGACGTCCTATTTGTGAGGGTGCCTCATTATCACCTCCTTGATTTGAGTCATTGAGTTTAGTGTTGAAAAAATCTCCGGCTATCAATGATAATAAATTTTCATTGTTCATAAATCTCTCAAAGCCAACCCACTCATGTTAGCTTCTCATCTCCTAGGGGTGCTATTTTGGGAGCCAACACCGAGTGGCACCGTCCTCGGAAAATTATTTAAATTCTCCTGATTATTGATTGATATATGTTCTAATATATCATCAACAACACTGAGTGGTGCCCTTACCGGGAATTCATTGCTCTATTTGAGTTTTGTGCGACTCAAATTATTTATAGATATTCTACAAGTTAAATGTTCCATCTATTTATAGAATTTGATATTTGTGTGGTGACTCCCTAAAAGAAAAGTTGGGATAGAGTGGTTTTATCCTATTATAAATACTTGATTTGATATCTATTTTTCTAAACTGGAAGGATTGTGGTCTTCTTTAAAATATGATCCTACAAAGAAGTTTATTCTTGAGTTCAATTTGTTAGGAAAAAGAAGTAGATCTGGAAGCCTGTAATTGATCAAAGTTCAAAGAGCGGTTGCAGTCAAGATAATAATCTTGAAATTCCACTAGTTAAGGATTTCTCTAGCACATCTAACATTTTTGAAGCATCTAGTAAGCCTAATCCTATTCTTTCATTTATTAAGGAGAACGAAGGATTTTGATCTAAATTATATTCCTTCCTCAAGCTTTCATCATACTTTTCAAAATTCATTAAACCAACAAATTCCTATTCAACATTGGCTACACCATTCTTTACCTTCAGTTCATGTGAAGAATAACATGGTTGATCCACCTCCTAGAGAACTTTTATCACTGAATCACAACACCCTATGGTTTTCACAAGTGTGTGCTTGAGCTCACAGTGTGATTGGATAACATGGGTATTATCTCCAAGTTGTGGGACTTTTTACTTGAGATAGACCTCCAGAGAAAGTTGGTTCTTGCTCCTAAACTACTTGCCACAATCTACTCTAATGCAGGAAAAACTATCTAATCCTAATCTAACTTTCCAAGGGACCAGGGAGAGAGAGTACATGAAAACAAATCCTACACTAAAGTGGTGATACACCATAAAAGGAGGGTGTGAAACAGTATTCCAATGTGTGAAAGTAGAAGTAAAGTGTATACTAGAAGGGGTGATAACAGTTCTCCACAATCTAGCAACTGCATTCACAACAATATTTCATGCACACACAATGATAATGAATCCCTACAACAACATAAGATAGACACAATATATATGCAATGAGATTGAAGGGGCAAGAGGAATGCAAACAAACACAGCAGGGGAAGATAAATCCACAAACTTGTATCTATTGCTTTAATTGATATGCACAATCCAATCTATTACAAAATAAGGGCCTGGATCACCATGCAAGGAGTCCACTACAAGGGCCTGTAGCACATTGGATTCACAAAACAATTTTGATAGAGTTTTGCTACTCAAAACTATCTTTACTTATAATGAGCCCAACACTCCAATTTATAGAATTCTAAGAGAGAGAGAGAGAGGAACATAAAAATCCTAAAATTTTCCTTCTACCACTTACAAGATGTATTAAATGATGTTATGTTTCTTGAAAAAGGCTCCCCATACTGTCTCATAACTTGCAAAGCGGTGAGAAATGTCAGCACATGCTTCATTGAATGCGTTCCAACTACCAAATAAAACATTGTTTTGAACTGAGCACATTTTCTACAAAATCACCATCAATTCCTCATAAAATTTTAGATTTATTGATTTTTGTGCATCGAGCTTGGAAACATGATTCCAACAGTACCAATTTTGTGCATTTTTGTTGAGAAATGCAAAAGTTATGGCCTTCTGAGTGCGGGAAGTTATTTTGGGTCTGCTAGACATTTTTGTCATTTAACAGATGAGCATCTGATTGACTAGAGCTGAAGATGTTTATTTTATTTTCATATATCTACCCTCATCAAAATTAATAAATCTAATTTTTTTGGCATAGAGGACATCATGTTCATTCCATAAAGTCAAATTTCATGAAAATCGGAGCTCGGGGTCAAAAGTTATGACCGTTTGAAGTTCGAGGTCTAAAGTTGACTTTTCCCTTTGCATGTGGCTATTTCGGCTATTTCAGGTCTTGGTGTCCCAGATGTCCCTTGTGCGACTTGGGATGAAAACCTCTGCTTCACCCACATCACACTTGACCCACTTTGCAAATCGAATAAGTTGGCTTTTCAGGGAACTCATGTCTCGCGTGAACTGTGTGGCACGGGCCAAAATATCCGACTTAGCTTATTTAAACGCCTCACGGATTTTTCAGCGATGCACGTCCCGAATGTCCTGGAAAAAATATCTGATCCACCCACAAGCCTCCTTATACGAAATTTTTGGCAAAATCATGTTTTCGGTGAACTTGTGTCCCACGCGTACTTGACCGTCTGAGCCTCCTTTCTCCACCTTTTCCGATTCTCACTTGGTGCAGTGATTTCGACATTTGATGTCTTGTCCTCCCTCATTGATCAAGTCATCAGGGATGTTGAATTTTGCTTCACCCACATCACACTCGACCCATTTTGCAAATCAGATAAGTTAGCTTTTCGGGTCCCGTTGTCAGACGTCCCGTGGACCGTCTGGGACAAAAATATCTGATTTTGCCACAATATATTGTTAGAGATATTCTATGTTCTAGTGTGAACATTAGGATATTATTATTGTGGATATATTATTATCATGGATAATATAATTGTAATGTAAATGTAAAGTTACATATAGTAAATAGTATTTACTATATGGTAACTAGTTATTAAGTAAGTTAGTAAGTTAGATAATAAAACAATATGGAATTGTTTTATTATTAGTATTGTTAATTAGTTGAAACCATTCAGAGAATTGGTTTCATATGCAACCAAAGAAATTTTTGAGAGGTTGCATATAAGACAGATATTGTTATGTGAGTTGTTAGTGTGCAACTCCTATATAATGGAGTGCATAGCTATGGGAAAAAATATAGAAGAAGAAATCAAAGCTAATCCATGCTCCAAACTTGGAATTTGCTAACATTTGGTAACAGTAGGTGAAGGTTTCTAGGAGAAGGTTTCAAATAAGAGAAATATGGGCACTAATTTTTGAAGAAGGATCTCCAAATTCATGGTGTCTCTGGTAATGTAAGATTAATGTTTATATTGCAAATTTATCTTAACATTATTTATATCAGTTTAAGAAATCCGTCAGGAAAAAGCTTCCAAGTAGTGTTCAGTAAAATAGACATAACTTTCACATAAAATGTTAGATTGAGGTGATATTTTTTTTTGGAAAGGTATTGAAAAGACGCACAACTTTGTAGTTTTCATCTATATCAGATTCAGTGTAGAAGAATTCTGAAATAATGTTTTAAGTCGCGTGAATAGTTTTGTGAAAAAAAATAGTACATATAAATACTTATATCATTGATAGTGTATTTGTTGTACTATTATTGAAAAAAAAATTATTACAAGAATATTTTAGTATTTTGGTTAATAGTACTTGAAGAATATGGAAATGACTAATCTAAACTAGAGATAAATTTGAAGGCTAAGATTTTCACACCAGCAGCTTCTGAGATGCGATTGTCATCTCATGAGAAGGATCTATGAGATGTGGTGAAACAAAATTCAACTCCACCCACTTTGGAGGAAATGAATTGGAAAAGTGGAACATGAAGGATCAGAGAGCCATGGGGACCATTGGATTAGGATTGTCAAAATCCTATTTACACCATGTGGATTTATCCAAATCTGCAAAGGATATTTGGGATTCCCTCAACAAGCTTTTCGGATCTGAAGCAAAACAACAAAGACGTCACTAAAACAACATCTGTACAAATTGAAGATGGAAGAGAGTTCCAAAATGGCCAATCATATCAGTAAGTTCCATTCCTTATTAAATCAACTTGCTAGAATTAAATAACTTGTAAAAGATGATGATGTTAAAGCCATTCTTCTTAATAGCATGCCTAAGAGTTACTCAAATATTGTATTTACTTTGAGTAAAGTTACTATTAGTCTAGAAGGAGTGATTTCTACATTGTTAGAATAAAGCGAATCCATGAAGAACATGAATAAGTACTCTATGTAAGAAACAAACCTAGCTCCTCATCTAAGAAGGAAAAACATAAACCAAAGTAGGTTCCTTCACATGGGAAAATAAAATACTTTTCTATAATGAGATTGGGCATGTAATACTGAACTGTAAAAAGAGAGCTCAGGATCTTCTTGATGACAAGATAGATCAGAAAAAGCCCTTCTAGCTGAAGTAGAAACTGATTGGGAAGCCTACTCAACTAATGAAGAACTTTCCTATCCTAGTGACAAGGAATTCCTATGGTAGACTCTTCTCTTGTTGGAGGAAGGAGACAATGGAGGAAGGAGGAAAATCAGCATCCTCTCGTCATTCACCAATGACGGGGTCGCAGACAGATGTGGTGATGTTCTATTTTAGTTGTGTGGTGTGTTTATAAACAAGGGGGTGAAACTATTTTCATGTTTTGATTTTAATGTGTTCACATAGACTAACAACAGTTCCTGAGTGTCTATTTGGTGTGGAAGAAGCAAACTGCTTGACTCAGCTTATAGGGGCAAAGCATCTACGTATGATCCTCCGATCGTCATATGGTCCTTTGATTGCCATACTTGATGGAAGGTACTTCATTAGAAGGTGATCATTGATGAAGATGTTCATACGACAAGGATGATCATTAGCAGCAAGATCCAGTAGCAACGACTACTCCGACAAGTTCGATGTTTCCAGGAGCTCTTACCCCATGTTCACACTAAGGGGGTGTGTTAGAGATATTCTATGTTCTAGTGTGAACATTAGGATATTATTATTGTGGATATATTATTATCATGGATAATATAATTGTAATGTAAATGTAAAGTTACATATAGTAAATAATATTTACTATATGGTAACTATTTATTAAGTAAGTTAGTAAGTTAGATAATAAAATAATATCGAATTGTTTTATTATTAGTATTGTTAATTAGTTGAAACCATTCGCTAGAATTGGTTTCATATGCAACCAAAGAAATTGTTGAGAAGTTGCATATAAGACAGGATATTGTTATGTGAGTTGTTAGTGTACAGCTCCTATATAATGGAGTGCATAACTATGGCAAAAATATAGAAGAAGAAATCAAAGTTAATCTATGCTCCAAACCTGGAATTTGCTAACATATACTAGCTGAAGCCATTTTTTTGGATTTTTTCAATTTTGTCTAACTTCTTGGATTTTTTTCTTGGATAGGGAAGTTAGAGAAGAGCCAAAGGGACCTCCAAAACCTAATTTTTGGGCCTTAAACCAATTCTACTTGCTCAAGCCTGAAGAAATGCTGCATGTTATCTAAAATTACCTTGAGGGGTGAATTTTGGATAACAAGAACCTTTCATAATTAACACATATAAAATTATTAATTTTTATGACATTGAAGGTTATTCAAATGAAGTCCCTAATGAGATTAGAATGAGATTTCCCAAGTTTCAAGGAAATAATGTTGTCAGTGGTGATCATCATTTGAATCTATTTTATAATCTAATAGAAGACTATGAGATTGAGTTTGAGGATGTATGTGTGAAGTTGTTTGTCCACACTCTAGAATTAAAGCCTTGCCTAATGGATCAATTGATTCATGGCAGAGATGAAAAATGAATTCAGAGTTTTATATGGTGATAGAATTGATCCAATACTTTTGTTATCTAATTTTAAGAACATTAAAGAGAATCCCAATGATTGTGTCCAAGAATTCAATACAAGATTTAATAAAACATTAGCAAGATTGCCCAATAGTATAAGACCCAATGGTGAGTCTTGTCTTATTAAGTATCAGATGCATTTGATAGGAAAGTAACATACTACTTAATGAATAAAAATCCTAGAAGTCTAAGATAAGTTTTTGTTATGACTCTCTAGATTGAGAATAATATTAAAGCTGTTGGAAATCCACCAAGGAGAGAGGATGTGAAGTTATTTAACCCAAAAAATCCTCAGACTAGAAAAATAGTTGACCTTGAAAAAGTTGTCAAAACTTTGGCAGGGGCTGTTAAAGAAATTTCTTGTAAGTTAACAAGAGCATAAAATGGATTGTCTCCCAATTCTTAGAATCAACATCAAAATAATGGACACAATAGATCTGGAAATCAAGATATAGGAAAAGGAAATATGGGTTCAAGTAACAAGCAACAAAATTTTAGAGATAACAAAGCAGTCCCTGACCCTTTAGTGGGAAGAGTAATTATTATTGAAGAAGAACATGTCATTGATTGGTGTGACAAATGCTTGTTGCCCCATGTGCCTTGTGATCCACCTGCAGATGATGAAAGTGATGAAGCTGATTTCAGTGATGTATGCATGATGGAATGTCAATCAGAATGTGAGCAAGATGTATCTTCTACTGACCTCCTCTCTACTTGAACTATGGTTGATTTTTGGACTTGTGTTGAAAAGATTAAATCTCTCCCTATTGAAATTAATGTTGAGGTTGATATGGCCCAATATTTTGAATTGCCTAATAATTATTTTGAGTATCTTAGAGCTTTGATGATCAAGAAGTATGATGGTGATGTTCCTTCTAGTGAGGATAGAAAATTATTGATCAATGTTGCAGTTTCTCAAGAAAAGGAATACAATCTTATAAATAGAAAAATTAAAGGACCAACTCCTGTAGCCAAAGCTAAGATGCCTATTCTTTCTAATATCCCCAAAGATGCTCCTCAGAAAAATGTGTTGAATAGAACTCCTATAATTCATCCTGAACCAAGAAGTTCTTCCCCAAACCCCACTAAGAAGAACCTTTTTCCATCTGATAAAACTATAACAGTGCCTTCCAATGCTCCTCTCCCCAAATATAATGTTTGTGATATGGCTCAAATTTTAAGTCAAATAAATATTACAGTTCCCATTTTAGAATTGTTAAGGATCCCTGAGCATAAAAAGAAATCCTTTGAGTATTTGGGATTTAAAGAAGATGAGATTATTACAAGTAGAGATCTTGTTAATGAGAAATTATCCCTCACCATTGCTGAAGCTGAGGCATAAGAAATTGAAGAAGATATGGAAACTCCTCTTGAGGTATATCTAGGAACTTCTTTAGTAGAAACACAATTGGATGTTGACCCTTTTTTACATCACTTATTATAAATGGGTGGATTTTACACAATTGTATGTTTGATTCTTGGAGCTTCATGTAACATTATGCCTCTTGCAGTCATGAATGAGTTAAACCTTAAGATAACTATTGCTTTTGGTAGATGTTATGCTATGGATTCTAGAGAGGTACCTGTGGTGGGCTATGTGAAAGGATTGATTGTACAAATGACAGCACATCCAAGAAAGTACTTGACTATGAATGTTGTCATTGTTGACTTCCCTGCCAAGTGGGGGATGTTGTTGTCAAGAAAGTGGAAAGCTAGTGTGGGAGACAGTGTCCAAATGGATATGTCCTATGCTACCATACCATTGGAAGGAAAATTGGTCAAGTTATATAGAGAAGATAAGATGCTACACCTCATTGAAGATCCTAATAATGCTTCTTATGAAGTGCTTTTTACTGATGTAGACATGGAGAATTTTATAGGAAATGCTGATTTTGAAGATCAAGTGTATGGATGAAAATGATCAATTTGAAGACCCTACAGTCCCATGGACCATGACCTTTGATGGAGCTTGCTCAAGTAGTGGTAATGGTGCAGGAGTGGTGTTAAGTTCTCCAAACAGTGAGTCTTTCAATTTTTCTTTTAAATTGAATTTTGAATGCACCAATAATGTGGCTGAATATGAGGCCTTGCTCCTTGGTTTAATAATTTCATAGAAGCCTAGGATTTCTCAAGATCCCATAAAGGTTTGGATGAGATGTAGCATGAGTACAGAAGAAAAGCAAGCTTGTGCCAAATTGCCAAAGAAATATCAGGATTGCTTGGCATGGTCTTATCCAAAGGGTCGAGTTATGATTTTATATAGTGTATAACTCTATTTCAATATTGTTGTTTTGTTTTTCCTATTTGTTTTTGTTTGTGTTGTTTTTCCCTTTTTGTGCTCTAGTCTACAGTGACCAGGTTTCTATAGTTGTCTATTTTTCCCCGGCCTATTTTCCATCTACTCAAATAGCTCTATGTGTTTTTTTATTTGAATCCTCACCCAATGGACTAGGCACATAGTATTTTTTCTTTTGGCACCCACAGGGGGTGCCCATTCTCGAGTATGACCCATTGTTGGAACTCAATCCATTTCCTTATATTGAGATGGTATTTTTCATCGACTCCCATAAATTTAATTGATTCTGTGTCTTTCTCATTGTTCCCCATGCTTCAAATACCGATCAAAGAAGAGAAGTGTCAATTTGTGATAAAAAAATTTCCTTGGCCAAATAAAATGGAAGATTCAATAAAAATGTCAAGGGACTAGTTCAATAGACTGATAAATCAAAGTATAAAAGCTTCAGACTCCTAGGTGGTCGAGATATATCTACATATTTCATGAAGAACTGTAATCAACACCAAAATGGTCCAAACTAATCCAAATAGCCGAAGCTCAAGGTCCAAGAGCATGAAACCCGACCACGAAGGAAAAAGCTACAAAAATGATTGAAAAATTGGTTAAAATGGACTTAGCCATTTTAACAAATCTTTAAACGTTCATACGACCATCAAAATTCCACCTCTTAAAAGCATCGACCATTTGTATTCAAAAACCCATGGGACACTTAGCCAATTCATTAGCGGGTTATGTTTTAAAAGTCGTTTGACATGCATTTGGATGTCAATTTCAATGCCAAAAATCAACGGGGTCATGCGGTAAAATAGCAATGATCAAAGACAGGACACATGTCAAAGCATTACAACACTCTTCAAGTAGATGGGCCTCAACCATGTTTCAAAGCATTTCAAGTTAGCGGAAAAAGTAAAGTCGAAAAGGTCAAAGAGACATGGTAGATTTTGGAGGTGACAAGTGGCAGAAGAGCGAGGTCAAAGCAGGGATACGTGGTAACCTTTTTAGGAAGCCAAAAGTTTCTAAGTCCCCTAAAAGGAAAAGGTTACGATGCAAAGGCTGAACCAATCAAAAGAAAGCACGATGCAAGCAATACTGACTGACCCAGGAATGTGGAGCTTTTCTATTGGTTCATGTTTCACAATTGTTAGTCGAGGCTAAAGAAAAGGTAAAATGTGAAGTAAGTGTGGAGATTTCTTATTGGATCACACTTCATTATGGTCAGTTAGGGGATATAAAAAGGGAAAATTGTGATGAAGCATGTATCTCTCCTATTGGTACTTGATTTACCGATGTCATTCAAAGAAAAGGATAGTTTGACAAGGCACGAGAATGTGGCATTGATCTATTGGCTCACTTTTTATTAAGGAACGAACCACCCCGCATAAAGAAAGGAAAGAAAAGAAACAAAGCCCGACCTAGCGAGCCAATAAAAGATCAAACATGGAAAATGGAAAAGCATTGGACACGTTGAAAGAGGTAGTACTGAACTAATCAAAGGCTTCCACATGTCACATTTACATGCATCCCGACATGCAAAACTTCATAGGGCCATATCTTTTGATCCAGAGCTCCAAATATTATAAAATTTATATTGTTGGAAAGGTATCTTCAAGCCCTTCATTCGACATCATTAGATTCAGAAATTAATGATATTTGGTGAGTGAAAAATCAGAAAATGTCTTTTACATTAAATATACAATCACAATATTGGTCAACCACCCAAATTGATGAAGTATGGTGTATGTTTTTTCTCTGTGCACGCAAGACGAAGGAATGAATGATTTTGGCAGGAAGCCCATGCTCCTTTGTAGGATTTTAATGCTTCTTGTTGGTGGTTGTAGAAGGAAATCAAAATTTTCTTCTTTCTTTCTCCTTCTCATCTTCTATATAATGTAACAAAGATTTCATTTTCCCAAGGATGCATATTAGGGGTAGTTGTAGAGTTTTTTTATTAAGTTCAGTTTTATGTTCCAGTTTCTAGCTTTTGGCAAGCAATTGCTTGTATTTATCTGTAAGGAAGAGCTAATTTGGTTACGTTGTACAACCATAAACAGTTTTAAGGGAATTATTTGTGTCCCCTAGCTAGAACTTACATGAATATATCTCTCATGATTGATCAAGATATACTTTCCCTTTCTTATGTTTTAAATGAATGAAAGATGTAATATTAATTATATTACTATCTTGCATTGGCTTTAGTTTGTTAAGTGCACAAGGATATTTCTCATTCGTTGTATTATTATGGTCTCAGAAGACTATTGCAAATAATGTATATTAAGCAATGGATCAACTCGGTTGTAAAATCCAATAGGCAACATCATTTTTGAAGAGTTCTTGTTATCCCTTAAGGTTCTTTTGCATGTATAAGACAAATATAGAAAGTGCTTTATCTTAGCTCTAACTCCATGATTTGTAGTTAGGATTGGGAAGAATGTAGACACCATGTGTGCTAATTGAGTATCAATGAATGTAAATGTTATTTCACAAATCATGTTAAATTGATTTTTCTTTTCAAGAATCACAGTTAAGGATGGATTCATTCCATGGGAACACTACTCTATCAAGGTCATAAAAATAGATGCCCTCCCCCCTCCAAATCCCATTTAAAAAAAAACCATTTATATTTAAGTTCGTTGTGGAGACCATTCAAACCAAATGTCTTATTTTTAATTTTAATTTATTAATTATTTTGTTGCATATTCCCTAAGCATACATTAGTACAATATTAGTGTAATCGATGCATAACCATTTGTTTTAGTTCCTCTTGTTTGGAAACTAAATGGTTACTTTCGGTTAGAAGAGAAAAGGGCGTGGGAATGTATATATACATGCTAGTGGTTAAGCCAAAAATGAGCAAGAGTAAGAGAGAGAGAGAGAGAAAGAAAATCATAGCAGCGTATTGCAACATTGAAAAAGGTGAGAATAAAGTGGCGTGAGATGAAGAAATAAACGCCAGGAAAGAGAAGAGGGAGGGTAGTTTTGCTGCAAATCTGAAATTACATATTTATGCATTGTGTTTGCATGTTGTAGCATGTTTATTGTATTTTATTTGCTTCTAGATTAATAATAAACATGATTTTTGTTGATGGTGGATGTATCCTAGGAAAGGGTGAACCACGTTAAATTTGTGTCACTATTTTTGTTTGTGTAATTTCATATTTCCTTTATTCTGTAATTAATATCTACATATTAAATTTGTCTCTTCATTCTTGCTGGTAATTCCTAACAACTGGTATTAGAGCGGTGGTGTTTGTTTAATAGGAAAGTATCACGGTTGAGTGGGAGCAATGTCAGAAGAGGGAAAATTAAAGGTTGATAAATTCAATGGCCAAAATTATCAACTGTGGAAGATGTAGATGGAATATTATTTATATCAAAAGGATTTTTGGCAGCCGTTGCAGGGGAAAGAAAAGAAATCATCAACAATGACAGATGAGGAATGGGAAATTTTAGACAAAATGCACTAGGAAGTATTCGGTTATGCCTGGCACAATCAGTGGCATTTAATATTTCAAAAGCAAAGACAACATATGAATTGATGCAATCATTAGAAAAAGTGTATGAAAATCCCTCTACTTCAAATAAGGTATTCTTCATGAAGCGTTTATTTAATAAGAAAATGACAGAAGGTGGTTCTATTACAGAACATTTAAATGAGTTTAATACGATTACCAGTCAATTAACTTCTGTAAGTGTTAATTTTGATGAAGAAGTTAGAGCTCTCTTGATTTTATGTTCTTTTCCTAAAAGCTGGAATAACTTGGTTATGGTGGTTAGTAATTATGTTTTTGGTTCAAATACATTAAAATTTGATGATGTTGTTGGTGTGATTCTGAGTGAGGAAATTTGAAGGAAAAGCACTGGTGAAACTTCCACATTGGGTAATGTTTTGAATGTAGAAAATAGGGGCAGATCAAAAGAGAGAGGAAAACATCCTGAGGTCATGGGAAATCACGAGGAAATCCAAGAATGGCAGGTCTCAATCCTGGGACAAGAAATTTTTCTAGTACTGTGGAAAACGAGGTCATTTAAAGAAGGATTGCTTGGTCTTAGAAGAATAAAGAAGGAGACAAACAAGAAGGAAACAAAGAAGCAAATGTGGTAAGTAAATATGAAGATGATGTTTTAATTCTTTCCCTAGATAATGTTGATGATTCATGGGTATTAGATTCAGGGGCTTCATTTCATGTTACGCCCCATAGAAATTATTTTCTTGATTATGTCCAAGGATATTTTGGACTAGGTGTATTTAGGAGATAATGAACCTTTTCATATTGTTGGAAAGGGAAGAATCAAGATTAAATTACAAAATGGAAATCAATGGCTACTACAGGAGGTAAGGCATGTTCCAAGGCTGAGTAGAAATTTAATTTCAGCAGGGAAGCTTGATGATGAAGGCTACACAGTTACTTTTACGGATAAAATTTGGAAGGTTACAAAAGGTTATTTAGTAGTAGCTAAAGGTATGAAGGTTGGAAATTTATATCTTTGTACAAGTCATGCTCTTTTTGTCACTCTATTTGTTTTAATACAACAAGAAATATTGCTAGAAAATCATCTACAAATATTACATATCAACACAAAGAGTACTTGTTGTAGGTGGTGTAGGTAAAATCAATTTTTACGGGTAAAAATACAAATTGTTACTAGCACACGCATGCACAACAATAGTTCTTGTCAGCTGGCATTGTAGGTACAAATGTAGTTGTTGCGATGTACAAATGCAATACTTGTGCACAACTACAGCACAATAGTAGTTACTATGGTGGTGCGGTTGTAGGGAATAAATGTAGTTGCTTATGGGAAATGGAGGAAAAACAACAGTTACTGTCAGGCACAACAACAGTTGTTGTAGGCACATTTATTATACGAAAAATGAAAACTGTATTTCGAGACAACACTATGGCATCATAGGCTTGGGCACATGAGTGAAAAAGGTATGAAATTACTTCATTCTAAGAAGTTATTACCAGGTCTGAAAATGTATTAATATGGAATTTTGTGAAAGTTGCGTGTATGGAAAACAAAAGAGAGTGAGTTTTCTCAAGCATGGGAGAACTAAGAAAGATGAGAAATTAGAGCTTGTGCATATGGATGTATGAGGACCAGCTCGGGTAAATTCTCATGGTGTCTCTTGTTATTATGTTACATTCATTGATGATGTAACTAGGAAGACATGGGTGTATTTTCTTAAAAAGAAATCAGATGTGTTTGAAACTTTTAAGAAATGGAAAAGCTTGGTTGAGAATGAGATAGGTAAAAGATTAAAATGTCTCAGGTCTGACAATGGTGGTGAGTATTACAGCAAAGAGTTTGAAAACTATTGTTCATCAAATGGAATCCGGAGGCAGAAAATGGTTCCAGGGACTCCACAGGAAAATGGTGTGGCTGAGCGGATGAACAAAACAATTATGGAGCATGCAAGGAGTATGAGATTGCATGTGGGGCTGCCCTTGTACTTATGGGAAGAGGCTGTTAATACTGTTGTTTATCTAATCAATAAAGGACCTTCAGTTCCTTTGGGTTATGGTATTCCAAAGGAAGCTTGGACCGATAAGAAGGTAGATTATTCTTTTCTTAAAACCTTTGATTGTGAAGTCTTTGCACTTGTTGATCCTAAAGATAGACACAAGCTAGAAGAAAAATCTTAAAAAAATACCTTAATTGGATATGGCATTGATGAATTTGGTTATATATTATGGGATTTTGAAAATATGAAATTTATTAGAAGTAGGGATGTTGAGTTCAATGAGAAGGTGTTGTATAAAGATCAGATACAAGAAAATAAGCACGAGAAAACAGGAAATGAATATGTGGTGTTGGATGATATTTTGGTTTGTAATACTCCAATGGTTCCTCATACTGAACAACAACAAGAAATACCACAAACTCCAGTAAATGTTAGATGTTCTAAAAGGGTAAGTAGACCTCCCGATAGATTTTCTCCTTCTTTATATTCTATTTTATTGACTGATGTTGGTGAACTAGAAGGGTATGAAGAAGTTATGCAAGTGAATACACATAAACAGTGGGAGCAAGGAATGAAAGAAGAAATGGACTCCCTACTACAAAATCAGACTTGGGATTTATGCAAGCTACCTGTAGGTAAAAGAGCTTTACCAAATAAATGGGTTTACAGGCTGAAAGAGGAAGGAGGTAAGAAAATATTTAAAGTTTGAGACTTGTGGTAAAAGGATTTACATAGAAAAAGGGTATTGATTTTGATGAAATATTTTCTTTGGTTGTTAAAATGACCTCTATTCATACTATTCTAAGTCTTGTTGTTGCAGAAGAATTGCATCTTGAACAACTAGATGTGAAAACAACATTTCTCCATGGGGATTTAGAAGAAGAAATATATATGAAAAAACCAAAAGGATTTGAGGTGAAAGGTAAGGATAAATTAGTGTGCAGATTGAAAAATAGTTTGTATGGCTTGAAACAAGCACCTCGGAAAGGGTATTTAAAATTTGACAGTTTTATGGTTGAGCATGGCTATAACAAGTGTCATTCAGATCATTGTGTTTATTTTAAGAGGTAGGACAATGGTTGTTAAATTATCCTATGTCTATATGTTAATGACATGCTTGTTGCGGTGTCTAACATGGATCATCATAATGAGTTAAAACAAATGTTAGTAAAGTCTTTTTCTATGAAGGATTTGGGCAACGAAACAAATCCTTGGTATGAGGATTTCTAGAGATAGGAAAAATAGAAAATTATCTTTGTCTCAAAGTGATTATATTGAGAAGGTGTTAAAAATATTTAACATGGAAAATGCTAAAGCTGTCAATGACCTTTGCCTAGTCATTTTAAATTGACTAAAGAGATGTGTTTGAAGACACATGAGGAGGAAGAAAAAAATGTCCAAGATTCCATATTCTTCATTGTTGGTAGTTTAATGTACGCCATGGTATGCATAAGGCCGGATATTGCACATGTCATTGGAGTTGTGAGAAGATTTATGAGTAATCCCATAATGGAGCATTGGAATGTGGTTAAATGGATTCTCAGGTACTTGAGAGGAACATCCAATAAGCATTTATGTTTTGGGGATCTAATATTGTTCTACATGGTTATGTTGACTCAGATTTGGCAGGTGATATCGACACTAGATAAAACACTACAGTTATGTATTTACTATTGGTGGGAAAACAGTCAGTTGGATTTCAAGGCTGCAAAATGTTGTTGCTTTATCAACTACGGAGGCAGAATATGTTGTTGCAACAAAAGCAAGCAAGGAGATGATTTGGCTGCAATTTTTCTTAGAAGAATTGGGAAATCAACAGGCTAATAATTACTTATTTACTGATGACCCAGTGTCATTCATCTTGCTAAAAATTTTGCCTTGCATTTGAAGACAAAACACATACAACTAAGATATCACTTCATACGGTCAGTATTGGAGGATGGACAAGTAAAGTTGGAGAAGATTGATACATATGAAAATCCAATGGATATGTTTACGAAGGTGGTGACTCGGGAGAAGATGATTTCCTCTTCATCTTCTATTGGCCTTCACAATTAAAATAATTAAAATAGAACAACAGTGACCAAGGGTGTTGAATCCAATGGGAGTTGATTTGGTGTTGATCAGTCTCCAAGTGGGAGATTGTTGGTTGTGGAGACCATTCAAACCAAATGTCTTATTTATATTTTTAATTTATTAATTATTTTGCTGCATATTCCCTAAGCATATGTTGGTATAATATTAATGTAGTCACTAAATAACCATGTTTTTATTTCATCTTGTTTGGAAACTAAATGGTTACATTTAGTTAGAAGAGACAAGGGCATGGGGATGTATATATACATGTCAATGGTTATGATGGAAATGAGTGAGAGAGAGAGAGAGAGAGAGGAAATAAAATCATAGTAGCGTATTGCAGCATTGAAAAATGTGAGATTAAAGTGGCATGAGAAGAAGAAATAAGTGTTAGGAAAGAGAAGAGGGAGGGTAGTTTTGCTGCAGATCTGAAACTATAGATTTATGCATTGTGTTTGCATGTTACAACATGTTTATTGTATTTTATTTGTTGTATTAATAATAAAAAGGACTGCTGTTGTTGGTGGATGTAGCCCAGAAAGGGTGAACCAAGTTAAATCCATGTCATTGTTTTTTTTGTGTAATTTCAAATTTCTGTGTAATTTTCTATTTCCTTTATTCTATAATTAATATATGCATATTAAATTTGTTTCTTCATTCCTGCTGGTAATTCCTAACACTTTATACCAACTAATCATATCATACTTGCAAACCAAACATATGTTTATTCTACAAATCTTTGCTTTAAATTTTCATTAGCGATGACGCTTTACCAAAAATCCCACCAAGTTTACGATCCAATATCATTTAAAGCATCCTTGGTCAATAATGTTGTGCAAATGCAATATCTAAAGATTTTTCATTATCTTCCTTTTTTATTTGTATTTGACTGTCAAGTGCTTGTAATAAATTGAGTGAAAAATCTTTTGAGAGAAGTATTGTATCTGTAATTGCACTTGCTTCAAATTAAGTTGCACCAACCATAGAGGAAACCAAGCCATGAAATATTTTCCTTTATTCTAATCGCTTTGACTAGGTTCTCTCACCTCGCCTTGGAAGATCCAGAAGTAGTAGGATAAATCCACCATATTTATGAAGGTTCCTCCTGATCACCTCCTTGATTTGAGTCATTGAGTTTAGTGTTGAAAAATACCCTCGCTATCAACAACAAGAAATTTTCATTGTTCATAAATCTCTCAAAGCCAACCCACTCGGTTTAGCTTCTCATCTCCTAGGGGTGCTATTCTGGGAGCCAACATGTATAACCCTAAGGGTTTTAAGCATTCCCTCATCTTAATAAGAGGATTAAATTCCAATTGATCCTGAATTCCTTCCATATATGTGCTTCAAGAGGATCTCCTTCAAGTTTTCAAACTTGTTTCACAAGGACTAGCTTTGATACCAATTATTAGAAGCATAATGGACTGAGAGGGGGGTGAATCATTCTAAAAAAATTAACTTCATTTACCAAACCATGCATTCATCATTTAATTTTTCCATTCATCATACATAATCATGTGAGCTTATTAAGATGTGCAACATTTAATCATAAGATCATGGAACAAGATACACAACACATAAACACCATATGTAAGTGGGAAAACCTCAAGGGAAGAAAACCCACTAAAAATTTACTTATATTACTAAAAACAAAGGATTCTAGTGAATCTCCAACTTCACAAGTAGCACCAACCCCGATTTATTGAGGCACTAACCCCACAAGGAGAACCAACACCTTTTTTAATAGAGCGCCATCTCTACAAAGAGCACCAACCCCTAGTTTAGTGAGGCACCAACCCCACAAGGATTATACAACCCTCTAAGGTAATCAAGCACCAACTTAACCACCTGGAAATGGATGATAACTAATGAAATTATTCTAAAAAATTTATAGTGATCCAATTTCATCTCACACTTCTTCAAACCATCATCAAAACAAGCTCTTCTCTAACTTGCTCAAATTTTTCCTCTTATGGGATGAATGTATCAAGTTTCCTTACACATATGATCCAAAAAATTCTTAAGGTATTCATACCTCTTATAAGGTTTTTTTATAAATCCCTCTTCACTCTTATTCACTCATCTATTGGTTGCACTTGTCCCCCATGGACACCACTAGTCATAAATGACTCATTACAAGCACTTTTAGACCAATCTCAACTCTAAAACACTCTTGGGTCACCATGAAAAAGTACGTCGGTCATACCAACACAAAAAATCCAGAATAAAATTATAGAAATCATTAAAAATGACCTAAGATGGTTGGAAGGGGTCAAGACAACACCATCATGCTCCAACATAAACAAGTAAGCTCAAAATGCACTCTCCAAGCTCTAGGAGTACAAAAACACTTCCAATGTCTTATAGCATCTTTTCATGGATCCAAAACTCCAAACAAATAAATAATAGGTCTTTAACATCACCAACAAGAACTGAAATGTCCATCTTCATCATCAAAACACTCCAAGGAGTAAGCAAACCCCACTAGGTCTTGATGCCTAGAATTTAGTCCTAAAGAGCGACCAACTTGACATAGTAAATATCATCATTATGAATCAATTCATATACCATTGGAGATATCACTGAGTTTAATTTCCATAACAAATCATATTTTTATCTAATTACAAGTGGAAGACCTCTAAACAGATCAATCTCTCAGAATCGCTCCCAACCGGCTTCAAGACCCCAAACTTAGTTCTTCAAAATAGAGTTGGTTCATGCACCAAAACACATCATCACTCAAAAGGTATCTAAATATAGTTTCCAAAACATCTTACTTTATTTTCCAACTCGCAGGGAATATCGTTAACAAATCTAATCTTTGAACATGCTCTTTCAGGCTCTAAGGACTCAAGAACCAGTCTTGAGAGGAACATGCACAAATACCTCCAAATCAACTTCTGATCTCAGCCAAAACTTGTAACACTTCAAGGAAAATTTTACCAACATGTACAAGCACTAACATGCATAGCTCACATGGAGAAATATTACCCAACACTCTTGTTTCTATCACCTTCTTGAGCAAGCCAACTAGGGCTTACTAAGCCAATAGGTATTCAACTAAAAACACTTCACCACATCAAAACAGGAGCTTAAACACATCATATCAGGTGTTTGTAAACTTTCCATGACCAAAAACATCATCTCCATCAAGCAATTTCATCAAACTCACCTCAAACCAAGAGACTGCCATTTTAGCCCTTAAGGCCAAAATAGGTAGGGTCACTTTGAGCACTGTATATTAAATTTTATACACTACCTGAAAATTTTCATTTCTACTTATAACACATCACAAGGATTCTAGAACAATTTGGTTTTCCTTTTGGAAGCACCATTTTAACCACGAAACTATAAAAACCTTCAAAACTAGGTTTTTCTCTCCATTCCCAAAATATCCGTAACACAAAACCACCAAAAAAATGAGCTATGATAAATTATTTACAATCCTAAATAATCACATTTACATTTCCAAGACATTTGGATGCCATACCAATAAAACATTCCAAGTCGCTCTACTGCTAGGGTTTTAGAAGGGTTTTGAACCAACTTATCTTCTTAAACATCGTTCATAAAAATGTGATGATAAAATAACCTCATTATTTTTGCAAATCCTTCTTAGCTCAATCAAAAAACATCTCCCAAAACCTATGGGTCCCATGCAAAGCAAATAGTTCACAACAAGCATATGAAGTTGCCAATTCAAGCTAGTTTTGCCTTCTTCAAAACCATGTTTTACCAAAAATGGTGTATCTTGCAAAATCTTCTTCAAACTAACCTTAAACTTGTCATTAAGCATCATGAAAACATCCTATAACTGAAAAAACTCACCACCTTACTCAAATATTCCTGGAACTCTCCAGCCACAACAACTTACCTATGTCATATTAGTTTGTCTTCACCTTTTTGCTTCCCAAGGACCATGAAACACCATCATACTACCGAGAAGTGACCTGAAACTCATCATAAACCTTATATGCAACATCAAAGCACCTTTCTAATTCTTGTATAGAAATCCTTTCTGACAAAACTCAAGATACCATACCATGCACCATGCCCTTGGTCTAGGAATAGGCCTACAATGGCCTCTTCACACCATGACTCTTTATGAACTGACCATGATGCCTCAATGCAGATAATTAGACACCTCAAACACATCATACCAACCATGATGGACATCATAACATCCTTTAACCAACTTTGGATAGCTCAAGATATAACCATGCACACTAGACCATGCTAGATATCAACATAGGACTTCACTAAACACAATCACTACCAACCAACCTTCATGATAGACCTTGGATAACACCTCATGGAGACTCACATGACCTCTACACACCCTTTTCCATTATGGATTTGACATCAATGATAACTACTAGACACGATGGCCAATAAGAGAAGAAGACATCATTAGTTTAGTTTTGAAAAGTTAATGATGAGTTGTGTCAAGAGAGTGAGGTCTTGCATATTCAATTGGTATCACCTACATGTATCTAAAGGAATCAAGAATAAATGGGGAGTTGAGGAGGTGTATTTATAGTTCTATGAGATGATTAGAAGCGCCAATATGACATGAAGAATCATGAAGGATGTGGATAGAGCTGAGAAGTTTTTATAGGAGGTATGTAATGTTGTTTCTTGATTCTAGAAATTGGTGGCAATTGATAGTTGAGATTGGTCTATTGGCATCGAACTATGCTAATTTGAGCTTGAGTTGAGAAGTTGAATTTTATGACCTAGTATGTATTATTCATGACAAGGACATGGTGATTGGACTTGAGTTCATTTGAAGAGCTATACATTGAGTAAGGGTGAGCATGTCAATTCCATTTTTTTCTTCCATGTATGGTGAGTATTTTGGTCAATCACTAGTATCACTCAATTTGTTTCATTGAAGATAAGTTCATCTTTTTAAATTGCATTTCAATTTATAGAAGATCCTTTGTCATTCATGTAAAAAGGAGGATAATGACTAGATAGCACATGAAAGTACCATAGAATGAGATGCGTAAATGTAAAGTATCATTTTGAAGTGATTTTAGTTCATAGTATGTTTTGCATCAATGTGTTTGCCATCAATGACATAGTGGCATATTTTTGAAATGTTGTGATTGATGTTAAGGTAATGTTGTGCATAATTGGTGTTATGGAGATTCTGATAACATGTTGTGTCATGGTTGTCATTGATGTCAAAATGGAGACTGTGTCTTGTTGATGCCAAAAAACGATGTGGAGAGTCTATGGTGAGTTTCATTAAATTCAAATGATGTCAAATGATGCCTAACAATGCCCAATGGTGAGGTTTTCATGGTGGATGTCAGCTACTTGTTTTTAGTTTGTGCATTTTCCACATCATGTGGTGAGTCATCTCACTTAGGTGAGGTCATAGGTCTTAGGTGTCATAGGGGTTATGAAAGATTCCACTACGCCATTGTGTGTGTGTCACTGTCATATGGGAGTTACTTCCATTTCAGGAATGTAACTCCCCTTCTCCACTTGAGGAGGTATGATTACTTGCACTGGGGGTTACACAACACCCCTATTTATACCCCTTTCTTTTCATATCTATGTGAATGAATGAAATGTGACCCTTCATTTTTCTTTGCATGCACATTCATGGTTAACAATAGCTCCCCATAGAACCTCGTCACGCTGCCGAATGTAACTCGGTTGATGTTTGTGTTATCTTGCATGATCCTCATGTTGTCATATTTTCAATTTCTTCTTCATGGTATCAGAGCATGTTGTTGGGATCCATGCTACTCTCTAGTTTTAAGTTGCTTCTTTCTCTTAGTTTTGTGTTTTTCAGGTTTCATGTACAAGTGTCATAATACATATTCCATTCATGCATCAAATGCATTGATTCAGTGTTATTACGGGTTTTAAATACTATTTCAGGTTTTTAGTTTGTGTTTTCCAGGGTTTACTAGCCTTGCATGCAGCTTACGGAGGTGTTTTGCAGTTCGGTTTTCAGATTCAATTTTTGTGTGCTAGTTTTGTAAATTTTTTAAAGTTTTGTGAAGCTAACTTTGGGCCCAACTCAACCCCAACATGTCAATCTGGGAACCGAGCTGCCCCAACTTGTTATGAAATGGTTCATTCATCGGGATCCTCGTTGATTTTCCATCCTATTTTATTTTCTTGGTCATCAAATTTTTCCTCCGACTTTTACATCGTGCTTTACCTTCTTGGATTTTTTTCACCTATCCGGCTCATGTTTGGTGCTCGTTGTTCCATCCTTGAACCTACACACTTGGCTTGAATTTTTTCCATCCCCTTCTTCTTGCTTTCTCGGCCTCCTACATGTGTCGTTGAGCTCGTGCTTACCATCATTGTATTGAAATATTACCTCGTTGTTTCCTATGTGTACATGTGGCTCTGTGCACTATACTTCACTCGAGCCCCCGCTCGCCTCCTTCTAGTCACCCTTATCTCAGCTCACCCTACATGTTTGGATTTTCTTTCTTTGGTTTGATCTTCCTCCATCATCCCTTCGTTGGTGTCGTGTCATACTTCCCCTACACCTAGATTCTCTTGTGTTGTTCACCTTCATAGGCATGCCCCACTCGGCCCTTCATTTTACTCATCGCGAATCTCACCGGACAATGACCACTTTCCTTGACACCTAGACACGTGGACCTTCTTCGGTAGCTTGGACCCAACCAATCATCTCAATAGCGTGTCGTCCCTACCTCAATTTGGTGCTCAACATGTGGACGCATCCATCTCATCATTCAATGGCTTGATGATGACCTACCCCGAAAACTCTCTATCTCAAGGTGTTTGACCACCCCAATGACCTCGACACTTGACTCGGACTTTAACTCGCCACACCAACTCAAAAATTGACCCAACCCCTCGTTACTAGTTCGACACGACACCCTAGCTCACCGAGCTACTCGCCACCCGCACACCGGATTAATCATATGAGCTCCTCCCTTCAATCTCTTGGATCCCTTCACATCCAACTCTCTCGAGAAGCTCGGCCTATAGCTCATCGATTTGCCTTCCAGCTCACCCTTGTCAAGAACCTCCTCTCTCCCTTTTTGAATTTTTTATCCTTTTTTCCCTTTTTCTTCAATTAGTGTAAATTCTAATTAGGGGAAAATAATTAAAATTCATCATTAAGGGGGGAGTGTTTTTTACGGGCTCCATTTATAGGGTTATTGGGATTTTCCGGGCTAATATTTTGGCTTGTCATGCATTGTAGTTCTCTTCTTCACATGTGGCTAGTGAGCGCGTCTGCCCATAACCTCGCAACAATAGAGCCCCTTGTTTTTGATGTGATACGCCTTCTATCACACCGAGAAGATTTTTTACCCTTGTTATGCTTACACCTTTTCCCGATTTATTGCATGTTGTTCCTCTACTTTTGACTAGGACTTATTGTGGCCTCCACTCTTGCATGATTCATCACCTACTTTGCAAGGTGAGTGGTCAACTATCCCACGTCACATGAACACACCTTATTAGTAATCATACACTACTTATAAAGTGCCGCAAATAGGGGTTATCATTGTTCTTGGGTGTTATATTACACACATATGCATTATTAGTTGAGTCGATGTCTTAACCTTGTTTGTATTCACACACCCTCTTCTCATGCACCTTGTAATTCTTTCGGATGCACCATAGATGCTCTTTCCAAACTTGAGCTTCGCAAAAATCACTTTAAAGCCTCTCGCCACTTATTCTTGGTAGAGGATATTATACATTATGGCGTGCTTCTATGAAATGTTACTTTTCCTACGAGGGCCTTACTCCCTTTCTACATAGGCCAGTTTCTGTAGCTATTGATCCTTGTCATCTTGAGGACTTTTTTGACACGTGTGACTATGTTTATGGCCACTTGATGTTGCATGTCTCTATGTCTGTCTCTATACCTCTCTGCATTCATGTGGCAGACTCAAATCCTCCTCACACCATTTGGTGCATCTTTCAGTCCTTATTTGGAGACCCTTCACATACTTCCACTCTTGTTACTGATTGATACAATTGTCTCCTCTTATTCTTCATGTGATGATCATTCTACTGACACATAATTTCTTGCTTTTTCCTTAATGACAATGATTTTGCTTCTAGCTCTTATGAAGAGAGTAATACCGAGGACTCCTCTCCTCCTTCTCTCACCTTTTCAGAGTATGTCGATACTCCTCCCTTCCCATCAGACATCGAGTAGTCTCATTCCCAACCTCATACAATCATTTCATCCACCTCTTTCCACTTTCAAAGTGTGTGAGGACCTTTCCACTCCTCCTCCTTCATGTGATGATTCATACATGTCTAACACCACTCTTCTATTTGTCAAACCCCCTCCTTAGGACAAGTATCTGCCATACCTTTTTTATCTCTTCACAATTCCTACTTTTGATGTAGTACCGGGAGATTCTCGTCCTTCTATAGGTGTTTTGGAGGAGTATTTCATCTCCTTTTTAGGATTTCCCCTTCTGGGACTCTTATCACTTACACTTTTTCAGAGATCATCATTAATCCACCCTTTCTTGTGGATCCTATTTCTACTATTATGGGGGTTGTTTATTTTCCTTCACTTCACTTGGGCATCCTTTAGATGAATGTTCCTCTTTCACACTCTAACACTTCTACGCTTATGGAATTACCTTCGATTATTGTGTACTCACTTTCTAGACCTATGTCACATTTTTGTGGACCAGATTCAGAGTTATTCATACTATTGCCTTTAGTTTCCTTCGCAGAGTAGGAAAACTTCCAAAGTACTCCATTATTTCCTTCATAAGGGTAAGCAAACAATTCGGTGTGGTTGGTTCTTCTTCAATCCATAGGATGAGGACCACGTCATTAACACTCTTCTTGGATACTTCCTAGAGTTATAGAGTTTAGATCCGTCTATGGCTTCTTCTACCTCCCTCTCCTCTCCTATTCTTCTTTTTAAATAGATTTCAGATTGTACATGGGTACCTTATCATACCCTCGTTTTTTGGGACCCATTTTTGAATCTTTCTTAGATTTTTAGGGAGTGTTTTCCATCTCTTTTTGTGGATGTTTTTCCTATTAGGTTTTCTTCCATTGCTTGAGATCCTTATTTTTCATGGCTACCTCATCAGGCTTAGTTGTTGGGACCCATTTCTCATTTCCAACTTGCTGCCTCATCCTAAGTTATGATGGGGGGTGTTTGTGTGTGCATTTTCTACATCACGTGGTGAGTCATCTCAATTAGGTGAGGTCATATGTCTTAGGTTTCATAGGGGTTAGGACATATTCCGTTGTGTCATATGTGTCAGTGTGCATAAGTATGTCATATGGGAGTTACTTCTATTTGAAGAACGTAACTCCCCTTCTCCACTTGAGGAGATATGCTTACTTGCACTGGGATTACACAACACCCCTATTTGTACCCATTTATTTTAATATATATGTGAGTGAATGAGATGTGACCCTTCATTTTTCTTTTCATGCACATTCATGGTTGATTCTCTCTCCCCCATGGAACCTCATCACGTTGTCGAAATGGAATTTTGTGGATGTTCATGTTATCCTACATGATCCTCGTGTTGTCACATTTTCGCTTTATTTGTCACTTGTGAGGTCATTTTAAGTACAAAGAGAAAGAATTTGAAGAAAATGAGAAGGCTAAGAGATATTGTGAGAAGGAATTGACATGGAGGCTTGATGAAATGAGTGGATACAAGTATTTATAAGTTTTTTTGAGCATTAGAATTTGGTTTAGAGTTCACAAACAAATATTTGAAAGCTAGTTCCTAGCTTGAAGACCAAATAAGGCGAAGAAAACATGGCCTAATGAGGTAGGTTGATAATTTTTATATTTTAGTATGCAAAGGTGAGCATGGGAGGAGTGTTAACATGTTGTTTCAATTGTGTGGAAAATATTTTAGGTCATAGTTTGCAAGAAAAAACAAGATATTGCATTTTTGGTCAAATCAAGTTCTTACAAATGGTGTTTCCTAGCTCAAGGTCAACTTTGTGATGCTTGTTGGTATGTTAATATTATGCATGGGAACCTAATATCTTTAGGAGATGTTGGTATGTGTCCTAGATAATATTTTGTGGCATTATTTTTGGGTTTGAGGGCCATAGCTTTATGAACAATCGTTAACACCAAAATAGGTCAAAAACCTTCTTAAACCCTAGTTTTAATTCAATATGAAATATCTTGCTAAATAGGGGCAAAAGTGAATTGTTTTTCTTGATAGTTGGGAGGGCTGGATAACCAATTGTGATTGATATATAGCCTACAAAACCAATACAAGTGGTCTAGAGAGAACTAGGGAGGTTCTCAATGGTCAAAAGGAGGAATCTTTAGCAAATAAGAGATGTATTAGCCAAATAAGCTGATTATAGGAGGAATACGACCAATAAGGTGTCATGAATGGACATCTCGAGAAAGGAACGAAGAAGGGTTGATAACAAAGTGTCGTCAATCGATCGAATGGGAGGAAATGCTAAGTGTAAGCATATTTTAGGTGTCTATAATTTGGACTTAGAGGGTGACATTTCCAAAAGTAAGTATGATCGCAATTTGAAGCCTCAATTGTCCCCCCTGTCCCATGTTAGTGAAATAATTTGTTTGTTGCAAATTATTTAGTTTTTACCAATGGTACAGGGCTAAGCCCCTCCTTGTGTATGGGGAGGATCTCATTATTGAATGTAAAATACTTAAACTACCTAAAATAAGTGTGGTGGAAAATAGGTCGAGGATAAAAAAAAGCACTCCATTAAACCTACGAAAAAGTGCTTGCAAGGTACAAGGGAGGAATTTGTAGTAATGAGGTGTAAAGGGGAGTTGGGGAAATTAGGAGAGAGAGGGTTACTATTTTGAGTAGGCTTACAAAATTCACATAATTCCATTGACTCATTTATGAAAGGTCCATACACCTTTCTTGGTTTTACAAGATAATCACGTATGAAAAGTTGGAAAGAGAGAGTAGAGGAATATAAGACAAGAATTAGAAGAATTTCAACTTTATTCCTTGATATAGAAGTGGTAATATCAATAACATAAATTCAATCAACAATTGTCAACCCCTTGGAAGGGAGAAGCGATTCCAATTTATAGATTTACAAATTTTTCTTTCATCTACCCTCCATATGACTCTTCACCTATCTTCATCACTTGTAACCCTTCATATTCCTAGGAAGTGAGTCTTTTTCTTATTATTGGAAAAGGGATTTTTATAATGTTTAACTAAGGGTCACTTAAGTGAACAGACGAAATAGAAAAAAGTACATTCTTAATGAAAAATTAAAACACGGAGGGAGAAAAAGGAAGAGAGAGAAAGAGAGAGGAAGAGTTGACTGATTTGATGAAGAGGAGATTTTTTTAGCAAATTTTCTGATCATAATCATCGAGGGATAGGTCCAAGAATGAGTTCTTGTCCTTTGAATTCTTTACTGAACTAAGATACCACAAGTGCCACCAGATTTGCTTACGAATGAAAACACATCTCAACACTTTAATCCACGTCAAGGAACATCATTAATATCCTTGCACCGACAAAGCCATATTTTTTATTCTCTTGCAATATCAAAAATTGATTTTTTGATACTGGAAAGGGACTCTAAGGTATCTTCGTTGAAAAAAGGGGATCACCTGCCTCTTTCTTGACCAACTCTTGGAAAGAATCAATGAGTTCTTATGATGATGAATTATTGGTGAGTAAAGGGAACCCCAAGTATTTGAACATAGTTACAAACATCATTCAAAATATCAAAAGCATTTTGTCCACTAAATTCAAGTTCAGAGATGGCATCTTCAATCATACCATATCTAGCATCCATGATGCGAACCCAAACTAAGGATAAATTGTGAGCAACTGATGCGAACACATTTTTACTCATGAGGGTGTGAGAGTCGAGGAGAGCATCTTGGACACAAGTGGAAACACCTCATCCAAGTGGATATTCTCTTTTCAATATCCTCTGCTTTCTTTTTTCACTTCTAACAAAGTGATGAGAATATACCTCAACAGAGAGAACATATGGGAGTAATGTCTTTCCTTTCTCTATGATCTTCTCAATCCATCTCTCGTTAGCCTTCCCTTACATCATATAACTTTATTCCTTCTTGATCACCTCATGGTCAAAGCTACTAATTGGAGGAATGTATTCCATAGGAGTGAAGGTATTGAATTGGGCTCCAAGAAAGGTTGAATGTAGGTACTAAGAGCTTTTACATGTTCCTCTAATTACTCAATTATTCATTTGTACTCTTCATTTCGAGCAAGTAGGTGGGTAGAGGATTCCTTGAAAAAATGAGAGTCACCCTCATGTGAAGCTTGAACCAATGAGATGTGGATCAATTCATAGTCTGATGGAGTCATCTCCTCAATGGGATTTACATTCTTCAGCCGAGAAACTTCTACATATTAGTTTCTTGAGGAACCACTGAAGAAGAGGGAAGTTGTCTGGGCTTTCTTCATCCTCTTGGATCTTAATATTTTGTGATACCTATAAGGTCGGCATTGCAACTTGTTGTGTTGGTCTTGGTTCATTTTCAAGAAATTCTTAAATCCATGTGAATGGCTTTCCAGGAGTGGACATGATATTGGTCGTCAAAACACTTTCGGTAGCTTGTTGTAGGATCACATTTTGTTCATCATTAGAAAGTTCTGCACTTGGGAAGATATAATTATATTCTCTTGAAGATAAGGAGGGTGCGATGGATTACTCGTGCTTGACTCAAGATGCTTTATGGGATATACAATGAACCTTACCTTCTTATGAATCCTCCTTGAATATGGAACCACTATGTGCCCTCTTTTCATCATCTTCCTTTTTAAAGGCTTCATGTTTAATGGATTTTGGTTGCACTGTAATGTTTCACCCTTTAAATATTGACCACACAACAAGGTATTGTTGCGACATCTTAGTTCAAATGAAACCTAGATGGTTTCTCGTCCTTACATACAAGGTACCCCACATGAAGATCACCTATCTACCTTTCTTGACTCCAAATCACTTCTTGGATGAAATCAGATTTGGAAAGGCTTGCATACCTTATTTTTCTTATGCTCCCATGGAGAAGGATGAATTCTTGATTCTTCACACAGATGGCTTGAATACTCGATGAATTGACTAGCTCACTTTGATTTGCTTCTCGGAGATATGATGATAGATTCAAGACATGATGTTTCTCATCTTTCCCGAAGATTTTCTCATTTCACTTGATCATGATGACATCATTTTGATGAATTTTTTATTCCAATGGGGATCTTGAATCTTTTCAAATTCTTTTCCAACCTCACAATGTTCCTGATTTTCACCTTCTACGCCTCAATATGATATGTCTTACTCCATGACACCATTGTGATCGAATGATGCTTTATGATCCTTGCAGAGAGAGTTATGTTTATTGTTTGAGCCATGCAACAACTTCACGACATGTGATAATTGAAAAAATCAGCGAGGTGATTGAAAATGAAGCCAACAAAAACTTTTTGCACTGTAAACTGAAACTTTCTATTTTTGGTAGGTGGGGTCAAGAGTTGTTATTTTGGGAATTTTCAATTTTTGCTCAAATTTTGTCTTTTGAAGCTCTTAGCACACTTATATTACCTCCATTGATGATTCTTTACTATTTTAGAAAGTTCCTATTTTTAGCATGTTACTTTTTCATAAATCATTTTTGGCAAAACTGTTTGTTTTGCCTTGTTTCATGTTTTGCACTATTTCTCGATGTTCGAGTAATGATACCTTTCTGCTTTTTAGGAGGATTACTGTTTTAGTAAATCATTATACATAGAAATTTATATTTTTAGTAAGTGTACTTACTTTATTGTCCGTTCTCAACGAAAAACACTCATCGGATTTGATTACATCTTTGGGGTCATGTGCTCCAATTTTCATGGTGATTCTTTTGTTGAAACTCTTACAAATAAAAAGGAAAATCTTAGATGGAGGGTTTTAGATTTGAAGCTATATAAAACTAGGGAATACTCGGTATGTAATAACTATTTTTTTGAATGCACTGGAGGAGCGCCTCTTAAGTGAAAATTGCATTTGAATTTAATTTCTAGTTGAAGAATTATGAGAAAATATTATTTTCGGAAGCCATGGTTGTTTAGGAACAAATTTGGAAGCATATCTATTATAATATAGTTTTTTGGGAGGTATATCAAGTAAAAATGGTGGGATAGGTTAATAGATGCAAATAAATCAACTTGAAAATAAATTAGATTTATTTTCATGTCTCCCCTGGTGTTGGTTGTCAAATAGGACTTTATTGAAAGCAACAGTTAGGGGACAGAAAGTCCCTCCTCTTTAATGGGAGAGGTTCCCTTATTTAAAGGAAAAACCTATTTACAAATGTACAATGTTTAGTTTTAATGAGGAACTCTGATATCATGAAAGTGTTTGATATAACAGATCATCAATACAAAAGGATAGAAGAATTAAGGAATGGGAAAAGGTAGAATAACACTCTCAGAAATATAGATAACAAAATAATTCCTTACACATGCCAGAATGGAATCATATAGAATAGAATCATTTGCATTAAAACCACAAGATGTTATTTCATAGACACAAAGTTCCATAGATGAAATCTACAAGAATACAAAGCTTCTTGAAGTAAAATGGACTAATGATTCAATAACTTTTAACAAATAGAAAGGAAAGAACAAGAATAGATAGAAACAAAAGAGATCTTCTTGTATTGATGGCTTTTTACTCCTTTACACTTTCAAAAATAACCAAAGTTCCAAATTACGAAAATGGTGTAGAGAGCCCATTATATAGCTTACAAATTGGTTACACTTGGTAACCGTTTCTTTTAACTAAAATATTAATTGAGGAAGTGCTCAACACAATGTCCTTAATTAGTTTACAATGAGCTTGATTCTAGGAAAAGAAGGAGAAAAGGAGAAACTAGGAGAGAAAACATCCACTTATTGTTGAGGAGGGCCCACCGACTTGAGAATCCATTGCCTGAATCTTTTTAATGCCTCAGCTATCTCCCTGCCTCGTGGGACTGATGTGTTGGTAGTGGCATGAGACCAAGTGCCTAGACATTTCTCCATGTTCTTATCAAACTCGTATGTTCCAGGTATTCTTTATTAGCCTCTTCAATGGCAGATTGAAGAGAGAAAATATCCTTTATCTTCTCTTTGGTAATCAATTCTTCTTTGAACAAGCCTTCTTTGACAAATGTCCTGAATTGAGTTTTAATCTCTTGAAGAGAGAAAGGAACACCTGAAGTTTCATCATGAAGATGACAATGAATATCCTTAAAGGTAGATGCCACACAAGTCTTGAAAGATTCTCCCTTCTGCCAACTATTTCTCAATTCTCCCAAGGCTTCTTCCAGAACTTTTATTTTCCATTCAACACTGAACACCCATGACCCTGACAAGTTTTCCTTGGCATCATCAAAAATTTACTTGGCCAACAATATCTTTTCATCAGCCTCTCCCATCAGGCGAAGATCTATGATGCAACTACTCCAAAGCTTCAGTTCTTTGTCCATAGTTTTAATAGAGGAGGAGAGTTTTTGTTGCAGGTTGACCACCTTCTCATTGGCTTTGAAGGCCTCTTCAATGAATTTCAAGCCTGCAATGGTCATGTCATCAACCATGGCTTCCATAGCCCTTCCATAAGTGGAATATTTGTGTATATCCTTGATACTCTAAACCTCATCCTAACTGAGAATCATAGGAGGTGGGAGGGAAGCCAATGGAGCAGGATCCAAAACCTTATCTTTAGCCAATAATGACTTGATGAAGTTGGAAAGAACTTGATTTTGTTCTTCCAATTGTTCTATAGTTTGTTTACCCTTTTCCACTCTCTCAATAACCTTGGTTACTATTTCTTGGAGGTTATGTACCTCACTCTCAGGAGTAGATTCTCCCATGGGAATTCTAGAAAGTTCCAGGTCAGAGGCTAATAGATATTGCTCTCTGCCTTATCAACCTTAGGTTTTGCAACCTCTAGAAATTGTTGGCCTTGAGCATCTGTCACTATTCTTGAAGTTGTTTTAGCTCTCTTTACTGGAGGAGGAGGAGTAGTACCTAACAAAGCTGCCACATCATCAAAATTGGGCCCTGTCAAATGGGAAGAAGGTTTTCTCTTCCTGCTATCAACCAAGGGTTACACCCATGCAAAAGTAGAAGAAGAAGAAGAAGAAGGACAAGAGGTCCAAGAGCAAGTGAACCCATGGCACTTAAGGTATTCACCACTGTTGCTTCCAGTAAAGAGGTGAGTGAGGCATCTAGAGCTTCTTGTGCAGAGGAATCTGTGGTACTAGGAGGTTCAGTGTTATGCACCTCCTTCTCATCTTCTACTGTAACTTCAAGTTCCTGTAGGATTTGGTACTTCACCATCATCACTTTCACTGAGAACAATAATGTTCTCTGGCCTTGAAGGCAATCCTAAATGCTCTAGAAGGGGTTCTTCCTCAATTGGCTCTTGTTTAACCTCTTTTATCTTCTTTTGGTATACTTGAGTAGAAGAAGAGGGAGTAGATGATTCAGGTTCTTTAGTTGAGGAAGAAGGAGGGGTTTGTACAGGTACCTCTCATGCTGGGTGTATGTGTTTCCTTCCTAGGTGTTGAAGTATCTCTGAAGAAGATCCACTTTGATTCTTCTTAAGCTCTCGAACCTTCCTGTCAAACCAAACTTTGGTTCTTACAAGGACAGGGGTCAAAATCTCAACCAAGTCATCCTTCTCCTTCTTGTACCAATCCAGATCTTCCAAAGGAGTATGTTTGATTAATGTCTCATATTCAAAAGACAACAAGTCTGCATCATCATCCTGGAACCCTTTAGGAATTTGATAGAGATTGAGCTCTTTAATCAGTTGCAGAGAGAGTCTGCCATAGTGCCTCCACCTTGCTTCAAAATCATCTGCACAATCAACCCAATAATCCTCGGTATCTGGCTGTGATGATAATTTATTCTAAGGTTCTGCTCAATGAACTTCTTCAAATCAAAACAAGTCCTAGGCTCTGAAAAAGTGGACAGTGATGGGAGCAAGGGCCCTTTCTATATTTTGGGCATCCAAGGTTGTTTTACATGTATAGTTTCCTAAAGAAATAGGGAAGTGCAGACTAGATATTTTCTTGTCCCTGCAAGTTCTATGCAATTTATCCAATTGCCTGCACACTTCAATTAGAGCCATCTTTTCATTACAAAACATGGGGAGCTTGAGAGGTGTGTTTTCATAACCAGCCAACCTGATATATGAAAACCTCCTGAATTGAATGAAGAAAGCTCCATACTTAGCTATCATGTTCATGGCTTCATCAGAAAATCTCCTGGCAGTATCACCTTCTAAGAGCCTTACAATATACATGGTAAAGGCATCATTAACTCTCCTAAAATTGTGGTTGCTAGTTTCAAGGGTGAATTGAGGGCAGTATGCATAAATGGGCTCATCCTTCTAGACGTCCATGTATGTGAGTCCAAACCACTACCGGGATGCTGCTAGGGAATACATGAGATAAGAAGTCATATAGAAATTCTTAGTCTGCTGCACATTAAACAATTACTCGGTCAAATTCATGCAAATGATTTCTACCCAATTTATGTTCTGACTACCTTCGTAGATGATGTTGATGAGAGGGCACATCCAGAAGTGAAATTCATTGGTAGAGGCAATCCCATGACACGAGCTAGCAAAATGATGAAATCAGACAGCTCTTCATTGAAATCAGCCCTAAATAACGCTTTGGAAAGTCGGAATGCTCCCTTCTTAGGGTTCTTCAACCATGATTTTGCTATTCTTGTCTTATATTTTTCACTGTCCTGCTCGAATAGGGTCTGAGCTTGAGCTTAAGTGAGAATGATGGAATCTTCAATCTCTAGAATGCGTAGGGCAGTAGTAATGGCAGCGGCATCCAGTTTGGCAATCAGCTCCCCATGTACATTAGCCAATTCTTTGGTGTCTGAGTTAAAATGAGCTCGACAAAGCGAGCACGAGCACGGCGTCGGCACATTATACGAGATATAGGGAAACCAATTTCATAAGAGAAACCGCTATCATTGATCATTTGTGCCATGGGGGAAGGATTAGGGCTAGTCAATATGTTCCAAAAATCCCCAAAATCCAGTGCTGAACCTCACTATCCCCGATATCAGGAACAGAGGACTCAAGAGGTGATACATGTTCTTGGCCTTGGAATTTGATCTTCATGTTTGCAATGCACAGAGGAAAAACCTTCAAGGATTAAATTTGTAATGAAAAATGCAAAGGGAGCAAGAGCACGAGCAAATGACCTTAATTGCGAAATTCAAGAAAATGATGGCAAGTGAGCAATGTGTCAAATGCATAGAGAATAGTCCCATTAAATAGCCATTTAGGAGAGAGAAGGTCATTAAATGCACATTAAATTCATATTACACCGACTTAAAAAGATAAGAATCGGAAGAGTGGAAAAAATGGCCCTGGATGGTCTTTGGTACATTTGGGACATGAGGGACGCGAAGATGCGATCCGGCCGATGCGGGCGATGCGGGTAATGCAGACAAATGAGCACGGGCGGTTCAAAAACTTGGAAATGCGAGGGATGCGAGGGACGTGAAGACGTGATTCGGTCCGATGCGCGTGATGCAGGAAAAGAGGGGACAGAAGGCACAGACGCTTTTGGGACAAATGGGACAAAAGTACATGAAGGACCCAATGCAGGTGATCGGGGAATAGAGAGCCCGGGCGAACTTGGGAAAAATGGGCCAAAACGTTTTGACATAACTGAAAGTTAAATAATTTTGGGGAATGTGGCCGATCAGGGAACAAAAGGCCTGACAGAACTTGGGACATGAGGGACAAAAATGTCTGACAGAGCCGCAAATCACCAAAATAACTCCAAAAATGTAAATTTTTACTATCTCCTCAACTTTTCACTTCACTAAAACATCACTAAAGGGTGTCAATTCAAAATTTTCAATTTTTTGACTTTCAAAAGAGGGGAAATTTTGAAAGGACAACACCAATAGTAGCCGTAGTTTAACCCTAGTTGAATAAAAGTTGATTTAAAAGCTAGGTTTGCACACGGGTGCCCATTTTTGTCCCCTTTATCCCCTTGGTGAAAACGTACAAGAGGGACACAAATGGGCACTTTGAGAAAGATCATGACAAGTGTCATCATGTGGTGCAATGAGTAGATGATAGGGTTAGCCAAATAAGCACCCGGAGGCGTAAAAACAAGTCATATGGAAAACCACATAAGGGATCTTAAAATTGGGTGCCCATTTTTGTCCCCTATGTCCCCATGGGAAAAAGTTACAAAAGGGACACAAATGGGTGCTTTGAGAAATATGTTGATAAGTGGCGAGATCTAGTGTAGTGTGAGGGAGATGAGTTTAGCTAGTTAAGCACTCTGTGGAGCTAGAGAGGGTCACATGGGGGACCAAAGAAGGGGATTACATGGGGGTGATAATTTTTCCCATAATTCCCCTTGGGAAAGGGACAATACAGATATAAAATGGTGAAATGAGTGAAATCATGACATGTGGCAGTCAAAATTTGGCTGAGTATGGGATCAACACACTCTACACTAGTGAATACTTTAAAAATTCATTCTCAAAGCTTGGAAAGGTATTTTAAGGTGAAAGTTTATATGATTTTGAATCCAAGGTACCTTATAAGATAAATGGAATTTCTTTCATAACCTAATTTTGCAGAAACCCCTAAAATGACACATTTTTTTAATCAGACAACAAGGTGCACCTTAAAAGTTGATTTCCTTGATAAATTCTTAGTCCTTCTATAGAATATGATTTCTCTACCATTAAGAGGATTCTATCAGATTTACATTTCCTATTTTTTTATTCACAAGTCCTTACATATCTCCCGGAATCATCCGAGAGAAGTTCGAGTTCATATTTTTACCATTCATTCTTTACATCCGAAAAACCCGCTTTGCACATGATTGTCCCTAAACAACAAAATATTTCCTAAATCTTCCTAAACCACTTACAAAACCTTAAATTATTTCCAATACAACCTTCATATCTTTATGATAATTTAGAACCTTCGCAAAGGATGCACACCTACCTTGAATTGACCAAAAGTGGCCTTTCTAAGCCTATCGAGAGGTAGTGTTCATTTGTACTTTTCCAAACGAAAGAATTGATATTGTCACATCATTTTAAAAACTTAAACATGTTTATTAAATATATTATGAGGATATGTAAGGTTTGGATGATCATGACACAAAATACGAACTGACAAGGAGAAGGGTTTAGGAGGATTTAAAGCATGTTTTCGCATTGGCTTAGTTGTCATGGCTCAAGATTTAAATTTTTGGGCTAGAAAAAATGCATGAAAACATACCCCAAGTTTAAAGGGGAAAAGGGAGACCTAAAATTACAACCTTCCATCATGCTAAGTCTTCGCAACATACTCATCACCACTTTTGTACCTAGGTTGCACAAATAAACTTTCCAACTTAACCCCCTTTAATGATGGTTGACCCTTAGTTGTACTTTTGAGCCTTATTTTTCCACCTTTTCCCACAAGATGAAAAGGGTACAAGGGGACACAAAAGTGTGACTTCCTTCCTCCCATTTAGCTCATGGTCATCAAAAAACACATTTCTATCCCTCGAAAACCAAATTTTAGCCCTCATTGCTTATTCACACCCCCGGATCACCTCCACAAGGCACCAAAGGCTGCCACTTGTCACCATATAGTGAAATCGTCACTTTGGTGTCCCTTTAGTCCCCTTCTCCTTGTACTAGTGCAACTCAAGTTTAACCACACTCCAACTTTGGTTAAGCTATCATGTCAAAGGTGAGTTAAGAATTGCAAAGAAAAATGTTCTAACTCCTCTTCTCACAACACTTAGTCATTTTTAAAAATTAAAAGAGTAATTTTTTTCCTCCAAGACTCCATTGCTATACATGTACGCTTTTGGTTTGTCCTGGAACATCAAGCTTCGCAAACTGATTTTTGCCCATATATTCAATCCATGCGCACCCGCTCTCCGTAAACTTCACAGTGCACTCTATTTGAAAACACATTTGTGATGGCCTATGATTCATGACATGTGACCCCACCATTCAATTTTTTTATGACTAATTTTTCTAGCCATGAACTCCTCTTTTGCACATAACAATTGAAAATGTATTTATAATTTCCCAAAGACTCAATAAGCCAAATTACCTGAGTTTTGGAGCAGATGATCCACATAAAATTATATTTTAATTGATCCATCTCTTTCATGATGAAGTATATAATTTTTAGGGATATTGAGGACTGATTTTCTCTTAGCATTCTTCCCTCTTTGAAGAAATTTGTATTTTCCCGGTGATCAAGTGAACCAAATTACCTAAAAATTGGAGTGAATGTTCCTCATAAAATCATATTTCATCCGATCCATTTCTTGCATGATGAGGTGGATGATTTTTGGAGATATGGAGGACTAATATTTTTTCAGTTTTCTTTCATATTCAATGAAATTCTCATTTTCCCAAAATCTAAAAACTGGAGCAGAACATCCTTGAAAAGTAACGAAAGTTTTGAGACCACTCTCATTTCATTCCAACACTCAGAAAATCCACTTCTAAAAATAGCAAGTATGTAAGGCTTCACATGTCAAAATTTAATAAGTTTATGAAAATGGTGATATCTCAGCACCTGTGCACTCTAAACAAGCAAAAACCGTTAGAAGGTGAAAATTGGGAAAACTTACTAAAAATAATAAGTATTAAAATTAATCTAAATTCACTTATATCAACTCACATTCCACCTATCTCATTGATTTTTACCACAATTTCAAGGTTGGTAAATTATCTTGTGGTTTAGATAGAGATAAATCCTTCAAGGATCTCAAAACATCAATCTCAAGGTTAGTTCTACATTACACACTTGAATGAAAGAAGCTGGATGATCCAAATCATCCTAATTTCATAGAAAGGCATTTATCATGGTTGAATTCATTCATTAAGGATATGTGTTCTTTGTTAAGGTGAATTGGGAAGCTCGGACTAATTTTATATAGGCCCCATATCAAATACATAGGAAGCTCTCAACCTAAAGTCTTGATGAAGTATTTAAACCTTTGAAAACATGAAATGAGCCCCTGAGGTGAATAAAATACATGCTCCTGCATCATACCCACTTCTCCCAATGTGCCTCGTTCCAATACTATCATGTTTGCAAGAGCATGAAGTTGTCGCAAGTCCATGTAGTGCAATGTCTCGTAGCAGTGTTTCTAAACACTCATTCAAATTCCATGTATCGTGCTCATATATCACAAGAGAAGAATATTGTAACCACATTATTTCAACCCAATAGGAGGTGAGAGGCAAAAATTTTCATTAAGAGAGAAATCCTTTTATTTGAAGGAGAAGGCCTATGAGGAGTAAATGAGAAAAAGGTTTTGAGGAATACTAAGTATGTTTCCATTAAAAAAGGTGACATATTTTTCATGGAGGTGAATTATGAGGTTCAAAGGGGTCATCATGTTCAAAGTGATGTAGAAAGTAATATCAAATAAGACCCACATGGGAATGTTTCGTTGAGTATAACAGTGAATGCAGAGTGTCATCTTTTCCCATTTGTAGAAGAAAACTCTTTCCAATAAGTAACGATGAGTAAGGAGGTATTTAAGCATATTGAGGTTTTTTCCATTAAAAAATATGAAGTATTTGTCACAAAGGTGAAATGTGAAGTTTAAGGAGGTTATGAGGAGGAAGGTGATGATCACCTTATTGCAACTTTGACCTTATGTTTAAAAGGATTACCATGTTTGCAAGAATGGGAAATCATCTCAATTTCACATGTTTCAATTCACTTAGTAGTGTTCTTAAACACTCATTCAACACCTTGAAGTGTGTTCACACCTCACAAGAGGAAGCATATGCAATCACAATATTTCAGTTCAATGGGTGGTCATAGGACAAGAATTTCATTTAAGGAGAAATCCTTCTATCTACAAGATGAAGACCTATTTCAATGAGTAACAGACAAGCATAAAAAGGTTTGAGAATCTTGGAGTTGATTTTTGGTCACGAAGGTGAATTGTGAAGGCCAAGAGGAGTAAGGTAGTGATCTCCATATCCTAACTCCTACCTTGTGATCAAAGAATATCATCATGTTCCCATCACGAAGTGCATCAAGTCAACAAGTTATTCATCGTCATAGGCTTGGTCTTCATCAAATTGATCAACCCTCCTTCTCTATCCCCTCTTTCTTCTCTCTCCATATTCTAATTCTCCATTAATAATGCACTTTTTCACTATTTTGTCTTATTCACTTAAGTGACCATCAAATTAACATTGTAAAATTTATTTTTCATCAACAAGGAAAATGCTCACTTTTATTCCCTAAGAATATGCAAGGTCACAAGTGATGAAGAAATGTGAAAATTCATGTTGGGGGGAGAGGAAGAGACATTTTTGTAAGCTATAAATTGGAATGGATTCTCCTTTCCAAAGGGTTAGCAATTGTTGAATGTTGTAATTTGTTGGGATTTGTATCACTACTACATCAAGCAATAAAAGCTACATTTCATCTATCTCCTTAACTATGTTATTCCATTATCTCTTTTACCACTTTGCAAGCATTGTGATCTTGTATAAATAAGAAGGAATTTTGTGTCCTTTATTAATGAATTCATAGAACTTTATGTCTATGATTTATTAGTCTTACTATTGATTGCATGGTTGAATTCTTCTAATTGAATGTGGACCTACTTTGGTTATTGTTGGTGAGAATATGCTAGTTCCTACTCACAACATTAACCCTCTCTCCCTATTTCTCCTACTCCCCTTTACCTCTTTCCCAAGAAAATTCCTCCCTTATACATTGTACAAGCACTTTGCCACAAGTTTAGTGGAGTATTCTTGTGTGATCCCCAGCCTAACAACCACCCCACAATTTTATTTAGTTTACATTTAATAATGGGAGCCTCCCCATACCCAAGGAGGGCTTAGCCCTATGATTGTTGGTGAAATCCAATAATTTGCACTACAAAACATTATTTCACCTACAATGTGTATAATAGTCTCTTTTCTGGATTAAATTTCTTCCAAAATTTGAAATCTTGCATAAAGGAATACAACTTCTTGTCATATATAAGGTACCCGCACATCATGTGACGAGAATTTCTTGATGTGGTATGCCATCGATGCCTATGTTGGATGAGGACTGCACTAAGTGTATATTTTGAAGCATATATTTCTATCTCAAATGATTGTTGTAGAATTAGAAATACCGGACTGGTGTTGAGTATAGTCTCTCCTCCATCCATGCAAATGTCTTTTGTTATGCCTCTATCCATGTAGAAGCTTATCTTTTGCTCCTCCTTGTGTCACCTAATTTTAAGGCCATATAATACGATAAAAACCAAATACAAACTCGTGATAGAAGTTCGTTAGTCCCAAGAAAATTTAGAGTTCAAGTAATGGTCTTTGGTGATATCCAATATTGAATGAATTGGATATTTTTTGGGTGCACATGCACGTTGTCCTTCTTAATGATGTATACCAAGTAATGGATACTCTCCATGTTAAAGGATCCCTTCATATATTAGCATAGAGCTTATGTTAATGCAATGTTTGAAGAACTAGTTGGACACATTGAATGTTCTCCTCTCATGTATTTCTAAAATAAAAATGTTGTCCAGATTCGTGGCCAAAAATAAATCAATGAATGGTCATAGGATACCATTCATCATCCTAATAAATGTTGTAGGTGCATTTATTAGCCCAAAAGACACGAAATACCATTCAAATTATCCCTCCTTGGATTTGAATGTTTTTTTCCAAACATTTATGGGATCGATAGAAACTTGGTGGTACCCTAACTTTAGATCAATCATCATGAGAAACTTAGCTCCCGTATGTGGTACAACATGTAATAAATATGTGGAAGTAGGTATATGTTCTTTACTAAGATTTTTAAGTTTCAATAGTCAATTCAATTCCACCACGTTTGATATTTATTTTGGGAAAGAACAATCAAGCTCCCACAAGGTGAAGAACTTGGTCAAATGTGACCCTTCTAAATCAGCTCCAAAATTTGAGACTCGATTTCTTCATTCTCATTTATTGAGTTCTGTATAACGACCCATTTGGAAATAGTGTTCGAGGACCAAGTCAATTGAATTTTTCACCGATAATGTAAAGGCACACATGTTGGTTTTATGAATATATTTGTGTATTCAAATATCGTATGATTCATTTGCTTTCGCTAAGCTATTTGGCTTGGTGGGACAAATCATGTGGTTCTTCAAACAGTTTTTATCATCGGGTCCGATCATGAGCAGGGAAAAGGTCATAGTTTGAGTAATCAACCTCGACACTATTTTGCATTGACCATGGTCATTGAATTAGCAGGAATACCTTTAGGATGTAGTAACACTTACGATCTAGAGTGATGATGGTACTCCTAGGCCTAACCTCGTAGACACCATGTCGATCCCACATATATGGTTGTCCAAGAAGCACGTCAAAAATATCCAATGGTGCAATATCACATACCACCACATCTTAGAATAATTTGATTGAATAGGGAAGGCGACATTGTCAATTGACACATATATCTTCCTTGAATGATCCAACCAAAAAAATTGGTAGTGGATGAGGAGTTGTTATCCTCTTTATTGTGTCTATAAATATCTTATTATTTTGCCTACCACTATCAAGGATAAAGTGAAGAGACATACCATATACCCACATCTCGTGAGTGAAATAGTTGTTTCACATCCTCTTTTAGTGGGTACACTACTCATGCAAAGGAAAAAGTGGTATATGGATTTGCATCCACAATCAGTTCCCCTTCTTCACATGCACCTTGGTTCTCTATGGAGGCTTCTTTTGTATCTTACTCCCATGAATCTATTAGCATAGTTTTTGACAACTCAAAACTAATTTGTTTCATGGTACTTACTCTTGTACTTCTCGCACCAAATTCTTAGGTTAATTTTTGGTTTTTCTTTCCTTGCCTACTTCTTATTCTATTTATGTGGTGGGTCATCCTTTTCTTTTTGTTTGGTGTCATATTCCTCTTTCTTATAATATGAAGGATATTTAGTCCCTTGCGTTTGGAACTTTCTTCAACCTTTACTACATATCGATAGGCTTCTCGAGAGTATTGATGTATGCAAACTCCATCACTTCCTAGATGTAATATTGCAACCCATCGTAGTATTTGAGAATATGATGATTTTTAGTGTCCTGTGCCCAATATTATCGATAGGTTATGAAACCCCTTAGTATAGTCTTACATTGTTTGATCACAACCTTGGTGGAACTAGTACAATTTCTTAAATTGATCCTCATATTTCTTCATTAGATAATATGCCTCTAATAGCCTCTATGAAACTACCCCATATTTTTGGCGTTTCACATTAATCGTTACATAATCGATATCATTGTCTTATAGAGAGTATGATTCCTACCATTTTTGACATGTAGGGATGTTTTCAAAAGTGCAAACATTATCTTTTCATTATCAGATAAATTATTGACAAAAAATATGATTCTAGTTGATCAAGCCATTTATCCAATTCATCGACATCAATTTTTCCTTGAAACCGCATAATGTCAAAATATACTTATGCCTTGAATGGTGTCAACACCTTAAATGGTCTATTTGATGTGGGTACAATTGTGGAGGTGGGGCCACTGCAAGGATGACATATGAGAGGACATCGATGAACTATGTCATCATCTCCATTTCTACCTCTCAAGGGATTCATCAAGTAATTCTTTGAAGGTATATATCTCCCATTTCCTCTTGCGTTGCTTGAGGTCTTTGAAGTGATAAGGAAGGAATCAAGGATCATGGGTCTTGACACTATGCTTCTAATATTCCCATCTCTTGTATTCGACATGTAAGAGTACCAAATAAGCTCTTATACAACCGATCTAAATCGCATTGCAACTCGGTGGACACCATACTAACGATGGTGCTTAATGTGTTATAACAATCAATTCACAATGAAAGAGTTGTAAATGAACTAATTTTATTGTAATTTGAAATGTATACAAACTTCCATAAAAGGGATGTATGTGCGGAGATCTATCTCTTTATTCAAAACAAACTACTTTATAGCTATATAATGGAGAATATGAAAAACTACTAAAAATAGAATATAAAGGGTTTTTATGCTCCTTGTTAGGGTCATATCTCCTAGCCTTTGACTTTATTTACTAACCGTAGGATAGGTTGGATAAATGACATAACAAACTCAAAAAAAATATTGCTATTACTATAGAAATTTGGCTATTATCATACAATATAAAGCCCGAAATACTTAAAAGACCCCGCAATTGCAAAAAAAAAAAAAAAATTTCAAAACTGCTAAAAATAGATTATTAGGACTTTTAAAAATAACTTTTCAGGAATCTTGTTTTAGATCAAACACCGTCATACCACTTAGTAAAAGAATATAAATAAATTTCATTATAAGAAAGTTGCAACTAATTCAATTGGAGAAATATCTCATCTAGAAAGTGTCTCAACACTAAATGTTCCAATGATAAACTTGTTGTGTCATTTTTAACATTGATTGGCATAATCTACAATGGCAAATCAAAGGGGTGCAAAAAAATGTAATATTGAGAGCTTTCAATAAAATGTCCAGGTCTTAAACTTGACATTTGTTTGAATGTCATGTGGAAATTTTTCTTATTACTTAATTAAGGCATTAAAAATTTGCTAATCTTTTACATACAATAAAATTTGGAACTTGTTTGTTTTCTTAGAAACATTTTTTCAAATTCAATAAAATGGTGCAACTAAATTGATTCCATATATCAACCGCTCATAAAACATTGGTGAAAAATATATTAGGTTCATTAATAGATATAAACGCTTCAAAAAAACCAAAAATATAATAAAACTAAAATAAACACCTCAAAATTAATATCTATCAACATTTTTTAAATAATTATATTTAAAATATCAATAATACTAAACAATATAAATATTATTGGTTGGTTCATTCATATAGTTAGTTTGATTATTATAACAATGTTATTGCAATTTTCGTGTTGTTTTATTGTTATGTTTTTATTAAGGAGGGCCCCTATTTATGCCCACATGATAATTCATAAACCCAATCAAAAATATTTACCTAATAATAATTTAAAAATACAATATAAATGCTAACTTTTATAAATATGGAATTGATTTGTTACATAAACCTCTTAATTGGAAGCAATGATGGAAACTTAAAAAGTTTGTAACAACGTGTCCTTTGAGAAATCTTTTACAATCCACCCAATAATGTTTTTATACATGAAAATTTATGTTTAATATATAGTAATGGTGATTTGCATACCATAATGAGAATGATATTTTTGTGGAAGTGTCATTGCTTAGCGTTTGATGCTCATTTTGACAAAGACCAAGTTCTTTCAATCAATGGAATTGAAATAAATTATATCAAAATAAAACATAAGTCAAATATATGCAACTATAAATTATACATTTTAATACATTAGTCAAATATCTGCAACTTAAAAATTATAAATGTTTAATTTGGTACTTATATCTAAAAGTTATAACGAGCATGTAACACGAATTATTTCTAAACATTTAATTATAAGAACTTAGGGGAAAAAGTACTTAACTACTTTTTTAAGTCAACAAAAATAAAAAAACGTTGATGTTAGATTCGTATTTATTTAATGAAAAATCATTCTTTTGTTTACAATATATCTTGATTATGTTTATGTTTCACTTTGAAATTACAATCAGTGTATTTTAATATATTGATTAATAATTATTTTTTTCTTTTCGTATTTTTTTCTTTTTTTGGTATTTTGGAAGGATCAATGAAAAGAGTTAAGCTCTAATATAAGGTGAGTGCTACGAGTCAACTTTCTTCATAATTTTGTTATTGACTAATAATAAATTATCTCAATCTTATTGTATTATTATGTTTGAGTAGTAAAAATCATTCTAACAAAGAAAAGGTCAATCATTATTTATTAATTGACAAATATTACAATCTACCACAACATGCACAATAGACATTGTAAGATACCTATCAACATAATAAAATTCATATAATAGGTATTTATTTGTATAATTACAATAAATAAGTTTTACATTAAAAATATAAATAAATACTTAAAACTCATGTAATTTCATTAATCATATTCAAAATAGATCTTCATTAATAAATCAAACTTGATTTATTTTTATAAACTAGATTATAATAAGGAAAAGAAATGATCTTATATGGTAAGATCATAATCAACATCTAAAAACATAAATCATGTTTTTAAGGTAGACAAATAGAACTCAAAAATTTGCGGTGAGTACATCACTTTATCAAAAAAGTGATGTTTGGAAAGTGAAATTAAGATGATATCCTATCAAATTACTTTAATTAAAATTTTCTCATATAATTAAATTTGCATGTTTTTGCCTTTTAAAAGCCTTTTTCAAAATTTTGAAACTGGTTTAATCACTAGAAAAATTAGTTTTCTTCTTTTTAACCCTAATCAAAATATCAAGATTTGAAGTTGTAAAAATTGTGGTTTATGTTTAATATATGTTTGGTTATTTAATATGTGTCTATTCATGTTTTGGTTGTTGGACATATTTTGTTGAAAGTACAAAAATTGCAAAAAATGGGACACGATTATATGCTTTGACCCAACTTGTTTGGTGTATGTTTGAGGATGTGTCTTCCACTTAGCTTAATTCTTATCATATTCTCTTATTTAATAAAATATTGAAGACAATACACAAGTACATATGATAACTCTTTAGCTAACAAAACTAGAGCAATGGAACATGTCTATGCTATAAATCTTAGTGCTTCAATAAATGTTTGAATTCTTTAAATGCTTAATGATTGGACTTTCTCTAACCTTCACTTCAAATTTTTTTGATAAAAATGAATGCTTAAATTGGTAGATGTTAAATGCCTAAATAAAGTAAGGTCCTTGTGTAGTTTGTGGAGAATTGAATTTCACGTCAGGGGCCATATCGGCATGGAAGACAACCTCCAATGGTCATTTTTAAAAAATATATAGGATAACAATCGTATGGGGTGAAGGAAAGAAGGGCCCAATAGAAATTCGCCAAGACCGTATATTCCATGTTTCAACCATGAAGGGAAAACACATGCAAAATTAGGAGGCATGGATGAAGAAGGGCCAAAAAGGTTGATAAATTGTGCCAATAAAGCCATAATTTGAACTAATAATTGAAAAACATGTTAACACTTCATAAACATGAAAATTGATGATTAACGAAATCTTAGATGTGGTATCATTTTTAGGTGTCTACATTTTTCCCACTTTGATTTGTGTGTATATATATTAACTTAAAAGAACATATGTTATGGATATAGGATTTTTGTGCCTAAAGCTCGTGAAGCATATTCCAATGTAATGTAATTCTTGTAAGAACAATTATGCATGGAGAAGTTTCAACATCAACAATATGTTTAAATTAGAAAGGAAGAATTGAAAATGATATACCCGGTTGTCAGGCAAGAAATCTTAGGGCACCCCTTATGAGTTCCATTTCTCTTAATAAAAGTGAATTCCATTGTGCTCAAATAAATGCTAAATGTTGCATACCTTTATGGACCTACAATCTTAAGTGAAAAAATAGCTAAACCAAAATCTAAGTGATATCTAAAACATCATGTTGAAAAATGGCTTGAACACAACCTTTTGTGAGATTAGGTGATAGGTCTTGAGTACACTCTTTGTGGGAGTGAAATTTCAATGTCACCTTTATAGGGATGAGTGTTGTTATAGGAATATAATGTATGGATGAATAAAATGAGTAGGATGTATGAACATTTTAGGTGTTGAGATGAAATTATGAATGAAACATCTCAAAACAAAGGGATTGTCAACAACATGTATAAGATGGGGTATAAAATCATTGATATCTAACATAAAAACGCATAATCATAGACATATGTGTGTATAGACATCTAAATTTAGTCTTTGACATTTTGGAAACATCAAATTTGGCATACTTTGACATGATCTTACACATTTGGACAAATCAAACATATTTGACTCTTAAGAATGCTTTCTCACTATCGGTTTGCAAACATGTTGTCTTAGCCACATTTACCTTCTAGTCATATCACGGGGGTTCATTAGCTAGGCAATATCCTGACACGTTAATTCATATTGAGGTAACTAAAATTGATAAAAGTAAAGTCAATATATTGATAGATGCGAGGGGATGAAAGGCATTAATTTATTAATATTTTGAATCGGTATTGGGGGTAAGTTAAAGAGATGGGCCAAAAGATAGAAAGGTTTAATTTTAATATAAAAATAAAACATTTGAACCCTAGTTTTTAAAATTAATATCTTAAAATTGCAAAAGGAGTGTGGTCATAAAATTAAATTATAATCTCTTTTTGAATAAGGAAATCTCAATTAGGAGATTCTTAACCAAGAAATAATAAGATGGTAGAAAACTAAGATTGAGTATGTTTTTCAACATAAATGATATTATTTCATCATCTTAATTATTTGAAGAACTATTGATAAATGATTAAATCTTAACATTAAGGTAATTGGTAATAGGTCTTGAATGGCTTCAAACTCTCTTTCTAGAGAAAATGTGTATTAAGAAAATAATAATTCAATAAGAAACATGTAATGGAAAATGGGTAAGTAAGGTACATGGAAAAAATAGGTGGTATTTCATTCAAATAATATAATGGGAGGAGTTATTATCAATTGAATAATTATAGGTAAAAATGATCCAGAGATAAAATCGGTGTGCATAGTTTCCCTAAATCTCTCAAGATCATTACAAGATGCAATAGAAGACTCTAAAAGCTTTCATCACCTATTTGAATGTGAAAAATGGACTCCATTGGAGCAAATTACCATCTACTGAAGATTTCAGGTTCAGGATAAAAATAGATGTAATCGCCAATCAAATTGTGAAGCGTGGCAAAGTGAAATCGAGAAAAAGAGTAAAAATTGGTTTTTTGACTCCATTCTTCGACAATCATTTTCGAGACAGGTGGGTCCCACTATTTTTGGCTGGCTAGGGGCCCTCAACCAGGGTCGATACACACTTTTTATTGGAGGGGTGTCTTTGTCGTCGTTACTTCACTTTAGCATTGCCACAACATTATATATATTTGTCTCATATTGTAATTACATTGTAAATGTGGGACATATCATATATTGCATTGTATTATGTTATGCGAATGTAATGTTGTATTCGGATCGAGCTATATTGGGTCAACTCAACGAGATCCTCTTGGTCAACTCACCTTAACTCCTGTCGCACAACGCGGACCTGCCAAACCCAACATAGCACATGCACCAACCATGTGATGTGGTATTCAAACATGGCTCCCAAAGAACTCGCCGACCTCGAACTATGCATATCATCTAAGCCAACTCAAAGATACAATTCATAGTCCACCAAAAAACCGAGCTATACAAACAATGTTTAAATAAAGCACCACCACCACATTCGTGGCATACACAACACAATTGTCACCCCACGTGGCTTAAAAAAATGTGACCACAACCACATATATCAAATTGGCCCAACCAAATTTAAGCATAACCATCCATCTTAGCCCGAACAATGTGGGATTTTGCCCCATTTGGCATAATAAAGAGATAGATGTGGTTAGAGGGCTCAACCCCTAATCTCACAGGTGTTAAAATATAACCATGTCGCTACACCAAAATATCTCAACGAGATATAAAATGGGCTCGTTGGTATTTGAAGAGAGAACTATGCATACTTGTGTAATAAGAACAAAAGACAATTTTGGAAAACTGAGTTTTGAGGCATTTAGGAGCGTAACTGGTCTTGAAGAAAGCTAGAAAGTTATGAAAAATTTAGAAAAAAATCCGGTGATATATTCATTTTCCCAATTTGGATTTTTTCCTGATGTCATTTTGATTAGCATAAGTCACTGGAAGATAAGAATCTGAAGGGAAGTTTTCCTTATGAAGACAAGAACAAACACAAAGAGTGAAATTTTATTGTTTTCAGAGCGCACGAGTTCTCGAGGTATTCTTATGCAGGTTTCAAGTTTCATTAATGTTTGTAAGTTTATTTTGAATTGTACTTGCAAAAAAAATTAATGGAACAATTCATCTGAACCTGAGGACGTAGGAATTTCTGAACCCCGTAAACAATCTTTGTATCGTGTTGTTTCTTATTTGTGCTTTCATATTTCAATATATTTTCAATTTTCTAATTCATAATTCAATTTTGGAAGAAAATTTAATGAGTTTGAAAATTTACGATAAATTGATTAAATCGGGTAAAATGGAAATCCGATTGTTCAAATTGATAACTAATGTGAATGATCAAATTCAGCTTTTAATCAATTTTTAAAATACATTTGGATCATTTTTTTGAATCAGTTCAAATTGATACAAGAATAATAACTGATACATTAAAAAATCTTGGTAAATTTAATGAGTTTGACAATTTACGATAAATTAATTAAATCGGGTAAAATGGAAATCGATTGTCAAATTGATAATCGATGTGAATAATCAAATTCAGCTTTTTAATCAATTTTTAAAATACATTTGGATCATTTTTTTGAATCAGTTCAAATTGATAAAAGAATAATAATCGATAAGTTTAAAATATCTTGGTAAATTTAATGAGTTTGACAATTTATGATAAATTAATTAAATCGGGTAAAGTGGAAATCGATTGTTCAAATTGATAACTCGATGTGAATGATCAAATTCGTTTTTAATCAATTTGTAAAATACATTTGGATCATTTTTTTGAATCATAAATTAATCGATTTTGAATCAGTTCAAATTGATAAAATAATAATAATCGATAAGTTAAAAATATCTTGGTAAATGATTAAATTAGTAGTGTAATTCTACAGTGTTTACAGATCATGTTTTGGTATCAAAATAGGCTGATTTGACATTTTGATTGCTTCAAATTGTGTAAATGGTTCAATTGTGATTGGACAGGAAGTGCACTATGGGAAAGTTATCAAAACAGGAAAATATCGATGAGCTTGAGTCATATAACCGTGAGATCTAGGAAGAGAACTCTCTCCCGAGATTAATGTACTACGCTTTGACGAAGAGAATGCTCATTTGAAAGAATAATTAAAAGCCAAGGATGACCTCTTGGAAAAAATTTAAAATGATGGTGACATGAAGGGGAAAAACAAGTCCATTTTGCAATCAGACCTTCCTCTCCCACAGTGCACAAGTTCGTTCAAGCACTATAAATATTCCAGCAATTGTTGAATATTCCCATTATAAATCAATTGAAAGTGATTTTTGTAATTTTGAACAACATACTAAGGGAATAGGTTCAAAGTTACTTTTTAAAATGGGATTTAATGGAAAAATACTTGGAAAAGAAGGCCAAGGAATTGCTAACCCCATCCAGGTAGAGGATAGGCCTCAAATGTGCGCAGGTTTGGGATGCGAGATCTAGTGGACAGAATGAGAAAGGTGAATGCTCCAGAAAATTGAGATTGTTAGGGAGAAATCTCCACCAAACCCCACGAAAGGTAAAAATTGTAATGGGTAAAAATCTAAAAGCGTTGATTTTAAACAACGTAAATATTCCCATGTTCCTTTTGATTATAGTACACAAAATTTATGGTACATTTATCCATGCATTTTTGTGGATTATCTAACCACTATGTAGCTAAATGTTGGAAAAGGAAAGCATTATTTAGAAGAATACTCAAAAACTATTTTCATGCACATGGTTATAAAAATGGTAATTTAGGTAAGTATCTTTAAAAATGGACAAAATATATTGTAACCATTGTCACAAGAAAGGTCATAAGGTTAACAGTGTTGACAAATTCATTTGAAAAAATAGTGGAGATTTGTGGAAAAAGGATGCAATGTAAAACCAACATTTACAAAAACAACCCGTGTAAATACCTAGGAATATACTAAGAAAATTGAACCACCTAAAAAATAAATTTTGATTAAATTGGTTGGTAAACAATTTCTCAATTTCATGTTTGCATAGCTGATAAGGATGATTAACATGCATTATTTTCAGAGCATTTTTGGGATTTTGTTGAATGATGAAAGGAAAAATTCCCATATTTTCATGTTTTCTTTGAAATCAAAATAATGGTGTCACATATAGGGATGAGCCGAGGGAAGGTTTATCATACTCATATGTAAGGTTGACAAAATACATTTTGATTTAGACAACAAAGTTTACATTTTAGTATATATGTTGTTGATTTTATTGTGTAAAATTATGGGCACCATTTTGTATTGTAATTAATATATAAAATCATTGTGTCACCACAAGGTATTTGTACATACCGAAGACCCTTATTTTGGTCATTTATTTGTAACTATCCTATGTGGTTACAATAAGCATGTACTTTGATTATACTAACAAACTAGATTGTAGGATTTTTCCTAGTGATCTTTTTAGTGGATAGCAAAGTCACCATATTTGGTATGCAAACAATTTGATTATATCCTATTTACATTTCAGAATGTTAGGATAGATATTTCATTGACAAATTCACATGATTCAGTTTTGAATCTTGTCTATTTTTGGCATATGTGTGGTCTAAACATTTTGGATTGTATTTGTGATATTTGCAGTGATTGAAAATTTCACAAGGACAGTGAACACTAGTTATTTTTGGCATGTAGATGTCTTTATACACTGATCTATTTTAGTGGAATTGTTTTTACAGTGATTGGTCGTATCACGAGTATCAGTTGAACACTTACCTCTTTCGGCGAATAGGTGTCTATTTTTTTAAAGCTGGTCGATTGTTTATGATGGATGTTACAATTACTAGGATTTGACAATTCTAAGATGTAGCGAGAGATTGGTAGAATCACATAGTATCAATGGGACAGTTTCCTCTTTTGCGAACAATTGTCTAATTTTAACTAATTGATTTTTTGTGATTAGCTAATCAAAAATTTGCATTGATTTAACCCATAATGTTATTTATATGGATCTTGTATGTGTTTGTGAAATGCAAGAAGATGATTAGCAACATTTTTGGGTGAAAACAATTTTTGTGGACAAAAATCCTTCCTAGTGGGGAGGAGTGATCTAGAGATCAAATCAATGGTAAGAGTTTCCATAAATATCTCAGGATCATTACAATATGGTAGAATACTTTGAGATATTTATGTCACCTATTTGAACACAAAAATAGACTCCATTGGAGAAACTTACCATCTGGAGAAGATTTCATTTAAAAGATAAAAAATTGGGGCAAATGGCCAATTAGATCATGTGACACATGGCAAAATGAAATTGAGAAAAAGATTAAAAATTGGTTTTGTGACTCCAGTCTTCAACGCTCATTTTCGGACGAGTGGTCCCCGCTATTTGCTAGCTAGGGGCCCTCAACTAGGGTCGACATACATTTTTTTATCGTAGGGTGTCTTTTTGTCATTACTTCACTTTAGCATTTCCATAAAATCATATATATCTATCTCATATTGTAATTGCTTGTAAAAATGTGGAAAATATTAAATATTGCATTGTATTATGTTATGCAATGCGGATAATGTTGTGTTGAGATCAAGTTGTATTGGGTGAACTCATCGAGCTTCTCTTGCCATCTCGAATTTAACTCGTGCCGCACATCTCGACTGCTTGAGCTCATCATAACACATGAACCCGACTATGTGATGTGGAATTCAAACTTGGCTTCCAACAATTTGTCGACCTCCAACTATACATACTTGGTCAAGCCAACTTAGCATACGATTCACAATCTACCAAAAAAATTGAGCTATACATAGCTCATTGTTCAAAAAAAAGCACTAGCGTCACATGCGTGGCATACACATAGTTGGTGGACCACGTGGCTTAACAAAATCGACCACACGACCACATATACCAAACCGGCCTACCAAATTTATTCATAACCGTCCATCTTAGTCCGAGCAATGTGGGAGTTTTTCCCATTTGGCTTAACAAGGAGATAAGGGTGGTTAGAGGGGCTCGTCCCCTTAACCTCACAGTGGTAAAATGTAACCCCGCCACTACACCACAAGAGTTTGATGAGCTATAAAATGGGCTCGTTGATATTTGAAGAGATAACTCTGCAGACGTGTAATAAGAATAAGTAGGATGTTTTAGAAAATAGATTTTTTGAGGCATTTAGGAGCATAACCAGGTCTTGAATCAAACTAGGAAGTTGTGCAAAATTGAAAGAAAATCTAGTGATATATTTATTTTACCAATTAGGAGATTTTGTGACGTTATTTTGCATGCAATGTGTCACTAGAAGACAAGAATCTGAAGGTAATGTTTCCTTGCAGAGACGGTAACAAACACGGAGAGAAAAATCTGATTGTTTTTAGAGCTCACGGGTTCTCAGGGTCTTATTATGTAGGTTTTGAGTTTCATTAATGTTTGTAAGTTTATTTTGAATTGTATTTGCAAGCATAATTTAATGGAACGGTTCATCTGAACCCCGTAAACAATCCATGTGTCATGTTGTTTCGATTTTTACTTTCAATTTCAAGATATTTTCAATTTTATAATTCATAATTTAGTTTTGGAAAGAAAATTTAAGGAGTTTGACAATTTATGATAAATCAATTAAATCATGTAAAATGGAAATCTGATGGTTCAAATTGATAAGCTCGATGTAAATGATCAAATTCAGTTTTAAAATACATTTGAATCAATTTTTAAAATAGCCAAAAACACGAACTCAATTTTGAATGGCAAAGTCATTTACATACATTGCAATTGCAACAAAATGAGAAAGTACAAGATTTTTTTAGAATAGTTACTGAATTGAGGGATTCACTTCTAGCCCTGGGAGAGGAGGTCACTGATACAGCTCTCGTTCCCATTGTTCTGAGAGCACTCCCTCCTTCTTACTTTGCATTTTTGTGACGATACTAAACTTGTCGGATCATACAGTTACTTTTGAAAATTTAGTGAATCTACTGCAACAAGAAGAAGCAATGTACAACAAAGATGATGAAGAGGAGAAGACACTATATTCTCATCAAAAGGAAAATCAAAAGCAAAATCTCATTCTTCTCAAAAGTCCCAAAAATAGCATCGAACGGGACAGGTAAAATAAGAATGTCATATTTGCATAAGTAGAGGAAATAATGTGAAATATTGTTAGTATAATACATATAAGAAAGGTTCATCAAGTAATTCTAGACCTTAGAATCAATAGTCTCATAAGGGACAGTCACACTACAATAAAGGGCATAAGAAGGGGAACTGCAAAGAAAACCCCATCAAAGAAGGTAATATAGTTGAGCAAGAAGATCATTCAGAAAATGAAGACTTCTTGTACACTGCTCGTTCTAGTGAACCATCCACGTCATCTAGTGTTGTTTGGTATGTTGATTCGGGAGCCACTCGACACATGACCAAGAACAGAGACTAGTTTACTTAATACCATGAGGGACACGCCTTTGAAAAACCATGTTTCATTAGGTGATGATTCTTCTTACACAATACAAGGGATTGGGAACATTTCTCTACCTCTTGATTCATGGAATTGTAGACTATCAGATGTATTATATGTCCTTGTCTTAACAAAGAATCTACTATCAGTAAGTCAGCTTCTAGATCATAATCTGAAGATTGATTTTGATAGTCATTCAGTAAGAAAGTGTGTTTGATTCGAGACAAATCAAGAGGCTCGAAATTTTTACAAAATCCTCCAATGTGGGACGTATGTTCTAGCTTGACTTTGTCCATAGGGATGATCAAGCACTTGTGGCTAATAATTCTTCCTCAACACAATTGTGGCATCAAAGACTTGGTCACATCAGTTTCAAATATCTTGAAACACTTCGCCAATACAACATGGTGAGAGGCTTTCCATCTCTCCATAAGGATACAAATAAGTGTCCTCACTGCCTAGCAGGTAAACAACATAGAGCTTCATTCCAGAAGATTACTTATCGAGCTTCAAGAAAGCTTGATCTAGTTCATATCAATCTTTGCGGTCAGATGTAACCTATTCGCTTACGGATTTCAGATTTCATGTTATGTGTTAATGATTATTCAAGCAAAATGTGGATATTTTTTCTTCGTAAGAAAATTAAAGCTTTTGACAACTTTAAAATTTCAAAGTGGTTGTAGAGAATGATATTGGTTGTCATATCAGATCTTTCCACTCATATTGAGGGGGAATTCACCAATAATGAGTTCAAATCCTACCTTCAAGCTCATGGGATTCGTCGGTAAATTCCTCGTCCACACACACCGCAAAGATAGAATGGTGTTGTTGAGTGAATAAACCGTACTATCATGGAGATGGTGTGTTGCATAATCGATGATTCTGGAATAGCAAGGACATTTTGGACAGAAGCAGCAAAGACAACATTATATTTGTTGAATAAAGTTCCCACAGTTTCTCTTGATAGAGTAACACCAAATGAAGCACGGTTGAAGTGGAAGCCATCTGCTACACACCTCGGAGTATTCGGGTGAAAAGTTAGCATGTTGAAGTATCCCTTGTGGGATACCACTAAAAAATGCATAAAATATTGAAAATTTTCAGCCAAATAAAATACTGATTTTTGCATATTTTTACAATTAGGGCAGCGAACTAAAGAAAATTAATAACTCCCAAAATATCCACCTGAATTACTTGAAAATTTAAAGAGAGCTTGCTAATATTATAAAGGACATAAGAAAACTGTTTTTGGAATTTTTTAGATAATAAAATGCTTCTAAAAATTATAGCATGCCCTAGAAAACTAGAAAACTTCTAAAATTTGGAACTCTCCAAATACAAGTGCAAAAATTATGAGACTACGACATAACATTTACAAAAATAGGAGATGATATTTCAACCTTCGAGATATGAAAATGGCCACCGAAACCCTCCAAATAAAGGTTCCAATATTCCAAACAAATCACCTAGCTTGGAAAAGGGTTGGAAATTGATGAAGATGCCTTCAAAGTGATGTTAAACCCTGCCCAAATGGCTGCCGTAAAACTGATTTGAAAACCCTCTAATTATCTTCCCCAAATTCCCCCAAAACTCACAAAATCCTTCCTCTAAAGCCTTTGAAGATACCAATGTAAAATAGTGCTGAAAGCAGCTCCAAAATGACAAGCTAAGGTATATCTCTCACTACCGAAGAATGCCCTGCTAGCTAGGGATGGATCTCTCACCACCGAAGTTAGGGTTCATGTGGGATTTCACTCCACAAGCTTTTGATTTGCAAACAACAGTTGCATGTGAAGGAAAATAATTATGTATGCAAAAATTCCCTTTCATTTCTCCCCTAGCTCCTTATATAACTTCTCCAAGGCAAAAGAGCCCCAATAAACCTTAGTCACATTTTTCCCTTGGAAGGGCCAATAAAATAAAAGTAACTTAAGTTACTTTTCCCTTTTTAAGTCGTCATGGTCCAAAAGTGACCCCCAAATGCAAAATTAGAATATTAGTACCATGTGGCCCCTTCCTAACGACAAAACGTAACATCTAGTCCTTCCAACACACCTTTTTGCATATGTCAATGAAGAATTATAACAAAATGGACTAGATATTCATACCCAATAGCTCCCAGCATCCACATCCCCTTGGGTATGACCAAGGCTTGGACTCAAATTGGCCCTTAGGCCTTTGGCATAGGAAAGGGGACATTACACATGCACATACCTAAGAAGAATAGAAAGAAGATGGATATGAAGTGAAAAAACTCATCTTCATTGGCTACAATTAAGAGGATTTTGGGTATATATTAATGGATCTGAAGACTAGAAAAGTCTACACCGGTGGAGATGTTGAGTTATTTGAGAAGAAGGAAGTTGAGACTCCCTCTCCAGACTCACCTAATGTAGATATTTCACCTATTGTAAAAACAAAAGTTGATGTTCCCATTGATGATGACAAGTGATTATGGGGATGATGGTGATGATCAGATAGGACCATGACCCATGGGAGTAGTACAAAGTGTATGCCCAAGTGGTATACTAATATGATACGAGATGAAAAATTGGATGCTCCACCAAATACATCCACCATTGGACCATGGACTCGTAGTAAAGCATGAGAAGAGGTAAAATTTTCTTTGATGAGTAGATTTTTAAATCTATTGAGCCCTCTACTGTCCAGGAAGCCCTATAGTCGAAATCTTGGAAAGATTCCATGGATGTTGAGTATTAGTCAGTGATGAAGAACAACACTGACAGCTTATTGATATTCCACCAGGGAAGAAACCCATTGGTTGCAGATGGATATTCAAAACAAAATACAAAGTGAATGGGACCACAGAAAATTACAAAGTGAGACTGGTAGCAAAGGGGAATGCAAAAAAAGAAGGCATAGACTATGCGGAGACATTTGCTCCAATAGCTAAAATCAAAATGATAAGGGTGATCTTTTCTCTAGCTGCTCAATTTGGTTGGAAATTCCATCAGATGAATGTGAAAAGTGCCTATTTGAATGGATATCTACAGGAAGAAGTCTACATGACTCAACCTAAGGGTTATGTTATACCTGGAGAAGAAAAAAGGTATGCAGACTTAAGAAATATTTTTATGGCCTCAAACAGGCACCCCGGGCTTGGTACATAAAAATTGATGAGAATCTCATTCGGCATGGATTCGTCAGAAATCCATATGATCCCAACCTCTACCTCAAAAATAAAGAGGGAGATTGTGATTGTTGTTGTCTATGTTGAAGATCTAGTCATCACTGATAATTTAATGAAGATGATTGATGCAACGAAGAAATATCTTAATCGATCGTTCGACATGATAGATCTCAGGTTCATGCACTATTGTCTTACATTGGAAGTATGGTAGAAAGAGAATCACATATTTGTTTCTCATTTGAAGTATACCAATACAAAGTGCTCAAGAAATTCAGCATTGGATTGCACACCTATTACTACACATATGGAGACAAGACTGTAATTATCTCGTTCGAGATCCACTCATGTGGTAAATGCAACTCTCTATCGATTGATTGGGAGTTTCATTTACCTAACTTTCACTAGACTAGATATCAACTTTTTCATGAGCTATCTTTCCACTTCATGTAGGAACCCAAAGTTTTTCATTGGAAGGCAACAAGGTGGATCTTGAGATATCTCAAGGGTACAATGGATCTTGGTCTAGAGTACAAGAAGAATGATAACTTCTTCTTGACTAGATATTCAAATTTAGATCATGCAAGTAACATTGATGATAGGAAATCCACTTCTAGATTTGTATTCTTTTTGGGATTTGGACCGATATCATGGGGAAGCAAGAAACAAAAAAAAATTGTGTTGCAGGAGGAGTTGTTTGCGAAGCGATATGGCTACATCGCATACTAAAATTACTTGGAGTAAAACTGAAAAACCTACAACCATGTATATAAACAATGAAGGTGTTCTCAAACTTGTTTGCAATACAATGTTTCATGAGATAACAAAGCACATCGAGGTACATTTTCATTTCATACATGGGCATGTCTTGAAACACATCATACAACTTTAGTTTTTCCTAACAAATTTGAACAACGAGCATATGTCTTCACAAAGTCACTTGCACGTGACAAGTTTGAGTTGTTCAGAGAGTTTCTCTCGTCATCCCTTGAGGAAATGCAAAATTAAGGGGGAATGTTAGGTAAAACATAGTTTACCTAGGTTAATTTAGCATTTACTATGGTAACTAGGTAGTTTGATATTATTATTATATGGTTATGAGTGCATAACCATTTGTATTGTTTTATTATATTCACGTAGGTTTAATTGTTACATAGTTGTAACAATTATATTTGTTTGTATTTTATATTGTTGTGCTTCCCAGATGTATTTTGGAAGCTACTGTAATCAGGTTTATTGTTGCATAGTTACAACTACATGTTTGTCAGAATATGGCTATCCAATATCTATAAATATTGCAACCATTTCTATTGTACCTAATTTTATTGAGCATTAATAATATTTGCGAGGCTTTTGTCCTGCTTCTAGATTACTTCCCTTCTACATGTCTTGAAAACCTCAAACTCTCTTAGAGAACACTCACTACATTAAGGATCAATACCAAAGTTGATGCAAATATTAAATATCTCAAGAAGCATCCCTAAAGCGAACAATAGAGCTAAATACCAAAGAGGTCAAAATTACATGATTTCAAGTGTATTATTCTAAAGGAATGTCAATTATTTGAGCACGTGATTGAACACACACTCACTCATGAGAGAGAACTATATATGGTTTGATCCCTCTTTAGAGTATTGGTATTAAGAAATTGTCACCACATAATCAAGGGTTTTAATGAGTATGTCCAACCCAAAATGTTGGTTTCTTCCGGTCTTGCAAAACAATCGGGGTTTATATGAAAAATAACACAATTAGGTACCAACATAAAGGATCAAAGATATCCCATATATCCAACATTATAGAATAGATATTGGTGAAACATCTATAGAAGTTCTGAGACCCCCAATGATGATACCACACACCGCTTTGTAAAGTTTGGAAATACAAACTTACCACATGATTCTGGATCTGTCATTAGTTTCCAAACACTTTTAAGCACTTTGTTTGCACCTTTAGCATCTAACAAAGAACATAATAATTGTTTCCAACCATTGAGACATATTTTGTGAACCACAAACATCTAGAACCACCTAAGTATCTCATATTTCTATTAGATTTTGGATTCTAAATCAAGTAATTGGAACATTTAATTGCTTCAAAAAATCATATTAATATACATAGATGCCCTAATCATATAGTCCACGTTTAATCTCAATTTTATTACATTTTATGCTATAGTACATAAAATAATCAAATCATTTTGGCGAGAGCTCGATCTTTTATTTGAACACAAAAACCTAGGTTTCCTTTTAGTTTAGGGTTTCTATAGTACCTTAAATTTGGACCAATGGCACTTACAAACAATAATTTCAAATTAATCATGGTCCATTCCTATATGTGCAATTAATTGACCTTTTTTTATATGCATCTCACTCAATTTAGCATTCTATATCTACTAGGTCACACTTTTTCTCATCTTTGGATCATCGAGAACCTTTGTGATATATTTAAAAACATCCTTAGAGTTTTGGCCACTTTTTTCCGCTTTTATATTACCTCCTAAACCAAAATACGGTAGAATATCCCATCAAGGAATAAACAATTGATGGTTTTACCCCAACCCACTATTTTTCTCTAAACAATTCAAAGAACTATTTTCTAAATGTACAAGTTTCCTAGGTTATCTTAGGGTCAATTATGAAGGAAAACCTTTCACACAATTCAAATATAAAATCACAATCACCTTACCCATTTTAAGGGCCTCATCTCATACTTTTTGGGATATTTAGGGATCACAACAAGGAATCCAAGAGAAGGGATACTATTACAATAGCACTCCTTGAGGTAAATAAAAAGATACTAAATTTGAATAAATAGTATATTATTATCCTAAATCATTATCATGTATTATAACTTACCCCAAATATCATTACCGAGTTTCTAGAGGCCTTATTAGGGTTTTTCTAAATCATTACTATTGGACATTTTGCACACATTCATGGGGTGGGAGAACTATGTGAGGATTTCTCCATCTTCAAAGTATTTCTAGATAGTGTAACGATCATTACACCATTGAGAGTTTCAATGAGGTTAGATTGGCTTAATTGGACTAACCTTGTTTATAGGTTATAATACGAGAGCTAAGGTTTGCACAAATAGTAGTGCATATCCAATTATAGAAACACTATTTTGAACATATGATAAACTATCTAGAACCTTGAGACATAGAGCCTTTATATGCCAAAATAAAAAATTAGACTAGAATAATAGAGATCAAATTTTTCCAAGAAGGGTAGAAATATTCAAACATTTTTTCCATACACAATTGAACATGTCCTTTCCTCACTTTCCAAATTCTAGATTTTACACAGAGTTCAACGACTTGCATAACCAATTTATGCATTCACGTTCCTTTTTTAATCTTCCATATCTTGTGCAAAAATGAAATCATTTTAACCCCAACACGTACTTTCATTTTACTACTTTATAGAGTTTATATAATCCACATTTGATCATTATATGATTTAGGATCTTTTTGTTTACTATATTTTGTATACGATCTTAATTCATATTTATAATTGAAGTCAATAGACCATATTAAACAAAAAAACAATACTAAAATTAAATTCATACATGATACAAATGTATAAGAATATGATCTCCTACAAATAAGGAGTCTATTCTAACTCATAAAATAATTTTATTGTGTTAATGAGTTTCACATAACCGGACTAACAATATATTAATCTCAAAGATATGAGTTGTTATATACACAACTCATTTATATTTATATATTTATTTATTCAAAAATTATCATATAAACACTATTTTCTAGCATTCCCCCTTAGTGTGAACATGGGAGAAGAAAAACACATCCTGCAAATGTTGCTCCCTAAAAAAAAGCTGCTTGAACAAGTATGCTCCATCAAATTGTCTCGTTACCCTTGTAAAGACATATCCCCACAAATCGCACCATTGTGGATGGATCTAGACCTAATTTTACAAACAAGTACATATAGTATCAAAGATAATAAGTTCCCCCAAACTCTCCCCATATGCTTTGAACAAATGAGTATATATCAAACAAACACTAAAATATGCTGAAAATATTTAACCTTAATTTAAATTTCTTGGTCAATTTAATTAGGTGTAGGATATATTAGAGTTGATTACTTGATCTAACAAGGATGATACAATATAAACACTAAATCAGATTTGCAACTCAAATCAGATAAGAAATATTGCAATACACCACTTAACCTAACATGTAATTAAAAGTACAAAATGGACAAATAGAGGCACTTAACTTGTCACAACGGATTTCTAGAAATATCTGGGACATGTACCATAGAAACTAGGAGAACAAAACCTAGAAAACCCTTGCAAATTAGGATCTGGAATTGTGATTGTCTTGAGGTTGTGCACAAAAAACAAATTCATGACCATACAAATTCTACAACTTTGAGACAAATTCTACAACTTTCTAAATTTCTCACTTTCTTGGATTTTTTTATTATCAAAACCCTAATCTTTGCACATGTAATAAATATCTCATAATAGAATGATCATCATCTCAAACCTTATCCATGGATGAAGAATCTTTCAAAACAAACATTAGAAGGGTTATAAGAACCCCTGTGCACCACCGAAATTGGCACTACTTTGAGGAGGCCTCAAACCACATATCATTCTCTACCTAGCATGTGATATCTAGATAGATCAATCAGATTTGGAAATTGCTTTGACCATTTTTTCTTTGACTTGGCTCTTGTTAAAACACTTGGAGAGAGGATGTTTAGATGCTTGTAGATGAGAGATATGGATTCCTTGAGATGGTTTGTAGCTTCACACCTAATGTAGGTGCTTCCTAATGACTATAGATGTGAAATTCTGAGATTAAGGGATATTTGGATACAAATATAAGTGTATGAAGTGGGTGATTTAATGTATTACCTTAGGAGTTCTAGGTTATCTTATGAGGTAGTGTTTAGTTACTTATATAAGGTTCCATAGATGATTTATCTAAGAAATGCCAACCCAAATGATGTATAAGAAAAATTGAAATATTTTCAATTGGAAGTGCAAATGGAAGACATGTCGATTTAAAACCATACAAAGAGGTTAGGATCAGTATGGTATGGCCTTGACTTATTGTTAGATTTTAGAAAAGAGAAAGGAACATGCTAAATGAGATTTGGAATTGGCATACGATATATATATATTGCATTGTATTCTTGAGATGTCTTAGCATGTTAGTCTCATGAGGATAAAAACTAAACAATGGATCTCATAAAGTGATAAGTGGGAATAAAAGAGTTTTGTTTAACATAGAAAGATTTCATAGTCAAATCCAGGATTTCCAGTGTAAATATCAATTTTTAGTGTCTACATTTTCCCCTTTGAGTCCGAAATTGAAAATTACATACTTAAAGGAAATTGTACCTGAGTGTGTAAACACACTTTGTCTTTTCTTGAATTTTTTTGTAGTTTTGTTGTTGTGCTTAGTGTTGGTATGTCCGTGATGAAAGCTATAACATAGAGTGTACTCAATGTTCATGATAGATAATTGACCATAACTCAAATAGAATTTGTAGCGAAATGATTTACATTTGCATTAATGCAAAGTGAAATTATGTAAACAAGCAAAAATATACTTATTTTCTTTTTCTTTGCTTGTGCTTGGAGATTTGTATTTATTGAAAATCACTAAAGGATTAGGGTTGATCATTCCCAATCAATTTCGAGGAGAAACTGAGGTGTTATGTGCATGCAACCCAAAATGGGAATGTGTAAGAGAACAAAAAAGTAAGAGCTACAAATACACCCCTATAAATGGAAGGAGATTATGTATCAAAGTTATTCAATAGCTCTGATATCTTCCCCTTAAAGTGTAATAGGAGAGGAAATCCTACACATGAAGATATTATCTACTTCGCCTCCTTTCATAAATCCACACATCACATCGTTATAGTTTTAACTTGAGTAACAAACCAGAATATGGAAAATAACAAATTATTTATTTAAATATTAGAAAATAGAACTCAAATCTCTCATTATAACTTATAAATCTATAATATGAGTTATCATTACATATAGAAGGGAAAATGAGGTAATGAGAGAAATTTATTCAAATCCTTACTATATAATTTATCGATAACTCAAAAATAGACTCTAAAAGAAAATTTATGTAATTTCAAAAAAAGACACCCAAAACTCTTTTCGATCGGAAGTTATGAGCCCAAAGGTTCCTAAATACAAAACCTTAAAGGTTTACAACAAGAAAAATCACTTCTGTGAAAAAATAGTTGCAAAATAGTCACTTTGGATGTTTGTACCAAAATCTTTATGTTGGAACTACGATTCCAAAAAAATGATGCATATCTACCTTCATAGAATAAATGTTATTGCCTCTATATTGAAAAAAATTATAAAATATCTTCATAAAGACAGGGTATCCCTTTGGGGACAAAGTCTTAAAACAAGTTGGTCACATGGTGGTCCAGTCACCAATGACGAAGTTAAGGCGACAGTGTAGAATAGTCAATCACTACTAATGACTGGGGGCTATATCCTGCAAACATTGGATCCAAAAGCAATAGCGGTGGCACACACAACCACATGGTCAGTGGTGATGCAAGGGGAGTGCCTTCACTACAACAATGATGTAATATTAGGGTTTGGTCCTAGAAAGATCTTTAAACACATTATAACTTTAAATTAATGCCATGAGATTTATATTTATCTAAGGTTTGCAAACTTGGAATTTCTATAAATCTCTCAAACTAAGATTCCATAAATAAATGAAATGAAATACTTTTAATGACGTCCATGAGACTAAGTAGTCTAAGGGACCTAGAGCTGCACCCTAAGAAATTTTCAAGTTTCTTTCAATGTCGGATCTTCTACTATGGATCTTGACCAAGAAGTCACCATTTTTTTAGTCTTTCCTTGTCAAATAACTCATTTAGGCTTCCCACCTTCAAATCATATTGTGATCGTATATCCTCATAAGCTACACATTCCAAAATGAAGTGCCCTTCAGTTTCAACCACCCTTTATTACAGAAAATACAAGTTCTTTCTTCCCAATTTTCTTTGGGGATTGTCCATCTACCAGTCTCACACCTAAGATGATGTGATCTGGTCCTTAGTTGAGCCACTAACATTCTAGCCTTACCCTTAAGAGCAGCTTGTAGATACCCTTTTCACTATGCTCCCATGTGGGGTTGAATTCTTTAACATAGTACACTTTTTTTGACCAATTTGTTTTGTCCACATGGCAGTCCTGAATTTTTCTAAGACAAACTTTTTTATTTCCACATTGGTGTTAGGAAAATTTTATAGCTTAATGTCTCATTTATTCATCCACTTGTTGTCATGTTTCATCCACATTTTATTCCTATAGTCCAAATTATCCTCAACAATCATTTTGGGCCAACGATGGTTATCCATGTTGATGCCTCCATCAAGAAAGCCACTATTTTGGCCAAAAGGATCTCATATGGGACTGTTGCTTTGAATTTGATGCTACTAGTGATTAGATGCTTTTGGATTCTCTCTAGTTGCCTTCACTTGTGATTTGACACACTACTCCCCCAAACTTCACACCCATAAAGGACAACTGGCATGACCAACAAATCAAAGAGGCTTTTATTGGTGTTCCAATCCCATAATTCTACTTTCCTACACTTCTCTTGAAGTAGGTAGGATGTTTTCCATCCTCCTTGAGTCCTTTTCGCTCTACAAGTCTCCCAATTGAGTTTATTATGAAAAACAATTCCACTATTTCTAATGGATTGTCTTCAAAAATAAACGTCATGTTGCTTCTTTATTTTTTTAAAAAGAGCATGACTTTGGGCTTTCTAGTGTTCACTTGCATCCCGACCTCTTGGAAAAATATTTGTAAAGCCCTCAAATGTTCCCTTAAACCACTGGCAATTTTTGTCATTAGAATAAGATCATATGCATAAAAAGTACCTTCGCCATATAGCCCACCAACTAGATACCACCCCCATCTATTTTGTTTAACCATTCCTCAAGTTTATCTATGTATAATCCAAACAAAGTAGGAGATAAAGGACATCCTTGTTTGACTCTAATGTCGCTACCAAAACATTCAGACATGCCCTCGCTAGTTCTGATTTTAGCTTTAACTTTATCATAAAGTTTATGCACTATAACTCTATGCTAATCTAGAATCCCAAGTTCCTCCATCATGTTCCACAGTTTTTCCCTATGCATTTTGTCAAAGGATTTATAAATTCAACAAAACAGCATAATACTTCCTCCATTTGGGTGTTCCACACTTTTTCAATCAAATGTCTAAGAGTGATACAATGATGAATCGTGGAGTGATTTGTTATAAAGCTTGTCTTCACTTTATCTATTTTTCCCTCTTTTTATGTCCAACTATTGATTCTCGTGCTCTACCATGCTCACAAAAAAATTTCCAAGAAGAGGGTTGAACATTATAGTGCGGTAGTTAGAAGGATTATTGACATCACCACTTTTGTAGAGGTGTGATAACTAATCTAGTTGTGCATTCCGTCGGAAATTCATATTGTGTGATGTTGTTAAAGACTCTTGTGATGTGTGGAGCAAGAGGTTCAGCTCCCCATTTTAGAAATTCATCTTGCATCCTGTCTATGTCTTGCACCTTACCCCCTCCCAATTTCTTTATACCTTGCTTGATATCTTCCACCGAGAAAATATTGACTAATGTACTAATTATGGGAGGTTTATCTTTCTCTTGTGTTCACTCATAGAGAAGCTTCACATAATCTAACTATTTTCGCTCTAAATTTCACCCTAGATATGATCATGGAAGATCATAATTTTGGGGCAACATGGGACCATCTCTAAGTGTGGGACTTACAAATCAAGGGAGACCTCTAAATAATGTTGGTTCCTCTACCTATCCTAATGCTAAAACTACGCCTAAGGAAGGAAATGTAGCTAACTATCCTAATATAGTCATTCCAAGGGATCAAGGTGAGAGAGAAAGGATTAGAAGGATGCATGAAAAATAAATCTGAAGCTAAAAAGGGGGTAGTGATAGCACTAGAAAAAGGGGTTGATAGCTCTCCACAAGGGGAAGGAAAGAGAGAAAACATGGGAGAGATGGTAGACAAGCATGCCACAAACAAGAACCATGTAAAGTCACCTTTCCCACACATTGACAACATAAGAAAATGGAACCTGCAAGTAGGAGGTACACACAACATGCCAAAAAATAAAACAAAGAGGCAAGATACAATAAAATGAGAAAACGAGAGACAAACGTGCCATAAAGCCTGATTTTATTACTTAGTATATGCACTTACCATTACCTTCATAGCAGAAGGAGAGAATACATTACAAAGACCAAGTTAAAGGTTTGGAACTTATGGGAATTCGGCCACCATTTTGGCATGGTTCCGTTACAATAAAGAGGGATCCTTTTTTACAATGCGTGAGTTCCAAATTTATAGAGAAATGGGAGGAAGATGAGAGAAGGAGAAAGAGGTGCCAAAAGGATATTTTCATCCACCAAGGACCGATCGCCATCAATTCCTATAGAGATATGCGGGCACCTAACATGGCTTTTATCCCGTGCCATTTGATTCATAGGTCACGAGAGGAAGGCATCCATACTTCAATAATTTTAGTCGGTGGAGTGGTTGAGAGCGTTTTAGATTCAAATTAGATGTGGCCTTTCTGCCTCTCATGGATTTTTCCTCATCGTGTGGCTTTTCCTGTCTTGTGACTTTGAGCACAACTTTGAAAACTTCAATTATGTCATTCGATGTCATTTTATGTAATGTTGTAGAGCGACTAACATTCTCATGTGTGATATTATCATGTGCGGCTTTGTTTGTCATTTTGTAGACTAGGAGAGTCCATGAAACACTAGTCCTTAAACAACCAGTGGAACACTAAAATAGTGTTGCATGATTTTAACTTAAGCACTTTCCAAATTTTCATTTTTTTGTAGCATAGTACCCGGTGGTACTACCTCCTCACATCGTTGCTTCTAATTAGCGTAAATTCATCATTTGTTTCGCGGAATTGAAAAATTTCGTGGAATGATATGTGCCTTGAATCTGCTTGACATTGTGCTTCTAAGCCACGAAGTTCTATATGCATCAAAATTCCACCTAAGTCCCAAAATAATGCTTCTTTGTTTCACGGGTTAGGAGAACCCACGGGACACTAAGTTCCTACACTCCACAAATGACTATCTTAGTCTCCCACGATTTTCTTAGAGCAAAAAATGGCGAAGTCCATTTTTGATGAGTTATCCAAATTTGCAAGGGTGCGAATTTGGAATAATAATAATAAGCATCCATGAATAAGCCTTGAAGAACATTGATCTAGCATTGAACTTTGGAATTATTCACAAAATCACAAATTAATCGTTGTTGTTTACTTTCTATTAGAAAATAACAGAGATAGCTAGTGAATGAATTACTATTGTGCTTAGAATCAACAATTATAGTAAAGGAAAGAATATAAGCTCATAACACCAACAATTTTATCCTGGAAAACCTCCAATGGAGGAAAACCAATCGGGAAGGGAAATTGCTCTTTCTTCCCACTTCTATTGGCCAATTCAAATCAACAAGTACAAAATTTACAATAAGTAAGAAAGAGAAGTAGATAATATCTCAACACTTCCTTTCTATTACTTGCTTTCTTTGTCTCAACACTCCTTTCTTCTACAAAAATACAATTTCCAGCACTAAGACTTCTTGCTCACTTGCTCCCATGCTTCGATGATCTTCTACACTTCTACAATCATGTATTTATAGCCTTTCTCATGTCCTCTCATGCACTGGAGAATGGGAAAGGTCATGAAGGAGAAGAGAAACAAACATCCTTTCAAATTCAAAGGTTGTTCATTTCAATTTTTTTAGTTTTCTATCCATAATGGCCAGACTCGCCACCTCAGGCATGCAGAAACCGGCGGTCCTGGGACCACCGCCTACCGGCTCGGGGGTGGGGTTCTGTAACCGCCACCCCCTACAGGGGTGGCGGTCCTATTACTTAAAAGACAACCTCCGTTTTCATTGTTTTCCTTCTTTGTGCTGACTATTTCTGATGAAGTAGAGTTATTTCGATCCCTATGGATCACACCTCTCTTCTTAGAGGCTTTTGGTCCCACAAAAGCTTAGTGGGGAGTAGATGAGGGAAAATTCCTCGCTTGCTCCTTCGAGTACCACCGGGCCTACCTTGGTGTCTTTCCTTTCAATCCAATCTACCAAGACTCCTGCGGACCTCTTCTAGTCTCTCTGACCTTCTCTGTAGCACTACATCCTCCTCCAATTCACCTCATGAGTCCAAGACGCAATCCTCAATGGAAGGTAGAACTAGTAGTTCTTCATCTTCATCCAACATGGATGGCTCATATAGGTGCAAGTTCTCATGTATTTACTACAGAGTACATCCTCATGAATGATGGTAAATCAAGTCAAAAATCATTTTCCCCAACCTGCTCCAATATGGTGAAGGGTCCATATCGTAGTGGCTTGAGCTTCCGTGCTTGACCTTGTAGTCTCTCCTTGCTCAAGTAAAGCCAAACTTTGTCTCCAACATGAAGCTTGTGTTCCCTCCTATGCTGATCATGCCTAGCTTTGTACTTTGCTTGAGATTTTTCTAGTTGTTCTTTGACCTTGAGATGGATTTTCCAGATCCTCTCAATGAACTTGTTGGCTCTAGTCACCTCTGTGTCTCGTGTATCCTCCTCATCCTACTGTCCAACTACTATGTCCAGGATTTGTAGGTAGATATCCCAAGCATGCTTCAAATGGTGACTTCATAGTGGATGTGTGTACTACCCGGTTATAGGAATGTTGAATGTAGGCTAAGGACTCATCCCAAGTCCTTGGGTACTTACTGTTATACCCTCTGATCAACTATACCAAAGTCCTATTTACCACCTCTGTTTGTCCATCTGTCTGTGGATGGAAAGTTGTGCTCCTCTGTAACCTGGTATCCATCTTGTCCCACAAAGTAGTCCAAAACTTCCCCAAGAACCTAGAATCCTTGTCAGAGACAATAGACTTTGGCAAACCAAAATGCACCCATACATTAGCAAAGAAAAGATCTGTTGCCTCATGTGCTTTTACTATCTTTTTACATGCCATAAGAATACACATTTTACTGAATCTATCCACAACAACATAGAGATAGTCATGGCCATGTTTAGACATAGGTAATCCTCCTACAAAATCCATAGAAATGTCCTCCCACGGATGAGTAGGTACTGGTAAAGGCATATACAAACCTTCCTTCCTAGTTTTAGGCTTGCTAGTACAACAAAGTTTACATCCACGAATAAATTTTGATACTTCTTCTTGCATGTTGGGCCAATATACATACCTTTGCAAGTGGGCTAGGGTCTTACCAACACCGAAATGTCCCGCTACTTTCGAGGTATGTGCTTCCCTCATCAATAGAAGTCTTTCTTCTTTAGGCACACAAAGTTTCCCCCATCGGTAGAGCAGCCCATCCTTGAGATAACAATCTTCAATCCCCATCTTTTCAGCCCCTTGGGACTACAACTTCTGAAATGTTACCCCAAAGTCTTTGTCTTGGGCATATGCTTCTCCGTAAGCTTCCTTCATGAAGGGCTCGATCTGAGAGATAGTGGCCAAACAGAGAAATTTTCCTATGTGTGGGTGGCCTAGACAACATGTCTGCCACCAAATTTGTACTACCTTTCTTGTATTTGATCACTAGATGGAACTGCTGAAGAAACCCCATCCATTTGTAGTGCCTTGCCTGCTACAATTTAGACTGTGCAAAATACTGAGAGGTTTGTGGTCAATGTGCACAATAGTTTCTTTACCCAACAAATAATGTTTCCATTTTTTAATTGCTTGAACTAGTGCATACATTTCTTTATCATATACTAATATCCTTTAACTAGCTGAAGTGAAGGTTTCAGAATGATAACATACGGGTTTACCTCCTTGAAGCAACACTGCACCCATAACATAATCACTGGCATCTGTCTCTACTTCAAAAGGTTGCTGTTGCAAACTAGGAAGAGCAAGTACTGAGCATGACTAATCTTGTATTTCAATAACTCAAAGGATTTTTCTTGTTCCTTACCCCAATCAAAACCCTTACTCTTTGCAGCCACTGTGTGTAGAGGTGCTGCAATCACCGAGAAACCCGAATGAACTTCCGCATGTACTGTATTGCTCCCCACAAAACTTCTAGTCTCTGTGGCTCCTATTGGTGTTGGCCAATTTGTGATGGCTTCCACCTTCTTTGATCCACTCGTAGCTCTCCTCCTCCAACCACGTGCCCAAGATAGACAAGTGACTGTTTGGAAAATTCACATTTCTTCATATTACAAAGCAATTGTTTCTCCTTGAGAACTTGCAAGACTTGCTGCAAATGCATTAGATGTTCTTCCCATGTGGCACTAAAAATCAAGATATCATCTAGATATACAATGACACATGAATCTATGAAATCCCGCAATACATCATTCATCAATCTCATAAATGTAGCGGGTGCATTGCATAATCCAAAAGGAAGTACTAACCATTCATACAAACCCTATTTTGTTTTGTTTTGAAGGCAATCTTCCATATATCCTCCTCCTTCATCCTGACTTGGTGATAACTTGACTTGAGATCCAACTTCGTGAAAATTTGGCATGCTGAAGCTGGTCCAAGAGATCATCTATACGGGGAAGTGGATATCGGTTCTTTATGGTGATCTTGTTCAAAGCGCGGTAGTCGATGCACATTCTCCAAGAACCATCCTTCTTTGGCACCATCACAATAGGTGAACCACATGGTGAGGTGCTCAGATGTATCACCCCTTGGTCTATTAGTTCTTGGAGTTGTTTCTTTACTTCAATACTTTCAAGCAAGGATTGCCTATACAACCCGATGTTCGGTAGAGGTGACTCTGGCAATAGCTGAATCTCATGCTCTACTTCCCGTTTTGGTGGTAATCCACTAGGAGCCTAAAATACTTCCTAAAAACTAATAATACTATCCAAATCTTGTTTTCCTTGGTTAGAAATCTCTGAAACTTCTACCCCATCTTGTTTATCCTTTAACAAAAGTAAACAAAACTGATTATGATTTGATTGAATAAGTCATTTTGCTTGGTTAGCACTTACCATAGTAACCTGTGTCTTACGCTGGTGTGCCCGATGTTGTAGCTGATCCCATCCTTGACCCATCTGTACTAGTTTTCCCTTCTCATAAAGATAACATCCCTAACATACAAGTAAGGACTCCCAAATACCACATCAAAAGCATCAAGTGGAATAACGTCAGCTTCAAAAACATCTATATATTGGGAATTTATCCCAAACTTGACCTTACATCTTCTTGTTACCTAAATTTCAACACCCTTCTTCACCCAACCCAAAGGATATGGGTGCGGATGCTCGTAAGTCTCAAGACCAAGCTTCTTTACAACTACCTCAGAAATCAAGTTAGATTGAGAACCGGTATCAACCAAAGCATTTACCTTAGTCCTCTTGATCTGGATTTTGATCTGGAATAGTCTACTCATCTCCTCTTCATTGTCCATGTTGGTGGCCGTGCATCCAAGCCTTTCATCTACATCAGAGTCATCTTCGATTTCCACCTCCCCTTCTATCTTTACAACTGTCATGGACTTCTTGGAGTCCTTGGTTCGGTTCTTCGATGTAACTCGATGCAACTTCCAACATGTAGCATCAATATGACCATTGATATCACAATTCTTGCAAAAATTCTTGGGATCTTTACAAGTATTTAAAGTAGTGGCAGCTTGTTTACCTTTCCCTTTCCACTTACTCTTGTTACTTGTTTTCCCATAATCCTTTTTCTACTGATTTGTTGACTGCTTTACCCTCGGCTCTGCTTCTCCTTGCTTTTTCTCATCATCTATGTAGTATGCCTATACACATGCTTCATTGAGATCCTTGGGCTTTGTGGAGATGACTTTTCTTCAAAGGTGAGTGTGAAGTCCTCCCAAGTATTTGGTCAGAATATCCTCATCCTCCAAATCCATGTTTAGCAACATGGCTTGCCTCTGAAACTCCGTAGTATAGTCCTACACACTTTGACCACTGCCTTGTCTAAAATACTGCCATTTAATCATTTGGTCAGTTTTATGGCCAATAGGATAGAAGTTAGCTCTAAGTAATTCCTTAAATTCTTGCCAAGATTTCACAATAGGACATTTCTTCTTTTCACAAGTAGTTAGATGAGTTTCCCACCAAACTAGAGCATGTCCCTCCATTTTGAGACGTGCAAAGGTGATCCTTTGTGCCTCAATGACATTATGGACGCTAAAATAGACTTCTAACTATTTCAACCATTTATCCAAGTAATTCTACATCTACTTGTCCTTCAAAGCTTTTGATTTCAACTTTAGTCTCAACTTTAAAAGGAGTATGTTCAAATTTTACCTTTTCTCTTGTGTTAGAAGTCTCTTCTTCATGCTCTTCCCCATAATCTTCCTCATGGTGACTCTTTCCTATACCAAACTTTTTTGGCTAAGCCTCGAACCACCGAGTCCATGGAGTCTTGCTTGACGGAAGTTGTCTTCTACAAATCTGCAAGTTCCTCTTGCCTTCTAAACATCCTATCCATCATGGTCTCCAACATCTCGATTCTACGGACCAAGTTCTCTTCCTCCATTTCTCCCCGAATTCTCTGTTTCCACTTCTTTGTAGAAATCTCTGATCGCAAGGTAAAGCTTCTTCACCTTTAGATCTTGTCACTGTCATACAAATTCAAGAATGAAATACCACAATCCTGATACTTGTTAGCTCTGATACCAAAATGATCTATAAACTCTTCAACTTTGGAATTATTCACAAATCACAAATTAATCGTTGTTGTTTACTTTCTATTAGAAAATAACAAAGATAGCTAGTGAATGAATTATTATTGTGCTTAGAATCAACAATTGTAGTAAAGGAAAGAATATAAGCTCATAACACCAACAATTTTATCCTGGAAAACCTCCAATGGAGGAAAAACCAGTCGGAAGGGCAATTGCTCTTTCTTCCCACTTCTATTGGCCAATTCAAATCAACAAGTACAAAATTTACAATAAGTAAGAAAGAGAAGTAGATAATATCTCAACACTTCCTTTCAGTTACTTGCTTTTTCTCTGTCTCAACACTCCTTTCTTCTACAAAATACAATTTCCAAAGACTAAGACTTCTTGCTCACTTGCTCCCATGCTTCATGATCTTCTACACTTCTACAATCATGTATTTATAGCCTTTTCATCATTTTATAGCCTTTCTCATGTCCTCCAAAGGCACTCGAGAATCCATGCACTGAGAATGGGAAAGGTCATGAAGGAGAAGAGAAAAAACTGAACATCCTTTCAAATTTTCTGGTTACAACTTATTGCTCACTTTGAGGCTTGTCTTCCTTTATTTTTTTCTCTTTAGTTTCAACCTCCTCTTCTTCATATTTATCAATTAAAATAGCAAGAGGTTCTTCAATGGATTGAGCCATATCTCCATCCATGCTCTCGAATCACCATTCTCCAACAAATATTTCATTGTTATTTGCAATAGAAGGAACTTCAACTGATTTTGTAAAGTGAGGGAGAGGTTTAGTTAACAAGGGTTCAAAAAATGGAGGAGATGTAATATTTTCTTGTGGAGGAGATGGGGATTTGGAAGAAAAGAGGGTGGAAAATGAAGATGGGAGGGAAGGGAAGAAGATGGAGAAGTGGAATCCTTGGGAGAAACAAGAAAAAGATAGAACTTTAAAAGTGGACTGAGATGGTGTAGGTTTGGAGGAGAAACAAAATGGTTTTAAGATACCAATGTAGGATTTTTCCCATTAACATGGTTTCCTACCACTAGATTGTTGAGGCTCTATTAATTCAGCCCACTCAAATTTGGGGCATCATCTCAACCATGAAATTCAGCTTTTGGGGGTTGAGCTTGATTTGGCATAGGCCAACCCATCGAGAAAGGACCCCAAAACCAATTTTACATGCCTTTATCTGACATGTATCTCTCATCTGCACCATCTTTTCCTCAATCGATCAATCTTCCTCTCAAAATCAGCATCTACAACGGTTGCCACCATCACCTACATAACCCTGTTCTTGAAAAACCTTTTGATTAAAAGAATAACCATATGGATCAGTGGGATTGGGTTTTATGCATATTCATCATGATAGGGCTCGTAAAACTGATTTGGAGGAGGATTTTGACAATATGGGGATAGACGAACTAATATTGCTCTTGAAAATGAGGATTCCAATGAGGGAATGAAGTCATGATTGCACAACTTCATGAGAGAGGAAAATGAAATGACAAAAAGCAAAGGGAATATTAGAGGAAATGGATAGAATAATGAAGAAAAAGGTCTCTAAATGAGATAATGGGTTTGTTGCAATAGTGGAGCCACCAGATGCGCTTGAAAATGCCTCTAAAGGCTAGATTTCACCAAGAACACATCAAACTTGGTGAAATGAAGTTGTAAAGTGCTTCAAACCTATCCTATCGAGCGTGTCGGTAATTGTTGTAGTAGTAAAGGCACCAATTTGGTTGGGATATTGTGATGGAACACTTGTGAAATATAAAGCTTTAAATTCTTGTCCCACCAGGCATGCCCACTAAGTACTCACATTACGTGAATGACTAACTTAGTCTCCCACGACTTTCTTAGAGACAAAAATGGCTAAGTCCATTTTTTATTAGTTATCCAAATTTACAAATTTGGGATAACAATAACCATTGAAAACTTGTGATATTATTCTCTATTTATTTTCTCTTTTGTTGTGACTCTCTCCAAAATCCTTTGGGGTTATGTTTACTCAAAGATATTATTTTTTTCCTTCTTGAGAGTACATAGCTTTCTATTTTAGATTTTATCAAGTAATCATAATATTTCTTGCTTTGTTTGTAGTCCTCACTCTCTTTGAGGGATCTTTTAGTAGCCTTGCATTCATCGTCGTACCATGGATTAGCTAAGAAGGTATTTGTAGCCCCCTTCTTAGGTCGGGACCTCTTGCAAACCTTTAATGCCTTGTGTATTAGAGGAATCAGCATATTGTTGCACATATGTACACTCTCTTCATTGTTTTCTCCGTTCCTTATGTAACATTTTGTCACTTGAAAATGATGTTTAAGTGGTCTAGTGAAAAGCTCCTTATTTGTTTGATACAAGAGGATTTTTCCTTGAGGTTGAGTTATCTTTTATATGTGTTGGACCTACTCTCTTTGCTATTTGCTTTTGGGAAATCCAAACTTAACAAGAAGCATCATATGATCATATTTTAACTCCTAGGAGAGTCCCCAATATCGAACTCCAATATCCTAGAAATAGAATTCTGAGAACAAATTACATAGTCCACCACACTTTTCCCATTGTATGTTTTACACGTGATACCTCTTGATTTTTTCCACGTTCTCATGTCGTTAAAATGGTCATGTCATACAAGCTACATATCCCTAATAGTTATACTCTGAAGTGTGTCACGTTCCCATTCCCATCTTGTGAATCTCTTTTCAAAAGGTGTTTTCCACTTTCATCAAGCCATAGGGGATTTGTATCCTCTCCTTTATCATTGCTCAATTGAAGGGACTGATTGTTTGTTTTCCTTGCATTAAAATCACCTATTAAAATAGTTTCTCATAAAGCGCAGAAAACATAAATGCCTATTTTTAATCAAAGCATAAGGATCTTCGCTATTGATATTTTTCTTCTTGTAGATATTTGAGCCTTTAGGAGAAAAGTAAAAAGCAACTAGCATGCTTTTTACTTCACTATATGTTATTTTCAGCCATATGAACTGCTTATTTGGGTCCTCCTTTTCAATTGTTACGGTTCCACCCCATAATTCCCTTATTAGCACTATGACTCCTCCATGCCCTTTACCTATTTTTGTCCCTTCATTCCATACTGAGATTTTCTTATATCCTTCAAATTCTAGGACTTTGATCCTTCATGTTCATGAGTTTCAAAAAATAATAAAATATTTCCTTTTGCTATGGGCCCCAATCCCGGTCCTCTTCTTAGGAAAATTTTAAGGGGCCCTCCAAAAAAAACCTTAAAAATATTTGGCGAATATGCGAAAATTATCTTTCGCATGAATGGTGAATATCAAGACATCACGACATCATTATTAAATGCTACCAGATGGTGGATTTTTATATGTTACCGGTTGGTAGCACACTATATGCTACCAACCAACAACATATAGTATGATGTCGTCCAATAAGATAGAAAATGCTACTCTACCGTAGCATATTTTAGTATACTATTTGTTGTCGTCCGGTAGCATAAAAAAATGCTACCGACTAGTCAGATTCTGTAAATTTTTTGAATTCCTATTTCGCGGGAATGATGAATTGACCCCTAAAATTGACTTGCACCTAGAAACATTTTGGCAAATTGGTCGTAATTGATACCGTAAAAATTTTACCAATTTCAAATTTCAAAACCGAATATTCATGAATTAACGAATATTCACCACTAAAATTTTCCTACCTCTTCTCCATGGGTAACATCTACAATTCCAACTTACCATGTGTAGATATTCATGTGGGACCCCAAATCCCTATTTATTGTGTGGAAAACGCTTGCTAATTTGAGCTTTCCCATTCTTCAACCAAACTTTCCCTGTATCTTGTTGTTTTCACTTTCTCCCACTCTTTCCTTCACTCCTCTTGTTAGGCAAATGTTAAATCACCACATAAAGTGGATATGAGTACCTCAAAGCAGCCCCCTTTTTTAAAATTTCCTTCTTGTCCTCCATACATCTCATGACCACTCTTACATGTATATTCCTCCCTTCTTTTGTTTTCTTTCGATCCTACTAGCTTGCTGAAAATAACTTGTCCACTCCAACTTGTCCTTAAGGAAGTCTCTTGTTAAAATATCATTTTTCTCCTTTTCTTCATAGTCCCTCAAACCTTTGATGATGATATTTACGGCCTTGTCTTGCTTGTCTTTCTCTTATTGTATTTATTTCAGATTTGTTTTTCTATGATTTCTTTCTACTCATTTGATGGGCCCTCAAACTTGTGCCCAATATTTAGATTTTTCTATTTGGTTTCTTATTTGGCTTTCTCTTATTTTCAAGCTTGTAATTGCTGATTGAATCTCTATTATCTGTGTTGTGTCACTTTCTTTCTCAATCCCCGATTTCTTTTTTTTGTGTTTGACTCTCTAATTCTTGCTTTATGTTGATTAACTCTTTTTCCTCTTTCTAAGTTGATTTGCAAGTTTGCACTTGTTCTTTGAGTAATTTGTTTTCTCTTTCAAGATTCCCACTAACCGTTATAATTTCCATTATCGTAATGTCTTATTGTTGTCCCTTTGTTTCTATAGCTTCAATCCTCTTTTTCGTGCTCATGAGCTCATTCACATATAGCTCGATGACTACAATAGCAAAGTAGTCATGGGACTGTATGCATCTATGTTACCTTGAAATTTGTCCTCTTTTTCTCCTTTGTTTACAACGAACGAACCGGTTTTGCTTTGCTTTGACTTAAAGACCTCATGTGGTGCCAAGATCTCTTTCCCTTTCCTTTATCTTCTCTTTTCAATTTTGGGCCTCCTAAATGACACAACTTAGGATTAATGGTCAGTATCATTCATAGTTGTTTTTGGTAGAATCATAGTGAGATTTTTATTATATGATTGCCTCATCTTTCGTGTCGTCATGTGCCTTAGGATCCCTCTATACTGCTTTGCATTAACGAAAACCAACTTCTCAATTGTGTCTGAGGTAATAACTTGGGGGTATCCCAGTATGAGAGAACTTCATGGTCCAATTATACTCCCTATGTGTGGGTTAGGGAATGATATTGGCGACTCATTATATAGCCTCATTATCAGTGAACCAATGAGTTGTATTTGGGGCCCATTCATAGTTTCAATGCAGCTTCACTACAAATATAATGTTTGAGTCTTTAATTAGAAAAAGTGGAAAACTTTGTTGAAGATCATGTTGTTCCTTTCTTCTCTCAAGAGTTCCCAACTTTGAAATTCCCAAAACTTGACCATCTACCTTTTTAAAAAAACCAATTTTTCTACTATTTTAATATTATTTTTTAAATTTTTAAAAAATGTGGGATAGTCCTTAAAATTTTGATTTTTCTAAAAATTGGAAAATACCAAAAAAATGCCTTAAATACACGCTTATGGCCAAAATAAAATACCGAGATGTTATTTTTGAAAACCCACAAAGATGGGGCATTCATACATATGCTACAAACTTGAAGAAGTGTATGCGTTGAAAGTTATCGCAATCTATAACAACCATACATGTGGGAGATTAGCTTTGGAATCATGTGGGAAACACTCTAATAGCATGAATGCCCAAGAAAATCCTCATAATGGACTCACTCTAATATGCATGAGATATTACAACATAAATGAAAAGAGGAAATAAAATATGTCTTGTTGAGAAAAGGATTGCGAAGTAGATTACATTGTAGCTTGTGTACATGTTTCATCTATGCATCATCCATTCTTTATCCATACAATATAGAAAGAGATGGGTATATATATTAGCCACATAATATGCACATGCGATTGTCCCATATAGAGATGGAATTTATTTGGTGGTGGCATAAATGCTCGCGAATCCTATTCTCGAGCCTAAATAAGTGTAGTAAAGCACAATATAGTAGCTAACCTATGTTAAGTTAATATTAGGTGTTAGTTCTTTTAAATAGGTGTTGGTTGTTTGTTTTATGTTACTTCTTTTTGGTTTTTAGTTGACCTTAGTGGTTAAACTTTAATGAGTTTTTTATTTTTTAAACCTTTACAATTGATCATTGTAATTTAGCAATGCATGTTTTGTTGTCATCACATTGATTGGTGTAATTTATCGAATTAATAGGTTTGTAAATTTTTAAGGTGAATGCCCCTTAAACCCTTGCTTAATATTAAAAATAATAATGTGTCACCGATATAAATGTAAATTTCTCTTATTTTTGCCCCAAGAAACACTAAAATCAACAATTTCAAATAGAAATTTAGTGTGAATGGCAAAGCATGATTCGCACCTTATGTAATAGTGTGAGAGACATCAATGTACTAAAAACAACAAAGATTATAAGTGTTTATTTCACAAAATTACTTAGCATCATTATTAGTATAAGGTGGGCCTAGCTACATGTTAAAGGCTCAAAATTAAGAACAATAGTTGCAATATTGCCATGATGAAATGATTAATCTATAAGAGTTGTAGGTCTTACCAACCCTTGTAATAAAAGACATTAAGTTACATCAGGTTATCACATACATTTATAGTTGATCCTAATAGATTGAATAATTTGTCTTTACACATGCCACATGCATTTTCTCAAAAACATCTCAAAGGCAACTTCAGCAAGCCCAAGTTCCACATATTTACTAATAGTTACAGTCCATTGATCAAATCTTGGCGTGGCATCTCCTTGATTAGCCGTATGGCAAGAAGTCATATTTTTATGCATTTGATGTATTTTTTTACATTTTTTATTTTTTTCTTATGGATTTACATACTCATTCCAAATATCCTTTTATGCATAAGTTGAAATATATTAGCACAAACTAAGAAGATGATATCTCTAGGCGTAATGGCATTTATAACTATTAATGCTTAATAATAGTATAATCAAGTTTGGTTTAGTTGTATTGGTGTCGAGTGACATATATTAACTTGTGGATGTCTCCTAAAGTGTTGTCACTTTGTCAAGTGATCCGAATTGGTGTCATTGTCCTGCCTATCACTTTATCCATTACATATTTGTGTTCTTACAAACTTTTCAAAAAAATGAAACTACAAGATATGATCACAATGACTCTAATCATATTAATAAATATCAATTGCACATGAGTTATGCATACTACATTGAGAGGGATGTTAATGTTTAATTCGCTTCTACTAGGATCATGTCAATGATTAATTTCCTTGATCTCTTAGATGATTTATTTTGAGGGGTTCAATATATTTGTAAATGACTTTTCTCAAACCCTTTCCTCTATGTTTAGATGGTATCTTAGAACTTAGCACATTGGATGGTGTATAGAGCTTAGCGCATCGGTATCCACAATCTCATTCTACATATCCTCGTATATGCTTACAAATTTACCTATCTCTAAAAAACTCATATACTGTCAATATATACCAAATCTTCAAATCAATCAAATTTGATTAAATATTCCTCCTCTTCTTCAATTTTGTTTGTTTTCTTCATTTGTAAAGATAGGTAGAAAATTGCTATATGTGGAAAAAGAATCCCATCTATGTTTCAAGAATGATAAAACCTCTAAATTCACCTTAGATAGCTTCACTTTATTGTATATTTTTATGTATCTACCTCCTTAACAACTTTCGGGTACCACTTATATGAGAAAGTACACAAAAATAATAGTGGAAGAAAATTAAAGACATCATTTAAATTATTATCTCTTCTCGCAAGGCAACATCCATTGATTCAATCTTTTGATCCCACATTAAATTCAATTTTGGCTAAAACGATAGCCAAGTAGACTCATTAGCCATAAAAATTAAGCATCTCTAAATTTTATAAGCGTTGAAGTGGTAATGATAAGTGAATCTTACACAGCTTACCCGAAGGTAATGATAAGAATAGAGTGGAATCCAAATGATGTCTTCGGAGTATGCAAGACCTATCCTTGAGGCCTTAAACCCATCATCACACCACGCCCATGTTCCTATCATTGACTTGCAATGCTTAATGGGCGTCCAACCCCTTCTAAGAACAGATCGTGGCAGAAATTTCAAGTGATGCACAAAAAAGGGGCTTATTCCAAATCATCAATCATGGAATCCTAGACTTTGTTATTGCACCCATACAAGCAATGACAATGCCTTTTTCCATCTTCCTCTCCAAAAAAAGGGAATTATGTAAAAAAAAGCGGAGAATCCTATTGGGGCCTTAAACCCATCATCACACCACGCCCATGTTCCTATCATTGACTTAATGCTTAATGGGTGTCCAACCCCTTCTAAGAACAGATCGTGGCAGAAATTTCAAGTCTTTGCCGCAAAAAAGGGGCTTATTCCAAATCATCAATCATGGAATCCTAGACTTTGTTATTGCACCCATACAAGCAAAGGATAATGCCTTTTTCCATCTTCCTCTCCAAAAAAGGGAATTATGTAAAAAAGTGGACAATCCTATTGGCTATGGCAGAAAAGTAGGAAATTCTTCATATGTTAAATTGAACTAGTGAGATTATTACTATATTGTTGTGTGACATCCTAAGAGGATGGATACGAGAAAATGGCCCAAAAATACTTCTAATTTCACGTAATATACTATTATTTCCTTATCTTCTTTAGGACTCCTTTATGAATGTGACCTATGTAAGGACTATTTTTGTTATTTGCGGGAGGTAATGGATGATTATTGGAGACAAATTCGTAAATTGTGGGAACATGCGCTTTAGAGGGTTGGTATTATAGGCTAAAAATGCACTTAACTAGGAGTCGGGAGATAAGGAGATACACTTCATAATAAACTATTACCCACCATGTCCTCATTCGGAGTTGGTGTTTGGAATCTCTCCCACCCCGATCCCAATGCTCTTACAATTGTTCTCCATCATCAAACCCCAACCCTATAAATTCTAAAGGACGAAGATTGGAAATATGTTGAGTACATCGTTGGTGCCTTAGTTGTTTATATTGTTGATGCACTCTAAAACAAGGAATGTAATTCCCAGAAAATATTTAATGCCATAAAATATATTCCATTCTAAAATATCATCTACTATATCAAGTAACCATAGTAGTTGTAAGAACCAGAAAATCCTTTCCGTAAAGGCTTAACACTTTTTGGAAAGCTCTTTCACAATAAGGAATGCCTCTGCATAAATATCCATAAAATCGTATTGTTTTTGTGTCTTGAATGTGACTTAATATAAATTCTTCTTAAAGGATAAACACGCCACTATTCTATTAGGGTGAAAGACATCTTGAGAAACATCGGCCCCTTTTCTACCAATTATGTCAACAACCACGTCCAAACGTGTCAAGATATGCTAGGTGAATATTTTAAATTAGACATGCATAAGCATTTACATTAAAACGTCCAAATAATTTTCAACAAGCCTATTTTGAATGACCAATGATTATAATCCATATAAAATTTGATTTTTAGAAACCCACTAGTGTTATTTTTAATTTATCATGCAACCCATCTACTACAAATTTAAAGAATAGTTTCCAAAACTGAAATATCACTCAAATACACTCAACAATTGATAAAATGGAATATTTCACTTTTATAAAATATAGAGAATCTAAGCATGCAAATTGTTGACATAAAAACCAACCACTTCACCCAAAACACTCTCCCAAGTAAGTCACTTAGGGCATAAATGATCCAAGGTATCCTCACCGAGAAACACCGGTGTATGGTCTTCTCATAATCAAGCATTCTGATCGGTTCCCATGGCGTGGAGAAAAATTAGAAGATTCCGTCAATATCTCGTTTGTAGGAAACAAAGCTCGTTTGCAAAAGTTATGGCCTCGCTGAAATTTTCGAGCAATCGCAAAATTTAGGACTGTGTGTAGATAGACGTGTGCACAAGTGGACCAATAGGAATGCGATACGTGGACAATATAGATGACAAAGCAAAAGTAGCAAAAGTTGTTTTAGAACGCCGATCTTCGACACTCGGTGACGGACAGGTGGGCCCTGCTATTTACTAGTTGGGGCCCTCAACCAGGTTCGACACACTCGATTATGGAGGGGTGTCTTGGCCTCCAATTCATATTGTTCTATCATAGCTCTCGTATATATTTACCTTATATGTCCACTGTATTATGCATGTGGGACTAATTTGATATGACAATTAAACTATACATTTAAACCATATATGTTACCAACTCACACCCCTTATCTCTCCAACATCCACGCATTCACCCACTTTGAGCACCCCATCCTTGGGGATAAGATGGCTCTTAAGCCAATGAATACATACACCACCCACCTATATAAATGCCTTCCTATTTTCACGCCCAACAAATGTGGGATCTTATCCCAATAGAAAATGCGCCCCACAAGGAGTGGGATTTGAACCTGGGCCGCTTGGGTAAAAGGATAGGCACCCAACCATTACACCCGGAGCTATGAAGTAGTATAAAAGGGGCTTTGTTGTATATGAAGGGACATGGGAAAGTGACTGTGATATTGTTTTGCTCATAACTTGAGCTAGAGATGGAATTTTGAGATGAAGTAAAAAGTGACTCCTATTATTTTTTGCAAAGGAATGTGATGAGAAGATCAGATTCTTGTAGAAATCTTTGTATTGATTTATTTTCAATATTTTAATAGATCGGTCATGTTCAACCGACCCGAGACGTAGGCCACAAGTGTCGAACTCTGTTATCAATTCTTGTGTCAAATTGTTGGTGATTCATCTCTGTACTTTCTAATTTTACACAGTACTTTCAGTTTTATTTCTTTTATTGAAAATACAAAAGGATATAATACTCCATTTAATTCAAAAAAATCAATACAAAGCAAAATCTATGGATTATACATTTTCTAGTTAAAGTTGATTTTTAGATCAATAAATTATTTGTAACCAACAATGAAGTGTAGAAAATCAAGTGTAGTGTGGGGTTTCGTCCACATCAAATTCTCCACAAGGGTTTTCGTCCTTGGGAGGGTCTCAATCAAGGGTTTTCGTCCTTAAAAGAGATGGAAAAAGTGTTTCACAAGCAATCCTTTACCAAAATGTGAAAAATCACCAAAAATATGCTTTAATCATGGCCAAGCAACCTCCTTTTATAACCACAATGAGTGTTTTACAATACAAAAATGATGGCCAACCTCTTAAGATAAAGTTCTTTTAAATATATAATTAGTATTTAGAGCCTACATGCTCAAAATACTTTTATTTACTAACTACTTAAGTTCTTCTATTGGAGCATTAGGCTTCCCAATAGGATACGTGATAATAATAAAAATAACTACCTAAAAATCAATAAAAATGTAATTCATATCTTCCCCTTGCTTTCTTCCTTAAACCCACAAGGAGAACAATAGGTTAAGGTCTTCAAAATCATCCTTCACAAATGGGCATGATAAATCCCCCTTCCCAAGATTACTTGTCCTCAAGCAATGATGAACTCAGCTGCTCCAAAACCTTGACTCCTTGTGTGTTTCCCTCTTGTGCTCCCTCGTGATTCCCATAAAGAGAAGGTTTTTGTGATAAGGCATTTGTTGTTGCATTGTTCATTCCTTTGACATATTCAATGTCAAAATTGTAGGCTTGTATCTTTTTGACCCACTTTAGTTGCCTTTTGTTTAGATTCTTTTGTCAAAGGAAGAACTTAAACTATTATGATTGATCTTCACTATAAAATTTCCACAAATAAGATATTTCCTTAATTTGACCAAGGCATGCATAATGGCTAGCATCTTCTTATCATAAATGTGAAGATTCAACTCATGTTTCTCGATCTTCTTACTTTCAAATGAAATAGGATGTTGGTTTTGCATTAGAACAACCCATATTCCTTCACTAGAAGCATCACATTCCACCACAAATGGAAGAGAAAAATAAGGTACAACAAGTACTTGGCATGAGCACATGACTTCCTTGAGTTTATCAAATGTTCTTTGAGCTAAAGGTGACCAGCTGAATGCACCCTTCTTAGTTAAATCAGTTAGAGGGGTTGCAAGATGAGAAAACCCTTCACAAACCTTCTATAGTAGTTGCATAACCCAAGGAACCCTCTAAGTTGTGAAATGGAGATGGGGGAGGCCAATCAAGTATGGCTTGTATCTTTCATTGATCCACATGTACCCCTTGAGAGTTTATGATATACCCTAGGTACAAAATTTCATTCAAACCAAACTCACATTTGGATCTCTTTGCAAATAAGGACTGTTGTTCTAAAACTCCCATCACCATGTCAAGATGTTGTAGATGTTCCTCCCATGTTTTGCTATATACCAAAATATCATCAAAGAAAACAAGCACAAATTTCCTTAAGTACTCACCGAATATGTGGTTCATACATGACTGGAAGGTGGCCGGTGCATTGGTCAAGCCAAATGGCATGACAAGGAACTCAAAGTGTCCATAGTGGCATCTAAAGGTTGTCTTGCACACATCTTCCTCTCTTATCCGGATTTGGTGATAACCGGACCTCAAATCAATCTTTGAAAAGAAGACCACTCCATGTAGCTCATCAATCAATTCATCTATTTGTGGAATGGGGTACCGGTTCTTGATGGTTTTCTTATTTAGCATCTTGTAATCAATACACATTCTTAAAGTCCCATCCTTCTTCTTAACAAGAACCACAGAAGAAGCAAAGGGGCTGGAACTTGGTCGAATAAATCCCATATCCAACAACTCCCTTATGGTTTTCTCAATTTCCTCCTTATATGCTCTTGGGTGTCGGTAAGGAGTAGAAATTACCGGCTTGACACCACCTTAAAAGTATATCACATGTTGGAACCCTCTATGTGGCGGTAGCCCATGTGGCAAATCATCAAATATCCTAGCATGCTTATCCAATATGAGTTGAAGATCATCATAAATAATTTGCTTACCTTCCATGGATGAAGTGGACCTTATTAAACAATGTACAGCCCAAGAGACCTGCCCTCTTTTGATAGCTCGTTGCATACTCTTCATTGTTACAACTTGAGGAGATCCCCCTTTCAGCCCTTGTAAACAATCTCTCTATCATTGGCCTTGAATTTTAGTTCCATGCTTTGGTAATTTTGAGAGAATTCTCCCAATGAGTGGAGCCATTGTACCCCAAGCACCAAATTGGTTTCTCCAATCCCAATCACATAGAAATCATCTTGGATCTTATGCCCTCCTAGTGTGATGTTGAGTTGAGATACTTTCTTAGTGCAAGGAATAGAGAACTCATCAACAACGATGACATTAAAACCTTTCAATCCTTCTACCTTTAGCTTCATCTTGGACACTAAACCTTCATCAATGAAATTATGGGTAGCCCCATTATCAATAACTTTTACCTTGAATAGGTGGTACCTAAGAGCACCGGCAAGTGTAACAAGGGTGTTGTTCGCTTCCGGATCAGATTTTGGTGCATCCTCTTTTATTGGTTCAGAAATGGCTGCCACTTCTTCCTCTTCATTGTCCTCTCCTTCATCATCGGACACCACTTCTATGTAGTGTATTTGTCCCTTTCCAAAAACCTATATCTCGGTGACCACATATCTCTACATGTGAAGCAAAGCTTCTTCCTTCTTGCTCGGTCTAGGACTCTTGGTTCTTGTCTTCTTGCTTCCATCATTGGCTATTAGCCCCTTGAAAAGGCTTCATAGGATGCCTCAAAAAAGGTACTTTGGGCTGAGATAAAATACCCTTTGGCTGCCCTCTCATTGTTGGTATGTTCTACCTCTTTTCACCCACAATTTTTGATGAAAAACCAATCCTAGGGATTGCACCTTTGAGGTCTAAGGACTTCGTTATTGTTTCTTGTAAGGAAGATGGGTCAAAAGACCTCACTAAACTCCTTAAGGGTTCGGTTAGTCCTTTTATAAATAGCACTATGAGTTTCCCTTCGGAAATATCATCTACCATGACTGAAATCTTTTGAAAATCAACAACATTTTCTTCTACCATACCTTTTTGTTTGAGATGGGAAAGGTCATGGAAGTATGCTTCCGGATCCATCCTTTCGAACCTCTCCACGAGCCTTGTGCAAAATTCTTCATAGGAATGAATGTCGTGATGCCCTTGTGTCAACATGCCATGATGCCACCAATTATGGGAAACTCCTTCAAGGTGAAGGGTTGCAAATTGTATTGCCTTTTCTTCCACCATAGGTCTCAAGGACAAGTATGTGTCAAGTTTTTGATCCTTTTGTGGAGCCATCAAAAGTGGGAAGATTCATCTTCCCCAACACATGTTGCACTTCTCCCTTTGGTGCTACGACTCTTTGCCCATAATTTTTTTCTTCCATCCTTAATTTGATGAAATCCATGAAAGACATTGCCTCCCAAAACTTCTTCGGCATTTCTTGGTACTCTTTAAGCCATATGGTGTAGTCATGATCTTGTCTGGGGCTCCCATGTGGAACAACTTCCTCTTTGGTCCTGAATTGGGGTTTATAGGGCTTTGCAAAAGAAATTTTCTCCTTTGAGTCATGAGGGTTGTATGAAACCTCTTCCCCCTTGGTCGAACCACTACCATGCATGTTTCGGATGGCTAGCGAAAGCCTATCCGGTGCATCTGTTATCCCTTCTTTTGTCTTCATGATCATGTCCAATTTTTCTTCCCTGGTCTCTAAGGGTTCCTCTTTTCCCTTCTCTCGCTAGTACTTTAGTACCGCTTTCATCTACCATACCGCATGTGCCGGAGGATGGAGCTCGATACCACTATAATGTCCCTTTTTGAGGGACTTCACAGTAAATGGTCCAAAGTTAGTTGTGAAGGATTGAAATCAAAACTAGGGCATACTTGTAGATGACTAAAAATTTACTTTAAAACCCTCAAATGTTGTCAGCACTTTGCTCTTAGAGTGGCGACCTCTTAGAGAATTCAAACACACTTTATAGGAACAAATATCACTCAAACCTTTAAGAAAATACTCATAATTTATAATAAATAACCAGAAATGTTAAATGTAAGAAAAGTGATTTTTAGAAACCCACAAGTGTTATTTTTAATTTATCATGCAACCTATCCACTGCAAATTTAAATAATAATTTCCATAACTGAAATACCATTCAAATACACTCAAAATTGATAGAAATGGAATATTTTGCCTTTAGAAATTATAGAGAATCCAACCATGCAAAGTTTCCACATAAAAACCAACCACTTCACCCAAAACACTCTCCCAAGTAAGTCACTTAGGGCATAAATCAATTGTAACCAGCAATGAAATGTAGAAAACCAAGTGTAATGTGGGATTTCATCCACACCAACTTCTACACAAGGGTTTTCATCCTTGAAGGGTCTCAATCAAGAGTTTACATCCTCGAAAGGGATGGAAAAGTTGTTTCATACGCAATCCTTCACCAAGATATGAAAATTTACCAAAAACATGCTTCAATAATGGCCAAGTGACCTCCTTTTATAACCACGAGGAGTGCTTCACAATACAAAACTGATGCCGACCCCTTAAGATAAGGTGCTTTTAAATATCTAATTAGTATTTGGAGCCTACATGCTCAAAATACTTGTGTATCTTGACTACTTATGTTCTTCTATTAGAGTGCTAGGCTTCCCAATAGGATAGATGATAATAGTAAAAATAGCTACCTAAACAACAATAAAAATGTAATCCAAATCTTTGCCTTGTTTTCTTCCTTAGACCCACGGGGAGAAGAATGGGTTAAGGTCTTCAAAAATTGGCCTTCAAAAAGGGACCTGACACAATGTCATTTTAATGTGACATTTCCTTAACTAGCCTTAAAACAATCTTTAGGAGTATTTACAAGGTGTAAAGAAAAATAACAACGTTAATGCGGAAAAAATAGACATTTTTTTACCCGCCTGCACCCTAATATACTTGCCCTTGATGTATGCTAATGTGGATGTCTCATTAGATGCTTCTCCCTCCCTATCTACCCTCTAATATTTGTGCTCTTATCGGCTTATCAAAATGACACCAAAAGATATGATCATGTTGATTCTAACCATTAATTACACTATAGGTGTCACCTATAATGGCAACCAAGGAAGGTGAGAGGAATGAGTCCAATAGAGTGAGATGTCAATAAAAACAACCAACCTTGACTTTGATGCTCGTTTGACCATAGGGGAAATTTTGACGTTTCCCACTTACTTAGTGAAGGCAAATGAAAAATAATGGTATCTTGGGCACAAAGTGGAATTTGGTGTCCATTATTTTGCTACCCAAAACATTTCTCAAGCCCAACCTAGTGATGTAACTAGATTGATGTCATCCATCATCGACAACAAAAATTTATGGAGAAGGAGATGGAGTTGTTAATCAACATAAAACCCTTCAATAAGTGAAATTATTTGACAAATTCAACATAAAGACCTCAAGATTGATGCAAACGAAATTTCATGTTGGAGTAAAGATCTCGACAAAGAATCCTATCTTGACACGGCAAAGAGATGACTGATAATCTCGTAACAAAATGTGGTGAGAGGCACAAGTCCATTACAGCTTGTAGATTGAGTCAAAGAGAATTTAAGAAATCTCTGGGGAATAAAAAGTAGTATTGGATGAAGGGATGTTTTGAGAAGTCAAAAAAATGTTATTGCAACAAAGTTAGTCATATTTTCATACATTTTAACAGCCATGAGTTGTGTTTCTTCTGATTGAACTGTATAAATAAAATCAATTGAGAATGCATAACTTGCAATGCCCCATGAATGCATCAACATTGGGATTGTTTCTTAAAAAATCGGGCTCTTAAGCAATTTATGAGTGCATCGAAAGAAAAATGATAGATATATTCTCATGCATTAATGATGCCCCATTTATTTAAATCCACAGCGCACTTATCAATTACCGTGCTAGGCTACAATTGTCAAAGTTGGCCTGGGCAATGCTGATTTTAGGCCTCTCTGGCAACTCCTATAGCATAACTAAATGTTGCGTGTTTGCAATAGGAGACAAGAGGCGTGTATTTGAAGTTTAAAGATGCTTCCCTCATTTAGCTTCCATATCCTATAACAAATGCTACAGTCTAAGGAGGATAAGAAAGGCTGCAATACCCATCAAAATGTTTTTCTAAAGACTTTCCAAGTGGTTATTGCTTGTCAACTTTATGGATGGCCTTTAAAGTATTCACGTAAATTCACAACATTCAATTGCATTAGTTTTTTCCTAGATCAATAAGATCTCTTCTTTTTGTCTTTAAGTGCTTTTATCCTCAGAAAATATCCACATGTATATGCAAGCAGCGAAATGCAAGATTGCTTTATGTACTATATCAGATACCCAATAGGTATGGTGCTCAAGTAATGCATTTTGTGCATAGCGATGTTTTGATGTATGGCTGTAACTATTACGTAGAGAATTCAAGCTTGTTTTATGCTTTTACATTTTTTCCATTGCTCTAGCTTATTGAGTGTTGGCTTTGCATTATGTAGTTTGTTTTTGTAAAGATTGTTTTGAGGGTGTCTTCATCTCCTTTTTCTTGTAGGTTAGGTGTAATGACTGGTTTTTCGGTAGTAATGTTATTTGAGTTGATGATCATATTCTTTGATTCTCTTGAGACGAGTCTTACTTCTAATTGATATCAGTTTAAAATTATTGTTTAGATATCCAATGGCCCTTATCAAGTGTTTAATAGTTGATGCAAGTTTTATCTGAAGAAGGCTTTTTGGTCCCATTTGGATTTTAGCATATTCTCTTTCATTTATATATACAGATAATTTCACAATCAGTATACATGGGTAACTACATTTATCCAATTTTGTTTTCCGTATAGTATTTATGTTGGGAGCAACAAAGTGGTCCATTACAACATTTCAATGTAATGTTTCATCTATATTCCTACACTACCACTATCAATCACACGCTTTATCGAGTGTACAAATAAGGTTTTTTCAACAAAAAACCAACATAACAATCGATGCAACACTAACACAATTTATAAAATGCCGAGAAAGGACCATGCAATTTATAGTTGTTTCCATCCAAAGCTTTGTAGATTATATCACTTATTTGCATTTTGAAATTTTTAAGGGTTAGACCTCATGTTTGCACTTTTTAAATGAAGTGGCTCATCTATATTTCTACATAACCAAAATCAATCACACCCCTTATCAACATCAACTAAAAAAAGTAATAATTGTCCCTCTAAAACAAATAAATTATACCATTCAACATTCACATTGCATTGTATACATGCGATTGCTAGTATGTATTCTAGTAGATATCTATTAATTGAATTAAAATATTTTTAACCTTGAATATAGCTTTACTATATATATATATAAAAAGTCACATTTAAGCTAAATCTTCTTGAATCTGTATATATAGGTAAGTCACACTTACGTTGAATCTTCGTGAGCCTATATATATATATATATATATATTTTTTTTTTTCCTTTTTTTTTTCTTTCATGTCGATGCGAATTCTTCAAATATTTTTGTAGCGACCTGAATTATTTTAATATAAAGGGCAGTTCCAATAGTAAAATCCGGAGGGTTGTGAGCGACCGCAATCACATCCAAATAAATTTCAAATGTCGGAGGCCAATTGTTGGCCACTCGTTTACAAATTGCCTTGTAATGGTCCTAGAGGCAATAAAACACATGATGAAGTATCAAACTCTGTGACTCTCCTTGTGGCTATGTTTCGGTTTGAAGCCCTTCAGAAGCATCTTGTCATTGGTAAACTCATATTGGTGCCTCTCTGAATTCCTCTTCGAGGAATTTTTCATGGCAATTTTTCCTGAGGTGCAAAGGAATGAGATCATCAAAAACAGCAGGTGGCATTTGGATGTAGGACTTTGTCTGCACCCATGGACTCTGAATTTTAATGCACTCACAATCAAAATGGGGCTACGTCGGTCTAGATTCGCCTATATTCCCTTCCGCCCAAATACTAGGGTGAAGTAACCCTCCACAAAATCAGAAGATGTCTGGGGAGGCTTTGCAAATTGACAAGAAAATCTTGGAAGGCTCGTTGGCTTCTTATGATCATTTATGCATTCTTTTAGACCTCTCTGAATCGCTACCATCCTCGATACAATTGTAATCTAAACATGGACTCTAGAGTCAATTGGTGAACATAGGAAAAATCTTATTCAAACGATGTCAGTGTCATCAATTTGGAGACATTAAAAGTCCCATTGCTAAGTTTGTTCGATCCACAAATCAACTTAGGAAGGAAACGCTTTGATGACCCAAGTCGAAGGGCTAGTCTAAAGCATTTTTAAAGCAACGTGAAGGAAAATGATCGTGGGAGAATAATCTCGAGTTGGTGGACAAGTCTGACGAAGCAGCTCACTCTGTCGTCCCACTCCTTAGCTCCCACTTCAAACATCTTTCTCCTAGATCTATTCTGCGGGACAGAGAAAATATAGTTCTAATGATATGGCAGGAGTAATTCGACAGACTCTTGATGAGGAAGAATTCGAAACCTTTCAGAAATTGGAGTAAACCGGGCAAAGATGAATCTTTCTAATGGCGAGGATGAAATCAAATTCCCAAAAGAGATTGGTTTACAACCGAGGTCACACTAAAATAGCCAAATCTCAATTCCAATAATAAGAGAGGACAAAAATCAAAATCAAATAAAGCTCAAGTTGGCATCCTTGTCGATACTTAAGAGCTCATCAGCTCTTTCTTTCGAATTGGAAATGGAAGGGTGAAAGCCCCTCCAATGCTCAATGAAACTACTCTCATGGAATGTTAGCGGCATGAATGCCCCTAACAGACAATGTCTCGTTATATGCAACATATATACGCATCGATCCAATTTGATATTCCTCCGAGAAACTAAAATGTTAGCAGTGGAGGCAAGAAGAATGTGGGATTGAGAGTGGTTAGGATGGCAAGGAACTTTGGAGATGTTGTTGGAGTTGCAGTGGGTCTGGGAATCATTTGGAAGGTGAATAAGGTAAATGTCACCATATATAGACAATACCAGTATTGACAGGCATGCACAATACAATCTAAAACTTCTCTAATTGATAATACCACATTAAACATATATGGGCCAAATAGCATCATCTAAAAGAAGCTTTGATGTGAAAGTATTTCTCTCAAAAGTTGTGCTCTTGGTTCAACCCTGATTCTTCTAAGGAGTAATTTCAATGCTACTTGTTCATCAAGAGATAAGCTTAGAGGTATTCCCTTTGGTTCTCAATCTCATAAGGACTTCCAGTTTTTGTCTCTTCCAACAATTTGGTTGATCTTGAACCAAATAAGGGTTGGTTCACGTGGTCTGATCGTCAAATGGGAGCATCCAATATTTTAGAAAGATTGGATCGGTTCTTGGTTAACCAGTGGCTCCGGGTAGACTAGGTTACTTAATTTGTAGTTCTCCTACTTTTGGCTCTGACCATCACCTAATATTGCTCTTGATCTCTATAGATATGGCCCGCTCAAATGCACATTCAAATTTGAATTAATATTATGAACAAGGGATGAATCCCTTCCAAAACTCATTGAACAATGGCGGACTGATCAGCTCATCATGGCTTCCAAAATGCTAATTTGGCAAAACAAAATGTAAGTTATGCAAAGAGGTGCCTAAAAGATTGGGATGAGGAGCATTTCAAAAATATTTTCAAAGAAAAGGAAAGGGTTGAATTGAAATTGATTGCTCTAAATGAAGTCATCCTTCAAGTAGGTATGGATTGGTCTTCATAACATAAAGAAAAATACTTGATGGTCGAGATCAATGAACTCCTCGGAGAGGAGATCTAATGGAAACAAAAATCGAGAGAATGTTGGCTCAAGGAAGGGGATATGAACACCAAATTCTTCCATAATTTGGTCAAGGCAAGAAGGAATTATAACAATATATAAAATGTTGCCTTGGTTGAGGGAGAAAGGCTAGACTTTGTTGAAGCAATCAAACAAGAAGTAGTCACCTTTTTGAAGCCATGTTGGCACCTTGTTAAGCCTCCAATCTACATGCTCAAAACACCCTCCTAGAACAAATACAATCACTCATAAATCAACAAAAAAATGAGAGGCTCGTGGCTCTTGTAACTAAGGATGAAATCTGCATTGCCCTTTTTAGCATGAAATGAGATAAAGCTCCTAGACTCAACGGGTTTCCTACAACTTTCTTTTAAGAATATCAGCACATAATCATCAAGGATTTGTTGAATGTGGTGGTAGAATCTTGTAAGTCCATGAGAATCTTAAAGGACTTGAATTGTACATGGATTACCTTGATCGCATAAAAAGATAAACTAGAAGTAATTACATATTTGAGACCAATTGCATTATGTAATGTAGTCTAGAAAACATTTCTAAGGTCATTGCATCCAAACGCAAAGAGGTGATATAGAACATCATTTTTCTTGAGCAAGGGGTTTATCCCTAGCAAGCTCATATCAAAGGCATCATCATCACTCACGAGGTAATCCACTCACTAACTTTTGGGTATAATAGAGGAATGATAATCAAATGAGACATTAGCAAGGCTTACGATCACATGGATTGGCATTTTCGTGGAAGTCATTGAGAAATTTGGTTTTCCAAAGATTTTTGCAATTGGATCTTATAATGCATCTCCAAACCCCATTTTATAATATTGATAAATGGTTCCCCAACTAGTTTTTTTCTCTTGACTCGAGGTCTAAGGCAAGGGGACCCTCTCTCTTCTTTCCTCTTTATCATTATGTTAAAGGCATTAGGCCGAGCAATCTTGAGGACTACACAATTACAAGATATACAACACATCAAGGCAACTACAAATGTGGAGCCGTTCTCTTGTCAACAATTAGAAGATGACACTCTTCTTTTTGGGAAAGTGAAGAAACGGGAGGCGAAGGTCTTCAAGAGAACACTATATGCTTGCACACTAGCTTCGGGGCACGAAATCAATGGACCCAAATCTAACATGTATTTCTTCAATACTCTCGGCCGGCCATCTCCAAGCACAAAAAGGGATATTTTAGACTTCAAGATTGGATCCTTGCCACATAAGAATTTGGTCATCTCGATGTTTTCAGGGGTTGGGAAAGCCTCCCATTGGGAACCCCTTATCCAGGATTTTCAATAACGCCTCAACTCATGGAAAGGCAAGTGGTTATCATTTGTTGGAAGGATCGCTCTAATCAAATATGTCTTCAATGCCCTTCAAATCTATATGATGTCAGTTACAATAATTCTCGTGGGCGTTACGAAAAAGCTAGTCAGCATAACTCGCTCTTTTCTATGGCAGGGAATTGAGGAGGAGAGGAAGATACCCTTAATCAAACAAACAGTTAGTTCATTTTTGAAGGACTCGTGGAATGGATCGTCCCCACTTGTGAATGATCTGAGACTTGTTGAAGCCCAGGTATCTCACCAACTTGTGGGGTTCCAAGACCGCCGACTACGGGAACATTATAAGCAAGGATGGATTCAAGCGGATCAGCTAGAAGTGCTTAGTAGGAATACCCCTACCAAAGGCCACACTTGACTACCTAAAGGGAAATTCAGATTCAAGAAAAATGTTTTACAGTCCAGATCCTGACTCTCTCCATTGGACTACTGCAAGGTCTAGATTTTACATTGTAAAAACATCGTATAAGGTCATCCTACATAACGAAGCCCGAGTATCATAAAGTTGGCATGGTTGTTGGATCAATGAATGTCTTCTAAAAGTGGAGCTTTCGCTTGGACGGTCTTTAAAGGGAAAATCGTTGCTCAAGATCGGCGACAGTGAATGGGTGTTCCGAGTCCCACGATATGTTACTTATGTACAGAAAATGAGAAATACCTTAATCATCTCCTATTGCACTATTTGTACGCAAGAAAGTGTTGGGAAGGACTAACTAGCAAGTTGAATCTCGCATGGGTCTCCTTGGTTACTATAGCAAAATTCTTGCAATCATGGCCAATCATTCACACGAAAGATCACTTCTTTTCAATTTAGTCTTGCAACCCATTCTTGTTCATTTGACACCTACGATGGGAAAGAAACAAACGAAAATTAACGAGGAAAGATTCCTCACTTGAAGTTGTTCAAGAAAGTAGGAAATTGTCGTCTCTGAAATAGTAATGAGTAATGCTTCTAGATGCCATTGCCCATCTTTATCCTCAGCCCGGGACATCTCTCTTACAAATTCAGGGCCCCTCATTTCTCTCCCCTTGTTAATGGACCAAGGGTAGCTCTTCGAGATTGGAAAAAAATAAGGAAAGCCAATTCAAAATGGCTCCCACCCAAACCACGTTAGTCTAAACCAAACACAAATGGTGCCTTGAAAGGGCAACCTTGGGACATTAGGAGCTAGATGTGTTATTCGGGGTTGTCCAGGCTCTCTAATTAGACATGCCTCCTTAAAATTGCCCGGAGAAACTCTAAACACCTATAATTACGCCCAAGCAATTTAAATATTTAAATTGCACTAATTATCCCCTTTCTACTAAATCGACGACGTATCGTCAAAAGTGCTCATATTCCCTCTTCTTGTCGTCAATTAATTACAATACACTAATTGATTAGGTCGCCTATCCAAATTAACAACCTAATTATCGTTAATTATCACTTCCTCTATCTAGATTAATTAATTAGTCTTCCCCTTCATTTAAACTAGTAAATCGATATTAAATTGATTTAATCCCTTTCTAATAGCCTGAATCGCACTAATATTCTTCTAAATGGCTTCTATAAGCTTACACCTACCTATTAATTAATCACCTTTGATTAATTAAAATACCCCCAACTCCCATGACTTGCTAAACATGTATTAAACCCTTCTAAAGTAAGGTTACCTTTAATAAAGCAACCTTATCCATTCCTAATCATGTTTTACCTTTATCCCACATTCATGAGGATGTGTTGAATCCTTTATCCTTTGGGCTATATAAAGAGCCCTCCACCTACCTTTTTACTTACACCTAAACTCCTTAAGAGAGCAAATGCAAAGCATATAGCAAAGAGACTAAGAGCTTGCACCTTGTTTTCTTGAGAGTTCATCATCTTGAGGAGCTAAGTTTCCTATTCTAGCCTAAAGTGCTTAGGTCATATGGGAGGTGTCAAAAGGGTCTTGTAGCCCAACTTTGATAAGCCCCCATTCCTAGGTTCTTGGAGATATCAAGGACAACCAAATATTGATTGCCATGGAGCTTATTTAGGTCCATTTACTTGTTTGTTGGTAATCTAGAGAAGTAGAGGTTTAAATACTTTAGCATTGTTTAATTCAAAGTTAATGCATTATGCTAGGTATTAATCTTGTTTAGCTCTCATCTTTGATGGTGTTTAGATTTTGTCATTAGCTTTGTTATAGAACTATTTAGGTGTTAGTTCTCATTCATCTAACTTAGCTAAAAAGCACAAAACACTTGCACACATTTGGCACGCCCGGTGGGACACTTAGTCCCATGGCATTTTAGTTTAAATTTCATTATTTTGGCTAACTTTTTGATATGCACATGTAGTAATTAATGTCCATTTTTTTGGAATTTTTGCTCATTTAATATGTGTAACTTCATGTTTATAGCCTTAATTTTAATGGGTCATTACCATTTTTAAACTAACTTGTCAAAATTTAGAGATATTGTGAAGTTTTCTTTGTTTTTTCCATACTCTGGTTACTGTGCAGCGCAGTTTTGGGAGTGCGGGCATAATTTTCGGGCACGTGCATGATTTTAGGAGCGCAGCACATGATTTTAGGAGCACAAGCATTTTAGAGCGCATGCACGATTTTCAGTGCGAGGCACAATTTTTAAATCACGAGGCACGATTTTCTGGCTGGCATGCACGATTTTAAGGCGCATATCTCTCTCTGGCACAGTGTGATGTTCAAATCTATCATTATGTGCACCGACCCACGGCGCATATGCACTAACCTGGCGCACATACCTAACTCGCGCGGTGCACTAACTTTTCGGCACACACGTCGTTTCGTATTGTACCTTCACTGCATTCTAAAACCTGTCAGATCGGCACACACACCCTAACTTGAGGGCACACATGCCTGTTTTAGTGGCACGGGGACATTTTTTGGTAATGCGATTATTTATCGTCTATTTTTCTCTTTTTTTCAGAGTGGCGCATACGTTGTTTTTGTGGCGCACACGCCTCTCTGGTGGCAGTAAGCATAAAAAAAAAATCAGCAAGTGGCGCAAGCAACTTGTTTTAGTGGTGCACACGTCTTTTTGGCGGCGAACACACCTCTCGGGGGCGCGGTGCAGTTTAAGACAAAAATACACAAAGTGGCGCACACACCTTCGGGTGGCGCTCTGCACTCACTAAGACAAAAATACACGAGTGGCGCATGCACATCTTTTTGGTGGCGCACACACATAAAAGGGGGCACAGGTATATCTGTTTAATCCATTTTTTGTTACAACTTTTTAGTGCTCCTTATTTTGATCATAACTTTTGACTCGTTAACCCGTTTTCAAAGTTTGAATAAGTGTTGGAAAGATAATGGAGTGTACTTTGCGCTTTGATGGGAAAACTTCCAAAAGTTAAGTACCTTTTGGTATACCAACTTTTATCAAAAAACTCCCAAAATGTCCGGAGACCTCCAAAATGCAAATTACTAAAAGCTTTAAAAAAAGTGCAAAAAAATGGATTTTGGAATTTTTTCATTTTCTTGGTTTTCTAATTCTTACAGGTTTTATCTAATCACATAGTCATTTTTGCTGTTTTTACATGCTTTTACTTGATTAAATAAACTTTGCATGTTTACTTATAGGATTAAGATCGCGTATGCTCTTCCCTCGCGTTCCTTTGGGGCGATCTTGGGAATCAGAAACGATTCTTAGGTCCTTTTGATACTTTGAGATTGTTAGGGGTATTTTAGTTAGAATTGGTCAATTTGGCATTTGTTGAATTAAAGTGTTGTTCCATTTGGTTATCTTTTGAGATTTGTGAAGACATCACGTATGCTCTTCTCTTACGTCCTTGGACGATGTGGAGAATCGAAATGGTGTCTTCTCTTTTGATGGACAATTACTAATCCTCGGCATACAAGAGGACCAAAATCATTGTCGAAAGAACGAAGGACTCGAAACAAAAGTCGAAAACTTCTAATACACGTGTTTTTAGGGTTGTCCAAACGTTGTTCAAGCAAACCACATCTAATTAAAAAGATAAAAAGAACAACATATTCAAAACACACGTATTGCGGGTTTCGGAAAAGGGTACGTCCCTCTCCGCTCAAGTGGAACATAACCCATTTGGCATAACATTTAAGCTACAACAATGGGGGTGGTTCGAGGAACCCCAAAGTAGTCCACGCAAGAGGGAACCTTGTGGATGAAACGGGAAGTGCTCCGCACTACCTACTTGACTAGTGATTCCTTTGTGAGATAGCGTTACCGGTTGTCCGTGTGGCAACCCCAGTGATAGTACACGTAGACGCACTAGTTGCCTATTGTTCTTGAAGGGGTAAAGTAAAGCCGAGATACTCCCAAACTAGTCAGTGTGACTTTTTGGGTAAATCACACTCGCTTAAGACAACTTTGTAACACCTAGGACGAGAGAACCACCTAGGAGAATATACTTTGGCCAGGAGCCCACTTTGACCATTCTAAAATAGTGTCGAGTTGTGAACCATCTTTTTATTGAAACGTGTGACGCATTACTTTCGCTTAGTTTTTACTTGCCTTAGGGCGAGGCAAACTCTGCCGAAGTGAAGCCAGCATTTTTCATCCCATTTTTGATTTACTTCCTTCACATTCTTTTGACACTTTGTTGATCAAAAGAAGGGTGACTTACCTGTTTGCCCTAACTTTGATCGATTGTTGCCACTTTTTTTCTTTTTACACCTTGTGTCCATGTTTAAGCATCTTATTTTTACTTTTACTTACGTCGGGTTTAGTTAAACGTCTAAAGTGTGTGGAGACGTATTTATATCATTGGTAGCCTTTGTGATCTTGATACCCATGTCAGGATCATCATCATAGTTCATATTAATTCATCATTTGATCTCCCTTTGACGTGTTACCTTGTTTGCATTGTCTCGACACAATTAAGATACTTATGTCATGTTTTTCGTAAATGTGATCTAAGTATCCACATTGTGGCGTTACACTACGCACATTTTAACACATCCTTAGTATACTTTGACTTCATTTGATTTCAAACATTGTCCCAAATCTTGAAAGGTGTCACTTACTTTGTTTGTGTCATTTCGATACCACTTTGACACTAATATCTCACTTCTCATGAAGCTTGATAGACGTGTCCAATTGGTGTGGTTGTGTGGCTTACATTTGTAAACCTCACCCTTTAACATTTAGGCCTTGTTGGTTGTTAAACTTGTCATGGTATCCTTTGATTGGGATTCACATCTACCCTTTGTTAATATTTACGCCTTGTTCATTTCGAGCTTGACGTAAATATTGACGTGTTGATCATTTTTACATCATCTTTGCATCGCATTTTCATATGGTGTATTTCCTTGTTGATTGGCTTTGTGTTTCACACTTGCATGATTGTTCCTTGTGATTATTCATTTAGAAAACTTATTTTCTAGGACAATCCCTTTCGATCTCATCGAGATTGCATCATCATGATGTCTATTTTCCTTAGACCTTCTTTGGAAAATCACACACATCTCTGTACATACTTAATGTCTAGTTGGTTGTTTTATGCTTCCCAAATGGACATAACACCTTCTTCACTTTGAAGAAGTTTTATCACACTATCTAGATCTAGACATTTGTGCTTAAAACAACCAAAAATGATTGACTATCGCGTGGTTCCCCATACTTACAAAAATACGGAACCTAGGTTTAGCAATTCAAATCAAAAGATTCCCATTACAACTAAACCTCGTTTGGTTCTTCGTGCTAGAGAACCCATACGGGTAACTCGTTCCCCACCTTCATCTCATAGTCGGTGGTATGATTTGGACACGTCTGATCCAAATTATTATTCGAGTTCCCCCCACTCTTCTTCTAATTCTAATCCAAACATTTCCTCTTCTTCTGAGGATTCCAATCCAAATATTTCCTCTGACTCTTCTGAGGATTCAGATCCAAACTACTATTCGGATTCATCTAATTCACTCCTAAGTCATCTAATGCGACTCTAGGTCATGTGGTCCTCCCTTTCTTTGTGACACCTCTTCATCAATCATCTAATGTGACTCTTATGTCACGTCCTCCCTTTCTTCGCAGGACCCCTTTTATCAATCGCCCCAACGACGTCTTCTTCCTTTGAAGATACACGCGACTCCAAATCCCTCCAATCAAAAGTATAATACAATTCTTGAATCATGGTCCTCTCTTTCTTTACAGGACCCTTGTCATCATTCATCTAATGCGATGCTTGAATCACAGTCCTCCCCTTCTTTGTAGGACCTTCTTCATCAATCACCCCCACGGAATCTTCCTTCTTTGAAGATTCGTGTGACTCAAAGTCCTTCGAGACAAACGTCTGAATCGACCCATGCGTCGTAATCTACAGACTTTGGACTTAATCCTACTATTTTACATATGACATACCATTGTATAGGTAGGTCCACACCACCTTCTTCTACTCCTGAGACATCTAGCTACACATATTCTTCATCCCCCACATCATCTTCTTCTATCAATAATCATCAAACATCTTCTAAGTCTTCCACACCAAGTGAACCTATTTCTTCCAATCAACCCCTAGGGATCGATCAACAACTCATACCGATTGACCTCTTTCAGAATGAAGAAAAACAATCAGGGCATTTATAGGGGCACACAAGATATTCCTCTAGCAAATTACGAGGAAGGTTTCTCTTTAGACTTTGATGCGTTCGCGTATTGTGAGGAAAAGGTTGATTCCTTTTATCAAGAAATGGAGGAAGAGCCTCAGATCATGCAACTTGATCCTCCTCTTATTCTTCCATCTTCACATTCTTCATTATGTGATGAAACTCCTTGGTCTTGCATTGATCCATGGCCTATCTTTTCATCACCCAATAACTCTTTGTCTATCATAATTCCTCAATCACAATCTCTTATGGGGTCAACGCCAAGTAGCCCTTCATCTTCATCTAGGTGTGGGTCACATTCTAGTAGCCCTCCCTCTGCTATTTGTGGGACATTTTCGAGTAGCCCACTATCTTCTATTCTTGGGGCACGTCCAACTAGCCCCTTGTCTTCTAGGTATGGATCACCCCGGGTAGTCCATCATCTTCTATTCTTGGGCCACATCCTAGTAGCCCATTATCTTACATCTATGGGTCACGTCCTAGTAGCCCTTCTTCTTCTATTCTTGGGCCACATCCTAGTAGCCCTTCATCTTCTATCTATGGGTCACGTCCTAGTATCCCTTCTTCTTCTATTCTTGGGCCACATCCTGGAAGCCCTTCATCATCTTCTATCAGTAGCTCACCTCCTGGTAGCCCCTCCTCTTCAATTCTTGGACCATATCCATTTCATCCATCACATTATTCTTCTACCAAAGATGGTGGCAAGCCCATGGTCATTTCTCGCATCAGTTCTAAACGTCCACGTTCACTTTCTTCTCCTTCTCGAGATCAGACAAGTCATGTGTTAGCTTATAAGAAACCCAAATAGTTTCTTAATCAAGCTCAAATCAAAACTACAAAGAGCTCTATAGCTCCCAACAAATCAAACAATCTCAAAATTCTAAATCAATCGCGATTCAAGAATGCACACCAATGTAACCATCAAGTATGGCGCAAAGTGCGTAAACCTCTGGATGGGGAATTAAATCTCCCACATATGAAATCCATGTTTTAGAACAAATCACAGTCATTTATTGAGTGTGAACTCACCTCAATCATCGAGATCGGGATAATATCACTCTCGATAAACAAATGCACCTAGTCTCCCTTATTAAGGAAGTCGCAAACATTGTTGTTGGATCTTACCACACAGAGTGACTTTGTTAGTCCCAACCTCTTAAAACTGTCAAAAATCTAAAAATAAAAAATAATTCAAAAATACAAAAAAACATTGAGAAAACACAACAAAAATCAAAGGTACAAAGATCACACATTGCAATCAAGTATTGTGTACACATGGATGTTTCTTTCTTCCCTTCCTTGTTATTTTTACAAGTCTTCCTACCATTTTCATCCCTTCGGTGATATTTTGGTTAGCTTATTCACATGCATTTTGTGACATTTATCTCTATGGTATCCGTTTGACCCTGGTCTTTTATCACCTTGGTAAATTAAAGAACAGACTGACCTCTTAGAGATCCTATCACATTCAAACATCTAATAAACTTGTTGCGAAGAAATTTTGGACATATTTGTCGACACTAGCCAATGTCGTCATCACAATCACTTCCACCTCCTTCCACCAAGCCATCAGTGGTTCTTAACCCCTTGGCAAACAAGAGAGCTGAAATAAGTTTTCAGAAAGCAAAAGAATCAAAATCAATCAAAAATCAAAAGCTAAAAGCTACAAAGCAAAAAGCAAATTGATATATTACTCTCTCTTGGGGTATTTCCAATAATCTCTATCGGGGCTATGGATGCCTGATGATTGGTAGAGAAATGTTGCGATTAGAATCAAATACATCTCTATCGGGGCTATGGACGTGCACTGGCTGGCAGCGGAGCAATGTACGGCTATCCTTTCACCATCCATTCCCAAATCACCTTTCACAATAAATCATTCCTACACATTGGCTAGGGTCTCTTCACTTGTTGTCTATTAAATCTTCACTTCAAGAGGTAATAAATTCCACGTGCACACACTTGGATATCTATGAGTAAACAGGATTAGTATGTTACCAAGTGTCTTTTTTTTTACCTTGTTCAGACTCTTACTCTAGTCCATATCTCATCTCACAATTTGTGCCTTTGGATAATCACTTCTTCATCACGAGGCTTCTAAGCTACATTCATATCATTCACATCGTTCTTCTACTTCGTTTAGAACATCCATGTGTATAAGATTACTTTTTTTGCCATGTTTTCGGACACCTTTGTCCCCTTTCACAAAAACAATCTTCTCCTTCCTTTCTATCATGTGCTTGTAGGCCAACTTACACTGGGGGCATCCTTGCTTCTTCCCAGCACTTCATTGGTTTACGTTCACCATCATGTTGAACCTATCCATAATGGCCTTGGGTCCCGCTTCTACCTATGAAGAGTTTACCTTTGAATACTCCCACCTAATCATTGGGAAATTTTTTTGCATCTTCACCTTTCTCATACGCATGTGGCCTTATGCCCTTGTACATCCCATATATCGTTGGGGGCATCCACGCTTCCTCGTCTTCCTGTACATAGTTTCATAAAACTTTTAAAATCAACCAAAACATTCAAATATGTTAGAAAAATCATCAAAAACATTCAAATATGTTTTAGAAAACTTCTAAAAATTGAAAATCATCCTACAAAACGTCACTCTTTGGTTCTCACTTGTTCATGTGTGTGACTTGCGGATCATCTTGATCTACCTCCATCAACAAAAGCTAGGCTTTACTTCTTCATCATGTACTCTGGGCACAACAGTTGCCTTGCTTCTTTTCATAGTGCACATTGCTTTTCCATCGGACCCAAGTGTCCTCCATTATTCCCCTCACATGTATCCTTGCTTGGGGCACCATCATCAACCCTTGTCATTAATTCACACAGTCGTAATTGAAGCTTGATAATAAAAACATTACATTATGTTTCTCTGTTAGTTTAGCTTGTTTACTTTCTCATATTGCATTGCATTTTGTATGTTGCATGGAGTTAAGCATCTTTCACTTTCTCGTATTGCATTGCATTTTGTATGTTGCATGGAGTTAGTGTTTTCAGCAATGGACAATTGTTCGTAGTATGGCTTTTCATGTCATTCTACTTTTGTCGTATGCTTATATTTTTCATAAGGACCGATGATGTAGTTCCTATGGCAATATGATGACATCAAATTTGTTCCAAATAAATAGTGGCTAGAGGCTAAGCTCTTCTCTCCCCTCATCCATATTTCTTCTACTTCACTTCCCTTTCACCCCTAATTTTCTCTCTCATCGGGCATCCTGCCCTCCCCATTCTTCTATCTATTCTCTCACCTTTTTGATCGTCGATCGGCTTCTTTCATCACCCCATCGACACTCGAGGGGCATCTCTCCCTCCTACTAATTTTTCTTCTATCCCTTCAAAAATTTTCTTCCATCTACTATCTTTGAAGTGGCGTCACTTACGCCACCCCAAAGAGGGGCAAATGTAGACACCTATAATTACGCCCAAGCAATTTAAATACTTAAATTGCGCTAATTATCCCTTTCTCACAAATCGATGACATATCGTCAAAAGTGCTCATATTCCCTCTTATTGTCGTCAATTAATTAATTATAATACGCTAATTGATTAAGTCGCCTATCCAGCTAATAACCTAATTAACGACCTTCCGTTAATTAATCACTTCCTCTATCTAGATTAATTAATTATTATTAATTAATTAGTCTTCCCCTTCATTTAACTAGTAAATCAATATTTAATTGATTTAATCCCTTTCTAATAGCCTAAATCGCACTAATATTCTTCTAAATGGCTTCTATAAGCTTACACCTACCTATTAATTAATCACCTTTGATTAATTAAAATACCCCCCAACTCCCATGACTTGCTAAACATGTATTAAACCCTTCTAAAGTAAGGTTACCTTTAATAAAGCAACCTTATCCATTCCTAATCATGTTTTACCTTTATCCCACATTCATGAGGATGTGTTGAATCCTTTATCCTTTGGGCTATATAAAGAGCCCTCCACCTACCTTTTTACTTACACCTAAACTCCTTAAGAGAGCAAATGCAAAGCATATAGCAAAGAGACTAAGAGCTTGCACCTTGTTTTCTTGAGAGTTCATCATCTTGAGGAGCTAAGCTTCCTATTCTAGCCTAAAGTGCTTAAGTCATATGGGAGGTGTCAAAAGGGTCTTGTAGCCCAACTTTTTTGATAATAGCCCCATTCCTAGGTTCTTGGAGATATCAAGGACAACCAAATATTGATTGCCATGGAGCTTATTTAGGTCCATTTACTTGTTTGTTGGTAATCTAGAGAAGTAGAGGTTTAAAAGTACTTATAGCATTGTTTAATTCTCAAATGTTAATGCATTATTTGTTATAGAACTATTTAGGTATTAATCTTCTTAGTTTACTTGCTCTCATCTTTGAGAGGTGGTAAATTGTTTAATTTGACCATTGAATATGACTCCCAAAACATTGTCAACGCAATAACCATTGGAAACTCCAAAATTTGGCAAATTGACAACATTATCAACTAAAGTTCCTGTTTTCCCGTGTGTTTTTTCTTCATGGGATTATGCATGAGATGGTATTTTTTAATAAAGTTTCAGAGAGGCGCCTGAAGGGGATATTCATCCCACGGGAAAAGCTCGATCAGGTCCTCGAAAACATCCTTCTTCTGGTCTAAATCAAAGTTTTGTCTCTGCGTCTTATATTCAGCTGGAGTCTCGCTTTATGGCGGTGATGGATTACATTTGCAAGTTGCATCTGCTCTTCAAGACTCCCAACTCCTCCACTCTTTCAAAATTGGACCTGGTTGGGCTTCAAAACTCGATTTTGCCTGAAGCTTCTAGGCTTAAGGAAGGTCGTATGCAAAAGGCCATGCCAGTATACCAACTCCTCCAACATGTTGAAAATTGGGGTTGTAGAGTCAAGTTGTGATCCTTCATCTATATGGTATATGGTGGCGCTAAATCTTAGCCCCTCGTTTTGATTATATAAAATCTATAGCTAATTTTAGCATTGGTTGCTAAATCTTAGTCTTTATGTTCTGGTTTTTGCTTTGTATTTTTTTTTTTTTGTTCTATAGGTCATTCTTGGCTTTCTATGGACATTAATATCTAAATCAAATTAAATATGGTATATAAAGACTATTATAAGATTGCTTTTACAAGATCTTGTCTCAACATGATGAAATCAATATTTAATATGTAACTTTTTAGATATATATATATATATATATATATATATATAAAAAAGCAGATTGTAGTGTGGTAATAAGAAGCATGTATATATATAAAGCAGATTGTAATGTGGTAATAAGAAGCATGTAAATATTGTTAATTTTTTTCTTTGACATCACACATTGATGTCTACGTCACTTATGCATGTTTGATGTCACAAGTAGGTGAAAAGGGGGACTCAAGGTCTTTAACAATGACTTTTTGCATAGAACAAAAGTTGTAATTTGCAACTATTTTCAGCAAAGAGACAACTTGATTAAACAAAGGCATGAAAGAGAACTGATGGTGACTGACTATTTGCAAAGAATAAAAATCGCAATTCATAACTATTTCTAGCCACGAGAGAAGTTGGTAAAAGTAGCAAACTACAACTTATACAAATAAATAAACAAATAAACGAGTGAGGATAGTTGTGCCCGGTTGATCCAAAAATAGATCTGGGAATACCTAATTCTATGTATTCTCTTTGTTTGACACTTACAGGTACATATTATCAGCGTATTCTTTATTCAAAGGATGGTCTAGTCGGGTAGAGCATGATCTCGAACACCTTCGAATGACATTTGCGATTCATGGTTGATTTGTTCTAGCGTTTTCTAGGTGACGATTACATAGCAATCGCCGGTTACGAGGACCGGCGATTGTCAACCACCGCTCTATAGATACCAACGGCCCTGTCCCCAATGACGCCAAAGTAAGGAAATCGAGCAGATTGCAAATGTTTGGGCTTCCCAAACACTTCGTTTCGCATTTCCTCCTTCTATGAGCAAAGCGGCTATAAATACAAGTTTGATTCTTCATTCTTGCAAGTGATTTTGAGCGAATTCAAGTGTGAGCAGAGAGAAGTTGGAGTTCTTTCTTGTTTTGTTCATTTAGAGTGAGTTCTTCATTGTTGAGGATTGTAAGCAAGCAAATACAATTAGAAGTGTTGAATCCTTCTTAAAGGCCAATTTTTGGTAGTAGCTTTGTATTTGAAGAATTACATAGTGAAAACGAAGCAATTTGCTTACCCACTAGAGTTTTCCCACCTTACGTTTCTCCACGATAAATTCTTGTGTCTCATTTGCCTTCTACTTCTCATTTTTTGCAAAGATAATTATGAATGTTTTATGCACATTGTATTGGTTAAAAGGAACTTGGTCAATTTGCATTCAATTATCACTAGAACATGATCTATTTATTGTTAAAAAGAGGCGGTTCGAATCGATTAGTATTAGAGTAGTTAAGATCAAATTGTTTTTGTGTGGTTTAACTTGTGTTGACATTTTCAGTTAGATGCCCCTTACCCAAAAGGGAAGTGAAAGCGGTGAAGGTATCCTCATTCCTTTTGAAGCAGAGATTTCCACCAGGAAGTGGAAGCAAGGAATCCAAGACATGGCTCGTAGAGAAGATGCAGATGAAACTAGAGAAGAACGTTTCTACAAGTTGGAGGCAAATGTGGAAATTATGTCCAAGGATGTGGGTAGTATTTCCTTGTCTATAGGGAAATTGGAGTCCATCATGGGATTGTTCATGGAGAAGCTTGGTGTTCCGAACAAGGCACTAGGATCCCATAAAGAAGATACTCATGAGTATGAAGAAGAATAGCCTCGTGTCAATCATACACCCCTCTATTCAAACCATAGGCCAAGATAAAAATTCAACCTTATGATGGGGACGTGAATGCTGAGAAGCTAGATCATTGGCTAGCTCAACTTGAGGTATATTTCATTTTGCATCAAATCAATGAGAGTCGGTAGATTTCCTTTGCAAGGTTAAAATTGACCAATCATGCTTTAACTTGGTTTGAAAGTTATATTCATTCATTGGTTGTTAAGAAGCTTCCCCTATTACTAAGTGGGGTGAATTTAAAAGATTAGTCAAAAAGTAGTTCTATCTTGTTGGTTATAAAGAAGAGAGGTCCATGTAATGGCGAAGATCTCGAGCGAGAAACAAGTCCAGGGACGTGCAATGGAAGAAAGTTGTCCAAATGGGCAAAGATGTAGCGGATCGGGACCTTCTGATGAAGTACATTGGTGGACTCCATAGCCACTTGAGGAGACCAATTCTCTTGGCCAAGCCGGTAGATGTAGACGAGGCTTGTTCTCAAGCCCACTATTTAGAGATGGACAAGAAGAAAAGTTCATCTACCTCTCAACATGCTTCAAGCAAACAAGGTGACACTAAGCAAGAAGGATAAAGGAAAAGGGAAAGGTAAGAAAAATGCTACTTCTGTTTCTAAGAAGGATACTAAAGTTCATTGTGGGCATTGTGATGTTGACACTCATTCTCGAGGAAAAATGTTGGAAGCTCCACCGAAATTACATCCCTTCAAAATAAGAAAAATAAGAAGGCCATGGATGCCCTCCAGGAGAGGAAGTATTTTGCAGTGAAGAGGTGGATGAGACTATGTTGTACCTCTGTCCGCAGAGAGGTATGTTTGGGTAGTAATAGTGATGTTCAGGAAAAGGAACTAACTAAGCTTTTTCATATAAAAATTCAAGTGAAGAAAACTAAGGTGGATGCTCTTTTGATACATGTTTTCAAGCTAATTTGGTTAGTAAAGAGTTAGTGGACAGGCTAAAGTTGGAAACTTACAATCATCCAAGCCCGTACTCATTGGGTTGGGTGAAGAAAGGTGTAGACATCAAGGTTACCAAACAATGTAAAATTACGTTTGGTATTGATAAGAAATTCATTGATGAAGTTACTTTGGATGTTGTTCCCCTTGATGTGTGTGGTGTAGTGTTTGGCAGCCCATATTTGTATATCAGGGATGTTATCTTCATGAGGAGAGCCAACAAATACTGTTTGGTGAAGGATGGTAAGAGCTACATCATTTCAGCCTTGCAGGAGACTCGAAGATATCTTTGGTAAGTGCCATTGAAGCCTAGAAGATTATTAATGCCAGTGGAAAATTTGCATTACTTCTTTTGAGGGATATGCCGAAGATGAGGTTATTGCATCTAAAACCACTTGTAGCATGTTTTCTAACAAGGAACAGACACAGATAAAAGATTTGGTTCAGCAATTTAGGGAAGTTTTCCAAGAGCCTACGAGGTTGCCCCTGGTTAGGCCAATTGAGCATGAGATACATTTACTACCCGATAGTCCACTTCCAAACTTGGGATTATACAAGCAGTCTTGAACGATGTCAATGAGGTAAAACAACAATTACAGTCTTTGATTAAAAAGGTATAATCCATCCTAGCACTTTTCCATTTAGTTCTCATATTGTTTTAGTACCTAAGAAAGATAGTTCAAGGCGAATGTGTTTTGATTATAGAGATTTGAATAAAATAACCATCAAGAATATGTACCCTCTTCCTCGCAATGATGATTTATTAGATCAATTACAACATGTTAGATATTTCACTAAGCTTGATTTAAAATTTCGGTATCACCAAGTGCAGATCAAGGAAGAGGACATCTAAAAAACAACATTCAAAACCGTGGGAGTTATATGAATTGTTGGTATTACCATTCGAGTTATGCATGCGTCAAATGACCTTCATGAGGTTAATGAAGGAGGTAATGAGGCCGTTCATTGATTCCTTTGTCATTGTGTACTTGGATGACATTTTGGTTTTTAGCAGAACTTTTAAGAGCATATTGACCATTTGCATCAAGTTTTGCAAGTTCTTAAGAAGAACCGACTAGTGTTGAATGAGAAGAAGTGCGAGTTTTTTCAACCGTCGCATGTCTTTTTGGGACGTGGTTGGAGATGGAAATTGTTATCGACAAAATTTGACATACCCTCCTTTTTTTAGAATCATTTAAAACTTCCATATCTTCACTACATAACAGTATGTTTGCATGCATTTATGATAAGTTAGGTGGGGGCACTTGAAATTTTTATGCATTATTTAATCTTTATAACATTAAGTGGTTTCGTGGCATTCTTATACTCTGTCAGCAAATTATTGATTTGTGAAATGGCATCTTGTTTGGTAACTTGGTTGCATTGTTTTCCATATGAAAATCAAGCTTTGTTTCGAAATATCATTCTTTGGTTTTCAGGCTCGGATAATGATGTATCTTTTCCTTCCATTATGGAAATGAATTTGCTAAGTAACATGTTTGAAAATGTTGTTGAGTTTTGAAATAGTCATTGTCTTGTTTGATTTCATTTTTTTTACTCCCAATTTGCACATTTCAATAAGTTTGCAACTGGTTTCAATCATTTTTAATAAGTTTCATTGATTTGTTATGTGATTTTGATCATATCATTTGGCACTACTTTTAACCCGAGGATTGATGTATACATGAGGTGGGCATTTGTTGTTTCCCTATGGTGATGGTGGTTATATCACTTTGCATTTGTTTTGAATGTTAATTGATACATGGTATGTTAAGTGGTTAGATGGTGATAATATGAATGGCCACCATGTTGATCGACCTTTTCACCTTGGTTTTGGACCATAAGATATGTTGATTTTCAAAGGATTTTGGACATTGTTTATTGGTGATCATATAGGTGGCGGTTATGTTGTGGTTTAACTCGTAGTGATGGCAATGAATGTGTATGTGTTGCATTAATTTCGCCTCATAAATGATTTCGAGCTATACAAAACTTCAAAGCTCGAGGTTTTGTGTGGTTTTTTTTGCATGCTTTGGATTGGAGTTACGCCAAGTTGTTTGGTCATGGTGTTGTGCGTTTAAGTCCTCCGTTTCAAGTAAATACATGGCAAGATTATACAGGTATGTAGTTTTGGATAAAACAAGAGGTTCAGTCACCCAACTTTGGGTCGTTTACATGCATGCATGCAGTATTTTGGGTTTGTGAATTCATAGTTTTTGATAAAAACCAATACTATGTGGTTATTGCAGTGTCATGCTCACATTTTTATCTGTATTTTCATTACCCACATTTCAGATACTTCCAATGTTTGCAAATATTGAGATGGTTAGATAATGTTTAGCAAAAATCTACTTTTCGGTTGTGAGGTCAATATTAGTTGAATACAAGCTTTTAAAAGCCATGTTCAAGCCTGTCGTGTTGGTAAAATTAAAGTGAAACATGCATCTTCTTTCAAGTTTTTCTTTGTCTAATCTTTGGTTTCTTTCAAGTTGGTAAAAGATTATGGGTCCACTTGAGTTGTTCTTGACAATGGTTGTTACTTTTATACCCTGTGTGGATCGTTTTGATGAATATATGAATTTGTGAATTTAGTAAATCAATCGAAGTTGCCAAGTTGTCTTGAAATCTTTGTTTTCTTCTCGATGAACTTTTGTGTCATTTTGAGGAAAGAAGAGTATGTGAAATTTATTCTGGGTCGTAAGCAATTATACTTTAAATATGACAAGTTTTATCAGTCTTCACTAAAAACTTTGTTTTTATATATGGAGTTTGGTTTCAATATGCACTTTGTTTGGTTTATGGTAATATAAATTGTTGATGGGAAATGGCGGTTCAATTTATTTTTATATAGAAGTCTTGTGATTCAAAGCAGACATTCTTTTCTAAGTATGAATTGGGTTGTCATTTTGCAAAAAAATAGGTTTTGAGGAAACATAGATGTAAAATGACACTTTGTGTAAAACATATGCAATGATTACGAAGTTTTTGTTAAAATTTTGGTGAAAGTTTGCACATAGATTAGGAGTTGTTGAGTTCAGTTTGTTGAAATAATGGCTTAAAATTGTTTTGCCAAGTGGTTCAGTTGTTGTTAATGACAATTTCCTTGGTCAAATGGTTATCATCTGTCATCACTTTATCTACCATTTTAATATGAATTTGGGCATTTTTAGTTCACTTTGTCTTGATAATTATGTGAACTTGTGAAGTTGTCTTCAATTGAACTTGCTTAGTAATTTTATCATTTCTTCTCAATTATTACAAAGTAATGTCGACCGAGATGGATGGGGTAATTCCAGAGGATCAAGTTCACATCATTCATGGAGACAATAATTTTCGATGGCATTCCTAATTGCAGAGAGGTTTGCCTAGAGGTGGTCGAAGGGGAACTAGTACGCTTCGGGGTAGGTCTTTTATTAGGAGTGGTCCACTCGTGTCTCAAACCACTTTGATGTTAATGAGCCTTGTCTGCATGAGGTATTACAAGTTATCAAGTCATATCCTCATACCCATCCCTCTCGAAGCATTCATAATACTCTTATCCAGGACAACGTTGACCGAACTCATGCTAATCAAAATCCTTCCCCTTCCAATCATTCAGTCCACTATGCTCCTCATTTTCCCTCATGTAATATTCAGCCACTGCAAACTCACCCTTGTTGTTTGGTCATACCCAACCGCCCCACTCACATGACTCCCACCCTTTTCTTAAGCGTGTTAAGTCATCCTCTGTTGTTCCTAGGGTGACTAAAGCACTAAAAAGAGTGAAATTGGAGGTAGAGGAAGAGTTAGGAGCCATTACTCACACTACTCTTCTTGTTGGTCCATATGAATATGTAGAATTGATGACTCGAGACTAAAACGTCATCGTTTGACCTCACTTTGGAAATGATTAGTACTTTATCATGATATGATTTTCTGATTTATTATTTGAACATGGATTTGAGCAAATAATTTTCAATACTTAATAGTTATCATGGATTTACACTTGATGATATATGACAGCTTGGTTTTATAAACTTAAGTATATATTTGGCTTTGGTTGATTGCAATTTTGGTTATATGATGGATTATATTTTGATGATCATTTGGATATGATGGAGTATTTATGGTTTGAATGAATTTAATGTTAGATGGTTATGTTGTATATTTTATTTGGTGTATTTAATGTTAGGTGGGCCCCTTCCCCTTTCTTGTCTCATTCCTCAATGTTTTAAAATCATATTTTATTTTAAAAAGATAATTACTCGAGTCCTCAATTAATATTTAAAATAAAATATAATAAAGTTTCACTTAAAGATGAAGTGTAATATTTATTATAAATTTAATTATAATTTGGAGACAAATCAATTGTAACCAATTTTTCAAGAGGGAAGAGTTAAAAGGACTTGGAGAACACAATTTTTATGATGAGAAATCGGTATTGTAGGCAAATTGTGAAGCTTATTTCATAAGGAATATTTTCTGTGCAAATGGTTTTATGAGATAAGTTATTATGTGTTATGATGACATTATTTTGAGATTTGAGTATGAAATTCTAATACAACAGGTATATCCAGTTATAATATTATTTTACTGATTTTTTATTTTATTATTTTGTATCTTATCTAAAATTGATTGCAGATTTTGATTTATCATATCCAGAGCAGGCCATGAAAGACATTTTTACTCCAATCTTGAGATAAATGCAGATTGATAGCCATGTTGGCTTTTTGATTTGATCATGACTCTTGTTAGATGTTGTCTTGGCAATCATTGTACATTTCATAAATACAAATATGTTTCTCTTTAATATATTCATCTTCATTTTTATCTTACAAATTGTGCAAATGTGTCATACTTGTGAATAATGTGTTTGTGTTTATTTTTCTTTTGATTTGTTGTTTTGGTTGTGTTTCCAAAATCATTGCATTACATGACCAACAATTGCACTATGAGATCATGAATAAATCATCACTTATTTAATTCACATTTTCAAGAGGTTGTCTCGTTAATAGACTTCACTCTATCGGATAAAGGTTAGATAACAATTTCTTGGATAAAGAAATCAGTCCTATCAATAAGTGATTTATTATTTTCATATGAACTTTGATGGAAGATTATCAAGATACTTAAATGATCTCAATTTCATATCTGATTTAATAATAAATGGTCTTGTTGTCTCTTTTTCTTGTGTGTTTGTTCATTTCTTGGTTGTTAGCTTTTATATTCTTCTATTGTTAGAAAATAAAAAAATTTCCAAAATCTGAGGTTGGTCTACAATTAACCTATACTTTAACTACCCACGTTTAAGTTATTCTTAAGTTTCTTTACAATTAAACTGGTTTCATTCCACCTTGACCTTTTTTGTTAGGCAAAAGGGTTGATTAGTTGTCGGTCTACTTTTTATCGACAATAGAGAGTTGAGGATTGATCCAAAAAGATAGAGGTCATTCAAAATTGGCCTACACCATCGAGATTCACCAAGACTAGGAGCTTCATTTGTGCAATTCAAGTATTTAAGGAAGTTCATTAAGAATTTCTCGTCCATAGGAGCATCACTACATTCAAGGACAAAGACATGGGGTAAGGCATTTGATTGGGGTAAGAAACAACATAGTGCTTTTAAGTCATTTAAATACAAGATTAGCCATGCTCCAGTTTTGGCATTATCTAACGCATAGTTGTCTTTCGAAGTGGAAACCGATGCCAATGACTATGCTATGGCAATTTTCCTACTCCAGGAGGTAGGCTCGTATGTTATCATTCCGAATTGTTTCATGGTGCGATTACAATTATTGTACATATGATAAGGAATTGTATGTTCTTGTGCAAACAGTCAAGAAGTGGAAACATTATTTGATGGGTAAAGAAACTATCATACACGCGGATCACCAACCTCTTCAATATCCGCAGGCGTCAAAACAAACTTCAGCAAGCTAGACACTATAAATGGATGAGTTTTTTACAACAATTGCATTTGATTATCAAATATAAGAAAGGTGTGACTAACAAGTTAGTTGATATGTTATCTAAGCCTCCTTTGCTTTCAACTATGGGCACGTTAACTCTTCTTGAGCCTTTTTGTGTGAAGCATATCGGAAGGTTATCGGCAGGATCTCGGGCCTAGGGGAGAATACTACTTCCAAGACGCAGTGCTGCTCTACAAGAACAAGAAACTTTGTGTGCCTAAGAGGAAAAGAGTTCGGTTCATAAGGGAAGCACACATTTCTAAGGTAGTTGGTCACTTTGGTGTGACGAAGACTATATCACACTTACAGAGGTATGTTTATTGGCCAAACATGCAAGCAGAGATTACTAAATTCATCAAGGGTTGTGTTTTATGCAATAGAAGTAAGCCTAATAATCGAAAGTTGGGATTATATATGTCGTTTTCAGTTCCTTCACAGCCATGGAAAAGCATTTCCATGGATTTTTGTAGGCAGTTTCTCTACTTCCAAGAAAGGTCGTGATTACATGTTTGTGGTAATAGACCGATTTAGCAAAATGTGTATTCTCATTCCTTACAAAAAGACCATCAAGGCCAACGATGCAACTGAGCTATTTTTGCTAATGTGTGGGTTCATTTTGGTTTGCCTAACTCTATTGTGTCAGACAGGGACTCCCGGTTCATGGGAAATTTTTGGTCTACTTTGTGGGAAAAGATGGATACTAAGTTGAAGAGGTCTACCGCTTTTCATCTACATACAGATGGGCAAACAGAAGTGGTAAACCATACCTTGGTTCAACTCTTGAGAGGGTACAATAGAAAACATCCGAGGACTTGGGATGAAAACTTGGTATATATCCAACATTCTTATAACAGGCGCTTCATGCTTCTACTAGTAAGACTCCTTTCGAAACATGTTTTGGTTATTTGCCTAAGAGTGCTTTTGATGTTGTTTTGAGATTACCATGCAAAGACGATGGAACAGTGGAACAGGAAGTCCACAAAGCTGAGAGATTCATTAAGAAAATTCAGTAGATACACCTCCAAGTACATGAGAGGTTTACAGAGTCACAAGCCAAGTACAAAGCACAACATGGTAAGCATAGGACTGAGCATTCTTTCCTAGTTGGAGACAAGGTATGGTTGTACTTGAGCAGAGAAAAGCTAGAGGGAAAAGGTAAGAAACTTAAGCCTCTTCTATATGGCCCATTTGAGATTCTGGAACTAGTGGGTAAGAATGCATTTCACTAGGATTTGCCTCTTTATATATGGATCTACTTAGTTGTGAATGTTGAAAATTTCCGTCTCTTGGAGCCCTCCATATTGGATGAAGAACAAGGAGTGTTGCTACCATCTATTGAGGATCTTGCTCCAAATAGTCAACTAGAATTGGAGTAAGATGTGGTATTGCAACGGAAAGAGAGGACAACACAACGAGGAGTGCGGGATAGGTGGTCGATTGGGTTGAAAGGCCATTTGCCTACCAAAGCCAAGTGGTATTCCAGAGAAGATGTGGGGAAGAAATTTTATCGCCTCATCAGTCCTTGAAGCTTTAAGGAACTTAAAAGCCTCAAATTGGGGAGGTATAATCCAAAAATGGATATGGAAATACCCAATTCTATGTATTCTCCATGTTTGACACTTGCAATCTGATTCTCGGCATATTTTTTATTCGAGAGGATGGTCTAGTTAGGTTGAGGGTGATTCGGGCACCTTCGAATGACATATGCGAGTCATCGTTGTTCGTTGCAGAGTTTTCTAGGTGACAATTACGCAACCGCCCCGATTTTTTTTATCTACCGCTCTTCACATCACGGCGGTTACGCAACCATCGGCTATAGAAATCGGCGGTTGCATAACCACCACTTTGTAGATACCGGCAGTGCTATCCCCAGCAACGCCAAAGTAAGGAAACTCAACATTTGCAAATGTTTGGGCTTCTCAAACGGTTTGTTTCACATTTCCCTCCTTCTATGAGCATAGCAGCTATAAATACAAGTTTGATTCTTCATTCTAGCAAATGATTTTAAGTAAATTCAAGTGTGAGCAAAGAGGAGTTGGAATTCTTTCTTGTTTTGTTCATTAAAAGTGAGTTCAAGTCGTTGTTGAGGATTGTTAGCAAGCAAATAAAATTATGAGTGTTGAATCCTTCTTAAAGGCCAATTATTGGCAGTAACTTTGTATTTGGAGAATTACATAGTGAGAGGGAAGCAATTTGCTTACCCACTGGAGTTTTCCCACCTTGGGTTTCTCCAAGATAAATTCTTGTCTCCTTTGCCTTGTATTTCTCATTTTGCAAAGTATAATTGTGAATGTTTTATGCACATTATATTGGTTAAAAAGAACTTAGTCAATTTCCATTCAATTATCACTAGAACATGATATGTTTATTATTAAAAAGAGGCGGTTTACGGGTCATTATTGGCTCACTCGGTTAGCGGATGACTAAATTTGGATCATCCTGCAAGATGTGTTAAATGACATTACATCAAATCTTAAATCGATGCTACTAAATAAAAATGGGCTTACGCTATCGACGTTGAATATGTGAGGAACAATTATAGGTTCTTTCATTGAATAAAGTGGGCTAAACTTTCAAGATCTGAATTTAAATTTGCATGCAAAACACTTAGAAAAATGTTAATTATTTTTTTGCGGTTAAGGGATTTGCCTATGTGAAATCCCTAATCCTCTTAAAGTGATAAAAAAACATTTTACTATAATAAAAAGACAAAATAAGTAAATGAAAAAAATGGTGTACTGGCTCATTCGCAAGCCAATCATAGCTACGATTGGCCAAAAATCACTATGAGGTCGCAAGCCAATCACGTGCGCCAATGGCACCTATGTCAGAATTCCGTCAAAATAACAGTATTGCGGGCTGCAACAATTCTTTGAGATCCGTCTTTGCCTCTCCAACGCCCGCAATACCGAAATATGCGAGCAAATAAAAAAATACTATAAAAGTGCACACAGAGTTAAGGTGTTGAAATGGGGGATGAGTCTTATTTTATAGTTTTTGAGTGCGTAGCAAATTGTGACATATTGCTGCAATGTAGATAGTTGATAGAGGGGTGAGATGATAAAGGTCTATAGAGCATAGAAAGTACAAATGGGTAGGTGGAGTGATTGAAATTAAATGTGAGCGGGTGAGGATGAGTAAATTGATGAGGAGGTGTCTTTGATAATGTTTTTGGTATTTTTAACTTGGGAGACCTTATACGCAAGACGCAATTTCTGGTGTCTACAGTGAGCACCCCTTGTTGTTCACAAGGAGGTCACCGGTTCAAGTGAGCAGCAAAACCCCTCCCCATTAGAGGGGTAGAATCCCTCTTTGCATGAGGGGCAGTCCAGGGTAGTACCCTTAGCTACATCAAAAGATGCAAAAAAATTACCATCTATCCAAATTGTATATTGATATTAGCCTGTAGCTATAGCGAAGATCAAATTTTAGCCTTAGGTTGGTTTCGATAACATGTTGCATTTAGCAAGCACATAAGTAAATGTAAAATACGTGTTGGTGAATGGTGATACTTCTTGAAATATCCAGGTCAAGTATGGATCAGTTTCCTGCTTACTGTCAACACTTCAATCTAGCATGCTCCAATAGATCTTGCAGGGTTTTGAACTTAGGTCCCACTTTATCTAACATCTTCTACCATAGCATTAAATGGTTGATATTATTTTATCTAACATGTATGAGGCATCAACACACTACTTAAATGGTTCATTTCTAGTTTCACCTTTTCCAACTTACACATTCATGGTAGCCTCTTAACCGTAATTAAAGTTCATGAATATGCCAGGCATCAAGATAGTATTTTATTTCAGATTATTTACAAGGTAAGTGGTAAGTAATATGCCAATTTGATTGTAGTTCATTGATGAAGGTTGTTGACTGTTGTACATTGGGTAGGGTTATATTCCTGTTGAAAGCATTAAGCCTCCACATTATCATGTAAGGAAATTAGGATGGATGCCAGACCTATCCAAATTTTGGCAGTTTTCGTTCCTGCCACCAACAAAAAGAAAAAGGTAAGTACAATAAAACTTTATATGAATAAACAAAACTGTAAGTAAAATGACACAAGATGAAATCATAACCCTACCGACATTAATGAGACTCATTTAATCCCATGGTTGGTGGCCCTTGGTATAGCATCAGACATTGATTCTCAAGCAGTTTCCATTAACTATATTTTTTTGTCATCGTGTACATTCGTGGAATTTGGAAAGAGGGAGGGAGATGGTTGGGATAAGCATATAGAGAATTTACAAGAATGCACAGGGGCATAAGTCTTGTCGAAATTCATTCATTTCAATTTTCCTGATTTTCCTGAACTGGAAGAGCTCCTAAGCATTCTTCTTTTATCTACGAAAGCTAAAGCTCGCTCAAATCATTAAATACAATTAGTATTGCTTTCATGTACAAATTCAAAATGCAAAGAAGCTTCAGAAAGTTTGTCATGGCAATTGGACTCCAATATCAGATTAAAAGCCTATTTACAAAGGATATTTTATTATTTGTAATCATCACAGTCGCCTGTAATTTTCAAATTTCAGTGGGATACACCTCTGAAATATGTTACACAACTTTAGTGTCAAGAATACAAAAACCATTCCCAGAGTGTCTGTGCTGCGGAAAAATATGAAATACATGGTATAGAGGCAGAATAATAAAATTATCCTGAGAAACCTTACTTCTCCTTGGTTCCTGAATGGAAGCGAAGGAAATAAAATGACAGAAAAATTTTACGCTCTCATTCAACTTATTGCCAAGGCCGTAGTCACTAACTGTTTAACTCAAAACATGACTGATTCAAGATTAGATAAAACCTAGATGCTGCATATCTCATTAAAGCTATTGGGTGCTGTTTTGCATTTCAGTGTTTATTGGGTCAATAGAACCAGAATTACAAGCAATTTGATTATAGAAAAATTATTTCATTCGTCCTCTTGTTTTTAAGGGGCTTCTTGGGCATCACAAGAAGAGTAAGTTCAGGTAGAAAACAAGGGAAAGAATAATTTAGAATGACCTCTAAAGCAGTTTTTGAATAACATCACGACGAGATGGGCTCGTAGGTATCTGAAAGCCACGGATGTTGTAATGCTGCACTTGCTGTCGGCCGTTTCTTTGGATTTATTTCAAGAAGATAAGAAACAAAATCTATAAATCCTTGATCTCCCATTGTTAATCTGTTTTTCAACGAGGTCCTCTTTGGTGTCAAAAACTCAATTACATTTGTATCCTGAAAGCATACAATATCAAATGGGTCAATTCCAATTAAGATTCAACATTCAAATAGTGCAGTGTGAGGAGAACCAATGTTTATAGTCTCTAGGAACAAACATGTCACTCTACATCCAACCAGCTGATGTTCATGTGTCAAGAGGCAATCAGGAAACACGAAAGAAGATTAAACATATCTTGATATTCATTTATCTAAACAAAGGTGAGTTGGATAGGTCAACCGCTACATATCATTCAACTTAGAAAGTGTTTATAGTATAAAGACAAGTGCGGATTCTATGATAAATAAGCGTTTCCACTTTTCTATTAAAAAAATATGTATCTCATCCATGTGGATAAAAGTTTTGAGCTTCTATATTTCTCATTGTTTCTAACATGTAATAACCAATGTGTTGAGAAGCAACATACCTGATTTCGTTCATAAAGCGTGTAAGTTTTGGTGAAATACTTATGTGTATCATGCCCCATAACAAGCATCTCTTCATCTATCGGCCCGACTATTGCAATCATGCTTGCTAACAAAGTTGCCGACGAATCACTTTGAAAGAGAACCTATAAAACAAAATATTTGTGTACAACAAATCAATAACCCCATATTCCAAATGATTACATTTTAACTGGAAACGCTGGTTATTGAGTGCTCTTGATATGTACATGATAAGGTTGTAAATTAAGGAGAAGACTCTTTAGAAATGTTCCTTTCACATTTTCCAAACATCAAACGAGAATAAATAAGATAATCAGGATGCATCACCCTTTTGGACTTTTTATTAAATTCTAGTTTATGAGAAAATAACACTTGGAAAAGGTCCTTCAAAATGGCTTCCTGAACATTAATATAGGTTCCTGCATTTCTTAATTAAGTTATGCCTTCTATGTATATACTATATGCTTAAAAATGGGGCAAATCTCTCCTCGTAATCTTCTATGTAAAGAGAACTCCTCTCGGCTGCCCAATTCAGCCAAGCTCAATTGCAAAAATAACGAAGAAACTATACTCTGCTTAACAACCTACAGTAGTTATCATGAAAGAAGTACCCAATGTGCCCCCTAGTTTCCTATGACATGTAAATGAAAATCAAATAGACACTTAAGACTAAAGAGAAAATTTTCTGAAAATAACAATCGAACGAAATATCTATGACTGATATTATAGTTATTGAAAATTTCACGTCATTGAAAGGCTAGTGATACCAACAAGGGAAAAGGGGGCTGACTTTAAGGATGTAGTCTGAGAAATATTAAGCATAATTCTTTACTAAAAGAACCATCACAAACAATGCAAAATTCCACTTGGGGCATAATCCTCGAGGTTGGTTCATAACTTACATGGTCAACATTGTCAAAATCTTACAAATAAAAAAGAAAATCACTACCTGAGACTCTTGCTTTTACTGATTATTATAGCCATGATATGAATACTAATGTCTCTAAAACTCTTACTAAGAAGAAACATTTGAAGAATGCTAAGCAAATAATATCTTACATTGCCCAAGAAAAGTTCCGCGAGGATGCATCCAAGAGACCATATGTCTATCCTCTTATCATAAGGAAGCCCCAGGATAACCTCTGGTGCACGATAGGCGCGGGACTGCACATTTGAGCAGAGACTATCTGTGTCAAAACAGCTACTACCAAGATCGATAACCTTCACCTCACACCTACTGTAGCTTTTCATAAGGATGTTCTCGGGCTTCAGATCACAATGAATAAGACCAAGATTATGCAAGAACTGCAGTGCCTCCAAACACTGGATGGCAATTGACTGCAAAACAAAATATTGCCCAAGTAATGAAAAATTAAAGAGAAAACTATATCAATGTTGTGTGAAGGGAAAGAAATTTGGGGAAAAAAGTAATTAGAAGAAATGCAAAATTTTGATGTAACAAGCCAACCTGTAATCTTGGCATAGTGAAATATGCCTCTCCTCCAGACTCCCTATTAAACTTGTAAAATTCATACAAGTTTGCCTTAAGAAGTTCACATACAATGAACAAGTGCTCCTGGTAAAGAAAGAATGCCATAACCAGTGAGATCGATCAGCAAATGGTAAAAAGAATGAGAAGCAATAACAAAGCAATACCAATATGTAAACGCTAAGGATCTTTACACAAATTGAAATTAACTGAAAAGCTTTGATTTTAGACCCATCCATGATCCTCGTATCATGATTTTACCGCATTTGATGTTCATAAGTCCTCACAAGTTTCTTGAAAATGTAACATACAAAAACATTTAGCCTGACATAGATGTCTCTATTTATGGAGTTCGGTCATTTCTATAATTGTTTTGTGCATTTAGTCAAAGACTGGGATAGTTAATTTTTATGTTTGTTTACAAATCACACATGAAACTAATCAAGTCATGTTTTGAATAGGAGACACTGCCCATGCATTTAACATGGCAATTGCTGATCCAGATGGCAGTTCAGGACAAAATTCTAAGAAAATACTGAACAAAACTAGGTCACCTTGCCAAGGGCATAAATTTTGTGACCGTAGCTCAAACAACCTCATTCAAAACACATTGGAAAGATTAGAACGTGTATGATAAGATGAAAGGGTGTGAAACTCTTGCAGGCAAGGTTTGACCCCAAAATCCACTCCAAAAGGCCCAAAATTGGAAAAATACAATTCTGCCACAAATCCGGGCATTACTTCCAAATTCTTTTATCCTATCCACCAAACCACGTTGTTGGAATACATGCGTAACATATGATTTTATGGATTCCTGAGGGGGAATATTTTATCTTCCCCTTTGATTCTTTTCATTTTTGATGTACTTGATTGTATATAGTGAGGTGCTTCACCCGGACGGAGCAGAGTAATTTTGAAAAAAACATCTCTTCGTAGAGATTTCTACCTTTCTGCAAATACTTATCATTTTCAATAAAGCTTTCATTTACATTGCAGTATATATCACCTATGTTTGTTGGATTTGTTTGCCTTTTCTTTACTTCATTGCATTATAACACATTAAGTTGCTGCAATTTAGTGTGTTGTCGATTGGATTGCAAATCAAATCAATCCAGATCGGCGGTATCAAAGCAGTTGTTTCATATTTGTATGGTCCATCAAACGAGACCAAACTATAGAACATATAGGCTCAAAACGCACAACCCTTCAACTTATCTTCCTTGTGAGTCCAAATGATCTCAGATGGTAGACAAAGATGGAACAAGAGATCCATTCAAACTCTTGTTCGAGGAAGCACTCAAGAAGAAACAGAGGGAGATGATGGAACTAACCACCATTGTCCTGTCACAAGTCATGCCCAAGACATCCACTTCTTTGTCAAGAAAAATCCTTTGAGATTCCAACACCCTTTAAGGTACAAATGAATTTTGATATCCCTCTTTTTAAAGGTAAAATTGATGCAGATGAACTACACAAATGGTTCGACCACAATACCAAGAGATGTGTACGGCCCATGGGTATGGGGCGATAGGGACAGGTACATTTTTTAGAAAAATAGGAGATGCACTTGAGACAACCAAAATGTGTGTAAAGAAAAATATTATACAGCCTAAGAAAAACATTAGTACCTTTTTAAAGCAAAGAAATTAGATGTCGACAAAAGACAAGTAATGATATTGATATTGGTCTTTCATATCTCATCATGTCTAGGAACAAGAGTACAAAATACATTTTTTTTACACACGGAAATGCAAGTCTTTGAGACAAGTACCAATATCCAAAACCGTCTCGGGTGGTAGGAGACAAGTCTTTGTCAAACACTAGGCTCAGCCAATTGGAATTGTAATTCTTTGTAAATATTTTTCTGGGAATGAAAAGATAATGTTTGCACTTTTAAAAGCTGCCTCCCATGTCAAAAAATGGTAGGAATCTGTATCTTCAAAACAGCCGACAAGAAGAAGAATATGACGATGATTTAACACTTGACCAAAAGGATGCTTTGGTCAAAACTTAGACAGAATTTGTAGTGGTCTTTCGAGAGTACTATGAAGAATTATCATGACCAATACAAAATGTTGCATCAATTGTGGCAGGACCGAGAACTGATAGTGCAAGATTATACCAATGCACCTCAAAAAAAAAAAAATTATACCAATTCATTGCATGCCTTGGTAGTGAAATTTGGTACAAGTCGGGCTGAGCAACAAAGTTTTCGAATACTGCAGTGGCTTGTAGTTCTACATCCAAGAAGAAATGGAATATGTGGACATCATGACATTGGGAGAAGTCTACAGGTATGTGATCAAGATTGAAGAAAAATCAAACATAAAGGCAAGAAAGAAATTAGATCTGGCAACAAGCCACATCCAAATAAATGCAAGAATGACATCAAATCGGACAAGTGGCTTGGCAGGGTCTCCCAGTGCTAATATCATCAACAATAGCCTCCTTTGAAGAAATTCAGGCCTTCATAAAATAGTGCACGAAGTCCACAATAGAAAATGGTATTCAAATGAGAATCGTTGCAATCAACATGTAATGTCCCCTTTTTCAAGTTTTTCTTTTAAAAATAAAAAGAAAAAAATAACAAATTAATAATTTGATTAAGTGCAAAAATAGTTATTTTACACACTTAGGATTATTATTAATTTAAATTTTTAAGTGGCTTTGAGGAAGTGAAAAGAAAGAGGTCAAAAAGTGCAAACGCCGACTTAAAATAAAGAAGGTAATGGAGTTAAAGGTGAATCATAACATCCCAAAAAGGAGGTCAGTCTCCTTGGGTTCCTTTTTGGTGTTTGGCGCCACCCTCAAGTATTTAAAGGGGTCACTTGGGGTGGAGGTAGTTAGTTTTTTGCATATGATTTGGTTTTCTTTGAAGAGTTGGGGCACGCTTTGCTTTCTCTCTCATCCATTGAGGACGGAAACCCTCCATGGAGGTCTATTGAGGACAAAATCCCTCAATAGCACTTAGATTTGAGGACGGAAACCCTCACATCTTCATTGGTGATCTCATACAAAGGTCACACTTGTGCTACAATCAGATTTACAGAGGTTCAAGGCAGATTTATCAGTGCTAGGGCATCATTCGCAGCTAGGGCAGATCAGATTTGCATGGTTTTGAGTGTGGGACAGCCACACAAGTCCGTGTTTGAGCTTGCAAGGGTTTCAGACCAGCTGTTTGGCCAATTTCAGACCCTCTCCTAGGGTAGCGACCCCTCCTTGGGAGGAGTTCATTGGTTTCTAGGGCACGGCAAGTCACTTTCCTCCTGTATTTGGATTCTTCATATTTTTGGAGGCTGATTGTACTTTCCGAAATTGTATTTAGGCCTTGGAATCATTATTTCCAGCCATTTTGTAAGTGGGTTTGCTGCCGTTGCAAAATTAATTATTATACTTCAGCTAGGGTTCTAAAAATTCAGTTCTTGGTTGGTACTTGCTCTAAAATAATTATTATTATTTCCTACATGCTTTGGATGGTGTAAACGTGGTATTGGTGGTGAATAATTGCAATTTCCCTCTTGCTGTCATAAGATTTCAGACTGTTGTAGCTTGCTGTTATAAATTTCAGTTTGCTTTGATTTGGGTTGGTGCTATTTCTCTTTTCTTTCAGCTCAGCCCAGAAAGGGTTATTACACAACACGCATTGCTGGCTGAGAAACTAAGGCTAACACCTACACCATTGCAGATTTCAAACAAAGCAAAGGAAATCATGGAGGTAGATCCATATTCCACCATAACCACAACACAAGTTCCCCCTCTTCCACCACACAAGAGGAGGTTGAGTGCCTCTTCCACTTACAAATGTGGTGAAGGGTGCTCTACACTTCATTTTAGACACCAACAGTCAAAAGAATCTGATTTTAGCAGACATTGTCAGGATGATGAACCTGCCAATCAAAACTCATCCTCAACCATACATAGTCAACTAGTTGAATCGGGAAGAACAGTGCAGTCTCCCTCATGAAATCAAGTCGTTTTAGGATGAAGTGCTTTGTTATATGGCACCCTTGGAAATGTTTGATGTTCTTCTTGAGAAACCAAACCCTACATGTGGAGCAACATGGTGTCTACGACTCAAGGCCCCATAGTGTCATCAGCACCCTAGAGATCAACTCGTCATAAAACTAGAGGTAGCTCCTGCTAGCAAAACTCTTTGATCAGTGCTACATAGTGTAGAAAGGTCACTGGTCAAACTGGAAAGCTCGTGCTCCTCATGATCAAGCCCCAAGAGGGCATGGAGATCACTCCAAACCGCACAAACTGCAGAAAACTGTCAGACGGTGCAGCAGAGACAGATGGATCAAATGATGAAAGATTACATAGACATCTTCGCCTAAGTAGCGGTTATGGCAGCCTGCAGGACTAAATCCAGATGTGGTACGTCTGCAAAAACATGATACCTCACTTCTGGAAAAAAAAAAATTAATTTTGTTTTTAAAGTTTTTCAACATTAAATCATAGTGGCCGAAAAAACAAAAATAAAACACAAAATGAAACCCAAACGGTCAAATAGACAACACAAAACACAAGCAAAACCCTTGCCTCTCATTGCATACTTATCTCTCTTTGCACATTTTGGTTTGATACTTCATCAAGCAACATTGTTATCATCTTCCGATAATTATTTCATTCTTGGTTTCATTTAAAAAAAAAAAAAAATCATTTTTTCATTTATTTAAAAAGTTGTCAACTAAACATGCTATGCCCTATGGTTTATTGTTTTTAAATTTTTAAATTTGCAAGCACATTAAAGGGACTACAATGGCAACAATGTCTACCTCCATGGCCCAACCCCAATTCAAAATTGATTCGCATTCGCCGCTTTGGAGGCATTCACAATTCTAGAGCAGTTTCCAAGTGGTGGGCGTTTTCTTTGTCATGATTGCGATGATGAATTTTAAAGGTCATTCAATCGTGTGAAAGCCCACTTGTGTCAAATACCTAATTAAGGCATCAAAACTTGCAAGGGGAGGAACGGTGTATGGGTGCCAACATCAAAAATTATGGAGTACATCAAGGAGTAGGAAGAAGCAAATGCAACCCATGACTTGAAATCGAATCATCCTTTGGCAAAGAAAGGATTGTCATTGAAGAAGCCATAGGTTGCCCCATCTTGTACCAGTTACCCAATTGTGGTTGTGAGACATTTGTTTATTACGAAACCCTCCATAGCCATGCAAGATGAGGATTCTCCTCTTTCACACAAGAAAAAAAATCCTTGACCATTGGAAAGATCATTTCAAAACAAGAGCAAGGATATCACGAATGTGCACATTGCATGATGATGTGTGTTTGCAAATTTTGTCCTTGATGTTATCGAGTCACCATATTGGAAAAATATAGTAAGAGCAATCAACAAGACCCCAAAAGGTTACAAAGGACCAAGTTTCAAGAAGCTCTACACCACCCTATTAGCAAAAGGAAAAAAACATTTAGAGGAACAATTGCACCCAATTAGGGATTCGTGGGTCGAAACAGGGTTGTCCAGGTGTTTCCATCAATGGAAAGATGCAAGACATCCCCCTTTAATCAATGTGGTTGTAGTATGACCTAAAAGGACCATATTTTTAAAAACAATGATTGTGAGAGGCATGTGAAGGAAGCTCAATTCATCACCAACATCCTCTTCAAAGGCATTGAGGCGATGGAACCTAAAAATGTTGTCCAAGTCATAATGAAAAATGCTAAAAATTGCAAAGTGACGAGTATGTTGTTGGAGGCAAGTATGGGCACACTATTTGGACACTTTGTGTTGTCCACTAACTCAACTTAATGCAACAAAAATTGGGCAAAAAAATCAAGTGGATTAAACATGTATATACCGAGGGTGAAGAGATCTACATGTTTGTGACGAACCATCACATGTTGCAAGCCATCTCCAGACAATTCTCACGTTTGAAATTGCTAAAGGTAAGAGAAACAATCTTTTTTTAATTTATGATGTAAGTTTTTTAATCTAGTACTTGTAGCTTTTGAAGTTTTTCAACGTTTTTGATTTTTTTAATTTCCTACTAGATTGTTGAGACTTGATTTGCCTCACACATATGTTAGAAGATGTCAATAGAGAAGGAATGAAGAGTACCTAGATGCACACATTGTAGATTGTGAGTCTGTCATTTTATTATGCAACAGATAGTACAAAATGGTTGAGAAGGTCACAACCAATCTTTAGTTAATACATAACTAATAATGAACAATGAATCTTATATTCTCATACCTCCTCTTAAGGCTTACACTACATGAAGCAAAAACAAACACATTGACAGAAAATCAAAACAACAAAGTCAAACAAAACCATGCATTTTTCATCAACTTTCTCTTTTAAAACAATTTTTGACCAAATAGAACTTCATCAAGTAGCCTCGTAACCTTCGTAAAGGTGTAGCTCCCGAGATGAATTCCCAAATTCCTGAATTCCACCTCCCATACGCATAAATTATGAACCTCCCGAATTATTAGACAACCATCCATATTGAGCAACATCCATAGTGCTCCATCAAGTTGTCTCATGACCCTCATAAGGGTATAATTCTCGAGATTTGCAAACTCCCAAACTAACTAGGTAGTCATCCATGCTTAAGTTTCATCTACAATAAATCTCTTTCTACCTTGAAAGTGTAAGGCTTCTTTAAAATATGTATTCTTCATGAGTGTATTCTTCACCACTTTCAACATCCGATGGATCTTCAACAATGGCTATATTAACTTCATTTGGTTTGTCTTTTATTTGGTTTTGAATGTTTGCCATTTTCACACCAATATGACTTTCCAACCTACAAATTAATGAAAATAACTGGATTGTTGATGTACATGAAAAATACCAAAAATTGGGTCTTCTTTGTTAGACTCTTGCCCTTTGAATTTGAGATTTTTTTCTATTCGTGATTGATAATGACTGAAAAATGTCACAATGGCATTTGTGACATACTTCTAGTCTCGTTTTATCCTTGAGCGCATTGTCTCAAACCCCAAAAACAAAGTTCCGCGATTTGTATTTTCATGTTTTTGGTATTTCTATTATCGCGATTGTATTTTCGTGTTTTTGGCAAATTCGTGTGCTTTTAATGGCAGAAATATTGTTTTTAATGGCATAAATACAGAGTGTTATTGCTCCACGAGAATGCCCTAAGCAAATGCTTAAGATGAATAAATTCATGATTTACTGAGAGGTCTTCTCTTGTCTCGTACCTCAAAAACACTTTGCAAATGAAACTCGTGATATACGGTCTTCATCTTTTCTCCTCTCAAAATACCTCCTTACATCTTCCTCCTTGCTTGTTCAACTCGATATCAATGTTAGAAGATGTGAACAGAGAAGGAATAAAGAGAAACCTAAAAGCACACATTGTAGATTGTGTGCCCGTCATTATATTATGCAAGAGATAGTTCAAAATGGTTGAGAAAAGTTCAATCAATCTTTAATTAATACATAACTAATAATGACTTAACAATAAACAATAAGTCTTATATTCTAAAACATAATCATCTTGAAACGACTTGTGAAGGTGCAAGAGGCACTTAGTAGTCATCAGCGGCCTTTGGTTTGTAAGGAGGCAATCAAACGTTGAGCAGCCCCGAGAAAGTGAAGATGTTGATCCTAAATGAAGAACAATGGGCTCATGTAGAATACTTGCTTCGTTTCACCCAGCCCATTATAAGTATGATTCACTTTACTAGCATGGATCAATCATGTTTAGGGAAATCTGTGATGGCATCAACCTTGAATGATTGAGTGGATAAAGGAAATTAAGAATGGAAAAGAGCAAGATCATGAGAAAACATTTGTCAAACAAGTTTCATGCCTCATTAATCGGTGGAACAAAATGACAACTCCGTTACATCTCTTTGCCTTTGCTTTGACTCCTAAATTCTACAACAGGGAGATCCTTTATTTGGGTGCCACCATATGTGGATGTTAAAGGGGTATAAGTTGGCGTTCGAAGGGGTATAACTCGGCGTTAGCTAGGCTCTTCCCTGATCCTGAGTAAAAGTCGTGGTTATAACCGAGTTTGCAGGTTTCATAGCCTCCACATGTCATAGCCTTAGCACGCTTTGGGAAAAATAGAAGAAATTTGGTCATTCATGGTGATACCTCCATGGCTAAGGATCCACGTGCTGCAACCTCTTGTGATCAAAATCTTGTCATAGGTAAGATTTTTATTTATTTTAATTTTATTTCTTTTTTTATTTTAACTTTTTAGAAATTCAAGTCTTTCGTTCTTATAAATTTTAATTTTGCACTAACTTTGCCTCAATAAAAGCAAGCTCATCTTCCTTTGAGCACAATTGGAGTACATACAGCTCCATCCACTCATAGAAGTGCAACAAGTTGGCAGCAAAAATGACAAAGAAGTATGTGTTTATACATTCCAGCTTGCGCCTTCTATACCACAAGTAGCCAAAGTACAAGGAAGGGGTGACAACGCATTGGGATATAGACCAAGAGATTTTTGATTTGGATGGTTGGATTAGCCACCCATCATTACTTGACATGGATATTTCTTTGGAGGTGGAAGTGGTAGCGAGAGTGCTCCGAGTCTGCAATTCTAGTGAACATCATGATGTTGATGCCCCATTCATGTAAATGAGTGTTGCATGGATATTTGTGTCCTACCACTAGAGATGCATCTCAGAGATTAGGATATCTCAAAGACCAGTCCTCATTTCAGAGATTTGCATCACATTCTTTTCTTTTCAAATATATTGTGCTCTTGACCCTAGGTGCGATGAGATATCAATGAAAAATATCAATATAACTACTCATCTTTTGTTGACATCTAATCTCTTTACTTTAAAAAGTTATTAATTTTTTTCTCAGGCTATATATTTTTTTCACACACATGCATACATGCCATCTTTAAGAACCCGTCTCCTAGTAACTATATAATTAACTCTCATTTTCAATAAATCTTTCATTTATATTGAAGTATACATCACTTATGTTTATTGGATTCATTTTCCTTTGTTTTACTTCATTACTTTATAATACACCAAGTTTTTCCAATTTAGTGTGTTGACCCAATTAGATATACAAAGCAAATCCCATAACATGACTATAAAAAGGTTTGGTGCTAATGAATAAAACATCCACGTATAATTGAATTCCACGATATTTTCATCTATAATAACTCTTGTAAATTCAATCAAAAGAACAATTATTTCCTAGTTATATGTCCCCTAATTAATAAGCCCAATACAGGATGATGTACGTTTGGCTCGGGGTTTGAGGTTTTATAAGTAGAGGCGTTCTTTTTATATATAGAGCACTTTAAATTTAGTATCTCCAAGTTTCTGCCACTACTTCCAATGTTGAGCCTATGGCACAATGACGAAATTGACAAATATTACAATTTTTGGTACTCATTATTCTCTAGCCATGCATCCTTGCGATCAACAAAGCTTGTGGCGTATTCATTTACCAGTCCTCTAATTAAGCCACATGACGTTGAACGGGTGTAGTTTATGGTTACGGAACCTATGTCGAAGCTGTTTATTTGAATTCCCTTTAGAGAGTGCTTTATTGGCTAAGAATGGCCAATAGATTCCCTAGCTTTGTAAGGCATATTTTTACAATGTTGTAACATATAGAGAATCCCAACAAATATCTCAAAGTCAAAGGGCGAGAAGTAACATTATTTTTGGAAGCAATTGGGAACAAATTGAACATCTTGAGGAATATTTCCTTGACAAAGAAAACACCTGGCTAGCTGCTAGCCCAGAGGAGAATATTGAGCTCCTACAAATCGAAAATTCTAATTACCGATAGGATGGCTTTGAGCACCTCACCATGGTTTCCGTCAATGTCGGCCACAAGATTAGGGACGCTCCATACTCATTTACAATCACATTCATCTTGCGTTATGTCCCGATGGTTGCAGACAATAGTGCCCCATTGTGAAGAGATTTTGATGATTGGGTTATCCATACAAGGAGGAAGACTAAAGGCTAAGAATCAATCCATGTACCCTCCAAAAGTTTACTCAATAACCATCTTGGACATTCCGCTACAACAATCTTAGAATCAAAGGTATGTGTGGTCCAATAAAGTTCCAAATATGAGAGCCCTGAATGAGAGAGGGGATGATGATGTGATACAAGCTCATTGAGTCTAGTATTTCTTCCTAATAGTCATGTTCCAAGGACGAGAGTTTTCCTTATAGACCCTCCATATTAGTTCTACTCCTAAAGAAAGATTGAAGGTACACAAATACATGATGCCCTTTCCCCCAAGGCTTGGAGCAATAAACAAAATTCCACTTGAGAAGATGAAGCTTCCCTTCAGAATAAGAAGGTTTGCATGATTGGCTGCAATTGTGCTTGAGCACAACCTAGGCACTCGGAGTGTATGGAAGAGATATATTGGCATGGCATGGCATGGAGTAGTGACATAATGAATTGAATTTGACTTACAGTTGTCAACTATTTAACTTTCCCTAATAAGATCCTGATGTTGAATTTATCAAAAAGATCTTGCCAATGTTGTCTAGATTAATGGTCGTGGAAGAGGTGATTACCCCATTTACAAGGGAGCTTTCCAATTTCAAAACCCAGGATGTTTTCCAATCACTGTTGCTTGCATAAACAGCACTTATGATTTCAATAAATTTATGAATAACCCTTAGGCAGACTCACAAGTTTGAAGGATTGATTTAAATTTTGAAGCTTTTCTGATTTAAGTTGCATCCATGAGAATGTGTCATTAACAAACTATTGGTGGCAAAGAGAATCTAGGCCTTTCATAGCATCCACTCTACAAATGCTCCCATTGGAATTTTCTGCCACAACTGACCTGCCTAGAGTTTTTCCCAGAATAATGAAAAGGGGAAATTGTTCCCCTTACCCGAGCTTCTAGAAGATTCAAAGAGCCCTGCAAGTACTCCATTAACCAGGGCTGAGAAACAAAGGAGAAGATATGTAACTTCAAATCCAATCACACCACTCATGAGAGAAGTCGGCTGTCTACGCACCCGAATTCAAAAGTCCCAACTTACTTTGTATTAGACCCCTACTAATGTCCAACTTTAGAATCCTTCCTTCACCCTTCCTTTCTTAAAGAAAGTGCAAAGTTTCATGAGTTATGACTGCTCCATGTAGAATTTGTCTGGCCCAAACAAAGCCACCTCGCTTCAGGAAATCATGTCCTAGAAGATGCCTTTTAGACAGTCTTCAATTACCTGCCTGATAATACAGCATTCACCTTTCATGGAATCAGATATACAAACATGCTACTGAATTCACCAAGGATCCTCCTTGATCTGTTGAGTCCTGCAATGAGTTCCTTCTTAAGAATCTCCCTTGAATCCTCAACTATCCCTGGGGAAGCCATCAAGCCCTAGGGCTTTCTGTTCATTTGAAGACAGCTAACTTGATCTCATCCTTGTAGCAGAGGGCCATCAACACCTTGTTCTTCTATGATCAGCATTGGGATGTTGCGAAGCAGATATTCCTGTGAGGCAGAACTGTCAATTGAGGGTTTTGAGAGGATAGATCAGAAGAACATCGCTGCTTCAGCTTTGATGTCAGAGAATTTCTTCAAATTTTAGTTGTTGAAGGTCTTTATCACTAAGACCCTGTTGATTTGGCTTCTAGCAAAATTCAATTGATGAATGAAACAAGCGATTCTATTTCCCTCAGTCAACCATAATTCTGTTTTAATGTTACCATAAAATCTTCTCCTAGAGGATAACTTCGTGAAAAGGGGAAAGGGATTCCTTCTCAAAATGGATCGTATCTTCGCTCAGCCCTGAAGCTTGAATTTGACCATGAATACTTTTGATTCCATCCTTAATTCTTTGTTTTACAATGAAGATCTAACCAAAGGAGTCTTTGTCCAATTCTTTGAGAAAATGCATAAAATATTCCCATTTTTCGGCAAGGCTGTACATCTTACTCCCTTCGTGATCATTGGCCTCTCTCTACCATACTTCCACTCTATCCGGGATCAAGGTCTTTAGAAGTATGAATTTGAGTATGAAGCGACTTGCCATAGGATTTTAGTCACTTTCAATGGAAAGAAGGATGGGAGTGTGAACTGAGATGGTGTAGTCACAAAATCATGCACTTTAGACATTATTTATCCCGGTCTCATACTACTATTTAGAAGGTTCTTATCTTTTTAGTGGTCGGCCATTTCGGGTTAATTACAAAATTAGATCAAGAGAACCCTATAAATATAAAGTTATGAGACCATAATGAGGGACCTAGCATCATTCACTATTATCATCCATCTAGAGTTGCATCCATCTATTGCATTGGAGATCACTTACATCCACATAGCTCCATCACAAGGCACAAGGCTAGGACATTTGCATCACACACTTCATAGGGGGATTCTATTCTATTCCATGCACACATACTATTACATTTTCTACATTTATTTATTGCTCGCTACTTCACAAAGTGTGACTAGCACAAGAGCACCTAGGGCACATTATGCACACACTCACCAGAACTACATTTGGGTCCGAAATATAGTGCAACGCTCAGTTAATAAGCCCACTGTTATGGCAGTTGAGGTCAGTCCGACCCATTCATTTGCATCTTTCTTTTTTAGGGTTTTGATACTTCTTTTGGTCTTTTGCAGGTCTTTTCATCATCTTGGATTATTGGCGACATCCGATACGAGGCAGCGAATCTGATGCGACAGACAGAGGGTTCGGACCACCTCCCAGTAGCTATGAGATTCAGTTTAGAGATTTTGCACTGACCGAGCCACCCAATTTTCAGACCAAAGTGCCCGTCGCGCCCCAGATCCCTCTCCAGCACTCCAGGTTCAGCCAAATATTCCAGATCCATCCTTTTCAAAGTTTTTGCAGATCGTTCCTAATTCTAAATTCTTGATCAACTCTGCAACATAGTCCCGCGAACGTCTTCTATTCAACTCGAGTTCTTTCCTCTTGTTTATTGCACATTAGGGTTTTACTTTTATTACATTAGTTACTTAATTCATTTATATGCTTCTTTGCTGCGTTTTTATGTCCTAGATTAGATTAACTAGCATACGCCATTTCCATTTTTACTTAATCAAATGGAAATTGTAATGTCCCCTTTTCTAAAATAAAATAATTAATAATATTTTAAGTTGGGCCTAGTCATTTCCAAATCTTAAGTAACTTAATAATATCATTAAAATAAAAGGTATTTTTGAATACTTAAAGTATTAAGCCTATTCATTATTATATGTTGGCTAAAGGGATGAAAAGGAAGGGACTTTATGGAATAAAGTGAAAACATGAAAAGGAGAAAAGTATTAAAAGATTAATTTACTTTAAATGCTAAAGTGGCCGACCCAAGGTGAAGAAAGAAACTAGAGGTAAAAGGTAATAATTAAATCAAATTAATTCTCCAAGTGGGGCGACCCCTTTTGTTGATTGTTCTAGAGATTGGTGCTATCATTTGTGTATAAAAGTGGTGTCCCCATGATTTCACCCTAAAATCTGGACTACACCTTGTTAAATTTTTCGTTCTTTTTAAGTAACAGGTCATGTTTTTGTGTTTTGTTTTGCTGCGGTTGCTTGCTTGCGTTGCTTTAAGGTGTCCCAGGTGAGTCATAAAGCCACGTTAACAAATACCCACATGAAAAAGATCACTCAATTCGTTTGCCGACTTTGTCTCAAAGCGTTTTATATAATTTTAAATTAAATAAATAAAGTTCTTTTAAAATTAGATTGAGCTAAAATTCGAGAATTTGGGATATATAAAGCACTTCACCCCATCATTGTTACCACACCAGTATTACTTTCACCTCAAAGTGGAGCATTCCCCCAAGGGAGAAGTTTTACAAATTAGCTAATTGGAGAATTCTTTTTGAACAATTGCCCTGCTTCTTTCGGGTATTTTTGTTTTTATTTATTTCTTCTGTGTTCTGGGTTTGTTTTTCTCCATGTTCCATCTGGCAATCCCCATAGCCTATTCTTTCTTCTAGCTAGACCTTTTCCCAGGCCTGGGGTTTTGAAAAGCTATCCAAGTTTTTAATTTTCAATCAATTTGTCTGTCAAAGCTTGTATTTAAAGGTAACCGGATCAAACAAGAGGAAAGCTCAAGATTTTTTCCTTGTCTAAGGTTTAATCCAGGTTGAATGATTAAACAAATTGTGGATCTAGAAGAGTTTGTCTTCCTTTTTGAGCAGCCATGGCCAAGGAAGAAAAAGCAGCATTTTGGAGGGTCGTTCAAGGGGCAAAATCACTCAGGCAATTGCGTCAAGGATCAAAGCAGAGTCTTCTAGTGCAAATCGTGGTTTTTCAAAGTCCCAAGCAGCTGCCTTGTTTTATCAAAATCCACGCAAATATGAAAGGGAGAAATTGCAAGCCCAATCATGGATTTCAAGTGTCTAGTCTTCCTTGCAAAAGCAATTGCCTTTCTCCTTGAAAATCAACGCAAGTCTTTAGTGCAAAGCGTGAATATTGGCTGCCTTCCTCTCTGAATTTCCATGCATATATTAAAAGGAGTTTGCAAGCTAAATCGTGGTTTTTCCAAGCTGCCTTCCACTTTAGAAATTCACGCCAACACAAGTTGCCCTTCCTTTCTATTTTTCTCAAGAAAATTTAAAAGAGAAGTTGTTGCCTTCCACTTTAGAAATTCACGCCAACACAAGTTGCCCTTCCTTTCCATTTTTATCGCGAAAATTTAAAAGAGAAGTTGCAAAGGCAAATCGTGGAAATGCAAGTTGCCTTCCACCTTGGAATTTCACGCAAAATTTAAAAGAGAAGTTGCAAAGGCAAATCGTGGAAATACAAGCTGCCTTCCACCTTAGAATTTCACGCGAAAATTTAAAGAGAAGTTGCGAAGGCAAATTGTGGAAATACAAGCTGCCTTCCACCTTGGAATTTCATGTGAAAATTTAAAAGAGAAGTTGCAAGTTAAGTCGCCATTTTTAGCTGCCTCCTTCCTCCAATTTCCACGCTGCCTTGTCTTATCAATTTTCACACATTCTCCTAGTGCAAGTCGTGGAAATGCAAGCTTCCCTCCATCTCCAATTTCCACGAATTTTTTTAAAAGGATTTTCACTTGTGCAAATCGTGAAAATACGAGCTGCCCTCCATCTTCCAAATACACGTTGCCCTCCTCCCTGAATTTCCACGCAGTTTTTAAAAGCAAGGTGGTTGAGTGAGAATCGTGGAAATTGGTTGCCTTCTTCCTTTAAATTCCACGCAATTTCTAGAAGGCAGAAATTACAAGCTAAATCGTGATTTTTGATGAGCTTGCCTTCCTTTTGCAAAGTATTCACCCATCCTGAAATCCACGCAATTATTAAAAAGCAAAGGAAATCATTTAAAGGAATTGTGTGGGTATTTGTGTCTTGTCTACAAGCACTTCGTCTTCCAATTTCAACGCAGTTATTCTTTGCCCAAACGCAGCCCATGAAAATGCATGCAAAGTCTCCCAGTTAATCCCTCTAAAAGCCCATGCAAGTTATTCCCAATCTCCCAGTTAAGCTCACATTGAGCCTACTTCTATTTGCTTGCACCCGAAGTAATTCCCAAAGCTGCCCATATGCATAAATAAAAGGGGGATGAGTTGAATGTTTGTCTGAATTCTTTCCGGACAATTCACTTGTGCACATACTTGAGAAGAACTGCAAAAGCTTCAAGGACAAGAGGTGAAGACAGGACAGAGGCAACATCCGCAAGCAAATCACAGTTAGCTGCTCAGGGGGAAATAGATGGAATCATTATTCCTCTCACGGGTAATCCAGTTGAGAAGTTGATAAAATCTACAGTGATGTCAGACCCAGTTTGATGAGAGTCGAATGAGAGTCAAAGGAAAGGATTCAACAGCATATGGGAGAAAGAGCTTCTCAGATTCAAGGCAGAGATATCATTCATATCATTCATGAGGCGGAAGTACAATACATGTTGGATCAGCATACAGAGTATGGAAGGAGAACAAGACTAAGAGTGTTGCAGCTAGATTAACTTCTAATTTCTTCTCCTCTTTCTTCTTCTTTCTCTTATTTTCTCCGACAAAGTAATTGAGTAATCAATTAAATTGTAAAACTTAGGTAATTGGTTTAAAATCCGTTACTTCGAGTTACTAGAAAAAGTCAATTACTTGGGAATAGGTGGCAGACATGCAGGGCATTGATTTAGTCTTCAGTTGTAAATCATGCATGTCATGCAAAGAGGAATTCTAGGAGGAAGATTGCCAACTGTTTCCTTTCTTATAGCTTCCACATGCAGAATTCATTGAAAGTTACCTATTTGTATTTGCCCTCTATGCACTATAAATAGAGGAAGAACCTACGGGTTAAAAGATCACAACTTGTTCATCAGAACTTGTTTAGCAGAGGCTTTTGTAACTAGAGCATTTTTGAGATTTCAAACTTTGTGCTTTGGAACCCTTGATGTGATTTCTGTGAAAGTGAGGATTGAATAAAAGGTGGATTTCTAGAGAACTTTGTGTCTATAGTGCTTTGTTGATTACTTCTATTCAAGGTTTTAGATAAACTTTGTGTTATCTTAGATCTAGGTTAGAAGTTATTTCTTTCCCTCTTTGTTAAATGTTGTGATTTATCTGTTTATTTAATTTGTGTGGATGAGACCAACTCTGATAACTATTGGTTGAGTCAACGCACATCTTCCTTTCTTCTTTCCCTACTTCTATTTTTCCCCCTTCTGCAAATATCCCATCATAGTTGCTTACTTGCTGCCAAATTACCCAACTATGGTTCACGAGCTAAGGGAATTAAAGTAAAACCCCTGAAAGTAGTTATTAGGATTCACCCCTGCAAAATAGATAAACATCTTACACGGGAGCCTCACCGTTAAATGAAGGAGATTTATCTCATGATTGCCTAGGTTTTACGTTGTGCATAAAATCTAGCCAACAAAAAGGAGGTCGCTTGGCTTGTTTGAGGATCATCTATTCCTCATCATACTTTTCATGATATTTTTGGGTTGACGCTCATTTCATTCCACTTGAAGACAGAAACTCTCTTGTGGGATTGCAAGCTAAGTCACCGCATTCGGCGGATTTTATGCAAGAAAATTGAAATTTGCCGAATTATTTATTGAACCCAAAAGTTCGCTGAAATTCGTCGAATCTAATCATCCCGATGAAGTCCCATTTTTCGAGGGCAAATAATATTTAAAAATTCGTTTAAAATTCCTTCAGATTCGTAAAAGGTGTTTTAGGGTTTTATTCTAAAACTATAAACGACCATTCGCGATTGATGATTTTTAGCGTTTTATGAATTGCGGACACCAACTATCGTTTGCACTTGCAAGTTGTCATGTGGAGTGTGGACTGCCGCACCAACTGTGGAGTGTGGAGTGTGAACCAACCAGTCTCGAACTTGCTTTTATATATACGTGAGCTTATAAATTATATAGTTTACATTTAAGTATTTTATATACGAGCTTATAGCTTATATAGTTTACGTTTCGGTTTAAGTATTTTATATATTTTAGGTTTTTTAATATAGTTCATATTATTAGGTTTTTTAAATATAGTTACATATTATAATTTATAAAATATACATATTTTGATTTTTTAAAATTCAAATAGTTCATGTTTGGTTATATATATATATATATATATATATATACTTATAGTTTTAAATTTTTCTACTAGCCGAATTTAATCACGAATTTTATCTTTATTTTTTAACAACGAATTTTTGAATTTTATACTCAATGAATTCGAACACGAATTCGAATGAGGTGACTTAGGCTGCAAGTGAAGACGAAAACCCTCCTTGTTCCTTAATTTAAGGACGAAAACCTATGCTCCACAAGGATGTGTCCCTGGTTTTTTTAGCTCATCCCCGTACTGTGGATATTTCGAACCTTGAGGACGGGTAGAAACATCCCCTTCCCGTCCCCCAAACTCTGCGAAATTTTGGAAACATCCTGGGGGCGTTTTTAACCAGAAGCGGTAGGGGACATCCAAACGTCCCCGAGTACATCCAGGGAATTCCAAAAGTCATTCGACCGCACGGGGACATTTGGACGTCCCTACGTCCCAAACTTTAAAAACATTTTTTTAAAAACACAAATTTAATAAAAATAAATAAAGGAATGTGGGGGCCCACAAGGACCCCCACATTCATTCCTAACTAACCTAAACCTAAAACAACCTCTCTTACCATCAAAACAAAAAAAGAAGCTCATTTTTGTTATTTCTCATTTTGTGAAAGAGAAGACAGAAAAAAAAATGAACATAGAGAAGAAAAGAGAGTCATGGTGGTGTCCCCGATTTCACCTTGAAATCTAGGACTACCCTATGTAAAAAAATCGTACTTTTAAAATAATGGTTCGTTTTGTGTTTTTATTGCCAGAAAGTTTATGTATTGTGTCAAGATATTCCCAAGGAACCATATAAGCCATTTTCGACAAACACCCAGATGCCCAAAATTGTTTTATTCTCGTCATTTGGGGTTTGCTGCTCGAGAAAATTGTATTTAATTATTTTGAGCCCCGTTTGAGGCAATTTGTGCTCTGGTTTAACCTTGTTGTGATCGTACATGTCAGTATTCCCATATACCAGTAGGGTTTTAACCAAGAATGAATTTTGGGCTTTATTTGTGACTTCTGGCAACGTTTTGTGTTTTTGGTGTTTTCCCGTTTCGTTTTCTATGAAATTTCTCTAGATCAATTCCTGTGTTGGTTTGGTCTGATTCTTTGCCTAGAGTATCTGGAGATCACCTATGCACGTTATGCCAAAAGGAATTTGCCACCAGAGGTCTGGTTCTCTCTGAAAAGACGAAGTCACGCACCAAAAAGTTTCTTCTGGGCAGGCTGCATTTTTGGAAAAAGAGGGTTTTTAAGTGGATCATGGGATTTTGGAAGCGGCGGCGGTGTGGGAATTTTGTACTGCCAGCAGGTACTTTATCCCATGGAAGCAACGTCACTTAAGTCACAAAGGGAAAATCAAAGGCAATAGGCGAGGCGGGAATTTCTTACCCGCCTTGCAGGTAAAAATTCTCATTGTGAAATAAAAGAAAATCACTTAAGGCATTGATGGGATTTTCTTACCCGCCTGCAGGTAAATAATCTCATTATGAAAGTCAAACACTTAAGTGGATCATGGGATTTTGGAGCTGCAAAGTGCGGGTGAATAATCTCATTGTTAATTGGCTTTTAAAAATAGAAATTGCTTATGACAAAAAGTGCAACCCCTTTTGGGAAGGAAGGGCAGCTTTAAATGCATTAAATTAATTTATTTCTTCTCTAAAATTGGCGCCCAGGTTTGTGGAAAAGTGGACAAAGGGAATTGGAATTAGAAGTTCTAAAATTAAATAAATATTATTTATTTAATGCAGCCCCTTCATGTCAAAAAGTGCGCCCTTTTGGGAGAGGAATAATATTTTTTTAAGTATTAATTGATTTAATTAATTCCTATTTTCAGTGGCTGAGGTCAAAGCATACTGTGAGGCTTAAGTTAACTGGAAGTAGAGAGCTAAAATTAAATAAATTTAATTTATTTAATGGCAGCCATGAACATGCACAAAATAGGCGCCCCATTTGAAGAGGAAAGCTTATTAATTAATTAATTGTCAAGAAATAGGAGGGGCAATAATTAATTATAGAATTATGAGGGTTATATAAGCAAAGGTCATTCATAAGGATGAATTAATTAATTCAATAGCAAAGAAGTGCAGCCCAGACAAAAAGTGCGCCCCATTTGAAGAGGAATTTTGCTCAAAAGAAGGTGTAATTACTGCTGGAAGCTTCCAAATTTGGCGCCTAGGTTTGAAGGAGCTTGATTTGTGTCTGAATAATTGTCTGCATAGTGGTACAGTGCTCGGTGAAGGTTTGGTAAAATTCATGTTTGCTTTGCATGCAAATAAAATATCAAATTTTGGGGCAGCAAGCTTGATATATGCAGATTATTATGATTAAAATCCACTGTTCATGTTCCGGTTGCCATCTTTATCTGAATTAATTGCAAGAATTCATTACAGGTGCTTTATAAGGAAAGGGAGCTTAAATCAATGTCCAACACATTGAATATATACTCCAAATCAAGAATTATCCGATCTGCACCGATTGTGAAGAATTTCGGCGAATAAAAAGGAAAAGATTTGTTCAGACAAAGATAGATACAGCCATGGCAAAGAGGGATGAAAAGGAAAGCACAGCAGAGTTATGCATCACTTCTAAGTTTGCAGACATTGGAGACACAGGTCTTGGTCCGGAAACTCTTTCCGAATTGATTAACAAATCCAGAGCGAAAAAGACTTCCCTCATGCGTGCAGTCAAAAGCAGTGGAATCATTCGAGCTGTAGCGTTTCCATTCAAGGCACAGTTGTCAGAGTTTGTCATGGAGTGTGCTAGGTCTTACCATCCATCATCTAGATCAATCCAAAATGCTACGGGAAAACAATAATCCGATTGGACGCACAGTTCATCAATTATTGTTTGAAGATTCCGGCACGAAAGGTGGTAACTACTATTAGCATACAGGATGCCGGCAATAGATGGGAAAAGCATAGAGTTGACTGCGTGGGCATAATGAACAATAGATACATGAAGAAGCCCAGATCTCCTTCCAAGTTCCCGAGAACTCTTCCGCGGTCTAATCTGGTACAAGAGGTGGATGATATTGCCAAATTGTTATGCAGGATAAATGGCGAAGCGAACGCTCACAACTTCCGCGTATGGATGTATGCTTTCATCAGGACCATTGAAATCAACAAAGCAGATTCAATAATCAATTGGTCGGAAATCATATTCAAAGTGATCAACGATGGATTCTTCTATGAATTCATTTGCAGGTTGGATGGCAATTTAAAGGCCAACAGGGTGAGTAAGGAAGCGTGGGAAGCTGTGTCCAGACGGCGAGTCTCTTCATTCAGTTTGCGGATTTCACAAACCTCGGGGTCACTGGCTTTTCTGGAGAACCAGTTAAGTTGCCCAGATATCCGAATGATAGATTGGTCACCATGGAGCTAAGCAGACAACTCGTAGAAATGCACGACCTTCATCGAAACCGCACATGTCTACAGGCTTCTTCCCAATCATCATGTGAGCCATTATAGCTTCCAGAGCATTCGAAAGTCGAGGAGTGGAAGCGGAGATGTTCTCTGAGTACGAGCAAGAGATCTTCCCAGCACGGCTGAACTTCGATCCATTTGGAGTGGCAAGGAAAACAATCTCCCTGGAGTACACGCATGTGCCTTCATTGGAAGATTTCTGGATGAAGTGCGAAGCGAGTACGAGGTTAGCAAGAAAATTTCAGCGAGTTATCGGCACGTGCAAGTGTTTGACTTTGGATTAGCACGGATACTGTGGATCTTAAAAATGATGGCCTGTGTTACTTAACACATACCATCGGATGGGAGGAGACAGAGCAGTACTTTAGGAGAACATATGGGGCTACCATACGATTGAAGAAAGGTCTGCACATTGTTCTAGTCAAGACTTCAAACTGGTTGCTGACAAAGGGATACTGCCTTGAAGCATTGATGAATCAAATCACGGGCAACTTCGGCACGAAAATTCCCTCAAGAGGAAGCACGGAAGAGAAAGCAACAAAAGACCTGAGAAGATTAAAGTGCACAGAAGGTCTCGTTCAAAAAAGAAGATCACTTCTACGGCTATGTTGTTAGTTCCGGCTTCTCCAACATCAAGTACTTCACCGACTGTTGCACCTTAGCAAGATACTGCCATTCCTCCGTTGAATCCGGCAACATTCATCTTCTCTCCTCAGCCACTCCATTCAGCGCCTCTTCCTAAAGAAACGTTGAAGCTGCAGATGGCCGAATTTGAAAGAGCTTTATCTTTGGATGACTCAGAGGATGGCAGCCACAACACTGTAGCGGTTTCAGATGGGGAGGAATCAGAGCGCGAGATAGTGGTACACTCAACAACTTCTCATTCTCCGAGAAGTAATTTCTCAGAATGGTTGACTTTGCAGTTGGTTCCAGAGGCTAGAGAAGAAATCAACTTGGAGGAACACGACTTGCAACTGCTCCTGAGTCTAAGCGGGAAAGACAGAAAACCTAAAGTTGCTAAGGTAACTTCAAGGTTGATCATTGAGGAATCATGACGAAGTTTCTTTGAGATATCGGTTCCGGCGAAGGAAGGAGGATGAGCTCACGGCAGAAGACATAACAGTAACCAGAGTACCCATAGGTCAAGCCACCACAGAAGGATTGAAGCAGGACACACAGACATTGATAGATGCTCTATTCCTTAGGCTTGACAAAGAAAAGGCGGAGAAAGTTGAACTTCAGAAGCAGGTATCTCAGTTGTGCGAGATCATTGCCAAAGTTGTTAAATCTTCCACTCACGGCCATTTCGACCTGAAGCAAATGAGTGATCATCTGATGCAGGAAATGGAAGATGCAAGCAACCAAGTTAAAGCTATCGATGAATGGAAAGGTCTGATCAATCGTCAAGCTTCTGTACAACTCGGAGAGGTGCCAGCCCGCCTACGAGGTTATGAAAATGCATCGATCAATCAAAGCAGCAATCGTAGTGAACAAGCACAATAGATATGAACACAGTTGCTGAGAGTAACCTGAGTACTTTGGCCGAAATAAATAAGTTGCTTAGAGAGAAGTGTTGATTGCGGAATAGATTGTACTGACGGATCAGTTGAGAAGGGGAAGCAACTTGAGTTTGCAGTATCTTTCCGTTTGGAGATCTGCATAATTATGTTGAAGAGGATGCAGGCACTTGAGAGTATGGCATCATCTTTACCAGACAATGTCATTGCTTTCACTCATGAGGAAGTGGTCGGGAACGTTACTTCATACACACGGATCATTCCTAGTAGAGTGCCTAATTCCCTGAGGGATCTCTTTTGATGGTGCAAGGGAGAATTGATGGAGCTATTAAGCCTTTCACAATGAATTCCATCAAAGAAACTGATGGCACTGCAGTCGGATATTGGGAAGTTCGAGCCTAGCTTGGAGGAGGTGGAAGCATGTATCAGGGTATTGAATGAAGGCTTGCTGCAGTTCAGGACAGAAAAGGAAGTTGTGGCTAAGACAAATGGGAAGATGTTGAATTACATGTTCGACAAGTATATTCAGTATCAGAACAAAAAGAAGATATAGATGTTACAACTGGCATGTCTTTCTTCTTTTACTTTTTCTTCTTCTATTTTCCACGTTCCCGAATGAAATTGTAAAACTTTAAAGATATTGGTTTTGAAACTATTACTTTAAGTTATGTGGAACAATTTTATTAGTTAAGTGACATGATTGTGTCACTTGAAAAGGAATTAGTGGGGGATAATTGTCGATTTTTTATCTTTACCTTTTGTTTATGTTTTAGTTCAGTTGAGTTTCCCATTTGTACTTTCCCTTCTACATTATATAAGTAGGAAAAGAACCTTCGGGTTAATGATCGAATTTCTAAGCAAAGATTCTTGTGTTCCGGACTTTGTGCTTTGAAACTCCTGATAGCTATTTGAAGCAAAGGAATACAAAGAAGCAATTTTTGAAGAACTTTGTGTCACGGTGCATTTTGTTTCTAGCTTTTTATCTCAGATCTTCTAATAAACTATGTTATTTTAGATCTAGATCTGGAGTTGCCTTTGCTTATAATTTTGTGTGTTGATATCTATTGGTTTCTTCTATGTGCATGCAATCAACTCTGTTATCTATTGATTGGGTTGCACATCTTCCCTATTTCTTCCCTGTGTGTTATTATTTCCTTCTTCTATAAATATTTCCTTTCTTAAACAATTGCTTACTTGTTGCAGAGCTATACAGTTATGGTTCATGAGCTGAATAGTTAAAGTAAAACCCCATATAGATACTAGCATATTTTTATTGACAAATCTGACACGGGAGCCTCACCGGTAAATGAGGGAGATTTATCTCATAACTGCCTAGGTTTTCAGCTATGTGAAAATCTAACCAAGCGGTGAGAAGAAAGTAAGACAAAATATTCTACTCCATTAGAGGTATGTTTATCATCCTTTGCTCATTTTACAAATTTGCACAAACTATTTTTCATTGTTTCATTGTTTTTTTAAGTTTCAAACTTCACAAACTTAGGGAAGTTTTTTTTTTTCACTTGCACAGAATTGGGTGTTGCATTTCCAATACAAAACAATGAATGAGCAACAATGAGGGTAATAAGAGTGAAGAGATTCAAATGGCAATGCAACATAGAGGTAGAACCAAAAATAGGGTTTCTTCGGGAAGTGAGAGTGTTGCGAATCGCGTGGGTTCAAATAATCCGTTTGATTGCCCTTTTCAACTCCTCAAAATCTATGCAAAGGGTTCATTCAATCCTAAAAAGCCTCTTTCACAATTTCGCAATGTAGCCATTGTGAAAAGAAAAAAAAAAATTTAGGGGGGAGTAGAGTGTGGTTGTGTCATATTTGCAACAAATAATTTAAGGGCAACTACACACAAGTTTATTCACATCTTTTGGGCATAGTTGGACAAGGGGTAAAAGGTTGTGAAAGAATAACATTAGCTGAGAAGGCCGAAGTGACTAGGTTGCACATGGAGGGTGTGGCAACAAAAAAGGGATGCCATTGAAGATTATGCTAGTACACAATTGCCTACCCAATCCGTGGATGTTGAAAGTCAAAGGGGAGAGGATTTTACCAAGGGAAAGAGAAAAGTTACTACTGTTGCGGGGATGTTCAATGTGCAATCACGGGAAGTAGCTAACTCTTTATTGCCAAACTTTTCTTTGTCAATGTTATACCATTTCATGTGTCACGTTCCCCTTTCTTCAAACAAATGCTCGGAGAGATGTAATTGTTGTTGGTTCCTCATATGTCCCTCCCGGAGAACACAAACTACAAACCAGCTCCTTGATAAAGAATATTCTAAGGTGAGTGTGGTGATGGAGGAGATGAGGCAAACTTGGATACGGGTGGATTGTTCTATCATCGTGGATGGGTGGACCGATACCACTCATCAATATCATTGTCACATGTCATGTTGACCCTTATTTTCTTAGAGCTATTGATTGTACAAGGAAGAGGAAGGATGCAACTTTCTAATTTCAAATTTTGAAAGATGCCATAGAGGAGATTGGGCCCTCTAATGTTGTACAAGTGGTGACGGATTCAGCCTGTGTATGTAAGTTAGCTGGCATGATGGTTGAGGGTGCTTACAAGCACATTTTCTGACTCCATGTTGTATTCATGTGTTGAACAATGCATTGAAAGACATTGGAAAGATAGATTGGGTGAAGACAATGGTGGCAGAGGCTAGACACATACAGATGTTCATTTGCAACCATCACACCTCACTTGCTCTATTCAGTCTTTTTCGAGGAAGGAATTCCTCAAGCCCGTGGACACTAGATATGTCAGCTATTTCATTTTGTTAGAGAGGATGCTTGAGGTGCAAGAGGCTCTACAATTAATGATGGTTAATCAAGAGTGGGGTAGATGGCCAAAGGAAAACACTTCTGAAGGAAAAGGTGTGAAACAAAAGATCCTTGACGATGATTGGTGGTCCACAGTGAGGTAAGCTATTGCTGATTTTATATATTTAAGTTTAGTTTTAAATTTTTAAATATTTTTATCCATGTTTATAACTTGTAAATTAGTTTAGTTTTTCATTCTTAATATTTTCTAAATTTTTTGTAACTTGTTTGCAGATATGTTTGCTCCATCATCTCACCTGTAGTGGGGGTCATAAGATATGCTGATACAGACTCTCCTAGTCTTGGAAAGATTTATGAGACATTTGACAGCATGTTTGGGCAAATGAAACAAGCCATTTATAACAAGTATCCTACTTTGGGATTTTCTAAGGACCATATTAGGCCCATTATGACACGGCAAAGTGGAACACAATGAACACCCCGCTTCATATGGCAGCATATGTTCTAAATCCCAAATGGTATGTAGCACGACTCGAGAGAGAGCCTCCATCTAATGATGAAGAGGTGAAAGAAGGGTTCACGAAGGCCTTTCGAAAGATGTACATTGATGAGGAGTCCACTTTATCATGCGGACCCAATGGCTATCCTTTGTCAATCTCCGTGGACCAACATTTAGAAACCGTTAGGTAAGGACAGAGATAGAGCTACATTAGCGCAAGTAGACCCTATTGGATGGTGGACATGGCATGGCAAGGATTCCCCAAACTTAAGGATTCTTGCCACTCGCCTTATTTCACAGGTTGTTAGTTCCTCTGCTGCAGAGAGGAATTGGTCCACATATGGCCTCATCCACACAGTTAGGAGGAACCAGCTTACCTCTCGATGAGCAGAGAAATTAGTAGCCGTGTATAGTGCCTTGAGACTTCAGGATCGACAGACTCCTAAGTATCGTTAGACTCCAACTGCACGTTGGGATGTTGATCCCGAAGATGCTACACAGATTGATGAGGAGGCACAGGTGGGATTGGTTGGGGTTCCATTGGATGAGGGAGCCCTCATAGTTCCAATGACTCGGACTCGGGTCTGATTTTGATGCCACTTTAGCAGATTTTGATTAGGGGCAGCAATATATTTTGATTTTGATTTTCTATGTTTCAGACATTTTGTAGCCCTTGGGCATTTCATTATAATTGAAACTTGAATCTTATGTGAAATCTCAATTCAGCTCCAGTTTTATGTATTAAAGTTCTATGATGTGTGTGATGAATGCTTTAAGTTTAAGTTTATCAATGTTATCATATGAATATTTGAAATTTCCTATATTTTTAAGGTTGAATCTTATGTGAAATCTCAATTCAACTCTAATTTTATGTATTAAGGTTCTATAATGTGTGTGATGAATGCTTTAGCAATGTTATGATATGAATATTTGAAATTTCCTATATTTTTAAATTTTCCCTTATTTTTTAATAGTTGTCCCCTAAAAAAGGCCTCCAAAAATTCGTCCCGGAAACTTGGTGGAACATAGATAAAAACCCTTCAATCCTTTAAGGATTCTCCATTGAGGATTTCCATTCGGCTTCATAAATTGATTCAATGATTCCAACAAGGGTTCTTGTGATAAAGGGTTCTTTGGGCATTTTTGGGAGTTTTCAAACCCTCTCTAAGATGGCGACTCCTCCCGGGGTGAAGTGTGTTGGCTTCTAGGGCATGGTAACTCACTTTCTATCAAGCAATTGGGTTCCTCGTATTTTTAGAGACTGATTGCACTTTCCATACTTGTATTTGGGCTTTGGAATCATTATTTCCAACCATTTTTGTGAAGTGTATTTGTTGTTGTCATTCATTTATTCCAGCTGGTCCAAAAATACAAAAAATATTTTTTCAAAGTGGGCTCTTGTCTTATAATTGTTCTAGCTCATAAAATAAAATATTTTTAAGGGTTTCTATATTTATTTCCAGTTGTTTTGTGTATGTGAGCTGCCATAAATTAATAAAAATCAATCGTTGCTAGGGTTTGAAAATTTATTTCAATTTGCAATCATTGGGCTTTTCTGCAAATTCCGTATCTTTCAAATTTCCGTCCGAAAGGGACATTACAATGGTATCAAAGCACTTGATCTTACCAGCCTGTGATTCAGAAGGAGAAGATAAAATGGCGGACATAATTTTTGATGATGTTAGGTTTGAGAGGTTTGCCCAAGGGCAAGAGAGATTGGCTAATATGATGGCACAGTTGATCCATACCATGCAACATCTAAATGGTGAAGGAAGCTCTTCAAGGGCAAACAATAAAATCCAGCCACTAAGAACCGTGAGTGATTCTTCATCTAGGTCATTTCATCCTACTTTCCTTCCAAAAGAAGAAATCATTCCGGTGAGGGAAACTCAACCCTCCATAGTGGATGACATTGCTGCCAGCTACACTAAATATAGATCCCTTCCAGTTGAGATACAAAAAGAACTACCACTTGCCAACTTCATGGGATTGAAGAAAGATCGAGTTGAAATCGGACCAAGACCTAAACCAAGACCTAAACCACGAGCTACACAAGGAGACTTGCAGCATGTCTTGAGGAAGGAAGAGGAAAAGAATTTCCAAATGGTAATGGTGGAGCAAGAAGAACAATCAAAGTTGCTTTAGACATTGTGAGGAGCAGCCCATGAAAGACCTGGAGGCACCTATCACCCCTCCAAAGATTGAGTCATTACCCTATGAGGTGGATTTTCAAGACAACTTTGGGAAGATACTTGACACAAGGAATAGTGTGAAGGAAAATATATCAAAGAATCCTACTTCAGCCCACGGAGGTGAGCATTCAAATGAATTCCCAACAATGGCAAAAGAAGGTAAACACTCGGAGGACAAACAAAGGTATGAAAAGAATGTTTCTAAAATGTGGCATGGAGCTGAAGTTTTTGATAAACATTTTCAAGGTAATACATTGAATAAGAATAGCATTCCTTGCATTCAAAAGAAATATGTTGTGAGTACTAGCTAGATCATAGAAGTTCAGCAGTTGCAGCCCATGGGACATATGTAAGGTCAAAAAAACATGTCACTCCACACAGCTACAAGGGGCTTCTCCACACAGCTACAAGGGGTCGGCCTAGGGCAGCAAAGAAAGCCATTCCAACCGAGTGAATTTTCGCCAAAAGAGCTGCCAAAAACAAGTAAGGATTCTTGTCAACATGGGAAATATTTTAAGAAGCATGTTAGGTTCAAAGACACAACTTGCAGTTGTGGGCATGTTGCTCCTTCAATTCAAGTCCAATATTGTTTTGGCATGGGGAGTCCACATGATCTTTTGAGAAACAAGGTAGATGTCACTATTGAGTTCTCCATCTCTTGTGCTTGGAAAGAAAGAAAATTTATAGAGTTTGTTGTGCATTCAAAGCTCATTGTCAAAGATGACTTCAATATTGTTAGTCACTCCTTGGAACCAAATCCTTCACTTGGAGACGAGACTATGGAGGAAGTCGCCATTGCCGGGCAGCGAGATACTTGATGTGGAAAATGGATAAGCCATATGATCTTTATGTTGATTTTCAAACACTTCCCATACAACATAGTTGGGTGCTCAATATTATAACTCAAGGGTCGCGAGGGGATAGTAGTGTCCAACATGCCATGGAGTTAAACATTGGCTGCCATTTCTCAAGGAGTGATGGAAGATCAATCTACAACCAGATTTTTGTTGCCATGCACGTAGTTTTAGTCATTGAATTGAGTGGTTTTCAGTTTATGGTTGTTGCTGAAGAATTTTCAGTCGGTATATGGTTGATTACAGCCCATATATTATTGCAATTGATGATTTTTGTGAAGAATTTACAGTATGACAGTTGTCCTATTCATTTTTGTTGTTTGCGACAGATCCAGCCTCCTAACACTTTTTATGACAGTCATAAAAGGGTTTTCAATTACATGGGAAAAGGAATTCCAGCCTACTACCACAGTTGGGGTATTTGCAGCTGTTACAGGGTGGTTTCCAGCCACTAAAATTCTATTTGTGAGTGAGAAAAGGCACGGCTACGGCTACAGCCATGCTTGGGGCAGCAAGGATGGACCTTTGGAAGTCCATCATGGGAAGGAAAGATATGAGGGAAAGGCAAGCAATAGAAGAGAGTTGAACAACATGCCTATGAGGCATGATGAAGTGGTTGAAGGAGTGATGTTGGGAACCCTTGACTTCATTAATATGTTTGTTCTATGTGCGGGTCCAGAAATGGAGATGATAGAAAATAAGGTACATAAGTGTGGTTCAGTCCAGCATTCTCATATGTATAAGAAGCAAAGTAAAGAAGTGAGCCTAATGAGTGGCATACATATGCGGAGAACAAGGGATGATGATATCCTCCGACCCAAAAACAGAAGGGACACAATTGGGACAGCCATGCACCAAATTTCCAATCTCAATGCTGTTGTCATAAGCATTATCAGCCCCTATGGCACTTCTATTTCATTAACGCACTTACTCCCAATAGCATTTTCAGCTCCTACATGGCTCACACCCTTGATTGGGGCAAAAGGATGTCAATTTTGCTGTTATTATGACATTTTCAAAGTGTTGGAACCGCTGTTATCAGTCATGTACAGTTGTATGTTGGCACACTTTAGGGGAGCTTTTCGGATGGAAGAAGTTTGGGAAGGGGTTTAGCTGAAGCAAATCATCATGGCAGCCACTTTGGCATCATGGCAGCACCTTGCACATGTGGGAACAGCCCATATAAGTGTTGGTGAAGACACTCTTATGAGTCAAGGAATGCATAGTTTTCACATGACGAAGGAGAGTGCAAGGTTCCTGGCAGTTGACAAGCATGACAAGGGGCAGTTGACAAGCATGACAAGGAGCAGTTGAGTTTATTATCAACCCAAGCAAATGATGAACAGTTGCTTTCCCTATCAATGGGGACAGCAAGAGATGAGGAAGGTAAGATTTCCCTTGAGGTAGTAGTAGAGCCTTTGAGTGATCATTTGGAGGCCCAAAGGTATGTTGAGCTTGTTGGCATGATATTGGTGATGAAAAGAAGGGTGGAAGAGGTTAAAGTTTTTCCACACTCTGAAGAATTCCGGAGGTTGATTTGGGACCCTAGTGTTTGCAGGTAGGTACAAGGAGTTGAAGAATGGAGCTTGCATTTGCTTGAGGGAAAGCAAATTTGGGAGGGGAGAATAGTAATGTCCCCTTTTCTAAAATAAAATAATTAATAATGTTTTAAGTTGGGCCTGGTCATTTCCAAATCTTGAGTAACTTAATAATATCATTAAAATAAAAGGTATTTTTAAATACTTAAAGTATTTAGCCTATTCATTATTATATGTCGGCTAAAGGGATGAAAAGGAAGGGACTTTATGGAATAAAGTGAAAACATAAAAAGGAGAAAAGTATTAAAAGATTAATTTATTTTAAATGCTAAAGTGGCCGACCCAAGGTGAAGAAAGAAACTGGAGGGAAAAGACAATAATTAAATCAAATTAATTCTCCAAGTGGGGTGACCCCTTTTGGAGATTGTTCTAGAGGTTTGTGCCATCATTTGTGTATAAAAGGAGGTCGCTTGGCTTGTTTGAGGATCATCTATTCCTTATCATAATTTTCATGAGGTTTTTGGGTTGCCACTCATTCCTTTCCACTTGAGGACGGAAACCCTCTTGTGGGGCTGCAAGTGAGGACGAAAACCCTCCTTGTTCCCTAATTGAAGGACGAAAACCCTTCAATCCTTGAGGATTCTCCATTCAAGGGTTTCCATTGGGCTTCAATAAATTGATTCAGTGATTTCAGCAAGGGTTCTTGTGATAAAGGGCTGCTAGGGCATTTTTGGGAGTTTTCAGACCCTCTCCTAGGGTGGTGACCCCTCTTGGGGTGAAGTTTGTTGGCTTCTAGGGCACGACAACTCACTTTCTATCGGTAATTGGGTTCCTCATATTTTTAGAGGCTGATTGCACTTTCCGGACTTGTATTTGGGCTTTGGAATCATTATTTCCAGCCATATTTGTGAAGTGTATTTGCTGTTGTCATTCATTTATTCCAGCTGGTCCAAAAATACAAAAATATATTTTTCCGGTGGGCTCTTGTCTTATAATTGTTCCAGCTCATGAATAAAATATTTTGAAGGGTTTCTATATTTATTTCCAGTTGTTTTGTGTATGAGAGATGCCATAAATTAATAAAAATCAGTCGCCGTTAGGGTTTGAAAAAATATTTCAGTTGTTTTCTGTGAATTTTGTATCTTTCAGATTTGAGCCCAAAAGGGACATTACAAAAACCTTGAGGATTTCGGATTGAGGATCCAATTGTTTTCTAACCATTACGAGGAAGCAAAGAAGCATCAAAACATTTTGAAATGTGACCAAAACCTGCTTGCTTATTGCTCCAAGAGAACTGGCAAACCCTATGTTCAACATCCCAAAGAAGGGCATTGCTTACGAAACTATGGAATTCCTTTCAATATTGAGACTCATATGAAGATTCCTCTCTTCTAATTAGTTGATAGGATGCAATTGAAATCCCCTCCTAGTGCAACCTTCTCAAAATGAAACGTAATAAATGAAAGTTCCCATTTGTAAAAATGCCGAAGGAAGCTCGAAGGATCATAAAAGATATGATTGGCTATAAATGGATAACAAGGCAAGTGGGCATGGTATAATGTTTAAGTCGACATTTTTAAGGAATGTAAGATTTTGAAAATGAAAATTTTGAAAGTGTGGAATATTTAAAAGTAAACTTTAACATTTCTAGCTATAAATACAGAACCTTAAATACATAAAAATTCATATTTTCATCTAAAAATGAGGAACTTTTAGATCTTACAACTCTAAAAATGTTTTAGTTGACATCTTAAAGAATGTAAGAATTTCAAAATGCAAAATTTGAAAGCGTGGAATGTTAAAAATGTATACTTTTATCAAGTAAAAATTCACAACCTTAAAAAAATAAACATCCAACATAGAGAAACCATTGTGAGACCCAAGGGTGTCACTAAAAGATAAGGACACATTTGTAGAGAGGAGCCATTGATGAGTTTCATGGTGATGTATGCTGCAGCAAAAATTTAATGCAGCTTACGAACCTAAGGAATTCCTTACAATATTGAGACTCATATGGGTATCCCCCTATTCTCATTAGTTGAAAACTTGAAATAATGCGATCAAAATCCCCTCCTAGGATGACCTTCTTGAAATGGACAGTAATGAATGAAAGTTTTCATTTGTAAAAAAATGCCTTAAGGAATTTGTTAAGGATCGTATATGATATGATGGGCTATAAAAGGCTAACAAGGCAAGTAGGCATGGTATGATCAATGTCATCCAACATAGAGAAGCCATTCTGAGAGCATAGGATGCCACTAAAACATTATCACACATTTGTAAAGAGGAGTCATTGCTGAGTTTCATGGTGATGTAAGCTGGGAGGGAAATTTATTGCAGCCCAGCACTCAAGGAGAAAACAAAAATGCCACTGCAAAGTTGGAAATTGTTCAATTGATTGGCATATGCATTTTTAGTAATACTTATTACCTGATATATGCTATGCAAAGGACTAGTTCACTAGCTTTATAATTGACTTCAGATGCAATCAATTCTTATATTAATGGCTAGATTTCTCTGATGGAGTGGTTAAGTAAAATGAGGACAAAGAAAACTTATGACTATATTTTCAGAATGTTTTCCTCTAACAATGTTGCCCCCTAGTGGCCCAAGTAGTCAGGCATACCATCTTAATCACCGGATCACAAGCCAAACCACCAGGGCACCTACTGCCAATGGGGACACAAAATCTAGTAAATGAGAAAATATGGATATCTGATTCACATCTAGCAGAATGATGCTGTCTTTGACTCACAAAGGAAGCCTTCTAGAGTGTTTCTACTGTGTTATCCAAATTTGTGAACAAATGGTTATTTACACACAAAGGTAGATGTCTACCATAAATCCTGCAAGTGCTTTCATGTTTTAATAATGCAAAATGTAAACTATGATTGTGAAGTGTGTGAATATAGCTTTAACTTAATCAGCTTGTTCCTGTTTATTTTGAATTGTTGAATTTTGTGATATCTCAATCTTAACCACACAAATCACTGTCAAGATGTAATATGTTCACAAGCAAGATCCTATATCACTGGTAATAACAGTCACAAAAACAAATAATGTAAGTAATCTTATAAATAGTAAAATCAAATCTTTGGCAGCTATTTAAGTCAGCTTACACGATGATAGAAGTAGTTGTACACACGTAGTAGGTGGTGCTTGTCAGCAGGATCGTGCTTGTTTACAAACTTTAAAAGTTTGATTTCATCAAGACTTTGATCAAAATATTCCTTATTATTTTTTATGATTTTCAAACAGATATCCATCCCTGTGAGCAAATCATGAACTTGTACAACATTGCTGAATACTGCAGAGCCAAGATTCTGAATTACATGGTAGCGCCCTGCAATCACAGTGTTTGGAACAGCATGATAGTCTTTAACTTCCTCATATCCCGTTCTGCAAAAGAAAAAAAGAAAAAACTTAAAGGTTGAACCTCAAAGTAATTTCTAGAAATTTATCAATGACAAACTTAAATTATCCATGGTACTAACATCCATTTAAAGGGTATGACATCATCAAAAATACTTTTTGCAATCAGCCTCCACAAGTATAGTATTCATCAAGACAGCAAATTGCACAATTTATGAGAATTGACAGTTTTCCAGTAGCAGAAATATTTTTACTATGGATGTATAAGTATGATGATGTATATGCATGTAACAATTTCGTATTAAATAATTTTCCACTAGCAGAAATATTTTTAATATAGATTTATAAGTATGATGATGTATATGCATGTAGCGATTTTGTAATAAATACCTGTTTCTTCTATGTACAATCTGGAGATCAAATGTTTCAAACTGATCTTGCTGTGCCTTTACCTGTTGAATAAGTTGTACTAAGGATGCAGCTTCTTCATCCTCTACCTTTTCTATATCTCCATCTCCCATAAGATCATTCAACTTCTCTCCCTTCATTCTTTTTATCCCCATTCTTTCCATGTTTTCATATTTGAAGTTTGTGGACGTGATAGAGTGCATTGTATGCAACTCAGTGACTAGATTTCTGTCTCTCTCACTCGAAATAGGAGAAGATTCATTGCTCTTCCTTCTTGATGCAATCAGAATGTCATCTCTCTCACCCCAAATAGGCGAAGATGCATTGCTCTTCCTTCTCGATGCAATCAGAATGTTATTAGGACCAATCATATTGTCACTAGAATATTTTTTCCCATTGAAAACTACCATACTCCTGTTTTCAGGTTCTGCCTTTAATTCTTTATAACCCGTGGCAGAAGGAGGTGGAAACGAGAAACCTCCAAAATCAAAATAACTATTGGAAGCATCTTGACCTTCCAAGCCATTGGGATTGAGAGCATCTTTAATGAAGCGTTGCTCTGGATCACTCTCTCTGATTGACTGTCAACCTGATGGTCTTCCTCTTCCTGCCTTTTCTTGACTTCTTGAGATCTGTCAATACTGTTGTTAGAGCTGCTGCTCCTGTCATATTTAACCGGTTTATATTCATACAGACTTAATCCCTCAGTGATCCCCGCAATGCAATTCCTCCTCACATTAGTGCCACTGTCTCCTTCGCCACAACTCGCAACACCAGTAGATCTCCCCAATTCATGATGATCAACAAAGTAAAAGTTACTAGTCTTCAATCGCTGAATGTTATCCTTGTGACTGAAAGTTTCAACTCCATTTCTCTGTTGTGCAACATCTTGCCACTCAGGGCCAAATCGTACTGAATTTGTTTCCTCATTACCAATCAACTTGCCATTATAGCTATTAGTCATAGGCAAGCCTGAAGGATTTTCTGATTGAGCTTTTAGTTCATTATTTGATGGAAAATATCGCTCCCCTGAGAACCATAAGTTTTCTCCAAAGGATTGGTTATCATTCTCGTTTTCTCCAAAGGATTGGTTATCATTCTCGTTTTCCCATTATTTCTGTCTTCTTGATTGGTTCTCTTCCCATGCCTATAACTCCACTGTTCATTTTCAGTGGGATGATATATCTCATGGGTGAAAAGCGGAGCATCATTTTCTATAGTCTGCCTAATGTAACCAAGATCATTGTCATTATCATATATACCAGAATTCCATTGTGCTGTCAGATAGTCATTAGCCACTTGCCTGCTTCTTACACTCAGCTTCTTCCCTAGACATCACATTTTAAATAATTAGAATAAATGAAAAGAAAATGGCATGAAGAGATCACCAAAATTACTTACTTTATGCAAAATAGAGAAAATGAACTGCATAAGAGAACACAGCATACATGAACTTTTAGAAAAAAGAATTCACAGTTTTAGAAATATACCTCATTATATTTTTTTCAATAATGATGTTATGAAACATTCATAAATCACTGAAAGTTTGAAAGGACTGTGGGCTTCAGCAGCAACTTCCATCAGAGAACTGTAAGCTTAGAGTTCTCAGATGGAAGGTGCTGGTCAAGGGACTTCCAAGCAAGCACAGTGTTACACCCATAAAGCCTTGAGACTGGAACCCAATAAAATACTGTAAGAAAAAAATCAATTAAAGTTTTACCATTTTAAGTACATTCTGAGAGTTTTCCAGCAATATCTACCATAGCTAGTAGTTGGCAAAATGACGCATTTAAATGGCAAATAAATCTCATATTTTCTAAGCAGACATTAACTGACCTATCATCGTCGATTCATTTATGACATGTGCTTACACTGAGTCAAAATGACTGTTTTGTAAAATTATTTACAATTTAGCACATCGTAGTGTTGCACCAGACCTACCCTAAAACTTTTGGGGATTTGAGTCCTGGACAAATGAAAAATTCTGATGTCAGCCCTATGTACTGATGATGCCGGCAGAATTTAGAAGACATTTACTGCAATTAACCTCTCTCTTGTATGATCTCTCTCCCTGGCTGTGTTAAGCTGCAAAGTTGAAGATGGGGGATTTCTTTGAGGAGTTTGCATTTTCGATCTGTCACATTGGCAATGACATCAGGATACAGAGCGGTGACATCTTGTTGTGTATTAATGTGTCTTCTCTAGTACATAAGGAATCAAGGTAAGACTTTACACTACTATAAAACACTCATTTGATGTTGTTTCAGAACTACTTAACTAAATGAGGTCATAAATGTATTTAAAATTGAGTGTTATGGAAGTACGTGTAAACTCAAACAGATTGCTTGAAGAGGGAATGATAGTTATTCCCTTGCAATTTTAGAAATCCCATTGGAAGTTGGAGTTGGTAATTATATATAAACTATTCAACTATAACTTTTTGGGAAAAAGAAGCTTGACCAGGACTTTCTAAAACTTTTAGAATTTTTACATGCAAAAATCATTCATATTCTTTTCCTGCTTGCTTGGACAACATTGTTGTATTTCTTGTACATGTAGTGGATAATATGGCTAATCAACTTAGCTTTGCTGCTTGGTAAATTTTATTTATTGGCTTGTATCGACCAATGTTTTTATTATTCCTGAACTTCTAGACTTTCTGTAATTAAAATCCTTCATGTTCTTCGGCTACTTGCTGTTGGAACATTCTTGTATTTTGTACTGAAAGTGGTTAATATGGCCATCCGACATAGCTCTGTTGCTTGGTCAAGCTTTATTTATTGGCATTTATGGACCAATATCTGGAATTAAAAAAATCACAGAAGTAAATTCATGTTGCAGCAATTTGCAAGCTCTGCTGCATTGCTGCTAGAATTTTTCTTTTCAAGCATTAGAATATTTTCTTTTAATTTGGGCATCATTTAGCATTCATTACTTTGTCTTGAGTGATTGAAAAATTAAAATTTCAGCCTTAAATTTCTCTGTTTCTTGGTTATTTTAGCTTTGATTGTATGGTTAAGACACTTCTAGTTTTATATCAAATTTAAAGAAACTTAACAACACCTGCAGAAACATCTATCACCATCTGTGTAACTAACTACAGCATCTGAAGGATGTTTAATGCCACCAACTGCTGCAATTGGTTGGAAGAATGAGGCAATCAATCTGAAAATCCTTGAGTTCCACTATAAAGTGACCACTTCATGGATTTAAAGGTCCAAACACCTCTGATCAAGATAGCAATAGAAGGTAGTAAGCAGTTCTTGTAAATATCTTTACAAGCCATAATATCTCCCTCGAATTTTATAGAAGATGGGACATGTAAAATTAAAGTATTCCACATGAGAGTACAAAGGCAACAAATCCTATCCCCTTTGGGAATGTGGTGGTTAGTCTCAATCTACAAATAGTGAGAGCAAACTTTCACTGCCTGAGTGAAATTTTGGGTACATCGGTCCAGTGTCGTTGATTATAGTGAGGACGGATGATGATGCCATCATCAATCTGAAGTGCGTGCCCAGTATAGAAAGCCATCCTAGGGTGGAGTGGTTGTGGGGAGAGATCCAAGTTACCTAAATATATTTCTGATTGATGTGCTTTCTGACAAATTCATTACACGCCCCCTTCTTGAGAACAAGTGGAGGAAGGGAATTCAAAGGGTACCTAAAGAGAGGGATGTTAACAGCATTCTTCATCAGATCGTAATATAAGTCTCTTTGACTGTGGAAGCTAATGCAGTATATCACGGATTGACAGAAGTCGCACAACAAAGGAATAAGGTTTCGCAGGTTGAATGAAGACAGTTATGTACAATAGATGCAAGCAATGGTCATGAATTGTTGTAACAGATCTAATTTGTACAAATACATGAGAGGATCAAGTAGATTGGTATGTAGGGTGTGTGTGGAAGAGCATGTGAGTGTGTGTAGAGTGTGTATGTAGTGAATAGATCAAGATGTGGAAAAGAGGTATGTATGTATGAGAATGTGTACAAGGCAGAATAGGAATAGAGTGTTGATATTCAATTGTATTGTAATCTGAACATTATAATTGTTTGTTGAGATACATATAAAAAGCAGAGTTAGAGAAGGGAAATTTGTGTGTGTGTTAATTAACTACGCCGATAGGCATTCCTACAATGGCATCCAAGGGGGCTAGAACGTTGTAACGAGTGAGTGTGTTCATTTTTAATGGCTGACATAGCAAAAAAATAGAGATAGAACCAACTAAATGTATAAAAATAATTGAACATATAAATATAAATAACAAATGCACTCAAATAAATACAAACAAAAAAGAAAAAGAAAGGAAAAAGCAAAAAGGTCAAGAGGAAAAAATGCGGAAAAAATAAGAAGCACTAATGAAATAAGAACTAAGAACAAAACCCCTTTTTAAAATTTCTCATAGATTAATCAAATAGATATTTGAATATTATGCCAAGAGATGTTTTTCTTTATCATATTCAATAGCATAGAAATAATAAGAGATAAGAACAAAAATCTAAAAAAATTAGTTTCTCATTACCATGAAATAAAAAACCTAAATCTTTTAAATTAAATGAACAGGTTAATTATATTGGATTTCAATAATAAGAATGTTTAAATTTTGTTAATTACAATGTATATAAAATGTAAAGATAGATTTTAAGTTACAAGAAAAAAGATAAACATAGGTAATGAAATTATTAATAATCGTGATATATTAAAAATATAAGATGAGATCTTTGAGATTGATATCACTCGGCATTTTTCAGATAGATGCATTTAAGATGTCTGTACTGGTTTCCTTATTTTTGTGATATGTTAGATATGCTGAATTTGTAGACCCATTTCAAATTTTTGTTTGTAATTGTGTTGAGTGCTTCTGTGTAATCAATTTGTGTCCACCTTTGTATACATCAGTTCTATCTGGACAAACGAAATTATTTAATTAACAAAAGTATCTAGTTTATGCCAACATTTGGTGTCCGAGCCCAAGTCTGGGTAATTGATGTCCAAGGGCGGATACCTATTATTGTTTTGGAAACCTACAATCACTGAAATAGTAAACTGGTGGGAAGATTAATTGAAAACCTTTTTTACAACGAGAGGTTAAAAGACAAGACACTCTTATAGGTGCGTCGCAGATGATTTCTTTAAAGCGAAGGACGGAGATTTCTAGTCATCTTTTCCTCACTTATTGGCCTTGGATTTTAAGGATCACTAAAGCAACTGAGTTGTCAAGATTCTGATTACAAAAACCGATTCAGTGGATTAAGGAGAAACTGAAAATACTTGAGGGACTTGACGAGCCTTGAACCTACATTGTGGATCACTAGTTCGAAACAACATTTGCCTCTTTTATCATCGCTTGGGCAATCCAAGGTTGGACGAGCTTCAACACAAAGAAGGCTAAATTTCTCACAGATAAGAGAGGACAATTTGTGGACAGGATCTCGATCTTGATTAAAAAAATTGATTGAAGGGATTGGTAAGAGGCGGTAGCCAGTTTATCTATGGGATGACAGGCAGAAAGAGGGGAGATCCAAAGAGATGTGACGTTTGAAGAAGATTAACAGTTGGGGAAAGATAAAAGGGAAGGAAGAAATGAGGGAAAATAAACAAAAATTAGAGGAATTTGAAGGATTAGTGTCAAGTGTGTAATTAGAAGAGAAGAAAGGAGAGAGAAGAGAAATTAGTTAGAAGAAAGAAAAGAACAAGTTTGTAGTATACCATGGGACGCGGAACGAAGGAAAATAGAGTAAAAAGACGAAAAATAAAATTGTAGTATACTGCAGGCCATGGATAGAAGGAAAGTTAGAAAAGCAGAAAAAACAATGGAGAAGATGGGAATTAATGAAGAAAGAACTAATTTGATGGAGGGGAGCGAGAGAAGTTGAAAGAAAGAATGAAAAAATAGAGTGTAAAGAGGGCAGAAAGAATGAGATTACTAGGCCTAAAAAGAGAGAAAACTGGGGGTCGACAAGCTGCATTCTCGCAGACCTGGAAGTAGGAGAATCACGGAATCCTAAGCAATCTAAATCAACTACTATACACTCAAATGATACTTGGCAGCTGGATCTAACCTCTCTCCCAGATATAGGTGGGGTTATCCAGATTTAGGAAACATGGTGATAGATAGATGGACACAAGAAGCAATTTCAGCTCACAGGAGTCTGATTAGTAGGATGTATGGGATATTAGATAGAATACATGAGATTACAATGGGCACACTGCAAACCTTGGGAACGGAAGGTGAAGGGGACCAGTTGTCCTTAGATAAACTTAGTATAACAGAGAAAGGAGAGGTTGATGAAGAGAAGAAAGTAGAAGAGAGAAGAGGAAGCAACGAGGAAAGAGGAGAAAGTAGAGTTAGAGAGGTAGAGGATTTAGAAAAGTCAGTAGAGACGGTAGTGGCCCTTGAGGCGAAGAGGACACAATATGAAATAACATGAGAGGAAAGTAGGGGATGAGAGAGATTGGATAGAATAGTGGAAGAACTTGAAAATGAAAAGAAAAGAGGATGTGAGTTAAGAAGAGAAGTAGAGGATGAAGAAGAGATGTATTATGCAGGGTAAAAATAAATTAAGACACAGGATAGGAAATTGTAAATGTGACTTTTAAACAATCTAGGCTTACAACCACAACAGGAACATTAATAGAAGAATCACAAAATTCCAAGACAAACTATATTCATCCACCATGGTAGTTCCAAATAGTATATATGTAGTATTTAAAGTAGATAAAGACAAAACCTTGGTCCGTCACACACCACCAGCATAAACAATCACACAAAACCCCTTCCTTAGAGTTAGAGGTTTAGCAGTTTTCTTATAGTTTTTGTATGTTAGATAGTAGAAAGATTCTAATGACACCAAAGATGTTTGTATTTATCCCTTCTTAGAAAAAAAAATATTTGTAAACCTTATGACACCTGAGATGCTTTGTAACTCCTTATGACACATAAGATAGTAACTTTCTTGGAAACTACTGCAATAAGATCCTTTGAAAGTCTTGTGGCATTTTCATGACATCTAAATGTCCTTCTATGTTTTAATACATAAATTATTTTAATACATATAAACAATAAACTATTAAATGCTTGCCTTAAATTTAACCTAGTATCACCCTGAAAGTAACCATGAATTGTGTCCAGCGTATGACAACAAGAAAATCTAAAGCCAATAAAATTTAGTTTTTCTTTGCTCATAAAATCAGAAAATTGAAAAGAACGGCATCTTCTACATCTGGACATAGGCTAGAGCTCATATAAGTTCAATCAAGTCAGACTTTGAAGGTACATGAACAGCTAAATTATGAAAATAAATTATAGAGGAAATTGCAAATTTACCTAGTATCATCGTCTTAGCTTTCCAACATTTCTTTCAGCAGAGAATTGAGATTACAAACAAGAAAAAGAATCAAAATGTGCTTCAGCCTTGTATTCAGTAAGGCAAGTATGGAATTCCATGCATTGTGGTTATGTGCGTATTGCAAGGTTTGACGATGGGCTTAGCTTTGATTTTTGCACTCTATTAGTGCTCATAATACCAAGGTAGAAGTCTAAGACTCCAAACCACTTAGCAATCTGAAATCCTCCCACTTTGCTCAGTTTTGGAAGAAACTTGAACTTTACATTAGGTGTCTATTTAAAGTTTCCATTAAATTATGATAAGATGGATCTGTTTCATTATTTTCTACTATGGTAGTTGTGGTTGATGTTTGTACAGAAGGCAATCCCTTTTGAGCTCATAAACATATATTATTGATGGAATTCATGGGTTATAATGGATATAACCTCCACATAGTGTGGACATCTATGCACAGCCTAGAAACCTCATCAGAGAAATGACTGACTTGCAATTTATCTATCGAACACAAATCCATTCTGGGTGTTTAAAACATTGAACAATCATATGATTGAAAGCAGCCTATTTCCAGATATTGTTATTGACAAAAAGGCATTTTCAATATCTTCTAATACACACTGCATTTGGGGGTGAAAAATAAATAGTATCGCACTTGGATACAAAAAAGCAGTGTTGTTCCAACTTTGCAAACATTTCCTAATCCTACTAAGCTATGGGATCTTTCACCAACTATTTCTATTTTTTCATCTTCTTACACAACATATTGTTTAAGCATTTTTTGAGCAAAGAGCTCATGAAAAGTAATATAAAACTACAAATGTGACAGTAATTTGGCTAACATATATAAGTGAGTTTCGCAATCAAAACCTGTGAATCATAGATGTGTTGGGAACATTAAGGTACATTAACAAATATTAAAATGCCAAGAATCCGAAAAAAGGGGACAAATAATTCATTTTTATGAAAGTCAAACCTGACTTTCTTATTTTTTGTTCAGCAGGTATGTGAAAATATGATCCTAATAAAACTCAAATTTTCATATCAGCACTTTTGATTCCAGACCCTATTGAATCCATCCTCCTTACCCCGTTAAAAAATATCTTTGGAGCGTTATAGCTATAATCTACAACTTAAAACGTTTTAGAAGAAAACCTTGGACATAATCCATTAGAAGTTCCCGTGTTACCTAGCAGCTCAGAACTTTCCACTTTCTTTTGTTGTGGACTGACTTGATAGTTTAACATCCATGTAGATACGCCTTCCCTGCCAAGTCCTCCATTGGTACTTGTCAAATCTTTTCTTTCCCCTTGTCCAATTTCTTCATTGCCCGTCTTAACTACTTCTCCAAGTGCCAGACTTTGCAGAAGTTGTTCATTATTAACAAATACCTCATGAAGAGAAAAGGGATACGCTGTCTTAAGAGGACCTTCTTTCTGAGAACCAAAATTACTCTGCCTATGCTCTGCAGTTCTATATCCTGGTTTTTCTCCAAAATGCTCTTGAATATATGCAACTTTTTCTTCATTCTCATGTGCCAATACAGATTCTCGAACAAACGCCTCTCTTCCTTGATCAAACTTAGCATCAAGTATAGCGGTTGCAATTTGAGGCCCTAAAGTTTGCTTGTCATATTTGAAGATGTTGTTCTCCTTCCCGTCCAATCTCAAGTTCTGATCCCCTTCCTTTGAGGCATAGATGTCATCAACTACCTGTGACATTGCTTCTATTTGATCCCTCAAAGCTTTTGAGCTGCTTTTTGGTGAATATTGTACCTCTGGCATATCCTGCCGAAGGATTTCTCCATCTCGAGTCTCATAAAAGTTGTCCTTTGCTTCAATCATGGTATCGCTTGATCCCTTTACAATTCTTGTTTTCTCGCTAGAAATACCAATCAAACCCCATTTTGGGTCCCCTGAAGGACTCTGACCGATCCAATTTCCAAACTGCACATGACCATTCTGAAACATGAGCATCTCTTCACTGGCTCTAGCCAAATCTTGTAATTTTCTTTGTTCGGAAGTGGTTTTATATTGTCCCAGTGCTCCATTCGCATAGCCATTCACTGAGACAGATAATTGGTTATTTCCATACAAGGCTCGCTCACTGTTTGCATCTCTGCATTCCTCGTAAGGTCCATGTTTAGATGAATAGCATTCCAGCTCCTTGGCTTTAAGTTCTGAATCTGTCTTTTTGTTTGGCAAAGCCTTGGAAGACAAGGGAGGAGATCTTAATTTCTCCATATCAGAATCAGATTCATCTTTCATGGTCCCCACCATTCCTTTCTCAGAGATCACGCATGCAGTTAAGTTATTTGGTTTATAACTTTTACCATACATATGTGCAGCATCTCTCAACTCAATTCTCTGCTCTCTGCTGTAGGTTTCATTGTGTCCCCCTCCATATCCTTGTGTAGACAGCCTAGCTGAATCCTTGAGAGAACCCCAGCCATTTGTACTCTTTCGGTCAAGCAACTCAGATCGCAATGCAGCTTCTGCATCTGTAAAATGGTTTCTTTGCAAAAATTCCAATATATCCTGGGCAGAGTCCACCATTGTTAAAGTCCAATGGCCTTTAAAAGTCAATTCTACAGAAGGATCACAAACAAAGGCACTGAACACATATTTGCAGAGCTTCCAATTTCAATCTGCCAAAAAAATTGCACAGGTAGATTGGTCAAGATTATATCTGCCCAAAAAATTCCAAAACACAACTGCTTGCTGTCATATTTTCTTTACAGAATTCAATTTCTGAAAGATGAGAAAGTAACACAGTAAAATGCACTATCTAAGAAGCTAAACAACTATACATTTCAAGATGTGATCTCAAAGGGTTTAACAGACAGCGACGCTCCAAACCAGAAAAGAAATGACCAAGGGGAAAATTTAGGGGTTATCATTTGCCAATTAGCTATTTTGATCAAAAAAAAATTAAATCGCCATTTTTAAATGAAAAGTAGTCATACATTTTATAAAACAATACTTGTTTTTAAGAACTTGCCAATATTTTCTATAAAACAAATAAAATCCTAAATTCTAAGGAAATGAACAAAAAACCTATTTTATATTATTATCAAACTTCTAAAATGGCTAAAAAAATCTCAACTTCTAAACATCGCTGGCTCCATGAACTTTTCCCTACCCTGCAAACTATATGCTGATACGAATCTAAACAATTCATACTAATCCTTTCAAAACTCAATTTCATTTTAGAGCTACCAGAAAGAGCTTGTTTCTCGGCCAGAACAAGTACTATTAAACCATGCTCTGAACAAAAGTTACCAAATACGGTGATTTTGGAATATTTCACCATGTTTAAATGATATTTTTAAGACATCCCAAAAAAAAAAAAGTCAATACATCAGCTCATTTATTAAAAACTATAATATGTAATTTATGTAATTCAAGCATATTAGTAGGCATGTTTAATTAGATTTTGCATTGTTTTCATACTAGTTAAGCATTCCTTTTAGCTTCTATCTTAATGTTACATTCCTAGACTTAGAATCCTTAGCTATTAGGTGGCAATGGTGTTAGCCTTCCTTGATTAGCTTTGTTATTTGCTTTGTAAAAGTTTAGGGTGCTTTCACTATGCAAATGTCAAATAATATTAACTGTAATTTTACATGCAATTTTGTTATTGTTGATCTTAACCTAAATGTAATTCGTTCTATACAGCCCCAGCTTTGCAAATAATGAAGGTCCATAGAAGAGTTTTTGTATTGTTTTTAGGTTCTTTATGAAGCTTTTGTGTTTATGATGCAGCAAATCAGAAAATTATCTGTCGAATGCACCATTTTATTCAAAAAGAGGGTAACTACAACACCCTCTAACTCGGAATTTCCTTCTGTTAGTTTTACAGTATTGTTTCCATATTTTATTGTTTTTATCGGTGGACTGACTTTTTTCCATATTTGAGGTCCACCATATTATATGTTCTCTACCAAAGTTGCTACCTTACTCCAAACAACACTTCACCTAAATTCTCAGCCCAAAAAAATTATTTATACAAAAGACATTTGAGTTAGGGGAGCTAGTAATCCAAGTCAGTATAAAAGGAGCATCCTTCTTAAACAAGCATTTAGATCCACTAAACTTTGTGCAGTTAAGGCAGCAGGTATAATCTGCAGTTCCAAAGACAGTTAGGTCTCATTGACGTAATTAAAATCGTATCATTTGCAATTAACTGTTCCATACAGCTCAGAGTTCAAATGTTCAACGATGACTGACAACTGTGGTTTCACCACCAGTGGTCTATATGTCCTATCAGAGGGTTACTTGAAATCCTTAGCATAATATTTTTGCTACCAAAGAAGCTCGAAATTAGGTTTCTAAAGGTTTAGTACTTGAGAGAATTTGATGGTGTATACACATACAAACTTCAAACGCAAAAAAAGAAGAATTGACGTTAAGACGAGAATAGCTGTACAGTTTAAAACTTCAAAAGCAAAAGCAACCTCCACCTCCTATACAATAATTCCTACCAAAGAAGAACTTACATCAACACTAGCATAGCCGTACACTTTAAAAATTCAAAAGCAAACCTAGCATATAAAAGCTTACATAAGAACAGAAGAAGAAAAGAATTGCTTGAAAGGGTTTAAAGTAAATAAAATTGACTAAAACAGATGGCTTATTATAGAATTGATAACTTATTATAGAATTTGTAAGCAAATAAGGAGCCGATTACGAGAAAACATACAGCTAGTACCAAACAAAAAAACAGAATTAAAACATTATCATAACCAACAAAAACAAATTATCATAACCAAAAAAAAACAAATTTTAAACAGAATTGTCAATTACCTCAAATTTGCAGCTGATTTCGGGGATTTCTGTAACTGAATTGGCTGAAGTTGAAAGGACAACCGCAATTGTAGGTTGATAGATTAAGACAGCGTGTTTATTTTGAAATAGAACCTAGAGGGCGTAACCTCGAATTGTAAGATCGTTGAAAATAGGAGCGATATTCCCGCGGGTCCAACTGGCCGTAAAATTGATTTTCCGTCGTCAAATTTTTTGACAATTTGGTTCTACTGACTGTACAACTTTGCTCCCCAAATCAAGCAAAGGTGAGAAAAATTACTGTAATACTAAAGAGCCATAGAAACACATCTTCTAACCAGTTAGATAAACTTTTATAAGTGTTAAGAGCCATGTGATCTCCATACATGCTGTGCAGTCTTGTAAATAGTGTTGAATGGGGCATAGATGAATTGGAGGACGTCATAGGATTCGACCTCGCGACCTCTGGTTGGCAGGTAGGAAGAAAAAACTAGAACGATAAATTAAGGGTTTTATTGAGGGAACCACATTTGAAAAAGACTCGCCGGCGGGCGGCGTGTGAACATGGAATACGTCGACGAATAGAATTTTTTTGTTTTAAATGAAGGGGCAATAATTTGAAGAAAAGACCGTGTCAAAGATTTTTTGAGCGTTTGAATTAAGTGTGGTACCTACTTATGATTTAATTTTCGATATTCAATATGCTAAATATTCGATATTCAATATTCTAATAAGTTATTATTATATTCGATATTCAATATTCTAACAAGTTATTATTATATTCAACTATTTTAATTATTGGGTAACCAAGATACGATCTGTTTTTTTGCGAAATCTTTTTCCGCGCGCCAAGGAAAGCGTATACAGTGTCGGACGCGAAAAATTATACTCATCGATTAACAATTGTCAAACAACATGGTCAACGGAAATGGATTGTGTTTGAGGGCCGTACAGTTCAATTTTTATTGTATTTGGCATACTTTAGGTGTAATTGGATTTAAAGTGATAATAATCACTATTACAAATTTAGTTATAGAAAATATGGGAAATTCTAAAACATAAAAAAGTGGAGGAAAGTTTATAAATAATTGGAAATAATGTAATTATTTGTAAAGACGGACGGGAATTAGGATTTGTAAGCTAATACTTGATTTTCTATAATTCTAAAGATAGTTATTGATGGAACTTTGAGGAAAGAAGTCCAAATTCAACACAAACAATGTCCAAAAATTAAACCATCAAATCCTTGAGACTATTTTTAATAGTTTTTGGTCATATTCACAAGGGATGAAAATAGTTACTATGTGGCATAAATGACATGACGATTATGTTATGTATGCCTTAATATACAAAAGGTTGTCTTAGTTTGTTTGGGTCGCTTGTGAATCGCCCAAAATCAATCTCCTTTTAGAAATTCTATTTCATGCTCAATTACCGACAAAACCCATTAAAAATGAGGGATGTCAAGTTGGGATAACAATCCATCCATTATACCAATGGGTGGGAGTGGTGCGATCAAGACACACGGTTATGTGCTGGTCCACCCGGTTTCAAATCCCCCCGAGGCACTATCCTCTTCAAAGGTGGTTTCGCCATAGGATGTGGCTTCATTATTCATCGCAAGATCGACATCTCTAAATTGTTATAGTGGCGGCATTTTGTTCTTCGTTATAGTAGCAGTTATTTGGACTCTTAGTTGGAATACGTTACAGATGCAGCACTCCAGAAATGGCTTCACTCCATTACAGATGCAACTCATTGGACTCTTAATTAGAATATGTTTCAAATGTAGCACTCGAAATGGATTCACTGCATTACGAGATGCAAATCGTTAGACTCCTAGTTGAAATACGTTGCGTATACGCAACACTCCAGAAATGGCTTCACTCTGCTACAGAGATGTAGCTCGTTGGACTCCTAGTTGGAATACATTGCAAATGTAGCACTCGAAAATTGCTTCACTCGGTTAGTTGGACTCCTTGTTGAAACATGCTAAAAATGTAGCACGCCAGAATTTGCTTCACTCAGGTTCCTTGTGATGGTTCCCATAATGTAAAAAGGATGTGGGTCCTTTTAAAACCCTCAACTTCACCTTGAATTTAAAAAACAATCCCTCCATTATTATTGGGCACCTTGTGATTCAAAAAAATTACAAGCTCTCATATAAGAACCAATTATATGTCCCAACTCTTATCTTTTTGTGTATAACAAATAGTATCATCTAAAATGAATCCTTAACACTTGAATCGGGTTTTGTTCAAGAAATGCTTCAAAAATAATATAGATCATGTTCTTGATACCACTCTTGTGAAATGGAAATAACTCAATGTGCGATTATCTCTTATACCTCCTAAATGCACTAAAGCACCAATGTATTTATAGATTTCTTAAATGTAAATTAGGAACTTTTCGGTACAAGCTAACATACAATGTGTGGAAGGTGACCAAAAGAGGCAAAAACTCAACAACAAAATGGAAAGGGATCCATTTTCACGAGAAGCCAACAATTTTTACACGGGTCAAATATGGTCTATTACGATGAAAGCGGTCAAAGCTTGATGAATGTTAAAAATGGAGGAAGGGAAATAAAACTAGAAGATAGGGGAAAACTACAATCATGTGAGAGAAAATGATATATAAACATTGATAAAACGAGGTCAACAAAATGAGAAATCCATAAGGAGACTCAACAAAGGGTCAAATGAAACAAAAGGAAAAACATCTCAAGGAAATACACACCAATAAGAGCCTAACTTGAACCAATAATCAATAAATACATAATTACGATGTCACCATAAGAATTAACTAGTCACATACCAAAAGTAGGTGTCTACATAATGCCCTACTTTGATGTGTATGCTTGCATAGGTACGAAAATAAGGAAAAAAATCGGTGCACTAGAGAGGTCTTGAAGGAAACGTTGTAGTCAAAACCTATTAAGGTTGCTCTGAATGCATATAGGAAATGATAATGCTTTGAAATTCAAAAGGAAGGAGAGTGGTTACCTTATCACGAAGTTTAACTTCTACAACCTACAAAACAAATAAACTTTATGCTCCTTAAATCTCGTATTGAATCATTTACGCTCCTATGTTTGGAAATCTATGCTACTATAAACATATAAAAATAGGCGCAAAGAGAATTTACATCCACGATTATAGAAAGTGTTTGAATCTAGAAAAATAATATATGATCAAATACACTCGATTTTGTTATAATTGGTTGGAATGTCTTTGGAAATTGTGTTGAATCTACATAAAACTGGTCCGCCTTGTGATGAGACCAAAATATATGAATCTAATATGGGTATATTAGGAATCATCTTGATAAAGAGGCGGTGGTCATGTCATGTCACGGTGTAGTATGAAAAATAGGGTTTGTCTAATTAAGATTGTTAGATCCCTGTAATATTAACCAAGTATGAAGGCGCGTGGGCGCGCAGGGTCCCAGTTATGAAAAGGCGTACAAGGCAAAAGCGTGCGATAGAAAGAGTTAAGGAAGCACATAGCTCACGCGACGCGTGAAAGGAGGCTCGGGACTTAGTCAATTTGGGAACCCAAGGCAGAACATGTGAAAAGCGTGATCGGTTGCGCGCGGATAAGATGCCAGCCTGGCGATAGGCTGGCCCAGGAAAGAGCATGCCCCAGATGGAATCTTCTAGAAGATCATCATGAGATGGAGTGGAAAGCTCAGGCCTGGAGGAGCATGCTCACATAAAGGACCACATTCGACACTTGCACCGGATCTGAGGGCGCTGGAAGGTGAGTTGGTAGCACAGGAGAATTATAAATACAAGTGCATGCAGAGTAAAGAAAAAGAAGATATCTAGAAGTATGAGGTATAGTGGGTTAGAGAGTGAGCGGAGCTCTGTAGAATTATTGCGAGGGGATATTTGTATTCAAGAAAGAATGCACTAAACATGGGGTTGTAATTTTTCTTTTTATGTTAGCTTAGTTACATACATCCAGTGATATGCATGACTGTGGTCTGCTCTCTGTGACTCTCTGTAATGAATCAATGAATATAATGAGGTTATTTGTTATATACAGACATGGATATCAATGGTTTTAATGCACATTTCTCTCATATGAGTTATCTTTCCTTTCATGCTATGTATGAATGCTTGTATAATTCTTTCTATCATAATGCATGTTCTAGATTCATTAAAGTACTTGGTCTGAAGTGACTGCAAGGATCTAGAGGTTGTTCTGAGCCCTATGGTTCTTATTTGTCTTAACTTCCCTCCTGAAAACTCTTACACTACTCATAGATGATGCTTCCCGCTAAACTCACATAAAAGAGAGACTCGGTACCCGCGCGTGCCTCGGGTGAGCGCTCAGCTTCTGTTGGGTGATAGGCCGTGCGCATGGGGTTCCTTCCTTTTATAATGGGGGTAAAACTGACTACATCTTAGTTCCATTCCGGGACCTTTTTGAAGTTGTCGTGAGATATAGCATACATCATGACTGTGTAATGAGTAATGATAGAGCGGTTGACATTGGAAAACATTGAATCGTGGTTCAAAAGCACGGAGGATGAATTTGCTTGGAGATACAACACTGGACCTGAGTTTAATACACGTAGATGGGTAGAAGAGAACCTCTACCATGATCTGTACGAGACCTTCTTCTGCTGCTTCCCAGTAGAACTATATGAATGGCTTTCAGCCTATACGTCTAGATCGAGTTGGCATTATGGATCGCATGTATGGACCGAAGAAGACTACCAAAGGTTACAGGATGTAGATCTGACGTGGACCCATGTTGTAGATCATTGGTGGAGAGGAGTATTGACTAGTTACACTCTGGAATATGCCATTTCCATGTATTCTTGTCCGAGAGGTTGCTGAGTTTGAATTTCTGCGAGAACCTAGAGGAATGTTTCTACGTGTTATTCCTCTAGCTATGAAGATATTGATGGTTACCATGAGTTTAGAGGCTTTCCCAATGGCCGGATAAACCATTGGCTACTGGGTAAGGGAGCTTGGGTGGAGGAAGATGGTAGATATCATGACAAAAAAGGAGAGGGAAGAAAGGTGGCTCAAGTATAGTGAAGCGCATGAAAGGGAGATTGCTTGGGAGCGACACGAGGCTACTAATGTGATGGATCTATGGAGACAAACATTATGGGAAGGAGTTGAGGTTCACGCGAAGGACGTGGAACTGAGTAGTCTGTGTTACCCCATCTTGCAAGCGCGTGAGGAGACCCCTTCGGCTTCCGGTGAGAATTCCTCACACGGAGAAAGGAGAGTCATTGGCGCATATCTGAACCCACCCGGACCGAGCCACGGCACTTGGTTTTCCGATCCATGAAGAAGTGTTATTGACCAGTTGATATCGGTGGAAGAGACAGATCTATGCCTAGTAGGTATGATTTTTAGGTCCTTCATGGCTGCGCATATTCCAAAGTATTTGGAGGAGTCTTTAGGCAAGGGATAAGTGTACAAGCTTTCGGTCTCGCATCGGGTGGCACAAGACAAAGTAGTGGTAGTGGGGCACTATCACAAACCATTGGCGCATAGTTCAGTGGGACCATGGGGCGCTTGCACAGCTCCTACAGCCTATTGGACCCAGTGGTTCTCAGTGGATCCGGTGGCTCTTGAGGCACGGGACCGGTGGACCCAGTGGATCGGCGGCGGAGAAACATCGGTGGGAACCAAGGCTCAAGCTCAGGAGGACAGGGACCCCAACCATCACCTCAAGTATTTTTTGAAATGTCTCTGCATTTACAAGATTACATGGGCATTGGGGATGTAGCGGAACATGTTCAAAAATGCGAGCTGTTATCGTGCGCGAAGGGTATCACAACACTAGAATGAAAGGTTAGTCAGTTTGCGACCACATTACAAGGGCGTGTGCATAGCTGGTATAGAAAGTATGACCCTCATCAAACAGTGGTGGACTATACTGCTTTAAAGAATGCATTCTTGGCAGAGTTCCACATTCCTGAGTTTGAGCAAAAAAGCATTAGCACTTTGAAGGAGATTCAACAAGGAATGACAAAGAGTGTGCGGGATTATGATGCGTGCTTTAAAACTCTCTTGTCTAAATTATCATATGATATCCATACTTCTCAACATGCACAGTGGTTTGTTGGAGGATTGATCACCCCTTTTAGAAGGGCCTTGTCTCATAAGACTTTTGTAGACCCGCGTGAAGCATTGGAAGTTGCCTTATGTAGCGAGAGGTTTGGTAGTATTTATCTTTGGCGTTACCCCATTCTTGGAGGCTCGGATTGTTGTTATGGCCAAACAAGCTTGGAAAAATTATGCATGAAATCACCATGAGACTTGCAGTGGTTTGTGGTGCACAAATTGTGAAATAGAGGCGCACGTTAAGGATAATTGCCCCAGGAGGATACGCACCGTGACAATGACAATGAGATTGTGAGATTTGTCATGGGGACCATAATGCAAGTAGATGTCCTTTGCTATAGTGCACGATCGGGAAGAATGTATCTTGTTATTACAAAATTTACACCTCCACAACCCATGAGACTAAGGACTGAGCCTATTGATCAAATCCATGACGCCATTGATCATGGGGTGCGCCTGACATCTTGTTGCAGTGGTTTTAAAAATGATGATCGTCGTTATGAGGAGCGCGCAGATGGATGCACGTGTGGAAGAGGTTTTCGAGGAGGATTCCATGGTCAAGGTAACTGCGGAGGAGGAAGGAGTGAGTTCCGCGCGGAACATGTTTCAACCGTGTGGATCTACGAACATTACAAACATGAGTGCCGGACTCGATGCGCAAAGTGCTCATGGTGCGGAAAAGAAGCATAAGTATGAGGAGTTCTGGAACTATTTGAGCATATGAATCAGTAGCACTTTGGAAGGACAAGGGTGTTGCGATGAGTCGGTATTAAGAAGGCGACATACGGTGGATGCCTCAGTAACATGAGGATGCGAGATTTGGAACCTATCTTGGTAACAACAAGGGTAGAAGCCTCGTGCACAAGAGAGGTACCGAGACAAAAGACCTTGGTTACGAGGGAGGATGTCGTTCATGGAAAGTATCTAGACCCCGCGCATCAGAAGGAGATATATCAAGACACCATGGATGTTGTTCGAGCTTACAAGGGGAAATCTAGTGTCTAAAGGAGCAACCCAGGAAAGAGGAACAAGGAAGGAGAGTCGAGACGCAAAAGGATGACCTAGATGAGGTCAAGGAGGTGTGTAAAATGCTAAGGCAAGAGAACATCATTCCTTTGCTAGGATCCTGGTTGAGAGAGAAGGTACCACGCGCCGGAGAAGAGCATGGGAGACAAGTCTTGCATGCGAACCTTCCTCATAGCCTCGACTACGACAAGGAGATTACGTTGAATGCAGTTGTAGATGGATGGCTCCTCAGCAATATCCTCATTGACACAAGCACAAGAGGTTAATGTTCTAACCTTGGATGCATGGCATCGAGATGGGGAGACTTGCATTATAGCCATCTTCGAATGTGTTGTATATGGCAAACAAAATTAAGGCAATGTCCATCGATGTCTTGAAGGATGTAACTATTACTATCTAGGGAGCCAAGTTTACTTGGGACTTCAAAGTCTTAAATACGCTCAGGCGGACAATTTCCCAAAGACTACTTGGGCGCCCTTAGTGTTACAAAAGTAATGTGGACCTTCTGGTTCAATAAAGGGTACATCAGCTTTGAGAACAAGAAGGAACGTCGTTATACCAATGGTTGATGGAAAATCGACACCTATATGGAACCATTGGGACAAGAAGTTTTGGACAAGATTTATGTTCACTCAATCAAAGACCACGAGATGATACACCCTACTAACAAGGGTTAACCGGTTTGAAGATGCTCACTCGGTGAATGATACCACCGGTTTGGCATGTGACAATCAAAGCGCATGGAACTTACGAATTAATGGGATGACGATTGAGAGGGCTCGGTGACCAAGGTAACAAAGGCGTGCATAGTTAGGTGCCTCGGAGAAAAGCGCCCAAGTATTCACGAGAGCCTTCCATGAGATCTTTCTGCAGGAGGTAGAAGCTCAGTGGAAGGATGAAAAGGAACAGAGGGAGATGTTAAGTTATGTCTTGCTTAAGACAAAGAGCTCGGTGGTGGGCCACACATTAGAGAGCCTTTTAGAATGACGTGAGGTAAGAATCTATCTCTCTGTCGATTTTCTAGGAGTAATGTACCCACCATCATCAAGGACTACTATGGAAAGGAGCCCACCTCTTTCCATATCCAAGAGTGTGAACGTGTCTAGAGAGAAGGCACATAAGCTTTTCCACCATCCCTCTGGGTGCACAAGTTGTATTCTACACTATAGGGTTGTGCGTGCGCATGGTACATTCATTCGGAGACACGCCGCCAGACAAGGAATGGAAAGAGCTCACACCGACCTTATTCAAACCTTTGAATATTGGAGTACCAAGCCATCGATTGATAAGGCCTTGCAGGGTATCAAGCCCCTTACCATGTGGGATAGTGTCAGGATGGAAGATAGGTTGTTAGAGTTACTAGGTGAACCAGGATTGGAGGCACGTTTTGAAGAAGTTGAGGAAACAAAAGAGTTACAGCTTGAGCGTGCGTGTTTGGAAAAAGAGAAGGGAAAGTTGGTATATGTGATTGATGGAGAGGAATCAGAAAGCTTAGATGTTAGCCATTCCGTAGGGACGTGTGAGGTAGTGGACAGTGCAGATGATTACGCGCATGCCTACCATGAGCCTTTAAAGACAAAGAAAGTTAACATCGGCTCAGAAGAAGAACCTAAGGAAGCTATTATTGGGGATTACTGGACAAAGAAGGAAGTATCGAAAATCATTGATCTGCTGCGCAAATTTGAGGATTTATTTCCATGTGGGTATCATGAGCTCAAAGGTATTCACCACTCCTTGGGGGAAATGAAGATAAATCTGAAGGACGGTGCACGCTCGGTTAGGAAAAGGCCCTACCGGATGAATCCCAATTTACGCATGAAGGTTAAGGAGGAGATAGACAAAATGATAGCTTATGGGATCATTGAGGTAGTGGAAGAATCGAAGTGGATAAGTCCGATGGTAATCAACATCAAGAAGGATGGGCGGATTAGAATTTGTGTGGATTATAGGGAATTGAACGCAGTTTGTGTCATTGATCCATTCTCGACCCCCTTCACTGAAGAAATTTTGGAAGGAGTTGCTAGGCGCGAAATCTACTCCTTTACGGATGGATTTTCAGGGTACCACCAAGTCTGGATTGCAAAGGAAGACCATGAGAAGACAACTTGTTATCCAAAATTCACCCCTCAAGGTAATTTTGATAACATGCATCAAATTATCCAGTCCCGAGCAAGTAAGATTGATTCAAGGCCCAAAATCATGTTTTTCGGGGTCCCCTCGGCCTTTTTCTAACTCTCCCATCCAAGAAGAAATCCCAACAAGTTGAGAAAATGGAAAAAATGCAAAAAATAAGGTTGCAAGACTGTTTTAAGGCATTTCGGGTCTGAAGGGTTCGAGTCATACTGAGGTTCGTCGTACCAAGCTTGGGGCTGAGAAAGTAAGAAAATCGGCTAAGTCGGACATTTTTGTCCCAGCGGTCCACGAGGCAGTTGGGACGTCGAGACGACGAGACGCGAAAAGCCAAACGATCAAGCAAGAAAAATCGTCCAAGTCTTTGTTTCGCGCGGTTTGTCTGATCAATGGACAAAAGTACGCGTGGGAAGCGAACCGGCTGATTCGCCAAAAGATGACCCATTTCGAAGTTCGAGATTTTCATCCGGGGCGTCCGGGACAGTTGGGACAAAGGGACGCGTGGAACGCGAAAAGGCGAAAAGGCCGCAAACAGGAACATGGAAGCCCGAATCGGCCGAAGCAGGAGATTTTTGTCCAGGACATTGGGACAAAGGTACGCGAGGGATGTGTGGGACATGAAAAGGTGAAAAATCCGTAAATAGGAACAAGGAAGCCCGAATCGGCCGATGCGGGAGAATGTGTCCCAGGAAGTGGCGGGGAAAAGAGAAGGACTTAGAAAATTTTCCAAGTTTTGGTCAAAGTTTTCAAAGACAACAGTTTTGGCCCACTGCCCCCGCCATCGAATGGAATCTTAACACGTGTCATCCAAGTGGCGGAGCACGGGGGGGAAATGGGAAATTTTCCCAAAGTGAAAAATGCCAAATTTTTGAAGGGCAAAGTGCGCCCCTCAGGCCCAAGCCAATAAAATAGTGCCACGTGTCCAAGTGGCAAGAAAATTTTCAAAGGATGAGCTCGCAGATGAATCAAAGCCTGACACATGTCATCCAAGTGGCGAAGCGCGGGGAAAATTTGAAAAAAATTCCAAAGACCAAACGGGTAAAAAATTCAAACTTTTTTTTCCCGTCGATCCGTTTTGGGCCTTCTTTTGCCCTAAATATTCAAATGGCCATAACTTTCGATCCAGAGCTCAGTTTTTCACGTTCTTTATATCAATGGAAATATGGTGAAATTATCTACAAGATTCTGGGGTCATTTTTGCATTTTGATGGAGTTTGGAGAGATAAAATCAGAAAATGCCTCTGGCACGTGGTAATGGCCAGAAATGACGTTTCAACAACCAACTTTAATGCAAAATATAGTTCGCCGCTTTTAAGTTTGTTAGGGCTCTCACCTACCGCCATAATGAGATGAATTAAATGCAACCTAGAGGTGGTTGGGGTAGATTTGGATTTCCTCTCTCTTCCCTCTCTCATTCTTCCTATAAATTGTAAGGAGGGGCTTCTTTCTAAATGTTGGACATTCTTGTTTTGCCCCTCCCTTCTTCTCTTTGGCAGGTGAATTTGTGGAGTTCAAACCTCCCATTTAAAACTATAATGCAACTTTGCCTCTTGGCATTTTGTAGTGTATTATATCAATCTTTGGAGCAAGTAATGCATGTCTGTGGATGATTCTCAACCCTCTTTGTGTTCATTTGCATCCTCCTGATCTTTCACTGCAAATTTTGTTATCTGTGCATGATCTTGCATCACATTTTAATGGTTTGTGTTTATTGGCGAGATAAGTGTTCTTCATTCCTCGGTGCATCACCTTTGTTAGTTTAGGTTTATTTTTATGCATCTTCTTACCCTGTCTCCTTGGCAAGTTAGATTAGATTTTGAGTAAACCCTCTGCATTTTTTCATGTGCATCTGAATAGAGGAATAGGAACCGGCCTTCATCCGGAGAGCTTTTCTGATTTCGCAAGGTCCCACACTTGGGAAAAGCTCCATGTTATGCAATCGCACTGAGAGTCTCAACCCATCGAGTTGCAGACACTCAGGGGTGCTGTGATTTGGTGATAACAGTTTTGGCACGCCCGGTGGGACCTTAGAGGTCTTCACTTTTATTGCAACAAGATCGATGTGCACTTGTTGTCGATTCGCCCGCTTTGAAGGAACTTAAAATCACACATCCTGGCGACTCCAAAAGAAGCATAATCCGTTGGTTTTAGCAGTCCAAGCCCGGCAAATTTATGAGAAGAATACGGACTGTGTCAAGAACTAGGGAGGAAGGATTGTTTGTTCATCTACACCTATCTCTAGGAAGAGAGAGAGGGGGAAGAAGAGCTCAAAGATCTCCATCTCCACCTAATAGAACCTTGTCAACACCTCCACCTGGTAGGCCTTTCATCCAATCAACAAGGGTTCTCAGGCCAATCAGAATGGCACAACCACCGAATCCGTATGTCAATTTCACTGGCAGCAGCCCACTTGCTCTCAATGCACAACATCCAATCCCAGTTGCAGCATTGAAGAACATTCCATACTTCACTGGAGAGAACCAGACTACTCCTGGTGATCATGTTAAAGACATTGCCAACCTTTGTGCAATTCATGAAATCAATGAGATGCAAGTTGCTGTCAAATTGCTGGCATCCTCATTCAAGGGGAAAGCTTTACAATGGTTCAGGAGCCTTGCCTCAGGTTCTATTCAAAATTGGAATCAGCTATGTATAGCCCTCCATGAGCAGTTTGGGGAAAAGGGAGACAACTTGTCCCTTTTGGAGCAGCTGACAACTATCAAAAGAGCTCCCATGAGCAAATTGTGGCCGATTTTAATTTTAGATTTCAAAGGACTTGGGAGAGAATTCCAGGTGGCATCAAAGCCAACAAAGAAAAGGTGTTTTTCTTTACTATCTCAAAGCTCTAAATTCGATATTTCTATGTTGATTCAATCCGGGAGGCATAACTATCCCTATGGCTTATAGCATTGCCATTAGGGCTGAAAATTGTTTGATTCAAGATGGAAAGCTAGCTCCTAGGCCTCCAATGCCATTATATCCAAGTTTAGAGAGCCCAAGTACTAGCCAAGTGCCTAATTTAGCTTCTATTCCCACTCCTAGAAATCAGAGTTCAAATGAAGCTTCTACTTCATCTTCTAGTGCCTCAAATGAGCTTCAAGAAGTCATGAAGCAATTGCAAAATCTAGGTAATGAGTTGGTTACACTCAAAAGGCAGCAAGCTCAAGGTTTTAGACCTTCCTTCTAGCCTCAAGCTCAAATTTAACAGCAGCCATATCACCTCAAAGACCACCCAATCTAGTCAGTAAATCGAGATCAAGCAAGGCCTCCCCGCCAATGACCATTTCAGCCGATAACCTCAATGTTGCATCCACATCCGAGCTTTGGTACCAAAGCAAAATAACATGGCCCAAGAATATGATTGGTGTTTCCCATGTGGTCACCACATAACCAATCAATGTGCTTTAACAAAGTGCATTAAATCAGCTCTTATGGTGCAAACCATTGGTGGGTCGTGAAGTCTAGCCACGAAGAGGATCGAAGCGAAGCACCTCGTGCAAGGAACATCTCCGAACGAAACTACTCTTGTCAATTGGCAGGCTGAAGATTTCTGTGGTATGAATCAAATACCCTCTCAAGGTGTTGCAGCCAACACAAGGTCAAAAAGGAGAAATTTGGGTGAAGGACAACCATTGGCTCCAAGTAATCCACAACCTTCTACCACTCCACAAGTTTTTGGCAAACAAAATGTAGTCCCAAACATGTAAGGAGCACCCAAACCAGCTCCTAAACCAACTCAAATACCAGTTGTTGCTGCCCACATGCAAGGGATGAATATGCAAACCAAGGGACAACAAAGAGATCCTTCATCACCATTTAGTATCATTGATCAGATGAAGAAGACAAATGTAAATATATCAATGTGGGAATCCCTATCTATCCCAGGCTAGAGAGATTTTCTACAAGTGCCATGAAGGACTGCCAACTTCAAATCAAGCAAGTCCGAATGCAAGAGAAGGTGCTCACAAATGCTGCCCAACTCCGAAGGGAATCACGGAGGGCAAAGAAGGTAAAATGTTGAAGCCCCCTCCTTTTTATGTCTCATTAATCATTGAAAACCAATTGGTGCACAATTGCATGATTGATTCCAGGGGCAAGTAGCTTCAGTGATGCCCAAGCAAATAGGCGATCGGCTAGGACTTCAATATGAAACCATATCCAAAGGGGTAGTGTAGTTGGATGGGACAACAAGAATAACAACAGCTTGGGGTGATTAGAAACTTGAGTCTTACTTTGCATGCATGTCCAAATGTTGTTGTTTTACAAGATGTACCAGTTATAGACCTTCCACCACTCTTTGCCCTATGTTTGTCAAGAGATTTCACAGCCAAGATTTGAGGATATTTGTCTACTGATTGGTCACACATGCTATTCAGAACGAGGTATGGAACCAAAGCTACAATCAGTGTCGACCTATTAAACTTCCACATTGAGCCCTACACTCCAAGTCAAATCAATGCCAACTGTTTGGCATTTGATCAAGAAGATCACCCAAGCATTGATGAAGCTGACACCAAGGTTGGAAGCATCCTGGATCTAACTCTTGATGAATGGGCAAACAAGGTGCATGCTTTTGATCCTTATCAAGAAGTAGAAGAATCGAGCTAGGAGTCTATTGCATACATGAAGAAGATCAGCCCATTCCTAAGCATCACCGAGCCGGACCACAAGGATGACAATGAGGTATGGCGACAGTTTTTTGATGGATTAAGGAGTAGATAAGGTGCCGGAGGAGGAAGCCATGCTGGTTTCACCTCAAGAAGTAAGTTACTATTCAGCTTTTAGATTTCAGTTTGCATGCTCCAATAACACCGCCGAATATGAAGCCTTGGTGTAAGGGATGCATTGGGTAATAAAGAGAGGAATAAAGAACTTGCAAGTCTTTGGTGACAAAGTGAATTGATTGTAAATCGTGTCAAGGGTAGCATGTTGCCAAGAATGAGCTACTCAAGTGCTACAAGAACAGGGTATGGGACCTCATTGAAGATTTTGAGGGCTTTGGCATCAAATCCATTCCTAGGAAAGAGAACCAAGTGTTGATAGGCTTGCAGCAGTTGGGGCAGCCTTTGACGTTGTGGAGAGCATTCAAAAAGACAAGGTACAGCCAAACATCCATGTGATTGTGAGGCCTTCAGTGCCAGATAACAATGTAAGTTGGCAAGTGTTTGAAAATGATCAACAAATCATCCATTTCTTGCAAGAAGAGGCTGAATTCTCAGCCAAAAATCAGGAAAAGTTAGAGCAGCAAATATGGTGACCAAGTGGTACAGCTGAGAACTAACAAGCTACCCAAGGGACTTATCACTTTGGAGTCCATTTTCAATCCCAATGATCAGTTTAGGAAAGAGAAAGCAAACATTCAGGTCAAGAGAGAAGATTCAGTATCCATCTTGGTGGAAGAGAACAAACCATTGCAAATTGGAAAGATGACAACTGAACAAGAAAGGTATGAGTTCATACAGCTGTGTCAAGAGTTCCCTGATGTGTTTGCTTGGAGCTACGAAGATTTGAAAGGTTTCAATCCCAAGTTAGCTCAACACACCATTGAGTTGGACCCAAATACTAAGCCCATTAGGTAGAAACAAAGGCCAGTCAATCCACACATGGAACCTCTCATGAGGAAGGAATTGAACAAGTTGATTGAGTCAAGAATCATATTCCCAATCAAGCATTCTAGTTGGGTTGCCAACCTCGGTCCCGATTAGGAATAGGAGTGGGGAAATCAGTTGTGTGTTGATTTCGAGAGATTTGAATAGAGCATCTCTCAAGGACCATTACCCACTTCCTTCCATGGGGCAGATTTTACAAGTTGTTCTTTGCTCGAAAGGTTTTCATTGCTTGATGACTATTCGGGTACATTCAGATTATGGTGAAGGAAGAAGATCGAGTTCAAGACAACCTTCACAACCAAATAGGGAACTTATGCATACAGAAAATGCCATTTGGGCTGTCCAACGCTGGAGCTACCTTCCAAAGAGCAATGGACATGGCGTTGAAAGGTTTGATCAACAACGTGGTCTTTGATATACCTTGATGATATCACTGTTTTTCAAAGAATGCAGCAGACCACCTCCTTCATTTGAGACAAGTATTCACAAGGTGCGAAGATTTGGAGTCTCCTTGAATCCTAAGAAGTGTGTTTTTCTAGCCCATGAAGGAAAGCTCCTTGGCCATATTGTCTCCAAAGAAGGATTAGCAATTGATCCAGAGAGGGTTGAAGCCATAAGAGCACTACCATTGCCAAGCTATAAGAAGGCCCTTCAGAGTTTCTTAGGGAGAATAAACTTTGTTCGGAGGTTTGTCCCAGATTTTGCATTTGTCAAAACCTATCACCAAAATGTTGAAGAAAAGCATGGCTTTCAAGTGGACGGATAAGGCAAGGAGGGTTTTGAAGCAATCAAAGAAGCCATCTCCCAAGCACCAAATCTCATCAACCCGGATTTCTCCAAGGATTTCATCCTCTATGCATTTGGAGGTAATGATACTATTTTTGCCATTTTGGTGCAGCAGAACAAGGACAACGATGAGCAGCCAATTACTTTCTTCAGCCAAAGCCTGGAGGACTATGAGGTGAGATATTCTCTTATTGAGAAACATGTACTTGCAGTGATCAGAAGCTTGAAGAAATTCAAGCATCTAGTCTCAAACAACAAAGTTCAGTTGTTGGTCTCTCATGCGGGAGTAAAGGACTTCCTCCTCAACAAGGATTTGAATGAGAAAAGAGCAGGTTGGATCACTCATGTCATGGAGTATGACATAGAGATCAAGGTCACCAAGTAGTAGAGGAAAAGGATTATGTGAGCAGCTAATTCTCGGCAAGCAAAAGGGAGTATGCAATGAAGAAGAGGTTGTTTGTGACAGTTCAAGATAGCCATGTGCAAAGTAGCACTCAAGAAGAGGATAAAGTTGTCCCCACTCCTTCTTTGGACCCAAGGTATAATGCACTTCCTAAGCACGGGCCTATGCCCTCCAGAGATGAACAAGACCCAAAGAAGACACTTGATTGTAGGTTGTCCCATATGCCATAAGTAGGCGTTGTTTTGTTCAAGAAAGATGTGAATGGATTACTGCTTTGAGATGCATTGATACAAATCGATTCATAGGGTGTTGGAAGAGTTCCATGGTGGATCACCGGGTCGTCATTTTACACCAAGAGTGACAACCCTAAAAATCATGAAGGTCAAGGTTATTCTTGGCCCGAGATTTTCAGTGATTGCTTCGCATGGATCAAAAGGTGCAAGAATTGTGCATTCTTCATAGGTAAAGAAAGGCTTGCTTTGCCCTCCCATTACATCTAATTTCGAGTTGACCACCATTCATGTAATGGGGTTTAGACTTCATTGAGTCATTAATCCCAATTCAAGCCAAAGGCACAAGTGGATTTTAACAGCCCGCAGTTACTTCACTAAGTGGATTGAAGCGTAGCACTCAAGGAAGCAAATGAATCTAGCATCCTAGACTTCTATGAGGGAATAACAACCGATTTGGTGTACTGCTACAATAATATCGGATAATGCATTGGCATTCATCGGGTCCAAGGTGATCCGAATGGGCTGTCAAGAACGGGATCTACCTAAGTACTTCATCAAACTACTACCCTCGGGAATGGCTAGGAATGAATCAACAAACAAGAACTTGTTGAGGATCATTAGGAGGACTTTTGATGAGAATCGAGGTCTTAGGATACCAAACGAAATCAGCCTTATGGGCCGATAGGATAACTCCCAAGAGATCCACAGTAACTCTCCATTCAGGCTTGTTTATGGAAGAGAGGCAATCTTGCCCATGTCACTCGAGTTGCCAACTTTGGAACTCATGAAGCGATTAGAGTTGTTAGATTTTGGGCCCATGGAGGTGAGATATGCAGAGTTGATGGAGCTCCAAGAGATCGGGAGATCGGCATCCCAAGCAATGGAGAAGGATCAAGCTTTGATCAAGAAGACCTTTGATAGGAAGGCCAAGAGTAGATCTTTCTAAGTTGGAGATCTAGTGTTAAAATGGGATGCAGATAGAGCAAAAATAGGAAGGCATTCAAAATTTGATGCCATTTGGAGTGGCCCATACATGGTCATAATGTGTAAGGACAACAATGCCTTCCAATTGTCTTCATTGGATGGCGAAGAACTACAGATTACAGTCAATGAAATCTATCTAAAGTATTGCTACTAAAGGGAAATTCTCCACCTTGTAAATATTAGCTTAGGTTTTCATTCCTCCAAGTGCTTGTGCACACTCTGCATGTTCCATTTGGAGCATGTATGAATTTCAGTTTTGTACATAGTTTTTGTGGTGCTGGTCTTGCTCTTGCACAGTCCATTTCAGTGGGTTTCCAAGTGGCTCAGAGAGGAGGTTTTCAAAGTTCAGATCAGTTTGCAGGCTACAACTCATAACTCCATACCCAATGGATTGCTAAAAGGCCACTGATCTTCATCCAACAGGCAGATGACCCCGCTGAGTCGCCAAAATTGTTATCCAAAATTCACCCCTCAAGGTAATTTTGATAACATGCATCAAATTATTCAATCCCGAGCAAGTAAGATTGATTCAAGGCCCAAAATCATGTTTTTGGGGTCCCCTCGGCCTTTTTCTAACTCTCCCATCCAAGAAGAAATCCCAACAAGTTGAGAAAATGGAAAAAATGCAAAAAATAAGGTTGCAAGACTGTTTTAAGGCATTTCGGTCTGAAGGGTTCGGGTCATACTGAGGTTCGTCGTACCAAGCTTGGGGCCGAAAAGCAAGAAAATCGGCTAAGTCGGACATTTTTGTCCCAGGCGGTCCACGGGATAGTTGGGACGTCGGGACGTGAAAAGCCAAAATGGCCGAAAGCAAGAAAAATCATCTAAGTCTTTGTTTCGCGTGGTTTGGGGCGGTCGGACAAAAATACGCGTGGGACCTGAATCGGCCGGTTCGCGAAAGACGACCCCATTTCAAAGCCGTTCGGAGATTTTCGTCCCGGGCAGGGCGATTCGGGGCATTGGGACAAAGGGACGCGTGGGACGCGAAAAGGTGAAAATGCAAACAGAACAAGGAAGCCCGAATCGGCCAAGAAGCAAGAAGATTTTGTATGGGGCAGGTTGGGAAAAGGTACGTGAGGATGCGTGGGGCAAGGTGAAAAAGCCGCAAACAGAACAAGGAAGCCCGAATCGGCCGATGCGGGAGAATGTGTCCCAGGAAGTTGCGGGAAAAGAGAAGGACTTAGAAAATTTTCCAAGTTTCGGTCAAAGTTTTCAAAGACAACAGTTTTGGCCCTCTTGTCCCCACCATCGAATGGAATCTTGACACGTGTCATCCAAGTGGCGGAGCACGGGGGGGAAATGGGAAATTTTCCCAAAGTGAAAAATGCCAAATTTTCAAAGGGCAAAGTGCGCCCCTCAGGCCCGAGCCAATAAAACAGTGCCACGTGTCCAAGTGGCAAGAAAATTTTCAAAGGATGAGCCCGCAGACGAATCAAAGCCTGACACGTGTCATCCAAGTGGCAGAGCGCGGGGAAAATTTGAAATTTTTTCCAAAGACCAAACGGGTAAAAAATTCAAATTTTTTTCCCGCCGATCCGTTTTGGGCCTGTTTTTGCCCTAAATCTTCAAATGGCCATAACTTTCGATCCAGAGCTCGGATTTTCACGTTCTTTATATCAATGGAAATATGGTGAAATTATCTACAAGATTCTGGGGTCATTTTTGCATTTTGATGGAGTTTGGAGAGAGAAAATTGGAAAACACCTCTGGCACGTGGTAATGGCCAGAAATGACGTTTCAACAACCAGCTTTAATGCAAAATATAGTTCGCCGCTTTTAAGTTTGCTAGGGTTCTCACCTACCGCCATAATGAGATGAATTAAATGCAACCTAGAGGTGGTTGGGGTAGATTTGGATTTCCTCTCTCTTCCCTCTCTCATTCTTCCTATAAATTGTAAGGAGGGGCTTCTTTCTAAATGTTGGACATTCTTGTTTTGCCCCTCCCTTCTTCTCTTTGGCAGGTGAATTTGTGGAGTTCAAACCTCCCATTTAAAATTGTAATGCAACTTTGCCTCTTGGCATTTTGTAGTGTATTGTATCAATCTTTGGAGCAAGTAATGCATGTCTGTGGATGATTCTCAACCCTCTCTGTGTTCATTTGCATCCTCCTGATCTTTCACTACAAATTTTATTATATGTGCATGATCTTGCATCACATTTTAATGGTTTGTGTTTATTGGCGAGATAAGTGTTCTTCATTCCTCGGTGCATCACCTTTGTTAGTTTAGGTTTATTTTTATGCATCTTCTTACCCTGTCTCCTTGGCAAGTTAGATTAGATTTTGAGTAAACCCTCTGTATTTTTCGTGTGCATCTGAATAGAGGAATAGGAACCGGCCTTCATCCGGAGAGCTTTTCCGATTTCACAAGGTCCCACACTTGGGAAAAGCTCCATGTTATGCAATCGCACTGAGAGTCTCAACCCATCGAGTTGCAAACACTCGAAGGGTGCTGCGATTTGGTGATAACACAACTTTCGCCACCAAGTGGGAAGTTTTGCATATACGGTCATGCTCTTTGGGTTGAAGAATGCACTGTTGTCTTTTCGCGCATAGTGGTGCAAACATTCCGAGACTTCATCCATAAGTTTCTTGATTCTATTTGGATGATCGACAAAGACATATGGTCAGTTAAAGACCATTGTGACAATTTGAGGTTAATGTTTGAGAGGTGTAGCCAGTTGAGGATATCCCTCAACATTAAGAAATGTATGTTTGCTACACCCTTTAGGACTTTATTGGGGCATATCATAAGTAAGGAGGGCTTGCTGGTAGATCCCGCTAAAGTTGCAGTTATTGTGAGGTTAAGGGAGCCTACTAGCCGAAGCATAGTACGCGATTCCTTGGGCATGTGGGCTATTACAGAAAATTCATTAAGGGATATGCCAAGATTGTCACGCAGTTAGAGGAGTTACTTAGACATAAAAGTGCCTTCAATTAGGGAGAGGCGCAGCAGAGGGTGTTTGATACATTAAAAGATAGGCTTATTATCATGCCTATTTTACGGTTTCCCTCTTAGGACAAGCCCTTTCATGTTCATGTAGATGCCTCAGGGACCACCATTGGAATAGTGCTTGCACAACCAGGTGAAGGGATTATTGATCATCCTCTTTGTTTTTCAAGTAGGAAGCTGACACTAGCTAATCAGAATTATACCATAACCGAGCGCGAGGCATTGTCAATGATCTACGCGCTCTTCAAGTTTTGACAATATTTGTTGGCAACACCCTTTGTGTTTTACACCAACCACATGACATTGAAGTATTTAGTAAACAAGCCTGTTCTTCAAGGGTGCATCTGTCGATGGGTGTTGTTTTTTCAAGAGTTTGATTCACGCTATAGTAAAAATTGGGAAAAGCAATCTGTGGGCACGATCATTTGTCAAGATTTGATTCGAGGAGGACACGCGAGTATTGAGGAAGTAATTCCAAACGCCTTGCAATCTGTTTAGGTTGCGGCACGTGCCCTCGGACTTAGAGGAGATTGTAGTATTCTTAAAGGAAGGTGTGGCGCCGGATGGAATGAAGGCATTGGAAAAAAATTAGTTGGCCATACGCGTCCACGCCCTACATGTTAATTAGTGGAGACTTATACAAGTTGGGACGTGATGAAGTTTTGCACAGGTGTGTCTTAGAGCATGAACGCCTGACCATCATGGAGGAAGCACATGAAGGAAGTGCGGGTGGGCATTATGCAGGTGATGCCACCACATGCAAGATATTAATGGCAGGTTTATGGTGGGAAACCTTGTACAAGGATTGCAAAGATTATTGTAAAGCATGTGACCATTGTCAGCACATTGGAAAACTAGGAAGGAGAGATGAAATGCCTTTGCACCCTATTCCTAGCGCAAAACCTTTTGAAAAGTGGGCGATAGACTTTATAGGACCTATTACACTAGCAACGCGGAGGACTGGGTCACGTTATGTCATCACTTGCACAAATTATCTCACAAGGTGGGCAGAGGCAGCCCCAACTAAAGATTGCACGACAGCAACAACAACAAGGTTTTTATGGGAAAACATTATCACGAGGTATGGATGCCCTTTGAGTCTAACTAGTGATAGGGAAAACGTTATCACGAGGTATGTTTTGCCAGTTGAACTTATGTTGCCTTCTCATGAATAGCGTCTTGCAAGAGGGTTATTTGATGAACAAGCGCTGGAAGAAAGAGTTGAGGAGCTAATGAAATTGGATGAGAGATAATCACTTTCCGATGGAGCCAAACAACGAAAAGGCCAAGAAAAAGGCTTGGCATGATCGCCATATTAGAAAAAAGAAGTTTGAGGTTGGGCAGATGGTGTTATTATATGATTCTAAGTTTCTACGCCATCTTAAAAAGTTGAAATTCCATTGGTTGGGTCCTTACACAATCTCGTACATCCTCAACTCAGGCGCATGCCGATTCTGACCACCTGGATGGGGCGAAGTTGCTTGGACACTTCAATGGCAATAGGTTGAAGCCCTACTATAAATAAGTCTTCTTGGTGTTCGTAGATAAGGAAATTTTGCCAGTTAGTTTAGAAGTTTCCTTTATGATTTTTCCCCTTTCTTGTGTTTCCCTTTCACATTGTTGTTTTGTTTTGCGCCTTGGGCACCGGTAACCTTATTGCTATTTTTTGGAGAATTTGTGAGTGCACAAAGGACCGTGCATCACTTTAAGTGTGGGGTGGAGAAAGGTGAAGAAGGGCGTGAATAAGTACAAAGGAAGTTGTGTTGAAAATCATTGTTGAGTAACTTAGGGTTGAAAGAGGTATATAAAGATGAAAGAATGGTTGGTGCTAGGGTAAAGCTACTTATAGATCCCACATACCGAGGAGAAAGCACATTTGAAAGCAACACAAGGTAGGCAAGAGCAAGGATCAGGACAGAAGAAGTGCCTTCAAGTGTGGGTTACGCGCATGCAAGAGTCTCTGTCGAGTTAGATTGGTTGCACGCCGGAAAGGTTGGAGGAGCTTCACGCAAGTTGGGTGTGCAAGTGAAGGCACTGAAGATGGGCTTTGTTTGAAAAATCCGCATTAAATGAGCAAAGTACGGTGGTAGGTGAAGTAGAATTTAATGTTCAGAAAAGAGAAAAACTATAAGTAGAGGGTTAGGGCACTCTCATTTTTACTTTATGAAATAGAAGAGTTGGAGATATAAGCGAGTTCGACAAACTAGGGCTTTTAGATTCGATCGAGTGAAGGAAGATCTGTGAGATTGAAGCAGCTAGTTTGAAATTGTGAACCAGAAGGAAGGGGTTACACGGGCATGGAAAGAGTTGAAGAGGCACTATCTTGTGAAGATTTTATCCCAGTTAGGGTTCGACAAACTAGGGCATGGGTTTAGAAGAGTTATATCACGGATTTAAGATTGAAGGATTGGAGGAAGTAAAGCAGTATCAAGGAGAGAATTGGAGTGATAAAAATACCTAACCATGGCACCTAAGAAAGGAAAGGGCAAAGCCAAGGCTAAACAACCGAACCCGTGGTAGACACAAATGAAGGATGGTATGCGGATATGCAATACCCAGATGGGGTGATGATGGGGAAGGAATGAGAATCCTAGTTGAGAAGTGTACATGTTAGTGACTATAATCACCGCATGAACACAATACAAAAGTAAATGGTGTTGGGAATTGGTACGCCCCACTAACAAACGAACACCGAGTGTTTTTCATATATGACATTGACGTGAAGGTTAAAATGGAGAAGGCAGGGCTATTATACCTCTATGAGTTGACTTATTTTGGAAAGTCGGAACTCCTGTACAGTGGTTGATGTCACAGTGCACGAAGATTACTTCCACTTTGTTGGGCGCAAGATGCGCGTGACTCCCCAGTTAATTTCACAATTTACAGGCCTCATATGTGAGGGAGATAGCCTAGAAGATGACCTTGGCGACAAGGAGGCCATTCAAGAAACCATCACCGAGTATGCCTGTAAGAAAGGGTCACGGTATTATGACATTTCAGACATCAAGGACCCCGTAATGAAAATGGCTACGCATCTGGTGACTAAGCTAAATGGCCAGGAAAGGTGGACACAGGTCAACAAACCTTGGCTACACGTCTGCAGGAAGATTACAGAGGGAACTATATACAACCTATCTGCGTACATCGCTGAAGAAATTTTCAGTTGTGTGAAGGAAGGGGACAAGATTCTCTTCGGTAATGTCTTGCTCACCATTGTATTCGCGGAGATTAGAGTGCCCGACGCGTTAGAAATTTTTGTGTGGGAGTACTGTTAGTCCAAAATCATCGCTTGGGCAGATCTATGGATAGACGAGCCAACAGTGTGCAGGGTAAAGCCCCTCTTTGAGTCAGCAAAGTGAAACTGGTTTATTGCTATTCCACCAGCAGGAATCTTGCGCAAGTCTCACAATATTCTACCTTTGGGGTTTGGGATCTCATCCCAGTTGGGGTATTTCTGACTATGAAAAGAAGGGAAAGAAGCGAGGTGAGGAGATAGGATAAATCCAAAGGGAGAAAAGAAATGAATTCCAAAGCAGAAAGGTCAGAGGGTCTATGTTTTGGGTTGGTAGTAAACAGAGCCGAACCTACTTGCATAGACAAACAAAGCAATACTGATGAATAAATGACAAAAAAGTAGAGATAGATCCAACAGAATAAACACATAGATCTGACATAAGACAGATTAAATGCTCATAACACAAATATTCAGCACAAAGTCTAAATATTTGTATTAATTTTTTCTCTGTTATAAAAAGTACAAATATTCAAGTATATATAGAAGAAGGAGAAAAGAGAAGGCAAAAAGAAACCAACTAAATACAAAATATCTACAAAATATGTAAAATTCAACGTTGACTTTGAAAGCGACTTGATGGATGACAACATCCCATGGTGCAACATGGATGATGTCATCGTTTGTGCCAACACACTCTTAGATATTTACAAAAAGGAAGCCAAGAGGAAGAAGGCTATTCATCGTCATCTCGCAACTGAAAGGGGGTATCTTGCCTGCTTCTATCGCTCGGAGAGGTGATGTGGAACTGGTCCGATATTCCATGAATTTATTGACCATCGGCTGAAGTTGATCTTGGGCAGGACCCTTTGTATGATCACCGATGACCTCACAAGTCTCCCGCTCATCTCTGAGTTTTTCAGGGAGCTTGAAATATTCATTACCTGCCTCCATTAGGTACCCCACAAAATCACGGCAAGCCAAAAGGTTATTGATGCATTCGGTGTCAAAAGTGGCTTCTGGCCCTAGCCCTTGCGAGATGATCTCCTTGAAGATCCAGATAGTTTCATCTACCTTCCTCAAGGTGAAAGAAGGAGTAAGCAAGCCCGGAGACATTCTTAGAACAATTTGCTCCATTTGATGCATTGCATCTAGGGCTTCCTCCTTGACCTTGTAAATCTTCTCCAGGACAAATTCCATCTAATCGACTCGGTAGTCCAACGCAGCAAGGAATTTGCTGGGTACCTTGGGGTGATAAAAATGCCGAACTTTACCAAATCATCGACTGAGCAGTCGAGCATTTTCTGGAACGTCTCGTGTTGTAACCTAGCATGGTCCAACTCTTCGGAGATAGGTCCCGCAATCACCAGAGATCTTTGTTCACCCGACTGATGTTCTGATACAATTCGGTGAACTTGACAATTACCTCCTTCGTTGTCTTTGAGGATCTGATCTCTCCAGGTGAAACTGCCATACCTTGTTCGCCAATTTTGGTGTATTCATTTATCTTATCCTGGCTTAGGACCTCAAGAGTTTCGGTGGCAGTTGTAGGAGGTGCACTGCCCATTTTCTGTAGGGCGTGGAGAAGATGCTTGTTTTGTTCTTTTAATAACCTCTTCTCTTCCTTTGCTTCTTGAGTTGCTTGCAAAGGGCATCTACCACGAGATAGGGCCTCCCTCAAGGCTTTGAAGACGTTCCCATCGTGACTGCGTCATTGCCACCGTGTCTGTAGGGACAGATCCTTTTTATCTTTGGAGGGGTTGGGATATGCGATCTCCATTACTCTCTCTCCTGATGCATTCTGAGAGAAGCAGGTTATAGGCTTTTGTTTCTTAGCCCCCTTTCACGGGATGACGAGAGAAGTCCATCGGTGCAATAGGGACTTTCCTCTTCTGGCTCAGATGTTGGGAGATCCATGCTGGACTTGAGGGAACAGGACCAAGGGTGGAATAGGGAACATCTGCAGTGGATGAGGAAAATGGGTAGAGACACTTGGTGGCGGCATCAAAAGGGAGGCCGAAGAAGTGCTCATGGAAGGGAGGGATCTGCAGGGAAGTAGTGAAGGGGATGGAAGGGAGTTGAGAGATGAGAGAAGAAATAGTGGGCGACAGACTCCATGAGAGAAGAGAAGATGGAGGACGAGGAAGGGGGAATAGTAGAAGATGGGGAGAGGATACGACCAAAGGAGTGGTCACTTGAGTCACACGGGGAGGGGAAGGAGGAGAGGGAGAAGGAATAGAAGGGACCTCGGTAATTGTAGGCCGTGTGCGCAACACCCCGAGTGGATGTGCCCATCGGAACACCTTCGCCACTTCTTTCTCTGGGGATACCAGACTCACGACCTATTCTTGTGTGGCGAAAGGAGGGTTTTCAAGAGCTTCTTCTTGAGCAGAGCTTGATTCACCCTCTTTATCCTTGCCTTTTCCATTTGGCAGATGCTTTGGCCCGACAGTGCGTTACCCAATAAGGGCGTAGTGAAATCTACTCCGAGGTAGATAAGGCCATTCATTCTGCGCACCATTGTTGTCTGCATAAGGTTTCCTTAACCCTTTCTTCGATGGTCAGGGGTGCCTTTGTCCCGTTAATTGCAAAGAAATGGCTAGCTATCCCCATCCGTGTCTAGATACACTTGATCAACTTCTTGATCAGTTGTTTAATAAACTTTTGGAATAATGGCCACGCCATATTGAATAATATTCGCTAGGGCCAGGCGAGAGTGATCCTTTCTTCTAAGTTTGACCTCATGATACAGGTCGATATAGATGTCCTCGATCTGTGGAATGTGGATTGGATCGAGTTTTGCCTTGGGAAGGTAATTTCTTGGATCGAAGGTGGGCCTTACCAGGAAGTTGTGCTTTAGATTGAGCAGTTCTAGCTCTGCAAACATCTCTTGGGCCTTGGTGTGAGAAGTGCAGGTATACCTGCCCACTGTGAGGGGGAAAGGGGTTCCACCCTTCTTTCTCTTCAAACACTTCTCATGGTAGGTTATGAGCTGTCTGGACAGCTCCAACAGGATCAGCTTAGGGCCAGCATACCTTGGCAATTTAGTGGGCTCCCCCAAGAAGTTAGCTACTCTGAGATAGGTGAAGGTGGGGAATTGGGTAAATAGTGCTCCCCACTTCTCAGTTACTGTGACTATGCTCTTGGTCGTTTGACCATGAGTCATATTTGGCCTCAAAAGGCAGACGATGCCATAGAAGAAAGCATCGTTGATCTTGGTAAACTACGAGATGTTGTTCTCCAGCTTCAGCTCTGGGTAGTATTCATATATCTTTACCTGAGGCCAAACTCCGCATCGGCTCAGTGCTGGATAATCCCTCTCTGAGGCTGCAGCGTAGACTACGTAGGAGTTCATGTAGAACCTCCCCGTTGTGGTGAGTTGTTGGAGCTGCTCAGATATGGTGCTGCTTATTATCTCTGCCCATTCAAAACACTGATCAGGTACATTCTTATTCATGGTCTCTAGGTACCTGAGCATCCATTTGTGAAAGTAATGGGCATCAGAAAGCCCAAAACTCTACTTAGGAACGTGATGGTATCACTCAGTTCCTCGAGAAGTCACTACGGTGAATAACCTGTGGCCACCTAGTTATCACCTTCTTGTTCTTTAAGTACACTTCGTTCATTAGTTGCATGCATTTTTCCTTGTTATCCTCCCATGCCTTGGTGTAGTCTTCTTGGCTTATAGCCACAAAATGTCGGTGGTGGGGAATGCCTAGCATGATTTCGAAGTGTCGGGCAGTGAGGTTGATTATGACCTCACCCTTTTCATTTTTGACACACCTTGTGTCTTTGTTGTAACAGCTGGGCCACCACCATCATAAACTCATTGTTTACTGCACTGACGGGGATTCCCCCAGCAAAATGTAGACCACTGCCCACCAGCTTGTCCATCCAAGGACTTCCTGTGACTCTCCTGGTTCTGGCCCAGAAATCTTCCATGTCGATGTGGCCAAGTTCGGAATAACGATGTCTAGGTCACATTCCGCTTTTTGGGACTCGGGCATTCGACCCTCTCGATACTTGTATTTCATCTCTTCCTCTGTAAGCTTAGCTTTACCCTTTTACTTGGTTGGATTTTTTCTTGATGTAAACATATATGGATCTGGGTTCAGTTGTTGATTTGCAAGAAGGAGCGAAGTCCAACGTAGAAGAGCCATGTTAGTTATCAGATCTTCCATTAAAGCACTACAGAATGAGGAGTTAGCAATTTTAAGGCCTCTAGCGCGAGGAGCGGGCGCAGAACACTGCAGCCGCAGAGCTAATAGAATGGTGCACCGAATTAGAAGGTTACTGAGGAATAAATCAGCGCCAAAGGGCGCAGGGCGCAAGGATTTTGCATATGACATTATTGTTATTGTAAGCGGGGATGCGCCTGCGCCATTTATGTGCGTTTTATACTGGGCACAAATAATTTTGTGTGTCAGGGCGGGTGTGCCAATGGTGCAAGGATTTTGCATGCAACATGGAATTTTGGTGTGCCAAAGGGCGCAGGATTATTGTCAGTAGCACTTACTTTATGTGCGCAAATGGGGCTTTTGCGCGCGTGCACAAGAAAAGATTACATAACATGTTTGTTGTTAGTAGAAGGGGTTGCATGCAAAGACCGGTTTAGGTTTTATTTGGTTTAGGTTTTATGTCGTTCTTAGCTCTTGGGATGGCTTTTATTGAAAAAGTGTCAAACTGTTCAATCTCGTCCCATACCACGTTGCGGTAATGTCTGAGCCTTTCATTTTTCACTTGGTATATCCTTTTTACTTGATTTACGACCAACTCTGCATCACCTTGTACTTGTAGGTTCTTGATTCCTCTTTCCTTTGCGGCTTGCATGCCAAGTAGTAAAGATTCATAGTCAGCAGTATTATTCGTGTTGAAAAACTGCAACTTGAAAGAGAGAGGAATAATCTCCTCCTCGGGAGATATTAGCACACTCAGGCCGCACCCACTAGTCATGCGCAATGCCATCAAACCGCAATGTCCGAGATCTTGTTAAGATCCTCTGCTAGAACGAGGAAATCCATTTTGTCAGACTCTGTAGACAAGAAATAGTTCCCCATCCCTGATGATTCGAAGAGAATTTGGGCTTTGGGGTCGTCAGAATTGGTAACCAAGTATTTCTTTTGAGATTCCTGGCTCCAACGTTTACATTATACCTTTGACGGGGATTCTAGCCTTAGACCAGTCCATATGAATCTCTCCACCAACCTCACTACAAAAACTCCTTCCTAATAGAATTCCATATGCTATCGGAATATCGGCAACAAGGACAGTCATCTTTACTCTTTTCTCTGGGAATGCCGTAAATGCAAACTGTGCGTCTTTGATTTGACCGATCAACGGAACCTGTTTGGTTTCCAAGGAATAACATCTGCCAAAAGGCTTGGTAAGGGTGAGGCCTAGAGCATGGGTGACTTTTTCCGGCATGACGTTATCGGAAGCCCCAGAATCAATTATGCAATTGCTTAATTTGTGGCCATTGATTAGGAGAGAGAGATAGAAAGGTTCTATTTTGCTTGACGCAGATGTCGAGGCAACATTTATGCGAGACGCAGAAGGAGTAGAAAATATTCCTTTTGGGGAAACCTGAGTAGTTATGACAACTTGACTTTGGATGTACTTGGTCAACGTTACAAGTTGCTCAGGATTGGACTGAAGATACTCGGCTTCAGACATTTGGATCTTGGTCTTTTTAGCATGGTCAATTATGTCAAACGTGGCCAAGGGTTGCGTTGATGGAGGAATGAGTCCCTCATTTCGTGATGGTAGGGTAGGATTACCGGTCTTGATAGGAATATGAGAGGGCTAGTTCGGAGGGGAGATAGGGGAAAAAGATTTTTTTGAAAAAGACTTAATAACAGGTTGAGCAGGAAGGGGACTACCTCTTTTAGCGATGGTTGGAGGCGTGTTTGACACGGCCTTCTCTTTCTGCATCTTGGCAGCCACTTCTGCTTCTTTTCCTTGCGAGCAGGTGAAAACAACATATGACTGCCCACTTGCATACCCTTGGGTACCCTCTTCTTCGTCAGATTCCTCATCAAATTCCATATACCCAATAGTAGAGTCGCCAGTCGGTTCGCCGACGTCTTGATCATCTTCACCCGCGATGAAGGTTCTTCATAATTTTGCTCCTCTTCTTCGATTTTGGCTAAAGCATTGACCAGAGGGGCCTCAAGCGCCAACCGTGGAGCAAATGCTATTGGTAGCGCGCCTTTGTGAGATGTTATTGGAAGTGAAATTTCTTCGTGGGATATCCTGGTACGAAGAGTCGGGAGAAGATTGAGCTAGCTGCTTTTTTAATGTGAGTAAATCATTCACCATTTTTTTCGGAAGTACCGAGATTGGATGAAGTGGCGGGAGAAGGAGCTGAAACTTTCGGCTTGGATGGCTCTCACTTTAATTCACCATATATTAGCAAGTTATCTTCAATCCGTATGGTAGCATCTTGGGCGAGAACCAAAGTAGTGACCTGTTCTTACAAGAGTAAGAAACTTACTTTTGAGCTCATGGCATTTACGAAGATATATTTCTGATTTTCTGGCATTTGCAGCATGGCAGGTGGAACTCGGTTGATTAGCGAGTTGAAACGGGTGATGAAATCACGCATGGTTTCATTGACCTCCTTCTTCAGGTGAGTGATCTTGGACAGTAATGTGAAAGCATCCTCTGAAGGCTTATATCTTTCTTCAAATGCAGTTCGTAAGGTGGCCCAACTAGTAATAGATCCGGCCAGCAAATGTTGAAACCATTCCATTGCGGGTCCTTGCAAGGTCTCTAGAAAGAGGTGAACTGACAAATCTTCATGGGTCACATCTAGGATATTGCATGACATGATGAACGTGGATATGTGTGAATCCATGCTTTGGTTTCCGCTCCCATCAAATTTGGGAAAATTCTCCAGTTTCCGTGAGGGAGCACATGAACAAGATGTGGCAAAGCCAGGGGGACCATAGCATTTCCCCATGGTACTGCCATTTGAACGGCTGGAAAAAGGACGCGAGCTGGAAGCACGGTTCACCGAGCAAAGAAAGCACCGCAAAGAGACGAAGATGTTCCTTACGAGAGATGTTTCCTTGCGAGGTGAGACACTTTTGGATGACCGGCCACCTGAACTTTAGAATGGGAAGCGTGCTTGGTGTAACACTTTTGAAGTTGTGCCTCAAAAGTAGGATCGATTACCCCACGAGCTCTTCTACTAAGAGTAAATGGTTCACTGCCAAAGTGTACCCTCCAGATCGCAATATTTTGGAGTAAATTTTAAAAACTCTTTTTGGTTGTACTTGCTGATTTTCCGATAAAAATCAGCAAGCATGTACTTTTCTAAATATTTAATTTTATCCCTCTTTTGAAAACTGATTGCGGTTTAATGACAAATGTTAACGAGGATAAAATAATGGCCAACTTAGTAGGCTAATCTTCAGATCTTAGAGTTGACTTTTGGTAAGGGTTTGAAATTTTGCAAAACAGTCAAAAACTTAGATCTACTAAAAATACAGTGTTTTGTAAAAACTCAAATAACTAAAGATCTCTAACTAGTCCCGATCTACGGATCCCTCGAAGAAAATTTTCAGTTTGGATCACTTTTGCAAAAAATCTGGATTTTGAAAAAAAGTTAAAATTTGCAAACAGGTAGTGACTTTTTGATTTTTTACTGATTTTCTAACATACCACTACCATAGCTTTGTTCGATCCCAATGTAGTCGCCAAAACTATTGGTCTAAAATTTGTCGCTTGGTAGATCTATGGATAAATGAGCCAACAGTGTGCAGGGCAAAGCACCTCTTTGAGTCAGCAAAGCGAGACTGGTTTATTGCTATTCCACCAGCAAGAATCTTGCACAAATCTCACAATATTCTGCCTTCGGGGGTTTGGGATCTCATCCCAGTTGGGGTATTTCCGACTGCGAAAAGAAGGGAAAGAAGTGAGGTGAGGAGATAGGATAAATCCGAAGGGAGAAAAGAAATGAATTCCAAAGCAGAAAGGTCAGAGGGTCTATGTTTTGGGCTGGTAGTAAACAGAGCCGAACCTACTTGCATAGACAAACAAAGCAATACTGATGAATAAATGACAAAAAAGTAGAGATAGATCCAATAGAATAAACGCATAGATCTGACATAAGAAAGATTAAATGCTCATAACACACATATTCAGCACAAAGTCTTAATATTTGTATTAATGTTTTCTCCTGTTACAAAAAGTACAAAGCCTTTTCTTCTTACTTCTATTTTTCATCTAAAAAGTATCCACACTTGAATACAACAAGTATTCAAGTATATATAGAAGAAGGAGAAGAGAGAAGGCAAAAAGAAACCAACAACTAAATACAAAATATCTACAAAATATCTAAAAGTCAATGTTGACTTTGAGCAACTTGATGGATGACAACATCCCATGGTGCAACATGGATGATGTCATCATTTGTGCCAACACACTCTTAGATATTTACAAAAAGGAAGCCAAGAGGAAGAAGGCTATTCATCGTTGTCTCGCGGCTGAAAGGGGGTATCTTGCTTCTGCTGCTTTCGGGAGAGGTGATGTGGAACTGGGTCTGATATTCCATGAATTTATTGACCATCGGCTGAAGTTGATCCTGGTAGGACCCTTTGTATGATTGCCGATGACCTCACAAGTCTCCCGCTCATCTCTGAGTTTTTCGGGGAGCTTGAAATATTCATTACTTGCCTCCATCAGGTACCCCACAAAATCACGGCAAGCCAGAAGGTTATTGATGCATTCAGTGTCAAAAGTGGCTTCTAGCCCTAGCCCTTGCGAGATGATCTCCTTAAAGATCCAAATAGTTTCATCTGCCTTCCTCAAGGTGAAAGAAGGAGTAAGCAAGCCCGGAGACATTCTTAGAACAATTTGCTCCATTTGATGCATTGCATCCAGGGCTTCCTCCTTGACCTTGTCAATCTTCTCTAGGACAAATTCCATCTGATCGACCCAGTAGTCCAACGCAGCAAGGATTTTGCTGGGTACCCTAGGGTGATCGAAAATGCCAAACTTTACCAACTCATTGGCCGTGCGGTTGAGCATTTTCTAGAACGTCTCGTGTTACAACCTAGCATGGTCCAACTCTTCAGAGATAGGTCCCAGATTGCACAGAGATCTTTGTTCACCCGATCGATGTTACGATACAATTGAGGTGAACTTGACAATTACCTCCTCGCCGTCTTTGAGGATCTCGATCTCTCCAGTGAAACTCCATAAACTGTTCACCAATTTTGGTGTATTCATTTATCTTATCCTGGCTTAGGACCTCAAGAGTTTCGGCGGTAGTTGTAGGAGGTGCACTGCCCATTTTCTACAGGGCGTGGAGAAGATGTTTGTTTTGTTCTTTTAGTAACCTCTTCTCTTCCTTTGCTTCTTAGAGTTTCTTGCAAAGGGCATCTACCGCAGATAGGGCCTCCCCTTGAAGGCTTTCAGAAGACGTTCCCATTGTGACCTGCGTCACTGTGTAATCTGTAGGGGACAGATCCTTTTTATCTTTGGAGGGGTCGGGATTGCGATCTCCATTACTCTCTCTCCTGATGCATTCTGAGAGAAGCGAGTTATAGGCTTTTGTTTCTTAGCACCCTTTACTGGGATGACAGAGAAGTCCATCGGTGCAATAGGGACTTTCGTCTTCTGGGCTCGGCTCGAGATCTTTGGAGATCCATGCTAGACTTGAGGGAACAGGACCAAGGGTGGAAGAGGGAGCAGCTGCAGTGGATGAGGGAAAATGGGTAGAGACACTTGGTGGTGGCATCGAAAGGGAGGCCGAAGAAGTGCTCACGGAAGGGAGGGATACTGCAGGGGAAGTAGTCATGGGGATGGAAGGGAGTTGAGAGATGAGAGAAGAAATAGTGGGGGACAACTCCGCGAGAGAAGAGAAGATGGAGGACGAGGAAGGGGGAATAGTAGAAGATGGGGGAGAGGATATGACCAAAGGAATGGTCGCTTGAGTCACACGGGGAGGGGAAGGAGGAGAGGGAGAAGGAATAGAAGGGACCTCAGTAATTGTAGTTGTGGCAACACCATGAGTGGATGTGCCCGTCGGAACACCTTCCGCCACTTCTTTCTCTGGGGATACCAGACTCACGCCTGTTCTTATTTGGCAGAAGGAGGGTTTTCAGAACTTCTTCTTGAGCAGAGCTTGATTCACCCTCTTTATCCTTGCCTTTGCCCTTTGGCAGATGCTTTGGCCTGACAGGTGCGTTACCCAATGGGGACGTAGTGAAATCTACTCCGAGGTAGATAAGGCCATTCATTCTGCACCAGTGTTCTGTCCGCCGCAATGTTTCCTTGACCCTTTCTTCGATGGTCTGGGGTGCCTTTGTCCTGTCAATTGTAGCAAATGGCCACTGTCCCCATCCGTGTCTAGATACACTTGATCAACTTCTTGATCAGTTGTTTGATAACCTTTTGGAACAATGGCCACGCCATATTGAATAATCTCTGCCAGGAGGTCAGGCGAGAGTGATCCTTTCTTCTAAGTTTGACCTCATGATACGAGTCGATATAGATGGTCTCGATTTGTGGAATGTGGATTGGATCGATTTTTGCCTTGGGAATGCAATTTCTTGGATCGAAGGTGGGCCTCACTAGGAAGTTGTGCTTTAGATTGAGCAGTTCTAGCTCTACAAACATCTCCCGTGCCTTGGTGTGAGAAGTGCGGGTATACCCGCCTTGTGAGGGGGAAAGGGGTTCCACCCTTCTTTCTCTTCAAACACTTCTCATGGTAGGTTATGAGTTTTGTCTGCATGCAGCTCTCTAATAGATCAACTTAGGGCCAGTATACCTTGGTAATTTAGTGGGCTCCCCCAAGAAGTTAGCTACTCTGAGATAGGTGAAGGTGGGGAATTGGGTAAATAGTGCTCCCTACTTCTCGATTCTTTGTGACTATGCTCTTGGTCGGTGACTATGCTCTTGGTCATCCGACCACGAGTCATATTTGGCCTCAAAAGGTAGACGATGCCATAGAAGAAAACATCGTTGATCTTGGTAAATCGCGAGATCTTTGTTCTCCCGGCTTCAACTCGAGTAGTATTCATATATCTTTACCTGAGGCCAAACTCCGCATCGGCTCAGTGCTGGATAATCCCTCTCTAAGGCTGCATCGTAGACTATGTAGGAGTTCATGTAGAACCTCCCCATCATGGTGAGTTATTGGAACTGCTCAGATATGGTGCTGCTTATTATCTCTGCCCATTCAAAACACCGATAAAGTACGTTCTTATTCATGGTCTCTAAGTATCTGAGCATCCATTTGTGAAAGTAATGGGCGTCAGAAAGCCCAAAACTCTACTTAGGAACGTGATGGTATCACTCAGTTCCTCGGAGAAGTCACTACGGTGAATAACCTGTGGCCACCTAGTTATCACCTTCTTGTTCTTTAAGTACACTTCATTCATTAGTTGCATACATTTTTCCTCGTTATCCTCCCACGCCTTGGTGCAGTCTTCTTGGCTTATAACCACAAAATGTCGGTGGTGGGGAATGCCTAGCATGATTTCGAAGTGTCGGGCAGTGAGGTTGATTATGACCTCACCCTTTTCATTTTTGACACATCTTGTGTCTTTGTTGTAACAGTGGGCCACCACCATCATAAACTCATTGTTTCTTTTCGCACCGACGGACGGATTCCCCAAAGAAATGCGAGACCACTTGTCCACCAAATTGTCCATCCAGGACTTCCTGTGACTCTCTTGGTTCGGCCCAGAAATCTTCCATGTCGATGTGGCCAAGTTCAAAATAATTGATGTCTAGGTCACATTCCGCCTGGGACTTAGGCATTTTGACTCTCTGATACTTGTATTTCATCTCTTCCTCTGTAAGCTTAGCTTTACCCTTTTACTTGGTTGGATTTTTACTTGATGTAGACATATATGGATCTGGGTTCAGTTGCTGATTTGTAAGAAGGAGTGAAGTCCAACGCAGAAGAGCCATGTTAGCTATCAGATCTTCCATTAAAGCACTATAGAATGAGGAGTTAGAAATTTTAAGGCCTCGGGCGCATGGCGCAGAACATTGCGCAGTGCAAAGCTAATAGAATGGTGCATCGAATCGTAATGTTACAAGGAATAAATCAACACCAAAGGGCGCAGGGTGCAGTGTATTTTGCATATGACATTATTGTTATTGTAAGCGGGGATGCGCCTGCGCCATTTATGTGCATTTTATACTGGGCGCAAATAATTTTGGTGTTGCACGGGGGCAGGGTGTGCCAATGGTGCAAGTATTTCGCATGCAACATGGAATTTTGGTGCGCCAAAGGGCGCAGGATTATTGCGTGTAGCACTTACTTTATGTGCGCAAATGGGGCTTTTGGCGCGGCGCAAGAAAATATTACATAACATGTTTGTTGTTGTAGAAGGGGTTGCACCAGCACGGGTTTAGGTTTTACTTGGTTTATGCATGGCGCAGGGTTTACATGTTGCAATCAAGGTCAGTGCGCCCTCATGGCGTGACTGTGTTTCCTGTAACAAGGGTGGTGATTGCGCCAAGGGAAAAATGAGGCTGAAACAACTCTTAAGTTTTCTTGCCTCTTTAGTTCATGATTTTTAGGTTTTCTTGACATGATTTGACAGTGGGAGGAACACAACAAAGAGGTCTAGGTCCATTTTTGAGGCAGAGCCCTCTTGGCCAGCAGATCTGGAAAGAGGGTGAAAACGGCTTGGGAGGGAAGATTTGCAAAACAGGCAGGAGGGTTTAAAGCTTCTCAGGTCCAATGCATCCTACCTCACAAACAACCAACAAAACAAAACACAAGAGGAGTAAGAACCACTTACCCTAATATATAGAATGTGAGAGATGAAGTGGGGTCCACGAACGCGATACGAGAATGACGGTGCGTTTGACAGGTGCAGAGGAATAAAGTGTTTCACGTGTTTTCTGATTTGTGAAAGTGACAGGTGGATGCACCTATATATAGGCATAGGTGTAATAAATGCGCAAACCACTTTTTAAGGGGCGCACCAAAACACGACACGTAAAACTTTGCGCTCTTTGGCGCGGATATGGTGATGTCAACATGAAGTTATTTGCACCGTTGGCGTAATTTTAGGACTGTTAACACTAGATTTCGAGTGCCTTTGCACACCAAAACATGACGCAACATTTTTGTTGTTGACAGGAAGACGCATGCGCCTACTAGCATGCAAGAAAGACGATCACGGGAAGGCGCAACAATTGATGTGTCAACACTTCAAAGGGTGCACCAAAGGAAATGAAGGGGCGCAAAATTAGTCTGTGTTGCATAGATAAAAGGTGCTCTAGCCAATAAGGACCAGAATGACTAAGTTCAGAGAACTAGATTTCCCAAAAAGGGCTTTTATAACATTCCGAATGTTGAGGGGCCCCTGACGAGGGACCAGGACAAAATTTTGGTATGGTTACCTGTAAAATTGCCCTCGTCAATTTTACGGGATAACAGAGATACTCACCGAGGATCCTTTGCCCATGAAGTGGTTCAAAATATGCTTGTGATACAATGACAACACCCCACAAGGCACGAATGGAAAAATGGTACACGCGCCTGAGGAATGCATTCGGGCCAGAGTGGAGAATCCCTAAACAACTCCCAATAGCCACTGAGGGAGAAGTCAATTCACGGTTTATCAACACTATTGCATGGGCATATTCAAGCTAATCGACGATTCATGGAGCCCTTGCAAGCTCCCCTTCGCATTTATTGCTCAATACTTCCAAGTGGGGGTGAACAGGTTCAAAGAATCAAAGAAGCTAAAATTGGGCTGGGTAGGTGGACTGGAATACGGGGAGATAAGAAAGAAGTTGAATTACCCCGGTGGTAAGTGCACGTACATGGATAAGTATGTGTCGTACGAGATTCAAATGACAAGGCCAATGACGTTACCCATCGCTGGAGGATCAGCGACGCGTGTGTACTTGTGCATAAGGTCGAAGTTCAAGAAGGGTGCATATCTGGAGAGTGAAGTCTCCATACCTAAAGATCCCTTGGGCAAGAAGGGGCTCGATTAAAGAAGAGAGGAAGAGACGGAGAAGCACCAAGTGTGCCGACTGCTCAGATAGTGAGCATGCCATCCACAAGCACTAAGCCAAGCACTTACATGCGGAGAAAGAAGTCTCTGGTGAAGGAGAAGACGCCAGAGGTAGAGGCACCTAGGCAACCCATCTCCAAGGAAGAATCACCTGAGGAAGAAGATAAGGCCGAATCCCCTGATCAGGAGCCACCTCTCAGGAAGAAGCAGAGGGTGGATGAGGAAGCTGACTCGGAGGCAACCGACAGCTTGGAAAAATACATGGGCGGAAGAGGGGATGAAAGTGAAGAAGATGGTGGTAGAGAAGAAGAAGAAACAGAGAAAGACCAAGAGCCCCGTGTGGTTAGCGTCTATGAATCGGAAGAGGAGAGTGAAGATGAGAAGCAGGAGTTTGTATTCACACGGCGCAAGGGCACACAAGATGAGGAGGACACCAAAGACATGGAGGATGAGGAGGTTTCTAGGAAAAAGGAGGGAGCCATAAGTTTTACAAAGGAACAGATCACGAGAGGTGGCAGAGAGAGAAGCACAAAGAATGCTCGAGGTCTTGGTAGACCAAGAGTTGGAGTGCAGCGTGGACATAGTACTAAAGGAGGGGAAGGAGGAGAATATTGAAAGTGTGATCGATAAATGTGTGCCATGAAAGTATGTCAATAATCCATGTATATTAATCAATGTGTACAAGATACTACTAATGCAATATATGTCATAACAACATGTGTCTAGTGGCAACAATGTAAGCAAGCTAAGTCATATGTCGTAGGATGATAGATCCTCTCAAAAGATATAGTGACCAATGTGTCAAAAGGATTTTTGTTCTATTATAAGGATATAGAGAGTAATGTATTAAGAGGGCAGATACCCCAAAGGTGAATGAGCATAAAGAAAACAAGCAATAGAAATCATGCATAAACATACATAGTATGCAAGCAAACACACTACAAACTATACAAGTGCAAAAATTAAACATAACATAATACACATAGTTGTATAGAGTAAACATGACTTATAATGTACACACACAAAGAAAACCAAGCATACAACATACAAGTGCATGAAGAAATCATAGTAGGTTGCGCTCATGTTTTATTAACTAAGCTATAAACAAATTGAAACTAAGCATCTACATAGCTTTAAAAGTAAGTTAATCTAACAATGAACCATCAAGATAAGAGCTTAAAGGAAATTCTTCTTTAATGCATAAATGAAACTAACATGCTAAGTTATTTCCTACTCTCTATGATTGCTAAATACAACTATGAACCTATGAAGATCATAAGAAATCAAAATGGAGTGGTGGAGACCTCAATAATTGAGAATGGAATCTCACCAAGAATGGTTACAAGGCCATTTTGGATCTTCCCATATTACTCAACTTTGAGTGAATGGATGCAAGATGAAAGAGCTAATCCAACAATGGAGAGTGCTCAAAACCAAATGCCTATAGTTTACCTCAGGGAAAATGCATTGTGCTTATAAAGATGTAAGGAGCTTGGTCCTTTATATAGATTGAATGTTGGAGAGAGATGTGCAACTTGGTGCATGTGGGATAAGGGTAAAACAAGATTAGGAATGGATAAGGTTTCTTTAGATAAGTTTAATTTGTCATTACCAACCATGGGAATTGGGAGATGTTTTAATTAATCAAGGGTGATTAATTAATAAATAGAAGAAAACTTATAAAAGCTTATTAGAGGAAAGTTAGTGTGATTTGAGGGATATAAGAGGAATTTGATCCAATAGATGAAGATTTATTGATTTAGAGTTGCGAGCATAATTAATTAATAATAATTAACTAACCCAAGTAGAAGTGGATATTAATTAATGAAAGGTCGTTAATCAACATCTTGAATGATAAGTAGGCTAATTAATTAACGAATATGAAGAGGAATGTTAGCTAATTAGAAGAAAACGCTAATTATCACGGAAATGACAGAAAGACGATAGTTAGTGTAATTTTAGTTTTAAAACTGCGTAAGTAGATTTTAGGTGTCTACATAGACAATATCACAAATCGACAAGTGTCTAAAGCAATCCAAGCTTCCAAAGATTGCATAGTAATTATGTAAGTGCACGAGGAATTCAATTTAGTCAACGTCACACAATAATCACACAATATAACACTCGGGAGAAAAAAAGTGGTAAACTTAATCAATTTCACACAAAATCAAAGCATGCGACACACAAGTGCACAAATTAATAAATTCCAAACAATAATAAACATTGTAAGAAACCAATAGTAGCCAAAATAAAATCCTAGAGCTAATAGTAGTGAACTAGCAATAACAAAAATGTAAGTAAGAACATATCATAATCTAGTCGGGCTTTAGAAGTAAACAATGTGATCATTGGAAAAAACATGATATAACACATTTTGCAGAGTAGTAAAGTAGTATAAGAGAGGAAATAATAGTGTAGTAATCACAATGGGAATATGTGATCATGATAAACTCAGTTGGATGAATTCCCGGGTATAGAAATGTGCCCAACATGCTAGATATCCCTTGTGATAGAAGGTTATAAGAAGTTGTGAAGTACTAAAAATGTAATCAAATGACGCTCATTATGTAATATGTCTCCCAACATAAACATGTCCCAAGGGTGCGATGATGTAGAAGTAATAATGTGTATATCTTGTCCGTGGGCTTTTTATTTCTTAAATTATTTTTGAAGCTTAAGTGTTGAGGTACCGTAGAGTTTAAGTTGAGTGATCATAAGTCTCAAAGTTAAATAATCATTGGTCCTCTAGGTCCCAATTTTATATTTTTGTGATGTTATAGTGTTTTTGTGTTGTCATAATAGGAAGCTTGAATGGTAAATGAAACTTAATGGCCCTCGAAATGGATATAGATAGTGAAAAAGTCAAGGTGGAGTCCTAGGTAAGTAATATTACCTCAATAATCACATTGACACGTGAAATGTGTTATATCATCGTGAAATGATTGAGTTAAGAGATAGGAAAGTACATTGGTGAAATAATTTGTCGTGTGACAAATTAGGTGTTTCCACTAATGCTCACAGGCTACGCCCCTCCTTCTTGTGTATGGGGAGGCTCCCATTATTGAATGTAAACTAATCTACTTCTATTTAAATGTTGTTGGGGTGGCTAGTAGGTTGGGGTTCAAACATGCACACTTCACTCGAACTCGTGGCAAACCGCTTATACGGGGTACAAGGGAGGAAATTGCAGCGGTGAGGGATGAAAGAGAGAAATTAGGAAAGGGAAGGTTATTGTTGTGAGTAGGCAATAACAGAGTTCACACCTAATAACCAAAGTAGTTCAACATTCAATTAGAGGAAAGAAACAATGAAGCTATTAGTGAGACTAACAAAATAAGACATACAATTCTTACATTCATTAATCAAAGATATAAATATATTTCTTGATCACTATGCTTACAAAGTGCATAAAGGAGAGAAAATAAAGGAACACATGAAAAGAGAAATGGAAGAAATGTAGCTTTTATTTCTTGTGTTGGTGATACAAATCTCAACACCCAAAACCACACCACTATTGCTACAAACTAGAAACTATCGAATCTGGGATCCTTTGGAATGGAGAAGTCATCCCAATTTATAACATTGTGAATTGACCTTTCATCTACCCCCCATGACTCTTCATGATCTCATTCAACTTGTGACTTTACATCTTCATAGGAAATGATAAATAAGTTCCCTTTTTATAAATCAAAGGGACTTTTACAATTCAACTTTAGAAATTCACTTAAGTGAATGAGATGAAATATCATGATTGCGTACAATGAAGAATTACAAGAGGGAGAAGGAGAGGAGAGAGAAGAAATTTCCATATTTGATGAAGAAGCTCCTTATGAAAATTTGTTCCAATTCATGCTTCTTAATGAGAATTTTTCGAACGGGATCTTGCTCCTTGAATTCCTTGTTGAATTGAGCTATTACAAGTGCCAACTTATCTGCCTCTGGAATGCAAACACACCCAATACCTTGGTCCATGCCCCAGAACATCGTTGATCCTTTGCAACTTCATGATCCTTTGCATTTCAGAAATACAACTTTTTAAGTTGATCGTGGACTCTAAGTTATCTTCATTAAAGGAAAGAGATTCACTTGCCTCTTTCTTGACCAAATCCTAGAAGGAAACAATAAGCTCTTCTAATGATGAATCCTTAGTGAGCGGAGGGAACTCAAGTTTCTAAAAAAATTGTAGACATCGTTCGAGATCTTGAAAGTATGTTGTCCACAAGATTCCAACTCAGAGATTGCATTTTTTATCATTCCATATCTCGCATCCATGATGTGGATCCAAACTTGATACAAGTTCTCTACAGCGAATGAAAACATGTTCTTACTCATGAGGGTGTGATAGTCAAAGGTCCTCATCTTGAATACCATTGGAAATATCTCATCCAAGTGAATTACCTCTTTTGTAAACTCCTCCTTTGCTTTCTTTACTTCTGACAAATTTGAAAGAATGTACTTGATGAGAGAAATGACATCTGGAAACAATGTCTTGCCTTGCTCAATTATTTTCTCAATCCAATTCTCATTAGCCTTCCCCTGCATCATGTATCCTTTTGATTTCTTGATTTCCTCATGATCAACATTGTTGATCGAAATAATGTCTTCTATTAGAAGAGAATATGTTGAGTTGGGTTCTAAGAAGGGTTGAATATAAGCATTGAGAGCTTTTACTTGTTCCTCCAATTGACAATTGTTTTCTTATATTCTTCATTATGAGTGAGGAGGAGGGAAGACAAGTCCTTTAACTTGTGAGAATCACTCTCATACGAAGCTTGACCCAATGAGATGTGGGTCAACTCATAATCTGACAAAGTCATTTCCTCAATAGGATTTTCATTCCTAGGCCTAGCAATTTCAAAGATACTTGATTACCCGAGATGCCACCGAGGAAGCGAGATGTTGTCTGAGCCTTCTTTCTTCACTTAGAATTTAGTGTTTCTAAGATTACTTTGAGACTAGACATGATAGCAAGCTACTATTTCCTTGGCTCACTCTCGAGCATTTATTGAATCCATGGAAATTACTCTTCGAGTTGACACAATGTCGCTCACCAGAGCACTCTCAAGAGCTTGTTATGGAACCAAATTTTTATCATCACGGAGAATTTTCCATTGGGGAAGACATACCTAGATTCCCTTGAAGAGAAAGGTGTTGCAATGAATCACTCTTTCTTGATAGATCCTTCTTGTAATGCTTTACCTCAACCAACTCACCTTGAATAGCTCACTGAGCTCACTCAAACAACCCAACTCACTTTGGTCAACTCTCCCAGCTCACCGAGCTCAAATAATCCAATTTACGAGGAGGTGTGGATGGCTCAAACCTAATTAATGAGTTATGATGACCCACTTAGCTTGAATTTAAACTGAGATCTTGACTCTTTTCAAATCCTCTCGACCGCATAATTCCCGGGATTTCAGCTACATCGTGCCTCGTGGTGTTCCATCTTACCCCGTACACATATGTGACCAATGATGCCTCGGGATCCCTGTGAAGATTGAATTACATTTTTTAAATATGCACCTATCTCATAACCATGTGGAGATGTCAAAAAGTAGAGAGATGAATGAAAACTTAGCCTCATCGCAACTTTCTACACCCGTAACAAAAATTTCTATTTTTCACAGTTGAACAAAGATCAATTAAACTCTGTTGATGATGCTTTTCCATTTTTAGACACTTTCTATTTTTATACAATTGTCTTTTGATTTTTACTTGCTCTATTTTTTAGGAAAACTCGCCTAGTTTATAATTTTCAATGTTCTCTGAGAACATTGATCTGAGGGGACTTACTATTTTTAGAAAGTTTCTATTTTTAGTAAGTGACAGAACTATGTACTTACTATTTTTAGAAATTTCACCTATCCACCTTGGATTGCAATGAAAATTTCATCACTGGATTAGGCTCGCTTCCGAGACTCGTGCTCCAAATTTCACCTCGATCTGCGCCACATGAATACTTGGAAACCGAAAATGAATGATCTAGGGAATCAAAATAAGGTTTGATGCCATTAAAAAATGAGGCATCATCTGATTTTTTGTTACTTGATTCTTATAGGCACATGGGATGAGTAACAATTGTGAAAATCCCATTTAGATTCGTTCACCGGTTTGTAAGATATGATTTTTGTATGTTTTTGGAGTATATGGTCACTCGGAGAAATTTGGGCATGGTCTCTATAGAATTTTAAGGTTTTTTGAGTGATATGGGGAAACAACCTTGGATTTCATATGAAAAAAATGAGGTGGGAAAATATTTTGCTTCACGAGAGAGTGATTAAACTAAAATTGGATATACTAGCCTAATCTAATGTTATAGAAGTAGTAAATAAATGAATAAATGCAATACTAAAAATGCCCAAGCAATATAAGCAAGTGAAATATGAAACCCTAATGTGCAAAGAGGGTTATGAAAATCATTAGATGATTCACATATGTTGTGATACTGTGTCACAGTGGAGACTGGATGAACAGAGGAAATCGTCACACAAGAGCCTGAGAAAATGTAGATATTAGTTGTTTAGATGGATTGGGGCACTGGGGTGCCCCGGTCATAATATGGGCGCCCGGTATGTGAAAAAGCTCAAAACCTCCTTTGATGTGTCATTGGATGTTTGCTTGTGTTTTTCCTTAGTCATGTGCATGTCGTTGTATGATTGTCAATGAAACCTACAAAAAGGAATCCTGTAAAACCTAAACAAAACATCGAAACCCTAAAAATAAAGATGCATATAAAGGGGTCAGACTATCCTCAAATTCCAAATAGATGGACTTATCAATGAGCACTGCACTACATCTCAGACCCAATGTAGTTCTAGGTATGTGTGTGTGGACATTGTGCCCTATGTGCTCTTCTCACATCAGATTGCACTTTGTGAGTAGCGAACAATAACTAGATGTAGAATGTAAGTAAATGGTGCATGGAATAGAATAAACTCCCCTCCTATGAAGTGTGATGCAAATAAACCATCCTTTGTCCCTTGTGATGGAGCTAGATAGATGCAAATAGAGTAATACAAGCCTTTGATAGATGCAACATTAGGTGGTGATACTAGTGCTTAGTGTTTGGTCTCTCGTTATGGTCTCATAACTTTATATTTATATGGTTCTCTTACTTTAATTTTGTAATTAACCCCGAAAAGTTTGACCACAAAAATATAGAAAGCTCAAATGGCTAGAAAGTTCCCAAAAAGTGAGAGGAAAGTGCAAAGAGGATCAGTGCACCTAGAGGGAACCAATATGCCTTGTTGGGCACCCAAATTAGAAATAGGGAAAACACAATATAAAAATACGGACTAGGCAAGTACGGGTGCAAGATCGAAAGTAGCAACAGAAAACAAATGCAAGATGGCCAAATACATGGGTTGATTAGTACTCTTTTTCACTCAAGAACCATATGAATAGTAGTATGAAATCGGGACTAAATAATTACCCAAAGTGTGTGATTTAGTGTCTATAGAGAGGAAGAAATGAGTAGAAGAAAGTGAAAACACTTTGCGATTTTGGTTTTCTAAACTTCTAACTATGAGGTAAATTTTCTTGTCCCCTCTATCCCTAATGGATAGGGATAGGAGGGGTAGAAAAATGTGCCCCGATATGGGCTTGACAAGGGCGAGTTTGATTGGACGATGCGGAAGAGGAAAAAACTAGCACTTAACACCGAAGATCCAAAACCGAGTCACATGGAAAATCAAGGTAGGGAAGGGATGGGGTAAATATTATTTTCCATTTTCTCCCCATGGGACCATGGGACATGGACAAAAGGAGCATTAAAATGTGCCTTGATGTGGGCATGACAAGTGGCACTATTGGATTCGAAGCGGGGGGAAGCGAAGGGGCTTAAAAATGCATTGCGGAGCTTGTTTCAAGTCACATGAAGATCCAACAAATAGGAAAAGCATGAGGTGAGTTTTCTTATCCCATATGTCCCTAAAGAATAGGGAAATGAGGGATAAAAAAATTTTCCCTTTCGTGGTGATGACAAGTGGCACTACTACATTGGTCAATGGGAAGGGCTGGAGTGAGGTGAAAAGGGCTTGCATAAGCTTCAACAAGGTCATGTGATGAACTAGAGGGCATAATTAGAGTGGGGTGAATTTTATGGTCCTCTTTTTCCCCAAGGGACATGGATAAAAGGGACAGTAAAATGCACCTTAACCTAGTGATAACATGTGTCCCTCTGCAAAATTGGCTAATTATCGAAAGCTTACCTTGAGAGAGACCTTAAAGACGAAGTTTTGGAGCTTCAAGAGGACTTTTCAGTGATTCCTTTTATGAAATTGAATCCAAAAAACATGCAAAAATGAATGGTATGGGTATAAATATCCAATTCTTCCTAAAACCCCTCAAAAATCTCCTTTTTCTTGGGACAATAGGGTGTGTATGCTGAAAATGAGTAGTGTTGAGAAACACCCGAGTCTTGTGAAAAATGTAAAAGTTCCATCATATAGAGAGTTGAATTATATTTACAATGAGTAATTTTTTCCTCCTAACTCCCTACGTAACTCTTGAAATCATCTTTTGAATCTCGGTACCATTTTGAACTACAAGCTTCAGAACCCCAAAAACCCACTTTCACTGTTCTTGTTCCTAAACCTCCTAAAATTTCCTAAATATTCATAAACCAGTTCCATTACATTTTTAGATCCTTTAAACCACTCTCGATGGTTTAGGGATTTTACATTTTTCCCGAGGATGCGCACCCATCTCGGAAAGGCCAAAAATAGCCTTCCTAGGCTTACTGAAGAAATCACCTTCAAAAGTACTGCACCGAAATGGAATGAGTCACCCTGTCTCAACATTTTGAACACTTGGGCATATATGTATGGAACATATGGAGACTTTTAAGGATATTTTAGATATCACAAAGAGAGCATATTGATCTCGAGGGGGTTTAGAAGGATTTTTAGCAAATTTTTTAACACTAGGGTTAAGTTGTCATGTTTCAAGTTTGATTTTTCCCTTGCAAAACACATGACAATAGAAAAGGAAATGTAAATCAGTTAAGATTAATGCTACAAAGGCATGTGTGAAATGTGTGATAATCATAATGTTTTTGTATTCTTGATTATTTAAAGTGTTTTGGTATTATAAGTAAATCATCTAATGATGCATGTAATTTTGTTATCGTCACATATGTCGATATAACATGTATAGTTTCTTTTATGACTCTCTCTATTTTTTACACTTTGGTAGGTACTTTTAATGTGTACAATTACAATTTTATATGCTCTAATGTTATGATAAATTATTGTATATCTGACCTCTTGTGATCACTTACCGATTTGGTACTTGAAACACTTGTGGAGTCATTACTTCATAAGGAACTATGCATAACTCTTGATCATGTGAAACATACATTTTTTTCACTAGTTATATAATCATATACTAGATATATATAATAAAAACATCCAATGAGTGTAATACTTCGTTGTTTTACATTGGTTTACCTCGATTTATTTACACTTTCTTTACTTGTTCTATTTGCACTTGCTCCTTTTACTTTATTGTAATGCATCAAACTTTATCAATTATGGGAAGCATTATTTTTCTACTTTAAATTGCGTAGTTATAATATGAATCTATTACTTTAATTTATCTTTCTCATTAGGTATATGCATTGGTTTCTCTTGCTCAATGATAATAGGTAGTGCTTGGTTTGGTTGTTCTTCATCTATGTTAAGTAGGTATTAATTTCTTTTACTCGATGATAATAGACCTATTACATGTTCTAATGTGGTTGTGATTGTCAAATATTCTCCTTTTGTATAAAGAATAATATTGTGTTGACATATAACTCATTTAGCGTAAAACCATTTCATCATCATATAGAAAAATTTTGTACTCATTTGGTGTTATCAATAGTCACTTCCATTTGTGTTAACAAATGTTGTCCCAAGATGGTATTGAATTCATCATTATTATACAACACTTGAAATGTTATATGTGTAACTTTTGGTCCCACCAATACATGTAGATTTAGATGTCCCATTGAATTCGTATATGGTATGAAATTTTATAACTCATGTTGATCATATTCTAGTTGCTTAATTGAATCTAAGTTGTATGTATTGAGGATTTGCTCCATGTCAATTATCAACTTGTTGTCATTTTCATTGTTAATCATTGCGCATATGTAAAATGGATTAAGCCATTTCTTATTATATAAAACCATAACCAACCGTTCATATTTGTTTAGAGGAGGTGCTTTTATTATTATCTTTTTCTTTTATGGATCACATACTTGTTTTAAAAGTTGTTTATGTTCCTAGTGCCTTATGATCTCTATCTTTTTCTCTTCATTTTATATAACATCTTCACAAGTGTTATGTTGGATATTATCACGTAAATTCCAACACTTATTTGTATCATGTCCATTAATGTAATGATAATTACAAAATTCCCTTTATTGATGTCATATAAAGCAATGTTACACTTATATAGTGTGTTATGTAGTATACTTGAACCTCTTATCAAGAAACCTACTTAAGAATGGTAGGTGTATCAACATCATAGTGTAGAATAGTATCGTGATTATACTTTTGTTTAGGTGAATAATTATCTTCATCATAATTTGAATGTATTACAAGTTTTAACATAGAACTAGTAGAAAAGGTATCTGAGGTGCATGTACCTTGCATGTGCGAATATGCATGTAGTAAGTCCTTAATGGTCTCGGATGTACGAGCCTTAACTATATTAGGATATTCATCCAATGGAACTTCTTTCTAAGCTATAATCATGTCTAATAATTTAATAATAGTCTTGATCAATTACACAATGAAGTAGGCAAAGGAGTTATTATAACTTGGAAAAATATCTCGATGTTATTCCTTATAACTTATATCAAGCAGGATTGTGTATTAACAATGTAAAATAAGTAAAATATGCATGGATAGTCTCATTAGGGTATTGGTATATTTCCTCCAAATGCTCAAAATATGTATGATTGGTATTATGTGATTAAAGGAGGAATAGGTTTTGTAATGATAAATAAATAATAGATTTGTTAGGTAAACTATGAAACCATATTAATGTGAAACTCGGTGAGAATATGTAGAAAATCCATAAGGAAAAATCCATCGTTGTGTGCATATGGTTGTAGACATCTAAAAAAATGGTCAATACATTGATAAATATCCTCTTTTCTTGTGATTAGGATGAACTTAGGAATATGAAATCCAATTTGAATGTAGCATTGTAAGTGTTTCACACTATTGTTTGGTTAGTAATAATCAACCCAATTATTAAATGACCTAGATGACAAACATAGGCTAGTGAATTCATTTTTAGTTCTCATATAGCTTGCATCATAGATTGTAATTAATGGATTGGGATTCTAACAAGTTGGTTATAGGTGTTAGGGAGATCGATCTATTTAAAGATTTAACACCATAAGAAGGTACTTTAACAAATTGTTATAAAAATAAAACATCCGAATTTTCACCATTATAAGAAATAAGAGTAACATTATTATTTTTACAAAGAGATTTAATAGAACATGTATTGTTATTATTGCAATTTTTTTTTATTGTGTACATTAAAATTAATAAGTGCATTAATATCTATGTGTACATGAACAAGGGGTGGGATATCAATATTAGGAGGGAGTCCATCTATGCTCCTTTCTTACCATATGGAAGAATCATTATAAGCTTCTTAAAGGTTATTATCCATGAGAGGAATAAGTTTTTTGTTAAAGAGGGCTTCCTTTTGAGCCTTGACCTCATTCATTGGGTCATTTAAAAAGGGACCCATATATGGAGAGACCTGATTAGTCAAGTAAGATGTGATTGGTAAGATGTATTGGAATAACACAAACCCTAATATAAAGAATGTTAAGATCATAAAACTAAATTAGTGCCCAAGAAAGATGCTAGATTAATTTGAAAAGGTCAAGTTACAAAAATGTCCATTTCTAGAAGATAATGAATTTTACAAAACATAAAGTGGCTTTGTAGTACATCAATATGATAAACAAAAGCACCAATGTTTTTTAAATAAATATATACTTATAGCCTTTTTAATGAAATTAAATGTATCTAAATTCCATAAAAAATTTGGGGAAATATGGGAAAAAATATTTATGAATTGAAGGAAAATCTATAAAGGTTTTGAAAATAAAGATGTTATACTTGAGATATGATTCAAAAGGTGTTATAGTCAACACATGACCATGAAAGGAGGCACTAATAGAGTAACGGGATAAAACCCTATTGTTGTCCAAAATAGTGCCCATGCTATTTATACAACTTTGTTTAAGTTAAGGACTTAAGCGGATCTTGTTTGAAAATTCGTGGAACAAAACAACTTAGTGTTATGCGAAATCAAGAACTTAGTGTTCGTGGGTTCGCCTCACCCACATAATAAAAGAACATCACCATGGGGATATATGACATGGAAAAAGGCTTGGGACTTCATGAAAATGAGGGAGAAGAAAGGTTAAGCACGAGAATAAGAGAATATTTTGCTGAAAACAAGTCGTGCAAGGTTGAAAGTCGCATAACAAATAAAAACTTGTAGAACAAAGAAAGTTTGCACAAAATATAACATGTGGGATGGAGTAGAAGCCACAAAATAAGTAAATTAAAACTCTAATGGTACAAGTAAACAAAGCAATGGAATAAATAGTCCATAATACAAAGGAAATGTTGTGCAAGCTGACGAGTTACGTGAAATGAAGAAAATCTGCATATCAAATGAACACGCAAAATGAAGGAACAATCATCTACGGAAAAGGGCAAAGAAAAATCCATAGAACAAAGATTTCATGATACAAAGAAAAAGTCACGAAACGTAGAAGACTCCACGGAATGAAGCATACTCCGTGAAATGAAGGGAATGGTCCACAGATAGTAAGAAGAATTTTAGAGTTATAATGTTGCTCATGAATCAAGGCGGAAGTTAGAAGCAAATTTGTGGGTCGTCTAAAGTTTTCCAAGTTAAACATAAATCCATAGATTTCTAAATTTTCATCAACCAGACAGAAATTTTTGGAAGACAAGATCAAGGTGGCAAAACATTAAAATTCTATGATTCACAACAAAGCCACAACTAATTCAAACTAGACACTCGAACCACTCCACCAAAAAAAATTACATTTTGAATGACATCATCCTCTTGCACCGACAATCTAATGGTGTGTGATTATAGTAATTTTAGGTGCCCATGCCTAGCATGCAAAGTCAATGGTAATTGGTCCTTGGTGGTGGTGGGTGGTTTAATTCATTGATCATTAGATGTGATCATTTCCTCCTCTTCCTCTCTTGAATGTTATATACATAAGTGTGAAAGCACATGCAAAGGGTTCAATTTTTTGCTAATTCTGAGAGATCTTCCCTTTCAAGCTCAAAGCTTTACATTTTAGGCCTCTGTAACATACTTGTGAATATTTCACGTGCCTTTACTCTTTTATCTTGTAAATGTATAAGCTCTTGATATTATATGCAAGTGTGATTTCTATCCTCTTTCTTGCCTTCACCTTATTCATTTTATATCTTCCAAATATTTGCGTGTATTTCTTAGATCTTTGCATGTATTGTTATATATGTGTTCCTAGAGCTATAATTGAACCCTATTCTAGTTTGGTGCACCTCCTCTCTTTATTTCAGCATTTCTCTCTCTCAACTTTGGTCCCTTGGAATACTAAGATAAGATTAGATAGCAGTAGTTTAGTGTTGGTTAGTTAGTCGTAGTTAGCTATGATCGAAGGAAACGTCCTTATTTTGAGATTGAACTCAAAAGGTGTCATTGTCCCACACTTTGGAGGTCTTTTCATTTTTCACTGAGGTGTTGAATCTGATAGATTCAACAAGGGTGCAATCTCAGGTGACAATTTTTTTTGGCATGCTCAGTGGGACCTCTTGAGTCAATTATAACTCATTTCACTAAGATTGATGTGTGTTTTAGTGATCTCTAGCCTTCTGAGGCATTATTCCAATACATCTAATGACTCCATTGATCCAACAACCCATTTCTTTCATTCACAGACCGTTTCCATTCACCCTTTTTCTTACTTTCATGAATTTGTGCAATCATAACTTCATTTCCTCATTAGGATCCTCATTTTCAAGAGTAGTATCATTCCCTTCCATCTCTCTTTTTCAAATCCCCGCTCCAAATAAAATTTATGAGCCTTAATATGATGAACCTTCCTATACACCAAACCCAACATATCCATATGATCATCATATTGACTATGGTATTTTTCAACAACACAGATATGGAAACAATGGAGGCAGCTTTCACATCCGATCGTGACTTTTAGTTATAAATCCAAAATATGGAGGCAATCATGCAAGAGATAAAGGAGAATTTCGACATCATGGTAGCTAAACCACCTAGTTTTAGGGATCCCTGTCCATGGGGTGGTCCTCTACCAAGTTGGTATAGCCCTCAATAGAATCTAGAGGTAATGGATGAATCCTTAAATCAATGTTAGAGTTGATTGAAATAATGGAAGATAATCAATCTAGTTATAAGGAACCCTGTCAATGGGGAAATCCTTCACTACCATCATATAACTCTCCTATTCCTTCTTTTCAATCTGCACCATCTCATCAAAAATTTCAAATCCCTAGATTTATTAAAGCTCCTCTTGTTGTTCATTCTCTAATACAGAATATATTATACCTCCTCCATTAGTTAAAATTATGCAAAATCAATCAAAATCTGAATCCTTTCACCCTTTCATACATCCAAACCCATTTTGGGATGAACATCATGTCCAAACCCTCGAGGAACTATAGCCATCACCCACCACCCTCTCCAACAATTTCACAATTAGAGAGTAGTATGAAGAGTTGGAGCTCGCATAAAAGGACCTACAATCTCTCAAGAAGTGGTCGAGAGAATTTTGAGGTCAACAATGCTCTTCATCTAGATCCTTGTAGTGACTAGTTCTTTCAAGTGCACTAAAAATTATTGAGGTGATCTCTTCTACTGAAAAATAAAGAGACTTATTTCATATTGGATTGAATCTAAGGATGATGACGAGTCCGCATCTCAACTCTTTCAAGAGATTCATGTTCCTTATCTTGATTAATATATAAGTGAAGCTAAAATCATTGAGCATAAAGTGGAAGGAGAAAAGTTTTCCAATGCCAAGGAGGATTATTTGGGATCAAAGGGTGAACAAAATATTGTTGATTTTCCTAGGGATTGCACTCTTGATCACATAAAGAGGAAATCAACCAAGAAAGTGAGATCACAAGGGAGTTTCACCCAAGCATAGAAAAAGAAGAGGTAGAGGGGTTATCTGACCTGGAATACTTGAATGATGAGGAAGAGCCATTTAAACTTATAAGTATTTTATCCCCATCATTTCTCTTCCTCAACAAGGACCCTCTTGTTGTTGGAGTTTCCCTTAGACCTGAGATAGAGAAAGAAATGCTAACAAATGTTTATCATGGTCAAACAGGGTTGCATCAAGAAAAAGATGAAGATTACAACTTGCCCGGGAAATAGAGGAAATTATCTCTAAAAATGTGTGCCCAATAATATATTTATATGTTTCAGAGAACTATTCTAAGTTTCCACTATTCATGTTCACTTCAGAGCATGAGGAAGATTTACAAAGTGCGAAAGGTCACCAAAACATCTATCCAAATCAAATAAAAATAAATTTGAGGAGGTGTTCATTTTTTTAGGATGATATTTTTAGTAAAAAGGGAGTGTGTACCATGTTTTCACTTCCACAACTTGATCTAGTTGCAAAATTGATCTCATGGCCACATTTTGTAAGAAAGGAAAGTTACTTTTCCTAACCAATATTTGGATTTGTTTAGCTTTCTTTTCTCTTGGTTAGAGTAGGAGTAGTTTAGGTTTTTTTTTTGCAAAACAAGTGCTTTGCACACTTTGCATGTCTCCATTTGGATCATGTATGATTTGTCTTTTGTACATAGTTTTTGTGAGCCTCTTTGCAATTGTGCATAGTCCAGATCATTCACCCTGGTGGGAAACAAATAAGAGATTTCGGGGTGGTTTCTAAGTGTAATGTTCTTTCAAATCTCCAAAGCTTATCTTCAAGCCAATGCTAAGTTCTATGCTTCATGTAGATTAAGGGTTAGTTTTAAAATTTGGGATCATTTTTCAAGATGTATGTTTGAATCCATGCCTAATGGATATTCTTGCCACTTGGTCAATTCATCTAATAGGTAGATGTCCCCGTAAAGTCACCAATTTTTTTCCAAAATAACACCCATGTTATTTGGACAACTTCATTCGAGTCATAGACTCATGTGGCTTCAAGAAAGACACCCATAGAATGAAGGTGTAGTGTTCCAAGGGAAAAATGAAGGAACATAGTGTTCTATGTAAATGGGAAGGAACTTAGTGTTCTACGGATTTTGGAATATACAAGGTGTTTTGTAGAGTTTGTTAAGTCCACACAACAAAGGAAAATTTAATGAGACATATGTAGAAGAAAAAGGAAAAAAGGGTTGCATGACATGTGAGAAAAAAAATTCGAGCGCGAGAATGCTAGAAGACTTCGTGGGAAACAAGCTACATAAGGTTGAAAGACCACGGAGTAAAGTGGGGAAAAGCACAATAAAGTATAAGAAAAGACGCGAACAAAGAAAGTCCACGTAACAAAGAAAATTTGTGAAAAAAGAGAATCAGAAAATAACTAAAATCTATGAAACAAAGAAAGTTTGTGTCAAAAGAAACCCACGTAACAAAGAAAAGTGGTTGTCTACAAAATAATCAAATTTAAAATTCATGTAAAAAAGCATTATGTGAAGGATTCGAATTGTGGAAAGGTGGCAGAGGGTGAAGTAAAAGAAGAATCCTTAAGTAGAAGACTTGTGGTATAAGAAGAGTCCTTAAGTAGAAGTCTTGTGGTACAAGAATAGATCAGTAGAAAGTAAAAGTATGGTCAAGAAATTAGGAGAAGAAAGAAACATTTGTAGATCATTCAAAATATGTTAAAAGCCAAGAAATACCATATAAACCAAAACAAGGTTGTGAATCACAGTAGAAATATCAGATGACACATGAGACATAATCAAGGTATCATATCATCTAAAACCTGTGGAATACAATGAAGCCATACCTATTTTAGTTCAAAAGTGTGAACCACTCCCAACCACCAACATTAAATCCTACACATCAAAGTCCACATTCTCGGATGATATGATACGAGTGCCTTGCAAGCAACCTCTATCTATCATGCCTATCTGTAAGAATTAAATTATAATTAGTCCTTCGTGGGCAACATGGTTGGCTCTCTTCGTTATCAACACAATATGATTTTTCTCCCTCTCCCTTCTCTTTTCTCCCTGTAAAGGATGACTCAATATCATTTGTAAAGGATCCTCTCATGACTAAAAAAGTCACACTTCAAAATAGTGGTCGAGATTTCATGAGTTACAGACCTCTTATTTAGTCACATGTAATGTGCTTAGTGCCCTTCCCCACTAATGTGATGGACCATGTATATCTTTTATCAATGAAATATTGATATTGTGGCTTGTATATTCCCTTTACATGCATTCATTAAGTCTCTTACCTCTCTATTCATTTTTGGCATATCGTGTGTCGTCGTTATACTTACATGTTTTCTTTTCTATGTCTAAAATGTGTGGAATATAATGGTTCACATAATGTTGATCTATGACATATATTTGACCTCTCATATAGTGTTTTTCCTTTTCCGGTCTTCCCTCACCAAGAGAGATCCCCTTTCTATTCTGGCGCCATCACCATTCTCTTATCTTAGTTTCATTTCATGCATTCCTCCTCCTTTCCCCCAAATTTGAAGCTTAGCTTAGGAGTAGCATTAGCATTAGGTTAGATAATGTTGGTGAAATAATTTTTCATGTTGCGAATTATTGAGTTTTCACTAACAATGTGGGGCTAAGCCCCTCCTTCTTGTGTATGGGAGGCTCCCATTATTGAATGTAAACTAATATAATTATGTGGGGTGGCCAATAGGCCATGGATCACACATGAATACTCCATTGAACCTGTGTAAAATTCTTATACAAAGTACAAGGGAGGAATTTGCAGTGGAGAAAGGTAAAGGGGAGTTGGGGAAATAAGGAGAGAGAGGGTTATTGTTGTGAGTAGGCACTATGTTAGTATTCACATATAATAACTATAGTAAGTCCACACCTAATTAGAAGAACACAACAATGTAAACCATGATAAGACATAATAAATAATACACACAAACTTCCATTGATTCATTTATCAAAGGAACAAACACCTTTCTTGGTTTTACAATATTATCATATATGCAAAGTTGGAAAGAGAGACTTGAGGAACATAAGATGAGAAATAGAATAATTCTGACTTTTATTGCTTGATGTAGAAGTGGTAATATCAACAACATACATTTAATCAACAATTAAAACCCTTTGGAATGGAGAAGCCATTCCAATTTATATCATTACAAATCTTCCTTTCATTTACTCCCACATGACTCTTCACCTATCCTCATCATTTATGATCTTTTATATTCCTACGAAGCGAGTCTTTTTCTTATTATTGGAAACAATATTGTTACATTGTTTAGCTAAGGGTCACTTAAATGAATAGAATGAAATAGAAAAAGTAAATTCTTAATTGAAAATTAGAATATGGAGAGAGAGAGAGAAGGGAGAAAGAGAAGGGGTTGATCGGTCAAATGAAGAGAAGCTTTGTTGATGAAAAGTTTCTTGATTCATGATCCCTGAGGGAGAGTTCTCATAATTATCTCTTGTTCTTTGAATTATTTATTGAACACATTTGTCGCAGTGCTACCTAATCTTCTTCTCGGAATGCAAACACAACTCAACACTTTGATCCATGTCTTTAAAACATCACTAATATCCTTGCACTGATTAGACCATTCTTCGTGATCTCTTGAAATGTTGGAAATAGATCCTCTAATGTTGGAAAGGGACTCTAAGGTATCTTCATTGAAGGAAAGAGGATCACCTGCCTCTTTCTTGACCATCTCCTAGAAGGAAACAATGAGTTCTTCTAATGATGAATTCTCGATGAGTGGAGGGAACACAAGTCTCTTAACACAATTACAGACCTCATTCAAAATAGCAAAATCATTTTTTCCACTAGATTCAAGTTCAGAGATGGCATATTTTATCATACCATATCTATCATCCATGATGCACTCCAAGATGGAGACAGATTATTAATAAATGATGTAAACACATTTTTTCTCTTGAGGGTGTGAGAGTCGAAGGAGATAATCTTGGAAACAAGTGGAAGTGCCTCATCTATGTGGATCTTCTCCTTTTCAATATCCTCCGTTGCTTTAATCACCTCTGACAAAGTGGTGAGAATATAATTAAGCAGAGAGAGAACCTCTAGGAATAATGTCTTTCCTTTCTCAATGATCTTCTCAATCCATTTTTTGTTATACTTCCCTCGCATCATAAGAATTTGTGCTTTCTTTATCACCTTAGGGTCAAAGCTATTGATTGTAGCAATGTCTTCCACAGGAAGAGGAGGTGCTGAATTAGGCTCCAAGAAAGGTTGAATGTAAGCATTGAGAGTTTTTACATGTTCCTCCAATTACCCAATTATTCAATTATACTATTCATTCCAAGAAAGTAGGTGGGTAGAGGATTCCTTAGAAAAATGAGAGTCGCCCTCATGTGAAGCTTGACCCAATGAGATGTGGGTCAACTCATTGTCCGATGGAGTCATCTCCTCAACAGCTTTACATTATTCTACCAAGCAACTTCTACATATTGGTTTCCTGAGGCATCACTGAAGAAGTGAGAAGTTGTCTCGGGAATTCTTCCTTTGCTTAAATTTCAAGATTTCGTGATAGCTCCAAGGTTGGACATTATAACTGTTGTGTTATTCTTATTTCTATTTCGAGCAATTCTTGAATCCATGGGAAAGGCTCTTTAAGAGTAGACATGATATTGGTCATGGGAGAATTTTCAGAGCTTGATGCAAGATCACATCTTGTTCATTGTGGGAAATATTTACCATTGGGGAATAAATTCTTGGATTCTCTTGAAAATAAGGAGGGTGTAATGGATCACTTTTGCTTGACTCACGAGGCTCACTTTGATTTTTTTCTTGGTGAGATGATGATGGATTTAAGGCACAATGTTTCACAACTTGCCTTAAGAGTTTCTCATTTCAATTATGATCACAACAAAATCCTTTGATGAATCATGGGTTCCAATGGGGTGCTTGACTCTTTTCAAATCCTTTACAAACCACACAATGTCTTTTGTCACACCTTTAGTAGCACCACGATATGCTATGTCTTACTATTTAACACAATTATGATCGGAATGATTCTTTAGGATCCTTGTAGGGATTTTTTTTCCTCATTTGAGTTATGAGAGAAATTTATGACCATGTGAGGATAGAAAAAGTAGTGAGATGCGTGAAAATGGAGCCACTAACAACTTCTTGTATTGAAAACTGAAACTTTCAATTTTTGGTAGGTGGGACCATGAGCTGCTATTTTGGGGATTTTTAAATTTTTGCTCAAATTTTATCTTCGGTAGCTCCTAATAATTATATTAATTTCATTTATGATTCTTTAGGAAGTTTTTTATTTTTGGCAAGTTACTTTTTCAAAACTTGTTATTTTGGGAAAATTGTTTGTTTCCTTGTTTGTTGTTTTGCACCATTTCTGGATGTGATGAGTGATTAGAGTTTGATGTTTTGAGATACTTAATATTTTTAGCAACTCATTATATAGATCATGTGACATTATTATAAACTAGTCATACTAGATTCAATTGGAAACGAAAACATCATTGTTGGATTCAACTCTGCACCGTGAACTTGTGCTCTAATTTTCATTGTGATCCTTCTGCTGGAACTCTTGTAAATCAAAAAGGTAACTTTTGGATGAAGGGTTTTAGGTTTAACACTGTAAATAACTAGTGCGTCATCTAGTATGAATATTTAGTTATCAAATTGTGCCTAGGAGTAGAGCAATTAGTGAAAATATTAGTGCAATCGGATATCCGGATGAAGGGTTATGAAGAAATATTTGTTTCTATGGTTATGGTTGTTATGGAACATGTTAAGCAACATATATATTGTATTTTGATTGTATATGAATGTTTTCAGCATAAAAAATGGATTAGGGTCGAACTATGAAAATAAAAACAACTTAAAACAAACTTACTTTGTTTTAATTCTTCCTGTAATCTTGGTTTTTAACCATGGTTGAATGACAACTAAGTGTGTTTGACAAGTCAGTTACAAGATGGGTTTAATGGCTAGTGGGGGTGGAACTCATTTTTTCCCTTATGTCCACTTGGTGGAAAGGGACAATAGGGACGCAAATGGGCACTGGAGCAAGATTGTGCCAAGTGTCGCCATCATATGCTATGTGATGATGATTGAGAAAGCCCGATAAGCACGTGGGGGCTAAAAACAAGTCACATGGAGAACCAAAAGGGGGACTAGTGGGCGCAGAACTCATTCCCCCTATCCCATTTGTGAAAAGTGATAAAAGGGGAAAAAATGGGCGATTGGAGCAATATCTTGACAAGTGGCACGATTCGGTGTAGTGCGACGAAGGTCAACTTAGCCGCTTAAGCCCTCAAGGAGCCAAGAGGGTCAAATGAGGGACCAAAGAGGGGGATAGTCAAAGGGAGGGATTTCTCATTTTTATACCATATTTACCCTTGGGAAAGGAATAAGAGGTACAAAAAGGAGTCGGAGTGAAAATCATGACATGTGGCACTCGAAAAAATGACTAAGTGTGGGATCAACATACCTTGCATCGTAGGAATCTCAAAAACATCATACTTGGAGTATGAAAATGTATTTGGAGGTAAAATTTTATATGATTATGAATAAAAATAAAATTTTAAAACAAATTTCACAAATTTTCTTTCGATATTTATTCTACATGCAACTCGAAAAAAATGGCCTTATTTTGATCAGACAACAAGGTGTGTTTGCAAGTTGAGCTTCTTTGAAAGATTCTTAGCTATTGGAAAAAACATGATTAATCCAATATGTAGAGGATGTTTTCAGATTTACAATTCCTATTTTATTTCCTTATAAATCCTTACAGATCTCCGTGAATCAACTTGTGAAGTTTAGGTTCTTATTTTGACCATTCATTCCTTACATTTGAAAAACTCATTTTTGCACAAATTGTCCCTAAACCACCAAACCTTCCCTAAATCTTCCTAAAATACTTATGACACCTTTTTATCTCTCCAATACCACCTTTATATTATTAATATATTTTGGAACCTTCCCGGAGTATGCACACCTGCCTTGAAATGGCTAAAATTGGCCTTTCCATGCCCTCCAAAGAACTAGTTTTCAATTACACTTTGCTAAATGGAAGAGTTGATCTAGTCACATCATTTCAAACACTTGAAAATGATTTTTCAACATATTAGGAGGACCTAAAAGGTTGGGATGATCATGACACGGAAGACAAATTGGCCAAGAGAGGGGTTTAGGGAGATTTGGAAGCAAATTTTGCATTATGGGCTTAGTTGTCATGCTTGAAAGTTTGAGTATTTGGGCTAGCAAAAATTCATGAAGACAACCGACTTTGACTCAGGGACATTGGAATTTAAAGGGAGATAGATAACCTTGGAAAAATTTGGTGAGAAGACCAGGTTCCTTGTTAAAATTGGGCAATAGAGTCATTATTTCATCGTTAATACAAGCAACAAACACACACAAGGAAAAAACCAAACAAACACACCAACGAAAGGGAAACACACCAAAAGAAGGAAATAACTCATAACATAAGGGAAAATATTTTACAAGGGAGGGAAATTAATTGAGGTGAGAGAATAATACACACATTCAAAGCAACGGGTTTGGAGAATTACATACCATCATGGAACAATGGGTTGAATTCAAACCTCTTAAGCTTGAAGATCATTATCTAATCATGCCATGCTCTTGTGATGGGCCTTGCATGGTTTCGAAGAAGGAGAGAGACCAATATTTAATCTTCGTATTGAAATTACATTAAAAACACTCTTGCATTCAATGAAAACTTTGTAACTGTTTGAAATTCTTGCCTTTTGTAGTTTCATCTTGAACTCTTGAACCATAAGAAACCACTATTATATGTTCTCAAAAGTAGAATCTTTGATATTTTCTTGAGATCATTCATCACCCTTGAATGAAGGTTGTAGAATGAAATCATTCCCGAATTAATGGGGAATCCGTATGGTGAGAGCAATTTGATTCTTTTCCCATTCAAAAGCTTCTTCTAGCTTCTTACTTTGTTGTTCGAAACATTTGATTTTTATACATACCAACTCAACATTGGTATTGATATCATTTCCATGGGAAAGATGATGTCTTCATGACTAAAAATATCCATAGGAGATCCAATAATCTCCTTTTATTTAAATTCATAGTCTTCTTCGCCAAATGGGAAAGGAAAAGACTCACCTCTACATCCATTCTCATCCATCGAGGCTTCAGAGAGAACATTGAGCTCATCCATTTTTTCCATCTCATTTTTGAGAAATGGTATATCAAAAGAAGGATTGTGACTGAAATCACACTTATCTTGCATTTTCATGGTATGTTTCAAGATTTTGAGACTGAGTTGAGGGTCTACAATTTATTTCTCAATCCTCAAGATGTCTTACATAGATTCCTTCATCAAAATTGTCACATAGTCATCGTCATATTCATTTGAAGAATCTTCAAATTGGGCCTCAAGGAAATGGCTGAAAATCTGATCTACACATGGCCAATTTGAAAATATTCATTCTCTTGTTCCACATTTCTCATCATCCAGAGTTACCTTCTTGCAATATCGGGCATGCCTAATTTTCAAAATTCCCAAACAGAGAAAATGATCCATGCTACTCAGGAAGGGTACACCTTTCAATTCAAGATTCATCAAATAATCTTCATAACATGAGGAAGGATACAATTTTTTAACATGAGGAAAAAAATTCTTCTCCACCTCAAACACCTCCTACAGAGTCTTATTCTTTGCAAAGAAACATGAAAGCTCCATACTCACTACGGTGATCAACATTACACTCCTTTGGTGAGGATGGTGAAATCAACTCTTCAGAGAGGTCATACTCAATTTTATCATCCTCATTTATTTCAAGAAGGAAATTGGACTCTTCCATTTGTTCTTCCACGATTGTATCAAGAAGGGAATTGGATTCTTAATTTTTCTCCTTTTCATCATTCAACATTTGTGCATCCATTAAATAACCAAAATGAGAAATAAATACATAATAGGCATGTTCTTAAAGAACTTGAATCCAAGATGGAGGATTGATTTATTAAACATCTTTGTGGTTGGTGGAGTCCTTAGTAAAGAACTTGATTATTAGTAATGGAATAGGAATCTTCATCCCTCGTATCCATTGTTCCTCAAAAGGGTTGTGCCTTAAGACAAAATGAATTTATGAATGGAGGTTCAACTTTCATGATTTCTTCATTATCCTCCAAGGTTTTGATTTGACTTTCATCAGAAGGTTCAAGGATAGAGCATTCATGAGAAGTGCACAAGATCCTTTCAGGAAAAAACACCTCATAATATGGAGAATCATCATAATCTTCTTCCAAACAAATATCCACTTATTGCTATTCAATTACAAATGAGCCCTTATATATCATTAGCCAATCTGAATAGTGTGGCGGTGGGTATATATTTTAATATCCAAGTGGTTAGGGGTTTGATCCTCCCCACCACATATCATTTTTCCTTTGCGCATTTGGGATATAAATCCCACATTGAGTGGGTTAATGGTTGGCGGTGGGTTTAAATATGAAGTGGCTGCCATTTTTGGTCGTGGCTTAGGCCACACATATACTCCTTTTACCTCCCACTAAGCCTTAGCCGATAGAGGTTTGAGTGCCACTTGGCATGGCCAAGGCGATGACTTTGTGTGCTACACCACATAGGCCCGAAATTTACGCTATCGACTCACCAATGTTGTGTTGGTTGGTGTAGATATGGCTCGGCCGAGATGTATGCTATGTTTGGGTTTCGGCCATTGTGTGTTTTTGTTAAAGCATCGTGGCAGCTCGCCGAGCTAGCCCAGGAGCTCTCCTTGAGGTTGGTCCCCTACATTATATAATTAACCTACAATATCTCACATGCACCTAACATATACTCTATGAGGCATATATAATGAACATTGTGGCAATAGATATGTGAAGTTATGGTGGCCAAGAAATCCCTTCATAAAAAAAGTGTGTTAATCCTGGCTAAGGGTCCCTAGCCAATAAATAGTACGATCCACCCATCTGAACACAAGTGTCGAAGACTGATGCCTCAAAACCAAATTTTTACCCTTTTACTCAAACTTCACTTTTGCCACGTGTTGTGGCCTGATTGGCCAGCTTGACCTTATTTTGTCCCAACTTTGACCAACGGTATCTAAAGCGTCATAAGCTCCATTTTTGGTGTTCCTTATACCGTTGGAAAGCTCTCTGAATGATCTATTGTACTATCATGGTTTAGGGATTTTTAGGGACTTCTAAAGTCCCAAATTATTCTCTGGATCAATCCTCCCCATTGAGAAGGATTTTTGTCCACAAAAGTTGTTTTTCACCCACAAATGTTGTTAATTCTTTTCCCGCATCGCACAAAAAACAATACATGATCCATAAATAACATTATGGGTTAAATAATTGAAAATTAATGATTAACTAATCACAAAAATAGATCAGTAAAAATTAGACAATTATTCACCGGTATAGATAGCAACTATCCCCTAATACTCGTGATTCTACCAATCTCTCGTAAACAATGTGAACTCGTCAAAATCTAGTAATCAGAATCGCCATCACAAATAATCAATCAGCTTAAAAATAGACACATGTTCACCTGAAGAGGAAAGTGTTCAATTGATATTATGTGATAAGGCCAATTAATGTAAATATAATTCCACCGAAAATAGATCAGTGTATAGACATCTACATGCCAAAAATAACTAGTGTCCATTGCCCCTATGAAAATTTTAACCACTGCAAATATCACGATCAAGAATGTTTAGACCACACATGCCAAAAATAGACAAGCATCGAAACCAAATCATGTGAATCGGTTAATAACATATCTATCCTAACATTTTGTACACTACAAGTAGGATAAAAAAATTGTCTACTAAAGTTTTATATCATTGTGTTAATTACCATATATTTCTAAAAACATGCCCAAAAATACTGGTCTTAAAATGCACCTAACATATATATGCTAAAATAGATGCATTCCCAAACAACAGTTATTTTGTAAAAAAGTATGAAACTGAACACTGTCAAATCCCATCAACCTGTACAAACTGTTGTCAAATCTCCAAAGCTGAAATATGAGTTTAATTCTATACCCAAACTGTACTAGAACTCAAAAGCTAAATAAGGAGATATAAATGGAGTATTTCCAAAATTTTCAATGTAAGAAAGTTCACTGAGTATGGTAAACATGTCCCTTAATTTTATCACAAATCTAAACTCCAAAAAAAAAAATATTGCATGCTATTCAACAATCAGAGTTATGTAATATATAATTGAAAAATTATTGACTAACCCATTTTAAAGGAATTTCATTTTTAGGTATTACCTGATCTAGGGTTGACTTGTCAACTGGTGGTGGATTAGGAACTTCCCTTACCTTTGCAACATGCTTGTATTCCATATTCATTTTACCATTACTCTGATGGTGTGATGGATGAAGTTTCCAACAAATTTCCACTCATATGACAATGAGCACAAAAATTCCTCTTATTCTCCTTCTTCTAGGATGAGGAAATCTGATTTCCATTTCTCACCTCTAAATGACAAGATTGGTCTTTCTTATTTGCCTTGCTCTTAATGAATGAAACCAAATTCTTCAACATTTTCCTTATCTTCCAAAGAATCGACAACATAATGGTTATGCAATTCAGAAACCGTAAGGAAAAACATTCCACATTTTCTGAAAATCAAAGCCATACTTCTTAAACTAAAAGAGAGGATCAAAGTTTTATAATTTGTATTGTGCTTATGATTATGGTAAGAATGCGAAGGTGGAATTTCATTACCTCTTCATTGTGTTCTCTTACCAAATCCATCCTATGACGACGAAGCACCATTTTCCTGCTCAAAATATTCTTGCAGACTAGTGGGGTATTCACTTTGCTTTCATAAGCTTGTCTCTCGTCGCATGCTTGAGCAATCTCCAATATCAATTCCTATACTAGGAAAACCCAAACCTACAAAATGAGGATGATCCTCAACTTGTATTGGGTTAGTAATTCCTTAGCCATTTTTACCAAGGCCTCTTCCATCAAATCCCATTTTCAACAATAATCGAGATCCAATGCCTTTAGTATGTTTTTCAAATGAACCAAAAGCATCATTACTTGAATTTGAATTTGAATGGGAAGAAGATTCATGTGGTGAATAAATTATAGTGCACTCATTGGTCATGGTTTCTACATCTGAAGTTGAAGGCAAATCCTTCTTTTGATCACCACACTACAACCTTACCAAGAGTTCATCCTTGGTTTGTAATTATGATTTCAAATAAGCATTATCCTCTTCTAAGGAGTCATACATTGATCTCAGAAGAGAGTTATCTTCTTGGATTTGGTGATTATATGCCTTAAGCTCATCAAGCTTTTCTTGTTTTTATAACTTTCCCATAGTGCACATGTACTTGTCTAATCACACACTAGACCAACTACACAATCTGAAGTAATCAAACTGCTAAATCGACCTACTATGATACCAAAACTTGATCCGTAAACACCAATCAATATTTTACTTTTTCAACTGTTTACCAGGACCTTTAAAATTCATCAACTTTTAGGATTTTAATTGATCCAAAGTTGATCATAATCTAATATAAATATGAATTATTACTGATCCAGAACTATTTAATTAATTCACAAAATCACTGGTTCGATCAAACCATTCGATTACTATTTTATTAATTAACTTTCAAATGGATAATAAAAATGATATTTAATCATGCTTGAATTTTAATTTAACTGATTAAATATGTAAATAAATCAGAATTCAAATGCAAATATACTAGATTAAAGAGACGAAACCAAAATTGTTTATGAAGTTTGGTAATTGCTTACGTCTTCGGGTTCATACAAACCAATTTATTAAAGTTTACTAGAATCATAAGTACAATAAACTCAAAATTCACAAAAATAGACTAATAACCTATAATGTTGCACCTTCAAACCTTTGAAAGACCCTGACAGAGCTCAGTGTTTGTCTTTCACCTTCTTGAAGTACTTGCAGCAGCAGCGTACCCTTGTCGCTCCTAGCCTTCCAGTGAGTTCCGTTGCACAAAAAACATCACAAAGTCTCCATAATGGGAAAAACTATGCCCATGACGAGCATCTTAGAATTTTTGAAAACTTTCTAGTTTACTCAATACCCAATCTACTCCTAAATGCATCTAAAATTCACTTTTACAAAATTGTCTTATTAAAGCTCTAGCACAATCATCTACTTATTGTTATTCAATTACAAATGAGTCCTTATATAACATTAGCCAACCTAAATGGTGTGGCGGTGGGCGTGTATTTTAATATCCAAGAGGTTGGGGGTTCTATCCTCCCCAACCACATACCATTTTTCCTTTTCCCATTTGGGATATAAATCCCACATTGAGCGGGTTAATGGTCGGTGATGGGTTTAAATATGGAGTGGCCACCCTTTTTGGTCGTGGCTTGGACCACGCATATACTCCTTTTGTATCCCACTTAAGGCTTGGTCATTAAAGGTTTGAGCACCACTTGTCATGGTCGATTGCACTAACCATGTGTGATGTGCCATGTAGGCATGACAATTACAATGTTGACTCACCAATGTTGTGTTGGTCGGTGGAGATATGGCTCGGTTGAGCTTTATGCTATGTTTGGGCTTAGACCATCAGGGTGTTTCTAAAGCATCATGACATGACTTGTTGACTGTCCTAGGGAACTCACCTTGAGCTTGGTCCCCCGCATTATATAATTACCCTACAATATCCCACATGCACCTTACATATACTCTATGATGTATATATAATTAATATTGTGGCAATAGATATGTGTAGTTACGGCGACCAAGACACCCCTCTGTCAAAAAAGTGTGTCGATCCCGGATGACGGCCCCCAACCAAGAAAATGGAAGGGTCCACCCACTTGAACATGAGTGTCGAAGGCTAGATTCTCAAAAACAATTTTTTACCCTTTTGCTCAAAATTCACATTTGCCATATGTTGCGACTGATTGGCCAGTTGACCCTTCCTTGTCCCAAGATTGACCGAACTTTGACTTCACTGGGTATCTTGAGCATATGAGCTCCATTTTTGGAATTCTTTATACCCTCGAAATCTCTCGGAATGCTCTACTAGAGTGTTATGGTTTAGGGAGATTTAGGGAACTTATAACGTCCCAAATTTTTCTCTAGATCATATCCTTATGAAATAAAATTATCCAAAGGAAGAGAGACAAAAGACAAGGCTTTGAGTTTCTCTTTCAGATGCGTGAAGTTGAAAATATTACCTTTAGTGGATTCTTCACAGCATGCCCTTCATTAGCATTTCAAATATCTTATGTATCTTTCTCATCAAGCTCTTGGATTCTTGATCATCAATAGGTGTGATTTCCATTATCATTTCTCTAGCAGTAGTAGGCTTGAATTGAAGCCATTAGGATTTGATGACAGATCTTCATAAGCAACAATTTTATCCATTATAGAAATTATTTTCATGACTACTATAGAAATTTTATTGACCTTTCTTCCCTTGGCTGATTGTATTTTTTTTTGAAGCAATAGACTCCTTTCTTTGCACTGAACTCTTACCTTTGGAAGAGCTAGTCCAGAATGATGGTTGATCAAAAATTTTGATTTCTTGGTAGTCATCTTCTTCTTCATATTTTTTTGTCACACATTGGTACCAAACACCAATTTTGAAACTTCATCATTGTGATGTGGGAAATGAATGTGACATGGATTTGTTCCTTGATAGATTCACCTTCAAAATATTATTTTTCTTTGAAACATGGCTTTGTTTTGTTTTCGGAATATATACTTTTTGTATTTTCCAGATATCTTTATAGGTGTACGAGGGCATATCTCTCCCTAATGGAGTCTCCAAAACTATTGGCAAAATATTTTTCCGTGGCTTGTGAATTATTGAGTTTTCACTAATAGTGCGGGGCTAAGCCCCTCTTTCTTGTGTATGGGGAGGCTCCCATTATTGAATGTAAACTAATATAATTCTCACAAGTAGCCAATAGGTTAGGGATTACACAGAACACTCCACTAAACTTGTGGCAAATACGTGTATGAAGTTCAAGGGAGGAATTTGTAGTGGAGAAAGGTAAAGGGGAGTTGGGAAAATAAGGAGAGATGGGGTTACTCTCATGAGTAAGCACTGAAAAGTTCACATATAATGACAAGAGTAAGTCTCGCATCTAATCGAGAAGAACACACTAATGAAAACCATAATTAAACATAAAAATCATAGACACAAACTTCTAAAAGGAATGATAACCAGATCGTACCAAGCCAAGAACACATATGCTAATCAAACACCATGATCAATAAGATGAAAGTAATTCACCATAATAACTTTACATAAACCTTTGCAAACAAATGAGCAACAATATAATATATTATTATGGAACTCAATGCAATACAATGAGAATGGGCCTTGCTTAAATAGGCAAGGAATAACAATCTAAGAACCAGTCAAGGTCGTAGATCAAGCCATAAATCAAGAAAATAACTAGTCATCAAAGAACTAGTCAAGACCATAGATTTAGGAGAGAACTAGACATCAAGGATCTAGTCAATGCCATAGATCAAGGAAAGAACTAGTCAATATCATAGATCAAGGAAAGAACTATACCTAACAACTAGATAATATCTCCTAATATCTAAATAAGATAAAAGAAATATCCACACACATAAGTGGGTGATGATAAATACAATAAAGGTAAATAAAGTACCTAGGTGAACATGAGCTAAGGTAAATACCTACTCTAACAACTTCCATTGATTCATTTATCAAAGGCGTAGACACCTTTCTTGGTTTTACAATATTATCATGTATGAAAAGTTGGAAAGAGAGAGTAGAGGAACATAAGAAAAGAAATAGAATAATTACAACTTTTATTTCTTGATGTAGAAGTGGTAATCTCAACAACATACATTCAATCAACAATTTCCAACCCTTTGGAATGGAGAAGCCATTCCAATTTATAAAATTACAAACTATCCTTTCATCTACCCCCACATGACTCTTGCCTATCCTCATCACTTGTGACCTTTCATATTCCTAAGAAGTGATTCTTTTTCTTATTATTGGAAAAAGGACTCTTACAATGTTTAGCTAATGGTCACTTAAGTGAATAGGACAAAATAGAAAAAGTACATTCTTAATTGAAAATTAGAATATGGAGAGAGAGAAAAGGGAGAAAGAGAAGGGGTTGAGTGATCTGGTGAAGAGAAGATTTGTTGGTAAAGAGTTGCTGATTCATGATCCTTGAGGGAGAGTTCCCACGCTTATCTCTTGTTCTTTGAATTAGTTATTGAACCAAGCTGCCAAAGATGCCACCTTATCTGCTTTCTAGAATGCAAGCGTAAATCAATACTTTGATCTCGTGTCTTTGGAACATCATTGATATCCTTGCATTGATTAGACCATTCTTTGTGATCTCTTGTGATGTCATAAATAGATACTTTGATGTTAGTAAGGGACTCTAAAGTATCTTCAATAAAGGAAAGAGGATCATTAGCCTCTTTCTTGACCATCTCCTGGAGGGAAACAATGAGTTATTCTGATGATGAATTCTCGGTGAGTGGAGGGAAACAATAATTTATTCTGATGATGAAAACAATTGCACAACTCATTCAAAGTCTCAAAAACATTTTTCCACTAGAGTCACGTTCAAAGATGGAATCTATGATCATACCATATCTAACATCCATGATGCGTGCCCAAACTTGAGATAGATTTTTGGTAGCTGATGCGAACACATTTTTGCTCATGAGGGTGTGAGAGTGAAGGAGCTAATCTCACAAGCAAGTGGGAGCACCTCATCCAAATGGATCTTCTCTTTTCAATCTCTTCCCTTGCTTTCTTCACCTCCAACAAAATGGTGAGCATATAATAGAGCAGAGAGAGAACCTCTGAACAATGTTTTTCCTTTCTCGATGATCTTCTCAATCCATTTTTGTTGTCCTTCCCTTGCATCATAGTCCTATGTGATTTATTGATCACCTCAGACTCAAAGCTATTGATTATAGGAATGTCTTCCATGAGAAGAGGAGGTATTGAATTAGGCTCCAAGAAAGGTTGAATGTAAGAATTGAGAGTTTTTACATGTTCCTCCAATTGATAAATTATTCATCTCGTACTCTTCATTTTGATCAAGTAGGTGGGTAGAGGATTTATTGAGCAAATGAGAGCCACCCTCATGCAAAGCTTGACCCAATGAGATCTCGGGTCAACTCATAGTTTGATGGAGTCATCTCCTTGACAGCTTTACGTTCTTCACCCAAACAACTTCTACATATTGGTTTCTTGAGAAGAAGCATGAATTTGTATGGGCCTTCTTCCTTCACTTGGATTTTGAGATTTTTTTGATATCTCCAAGGTTGTCATTACACCGTTGTGTTTTTCTTGGTTCACTTTTGAGCAATTCTTAAATCCACAGGAAAGGCTCTTCAAGAGTAGACATGATATTGGTCACAAGAGCACTTTTAGGAGCTTGATGTAGGATCACATCTTTCTCATTGTGGGAAATATCTGTCATTGGGGAAGACATTCATGGATGCTCTAAAAATAATGAGGCTACAATGGGTGACTTTTGCTTTACTCATGAGGCTCACTTTGATTTGCTTCTCGGTGAGGAGATGATGGATTCAAGGAACAATGTTTCACAACTTGCCTAAATATTTTCACATTTCAATTATGATCAAGACATCATAATTTGATGAATAATTGGTTCCAAGGGGACACTTGACTCTTTTCAAATCCTTTGCAAACTACATAATGTCTCTAGCTTTCACCTATTGTGTCACAATATGTTTGTCTTGCTCTTTGACACAATTGTGATCAAAATAATGCTTTAGGATCCTTACAGGGGGTAATTTTACTCATTCAAGATGAGATGAAACTTTATGACCATGTGAGGATGGAAAAAAATAATGAGATGAGTGAAAACGAATCCAACAACAATTGTTTGTACTAAAAACTGAAACTTTCTATTTTTGGCAGGTGGGACAAGGAGTTGTTATTTTGGGATTTTTTGCCTTTTTGCTCCAATTTTGTCTTCTAAAGATCCTTGCACACTTAGATTACCTTAAATTATTATTATTTATTTTTTAGGTGGTTTTTATTATTAACAGGTTACTTTTTCGAACTTGTTATTTGGGAAAATTGCATGTTTTACCTTATTTGTTGTTTTGCATCGCTTCGGATGTGCTAAGTGATTGGAGTTTGATGTTTTGAGAGACTTAATATTTTTAGTAATTAACTATATAAATGATGTTATATTTTTAGAAACGGGTCATACTGGAGTTATTTTTCAACAAAAACATCTTCGTTGGATTCATCTCTCGCACCGGATCCAAGATCTCCATTTTCACTGTGATCCTTCCGCCGAACTCATGTAAATCAAAAAGGAAACTTTTGGATGGATGGTTTTTGGTTTACTTATATAAATAACCAGGGAATCATATGGTATGAATATTTAGTGATCACAAAGGCACCTAGGAGTAGAGAAATTAGTGAAAATCTTAGTGCAATCGGATTTCTAGATGAAGAGTTATGAAGAAATATCCATTTCCATGGTCATGGCTGTTTTGGAACATGTTGGGAAACACATTTGTTGAATTTTTATGTAATTTTAAGGTTTTTATCATCAAAAATGGAGTAGGGGTCGAATTTTGCAAAGAAAACTAACTTAGAACAAGCTAACTTTGTTTTATGTCTTCCTGGTAACTAGTTTTTAACCATGGTTGAATGACAGTTGAGTATGGGTTAAAAGTTGGGTTTAATGGTTGGTGGGGGTGGTGCTCATTTTTTTCCTTATATCCCCTTGGTGAAAAGAAATAAGAGGGACAAAAATGGTCACTTTGATCAATATTGTGCCAAGTGTCACCATCAAATGCAATGTGAGGATGATGGAGAAAGCATGACAAACACCCAAGGGTATAAAACAAGTCACATGGAGAACCATAAAGGGGCCTGGTGAGGGTAGAGATAATTTTTTTACCCTCTATAACCTTGGTACAAAGGGATAAGAGGGAAATAAATGGGAACTTGGAGCAATATCTTGACAAGTGGCACGATCCGGTGTAGTGTGAGGAAGGTCAATTTAACTAAATGAGCTCTCCGACGGAGTCGAGAGGGTCATGGAGGGACCAAAGAGGGGGATAGTGGAGGGTGATAATTTATTTCCCATATGTCCCATTGAGAAAGTGACAAGAGGGATAAAAAGGAGCTCTAGGAGTGAAATCATGACATTTGGCAATTGAAAAAATGACTAAGTGTGGGATCAACATACCTTACACTAAAGGAAACTTGAAAACATCGTAACCGGAGCTTGAAAAGTTTGAGGTAAAATTTAATATTATTATTACTCTAAATACAATTATAAAACAAATGGAATAGGTGTTGGATATTTATTCTTTGTGAAACTCCAAAAATGGCCCTATTTTGATCAAGACAACGAGGTGTGTCTCGCAAAAGTTGAGTCATGCTTAAGAGATTCTTAGGTCTTGAACAAATGTGATTACTCCAATATGTAGAGGATTATTTAATATTTCCAATTTCTATTTCATTTCCTTATAAATCCTTATGGAGCTCCCGAAATTAATTTGTGAAGTTCAGTTAATGTTTTGACCATTCATTCCTTATACCTAAAAACTTGTTTTTGCACATGCATTGTCCCTAAAACACAAAACCTTCCCTAAATATTCCTAAAATAATTCTAAAATTTCTTGGTTATCCAATACCACCTTTGATGATTATGAACTTTGGAACCTTCCCTGAAGTATACACACTTGCTTTTAAATGGCCAAAATTGGCCTTTCTAAACCTACCAGAGAACTAGTCTTTAACTACACTTTCTTTGAATGGAAGAGTTGATTTTGTCACATCATTTAAAATAACTTCACAATGTTTTTAAACATATTGAGAGGACCTAAAAGGGTGGGATGGTCATGAAACAATAAAAATTTGCCAGAGAGGGGTTTTAAGATATTTTGAAGCAAATTTTACATTATGGGCTTAGTTGTCATGTTTGAAAGTTTAAATTTTTGGGCTAACATAAATGAATGACAAAATATAGGTAGAGAAAGTCAGCCTTCTCTGGAGGTATGTCCCAAGGAGAAAGTTCCCACACCTCAAGGAAATTCCCATGTTTTACCGAGGTGTTGAATCTCGTAGATTCAACATAGGTGGCATGCTGAGACCTCTTGAATCAAATATAACTAATTTCACGAAGATTGATGTGTGTTTTAGTGATATATATCCTTATGATACATTATCCCAACACATTTAGTGACTCCACTAATCTACCAACCCATTTATTTCATTCACAGAGGCCATTGTCATTCATCATTTCCCTTAATTTCATGAAGTTGTGCAATCACGATTTCATTTCCTCATTGATCCTCATTTTCAAGAGTAGTATCATTCCCCTCCATATATTTTTTCCAAATATCCCCTCCTAATCAGTTTTAGGTGCCTTACTATAATGAACCTACCTATACACCAAACTCGACATATCCATATAATTATCCTATGGGTGTAATCTCCTGTGCAATCGATAAGTGAAGCTAAAATCATTGAGCATAAAGTGGAAGGAGTAGAGTTTTCCAATGATAAGGAGGACTATTTAGGATTATATGGTGAAAAAACTATTGTTGATTTTCCAAAGAACTACACTCTTGACCACACAGAGGAGGAAATCACCCAAGAAAATGAGATCACAAGAGAGTTTTACCCAAATATAGACAGAGAAGAAGCAAAGGGGTTGTCTAACTTGGAAGAGTTGAATGATGACGAAGATCCATTGGAACTTAAAAGTATTCTATCTCCATCATTTCTCTTTCTCAACAAGGACCTTCTCACTTTTGGATTTTACCTTGGACTCCGAGATAGAGAAAGAAATGCTAACAAATGTTGATCATGGTCAAATAGGGTTGCATAAAGAAAAATATGAAGATTGCGGATGACCCGAGAAATTGAGGAATCGACTCTAAAATCATGTGCCTACTAATATATTTATGTGTTTTAAATAACTCTTGTGAGTTTCCACCAATCATGTTCACTTCAGAGCATGAGGAATATTTACAAAGTGCCAAAGGTCACCAAAACACCATGTCCAATCAAATACATTGAAAATCGAGGAGGTGTTCATTCTTTTTGAGGCTGATATTTTGAGAAAAAGGGAGTGCATATCATATTTTTACTTCCACACTTAATATAGTTACAAAAACGATCTCATGACCACATTTTGTAAGGAATGGAAGTGTAGACACAAATATTAGACATTAGACAATATTTAACCCAATCTTATACTACTATTTAGAAGGTTCTTACGTGTACAAAGTACTAATTAATGCCACCTTTTGGCCACCTTTTCTTATCTTTTATTTCATATTTCCTGATACCTATCAACCCATTTTGTGAACTTTTTGACATTCTAGCCTAAAATCAGGGCACTTCATCATGTACTAGGGCGCCCTGGTCCCATTCTGAGCACCTCAGTCTATGCACAACCTCTTCCGCTTCTTTTTGGGTCACTTATAGTCGTTGGTCATCCTTATATTCTTCTTAGTTAGCCTTGTCGGGATTAATTACAAAATTAAGCTTGAGAGCCCTATAAATATAAAGTTATAAGACCATAATAAGGGTCCTAAGTCATTGCATCTTATCACTACTATCACCTCATCTAGGGCTGCATCCATTGCATCACTTACATCCACATAGTGCCATGCACTCAAAATAGGAGATATGCATCACACACACTACATAGGAGGAGGGATTCCATTCTATTCCATGCACACATGTTACTTACATTTCTATAGCTATTATTGCTTTCTACTTTACAAAGTGTGACTGACACAAGAGCACCTAGGGCATAACACACACACACACATACACACCCACACTCACTAGAACTACATCGTGGTCCGTAATATAGTTTAACACTCGATGATAAGTCCACTAGTTTGGAAGCTGAGGTTAGTCTTACCCATTCATATGCATCTTTTATTTTTCGAGGGCTAGATACTTCCCTTACATCACACGTCATTCCACAAAGACATCTAACCAATCCAACACGAACAAGACGCACTCAAAGACACTTAGTGACCATACCAGATTCATATTATGAGGATTTTCATTGTTTTGAGCACCCAGACGCGGCACTGCAGGCATCCCGAGCACCCCAATACACTCCTGTGTACTGTAATCTTAGACAACCCATATTTGCCGTTCCCAAGGCCCTAGAGTGTTTGTCTTCACTGCCGAGTCATGTTTTAGATCTATGACAACCTGCGACAGTCTCTTGTTATCAATTGAGTCTATTCCTTACTCTTCTCTTGCACATTAGGGTTTCATTTTATCTAGAATAGTTTATTTACATTTATCTCATACTGCTTTAGTTCATTTACAACGTTTTAGTCCTCCTAATTAGATTTACATTCTATCATGTACATCACACATCCTACATCATTCATTCTACACTTAGTCTACATCCTACATTATCCTATACACCTCTTATCTATCAGTCCTTTACACATCATCTCTCTTATACATACTACACTAGTCATCATATCCTCTCGCCACTAGTTTTGCATCTCTTTCATACATTTTGCATTTATGCTAGGTTACATTATATATGGGTCTAGCTTTACATGTCATCCCTACATATTCTATCTATACCTATCACCACCTTTTGCATAGCCTACACACCATACATCCCCTACATTGCATAGTTCCCATCACACATTTATCTATCATCTACATTCTACATGCTACACTAGATTTCCTTATACTTGGGTCTAGTTTCATCTATCATCAGTACACATTCTATTTCTACCTACCCACATATTACATTACATTCCATACCCATTACACACTCTACATTACATTTCCTACACCACACATTCACCTACCTTGGTCGTATACACTTCGTTGTCTTCTACACGCTACACTCACCACCCTATGACACACTTTAGTTCCTCGGTCCATACTCGATTGCCGAGGGTTTACCAATCAAATGGACCTTACCTACATGTGACATGTCATCATACCACATTCATCGGACTAGTGACCAATGCTCTAGGATATATCGTCACCCACACTCATCATCACATCCCATAGTGGTATACACCTTAGGTTAAATCACCACTCTTTTCATCACTTCTACATCATCCTATTACGTTCTATCATCTCCTATTATATCATCCTATTACCTTTCACTTTTCTCAATTCCAAACTATTCCATTACATTATCATGCCTTCAATCATCATGTAGTGGTATACACCCTAGGTTAAATCACCACTCTCTTCATCAACTTCTCCTTATCCTCTTACATCCTATCATCACATATTCTATTATCCTATTCCCAATCATCCTATTACATCATCATTTCTCCTACTCATCCATTAGTGGTATACGCTTTAGGCTAAATCACCACCCTTGCCTCATTCATCACATAGTGGTCTACACTTAGTGCTAAAATCACCACCTTCCGTTATCCACCACCTACTCATATACGTGTCATACACCCTTATCACCCATCTCGTAGTGACATACGTTATAGGCTACACCGTCACCTTCTTCTTTCATCTTATAGTGATATACGCTTAGGGTTAAATCATAACTCACCCATTCAACTAGTCATGGTATACACTTAGGCTATAGGTTCCACACACATCTTTCTATATATCTCATTCCCACACACTCATTCTATAGTGATATACACTTAGGGCTAAATCATCACTCACCCATTCAACTAGTCATGGTATATGCTTAGGCTATAGGGTCCACACACATCTTTCTATATATTTCATTCCCACACACTCATTCCATTGTGTTTTACACTTAGGGCTAACTCATCACTCCTTTGACCTATAAATTTGTGATACACGCTTTAGCTATAGGATTCACACACATCTTCTCCCCATGTCATATTACATCACCACTCATCGCAACACACTAAACACAACTAACACTACTCAACCACTTCCCAATGATGCACTTTCATTTATGGTTCATTCTTGATCTGCTGAGAGGGTAAACAAAATGAACCTCATTACATACACTAGGGGGCATGTTGCTCTATCATTCCATATTCCATTCCATTCCATGAACTCACAACATACTGCATTGTCTTGGTAGCATTTACTCTTGATTACTAGTGTTTTGCATGTTCATTCTATTACACATGTTAGCTTGCTTTCCTATATGTCATTATCATACACACATGCACATTCACACCTTTGTTTAGTGTGATCACATATACAAGACATTTACACGTTGCATGGATGCTTGCCTTCTACCCTTACTATATTGGTCGCTGGGGGCATCCACATTCGTCTCATACATGTGTTATTGTTTCATTTTGTACTTAACATCTTTTACTACTTTTTTCTACATGCTTTGACATATTGGTTTTCACTCTAACATGCTAACAGGTGTTCCATGTGCAACACTTGTTTTGCAGGACTACATGTTTCCATGACTAAATGTTTTTTTATGTGTCTGTGCTATTTTCCATTGTCTACGAGTTTGACCCTTTTCTTGTGTGCACACTTGACTGTTGTTTATGGCCATGGTGGCCTTGTGTGTTTTGCGACATTGTGAGTGATGCCCATGTTTGAAACCCACTTTGTGCAGTCTGCTTATTTTCTTATTTTGCTACAATATTGTACTTGGTAGTTTTTCTACATTGTCTGTGTCTTTTATACTTATTTGCATGCATGTTTTCAGACTAACACTTATATTGGCTAGCCATCCCCTTTTGTGCATGCCTTGGTATCTACCAAGCGTTTCCCTTTCCCCCTGTAGGGTAGATTTCTACAGGTCAGAGTGCAGTTGTTCCTCTTTTGGGGCCGCATTCTCCTTCCAAGGTCATCACATGCACCCCCAAAGAGGGGGGGCATCATTAAGGGTTTCTACTAACACTGTATCTACATTGATTCACACACAATGAGTGCGTTCAGACCAGTCTATGAACTCCATACACAACGGCCTCAACAAGATATGGTGTCCTTCAACAATTCTAGAGCGGTTACAAGATCAGGGGTTACAAGTGGGTGGCCTCTCTACACTTATCATCCAGTGGCGTAGGATCACCTAAAAACCAGCGTAGTACAAAGATCTCTTCAACAAATTTCAGTAGAAGTAGTTAGAGTTAGAGGACACAGAGCATTTCCTCCCTACACTTCTTCAACCAGGGTGGCGTGAGATCACCCAAAAACTCGCGACACTATAAGATATCCTTCTATAACATTTTTCTCGACATGGATTAGGTGTACATGTTCCATTTACACTTTTTCTAGAATACTTTACATTTATGTATTTTACACAACATTTTTACATACATACATATTTGACTACTTGATCATTTTCTCCTTACAGGTCCGCCATATGAGAAACAAACAATCAAATTGGGGGCAATATCAATAAGTACAACAACAAGGACAATGACAACACACTGCGTGATGATATTTTCCATACTAACTATGCAGGTATACCGCACACATGCAACATGCTACACACACGTGTTCTACCCTAGATTCACTCTCATCACTTTTGTTCACATTTTTCATCTTTAGAATCCACGCTCCACATTTTTCTTTTAGTCATTCCATGCTTGAGTCTAGTCCATCAGCACATCTTCTTCTACACTCTACATGGTTATCAAGTACGCATCTCTATCTACTTTATGTTACTAAGCTTTCCGCTCACCAACATAAAGTGGGGGCAAATGTAGACATAAATATTACACATTAGACAATATTTAACTTGGTCTTATACTACTATTTAGAAGGTTCTCAAGTGTACAAAGTACTAATTAATCCCACCTTTTGGCCACCTTTTTCTTATCTTTTATTTCATCTTTCCCGTGTATTTCTGATTCCCATCACCATTTCATGACCTTTCTAACATTCTAGCCTGAAATCGTGGTGGCCTAACTGTACTTAGGGTGCTTTGAGGCACCCTAGTCCCATTTTGGGCACCTCGGTCTATGCACAACCTCTTCTCGCTTATTTTTGGGTCACTTCTAGCTATTGGTCATCCTTATCTTCTTCTCAATCGGCCTTGTCGGGATTAATTACAAAATTAAGCTTGAGAGCCCTATAAATATAAAGTTATAAGACCATAATAAGGGTCCTAGGTCATTGCATCTTATCACTACTATCACCTCATCTAGGGTTGCATCCATTGCATCACTTGCATCCACATAGTGTCATGCACTCAAGCTAGGAGATTTGCATCACACACACTGCATAGGGGGAGGGATTCCATTCTATTCCATGCACACATGCTACTTACATTTCTATAGCTATTATTGCTCACTACTTCACAAAGTGCGATTGTCATGAGAGAACCTGGGCACAACATGCACACACACACTATAAATACATTAGGGTTTGTAATGTAGTGCAACGCTTAGTGATAAGTCCACTAGTTTGATGGCTGAGGTCATTCCGACCCATTTATATGCATATTTTATTTTTCTAGGGTTAGATACTTCTCCTTGCATCACGGGTTATTCCACAGTACAACCGACGAATCCAACGCGACAGAAAGGAAGCACTCAGAGACACTTAACGACTATACCATATTAAGATTATGAGGATTTGCATTGTTCTGAGTGCCCAAACTGCAGACTAGGGTGCCCCAATACACTCCCAGTGCTTGTGTCATCTCGAGCAACCCAAATCTGCCCTTCGCAAGACCCCGAGTGTTCATCTACACTTTTGAGTTCCAGTTCCAGATTTGTGACAACCTGCGACAATCTCATGTTATCACTGAATTTATTCCTTACTCTTCTCTTGCACATTTGGGTTTCATTTTATCTAGAATAATTTATTTACATTTATCTCATACTACTTTAGTTCATTTACAACATTTTAGTCCTCCTAATTAGATTAACATTAATACCCTAGATATCCTTTAGGCCATCTAGAAACCAAAAATCCTTATTTTTGTTAATTAGGAATCCATTTTTCCTAGTTAGTTTTTGTTTTTTTAGCTTGGTTTTCTCTTGGTTATAGTAGGAGTAGTTTGGGTTTTTTTCAAAATAATTGCTTCACACACTCTACATGTCTCCATTTTGATCGTGTATGATTTCTCTTTTATGTACATAGTTTTTATTTCCTTCTTTCCTTCTTATTATTGATTGAGGGTACCTCTTTTTTTGTGTGGTGATCACTAATCAAGTTCCTTTTCCTCAATCCTTATGGTGATCATTTGAACAAGTGTTTATTGTTACATAAATTTTGGTTCCATTTGCATTCAAGATGTTGAAGGCTACGGGGTAAAGTTTGAAGCCGCACAAGGAAATAATGTGCTCTAAAGAATGAAGAAATAAGTTAATTAAGAGGTTTGTGGATGATGAAAAGGAGCAACTTGATCTCACAAAAAGTTTCTAAGTTTTTATGATGGCCTCATGCCCAATGGATATGCTTTAGATCTGTTGATTGAACCATCTAAAGCAAGCAAAAAAATAAAACTCACGAGATGAAGGAGTAGAAGCTATGGAGCAAGTAAATTCAAAATGTCACGGTACAAAACAAACAAATCCAAAGAATAAAGATTTGGTATACAAAGGAAATGTTGTGCAAATTGATGGGTTCTACGAAACGAAGAAAATCCACATATTAAAAGAACCCATGAAACAATTGAATGATCATCTCATAGAACAAGGAAAATAAAAATCCATGGAACAAAGAGTCTCATGATACAAAGAAAAATCTGCATAACACATAACACTCTACATAATGAATTATAGTCCACGAGATGAAGGGAATGGACCACAAATAGTAATAGGAATAGGAATTATGGAGTTAGAATTTTATTCACGGATCAAGGTAGAAGTCATTAGAAAATCCATAGCTCTTCTAAGGTTCACCAAGTTAAATAGAAAGTAGCGGATCGCCAAAGGTTCGTCAACGACAGATAGAAAGTCATGAAATACAAGATCAAGGTGGTAGAACATTAGAATTCCACGATGCATAAAAAATCTGCATCTAATTTAAACCAAACACTTAACCACTCCACAACAATAATTAGATGTTGAATGACATCGTCATCCTACACTGGTGATCTAATGGCATGTGATTGAAGTGATGTCGGGGCTCATATTTGGCTGTGAAATCAATGATGATTGGTCCTTGTGGTGGCAAGTGGTTGAATTCATTGATTGTTAGATGTGATCATTTCCATCTTCTTTCTCTCTCAAATTTTATATATGTAAGTGTGAAAGCACATGCAAAGGGTTCACTTTTCTTCTAAGTTCGGAGATCTACCCTTTTGAGCTCAAATATTTTTCTCGTAGATCTCTATAACTTGCCTATAAAGATTTCACGTGCCTCCACTCTGTTAGCTTGTAAATGAACAAGTTCTTGATATTATATGAAAGTTTGATTCTTTTGCTTTGAATGTTTTGGTGTTTAATATGAATATTTATATCATCTTTCTTTCCTTAATCTTGTTTTATTTATTCCTTCCAAAGTTCTCTGTGCATTTATTGGATCTTTGCATGTATTGTTATATTTGTGTCCTCAGGGCCAAAATCAAACCATATTCTAGTTTGGTGCATCATCTCTCTTTATTTCAACATTTCTCTCTCAACCCTGTTCCCTGGAATACTTAGGATAGGATTAGATAGTAGTAGTTTAGTGTTGGTTGGTTAGTTACAATAAGCTAGGATAAAAGGAGCTAACCTTCTCTAGAGATTGACCTTAAAAGGTGTCATTGTCCCACACTTTGGAGGTATTTCCATGTTTCATTGAGGTGTTGAATATGATAGATTCAACAGTGTGCAATCTCATGTAAGATGTATTAGAATAACACAAACCATAATATAAAGAGTGGTAAGATCACAAAACTAAATTGGTGGCAAGAAAGATGCTAGATTAATTTGAAAAGGTCAAGTTATGAAAAACTTCAATTTCTGAAAAAATAATGAATTTTTTGAAACAAAAAGTGTTAAAACATATTGCATTGGTTGGTGTTGTCATTGATGTCACATGGCATTGATGGCAAAGGAGGATTGAAATTCCATGAAGGTTGATGTTCACAAAGTGGTCTCATGATTTTTTTCTCGAACATTCGGGATGGTTTTAGCGGGTTACAAGCTTGATTAATGAGGTTGGTGCCCGCTAGAGGTATGCGAGATGTTTAGTGTGCTTTTCTCGAGATATCCAATAGGTCTAAAATGGCATTTCAAGCATGTGTAAGAGCTTCCCGGAGTGATCATTAGGTCATATGTCGCAAGTCACGGTTGAAACTAGCTTGTTTAGGCCTACTTCTAGAACCTAATGGGGTGTATGACCTCAAAACGGGCCAGGAAAATCCTATGTAAGCATGGTAAGAGCCTAACAACACTACCTAGATAATTTTTGAGCATCTACAAGGCATACTTTATCCCTTGGAGGAAAATTAGAAGTTTTCACTAAAATTGCCTTTGAGAACAACGGTGGAGGCATAGAAAAATGAGATTTGTCTTGATTATACAAGATTGTTTATGAGAAATCAAGATATGGATCATGTAGAGAGAGGTGTTGTAGTGCTTCGGGTCAAGTTTCCTAAAATTTTAAAGGATATTGATGAAGATATTCAAGTTTTACTAAAACCGGGTAAAGAGAGAAGAGATAAAACAGTGACTTGTCTTCTTAGCACTCAAACAAAATCTAAAAGCCTTCTTTAGATAAATTAGAAGAGGATAATTTTAAGAGCACTCCAAGACTGATTTTTGCAAAAAATTAGAGGTCAAATGGAGCAAGCACAAGAAAGTTCTCTTCATTTTTCTATCAAGGTTCAAACCCTCTCTTTGAAGCGATAGACAAGAAATAATTTTTAGTCTCCGAATCACTTGGGAAAGTCATGAAAACCACTTAGGGCTATAGAGAGGTCCTCCTAGTACAAGTTGGCAGATTTTTCTCAAATATGATTTCTTTGTACATATTTTTCCTTGTTTTGAGGAATTTTTTTCTATACATTACGGTTAGATGTATCCAAGATGATTCTTCTACTACGAAATCTTATGTATGATGTGGTATTAAAGTCCATGAAGAGGTTTGGGCAAGTAACATGTATATTTTGTGTGAACACAATCCATTTTCCTCTTCTACCGCCAAAAGAACACTCAATCTAAACAAGTCATGGTGGTTGAAGAAGGAGTTGGTATATAAGCTTTGTTGATGAGGTCGAAATGGTGATGAACATCTTCTATAGGTCAAATGTGACTTCATGGAGTTCTTGGTATGCTCTTGTAAAGAGATTTTTAGTCTAAAACTTATTTCTCTTCAACTCAGTATTACATGTCTAGTTAAACAAGTTTGAAAAATCTGAGGTGGTTTTATGTTTTTTCTTCATAACCCATGCTCACAAGCAGTTGGGGATGATGTAGAGCTTCCATATAAAGTATTGGTGGCATTGGTTGACCATATGTGTGAAGGTATGTTAGTAACAAGGTTTCAAACCAAGACTGTTCCTTGATACCTCAAGAAAAAGTATTCATGGTCCTATAAATTCTTGATTCTCATGATCATTCTCCTTGAACTTGTGATTCCATTCAGTGTGATATGGTGATTAAAGAAAGGGTCTCCTAAGGATAGTGCTTTATAAACCTTAGACACATTTAACACAAGTAAAACATATCTTTCTTAAGAGTGCGTCTAGTTTCTTGTGACAATCTTGTTGATAAGTGCCTTTGACCTTAAAACATGAAGCTTTTCCTATAATTCAATGCAAAAAAGGATCGAGATTTTTGAAAGAACCTTTGATGGAGTCATCCTTCACTTGCATTGGCATGAAAATGAATAACAAAGTGTTGAAAGCTTTCAAATGTATAACTAGGGTTTTGAGACTTAAAACCCTAAGCGTGAAAAGTCTTGAAGATCAAGCAAGTGTGAATCTATTGGCATGATATCGGATAAAACATGGACATGGGGAGTTGTGCTTAATCATTAACCTTCTTGAAAGGTGCCCTTGAAGTTATGATTGACTGAAAAGGTGTGGAATTTTTAAAACCTTGAAGATGGAACTTTGTCCTAACAAAATTGTGCATACCCTGTCATAGTGCATTGTTTATGAAAAAATATTAGTAGTGCCCTAGTTCCTAATAGGTATTTATGAAAAAATGGTTTCAAATCATCCTCCCAAGCTACAAAGTTTTTGAAGATGTGCTCTTTGTATTTGGTCAAGATGTTGCGAGAATGTGTTCTTAGTGTCTCATGACAATGCGGTCAAACAATATGGTACGGGATTAAAGAAGAAGATTTAAGATGTCATGTTATGAAATCCTAGTTTTTCTTTGTGTGAAGAAATCTTGTAGCCTTGGGTCTTATAAATTGTTGACAAGATTTAGTTTCAAAGGCTTCTAGTTTAGAGATGTATTCTTCTTTACAAGCACATAGTGCTCTCATAGGTGCTAAAATAAGACTTGAAAATTATATGGTGAAAAAGGAAGACTGTATAATGTTTTTGAAGGATATGAAGAGGATCTAGAGAATCTTAGATCATGGTGTAATGTCCTAGTTGATAATGATACCTTGTAACTATCTCTAATATGGTCTCGGGAAATTTACTGCCAAATCTTGAGACAAGTCGAGATGGAAGTTACAAAGGAATGTTTCGAGATGAAGGCGAGTGTTGGATTACTTTTGAAATTCCCATTGGTCATTGTTTGTACAGAATGAATCTTGACCGACTTGACAATTTTGATTAAGTTCTTGAAAAATATCGATGTAGTCATGGCATCTAAAGGCAATTTTTATATGAAGAGCTTTTCATCTCCTTACACGTATGGAAAAGTGAGCTAGTTGAAAAGACTTTGAATTTGAAGGAAAATGTCCTTTTCATGAGTCGTTGTTGTTTATAAAAAGCTAATTTTTGTGTATGGAGTGGTTGTTGAAGTTTATGAGAGTTGAGTGCAAGTTTGAGAGAGTGAGAAAAGTGATAATGTGTTGAAACTATTACAAACTAGGAGATGGTGTAAGAGAGTATATGAGAAAATTTAGGATCACTATATGTTGTTTTAAAAACTAAGTCAAGTGTGTGATCAAAATTGTTGTAAAGTTTGAGTTGAAGCTCAACAAGGTTTGAAATTAGGTGATTTCATGCAAGTTGTAGCTTGCAATCAGTCAAGTAGGTGCTTGATTATATCTTGAATTTGGTGCTTCATGTTGAGTGGGTGCTCAAAAAATTTGTAACCTTTATAAGCTTAGTGCATTGGTTCAGTGGGTTTTCTCCCATCTTGGGTTTCCCACTTAAAAATGTGTCTCTCTATATGTTGTGCTTCTTTGGATTCATGTGAATTGTGTTGTTGCTATTTCATATTAAGTTTAAACAATTTGATTGGTTTTTAATTGTACTACAAAGTTTGAATTGACATTGATTCACTCCCCTATGTGTCCTAATTTCCAAAAAAATTGGCTTTATAGTATTCCGAGTGTGATAAACACAAACATCCAATGGTTTTAAAATAAATGTATACTTTTTTCTATTATACCATTTTTAATGAAATTAAAGGTATCTAAATTCCAAAAATGTGGGGAATTATGAAAAAAATAAAAAATCTTTTTATATATTTATGAACTAAAGGAAAACCTCCAAAGGTTTTGAAAATAAATTTGTTATACTTGAGATATGAATCGAAAGGCATTATAGTCAACAAAGGACCATAAAAGGAGTCCCTAAGTATGAGTAACAAACATGCAACTCTATAATACAAATTTAAAAACCATATTTAGGTCACATATATAGATAAATCGTAATTTAAATTTTAAAACAAATCCCTTAGAAGATGAATTATGAAACCCTAGGAATGAGACATGAATCCCTAGATTGCATGTAATATTAAATAAACGAGTTCACCAAAATGAAATATTAAAACTAGGTTTTCGTCATTAAGATTAATTATTGTGTGTGTGTGTGTGCGCATACACGCGTGTGTATTAGTATGAGAGCAATAGTAAATCAAAAATTCTCATAACATGTATTGTAATTATACAATCTCATAAACTCTAGAAAGTGTAGACACCCAAAATTGGTAATTTGGTACTTGACATTTTAATTTGACTTATATCCCTTAGTCATCGATTGTACATGCAAACAAAGCTTAAACACATTATCTTACTCTCCTAAATCTTGCAAACAATTCCCATTCTCTTATTATGCTATTTAAACATATACAAGACTAGTTTTATCCCTCAAAGACATTACATTTCCTATCAAGCTTTTCTAGATTTCCACTTATATTATTATATCCCCGACAATTATCGTATAGGTGGGAAAAAATTATCATATGATTTTGTCCCTTGTTCTATATTTATATCCTCTATATATGAATAGTCATTTTTTCAAGTATAATTACTTTGTGAGTTGGCCTTAGACACTAGGTTGGCCTTAGTGCAAAATTGTATCCTATGGAATTATATAAATAAAAATTAAATACACTTATTCACTCACTTAGCATTTTTAAGGGTTCATTTAGAAATATCTATCAAATATCAATAAAATTTTCTCTAATATTTCCAAAATAAATAAAATAGACTAGGACCCACCTATGCAAGTATGAAACACTCAAAACCAAGTTAAGAGCAAATCAAATTTAGCAAGAGAATTCTAAGCTAAGTTAAAGCATTACAAGCCAAGATAAGCTATCAATATCAAGTGTTTAAGATCCAGACTTGTAATTGCCTTCATGTAGCTGCATTATTACAATTTCTCTTCTAATAGGTGGAGAACTACATGGATTTGATGCCTCTTTAGAGTATTGCTACACAGGCAGTGTTGAGGCCCTATAACCCAAACTACGCCCCCTTTTTACGCTTCCTTTAAAGAGAACTAGGGTTTAGAGGAAAGAAGTATGATTTGTGGAGCTTTTACACATATTTTTAGTTTTCAATCAATCACAAAGTTGTATATATTTCGCGCATTATCCATTAGTCAAAATTGTAAAAAATACCAAGGGAAAAACTCTAGAATTTACACAAAAGCATGGTACACTAGTGTCCTCGAGGGTTTGAGTTGTTCGTTTAGGAGACTAAGCACTTCTAAAATTTCTTTAACCTATTTCACTCCATTTCAAACCTAGATCTACCTAGGAAGTATCAACAAATCTATGTGCACTCATCTTATTGTTACTTTCTATATTTAACATTTTCCTTAATTAGATCAATTTCTTAATCCTTTTATTGTACTTTCATATTTGAATGATATATTTTTAATAATTTGATTGTAAATACTCCCTATAATTTAATCCTAAGTTATATTTTTGATCCACCATTATAGATTTTAAGGTTAATTCATATGGTGATCCCACATATTGATCTTAAACAATCTTCCCTCACCCCTAGGGTTTCAGATTAATCTTCTACATTTTTGGATTTCTATATATTAATTATGGTGTCCCAACGTTTCCTAGGATTTCATGTTTGGCACTCCCATTTGGGTTTAGATAGGGTTTTATATTTGGTCAATCCTTTCAATCGTTCATGTTTATTTTATATTCCCTTTAGGAAAAGTTCTAGGATTAATGGTTAGTCAGTTGAACACATTCAACTTCTATGCACTTCTAAGAAGTGCATACATCCATTCGATACCACATATTCTCATAATCTTTATTATAAAATTTTCCTTAAGAATGTGCCACCTAAAAATCACTGCATATTTTCCACTAAGAATACTATTCAAAGAGACCTCAATCAATGTAAAAACTCGGAAAAATCCATCTTGATGAACTAAATGATGTTGATCATTATTAAGTTTGGTTCTTATCTAATTTTCGAAAGGTATTCAAACAAATCCTCACCACATTAATAAAATTATTGAACTCCTTAAATCTAAAGCTCACAAAATCCACTCAAGTCAATCATAAAGGGAAGCTCCCTTTCAAATTACCAATCATACCAATAATTTGTCTACCTTTACCCCACTTAGATCTCAAGTGGAAATTCCTTTCCAAACTCTGGACCCTATAAACATTGTATTTATTCTACCCTTGGTATGGTCACACCTTATGTCACTCAAAAAATTCCCATCACTACAACTAATCTTCCGCCATCCCTAGTGCAAATGCATGGACCCTTTAATACCTCATCTATTGTATGTTCTCTCATGCAAACCATTCATGATCTATAAATGAAGGTATTGTAGTTAGAGTAGGGTGTGTCCAAGAACTCTTGTTCCATGGATTCACATACTCTACTCAATAATCCACTAGTACTCAAGGTGGCTTTGTATCCTTTTCCCATGGGTTTTGTTACACCCAAGCTCCCCATTTACAAAGGTAAATGGGTTCATGAACAAAATTTTCACTCCTTTGATGCAATAAGTCTATATTATTCCTATGTTGATGAGATCATTCCCAAGTTATTTCCTCGAAGTGTCAACAATTATGTGTTATAATGGTTCAATGAACTCCTCTTCCATCCATTATGGCATTTAATTTTTTGGCTTATAAAATTTTAGCCCATGTTTCAATTAAATTTTTTGAGAAGTTATTTTATACTCAAACGTCAAAACTCAAGCAAGAATCTAATGGGATTATTAGTGCATGTGTATTGTGATAAAAGACCATGCTTGATAAGATGAACAATTCAATTGTGGATAGTGATCTTTTGGATATTTTAACAAAAATTTTACTAACTCCTTTATAGGAATCTATTATAAATTAAAACTTTCGGTCTTTCAATGAGATACATCATTCCCGTGGAATGAGAGGTTAAACTTTTAGAATTGAACAAGCTTAAATATGCCCCCAAAGTACAATTATACGATTAATACTAATAAACAAGTTTTAAAAGTGAAAACTAACCATAACAATAATGAAGTAAAGGTAACTATCAATCCTATATCTCTAAAAACTAATATTCAAATAATATCCCCTCCTAAGCAACAATTCTCTCACAACAACCTTCATCGTGACTTATTGAGTTAAACAATTACTTTAGTGGAAGCTCGTGTCTTTCATCCATCTATGGAAGTTAATATGAGATAGCCTCAATCTATATCTTTTATTGTGACTATCATTGGTGTATTGGTCATTCTACAAATTGATGCTTCAAGATAAAACATGTCATTCAAGATCTTATCAATAATAAAACTAATGAATTTGACACTAATTAATTGAAATATTGACCTCAAGTCAATGAAAATGTAAAGCTTAGAATATTCAATGAACCACTACCTCAACATATAATAGAACCCAAAGGTAATACTGAGGTTTGTCATGTGTAAAATAATTTTCATCCTTAACCTTCTTATAGTCATCCATTAGATGTCATTATTGGAAATTTCATTAATGATATGCCTCTACGAACTAGTATATTTGATGAAAGTGAAATTATGGATAACAATACACTATTTATTTAAGATCATATCAATTGACATCCTATCTAGAGTGTAATGATTGACACTAGTTTAAGTGAAAATCTACGTACTATGCCATTTTTAAGTATTTGAGATGTAACGAGAAATATTTACAACCTACTTCTTAAGTTATTTATGGATCTATATGACATATCACACTACCACTTTAAGTGGGGATAACTATTCTATCTAGACTTTTTTTGGTTCTTCATAACATTAGAACATGTGACATTTTACTAGCACACACATTACTTCGTATGTTACATGGTATTCCTTCTATTATGCATAATCGCATCAAGTACATCTATTGCAATCTCATTATCAAAGTCTTAGGAATTCCTTATAAGTATTAATTTCCACTTATAGATATTATTCCAGATTCTACTCCTTGTGAATAAATGATCACATGACCTATACTTTCCCATATAGTTAAATTTCCTCTAGCCTTTTGATGAACCCCTCTTATCCATGGACTGTTTCTAAGCTCCACACAATTGATGTTACTCTCCATCAACCTAGTATCGCATTACTAACCCTTCACTAATATAAGTCTTTATACTCATTTCATAAAGCCTCAATCTACATGACTTTATTCATTGGCTCTTCTCAAAGGAAATTCACACGATTTCCTTCTTTGCCACATTTTATATTACAAATGTTCTTAGTGTAGCCTTGTATCTCTCCCTTCCCTTGTTGAGGTTGATATGAGCAAGCCTCAAGCTAAATATTTTGATTGTGACTATAATAGATGTATTTGGTGTTGAGTTTTGGAGCTCAATTACTTCAATTTAGCATGCAATAGAAACTTGCATACTGGAAAATATGATAATCGTCATCGGTCAAGGGGTAATCGCATCGGTCACCCAGACCGACATTGGTTAGGAAGGATTGGCTTCGGTTAGCCAAGGGAGGAACCGACATCGGTTAGGGCTAATCGAAATCATTTACTGTGCTAGGATGTTTTAATTAACTCTCGAGAATTAGATCTATTTTTAGCATTAAAGTATATCTATTGATTGTAATTGTATGGAAAGTGCCCTATGTCTATAAATGACTATATAAGCTTAAAAGCTAGGCTTTATAAGTAAAAGGATGAACAATAATTTGAAAGAACTTGCAAAAGTTAGTGAGAGAGAGAATTCTTGGTGATGAAGCAAAAGCTTGAGGAAAGAAAGTACTATTGTACATCTGAGAGGTGTGGAAGATTGTAAATCTTCATTGTATATCTTGTCAAAGATTTGGATAATAGATTGACTTGTTTCTTGGTGGATGTAACCCACACTGGGTGAACCATGTTAAATCTGGTGTTGATTTATGTCTCTTGTTTTATATATTTCTTCTGGTAGAATATCCACTTTTATTTGCATGTATGCTTAGATATGATATATTATCTGTACAACTGGTGTGCTAACCCCAACAACTGGTATCAGAGCTTTGTTTGAGGGTTTTGTGTGTTGAAAGATTTACTCACAGAGGGTTTTCTGATTGAGTGGGAGCTACAACAATGGCAAAAGAAAACAAATACAAGGTAGAGAAATTTGACGGCTAAAATTATCAATTATGGAAGATGTAGATTGAGGATTATCTGTATCAAAGAGATTTGTATTTACCGTTGGATGAGAAGTCTAGACCTACGAAGATGACTGATGAAGAATGGAAGATTCTTGATAGAAAGGCTTTGGGATCTATAAGATTGAGCCTAGTAGCATCCGTGGCTTCCAATATTACATAGAAGGCTTCTACGGTAGAGTTAATGAAATCTCTTGCTAATTTATATGAAAAACCTAGTGCTTCAAATAAATTTTATTTGATGAAGAAAATATTTAGTTCTAAGATGCATGAAGGTGGATTTGCATCTAGTCATTTGAATTATTTCCGATCTATTGTAAATCAGTTAAAATTGGTTGCAATACCATTTGATGATGAAGTAAAAGTGCTTTTACTCTTATGTTTTTGCTCGATAGTTGGGATAACTTGGTAATGACCGTTAGTAATACAACATCCACTAATAATTTTTTGAAGTTTGATGATGTGGTTAGTATAATCTTAAATGAAGAAATTCATAGGAAGAGTACAGAGGAATCATCATCTAGAAATGGTTTGAATGTAGAAAGCAGGGGCATGAAGAAGGATAGATCCAAGAGTAAGAGTTATGGGAAATCAAAGTCAAGGGATAATAGATCTAAATCCAGAAGTAAGGGAATTACTTGTTAGAAATGTGGAAGAAAGGACATGTAAAGAAAGATTGTTGGTCAAAGGACAAAGAGAACCAACAACCAAAAAAGGTAAAGAAGCAAATCTTGCTACATTAGAGGTAATGCAAGATTTTCTTATTCTTTCTTTAGATAATAGAATTGAATCATGGGTTTTAGATTTAGGAGCTTCTTTCCATGCAACCCCTAATAAGGGTTATTTTAGAAATTATGTCTAGGGCAATTTTGGGCATGTTTATTTGGGTGATGATGAACCTTGCAGTATTATTGGTAAAGGGGAAGTTCATATAAAATTGTAGAATGGAAATACATGGGTATTGAAAGATGTGAGGCATGTACCAAGCCTCAGGAGGAATCTTATTTCTGCAGGGTAACTAGGTGAATCCGGTTGCATTGTTACTTCTACAGAGACTCTTGGAAAGTCACCAAGGGTGCTTTTGTTGTGACAAGAGGTAAGAAGGTAGGAACGTTATATTTATCTACCTATATTACTGATTCCTTTTCTGCATTATCTACTTTAGATTCAGATGCATGCATGTGGCATAACCGGTTGGGCCATATGAGCTAAAAAGGAATGTAGATCTTAAAGGCTAAGGGTAAGTTATCAGATTTGAAAGATTTAGATCTTTATTTCTGTGAGCATTGTATCTTTGGAAAGTAAAAGAGAGTGAGATTTCTCAAAGTTGGGGCAACTAAGAAGGAGTAGAAATTGGAGCTTGTACACTCAGATGTGTGGGGACCATCTCAGGTAGCTTCTCATGGAGGATCCCAATATTATGTTACTTTCATTGATGATGCTACAAGAAAGGTATAACTTTATTGTATTAAATGTAAATCTGATGTTTTTGAGACTTTTAAAAGATGGAAAGCCCTTATTGAGAATGAATCAAATTCTAAGTTAAAGTGCCTTAGATCTGATAATGGTGGTGAATATTGTAGCAAGAATTTCAATGATTATTGTTTAGTGAATGGAATACATAGAGAAATAATGGTTCCAAGAACACCACATGAGAATGGTGTTATAGAAAGAATGAACAGAAAAATCATGGAACATGCTAGAAGTATGAGGATACATTATGGATTTCCCTTACAGTTTTGGGTAGAAGTAGTTGATACAACAATTTATTTGATTAACCGTGGGCCTTTAATTTCACTAGATGGAGGAATACCAGAGGAAGCTTGGACCGGAAAAGAGGTAGATCTTTATTTTCTTAAATTTTTTGGTTTAGAAGCTTTTGTGCATGTTGATAAGGAAAATAGGAAAAAGTTGGATGCAAAATCTAAGAGATGCACTTTCATTGGTTATGAATCTGGTGATTTCGGTTTCCATTTTTAGGATTTAGAGAATTCTAAAATTATTAGGATTCGTGATGTTGAATGGAATGAAAAGAGAATGTACAGGGATTAAATTTTTGTACCCAAGGATGAACCGGTTGAGAAGTTTGCGAATGAAAATGAACTCTCAGATTTAAAATAATTACCGATGTGGTTACAAAAAATCGGTGTTGGTTGACCCACTGACCAGCACCGGTCGGATGAACCACCGATATCGGTTACAAAAGATCCAAACTGGCATCGGTTAGCAGGGACCAATGTCGGTTCAGGGTGACTAGCATCGTTCACTATTAGATTTGAATAGGAATGTCCAGGAGGTCTAGATTGAGCCTCTAGTACCCCAAACTCCTGTGAGAAGGTCACAAAGGGTAAGTAAACCTCCAAAAAGATTTACACCTTCTCTATTTTATTTATTATTGATAATAATGTGAACCGAGAGCTTTGAAGAAGTAATGCGAGAATAAGACCCACGTCCAAAGGGGATCATGACATGGATGAGGAGATAGACGCTTGAACAGTAACCAAACATGGGATCTTGGTTAAGTTGCGACAAGAGTATGAGAACACCGCATAACAAGTGGGTTTACAGATTAAGGAAGAAGAGGGTGGACGAAAAGATACAAGGTAAGGCTTGTAGTAAGGGGATTTACACAAAAACAAGTATTGACTTTGGTAAAATATTTTCTCCTGTTGTTAAGATGGCTTTTATTCATATTGTATTGAGCTTAGTTGCTGTGTAGAGAAGATTTGCATTTAGAGCAACTAGATGTGAAGACGACTTTCCTTCATGGTGATTTGGATGAAGATATTTATATGCAACAGTTGTTTGGGTATGAAGTCAAGGGTAAGGAGAAATTAGCGTGCAGGTTGAAAAAGAGCCTATATGGTCTCAAGCAAGATCCAAGGAAATGGTACATGAGGTTTGATAGTTTTATGCAAGAGCATGGTTAATTGAGATGTGAATCTGACCATTGTGTTTATTTCAAAAGGCTTGAAGATGGGAGCTATATTATTTTGTTATTGTATGTGGATGATATGCTTATTGTAGGATCTAATATGTAGGACATTGGTGAGCTTAAGGGAAAGCTAGCTCACACATTTGCTATGAAGGATTTAGGAGTTGCAAAAAGAATCCTTGGCATGCAAATACACAAAGACAGAAAAACAATAAATTGTATTTGTCTCAGGAGGATTATATCTACAAGGTGTTAGAAAGGTTCAACATGCAAAATGCTAAACCTGTTAGCACACCTATGGCTGGACACTTCAAATTAAGCAAAGATCAATGTCCATCATCACATGAGGAGGTCAAATACATGACATGAGTACCATATGCTTCAATAGTTGGGAGTCTCATGTATGCTATGGTTTGTACCAGACCAGACATTGCACAGGAAGTGGGAGTGGTGAGTAGATATATGGCTAATCCAGGTAAAGAGCATTGGAAAGCAGTCCAATGGATACTCAAGTATTTGAAAGGGACATCTAGCATGTAGTTATGCTATGGAGGTTCGGATATTTCATTATGTGGCTATGTTGATTCGGATATGGTTGGAGATCTGGATGTAGAAGAAGCACTACTAGTTATATTTTCACAAAGAGGTGGGATGACAGTTAGATGGATTTCAAAATTACATAAGGTTATGGATTTGTCTAATATAGAGGTAGATTATGTTGCAGCAAATACAGAGGCTAGCAAGGAGATGATACAAATGAGTAGGTTCATGGAAGAGTTGGGAAAGAAACAATATGATTATAAACTGTCAAAGAAAATCGAGTGCAATTCATTTGGCAAAGAACTCAGCGTTTCATTCGAGAACGAAACACATTTAGTTGAGGTATCACTTCATACAATAGGTATTGGAGGATGGGAAATTGAATTTGGAAAAGATTCATACGAGCAAGAACCCTACGGATATGCTAACGAAGCCATTAGTAAAGGAGAAGTTGGAGCTACACTCCACTTCTGTTGGTCTTTGAGTTTGAGACTTGAAGAGGAAGAAACAAAGCTAAGGATCCAAGAATGATGTTGTACAGTATGGTGCAGTAATTAATCTCCAAGTGGGAGATTGTTGAGTTGTGGAGCTCAATTACTTTAGTTTAACATGTAATAGAAACTTGCTAGAAAATATAGTAACCATCATCGGTCAAGGGTAATCGACATCGGTCACCAAGGACCGGCATCGATCATCCAGACCGACATTGGTTAGGCAAGGAGGAACCAACATTAGTTAGGGCTAACCAAAGATCGGTTACTGTGTGAGGATGTTTTAATTAACTCTTGAGAATTAGATCTATTTTTAGCATTAAAGTATATCTATTGATTGTAATTGCATGGCTAAGTGCCCTAAGTCTATAAACAACTATATAAGCATAAAAGCTAGGGTTTAGAAGTAAGAGGATGAACAAGAATTAGAAAGAACTTGCAAAAGTTGATGAGAGAGAGAATCTTAGTGATGAAGCAAAATATTGAGGAAAGAAAGTATTGTACATCTAAGAGGTGTGGAAGATTGTAAATCTTCATTGTATATCTTGTCAAAGATTTGGATAATAGATTGACATATTTCTTAGTGGATGTAGCCCACATTGGGTGAACCATGTTAAATCTGGTGTTGATTTATGTCTCTTGTTTTTATATTTCTTCTGGTAGAATATCCACTTTTATTTGCATGTATGCTTAGATCTGATATATTATCTCGTATAACCAAAGTGTGTTAACCCCAACATTGGGCATGCTACTAGTAAAAGTTTCAAAACTTTAACTTGTTAAACAAAATCAGATTAATACCAATGTTATAAAATTAGAGAGCACCCCAACGTAATTTTGTACTTTCCCTACCAAAACACAACCATATTCCTTTTCTTCTATTATGAATCCATTTCAAAGCATGGATAAGGACATTACTTTTCGACTTAAATAGTTACCTCTCAAACATACATGATATCAATGTTAACCCCTACTTATTACTGCACATAATCATGGGTCTCTTCTTAATATGGTATTAATTGATAATGGGCATGTATTAAATGCTTGCTTTAGCTTTTTTCTCTCACGATAGGTATCTCCAAGAGAATATTGATAAGAACCTTATTCTTGTTAATGAATTTTATAACATCATGAAATATGCACTTGGTAACATCACTCTAGATGTTATTTTTGGCCCTAAAGTAATGCCCATCATGTTTCACATTATGGACAATGCTCTTTGTTATAATCTCCTATTGGTTTTACCATGGATCCATGTTATGGAAACCATTCAATATACTCTTCATGAATGTATAAAATTTGTACATATGGCTATGTATATACTATTACCATAGATGAGAAACCTTTCAAGTATTGTAAAAATGAAAAAAATCTTCTTGTAAGTCTATTATTGCCCCTTCAACACAACCTATCCCTCTTGATAAGTTACACACATATATGAGGTTGTTGAATCAAGTGATAACCATGAAACTTGACCTCTCATGCAACCACTCGTTAAGCCTACATGCGCTCAAGTAACACAATTACATGTTACCCCATATGAGTTACACATTGAAAATTCCAAGCATGTGTAGTTTACTCAAAGTATAACCACTTGAACATGGAGTTCTCGAGCAATTACCATTATTAGTTAATTCAACACAACAAGATGGTTTGGTTATTATTCACCATCATGTTGTTGATAATGATATAATCGATTATGTTTTTTTTTAATTATTGGCAAATAGTTTTTTGAAAGGGACTATACCCTTGTACACCAAGGCTCAGAAGCCAGAATTGAAAGTTAAAGCACAAGAGATGGATCAAAATCCAGATAGAACAATTAAGCCCGACAGCAGAAAACATACTGCAAAGTAAAAACCAACAACCGACAAAACAACAGCAAAAAAACAACAGAAGTATAGCAAATAAACAGCAATGGCATATCAACACCATTGGAAGCAAACTGCTATCCGGCTAAGAAAAATGAGACCGATGAAACCCAGCCAGCCAATAGCAGATATGAGAATCATCCAGGGGAAGAGTTACCCTTCAGAGTGGTAGATTTTTTCTTTTTGTTGACCGTAACCCACCCTGATGGAGCCTTCGCGGTTGGAGAAGAAGACAAAGGAGGAGTATTTTCCTTAGTCACATTTGTCCCATTTATAACAGCCATGTTGTTATTCTGAGAGAGATATTTATCATTTTCCATGCTGCCCTCAACAGCTTGTGTATTTTTCATGTTGCTAACAATCCGAGTTTCGAGATAAAGGGGTTTTCGTTGACACTGATTCATCTACTTCTTTAGATTCAAGATCCTTTCTATCCACAAAAATCAGGTGCTCCGGGAGTGCGTCTTTCCACCAGTTGCGCTTCTCATGTTGACGTTTTTCCATCCCACAAGCAGTAGAGGTGTGTCCTAATCCAAAACACCTTCTACATCGGAAAGGTAGACCTTCATAATCAAGAGTTTGTGACCAAGTTCTATTTTGCACTCTGAAGGTCTATGGTAGCAGGAAGATTTTTATCAGTGTCAAGTTCCACCAGGATCCGGGCATAGGTAGTGTGAGTGTAATTAGTTGTTTGAGAATCAATGTGGAGTGTAGTACCCAAGGTATTGCCAATGGTTGTCAGACATTCATGACTCTAGTATCGATTATGTTATTCTCTCTCATGTGCTTTATATTTGAGATTTTTTTAATCAACAACCTATCCATAGAATGTTGGTTGATAGTGGTTATCAACACAATGTGTGCACATTCACATCACTTACTTATTTGTGATATACTAAGAACATACTCAATTCCATACACAATATTTTATTAGACACATTATTCTCCCTCTTATAGTGGAATCTCGGTACTATAGCTACACCTTTGATAGTTATAAATACTCTTGGGACATGATTTTAGGATACACTTGGATTTATAAGCATAAGGAAATTCCTTTTATTCTCCATCATTGTGTTAAATACACCTATTATAATCAAATTTTTATGGTTAAGTACATCCCTTATGACACCCGTTTACCTATTAAGTATACTTATAGAGCAATGGTTTATACACCCATTTCCTATTTTACCTAATCATTATATATCTATAAGATTTATCTCCCATAAGCAATGTTGTAGGTCTACTCTTACAAAAATAACTCTCATAAGTGTGTCCCACCACCATGGCTTATAGTGATACATCATACACCTATTGTTCACAATAAATTTATGAGTCCCAAGCCTCCTTCACTTATATATTTCTCTCCTTACCCTTTTTCATATCATAGGGTAGCCCTTGTTGAAACTAATAACTACAAATACAACAAATAAATATTCTAACAAACACAAACACATAAAAATATTACAAAAATACAAAATCGGTTGCCTAAGCATGACTTGATTTTCTAGTCTTCTACTTTACATAAGTTTTTGTCATATGAATTGATAGATAACATATTTTATACCTTTACACAATTGTCCTTCATGGGGTATGTGAGAATGATGTAGGATACACAGGACTATACATTCTTATAGGTGTTGGTTGTACCTTTTTAGCCAATGGCCTTGCTAATGTGGGGGCATCTTCTATACTATCAAGTGTCATTGCTTCATTTATTACACATTAATCTTTTACATCCTATTTATCCTTGTATTATATGTTATTTATTTGGATTCATGGGACTAAAACATGTGGACCTTCCATGACAAGTATATATTATTTTATTCACCTAGAGGTTACTGTCTCATCTTTTCATCAATACACATTTGATTACTTGTATGTTTTTCTTGTGCATGTTGTCTTTGGCATTCTCTATGTGTGTGTGGAACACTTATGTGTCCATTATTTATAACCTTAATTGCCTTTTCTTATGCGGGTATTCAAGCATTATTTGTGTGTGCTACACTATTATGCCCCTTAAATGTGGCCTTTGGCCCTTTCTATGTTTGTATATGTGACATCATTTTTGTACTCTATACTTATGTGCTTCTATGTTTGTATACTTATATTATAGTTGTGTATGTTATATCTTTATGTTAGGGTTACTACAATGCACTCTCTTACATGTTCGGGATTTATGGTATAATTATGTCCTATATAATCTAATGATGAATATATGTGACATCCGAAATGGCCACCCTTTAATTCTTTTAAGTCGAACTACCTACATAATACCTTAATCGATAAAAAGAGGGGGCATTCAAAGTAGGGTTATCAAAATAATATCAATATAATTCAAGAACATATAGAAAAATTGCATATTACAAAATATAGGGACATAGAAATAGGAATAAACACAAATCATTTACATAATTTCAATCTTGACAAGTTTTCTAGCAAAGGATGGAACCGATAGACACTAGTATCCGAAATGGACATATTGTCCTAGGTATATCTCTTATATTCAATTCAAAATATTTTGAAATACACATATTTTTATAGATCTTTAGAATATATATACAACTCATAGCAGTTGTTTACTACATTTTGGTAAAAATATGGAGGACATGAGTGTAATTCATTCCCTTTTGAGTTTACTTATCTTGGAATCTAATATTTTTTTACAATGCATGATTTAGGGACCCGAGTGTGCTTCATTCCTTTATAACTTTACATATTTGGAAAATTTGACACCCATACAATATAGTGAGGGTGTATGAGTTTGCATTGCCTCTCAGTTGCATGGGTTTTCACATTTGGGACCTATATCTTTTTGCATCGTGTGGTTATATGGGTGGAAGGTTTTGGGGTGGTTAGATGATTCGTGATACCATTCCTCTCACTCTCTTTTGAAGGATTTTTGGGTGACTATACGCACCGTGACACCCAGTTTCCTCTTAGTTTTGGTTACTCTTATAAATTGGGGAATGATCAATCTTAATCCTCTAGCAAAGAATATTCCAATCCCTCTCTCTAATGACTTAAAACTTGAAGCTCCTTCTTGAACATGAAAAACATATGTACTCCTTGTAATGAACCTCCTATGACAGATTAAGTCGAACAACATAATGCAATACATATTAGTGTATTAAATGGAACTATTGAAATCACTCGACCACTTTGAGGGGGCAACCTCCTTTGAGAAAGCTCAATAAAATAATGTTAATATATTCATTTCTTAGTCTAATCACTCCCTAATATACTAATTTTATTCTAGAAACCACTGCTACCCATGCATGTGGGATTATTCTTAATAGTGTATGGGACAACTTACAAAGCATACACATATGTATCATTTATTACACTAATAATGCAAAAAAGGGTAGAACGAAGGGTCTTAACATCCCCTCCCCTTTAAAAAAATTCATCCTTAAAGTTGCAAGTGTGGTAACTATTGTTGAATTTGGAGAAGGGGCTCCCAAGTTACATCTTCTGGTTGCATGTCATGCCACATGATCAAGGCCTCCATGATCGAGCGAACTGAAAGTTTATAGTAGCACCTATCAATGATTATGAATTGTTCAAGAAGGATGGATCCTCCAATATCAAGCTTAGGTATTACTATTTATGCAATGATGTGTTGTCCCATAAATTCTTCAAACAAGAGACATGAAATACAAGATGAACTCACAAACTAGGAGGAAGCTCAAACCTCAGTAGGCGATTGCACCAATATTTTGGATAACTTTGTTGGGTCCATAAAACTTAGGTCCAAGATTTTAACACCATTTTATTTTCAAGGAAGAATATTTATACGGTTGTAAGTGCAAAAACACCATATCTTATTACTGTAAGTTGCACTCTGAGCGATGTTGATCTACTTGCCGCTTTGCATACAATTTTACGTCATACGGAGATTTTCCGAAAGAGTGCTAGAGAATTTGGTCTGTTGGCTAAGGGTGGTGTCAATGGACTAGACTATTATAAGCACAATGGATTGAGAGGGGGTGAATTAGTCCTTCAAAACTTTAACCAATCCAAAATAACTTGCTTAAACCATTAACCATTGAACCATTCATTAATGTGTGCTTAACATTAATTCAAATGAGCATGAAAAAGAGAAATAACATAAGATATAGGTGGGAAACACTCAAGGGGAAGAAAACCCATAGAAATTCTGATTATATTACTAAAATCAAAAGTATTTAGTAAAGCACCAACTTCACAAGGAACACCAACCCCTAGTTTAGTAGAGCACCAACCCCTAGTTTAGTGAAGAACCAAATCTAAAAGGAGGATACAACCCCTAAGATGATCAAGCATCAACTCAACCACCTTTGGATGAAGATATTTGAAGTATCATTTCTACCACAACTAATGGAGATCACTAATTCAACTCACACACCTTTAAACCCTCTCTCTCCTAACTCTCTTAAACTTGATATTTCATGACTTGATTTGGATTCAAAACCTTGCACACATTCTCTATAAAACTCTTCGAAATTTTAACAGACTCTCATATCTGATTTGATGCCCTTGAACCACCTGCACTCTCTCAACTAGCTTGCACTTTCCCCCTCTCTTTCAACTAGTTCAAATTTGAATCAAACTTGCACTTTTATATGCTTCTCAATTCAATAACATAACACGAGTTGGTCCAGACTAAGGAGATAAACAATTATAACTTAAAAACATAACACCACACTCATAAAAATTCATAAAATGGACCCATGTAGGTCAGTCATGCACCAAGACAACCAAACAAGCCCAAAAAGGCTCAAAACCCCATCACTAGGCTCATCAAGGACCTCCAAACACATCACCATGCTTTTTCAAGCCTTAAAAGGCCTCACACATGTCAAATACATCATAAAAACATCATCCATACTCGCACATTACCTTACACTAATCATTTTTTTCATAACTCTATCAAGTAGGACCATTTCTTACTCAAAACAGTTGTTTCCAAGAACTAGTCTTCACCAAACATGCTCAAGATCACATATGTCATATAATAACTCATCAAAAATCCACTTACCTATATAGCAAATACATGCTTTCTATACCTCATTAAACATCCAACAATGCAAACTACACCTCTTTTCCTCTTCACCAAACTAAAATTCCTATAAAGAAGTTTTGGAAACTCAATTGGTTTGCACCCTTGTTGACACTTTCAAGACTTATAAATTCCTTCAATAGGAACAAAATTCATCCCTATTCACTTTCCAATATATAGAAAGCATCAACTAAGCCAAAACATGAGACTTCTACATCAATCTTCTCACCAAAGAAATCTTTTCCTAAAACAATCAAACTTGGTCTTCACAAACTGAGTTGGTTCACCTATCAAAACACCTCATCAAGAGACAAAACATATATCATTAGAAAGGTATCTGAATCTAATTTCCAAAAAATATTACATTTCCTTCCAAATTCAAGTGTAAGGCCTTCAACCAAGTCAATCTTTGCAACTTCTCAAAACTACCCTTTTAGGCCCAAAGACCAATCTTCATAAATAGGGCACACTTTGCCCTCTAGGAATTCAACCATGACCTGAAAATATCATGGACATCTAGTACAACTTGCAGGATTCAATCTATGTTGATTTATTCATTGGTTTCAATGGTTGACTTTGTCGAAACCAAAAAAATTAAGAAACTTACCTATTTGAGTGGGGTCCACATACTATCACAAGCTCTATCATAACTTTCTAGAAATATAGAGGATTCCTCTACAACCTCAAATCATAACATTTATAAAAACAATCAATTATGGGCACCTACCAAGAATATTTCTCCTACCGCTCTTAACCTAGGGTTTCAAGCTCATAAAAAGTTATGTACCTTCTTAATGATCGTTCATGAATGTTTGGTCTCATTTGACCTCATTCCAAATATGAGATATTATTATCTTCATGCCCCAACGTACTTGAAAGGATCATATTCCCATGCAAACTTTACATGTGCCAACCATGAGCATTTCTCTCACTTCGAGCTGGAAAATGCACTCTTAAGAACCCTGTTTTGGTCTAAACCTCATAACTTGTAAAATTCTCATCATGGAAACCTAACATTTTTCTTGCATCATCATGACACACCCTATAAACATCTCCAATGCTCATTAAGTTGTAAATAGATTTGCATCTTTAGGTCCCATCACATTTTCATGAGTAGGCCTTAAAATTTTGTATGTTCTAGGCCATAACAAGCCAAACCATCACTATAACCAAGATTGAAACCTCGAAAACTACCTCTACACGATGAAAATAACATTACATATGTCCATGAGTGATCTCAAGAGATCATACACAACTGCAAGTGACAATAATGCCTTATTAGGCCTCTAAGCTCTATGATTAAGCCTAATTTAGACATAGACTAGGTGGACTAACACCATGAATCTACTTCCCATCTCTCCAAAAGGACTTAACACACTTGAGAAAACATTTCTCACACCATTTCATGCCTCCATGAGCTCGCATAGCTCTCAAACCGATTCTCATGCTCTATTTGGCTCTTGATAAAGCACCTAGACTAGGTCTATATGAGCACTGCGCAATCGAGTCTTCAACCTATACCTGCACTATGAAACTCATGTAAGTGTCCCAAAACTCTCTTATCATGCTCTCCATGCCTCTATCATGCTCCTCAAGCCACTATGCAACTCAAATAAGCATGCACTATCACCTATACTAGCTTGGTCACATGATTAGGCCTAATAGCCAAACCATTCTCACCTTCTCCTCTCTTATCATTGTGAGTCAACCTTTGAAAGTCCATGGCATCATCATGTTAAGCATCCTTTGGCACTTCTCCATCATCCTCTTTATCATTAATGAGCTTTTACATCAATGACAACACCTAAACTCACACATACCAATATGGAAAAATAACTACCCGGAGTGTAAAGGAGTAGAGGTGGTGGTGGTTGGCCATATACTACTTCATATGGAGTCATTTTGGTGGAGGTTTGATACAAGGTGTTGTAACATCATTCAACAAGAGGTGGCCACTTATCCCCAATTGTTGTTGGTGCTCTAAGGTGAAACATCGGGAATGTTTCCAAACATTTGTTAATAATTTCAGTTTGGCCATCTGTTTGTAGGTGATATCTGGAGCTCATCTACAATTTGGTCCTGTCTCGTGAAATATTTTTTCCAGAAATAGCTAGTGAAGGTGACATCACGATTTATGACAATTGTAGCTTGGATGCCATAGAGGTGGAAGATTTGGTCAAGGAAAATTTGGGCGATGGTTGAGGTCGTATATGGGTGGGCTAAGGAATAGAAATGGGCATACTTGGAGAGGAAGTCCACTATGACCAAGATTATTGACTTGCCACCAGATTTAGGGAGACCTTAATGAAGTACATGGAAATATCAATCCAAATCTGGGTTGGAATTGGTAATGGCTATAACAAACATGGGGTTATTGTTATCCAAACTTCCCCTTGGGTTATTTGATAACTTACATTATTGTTTTGGACTTAGACAAAGAAAATTGATGAAAATTAGATGAAATCAGTGTTGGGGACACTTAGATTCTACCTTGCCACCCCTTTATTTCCATACTTAGTGAAATAATTAGAAAAATTGATGAATTTGGGACAAGATCAACCAAATTGGCCTTTAGCGAGAATATGAGGAATTATTCCTCTTTTTCTCCAGATTTACCATGACAGATGATTGGGGATGAGGTGTCAGTTAATTTGGGTGAAGTGAGTACTATGGGAATAGATGAAATGTTCCGCTAGGTTTCCAGTAAGCCAAATGACTGACATGATTGATGGAGGCAAAGGGGAACACAATGGGCAAGACAGTTCGGGCGGGTCGGTTAAGTCGGTACTCATGGATACAAAATGAATTGTTCTCTCCTTCTCCAAGTTTTTGACTAGGTGATTCATCTACCCTTTTCATAAAAACATTAAAGTGGCATGTTGCATGACCCATATGGAACTCTGTCATGACCGTCTTGAGATCGTGAATTTCAAATGGCCATAACTTTCACCCTGTAACTCCAAATTTCACAAAATTGGACTCGTTGGAAAGGTCTCATCATGTACTTCACCATGAAAAATAATAAATCCTGAATTTGGTGATGTTATGCGGGTGGAAAAGAGGAAAAAAAATCCAAACATTAAAGGAGTAGTTCCAGGTATCTCAACTACCATATTTGATGAGGTATGGTTACCATTCCTTCTCCTACAAGAAAAGTATCATGGGGAAATGGCCTTGGAAGGGTTTCTATGCCTATTTTTAAACATTCAATGCATGATGTTGGTGGTTGAAGGTAGAAATCTGAGTTTCCCTCTCTTTTCCCTCTCTCTCTCTCTCTCCCATCTTCTATAAATATAAAAAGTGATGCTTATTTGTGAAGGTTGGACCCTCTTAGAATGTTAGTGAATCCTTTTATAAGTGTTGCATATGTATTTTGAGTTATAGGCCTTAGATTTGGACATCTATAGGGTTATTCTTTCCTTCTTCCTTCATTGTAATGGACTATGCATCTCTTTGAAGCAATAAAATTCATGTTTTGTGGCTATTTTCTGCCCTATCCTATGTTTATTGCATTATCTTGCCTCTTCATTTACTTGCAGGTGTGTTGCGCATATTTATTCTCTTTTTGTAGGATTATTTTTGTTGTGCTCCATGGAAATGAGATTTTAAATTATATTTTAGACTATGGCACTCATGTTTGCCCTCTCCTCCTTCATTTTCCACCCCTTTTGACTCATCCGTGAGTTTCTTTCCCCCTTTCCTTGGTGTTATCACCTCTCTTTAGCATATGATTTTCATTTTGTGTATTTTCCTCTCCCTGGTCCCTTGGATCGTTAGAATAAGATTAGATAGTTTCATTTCCAACTATAGGCGTAGTTTAGCATTAGAATTAGATAGAGGAACTAACCTTCTCTAGAGGTTTTTCTCAAGTAGCAAGTTCCACGACTTGGAGACAATCCCATGTTTCCCAAAAGCATTGATTGCTCATTAATGATAAATCGAGGGGTGTTGTATTTAGATGATAATAATTACCATTGTTTCACCCTTATTACATTAACATGTATCTCATCCTACCATATTCTATATGATGTCTGCCTTCATTCTTTGCCAAAAGAAATTTCAACAAACCCTCTCATAGGTTTTTAAAAACTTGAGTAACTTGTAGATGGAGAAGCATGGAGTTCGAGAATAATTACATAAAGAAGCTTATTTTTAGGTGGTAACACTAAGCACCCGTTATACCTCAAATAGGTGTTGTCCCAAGAGTAGTGTGGGAATGAGTTAGGATCATATGCCAATTATTGGATGAGGCATTTCATGGTTGGATCCTTGTCCCATTATTGGTGGAGTTGCTTAAGCCATTCTGGTAAGGGCACATATACTTTGTGTAGAGTGATACTTGATCCTCAAAGGTGCGAGAGAGAGCATTGACAACCACATTTTCCTTCCCTTTCTTATAGGTGATCTCATAGTCATACCCCATAATCTTGGAGACCCACTTCTATTGAGCAAGAGATGAGACCCATTATTCAAGGAAGTAATTCAATCTATGATGATCTTTATTTATGCAAAAATTCCTCCCTAACAAATATCACCACCACTTCTATACTACCTACAAAATTTCCATCATGTCCTTCTCATAGGTAAACATAACCAAATAACTTCTTGAGAGATCTTTGCTAGTGAATGAAAATGGGTGGCCTTCTGAGAGGACAAGACCACCAAGGACATTATCATAGGCATCACTTTTGATGACAAAATTCTTGGTGAAATATGGGATGGCTAAGACAAGTGTACTACACATAGCTTGTTTTAAGGCCTCAAATGCCTCTTCGGTCACCTCATTCCATGCAAAAACATCCTTTTTTAACATGGTTGTCAATGGGGTTATTATTTTACCATAATCTTGAACAAATTTTTTATAATAGTGAGACTCAAGAATCCACCTAGGCTTGAGTGTTTTTAGGAGTGGCTAAATTTTCATAGCACCGATTTTATCCGGGTCCACGTTGACATCCTCCACAGACAATATATGTCCCCAATATTCAACTTCTATTTGGCCAAATAAGTGCTTGGAGTGTTTGACACATAATTGATTGTCCACAAGAAGTTGTAATGCCCTATTAATGTGTTATATATGCTCAACCTAAGTTTTACTATAGATCAAGATGTCTTTAAAGAATACAAGGATGAAGTGTTGAAGGACGGGCCAAAAAATATATTCATCAAGCCTTGGAATGTAGATGGGGAATTCATAAGACCAAAGGGCGTGACTAAAAATTCATAGTGACCACCATGAGTGAAAAATATATTTTTAGAATATATTCCTCATGAAGATGAATCTAGTGGTACCTCGAACGAAGGTCTAATTTGGAGAAAAACTGAGTGCCATGAAGTTCATCAAAAATCTCATTGATCACTGGAATAGGGAACTTGTCCTTGATAGTGATCTTGTTGAGTTCTCTAAAATCTATTAAAAGATGCCACGAGCCATCCTTTTTGTGGACAACTAAAACTAGGGAGGAATATGGACTAGTGTTAGGGAGAATGAATCTTGCCTCAAGAAGTTCCCAAATGATATTTTCAATTTCTATGTTTTGTAAGAATGAATAACTATAGGGCCAAATGTTGGGAGGATCACTTCTTGGGAGGAGCTAGATTTGATGATATTTTGGATGTGAAGGTGGAAATCCCTTGGGCTTAGAAAATACATGAGCATGTTTGTCTAAAATGGCTTGTAAATTTGTAGGGGTCTTGAAGAGGTAGGTGGATTTTGCTAGATAGAAAATAACTAAGCAATGACCCCATGTGATCCTTTCTTCAAAATATTTTCCATATGATGGGAACTAATAATATATGGATCCTAGAGAAAGACATTTTAAGGTGGTTTTTCTCCCATTGTCAGTAACTACATCCATAGTTAAGAGAAATCCCATAAGATAGGTCCAAGTGTTCATAACCATTAATATCCCAAAAAAACATCACATCCACCCAAGGGTAGGACAAACATGTCAGAGTGAATATTATAATCTCCCATCACAATGTGAACATTATGATACTTTCCCTTACAAGGAAATGTACCACTATTAACAATCATAACTTCAAAAATAAAACAAGGATAAACAAAGTAATCGGTTTGTTTGGCCAATCAATGGATCAATAATGTTATGTGTGCTACCTAAATAAATTAAGATGGTGAGAGGATTATTTTTGAAATACCCTTTTACCAATGGTGTCGTTGTATGGTTTTGTCGACACTTTAAATTTTCTCCGTAATTTCTATTTCATTAATGTATGTATTAGGAATATGATGTTGTTAAGTATAATTAGTAGTAGCGTCGATAGAAGATAACGGCGCCATCGATGCGGTGCCGCCAATAATGTGGAGTACGGTAGCATACCAAAGTACAATAGGAATGTTGTAAAAGTAAATATTTGTCGTAAGTGGTCCGGTAATGTTAAAATGTCAAAGTTTGGGTAATTAGAGAAGTAGGGTCTACATGATCGGGAATTAGAAATATTATATTGGTAATAAGGACAAGGAGTGAGGTCATAAATATTTTGTGTATTTTATTTGTAAAAAGTCTAAAAATGTGGAACCCATGTAAAATGATAAGGTTTATCTTATCTTAACGAGATAAGCTTACATGTACGGATAAGAGTTAAGATATGGAATATGATTCGTTAGAGTGGATTTCTTATCCTATCTTAGAGATAAGATGGATAAGCTGGAAGTTCTATAAATAGAGAGGCCACCCCCTCATTTAGCATAGAAGGAAGTAGTGAGAAATATATTGGGAAGTGTGCGAAGGAAGCCATCGGTTTAAAGGTGTGTTAAAGAAGCCATTAAGAGGTGTAATTGTAAAGTTTCTCCCATAGTCTTGGTGAAAGGCAAGTGAAGTCAATAACACTTGAAGTACCTTATGGGTGAGATTATAACAGCTTTCATGTTAATATTATAATTTATTTTGATATTTCAGATTTGTCATCATTCTGTCTTATCATAGTCGATGGTATTCTTGTGTTATGTTGTTATTTTGTTTCAGTTTACATCCACCAAACTAAAGGTCAGTGCATTAGTAAATAATCATAGCACGAGGAGTTCCCGGTGAAGAATTATCATAGTCTTAGGATTGGTGATGACATTTTGGTTCCGGTCTTTGGACCATTCCTCGTTGGTGGATTTTACGGAGAGATATTCCCACTTAGTCAAAAATCAATTAGAGGGTAACCTTGTTTTTACATGCATAGTAGTAGTTACCATGGTAAAGTCATTTTTGCCATGAATAGTAGTTACCATGGTAAAGTCATTTTTGTTAGAATAGTATTTACCGCAGTAAAGTCACTTTTACCATGAATAGTATTTACCGCAGTAACTTCACTTTTTACCGTGAATAGTGTTTACCACAGTAAAGTCAGTTTTTACCGCAGTAAGTCAAGTTTTACCATAGTTTACCGTGGTCATTTCTATTTTACTATAGAAAGGTGTAAAGTCACTTTCTAGTATAGTGATTCCAATTATTTGTACACATAAGTCTTGTTGATTGTACTTGTGAGTTGGTATTTCACGGTGGTTACTTTTGAAAATGGGAAAGATTCCTATTTTTTCATCTCAATCTAATGAAGATGCTTCTTCTTTCATTCAAGAGTTTAAGCGATCTTGTATTTGTAATGGCCTTATAAGAAGGGAACAATGGACTGAATTTTTTCCTACCTTTTTGGATGGTTCAACACTTAGGTGGTTTGAAACACTAGGTGATAATGTGAAAAATTCATGGGATTTATTAACTGAAAGTTTTCTTGAAGAATTTGGTGAGCAAAATATGCGAGATCTCATGATCGAGATCACAAAGCTATCCCAAGGAGAGAAGGAGAAGATAAGGGATTATCATGCTCATGTTCTAGAGCTAAGGAGGAAGCTCGATGCCCAGATCCGGAAGGAAGGATTAGCGGATGGGTTGATGAATGGCGTGGATAATATCCTCTGTAAGCACTTCATTCTTGGGATGAAGCCAGAGATCAGACAACGAGTGAAGTATGACCGCCCAGCTACCATTGAACAAGCAAAGGAGATTGCAAGAAGGCAAGAAGAAAGCATGGAAGAGGAGCCCAAAGAAATTGTTGTTAAAGTAGAGCCTACACCAACACCTTTGGTCCAGAATCCACAACCACTCTCGGTGAGCACAAATATTTCTCCTAGTACATCTACTGAGTATGAAGATTTTCTCAAAAAGATGGGTCAGTTAACTATTAATCTTCTTGAGGAAAGGAATTTAGTTCTCGGGAGGAGATAGAGGTCCAAAAGAAATATTTCTGAAGTTGTTTGTTATGGTTGTTATAAAAGGGTCATTATAAGTATAATTGTCTAGATAGAGCTTCTACATCAGTAAAGAAGATAATGATAAAGGAAAAGCACCCGTGAATTCTTTTGATGTAGTAGATAAGAGCAGAAATAATGAAGTAGATGTGTTTGTAACAAAAAGAAAGAAAGAAAAAGATAATCAAGATGGAAATGATCCTAAGAAGATGAAAGAAGAAACTAGTAAGAAACATAGGAGAAGAAAGTTGGGTGTGCAGGATTTTCTGATTTCACAGGGGCAAGGACCATACTCCATCTTGGAAGATCTGTCCAAAAGGCCTGCAAATATTACATATGGTCAACTCTTGGCTATGTCTTCTGAGAAGAGGCGGGAGTTACGAAGTGGACTCAATGCTCGACGAAGGAAGGAGGTTGAGGTCCCTGTTTTGGAGGCAGAGGCGGATCCCTATACTCCACAAGCTGAGGTATTATGTAATGGCATTTCAATTCATGATGTCTTAGTTGATGGAGGTGCTGCAGTTAATGTAATGACCGAGTCTGTAATGAATATGTTGGGTTTAAAAATTGATCGCCCTTCAACACTTATGTTAAGGTCATTAAATAAGGGAAAAACTAAACCATAAGGTGTAGTTTCAAATGTGGCAATATCTGTTATGGGTGTTGTATGTGTGGTAGACTTTTAGGTGATGAAAAATGGTACTGTTGCATACCCAATGTCTGCTGGGAAGACCATGGCTAAGGAGAGTTCATGCAAGAAACTACTGGAATGAAGGTTTCATGACACTTGGACGTGGTAGAGAGAGGGTGAAGATAAATGTGATCCCTCGACATCATAAGGTAGAACCTGTGGATTCAAGTGATGAAACTGATGATTGGACATCCTCTGATTACTCTAGTACCAGTGAAGTGGACACTGAAGATGAAGAAAGTGAGGTTGATGTTTCAGTCATGGATATCCTTCCAGTCACACCAACTCATGACCCCATAAAATTATCTGAAGAAGAAGTTGATGATCGTCTCCAACAAATAAAGATTGGTGATGCTGTGATGGAGAGTGAGAAGGAATCCTACCTCCAGCTCTTTCGAAGGTACATACACCTATTCACTTTTGATTACAAGGAACTCCGTCAAGTAAGTTGGGTAGAACATTGTATTGAGCTGGTAGATGGTGCTAAGCCCATAAAACAAATGCCATATAGAATGAATCCTAATTTTTCCAAGACTGTAAAAGAAGAAATAGATAAGTTGCTTGATGCAGGATTCATATTTGCTATGGAGAATTCAGAATGAGTTTCTCCCATTGTGATCTCAATAAAAAGAATGGGAAGCTACGCATTTGTGTTGATTACAAGAAGCTCAATAAGGCAACAAAGAAGGATCATTACCCTCTTCCATTTTGAGATCGGATCTTGGGCGAACTAGGCGGCCAGAGTGCTATAGTTTTGTTGATGGATATAGTGGCTACAACCAAGTTCGTATAGCAGAGAAAGATCAGCTGAAGACCACGTTCACCACTCCTTGGGGAACGTTTGCTTATAGAGTTATGCCTTTTGGGTTGTGTAATGCTCCAAAAAATTCCAACGTTTGATGAATAGGGTGTTCGAACCCTACATTGGGACCTTCATCAGAGTATTTCTGGATGACTTTTGCATCTATGGGAGCAAGTTGGACCACCCGCATCGATGGAGACATCATTTCAAAGGTTAGATGAAGCAAAAGCCTCACTAAACCCTACAAAGTGTGTTTTTGGATGTTGTAAAGGCATTTTGTTAGGGCATGTTGTATCTAGAGATGGTATTGAGTGCACCGATCCGATAAAGTTTTAAAATCAAAGATTTACCATTTCCTATGAATAGAAGTAAGTTGAGATCATTTTTAGGCCATGTGGGTTACTATAGAAGGTTCATCAAGAATTTCTCAAAGATTGCACACCACTAACCCAGATTCTTGAAGAAGGATATTACTTATGAACCAGAAATAAGGCGCATGAAGCTTTTGGACAATCGAAGGAAGCCCCGGTGTCTTCACTTGTTTTGAAGAATCCAGTTGAGCAATCCATTCATTGTGTACACTGATGCCTCGAGATGCAAAGCACTAGGAAGTACTTTGAGCCAAAAGGATGAAAATGGGAATGAACATCCAATTTACTTTGGGAGCGGACAAATGAGCGGTGTTGAGGTAAATTATACATGGCCCGAAAAGAGGCTCGCTATCATTTTTGCTTTGTAAAGAAGTTTAGAAATTACTTGCTAGGGTAAAAATTTCTAGTTGTAATGAGATCATCGAGCTCTAAAATATATTGTAAATAAGCCTAACCCGTCGGGAGGATAGCAAGATGGATAATTTTGCTACAAGAATTTGAATTTGATATTATAGATAGGCCGGAAAGAAGCATGTCAATGCGGATGCACTCTCTCGAGCCTATGATGGTTTAGGATCATCTTGTGATGATGATGATTTCCCGATGCAAACATTGTTATCCGACACAATCCCTAGTGAATACATAGATATTTGGAATTATCCGAATGAATTCAAGTTTCTGATGGTGCCAATGCAAAGACTAAGAGGAAGATTACTCAAGCCGGTCATCCATATTCTATTCTCGCATGGAGTATTATTTCGAATAGGACACGATGGACAGTATAAGAGGGCGATTGGACGTGATTAAGGGAAGGAAGCTGCTAGAAGAATTCCACAATGGTACATGTGGAGGGCACTTCTCTAGACAACTTACGAAGAAGAAGATCTTGGATGTAGGTTATCACCGCCCACTCTTTTTAAAGATTGTTATAATTATTGTAAGACATGTGATATTTTTCAAACGCATGGTAACCGTAAGACTTCATCAGCTCCATTATGCCCTATTCTTCCCCTTGGTCCCTTTGAAAAGTGGGGAATAGACATTGTAGGTCCACTTCCAACTACATCATGCCAAAATAAGTATATTGTAGTTGCCATAGATTATTTAACCAAGTGGGTTGAAGCTAGGCCATTGAAAACAGCTTCCATGGATGAAGTGGCAAGGTTCATGTATGAACGCATTATCACCAAATTTGGTTGTCCATTAGAAATTGTAATAGATCAAGGAAGCCACTTCATTAATGAGGTGGTAGAAGCCCTAGTCAATAAGTTTTCTATTAAGCACAGGAAGGCAACAACATACAAGCCAAGCACAAATGGACAGGTGGAACGAACAAATTTTGTGTTGTGTCAAATTCTAGCAAAAGATCCACCTTGCAGCAGTACATAAATGGGATAAAAGGATTCATGCAAAGATTGTGGGCATATAGGGCAACATCAAATTCAGCAACAGGATACTCCCCATTTCAGTTGGCCTATGGCATTGATCCAGTTCTTCCTATTGAGTTTGATATTCCCACTGTGAGAGTTATGAAAAATGAAAGGATGGATGAAAGTGATTCAGTAAAAGAAAGGTTGGTACATCTTCATTTGCTGGAGGAAATGAGAGAAATAGAAAAGGATACAAACCATAAGAAGAAAATGAAGCAGAAGGAATAATTTGATCAAAAGATCCGGTGGTCTCCATTTCATGTGAATGACTTGGTTCTAGTATATAATTCCAGATACAAAAAAAGAAGACAGAAAATTTCTTCCAAAATGGATGGGGCCCTACAAAATAGCAGTTGTGCATGAAAATGGTACGTACCGACTGGAGGAATGAGATGGCACTCCCATTATGAAATGGGTCAACCACGACAAGTTGAAGATTTTCCAAGCACCATAATAGTCTACTCAGAGACGGAGTAGAAGCTAGAAGGGGGAAGATGTCGACACTCAAATTTTCCTCCGTAATTTCTATTTCATTAATGTATGTATTAGGAATATGATGTTGTTAAGTATAATTAGTAGTAGCGTCGATAGAAGATAACGGTGCCGTCGATGCAGACGGTGCCGCCAATAATGTGGAGTACAAGAATACCAAAGTACAATAGGAATGTTGTAAAAAGTAAATATTTGTCGTAAGTGGTCCGATAATGTTAAAATGTCGAAGTTTGGGTAATTAGAGAAGTAGGGTCTACATGATCGGGAATTAGAAATATTATATTGGTAATAAGGACAAGGAGTGAGGTCATAAATATTTTGTGTATTTTATTTGTAAAAATTCTAAAAATGTGGAACCCATGTAAAATGATAAGGTTTATCTTATCTTAAGAGATAAGCTTACATGTACAGATAAGAGTTAAGGTATGGACTATGATTCGTTAGAGTGGATTTCTTATCCTATCTTAGAGATAAGATGGATAAGCACTGGAAGTTCTATAAATAGAGAGGCCACCCCCCTCATTTAGCATAGAAGGAAGTAGTGAGAAATATTGTAGGAAGTGTGCGAAGGAAGCCATCAATTTAAAGGTGTGTTAAAGAAGCCATTAAGAGGTGTAATTGTAAAGTTTCTCCCATAGTCTTGGTGAAAGGCAAGTGAATTCAATAACACTTGAAGTACCTCATGGGTGAGATTATATAGCTTCATGTTAATATTATAATTTATTTTGATATTTCAGATTTGTCATCATTCTGTCTTATCATAGTCGATGGTATTCTTTTGTTATGTTGTTGTTTTGTTTCTAGATTACATCCACCAAACTAAAGGTCATGCATTAGTAAATAATCATAGCGAGGAGTTCCCGGTGAAGAATTATCATAGTGCGGATTGGTGATGATAGTTTCTTCTTTTAAGTGAAAAGAAGGGATGGGGAACTTGTTCACACAATAGGTATTGTGGAGATTGAAGAATTATTTTGCCCTGTATATCCACCCAATTAGATTTGTCCCTTTTAAGTGAGGAAATTCCATCTTAGGACCACATGGCATATTTGGTGAAGATAAATTGTGTTCTAAAGTGGATTTAATACGAGATCTTTTTAGTGAGGATGACATTTTGCTTTGATTGATTTTTACATCACTTGTATTAGCTAAGACATTTGTGCCTTCAAGGAGGTAATTTCTTCCTCCATGTTTTTTGTGCTTGCACGGGTGACAATTGTGACCAAAAGGGGTTATGGGCGTCTAGAAAAGGGTGGTTATAGTTATATGTTAAATTGATCAGCTTGAAAGATGATTGCAATGGTATAATTGCTCGATGACCCAAAAACATTATAGTCTAAGTTTGGGGGATAAAAATAGTAAGTTGTATGGGATAAATTTTTAAAAAAAGGCGGTGTCAAAATTATCACCACAATCTACAACCCAAAATGGTGAGGGTTCCCGACAAGTGGGAAAAATAATTTTGAATTTTTTTTTCGTAGTTAGGTTTTCAAGTCGACCAAACAAATCGATTTTCAAGTCGAAAAACAAGTCAAGGAAACAAATATGGTTTTCAAGATGGGGAAACAAGATTGTGAAATAACATATGAACTCCACCACACATGTTGTTGCGATTCCTTGAGGTCTGAAAAAAATTCATTGTTGTTGAAGTGGTCTGGAAAGAGCTATGATACTAGATGTAATGTACTGGACTGCGAAAAATTAAGTTGAACAACACAATATGGTATATATTAGTGCATTAAACATAAATATTGAAATCCCTTTACGAGATCATAGGATACTTTGAAGGGGAAACCTCCTTTGAGAAATATCAATACAATAATGTTCATGGATTCATTTATTAGCCTAAGCACTCCCTAATATACTAGTTCTATTATAGAAACTACTAGTACCCATACATGTGGGATTATTATTAATAGTTCACGGACGACTTACAAATCATATGCATCTCATATCATATTTTACACTAATAATGCCAAAAAGGGTAGAATGAAGGGTATTAACACTTCCATGATTTATTCACTTTTAATTTTCGAGTTTAAAAATCAACTTCAATTTTAAGTTAAAGTTCAATTCTTTCTAAGAACATTGAATAAAATTTTTGTGTAGGTTTCACTTTGCGAGATCTTGCCAACACTTTAGTGAATCAAGCACTCCTTGAGAAAAGGAAAGGTTTGTTTACACACTTAAGTATTTTCCCTTTAAGTAACCAAAATTTCATTTCCTCTCTTAAGGGGGAATGCAAATGGCTAAATTTAGTAATATATCACTTGATAATGTTAGTATTGGTAAAATCCAAAAAGTATGACATATGTACATATTCGACTACTAATTGCTAGGTCCTTGGTACCATTATAAAATTTTCTCCCCTTTTTGTGCTACCCATTCACTTTTAGAAATTCTTTCATTAGTCATAACTATTACATTACTCATGATTATCATGTACAAAATTTTACATTGCCACACTTTCCTCCTAGATCAAATTGTCCAACAGCTTTGTAAAAAAAATAGTAGTTTTTCCCAAGGCCACATAATGGTCGATTTCTCATTTTTATATCTTTTTATGGGTTTGTACTTTCCTATGGGTCAGCCTTAATGTGAAATTATACGTATGAAATCCTATATAAGCATGTTAAATGCACTCATTTACTCACTTGACACTTTTAAGAGCACCTCATGTAAAATTGGTCCAAAAGCATATAAATCTCTCCTAAACTTCCCTAAAGTAAAAATAGACATTAGGAGGAGGCCTAGATCTGAAGCACTCCAAGATAGGTTCAAGAGTCAATCTTCCAAAATTATAAGCCCTCGAATCTAAGTCAAGCACAAACAAGCTAAACCATTACAAAGCATTATCAAATATGATTGCATCCATACAATATTATATCTATAGGTAGAGAATTACATGTGGTTTGAGGCCTCTTTGAAATAATTCCAATGTACCCAATGTATATAATGTACTTCAACCCAAACACTAACCTTGTTATAGGGGTTTATCCATAGTTAGGATTTTTGGTCAATTTAGTTGATTACTGAAAGGGTTTCAAATATTTTCAAGACCTAATAATTCACAAAAAGTATATTCCATTCATTTATAGAGGTAATTAAATTTTTAAAGCTCCATTAGCATCCCAAATAAAATTGTCACCTAGGGATTAAATCACCAAAGAGTCTTAGCCACAAATAAAATTTTATCCCAACCGATTATGCACTTCCCGAATTAGAGATAATGCATTAGTAAAACATTTCCAACCACTTTATATATATATCACACATAAATTATCTTTTAAAGAAACCAAATAACTAAGTGCACTCATCTTTTCATGCTTTATTACATTCAACACATGTTCTAATTGTTCTATCTTGTAATTTTTATATATGTATGTTTAGACATGAATGCTAATGTTTAATTAATAAAATGGAATATACATCCTATTTATAACCCTAATCTAAAATTTCAATAAGTAAAGGAAACATCTCTTTTCCATCACCTTATTTGTTTATTTTTTCGAGTTAAATCACCCACACCAAAGGATTGTCATTTCAATCGCATCATTAGTTATAGATTTATCCTAAACATAAATAAATAAGTGCGGATGGGGTTCCTTATTTATTTTTGGGTTGGGTTTAGAACATGGTGTATATTCATACTATTAAATAAAAATAGCATCCATGTTTGAATCTACATATAAAAGATATTATAATTTAGATCAATTAGAACAAGTGACAATACGAGTAGAGATAAGAACAATAATGCACTTATCTTTTTGAGTGGATTGGAAATTGATTTGGGTGTTACAAGGAGATAAACTGGCTAAAAATATTCAACATTACTTCATTTCAGATTCTAGAACTACATTTTTCTTAGAGACATTGGCGGTTTTCATAGGACCAAACCATTGAATAATTTTGTCCTCAATTATTTTTTGGGTTGTAAATGACGCTCTGTAACTTCTAATACCTCCATGAAAACTAGTGTATGTACTTCTATGAAATACTAGGTTTCCATCATATGTTAACCCCTCTAAAATCAACTCACTTGATCGAAAACCCTAATCGTTGGTAAAAACCAACAAAAAAATAGTGGTTGGATTGAAGTATAATCCGCATGTCACCTTTAGAAGAATTATTTCGAAGAAGCCTCAAATTGCACATAGTTATCTACCTAGAGTTGAGACATAATACTACATTTATGCAACTATATTTGATAACTTGACCACTTTATAATTTCTTTTTTTTACTTGTCTTATTTATTCTTGAATTGGATTTGTAGGCTCTTTAGTTGGGAAGATTAACTCTTCGACCTAGTTTAGAGTGCTTTAAAACCATGTAAGGGTTGTTCCTAATGTCTTCTCTTTATTTAAGGAATATAATGAGATCTCTTTTTTACCTTTTTAAATGATTTATACTTGAGGATATCTTAAAAGTGTTAGGCGAGAAAATGAGTGTCTTAGAATCACTTATATAGGATTGCGATAATATAATTTGGCATTAAGGCCAACCCATAGTGGAGATAATGACCCATAAAAGATATACAAACTATAAAATTGACCATTGGATGGCCTAGGATAGGACCATTCTATGGAGGATAGGACCGTTCTACCTAGGATTGAACCATTGGATGATCTAATCCTTTTAAACAGTTTTTTTAGCAGTGATAAATGGTGTTATGGATCTTTGTGCATGGTAATTAAGAGTAGTGAACTTCTTGTGATTGATATGAGCATTTTTTAAAATGGTTAAGCAATATACTAATGAGAACATGTTTTTTAATAGGGCTAAGTATGTATAAGGATATAATAATTAACCTTGTGATAGGTGCACAAGTCGTGACAAGAGGGATTGAGTGTGTAAACATTCTTTATCTTTGTCATAGTGGTTGCAGTAAGATCCCTAAAGAAAAACACATACCATAAAGTGTAGTTAATGTCAATATAAACAAAATTGAACTTTCTCTAGCTTAAAATTTAACGTAAAACTTGAAAATTGATTTTGAACAAAGCAAAGAAGGAATACATTTGTTTACATTGTGACTTAAGGAGTTTATTGATGAAGCATTTGGAGAGAGGGATTAAAAGCACTAGTTGAGAATTTGGGGTTATCACTCCTCGATTTTTAGAAGTGACGTGAGCCAAAAGAGGGTTGGGTGTCGCTTGACCCAATATAGAAGTAACCAAGTAGTTCAGGTGTCACTTGACATAACACATAGAATAAAAAAATAAGTTGTGTGTCACTTGACCTAACTCTCCTCAAAAGGGAGTGAGATTAATGGTTTCCCAGAGTGTCACTATACCTATATGTACTAAGGGTGTCAATAAACCCATAGTAAAACCATCCACCCATGGAATCACATCTCTTCAAACTGATCTAGATTTTAAATGTGAAAATTTGATAGGAATCTAGTACACTCATGCCTCCACCATGTATTTTATTAGTTCTTTTGAAACTTTAAATGTGCATAAATCATGATGCTCATGCTCATGCCCTTGTTATGACAATATATTAATGCAAATGCATGCTAAATAGAAAATGTACAACTTGCCACTTGAGATTTTAATTGAACATGTCACCATGCCCCTTGCATTCTATCATAAGATGCATAAAAAAATTTACTAAAAATTTGTATCTTTCCATGAACTCCGTATCTCAAACATATTAAATTCCTATATTCTCATTATAATTCTAAAATCGGATGTTAAAAGCTACCCGTGTCACTATCATGCAATGTTTTAATCATTTGTTGGATAGTTCTTCCTAGATTAAAGTTTTTGCCAAATTTTCATTTTTACATGTAAATGTGTCCTTGTAACATGCCATGTTGTATTCAAAAATTTGTAATTTTTCCTATGTTCCTGAATTGTATTGATGTTCTTGTAATTACCTCACTAAATGTCCCCTCTTTTGAGGTGAGTGAAATAGATTGTAGATCACTCGACTCAAAATAATTGAAGTGTTTCTATGCCACATATAATGTACAATCATTGATACAACACATATAAGATAATTGTAGATGGCCATCATGTAGACTTTGTCCTTAGGAGAGAGTGCATGACAAAAAAACATGGCATAAGGAGATGGAAAACTTAACAAGAATACAAGTATAAAAACACATACGCATACATGAAAAATAATAAATGACATACATAAGTCCAAGGGCAACAAAAATGGACATAATAGGATCACACAATGGCTAGAGGACTGCATAATAAAGGTTATTAAGGCCACAAAGGGACACAAAAGTGCTGCAAACATAAAAATAGATAATCCAATGATTTATATATAATAAGTAAACAATAAATAATGCATTTAATAAACAAGTAAACAATAGTAAGAGTCACATATACCGAGAGTCAATAATCTACAACTCCACATGTGTTAGTTTCAAAGATTATTATAGAAGCATAGTATAGTATAAATATTAAGCACAACCAAGCTAAATGAAAGTATTGGAAGTAGTCATAAATAGAAAGATAAAGTATGATAGTTTAAAAGACACCCCCATAGTAGCAAGGCCACTAGGTGAAGGGTAAATCCAAAATTTGTGATCATTTAAAGTCGTGTGTATCCTACATCTTGCTCACATACGTCATGAAATGCATGTCTGTATAGAATATTTCATCCATCAAACTACATGACATACAACATAAGTAAATTAAAAACTAGCAACACAAGTTATGCTCAAGTCCTATTTTATATTTTGATAATATTTTAATGTTTTTGTGTTTTTTAATTTTTTTTGTAAAAAAGTGATTCCTTATGATAAAACCAAAAGGGTGAGGAGAAGAACCCATAAGTGTAGGAGGTGTGGGCCTTAATAGAGTATTATGCACAAAAGGAATAAAACGTGTCACTTTAACTTGAGGTTGTGGGACATGCTTAGTTGAATTACAACCCTTGTCATATAACTACAACATTTGGGCACTACAACATGATAAAAAAATATTGATGCATTTACTAAACATTCTTTATTTGAATGTGTGTTATTATACATACTTGATTGCTTGTTTAATTTGTTACTTGAATTACATTATACTTTACGTTGAGTTAATCCAAGAACATCTTATAAACATTGGTATTATGGTATTTCATATCATAATACTTATTGTTGTATGCTTATATCAAATAAAGGGTATCTTGAATCGTATTAGTGTAAATGTTATAATGCATTTTCCTATTCATACTCTTTACTCATCGTATCTACCCATCCCACATCAACATTTATCTAACCTCCCATTCTAACTAACATTTCTAATAAAAAAGCCTTCCAATTTGTTTCTACCTTACTAAGACATGAAAAATATATGTCAACAAAAATACACATGGCTAAGCAAACATATTCACATTTCACACGTGAGTTATAACAACTAAACTAGATCATAACAAGGAGATACAAATACACACATGGCATCATCATCCACTAAAACATATACATATCTAATGTAAGCATGTATCTGACCATCCATTCATCATCATCATCACATAGTGAAAATAAAATGCTATGTTAAACTATCATAATTCAATGTTAAACTCCATCAACAAAAAACTCGAATCACACACACACACACACAAAAAAATTGAGTTTACAAAAATGGTATCATAATCGTGTGGAATAAATTTCATGGTGGTACACCAAAACTCCAAAATCTAGCCCAAGACATCTCTTTATGTGGCTCTCTCTTGAAACAGACTATCATGAGGTCCTAGTGGTTGCTTGACGATGAAGATATTGTGCTCCTTCGGAGCATATCTCTCTTTCAATATGGTTGTCTGCTTAGTCTGCGCATATTATATCGCTCAGATATAATTATTCTTCTCTATGGTGTGCCTATCAAGATTAGTTGTAAGTTGCACTACCTTGATCGTGAGCCTAGAAATATTTGTATCTCTATCTCGCACTAGAACCTTAGGCTATCAACTCTTATATCTTTGTCTCTTAAAAATATATCTCCATAGTTAATACCTATGTTACTCATTAGGTGGCATGTGCGGTGCACAGGCGGATCCACCCCATCACCCCTATCCTAGTGCTAATATGTCTGGATATGGATCTTCTTATTTAAGTCATTGTTGCACCCACCCATCACCTCCATCTCCACCATTAGGTATCCCCTATCCATCCCATCTGTTGGTGTAGGTGGTATACTTATTCACTTATTTAGTGTTATTCCACCTCACCATGTGAGTCATCTCACTTAGGTGGACATGGATCTAGGTGTCATCTTAGTTATGACAAATTCTCTTACAAAATCTGTCATATGTGTAAGTGTGTCATATGAGTTACATTCCCATTTGGGAAAGTAACTCCTCTTCTCCATTATGGAGGAATCTTCTCTTACATGGGAGTTACACATTCACTCCCCTATATGTACACCATCTCTTTTGATCTATGCTAAGCCAATACAAGCTAAGCTAAGGCTTCCATTCCACTCCACTTTTCGAATCTTGAGCTCTCATATGGATGCACATTGCTTTACAAAGCTTGCTTGCTTTAATCTCGCAACTTTCGTCCTACACTCCTTCACCATCCTGCCTTTGGGATCGTACAAACCCCTATTGTAGTCCCACCTCCTATCTTTTCCCTCCTTATTTGGGTCTTATCTTCCTTCCTTCACCATCCCCGAGAAGGTTAATAGTACCTTGGGTTGTGCATGTGGGGATGCATGTATCATATAGGGATGTCTCCATTGACACACTAATATGCTCACCTCTACAACACTAATTGGCCTTTTTCTAGGTGTGGTCAATCTAACCCATCGAAATTGTCTATATATATCTTGGTTCTTTCTAGTTGTCCTTGCATCTATAATACCCATACATAAATCCCAAATGGTCATTGTCAGTGCCCCCCAATCTGCTACAATTGTCGCTGCATCTATAGTAGGACCCCAATCCATTATCTCTCTCATATCATGGGTAAATATGTGTGGTGTGACAAGCATGACTTGTCTATATCTAAAATAACATAACACTCTATCAAGTTTCTAGATTTTAACAATAAATTCTTTCCTCCCCACTAGATAACACTCAATGCGTGGATAAAACAACTTTACTTAGGTCCTAAGCTAGGTCCTCATCGCTAAGTAGATCCTCCATATAATATCTACCATAAGGAGATCATTCAAAGCCCATCTATATGCCAACATATCATTATATCCCTTCTTTCCTCGGACCGATCGGACCGAACGACCCATAGATCATCATCCTCAAGTCGATCAAATGGTTCCACTTTGCTCATTCAATGATGATGTGATCCAAGGCCCACATTTGAAGCGGTGTAGTGTGACTTATATTTTGGTTGCATCTATAGAAAACCAGGTGAAAACCTATGTATAGTTGTGAAAGGATGTGAGGTTGATGTAGTCACAGTCTATCTCAACCAATACAATGTGTTAGTAATGATTGAAACTCAAATTATGCCCTTTAGACCTCCCAAGTTGCTTTTTTCTCAAGTTGAGAATTACCCTCAACTATGCAATTTATGGCTTAGTCAAATCCTTCCTCTAAATGAACCATCTCAACATGTTCTAGGCATTCATCTAGTGTCAATTCAACCTTTGGGAAGGAATTAAAACACCCTAATTATTCCAACCCTCTTAAGCCCTTGTTCCTTGCTTATAAGCTTTCCCATTAAAGCGGTACGTGAGCTGGGTTCAGAACGTCGTGAGACAGTTCGGTCCATATCCGGTGTGGGCGTTAGAGCATTGAGAGGACTTTTCTTTAATTCCCTCTATTTCTTTCTCTCAATATTGTAAACAACTCTTCAAGCTTACTCACTCCCTATGAAAAATTCTTAACAACTAAATCTCATTATTAGATATATGCCAAATAGTTTATCCTCTCGAGTCATTTGAAATACATAAAGAATAAGATTGTATATGTTCTTTCCTCCTTTTTCCACTCTTAGTGTTCCTTACCATCTTAGCTCACCTTATCATACCTCACTCCAAATATTTCATACATTAATTAAATATTTTGAATTATGATGTCTAGTTAAGTTAGGAATTCCTTTTAACAACTCCTTTCATGATTGTGTTAGCTTTCTTTACATTGAAACAAAGTGTTCTCAGTGTTCACAGAGATCTTCTCCATTTGTTCACTTTGCCTAACATGCAATAGAATGTTCTTTAGATCATGTATTTAATGTTTCTCACCCTTGAAGTAGTTATTTCAATCTTCAAATCTCTCCCTTCTCCTTTATCTTGTGTTGTCTTAGTCCTATCATTGTGATTGTTAGCATTTAAAACTACAAAAGGAGTTATTGGCCCTTAATTGTCTTCAACACCTATTTGTTAGGAGTGTTCAAAGTTCCTCAAGTGTCTCTATTCTTATCTCTACTTAAAGCCTTTGTTAGTTTTCACGATCCCTTGCCTTGGCTCTCCGAGATAAGCACCTACAAGCTACAATAGATAACTGTTGGCATATAGTCCATTTTAAGAAGTTATTAGCTTCTTCAAGCACCCAACTTAGGTTGTTGAGGTAGTCTCAAAGTACTCTCAAGATTCCTGACCCATTGTCCACACCAAAACTATATTTACCTTCAATAAATTGATCTCTCGAACGTTAATTGTTCGATTCTGAAGCCACCATTATAATCATTACTGTTTATACTTCTTTTAAGAATGTCTCCAACCAATATAACACTATAGTTTGCCAACAAAGAGATTCATGATGCTTTCCTAAAATTTGAAATGTATAATTCATTCACTAACTACCCCCAACATTTAGTCTCTTCAAAACCCTAGAGGAGGGTTTTTAACTACCGAGAGAGGTGATGTATTGCTATAAAGAAGAACTATTAACTTTCAAAGCTGAAAACCTCAAGCTACTGAGACTCCTCTTGACCTCGTGCATGTATTCTTATGAAAATTTAGGTTTCAATTGTCTTTAAATTACAAAATGGGCATAAAACTTAGTCTTCCATTCTCGAAAAATAGGGAATAAGGAAATAACTTAGTCTTCTTAGAAAATGGCTTCCACTTTCGTTAAGAGATCTATGTCTTGAAAACAATCACCTATAGATGATTTTATCCTCTTCACAGCTATCTTCCTCATTATTTTAGAGGGTCTCCTATCTCATGGTTCATCATTGCTCTCATTTACTATTCATGTTATTATTCACAAAGATTGTAAAACTCTAGTGCACTATATATTTTATACTTTATTCCTTACACAATTCAAAACTACACATACATAATGCAAATACACCATCCAAGGCTCCTTACCTTTGACAATATTCTATCTCATTATGCATGCACGAGACTCTTGGAGTATTAAATTCCACAAAGAAACATGAAAAACCTTCTTCTACTTGTGTATACACAAGAATGAACTCTAATTTTCTTGGAAATCTCTCTCTACATCTCATGATCATTCGAATGATAGTGAAAATAGTTACATGAGGGGTTTATATATTCTTGACAAGCCTTCTTAACCAATTCTTGGTTCAAGAAACCCATTAAGATACTTGATTTGCATTTTTCTTAATCATTAAATGTCCTAATCTAAGACTAGAACCCTATGACCTAGATACTAGGTCACAACTATGACCAAAGTGAGAAACTTAGACCTATATAGGACTCATACATGCTTATACATCCATCAAGATGCTCCAAGAAGACAAACCTACACAAATTACATACAAAATTATCTTAAAGGTTCAAATGTCGTTTTGGAGGGAAATGGAAAAATTTGAATTTTGAAGGACTTAACACACACACCCTATCTTGAAATGGCCTCTAATGAACTATAACCTCTATCCATATACTAGGAAATCCAAAATTTAGTGTGATCACCCTATATACAGACTAGGGAGTGATGCTCCTACATCGAGAGGTCCCCACGTGAATCTATAATATTACTCAACCATGTCTCGTAATGATTCCCAAATACCTAACTAATAGGTAGAAACCACTCTTGTCAAGTGGCGAGATGCCATAGATAAGAGCCATTAAAACTAGGGGCAGATCCTTAAACATATTTGTACCAACAATTTATATCAAAAATATTAGTCCTCTACCAAGATAAATTTGAACGCCATGTAGCTCAAATCATCTCACCAGTTATATTTGTGGTGTCATGGTAGATAAGATCTCCTAAAATCAATAATATCAAAATCATATGCATGTCCTCCAAGGTGATGGTCATCCCCTCTTTTGGGAGATATAATGTACTCGTCTTTGAATGTCATCTCTCGGCTAGAGCTATCAATAGTGGCCTATTTTCTTGCATCACAAACATATATGTAATATTTTATAATACAAGATCCTCTAAGATGGCCCAATGAGGTGGGTGCATCATCTGAAGCCATTGCAATGCCCTAGATCGATGCTCTCAGAATTGAATAACATTAAAGCTCACGTATAACTATGCAAATAATGTTTATACTTAGCCTTATCCAACTTCATTAATTTTGGAAATTAATAACTTAAATTTGGTTTTTCCTATCTTTAGTGAGTTCTCGACTAGTTGTGTCAAATCCGTCAATGACGAATCTACTACATACCATAATGAGTTTGTCAATCAAATGCAATGAATTCGCCACCCGTGTGACTTCACTACGACATGTCTTGAATGTGCCATTAGTAAAACTAGGGTAAATCCACTAAAATTGCTACATAACGACTACGATGTTATGTAAATCTAAAATTTCCAAATGACAATTTTAGTGGCCTCGCACGCCACTACTTTAGGGACATTTAGTGTATTCAAATTATATTTTTTAATAAAGTAAATACATTTCAATGACATCATCTACTACATCCCCATGTCTCGACATTCGTTGATAGTCCCATACTAGTTACGCTCAATGTGTAAACATTAGGATGGCCATCTTCTCTCATCACAATCATGTATAGCTCATTTTATACTATTGGTTGTGGTGAAAGTGATTGCTTTTACCCCTCCCTCCGTATATGTAGCCCTCATCATGGTGGTTTCTATTGTCTCGATGGTCATCGGTCATCACGATGGCCTCTTCTTTTGTAGTGATAATTTTCTCCTCTTTTCGAGCATCAATCATCTATTTCTATCACCCCATCTATGCTCAAGGGGCATCATCTATCTTACTAATTTTTCTTCCTCCCACACCAATTAAATTGTCTACTATCTTTGAAACGATGTCGTTCCCACGACACCACATAAATGAGGGAAAATGTAGATACCTACTTTCCACCACACAATTTTAATACTAAAATTACACTAATTACTCTCTTACCATAGATACCATTTAATTAACGACCTTTTATTAATTAAATAATATCTTCTTCTTCGACACAAATTAGCGATGCTTTGTTAATTAAAATCCCCTTTTAATTAATTAATTACCCATTATTAATTAATTACTCAAATATCCATCTTTTAGTTAATTAGCAACCCGTTTTTGATAAAATCTCACTCTCAAACCCCTCTAAACCCACTAATTTTCCTCTACATTTCTTCCAAATAGCTTCTACAAGCTAATCTTGGCCTATTAATTAATCCTAAGTGATTAATTAAGTCTCCCCTAATTCCCATGGGTCATTAATCTTAATTAATTACCTCTAATCATGTTTATCCACTCCTAATCCTACATCTCCATTATCCCACATTCACTAAGAGTTATACTTTTCCCAAAGAGGAAAGCTATAAAAGCAACCTAGTACTCCTTCCCAAACATACCATGGCCTTGAAAGACATATATATATATACTTTCTCATGCTAGGTGATTTCAAAAAGCTTAAAGCAAAAGCGAGAAACCCTTGCTTGTTGAGGTAGTAAGAGGAGAATTGAACATGGGTTTTGGACCATTTTGAGGATATCTCTTCCTTCATCAAGCTCCCTCCATGTATCTAAACCACTTGTGGCTTGCACTTGCTCACAAGGATACCCACATCTCCAAAGAAAATCCACACATCAAAGGGAGGTTTGCATTTACTATGTTCATGTTTATGCAATTTGTGTTTCTTCCTTTCTTAGATTTATCTTGATGTATTTGCATTAGAAGTAGATTAGAATTTACTTGATGTTAGATCCTAACTTAGTTTGTCTAATTTTATTTGCATGCATATAACATCAATCAATATAATGTGAGTGGGTTGTTGATTAACAAATGCTCGAATATAAAGTGCATGAGAAATAACACCATCATCAAGTATGTCATTATTATCAAATGTAATGAGATGCCTAAGAGTCATAGAAGAATTAACTATACCAATAAAATACTCAAGTGACTTATTACATCTAGATGGAGGAGGTTGTGCCTTATATGCATGATGCACCTCTAGGTTACTCTTCGATTTAGAAGTTATTTTACACCCTTGTTAAATTATGATGTATTAGTGAGTTAAATACACTAAAATAATGTAAAGGGGATTCACACGAGGTTATTTTGATTATTTAACTTCCAACATTAATTATGTAATATCATTACAACACATTAATTCTTACTAACCAATGTATATGATGTGATGTGGAATTAAAAACACAAGAGGATGAGTGCACTTAGTTGATTACAGATGAATCTAGGAAGTTTTGGGAGTGTAAAGTGTTGGGCCGGGAGATCTGAACTTGTGAGTGCTTCATTCTTAGAAGTGTAGCTAGAAAATGACCCGGTCAAGATCAGTAAAGATCTAGTAGGATCATTCATACAATATTTCACCTACCGTATTATCAAGCACCTACTCGAATCTTACTCTATAGCTTCCTAAGATTTTCACTTGCCTAAAAATGTCTATCATTGTCAAATCCTAGTTATAGCTCATGTTGTGAAGCCCTCTGAATGTTTTGAGTAAGGTTTCAAACCCTAGCCATAGGTGGGAGACCTTGCAAAATAAACATTAGTTGAGTTAAAGTGTAATCATTCCATCTCTCGTTGGAACTACTCAAGAGGAATAAAATCACATGTCGCTCTCCACATAGCATATTATATTTAAATGAATGCAACTCAATTTAGTAATATGAACCTCCTTGACTATTTTGAATTGATTTTGGATCTTACTAATACTTGAAGTGGGGATGTTTTAGTGTTTGCAAATGATGGAAGATGATTCTTTGACATATTAGGATGCTTTAAACCTATAGTGTTTGTAACCCTAACGATTATGCATGAGATTTTGTGAGATTCGGGAGCATTGGTTTCATTTTGTGTTGGATTTTGTAATATGAGTTCATAAGAATGCTAATTTTTTCCATCTTATTAAATGCGGTGAGTTTAACTTGCTTCTATAAGGTTTCAAAGATAAATTATCATAAAAAGGAAAATCTAAAGGGAGTAAATAACCCAATGAATAATATTAATTTGAAAGATTAGATGGAGGATATCTCATTTCAAAACCATAGAAGTCGACAGGCAGATTCTAAAAGTTGACCAAAGTGGACGATTTTGCATAAGGATGAGAAACATGAAAACTAAAGGTTACATCATGTCAAGTTGAGTTTGTCTATGAATTTTATGTATTTAACTCTCATACTCTTATCTTTTAGGAAATCTATAGTTAGTGCTCCACATGTATATTGGTAAATAATAATTACATTGGTAATTATTATTAAATGGTAAGTTAGTAAATATTTGTTATAAGTTGTTATATTAAACAACTATAACAAATATTGTTGTGTGAGTTTAACCACTCACATATATGGTGTGTGGGAGAGATTCGTGGGAGAAGTAGTTAAGGCTACCTCTTATAATATAAGAATTACATGTCCTATATATATGTAAATGTATCATGTTGAAAGTATTGAATGAAAACATATGAAGTTTATTTTGTAATTGTTTATTCTCGATTGTCATAATTTTGATTAATCCTCCACACTTTATCAATAAATTAGCGTGGATGAATAAACAAGTTAGAAGAGAGAATTTGGGATGTATTGAGTGGGGATAGAAAAAATGTGTTTGTCTTAGCAAGAGTGCATTGTCAAAACCAACAATGTCAAAGAGTAAATTGTCAAATTTGAGTGTTTACATTTGCCCCCCCTTTAAGTATGAAATGAAAATTACATGCTTAAAGAAAAAAATACTTGAGTGCGTAGACACACTTTGTCTTCGCTCAGCTTTTTACAATTTCATGTTATGTTAGTATTAGTATGCTCCATGATGAAACCTAGAACACAAAGTGTATTCAATGCCATAGTAAATTATTAAATTATAGGTCAAAATGTAAAATGTAATATTTTAAATTTTCATTTGTATAAAGTGAAATAAAAAACATGTGAAATTTGGAAGGAATAATTCTTTTGTGGAGGAAGAATTTTTTGTTCTTTACGTGCACTTGGAAATTAAAATTATTGAGCTTCCTAAAGGATTGGGGTGATCACCCTAGTTGTGCTGAGGAGAAACCATTGTGTTAGGTGCATGTAACCAAACATAGAAATAAGAGAGAGAGAGAGAGAGAGAGAGAGAGAGAGAGAGAAGAAGAAGAAGAAGAAGAAGAAGAGTGATGTACCGAAGTACCCCGTGAAGGAAGAAGACCGTGTATCAAAGTTATCAAGAACTTTGATATATTCTCTTTGAATGTAAAAGGGAAGGAAGGATTTCCTACGAAGAACCTAACTTCTTTGATACCTTCCATAACCCCACATACCATAATGTTGCAAATGGATGTAGGCTAAATTTTGTAAATAAGGACACACTATAGAAAAGAGAATGAGTTCCCTCGTGCCCTTTGCAAGTGTCACACAACTAAATATAAACTAAATAGTAAATATAATATACTAAGATGTAGAAGGAGAAATTAGACAAATACCTCCAAGATCCTTAAAACCATAATTGAAACTGACTGGTATGGTGAAGGAGTGAAGTACTTCATTCCCCACGTAACTAATATGAACTAAGTGTAATGGAACTAAAATTGTGTCGAGAAATTGTACTTGTAGGCGTAAATATGAAATTGTTGTGAAATTTGATGTAATCTGCTCCTAGGAAAAATCATGTGAAGAGGTCAAATCCATTCATATGGTCTTGATCAAGATGTACGTTTTTAACTTTGCATAAATTTCTATATTTCGTATTTGATTTTGTTTACGAGTACCTATACACTTTGTGTATACTTGTGTTTGAGACAAAAATTCTATGTGTTTGATATAGTTTTACAATATACCTATATGAATGCCCCCTCTTTTGAGGTGCATATGATAAAGTATTTTGAGTGTGCAGATCAAAAGAATAAATGTGTAACCATGTCTGGTGAATCTAATAGTCTATGTACAAACATGTGGAAGGTTCTAGTGGTGGCCACCGATGATGGGATACCAAACTTGCAAAGGGATGGACATAGTGCAAACAATTTTGTGCAACAAATATAAATATTAGCAAAAATAATAATAACACATGTATAAGAGAATAAGTGTAGAGATATAACAACAATGAAGTCAAAATAAAGAGTATGCAAACAATGTCACACAAAAGGCATTGATACATAAACATGGGACACCCACCGTGTCACGAGATAATAAGGCCCTTAGGCTTGCAAACATAAGAAGAAAGATCACACAAGGTAGGCATGTAACCACAAACATGAGACACCCATGGTGTCACAAGACAAGTAAGGCACTTAGGCCATAATAAATGAAGTGAGTGAGTAATAACACACACAACTACAAAACATGTATAGAAAACAAGAATATCATATTGTGATGAAATATTATAGTCACCGATATAGATAGGAACACGTGAAGTAAAAGTGTAAATGTTGCATAAAACACATTAGTTAGTTTTGTTAGCTTAAAAGATAACATGTACACAATATATGTAATCAAGTGTAATGAAGAATTAGAAAGGAACTATAATAAAATAATAACACCTACGTGTAGTATATAATAGATGCCCCCAAATGTAAATAAAGATTGGGTAAAGGGATGACCAACACTTATCATCATGTATCGCTCTGTATATGTCCTACATCAAGCTCAATATAACATGTGAATGCATGTGTGTAAAAAATAAAAAAGATATGTTATCTATCAAACCAAAGTGAAAAACAACATGTATAATGTAAAGTGTTAATAATGTAAGCTAAATGTATAGGTTATGGTTTTGTATTTTTACAAATATATGAATGTTTTTGTATTTTATAACTATGTCACTATTTTTATATTTTTGAATGTTTATCTATGTACAAAGAGGGGTAGGACAAGAACTACCCAATGAGAACATCTCGAAGAGGTAAAATAACTATCGAAGAAGATAGAGGCTCGAACCTCAATTATGCCAAAGAATGTGACTGAAATGCAAGTGGTACAATAATAATGATGTATGCCAAATAAGGCATGAGATAAAAACTAGGTGAAGTATCTCCTTGATTAGTGTGTGAAGTAGAAGATCAAGTACTCATAGACATATTGTTAACGTGAAAAATTAGCACCCTAGATTTGATCATGGAAGATCAATACTTTTGGATGAGATGGGATTATCTCCAAGTGTGGAACTCTAGAGAAGGATAGTTCCTCTACCTAACCTAATGTTAAAACTACTCCTACCGTTGAAAACACAACTAACTAAACCTAATCTAAGCATTTATAGGAACCAGGGGACAAAGATGCATGGAAATGAAATCCTAAGCTAAAAAAGGTGATATCACCAAGAAAAGGGGGATGAACACTCTCAATGAGGGAAAATACAGAGGAAATAGAGAAGGATAGGTCAAACATAAGTGGAACAGACCAAAACTTCACTAAACCCTTCCATTCTCACACAAAACATAACAAAAATGGAGAAACCTGCAAATACAACACACAAAACATACCAAAGAAGGAATGGGAGGCAAGAATGCAATGAAAACAAGTATAGGGAAGAAAGAGAGCCACAAACACAAGATTTTATTGCAATAAAAGTATGCATAGACCATTACATCTAAAGTAGAAGGCGCAAAATGCATGCAAGAGTCCAAATATGAGGTCTGCAACTCACAAACACTTGGGAAACCATTTTGGCATGATGTCTTTGCATTCTCATGTGTCCAACCATTTACAAATGAAAGAGTTGCAAAATATATAGAAAATGGTAAGGAGAAAGAAGAGGGAAAGAGAAAGGGCATGCCATTCTTTCCCACCAACCAACCAAAATGTAATAAATTCCTACAAGACCATGTGGACGCTTCACAAATCCATATTTCCATGTCATCTTATCTACGGATGGAGGTATGGGTGCCATGAACATTAAATTTTGGTGATTGAATTGGTTGCTCATTTTAAACAAGAAAAAAATACCCTTTTTCCTGTCACTTCGTGTTTGCACTTTTCACCCTCAAAACTCCATTAATTTTTTATTTTCCTTATTCCAAAATGTTTCGCTTGAAGAGACAGTTCCAATGCCACCGATTTCATCAAATTTGAGCTTCGCATCAAAAATTATTGTAAAAACCAATTATGTTGTGTTCCATGACTTTTAGACATTTTGCTTTGTCTCATGGCTTTTCTCCTTGTTAGGTAGAATTTTGATGTTATGCGGCTATTAAGAATTTTTCAGATTTCTTTGAATTTTGTTTTCTTCCACGGAAATTATCCTTTACTTGCTCCACGATTCCACTCTTTGTTTGGCGACATTTAGATCTTTGATTTTCAATACTTATGTGATTTTTCTCCTTGTTGCACGAGTTTAAATGTTATTTACTTGTCTCGCGGATGTGTTTTGTTCCCTAAGTTTGCGGAGGTCTAATTACTTGTTATGCGACTTCTCTACTTCACACTTCCGTGAAGATCTAAACCTTTGTTCTACATAATTTAGACCCAAGTTTCATTTCCTTCATTCTCGTGGGTTAGAGAACTCATGGAACATTGTTCCTTGAAAAGCCCGTGGAAAATTGTTCCTTGAAAATCTTGTGGAACACTAACTTAATGTTCCACAACTTCGATATTGGTTTCATTTCCTTTATTTTGCAGATTTGGTTTGACGCTTTATTCACAGATTTCATTTGGACATAAGACTCGCGAAAGACTACCACCTTGTTCTACGACTTTTGAAGTCTGTGGAACACAACACCATTTAGAAAAGCCGTGGAGCACTAAGTTAGTGATCTATGACTTTCGAACTTAGTCTCTCATAACTTTTTACCCTTTCTTTTGCGCAGCTCTCTATGGCATGGACTCCATGTCTCGCGGATTTTCGATCATTGAAATCAGCCAAAGTCTTAAAATAGATTTCTTTTGTTTTGCAAACTTAGAGAGTCCGTGAAAACTATAATTGCTCCTTTGTTCCGTGGGTTAGGAAAACCCACCGAACACTAATGTTCCTACAATCCGCGAACTCTAGGTCTCAATTTTTGTGGCCTTTTAAAGCAAATTTTGTTTAATTCCAAAATGGATTTTAGAAATTGTGAAAATAGCTTTGAGGGTTATTTTGGACAAAAGTTTTGTGACCTCCAGGGATATGTGCCTACTATATAGAAAATTAGTGGCCTTTTGTGATCCAATGGGAATGTAATCAAGCACAAAAACTTGAAAACTTATCAACAAACATGAAATTCTTATCCCTTGATTTGCATGGACTTAGAGTTGACTTGGAACTACTTAGAGTGTTCTTAAAAGCTGATCACTAGGGATTTATGAATAAAAATTACAAAATGTCCTAAAACACTAATTTTTACCAAGGAAGGAGCATGGAGAACTCTGATTTAGTAACTAATTTTGGGGGTTAAATGAATACACTTTGAAAGTACCCCGAAATTCTTATTTCCACGATGAAACCTGCTCTCGAATTGGATTGTACAACAACAAAAAAGGCCCATAAAAACTATATACAAAAATGAAAAATCATACATGCTCTAAGTGGAAACATGTAGAGTGTGCACAAGCACTTGTTTTGCAATCAAAAACCTAATATACCCTACTCTAACTAGAGGTGAAGGAAGCTAAAAAAACTAACAAAGAGGTTTCGAGAAATAACTTCCCTTACAAAATGCAAACCGGGTGATTAATTTGGCAACTAAATCACATGGTGAAAATGAAAGCCTAGCCTACACTCACTCAATTCTATACATCAATCTACCCAACACTTGTTTTCGGTGCCAATTTCTGACCATATGATCAAGGATTGTCCTCTCATGACTCCAAGCCCACCGCCGGTTTCGAGAAACCCCAATGGACCCTAAATCCAACACTCCCTCCTCTGATGAATGGACTAATGTCACTAGCATAAAACCTTTGGCCTCGACCTGAAATAAGCCTCAATAGGCTACTTACAAACCGGTGGTTACTTCCACTTCTAATCCTTTGAAGCCGTCTGTTGCGATCCTTCCCAAGCTCGTGCCCGTCATCTCTCGGACCTTGCGTAAGCTGCAATGTCATCACCTCTCACCCTCGCCTCCTGCTCTTTCACACCCCTCATTTCCCGAGATCTCAAGCTTTCGGATAACACTACCGGGTGGATCACCTACTCGGATAGATAAAAAGGTTTCCTTACGCCGCTCCTAAAGTCCTTCCCCTCCTTCCGAGGAAGATTTCTTACAGAGACCCCGTCGACGCTTCGAGCTCGATTATTTATTTCATGGGAATGTGCGGCAAGTCACTTTCTAACCACTTTAGAGCATTAATGGCCTTGAGGAGGAAAACATGCACCTTGATAGTTCTCCATGTTAGTTTACTCATGGAATGTCGGGGCTTTTGATCCGACTCGTAGATATCTTGTCAGAGATAGTTGTAAGCATTTTACAAAGTTTCAGGTGTTGTGTTTGTAGGAAGTCAAAATCTCTGGCTTCCATCTTTCTGCTATTATGCGTACCATCTGGCCTGGTTCTCTCTGCCAGATGTTAGCTCATGATAATGGTTGAGGTGGTGTTGTCACTCTTTTAAGCCCCGACCTTACCTCCAATATCATATGTTGGGGTTCGACTCCACTCATCGGGTGGTGTGGACCCTTTTTGATTTTGACGACCACATTCTTGGGTTGGCCAATATTTATGCTTCTAATGATGCCTCTGAACATTCTTCTTTTAGGCGGTGGTTGGATGATCATCTGCCCTCTACTACCTAGCTTTTTTGTGGTGATTTCAACATGGTTGAATCTCCCGAAGACAAATTGGGCCAGCTTCCAATGTGTTTTTTTCTTTGGTGAAGGTGAAGCCTAGTTTTACTTGCGCAATAAAATTTGTCTTTTTGATCCCAACCACCGCAAGCACTTTATTGCTGCCACTCCTTGGTTCACTTGGTCTAATTTTAGAGCTGGTGATGACAGAGTTTATAAGCGTCTTAACAGAGTTCTGTTTTTAGAGCAGCAATGGTTTTCCTTTGACACTTCATACAGTCTCCTGGTCTCGGTGGTGGACACTGCTTTGGTTTCTAACCATAAGTATATCTTCTTTGGGATTCAATGGAACTTTCAATGTCCCAAGCCCAAGTCCACCCAGTTCTATTTAAATACGTCCCATCTTTCTCATCCCAAAACTTTAGATTATATAAGACGTATTTGGAATCTTGACCCAAGACTTGTTGATGGGATTGGCTGGATTGACTGGTGGTCTCATGCCATCACTTGTACCACTTCTTTCCTTCAGCTCTATGGGAAACAAGCTACTCTTTTTCGCAAGAATGCTCATGAAGCCTCTCATATTGAATATTCGAGGGCTATTCAAGAGCTTAATCTATCTCCTCAACACCCACCAAGTGCAATCTGCTTGTTGGAAACATAAGCTTCAAATTAAGGAGCATTATAAGGCTAGAGGAGCCCAAGTTCGAGCCCGTCTACACTGGCTTCACATTGGTGACAGAGTTACTGAGGATTTTTTTGGTTCCCTTAAATCTAATCAAACTCTCACCAAAATCAAAGCAATCAAGGATGGCAATCAAAGGCTTACTCTCTTACCTGACATTCTGTAAGCTTTTGTGCATCACTATCATGTTGTTTTTTGGCTTGCTCAACCTACTACTCCACTCGAGATGCCGCTTCTCTCCTCCAATGCATTGAAGTTGTTCCCTGTAATCTCTCTGAAAGTCAGCGCATTGCTTGTGATAGACCTCTCACTCTTGATGATTTGAAGGAAGCCTTTATACAGATGGCCTCTAATAAAGCCCCGATGTTGATGGTTTTCCCTGTGAGTTTTACCAGTCTCTTGGGACGACTTTTGGTCTAGATCTTCATCAAGTCTATCTAGAAGCTATGTCCTCCAACACCTTGGGTGATCTGATCAACCAAGGCAACATCAAATTCATCCCCAAATCCGAGATCTCGAGCTTATCACCGGTTGGTGAGGAATAACTCGCTCAATGTCTTGCATACAAAATTATTACAAAGCTCTTGCTATCGTGCTCATTAATTTCACCGCCCGATCATCAAGAGTAAACAAACCGGCTTTATTAAAAACAAATATATTTTGACAACATTATTGCAGGTTTGGGAGGGCATGGAATATGCCCGCCGACTTCTCGACCGACTCTGCTTGTTGAAATTGATTTTGAAAAATCCTATGACAGAGTTGAGTGGCCTTTCATTCGCCATGTTACAAGCTATCGGTTTTAGACCTAGATTCATCTCGCTCTCATTAATATGCTCTTTCAAAATGCAGGTGCCTATATTACTATCAATGATCAACAGTCTGAGAGATTCTCTCTTCATCGTTCCATCCGGCAAGGTTGCCCTCTTGCTCCTTCTCTTTATGTCATTATTGCTGAAGGTCTAAGCTACTTGCTTGCTAATGCTGCCAATGCTGGTTTGGTTAAAGGTATTCAACTACCTTCCTCTCCTAAGCAGTTGATTAATGGTCATTTTGCAGATGACTCTTTTCTCACTCTAGCTAAAACAGAGGCCTCTGTCACTAATGCCATGAAATGTCTTGATATTTTTTGTCTTGCTTCTGGTTCTGCTATCCAATGGAAGAAAACCCAATGTTACAGATAGCGATGGGTCCCAAACCTCCTTGGCTAGAGGGATTCCAATGGCTTTGGATTGAACCTGGTGTTCAATTCAAATTTTTAGGCATTCCTTTTGCCTTTATGGCATCCCCTGCTGACCTTTGGAACTATGTGATTCAACGAGTTGAGCAAAAAAATTCTTTTTGGATTACCAAGCATCTGTCTCTTGCTGGCAAATTCCAAGTCTACTCTAAGGTTCTAGCTGCCACTCATGTCTATTACTCATCATGTTGGGCACCTTCTAAAGCCGCTTACCATAGACTGGAGAAAATTCTCGTGATTTCCTATGGGCCAACTCCGAAGGGAACCATGGTTTTCATAGAGTTGCTTGGGACATATGCTGTACATGCCCAAGGACATTGGTGGTCTTGGCCTAATCAACATTCATATGCAGGGGTTTGCTCTTACTGCCAAATGGATTATTCGTAGCCTTGAAGGTGAGGAATCTTGGAAAATTCTTCTCATAAATTGTATATCTCAAGGGTCTCTGCTTAATCGAAAGGCATGACAGGGTTTGAACTACTACTCCTTACTCCTATGCCCTGCTACTGTTAAAATAGGTGGCTCTTTTGTGGCCAAAAGCATATGGAAAGCTTGGGAACTTCTCAAACCCCATCTACTCTGGTAGGGTGATGGTTTCCAAAATGGGCTCTCTCTTAACTCTCTTAGTTTATGGTGGAATCTGGTGTTTCAATTTCATGACAAACCCCTTGCTCTTTCCTTGCAGCTCAAGGTTTTATGTCTTTTCAAAAAAGGGATTCAGTATATTCAAGACATTTTTTGTCCTATCACCAGGGATTGGCTTCCATGGGATAGCCTAAAAGCTAATTTTTCTCTAAATGACAATGACAAACAATCCATTTCTATCATTCAAGATCTCATAGTTAACGATTGTTTGCATAAAATTGGTGTTACTACGTAGTGCCCGTGGTGGTTTGATTGGCATTGACCCTCTGCCACCCCCTTCAAAAATTATAAACCTCGGTTGGGCTCTACAAACTTCTCACCCGTAAGCGTGCCTTCCTCTCAATAAGTTAAATGCTCGTTCGAGCCTACATTCCACTCGTTTTGGGTGGAAGCAGTGCTTCACTGTTGTTTGGGCCATTCCTATAGAGCCCAAAGTTGTGCACTTTCTTTGGAGCATTCTTCATCAAGGGCTTCCTGTGGGTAAGTGCCTTGTTCTTCTGGGAGCTCCCCACTGCGCTGCCCTTTTTGCAACCATATTGAGACTCTTCTTCATCTCTTTTGGTTCGCCCTCATGCCTCGCCTTGTTGCACTGCACCGGATTCATACCCTTTTCCAACCTTTTTGCCCACCTTCTTCACGTGGAAAATGGTTCTTCTAGGGGATCCGACCTTTATTCCTGTAAAATTTTACAACATTTGGCATTCTTTCAAAGCAACTATTTTATATCACATTTGGAAATCTAGAAATGCTACTATTTTTAATAAGGAAACAATGGATAGAATTTTTGCTATTTCTAACAAGCTTGTTGTCATCTCCAATGTTTTGCTTCAGATCCAGGTGCAGGCGGAGAAATTCCGCATAGAAGTTGAGCACTTGCAAACTCTTTTGGACCATTGGGGGAGTGCCCCTTGTGATGTTAGTCATGTTCGCGCATTCCACTCGCAAGGTCGCCGCTCGCTTTCCCATGGGCGGCGCAATTTCGACCGGGTCCAGCTCGTGGGTGGCGTAGTGCCTCTCCTCACCAACGGGTCCATTCTCCACCTTTGTCTTGGACTCCACCCGCTACGGGCATTTGGTCGGCTAGGCTCTGGCAGTGGTGGTTCCAAGTGGCAGGCGCCCTACCAATCAAAGTTTCCGCAACTCTCTTTGGCTATCTCGCCCTCTGGCGGGGGAAACGAGGAGGAGGAGCAGCAGGCAGATGGTTGGGAGCAGCCTGATGACACCCTCGACACTACTCTTGGTGGTTGGGGTGGTGACCATCCAAAGAGCCCACCGCCACCGCCACCATCTTCCATGTTTGTTGTTGCTGCCTAGCTCCATGTTTGGAGTTTTCTCTGGTTCTCTGCACTTTTGTTTTAAACTTTTTTGATTGAAAATGCTACTGTTGATATGACACTTTGCTACTCATAGCCTCTTTATGGCTACTTTGATCCTGCTTATGGGGTGTGATCTTTTCCACCCAATTTTGTATGATTAGCATTGTACTTCTTATGTCATCTTTAATATATGGTTATGCTTTTCAATAAAAAAACATAATGTATACCTCTTCACCTTGATTTACATTTGTATTTGAGAGGCATTTGAGCTAATCTTTGGCATCTATATGATCTTCCTTCTACTATATGGTAAAAATAATCAAGTTATAACTCCATATATGGCTCCAAACTAGCCATGTATTTGATTGGGCACACAATTTTCTGAGTTGATGGACTAATTTGCATGGTTATCCCATCTTTTTGCATTAAAATCCATAATTGGAGCTACTAGAAGAACTTTCCTCTTCGTGATGGATGTTAGCAAGTTGATTTGAATTGTGTTTTGCTTCTACAAACAACTCTACCTCCTCAATAATTTATTCTGATTTGGTAATGGTTTTCTCATTCTATCCCTCATCCTCAAGCTCAAATTTTGACATGTCAAACTTATATTTCAATCCATATTGAAGCTTTAATGGATCATCTGGTCTAATTTCTTCTAAGGCATGATCCTCTTCATGATTTTCCTTTAAATTTGACTATGTGAAAAGAGGCAAGGACCGATTTGTGGTCATTGGAATTTCTCTTTGTACTTCAGTCCAAAGGAGACTTTAGTGGCCGAGGATCTTTTTTGAAGAAGATAGATGATGAGAATGAAAAACTAGTAAGCTTAACGGGTTCTTTGTCATCAATGAAATCTTCTACATCTCATTAAATATTTTGCCTCTTCATTTTCTGACTTTTTTGGATCATATCTTCTTCAAAGTCCTCCTCAAACAAATCTGATTTTTGCTCATCAGTTAGCATATGGATTTGCACGCATGCAAATGACATGCAACAAAGTGGCAAACGAAGTCCCTCCTCAATGAAGGTGAGGCTTCCTTTATTGAAAACCAAAATTATATTTACACATGTACATTCAAAATTGTATGTGGGGGGGTTGGAACAACAATGGAAAGAAAAGTGAATGAGAGAGATGGAATGGAATGAAGGAATGAATGGAAGGAACATGCAATAGTTAGGTAAAAACATAGCCTAATATTGCATGGAGAAGAACAATAAATAACTAACACAAATAAAACAAAGTTTGCATCAGCTAAATGAGAATGAGTAAAAGGGAACACACATGAGCAAGTAGATAATCAAATTTTGATCACTCTAAACTAGAACAACATATTAGTAGCGTTGACAATAAGATCCGCCATAATATTTGTATGCAGGATTCAAACACTAACATCTAATGAACATAAGAACATCAAATGCTATAAGAGACAATGAATGAGACACAAAGTTCATATTTCATTAACTCCAAAATGTCTTCTCAAAGGAACACAAAGTTTCTTTCTTTGAAATAAAGCTTGTACACAATAGTATTTTCTTCTCCTCTCTCAAATTCATCCTTACAAATGAGCCCCGACTTCCTTTTATAACCCAAAAGTTGGTTACAAAGTACTTAGGGTTTACATGATCATTAAATATGGCACTTACGTGACTTTGACATTTTCAACCAAATTTATTAAAAGAAACTAAAAATAAAACCACTTAAGTCATCCAAAAATTTCCAAAAGTGAGTTTATTAACACCACTTTATAACAAAAAGCAATGGGTACATGTGGATTCCATTTGAATGACTTGGACACACACGATATTTTAGTCAACAATGTGTCACGTAGATCAAGACACCTAGGATCTTTCCTTAATCATTGGGCCAAGAGTCCGCCTATCCCAGTCATACGGGAATAAATGCATTGACCATGCTCCGCAATCCTCCAAATGATAAGAGAGCCGAGCTTGAAACTTGAGCAATTCATCCACCCCTCCGTTTGAGCAACATCCTGGTGTGAGAAATTTTATCTTTATTTGCATTCACATTCACAATTGCACACAATTCTCCACATGCTCCGAATAACTTTCTATGGTGAATTATTCATTTTCTACGAGACCGTAGTTGTTACACTTCTCGCTTGGCTTGTCGGAATCTAGCTTCCGAGTTTTTGCCATTGAGAATATCTTCCAAGAGTCGAGATTGCAATCCACTTCTTGGAGTTATGTCTTTCATCTTTTTCACTATAACTAAGTATTGCCATTTTGATTCCCTCGTGATCATCAAATTTGAGAACACTACAACTTTAAGATTGTCCGATGAAGTATCGCGCTGTTCGTTGCTAACTAAGAATTGACAAGGGCACGCTTGAATAATGTGGCTTTGCTTGATAATCTACACAATTGTACTTGTCATTGGTTTTGGTTTGTCGATGAATATATCCTTACAATGATTAAGTGAAGACAATTGATGTAGACAAGTTTCTCTCATCTCTGTCAATATCAATGGCTTTTGACTCGAGAGACTTCGCAAATAACTATAACCTATACAACATAATGAGGAAGTCGAGGTTGCTTCCGCTTTTGGAGCCATTGAGTTGAATCACCACACACACTGCGGTGTGTCGTGGTGCATCCATGCAAATGATGACCAATTTAGAACAAGCGTCATGAAAATTGTGACTCACCTTCGGTTGATATGCGATCGCAAAACCGACTTACGTCGACGTGTCCCAAGTTGGTATCGCGATGTTCTCATACTCTGAATGGAGCGTCGAGGTGGGTAGAATGCCCTAGAAATCATACACGCAATATCACTTTGTTTGAAGATAACATGATTGTGATGTGAAAATGTGTTTTGCTATTACTTCCTTACTTCATAATGTTTGCACAAATTGCCTATGAAACTACCCTGCGAAATAACAAATCTTGTTCTAAGAAATTTTCACTAAATGAGAGAGTATATTAAGGTACCATAAGTTTGTATGTCAGAGGGTTTTTTCCCAATCAAATTCTTTAGTAAATATTAAAGGTCAAAGTTGACTCTTCAAACTCGCTAGAAAATGCAAGTGTAAAACTACAAAAATCTCGTTTGGTTTTAGCATGGGAAAAATACCAAACGTCTCCCGGGACTCATCTACAACTTGGAAAGAGAGAATATGAAGGGCTTAAAAATCAAAATAAATAATTCTTTTCTCATGACGATCATCTGAGTTCAAAATATCAACTCTAAAATGAGTCACCTTGACAAGCTGAAAACTACGCGCAAGCAATGAAAAATCATGCAAATACATTTTATTTGACTCTGTGAAAAATATCAAACGAAGTTTTCTACATTTGAATTTTTGCAAATAACTACATGAATGTGGGATTAATTCAACGAACTAAACTGTTTCTCTTGACAATCATCTGGGCTTGAAATATGGATTCTCAAAGTAGGCCTTCTGCCAAGTTGAAATTGCGTGAGCGGCAAAAACAAGCAAACTGAATTTTTCTCGGGTTCGTGAAAAATATCAAATGAGGTGTTGCACATTTGAAATTTGGGAAAAGAGCAAATGAAGTTGGGGAGAATTCAACGAACCAAACCTTTTTTCCTAACGATAATTCAAATTTGAGATATCGAGCTCCAAAGTTGATTACTTAAACAGATACAACCCGTGACATGTCCTTTCCGCATCTATTGTTTTCTTTATTAAATTCATTTTTTTTTGTGTTGATATACATCTTGTTTGCATTTTGGAATGATATGTGGAAAATAATCTCTACCTTGCGTTTAAAATCCTTTCTTTAATCTGCTTGGTGAATGCATTTTATTTATTTTTATTATCCTTCTAGCAAATGTATGAACAATGCATTTGCTATCTCCTCCTTTCAACTGTGTGGTTGTGCTTGGATTCTTTTCTAACAACTATCTTGGCTTTTGACCAATGTGTGAGTATTGTTCTTAATGCAGGCGCCCAACTTCCTACGTGGCTAGAAGAGTGACAAGCTTAAATTTTTTATTTCTTTGCAAATTCATACATTTTTCTGACTTTTTTTGTCCTTGAGCATCCGACATCTATATGCATCCATGTTTGAATTCCTCCTTGCACATGTATTGGTGCTGTTTTTTTTTTTGTTTCCACGCTTATTTCTTTTATCTCCACACGACTTAGAATGTTCTTTGCTTTGCGCATCATTGATGTTTGGATGAGTTATTCTTTACACGCAGTCTCCTGAATTTGTCTTTTCTTTTGACTTTTGTCTTCTTGTGTAGGCGCCTAGATTAAATTACAAGCTCAAAATTTTATTCATTTACAAGTTCAGATCTCCTTCTCTTCAACATGAGGCATTTGGCCAATTTATTCCCTTTGGGCTTCAAACATGGGTTGTATCTTTGGTCACGTGGAGATTCTTTCCTAACTTTTGTTACTCCAACAAAACAAAACATATGCTTTGGACTGTTCTTTCTTGAAAAATGTGTGGAAAGTTTGGACTTTGTAACTTGCATTGAAATATTCTCCTCCTTGTTGTTGTCATTCGCATTGAAAATTCTTTCCTTCTCTTGGGCTCAATCAAGTGGGAATTCTTACTTTTGGCTCTTGAGTGGACTGGTTTTCTTTTGCAATGTGTATTCCTCCTTCACAATGGCATTCACAGTAAACTATTTTTTTTTAGGGATGTGATAAAAATATTTCGGGAAATGCTTCTACAGAGGAAATAAGAAGAAGTTAGAAATATTGAAAGCTTCAAAGCTTCTTCACATGACTTTTTCCAACGAGTTTGACGGAGAAATGGTTATGAGGATTAAAGAAGCTTCTGTAACCGTTTCTTATTTCCGTTGAATAACCAATTTTCCCTTTCTTTCGTAGTAGGCATTAATTGCTAGGGAAAGATGGGAAAAAACTTGTTCGTTTCCCAGTTGCAATGGCAAAGCAGGCTGACAATTCCCATTTATTTCCCCATGTGGGAGATTGGGAGATTTTTTGCCAGTTTTCCATCCGGTTGGGTTGGCAATCAGCAGAAGAAATCCCACAAGTAGAAAAATAAGAAGTATTTGCCAGAAAGGAGAAATCATTGGGTACGGGAAGCCAATTTGGCATCTCAACAATTGGAAGTGGAAGCTTACTTTCCCCCAAGAATAAATAAAAATATTGTCGATTGACTTTTAATAATTATTATATTAATATTTATTTAATTAAAAACCCGTATTTTAGGTCGGATTTTTTCGGAGTTTGGGAAACGACGAGTTCGGGGGAGAATGGAGGGAAAATCTGCGTAGGTAGTAACACTGCAAGGCCGCGAATGTAGCGAAGAGAGGGCTTGCAAGACACAACAATGGGAAAGATCGGTGATGGCCTCGGCCGTGGGGGTTTCCGTGGCCGGGGGGGTGAGATCGGTAATGGTGGTTGGGATAAGAAGGTAGAGGAGCAGAGCCCTAATCCTAGGGTTCCAAAATCCGTCAAGATTTTGATGGGGATGGGTGGGAAAAACAAAGAAAATAACAAGAGCATTGGAAGCGGTGCTACTCACTATCATGGCTCGAACATCCCCGAAAGACTTCTTCTTCCAAATACATACTGGAAAACAAAGACCATCCTCGATAAACAAACAACAAGTAATCCAGCCTATCTGGTCGATCTGGCCGAGGATATTCCCTCTGTTATCATCGAGAACCCTAAGTGGAGGAATACTTCAAAATTTTATCTCGGGATGCAGTGATTGGTAGGTTTAATGGGTTCTGGCCTTCCTCCTCCACACTTGTGTGAGTATTCAAACTTGGACCAATAAGTGTGAAATATCCCTTTGCTCCCAAGGGCTTTTTCATTGTACATTTTAGAGAAGTCAAGACTATCAACGATGTCCGACAGATGGTCTCGTGGTTTTAGAAACATGCGGGTTTATTTATAACTCCATGGTTTCCATTTCAATCCGAACACATATTCGGTTTGCAAAACACTCGCTTTGGTTAGGCTTCCTAACCTCCCCTTACATCTATTATACACTCTGGAGGACATTGGTAACGGTTTGGGCAAGTTTATCAAAGAAGACTTGGATAGAACACATTTGGGTTTGTGTTTGTTTGCCCGTATATGCATTGAAATCGATTTGAGCAAGGGATTATCGATCGGATCAATCTTAAATTTGGTAATTTTCAACATATCTAGATATTAGACTATGAGAATACTGCATTTCGATGTAGATTATGTAGAAAAATGGGTCATCTACAAGCTTCTTGTCCCATCAATAAAAACCAAAATCTACAAAAAGAATGGATCGACTTCTTCAAGCGGATGGGGCTCTGTTAACTGGATTTGGTATCCGCTTCAATTTTAAGGATGTTCTGAATAATCTGACCCCCGTGAATAAAGTAGCCACAGAGAAGGAAGATACTGAGATGGGAACTCCAAAATCACATGATAGTAGGTGGAACGAAAAGGGGACATACTTCGGAAAGTTCATAATCAGATTGAGATTTCGTGTCAGATAAAAGGATTGCTTCGGCAATTTCTAGTGACCTTGTGATTGGTTATCTTGACTGACTAAGGCAAGTGTTTCAAGTAAAAAAGTGAAGAAACAAAAAGGGTCGAATGGGCAACATTGAGGATTATTTTCCATCACAGGGTGGGAAGTAATTTTTTTATTTAGGTTGTTTTGGTTATTCTAATGCTTTTGGAAGTTGGTGTTCAGTTGTAGTTGTTGTTTACTTTTGGCTTTTAAAGCCTGTTGCCTTCCAGAGGATCTAGCCTCTGCTTTATTAATAGGGAACGGGTCCCTTCAACCCGCTTTATCAATAAAAAAACCCAAAAATCAATAAAATTATTTTTATCAAATAAAAGGTAATAAATTAATTAAATATAAATTAATTAATTATTAATGTAGTTTGTGACCTGGCAGGAGGAGTTCTTGCCTGAAATGGATGAAACGAAGACCGAGCGATCGGAAGAGAACAATATGATCGTGATGGGGATGAGAAATCAAATGAAGGAATACTTTTGAATTTTTTTAAATTTTACGTTATTAATTTTGTGAAGTCAAAATTAGCCGATAACATGCTTTGCTATGATTTTCATTCCAATTTCTCCTCCTCCACTTCGATTTTTTGAAGACAAATCAACAACCTCGAAGAATATGGAACCAACATGCAAACGACATTGAACAAAGAGATTGTTCGTCATCTTCATTTTCTTGCTCTCCAAAATCAACCTCCTTTTTGTTCTTTTCAACCTCAACCTCTTTAAATTGAATCAATGTGTCTTCAAATGGTTTAACTAGCCGTGGGATTCGCTTTGGCCTCAAACCGCGAGCTCTAATCCTTCAAATTTTTCATGAGAACTTCCTTTCTTGGTTGCTTTCTCAAATTGGTTTTCTTATTAGCTTGTTCTCAAAATGGGTTTGGGAATGTGATAGGAGGGGGAGATTGGGATTCTAGCTTATTTTTTAATGGTTGAAATGATGAGGAGGTAGAATGTCTTCTTGTGGAGGAGAAGGGATGGAAGGAGAAGCTTTGAGAAAGCTAGGAACTTGGAGCTTGGGCTTTGGTTTAGATGGTTCAAGTTGATAAAGAGGCATCATATATCCACATGGTGGTAGTGAAGGAATACCCCATTGACATGGCTCTTCAACCTTAGGTTCATTAACCTCCAATTCTTGTAAATTTGCAACAAATTCAACCATCTAATTAAAATATTCACTTATTACCTCTAGCATTTGTTGAGGACTAAACTAACTAGGTATAGGACCTCCCAATCGATGTGGGATGCCTAAAACTAGGTTGTTTAGTTTGTATGATCTGGAACTACTCCTTGACAACTTGCAAACTTGCCTCCATCATTTTAATCTTGACCTACAAATCATCTTCAGTATGAAATGGCCTCCAAAATTTGCATATCCTTCTTCTTGAATAACATCATGGTTAGTTGAATAACCATATTGATCTGTAGTTACATTTGGCTCATAGGAATATGCACATTCATTCTGATTTTTCTCATAAAACTGATTTGTAGGTGTGTTATGATAACTTGAAGATGGATTTTGGAAACATGGATGTGGATTCAAATGATATTATTATTGCATATGAGGATTCCAAGTGAGGAAATGAAGTCATGATCACACAACTTCATAGAAAAGAGGACTAAAATAAAGGAAAGGTGGTTTATTGGTTGAGAAAATGGGTTTGTTGGACTAGTGGAGTTGTTAGATGTGCTTAGAAAAGGCCTCAAAAGGTTCAATATCACTAAGAAACACATCAATATTGGAGATACAAATTTGTAAAGCTCATTAAAGTTCTCCTACTTTGGGTATGCCAAAACTATTAAAGATGAAGGAACCAAGGTTGCTAGAATGTTTGCAATGGAACATTTGAAAACTAACACCAAAATCTAAACAAAGTGTCCTATCGAACGTGTCGAACTTTTAACACACAAAAGTAAAGAACCTAGATTTGATCACGGAAGATCAATACTTTTAGCTAACATGTAAATGTCTTTAAGTGTGAGACCTTCATCTTGAGACAAACCTCCAGAGAAGGTTGGTTCCTCTACCTAACCTAATGTTAAAACTACTCATACGGTTGAAAACACAACTAACTAAGCCTAATCTAAGCATTCACAATGACTAGGGGAGAGAGATGCATGTAAATGAAATCCTAGGATAAAATAGAGGTGATAACACCAAGAAAAGAGGGATGAAAACTCTTCATGAAATAAAATAGAGAGGATATGTAGAGGGAGAGGTCGACGTAAGTGACACAGACCAAAATTGCATTAAACCCTTCCATTCTCATACAAAATACAATAAAAATGGAGAAACTTGCAAAAACAACACACACAATAGACCAAAGAATGGAATGGGAGGAAAGAATAACAATAACCAAAGCTAAACATAATGCATTAGAGCTAAGACTAGAACAACCAAGAATGAAACTAGCCTTGTAAAAAAATTAACTGTAATAGGTAGAGTTATGCGCCGATATCGAGGATTAGAATTGAGCACAAGATTCTTTGTAGATATGCCAAGAGATTGAAGTAGTGTTAGAGAGGAGAGATTATCCTTGTTATTTAGATCATCCAAAAAATTATTCATAAGTACTTTATTAACAAAGAGATGGATGTACAAAGTATTGAAAATACGTGTGTCATCTTTATCGAGTACTTGAAAGTGATAATCATTATAAGATATGATGTGTGAGTGACAGCGCCAATCATTACATCCAAAGGGTGATCATAGGAGGGTGGTGGTGGCACCACATAATAAGTATTATGCACTTTTGAAGTATATTTATCATTGTTATGCTTAGGAAGTGGATCATTGAATATTTTCAATTTGGCATTATCGTTGGTTAGTCCGAAGATTAGATGGTCTCGATCCCATTCAATTGCATTCGAGTCAATAATATCTTGAATGATGTGATGAAGTTTTATACATCGATAAGTGAGGTAACCAATACATTGGTGATAACCACATTAAACATTAGCACCAAAACTCTTACTTTGGGAATTACTCGCATCAATCTCAAATGGTGGACGGACAGACACAAGATTTCACTCAAATAATTGTTTTAATACAATGTGTGGAGCACAAGGTAAACATGTAAACTATCATCATGTGAGTTGTAATTACAACTTAGTAGGTTGGGCAATAATATTTACAGTGTCCTTAGACATAGGCTTAACATCAATAGTCTTGCCTTTGAATGTGGATTTGCTAGGAAACATGGCATTAGATGTATTAGGAGTACTACTAATGTACTTAAGTTTGTTCATATGTAAAAAAATATCTTCTCACTCTTTGACTGTGTGACATATATGGTCAAATGATTGAATTTTTTTAATTATGATTGATTCTTACAAAGTATAAAGAAAGATTTATGTGAAGGGATCTTGTAATTCATTGTCATCCAAGATATTATTCATTTTATTAATAATGGTTATATATCGTAAGACATACTCATTGAGGTTCATTAGATCTTTGTTGCATTTTAGATATTTTTGCATAAGAAACTTTGTCCCCAATGTTGATAGAGAATTTTTCCAAAAATGTATTTTCCAAAGTGGTGAAAAAGTGTACAAAGCTTGTGAGGAGATAATAAAACCATTGGAAGGCAAAGTCCTTAAGAATTCTAGTGAAAATCTTGGTGAGTAAGATGTCATGAGAGGCATAATCAAAACAAGCCACATGGAATGATCGAAGATGTTTTGCGGGGCCCCCTTTGCCATCATAGATAAGGATTTTAGGAGTAACAAAACCAATAGGCAAAGGATATGAATGCATTTTGGGTGCAAGTGTGTTATGAAGCAGCAACCGAGTAGAATCCAAAACATGGGGAGAAGTGGATGTACCTTGTCGTATTTGCAATATTTGATCTTGTAGTGTATGAAAAAGGGTTTTAATCAAGCTAGCATGCTAGATGAAGATACATGAGAACTGTAGACACAAAATATCACACTTTGGGTAATTATCTAGTATTTATTACATACTACTATTCATATGATTCCTAAGTAAGAAAAGTACTAATTAACCCATGTATTTGGCCACCATTATTTGATTTTTGTTGCTACTTCCAGGTCTTGCGCCCTCACTTGCTTAGTTTGCCTTTTTATACTTCGACATTTGTAATCCTGGACACTAGCGCCCATCCAAGATGCCATCATCGGCCCCCTCGTCCCCTCTGGGTGCCCCTTTTCCCTTTGTACTTTACTCATACTTTTTGGGTCCTTTCCAGCCATTTGAGCATCTTATCTTTTTAGTAGTCATCCTTTTCTGGAATAATTATGAAATTCAAGCAAAGTAATCATATAAATATAAAGTTATGCGATCATAATAAAGGACCAGGCACTAAGCATTAGCTATCACCACCTAAGGTTTCATCCATCAAGGCATGTAGGAGCTCCATTGCATCCATCTGACACCATCACAAAGGACATAAGGGTTGGTTTTTCTGCATCACACTTCATAAGAGAGAAGTTCATTCTATTTCATGCACACATTTATTGCATTCTACATCTAGCTACTCTCTCGTTATCCAAGTGTGACACACACAACAAAGAACCTAGGGGACACTTTCGCACACAAACAGAGAACTACATTAGGTTTGAGATGTAGTGCAGTGCTCAATCGTAAGTTCACCGTTGTGACAACTAAGGAAAGTTTGAATCCTCATTCTACATCTTTGTTTTTTGGGATTTGATGTCTATTTGAGGATTTTGTAGGTTCATTCTTCATTATAGTTTTTCCAAATGCCGACCTTAACGATCTTGGTTCGACCTCGATGACTAAAAGTGAACACATTGCGACACCTGAGAGGAGGTTTTATGAGCATTTCCACGCACCCGTGTGCCTAGAATTACGGGTTTAGGGCACCCACGGGTGCCCTTGTCCTTCTCTAGGCGCCCCAATCCAACCTATCTCTATAAATCTATATTTTTTTCCGAACTCCAAAAGTCATGACGGCGGTTAGTGTCTCATCTTTTCCAACTTTCCAATTCTCGAGCATCTTTGAGATCTTTGAAAAACAACTAAGGCAAATTACCCTCTCTTTGCACTTAGGGTTTCATATTTTATTACTTGGCTTAATTTTTGTACTTAATTATATATTTATTTATTGTTGCAATAACAATCAAATTAGGCTCTTATTTACATTTTAGCTTAATCATTTTGGTGAACCTGACCTTTGAATCCACCTTCTCTCTAGGGCTTTCTTCTTCTTATGCTCGTCACCCGTAGTGGTCATTTTGGGTCTTTTCAATATTGTGAGCTTCCTTCATCTTCCCATAGAATTTCCAAATCAATGGTTGATATCTCCACATCAATGGCCATGACAAAAAAATCCATTAGATAACTCTCGCAATGTTCCTCTTAGCGAAATAAAAGCATCTGATAGTGAAAAATCATATGATGAAGATACCAACATTGACCAAGAATAATTAAACATGCTCACTGATTTTCGACAAGCTTTGTGAAGTAATCCCACTCATCTTCCGCATATTCTACATGCTTTGATTACTACTAAGAACACCGCGATGCTTTAACACCTCTTGTTGCTCACTCTTTAGCTCCCATGGCCTCCACTCAACCCCTTTATATTTCAGCTCCCATTCCTACCACTACTGCTCCCATCATTCACCCTAGCACTCCCAATACACAACTGGCTCTTCTTCAAATACTCCTGATTTAACTTCTTTATATCAGGATCTGCAGACACAAATTCGCTAGCTCCAACTCACTACCTCTCGTGTATCACCATATTTAGACTCCACTTCGATTCTACACACTCCTTTCGCACCCACCATTTCTACCTATCCATTACCACCTAACTTCATCTCCCCAGATTACCCATATTTAAAGGCCATGGTGACCCATAAGAGCATCTCCGAGATTTTCATGTGGCATGCCTCGACTATGTGGATGACCATACCATATTAGCAAAGCTCTTTCCTTGCAGTTTACAATATTATGCGATGTGTGGTTGGTTTTATAACCTACACCGCTCACTCAAGAACATATTTCATGTATCTAGCCGATGATTTTCTTACTCATTTTCTATCAATATAGGCTCTAAGATCTCATACGTATAACTTACACAACTTAAACAAGGATCTAATGAACACCTAATAGATTATGTATTGCGATGCAAAAATAATTGAGCTAAGATGTATAATGTGCTTACAGGACTCGAGCTTCAAGATTTATTCACTCCGAGTTTATTTTTGCCTCTCTAGGGGAGTGTTCTCTTTGAGACATCTCCATCATTTGATTAACTCTACCACACTCTCAAGCTACGTGAAACAAAACTCTTATCTATCGACAAGCTTAAATATCAAGAGAAAACATCATCTTCTACACGTTTTCAAAGTAAGTCAACATTTAAACCATCAACAACCAAACCAATTGACGTAAAAATCACTTTGTCATCAACGTGGTATCCACCACCAAAGAGCTTCAATCACAACTGCCTTAACGTACATACACGAAGTTAACTATCCTTCCACATATTTTGCTTCCACAACTTATCGAAAGTAATCTCATCACACTTCCTCCTCCACTCCAATTAGATCCATCTCGTCCAAAAGGTCATAATTATGATGAAAATTTCCATTACGACTATCATCAATGCGTAGGGCATTCTATAGATCATTGTTTCAAACTTTGAAATCTCATTCAAGATCTAATCGACAATAATAAAATTGAGCTTCCATAGCCTACAACTTCTAGCACTTGTCAATGACAATCATAAGCTCAAAATATTTAACAATCCACTTCCAAAACACGACAAGAAAACTGAATGAATCCTTAGCTAATCATACATATCGTGCAGTTCCTCCTCTTGCATCGGGGATCTTGATTTCTTAGTTGTTAATACAAAGATGTCTCCTCCAATCATTTCTTTCTCTGACCATGATTATCATGCGACATTTTCTTCTAATCACTTACACATTAGTGCCTCTATCGGATCTATCCCTATCAATAACACCAAGGTTGATCCATCATGTCCCATTAGCATGTGTTTTATTCCACTTCTTACTATTATTGGCTATCCACTTTCACAAATTTCATATCCGATGAACAATTCCTATGGTGTTGTCAAGCTTTACATTATGGTCAATCCTCTTACTATGTTAGTGCCCTTCCTTGTGGGACAAACAGTCAAAGGGTGTGACATGCTCTTAGGCCTCAATTGGATTCACAGTCTAAGTCTATCATCTCCATGAATCATTTGCATCTAAAATTCATTCACAACAATCAAGTCATTTCTATCAATGGTGTGCCTCCATCTACTCCATGGTCACAATCTCCTCTCGCGGTTGATGATGCATTATCTATTCCATCTAGTACACCACGACCTCTAGCACTTAAAGAAAAATCTACTCCTAGCTCACTTTCTTACACATGATTACATGGTCTCATCGCTCTGTTAGTATAACACATTAGTGTAGGTCTATTGCTAGGACATCTCCTTCATCTAGACACACTTTTCCGCCTCATTTAATTCCACGTCGGTGCCCATCATCTCAAGGCGTTCTGCTTCACATAGGTCTCCATAACCTACACATTTTGTTACACCAAGGTGCCCACCATATACTCATTAATCACACGCATATAGAATTTATTCACCTACACAATGTCTATCTAATATACCACCACTCCTAGAGCATGGTCACATGCTTTCATCACCGCAAGCATCGGGTAAAGGACCTTCATCCTTTCTTTTTATGAGATAACTCATTTATCAACACACACTTGGGGGAATTGCGCTTATTTATCCCCCCTAACATTGACACGTGTATTATATTCGCATCATTTCACACCTCAATTTTAACATGTACATCTCCACACATGCTTGGCTCATCATTTCTCTATGACGCACTCTTGTGCTTTGGTTCACACTTGAGTGTTGAGGGCATTCTATACACATGAACCTCACACACTACACACTACCTACCCGACACACTTACACCATACACTCTTCATACATATCAAACACAACATATGCAATACACACTCAACATGATCCCATACAATCTCTTTTGTGATCATTCAACAACACATCCTACCCAATCAACTTATCTATCACACAATCAATCCTTTTTGCACACAATCAACACACCTCTCAAATACAACCAATATGACACACTACCCTATGATGTAGTCTAGTCCCATGGTTCATACTCGGTTGTTGAGGGTTTACATCTCAAATAGACCTCATCACACTCACATGTTCAAACACTCAATATTTTTATCATACGATGCGACATTCCTAGCTAGTATCTTATTTCCACATACCGTAATATACCTTGTATACTAAATCATCACACTTTCTAGAATCCTATTCATATATTTTGTGATGAACACTTTATGCTAAATCATCACGCTTGCTAGCATCCTACTCACCCATCTAGTGATATACGCTTTAGGCTAAATCATCACACATTCTAGTAGTCGTATTCAACATCATCTTACAATCAACAATCAACACTTTTCTCGCATCATATTCACGACAACACATCATTTGAACCATTTCCCAATGACACACTCTCCTTTACGGTTCATTATTATCTAGCTATGGGGTATAAACAAATGAACCTCATGACATACATATACATCCGCTCGGGTGGCATGATGCTCTTATCATTCACACCGCATTCCATTCCATCTCATCCATCGCATACTACATATATTGGTTACATTTACTCTTTCTTACATTTACGTGTACCTATTCATCTTATTACACATACTAGATAGATATCTTGTATGTCATTATCTTTATCATACACACATGCAGTTCACTTGCCTTTCTACTTATGACCAAAAATTTTACATATTTATACACACGACATGGATGCTTGGTGCAGTACCTAGTACCAGCCCCACAGAGGCTCTTGGGGGCATCCACTCTTGTACACTACATGTGCTATTATTTTATTTTGCACTTAGCACTTTACATTATTAGATTATACATGTATTGACATACATTTTATCTTTCTAGCATGCTAACAGGTGCTTTAAGTGTAACATTTGTTACGCAAGTCTATTTGACACCATGGTTATTTGTTACATTGCTTGTCATTATTTGTGGGCTTTTCCTTTTATCTTGTGTGCAAACCTGTCTGCTTTTTGGCCTAGTCTACCTTGATTGTCTTGTGAATTCGTGAGTGATGTACCATGTTTATAACCCACTCTTCGCGGTCTACATTGTCTTCTTGTGTGTTTACTTGTATCTTAACGCACACATTGTCTCCTTAGCTTACATTTTGTCTTATATATGCAGCATGTTTTTCTTTTCTTGTACTAAAAATTGTTTCCTAGCCACTTTTTTTACATGTGTCTTGGTTTTTACCAAGTACGTTCCCTTCCCCCGTGTGACATAGTTTTAACAAAGCGATTGGTCCTCTTTTTTTTAGGCCACATACTCCTTCACCGACGCGTCGCATGCACCCCAAACAAAGGGGACATGATTTAGGTGAATCAGTCACCCCATACAATGTCATATACAACACACAGATCATCGATCTGACACAATTATCGGTTTTAGAAAGGGCTCGAGAATCAAACTTGGGTCCTTAGCATAACGGCCTTTCTGGTGCTTGAAACTAGGTGTAATTACAGTGATTGGGAGTTTAGCACAATCTACGAACTTCACACACCAAATTTTACAAGGCTCAAAATCATACTTGGGTCCTTTACATACGTTTCTTTACACACCATCTGAAGTGGTGTTCTACATTGCAAGAAAAAGTTAAAGGTTGGAGGATGACACCAGACTATTCTCCCTACACTTCTTCCATTTCATTGGCATGAGATCGCTTGAAAAAATCACGCATCGAAATAATCTACAAGATCCTTCTCTATACTCTTTCCTCATCACAAATCAGGTGCACATGTTCCTTTTTCACACTTTTAGCATTTTTACATACTTTCCTTACACACTTTTTACATATTTTTATCATATACATGTGTATTTGACTACTTGTTTGTCTTCTCTTTTACAAGTCCATAAGTATGGGAAGTGGTAGTCAACATCATCAACACCATTCACATAACCAACAATGACATCAATGCTAACAATAGGTACATCACAACATCTACACATGCGTTTCTTCCCTAGGTTCATTTTGATCATCACTTTTTCACTTTCTCCTCCTTAGCATCCACACTTCATGCTTTTTATCACTCCACATTTTGTCTTGTCTCTCAAAGCACTTTCATCATCTATCTACATGGTTATAAGGTACACATCTCTATCTACTTTATGTTATCAAGCTTTGTGCTCACCAACACAAAATCACACACTTTGGGTAATTATCTAGTCCTGATTACATACTACTATTCATATGATTCCTAAGTAAGAAAAGTACTAATTAACCCATGTATTTGGCCACCTTTCTTTGCTTTCTATTGTTATTTTTAGTCTTGCACCCTTACTTGCTTAGTCTACCTTTTTATACTTCGGTATTTGTCATCCTGGACACCAGTGCCCAGCCAGGATGCCAACTTCGAGCTCTCTTGTTCCTTGTGGGCACACCTATCCCCTTTGTACTTTACTCACACTTTTTGGGTCCTTTCTAGCCATTTGAGCATCTTATCTTTTTGGTATTCGGCCTTTTCGGGGTTAATTATGAAATTCAAGCAAAGGAATCATATAAATATAAAGCTATGTGATCATAATAAAGGACCAAGCACTAAGCATTAGCTATCACCACCTAAGGTTGCATCCATCAAGGCATTTAAGAGCTCCATTACATCCATCTAGCACCATCACAAGGGACACAAGGGCTGGTTTTTGCATCATAATTCATAAGAGGGAAGTTCATTCTATTCCATGCACCCATTTATTACATTCTACATCTAGCTGCTCGCTCATTATCTAAGTGTGACACACACAAGAGCAACCAAGGGTACAATTCCACAGACACGAGAGAACTACATTGGAGTCCGAGATGTGAGTCTGCAACGCTCGGTTGTAAGTTCACACCTGGTTGTTGTGATGGTGAGGACAGTCCAGGCCCCTCATTCTAAATCTTTCTTTTTTGGGATTTGATGTTTATTTGAGGGTTTTACAGACTTCTTTCTTCCTTTCAATTATTCCGTGACCTTGATGATCTTGGTGCGACCTCAAAGTGACTAAAGGGGATGGTTGTTGCAAATCAAAAAGACACCCCTGGATGTTGATCAGATTTCTAGTTTGATCATTCTAAGCATCCAGTGTGATTGCACAACATTGAATCCTCTTCCCAAGTGTGGGACTTGCAAAAATGGAAGAGGAATCTCCAGATTAGAGGTTGGTTCCTCAACTCCTCTGATCAGCTATTTTACTTGCACAATTGCAGAGGTTTAAACTCCTAATCCTACCCTAAATTCCAAAGGAGACAGAGATAGAGAATGCAGATAAACTAAAACTAATGCTAATAGGTGATGCACCAAAGGAGTTGTAGACACCTGATGCTGCATGAAATACACAATCCACAAGGAAACACAACACAAAACATGCACAAATGCTCAAAATGTAATGAAAGATCAAGAAAGCAATGATAGATATATGAAAGGATTGAGGGATTTTAATCACATAACATATATCAACATCTCAGATCCAATACAGTACATTACAGTGATCTAGAGGCAAGAAAAGGTGTTGCATTACATGGAAAGGTAAAATTTCTTCACAAATTCTGCCAAGGAGGAAGAAAAAGGAAGTTGCAGAGCTGAAAAGTGTCTCTCCTTTTGTAAAATGAACTCATTCTCGATTTTACAAAGGCAAACCACGACCCAATAATGCCATCAAAACAAAGCATGGGTGCCCTGACGGACCCATTCCCGACATTTTTAACCATCTTTGGGAGAGAATGCGAGCCATTCTTCTTTAAAAACGGTGGTTGAAACGTCATTTCTGTCCATGACCACATGCCAGAGGTGTTTTTTGATTTTCTCTCTCCAAACTCCATCAAAATGCAAAAATTACCCCAGAATCTTGTAGAGAATTTCACCAGCTTTCCATTGATATAAAGAACGTGAAAACCGAGCTCTGGATCGAAAGATATGGCGATTTGAAGTTTTAGGGCAAAACAGGGCCAAATTGGGTCGGTGGGAAAAATTTGAATTTTTACACCTTTTTGGTCATTTGCAAAATTTTCCAAAATTTCCCCATGCTCCGCCACTCTAGGTGCCACGTGGCGGCATCTCATTGGCCGATGGCCTTTCAGGGGAAACTTTTCCCAAAAAATCCGCTGAGCCATAACTTCAAAATACATGGAGTTAGGAGGAAAACTTTACCTTTTGGAAAGCTGAGAAAGAGCTCTATCCAATGGTGCCATTTCCAAAAGGTTTTGAGTTCTGAAAAGAAAAATTTTGTGAGTGAAGCACAAGAGAGGGAAGAATGGGAGGAGTTAGCCACAAAATGAGCAGGGGGCACATTTTGGATAACAGGGACTAAAGGTGAACACCTTGCAACACATGAGAGGAGGTTTTCTGATCATTTCTGCAGGCCCAGGCACCTAGAAGCATTTATAGGGCTCCCACGGGTGCCCCTGTCCCTCTCCATGCGCCCTAGTCCAACATATCTCTCCAGATCTGCATTTTCTTAGCTCCATGTGATGCTTAGTGTTTCGTCTTTTCCATATTTCCAACTCTGAGCATCTTCCAGATATCTATGAAACAACTAAGGCTTCTTACCCTCTCTTTGCACTTAGGGTTTCATATTTTATTGCTTAGGTTTCTTGGTTTAATTTATGTACTTAATTGGATATTCATTTATTGCTGCAATAACAATCAAATTAGGCTCTTATTTACATTTTAGCTTAATCAAGAACCACTATGATTGCCTAGAGGATGTGTAGTAGTAATAGTGGTTGTAAGAATATGCATAAATACATCGTGTATGGAAAGATTATGTACCCCCAGGATGCAAGCACGGTAGACGTAGGATCACTAGATGTCTCTATATGAGATAATAAAGCACACTTAAGTTGATCTCTTGCAGTATATAAAAGAATATCGATATTAGTGGGATTCTCTTGTAAGCAACGTGTAGGATGATGTGCCTCACCTTTGGTAAGGTCATGAGGATTATTGTTAGAGTTATTATTGGAGCCTTCACCTTGGACATGTTCAATGTGAATACTAAAAACAACATTATTAAAGATACTAACAATAGAATAAGGTCGAGCATTATGAACAATGATTGTATGATCAAAATAATAATGAAAAAAGGGGTTGCCTTTGTAACACCAAGTATGAGTATGTGGGCTTAATTCAAATGTCATAAAACATTGGAGGCAATGCCATGGTGAGGTAAAGTAAAAAAATAAATACAACACCAAGAGTGAAGAAGAGGAACATGAATAAACCCTAGGACAACTAGGGTTGATGCAAATATCAAGTCACAAATCGGGTCCACTAAATATTTTTACACCCTTATTAAATTATAATGGATTAGTGAGTTAAATGCACTCAAAAGGATGAAAATGGGATCTACATGAGGTTATTTTTATTAATTAACTTCCAACATTAATTATGTAATATTAGAACAACACATTAATTCTTGCAACTAACTCATACAATATGATATGAAATCAAAATCACAAGAGGATGAGTGCACTTATTTGATTACGTATGAATCAAGGAAGTTTTGGGAGTGTAAAATGATGGAACTAGGAGATATGAACATGAGATTGCTTTGTTCTTAGAATTGTAGTTGGAAAATGACCTGATCAAGGTATGCGGATCTATCGGGATTGTCCATACGATTTTTTTCCTACTATATGGTTTTGGACATGCTCGGAATCTTGCTCAGTAACTTCCTAATATTGTCTCCTTCCTAGAATTTTTGTCATTATAAACCCTAGTTGGTGTTCATTCTACAAAGCCATTTTAATGTTTTCGTAGTGTCTCCACCCTAGCCATAGGTGGGAAACCAGTAAAACAAACATTAATTAGGTTGAAGCGTAATCCTTTCACCATCGATGTTGGAACTACTTCAAAGATGCCTCAAACCACATGTTGTTCTCCACCTAACATGTGATATATGAATGAATGTAACTAGATTTGGCAATTGGAACCTACTTGCTAATACTTGAATTAAGTTTGGTAATACTTGAAGTAAGGATGTTTGAGTGCTTGCAAATGATTCAAACCTATAGTAATTATTTCCTGATGATCCTACATGATATTTTGTGATATTTAGGGAGTATTTGGTGCCTTTTGTGCTAACTTTTGCAATAAGAGTTCATGAGAATGCTAGGTTGTGCCATGTTCTTAAATGAGGCGAGTTTAACTTGCTTATATAGGGTTTTAAAGGTAAAATATCATGGAAAGGATAACCTAGATGGTGTAAATGACTTGATGAAGAATATAAAATTAAAATATCAAATGGAGGATCTTTCAGTTTGAAACAAAGATAAGTCGACCATGACCGGATTTCACAAGCTAACCAAAATGGATGGTTTTGCATAGGGATGAGAAACATGAGAATATAAGGTTACATCCTATCAAGTTTATTTTCTCTATGGATTTTATGTATTTAAAGCTCAATTTTTCTCGACATATAAGTGTGTACGAGTACAAAATTTAGACAAAAACCCCGGATGTACCGAGTGGGGATAGAAAGAGTGTGTCTGTCTTAGCAAAAATGCATTGTCAAAAATAAGATTTTCAAAATTTAAATTGCCAAATTTGAGTGTCTACGAAGTGTGATGAGTAGGGAGTGGGTCATCAAAGATCTTGAGCTTAGAATTTTCATTGACTTGATGCTTAGATTAATTTGGAGTGGAATCAAATTCAATATATTATTGGTATCAATTAGATATTGAATAACATTATGAAGAATGTAACTTTTGTTTTGGATGCCTAAAACATCTATGACGATCACAACAAGAATTAACATTGAAAAATATTTCTCTCAAGGCTTATTCATATCAATTTCAGTAGATGAAGGAAAAGAGATAAGGTTATATTCAAGCAACTTTTACGAGATCTCATGCGGTGGGGAAGACAACCGTGTGAATTGCCTTTGATCAAGAGCTTCATAATCAAGCTTTGTAGGTTAAGATATAGCATTAATGATTACTCTAGCTTAAATTTTTTTATAGTTAGTTTTGCCTTTGCAATTATATTTTCCTTGTCTATTGTATGTGCGTTAAGTGAAGTTGAGCCATAAACTTGTCATATACTTAGAAGCTTGACCTCTCTACCTTTTAAAGTATGATATAAGTCATCAAAGGATAAAAAAATTTCAAACGTTGGCAAATTATTGCAATTAAATAAGAGACTTGCGAGAAATTTATCTTAAAGTTCATTATCCACATGCATATTGCTATCTTTTATAAGCATCATCTTGTAGCACAAGACATAATCACCAATTGGTTCATTAGAGCCTTGTTATATTTTATCCATTTGAGTATAGGAAACCTTGTCACTAATGTTAATAGAAAAGTGTAAAATAAATTGATTAGCCAATGTATTGAAATCCCTCATCGATTAGATAGATAGGTTGTAGAACCATTGCAAAACATAATCCATCAAGACTTTTTGGGAAAATATTTCGAGGAGTGTATCATTCTAAGAATAATTTAAACAAGCAACATGAAAGGAGTGAAGGCGTTTCTTAGGATCACCTTTACCCTTATAAATAGGAAGTTTAGGAGGCATAAACACTTAGGGTAGAGGACAATATGTCACCCCACGAGTGAGTGAATTATGTAGTAATTGATTAGAGTCCATGACATAAAAAGTGCTAAACATGCCCCATTCTAGTTACAACACCTTAGTCTATAAATCATGAATGAGATGCTTTAAGGAACATACAATAGAAAATCTTGAGCATCATGAGAATCATGTTAATGTAAAATTACACCACCCACTGATTTTCTATCACGTGTGTGGGGAAATCAGTGTAATTCTGCTAACATGGGACCATCTCTCAAGCCGTGGGACATGCGAACTTGAGATGGTCCTCTAGAGAAGGTTGGCTTCCTCTACCTAATCCTAATGTTAAACTACTCCTAATGAAAGGAAAAATCTTGACTACACCTATCCTAACAATTCTAAGGAGACATGGAGAGAGAAAGTGCATAAAAGAGAAATCATACACTAACAGGGTGGTGATAGCACCAAGAAAAGGGATGAAAAATTCTGCTGAGGGAGAAAGAAGAAGGAAAAAGAGCTGGGAGAGGTCAGGTGAATGTGACATAGGTCCAAATCTTTAGCCGCCATTTGCACTCCATGAAACACATCTACTTGAACTGCAAGTGAGAAATACATGCACATAATACAACAATAATAGTGGAGAGGCAAGGAGATATAATAAAACATGAGAAAGGGTTGAAAAACACCACAAAAACATGAATTTATTGCTCTATAATGTGCACAAACATTAACATTATGGAATAGAGGCACAAATACACTTGTCAGGTGAGGATATGGCTTATAACCCATTAGAGTTGAGGAAAAAATCCAAAAGGGTTTCCCTAGCTCCAAAAAGGTCTCTACAAAAATGAGGGGGTTGATTACATTATATAGCCATTTTTCTCACCAACCCTCATTAAAGAGGTATGGACAACCATACAAATCACTTCCCAAGGGTACCTTCTGTTAGAAAAGACATGGGCACCATACTACATTAATATCTGGTTATTGAGCTATCATTCACCCACCTACCTTTGCCTCGGCCTTGTGATTCATGAGCCATCCAACCGTATTGGGTTCTTTCCTTGTGTGTCGTCTAACTTGGGTTGGGCGACCGTTTATCATCTGTCTCAGTATAATCACTGTCCGAGGCCATCCAACCTCGGGTCACCGTACGACATCTAACTTGGGTTGGATGACTGTATAACACCCATATAACCCCAGCCATCCAACCCCCCTGGGTTGGAAAACCGTCAACCGAGCCGTCCAACCTCCCGAGGCCATCTTGCAAAGGCGATATCACAATCTCCTGAATGAGTTTTGGGGTAAAATTTTATATGATGTCACTTACAAACAACCCACTGAATCTAATGGTGATGGTATCAAGAATAAATTTTTAATTTAACACCTCAAAATGTCCCTTTATTTCTCGTGGTTTTTAGTTGTGTGCCATAAGAATGAGTTTCCTCGAGAAGTGTATGATGTCTCAAGATGTATTGTCTTTTCCATCATGTAGGGCATGAAAAATGACTTCTATAGGAGCTTTCTTAGACTTGTAATTCCTCACATGGATTCCAAAATATTTTGTTGAAGCTCAAATCCTCTTTCACACTGCATGCTCCTTTAGGCCCAAAAGCCTTCCTATGATGAATTAGCTCAAAAACCTTCGAAACTTCCCTGCATCTTCCAAAATCAGCTCCTTATTGTGCCTAGCACTTGAATACTCTTGTATCATTCCAGATTACTCCTTGAATCCTTTTCTAGTGTTCAAACCCATCCTCCCAAGTTGTCTATATTAACCTAGGGTATTCAAAGGTGGAAGCATGACATTCGGTGGGTCACAACATTGTGGCTATCTATAAATAATATAGGACTCTTCTAAATGAGATCTGCGATGTTATTTTAGTTGCTAAATTCATAGCGAGTAAACAAGGTTAGGTCAAGGCCCAAGCCTAGACCTCAAGTTCCATAGGAGAATCTTAAAAATGCCTTGGGAAGATGGCACTCTTCACATTTTATGGTTCTAACAAGAGGAAAACCGAAGCGTGGGTGAAGATGCTAGGGTTAAACCTTAGACCACAAGAAAGTGCCAAAGAGCCAAACCCAAAGGGGTTTCTCTTGAAAGAAGAAAAAGAAAAATTAGATATGCAAGAGGGTTTTGAGGTGGAGTCCCAAGAAGACCATGTTGAAGGACATGGAGAGGTGTTGCTAGATGAAGAACCAAAAAGGGTTTTGGATGCAACAAAATCTCCAAAGAAAGAGGTAGAAGCACTAATCACTCTTTTCAAGGACAAGCCATTGATGGATTTTAGAACAACAATATGAAGGGCAAAGGGTTTGATGAAATATTAAAGCACGGGCCTAGGAAAGAGAAGGAAATCATGAAGCATGAGTTGGAAGGTAAAAATACTTTGGTATTCGATGATGATTCCTTGATTTCTAATGATGGCACATGGTAGAGAAATGGATAAGAAAAATCAGATTTGCATGAAGTATATGAGGATGACATTGTGAAGGGTATGTCCATGAAGGAAGGGCACTTTTGGTTCTCCATGATTACCTACAACTCACTGGAATTTCCCAAACATCAGTCATTGATGGGTAGATTGAAGGATTTCATAACCTTGAATAGATTTCCGAAGATGTTCCAAACAAGTACCAAAAATATTAGGGTGATCTCATTGTTGGTAGCCCAAAGTATGATAAAAATGATCACATTTTGTCTCCTCCTATTTCACAGCCATACTTGTGTCATCATGTGCAATTTGTTGAAAAGAATGATCATATGTCATGTTTGATGCCTTATATATAATTGGTGATAATGTGAAGAAGTCATTGAGTAACACATGGCACGTAAATTTTTCCATGCAAGTTCAAGATTATGTGAACATAAAGGTTTGGGTTTTGATTGACCCTTTGAGTTATAAGAAAGAGGAAGTCCTTGTTGAATTTATTATTGTTATTCCATGCATATGGTTAAAACTAAATTTTATGAAGGATCAGTTTGAACTTGTTATGTATAATAATAAATCTATGAAGGAATTACTCTTGGAGTGTTCTTTGAAGCTAAGTTCTACACTCTAAGGCAAGGTTATCAAGATAATCAAATTTGCAGCAACAAGAAGTTTTGTGTCAGAAAATGGTAAGATGTTCTTCATAAATTTATATTTTGGATGGATAATACTCTCCTTGGAAAACTGTAAATTGTCATATGTGATGAAGGTCTTTGGATTTAACATTATGTGTGGAAGGGATTTCAAGTATTACAATTGTTGCATCTTTCCTATGTTACTAATATCCAATATTTTTGAGTTAGAAGTGCTATGTTACAACCATGTTGGGTTGTTCTTCCAAGTTTAGGTATATGGCGATGCATATATTCCACGAGAAGTAGAAGTAAAATGTGATGGTTTGGAGACATGCTTTCCACTTAAAATGATTTGTAAGAGGGTAAAGCCAACATCTTGATATCTTTGGCATTGCTTGGAAAGAAATTTAGAGTTGTATATGGTTATTACAACGGCTTGTTCACACCCCTATGGTCCGATCCAAGCCAATTTGTGAAAAAAATTTAGTGGGTCATCTTGGAGGCAACAATTGGAATTCCAAATCAGCAAGGTAAAGAACATCTAAAGGAGGTGAATATAAATATTAGTATATATTGTTTACAACTTATGTTGGAACTCAAGGATAAAAGAAAGAAGGTAATATGGACGAAGGAACTCAAGGTAGAATGGACAAAGTTCCAAGCATGACTACCACAAAGAAGGAAGAGGAATATTTTCAGAGCACTCAAGACATAAAAAAAAGTAAAGGTCTACTCTTAGGTAAGGTACTTCATGGTGATAATTTTTGGTTAGTTATGGGCATACACAATATTACTTCCTTATAGGAGACACTTGAAGAAGTATGTGCAAATTGGAGCTTTCTTGTTGAAAGCCATATTTTACATCAAGTTGGAATAAGTGTGGGCTATAAGAATCTAGAACTAAGGACACATGCATCTGTTGTTTTCCATTATGGATATGTTATTCTCAAAATTTCAATTCTTCTAAGATAAATTTTTAGTTTCTACACTATTCATAAAATTGTCCCTTCTAGTAAGATTTCAATTTGCTAGTTGTTATATTAATATCATATGGATGAGCATGGAAAATTTAGAGTTGGGACTACCATTAATAGTCATGGTCAACAACAAGCATGCAATTTTATGAAGGGTTTCATCATTAGATGATGTGGGAAGAAGGATACAATTGGAAGAAACAAATAAATCATACCCGATAGCCTTGATTTGGAAGAGGTACCAAGTATTTTATTTCCAACCCATCCAAAATGTGATTTGCATCTTGTAATCGGAGGGATAACTTGTGAAGTTGATTTTTCATCCATTTCTTACTCTATAATGGAAACTACAATAGTTTGGAGAGATTGATGTACACTTGAGTATGCAAAGGAAAGATATGTCACAACTGTTTTTGAAGTGGAAGATAAAGAATACTTCAAAGGTGAAGAGAGGGGAAGCAAGGGTATGAATTTTTTTGGATCGAAGCTCCTTCCAGTTAACAAACACGATATCTAGATTACGAGAGCGTTACCACATGTTCATCCACCTTGATATGATGATACTTGGGTATATGATTTTGAGTTTTATGGAGGGAAAGAAAATTTGGGAAGGGAGGATTGTAATGTCCCCTTTCCCACTCTAGTCACTATGAAGACCTTGGTCCCATTCCACCTTCCATGGGCTTCGAGGAAGGAAAGAAAGGGAGGTGAAAATTACCATAATTGTAAGTGATTGTATTTTCCTTATTTATTTGATTACTAATTATGGCTTGGAGTGATTCGATTAGGTGATAGGTGAATGACGTAACAAAAAGCAAATGTTATCTTCTCCTTCATTAAGGTTGGTCTTCTTAAGAGCTACAATGGAGATAAAGAAATACTCTTTCCTTTTTATGAGGTTGGTCTTCTTAAGTGAAGATTAAAAGTGCACTTTCCCTTCATTAAGAGGTCTACCATGAGATTTGATCTTCTATTTCATCATTGGCACCAAAGATGGGTACATAAGGAGGTTTAAATGGAGGAGGATATCATTATCATTCATCATTTTTGACATTTAATTGGATTTGGAGCTATTCTAGGTTCTCTTCCTATCATTGAAGGATGAAAACCCTTCTTTGGTCACCTATTGAGGATGAAACCATTCGACATGATCACGCTTTGGGGTGGAAACCCTCTTGTGTGCATTGGTTGCTTCACTTGGAAAGTCACAAGTGAGCTTCAAGAAGGATTTCATGTTTATTTCTTCTCTTCTAACCCTAGGTGATTTGCTTGGGTGAAGGGTTTGATATCATTTATGACACTTTTGGACATTTTGAATTGATATTCTTGAACATCTTCATATTTTATAAGGTTGGAATCTACATTTTTGTGAAATTCGGAGTGGTTAATGAGATATTTCTAGCCCTTGGTTTTGGTTGTATTCTTGGTGTCATAAAATTAATTACAACTTAGTGTAATCACTCATTTTATCTATTATTTTGATATATTTGGGATTGATAAATATTGTCATGGTTGAATTAATTATTTGGAAGCATTTTTAGCTCTATTTGTATGATTATATGTTGATGTGAAGTTCCTATACAATTCATTTCCTAAAAGTCCGATATTTGATTGTTCGAATAGGAGTAAAGTATATTTTCAATCATTTTCAGATTTGATCCATTAGGGCTATAGAGAAACCCTTTTTCCCCATTCGATGCTCTAGAAAGGACATTACATGGATGGCTTGTGACTAATTTGAGCATTTTTGAAAATGGTTAAGCAATGTAACAAAGAGAATATGTTTTACAATATGGTTAATGATGAACTATGATACAACAATTAAGCTCATAATAGGTGCACATATTATGATTAAAGAGATTAAGTCGATAATCGACATTATCAAGTGTTATATTACTAAATATAGGTGTCTACAATTACATAAATAACAATCATGTAAGAAGAGCAATTTCAATGCTAAGCAAACACCCAAAGAATGTGATTGGTTGGGTCACATTTGTGAATAACATAACAAGGCTACCATTTTAGAGAAATAAAAGTAGTGACTTTTTTATAATCAAGCTCATGATTATTAGTTAGAGCTAAATGATTGGGCCATGTAACTTTAGTGGTGGAAGTAAACAAAAACTTGGCACCGTAAATTTTTGTAAACAAACAATGTCCATATATGGAAAGTGTATTTGAAAATATTGCACTATATATTTGTGAGGGGAATCGGTGACATCCTGCATACCCATGAGAAGAAATTCATGGGGCATTTATGCCAAGGGTCGTATCCCTTGAAATCAAGTCTTTAAGGGCTTCATAACTATCATGTAAAAACGACGTTGGTTAGATTACCAAAATTCATTAAGTTTAAACTATCACCTGGACTCGTGGAATACGTTTTCCTTCCTCGTGTTGTCAGGAGGACCGTAAGAACTTCGAGTCCCACAGAGAATCCTAGGGGCATCCACTCTCGTACACTACATGGTGTTTTGGTTTCATTTGCACTTGGAACTTTACATTATCATATTATACATGTCTTGACATACATTTTATCTTTCTAACATGCTAATGGGTGCTTTATGTGTAACATTTTTTATGCAATTCTATTTGCCACCATGGTTATTTGTTACATTGCTTGTCATTGTTTGTGGGATTTTCCATTTATCTTGTGTGCACACCTTTTTGTGTTTAGCCTTGTCACTTGATTGTCGTGTGACTTCGTCGGTGATGTACCATGTTTGTAACCCTCTCTTTGCGGTCTACATTGTCTTCTTGCGTGTTTACTTACATCTTAACGTACACATTGTCTCCTTGGCTTGCATTTCATCTTATACATGCATGTTTGTCTTTTCTTGTACTAAAACTTGTTTCCTAGCCACTTTTTTTGCATGTGCCTTGGTTTTTACCAAGCACATTCCCTCCCCTACACGACATAGTTTCGTAAAAACGATCGGTCATGTTTTAGGCCACATACTCCTTCAATGACATCGCATGCACCCCAAACGAGGGGACATCATTCAGGTGAATCAATCACCCGATACAATGTCATACACAACACAGGATCGAGTACAACACAATTATCGCTTTTAGAAAGGGGTCAAAATCAAACTTGGGTCCTTAACATAACACCCTTTCCTGGATGCCCAAAACCAGTGCAATTACACATCAATTTGTAGTTCCGCATGATCCATAGAACTTCACACACCAACTTTTACATGGCTTAGAATTATACTTGGGTCCTTAGCATATGTGTTTTTATACACCATCCGAAGTGGTGTTCTACATTTCGGAAAAATATTAAAGGTTGGAGGATGACACCATACTATTCTCCCCACACTTCTTCCATTTCATTGGCATGAGATCGCCCAAAAATTACGCATCAAAATCATATACATGATCCTTCTCTATACTCTTTCCTCATCACGTATCAGTGCACATGTTCCTTTTTCACACTTTCAGCATTTTTACATACTTTCCTTACACACTTTTTACATATTTTGATCATATACATGCGTATTTGATTACTTGTTTATCTTCTCTTTTTGCAAGTCCACACATATGGGAAGTGGTATTCAACACCATCAACACCATTCACAACACCAACAATAGGTACATCACAACATCTACAAATATGTTTCTTTCCTAGGTACATTTTGATCATCACTTTTTTCACTTTGTCCTCCTTAGCATCCACGCTTCACACTTTTATCACTCCACACTTTGTCTTGTCCCTCGTCCGCTTTCATCATCGATCTACATGGTTATCGTGTACACATCTCTGTCTACTTTATGTTACCGAGCTTTATGCTCACCAATATAAAGTGGGGGAAAATATTGACACAAAATCACGCAACTGGGTGATTATCTAGTCCCGCTTAAATAATACTACTCATATGATTCCTAAGTAACAAAAGTACTAACTAACCCATGTATTTGGCCGTTCCATTCTTTGCTTTATATTTTTACTTTCAGTGTTTCACTCATACTTGCTCAGTCTGCCTTTTTATAGTTCAATATTTTTCATCCCTGACACCATCGCCCGCCTACGATGCCAAAGATCGTGCACCCTCATTCCTCCGGGTGCCCCTATTCCCTTTGTAATTTAATCACACTTTTTAGGTCCTTTCTACTGTTTGAGCATCTTATATTTTTGGTATTCAACATTTTCGAGGTTAATTATGAAATTCAAGCAAAGGAATCATATAAATATAAAGTTATGTGATCATAATAAAGGACCAAGCACTAAGCATTAGTTATCACCACCTAAGGTTGCATCCATCAAGGCATCTAAGAGCTCCATTGCATCCATCTAGCACCATCATAAGGGACACAAGGGATGGTTTTCTACATCACACTTCATAGGAGGGAATTTCATTCTATTTCATGCACACATTTATTACATTCTACATCTAGCTACTTGCTCATTATCCAAGTGCGACACACACAAGAGAAACCAAGGGTACAAATCCACACACACACAGATAAATACATTGGTCCGAGATGTAATGCAACACTCATTCGTAAGTTCACCATTGTGATAGCTGAGGATAGTCCGACCCATCATTCTCGCATCTTTTGGGATTTGATGTCTATTTGAGGGTTTTGCAGGTTCATTCTTCCTTGCAGGTTTCCCAGCGACCTCGGCAATCTTGGTGCCACCTCAGAGTGACCAAAGGGGACTAAAGGTGAACACCTTGTGACACCTTAGAGGAGGTTTTAAGAGCATTTCCGTAGACTCGTGCACCCGAAACATTTCTAGGGCTCTCATGGGTGCCCCTATCCCTCTCCAAGCGCCTCGCCTAACCTATCTCTCCGATCTACATTTTTCTCGAGCTCCAATGCATTGGTTAGTGTTTCATCTTTCCGATTTCCACCTCGAGCATCTTCCAAATCTCTACGAAATAACTAAGGCTTCTTACCCTCTCTTTGCACTTAGGGTTTCATTTTTATTACTTAGCTTTCTTGGTTTAATTTCTGTACTTAATTGTATATTCATTTATTGCTGCAATAACAATTAGATTAGGCTCTTATTTACATTTTAGCTTAATCAAGAACCACTATGACTTCCTAGAGGATGTGTAGTAACAATAATGGTTGTAAGAATATGCATAAAGACATCGTGTATGGAAAAATTATGTACCCCCAAGGATGTAGGCGCGATAGACATAGGATCACTAGATGTCTCTATATGAGATAATAAAGCACACTTAATTTGATCTCTTGCAGATATATAAAATAATATCGATATTAGTGGGATTTTCTTATAAGCAACATGTAGGATGATGTGCCTCACCTTTAGGAAGGTCATGAGAATGGTTGTTAGATTTATTATTGGAGCTTTCACCTTGGACATGATCAATGTGAAAAGTAAAAACACCATTATCAAAGATACTAACAATAGAATAAGGTCGAGCATTATGAACAATGATTGTATGATCAAAATAATGATGAAAAAAGGGTTGCCTTTGTAATACTAAGCATGACTATGTGGGCTTAATTCAAATGTCATAGAACATTCCAGAAACGACATGGTGAGGTAAAGTAAAAAATAAATACAACACCAAGAGCAAAGAAGAGGAACATAAATAAACCCTAGACAACTAGGGTTGATGCAAATATTGAGTCACAAATCGGGATCACTAAATGTTTTTACACCCTTATTAAATTATAATGGATTAGTGAGTTAAATGCACTAGAAAGGATGCAAACGAGGTCTAGATGATGCTATTTTTATTAATTAACTTCCAACTTTAATTATGTAATATTAGAACAACACATTAATTCTCAGTAACTAACTACGATATTACATGAACTCAAAATCACAAGAGGATGAGTGCACTTATTTTATTTCGTATGAATCTGGGAAGTTTTGGGAGTGTAAAGTGATGGAACTAGGAGATATGAACCTGAAATTGCTTTGTTCCTAGAATCAGAAATGGAAAATGACCTCGATGTAGGACTCAGTACAGATCTGTCAGATTGTCCATACAATGTTTTTCCTACTATATGGTTTTGGACATGCTCAATCTTGATTCGTAACTTCCTAATATTGTATCCTTTCTCGGAAAAATTTTAATTATAAACCCTAGTTGGTGTTCATTCTAAAAGCCATATTAATGTTTTGAGTAGTGTCTCAAACCCTATCCATAAAGCGGGAGACCCTATAAAACAAACATTAATTAGGTTGAAGCATAATCCTTTCACCGTCGATGTTGGAACTACTTCAAAGATGCCTCAAACCACGCATTGTTCTCCACCTAGCATGTGCTATCTCGAATGAATGTAACTAGATTTGACAATTGGAACCTCCTTGTTAATACTTTAATTAAGTTCTCGCTTCTGATAATACTTGAAGTAAGGATGTTTGAGTGCGTGCAAATGTTTCAGACCTATTGTAATTATTTCCCGATGATCCTACATGATATTTTATGATATTTAGGAGTCTTTGGTTCCTTTTGTGCTAAGTTTTGTAGTAAGAGGTCATGAGAATGCTAGGTTGTGTCATGTTCTTAAATAAGGCGAGGTTAACTTTCTTATATAGGGTTTTAAAGGTAAATTATCATGGAAAGGATAACTTAGAGGGATTTTATGACCTGATGAAGAATACAAAATTAAAATATCAAATGGAGGATGTGTCACTTTGAAATGGTATAAGTCGACCAGGATCGGATTTCACAAGCTAACCAAAATGGATGGTTTTGAATAGGGATGAGAAACATGAAAACAAAAGGTTACATCATTTCAAGTTGATTTTCTTTATGTATTTTATGTATTTAACTCTCAAATGTTGTAGACATATAAGTGTGTACGAGTAAAAAATTTAGACAAGAAGCCCTAGGATGTACCGAGAGTGGGGATAGAAAGAGTGTGTTTGTCTTAACAAAAGTGCATTGTCAAAAATAACATTTTCAAAGAGTAAATTTCCAAATTTGAGTGTCTACAGAAGTGTGATGAGTAGGAGTGGGTCATCAAAGATCTTGAGCTTAGAATTTTCATTGACTTGATGCTTAGATTAATTTGGAGTGGAATCAAATTCAATATTATTGGTATCAATTAGATATTGAATAACATTTTGAAGCTTGTAACTTCTTTTTTTGGATGCCTAATACATCTATGGCGATCACTAGCAACAAAAGTATTCCTTTAGCCATGTTGGTGGAGAAGAAACCCTACATTAGGAGGGTAATGCAATAAAATTCTCCTTCTCCTCCTCTTAAGATATGAAAGTGTGCATATGTATAAATCCTCATGCTTATGGTGTTTCACACCATGAAGGTCACTCGCCTAGTATAGAAAATAAAAAAATAGTGCTTACAAACCATGAAAATGGAGGATTGTGAAGAGGAGGCATAATGAAGTAGGATTAAGTATTTCTAAGCCAAGACGAACCATAGATACATTTAAGTGAACAAAGACAATTTTTTTTCCTTTTTTGATATGAAAAAGGACCAAGTGTTAATCTTGTGAAACTATAGGAAGAGAAATGAGAGGATAAGCACCGGTCATCGAGAAACTAGGTCTTATACATTCACTGACTATGTTGTTAGTGCCCACTGGAAACACAACATTTTACACTTAAGTAGAACAATGGATAAATTAATATGGAGGCATTAAAGAAGTTATTGTTGAAGGAAGGAAGGTGAAATTTTGCAAGAAAAAGAGGGTTAATGAAGGAGAATATCGTGGGTTGGGAAATTGTTTGAGAAAACATAGGAAATCCTATTAGTACTCAAAGGAGAAAGGGGGATCTAGTATTTCTAGAAAAATATAGAAATAATAAACCAAAAAAACATCACTTCTAGATTATAATGGAATCTAAAAACCTCATGTCATTACTCTCTTTTTAACATTTCCATTCCATTTATTCATTCTTTTCCTCATGTGAAAAATGATACAAAGACTTAACGTAAATTATAGCTATGTAGCTAAAAACTAAGATATTAATAAGTGATACAAATGATTATCCTATTTAAGGAAACATCGGTTGAGTATTAAATATTTCTTAGGAGATACCAACATAGAAAATCTTTCTTTTCAATGGCACTTTTTAAGATAAGGGTAAATTGAATGGTTATTAAAAGGCCCCCATAACCTTGAAACCGTACTAAAATATAGAAATGAAGGAACAAATGGAACAATAAAAGAACAAGGTTTAAAACACCATATGACTATACTAACTACAAGCAAGGAGATAAGATGAAAGTTTACAAACAACAATAAACAAAATTTCAACAAGCTTACACAAAAATTAAAAACCAACTCTAGCTTCTAACTAAAGAAAATCCTATGCACATTGAATTTTAATCAATGGACTTATATCTACAACAATTATCTCATGCATTCAACATTATTTCTAGGAGGTCCTTTCCTATTTTTGTACATATTTCCATACTCTAAAGATGTTTTTGAGATCAGAATCACATAGAATAAAAAATTCCAAACACTCAACCATTAAAAAATAGAAGGAAATAATTCTTCCAAGATGAAATCTAGATCATCCACCATTTGGAATCGTATAAAATTTCTAAAGGAAGTCTCAATTGGTTAATATTTGGAAAAGTCCCTAAATTTTTGACTAACTTAGCCCAGCTTCCTATTTTCTAATAGAATGGATATATTCCCATTCAATACATGAAATATTGAACTTAACCATTATAAAACCTCTATAATGGAAGTGGTTAAAAAATTCAGAATATTTCTAACTCTAGTATAAATGGTTAAAATGAATGATTGTTTCTACCTCTAAGGAAATGGTTATAAAACGTTTGTAGGAATGTTTTTTTCTTCAGTATGCATGATTCAGATTATCATCGAGAGAGATCCAAAAAGAATATATAATTCAAGTTATGGACTTTGTGCAAGGGTCACAATGTACATAGGTATTAAAATGAAAAAGGTGAACTACATAACATGAATAATATATTCTTTCTCTACTTACCATTCTGAAACAAGTTTAATTCTCTCTGAGTATGCCCATACTCAGAGATTATTCACTACTTCCCATTCTAAAACAAAGTGAATTTTATTCCATTCTTCTGTGATACATATTTTATGTACTTCCAATTCAATAATCAAGGCTTATTCATATCAATTTCATTAGATGAAGGGAAAAAGACAAGGTTATATTCAAGCAACTTTTATGATATCTCTCATGTGGTGGGGAAGAAAACTGTGTGAATTTCCTTTGAGAAAGAGCTTGTAAGTGAAGCTTTGAGGTTAAGATATAACATTGATGATTACTTTAGCTTCATTTTTGTTATAGTTAGTTTTGCCTTTGCAATTATATTTGCCTTGGAAATTAAATGTAAGTGTGTTAAGTGGAGTTGAGCCATAAACTTATTATATACTACGAGCTTGACTATCTACCTTTTAAAGTATGACATAACTCATCAAATGATCAAAAAATTTCAAATGTGGCAAATTCTTGCAAGTAAATAAGAGACTTGGAGTAAATTTATCTTAAAGTTCATTATCCACAAGCATATTGCTATCTTTTATAAGCATCGTCAGAAGACAAGACATAATCACCAATTGGTTCATTAGAGCCTTGTTGTATTTTATCCATTTGAGTATAGGAAACCTTATCACTAATGTTAATAGAGAAGTGTGCAAGAAATTGATTATCCAATGGATTGAAATCCCTCATCGATTAGATAGATAGGTTGTAGAACCATTGCAAAACATAATCCATCAAGACTTTTTGGGAAAATATTGCTTTGGAGTGTATTATTCTAAGAATAATTTAAACAAGCAACATGAAAGGAGTGAAGACGTTTCTTAGATCACCTTTACCCTAGTAAATAGGAAGATTAAGAGGCATTAAAAATTAGGGTAGAGGACAATATGTCACCCCATGTGTGAGTGAATTATGTAGTAATTAATTAGAGTCCATGACATAAAAAGTGCTAAACATGCCCCATTCTAGTTGCAACACCTTAGTCTATAAATCATGAATGAGATGCTTTAAGGAACATACAATAGGGAGATTGTGAGAGACCATGTGCGTGTACAAGAGATATATGAATGGTAGTAGAAGTTGTGAGATGCACTTGTAAGTTTCTAAAGTGGGATAGTATATGTCCCCATATTAGGAATGGATGTAGGCACAATAGGCATGGAAATATTATATGTAGCAATAGTAGATGAAGAGTAATCACACAAAAATGTGGGTTTTCATGATATTGTTTAGGTTGAGCATCATGAGAATCCTGTTAATGTAAAATTACATCACCCACCGATTTTCTATCACGTGTGTGGGAATATCAGTGTAATTTTGCTAACATGGGACCATCTCTCAAGTTGTGGGACTTATGAACTTGAGATGGTCCTCTGGAGAAGGTTGACTTCCTCTACCTAATCCTAATGCTAAACTGCTTCTAATACAAGAAAAAATCATAACTACACCTATCCTAACAATTCCAAGGAGACAGAGAGAGAAAGTGCATAAAAGGGAAATCCTACACTAACAGGGTGGTGATTGCACCGAGGAAAGGGACGAGATACTCTGTTGAGGGAGAAAGAAGAAGGAAAAAGAGCAAGGAGAGGACAGGCAAATGTGACACAGGCCCAAATCCTTAGTCACCATCTGCACTCCATGAAAGACAATTACTTGAACATGCAAGTGAGAAATACATGCACATAATACAACAATAATAGTGGAGAGGCAAGGAGATACAATAAAACATGTGAAAGGGTTGAAAAACACCACAAAACATGAATTTGTTGCTCTATAATATGCACAGACCATTACACTATGGAATAATGGCACAAATACGCTTGTTAAGTGTGGTAGAAGGCTCACAAATCATTAGAGTTGAGGATAAAATCTGAAATGGTTTCCCTAGCTCCAAAATGTCTCTATGAAAATAAGGGGTTCAATTACATTATATAGCCATTTTTCTCACCAACCCTCATTAAAGAGGTATGGACATGACCATAAAATCACTTCCCGAGGGTAACTTCTCTCGAAAAGGAATGGGCACCATACTACATTAATAATGGTTGTTGAGCTATCATTCACCCACCTCCTTCGCATGTCCTATGATTTTTGAGCCATCTAACCCCCTCGGGTCGGGTTGGTCACCGCTCAACCGTATTGGGTCATTACCTCGAGTGCCGCTTTAAATTGGGTTGACGATCGCTTATCGTCTGTCCGCATACAATTGTTGGGCCGTCAGACCAACCTAGGTCACTGTCACAATGTCTAACTTGGGTTAGACGACCCTCTAACACTCGTCGACCCCCGCCATCCATCCTTGGGCCATCCAACCCAGGTTGTCCAACCTTCAAAGTGCCATCTTGCGAAGGAGATGTCTCAAGCTCCTGATGAGTTTTAGGGTGAAAGGTTATACGATTTCACTTACAAACAACCCACTAAATCATATGGTGATGGTCTCAAGACTCAATGTTGACTTTAACATCTCCAAATGGCCCTTTATTTCTTAGGGTTAGTGGTTGTACACCGGATGAATGAGTTTCCTAGGGAAGTGTATGATGTCTCATCTTTTCCTCCATGTAGGGCATGGAAAATGACTTCCACGTGAACTTTTGTAGACTTGTAATTCCTCAAGTGGATCCCAAAATCATTTTTCAAGCTCAAGTCATCTTTCACGCTACATGCTCCTTTAGACCTGAAAGCATGCTTATGATGAATCAACTCCAAAACCTTTGAAATTTCCTCGAATCTTCCAAAATCAGCTCCTTAGCATTCCTAACACTTGAATACTCTCAGATCATTCCGATCGATCCTTGAAGCCTTTTCTAGTTTTCAAGCCCATTTTCCCAAGTTGTTTATTTTACCTCGGGGTAAAAATAAATAACAAATCCTTAAAAGTAAGAAACACATGAAGAATCTCAACAATATTAGATGGATGTTGACAAAGGTTCTTACTAAAATAGACACAAGTTTAACTTGACCATAGTCAACATCATTAAGACCATAATGATTAATTTCATTATATCCTACATGAGGAATAAAGTCATCTTGATTTGTAAGAGGATATAGGTTAGAATTCAGATCTTGCTCATCGCTAACTAAAAAAATAACATTCAAGTCTAAAAATACATATAAAATATATTACAAGATAGATCAATTAGAACATGCATCATATATAGATAGATAGAAGAATGAGAGTGCACTTATATTTTCTTTGATTTGGGTGTGATATGGAGATGAACTGAATAAAAATATTTAGAAAATGATTCATCTCTAATTTTGGAACTACAATGTGCTCTCGGGACATAACCATTATACATAAGGCCAAACCATTGAGTGATTTTATCCTCCCAAATCGCTTTGTTTGGGATGCAAATGACGCCTATAACTTCTAAGACCTTTTTGAACAACTGGTATATGGATCGATGTGAAATACTATGTTTCAATCATATGTGAAACCCTTTAAAATCAACCACCTTGACCAAAACCCTAATATTTGGTAAAACCCCATAAAAAGATTAATGGTTAGGTTAACGCACAATTTGTGTGTTTCTTGAGTTGACATTCATTTGAAGAGGCCTCAAATCATAGGTTATTCTCCACCTAGAGATGTGACATAATACTACATGGACGCAACTATATTTGATAACTTAAACACTTAATAATTGTTTTGTATTGTTTTGGATCGCTCTACTTGACTTCGCTTCGTGTGATCTTACTTTGGGAAGCTTGACTCTAAGACTTGGTTTAGAGTGTTGGAATCTACATTTTGATAATTTTTGGTGTGGTTTATGAGCTATTTCTAGCCCTTGGTTTTGGTTGTACTGATAGTGTTATCATTCATTTTCTCTATTATTTTAATATAATTTGGATTGATATATATTGTTGTGGTCAAATTAATTATTCGGAAGCATTTTCAGCTCTATTTGTATGGTTATATGTTGATGTGAAGTCCCTATATAGTTCACTTCCCTAGAGGACTAATAATTGATTGTTTGGATAGGGTTAAAGTATATTTTTAGTCATTTTAAATTAATGTTTGTCTTTGAAGGTGCAATTTCAAATTTAATCCATTAAGGTTGTAGAAAACCCTTTTCCCCATTCACCACCCTATAAGGGACATTACAATGGTATTAGAGCATCGATATTCCCATCTCGAGGGTATTCATGCAAGTCAATGACAAAAAATATAAACATGGATTGGTGACCTAGGTTCTTACGAAAGAAATAAGTTATTTCAAAGGTGGAAGCATGACATTAAGTGGGTCACAAATATTGTGGATATCTATTAAAAAATATAGGACTCTTATGAATGAGATCCTCGATGTTATTTCACTTACTGAATTCATAGCGGTAAACAAGGTTAGGTCAAGGCCCAAGCATAGACCTCAAGTGCCATAGGAGAATCTTCAACATGCCTTGGGGAAGGTGGCACTCTTCACATTTTATGGTTCTAACAAGGGGACAACCGAAGCATGGGTGAAGATGCTAGGATTAAACCCTATACCACAAGCAAGTGCTAAAGAGCCAAACCCAAAGGGGTTTCTCTTGAAGGAATAAAAAGAAAAATCAGATATACGAGAGGGTTTTGAGGTGGAGTCCCGAGAAGACCACGTTGAAGGACATGGAGGGGTTCATAGATGAAGAACCAAAAAGGTTTTGAATGCAACAAAATCTCCATAGAAAGAGGTAAAGTACTCATCATTCTTTTCAAGGACAAGCTATTGAATGATTTTTAGAACAAAAATATGAAGGGTAAAGGGTTTGATGAAATATTAAAGCACGAGCCTCGTGAAAGAGAAGGAAATCATGAAGCATGAGTTGGAAGGTAAAATCCTTTGGTATTTGATCATGTTTCCTTGATTTCTATTGATGGCACACTGAGAGAAATGGATAAGAAAAATGAGATTTGCATGAAGTATATGAGGATGACATTGTGGAAGGGTATGTCCATGAAGGAAGGGTACTTTTGGTTCTCCATGATTACTTACAACTTATTGGAATTTACAAAACATTAGTCATTGATGGGCGATTAAAGGATTTCATAACCTTGAATAGAGTTTCAAGATGTTCCAAACAAGTACCAACATTATAAGGGTGAGCTCCTGGTTGGTAGCCCAAAGTATGATAAAAATGATCACATTTTGTCTCCTCCTCTTTCGCAGCCATACTTGTGTCATCATGTGCGCTTGTTGAAAAGAATGATCATATGTCATGTTTGATGCCTCATAATATAATTGGTGATAATCAAGAACTCATTGAGTAACACATGGCACATAAATTTTTCAATGCAAGTTCAAGATTATGTGAACATAAAGGTTTAGGTTCCGATTGACCCTTTGAGTTATAAGAAAGAGGAAGTCCTTGTTGAATTCATTATTGTTATTCCATGCATATGGTTAAAAATAAATTTTAGGAAGGATCAGCTTTGAATTTGTTATTTATCCTAACAAAGTTATGAAGGAATTACTTCTCGAGTGTTCTTTGAAGCTAAGTTCTACACTCCAAGGAAAGGTTATCAAGATAATCAAAGTTATTGCAACAAGAAGTTTGGTGTGGGAAAATGGTAAGATGTTATTTATAAATTTATATTTTGGATGGATAATACTCTCCTTGAAAATTGTAAATTGTCATATATGATGAAGCTCTTTGGATTTAACATGATGTGTGGAAGGGATTTCGGTATTATAGTTGTTGATCTTTCCTATGTTACTAATATCCAAGATTTTTAGTTAGAAGTGTTATGTTACAACCATGATGGGTTGTTCTCCCAAGTTTAGGTATAGGGCGATGCATATATTCCATGAGAAGCAAAAATGTGATGGTTTGAGACATGCTTTCCACTTAAAATGATTTGTAAGAGGGTTCAATAATTGAGATTAAACAAAGCCAACATGCCGATATCTTTGCACTTTTTGGAAAGAATTTTAGAGTTGTACATGGATATTATAACCCCTCATTTGCACCCCTATGGTCCGATCCAAACCAATTTGTGAAGAAATTTCAATGGGTCATGTTGGAGGCAAAAATTGGAATTCCAAATCAGCAAGGTAACGACCATCCAAAGGAGGTGAACATAAGTATTAGTATATATTGTTTACAACTTATGTTGGAACTCAAGGATAAAATAAAGAAGGTAATAGTTTAGGGTAGAATAGACGGAGCTCTAAACATGGCTACCACAAAGAAGGAAGAGGAATATTTTCAGAGCACTCAAGACATAAAAACAAGCAAGGGTTTACTCTTAGGTAAGGTACTTCATGGTGATAATTTTTGGTTAGTTTTGGGCATACACAATATTACTTCCTTATAGGGGACACTTAAAGAATTATGTGCAAATTGGAGCTTTCTTTGCTGAAGGCATGTTTTACCTCAAGTTGGGATAAGTGTCGATCGCAAGAATCTATAACTAAGGACAAATGCATCTCATTGTTTTTCATTATGGATATGTTATTCTCAAAATTTCAGTTCTTATAAGACAAATTTTCAGTTTCTACACTACTCATAAAATTGTCCCTTCTAGTAAAATTTCAATTTACTAGTTGTTATCTTAATGTTATATGGATGAGCATGCAAAATTCGAGTTGGGACTATCATTAGTAGTCATGGGCAACAATAGGCATGCACTTTTACAAAGGGTTTCATCATTGGATGATGTGGGAAAAAGGATACAATTGGAAGAAACAAATAAATCATACCCGATAGCCTTGATTTGGAAGAGGTACCAAGTATTTTATTTCCACCACATCCAAAATCTGATTTGCATCTTGTAATCAAAGGGATAACCGGTGAAGTTGACTATTCATCCATTTCTTATTCTATGATGGAAACTACAATAGTTTGGAGAGATTGATGTACACTTGAGTATGCAAAGGAAATAAATGCCACAACTATTTTTGAAGTGGAAGATAAAGAATACTTCAATGTAGAGAGGGAAGCAAAGGTAGGAATTTGTTTGATCAAGCTCATTCATTTAACATGCACAATATCTAGATTACGAGAGCACTACAACATGTTCATCCACCTTGATATGATGATACTTGGGCATATGATTTTGCATTTATTCGAGGGAAAGAATATTTGGGAAGGGAGGATCGTAATGTCCCCTTTTCCACTCTAGTCATTATGAAGACCTTGGTCCCATTCCAACTTCCATGGGCTTTAAGGAAGGAAAGCAAGGGAGGTGAAAATTACCATAATTGTAAGTGATTGTATTTTCCTTATTTATTTGATTACTAATTATGGCTTGGAGTGATTCGATTAGGTGATAGGTAAATGACAAAGTAAAAAGGAACTGTTATCTTCTCCTTCATTAAGGTTGGTCTTCTTAAGAGCTATAATGGAGATAAAGAAATACTTTTTCCTTTTTTACGAGGTTGGTATTCTTAAGTGAAGATTAAAAGTGCACTTTCCTTCATTAAGAGGTCTACCATGAGATTTGATCTTCTATTTCATCCTTGGCACTAAAGAGGGTACATAAAGAGGTTTAAATGGAGGAGGAGGATATCATTATCGTTCATCGTTTTGACATTTACTTGGATTTGGAGCTAATCTAGCTTCTCTTCCTATCATTGAAGGACGAAAACCCTTCCTTGGTCACCTATTGAGGATGAAACCATTCGATAAGATCACGCTTTGGGGTGGAAACCCTCTTGTGTGCATTGGTTGCTTCACTTGGAAAGTCACAAGTGAGCTTCAAGGATTTCATGTTTGTTTCTTCCTTCTAACCCTAGGTGATTTGTGTGGGTGAAGGGTTTGATATCATTTATGACACTTTTGGACATTTTGAGTTGATATTCTTGTTCTTCATATTTTATAAGGTTGGAATCTACATTTTGGTGATTTTTGGAGTGGTTTATGAGCTATTTCTAGCCCTTGGTTTTGGTTGTATTCTTGGTGTTATAAAATTAATTACAACTTAGTGTAATCATTCATTTTATCTATTATTTTGATATATTTGGGATTGATAAATATTGTCATGGTTGAATTAATTATTTGGAAGCATTTTCAGCTCTATTTGTATGATTATATGTTGATGTGAAGTTCCTATACAATTCGTTGCACCAAAAGTCTGATCTTTAATTGTTCGAATAGGATTAAAGTATATTTTCAATCATTTTTAGATTTGATCCATTAGGGTTGTAGAGAAACCCTTTTTGCCCATTCACTGCTTTAGAAGGGACATTACATGGATGACTTGTGACTAATTTGAGCATTTTTGTAAATGGTTGATCGGTAACAAAGAGAATAAGTTTTACAATAGGGTTAATGATGAATTATGATACAATAATTAAGCTCATAATAGGTGCACAAATCACGATTAAAGAGATTAAGTCGATACTGACATTATCAAGTGCTATATTACTAAATCTAGGTGTCTATAATGACATAAATAATAATCATGCGTGAAGAGCAATTTCAATGCTAAACAAACACCCAAAGAATGTGATTGGTCGGGTCACATTCGTAAATAACATAACGAGGCTGCCATTTTGGAGAAATAGAAGTAGTGACTTTGTTATAACCAAGCTCGTGATTATTAGTTAGAGCTAAATGATTGGACCATATAACTTTAGTTGCGGAAAGTAAACAAAAAAACTTGGCACCTTAAATTTTTGCAAACAAATAATGTCCATATATGGAAAATGTATTTGAAAATATTGCACTAAATATTTGTGTTGGGAATCGATGAGATCCTGCATACCCATGAGAAGCAATTCATGGGGCATCTATGCCAAGGGTCGTATCCTTGAAATCAAGCCATTAAGGGCTTCATAACTATCATGTGAAAAAACGACGCGTTGGTTAGATTACCAAAATTCATTAAGTTTAAACTATCACTTGGACTCGGAAGAAGTTTTCCTTCCTCGTCTTTGTCGAAGGAGGACCGTAAGAACTTCGAGACCCATATGTGTGAGAAGAAACTACACAAAGACTCGACTCAGAGTTTGAGAAGTACTATGAATATCAAATTGAGGAACAAAGATAATGCTAGTGGCCAAAGACAAGCCGAGAGACTTGAAATTTACAACATCTTGAAATGTTGATGGTCGACCAGAACTTGTTCAAGTGTGGGAGCGATTGTCACTAGTGTTTGAGTTGAACCATGTCGAGGAAGAGTTGAACTAATAAACTTGACTTAATGTTTTTGGCATTAGTGGCTCCCATAGAGGGGTTGGTGTTTAAATCTTTTGTTAAATTTGTTTTTATAACAACCGACCGTGTCCAATTGTTGTTGCCATTAGTATGAGTAACCTTAGTAATTGGCTTTAAAATGGCCTTGTTATGCTTTGGCGACAATGGGCAATCACGATCTTGTGTTCAAAAGATTGATATCTCGAAACAAATATTAGACAACTCGATAAAGAGCCTCCTCTCGGGTGTAGTGGGAGTTGCCAACTTGGATGTTGATATATTCCTTAAGGTCATGGGAAGGTCAACCTATACGAGACATAGATTTGCGGTTTGGAAGAATAAAACTATGCTAGTTCCATGTAAATGACATGGCTAATCGTGGCAACAATTTGTTGAAAGAAATGCCAACAAGGCAAAGGGAAGCCAAGAAATTCTACCCAAACCAGGATCTTGAGGGTCAGTATGCTCATAAACCACAAACTCTCACATCCATGGGGTGAACACGAGAAATGAGCTCCATGCATACCAAGTTGTAGTTTTTGCAAGATAGTTGCGACACGAGTCGGGTTAACAAAGTGAAAAAGAAAAAAATCCTTTATAATGTTCTATATTGCATGTAGTTTTATACCATGTTGGGACCAAGTAGACTAAAACCAAGTTTTAAACATATTTTCATAAGAAATTCTCCCAACAAAATATCCTATCAAACAAAACTATTCAAGCTAACTACAATCACATCAAAATCAGAAACATCTTCGTATAATACCTTCAAAACTAACGTAAGCGACTAGTACCCTAATCGAACCAATTAGACGCAGCTGTAAGAGGCCATTTAAAAAGATCGGAATAAGGATAAGGCGAGATTTCAGGACTCAATAAATGTGAAACACGCAAGATTAATCTCTTAATTGTAAAAAATGGTTTAAATACCCGGCTAGCGGAACATAAAACGGGTTTAAATATCATTTTGCAACGGAAACAATTAGCTCAAATCTAGCAGTAATTGCGCATTGTTTGCGAACCGAACGTAGGATCACCTAGGTAACTCATCCTATCAAGTTTTTGCCAACGCAGAACCAGTAACAGCCATGGCCACATCTATCCATCCTCACCAGGAGCACAATGGTAAGTATGCTTTCAAATTTTCCAGTCTTTGGAATTCAAGTTCAGAATATTAAATTTAACATTGGCATTCATATTATACAGATATTATGGGTTGAAATTTACCATTCCTTGAAATTTAACAGCAGAGTTTAAGATAAACAGATTCTATTGTAAGTATCATGTGCGAGATAGGTTTCTGAAAAAATAGACTGATAAAACCCTATTTAGAGGGTAGCACGAGGAAAAGGCGGACATTAATCGAATTTCATCTGCAGTATGTTTGTATCGCATTTCCTCTGCAGTATGTTTTTCTTGTCAGAAACATTCAATTATAAATCTGACAAATCTGTCTATCCAGCAGATTATTTGTACCTGCCGAACTGTCGAAATATATTCCCATATTATTGGAGTAGATTGCACTGTTCTGACCGTGCAAATAATTTGCTGATGGACTTCGTTGACATAGTAATACAATGCATTTATGAATTTTCTGAATATTGTTTTTAATCCCATATTAATTGGAAAAATGCTTTCGATAAATGCCAGACAGCAGGTTTTAGGTTGTAATATTTTCCCTGCTTATCTGAAAAACTATGTTTAAAAAAATACAGCACAAATGGTATAAACTTTCTCAAGTTTTTCTATTTCACCTAGCAAGTTGGATTTGGTATTTTACCCAATTTTGATACTTTATCAGCTCTCCTTCCTGGGGATTCGAACCCGGGGCTCCACTTTGGAAGCCCCAATATTTTACCAGTTGAGCTCATCCCATTCGAGCCCATTGTTAGTTATTATAATATTATAGTTAGTATAGCACTTTGAGACTACTAAAAGTTCCATTCTTACTATAATTCTTGTTCTTGTTTTTATTGTTATTATTTATTGATTGCTCAATGAGGGTCAACAACGAGTTGCTTACCCTTCTAAACGAGATAAACAAGAAAGCATCATCAACAACCAACAGTGCAGTTACAGACACTCAAGTCCTTTCAAATTAACATATGGAATAACAAAAAAATCTGCTATCAATTAGGTCTAATGTATTTTCGCACCCTCTGGCAATGCTCCATGTTTGGCACAGCTGCACAAGCTTGGATGATCCCAACAAAAGTTGACATGTATGACTTTGCACCTGCTAATTTCGTTTGATTTAAAATATCAAAGTTTCTGTTATCGAGCTCATTCTCTGCATATCCAGAAATGATCATGGAGCTACTCACTGAGGCATTTTGTCAAACAATTGGTGTGCCCTTTGTAAACTGGCATATTATACATACATGTCTATCGTGGCAGTCACAACCACACCAGGCAGATCCAGTCTCTGCATATCCAGAAATGATCATGAAACCATAACTCGCTGAGGCATTTTGTCAAACAATTTGTGTTCCTTTTGTAAACTGCCACATTATACATACACGTCTATCATGGCAGTCACAACCACATCAGGCAGATTCATTTTCATTTAATTTTTAATGCCACTCTAAATTCTGTTCCATTGATTCAAGATTGGTACAAGCAGGTGGGATGCTGGCAAATTATGACAAGTCTGATTTTGCAACTGACAAATGCATTTTCCAAAAATATCCAAGTCTTTGTCTGCCACTTATGTGCAAGCCCACTTTTTGCATATTAAACAATATATTCAACAATGGTCCATGAGACCACAATTTGACGAGGCATTTCTTCACACACATTCTTCATATATGGCATTCAATGAGACCGCATTTTGTGATGGCATTTTTTCAAACGGTTCGCTGGCTTGTGTGCACTTCCACACTTTCCATTGATGCCTATCAGGGTAGTCTTGGGTTACAACAATTCAACTATTTTTCTTATTTTGGCTTATTTTTGATGGATTTCCACACTTCATTCTAGAGCTTCTATTTTGACCCAGCCAAGTGAATGCAGCTAAGGTTTCTGATTTTGGCTTACTGCATGATAGTCTGTCTAAAGAACTGTTGTAAGTTGTTACCTTTGCAATGTTTATGCAGAAAAATTGAGACATGCAACTCTCAATCCGCTAGCAATGTAACTATGCAAGAGTGGAGGGAACCATATACACAGATATTTCTTGCATAATTTTGACTTGCAAGTAGCCTTAATTTTTCAAACATGTCCACCATGCATTACTCCTGAACCAGCTCCCAATCCTCAACTGCCATATGTGTGAACATCGCTTTTGAAGACAATATCCTCCAATTGCACAATCTATGCAGACATCTTATTTAAACTATCCTCCATTGTTACAATATCGAGATGTCCACAAACATTGATTCGTTATTGACACGGATATTCCATTGTACGATGCAATCATACGGATTACTTTCCATACTTGTTGCTCCTGTGTTCTATGCTAAAACCAAACCCTAAAATGTTGTAGCTTGACGTTTCCCAGCTCTTATGTAATATCCCTTTTGGGGATAAAACTGAAAATTAAGGTAATTAGCTCAAAACCAAAGATCTCCAGATCTGATTTTAGAAACCAACCAACTGTAAGTAATCTGATTTTTGCAATATTCTAGGGCAGCGAACTGTTTGTGGAATTCAACTTCACTTTTGAGCCTTCAAAACCCTTCAATTAACCCCACTTGAATTTCTAAAATTATGTTATAACCTCAACAATCATGTAATGCAAGAAATCTGATTTTTAATGCCCTAGATATGAAGATATGAATTTCATAAAACCCTTGTCTGCAGTGTATTTTTAAAAATTCATAACTCAACATAGAAAGCACTAAAAATCATGAAACTTGAGATATTGGCCTTATAAAATATAGAGAATAAGATGATAATTCCAGATTTGCCAAAATGTCACCGCACATACCAAAACATCACTTCAATATAGGTTGCCCCTCTTGAAATTAAATATAATTTGCACCAACAATTGATAAAATGGAAGATTTCACCTTTATAAATCATATGGAGCTCAACCATGCAAAGAAATCACATAGAAACCAGCAATATCCTTGAAAACATACCTCTAAGCAAGTCGCTCAGTGCAAAAATCTGTTATAACCAGCACTAAGATCAACACAAATGAGATAATGTGGGTTTTCGTCCACACTACCCTCTCCTCAAGGGTTTTTGTCCATGGGAGGTACTCAATTCAAGGGTTTTCGTCCTTGAATGAGGTGGAGAAAGGGCTTCAACAAACAACCTTCACCAATAAGAGAGTTTCACCAAAAGCATCCTTACAAATGACTAAGCGACCTCCTTATATAGACATAAGGGGTGCCAATGCAATCCAGAAAGGCCGACCCCTTAAGGGAGGATCTTTTAAAAGTTCATTGTTTATTGGGCCTACATGCCACAAATACTTATTTTATTTTCTAATTACATAGCCATCTATTGGAGAGCTAATCGTCCAATAGGAATACATAAATATATAAATGGAATAACTATCAAAATAATGATGCAACTACGAAGCTCAGATCTTCCCTTGCTTTCTCCTTAAACCCACGGGAAGAAAATGGGTTAAGTTCTTCAATTGAAATTAGCTCGAAAAGGGGACATGACATCTTATGACTGTTAATGATACAACATAGAATTCACTATGTAAACCTTCACAAGTTTTCTACATACTGCATACATTGCATAGAATTCTTTATAATCTTACCATGTTACTACCCGATATAGGACTGCAACTATATAATCCACGTAACAGTAGTGCAACGAGAATATGATATTATTTATCTTTATGAGAGAATCAATTTAGTTTCTAATTGCTCTCATGAAGTGGCATGCTCGTGCTCAGGCATTTGATTGATTCCTATGCTTTCCTAGTGTTTGAGATGGTAGATTAATTGGATGAATTAAAATGTAAGCAACAATGAACCAAACACAACACAAAACGTAGAGCATACACAAGGAATTACCCTGCAGTAACCCAATGCGGAAAACTCCAGAAGAGTGAAGCTATGCTTCCTCATCTCCACTATCTTCTTGTAGTTTTACTGTTTTACTAGGACTCTGCCTCTTGAGGCTCACAAGGATGCTAATGGCCTGACCAATATTCTAACTATTGTAAATGTCCTCTGCAATCTACCGTGGAACCTGCTGCTCTAGCAAACAAGACTACTGCACTCAGCCATTACAACTTGAACTGTGTAGTCGCCACTATCTTCTCGTAGTGTTACAAGCACTCTGCCTCTTGAGGCTCACAAGGATGCCATAATGGCCTGAACAATAGTTTAACTTTTGCAAATGTCCTCTGCAATCTACCATGGAACCTGCTGCTCTAGGAAACGAGACTACTGCACTCAACCATTACAACTGTGTACTCTTCAAGCGCACTCAGCCATCAAAACTTTGTAGTGTTTAACTGCACTCAGCTGTACTCAAATGATTAACAATCTGATCCTCTACGCATTCTCTGCCTTCTTTGAACCTTCATGGGTTCATTTATACTACTGCAGCATTCCCCAGGTGTGTCCAAGACCCCCAAAAGTTGGAAAGATGAAGAGAAACCATTCCTCTGCCTTTTAATATTCCTGTACATTGCAATCGGGTGATGCCACCGTTTTAAACACTCTGGTGGTTTCGTAACCACCCCGACGGGAAATCGCCACTTTGTGCGTACTGGCGGTTATGAAATTGCCCCTTAAGGTTGCAAAACCACCAATTGTGGTTTCACAACTCTAAAAAGTCCTCTATGTTTTGGAAGCCATAACTTTTGTATTCAAACTCAAAACAGGGTGCCCTTTTTTTGAAAGTGTGTATTTTTTTAAGGGAAACCCAAATATGTAATAAAAACATACTTTTGATGAAGTCAATATTTTGAGAAGCCTTTGAAACAGATTCTCTGTTTTCTCGGGACTTTGGCATGTTGCAAACCTGGTTTGACAGTCAGTTATCTTATCAACTGAATTAGATGATCTTCATGGTCCAAAAATTCTGATCACATGCCCCAAATTGAAGGTTTTTGGTGTCACAAAATCTTAGAATGAAAAAATAAGGATTCACCTCCTATCTTATCATCCTCTTGGATTGCACTTTATTCCTCTCTTGAAGAGTGTCTGTCCAAACTGAAATCGGCTAACCCAGGTTTAAAAAGAGTCAACAACTCCTTTCAATTTCTTCCAATCGATCTTCTTGCCCTCTTAGTGTCTTGTTCTTCCCCGTCACTGATCCTCTTAGCCCCTTCATTGCACATGGTTGTAACTCTCCCTTTAGGAGATGTACAAATCCTCCTTCCTGTTCAACATTCTCAACAAGTGAAGAAAATTCATTTCATAATGTAAGTGGTGCTATAACAGGTCACCACTTTTACAAGTTGTCCTTATCTTGGGTCATACAATTCAATGAATGCAACATATATGGCTTGCAAATACACAATCCCACTTACAACATTGCCCTTATCTTGGGTCTTACAAAATTTGCATCAAAACAAATGCAACAAACATTGAAAGAAACATATTTCAATGAAGGAACATGGATGCCAAAACACACATCCATCACAATCAGCAGTCTTCTTGCGGAGTGCTACTCCCCATGGATGCATCTCTCACCTTGTCTCAATGAACTGATGCCATGCCACTTCTTCTCCTCCATGGAAGAAGACTTCGGATTATGCGCATGCTACAAGATGCCCAACAACATGTTTACCAACTGCTGACATATCCAAATCTGATTTGGAGAACCTCCTGCAACCTTCTTCTATGTGAATACAACATGCTACAAACTCAGCTACAGCTGTTACGGTTTGTTTTATACATACTGATACCAACATAGGCATGCTACAATAGTTTTGATTATGAATACCAACCTATACCTCCATGCTAATCACGTGGTTTACCAAATGCATGCGACAACATTGATACACAACTAGACATGCTACACATGATGTAATTTTGAATTTGCATGGGGAGGAAAACAGAACTAACACCTTTGTGATACCTTGGTCTTCAACTTGTGCTTGGAGCTCTCTCTCAACATAGAGTATCCCTTCTACTCATCTTGCATTATGCTAGAAGAACTTGGAAGGAAAACATTGCAACTTGCATTTAATATGTACACGGAATGCTGAAAATGATACAACCTCTTTGTAATGGGTTACTCAAAGATGGACTTCTCAAATTGATTAGATGGCAGCCCCATCCATAGTCACCCTTGACGAGTGAAATTCATCCATATTTCCTCATAACAATGAGGTTAACTCCCTCTTGCCTCTGTTCATAAAAGGAACACAATGTGAAACTTGGAGGTGCTTGAATATACAAGCTAGTTATATCCATGAAGCGGAAAATGAATGCTTACCATTTTCTTCTTGTAATGGTGAAAAGGAATCCTCTATGGGTTGCTCCTCTTTATGGCTTCATCCTTAGGTATTTGGGGTTCTTCATTTGATACCTCTTGACTTGTAGGTGCTTGAATAACTTCCCTCTTGCTTGTGGATGCCTCTTCCTTCTTGGAATTCCCCTTGCAATTCTTTGGGTGAAGTTGTGGATGAAGTTTCCAACATCTTGCATGCCAATGCCCACTCATGTTGCAACGAGTGGTTTAATTCTTGCCCATTTCCTTGGACAACATTATCTTCTTCTTTCCCTTCTCCACATTCTGATTTGGAGAAGGGTCTCTATAACTTGCATCCTTCTTTTTGAAGGACACAAGCTTCTTTTGGATGGACTTTTTCTTCCAACACATGGCCACACAATGGTTATTCATTCCACAAAAAGAACATGGATATGCATACCAACAATTTTGTGCTACATGGCCACTCTTCTTACATTTGAAGCAAACAATGGAAGATTTGTTCTTTCCATACCTTTTTGGGCTGCCCGTTATGCAACCATGATGAAGTGGTTATGTTCTATCTCCTTTGAGATGCGGCCCTCTTTTTGGAGAAGTTTTGCATTCTTCTTTGATGCCTTGAGAATGCAGGATGCCACCTACTTCTTCATAGTAGACATGACTATTCTTTAGAGAAATGAATTCCTCATCAAATTTGATAAACAATTGATGCCATTACCTTGCATGGGCTGTTTTTTTTGAGCTAGTGGCTTGGGTTCTTTGTCTTTGCAAGCTTGTCTTTAAGGATCTGGAATGTCCTCCTATGGGTGAATCATGCATTTGAGACAAGATACTAGCTTTCAACTCTGAATTTTGGCACAAAAGAGCCTGTCTTTGTACCATAAAGAATGTCCTTTTCAAACATACTTATCTAAAGGAGATGTATAATGTTGAGGTTGTATGAGTTTCTTTGTTGGAGTGTCTTGTTGCCACTCTACCGACGTTACTTCTACCTATTTGGGCTGTCATAAAGAAATAACACAAATTGTTGCTTCCTCTGCTTCTTGTTGAGAAAGGGCATCAGCTGCAGTTTTCTCCTTTCCTTTTTGTAAATAATTTCAAAGTCATACCCTAGCATCTTTGTGACCCATTTCTGTTGTTCCTCTGAAGACAATGTTTGCTCCAAAAAATACTTTAGACTCTTATGATGTAATGACCCTTTCAAGGGTTTAGACCAAAAGCAAAGGAATTTAACCAAACACCAAAATTATTCAGATCTGATTTTTATTGCAGCAGACTGAAAATAAGAAATCAGCGAACTGTACCCTTCACAAATATATGCCAAACACCATCAAATACTTCAAATAAACTTGTCAAAATTTAGATATATCTTTTATGCATCCAAAAGAGCCAAAAACAATGAAAAATCTGAAGAAACACACTGCTGGAAATTAATTAATGTCCAGCCAATAGCAGCCACAAGAAAATTATAGATTATGGGTCTAGAAACCCCCAAAAATCATGAAACTTTAGATTCCGGCCTTAGAAATTATGATAAATCAGATTATCAACTGAAAATGCAAATGTAAGTTCACCAAACCCTCAAAACCTGATGCACCATCTTAGCTCAACCACCCTTATCCATACAAACCCATGTTTTAAGAATTCTATAACAATGCATTATGAATAGTATACCCATAATCCTTTTATGTTTAATTCTTGATTTTTGATCTGATCATGAAATGTTGGGCATTGAGAAGCTACAGTCCTCCTTTAGAATCCTTGATCAATTGGTTAGATCATAGAGCAATTTGCATAAAGGTCACATACCTGATGTACACTAATCCTTAGGAGTTACCAATCCCATTAACTTTGTACTCTACTGATATACCTCATCATGCAACCTAAGTCCAGATTTCTTCTTTTGATGTTTCTATACATATACAAAGACTTGGTCTTTTCTTTCTTCTACATGCATTCAATGACATTGAGCTGCTTGAGACCTTAACTTGTTTCCTTGGGAAGTATAACATGCTAATCAATTAAGGTATATGGAGGGCTTTCATACCTGTTACACCATGTATTTTCTATAACCATGCTCTTTCATCAAATCCTTGACACCATTCAATGCAAGATCTTTTTTTTTCTTTTGATACTTTGTCTCAGGATCCCTTGTAGCCCTGTCTAGAGGGGTTTTTGGTGTCTAATATTTTTTTAGCGAGGGTGATACAATATAAGGGTGTACATTTCCAAACATCCATTATTGAGATTAAGAAGCTCACAAAATATTAAGGCTCCGTCCTTCACCAATTCTGCCCAGCTCACAATGTTCTTCCTCCATTTGGCAACACACAGTCCAGACACAAAATCATTAATAACTCAAAAAGTATTCATTTTAAAGACAAACCGTTAAACACCCCCTCCTACAATACCTCACGACCTTGTTGTCCAAATTTCAGATAAATTGGATTCGTTTTGCAGAAGTTATGCCCTCTGATACGGCCCAGTATACACCAAAACGCAGTCTACACGAATCTGCAGAATTGTTTCATGAATATCTCGAGCCACACTTATTGGATTAAGCTGAAATTTTGTGAGCTTGGGCATTTAGATGAGATAAATATTCCCTGAAAATTTCAGATCGATTGGATGGATAAATCTCTCAAAATGTGATGCCCTAGTTCGAGCCCGTGAGTACATGAAGGCTTATTAAAAACCATGAATTACACTTTCCAGAGCCACAATAAATTTAAATGGCTTTAGAATTCCGGCCTCCTTCTTCCCATTATAATAATCTGAATCTTTGAGATTTTATCATAGGTATTAGGGAGGATTTATGGCTTGTTATCTCCCCAATGCCCTCATACACAGTCAAGTACAAACATGCAAAACACAAAAACATATCTTCAAGCATAATTTCACTATAAACCATCAATGTACATGCAATTAAAGATCTCTGGTTCATGGATCAAGCTTAATAACATTGTAAGCTATCAAAACACATGAAATAAAATAAGATTCAGCTCAATCAAAGCTCAAGGAACTTAAGACAATCTTTATTCTTTATATAAACTAGTCTTACAACATTTTCTCATGCATTCCTTGATTCTTGACTCCAAAAATCCACTGCTCCATGCAAGTTCCTCTCTTCATTGTCTCTCCCCTTATGAATTTGACCTCTTCTCTCTTTATTCTCTTTATTGACATTGAATTTGTTATCTCTTGTTTCCTATTTTTATCCAACTTTCCTTATTTTAGTGATATCCCTACACACATGCTTAAGAATAGGAACAAATTTCCCATCTTTGACCTTATGACAACTACACCAACTAATTAAGGAAGATTTTATTCCTCTTCCTACGTAGATATAACAACTAACAACTCACCTCTCACTTTTCACTTTCTTACATCATGGTAACAAAAACCATTTACAACACAAATATTCAAATTTTGACTAAACTTAACAAGTAGTATGATTTTGCAAACAAAGAGAAGAAGGTTGTTTCCCATTTGTTTCCGTCCAACAAGCCTTATGAAGATGCTCTCTGCATCATACTTCCCCACTAGAAAGAATTTGAACTCCAGTTCAAATGAGGTATCTTCTAGTCTTCACTGTACACCTGGATCCCAAGTCTTTGTTTCCAATGCGAGTGTTTGAGTCTCCTTGTTGTTTTTGTCCTTCATTTGCTTGCTTCTCTCTCTCTCTTCTTGTATATGCTCTTCCTCAACTTCTTCTCATTTGCAAAACTCCATGCTTCTTCTTTATCATCTAGTATGTCTTCAAAATCTTCTTGTTCTTCTTGCATTATGAGCTTTCTCATTGAATCATACATTTGATTCATCCCAATGTCTTCCAAACCTGTATTCACAACATCAAAAGCAACATTAGAAGTAAAATTTTGAGGCCATGAAGCCTCTTGAATGCCTTCGAGTGCTCTTCTTCTTCATTTGTTTTTGTTTTTTCATTGACCATGTTCGAATTGGCCTTTTTCATTTTGTTCTCCTCTTGTCTTGCCTCTTCCTCATGCTGATAACTGAAAATCTCAGTCTGATCTGAACTTAAAAACAGCCCCTTAGAAGGATTCAACAATTCTTCTATCATCCTCAACTCTTCATTCAAGACTCCATCATCTATCTCATCATTGATTTCATCAAATTTGGGTGCTAGACCATTGTTTTCATCCTCCATACCCTGTTTCTCATCAGCATACTCTTCCATTGCCTCTTGTTTTAAGAAGCTTTCATCAGTTTCATTCAACCTATTTTCACTCTGCATCATTCTTTGATCATGACTATGATCTTCATTAGCCATTCTAGAGGTTCCACCCTGCTGCATATTAGTCTTCATAGACAAATCATTCCACATTTCATCATTCAAGCTGATTTGAGAAGATAAATCAGAAGTATTTCCATAATCATCATCATTCAAATCATCAAAAACAACCTCTTTACCTTTCATCTCTCTGGTATACCTCTTATGTTCTTTTTCTTCATGGAATGTCTCTTCCTTGTTCATCATTTCAGCCTCATGCTCTTGCTTGCATGAACTTGCTTCAAGCTTTCTCCACAAGCTTCTAGGTACAAACACCATCTTCTCACCATCATTTGCATCTGCATTTTCTTGGGATATTTCATCACCATTTCTCATGTTCTTACGCATCCAAACTTGTGCCTTTGTCTCGAACAAGCAGCCACTAGCTTACAATGCTCAAGTACGATAAAATGCCCCAAAGTCTCCATGTCAAATGATGCCTTCACTCTCCTTTTATATTCCTCCATTGGCGCCAAAGCATAAAAAAGTAAGGCTGACCCCTTAGAGACGTTCTTTTCCTTCATTAGCTTCCATTAATTGATTACAACCCAATTAACTTGATATAAGAAAGAAAACACTAAAAGAAAATATTAAAAATTAGTTAAAAACATATCGAACGGAAGCTCAATGTTCTCCTCCTTCTTCTTCACTTCATTGCCATGGAGAAGGAATAACAAGAAGTCCAAATAGTGGTTCTCAAGTGGGAAAAGGGGACATTACACATGAGCTCTATAAACTTTGGAATACCTTCCCATTAGATATTAACATCACTGTTTGACTGCATGACTGATTGCTAACATGTTTTTCTCATATGTGGGCCTTACCAAGTTCTTTCCTTTGAGTTGTTGACTCTCCAATGCTAAGGGATGCCCTTTCTTTCATTAGTACAACCCTAAAGGCAAGTTTGAAAGCATCACATTCTACCACAAATATCGTAGAGAAGTTTGGGGTAGCTAGCATAAGGGTGGAAGTAAGAGCTTCTTTTAGTTGTTGGAATGTTTGGGTGGCTAAATCTACCTGTGAAAACAATCCTTCATAGTGTTGTGAAGGGCACCACATGTGAGCATAGTTCCGAACAAATCTTCTATAGTAGCTTATTAGACCCAAGAATCCTCATAAACCTAGTAGCTTATTTTGAGATGTTGGACACTCTTTGACAACTACAATCTTCTTAGTGTCCACTTTAATGCCTTCGTATAAAATTGATTATCTTCTAATACACTGTAATATCTTCTTTACATGTGGCAAATGTTCTTCCCATGTTTTGTTATAGATTAAGATGTCATCAAAGAACATTAATACAAATTTCAAAGACATGGGCAAAAATTGAATTCACGAGGCTTTGAGAAGTAGACGAGCATTAGTAAAACCAAATAGCATAACTAAGAATTCATAGTGACCCTCATGTGTCATAAATGTAGTCTTATGTACATCCTCATTTTCTTGAATTTGATGTTACCTTGAATGCAAATTTAATTCATCAACGATAGGAATATGAAACTTATATTTGAGAGAGATCTTATTAATTTGCTTATATTTTGGGCACATTTTTCATGGCTCATCCTTCTTTTTAACCATAACCGTTGGAGATGAATCAATATATACGAGTGTTATTTCGCGAAATCACTCGAATTTTGAATCATTAGTGTCCCGATTTTCACCACCAAATGGGACTACCCTATGTAAAAAAATTTCGTACTTTTAAAATAATGGGTCGTTTTGTGTGTTAAATGCCAGAAAGTGTCTGTATTGTGTCAAGATATTCCCAGAGAGTCATATTAGCCAATTTCACTAAATACCCGGATGCCCAAACTCATTATATTTTGTCGCTTTGGGTTTTGCTTGCAGAAATTTTTATTTAATTATTCTCGAGTCCTGTTTGAGGCAAATTGTGCTCCGGTTTAACCTCGTTGTGGTCTTATATGTCAATATTCCCGTATTCCAGAGGGTTTTAACCAGGAATGAATGCTTGGGCTTTATCTGTGACTTCTCGCAACGCTTTTGTTTTTGGTGTTTTCCGTTTTGTTTTCTGTGAAATTTCTTTGGGTTAATTCCTTTTCCGGTTTAATCTGATTTTTTGCCTGGAGTATCTGGAGATCACCTATGGACGTTATGCGGAAGAAATTTGTAATAGGAGGTTTGGTTCTCTCTGAAAAGACGAAGTCGTGCACAAAAAGCTTCTTAAGGGCAGGTCGCATTGTTTGAAAAATAAGGTTTTAAGCTACAATGAGATTTTTGGTAGCAGTAGGTAGGTGGGAATTTTGTATCCGCTTGCAGGTACTTTTTGCCATGGAAGCAACGCCACTTAAGTCACAATGGAAAAATTAGAGGCAGCAGACAGGCGAGAATTTCTTACTTGTTTTGCAGGGTGAAAATTCCTATTATGAAATTAAAGAAAATCACTTAAGGCATTTATGGGATTTTCTTACATGCCTGCAGGTAAAAATCCCATTATGAAAGTCAAACAACTTAAGTGGATCATGAGATTTTGGAGCTGCGGTGCGGGTGAATAATCCCTTTGAAAATTAGCTCTTAAAAATAGAAATGCCTTCATGTCAAAAAGTGCAACCCCTTTTGGGAAAGAAGGGCAGCTTTAAATGCATTAATTAATTAATTATTTCTCCAAATTTGGCGCCCAAGCATGAGGAAAAGTCAACAAGGGTGAAAAGATAAAGGGAAATTAGAATTAGAATTCTAAAATTAAATAAATATTATTTATTTAATGCAGCCCCTTCATGTCAAAAAGTGCGCCCCATTTGGAAGAAGAATAATACTTTTTAAAGTATTAATTGATGTAATTAATTCCTATTTTTAGTGGATGAGGTCAAAGCACACTGTGAAACTTAAGTGAACTGGAAGTAGAGAGCTAAAATTAAATAAATTTAATTTATTTAATGGCAGCCATGAGCATGCACAAAATAAGCGCCCCATTTGAAGAGAAAAGCTTGTTAATTAATTAATTAATTAATTACTAAGAATAGGAGGGGCAATAATTAATTATAGAAAGATGTGGGTTATATAAGCTTGGGTTGCCATAATGATGAATTAATTAATTCTTCAACAAGGAAGTGCAGCCTAGGCAATTTTGGCGCCCAATTAAGGAGGAATTTTGCACAGAAGAAGGTGTTTTTACTGCTGGAAGGCTTCAAAGTTTGGCACCTAGGTTTGAAGAAGCTTGAATTAAGTCTGATTAATTGTCTGCATAGTGGTACAACTGCTTAGGTGAAGTTGACAAAATCCATGCTTGCTTTGCATGTAAACAAAACATCAATTTTTGGGGCAGCAGACTTGATATATGTAGATTTTTATAATTAAAATCAAGTGTTCATGTTTTGGTTGCCATCTGTGTCTGAATTAATTGCAGGAATTCATTATAGGTGCTTTTATAAGAGAAAGGGAGCTTAAATCAATGTTCAATACATTGAACATATCCTCTGAATCAAAGAAATCTCCAGATCTGCACCGGTTGTAAAGAATTCCGGTTGAATAAAAAGAAAAAGAATTGCTCAGACAAAGATCGCTCCAGCCATGACAAAGCGGGATGAACGAGAAAGATCAACAGAATCATGCATAGATCCAGATCCATAATTGCAAAGGCTTCATCCTCTTGTTTCGAATGCAGCCCGTGAAGAAGTCAGTGTATGGAGAATTCCTTCTAGGACCTTGTGCATGTTCTCCCAATCTTCTAGTTGAAGCGTTCATTGAATTTGTATTCACACGGAGTGCTTTCCAGAATTTTTAATTGCTCATGTAATTAAAAATAAAAATGATGAGTTATTTACGACAAACATTGCACTGATGCATGTACTGGAGAAGAACAACAAAAGTTTCAAGGATAAAAAGGAAGACAACTCAAAGGCAAAGGCAACACCCGTAAGCAAAATTCCGGATCCAGCCGCTTCCAGATCCAATATGGTGAGAATTAAGGGCAAAAGAATCAATTGCATATGCGAATGTGAAAAAGAACAAGACTGCAGCTTTCTTCTTCCTTCTTTTTTCTCCGACAAAGTAATTGAGCGATCAATTAAATTATAAAACTTAAGTGATTGGTTTAAAAGCCGAGTATTGTAGAAGTCAACTACTTGGAAATAGGTGGCGAGACATGCAAAATAGAAGGTTCTATCTTCGATTTGCAAATCTTGCATGTCATGCAAAGAGGAATTCCAGGAGATAGATTGCTAGTTGTTTCCTTTCCAACTTCCACATGTGCCAGTTCGACTAAAAGCTTCCTATTTGAAATTTCCCTCTACATGCTATAAGTAGAGGAAGAACCTACGGGTTAAGAAAAATTAGAATTAAAGCAACATTCTTGTGTTCCAGACTTTGTGCTGAAACCCTTGATAGCTGTTTGAAGCAAAGGAATACAAAGGAGCAGATTTCCGGAGAACTTTGTGTCACGGTGCATTTTGTTTCTAGCTTTTTATCTCAGATCTACTTATAAACTGTGTTATTTTAGATCCAGATCTGCAAGCTGCCTTTGCTTATAATTTTGTGTGTTAATATCTATTGGTTCCGTCTATGTGCATGCAATCAACTCTGCTATCTATTGATTGCGTTGCACATCTTCCTATTTCTTCCTGTGTTTTATTATTTCTTTCTTCTTTAAATATTTCCTTACTTTAATAGCCGCTTACTTGCTTGCCGCAAAACTCTCTGAACTATGGTTCATGAGCTGCATGGTTAAAGTAAAACTCTCCCAAGGCATAGATAAGTTCCTCTTCAAGATTCACTTAACCTTTTTCTTCCATGTCTTCATCTCTTTCTAAGTCATCTTTTATAGCCATGAATAATCTCTTCATTATCGCTATCCGAGTCACTTATCCCACTTTCTTCGATGATCTACTACTTCCTTTTGAATATAAGCTTTTCTTTTGCTTTCCAAATTTTTTCTTGCCTTTGTTTTGCTTGAATTCCCTTTTGAATTTAGGTTTGCTTTCCTCATCATCACTATCTTCTTTCTCTGGACACTTAGCCGCAAAATGACCAATTTTACCACAATTAAAACATTTAAATGTTAACTTACCTTTGTACTTTGCAGATCCTTTCTTTAACTTTCGAATGAACAAGGCTTCTTTATCATCTTCTTCGTTGCTTGGGTTCTCATTCGACTCAGGTTCTTTGATTTTCTCTTTCTTTTAGACTTTGAATGCAGCTTCCTTCATTGATGGTCTATCTGGCTTAGTCCTCATTTCATATGCGGTCAGTATTCCAATTAGTTTGTCCATGCTCGACTTATCAAGATCCTTCATTTCTTCAATCGCAGACACCTTAGCATCAAATCTTAATGGTAGAGATCTTAGAATCTTTTGAACAATTATGGATTCTTCAATATTTTCGCCTAACCCTCTTATGGCGTTGACAACCTCATCCACGCGAAGAAGATAGGCTTCAACATTTTCCTCATCCTTCATTTTTAGGCTCTCAAATTGTCTCCTATGTGTTTGAAGCTTAGCCCTTTTAACCTTGTCATCACCTTCGTAGATAGTTCGAAGTTTGTCCCATATCTCCTTCGTTGTGTCACATTGCATTACTTTAACAAACTCAGATTCTGACAGGCCACATAGGATAGCATTCATTGCCTTGGCATTGTTTTCAAAAGCCTTCTTTCCGGCTTGATCTGTCGGTGGAATTGATGGGATTGTATATCCAACTGTTACTGATTGCCAAATATCAAACCCTAGTGCCATTAGATATGTTTTCATTCTTATGCTCCAAAATGCATAGTTTGTTCCATCAAACAATGGAGCCTTGTTTGAAGAAAAACCTTCTTGTACTTGATGAGTAGCCATATGTGCTTCTGAGATCTACCTTCCAATTGTTAGATTGTTCCTGAAGGCACCCGCTCTGATACCAATTGTTAAGCACAAGATAATACTGAGAGGGGGTGAATCAGTATTATGATATTCTTTTAAATTTAACACTTAATCTTAGATCCGTAATCACAATTAATCAGTTTCACAGAGAATATATCAAAGCAATCAATGAATGCAAAGCAAACCAACACACAGTAAATAGACACAGATTTACGTGGAAACCCTTTCGGGAGAAAACCACGGAGAAAATCTTCTTTATTATATTTCTCAAATGTTTGTAGGCACCAACCTACGGGAGACACCAATCCCCAAATTACAATTTTTGTAGGCACCAACCTACGGGAGCACCCAACCCCTTTTGCTAAGCACCAACTCAAAGAAGAGACACCTATCTCTTCAAATATGAAGGCACCAACCTTCCTCACAAAAAAACACTCTTTTCTATCTTTTATGTTGTTGTTGCTTCAACAAGTGATAAAACAAAATTGCTGCTCGAATATCCTTTTTATTTATTTCAGTCCCTTCACATAAATAAATCGCCTCCTTTTATTTCATATTCTGCTCTTCCTTTTCTCTCTTCACACAAAATATTCAATATGTGTGCTTTTTTTAAATCAAATGATTCTATCTCCTTATATATCCTTCTCACAACCTTTCCATTATTTAATTAACACAACTTAATTAAGTGCATTAGTCGGCTTAAAACCAAAAGAACTTAATGCAGCCCATAAAAATTATTAAATGCACATTAAACAATGCAATATACTCCATTAAATGCGCTGGCCCTTTCTTTAATAAAATTGCTGTCATCATTAAATCGCTGCTAGCCATCATTAAATCTTTTTTTTCACCATGAAACATGGCATATGAACGCCTTAAAATGCTGATATCTTTCTCATATGTACAGCTGTGTATATCTCGCTTATACCATGTAACAATACTTCTTTTCATGTAGTTAAACTTTCGTTTTCAGCCTTTCTATACTGCTGGTTATTTCTGTTACTTTCTACCATTTCCGTCAACATCTGTCAATAGTTCCGTCAACTTCATTGTCAACATCCGTCAATATTTCCGTCAACATCCATCAATAGTTCCGTCAACTTCCGTTGTCAACATCCGTCACAACTTCCGTTACACATTTCCATTAACCAAATACATCAATGATTAAGCCTTTGACATCAATGACAATATTTCCAACAAAATAGGCCTTATAAATCAAATTGCGGAAAAATTGGCTCTTGATAATGGTTGGGATGATCTCAACAGGTGATTTCGAGTCAAAATCATAGAAGGTTTGACCCCAAAGCACTCTCCCATGCTCCCGAGGTGGAAAAATCATTCCCGGTGTCCTTATTTGAACATCAACTTCCTAAAATGGCAAGTGTAAGGTTTTGAGCATGCTTTGTCCCCTTGGTTTATCCCTAAGGTGTAAAGGGGACACAAAGTGCCCTCCCCTTACTTATCCAACTCGAAGGCACATGAGGAACCTAATTTCAGCTCCCGAGTGTTAAGTTTTAGCCCCTGCATCTCACCCGCATGGAACTATAGGCTGCCACCTGTCCTGATCTGGTGCAAAGCGGCCTTGGATGTCACTTGTGTCACCTTTATCCCCCTTGTACCGGTGCAACCCAAGCTCTAACCTCAACCTGACTCGGGTTAAGGCAGTTGAGTTAAATGTGAGTTCAAAAGCAAAAGGGTGACTGAGAAGCTTGAATTTCATACTTAGTCATTTTTTTAGCTTGCCACATGTCAACACCAGTGCAAAGCGCACTTGTGTAACCCCTTTGTCCCCTTTGTCCCCTTTGCACAAGTGCAACTCAAGCACTAACCTCTACCCGACTCTGGTTAAGCCTCATGGTCGATGGTGAGTTAAAAACTTACAAGAAAATTTGGCTACTCCTTGTCTCACAACACTTAACGATTTTGATAATTCAAATTGTTGTTGTTTTCCCTTCAAAACCTCCATTGATGTATAGGTATGCTGTTGGTTTGTTCAAGACATCAAGCTCCCAAAACTAAGAATTGCTCATAACTTATAAACCATACACTTGATCTCCATCAAACTCTACCAGTGCACTCCTCCCAAAAATGCCTTCAAGATGGTTATAAGAGCACTACAATGGATGCTCTATATAATCTGCAATAGCAACTTGAAATTTTCATACTCCGAAGTTGCTTTTTCAGATCTACTGAGCTTTGGCGGACAAAAACCTTGAAAATCGAAGCAGCAGGTCCTGAAGCAAAACTTGAACTTTTGAGACCATTTTTGTTGCAAATCTACATCCGTAAGGCACATTTCTAAAAATAGCAATTATGCAAGGCTTCACATGTCCAAATTTAATAAGTTTCCGAAAATGGTGAATTCTCAACACCTGTTCATTCCAAACAAGCAAAAACCATCAAAAGGTGAAAATTGGGAAAACTTACTAAAAATAGCCATCCTAGTCAGGACTTGACAAAAATAGTAAGTCTTGAAATCGGGCTTGATCACTTGTATCAACTCATATTCCACCTATCTCATTGCTTTTTTCCACAATTGCAAGGTTGGGAAGTTGTCTCATGGTTCAAACAAGAGAAAGCCCTCACATGCTCCTAAAACATCAGTCTAGAGGTGAATTTTGCATGGCACACTTTGATGCAAGAAATTGGATGATTCAACTCATCCTAATTTTCACATAATGGATTCATCATGGTTGAATCCATTCAAGAAGGAGATGTCTTCATCACTAAGGCGAATTAGGATGCTCCAGACCATATAGAAGCTTCGATCAAAATCTTGATGGAGTCTTTCAACCTTTGCAAACATGAATTGTGCCTTCCAAGATGAATAACAATGATGCTCCTATATCATATCCACTACTCCCAATATGCCTTAACCCAAGACCATCATGTTTGCAGGATCAAGAAGTCATCATAGGTCCACACATTGCAATGTCTTGCAGAGTGTTTCTAAACACTCATTCAATACTTTGGAGGGTGCTTGCATCTCACAGAAGAAAGAGATTGTACCACAATGTTTCAGTCCAACAAGAAGTCTGAGGTAAAGAGTTTCATTCAAGAAGCAATTCTTGTATCTTGAGAAGACCTATTTCAATGAGCAAATGAGCAAAAGGGTGTCCAGTATCCTAAATATGTTTCCATTCAAAAGAAGACATCTTTGTCCCGTAGGTGGATTTTGGAGCCAGGAAGGACAAGGGGATGATCTCTATGTCCTAACTCCTACCTTTGTTCAAAATGGATCATCATGTTCCCATCTTAGTGCAATTTGCATAACAATGTTTTAAAACACTTATTCAATACCTTGGAGTATGTCTGCATCTCATAGGAGGAGAAATTTGAAATCACTGTGTTCCAATTCAACAAGTTAAATCAAGAACATCATGAAGCTTATGAGGGTGATGAAACATCAAAATTCAAGTCATTAAGGCAATGGCCATGAGAAGCATGACAAGAGAGGATCATCATGGGTGATGTTGGCAGTCATCTCAAGTTCACAAATAATACATATTTCATGGTAGTGTTTTTGAACATTTGATCAATATTTTGGAGTCGCTTGCATCTCATTATGCAGTAAGGAGGTCAAGGCAGGAATTCATTCATGGAGCATTCAATCAAGATTCATCCAAAGTAGGTTCTTCATCAATGAAGCTTCCCGTCTTTGTATTTTCACCTCTTTCTTCTTTTTCTCCGCCTCCCTCTCTCTCTAGCATTCTATTTCTTCATTAGGAATGTACTTTTTCCACTCTTTCGTCTTATTCACTTAAGTGACTTAGTGTTGCATTGTAAAAGTCCCTTTTCAAAAATAAGAAAAGGACTTAATTTCATTCCTAAGAGAATGTGAAAAGTCACAAATGGTGGTGAGATGAAAAGTCATATGGGAAGAGGAAGAGGAAGAGTCATTTGTAATGCTATAAATTGGAATGGCTTCTCCATTCCAAAGGGTTGGCAATTGTTGATTGTTGTATGTTGTTGAGCTTTGTATCACTACTACATCAAGAAATAAAAGCTACATTTCCTCTATTTCTTTGTCTATGTTCCTCTACTCTCTCTACTCTCCAACTTTGCAAGCATGGTGATCTTGTATAACCAAAAAGGAACTTTGTGTCCTTGATTAATGGATCTATAGAACTTTGTGTTTCGGTTTATTAGTCTTGCTGATTGCTTACATTGTTGTGTTCTTCTAATTGAATGTGGACCTACTCTGGTTATTGTTGGTGAGAATTTGATATTTCTTACTCACAACATTAACCCTCTCTCCCTATTTCTCCTACTCTTTACCTCCCTTCACAACAAATTCCTCCCTTGTACATTGTATAAGCACTTTGCCACAGTTTAGTGGATTATTCTGTGTGATCCCGACCTAACGGCCACCCCACGGTTTTAGGTAGTTTACATTCAATAATGGGAGCCCCGTGACCGTTGGTGAAAACCAATAATCTGCATTGCAACAAATTATTTCACCAACTAATTTCCTTGACCAATTTTTCAATGTGTGACTTTTGTTCATAGGTTGTAATGTCCCTTTTTCCCACTTAAGAGCTGATATTTGGTCTTCTTGCCATTCCTTCTCCGTGGCAAAGAAGCAAAGATGAAGGAGGAGAACCTTGAGCACCTTTATGATATGTTTTTTCTAATATTTTATATTTTTTTTTAGTGTTTTCCTTTCTTATATAGGTCGGCCTTTCTTTTTGTACTTTGGCGCCAATTGAAGGATATAAAAGGAGATCTAATGCACCATTTGCTATCTAGACTTTGGCGCATTTCTTCTTATTGGAGCATAGCTAGCTTAGAGTTGCTTGTTCTTGCATTTGGGGACGAAAACCTCCTTATGCGACTTGCCTAGAAGGACGAAAACCCTTCTAGAGGTTGAGGGAAGGACGAAAACCCTTCTCCTTGGCTTGGGATTGTTATTTGAAGCTGATTTGGAGAGAGACTTGACTTTTCCAGCTTGTTATTGATTTATTATGAGTGGAGCGACCTACCTTGGGTAGGGTTTGGAACATTTGGTGAACTATTTGAGTAATTTGGATTGATAATCTGATTTATAATATTTTCTAAGGCCGGAATTTGAAGTTTGGTGATTTTTGGGGGTTTCTATGCCCTAGATCTATAATTTTCTTGTGGCTGCAATAATCTGATTATAATTAATTTCCAGCAAAGAGTTCTTCAGTATTTCTTTGTGATTTTGGCTCTTGTTATTGCATAAAATACATATAAAATTGTGGCAAGTGGATTTAAGGTGTTTCATGGTGTTTTTGGCATATTTCGTGGTAGATATAGTCGCTGATTTTGTATTTACAGTCTGCTGCAATTTAAAAATCAGATCTGCATTTTGCGTGTGGTTAAAACCCTTGAAAGGGTCATTACATAGGTATATATGTAACGTCTAATGTTAGGAGGAATACTTTGTGTAATTAGTTCAATTGCATGATCATTATCTCTTACTCGAGGTAAACCCTTTGGCTCTTGAGAAATCTGATTATGGTGTCGAATAATTTCTTGAATATTTGGTGGATCCTAATTTTCTACATCACGTGCTTCTAAGAAATGTAGTTGAACCATTATGCTGTAATAACCTTAGCAATTTCTCTATTCTATGAGAGCTAATAATTTGGCTTGGTGGTGATTGCATCTCGCTAAGCTTGGAGTTTTTTCATTTTTTATTGAAAACCATGAATAAGTTTTGAAAATTGAAAGACACTATTCCCAATCAAGTTAAGCCATTGCACTCTAAAAACTACATCTTCTTCCCCAATCGGGATGGCAAACATTTTGAATCTAATTGTGAGTCTCCCATTGAGAGTTTGATGTGATGACATTTACTACAAGAGACTTTCTTCCCATCAATATTCATGACTTGAAAATTGGAGACTAGATACACAAAGCAATTGAGGGTACTCTCTTGTGTATCGACCAAAAATGTCACCTTATTAATATAACCAACCACTTTGAGTGTTTGTGGTGTGCTTATCCCATTTAATGCATGTAGCGAGATAGTAGGGCTTTCAAGAATTTGCATGATTGTGTTCTACAGATTGGTTCCTTAGTAGTTAATTCTTCCTCATCCAAAACCTCATTCTCAATAACCATTAGTCTTTTCTTGCCACTAGCACACTTATGACCTCTAGACCATTTATTGTCACAATGCCAACATAGGCCTTTTTCTCTTTTCTTTGCCTCTCGTCAAGGAGAGAGCTTGGTAATTCGTATTCCGTCAAAATAGTCGATCACATTTCTATCAACAAAATTAGTTGTATTTCTATCTCGCCATCCCGTAGTTTGGCCTTGTGTGAATCTCTTGGCAACGAGTTCCATTGGTCAATGTGTGGTGCTTAATGCATAGCTTTCCTACTGTACATGGTTCCAACAAACAAACATCGTGCTTGATTCGGTCATTTGTCTATTGATGTAAAATTGCACTCTATGATAAGGTGTTTCTTACGAGTCTGTGCCAATCTCACATGCTCAACATTATATTCTACTACTGATTTAGTTTGTTTAGAATTTGTTAATTGGGTGAAATAACTTCCTTTCCATGGCTCCTCATAATGGGCTGTTACGTCATTAGCAAATTCATTCTAACTAAGCACCTTCCCTTTCTTGTCATTCATCATCTATTGATACCATTGGTAAGGTTCAGATTCTAGATGTAGTTAGGCTCTGTCAACCATCACTTTCTTGGGTATATTGTGAAGCTTAAAATATTGTTCTCGAGTCTTATCCATACCATCAAACTTGTGGATGTCTAGCTTTGGTAGGTTCAATTTTGGCCGTTGGGATGGCTACCCTATGTTTGGTTTGTTGTGCCCTCTAGGGTAGTTCTGCTGTGTATGAGTGCTTGCATGAGGCTAATTAATTTGGGACTTCAGTTCGGACAGGAGATCCCGTTTAAATCTGTCTAAAACCTCATTCAAGGATATTGCAAATGTGGCTAACAAATTATCACGGATAAAAATGACCACCATTTCATATCCTGGAGGAATGTTACCCTTGATTTTAGGTGGTGGACAATAAAGGGAGTCATTGGGATCAATGGTTGAGGAAAAGGCATTTGGTCCAAAAGACATGGCTGCTGATTTGGTTGTGTTTCTAGCTCTAGATTTGTGCTCAGTTTGGGGAGGAAAGTATCCTAAGCGAGTGGTCACCATAAAAATTTAAAACATGTACCATACCTGAATCAGGTGCTCCACCTTTGACCAATTTTGTCTGGATGATTTCAGCCTTAAAATCAAAATCACAAAGAACAGGCCCGAGCTAATTTTATGCGAGGTTTCCAAAATGTAAATAAATCAGAAAAATTCCAAAAGTGCGCCTTGTATAGTGAATTTGTGAGAAACACCAAATTTGCAATAATTGGGCAAAACAGATCATAGAAAGCTGAAATTTGGAGTGAAGCTTCCTTGTTAGAGCTCCCAACTTTTCTGAAAAAAATTCTTCAAAATTCGCAGCAGTTGTGAAACATGGTGGAAAAAAATTCTTTGACAAAATTGATGCTACCAAATTCACAGCAGTTTGTGAGAGATGACGAATTTTAATTTTTTTGCCAAAATTGATGCTCCGATACCACATGATATTTTTTAATGATAATGGAAGAAACACTCAAATATACTCCACTTTGAGTGGGCAGCCATCAAACTTCAGAATAAATAGGGAAATGTATTTAATAATATGGCTTGTGATAATTTGGGAGAGCATTGCTCATCCATATTTATACACATAACTAGGAAGGGTCACACCTTTTTATCTTGATCAGGCCAGCCTAACTAATATTAAGAACTAAGGTTATGCACTCCATTCCATAACCTTAGGACTCATAAGAAATTTGGTGTTAGGGACATAATAGTTTGCAATTTTTGTTGCAACTCCATAATGATGCCCATGTGGAAATCTCCATTGCTCATCAATCTCACTTGCAACTCTTAATTCTCATCTTCCAAGTGTTGCAACATCTTTCTTACTTTTGCGTTTTCCATTTGGATTTCCTGGTTTATATCTTCAAGCTCTTCGAGTCTTTCTCTCTTGAAAGCTTTGCCCATGTTTGAATTAACGCAACCAAAAATCCTGCACTTCCTTGTTACTGAACAAATATGCTAGAAAATAACACAAATCTGCATATCTTTTAGTAAACCCTGTCAAGGTATAAGGAAAACCTGCTTGGATACCATCTGATCCATAATCGACATGGATATGCCATTGCACAATTCAATAACACGGATTACTTTCGATGCTTGTTGTTCCCAAGTTCTATGTGAAAAAACCACCTCTACTATGTTGTAGCATGATATTTCCCAGCTCTTATGACTGTTAACTACATCATACAATTCAATTTGCAAACCTTCACATGTTTCCTACATGTTACATATGTTGCATACAAATCGTCATACTCTAATCATGCTACTACCCAACATAGGACTCTAATCCACATAATAGTAGTGCAACAAAATAATGATATTTTTAATATTTATGATAGATCCAATTCAGTTCCTACTTTCCATCATGAAGTGGCATGCTTGTGCTCAAGCATTCAATTGATTCCTATGCTTTCCGGTGTTTGAGATAGTAGATTAGTTGCATGAATTAATGAGTAAGCAACAATGAATCAAACACAACACAAAAGGAAAGCATACACAAGGAAGTATCCTTGAGAAAACCAATGTGGGAAAACTCTAGAAGATAAGATATATTAATGTCCAACGAATGACCACAAAAAGTAGGTCAATGGGACTGCAGTCCAAACAATATACAAAGTGCGAAAGGGAAAACTCAAAAAGAGTTCTCAAAAACAGATTAAAGGAAAAGAACCGAAACAAACAAGAACCCCAAAGCCAAAGCGCCACAAAGTGGGGCAATGAAACAAACAGGGAGAAAGAAGGAAGAAGCAAAGAAGAGAATGAAGGAGGGGGAAACAAGGACCAATAGACTACTCGAGAGATGGTAGCCACATCCCTCCTAACATTCGATGCCGACTAAAGAAAACTCTTGATGAAATGGCAATTTGAAGATGGGGGCGAGGGCCCTCTCCCCGCCGAGATCTCGAGACGAAAATGACGGCCGGGAGACAGGTGGAGCTGGGCTACCCTGCCCTGCACGTGCAGTGTGCGGCCAAGCTTCTGGGTGGTGTCTGGGGAGATGTGAAGGTCCATCCGGGACGAACTAATCTATGCACTGTAACTGGATCAGAATGGCACTGCTGTTTAGTTCCTCCAATTGCGGGTAGAACCGGAAAGAAGGTTGTAATTCGTCTCGTGGGAATGACACTCGGAGGGGGATGAAGAATTTGGTCCCGGAGCAAAGAAAGACTCATGGATGTAGAGGGCAAGACACCGCTGGTCAATATATTTGAAGAAAATTGGGAGGGTCTAAACCCCTCTGAAGAGGCAATGAAATCGTCCTCTGATCTCATAGTATATGGGGCAACGGAAGATGAAATGAGTCTCGGTCTCCACCTCCTAAAGGCTATAGAGCCTACAAAATTTGTCATCTCGGTCAATGTGGTGATCAGTCTCGCACCGAAGTCTATGGGAGCCAACCCGAAACTGACCCAGAGGTATGCGGAGGGCATGCATCCAGTGACAAAAGGTGTACTGAGGGCGGATGATGAGTCCATCTCTGATCTCAAGAAAATGCTCTGCATAAAAGGACATCTTAGGGCGCAAACCCCCATGAGGATTCACCCAAGTAGTCTGAATAAAGCACTTATAGATATCCTCCCGGATGGACTTGTTCAACACTTGCTTGGTGGGCAAGAGATGACTGAAGCATTCAGGGAATACTGAAAAGGGGGGAGACAATCAATATGGATACCAACTGAATCCAATAAATCGAAGTCCCGAAAACTAGCATTGCCCATAGCTTGGGCAATACACGGTAGAGGAACAATAAGTGAGATATCGGTACTCGCTCACGCTCATCGAGAAATCACCAAACCACCGATACGGTGAAGAAAGGCCGATATGTCAAATATGGTCTCGAGACGAAAAGGTCGGGCCCCGAACTCGCCAAAAAATATGCTTTGGGAACCGTCACTTCATAAGCATTTTTACAAGCACTTTGCCTCTTGAGACTCACAAGGATGCTAATGGCTTGAACAACATCCTAACTCTTGCAAATGTCCTCGTAATCTATTGTGGTACTGCTTGCTTCTAGCACAAGACTACCGCACTTGGCCATTAAAAATGTGTAGTCTTCGATTGCACTTAACTGTAATCAAATGAATACAATTCTGATTCTCTGCACATTCTTGAACCTCCATGGGTTTATTTATACAACTTCAACACTCCTAGTGGTGCCCAAGAAGCCCAAAAGTTAGAAAGATGAAAATAAACCGTTCTTTTGCCTTCTAATATTCTCATATGTTGTGCAATCGAACAAAACTGTCGCTTTAGACAGTCTAATGGTTTTGTAGCTACCCCTTTGTGCATATTGGTAGTTGCAAAACCGCTAAATAAGGTTGTAAAACCGCCACTTACCTAGTGGGTTTGCAACCCCAAAAAGTTCTCTATCTTCCAACAACCATAAATTTTGCATACGAACTTGAAATTGAGTGCCATTTCTTTTTGAAAGTGTATATTTTTTCAAGAGGAACCCAAATATGTAATTAAAACATACTTTTAGAGTCCATATTTTGTAGAAGCCTTTGAACCAAAGTTTATCTATTTTTCTCATGACTTTGGTATCTTACAAACCTGGTTTGATAGTCGATTGTCTTACCGACCGAATTGGATGATCTTCATGATCTAAAAAATTGACCAAATATTGGGGTTCTTTGTGTATGTCGTGGGAGGAAGGCATGAATTACTTAGAATCCTTATCTCAAATCCCGATGCAAGAGCATCGGGGTTCATTTCCACTATTGCATAACCCAAAAATATGCCTCGTTAGGAAAATAAGCTGAATTTAGCAATGTGCAAGTTTTGATTGCGTGAAGTCTTTGTTTGTTTTGTTTTGCACAAGTCTTGTTTTGCGTAGCTAGTGAGTGCGTGAGGGTCTTGTAGTGTGAAAGCGCTCACATGTTATGTTTTTTTGTGCCTACATTTCTAAATGCGCCCGTGCTTGTGATTGTTCTCGTATTTTGTGACACGTGCAAGTGTTGTGATGCGCCAAGGTTGATTTTGAGTTTGTGGCATGTCTTGAGGAACTTAACGGGGTTTGTGGTATATTCTAGAGTCCGAACATCATGTAATTCAAGAGCACAACACAAAGTGTGCTTGCAATGCAGAGATAGTCCGTGTGCAAAGAATCACCTTTTTGTGCACAATATCACATGAAGCATTTTCGAAGGTCGCCTGCTAAATTGAGTTCACCACATGTAATCCACATCTACCCTTGAAATTGTGAGGTCATTGGAGTTGAATTGAGATAGTGGTGTCCCCAGATTTCACCCTGAAATCTGGGACTACCCTATTTAATTTTTTTCGTACTTTTAAAATAATGGGTTGTTTTGTGTTTTTATTGCCAGAAAGTTTTTGTAATGTGTCAAGATATTCCCAAGGAGCCATATAAGCCATTTTCGCCAAATACTTAGATGCCCAAAATTGTTTTATTCTGATTGTTGGGGTTTGCTGCGGAAAATTTGTATTTAATTATTTTGAGCCCCGTTTGAGGCAATTTGTGTTCCGGTTTAACCTGTTGTGATCGCACATGTCAATATTCCCATATACCAGTAGGGTTTTAACCAGGAATAGATTCTGGGCTTTATTTGTGACTTCTGGCAACGTTTTGTGTTTTTCATTTTTTCTCGTTTCGTTTTCTATGAAATTTCTCTAGATCAATTCCTTTGCGGTTTGGCTCGATTCTTGGCACGGAGTATCCGAAGATCACCTGCGCGTTGTGCGGAAGGAATTCGCCATCGAGGTCTGGTTCTCTCGGAAAAGATGAAGTCGTGCACCAAAAAGCTTCTTCTGGGCAAGCCACATTTTTGGAAAAAGAGGGTTTGAAGTGAATCATGGAATTTTGGAAGCGGCGGGCGGTGGGGGAATTTTGTACTTGCTTTGGTACTTTTTCCCATGAAAGCAACGCCACTTAAGTCACAATGGGAAAATTGGAGGCAGCAGGTAGGCGGGAATTTCTTACCTGCCTTGCAGGGTAAAAATTCCCATTGTGAAATAAAAGAAAAATCACTTAAGACATTGATGGGATTTTATTACCCGCCTTGCAGGTAAAAATCGCATTATGAAAGTCGAACAACGTAAGTAGATCATGGGATTTTCAGAGCTGCCTTGCAAGGTAAAAAATTCCATTGTCAATTGACTTTTAAAAATAGAAATTGCTCATGCCAAAAAGTGCGACCCCTTTAGGGAAAGAAGGGCAGCTTTAAATGCATTAAAATAATTAATTTCTTCTCCAATTTCTATACTCACCTCTCCGTTCAAAGGTGCCTGCTCCTAAAGAAACGTTGAAGCTGTAGATGGTAGAGTTTGAAAGAGCTTTGTCTTTGGATGATTCGAGAGGATGGTAGCCACAACTCTCTAGCGGTTTTAGATGGAGAGGAATCAGAACGCGAGATAGTGGTACACTCGGCAACTTCTCATTCTCCGAGAAGTAATTTCTCAGAATGGTTGACTTCGCAGTTGGTTCTAGAGGTTAGAGAGGAAATCAACTTGGAGGAACACGACTTGTAGCTGCTCCCCGAGTTTAGGCGGAAAAGACAGAAAAACCTAAACTTGCTAAGGTAACTTTAAGGTTGATCATCGAGGAGTCGGGACGAGAGTTTGTTGAGATGTCGGGCCTCGGGCGAGGAAGGGAAGGAGGATGAGCTCACGGCAGAAGACATAACAGTTACCAAAGTACCCATAGGTCAAGCCACCGCAGAAGGATTGAAACAGGATACACGGACATTGATAAATGCTCTATTCCTTAGGCTTGGCAAAGAAGAGGCGGAAAAAGTTGAACTTCAGAAGCAGGTGTCTCGGTTGTGCGAGATCATTGCCAAGGTCGCTAAATCTTCCACTCACCCATTTCAAAGACGTAGTAGGTGAGTGATCATTTGATGCGAAATGGAAGATGCAAGTAACTGTAAAAGCTATTGACGAATAGAAAAGTCTGATTATTCGTCAAGCTTTTGACAACTGACTTGGAGAGGTGCCACCCTTTAAAGGTTATGAAAGATGCAAAGAAATCAATCAAGCAACCGATGACAAGCATGGTAGATATGAACATAGTTCTTTGAGATTAACCTTAGTACTTTGGCTTTGAAATCAATAAGTTGCCGAGAGAAGTGTTTATTGTGGAGCAGTTTGTGCTCGACGGATCAATTATCTTTGAAGAGGATGCAGACACTTGAGAGTATGACATCAACTTTACTAGACAATGTCATTGCTTTCACTCACGAGGAAGTGGTCGGAAATGTTACTTAATACACACGGATCATTCCTAGCAGAGTGCCTAATTCCCTAAAAGGGTCTCTTCTGATGGTGCAAGGGAGAATTGATGGAGCCATTAAGCCTTTCACGATGAATTCCATCAGTAGACTGGTGGCACTGCAGTCGGATATTGAGAAGTTCGGGCCTAGCTTGGAGGAGGTAGAAGCATGTATCAGGGTGTTGAACGAAGGATTGCTGCAGTTCAGGACAAAAAAGGAAGCTTTGGCTAAGACAGATGGGAAGATGTTGAATTACATGTTCGACAAGTATATTCAATATCAAAACAAAAAGAAGATATAGATGTTACAGCTGGCGTGTCTTTCTCCTTCTACTTTTTCTTCTATTTTCCACGTTCCTGGATGAAATTGTAAAACTTTAAAGTTATTGGTTTTGAAACCATTACTTTAAGTTATGTGGAACAATTCTATTAGTTAAGTGACAGCTTGTGTCACTTAGAGGAATTAGAGGAGGATGATTCCCAGGATGTTATCTTTACCTTTTGTTTATGTTTCAGTTCAGTTGAGTTTCCCATTTGTACTTTCCCTTCTACATTCTATAAGTAGAAGAAGAACCTTCGGGTTAATGATCAAAATTTGTAAGCAACATTCTTGTGTTCCAGACTTTGTGCTGAAACCCCTGATAGCCACTTGAAGCAAAGGAATATAAAGGAGCAGATTTCCGAAGAACTTTGTGTCACGGTGCATTTTGTTTCTAGCTTTCTATCTTAGATCTTCTAATAAACTGTGTTATTTTAGATCTAGATTTGGAGTTGCCTTTGCTTATAATTCTATGTGTTGATATCTATTGGTTTCTTCTATGTGCATGCAATCAATTCTGTTATCTATTGATTGGGTTGCACATCTTCCCCATTTCTTCCCTATGTTTTATTATTTCTTTCATCTATAAATATTTCCTTTTTAAACAAATGCTTTGCTTCTTTGCAAGCTATAGAACTATGGTTCATGAGCTAAATAGTTAAAGTAAAACCCCCATATAGATACTAGCATATTTTTATTGACAAATTTGACACGGGAGCCTCACCGGTAAATGAGGGAGATTTATCTCATGATTGCCTAGGTTTTCACTATGCAGAAAATCTAGCCAACAAATAGCATGCAAGTGTTCATTTGGGTGACTAGTGTATAATCTTATGCGCAAGGGCACAATCGTGGCTGTATTTTTAGAGTTTCAAATGCAACATTGTTTAAAGAGCCAACATGAGTTTACCTAACTCATTGTTGTAACCGTTGAGCTAATTGAAGTGCACCAAGTTGTGTTCTCATTTGGGTCTTATTCTTGCATAGAGTATTGAGATGTACTAAATTTTATATGGGTCGCTTGTTTTAGGTAATGTTGTAAGGTGGATCTTGCGTCTATAAAAGCATGCCACCATACTTGTGATAAGGATGATTTTCGTACAATATGAGTGATATAGTCTAGACTAGTCAATTTAGTGTGTTTGCAAAGACTGTGAGTCGGTGAGCACTAAGCACAAATTTGAGGATCTCTTTGTTTGCGAAGCATCTCAATTTGTGAGATTGTTGTGTTGTGCCATGGATTTTCCTCTCTGTTGATTCAATAAAGTTCTTAGTTCCATTTCATTGTATTTGTTGCATTTTATGCATAATACTCTATTGTGTATGACTATTCGTGAGGGTTGGGTAGTCTAAGGTATTCCTTGGACCCCTAACCATGATTACATCAATTGGTATCAGAGCCTTAGTTTTGTTTCGAGTGCATCAATTGGATCTTTAGAGCGAGTTTCTAGTCCTTGTGAATTGCTTCTTGTTTTCCACGTTTGCGAGTGTGGGCGGAAAGTCATTATAGACATCTTCTAGCGAAAGTTGGATAGAAGGTGTAAGAGACCATCATCAATTTGTATCAAGAGATAATTAAAGGTATCTTCTAATGAATGAGTTGAAAGGTGTTGAAGAGATTGGTGCAAGGGAACTCTTTGGTTTAGAAGGACTCGACAAACATAGGAGATAATATCGCAAGGAGGCCATGAGTGGTTGGAGCACCTACTCGACACGAAGGAGCACCTAGACTTGCGCTTTTGGCGGTTTGATGAGAGACATAAAAACTTGTCTAGATGTTATACAGTGAGGGCAACCCCAAGGTGTTTAGCTGTAGGCAATGAAAACAATACCGAAGCTGTTTGAATGTAATGTCCCGTAAATGGGACATAATGAGAATTACATTCATATTTCTTCTAGTTCCCATTATGTCTTCGTTTAAATCAATATTGGCTTAATGGATGATGAATTCTACTTGATGTAATGGTGTAAAAGTATTTTTAAATACTTCTAATGGCGAGTTGGGCATGAAGGCCTCTTATTTGGTTCAAAGACTTCTAATCCTTATGGCTGGCCTTGATTGGAGAGCCTACATAGAGGTTATTGAAGAAATAGAATTACGTGAAGATCGGCCTATGCATTGGGCTTCTATTTTGATGTTGGTGCCACTTGAGGATATATAAGGACATGAAGGTTCATTTGAAGGGTTATGCATGTTTAATTTAAGAATTGATATCTTGGGTTTGTGCACAATGTGCCCTACTCTCCACTAAAGATGAAAACCTTTAGTGTGGCTCAACTTTGGGGACGAAAACCTCCATTGTTGGAAGATTGAGGAACAAACACTCCTCAAGCTTGAGGGGAATCCCATACGGGGTTTCCAAAGTACTTCAAGGTGGTTTATTGCTGGTTTTCCCCCTTCTTACCCTAGGCGACTTGCATGGGTGGAGGGTTTGGTATGTTGTAGGGCTGATTTCACTATTTTGGTTTGATATTCTTGTTCGGCATAATTTATAAGGCCGTAATCTGAACTTTGAAGAATTTTGGTGAGGATTTGCTATTTTTCCTAGCCCTCGGTTTGGCTGGACTGCTACTGTTATAAATATTTAATTCCAGCTGTGATGATCAGATATTTTTTCAATCTTTTGATGTATATGTGATGTATAAATATTGTCGTGGCTAGATAAATTATTTCGTGGCATTCTACATTCATTTGGATAGTGAAAAGTGGATTCGAATATCATAGGCAGTTTGCTGCTGAGGAGACTGCAAATTTTGTTTTGGTTAGTTAGTCTAAGATATTCTCTGCTATTTTTAGTTTGTTGTGTGTGCTTGAAGGTGTTTTCAGATCAGATCTAGTGTGGATAGCCGGTAAACCCCTTTTCTCCATTTGCAGCCCGAAAAGGGACATTCCATTGAAGAAGTCCTGAAAGCACTCAAGGAAAACTAGAAGTTGAAGAACACGAGGAAAAAAATTCTGAAAGTTGTCGCACAAATGACAAGTAAACCAAAATTGGATCCACCCAATGACTCTAGAGGTATGACTCTGAAGAACTCATTTAGTAGATCATTGAGTTGGAGAAATATTTTGAATATCTAAATTTGGAAGATCAAAGGCGAGTCAAGTTTGCTGGCACAAAATTTTAAAATCACACATCTTTATGGTGGGAGCATGTGCAAAGTGAAAGATTGCACAAAGACAAATAAGACCAAGACACAATAGATTCATTGCGAAATTGAAGGCGAAACTCATTTTGCAAGATTGACACATGAGCTTGTTTAAGAAGCTTCAAAATTTACAACAATGGGATATGAGTGTGACTACATTGAAGAATTTTTCACGCTAACCATTAGATTTGGTCATATTGAAGATGACACGAAAAAGATCTTGCATTATATAAATGTATTGCCCATGGCAATTCAAATGAGTTTTAGACAATTAGAATACAACCCGTTAAGGAAGCCTATTAGTGTGCAATCAAGGAAGAAGAAAAGTTGGTGTGTAAGCAATAAGCAACAATGTGAGGAACAAGAAAGTTTGCATGTGGTTGCTAACAAGGAAGTGACAAAAGAAATTTTGTGCGAGGGGAGGTAAGTACTTCACAAAGCGATGATGGCACGCAAAGAGGTAGAAGCAATTAGAGAGGAAAAGGTCGAGGCCGTGGACATGGATTCATAGGCATGTGTTTTAAGTGTAGAGAAGTTGGGCATAGAGCCTTTGAGTGTCCACATATAGTCATGGAAGCGCATTAATGTGACCGTACATATTGCATAGGCAAATGAAAAAAGTCTTGCATTTATTCATAATGTAGATGAGCCAAAAATCGGAGAAGCTCTCATGATGGAGTGTTGTTGAAGCCTTGAAAGGAGGATACTAACCCAATGCAAAGAAATAATTTGTTTAAGACCTTATGCAAGTTAGGAGGTAAAGTCTACAAGGTGATCATAGATTGTGACAACCTATGTAATTGCATTCGCTGAATTAGAAGGGAAAAAATCGAAGTTCGCCGAATTTAACAAGGTAGAAAAAAATTCGTTCAAAATCGCGAATTAATTCATATGGAAATCAGACATGAATTTTTTATGGAGTTCGTTGTAAAATCGTGTTTGAAAATCGTTCCAAAAACTTGAAATTCGCTTTTAGGATTTCCATCTTTATCCCATTGCAATCATAGTTAGTGTTTGCCACCATTGGTATCACTGTTTGCAAGGTCAAACTCGTGTCAACGTTTGCAAGGTTGTGACATTTGGGAACCGGTCTATTGGCTTCGAGAGTCATTGCCTCACCGTGCTACTCGCGACTCGGCACTCGCCACAGTCACCACTGCCATAGGTTTGCGATTTCCATATTGTAACTTATTTATTTATTAAATTTTTAATTAGTTATTAAAATTTTCATGTTTTATAATTATATTAAAAAATTAATCTTGTTAAGTTTTAAGTTTTATTAAGCTTTAATATTTTAAAGTTTTAACTTTTAACTTTTATAAAATCATTGTTAATATATTCAATTTTATAATAATAAATTGAATGTATTTATATATAAAATTTTATAAAATATATATATATATATATATTATAGAATAATGTATTTAATAAAACGATGATATATTATATCGTCAAATTATTTTCCATTTTTATATATTTAATCTAAATGTATATTTCTTATAGTCGAATTTAATCACGAATTTTATCATTGATTTTTTTAGCAACAAATTTTTCACGAATTTAATCCTTGATGAATTTGAACACGGATTCAAATGCGGCGGAACTTAGGTGGCAACACAATCTCGCAAGAGATGGTGGATAAGTTAGGCATGAAATCAAGCAAGACATCCGATTCCATTCAAAGTGTTATGGTTGATGAAAGAGCATCAAATTCTAGTAAATGAGCAATGTCTTGTAAGTTTTTAGATTAAATCATATAAGGATGAGGTAATGAGTGATATAATAATGCACATGGATGCTTGTCATATTTTGCTTGGGAGACTTCGGTAATTTGATCGCATGGCGTGACATGATGGTCATATACTTTTGTGAAAGATGGAGTGACACACACTTTGAATCCTTTGAAGAATAAAAGTAATTTAAAGGTTATGTTAATGTTGGGAAAGTGATTCTTGAGTGAAGTGAAGGAATGTTAACTATTGTGCTTGTAGAAAAATTTGCGTGGAAGTTGGGTGCATGAATCAAAAGGGAGAAAGAAGCACTTCCGCAAGGGGTGAAGTAATTGGTTAAGTAATTTTAGATATTGTTTGAGATAATCTATGATGTGGATTACCACCGACGAGGAACTTAAGTTATCAAATAGATTTGATCCCATGATCAAGTCTACCAAATAAAGCGACACACAAGTTGACATCGCAAGACAACGTAGAGGTGCATCAACATGTTCAAGAGTTGTTGGATGAAGGATTGATTCACAAAAGTTTGAGATCGTGTGCGAGTAACAAGTATTAGCGCCAAAGAAAATGGTGAATGGAGAATGTGCACAAACAATTGAGCAATAAACAAGATCACAATCATGTGCGATTCCCGCAAAGGTGTGGATGAATGATCTACTGGATTATTTGAGTGGCGCAAAGTATTTTTTGAATATTTACTTAAAGAGTTGATATCACCAGATTCACATATGAGTGGAAAATGCAACTCAAGTGGGACTTTGTGAATCGTTGGGTATGCCATTTGTGTCAACAAACGCACCGAGTACATTCATGCGTTCGATGAATGAAGTTCTCAAGCTGTATTTGGTTAAGTTTGTTATTGTCTATTTAGATGATATTTTGATTTTCAATAAGTTAAGGAACACTTTCAACATTTGCACAAAGTGTTGATGAGAGTGAAGATAAGAAGTTCCTCGTAAACTTGAAGAAATGTAGTTCCCTAAAGAAAGAATTGGTATACTTGAGGTTTTGATTTCCCACTAAGGTCTAAAAATGGACCACGAAAAGGTGAGCGCAATTATAGAAATGTCACCTAGAGGTATTTTTGAGGTGCGAAATTTTCATGGAAGCCATACACATGAAGAAATGGCTTTTCCGAGTGCCCATAATCACTTTTAGTCTCCTTGTAATTCTCGGGACAACAACTAAGGGTAAGCAAATTAATTCTTTTCGTGATCATTGAAAGAGTATATTGCATTATGTAATGTCTCTCTTTCTCAAATAGTTTGATCGAAGACCTTTAGCCCTTTTTGTCTACCCGATGACCAAAGGGTGAGTTCAAGGGTGACTTAGGTTTATTAATTTTATTATATTGTGGTTAAAATAAAATAAATTATCACTAAAGCACATATAATGAATTAATAGACTTAATAAGTGACTTCACTTAGGAAAGTACATGGGAATAAATTAATAAATTATTTAATGTGCTTTCCTAGGCAAAAAGTGCGACTTGCCTTGGGAATGGAGAAAATTAATTAAAAATAAATTATATTCCTTGGGAAAAGTGCGACTTGCATTTTGGAAGGGTTTTTGGCTTATAAGGGAAAAGTGCGACTTGTGTGGCATTCATTTGGATTATTATTGTTTTCTTTCCCGACAGTTGGAGCTTGCAGCTTTCCGAGACAAATCCAAGGACGAAAACCCTCTGGATTATTCCTCTTGTGGACGAAAACCCCAGGAGAAGTGAGAGGGGTTCCTATTCAGGAGCTTCATTGTATTCACAAGTTTTGTTTATCATTCGACAATATCAGAAAGAGAAATAAATTGCAGCAGTGGGCATTCAGACAACTTCCAGAGTGGGGTGACTTATTCTACAATTGTTTTATGTAGTATCTGAGGTATTTTTCATGCTAGTTTATTATTGTATCTTCCAACATCAAATATATACCAAATCGATTTGATTTGAATAAATTTCAGTAGGGTTTTGGGCAATATTTTGTTATCATTCCATTTGCAGACTTCTAGTTGTTTTGTTGTAAATATTTGCCATTATAAATCAATATAAAATTCACGGCTGAATTATTTGTGAAGAAATTTGTCTTTTAAACCCTAGGCGCATTTCCTTTTTGCTATCCAGTGTTGCAGGGTTTGTTTTTATTATATTGTGTGCAGTGTGTGAATGGTATTCCTATTATTCTCTATTGACATTGCCAGCATAGATCCAAGCCAGTGTTATATAAAAAAAAAAAAAAAATTCAAGCAACAGGGTTTGGGATCTTTCAGTGGTATTAGAGTAGTGTATTCTCCCAACTTGTGTGGGAAGGTACCAGAGTTTTTATTTAAAAAAAAATCAGCATTGAATGCAACCAAGAGAGGTTGGACCACAAATATTACACACGAGACGAGCACGACTTGAGGCTGGTTTTGAAACAGGTGTCAGGGTTGAAATTATGGGTGATAGACATGAGAGTCCTCCCCGGGATGAGCAGGCAGATCTAGATAGAGAACTTTTCAGGACTATGGTAGCCACTCAACAACGGTTGATTCAGTCCATGGAGCGTATGGGTTCTACTCTAGACAGGTTGGTCTTGGATAGGCCAAGAGATAGACATGACAGGAGAGACAAGTCCGTATCAGTTGCCAGTAGTCACATGGGGCACAGCAGATCACCTTCGGAGATTGGTAGTGTGAGGGGATCACCTCGCCGTGAGAGGAGGCACACTCATACGATGAGAGTGAGAGCCTACTCGACAACAGATAGGCCTATGCAACCTAGTTTTTGCCTAGAGAGGATCCGCTAGAGATTGAGGTTCCACTTGAGGAAGTAACCTTCCAGGATAATGTTATGGCAGCCAGCTGATGAGTGGAGGAGTTTACCACAGCATGTGAGGGACGTTTTCCCCTTCCGCAATATTGTGCTCAGAGGAGGGATAACTTGAGGGCTAGACAGACAGGAGGCCTAAAGCACATCGAATAGGAGCTGAAGCAGGTTACCAATAAGGTGACTCTTTCCACTTTTGATGGTAGCGGAAAGATCAGTGTCAGGGCTTGGATTCATAAGCTCGACACATATCTTACCCTCAAGCCCATGCAAGAACAAGAGGCTATACAGTTTGCTACTCTACACCTTGAGGGTGTAGCTTATGATTGGTGGCATCATGGGTTGGTTACACAGAACCATAATCTTCTGCAGTCTTACAGAGAGTTCAGTGAGAGACTGATAGCGAGATTTGATCGCAAGGATGTGGAGTTGTACTACAGGGACTTGGCTCAGCTCCGCCAGATGGGACATGTTGATTCATACATCAATGAGTTCCAACGCATAACAGTGATGGTTCCAGAGATGCGGAAAAGCGTGTGGTGATGCTCTTTATAGAGGGACTACATGATAGATTGAGGGGTTTTGTCAAGGCTCTTAAGCCTGGAACTTTGCATGAGGCCATTCAGACAACATTGGATTTAGACACTACTCCATTTCAGCCCCAAAAGAAAAATGTCAAGAATGAAAAATCAGAACAACATGAAAGTGAGCAGCCCACTTCTTCAAAGGTTGAATCTACACCAAAGATGGACCTTGAATGAAGAATGACCTTCGTAGAAAAACTTATGTTTTCATTGCAAAGATCCTTGGGGACCGGGTCATAGGTGTCTTGGAAAGGGTAAGATACATCTCATTGAGGTTGTTTCAGATGTGGATGATGATACTACTTCAGAAAATGAACAGGGGCAGCCAACGCCAAACATTGAAAATGATGGTAGACTCACTTATCTTTCAGGAGCACCAAGGTATAATCCATTCATGTTTGAAGGTACAATGTTCGGGTGTAAGGTCATGGCACTTCTTGATAGTGGATCTACACACAATTTCATGGATGAAGGTTTGGTGATCAAAAGAGGTTTGCATTGTTATAATTTTGAAGGCTTTGATGTGACTACAACAGGTGGTCTCACTATTCCTTGCAAGAAGAAAGTAAACCAAGTTAGCATTCTATTTGGTGGGTATACACTTTGTGATGACTTCTATGTTATTGACTTGAAGGATAACAATGTTGTGCTTGGTATGCAATGGCTACATTCACTAGGAAAAGTCACCCAAGATTTGCAAGCTATGGAGTTGAGTTTCCATCATGAAGGGGAGAAAGTCACCATGAGAGCAGCCAAATACACGCTGCCCCATCAAATGACAGCCAAGTCTATGATAGTTATGGACAAAAAATCATCTCATGAAGACATCTATGAGGATTTTTCACTACATATCAGTATGGGACAGCAAGAACAGGGTGAAGATTATGGAAAATTGGGGGCATACTTGAGGAGGATTGTGGCACTTTTTATGAGTAAGTTGCACAAGTTCTATTTTGCAAGACTTTGAGCAGTTTAGCACATAGTGCATATGAAGTCATTCAAAAAGCTTAGGTTGATTTGGGATCCGGGACTTGATTGGTATGCAGATCTGATATTGCTTGTGGGCAAGCAATCTCGGGAAGGGAGGACTGTAATGTCCCTCTTTCTCGAATAGTTTGATCGAAGACCTTTGGCCCTTTTTGTCTACCCGACGGCCAAAGGGTGAGTTCAAGGGTGACTTAGGTTTATTAATTTTATTATATTGTGCTTAAAATAAAATAAATTATCACTAAAAGCACATATAATGAATTAATAGACTTAATAAGTGACTTCGACTTAGGAAAGTACATGGGAATAAATTAATAAATTATTTAATGTGCTTTCCTAGGCAAAAAGTGCGACTTGCCTTGGGATGTGATTAAATAAGCCAAAAAGTGCGACTTGCCTTGGGAATGGAGAAAATTAATTAAAAATAAATTATATTCCTTGGGAAAAGTGCGACTTGCATTTTGGAAGGGTTTTTGGCTTATAAGGGAAAAGTGTGACTTGTGTTGACATTCATTCGGATTATTATTGTTTTCTTTCCCGGTAGTTGGAGCTTGTAGCTTTCCGACTTTCCAGGGCGAAAAACCCTCTCGGGACGAAAACCCTCTGGATTATTCCTCTCTTGTGGATGAAAACCCCAGGAGAAGTGAGAGGGGTTCCTATTCGGGGAGCTTCATTGTATTCATAGGTTTTGTTTATCATTCCGACAGTATCAGAAAGAGAAATAAATTGCAGTAGTGGGCATTCAGACAACTTCCAGTGTGGGGCGACTTATTCTACAATTGTTTTATGCAGTATCTGAGGTATTTTTCATGCTAGTTTATTATTGTATCTTCCAACATCAAATATATACCAAATCAATTTGATTTGAATAAATTCCGGCAGGGTTTTGGGCAATATTTTGTTATCGTTCCATTTGCAGACTTTTGGCTGTTTTGCCGTAAATATTTGCCATTATAAATCAATATAAAATTCACGGCTGAATTATTTGTGAAGAAATCTGTCTTTTAAACCCTAGGCGCATTTCCTTTTTGCTATCCAGTGCTGCAGGTTTGTTTTTATTATATTGTGTGCAGTGTGTGAATGATATTCCTATTATTCTCTATTGACATTGCCAACATAGATCCAAGCCAGAGTGTTATATAAAAAGTTCAAGGTATGATAAAAATAACAATGGTCTACTCCAATTTTACCATCACTCTAGGGAAGATGAGAAAAGGAAGCTGGATCCCTTGTATCAAAATGGTGTTTACACATGGGTGTGGGACCCCAGTAATCTTTTGAGGCCAAAAGGGGGTGTAGTTACTAATGTTGAAATCATTATTACTAGTAATTTCATCATCTCATACCAAGGAGCAAGTAAGAAATCAGAATTGATCCTTGAAGAACATAAGAAAAATATTGTGGAAGACAACAAGGTTCAATGGTTGACGCTCATGGGTCAAGAGGAGAAAATAGCGTGTCACATGGAGGGAAATTGGAAGGAGCAGACTGTAACAACAAATCTTGGGCAGTAAATGGTGTTCTTACATTCCTTAGTTTTCCCACAAAAAGAGCCACTCACAATAGGTAAGAGTGTTCATCATCACAAGGTGGGTTTCAAAGAACTCTTTGGGGTAAACATCATCACTTTCAGCTACAAATATGGGACTGATTGGAGTTCAATCCAAACTGATTACGATGTGGAGTCTCCTAAGGTACAATTACATATTCACATTCCCCATATTTGTATACTGTCTGTAAGAGGATTCGTGTGGGTCTATATGGAGTTTTTGATGCATTCTAACACCTTAACTAAGTATGATTTATAACATAAAGACCACATCCTTCAGTCACAACAGCTTGAGGTGATATGTTGGAGTGGTGATATGTTGGAGTGACAACATAGGAAAACATTTGTACCCCATGTGTACATTTGTACCCCATGTGTACATTTGCATGGACAACTGCCCAAGATCTAAAAGGAAATTATCAAATCATCAATGGGCTTTCAGCTCAAGCATTGAGAACCACACGTGAATGGGTAAGTCCTACATGTTTGTGTGTATTACAATACCATTCACAAATGCCATCTCAGTTCTCTTTTAATTCACAATCTCCTAGAAGAATTATTTTGATAGAAGTCATGGGATTCACATGGGACATCAAGCAAGATGGAGATTATCTTGCTATCCTTAGTCTGGGAGGTCAATTAGTGATGGGTGGCATGATGATAGATGGTAGAAATGATGATTGGTGGGTTTCCAAGCATGTTGTCATAAAATTTTGCATGACTGTCATAGGCACTTCCAGCTTGTCTACCAACTTGGTGGTGGTCATACCCAAGAAGGCAGCAAGAAGGGGAAATTGTTTGAACACTTTAAAATCAATTCTAGTTAGTCTCAATCAGTTTCAGAGCAAGGAAGCACTTTCTAACAGCTATAGCATGAATGGAGACAACGGCAACAAAGTTGAACATGAAGGGTTCCACCGTAAGTTTTTAGTAAAGATAAAGAGGTTGTAATGTCCCCATTTGGGACAATTTGACCCAAGTTGAATTTTAGGCGAATCCGAACACCCAAGCCACTTATAAAAATAAAATTCCTATCACTGTTATGCAGATCTGGAATATTCCTTAGAAATGGCGACTAGGGTTATTAGAAAAGCTCACATAAATCAGCACCCAACTTCTTATTTTTTTAGTCTAAACTGATTTCTGATTTCTTAAATAAAATTCCTATCACTGTTATGCAGATCTGGAATATTCCTCAAAAATGGCGACTAGGGTTATTAGAAAAGCTCACATAAATCAGCACCCAACTTCTTATATTTTTAGTTTAAACTGATTTCTGATTTCTTAACAGCCCATTCATGGATAAAATCTGATTTTTAGAGGCAAGAATAAACTGAAATACTGCTCAGAAGTCTGCAATATAATATGACTGAAAAAGGGCACTTCTAGTGACTCAAAATTCAGAAATTTGTTTGCTTTGATACATTAAAAATCAGATACAAAATAGCAGTACAAAACAGATCTGCAATACCTCCAAACATACTCAGAAATGCAAGGGAATGGGTCGCTCCTCCTTAGAAAAATAAGAACTTCACTGCTGCAATCCTTTTACCAAGCTCTGCTGCAAATCTTCAATAAACACTGCTGGAAATAACTAGAAATCTTTGCAAGCTCTATGGAAAATCTTGTGTAGAAATTCCCCAATTGCTCTAAGAGGGTTTTCGTCCTCTAGAGGAAAAATACTAAGGGTTTTCGTCCTTAGAATATTTTTGCAAAAGCTCAAGGCTTCAAATGCAAATCAGAAATTATAAAAATGATCATAGAATGAATGCCTAAGCAAGTCGACTTCTCCTTATAAAGAAAGAAGAGACCCAAAGGCAACCTCTTAAACATCCAATCAACATTCATTGAATTTCTCTATGCATTTTCCACCCTCCATTTCCCTTAGGGAGAATACAAAAGATATTTAATACTTATTTTTCCCTCCCAAAGCTGGTTGCATTTTTCCTAGAGGGAATACACAATGAAATGGGCTTTTATCCTTTCTAAGTTCCCATTTCCCTTTCTAAGGCAAGTCGCCATTTCACCTAGGATGGATAACAAATTATATTTTTCCATCCTAGATTTAATAATTAAGTCATATAAATTATTATAAGTGCTCTATATATATTTTTCTTTTATTAATGACACTTTATAATAACTTACAATTGACTTAAGTCACCCTTAGGATCTCCCCTTAGCCGTTGGGTAGACAAAATAGGCTAAGGGTTTTCGATTGGGAAGGGGATATTATAGAGGTTGCTGTTTGGGAATAAATTCCAAGCATTTCATGATTGTTGTAGTCACTTTACATCCCCCATGTACAATCACTTTGTGATGCGGGAGCATCATTTTCATGGCAAATCATGATTATTTTGTTAGGTGTTGGTGTTTTAGATAATGGATGTGATTTTCCTCCATTTCTATGTAATGTATTTGAATTCAAATTGATGTAATTTCTTGTAGTAAGAGTGAATAGGTAAGGTATAGGGGTTAATGAGTTGTTAAGGCTATTTTTGAGCCATATCATGATGAAAAACAACTTGGAGTCAGCTTGTACGAGTTTAGGGAGGTTGTTAGAAGTGATATTATCATAATTTGCTAAGTCAAGGATCAGTTAAGTGAAGTTAGGATTGTTAGAGAAGATCATGACATGATTTGTGGAGTTAAGTGTCAGTTGAGTCATTCTAGGATTTAGAATAGGGAGAAAATAGACACAACAAGCTTTGTATGAGTTTTACGGGCTCTTTTTTGATGTTGACCATGTTTTTAATATTTGATGTAGGGCAGCGATTTAAGATATAGACCATGTGTATTATTTCGTTAAATCTTCCTGATTGAAACCCGAAATATGTGTAGAACATAGTATAATACGCATTAAAATTTTATTGAGCTTGAAAGTTAAATTCACGTTTTTTTAATTTGCTGGTATTTTGGTACGTTGTCCATGGCTAAGGCATCAAAATTCTCCAGATTTAATCAATGGAATTTGCTGAAACTTTCACCATTTTTCTGTCTATGAAATTTCAGATTGAATAATCGAGTATGCAAGGAGATCTTTTTACCAGAAATTTCGTGGTTCAGGAACAATAATCAGAGACAGAATATAATCAAAGAGTTCAAATCTCAAATCAAATGAATATTGAGCGATTTGTGATCGAATTCTATGAGGTAATTGAAGGTTTATAGTTTAACTGGGTTGCAGAGGTGAGGTATAGTGATGGTTCCATAATTATTCATTCTTCAACAAAGAGAAAACTGTCATTTCTTGACTTCATATAGTTGCACTTTGAGTAATCATTGATTTGTGATTTGGAAAACCTTATAAACATAGGCTGGATAAGTTTTAAAGACATCCATATAGGTTGAGCTATTAATTGATTTCTTGAATTCATTTATTTGGAGAAGGTATATGTACGGAGGAATCAATTTAAGAAGCATTTGGATTGGTAAGTGAACAAAAGGATATCAAAATAGTGGATTGAAATGTAAATTTTGACACCACTTTGGTGCTATTTTTCGAATGGGATTGATTGCCTAATCATAGGAGGAAAGTGTGATGGCGAATACCTTGACGCAAAGGTCAATTTAAAGGGTGTTTGCAGATGGTGGACAACTGCTTTGTGCATTTCCAGTTTGTTCTTTTCACTTTTTAAGGTCGTAAAAGGACATCTAGGCAATTGGAAATTGTGTTTCCCACATCTAGACCATCTTGTGATATTTTGTGCGAGTAAAAGTGGAATTCTAGTTACCTTCATTCCGATTTTTGAAATAGAAAAGAAAGATTACATGGGTGTTTAGGACAACAGGAGGAAAATTGAGGACAACCAATGATTGGATGATAAATGTAAGACCTTAGCAAGCAAAGAAGAAGAGCTGGCCATCATATCCGCCAAGCACGAGGGGATGAAGAAGGGAGCACATATTTTTTTAAATGAGTTTGCTTCATGTGTAGGTACATCGAAGGAGCAGCTAAGATCTATTTGGGATCCGGGTGCTTGCAATTGCTTGAGGGCAAGCAATTTCGGGAAGGGAGGACTATAATGTCCCCTTTTCGAACTAATCCATTTGAAGGCTTCTTGCCCATTCTTCTTCCCGTGGGCAAGAGGAAGATGAACAAGGGAAGCTCTGGGATTATATTTTAAGTCTTTCTTTAATTAATAATTATATTTTCCTTTTGTATTTCCCTTCCTAAGCAGGTCGGCTGGGCTGGAGAGCTTTTAATTCAAGCTTAAAAGATAAAGTAATCTTCTAATAGAGGTTGGTCTTGGGGAAATCTCCCTTAATGACTCTTGGTGCCACCTTAAGGATATATAAGGAGTCACATAGGCTCCTTTTGGGCATCTTTTGGCCTATATACTTTTATCTACTTGGTTCTAGAGCTGGTTGTTTCTATTCCAATTCACTAAGGGACGAAAATCCATTAGTGTGGCAAGCAAAGAAGACGAAACGCTTCCTTGTTGAAGGTTGGAGAATGAAACTCTCCAATTTGGTGGAGTTGAGGACTTCTATGAAGATTAACTTGCTTGTTGTGCAGCTAGGGCATCAAGGAAAAGAAAATCAAGGGTATATCATCGGCTTTGGCTCCCTCTCCTAGGGTATCGATTTGGGTGTGAGTGTGTTTGGGTGCTTTTTAGGGCACGTTTTTGTATTCCAAGGTGATATTAAGATTTCTACATATTTATAAGTCTGATCTATCATTTATTTGACATTTATTGGGGTTTAGAGACCTCACTTTCAGCTCATTTTATGGACTGTACTTCTGCTGTCATTTATTTAATTGCAGCTGGGTATAATTTCATAATTTGCACATGTTTTGGGATGCTTTGGCTTGGTGTTTATTCCATTAATTGAATATAATATTTAGAAGAATTTGTGCACCTATTTTCAGCTTGTTTGGAGGGTGTTTGATGCCCTAAAAGTGTAAATTCAGTTCGCTGCTAGGGTTTCTAATATTTTTCAGATCTGCTGTCATAAAAATCAGATTTCTCTCAAGTGGGATTGGTGTTATTTCCTTGTTTTTCAGTTCAGCCCTAGAAAGGGACATTACATTGAATTAAAAGAACTTCAACACAAAACAAAAATGAAACAAGAAACACTAATACCTAATCACGTAAAGGAAAAACTCCGTAGATAATATATTTATTTATTATTATGTGTAGTTGGTTTTTCTTTTCAAATATCATCATATATTCATAATATTTTTTATTTATATATTTGTAAATTTTCTGAACTGAACTAAACTGAACCTTTTGAAAAATTTCAAACTTCGAACATTTTTCCTCTTTCGAGCTATCCAAACTTTTTGAACATGGTAACTATGTTGAATAACGTCCCATGGATCAATCAGCCTATCAGATGGGGCCCTAGGCTCTCTAATGTACTTCGGGTGAGATATCTTGCAAAGGGATGGCGTCTTTCTAAAATATGGATGCGTCGGTGTGTTTGTGTTCCCCCAATGTTGGTTATTGCTAAAGCATGGTATGAGGTGTAAAATAGCTCCCAACTCCATGCTGCAGCCCTGGAATGGCCAAAGTAAGTTAATAATAAAGACAATGTCAAGAAAATTATAATTAACACAAAATAGATATGTATGAAACATCCTTTACCGGGCTGAAGATGTAGCGACATACTCTTCTTTTGGGCACAACATCAACAAGGTGTTCCTTTTAACATCTTGGCATGGGAGGGATTCAAATAAGTTATAAGGTCTAAGTTTTATCTGATAGGAGTACATGAGGGAACAACAACTGCAACGGTATTGCCTTTGTCAAGTCTGTCAGGGTTTATATTGAAGAATTTAAACAGTTCACAATTCAGCTTGAAATTTGGATAGTACACACATATACCAAAATATTTGGAGAGGTGGGAGATAAAGACTTTAGATTTTGCATAACATTCAAAACCGAGATTGCAAAATCAAAAAATCGATATGGAGAGCTCCTCCTTCAAGAGTTGGGTGAAGTATAAGGGAGGGCGAGTCAGCTTAACAACAATGGACTAATTCTTGAGCCTTCTATTTATTTTGTAGAAAAGTAATGCTGATAAGCCATCTACAATTGTGCATAAACTGATGAAACAACATGTCTAGTAATTTCTTTAATAAAGCTTACTGGACTTAATCCTGATTAGAACAACCTTAAAAGATATAGAGATAATTTTACCCATTTACAAGCTAGATAGCTGGTATAGGTACGGGTTCGGGGACCAGGTATTTCCGGTACAGTGATTCGTTTGAAGGGCTTGGTAATGGCTTTAGGTACAACTGTACAAAAAAATTGAAAATTAAAAATATATCCAAATACGCAGCCGTACAAAATGCATACAGCAAGCTAATTAAGCTAAATAATCGCAAAACATACTGACAGTTCAATGACAAATGTCATGATATTCATTGGTCGAACTTAGAACAAATACATTGTGCAAATGTTACAATGTATGCACAAAAATCAAGATAATAAAATACAAATATATAAAATATTAAAATATATAGCCAAATAAGCAACCATATAATATGCATATAGTAAACAAAATAAGCTAAATAACCACAAAGCATACTGATAATTCAATGCCAAATGTCATGATATTTATTGGTCGAACTTAGAACAAGTACATTGTGCAAATGTTACAGTGCATACACAAAATTGAAGACAAATTATTCATAATCATAATGCTCTCCAGTTGCTCCTCTTGCAAGCTCCTTAAACTACTTGGCACTTGTAGTGGCTCAGCCCTAAGCAATTGAAAATCTGAAGGTGAGAGAGCAAATTTGCTCTGGGTGATAAGTACGCAATGTGAGGTAAAAGTGTTGTTTAAAAGTAGTTGGGGGTGTGTTTCAGGGTTAGTTTTTTTTAATATTTTAAAAGTCGTTTTGATTTTTGACCAAAAACAATGAAAAAATTGAAACCCCATGTTTTGACCTTTTTTTTGACTGTGGCAAATACACCAATGGTTCACCAAACTGTACCCAGGTACGTCATTTGATGTACCTGGGTACAGTTTAGTGAACTTAGGCATAAACACCTTGGACCTGCTGGTGAACCTGAACTGGTTGTGTGCCTTACCCGAACCTGCAGCCTGTGCATGTGTACCCGGCTTCCTAGTTTCCAAACTATTGCAGCGAAGTGCGTTATTTAGGCATAATGATTTTGAAAACAAATACATTTTCAGGATACTTTATTCCACGAGTTTAACCAATGCAGGTATCCATTGACATCATTTATTTTAAAAATTGTGTATTTTTCACGTTGTATTCTTATCACCATCTGATTACCATCATGTCCAATTTTGGTTGTTGTCAGATCCAAAGTAAATTGAAATTTAGTCCTATCTTTGTTGTGCAGGAACTCCTAGATCAGTGGCAGTAGTTGGTGCTGGCGTGAGGTACTCCATACATATCTACGATACTCATGCTAGTTGTATTGGTTGTGAAAGATACCTATTTCCATGCCTATCATAGCAAAATAATATCTTTACACAAGGGAAGAATTTCTGAGTTTTTTCTCTTGAATGGCATCCCTTGGTTACATTCTTCATATTACCAGCTTTTGAAGAAAAATGATTGTTATCAACTTTTGGAAGATTTAAAATATTATCATTTGAAGTTCGTTTTGTTTATGTTTTCAGTTTAACTTGTAAAAAGACTTAGATTTTTCTTTCCCTTTGAAACAAACATTCATGATCGGTACAAATCATAGGACTATGTCACTCACCTAGAGATTTCTTTGTTTAAAATGCATGTTAGAACTGTCACCATTTAGCTACAGAACGCAGAGCTTTCTGTTTTACTTATACATGTAGGGTAAGAGACTTATTTGTGTACGGAAAATTGCCATATCCTACTTTCTTGAATCAAAGTTGCAAGAGTTCATGGTTTAGGGCATCCAGGGTCTGAATACAGTCAAATTATAACCCTAAACTTGCTGGCACATATGTTTTATTTCTTGGTTTGGGCATGAATATTTAGTACATAATATTAAATAGAGTTATCTTTTTGTTTCTTCTTCGAATTATTTTAGTTGTACCAGTTAAAAAGGCTTTGTTGGCATCCCCCTTGAGACTTGAATTATAAAACTTGGTACGATCCATTTTTAACATGAAAGTTCTGGATCACAATCTAGCTCTAATATGAGTGTAATAGAACAAGCCTATCGGGATGTATACTACCAACTTGAGGTTTATCATCCAGGAATCTCTGCATTTTTGAAGATTGAAAATAATAATCCATTAAATGGAAATGGCTAAATGCAATTCAGAAGAAGTTTCCATAATAGAGTCATCATGCAGGCTATTTGCAACAGTCAGATTAGGAATGGTGGTTCTCTAGGAGTCCGTTGTTATGAGTTTTTGTCCCCATATGTGCATAAACTTGAAGAGATTAATTGGTGTGGAAAATGTAAGTATGTAATGCAACTTATTTGAGCTCCAATGTTTCCTGACATTTAAGGTCCTTTTATCAGCCAAAGAATGGTAATGCTTATGTGACCAACGTGACATTAAAAATGCCATATCCTACTTTCTTGAATCAAAGTTACAAGAGTTCATGGTATAGTGCAGCCATGGGTCTGAGCACAGTCAAATTATAACCCTAAACTTGCTAGCACATATATTTTATTTCTTGGTTTGGGCACGGGATATATGGTACACAATACTAAATAGACTTATCTTTTTGTTTCCTTTTCAAACTATTTTAGTGGTACCAGCTAAAAAAGTTTTGTGGACATCTCACTTGAGAATTGAATTATATAAATTGGTACAGTCCATTTTACCATGAAAAAAATTCTGGATGACAATCTAGCTGTAATGTGATTGCAATAGAACAAGCATATATGGTTGTATACTACCAACTTGAGGTTTATCATCCAGGAATTTCAGAAGTGATTTTCACTGCCTTCCATAATCCTCTTTTCTTCACCTGAAATCACTGGTACATAATTTCTAAGATCTGTGCATTTTTAACATTGAAATCCATTAAATGGGAATAATGAAATGCAATTCAGAAGAACTTCACATAATAGAGTCATCATGCAGGCTATTTGCAACAGTCAGATTGGGAACGGTGGTACTCCAGAGTCCGTTGTTAGGAGTTGTTGTCCCTATATGTGCATACACTTGAAGGGGATATCGTTGTGGAAAACATAAGTATGCAATGCACCGTATTTGAGCTCCAAGGATTTCCGACGCTGAAGTTCCTTTTATCAGGCAAAGGATGGGTATGCTTGTATGATCAATTTGAAACTTCCCATAGAGCTACAATATATATATGATAAATGTCATTGAATGTTTATTGTTGGTTTTCTATTGGATGTTAGGCTCTCTAAAATGTGGCTCCACCCAATTGTCATACCAATGCTGGTCCACAACCCTTTGGCTACATGTATACTCCCTTTCTAACTGGTTACACTTCAGAATATAATATTATCACAACCTTTTTATGACTCATAAATGGAAAAAAATAAGACATGGTGATGAATGACAGTGGAAGAATTTAATAATATCAGATACTTTTCACCAGCAAACATATCCTTAACACCTACGTAAGGCCAATTGCTCAGTCTCATAAGGTTCATTACGAAATCCTACTCTTACTTAGAGGCATATCACATACATAATAAAATGCATAAACGTGACATGTGCATCTAAGATCTCAAGGTGTGAAAAATAATAATTAATATCCTATTTAATACAAGTAACTTCCTCTCACACCGTTCAACTTCATTCTTAGAGTTTTCATTATTAATTTATTTGGAATATCAAGTTTTCACATGTGCATCAAATTTAAGCCAAGTCACAGGATTTGCTGATTTTGAATGGTTTTTAAATTTTTTGGCTATTTTAATTGGACGGCAAAAAAACTTTAAAAACGTGGAGAAATTCGTATGGATTTTAAAAATAATATGAATTTTCTTGAAACCTTAAAAAGTGAAATTTTGTGTTGGCTGTGGTTGATTAGGGCTTCAGTCTTTAGATTTGTTGTTTTTGTTCTGCCACATTGTCAAAACCTTTTTGGATTTACTGTTTATATGTATTGTTCTTAGCATCAAAACCTGTTCATGTGCATCTGTATTGTTTTTGTCAAATCCCTATTGTGCGACTGCATGTCAAGTGAGGAGCTTGGAAGTGTGCGTGGGAGGAGGAAGTGTTGTCAAGGAACAGCCAAAGATGAAGCTTGGAGCCTTCGTATAAAATTATTTTGTAAAAATATATGTTTCGTTAAGGTACTGTGTAATGTCCCCTTTTCCAAGTTAGTTGACTATGAAGACCTTGGGCCCATTCCACTTCTTGTGGGCCTTAGGGAGGGAAGCAAGGGAGGTGAAACATTGCCATAATTGTGAAGGATGACTTGACAAACAAGCAAGAAGAACTTCTATTTTTGTCTTCATGAGGTCGGTCTTCTTTGGAGATAGAATACTCTTTTCCTACATTGAGGTCGGTCATCTTGGAGGCCTACATTGGTGATAGAAAGTGCTCTTTTCCTTCATAATGAGGTCGGTCTTGTGGAAAACATATGTTGAAGATAAAGGAGAAATAACTCTCCCAAGGAGGTCGGTCCTCCAACAAAGAGCATGCATTGAAGTTGGCACCACATAGAGGATATATAAGGAGATCATTTGGCTTGAGAAGGATCACACATCATTCATCATTGATATTTTCTTGAAGTTGGAGCACTGTGAAGCTTTCTTTCACTTGCCTTGAAAGATGAAACCCTTTCTTGCCCTTGTTTGAGGACGAAATAACTCTCCCAAGGAGGTCGGTCCTCCAACAAAGAGCATGCATTGAAGTTGGCACCACATAGAGGATATATAAGGAGATCATTTGGCTTGAGAAGGATCATGCATCATTCATCATTGATATTTTCTTGAAGTTGGAGCTTGTGAAGCTTCTCTCTCTTGCCTTGAAAGACGAAACCCTTTCTTGGCCTTGTTTGAGGACGAAAACCCTCATTCATCTTGGGGTGATCTCACAAGGAGATCACAAGTGAGCTACTAAGGAGATTTCTTGTGCAATTCCTTCATTTCCAGCCCTAGGCGACTTGCTTGGGTATTGTGTTTGGTGCCTTCTAGGGCACATCTTGGCATTTTGAGTTGATGTAATTGTTCCTCATAATTTATGAGGTTGGATCTACACTTTGGAGTGATTTTTGGGATTCATTAATCATTATTTCCAGCCCTGTGTGTTGGTTGTACTTCTGCTGTTAAGAAATTAATTACAGTTGTGATTTATCTCCTCATTTCTCATTTATTTTGGAGTGTATTGGCTGGATAAATATTTCCATGGTTGAATAAAATATTTGGAAGCATTCTATGTCATTTTCAGCTTGTGTTGCATGGGAATTGATGCCATTACAGTTCGCTGCCCTAGGAGAATAAATACTGGTTTGCAGCTAGGGTTTGTGTGGAATCATTGTTGGCTGTCATCACAATTCAGTTGCTGTCATAAAAAAATCAGATTTCTTCTTGTTGCTAATTGCATTTTCAGTTTGTTTCCATAAGGGTTTGAAGTAATTTTTGGTGGCTGTCATAAACATCAGAGTTCATTGGTTGGGGTTTGAGCCCAAACCTTTATTTTCCATTTGTCTGAAAAGGAACAATACACTATGTTATACTTTAGTTTATTTGATTATTAACTACCTATATTGGATTCATTCACATGATATTTAGCGTAGGTTTTTTTATTGTTTACGATTTAGTTTAGGTTTTAAATTTAATTTTAATTTTTAATAAATTATTTAGTTAATAATGTATTAGCAATTTAGTTTAGTAAAGTATTTAAATTTAGTGATTCATTACTAATAAATTATTAATTATTAATTTAGTTTTAGGATTTTTATTTTACTTCAATTTAAAAATTTGATTATTGATATATAGTTTGTATTTGGTTTTTAAAAATATCTTGTCATATTTTCAAATTGTTGTGCATTTAGTTTTATTTTGAAAATGAAAATAATAAAAATGTATATTTATATTATTTGAACATAATCATGATTTTTGTATCAAATTTTATCGGTTGATGAATTTGTTTAAAATTTAATCATTTGCTAAACACGAGCACAAACCTTGTGACTTGGGAATTAAACATCTTTTGTTCTATATGAAAGCTCAAATCAACCTGTTGTTTTGTGGGATGGTAGTCCATACCATAGTTCAAAAAATCGTAAATCGGGATTAATCGGCAGGCCAAATTTTGAATCGGAAATCGGAAATCGGCAAAAACCAAAGCAAAAATCGGCATTAATCGGCAACTTTATCGCTACTTTTAAAAACATTTAAATTCATAAAATATACTTAAATTAAATGTAAAAACAATGTTAAATGATGCGAGAAGTGACTCTATAGAATGCCATAGGCCCATATGCATATTTTCAATTAAGTTTTGACCAAAAAAGAGAGTACAAAGTTTGCAAACAAAAAAATAAAAAATATTGTTTTATGAAAATAAGAAAAATAAGAAAAATATTGCCATCAATGCATAGAGCTCGAGAAAATATGCACTTTTAGAGAAAACGACACCTGAAACGGAGCCACAGAATGAAAGTTATAGCACATGCAAGTTTTTGCTGCTACATCTTCTCGGACCCTTTCCAAAAATGGCAATTTTTTTTTTTCCTTGTGATTTCTTCACCAAAAATCCAAAAAAGGAAAGAAATTCCAAAAAAGGAAAGAAGGAGAAAGGAGGAAACCCGAGCCGCGCAAGTGAAAAAACGAGTCAGATTTGGGGCCACGATTTCACCCGTGACTTTCCACGATTTCACGCGTGATTTTCCACGATTTACCACGATTTTCGAGTGTATTTTATCGCCAAAAATCGTGATTTATCGCCATATCAAAAATCGCGATTTTTCAGAAGATATATCGTTTTCATGGTTGCAAACGATTTATCGCCGATAAATCGCGATTTTTGAAACAAAGGTCCATACCTTACGAAATTAGTCAAAATTTCATCATATAGCAAGCTATGTCCCCTTTATTTATAGATAACACTCATCATGAAATAGAAGATGATTAAAACATCTTGTACTAGCACCAAACTTTGCGTGACTAGCCACGCCATGTTTAGTTTTATGTAATGCCCCTTTCTAGGACAATTTAGAAAATGGAGAAAATCAAGCAAAGAATGGATAAACCCTCGAATGTCACTATTTCAATTCAAATGGGGTTGGAACTAACCAAGGTGGTGGGATAGATTGGAAGAAAACAATTGGAATTTAAACACATTCAAATCAGATTTTTAACAGCTTGAAAAATAATTAATAATCACACCCCAACTACTGCAATCTTCCAAAATTATTTCCCGCTTAACCATCCAAGCAAAAATCTTCAAAACTTAGATTTTGGGCCAAAAAATATGAATAATTATATTCTAAAACCAGATTTCGCATAGCAAACACGAATCCTTAATTTTTCTCGAAAAGTAGGTCGCCCAAATGCATTTAGGGCATTAAATCAACTCCAAAAATTATTAAATCAATTTCTCCTTATTCCTCTTAATTTCTACAGCCACATTCAATATTAAATTGATCCCAAATTGCAGATATGAAATTTAGAACAACAGTTAATTAATTAAAATGCACCAAAAACAATTGAAATTTTGAAAATTAATATCTTACTCAATACTTGGAGTTTTTGCATGAAATCAATTGCACAATAAAGTAGAAATGAGGAGCTTTCCAATGAACTATCAAACTGAATTTTTTGATCACCGAAACCCACTCAAAACTACCCCAAAAATCTGCCTCCAAGTTGTTAGGGTTAGAATAAATTCTATAAATTAATTCCAGCTCATACAACCCTTCCAAAACACTCAAATAATCAGCCCTTGATCTGAAATAATTGATTAGACACAACAACAAATAGATCTAGCATAAACAACCTCAAAACATGATAGATCAAACCCCAAACCAAGTCGATTTGCCTCTAATAAATTGCAGCAATAATAATAGTCGCAAAGTACGTCAAACCCTTCACAAAAATGCAGATTTATCCTCCAAACAAATGCGCCAATACCCAAGACCAAGTCGCCAATGCTAGAATGAATATATCATGCATAAACACATTCAACACAAGAGAGCACAATGGAGTCTTCAATATTCTTCAATAATGGATCCAAATGAGAGAGAAAGCAATGTAAGAACTAGGGCATACATCCCATTACTCCAAGCATGGAGTGAAATCAAAAGATTAATCAACATGACCCCACTAGAGGAAATGCAACCTCCTTTTATAGAGTTAAATGGTGCAATATTCAATAAAGACTGACCTTTTTCCCTTTTGGTGGGAAAACATAAACTCTCGTTATAAAATAAAGTCTATACTAAACTAAGACTATGTGCTCTTATTATTTTTAATTAAATAATAAAAACAACTATTTTATGTGCACATTTAACTAACCTAGAGAGCCCACCTTGTAGCGCAAGGCATACCAAGGGGTCACAAAATAGACAATAGACATCTTTGGATCATCTTCAAGCTCAATCCTCAAGCCCATGAGAAGAGAGAATGGGTTGAGGGTCTTCAAGTCTTCAATTTCATCAATGTCCCAAGAAGGGGACATTACAGTCCTCCCTTCCCAAGATTGCTTGCCCTCAAGTAGTGACAAGCTCATGCATCCGAGTGCAAAGATGTAGCACTCCCAAAGCCGAGATCCCATGCCAACCAAGTGTTGAAGCATTTGCAATAACTTGTGATGCTTTTTTCTCCTGAAAGTTAGGAGTGCCTTCAGCTGCAATTTCTTTTTCAAATCTGTACATGAAGCAAACAAGTTAGAAAAATAAGTGTTGAAAAACACTTTTCCAATGTGTCTCCATGGGGTGAATATCTCACAAGTCTCCTCCATGTATGGGCTGCCCCCAAATTTTGTTATGTAGCTCTAAACACTGTTGTAATCATGCATTCTCCCTTCAAAAATTAGAATTAGAATGGCTGGTTTTCATCCCCAAGTGTTCACCCATGAGCCAAAATCAAGCACCAACAACCATATCATCAAATGCATGGCAAAAATATGAATTATAGAAGTGATAGGGAGGCTGATCATAATGATGTCAATCATAAAAATGATGGGACAACTAACATATTTCAAATTTTTTTCCCCAACATGAATGAACATCAATCTAGTGAATAAAAATGGCTCTCATGTAACTGAAATTTCATTCTCAACCATAACAAACTGAAAATTATCCATATGCACAGCTGAAAATGTAAAGCCTTTAGAAGAATTCAGACCATGTTTCTTCATTCTTTCCAATCCTTTCATTGAAGCCCAAAAGTTTGTGGTCATGCAAGCAACAACAACCAAACATTCCCAACACATATCCTTTGTTGTTTTACCTTAGGAAGCACATCAACCAAACATCCAAGTGGGAGACATAACTGCTGTTCAAAATTTGAAAATGGACTTCTTACCATGGAAGGTGTAGTCTATGTGATCCATCCGTCTTTCAAGGCTTCTAAGAAGATAGGAGTTAACATTATTTGAAGAAAGAAATGATATGTAATATCCCCTTCTAGGATCAATAGAAAATACAACACTCACAAAGTAAACAACACCACCAATGATTAAAAACCAGATTCAAACTGCATAAAATCAGACCCCAAATTATCAATACAACCCAAGCATGACCCAGCTGTAAAAAACACTCAACAATATGTATTAAACATATGGATCTGGGTCCTCCTAACACAGTTCGCTGCCACAGACCTCAAACATTGCTTGATTAAGTATAAAATGTATTGCAACAATACTCAGTATTCCACAAAACATCTACCAACAAATTGCTGTCAAAGAGGAGACTTAATCACATCCTAAATCCATGCCTATGCCAGTCGATTTACTCAGAAATATTTCATATTAAAATCTGCACTCAGAACTTCTTATATCTTCTCCATCTTATGCAAATCAGGTTCACAAAAGTTAGGATATATTAATCAAAGAGCAAGATGGGATTCACCAGATACTTTGGGCCTTCAACAAGCATTCCAACACTTAAAACCCAGTCGCTGATGTCAGTCAGATCACTTCGAAAATGGCTCAAGAGTGTTGCCACACGTGCTCAGATTGTCGCTGCACTTGAGCATACAGAGATCGGAATATTTACCATTCAAACATTCCATAAATACTCAGGTATAGATCGCTGCATTATAAGAGTTATAAACCCTAGTCGTGCCACTTCATAATGCATTTAAACAATCCTATGGAGTTCGCTGAGGTGCAAGAGATCACGTACAGTCAGCCAATCGAATCACATAGGAAATTGTATTTAAATCAGTCCTTAAATCATCATAATTCCAATCGCTGCAACTGGGATGAATTTCATACATCAAATACACAAATATGAATAGATCTCAGTTCGAACCACTCAAACTAATCCACCTAGAATAAAGGGGAAGTCACTGCAAAATAAAGACTGTGAAACATACCAAATCAAGCACATATGTCAAGTCGTACCATTCTCATAAATGCACAACAAATCGATTTGCAAAAGAACTCCAAAGAAACACTTGTTTTGATCACAAACCAGCTGCTACAGTGAATCGCTACAGTAAAAACATGCAGATTTCAATGGCAAACTTCATCTAAAACTTCGCTAAAGCAAAGGACATGAATTTCACAAACAAATGCTTCAATTGCAAGAGAGAGAGAGAGAAAGCATCAATGGGCATGCATCCCAACTCCAAGCACGGAGCACAAAATAAATATAATAAAAAACATAATAATAATAATGATCCCAACACTCCTTTTATAAGCAAGAGGCACAAAATTCAAAATCCCTAGGAGAGGGAAATTATTAAATAAAAGCAGCTTTGTTTTCCTAGGTGTGGCGTCCCTTTTTCAAAGGGTGATTTTATCAATAAAAGCCACCTAAATATTTATTTAATTAATTCCCCATTTAATTTTTATATTTCGGGAATTAAATTAAATAATCTTCATGATTAAATAATTAAATAATTATTGCTCTAGGCAATTATTGCCCTTGATCTGAAATAATTGATTAGACACAACAAATAGATCTAGCATAAACACCTCAAAACATGATAGATCAAACCTCAAACCAAGTCGATTTGCCTCTAATAAATTGCAGCAATAATAACATGATCCAAAAGTACTTCAAACCCATCATAAAATGCAGATTTATCCTCCAAACAAATGCGCCAATACCCAAGACCAAGTCGCCAATGCTAGAATGAATATATCATGCATAAACACACTCAACACAAGAGAGCACAATGGAGAGAACAATGAAGTCTTCAATATTCTTCAATAATGGATCCAAATGAGAGAGAGAGCAATGCAAGAACTAGGGCATACATCCCATTACTCTAAGCATGGAGTGAAATCAAAAGTTCAATCAACATGACCCCACTAGAGGAAATGCGACCTCCTTTTATAGAGTTAAGGGGTGCAATATTCAATAAAGACCAACCTTTTTCCCTTTTGGAGGGAAAACATAAACTCTCATTATAAAATAAAGTCTCTAATAAACTAAGACTGCACTTTATTATTTTTAATTAAATAATAAAAACAACTATCCTATGTGCACATTTAACTAACCTAGAGAGCCCACCTTGTAGCGCAAGGCATACCAAGGGGTCACAAAATAGACAATAGACATCTTTGGATCATCTTCAAGCTCAATCCTCAAGCCCATGAGAAGAGAGAATGGGTTGAGGGTCTTCAAGTCTTGATTTCATCAATTTCCCAAGAAGGGGATTTTATATTTTACCAAGTGTAGTAGATTTGATGTTGAAGTCTCTCATGATGCTCAATCACCATTTGCCCCAATGCAGACCACTGCTCCATGGGGTGCAACCTTTGGACCTCTGAATCTGACTCCTATGCATGATCTACCTAAAGTGACGAGAAAGAATTTTCCAAAATTCTTTGGAGATGGCAAGCAGAATCCAAATGACCACTTGGCTGCGTTTTTTATATTCTGTGGAGTGCTTGTAGTCGAACATGAAGATGTGTTTGTCGGACTCTCAATGACTTGGCTTGAGAATGGTTCTATCGGCTAGCTCTTGGCACCATAACCAACTGGGCCACTATGAGAGATGCATACCTGAAAAGATTCAAGCCAACTGAAGATTCTAGTACATTGATAACCCAACTAACTCAGCTGAAGGAGCCACAAGAGCACATGCGGGATTTTATTGCAAAATTCCAAAGAATCTTTTACAAAATTCCGGCATTTGCTTATCTGAATGATGAGAATCAAAAGGTATTATTTATCAATGCTTTACTTCCTGAAGTAAGCTATTAACTCCGAAGAATGCGTTCTGCTGACTTGTTAAAGACCCAAAACGTGGTGGTTTAAATTGAAGACGACCTCATCATGGTTGGAAAGATAAAGAGCAACACTTCTAGAGCTGAAAGTTCATCCTCTGCTACTACATCTGATTCACTATTGCAAAATTTAGCAAATGAGATGTCGCAAATGAAGAAACAAATGGCTCAAATGGCTCAAGGCAACAACACTGCCCTGCTCAGAATTTCAACAACAATCAAAACCACATTCTTTGGTTCTCAAAGATTAGCAATTGAAGCTGCTCTCAGAAATAACGTGGAGATGAATGAAGAAGACCGGAAGTTGACGCTGATCAACTCGAGAATGATGATTTTGTAGGTCTTGTTGGTGACTCCAACATTAATTACCTAAACTACAAATCTGAACATGACTATGAGGAGCTTCTTGAAGACGATCATGGTCATGCATATGTAGTATTTACACAATCACAAACTCGCCAAGCTGAGGCATTAGCCGATGAACAAAGAAGGGGCAGCCCTTTACCTTCTTTGTCTCAACCAGAGAAAGCAGCTCAGGTATGTAAACCTTTCTTTGACATTGTTGATCATGTTAAGAAAACTAGAGTTCAAATTTCGTGTGAATACTTGAGAGCCTTTATTGAGCGATTAAATAGGCTAGTCAAATATGTACAACCTCCAAGGCAATCCAATAAATCAAAAGGCCTTTTTCCTAAACCCAAAGATACTCCTCCCCAGAACAATGTTGCAGTTGTTAAATCCCCATCATCTTCTGAAAGAGTAGAACCTTTCTATGTTTCCTTATTGCTTAATGGTTTCAAGTTAAGCAATTGCATTCTAGATTCGGGTGCGTCGACAAGTGGCATGACGCTCTTGGGCTTACCTTGAGAAAGACCATAAAAAGTGCTTTACTCCATGGAGAGACAAGTCCCTTTAATTGGACAAATCAAAGATGCACAAGTCATTACGACAGACTTTTCTTGACAAAAGATTAAAGATGACAATCTTAGTTGCGAGATATTCTGTGCATGCTCTACGGGATGTTGTTAGCGAAACTTCTGCATGCAACGAGCTAGGAGAAGTAAAGATGGATTGGTCCTATGCTCATATTCCTATCAAAGGAATAAATCAGAAGCTCGAGCCAGAAAAGAAATCCAAGTACACGGTAACAAAATCAAAGATCCTAGATCTCGATTCTTTTTCGTGAGAATTTGACCACGGTGTATACTTCTTGAAATGGATAAAAATGTACCAGAACCGGAACTTCAACCAGAGCTAGAATCAACGAAGGAAGAAGAAAAAGTTTGGACTCTAGAGTTTAAAGGCACATGTTGTTCTTTTGGATCAGGAGCCGACATTCTACTAATATCTCCAGATCATGAGATATTCCCATACTCCCACAAGTTGATGTTTGAAAAGTTGATGTTTGAAAACACCAACGATAGGGAGGAAAATGAAGCATTCTTTGCTAGGAATGGATCAAGCTAAAAAGAAAGGAGTAAAATTCGTCAAAGCCCAAAGAGATGCCGAACTTCTAGCAAAGCGAGTTCGAGGAAAAATCAAGCCCAAGGAGATAAGATGAAGCATTACAGAGATAGAGTGCTTTTGTGAATTCGAACCACACCAAAACCTCAAGGCATTAGTGAAATCCACACATATGGATCATAACATCCCACCATGCTTCCGTAAAGACCGACTCGGCTGGTTTGCGCCCGCACTCACATACGTATGAGCCCCGCTTCACCGACGCGTTTAGGCGCCCCATGGGATAGGCTAGACGACGTAACCAACCGAGCAGGATTCGAACACGGGTGGTTGCTCTGATACCAAATGTAACGAACCGTTACACCAAAACCTCGAGCCATTAGTGAAATCCACACATAAGGATCATAACAACTTTCACCACACTAGATTTTGCAGTTTTCTCTATCGACTTCATACCAATAAATCGAATTCCAAGGCAGACTCTTTGGCAGTCATAACTGCACTATTGAATCCGGATAGACCACCGTCCATATTTAGAAAAGGAAACTATAAAGTGGAGATGGTCTACCGCCTTAAAGTCCCTGATAATGTTGAACAATGAAAAACTTTCAATAACGGAAAACAAATATCTCGCATGTCCGAACAAGATAACTTTGGCAAGTTGTATGTTGAAGGGAGTAAATCACCACCATGACAAACAATCCGAGAAAAATGATCCAGTTATGATGACGGTAGTTGAGTAATTCGACTATAAGGTAACAAAATCTCTAAGGGTTTAGTTTCCTTAGTAGAGACTTTCGACAAGCATGATCAATACCTGAAGAAGAACAAAGAATATGGTGATATTTCTTCCTCGTAAATGCGATCGGTAAATCAGCAACGGAGGAAGTTGAAGCACACTTATTTACCACGAGAGAGACGAAAGGATGAGCCTCCACAGGATGAAGTTGATGAAAACTTGCCCAAGGTATTCGACAAGAAGGCCAGAGAAAGAAAGTTCGAGATCGGAGATTGGGTACTCTGGTGGGACAAGAGACATGAACCGAAGGGCATGCATGACAAATCTGATTCACTCTAGAAAGGGCCCTTCATGATCAAGAGAGCTGCTAGGAATGGATACTTTCTTCCTTGCCTACCAGGATGGAATTGAGTTACCACTTGCCTTTCAACGGGCAACACTTGAAGCCTTTCCGAAATTAAAAAGAAGGGTAAAACCTGTATGTATATAAATAAAACTTTATTGTTTTCTTTCCTTTTCTTTGTTTTGTTTTGTTTTGTTTGCTTGACCCCGAGCCCAATGGACAAGATACGAAACCCGAGATCCTGGGATCTCATCTTTATTCATGCCATTTCGACAGAGGCAAAGATGTCCACAGATGGAGCCGACTGGTGTCCCCAGATTTCACCCTGAAATCAGGATTACCATTCAAAATTTTTTCGTTCTTTTTAAAATAACGAGTCTTTTTCGTGTTATTCTTGCCCGGAAGATGTTTGTATTACGTTAAAATATTCCCCCGTGAATCATATGAGCCAATTTTGACAAATACCCAGATGCCGAAACTCATTTTATCTCTCCGCCAAGTTGTCTGCGGGAAATTTTTATTTAATTATTTATTAAATAAATAATGCCCCGTTTGAAGTAAATTGTGCTCCGGTTGAATCCTGTTGAAGTTTTGCATGTCAGTATTCTCTCATCTCAATAGGGTTTTCACCAGGAATGAATTCAAGGCATTATGCTGCACTTCTTGCAATGTTTTTCGCTTTTATTTATTTGTTTTGCGTTTTTCTCTGGTTTTCTCTGCAGTTTCTCTATGAAATTCCCCTAGGTTTGTTCTTTGTCCAAGTATAGTCTGTTTAATTGCTTGAAGCATCTGGAGATCATCTACTAATGCAACACCAGAAGGAATCAGCCTCAAAATGCAAACTTCTGACCAAAAAGATGAAGTCATGCACAAAAAGCCTCTCCCAGGCAAGTCACACTTTTTGGAATGAATGAGTTTAAGCTGCAATGGGATTTTTTGTGGTAGCAAGTAGGTAGGAATTTCTTACCTGCCTTGCAGGGTGAAAATTTCCATTATAAAACAAAGAAAAATCACTTAAAGCACCGATGAGAATTTTTTGCCTGCCTGGCAGGCTAACTTTTCCCACCAAAGAGATTTATTCACCCATGCAAGTTGCACTTTATCAAAGGAGGCTAATTTTAATGCAAGTCACACTTTTTGGGAGATGTTTTAATTTAATAATGAGAATTTTGGCGGTGGCGGGCGGACGGAAATTTCTTACACGCCTGCAGATAAAAATTCCCATTATGTAAGTCAAACAACTTAAGTGCAAGAAGGGATTTTGGAGCTGCGGTGTAGGGTAGAAATTCCCATAAAAGTTGATTTCTTATTTTTGGAAATTACCCTTGCAAAAAAATGTGACCCACCTTGGGTATATAACAATGCATTTAATAATATTTATTAATGGTTTATTCACTACACTTTGGCGTCATAAATAGAAGGAAAGTCAATGCAAGTGGAAGAGCTAAGGAGAAGTCAAGGATGCATGCTAAAAATAATAAAATAATTTATTTAAAAGCAACCAACAACATGCATAATTGGCATTTTTGTGTTCCAGACTTTGAGCTGAGACCCTTAATAGCTTTTTGCAAGCAGAAGAATAGAGAAGAGATTTCCGGAGAACTTTGTGTCAACAGTACATTCGTCTCGTATTTATTTCTAGATCTATTCATAAACTTTGTGTTATTCTAGATCTAGATCTGAAAGTTTTCTTTGCTTTGAATTCTATATTTCATAATCTATTTGTTTTAATCTATGTGCATGCGATCAACTCTATAAACTATTGATTGGGTTGCACATCTTTTCTTTCTTCTCGTTTTCTATTATTTTCCTCTTCTGCAAATTTTTCCTTACTTTTACAGCTGCTTACTTGCTGCAAAATTGTCTATCTATGGTTTATGAGCTACATAGTTAAAGTAATACCAACATATACTAAAAAATATTACTGACAAAATCTTACACTGGGAGCCTCACCGGTTAATGAGGGAGTTTTATCTCATGACTGCCTAGGTTTTCAGCTGTGCAGAAAATCTAGCCAAGAATACCATAATATGTTTTGGTGATAAACAAATTTTGGTATTATGTTGAATAGTTTGCTGTGTAGCGAGAGGGTGTATAAACAGAGCATTGAGTAATATGTTTTCATGAAAAACACGGGTATTTACCCAATTCTTTGAACTATGTGTATGAATACATAACGTAGAGTAATGTGTTTTGGTGAAAAACATTGTGGTATCAGTTCAATGTTGTGTTGTGCAACACAGGGTGTACGAACAGAGCATAGAGTAATACTAATATGTTTTCCAAAAAAGACTGTTTTTGACTCAATGTTGTGAAAGGTGTGTGAGACTACAAAACATAGAGTAAAATGTTTTGGTGAAAAAAGTGTGTTATTCAGTTCAATGCTGTGTTGTGCAGCAAAGGTGTATGAACAGAGCATAAAGTAATATGTTTTGCTGAAAAAAACAACGGGTTATTTACTCATTTATGAAAAACCCTATTATCATGACCGCTCCAATATGCCTGCTCAAAAGTGTGACAATGCATTTGCTAATTGTATGCTCGATGATGCATATGATTGCATTTGAATTGTTTTTGTGTAGGTGTTGTGTACTATATACTTTTTCTATGTTTCAGAGATATTGTAGTGAGTACTTGAAACTTGCAGCCCTTGGGCATTTCATTGTAATTATTATTGTAATTGAAACTTGAATCTTATGTGAAATCTCAATTCAGCTCCAATTTTATGTATTAAGGTTCTATAATATGTGTGATGAATGCTTTATCAATGTTATCATATGAATATTTGAAATTTCCTATATTTTTTATATTTTCCCTTATTTTTTAATAGCCGTCCCCTAAAAAAAGGCCTCCAAAAATCCGTCCGGAAACACGCCCCCTCGTCCCGTCCCGAAACTTGGTGGAACATAGCCTAAAACAAATGATTATGTTCACGGGGCTCTTCTCTAGTCTTCTCATCAATTTCTTTTTTCGGCGGTGATATTCATTGTAATGTCATTGTAATTATAATTATAGCCCTTGGGTATTTCATTGTAATTATTATTGTAATTGAAACTTGAATCTTATGTGAAATCTCAATTTAGCTCCAATTTTATGTATTAAGGTTCTATAATATGTATGATGAATGCTTTATCAATGTTATCATATGAATATTTAAAGTTTCCTATATTTTCATATTTTCCCTTATTTTTTAAAAGCCGCCCCCTAAAAAAAGACCTCCAAAAAAAATCCGTCCGGAAACACGCCCCCTCGTCCCCGTCCCGAAACTTGGTGGAACATAGCCTAAAACAAATGATTATGTTCACGGGGCTCTTCTCTAGTCTTCTCATCAATTTCTTTTTTCGGTGATTCATTGTCATTGTAATTATAATTATAGCCCTTGGGTATTTCATTGTAATTATTATTGTAATTGAAACTTGAATCTTATGTGAAATCTCAATTCAGCTCCAATTTTATGTATTAAGGTTCTATAATATGTATGATGAATGCTTTATCAATGTTATCATATGAATATTTGAAGTTTCCTATATTTTTTAATAGCCGTCCCATAAAAAAAGGCCTCCAAAAAAATCCGTCCCGAAAACATGTCCCCTGTTGTCCCCGTCCTGGAAACTTGGTGGAACATAGCCTAAAACAAATCATTATGTTCACGGGGCTCTTCTGTAGTCTTCTCGTCAATTTCCTTTTTCAGCATTGATATTCATTTTAATGTCATTGTAATTATAATTATAGCCCTTGGGTATTTGATTGTAATTACTATTGTAATTGAAACTTGAATCTTATGTGAAATCTTAATTCAGCTCAATTTTATGTATTAAGGTTCTATAATATGTATGATGAATGCTTTATCAATGTTATCATATGAATATTTGAAGTTTCCTATATTTTTTATATTTTCACTTATTTTTTAATAGCCGTCACCTAAAAAAAGGCCTCCAAAAAATCCATCCGGAAACACGTCCCCCGTCCTTGTCCCGGAAACTTGGTGGAACACACCTAAACCAAATCATTATGTTCATGGGGCTCTTCTCTAGTCTTCTCATCAATTTCCTTTTTAGCAGTGATATTCATTGTAATGTCCCCTTTTTCAAACTAATTTGTTTTGGAGACTTCTAGCCCATTCCACTTCCCGTGGGCAAGAAGGAAGTGAACAAGGGAAGTGTTTGTTATGTTTTTCAGTCTTTTCATGAGCATTTGCATTCTTCTTTCATAGTTTCTCTTATAAGTCAGGTCGGTTGGGTTGAAGAGGTGAAAAGCCAAGATAAAGTTAAAAGCAAACATCCTTATGAGGTCGGTTATGGGGAAAGACTCCCTAATTGATTTTGGCACCACCAAAAGGATATAAAAGGGGTCGCTTGGACTCATTTTGGGCATCTATCTTGTCATAAAAATATACTTGCTTGGTTTTGGGCTGATTGCTCAATTCCTTTCCACTAGGGGCAAAAATCCTTTGGTGTGGCATACAAGGAGGACGAAACCCTTCCTTGTTCAAATTGAAGAACGAAAACTCTTCAATTGGTGGTTCCTAAGGGCTTCAAGGAAAGTGATGTTGCTGGTTTTAGTTAGGGTTTGATAGAAGGAGAGCTACTAAGGTTTCTACATCAATTTTGGACCCTCTCCTAGGGTAGTGACTTGCTTGGAGGAGTTGAGTGCCTTCTAGGGCACATCTTGGCAATTGGAGCTGATATTCATCTTCCTCATAATTTTAGAGGCTGATTTCACACTTTTATGATATTTTTGGGGATTGGAATCTCCATTTCCAGCCCTTATTGTGAGCTGTATTTCTGTTGTCATTTATTTAATTACAGCTGGGTATAATTTCATAATTTGCACATGTTTTGAAGTACTTTGGCTTGGTGTTTATTCCATTGATTGAATATAATATTTAGGAGGATTTATGCACCTATTTTCAGCTTGTTTGGAGGGTGTTTGATGCCCTAAAAGTGTAGATTCAGTTCGCTGCTAGGGTTTCATATATTTTCAGAACTGTTGTTATAAAAATCAGATTACTCTCATTTGGGTTTGTGTTATTTCCCTTTTTTCAGTTTCAGCCCTAGAAAGGGACATTACAGTCATGGATTTTTACTATTTTATGTTATTTTTAGTGTTTTACGTTCAATCAAAGTCAGGTGGGGGTGCGAGGTTTTAGGTTAGGAGCTGGGGTTAGGTTAAGGGGATGGGATTAGTTTTAGCTACAGGGTTAGGTTAATATAGCTTACATTTAAGAGGGTAGGGTCCGGTTGAGGGGGATGGAGTTAGTTTTAGTGATTGGGTTAGGTTAATTTAGGTTTAGTCTTTTCAAGAGGATGTGAGACATGCTTGGAAATGGGATCTGAAATTTCTTGGAAGCACTTCATTTTCTTAGAAATGACATCACTATTTCCAGGAACACCCTAGTGTTTCACGGTGTTTCAGGACCATTTTCAGGCTGTACCTGCAAATGTGGCGAAACTGGGGGGTCTGGGGGTCGATTCCTACAACTTAACTATATACCATATAACATTCCGGAGACTGTAGTTTATGGGCTCATCTTCCCTTGGCAGATTTCAGTACTCTTTCACTTCACATACAATTTTTTTGTACAAAGCTATTTTAGCTTTAGTGAAATAACAACTCTATTTTATGTGTCCTTCTATGCTTCTTTTTGCTGTGCATTTTTATAAAACTCAGAATGACATACTACGTACCAGACAAAAACAAATGGGAAACCATTTGGCCCAAAAACCTCTCTAAATTCTCTATGTGCTTTTTTATACAGCTCAAAAGAAAGACAATTGTTTTTCCAGCTCTTCAACTTCATGTGACTGCCCAACAACTATCTGCATTTGTACCCTTTATGGCCATCGTTTCGTGCTCTAAATGTTTTCCAGGTTGAATAAGCTTTATTGCCACACTGTTGAGAAAATGTTGCAGCCGACACAGTGACATACTGACATCAACATGCTGACTCTAACATACTAAATTCTATATTGACCTACTGACCTACCGGCATCATGACATTACATTCTAACATGCTGTCACTGACACATTGACATCCTTTTATCGTTGTTGTATTTTTATTGTTCTGATTTCTGGATGTCAACTTATCTCATAATTTTCTTGGAAAATTCCTGTAGAATTCTTCTAGATCCAGTTGCAGATCACATACTTCTCCAATTACGTGGCTTAAATGAGGATTGTTTATAGAGAAACTACATTACGAGGAACATCAATCACGGACTAGTAATTTTTTTATCCATATGTAGTGCTCAATACAAGCTGTTTGGTACAGGGAGGACTTGGTACTGCGTGCCTTTTGCCCTGTGTACATCATTCTGTTTATGTGATAAGAAGACCCAATGGGTTGTTGGTTAACACAACCATCAACAACCATCAACAACCATCAACAACCAGTGCTATAATGAGAGTTATCCCCCACGGCCCCCAAAAACAAGTCGGAGTCCCTTCCGACACAATTCATAGACAACATTATAAAAGTTAGATTGAAGAGGGAAGACAAAAGACATTCCAGGTGAAGCTGCTGTTGATGTAGATATTGCTATAGCTGGAACTGTTAGAGGTGTTGAACACTTACACTTTGCATGATTTACATTTTTGACGAACTGCATTCCTCTAGACTGTTAGGGATAACTTTTTTAGTGTGAATATTATGTAGTGGTAAATAAATAACAACTTATGTAAGTTGTTAGGTTATATGTGAATAGTGGTGGATTAAACAACTCACATATTTAGGGAGATTGGTTTATGGATTCCCTATTATTTAGGAGAGTGAAAATTGATTACATTTGAAGCTCCACCTTCATTTGGTATCAGAGTGGGTGAGCGGTCTGATTTTTTCTGGTCTTGTTCATTTTTTTCAGAGCCAAGCAATGAAGACCATGTGCTAAAGCTCACATTTGCCAGACCATATTTTTTCTTGACAAGCAGAGGAGCTGTGTAGACGATGGGCAATCCTGCTGTCATTCGTCTGCATTAGATCTATATCAACAAAAGGAAAATCTGTTTTTGAGTGCAACTCCTTTGTAACTGTTTGTGGCTGTATAAATTAAAATCTCCATTGGCGGATCAACCAGACTGGTGTTCACATTATTTATTGTTAGCATTGCAAATTTCTAGTGGCTCTGAATCAGACAGTTTCTCGCTGTTGTTGCATGACCGCCTTTGACTCGGCTTGGAGAAACCTCACTTGCTGTTCTAAGATCTCTTTTTCAACTCGGCTTGACATGAGTTCATTTGCCTTGGGGATTTGGCAACCCAATGATTAACAATGGCGGTTTATTGGTTTTGGTCTCCTCTCGACCCTATACGCTATCTATTAGCATCAGTTTCTTTGAATCCGCCACAGCTTCACAGAGCTTGGAAAACTATTAAAACAATGGTGAGGGATCACTTTGCAAGCCAACTCAGGAATTGATTTGTCAAAAGTATATCTCGCCTTCATTTGGTCTGTTGCCGTAGTGAAGATCTGCAGGGTCGTCTTGAGACAGGGGAGCCAAATATATGCCAAGTCTGAGCTTGGGATTCAAAACAATTTACATTTAATAAATCTAAAGCAGTCAATAGCCGGCTTCAACATGCCCAAATCACAGCCCAGTTGCGGCCTCTTTGCTATGCTCTGCCAGTTATAATTTAACTTCCACCATAACCGCCGCCCTCCTGCAAATTTCCTTATTGTTTTCACCCCTTTATTTAGGGTTATATTCTATTGTGAGTCCACTTTTGTCTTTCCATAATTTTTTATCTGGTCTAGCTTACGTTTTTTTTATATTTGTATTATTTTAGGAAAGTAATTAAATATTACTTTCAAATTATTATTTTATTGTGTTGATCACATTATTAAGTCTTGTGTAAGTCATTCCCGTAAAAGTAACAATTTTGTGTCAAACTTTGTAAGGACGCATTCTCGGTTGAAACTGACTTCTACTAAGTCTGTTAAAAATTGTGGGGAAATATGGAAAGGTCAATTTCCATTGAAAAGTTCGAAGGAATAGAATTTCACACATGGCAGTTACAGACAATTGGTTTTAATTGAAAGAGATCTTTGGGATGTTGTTGATGGCACCGCTACCCGACCGACTGGTGGTGACGACCTCAACAAGTGGAAGATCAAGGACAAAAAGGCTTTAGCCACCATTGGCTTAGGACTTTCTAAGCCATATCTACATCATATCGACTTAAAGAAATCTTCTAAAGAGATTTGGGACATGTTGAACACACTCTTTGGTTCACAAACTGGTAATGTAGAGATAACGATGAAGCAAAAATTGTTCGGGTTAAAAATGGAAGGAGGAGATATAGTTGCTCACATCAGCAAGTTCCGCTCTCTTATAACACAACTGGCAGGAATAAATGAAGCCATTAAAAACAATACTATTAAACAACATGCCCAATAGTATGTCAAACATAGTGTTCACTTTAAGCAAGCTGAATCCAAATCTGGAAAATATCATATCTACATTGCTTGAAGAGGGAAACAAGAACAAAGCTTTAGACTCAGATACAGAGAAATTGTTGTCTACAATGACTAAGCCCAACACTTCTTATCAGAAATCTAAACATGTAAAGACTAAAGGTACATGTTTTTATTGTAAAAAGCAAGGGCATGTGCTTTTGAATTGTAAACAATGAGCACGAGATCTCCTTGATGGAAAGCTGACAAACATGGCAATGACAATTGGAGAAATTGATGAAGAGGAAGATTATGAGAAAGACTCAGACAATCAAAGTGATGAAGATTTTTATATTAAGGTGTGTGAGTGTAATATTTCTCCTCCATATTCACACTAAAGGGGGAATGTTAGGAATAATGTTTTTAGTGTGAATATTATGTAGTGGTAAATAAATAACAACTTCCGTAATACATGAATATTATTTGGTTGTTTGGTTATACGTGAATAGTGGTGGTTAAAACCACTCACGTATTTAGGAGATTTGTTTGTGGATTCCCTATTATTTAGGAGAGTGAAAGTCATATTTTATATGTTGGTTGCAAATAATAATATAACTTTTGTTTTATTAAATTGATTACATTTGAAGCTCCGCCTTCATAGATGTACATGTTGGTTGTACGTATGGGCGTTCAAGTGATTGGATGGTGCGTAAGTGGTTGTCGATGGTTGTATGCCGCGTCGACGCCAACAACAACAGATGATCATACAATAAGAGTGGTCATCCAACTATGGTTAGGGGTCCTAGTGAAGGGGGTGCCTAAGGCCTTAGACTATTTTGCGGTCATAGAATGCAACAAAATATTATCAACAACAAGTTACATCAACAAGAATGTTTTTTTATTCAATAGAAGGATTACACCAACTTTGAGACTGATCACCAATGTTATAGTTTCGGACACACTTTGCCAATCTGGTGGCTTATTTCAATGTGTCACGCAACTTGGTGGCTTATTACAAAAAAGCACTCACAAAGGCCATAAGGTTACAAACATGTCAATATTGTAGTGTTGCGTAGATGATTCAATCCCTCCCAAACCTGCACACAAATCTCTATGCGTAATACTCATTGTAACCACTATCTAGACTCTAAGTCCCAACTACAATCATATTCGTTCTACAATGTACTGATGTGTTTATGTAGGCACACGATCAACTACTTACAATTAGTCGTCTTAGCTACATTCGACTCAAAACAATTAAATATGTCACGAATATTAAATAGATGATAAGGCTAGATGGATCCATATCATAATTGAACTTGATGCAAACACAAGTTGGCCCAAACAACATAATTTGAAAGTAGGTAAGTCTTCATCAACTCCTCTTTGTTGTATCGAGATTTCCCATTAGATGATCCTACCATTTTCAAAGAAACTTCCGTGTTTAAGTCAACATAGACCTGTTTCAGAACTTGTGGCATGCTGGTCCAATAACTGCGGTTTCATATGTGGATGCACGGTATCAAGGTGAATCTCCCTTTCTAATGTGAGGATTTGAAAGTGTTTAATATGTTGCCACACACATTTTGAAGGTTACTTAGTTTTACTCCATAATTCAATCATCTATGCCATGGTTGTGATTCTGCGTCAAGGCTTACGAGCTTTGTGCCATTCTAAAGAGTTTGTATGCATAATGTGGAGGTACCGTGATGCATGTTATGTGCCCCATTCTTGCACAAGGCCTACTAGCCACAAATTCAATTATTTTGTTTTATGCCATAAGATATAAGGCTTGCTCAAAGTTTTGAAGACTACTATATGATCGGTGAAGTATCACAAATCTATTTAGAGCGTTATGACAATGTCACACGATATTTACAAACTCAAACATAGGTGCCCTTAACAAACATGCTCAAAAGAAAACATAACACATGCGCACTGCACACAACTATGCCAAAACAATTTGTTTATAACAATGTTTTGCGCAATGCTAGACTTTCCTTATTTTTCTATTTTTAACATATTTTTGGTTGATGCAAGATTGCACATGAACCCGAATGCTCTTGCATCATACACCTGTAGTAAGAAAATGTGTGAGCTAGGTGCTCACGAATGCGGGATGATTGGTATAACCACTCTTTTGGCCTTCGGCAAGGTCTTGGCGCATTTGCATGCCAATATGTACCCCCATCTTCCAATTGTTGGTCTCGGTTGTGAAAACCAACATCCTCCACCCATAAGGTTTCTGCTCTTCCGCACCCTTGCCCATGTCCTATCTAGGCTGACCTCCTCTATCCGTGCGGGGTGTCTCTTTTCTCCACATCTTTTACTCTTGCGTAACTTCTTTGCAGACCGTCTCAAGACAAAAATGTTCACTGCTCATCCTCTCTCGCACTTGCTCTTGTGCTACACTCTCTTGGATTACTATGCAAGTTTCCCTTGTTATTTTTTCTTGCCGCTACACTATACTTAAAATATCTACACATGCTTCATCTAGATTCATTTGCTCAAGCACTTGCTGCTGCACTACACATGCTTCCTTTTCTCTATCTTGCAAGATCTGCTCCCCTTCGTGTATATGGATTTTGTGTGCCCTTCTGTCTTCTTCCCTTAGCGTCTTTAGGATGTGAATACGTCCATTGTTACGCCTCTCATTATAGTGGCTCTCCCATCATACATCTCTCGATGAAATTGCCAAGTCCTTCACAAGAAAACATGGCAAGCATCTATCGATAAGATATTGTATAGAATGTTGTCTGTGAACTAGCCAATCTTCATCTCCATTTAGCATTGTTCTGCACAACACCTACTTGTCCTTCTATTAACCAAGTCACTCGATAAGGATTTAGATGTGGTTTGCATTCCAACCAACTTCCTCACCATATTTGCGAAACACCAAATTGTTTGTGCTTCCACTATCAACCCTAACTATGCAACATTTACCTTGGTCTTGTATTTTGTGTGGAAAACATGTTGCCTCTTGTGTACCAACTCCTTTCTCTTTCTCTCATCCTTAAAGACTGTCCTCATTGCAAGTAATGCTTCTCCTTCCCGATTCCTCTATGCAATGGTCTATACCTTTGTCATTAGCTTGCACAATATGCACACTCACATCTTTCGTTTTCCATCTTCTTCATGTACATGTAAACACTTGAAGGCATGGTGTCCTACCTTGTCGTACCAAAAACATGTATCACTGAATCTTGCGCCACAACCTCTCCTTGTAGAAGTATCGCTTCATCTATTACATTGTTCTTGCACATTGCTGTGCTTTCCTCATTCTCTTGCGCGGTTGGTTCTTTGCGCCACCAAGCTTCCCTTTGTTGCTTGCCGCATTCTTTCTATGTGCCACCATCTCTTTTGTTTGCTCTCAAGGCATATTGGTATGCCTCTTCCACCATCTGCATCTTCACTATGTTGATCTCATCTTGGATTACCCACCGCACTCAATTGATATCCACTACTATCTTCTCTTGATTCATTTCAATACGAGCAATTTGAATTGTCATCTGTTAGAACTCTTTCATGTATTCTTTCACACTTAGCTCATTTTTAGCAAATTCTGTAACCACTTCAATAGATCCAATTGGCAATGACCGAGCAAAATTTTTCCTTTCATTGGGTGATCTTGTATTTACCCTTTCTATTGTGCTCCAACTCAACTTTTTTCCATCACAGTGTTGCATGACCTTTCAACTTGGTTTGCGCAATCTTAAATTTGCAATTGTCTGCAACCTCATCAAACTCGAAATATTCTTCCATCTTTGTGAGCCAATCAATTGGCTCCATTCGGTGCCCTTCAACTGTAATGTCCCCTTTTTCGAGTTAATATGAAATAAAGGATTCCTTAGCAAGTAATGGTTGAACAATGGAACATCACGGATTATATTTTAGGTTTCATCATCCATATTCATGATTTATTTTTGTATTACCCAATCTTAGTGGGCGGTTGGGTTTAGTGCCTTTAACGAGGCTTAATAAAAGATTATGACTTCTTATGGGCCAGCCTTACCTTTATGAGCTTTGGTGCCAAAGCAAGGTATAAAAGAAGATTAGAGGAGCTCATTTGGGCATCTAGATTTTGGCGCATTTTCCTATTTGGGCATTGTGAGCTTGTTGCTCCATGTTCTTCCACTTGAGGACGAAAACCCTCTTGTGTGGCTTCCTAGAAGGACGAAAACCCTTGTAGTGGTTTTGTTGAAGGAAGAAAACCCTTGAACATTGATTAAGAGTGAAGATTATTGCATATTTGAGGACAATACTTAATATTCATATTTTTATTGGCATTGGACAACTTTATCTACTCATGTAGAGATTTTAAGATAAATTTTGAGAGGATTTCCATGGTTGGAAAATTCTTATATTAGTCTCATTTGATTGCTGGTATTTTTATGATCATTTTGAGTATTCATGTGTGGACATTCCTTGTTTTCCAATAGTTATTGAATTTACAAGTTTCATCTTTTTTTTGTGCTATGATAAATTCCAGAATTTTGAGTTTGATGATTTTATGACATTTTGTGGCTTTTAAAATCAAGGGCAATCCAACAAATAACCGTATAAATTTTGAGTGTTTCTACGGTGGATTTCTCTCTCTCTCTCCTAGTCGCTAGGGTTTGAGAGTGTTTTTTTGGTCCTCTATTAATTGTTGTCATAAAAATCAGATTTACTTGTATTGGGGTTTGAGCTAATTTCCTTAATTTTCAGTTTTATCCCCAAAAGGGATATTACAGTGGTATCGAGCACGAATTCTCAAAGGCCTAGGGTTTCAATGGACAGATTGATGAAGGTGCAAGAAAGACTAGCAGGTACCTTGGATTCTCTTGCCTCTACCATGCAAAGCCTACAGGGGAAGGACATTCAAGGAAGAGCCTAGGGTTTCAAAGGTCAACAAGGTGGCAACTTGCTTTGAGGAATATCAAGCTCTTTCGGGAAGATCCGTGATGCCCTAACCTTTTCAAAATTCATGAATTTGGAAAAATATAGAGTGGGCATTGGAACTTGGTCCAAGCCCCGAGCCATGCACAAGGGTAATGGGAGAAACATCCCAACCCTTGAGGAAAAGAGCCCCATCTTGTTGGAAAAGCAAGGAGTGGCTACGGAGTTTGTTGGAGAAGGGACCAAACCCCAAGTTTGCTAGAGGAGGATGGGCATGTCTATTGCCCTAAGAACAAGAAAGCGGATGGTATATTGCAGCAGTTGGTTATTGAGAGGAAGCAACCCTTGGGAGAGTTAGAACTCCCCAATCCTCTTGCCACGGTTGATCTCTTGGTTGGTTGTCCTAACAACACTTTAATGACACAAGGGTTTAATGAAATTGTGGAACATGAGCCAAGGAAGGAGGAGCACAATATTCAAGATTTGCACCATAGAGGAAAGGGAGCCATGAAGAATGATTCAACCCCTACTTCCATTATTGCTCCGGATAGTCAACATTATGAGGTAATTATTGATCATTGTTTGACTAATAATGATGATATTTTTGCATATGATGAATTCAGAGGTAAAAGAAAAGGTCGTGAACATGAAGAGGTAGCGATAGGGATTGATGGGCTTGCTGGTCTGTTTATAACAGCAGACAATAAAGAGCCCAAAGACGAAGAATTAGACTTGGGTAAGAACCACAAGGACATTCCAAGCACATATGAACAAGGTACGGTGGTTGTGGCACCAAGGATCGAAGAGGCAAAGGAAAAGGGAAGGAAAATCTTGTTGAGAGCCCAAGGAACCAATATATTTCAGATTTATTGCTCTTTAGTCCACCATCACATGGAGCTGGTCATCTAAATCAGTTTGGTACAAATATGGGCAAAACAAGGAGCACCTTGAGTAGTAAGGGGTACTTGCACCCTTTCCGGTGTCCCTCAAGTTATACATGCATCAAGACAAATGTCACTTTAGGCTCAGAAACTGAAGTTGGATTGATAAGAGATAACATTCTCCCCAAGACCAGCAGTATGCATATTAAGGTAACTACTTTTTCCAATTGGTTTATAATCCATCTGATATGCTTGTGTTTGAAGGAAGAAATGAGGGTCACAATGATATTTGTATTGATGGTACTTCAACAAGCCTTTTATGGACAAAGAAATGGAAGGAAACACCCCATAAGGGACAAAATGAAGTGGCTGGTCTGTTCCTAACAGCAGTCAAAAGAAGGTCATTTGAGGAAAATCACAGCCCTACTGAAAGCTCAAGAGCATGGGGAAATTGTCAAGCAAGCATCAAGCAAAGAAGAAGGTAAAATACTTTTGGTTGTTCATGATATTCCTTTGCTTTTTAATGGTTGCATGTGGCAAGATACTAAAGGATCTTGGAGGCATAAGCAAAAGGATGGAAAGAAGCATGAGGAGCAAGAGAATGAAGAGGATGTTGAAAAGATGCCAAGCAAGCTTCAAGGGATAGAGGGAATTGAACACATCAAGGATGTCCAAAGGTATGAATGTGTTCTAAAATCATTGCTTTCTTCTACTCCAATTCAGTTTTGTTGTCTTGAGCCATTTGGTAACAATATGACATTGTTGAGGCTCCCTTGTAAAACATGGCAAGTGGCGGTACATATGGATCAACAAGCTAGAAAAGGGGTTATAAGGGGTGAAAAATCTGAACACATAAGGAAAGATGAAGTGGATCTTCCAAGGGACAATGTTAGGAGGTGCACACGTGAGACAAGAGCATTTCCGGGTGTCCATGTCCTCTTTCAACCCGCTGTAAATTTCAGATCAGCAGCCCATGGTAAGTCCTATGATGTCTTATTTGATCATGTCAAAGGTTTATTTCATCATTATGTATCATGGCCATGTTTGGGTGATCATATCTATGCTAATAAGGGGCAAGGTGGGAAGAAGGCTCTTTGCCAAGGGCTCACTATGTATTTTCCAAGCAATAAAGTGGGTTTTTATGATAGTCCAAGGTACTCACACATTTCAGATCTATTGTTTCCTTCCTTATCATTTTGTTGGGCTGATCAACACAAACTCTTTGTCACGAGTTTGGATTTCAAGATAGGGATTGCCATGCATATGATGATTGAGAGAAAAAGAGGGATGATGAAGAGTTACAAAGATTGCTTGCATCCTTGGAATCCGGGTAAACCCTTGAGGCTCAAAGAAGACAAAGGTAAAAATTTCAGTTTTTCTCTTTGCTTATGGAATTGGATGAAAGAAAATGCTAGCATGCCATATTTAAGAAAACATAAGCTCAAGGGAAATTCTGATTTTTCTCTCCATGATTTGCTAACCTATGGTTCCATGAGAGAACCAACAGAAGTTTGGAGAAAAATAAGAAAATGACAGCATGCCATATTTGAGAAAACATAGCTCAAGGGAGATTCTGGTTTTCTCTCCATGATTTGCTAACCTATGGTTCCATGAGAGAACCAATAGAAGTTTGGGGAAAAGAAGAAATTATGATGAAATCAGAATTCAAAGGGGTAATAAGAAAGCTGATTTTCTTAAGATTACGGCCAATATATTTGCTGGTTTCAGTTGTAGGCCTGCTGCTCATACATTTTCAGTGTATAATCAAATTTCAGCCTCCACATTACTCACGAACTTTCCATTTTGTTGTGAAATTTCAGTTTGCTAGTTGTTCTGTCACGAGTATAAGACTGAAATTACAAAAATCAGGTTTGGGGTTGCCATTTTTAGTTATGAACAACAATATGTTTACATTTTTTGAGAGCATTCCTCCTGGAAAAATGAGGAAAGAAGATTCCAATTGGAAGGAGGAAAGAAATCAGGTTGTGGTGAGTTATTTCCAGATTTGAAGATTTTGATTTTTGGAGGAAAAATGCATGCTCATAGCTATTTTTGGGACAACCTTGCTAAAGTATTGGGAAGCCATCATCTGAATGAAAATCATGAAGTGGCATCAAGCAACAAGAAGAGAGCTAGTTGTCATGTTTCTAAGGCATGACAAGGGGATGTAAAAGTGTTGTTAAACACTCTTGTTTTCTTTAATATGTTTGTTTCATGTGCAGGTATGTCGAAGAAGCAATTAAGATTCATTTGGGATCCGAGTTCTTACAATTGCTTGAGGACAAGAAATTTCGGGAAGGGAGGACTGTAATGCCCCTTTTTTCGAATCAATTTGAAATAAAGGATTCCTTAGCAAGCAATGGTTGAACAATGGAAGATCATGGATTATATTTCAGTTTTCATCATCCATATTCATGATTTGTTTTTGTATTACCCATTCTTTGGTGGGTTTAGTGCCTTTAATGAGGCTTAATAAAATATTATAATGACTTATTAGGGGTTGGTCTTACCTTTATGAGCTTTGGCGCCAAAGCAAGATATAAAAGAAGATTAGAGGAGCTCATTTGGGCATCTAGATTTTGGCGCATTTTCCTATTTGGGCATTGTGAACTTGTTGCTCCACGTTCTTTCACTTGACGATGAAAACCCTCTTGTGTGGCTTCCTAGAAGGACGAAAACCCTTCTAGTGGTTTTGTTGAAGGACGAAAACCCTTCAACATTGATCGAGTGAAGATTATTGCATATTTGAGGAGAATACTTAATATTCATATTTTTATTGGCATTGGGCAGCTTTATCTACTCATTTAGAGATTTCGGGATCAATTTTGAGAGGATTTCCATGGTTGGAAAATTATGATATTGGTCTCATTTGATTGTTGGTATTTTTATGATCATTTTGAGTATTCATATGTGTGGAGATTCCTTGTTTTCTAAGAGTTATTGAATTTACAAGTTTCAGTTGTTTTTGTGCCATAATAAATTTCAGAATTCTGAGTTTGATGATTTGATCACATTTTTTGGCTTCTAAAATCAAGGGCAATCCAAGGAATAACTTCTCATAATTTTGAGTGTTTCTACGGTGGATTTCTCTCTCTCATAGTTTTTGGTTTGATGGGTGTTTTTGTCTGTATTAATTCTTTGTTAGATTTGCTCGTATAGGGGTTTGAGCTAATTTCCTTAATTTTTAGTTTTATCCCCAAAAGGGATATTACATTCACTCTTCCAATTTTGAATGGCTTTGAGAAGCCTTTCATCTCCATCATACAAACAATTTTTTTGCTAGAACTACTTTCGCATCACCCTTCATGGCTTGTTTCCTATCCTCTTTTCCATCACTCACATCATCCGTCACAATGAATCATTTGTTTTCTATCTTCCTCTATTGCAATCAATTTGATTTGCATTGTCCGCAATATTTTTAGATTGTCATCAAGCCTTCCGCCACATTTTGACTAATGCGCCTCCTTGCCCTACTTTTAAGGCAACATCTTTTCTTCTACGAAAACTTAGATCTATTGCTACACCTTCTTACAAACCTATGCATATCACTTGCACACTTCTTGCTTCACCACGTTCTTTACCCACCTTACAAAGATAATGAACTTCACTCACCCAAATCCATGAGTTGTTCCTTGCTCTTATACCATATAATGTAGTGCTGGTTAGGGGTTGATGCGGGACCATCTAAAGTTTAGGGAATCTTGCACAAATTTTGGTGAAGTATGGGTGTGCGTAAGGTTGGAGAGTGCGTAGGAAAGAAGAGGAAGCGTTGTAGAGTCAAGTGGTGATCAATGCGAAGTATTTTACACAATGGTTATTGAATGTCCCTCTTTCCGGAATAACAGTTTGAAGACCCTTGGCCTATTTGTCTATTGATGGCTAAGGGACATCAACAAGGTGGACTTAAGTCATCTATAAATTATTATTAAGTGCCAATATAAAAATAAAATATGTCTAGCACTTATGATAATTTATAGGACTTAATAAAGTAATAGAAGTGTTAAATATAATTTTTATTTCCTCTAGGAGTTTTGGCGACTTGCTTTAGGAAGTCATGGGGGTCTCAGGGAAGATAAATAAATTAAATAAAAGACCTTGTATTTCCTCTAAGGAAAAATGCGACTAGGGTAGGATGGGCTTTGGGTGCATTATGCATTGAACAAATAACCAATGTTGATTGGTTATACTTTAGGGTTTCTTTTGGGTCCTTTCCCTTGCATATAGAAGCAAGTCGACTTGGATGAGAGATTATTCTATCATTTTAAACTTTGATATTTTGGCTTGGAGCTGAAGTGAAATTACAGCAATTTTCTGAGGACGAAAACCCTCATGAAAAGCACTTGGGAGAACGAAAACTCTCTCTATTTTATTGTGGGAATGTTCAGATTTACATCAGCACTTTATATGCTTAAACGACTCAGTTTGGGAGTATTTGCAAGTAACATAGAGCTGGAAAAATTTATAATATTTCTAACAGCTGTTATAGAAATACTTGTTGAGGTTTTTGCAAAGTTTCAGGTACTTTATCAAGGATTTCCAGTCTCTTTTCCAGCGCTGCCAGTACAGATCAGATCTGGGCATTTTCTTCATCATTAAGGTCAGGTTTTGGTTCAGATTTTGGAGTTCTATCATGCAAAAATATTGATAATATTATCTCTTTCCAAACAACTGAAAAATATCATATTTTATGCGTATATTTGAAGTTTGCATTCTCTTTTTCAAATCGCATTTTCTGGGAATTCAGATCTGCAGCATTAAAGTTCAGTTTTCAAGTATATGTCTTGGTTATTTAATTGCTATCACTTGAAAGTTTCAATCAGATTATAGTGGGGGACATTACAGGGTTATCAACGGGGAGCGCAATGTCTTGAGTGCGTAGTAGACGAGGGTGCACAATAGTGCACGAAAATCTTGTGGAATAGAGCAAGTGTGAAATAATAGTGTCTTTGTGATGCACGTAGGATTTTGGTAGCATGATGGAGTTTTGGCTCAACTTGGTAGGATGGAGGTGTGAAGGAGTTGCGAAGGGGTTATGCCAATAATGGTAAGTGTGCGAGAAGGCACAAAGGCATGAAAAGGAGGATTACGTACTAGTCAAACCTGCAAAGGAGATAGGTGAAGGGATTGGAGAAAGCCGAATGCCCCAAGACAGTGTGTGGGAGGCGTTGGCGATAAAACTCGAGCATATGAGTGTGCGGCAAAAAAAACAAAGGCACAATGTAAGAGTGCAAGTGAAGAGTGCGTGGCGAGATGAGTAGTTGGCATAAATAATGGACATGTCGAATTGTCTATTCTAGGCGGTTGATAGAGACCTAATGGTCAGAAAAGCCTTATGACTAAGTAGATGTGGCACTGCGCAGGACAACTAGGTGGCAGTAAAATAGCTCAGAGCATTAATGAACTCAAGTTCAAATTTGAATTTGAGTTGGAAAAAGGTGCAAACACGGAGAGAGAAGTGGGAAGGCAGAACTATATGACAAGGACAAGTTCATTTCGAAGAGAGAGAGGGGCGGAAGAAGAAAGAGAGTTGCCATAAGTAAGAAAAGGCCAAAGAGGTCGAGGCCAAGGTTGTTTAATGTGCTTGTGAGCATAAATTCTAGTCTAGTTTAGGTCTGTAGGAGAGACACCAAAGAGTCTGTAAATACTCCATTAGAGACAATCTATATAAGCTCCACGAGAGCAATTTCATGTATATCTTTGTTAAGGCCATTGGAGAAATAGAAGAAACCTAGTGTTTTCATTCCACTATGTTGGACTCTACAAATGGCACGGGATTGTCTCGGTTTGTCATGTTATACTAGGGGTACTAGTGAAGGGGTTCCTTAGACCATGCCGCAATTACAAAATTACTCAACAACATATAAGCAAAAACAAGTTACAAACACAATGCATTTTATTCAACAAAAGGACTATCTTTGCTGCAAAACATCCGGGTTAATGTTCAATCTTGCATCATCAAAAATATGTTAGAGTAGGAAAATAAGCCAAGTCTAGAAGTGCATAGCCTTGTTATGCACAAAGTACTTTCACATAGTTTTGCACAACACACGTGTTATGTTTTCTTTTGTGCCTATTTGTTAAGGGCTCCTATGTTGAGTTTTTAAAGATTTGTGTGTGGCATTGCTAGAATGCTCTAGTTAGGTCTGCAAAACGTCGGTGATCATGAAACAACCTTAAGAAATTGGTGCAAGCCTAGATATTATGGTGTTGAATAGAAAAGGTGATTTTGTGGCTAGTAGGTCTTGCATGAAGAATTAGATGCATAAAATACATTACAACATCTTTGCATTATGTCTACACACTCTTTGGGATGGTGTAAAGCTTGTAAGCCTTGGTGTGGAATCACAACCATTGTGCAAAGGAATGAAGTATGAGAAACCTTCAAAAGACGTGTATCAACTTATCATGTACTTTCAGTTGTTTGTGTTAGAAGGGGAGATTTACCTTGGTGCCACACATTTACATATGAAACCGCAAATTCATTGGACTACCACACAAAGTTCTTGGAACATGGTGAGAGTAGACTAATAGCACACAAGGTTCTTTGATAGTGCAAATGGTGGGATCATCCAATGGGCATCCTCAAGATTACAAACATGGTGACATTGACTTACCTACTTTCATATTATGTTTATTGGGCCAATTTATGTTCACATCAAGTTCAACTATGATATGGGTCCTTTGGGTCTTATTCTCCATTTAAAATTTGTGATGCATTTAATTATTTATGGGTTGAATGTCGCTAAGCCCTCTAATCGTAAGTAATTGAAGTCTAAATCGCGGTTGCGGGAGTATTGCATGTAGACATTTGTGTGTAGGTTCGAGAGGGATCAAATCATTTGAGAAACACTGCGTTGTTGGTGTTTTTTGTAAGCTTGTGGGCTTTGTGAGTGTTTTGTTGTAATAAACCATCTTATTGGTAGAGTATGTGAGTAAGATTTGATGGTTGTGCCAACGGTCTCAAGTTGGTGTAGTCCTTTTGTTGTAGAAAATACATTGTTGTTGCTATAACTTGATGTTGCTAAGATTCTGTTACATAATTTTGTTACAATGGTATAGCTTGAGACACCTCCTTCATTGGGCCACATAACTATAGCTGCATCAAGTGGCGGTAGGTGGTAGTTTATCATGAGATGAAGGGGAGCACACGGCAGTGTACCAAGAAGGATGTATGATAAGTTCGAATGGTCATTTGACGATGAAGATCAAAGAAGAATGCTTGGTGCTAAGTGCTGGTTGTCTAACCGTGAAGGTGGTAGTATGGCGATGGTGCAAGATTTCTTTGTGGTTGTATGGCTTGTTGTACAACCTTGTTGTTTGCTAGTTGCACGACCATGTGTTCGACTTGTAATATCCCCTTTTGGGATATTATTCAAATCTGAAAATTCATCAGCCAAATCGATGCTAGGATTAAACCCTCCTAGTTCGACCTCAAATAACCCAATGTTAGCTTCAATACAACCCAAATGGGGTTGGAGTGAGCCAAGGTGGTGGGTTAGATGGGAGAACCATTAGGAAATTAACCACTTCAAAATTTGAAATTAATTGCAGCAATGAATTAAATAAAAATGCACCAGAACAAGCTGAAACTTAGAAAATTCATAACTTGCTCAATATTCCATATTTTGCCCTCAAATAAATTGCAGAATTTTCTATAAATCAAGAGCTTTCCAAAGAGCTATCAATCTGAATTTTTGAACCACTGTAACCCCTCCAAAACAGCCCCCAAAATCATAAACCCAGTCGCTAGGGTTAGGATAAATTTATTAAATTATTTCCAGCACTTTGTAACCCTCCAATGCACCCCAAATAATTGCTCAAACTCAGAAAAACAAGCCAACACAGATCAGATTATGAATATAGATGATTCACCCTTGAAACATGTTAGAATAATGCCCAAATCAAGTCGCCATAGCTGGAATAAATATACCAAAATAAACCAGATTGATTAACCACTTCAAACATCACCAAAACATGCCAAATAATCACTTATGCAAGTCGCTAGGGCTGGAATTTATTGCAGCATTAACAGCAGATCATTAGCACTATAAAATCCTTCCAAAAGCACTTAAAATGGAACCCCAACATGCAGATTTAACTCAGCAAATTAATGCATCAACACATAAGCCAAGTCGCCAATGTTAGAATGGAGAAAACAATGCATCAAACACACTTCAACACAATAGAGCACAATAAGGAGAACAATAGTCTTCAATATCTTCAACAATGGCTCCAAGTGAAGCTTACAATGAGAGAGAGCTAGGGCATACATCCCATTACTCCAAGCATGGAGTGAAATCAAAAGATTCATCAACATAACCCTTCCCTCAATGGCAAAACATATATTTATAGTTTTCTCCCAAGGTGGAGCGACTCCCTTTTGGAGGGAAAACCATAATTTGAAATTATAAGGCATGCCTTATAATTTCCCCTTTTATTTTATTTTTCCCCTCTATGTGTGGCGTCCCTTTTTGAGGGTCTATTTGACATTAAAAGCCACTCTAATATTATTTAATTAATCCCCTTTTAATTTTGTATTTTTGGGAATTAAATTAAATAATAAATTACACTAATTGCTCAATAAATATTCTTTTGTGAGCAATAATACAAAGTAGTGGAAAAACCACTTAGCATCCATGATTAAATGAGAACTAATAATTAAATGAATATTGTTTTATGATGACAAATGATTATAATCACTCTCTAGGCAATATCATTCAATTACTAGCATAGTTTTCCCCTTGCAACATCCCAAAAGCCCACGGGGAAAGATAGGCTAAGGGTCTTCAAAAAAGGGACATTACTGATGACTTTGTTGCTTGCCCCCTTTTTGCCGTTGTTGGTTTTATGACCCTATCAGTTTTGGTTGATCGTATGGCCATTTTTGTGCTTCTCTTTGGACTTATGGTCTTGCTTGGTGGATGTATGCTTTTATGATTTTTGGTCATACGGTTTATGATTTTTGGTCATATGGTTTTCCTTTTTCTTGCTGGTCGTCAACCCTTTTCATTCGTTTTCTTAATTAGTCCATATGCGATGGATTATAAGTGGCTCTATCCAAAGTAGTTTAATTATTCTAGGCTTTATTTCCCATTGACCATTATTTTTTAATATACGTTCCTTTGATTTAAAGTCATGCGCCACTAGTATTGGTCATGACGACACTTCCTTTGCCTCGACATTGCCTCCATTGGCGAACATGCCATGAGTCTTCGACTGCTCATCAAAAATAGGTCATACTTTGGGAGGTCATACCCCACTTTCACGCTCTTTGAGATCGGTCTTCTAGACTTCATGTCGGCCACTACATGTTCACGGTGGTGGGCCAAGTTATCATTGAACTTTGCATTCATGTCATATCTTTTGAACTCCTATGGTAAGCTAACTATGATGTTAATGGCTTGGGAGGACTTGACATCACAAACGTATACTTTTTTCATCTCTTTCCCGGCCTTGACCTTCTTTAATACACATAATCTCGACGCTATTGCAATTCATCTCGAACTCTTCATAGTCTTGCATATGTAATTGGAACAAACCGTTGAGGGAGTTTGCCTCATCTTTAAAGCATGCTTGTAAGTCCAAGACCCCTTTTTGTTCGACACCATCGTATGTCAATTCCTATCAACCAAGTATTCTTCTTTGAAATTTGAATCGGATGGGTTTGATGAGGCCGCTTCCTCACTAATGGCGGGATTCTTCAAATCTATAACATACTTCCGGCCTTTGCTTTCAATAAAATTCATTTTTTCCGAGTTATGGTTGGTTTAGCTATTAAGACCAACCATGATCCAAGAGTGCATCATAGGGTTTCTTGTTCAATTAGATGGCTACAAAATTCAACAAAAATGGTTGGCTTCCGATAAATACCATCGCTATCATCAATACACCCTACCTTAATGTTGTGTTGATCTGCTCTTATGTAATGGAATGTTGGAGGCCATGTAGTTGGTTTCCCTAGATTCTTCTAAGTCACCTTTGGAAGGATATTTGTGCGAACACTCGTCGGCGATAGTATTTATCAAATTCTCGCGTAGAATTTCCATGTGCTCGATTGACAGCCTCGACTAGATTCATTGTCGGGAGCATAGGATAAAACACTTGGTTACCTAACAATGGAGCTCGACTATGGGTTCATTCTTCTACTTTTTTCTCTCCATTAAACTATTTGACATTAGTTGCGTCATTGTATTCTTCATGCTTGAGCCAATGCCTAACATGGTAGCATTTACGGCATTCTCGAGTTACGGAATGCTTTTGCATAAATCAACTATCTACATAGATACAATGGTCTACATAAATCAACTATCGCTCGCCCTTAGTCATATGGCCCTTCTAGTTTTGGTCGTCGTGACCCCATTCAATGTTTCTCTTTGGGTGTACGAACTTGCTTGCTAGTCCTATGGTTTTACTATTTCTTGGTCGTACCATTTTACTCATTCAAGCACGTCGTATTGTCCTTTACCTTCCTTTTCATAATTATTTATTTTGTGATGATTATAAATGGCCCTAGCCAAAATACTTTAATTCTTCTCATCTTTATTTCCCATCAAGTAATATTATTTAATATAAGTTCCTTCGATTTAGAATTCATGTGCCGTTAGTATTTGTCATGCTAACTCTTCCGCTGCCTCGACATTGCCTCCATCGACTAACATGCCAAGATTCTTTGTCCATTGAGGGAGCATACCATTCTTCAAAAATCGACCTTACTTTAAGAGAGTGCACCTCATCTTAAGGCTTATATTAAAATTTTATTCTTTCGACCCCAAATGTCACTCTTATTGAAGTCTCTAAAATTATGATATATCATCAACAATCATATAATGAAAGAAATCTGATTTTAATACCCTAGATATGGAGATATGAATTTCAATGAAACCCTTGTGCAGTAGTGTTACTTTAAAAATTCACAACTCAACTTAGGAAGCTCCAAAATTCATGAAATTCAAGATATTGGCCTTATAAATTATGAAGAACAAGCTAGTAATTTCAGATTTTCCAAATTAGTAACACACATACCAAATGTCCACTCCAAGGTAGGTCGCTCCACTCTAAACAAATATAATATTGCACCAAAGAGACCACAAATGCAAGAGAAAGATACTTTATTGCTTTTCCAATCAACTTGCACACAAAAACCTCATGAAGGGTTTTCGTCCTTCACAAGTTTTCCAACCAAGGGTTTTCGTCCTTGGATGAGGTCCTCAACCCAAGGGGTTTCATCCTTGAGAGAGAGAGTAAAAGGGCTTAACTTGAAATGTCCCACTTCCTAAGGTAACCTATGTCGAAGACCCTTAATCTATTTTGTCTCCCCAATGGCTAAGGGATGGACACAAGGGGAACTTAAGTCATAATGATTTATTATAAAGTGCAAATAAAAAAAATATTATAAAAGCACTTATATTAAATTATTATAGACTTTTAATAAAATAAAATTAGAAAAACCTAAACTCACCTTATAAAGTCATATTTTTCCCTAGGAAATGCGACCTTCCTATGGGATGGATCAAAAGGGAAAAACATTAAATGAGGGCCAAAAACTTATTAGATGTTAAGGGAGACCAGTTGATCCATTAGCTCTATATAAGCAAGTCGATTCGCTTCAGGAGAGCATCACTTGTCTATTTTATGAAATCTGATTTGTATGTTAAGTTTTGTGTTTGCATCTTCAATCTTCCAAGGACGAAAACCCTTAGAGATTCACTCTTGAGGATGAAAACCCTCCAAGAGTCTAGTAGAAGGATGAAAACCCTTCTCCTAGTTGAGAGGATTCTCCACCACAGGGGTTTCATTGCAGATCACTAAGTTAGTAGTAATTTTTGGGTGTTTTCCAGTAGTTTTCCAAGCACTTTGAGGGATGTACTTTGTTGTTGTGAACAAGGGTTTGGAGAAGAAAATCCGTGACTGCGTTTCTTCCTTATCAGTTTTTCCTAGGTAGTGCGACTTGTATGGTGGGCTATTGGAGGTGTTTTGAGCTTCCAAATTTCAGATCTAAGTTGCTGATTTAATTGTAGTTTTTTATTTTATTTGAAACAATATTTGTGGAGTGGATTTTGGCTCGAAAATATTCCCATTACAGCTATGTCTGAAGGCAAGTTTCTGCATGCTTTTTAATAAATTATTTCAGCCTTTTTTGGGTTCCAAATCTGGTTTTATCTCTATATTTTGGCTTGATAAATTTAATGGATCAACTTATGGTGAAAATGACATGATTTATCTTCTGATTTTAATAAGTTTCATACTCAACCCTAGTCACATTTTTCATAAATAAATCAGATCTGCATCATAAACAATCGATATACGTTTTATAATCTGCCTTTGGTGTGTGGGAATTGCCTCAAATCCATTTGGGGGCAAAAATAGTTCCTTTGGGGGCAAAAATAGTCCCTCTGGGGACATTACAACACTAGCCAACTTTCACCAAGATAAGAATAATCACCAAAAATATGAATCAATAATGCCCAAATGACCTCCTTAAATAGCCACAGGAGTGCTTATGAACATAAGAAATGATGGCCTACACTTTAAAGTAGGTGCTTTTAAATATTTAAATGCGATTTGGAGCCTACATGCTCATAATACCTAACTACTTGAGTTCCTCTGTTGGAGCTCTAGGATTCCAATAGGATAAATGAAAACAAATGAAAACAACTATCTAAACAACAATAAAAACATAATTCAAATGTTCCCCTTGCTTTTCTCCTTTAGACCCACGAGGAGAGAATGGGTTAAGGTCTTCAAAATCAGCCTCCAAAAAGGGATAGGACACTTAGAATCGGGAAGGTCAAGGGTCAACCCTCCCCAACTCCGAACTCGCTCTCTCGCATTTTGTTTTTGGTAAAGACAATTTAGCTTGAACCTTCCACCTTTAGCAATTTCGCCATAGCCATAACTAACTAGATTTAGAAGTAAAATTCCTATTTGGAATCTAAAAATATTTTTATTTTTGCAAAATTACAAATATTCCTCCAAATTAGCATTTCTTTTGTGCAATTTTACGAAAAGGAAAGAAATTTCCGTTTGTAAGGGGAAAAGATGTCATAAAGCCCAAAAACATTTTTTTCCGTAAATTTCAATTTTTTGTAATGCAAAGGAGGTATAATTTATCCATGAAGATGAAAATATTGTAAAATTGGCCAATAGAGCCAAATTGTTTTCAAATCGGCCAAGGAGCTAAACGTTTGTAAAACAATAAAAAAGAGCCCAAAAATCAATAAAAATTATTTTTTGGGGGTGTGTATTGCTTTGTGGGGGAGTGCTTAAATTTTTCATTTCTTCTCTCATTTACAAGTTTTTACAATGGCTGCAAATACGACACCAATTTTTTTGTCCGATTCACAACTATTTTGCAATGATAATTATGTTGCTTGGAAAACTAAAATTCGAGCACAATTAGAAGTTGAGTATATTTGGTTGATAGTTGATGGAGTAGTCACTCGATTGGAAAATGATGTTGCACAACAACGAACGTTTGACAGGGCAAATAACAAAGCAAAATTAATAATTTTTTTGTTGTATCTGATGAGGTTGGACCTCATATTCGAGGGGCAAAACAACAAAAGAAGCTTGGGATAAACTTAAAACGTGTATGAGTTGAAGAACAAAATCACTTTACTTCATTTGGAAAGTCGATTAATCTCAAAATGCAACCAATTGAAAAAGTTGAGTCTTTTCTAAGACATGTTGCAACTTTGTAGGCATCACTTCAAGCTTTGGAAGAAGTGACAGATGACTCTCTTGTACGTATCGTCTTGAGAGCTCTGCCTTCATCATCTGAAGATTTTTGTGATCATGTTGAATATAACTAGTCAAACAACTTCTTTTGAACAATTGGTGAATATGCTCCAACAAGAAGAAGCTATACACACAAATACAAAAGTTGAAAAGCATGCCCTTGCTTCTCATTAGAAAGGCAATAAACAGAGTAGTCTCCTAAACAAGCTTGAAGCAAGCCAATAATCAACAAGGCCCCTAAGGCCCATCAAATTTGTTCAATTTGTGGTCATAAGGGACATGAATTAAAGGATTGTTGGTATCATAGTTCACATACTCGTACTCGGAAAATACTCGGCAGACCAAAAAAATTGACTCAAAGAATACTGTACAGACCAAAAAATTTGACTTGGCAATACTCGGCGAATACTCGACAACTTAAAAATACACAAATTTCTTTAAAAACATAAATTTTAAGCAACACATAGCTACAAAATGTATCAAATGAGCCCATAAAATGTTGGAGAAGTGTTTTCTATTAGATTTGAATACAAATACAATACAAAATCGCATCATCATGCGAATACAATGTAATGTCCCCTTCTTGGGATATTGTTGAAATCAAGACTGAAGACTCTCAACCCATTCTCTCTTCTCATGGGTTTGAGGATTGAGCTTGAAGATGGTCCTAAGATGTTTGTTGTCTATTTTGTAACCCCTTGGCATGCCTTGCGCTACAAGGAGGGCTCTCTAAGTTAGTTTAAATGTGCACATAGGATAGTTGCTTTTATTATTTAATTAAAAATAATAAAGTGCACATAGTCTTAGTTTATTAAATATTTTTATAATGAGAGTTTATGTTTTCCCTCCAAAAAGGAAAGGTCGGTCATTGGATGTTGCACCCCTTAAGTCTATAAAAGGAGGTCACATTTCCTTTAGTGGGTTATGTTGATTGAACTTTTGAATTTACTCCATGCTTGGAGAAAAGGGATGTATGCCCTATGTTGCTAATTGCTCTCTCTTTCATTGTTGAAGATCTTATTTGCAAATTCATTGCTGCTGGTTTTGAATATATTTGTGCATGATTAAACCCTCCTAAGCTTGGCGACTTGATATAGAGTGTGGCACATTTATTTGTGGGAGAAATCTGCATGTTTGTTGCTCATTTTGAAGTAATCCTTGAAGGGTTTGGACTCTTTTGGGGCTTTTGTTGCTGCAATTTATTTAGCCATAACGACTTGGATTGGGGTTTATTTTATCATGATTTAATGTCATATGTGCTAGATCTATAATTTGCTGTGGGTGATTAATTATTTCTGAGCAAGGGCTGATATTTTGGGTGTGTTGGAAGGCTAGAAGTGAGCTGGAATTAATTTATATAATTTATTCTAACCCTAGCGACTTGGTTTCAGATTTCGGGGGTGTTTTGAGGGGGTTTTAATGTTCAGAAAATTCAGATCTATAGTGCATTAGAAAACTCTTAATTTCTAGTTTATTATGCACTTTATTTCATGCAAAAACATGGAGTATTGAATGAGTTATGAATTTTAGAAGATTTCAATTGTCTGTACAAGCTATCTGGTTGTTATTAATTAATATTTATTTCAGATTTGTAGTTTGGGGTCAGTTTAATATTGGATTTGGTTGTAGAAATTAGGAGGAATAAGGAGAAAGTAATTTCATAATTTTTGGAGTTGATTTGATGCCCTAAATGTGTTGGGCGACCTACTTTTTAGGGAAAAATTAGGGTTTCGTGTTGGCTGTGCAAAATCTGATTTTGGAATGTTATTCTTCATATTTTTGTGGCCCAAGATCCAAAGTTTCAGCTCATTTGGACTTCTCTAGCCAAAGATATGAATTTTTGAAAATTGCAGCAGTTCAGGGTTTGAATATTAATTAATTTCCAGCTGTGTAAAATCTGGTTTTGAATGTGTTTGAATTCCGATTGTTTTCTTCCAATCTATCCCACCACCTTGGCTAGTTCCAACCCCATTTGGGTTCGAAATAGTTGACATTGGGATATTTTAGGTTGATACAAAAGGGTTTATCCATTATTTGTTTGATTTGTGATAAGTATTCTCCATTTTATATTTGTCCCAAAAAGGGGAAATTACATACAACAACTGATTGATAAGTAATATGAATTTATGATGATTGACATTGAAAAATTTCATCATAAATTCCATATCTATACAAGTTCTGATATACAATAAGTTACATTTTCCTCTTCCCCGTTCTAGAGAAATATTGGGGAGAGGGTCTAGTGCCTCTACTAGTCCCCACACTCGGCTGCGTCTCCTCGCTCCTCCTAGAAGGCTGCGACTCTGGCTCCAACCTGGTAGTAGATGGTGGTGGCTCCTCTGTTGCATGTTGGAGATCACCTCCAAAGATGTCATCCAATCCAATATCTCCTGCTAGTGCTTCTCCCTCCATAGCTTCCCTCTCAAAAGAAGCAATCTCGTCCTCTGTGAATGCAGGGATTTCCTCTTCTCGCCCAGTCCACTCGCTGTATGGATCTATCTCATCCAAATCAATAAGCTCCTCTGATGTGGCCTCCACTTTTCTTGTGCGAAGCCGAAGATTATATTGCACAAAAACCAAGTCGTTGAGCCGTTTTTGACTCAACCTGTTGCGCTTCTTCGTGTGAATGGCCTCAAACAAACTCTAGTTGCGTTCACATCCAGAAGCGCTACAAGGTTGAGATAGAATTATGAGGGGTATTTCCTCATAATACCCCGCTTTTGAAGATGCGGGGTATTTCCTCCCCAATCCTCCCACCAAGAACCTACAAACAAGATAATCAAAATTTTATAAGTAATTATAAAATCAAATCTGTAACTAATAAGTAACTTGGTAAACATTCTAATTTTGATTACTTGGTGTCTGTGTGGTTCTCCCTTAGATAGCTAACACCGAAGAAAAGAGCCTCTCAATAGCATGTTTGTAAGTTTGTAGCTCTAAAATGACGAGGTCCCTTGTCTCAACATCTGGTATCATCCTCTCAATACATGTTGAAAGGCCCTCCATAACCGCTGTCGGAGAAGAAATACTTGGGGTTGAGGTAGTACCCCTCTGCATGAATAGGTTGGTGGAGTTGATTGTTCCACTTCCGATCAATAATCTCCTAGTCTCAACATCCGTATCATCCTCTCAATACATGTTGAAAGGCCCTCCATAACCTCTCCATTCACATCTGTGAAGCCGTCGGAGAAGAAATACTTGGGGTTGAGGTAGTACCCCGCTGCATGAATAGGTTGGTGGAGTTGATTGTTCCACCTCCGATCAATAATCTCCCAAAAGGGACCATATCTGACAATATCCCCCCTGTAATAGTTTTGGATAGACTCTTTGGCCCTATCCATGGCCTCATAAATGTACCCCATAGGGTTTTGCTCCCCATCAACCAAACGCAAAACCCTCACCAATGGCTCTAACACCTACACACATTATAATGTACGGTTACAAACTTATAAATAAAGTAAAAAAGTAAAAACAATATATTTATAATTTAACAAATTAAAATAAATGAATGAAATATAAATTAAAGTTTGAAATTACCTTGTTGATCTCTATAGCTCTCTTTGCAAAGATATCATCAAAAACTATCTTTATGCAACCCTCTCTCCATCAACTTTCTTTGAATATTGTGAGTCTAGCCATGTTTGAATCATGAACATTTACTTGAGGATGTCAACAAACTAGAAATATTTTGCAACGTCAAGAAGTTAGTTGCAAACCTTGTGACTCTGACTTGAACAAGCTCTTTCCCCTTTGTGTGTTCTCTCATCAAGCTTAGAACCCAAGAGTGATTGTATATGTACTTTGTTATGTTTCTTGCATCTTCTACAACCGGCCTCACCCAATCAATTTTGCCTATGTCCTCTAAAAGAAGGTCAAGGCAATGAGCCGCACAAGAAGTCCAAAAGAGTGATGGATGTCTCTCTTGCAGAGTTTCCTCCCGCCACATATGTTGCTTTGCATTATGTCGTGACAACTTGTACAACATTCTCAGTATACCAATCTCTAATACAACTGTCTCTAATATAACACTCAAATTATCTACATTTTTTACTATGTTAGAGGCATCAAAAGACTTCAAAAACACGATCTCACCATTTGAATCCTCTAAAAAATTAATTAGGGTGCGGTTCCTTCCATCCGCCCACCCATATGAAAGAATGGTGCATTTGTATTTGTTCCATTGTTTCTTTTGCTCTTCTAGAATTGTAGTGGCATCTACAACTGCAACCTGGAGTAATTTCCCACTCAAATCTTTTGGAGAGGGTGCCTTGTGCCCTTTCCCCTTAATCACAACGCCTGTCAACAAGTACTCCTAATATGGACTTTTTGCCACATTGAATGGAAAGTTGTAGTGCTAGAAATTTGCACATGCTTTATCCTCTTCTTTGTGCATATCCTTGTTCCAGGCTATACCTTACTGAATGAAGGTTGTGTTCCTTGCCACAAAAATCTCTTTATGCCTTTTCTCAAACTCAATGAAAATGTGCCTCTTCCAGCTTTTTTTTGGTTCGTATGCATGGACCACGAGTAGAGCCCACAATTGTTGTCACATCATCCTCTTAATTTTCTCATCATTATAGCCCCGTGTCTAATAGCTTGTGTTATGGTTGCCTGCACCCTTTCCCTCTCTAGTTTATTCTCCTCTAGCTTTGCCAGCTCTACTCTCATTTCTCGCTTTTCCTCTACTGTAACGTGGGGCAAACCACAACATCCCGACAAACAATAGATGCAAGGTGATACTTAAAACGATTGACGCCTCCAAACATTGTTCTGCCACAAAAATTGCAAGTAATTGCTCCTAAAGCTGCTCCACGTACACCATACTTCCAAGCTTGGGTATGGGCATTCGCAGGAACAGTTCCTGCTAGTGATGTTGACCCAGATGCCGAACCTGATGCCATTGTTAAGCTCTAATCTGCAACACAATGCACATTTAAAAAATTAAAAAAATGTAAGCTTAATTAATAAAAGAATGTGCCTGAATAACCATATTTCACCGTAATTTAATAAAAATGATATACCTACGGTTGCAAATGAGTATTAAAATTTAAAATGATTCGCAATCACATTGAACGCATTTAAAATTACAAAACATATTCAATGAATTGATTACAATACGCATACATAAAATTTAGAATGAATTTGCGTAAAAAAAAAAAAACCTCCGACTGCAAATGACTATAAAAAAATTAAAAGCATTTGATTTTACATTACATGTATTTAGAATTACAATATGAATCTATAAAACATAAATAATATACACCAAATTTGGAAAAACTTGAAAGAATTTAAAAAAAAAAACTTACCTCCAAATGCAATTCTCCAAATTCTCTCTTCGAATTCGCTCCAAAATCCATTCAACACAAGCAATGCAAGCTCAAATGGTTGTGTGAATGAAAATGAAGTAGTGTAGGGCCTTATAAAGGGAAAAAAACGTGTTTTTTTAGCGTTTTTTGAGTGTGTTGGATGTGTTTCCACGTCACGGTCGGTGTGTCGACAAGTTAAAAACACGGACTCGCCGAGTTTTGGCGAGTACTCGCCGTGGAGTTAACTCGGCGAGTATTCGCCAAAACTCGGCGAGTCAAAAATGGTGAGTAATCGTTTGGTGAAACAGTTAGCAGTACTCGCTTGACTCGACGAGTAATCACCGAGTTTTCTTACTATGGTTGGTATAATACGTTCTAAAAGGGATCGTAAAGTGGAAAGAAGCCTAACAACCAACAATCTAAACAAGGTGAACAAACCAATAAATAGGGACAATAAAGTTAAAGTGGAAGAAAAAACCATCTCAACAAGGAAATGTTGTTGAACACGAAGATCAAAATGAAGATGGCAATTTCTTATACAGTTTATTGAATGAAGAATCCATTTCACAAAAAACAATATGGTATGTTGATTCGGGTGCACCTGCCACATGATAGGACACAAAGCTTGGTTCTTCACATTGAGAGAGACACACGAAAAACCATGTTTCTTTGGGTGATGATACATCTTACAATGTTCAAGGGATTGGTTCCATTTCACTACCACTTGGGATACATACATGTAAAATTAAAGATATTGTATGTCCGTAGTTTAATAAAAAATACGATATATGTCAGTGAATTATTGGAGCACAATCTTAAGATTGATTTTGACTATAAAGGCGATAAAAAGATGTCTTAGAAGAGAAAGGTCATAAAGCTCGAAAATTGTTGCTAAAGCTTCCATTATGGGCAGGGATGTTTCGACCGAATTGTGTTCACAGAGATAATTAGGCCATTGTGGCCACGACACAACCTCAACACAGTTGTGGCACAAAAGACTTGTTCATGCGTTTTGGCTACCCTTACATACTTCGTTGATATGATATAGTGAGGGGTTTGCCACCTCTCAAAAAGGGTACAGTGTAAGTGCTAACTTTGTTTGGCAGGAAAACAACATCAAGCTCCATTTAAAAGAAGTACATTTCGGGCTCCTAGAAAACTTGATCTGGTGAATACCTATCTTTGCATATCCATGAGACCTAGTCATTTTGGGTTTCAATACTTCATGCTCTTTGTTGATGATTTCTCTAGAATAATGTGGATATACTGCCTTCGCACAAAAGACCAAGCGTTTGAAACTTTTAAAAAGCTCAAAGCCCTTGTTGAAACCGAGACTGGTTGTAATATAAAGACACTCCACTCATATTGAGTGGGAGAATACACCAGCAATGAGTTCAACACTTTTTGGAAATGCATGGCATTCACCATCAAATGGCACCTCCTCATGTAGACCATAGTAGAATGGTCTTGTTGAAAAGCGAAAATCGCATCGTAATGGAAATGGTGTGATGTATGATTGACGATGTGGGATTAACAAAAACATATTGGGCAGAAGCAACTAAAACGATAGTTTATCTATTAAACAAAGTTCCCACGGCAACTCTTGATGGGGCAACAACACAGGAAGCATGGTCGTATTTAAAGCCATCGATTGCACATCTTAGAGTTTTTGAATGTAAAGCTAGTATGCACATTCCTAAGAAACAAAGAACTAAACTTGATATGAAATAAAAGTACATCTTAGGATACAATGATGAGGCACTTGGTTATAGACTAATGGATCCAAAAACCAGAAAGGTTTACACTAGTAGGGATGTTGAGTTCTTTGAGAAGAAAGAAACAGATGCTTGGTGTCCCCAGATTTCATCCTGAAATCTATGACTACCCTATCCGAAAATTTTTCGTACTTTTAAAATAATGGGTCGTTTTGTGTTTTTATTGCCTGAAAGTTCTTGTATTGCGTCAAGATATTCCCAAAGAGCCATATTAGCCATTTTCGCCAAATACCCAGATGCCCAAAATTGTTATATTCTGTCGTTGGGATTTGTCTGCGGGAAATTTGTATTTAATTATTTTGAGCCCCGTTTGAGGCAATTTGCATGCTCTGGTTTAACTCTGTTGTGATCGTACATATCATTATTCCTATATACCAGTAGGGTTTTAACCAAGAATGAGTTTTGGACTTTATTTGTGACTTTTGGCAATGTTTTGTGTTTTTGTGTTTTTCCCGTTTCGTTTTCTGTGAAATTTCTCTAGATCAATTCCTTTGCCGGTTTGGCCTGATTCTTGGCCTAGAGTAGCTGGGGATCACATACACACGTTGTGCCAGAAGGAAGTCACCATCGGAGGTCTGGTTCACTGGGAAAAGACGAAGTCGTGCACCAAAAAGCCTCTTTTAGGCTGGCTACATTTTTGGATAAAGAAGAATTAAAGTGGATCATGGAAAAATTAAAAGTAGCGAGGCGGTGTGAGAATTTTGTACACTGCCTTTACAGGTACTTTTCCCATGAAAGCAATGCCACTTAAGTGACAATGGGAAAATTAGAGGCAACAGGCAGGCGGGAATTTCTTACCTGCCTTGTAGGGTAAAAATTCCCATTGTGGAATAAAAGAAATATCACTTAAGTGAATCATGGGATTTTATTGCCTGCCTTGTAGGGTAAACAATCCCATTATGAAAGTCAAATGACTTAAGTGAATCATGGGATTTTCAGGGCTGCCTTGCAGGGTAAATAATCCCATTGTCATGTGATTCTTAAAAATAGAATTCTTTATGTCAAAAAGTGCCCCCTTTGGAGAAGTAAAGGCAGCCTTTAAATTGATTAATTTAATTAATTATTCACCCAAAATAGGCGCCCAGGCTTGTGGAAAAGTCAACAAGGTTAAAAGACAAAAGGTGGTTGAAAATAGATTGTTCTAAAATTAAATAAATTAATTTATTTAATGGCAGCCCCTTTATGTCAAAAAGTGCGCCCCTTTTGGGAGAGAAATAATACTTTTTAAAGTATTAAATGATTAAATTAATTCCTATTTTCAAAGGGCTAAGGTCAAAGCACACTTTGAGGCTTGAGTTAACTGAAGTGAAGTTTAAAATTAAATAAATTTAATTTATTTAATGGCACCCATAAGCATGCATGAAAATAGGCGCCCCATTTGAAGAGTGAAGCTCATTAATTAATTAATTAATTGCCGAATAGCGAAGGCATTAATTAATTATAGAATCGCAAGGGTTATATAAGCGAGTCTTTGTCATAAAGATGAATTAATTAATTCACGGGTAAAGAAGTGCAGCTCGGAGGAAAAGTGCGCCCATTTGAAGAGGATTTTTGCTCAAAAGAAGGTGAAATCAATGCTAAACGCTTCCGATTTTGACGCGTAGGTTGAAGGGAGTTTATTTGTGTCTAGATAATTGTTTGCATAAGTGATATAGGTGCTCGGTGAAGTTGGAAAAATTCATGTTCACTTTGCATGCAAACAAAACATCGATTTTGAGGTAAAGCGAGGCTTGAATTATGTAGATTTTTATGATTAAAATTCACTTTGTTCATGTTCGGTTGCCAACTTTGTCCAATTAACTGCGAGGAATTAGTTACAGGTGCTTTACAAAAGAAAATGAGCTTTAATCAATGTCCAATACATTAAATATATCCTCCGAATCAAGAATTATCTAGATCTCCACTTTGAAGAATTCCTGAAATAAGAAGAAAAAGAATTGTTCGACAAAGATAGACAAAGTCATGGCAAAGAGGGATGAAAAAGAAAGAACAACGAGTCATGCATCACTTCCAAATTTGTAGACATAGGAGACACAGATCTAGGTCCGAACCTCTTTCCGAATTGATTGATAGATCCAGAGCAGGAAAGACTTCACTCATGCGTGCAGTTAAAAGCAGTGGAATTATTCGAGCTGCAACCTTTCCATACACAGCCTAGTTGCCAGAGTTCGTTATGGAGTGTGCTAGGTCTTACCATCCTTCATCCAGATCAGTGCGAGATGCTACGGGAAAACAATAATTCGGTTGGACGCAAAGTTCATCAATTATTGTTTGAAGATTCTGGCGCGAAAGGTGGTGACTTCCATTAGCATTCAAGATGCCGGCAGTAGGTGGGAGAAACATAGAGTTGACTGCGTGAACATAATGAACAACAAATACATGAAGAAGCCCAGATCTCCTTCTAAGTTCCCAAGAACTCTTCCGCGGTCCAATCTGGTGCAGGAGGTAGATGATATTGCCAAATTGTTATGCAGGATAAATGGTGAGGCAAATGCTCACACTTTCCGTACATGGATGTATGCTTTCATCAGGACCATTGAAGTCAACAAGGTTGATTCCATAATCAATTGGTCGGAAATCATTAGCGACAACATTGGTGAGCAACTCGGACGTGAAGTGTACTTTCAGCTTCAAAATGACTTCCTACTTGGTGTATGCTGTAGCTTCACAAGGCATCTTCTCCAAGTTGGATAGATGTGGCATTCTTTCTAAGGACCCCATTTTCGAGTGCTACCCACAACTTACTGTACCTGTATGCGAGAAAGATTTCAAAGTGGTCAATGATGGATTCTTCTATGAATTCATTTCATGCGAGGCTAAACGGGACCTAAAGGCCAACGGGGTGAGCAAAGAAGTGTGGGAAGTCAGTATCCGAGTGGCGATCTATTCATTCGGTTGCGAGTTTTCACATACCTCAGGGTTACCGACTTTTTTGAAGAACCGGTTAAGCTGCCCAAATATCCAAATGATAGATTGATCACCATGGAGCTGAAAGCAGACAACTTGTGAAGATACACGACCTTCAATCGAAACGGCACAAGTCTACGGGCTTCTTCCCGATCACTGTGGGACATTATAGCTGCCAGAGCATTCATAGAGCTCGAGGGATGGAGATGGAGATGTTATCCGAGTATGAGCAAGAGTTCTTCCTGGCACGGCTGAACTTCGATCCATTTGGAGTAGCCGGGAAGACGATCTCTCAGGAGTACACACATGTGCCTTCATTAGAGGATTTCTGGATGAAGTGCAAAAGTGAGTACGAGGTTAGAAAGAAGGATTTCAGTAGGCTATCAACACAACAAGTGTTCGAATTTGGATTAGCGCGGATACCTGCGGATCTTAAAGATGATGGGAATGTGTTACTTGACACTTACCATCAAATGGGAGGAGATAGAGCCGTACTTTAAGATAACGTAGGGGGCTGCCATACAATCGATTGAGAAAGGTCCGCAGTGTTGTTTTGGTGAACACTTCAAATCGGTTCTTTGACGAATGGTTGGCTTCGCGATTGGTTCGAAGCTAGAGTGGAAATGAACTTGGAGGAACACGACTTGCAGCTACTCTGGAGTGTAGGCGGAAAAGACAGAAGACCGAAAGTTGCTAAGGTAACTTCAAGGTTGATCATTGAGGAGTCGGGGCAGAAGTTTGTTGAGATGTCAGTTCCGGCGCAAGGAAAGGAGGAGGATGAGCTCACTGCAAAAGATGTAACAGTAACTAGAGTACCCATTGGTCAAGCCACCACAGAAGGATTGAAGCAGGATACATAGACATTTATAGATGCTCTATTCCTTAGGCTTGACAGAGAAAAGGCGGAGAAAGACGAGCTTCAGAAGCAAGTATCTCAGTTGTGCGAGATCATAGCCAAGGTTGCTAAATCTTCTACTTAGCCCATTTCAGAGCAGGTGAGTGATCATCTTATGCAAGAGATGGAGGATGCAAGCAATCAGGTGAAAGCTATTGACGAATGGAAGAATCGATTATTCGTCAAGCTTCTGTGACAACTTAGAGAGGTGCCATCCGCTTTGAAGGTTATGAATGATGCAACAAATCAGTTTGAAGCAATCCGTGACGAGCATAGTAGATATTAACACGCTTGCATTCTTTGAGAGTATCCTGAGTACTTTGGCGAAATCAACAAGTCTGGGAGAAGTATTGGTTGCGAGAGCGCGTTGCACTGCGACGAATCGATTGAGAAGGGGAAGCATTTGGAGTTTGCGATCTTTTCGTTTGGAGATCTGTAGAGTTTCTTTGAGGATGCGAGACACTTGAGAGTAAGACGTTGTCGCTACCAAGATATCATTGCTTTCACCGAGGAGGAAGTGGTCGGAAATGTTACTTCATATTTATGGATCGTTCCTAGCAAAGTGCCTAATTCCATGGAAGGGTCTCTTCTGATGGTACAAGGAAGAATTGATGGAGCTACTAAGCCTTTCACGATGAATTCCATTGGCAGACTGGTGGCACTGCAGGCGGATATTACGAGGTTCGGGCCGAGCTTAGAGGATGTGGAAGCGTGTATCAAAGTGTTGAACGAAGGATTGCTGCTTTGTTCGACGAGAAAAAAGAAAGCGGCGGCTAAAATAGATGGGAAGATGCTGAATCACATGTTCGACAAGTATATCCAATATCAGAACAAAAAGAAGACATAAATGTTACACTGGTGGCTTGACTTCTTCTATTCTTCTATTCTTTCTTCTAGTTTTAATGTTATTGGTTTTGAAACCATTACTTAAAGTTATGTGGAACAATTTTATTAGTTAAGTGATACATGTGTCACTTAAGGAGAAGTTAGTGGAGGATGATTGCCAAATGTCATCTTTACTTATTGTTTATGTTTCAATTCAATTGAGTTTCCCATTTGTACTTTCCCTTCTACATTCTATAAGTAGAAGAAGAACCTCCGGGTTAATGATCAAAATTTGTAAGCAGCATCCTTGTGTTCCAGACTTTGTGCTGAAACCCTTGAGAGCCACTTGAAGCAAATGAATATACAGGAGCAGATTTCCGGAGAACTTTGTGTTACGGTGTATTGTGTTTCTAGCTTTTATATCTTTAGATCTTTTTGATAAACTGTGTTATTTCAGATCTAGATTTAAAGCCACCTTTGCTTATAATTACGTGTTTATATCTATTGGTTTCTTCTATGTGCATGCAATCAACTCATTATCTATTGATTGGGATGCACATCTTCCCATTTCTTCTCTATGTTTATATAATTTCCTTCTTATAAATATTTCCTTTCTTTAAACAAATTGCTTATTTGTTGCGAATCAGCATGACTATGGTTCATGAGCCGAACACTTAAAGTAAAACCCCATATAGATACTAGTATATTTTAATTGACAAATCGACGACACGGGAGCCTCACCAAGAAATGAGGAGATTTATCTCATGATTGCCTAGGTTTTATGCTATGCAGAAAAATCTAGCCAACAATGCTCCTTCCATACACTCACCGATGATTAGAGCAGTCTGCTTTGTGAAAACAAAAGATGGTAATCACTCGATGAGGACAATGATGATGGGGAAGATGGTGAAGAGCCACCACCCACAGGAACCACTCAACACATGCCTAAGTGGTATAAAAGTCGATTCTGAGATGCAAAATTGGATGGTGTCCTCGACACATCAACCATTGGAATGAGGACTCGCTATATGGCTCGAAATTAGGTCAATTTGGCCTTAATGAGTATAATTGTTGAATCTAGTGAACCGTCCACAGTTTTAGAATCCCTACAATCAAAACCTTGGAAAGATGTTATGGATGTAGTATATAAGTCACCAATGAAGAAAAACACGTGGAAGCTTAGAGATCTTCCACAAGAGAAGAAGCCGATTGCATGCAGATGGATCTTCAAAATGAAGTACAAAGCAAACACAATATCAATAAACACAAGGCTAGGTTGGTAGCAAAGGGATATGCTCAGATAGAAGGCATTGACTATGAGGAGAATTTTGCTCCCACAACTAAGATCAAAACTTTTAGGATTATTTTTGATCTAGCTGCACAATTTGGTTGGAAATTTCACCAAGTGGATGTAAAAGTGCCTTACTTAATAGAGATTTAGAGGAAGAAGCCTACATGATTCAACCACAAGGTTTTGTCATATCAGAAAAAGAGGAAAAAGTGTGTAGACTTGTAAAATCATTGTACGGTCTCAAATAGGTTCCCAGGGCATGGTATATAAAAATTGATGAACATCTCTTACATCATGGATTTAAAAGGAGTCCATACGATCCTAATCTCTATCTCAAAAAACAAGGGGGAGATAATGATCGTTGTAGTATATGTCGATGATCTAGTCATCACTGGAGGTCCAGCGAGGATGATTGAGTCAACAAAGAAAGATCTAAATTGATCATTCTGTTGGTGCCCATTTTGATCCTCTGTTATATTGCCATCTTTCCCCTTTGGTTTGCTTGCTCTAAAACGTTTTTCTTTAAAATTGGTGATCTGCAAACCTTTTCCTCCAGATTGGATGCTTTGAAAAGCTCATAAACTTATTATTTTGCCCCAATTCGAAAGAAATATACATGTATGCCCTGTTTTGTGCCCTAGTTTTCCAAATCTACGGGCCTCTGTCATTTTTTCCACTTTTCCCAGCCTTTGGAGCTCGTGGTTGTTCGTTTCATGCATATTTTCCCTAAAAATCTATCCCCATGGTCGAAAATTGTCTTGAATCATTTCCCATTTGTTTTTTGACCAAAAAATCCTTCACCCATGAAGAAAAAATCAAATTTAGGCATCCTGTCAAATTATGTGTTTTTGACGGTCATATGGGTGTCCTTTTCCCGTCAAATTAAAGCTCAAGCCTCCCCTCATACGTGGCCATTTTTTCGGTGGTCAAGATTCGGCGGGTTTCTTTGAAAACTTAACGTTTTTTGGTATTGGCAAAATTTTCAAAATTCTCCCGCAGCTCCATAGGTCCCAGAGGAGGGACACGTGTCACAAGCAGAAACAAGGGGGATGGGCGGGTCGGTTTGTGCCTTAGAGCACTTTGGAAAAGTGCGTAGAAACGGAGAAACCCCTCAGGCCCGCATCTAATCTGAGGAGGACACGTGGTAGGCGAGATGGAAGGCTAGCGGGGGACTTAGAAGATTTTTCCTTTTTGGCAAAAGGGAAAAGGGTTGAGGAAAGGGCCGCAGGTCCGCAATGGAGCGAAGGGAGACACGTGGCGGGTGTAGAAGGGAGTGCGGGCGCCGGAGGCAAAAGGGAATTTTTCCCTTTTTGCAAAATGAGTCGAGTGAGAATTTGAAGCGGCCTGAAATGAACCACAGGGAGACACATGGCAGGGACAAATTCGGAGGCGCGGGTCCACGGAAGAAAAGTGGGAAATTTTCCCTTAGCGAAAAAAGGGGAGTTAAAATGTGAAATGAGCCCGCAGATCCTTAGCGATAGAGAAGGTGACACGTGTCAAGGACATAGGCGGAGGTGCGAGGCCCGCGGGGAAAAAGTGAAAATTTTCCAAATTTCTAAAAAAGGTGGAAATGTTCGAATTGAGCCGCGACTTTAATGGGACCCACAATGTGCCACGTGTCAGCACCAAATCTCAAGGGCGGAAGGGCGAGAAAAATGGTCAAAATTTTACATTTTTTCAAAAATGTTAAAAATTCAAAAAGTGATCCCAAATCCATTCCCAATCGCATTTTGACACGTGGAGGGCTCAGATTAAAAGGAGAAAGGGAAAATCAATGGTAACTGTGCATTTTTCATTTTGGCCGCCATTTGAGCTCCAGGAAGCTTGGAGATGCGAATTTTGCATCATTTTTGATCGAATCTTTGGCAAATTCATGTCGTTTTGGCCTTCAAGGAACAATGGGATCAATTTGAAATTTCAATTTGCAGATTTGGGGTGCTTTTGAAATGAAATTTTGTTTGGGCTCGAGCAAAAACGTGAAAGATCAAATCAAGAAGTTGCAGAATCAAATTTTGGAGGGATAAGGATGAAATAATGAAATGAAAGGGGTCTGCATGCTTTGAGGATGAAAAACGTGCCTCCACAATGGATAATGATGAAGGTTTTGTAATGATTCACCTTTTTTGAAACACTTGGCAACTTTTGTTGCAAATATGTTAAACGTCCCTATCTGCGAATCATGTTGGAATTTTGTAACAAACTTGATGCTTGGCATATTCTTTTCTTGGGAAAGAAGGATCAAATGTAATAGAATGTTATATAATGCATGTTTTTTGACATGCAAGAGGTTGGAGAAACTTAGAATTTCATGAGAAAATCGGGAAGAAGCCCATTCTCTGAGAAACCACTTGAGAACCATTTCTAATTCCTTTTTGCATCAGATTTGTATCATGTTGAGTTGGTTTCAGTTGTAAAGCCATCAACAAGCTCTGAGATTGTTCTTATAACATTCCCTAGGTGATAAATTTGGTCATTCTGGATTATTTTGTGTTGTCTCTTGGCAAAATTTGCATACACTTATGTTTCAGAATGTTTTCAATTTGTGTTTCTTGCTCCTGTTGCAATCTTGTGTTTAAAATCTCTCTTGATCATACATGGTCTCATTTCTTGTTGATAGTTTAGTGGCATTTGCAATCTCACATTCAGAAGAGCTTTCATCTGATAAAGAGATAAACAAATTTAAAATCACTTTACCTTCCTTGAATTCTGAGATTATTTGTAAACCTTTGGGTGCACCTTAGGTCATGATAAAATAGAGATTTCTAGATACTTTGTTGGTTCATCTGCTTCAAGCTTTTGTGGCAGGTTGTCAAAGATTGTGTGGAAGAGTACAAATCTGGGCTTCCATTTATTGCACATATCCTGGTTGAAGGAGTACCTTAACCCATTTGAAGCATTCTGTTGTTTAGGTCTTACAAATTTCTTGCAAAGGTCCTCAAAGAATTTGGCAAATTCTGGTTAGTCTTGTCTAAAATCTCCCACCAAAAATTCATTCAAACAAACTAATCCTACCCATACTACCCCTACATTGCATTGTGTGTCAACAAAAGAATACAATCCATCTACAAAAATGCACAAAGCAAATTAGGATCATACAATGTCTTTAGTAACCCTTGCCTTGCATTGAAAGTATCTCCATAATCTGGAAGTGACAACTTGTGAAAGTCAGATTTGGAGTGTTGATCATATTTTCCCAAGGCCTCTTCATACTATTTGCACAAATTGAGGGATATTTTCATCTCCTTCACCATTTGAGGGTTACAAAATAGGTCCTCTTACCTTGGTTGAAAGGCACAACCTAAAACAGTTAGGACAAGATCAAGTCCTATTTGAGTGCCACCCATCTCTCCACAAACCTGAGTGCTAGTTAGATCACATCCCTGGCTACGAAACGACACACATCATGATCTATCTGTCTTCAAGCTTCATGCCACATCTCTCGATCTTTGCTCAGCCGAAAAGGAGAACAAATTTGGGTACCAACACATTCGACGTGATAGATCTTGGGCTTCCACATTATTGTCTTGGAATTGAAGTTTGAAAAAGAGAAAATCACATTTTTGTATCACAGTTGAAATACACCAAGACAACTCTTGAGAAGTTTCATATGATGGATTGTGAGCCAATTGCCACACCTATGGAGACAAGACTTAAGTCATTTTGAACAGATCCTTCACCACAATTAAATACAACTCTCTATCGGTAGTCGATTGGGAGTCTCATCTACTAGACTTACACTAGATTGAATATCGGTATGCGGTCAAATATCTCTCTCGGTTCATGCAAGAACCCAAGGTTTGTCACTTTGGAAAGTAGCAAAGTGGATATTGAGGTACATAGGAGGAACTATGAATTTTGGCCTAGAGTACAAGAAGAATGATAACTTTTTGATTGGATATTCAGATTCAAATCATGCGGGAACATAGATGACATAAAATCCACTTCGGTGGTGTATTCTTTTTGGGATCGAGACCGATATCATGGGGGAGTAAAAAGCAAACTTGTTTTTCAAGGTCCTCAACAAAATTAGAATATCGCGCAACAAGAGGAGCTGTTTGTGGAGCAATATGGGTCCGATATATACTTGAAGGGTTGGGTGTACCACATAAACATTTGACTATACTACATGTTGAAAACGAAGGAGTAGTTAAGTTTGTTCGCAATCATGTGTTTCATGAGTGCACCCAACACATTGAGGTTTAAGTACATTTCATTTGCAAACATGTCCAAAACAACATCCAACTTCAACATTGTCTAATAGAACAACGTGCAAATGTCTTCACAAAGTCACTTGCTTGAGACAAATTTGAGGGCTTCAGAGAATTTCTCTCATATTCACTTGAGACCATGCTGAATTAAGGGGGAATGTTAGGAATAAACCTAGCTTAATTCACCCGTGTGAGTTAATAAGTTAAAGTAATTTGTTTGTTTACTTTAACTTTAGATTAGCTGTGTCTTAGTTGACTAGGTGATAATAATCTATCCCTATGTTTGTGGGATGTTGTTTTATTCTTCGATTATTATTCATGGATGTATTCCAAGAGGGGCAATTAGGGGCAGTAAAAGACAATATGCTATTTGTGCATATTTGCCAAGTTTAGGCTGTTTGATCCAACTTTTGTGAATTTGGTTGACGTTGTGCAATGCCTATAAACATTGCAGCTCTCACCATTCATTGTAATGCTTGATTTAGAGATTAATAAAATCTTAGGGACCATCCTGTTTTTGTATTAAGAGAACATACATGCCAAAATCCTCATTGATTATAGTATTTGTCAAATTTTGGTTTAGAATTTCCATATGCACCATTGTCGGTTGTCGGGCTAGATTCATTGTCGGGAGCATGTGATTAATAACTTGGTCATATGATAATACAAGCTTGACAATGTGTTCATTCTTTTGTGTTTTTCTCTCCCCATCACTTGACACTATACTATTCGACACTAGGTTCTGCATATCAATGCTCCATGTTTGTGTGAGTGTATTGTGTGGTGGATGTTATAGCTTTCTCGAGTTTTGAAATGCATTGCAATAAGTCCACTATCTTCACAATTACAATAATTTGCAAGACTTGTCATGCAACAACTTTGTCCAACTCAAGTTTTCTTGTGATTGTACTTTTATGTTCATGCGATTGACATCTTTCTTTGACCATTTCCCTCTTGACTTCCACCCTTGCTTCGACCAAAATTTCCTTATCCATCGTAGGTCGAGATAATTAGCTTTCTTGAATTGTGCTTTGGTGATTGCCATAAACTCCTTGCCCTCGGCTAAATTAGTTATATTGAAGCCGGAAAGCTTTGGGAAATCACTACCGTTATGGTTCGTAGACCAACACCATCTATAGAGAAGTTCTCTGTTGTGTCGATCAACACAAAGTCTTGCAAAATGGCCCCTGTCATTGTACTCTTGACGTTGTACAATTTGTCGTCCTTGGGAGTCATATTGAATCGGGTCTCGCCACCACTATCATTCGATATTGGTAATTTCTTGGCGGTGTGTTGGATGTTGCCAATTGCTCTTTTGTGTGAACAATTTTGACCACTCATATTTCACAAATTATATGAGAAATCCTTGATGCATGCCCTAAAACTTGACAAATTTCATAGAGCATTTTCTTTGGGCAATTCACTTTGGTGTGAGCTTCTACACTGCAATTGATACACTAAAGATCCTTGTCTTTGTTCTTAGTGTATCCCTTGAGGAGTTCATCATTCAAAGCATGTCTTTCCTCAAGGCTTGATCTGATCTAGGTTCATTGTCCTCATGGAATTAGGATCATCTTCTTTCAAAATGCATGGATGTCTTATTCTTGGTTTTAATGTCCATGTCTAAGTTGTATGTGTTTTTGTAAGTTGAGGGTGGTATCACCTTCATCTTCCTTGGCGAGAGAGGGTACCAACCGTAGTAACATTACACTTACACGACAATGACACGGCCGAGTGAAAATGTGTAATGCCCCTTTACGGGCTGAAACTGAAAAATAAAGGAAATAGAACAAACCCCAAGTGGAAGTAATCTGAAAAATATGGCAACCAACTGAAAATATTATAAATCCTAGCAACAAATTGAATTTGCACTTTTAAGGCATCAAACACCATCCAAACAAGCTGAAAATTGATGTATAAGTACCCTTTATGAAATTATGCAAAATAATTGCTTCAACCATAAATTGCAGACTGCTGGAATTAATTAATGCTCAAAAACAACTGAAACTTCGAAATTCCATAACTTCATAAATACTTGGAGAAAAATGCAAATGATAGCTCAAAATAACCATAAAAATGGCAGCTATCAAACAAAATTAAAATAATATTTTTCTAACCATCAAAACCCATTGAAAAGTGATTGCGAAATCGTCAAACGGGTAGATAGTGCTAGAAATGAATGTGGCAGCCCCAAAAAGGTGTGCCCTAGTTGGAATTTGTGCCCTAACATTGATAGAAACCCTTGCCGCTCTGAAATTTTGAATTTTGAAGCTCAAATGTGACTCCGGATGAAGCCACCAATGCAACAAATGAGGGTTTTCGTCCCCAAGTGTTGTAACTATTGAGGGTTTTTCGTCCCCAATAGGATCCAATGAGGGTTTCCGTCCTCAATGGATGAGAGAAAGAGGCAAAGCATGCTCCAACTCCAAGAAAATATCAAGATCCCAAAAATGCATAATCTTCTCCAAGCCAAGCGAACCCCTTATATAGCTAATATGCGTTGCCAAATCTCTAAAATACGATCCCCATGAGGACCGACCTCCTGGGAGATATGTTTCTCCTATATCTTCAAGCATGCACTCCAAAGACCGACCTCTTTATGGAAATATAAGTTTGTTTTTCTTTTCTTTTTACCCCATTTCGTCTTCTTTTTATTTATTTTTATCCTTTTCACCGACAAAAGAAATGAGTATTAAAAAGATCTTTTTATTAATAATATTAAGTTGTCCCTAAAATGGAGAATTGACCGGGCCCAACTTAAAATATTAGTATGTATTTTATTTGAGAAAAGGGTACATTACAGTCCTCCTAACCCAAATTTGCTTGCCTTAAAGCAAATGCAAGCTCACATGCCCAATTACTATGCCCAATAGATGAAGCATGCTGTAGTGCTCAAAAGCCTAGATCCCGTGTTGGTCAAATGGAAGAGCTCTTGTAAAAACAAGCTCATACACCTATTGCCCCTCTCGCTAATGATGTTCTTTGGTAGCTTGTGAAGTTGAACAACTTCCTTGAAAAGGAAATCAGTTGTTGCCTCAATTATGCCTCTTGATTTTCATCTTCAAAAATAGCATTAGCAACACTTCTCTTTGCATACTCAGCTGTACAAAAAGCCTTCCAATCTGCTGTAATCTTAGTCATGGAGCAAAAAATCGAGGAATAATCAGCAGCTTGACAAGTTAAAACACATTCCAATGTGGCATTTTCACTTATTGTCTCAACCTTGTCAACTATGGTCGAAGAACATCCACTAACCATACATATGAATGCAACTGAAATAATGTGGGGGCTGCTAAAAATGATGAAAACAATGTTAATGGTGGCAATTTGGCTCATGGCTGTCATAAAAGCACTCTCTCTCATTTGGGATAGATAACACCTCATTCCCCAACTCTTGATCGCATTCTTCACTCAATGACAAACTCGAAAAGGCAAACTTGAGCATCATGCAAAACTGATCCAAAGTCAAACACCTAGAGTTACCTTGCTGTAGTGGCCTCCTGGCTGCCCAAAAGGTGGTCTAGGTTGCCCTCTTCCTAGTATCCTAGTTTTGGTTGTACCTTCCTCAAAGCCTTTATGTTTCAATCCCAATCCAAGTATTGGAGGGACTCTATTTCTATGCAAAATGAAACCTTTTGCAATCTTGAACTTGCCATCCTCCATTAATGCATTTTCATCTTCAGGTGCAGTCCCATATTCTTCACCATATGCTTGAGTGGATAACAAATTCAGCTGTTGTTTCTTCTTTATTCTTATGCCTACACAAATAACAATCACATTAAAAGAAAAAGAGCTCCCGATATCATTTGTTCATTCCTCGTAGGAATGGAAGCTAGCTCTCTTCCATGGCTTGCATTCTCCTCATGATTTTCATTCAAGTGATGGAATCCCAAAAATCCAATCATGTTGTCCCAAACACAACTGTATCCATGCATTTCCTTCCTTAAAATCAAGATGATAGTGGTTGGAAACTCTCCTACAACTGACAACAACATGGAAAGGGGGCTGGAAATGTTTATGACAACAACACAAAAACTCATGATAGCATGCTTGAAATCCCACAAATCAAGACTCCTTCCAATCATACCTCCAAATCCCAGTTGAGTTACAATGCTCGGAACAACAAGATAACAACCATCCCGCTCAATTTCAAACACAAAATTCATGAACTCAACTTCTACTTCTATTGGAGCACTCCCTCCAAGAGCACGCTTATCAATTAGGAATTCAAAATCCTTATAACATGACTGCTGTTTTGAAAATAAAATTGTAGGTTTTACCTCATTATGTGTTGCCCATATGTCTTGCCTTCTTCCGGAAGTTCTTCCCCTCCTCTTGGTTGTAGCAACTTGAGGAATCCCATTTGTCATGCTTGGAAGCACAACCTCTTGGCCATCAAGCTTGAACCTCAACTCCATGGTTTGGTAGTCTTGGGTAAATTTACCCAAAGAGTGTAGCCATGGCACTCCAAGTACCAAATCCGTATCTTCATTACAATTCACATAGAAATCACCACTTACTATGTACATGAAATGAAGTACTCACTAGCCATAGTAACATAGATCACATGGAGGACTTCATCTTTTTTGTAACTCAAAAGATCTATGTACCGTTTGCCACTTAGAGTGTTCTTCACTTTATCACCGTTTCCACTATGTTTTCCATGATGACCACCAATTACACTATGAAGCATCAAACTTGACATAGGCTCATTGCTTTCAACAAGTTTCCCATGATGGAAGTATGGCATCGACATAGGAGGAGACCAAAAAATTGAAATGTGATTTTCACTATCATACCTTGGGCTGTCCTCAACTTGTTCATCTTCTTTTGTTGAATGAAGCTTGGTTGAGATCTCTTCATATTCAACTAGTGAAGCTCTTCCCACCTTGACTTCATCCATATTTTGTTGGCACATGCATGGAGCCTCTTCGTGGTTCTTGCCAAAGTCATGAACACCATCAACTTGTCTCTTATGAGCTGCTGTTTTGAAAATTCCAGCAAGCTGAGTATTCTCATTATCACCTGGAGATTGGGCTTCAACCACCAATTCCCCTCCACAATTTGGTGCATCATATTTCCCTTCTTTCTTGGGCTCATGCTCCATGGTTTCTTCATCAAACACATGCCCCTTCACACTGTTGTCTTGAAAATCAGTCAATGGCTCATCCCTAGGGAGAGAGATAGGTATTTGTAGGGCTTCTACGGGCTGCTCCTGTCAATGTCCAACAACTTCGAGTGTTTTTAGTTTTCCTTGATCCAAATGGAGGGATTCTTTCCCTCTATGCCTGGAACATATTTTCCATTTTCCTTGGGCATAGCTTGGGGTTTAGACCTTGTTCCAATTCCCACTCTACTTTTCTTCAACCTTATGAAATTAGCGAGGATATGTCATCACGAATCTTCTTTGCAAGAGCCCTAAACTCCTCATAGCTGTTTGTAATGTTGTAACCCACCGATTGCCGTGTTTTTAGTTCCGAATGACTTCTTCCCTTGGAGAACTTCTTGGATGCATGTTATGAATCAGCCGTGCCATTATATCGGCCAACCTCTCGGACCTAGCATCATCAAAATTTATGTTCGCCATTTAATCTTCTCCTTCGAATGTATGACCTTTAGACCGGGAAGGTCGATGCTTTGATACCGTAAATGTCCCTTTACGGGTTGAAACTGAAAAATAAAGGAAATAACACAAACCCGAATTTTAATCTGAAAATTAATGCAGCCAACTGAAAATATTATAAATCCTAGCAACAAACTAAAAATATTATAAATCCTAGCGGCAAACTGAATTTGCACTTTTTGGGCATCAAACACCATCCAAACAAGCTAAAAATTGATGTATAAGTATCATTAATGAAATTATGCAAAATAATTGCTTCAACCATAAATTGCAAACTGTTGGAACTAATTAATGCTCAAAAACAGCTGAAACTTCAAAATTCCGTAACTTCATAAATACTTGCAGAAAAAATGCAAACGATAGCTCAAAATAACCAAAAAAATGGTAGCTATCAAACAAAATTAGAAAAAGTTTTTCTAACCATCAAAACCCACTGAAAAGTGATCCCGAAACCTTCAAATGCGTAGATCAAGCTGGAAATGAATGTGACAACCCCAAAAAGGTGTGCCCTAGCACTGATATAAACCCTTTCTGTTTTGAAATTTTGAATTTTGAAGCTCAAATGTGACTCCCGGATGAAGCCACCAATGCAACAAATGAGGGTTTTTGTCCCCAAGTGTTGTAACTATTGAGGGTTTTCATCCCCAATAGGATCCAATGAGGGTTTCCATCCTCAATGGATGAGAGAAAGAGGCAAAGCGTGCTCCAACTCCAAGAAAATATCAAGATCCCAAAAATGCATAATCTTCTCCAAGCCAAGCGAACCCCTTATATAGCTCATATGTGGTGCCAAATCTCTAAAACATGATCCCCATGAGGACCGACCTCCTTGGGAGATATGTTTCTCCTTTATCTTCAAGCATGCACTCCAAAGACTGACCTCTTTATGAAAATATAAGTTTCTTTTTCTTTTCTTTTTCCCATTCCATCTTCTTTTTATTTTTTTTATCCTTTTTGCTGACAAAAGAAATGAGTATTAAAAATATCTTTATATTAATAATAATATTAAGTTGCCCCTAAAATGGAGAATTGACCGGGCCCAACTTAAAATATAATTAATTTTTTTATTTGAGAAAAGGGGACATTACAAAGTGTAAATGGGACATTACTCGGGTTTAAATCAGGAAAAACAGTACAAATTAAAAGATGCTACAATACTGATAAAAACATGGAAAATAAATTGCAAATGTTATTTCATGCCAAGTAGAGTGCATAGAATTTTAATCACTCACGAGTTTTAATCAAGTATTGAATTTTCAGTCTTAAGAGTACATATTGTTCTAGACTCATTACTAATATACAAAACAAAATTAGAGATTAAAAAATTCAAATAGCATCCACAGCAGCCATGACCAGATATGTGAATTCGAAGTGGAAGTCGATGTCCCTTTGTTCACAACCATTTGGTCCAAACAAGCACGGTGACGATCAGCTAAAACCTCATCTAGGATATCCAAAACCTCTTCACTAAATGTAGGTTCCTCCTTCATTGTGATCCATTCTGAATCAGGATTAATCTCATTTAGATCAATTTTTTTTCTCATCTTCAACACTACTTGAGGTTAACAATGATCAACGCATAAGCTCTCAACCTACTAGTGTATGCTACGGAATATAATATTTTTGAAAGTCATAATCGGAAAGTTTCTAACCTCGAATGTCTTCAAGTGAACTCAAAGGTTGTGGTGGACGAAGATCAAATCATCGCACTAGAGTTAAAGAAGTTTAGAAAAAGAATCTTGAAAAACCCTAGCTCTATCATTTTGTACAACTTCTTCAAACCGTTGACATGTTCTTTTTGAGTTTTCCAAGCAATTATTTGACTCTTTTGTTATAGGCTTGAACATTCTCGTGCTTACCTTGCCGAGTGTTATAGATATCGGCTACAATCTCACTGTAATCTCTTAGGAATCAAAATTACTTCTTGAAAACTTTTATGAGTTTCTCCCATCTAGTGGTTGGTGCATTGTGTACTAGTCAATTGCCACTCCTTGTAGTGTGGCCGGGAAGCATCTCAACTACAACTTTTCGTCTCGTGTCCTTGTTTCTCGTCCAGATTGTAATATATATCCTACAATGCTGTATGGGAAGCTCCAACCTGTCAGTAGTGAACTTTGGCACCTTCTGGTTTTTAAAGATGGAGTTCATGGGGTCACCATGGCACGGGTTGCTTCTGACGTGGCTCTTTGGATACAATTCTTCTTTTTAAGAGGATATATGCTAGTCGTTCCCTTACTCTCTTGGCATGAACGGATCCCTATGCTCGATCCTTCAATGACTATCTTGCTCACCGTCACGTCCCTTACTAATGTGGTCGGAATAGTCCGTACTTCCTTCCTTGGAAGATGCTATTGCAATGTGGCATAGGGTCCATGGGTTCCAGGTGAAACCTTTCTACTTACACTTTGGCTTTTTCTTCTACTTCATATTTAACTTGATGGATTTTTAGAGTTGGGTGCCTGTCATAGCATTTGATGTCTTTCTTGTTGCTCCACCAATCAAGTGGAGTGTATAACTTCTTTTGTTCCGTCCTTGACTGTGTTCTCTTCTTCTCCCGCCTTTCGGGGTCAATAAGATCTGTCATCAACTATTTCTTCTACATCATGGATCCTCTTCTTCTTGTACTCTTGTAACGTTATAATTGTTTTTGTCATTGTATTTCACTGTTATGTTCGGCATACAAATGTTATAACTTCGAGCTGACTTTTAATGTGACTTGATGTTCTTTAAAGGAACAAGACCATAATGTTTATAGATAAACTACGTTACCATGAACATCAATCACAGACTATTAAATACAAACCACATCACAACATAGAAGAATATGATAGTAACCAATGCTTTATTCAATACAAGCTGTTTGGTAGACGAAGGACCTGGTACTCCACCCCTTTTCCTTGATTTACATCATTCTATTTATATGACAAGAAGACCCAATGGGTTGTCGGTTAACACAATTGTCAACAACCGAACATACTAATGAGTCATTACAAAACTACCTAAGGCTGACAATACAATCATTAACCACATAATGTGTTGATTACTAAAATATGAAAATAGTAATATGATGATCTACAAGGATTGTATGTTGCAAATTTCAATAGAGACAAAACAGTTATATTACTTTTTCCGACATTGAAAACAAACAATTAGTCGTTTTAAATTTTTTCAGTATTTTTGAAGAAAATACGGATGAGTTTGATTTGTTGTTTGTTTGTGAATTTGAATGGGTAATCCTGTCTATTCAATGAGTTATTCTACGATTTTTGATTGTTCACTTTCTTTGATAGGACCTTGTTTTCAGGGTAGATTAAAGCGATAACAAATTTCATGGAGCAGTGCATTGTCGTGATTCTGATTTTTGACATTTTATGAAGTGGGCTTGCTGCAGCATATAGACTTAAGTGTCAAGGTGTGGCAGTTAGGGTCTATGAAGCGGATGAAAGAACTGGAGGAAAAATAATGAGTTTTTCGCAAGATGGCCTCGTATGGGAGAAAGGGCCTAACACCATGGTAAGTAAATTGATTGATGTCTTTCAGTTTTATTGCACAATAAAATACTTAAGAGAGTATCTTTAATAATAGATATAATAAGTTTTCCTATAGCTTTGGCTATAATAAGTCTTTCCTATAGCTTTGGGAAGAAATTTCCTTCGCCCTACACCTTTGTTTCTATGTCTATTTTCAATATTTTATCAATTGGGAATTTGTGATATTTTTAGCATGCTTAAAATCATTCACATTATGACTTTAAATGGTTCCTTTCATAATTGATCATTTTGGGCCAAGGAGTCCCAACAAATGGCATACATTTTGAGTTTGGTTTCTGTCGACATTTAGCATTGTCTTATCTGATAATTTTTCATTTTGTAACTGCAGACTGAGAATGAACCAGAAGTCCAACAGTTGATGGATGAACTGGGAATTCGTGGACAACAGCAATTTGTATAGTCTTGGATAGACAATAAGTATCTATTTGTATTATGAAGTGAATTCTGTGAACAATAATAGATTGCAGGGTCATGAGCATTTTTTTAAGCTCATTTTCAAGATAATGAGTAGCTGTTTCATTCTGAAGTTGGTTTCTGAAAAAATTCAATATATTTTTTTGCATCAGGTTATTGTCACTTTTGATGTCCCAATATAGTTTCCAAAAAGAGCATAGTATGCATATTCATACAGATAATCGAGTCCCGATTTATCAGTGTTTTCTGCCTGGTAATAAGTGGTGCTAGATCTGACTTTAGATATCATAATCTGATAATTAAAGGTTCATGGCATGTCACAACCTTTCACTGTTATATAATACAAGGGCCTTGTAAACATTTCATTAGATCTTGAAATGACTAGCCCAAATATCACTATCAGCTTAGTTACACACATTGAGAAAAACAGAACCGTAGATGTAGGAGCTAAATACTTTCGAACTGTCAAAAATGGAGCAAAAGACTAAACCTTTTGGAAGGATCACCTCAACAATATGCCATTATCTTGCTACCTAAGACATTATTGAAGAGAAATGGCAACCCAATCTAGAAAAAGGTTTGTTTTGACTCAATACCTGCAAACGTACTTTGTTTTGAAAAAGTTATTTGCTTAGATAGAGAGAGATAGCTTCAAAGCAATCTATAAATTGGAAATAGAAAAATTCTGATTAAGAGGGCTACGTAGAGTCTATCATCGATATATAAAATAAGAGTTTCTAAATGCAACAAATGACAATTTATAACTAAATGGTTTCCTCGAACTAGGAATCACTAAACTCATAAATAGAAACATCTTCATCTATGCACCCTTCTATAGGAATTGAGATAATCTAAGTCCGTTAAGAAGGTCCTCACAATCAAGTTGTTATTGCCTTGACTAGGCCTCTAATTGGGAAGGAAAGATTCAAATGCGTCTTTGGTGTCTCCAGATTTTACCCTGAAATCTGAGACTACCCCATGTTTAAAAATTTTCGTTCTTTTAAAATAACAGGTCTTTTCGTGTTTTTATTGCCAGAAGATGTTTGTATTATGTTAAGATATTCCCAGTGAATCATATGAGCCAATTTCGACAAATACCCAGATGCCGAAACTCATTTTATCCCTCCGCCAAGTTTTGTCTGCGGGAAATTTTTATTTAATTATTTATTAAATAAATAATGCCCGTTTGAAGTAAATTGTGCTCCGGTTGAATCCTGTTGAAGTTTTGCATGCCAGTATTCACACATCTCAATAGGGTTTTCACCAGGAATGAATTCAGAGCTTTGTCTGTGACTTCTGGCAACGTTTTTCGTTTTTATTTATTTCTTTTACGTTTTCTCTCGGTTTTCCCGTTGTCTTTCTGTTTAATTCCCCTAGGTCCGTTCTTTGTCCTGTATAGTCTGTTTAATTGCAGGGAACATCGGAGATCATTTATGACTCTTTGCACACTGAAAGGAATCACCTCGAAAGCAAACTTCTGATAAAAAAGATGAAGTCAAGCACAAAAAGCCTCTCTAGGCAAGTTGCACTTTTTGGAATAAATAGATCTAAGCTGCAATGGGAATTTTGGTAGTGGCAGGCAGGTGGAAATTTCTTACCTGCCTTGTAGGGTACTTTTTCCCATGAAGTCAAAGTCACTTAAGCTGCAATGAGAATTTTGGTAGTGGCAGGCAGGCGAGAATTTCTTACCTGCCTTGTAAGGTACTTTTTCCCATGAAGTCAAAGTCACTTAAGCTACAATGAGAATTTTGGTAGTGGTAGGCAGACAAGAATTTCTTACCTGCCTTGTAGGGTACTTTTTCCCATGAAGTCAAAGTCACTTAAGCTGCAATGAGAATATTAGAGGTGGTAGGCGGAGGTAATTTCTTACCTGCCTTGCAAGGTAAAAATTCCCATGATGAAAGTCAAATCACTTTAAGTGAAAGAGGGGATTTTGAAGGCTGCAGTGCGGGTAGAAATAACATCAAACCTAGAATTTATTTAGTGCGGTAATTTGTTGGCTAGAATTTCTGCATAGCATCAAACCTAGGCAGTCATGAGATAAATCTCCCTCATTTAACCGGTGAGGCTCCCGTGTCAGATTTGTCATTAAAAATGTGTTATTATCTATCAGGGGTTTTACTTTAACCACTTAGTTCATGAACCATAACTAAGAAGTTCTGCAGCAAGTAAGCAGCTGTTCAAGAAATGAAGTATTTTATAGAAGAAGGAAGTAAAGGAAATACAGAGAAGAAATGGGGAAGATGTGCATCCCAATTAATAGATAGCAGAGCTAATTGCATGCACATAGAAGAAACTTAATAGATATGAACACACAGAATTATAAAACAAAGGCAGCTTTAGATTCAGATCTAAAATAACACAAAGTTTATTAAGAGATCTAAGATTAAAAGCAAGAAACACAGTACACCGTGACACAAAGTTCTCCGGAAACCTGCTCCTTCGTATTCCTTTGCTCCAAGTTGCTCTTAGGGGTTCAGCACAAAGTTTAGAACACAAGATTGTTGCTTACAAATTATGATCGATCATTAACCCGGAGGTTCTTCTCCTCCTTATAGAATGTAGGAGGAAAGTACAAATGGAAAACTCAAACCGAATCAAACATAAACAAATAAAGATGACATTTGACAATCATCCTCAACTATCTTCTCCTTAAGTGACACATGTATCACTTAACTAATATAATGGTTCCACATGACTTTAAGTAATGGTTGCAAAACCAATAACTTAGAAGTTTTACAATTTCATCCGGAACATAGAAAATAGAAGAACGAATAGAAGAAGTCATGCCACCGTAATGTTTGTCTTTTTCTTGTTACGATATTGATATACTTGTCGAACATGTAATTCAACATCCTTCCATCTGTTTTAGCCACTTGCTTCTTTCTCGTCTCCGAATCGCAGCAAAGACCCTTCATTCAACACTTTGATGCACGCTTCCACATCTTCCAAACTCGGCCCAAACCTCATGATATGTCACTGCGGTGCCACCGATCTACTGATAGAATTCATCGTGAAAGGCTTGGTAGTTTTATTAATTCTCTTTTGTATCATCGAAGAGATCCTTCCAGAGGAATTAGGCACCTTAGTTGAGGCGATCCACACGTATGAAGTGACATTACCGTCTACTCTCTCCTCGGTGAAAGAAATGACACTTTGCTGCAGGTAAGTCGATGACTTACTCTCAAGTGCTCGCATCCTCTTGAAAAAAGTTTGCAGATTTCCAAACGGAAAGATCTGCAAACTTTAGCTACTTCACCTTCTCGACCGATCATCAGTGCATAACTGCTCCGCAATCAATACATCTCCGTGACTTGTTGATCTCGGCCAAAATACTAAGGTTACTCTCTGCGGCCGTATTCATGCCTTCTATGTTTGCCATCGATTGCTTGATTGATTTCTTTGCATCATCCATAACCTTTAAAGGCGGTGGCACTTCTCCAAGTTATACGAAGGTTGTGAATAATCAAATCCTTCCTGCGTCCTCCATTTCTGCATAAGATGATCACTCACCTGCTCTGAAATGGGCTGAATGGAAGGTTTAGCAACCTTCGCTATGATTTCACATAATTGAGATACTTTTGCGGCTCTTCTTTCCCCGCCTTTTCACTGTCAAGCCTAAGGAATAAAACATCCATCAATGTCTGTGTGTCCTGCTTCAATCCTTCAGTAGTGGCTTGACCGAGGGGTTCTTTGGTTACTGTCACATCCTCTGCCGTGAGCTCCTCTATCTTTCCTTATGCCGGAATTGATATCTCAGCAAACTTATCTCCAGAATCCTCGATGATCAACCTAGAAGTTGCTTTGGCAACTTTAGGTCTTCTGTCTCTTCCGCCTAGATTCTGGAGTAGTTGCAAAGTCGTTCTCCTCTTAAGTTCATCTCCATTCTCGCTTCCGGAACCAACTGCAAGCCAACCATTTCGAGGAGTTACTTCTCGAGAGAATGAGAAGTCGCCGAGTGTACTACCATCTTCCGCTCTGCATCCTGTCCATCGAAAGTGCCACAATGTTATGGCTGCCATCTTCTCAATCATCCAGGACAAAGCCCTTTTGAATTCCGCGATTTGCGGCTTCAACGTATCCTCTGGAGCAGTCTTTAACAAAGTGGTGAGGGAGAAGATGAATGTCGCTTGGATTCGATGGAGGCATGGAAGCGTCCTGTGCTGCGGTGCAATAATTAGTGAAGTATTGGGTATTGGAGAAATCGGAGTTAAATTCATGGTCGTAGAAGTGGTCCTCTCCTTGGATTGAGATCTTCTATGCACTTTCAATTACTCGACTTTCTTGCTTTCTCCTCTGTGATTTTCGCTTGAGGGAATCTCCTGCTACTGAAGTTGCCCATGACTTGATTCATCAATGCTTCATCAAGGCAATATTCCTTCAAAGAAACCAGGTTTGAAGTATTCACCACACCACGACTCCCGACCTTTCTTGATTGTGTTGCGACCTCCTATGTTATTCTCAGGTATGGCTTTATCTCCTCCCATTTGATGGTAAGTGTCAAGTACCACATTCCCATCATCCTTAAGATCCGCAGTATCCGCGCTAGTCAAAGCCGAACACTTGCTTTGCTGATAGCCTGCTGAAATCTCTCTTTCTAACCTCGTACTCACTTTTGCACTTCATCCATAAATCTTCTAATGAAGGCACATGTGCGTACTCTTGGGAGATTGTCTTTCTGGCTACTCCAAATGGATCGAAGTTCAGCCGTGCAGGGAAGAACTCTTGCTCATACTCGGATAACATTTGCGCCTCCATCCCTCGAGCTCTATGAATGTTAATGCAGCTGTAATGTCCCACAGTGATTGGGAAGAAGCCCGTAGACTTGTGCCGCTTTGACTGAAGGTTGTGTAATTCCACAAGTTGCTTGCTTAGCTCCATGGCGATCAATCTATCATTCGGATACATGGGCATCTTTATTGGTTCTCCGGAAAAGCCCGTAACCCTGAGGTATGTGAAATTTGCAAATTGAATGAATAGATTGCCAATCTTGGACACAGCTTCCCACGCTTACTTGCTTACCACCTGTTGACCTTTAAGTCTTTGTCTATCCTGCGAGATGAAATCATAGAAGAATTCATCGTTGACCACTTTGAAATCTTTCTACGCACGCAGTACTGATGGTAGTGGGTAGCACTCGAAAATGGGGTCCTTAGAAAGAACACCACATCTATCCAGCTTGGAAAAGACGCCTTGTGAAACTGCAGCATACACCAAGTATGAAGTCATCTTGAAGCTAAAAGTACGCTTCACGTTCCGGAGTTGCTCACCAATGTTGTTGCTAATAATTTCTGACCAATTGATTATAGAATCAACCTTGTTGATTTCATGGTCTTGATGAAAGCATATATCCATATACGGAAAGTGTAGGCATTCGCTTCGCCATTCATCCTGCATAGCAATTTGACGACATCATCTACCTCCGCACGAAATTGGACCATGGAAGAGTTTTCGGGAACTTTGAAGGGGATCTAGGTTTCTTCATGTATCGGCTATTCATTATGCTCACGCAATCGGCTCTATGTTTCTCCCTGTTGTCGGTATCTTGAAGACTAATGGAAGTCACCACCTTTCGCATTGGAATCTTCAAACAATAATTGATGAACTCGTGTCAAACGAATTATTGTCTTTCCCGAAGCATCATGCACGATCTGGATGAAGGATGGTAAGATCTAGCGCACTCCATAACAAATTAAGCAATTTGGGTTGTACATGGAAAAGGCTTGTAGCTCGGATAATTCCACTGCTTTTAACCGCACGCATGAGTGAAGTCTTTCCGCTCTGGATCTATCAATCAAATTGAAAAGAGGTTCCGGGCCTAGATCTGTGTCTCCTATGTCTGCAAGTTTGGAAGCGATGTATGATTGTATCGTACTTTCTTTTTCGTCTCTCTTATTTATGGCTTTGTCAATCTTTGTCTGAATAGTTCTTTTTCTTCTTACTTGGCTGGATTTCTTCAATATCTTTGGTGTAGATTTGGACAATTCTTGATTCGGAGGATATATGCAATGTATTGGACATTGATAAAAGCTCTTTTTCCTTTGTAAAGCACCTGTAATGAATTCCTGCAATTTATTCGAGACAAAAATGGCCATCGGAGCATGAATAGTGAATTTTAAGCTGTAAAAATCTGCACTTTTCAAGCTGTTGCCCCAAAAATTGTGTTTAATTTGCACATAAAGAGAGCATGAATCTTTTCAACAACACACGAGCATCTGTAACACCTATGCAAACAATTATGCGACAAAAAGATCTACCTCCTAAAGCATGCGCCAAATCTAGAAGCTTTTAGCCTTGTTGCCACCTTGCACGAGCAAAATCCTTCTTCAAATGGGGCGCATTTTTCCTCTTGCGGCAATTCTTTCCTGTGAATTAAATAATTCACCCATATGGCTGCCCATGCTTATATAACCCTCACAATTCTATAATTAATAATTGCCCTAAGAATTAAAAACAATTAATTAATTAAAAATCATGCTCTTCTCTTTTAAAAATAGCATGTTTAAGGACAGCCATCCAATAAATTAAATTAATCCAATTTAATCCTTCACACATCACTTCACTTAAGCTTCACAGTGTGCCTTGACCATAGCCACTGAAAATAGAAATTAATTTAATGATTTAATGCCTTAAAAATCATTAAATAACTCCCAAATGGGGCGCACTTTTTGAAAGAGAGGGGGCAGCCACTAAATAAATTAAATTTAATACATTTAATCCATTTCTTTTATTCCCTCTTTGACTTGTTGACTTCCTCCAAGCTTGGGCGCACTTTTTAGAAGAATAGATTAATTAAAATAATCATTTCAAGGCTGCCATCATCTCACCAAAGGGGGCACACTTTTTTGCACATATAATTCTATTTTTAAGAATTTTTCACAATGGGATTCTTTACCTGCAAGGCAGGCACTAAAATCCCATGATCCACTTAAATGATTTGGCTTTGACAATGAGATTATTTACCTGCCAAGGCGGGGCACTAAAATCCCATGATTTTACTTAAGTCACTTTCCTTTTATTTTATCATGGGAATTTTCACCTTGCAAGGCGGGTAATAAATTTCCGTCTGCTCATGACATCTAACTTTCCCACCGCAGCGACTTAAGTGAATTTTATAACACGGGAAAAAGTACCTGCTTGGCGGTATAAAATTCCCACCTTGCCCGTTTGCTTCTATTTTTCCCATTGCGGCTTAAATAATTTGTTTTCCAAAATGCGTCCAACCCCACGGGGGCTTTTCCGTGCACGACTTCACTTTTTCCCAGTGATCTAGACCTCGATGGCGTCTTCTTTCGGGCATAACGTGCGTATATGTTTTCCAGTTGCTCCAGGCCACAAATCGGGCTTACCCGGCGAAGGAATTGTTAGAGAAATTTCACGGAAAACGGGCAGGACAACACAAAAACACGAAAAAATGTCAAAAATTACAAATAAAGCCCAAAACTTATTCCAAGTTAAAACCCTTTTGGTACATAAGAGCAATGACATATTCGATCATAATAGAGTTAAAACGAAGCACAAATAGCCTCATACGGGCTCAAAATAATTAAATACAAATTTCCCACAGACAAATTCCGGCTTGACGAATATAAGAATTTTGGGCATCTAGGTATTGGCGAAAAAGGCTAATATGGCTCTTTGGGAATATCTTGACACAATCAAGAACTTTCGGCAATAAAAACACAAAACGACCCATTATTTTAAAAGTACGAAATTTTTTCGGATAGGGTAATCACGATTTCTTGATGAAATCAGGGTGACACCAAGCTACAATGAGAATTTTGGTAGTGGCGAGGTGACAAGAATTTCTTACTTGCCTTGCAGGGTACTTTTTCCCATGAAGTCAAAGTCAGTTAAGCTGTAATGGGAATATTAGAGGTGGTAGGCAGGTGTGAATTTCTTACCTGCTTGTAGGGTAAAAATTCCCATGATGAAAGTCAAATCACTTAAGTGAAAGAGGGGATTTTTGGAGCTGCAGTGCAGGGTAGAAATTCCCATCAAAGTTGACTTCCTATTTTTGGAAATTACCCTTGCTAAAAAATGCGACCCACCTTGGGTGAATAACAATGCATTTAATAATATTTATTAATGGTTTATTCACCCAATTTTGGCGCCATAAATAGAAGGAAAGTCAATGCAAGTGGAAGAGCTAAAGAGAAGTCAAGGATGCATGCTAAAAATAAATAAAATAATTTATTTAAAAGCAACCAGCAACATGCATAATTGGGCGCCCAATTTGGGTGAATAAACATGATTGTTTATTAATTAAATTGCTAGAAATAAGGACAATTATTAAAAACAGTATGCTGAGGATTATATAAGCATGGGCTGCCATAATAAAGAAGCAATTAATAATTCTTTTTGATGAGGATTGCAGCCTAGACAAGTTTTGGTGCCAAAAGGAGGATTTTGCATTAAAGTTTATTTTCCATTGTCGAGAAGCTTCTAGTTTTGGCGCCTAGGGTTGGAATAGCCTAATTTTGGTCATTCTGAGCATCTGCATGTTGGTATATGTGCCCGGGTGAATTAAATAATATTTTTGCTTGCTTTGCATGCAAGCAAAACCTCAAATTTTAGGGCAGCAAGCTTTATATGCAGATTTTGGTGATAAAAATCAAGTATTCATGCCATGGACTCCATCTTTGTCTGAATAAATTGCAGGTATTCATCACAGGTGCTCAAATCAATGTTAGGTACATTGAATATATCTTCCAAATCAAAAGAAGTTGTTAGATCTGCACAAATTGATCCAATTGCAAGGGATTCCGGCATAATTAAAAGAAAAAGAGCTCAGACAAAGATTGTTCTAGCCATGATAAAGCATGATGAAAGAAAAGGATCAGCAGAATCATGCATAGCTTCCAGATTTGTTGAAGTCAATGATACAGACATAGGCCCTGAACCTATCACCGATTTAATTGACAGATCCAAATCTCTTAATTGCAAAGTTTTTTCAAATAAAAATTTGTCCTCTTGTTTCTAATGCAACTCGTGTAGAAGGCAAAGATGCATGGAAAATTCCTTCCATATATTGTGCACGTGCTCCCAATCTTCCAGTTGAAGCCTTTATTGAATTTACTTGTATTTGCATTCACCTAGAGTGCTTTCTAGAATTTAAAATTGCTCATATGCAATTAAAAATAAAAAATGATGAGTTTTGTCTGAATTATTTACAACAAACATTGCATTGGTGCATGTATTGAAGAAGATTTGCAAAAGCTTCAAGGATAAAAGGGAAGACAGGTCAAAGGCAATATCTGCAAACAAATCATAGTCATGCACAACTTCTAGATTTAGTTTGGTGAGAATCAAAGGCAAAAGAATCAATTGCATGCAGAATATGGAAAAAGAACAAGACTGGGAGGGTTGCAACTTTTCTTCTTATTTGTTTTCGTCTTTCGTTTATTTTCTCTGACAAAATAATTGAGCAATCAATTAAATTATAAAACTTAAGTAATTGGTTTAAAAGCAGTTACTTGAAGAAGTCAATTACTTGGAAATAGGTGGCAGACATGCAAAATAGAAGGTTCTATTTTTCAGTTATAAATCATGCATGTCATGCAAAGAGGAATTCCAGGAGGAAGATTGCTAGTTGTTTCCCTTTTCATAGCTTCCGCATGCGGGAATTCATTTAAAGCTTCCTATTTGTAATTGCCCTTTATACACTATAAATAGAGGAAGAACCTACGGGTTAAAGGATCGAATTTGTAATCAACATTCTTGTGTTCCAGACTTTGAGCTAAGACCCTTGATAGCTTTTTGCAAGCAGAGGAATAGAGAAGAGATTTCCGGAGAACTTTGTGTCAACGGTGCATTCGTCTCGTATTTATTTCTAGATCTATTCATAAACTGTGTTATTCTAGATCTAGATCTGAAAGTTTCCTTTGCTTTGAATTCTGTATTTCATGATCTATTTGTTTTAATCTATGTGCATGCGATCAACTCTGTAAACTATTGATTGGGTTGCACATCTTCTCTCCTTTCTTCCCGTTTCCTATTATTTTCCTCTTCTACAGATTTTTCCTTTCTTTTACAGCTGCTTACTTGCTGCAAAACTGTCTAGCTATGGTTCATGAGCTACATAGTTAAAGTAATACCAACAGATAGATACTAGAAAATATAACTGACAAAATCTTACACGGGAGCCTCACCGGTAAATGAGGGAGTTTTATCTCATGACTGCCTAGGTTTTCAGCTATGCAGAAAATCTAGCCAACACGTACTTAAACTATTTGAGCAAATTCTGAAATCAAAGACATGACATGAAGTATGAATTGTACTTAGAATGAGCCAATGACATCACATTTTTATAATTATTAACAATTTGTGTTCAATACTCTATCACCCATTATTCATGAACCATTTGTCTTTATTATTCATCTTCTATTTTTCAAGTATAAACAAACTATCAGACCACCCCAAATTCCTGTGGAAGGACAACAATATTCACTCAATTGTTCATCAAGTTTACTGTTCACAGGGGCACTGGGTTTTTGACAGATTATGTGTAGGTTTTGAGCAGGTTTGACAGAATTCATGAGGTTTAGAAGCCCATGATTTGCAATAGACAGATTTTTTTCTTTTCAGTTCAGGCCCAAAAGTTCAATTTGAAGATCCCATTCAGATTTTTTTGTGCGGGCTTCAAAAAGTTCAGTTTTTGAGATTCACAAATCCACCCAAACTGTGATTTGCAGATTCTGTTCAGTTTTTGCAGATTTCATGGGCATTTCCAGCAGGTTTTGACAAAACTTTGGATATTTTGGCTTTTGACACAATGCACTAGGCATCTTTTGGTTGGCTGCCGAGTGTTTGTGACGAAATCTCAGAGCATACTTTTGAACATATGTCAAGTGTTTGATAGAAGTATTGAGCTTACTGCATACCAAGACTGCAATACATGGTATGGAGACCTCCCCTCTGAATTTGGAGCCCCCTTGACACAGGACTTTAATACTCCTCTTCATCTTCTATGCTTTGAGAACCCAAAACCCGAGCTGTCAAGACCGCCAAGATCCGATATGCCATATTATGCACTGGGATTTTCACTATTGAAAAAATGGGTTCCGAGTTTCTGGAACTCCTTTCACTTTTCAAATATCAGCTGGAAGAGAAAGACTAGACCATGTCTCTTTTTAAACAACAATTGCAGGAGAAAGACACTATCATTTCTGACTTGTGGTTGAGGGTTGAGCAATCTCCAGGCCTCTTGTAGATGCTCCACACTTTCAGCACCTTCAGGAACTGGTTTGTTAGATTAAAGATAAACACTCTGATATACTTAGCCAACAATATCACCTGAAGTAGGAAACAACAACATACCAACAGTCTATCCAAAAACAAGTTGACAAACAAAAATCATGGGTCCAAATAGCTTAAGGGAAGAAGGCCCCTCTAGTTGTTGCAATGGCTGTCCAAGCAAAGTTTGGCGAGGGGAGATTATGGCAAGCCAAGGCCCTTAACCTTAAAGTTTGTGGTGCGCCTAAGCTTGCTGATCTGTTGCAAGATGAACAAACCTTTTTACAAGAGTCGTTAGAATTGAATGGCATCTCCCTTGACCGGGCTTGGATGACTTTCGACAACACTCTTATTATCAAGTTTCAATTGGTAGGGTATCGTTTAAGAGGTTTGAAATCTAAAAGCAATCTCTTTTCCCTCCCCAATAAAGTCTACTTAGATGCTGATTTCACTAGATTCCGAGTGGAGGAACTTCAAAAGGCTTGGGCCTATGTTGTTGATGCTAGGAAAGAAAACAAATGATTGGGAAGAGGTTAGGCGAGTTGGGTAGGTTAAGAGGTTAGGATAAAATGGATTAGGGATGGTTTAAAGATGGTTAGGTGGTTTCAGGGGAGCTATGGAAATTTGGATAAGTGAAATATGATTTACGAGGGGGTAAAAATCGATTTTACGGGGTGAGGAGAATGACTTAGGTAATGTTTATAGTGATAGGTTTTGATAAAGTGATGTGTGTATGTGGGGAGTAGGCGGGTGACGAAAACCCGGTGTCTACACACACAACCTGACCGAGAAATTCGCAAAATACAATGGAATAATGTCTTGTGAAGACCTCCGAACAAGAGGACAATACTAGTTTGTTGCGAATCTACCACTAAGGGTGACATCAACCCTCCAGGGTGACATTAGCTTGCAATTTCTGCGCTAGGGCAATACATATCTCCTTAAGAGAAGTCACTGCCCTTTGACATTCCAGCTGCTGCGCCAGTCCTTGGTGAGGTCCCAACAAACTAAAATTGATGCCCTAGCCTTGGAAACTCTGAAATTAAGCTCAAATGCGACCCCTAGATGGAACCACCAACAGAATATGAGGGTTTTTGTCCCCAAATTCTGATCACAAGGAGGGTTTTCGTCCTCAAGTGATGAATGCTAAGAGGGCTTCTGTCCTCAATCATTGAAAGTAGAAGCATAAGTGCTCAACTCATAAAATCAAGATGATAGATAGATGATAGATGCCCCAAATGCACCCCTTCATCCTCATTTTATAACTTCTCTTTCCTCTTTCTTTCAATTTTGGTGGCTGACTTACTCTATTTAAAAGTCAACTTTATTTGAATAATAAAACGTAAGTTGCCTTATAATATAACATAAAGTTATATTTGGCCGACTTTGTTAAATCATTAATTTTACTTTAAGTATTTAAAACTATATTTTTAATATTAATAATATTCTAGATCTGTATGCTGAAACGCCTAAGGCCCCCGTACCAGCGACTGAAACGTGCGATCTTGGTATGGGTACGAGATGTCAGGTATCTTTGTGGAGTGCGTTTCCAAGCGTACCAAAAAAAAAACTTGCCAAAGACTATTTCTTTCCTTTTTTGGCAATTCTTTCCTTTTTTGGATTTTTGGTGGAAAAATCACAAGCATAGAATTTTTTTTGCCATTTTTGAAAGGGTGCAGGAAGATGTAGCAACAAAAACTTGCATGTGCCATAACTTTCATTCTGTGACTCCGTTTCAAGGGTTGTTTTCTCTAAAAGTGTATATTTTCTCGAGCTCCACGCATTGATGGCAATATTTTTCTTATTTTCATAAAATCCATTTTTGCACCTTTTTGGACCAAGCAACTTCTTGCAATCTTGAAAGAATCATGAGCTTTGATCACAGTAGATGCAGTTAGTAATTAAAAATCTTTGGATAGCTTTCCAAAACTCGTGAGTATTCTCCGTGCTTGGACTAATCGTCCCACACCCACTTGGATCCATATTTTCCCTGTAGTTATGATGTTTCGAGAAATATGTCGAGACAATACTATCGTGCTAAGTGGATCAAGGAAGGTCACCATGAACAATCAAAACTCCTTGAATCTTATCGCAGTCACTAAGATAAATAATTGTGATAGAGAAATAATAAATTTCAATAAGTATGCAATGTATGAGAATTAAATTTCAAATGCTTCTTTAAATTTATAATTTATATATATATATAAAACGCATGCCGTACCCAAGATTTTTAAAAATTTGCCGTATCGGCGTACTACCCATACGTGTACTGTATCCAGTTGTCTAGATAATATTATTAAGTTGCCCAAAGATTAGAAATGACCAGGCCTAACTTAAATAATAATATTATTTTAATCTAGAAAAGGGGACATTATAGGATACAACATGGCAAGCATATCAGATCTTTCACAATGATTGTTGATGGCTGAAGTGACTCCTCCACTGGAGGCACAAACACATATTTGATTAAATTTCCTTCCAGTCTTCATTGACACATGCTATTGAGGCTCTTGTTCGGTGTTCACTGCTCTTTGTATTCGTTTCATTGCCACCTGTGCTAGTGGCCCAATGCTTTATTTTGTATTATGTACTTTATTCATTTATGTTGATTCTAGGATTTTCTCTTCCTAGAACATTCTATTGTTAACTGCTGTATACTTGATTCCCTTTGACCTACTTTTTGTCATCTGTGGACATTAAAATAATTTCTTTCTTTCTATCCAGTGCTTTGTTTTCTTCAAGTTAGTTTGGTGTGTGTAGATTGTATGTGTCTGATAAGGTTGTTTCCCTAGGTCAGCAATTGAATTGTATTCTTGTCAGTCATCATGGCCTATATCAAGCAAGATAATGTTTAGGTTAAAATAAAACTAAGAGGAATCAACAACCAAGAAACATTAATTCTAGTCTGTCTTTTGCTGCAGCAGGGGTTCAACCTGTCAAATAGGCTTTTCACCCTGAAAATATTGCGTTCCCCTTTTGTGTGTGGGAAGGGATGACCAGGGTGGAAGAACTTCTATGGTAAATGAGAACCTGAAATTTCAATTTCTATTGGCAGTATCTCTGAATTCTACAATATGTACAAATATTAGAGTTTTTACAGCTGTAATGTGGACTGAACAAAAAAAAAGATGTCAGGTCCAAATGACAGGAGATGTATCAAACAGAGATTTACTCTTACTGCAAGTAACTGTCTTGGCAGAGCTGCAGATGTTCAAATTCGCCCACATGCAGAGTGAGCATTAGATATCATACTAAATGGTTTAATTGCAAAATGATGAATGACCAGTTAATAAAGGAATTAAATTCTGCCTCACACACATTTTTATATGGTACTATTAGTGGGTAGAATAAACAGAAATGAAATGTTTATCAGCTTGCCTAATCCAGTCAAATTATCTTGTCTAACAAGTATTTTTTTTTTGCTGACACGGGCTCTTGTTAGATCTCCAGTGCATCCACATTGTCACATTTCTTAAGGAATAGTAATTTGTCTAGAGCTTTAGTTCCACTGGGGCTAAGAGGGTCTTTTCTACCTTTTGATACAAAATTTCCTTTATTCCTACCTTCAAAATCATTTCCTGATCCAAAAACCGTCCAATAATTTTTTTCTTGACCATGGACCCTTATATGCAATTACCGAATTACCCTGTTAAAGTCAATTTCAAATCAAATGCAATGCAAGAATTAGAACCACACTGCAAAGGGTTGATAACGGAGTTCGGCAGAATGCCTACGTCTTTGGGTTTAGAATACTGAACCGATTTATTATTCACTTCTAAATTGTAACTCTAGTACAAAATCACAATTGAAGCTATAATAAACTCTGACGTCAGAAGAACAAGAACCTCTTCCACGATCACCAAGTGATAATACCCCAGCTTATGCAGCAGATTCAATCTCCAATGATGCCTAGAAGAACAAGAATCTCCTCCATGACCACCGAGTGACAATACCCCGACTTATGTAGCAGATCCGATCTCAAATGTGAAATACCCTTTGGCTCCAAGTCGGAATCCAGATGCTCCGCTAGTTTCGGTGAGTTGATAATAACTCTCGTATTCCAGATGACCCCAATGCCTTCGCTGTACGGTGCCAAGTCTCCGGATATGATCAGACAACAAGGATGCTCCTTCACTCTACTATACAGAGCTATGACTGATCCGATGTTTGCTTTGTTGTGGTGTCCTCCTTTCACTCTACTTGCGCACCGTTGTAAAATGACCGCTACACAGGGCTAAGTGGATCAATGTCGCCAACGAGCTCAATGGTAAATATGATCCTCCTCTGAAGAAAATGATTTGACGATTCGTCCAACGTACCAAGGATCTCGAGCTCTAGTCTGTCTCTGGTGCTTCGTCACGTCCCTTTGCTCCACAGCGTCTTAGGGCTCCGACACACAAAATTAAGGTGTCAATTTGGCCTTTGCACTGATCGATCGGTGAGTAAATAATAACTCCGTAATTTTTACATGGGTGCCTATTAAATAATAGGACTTAATTTCATCTTGCTGATAATAATATCGGACTTCAAATGAATAATGATGAAGATGCCTATACTAGTACAATATAGGACTTATATCTCCATATGCCTATACTAATACAATATAGGTCATATAATAATGCCTATAATAATAATATGATATAGGGCTTACATATTTTTCTTCGTGTGCCTAAAAATCTCTGTGAGGCTCCTCGATATCCTCCTTGCGGCTTGAAATGGGGAAACTGGATCTTGATATCGCTTTATAAAAATAAATAGGACTTCTTATTTCTCCATAAAGCCTATAAATAGGCCTTATTATTTTTCTCCTAAATATTGGCCTTCTAAATATTCTAAGGCCTCGCATTAGTTCTCCTAAGCCTTCATCACAATTTGTTCTAACTCCTCTTTGCTGCCATAGCTCGAATAAGGAGCTTGTATGTTGAATCGAGCGAGGGAGAGGGATTTTATAGCCTTGAGGTGGCCCGAGCTTTGTCTTTATATGGCTTATCGCGGGATCCATATCCCACCAAATCGTTGGTCAAGTTAGTTGGGCCACTCTATTGCCGTCGGGGATGTCGCGGGTTCAATCCCGCTCCTACGTTCATGCCCACCATTTTGCATACCCGCCGCTTTGGGTTTGCTCGCCGAACCCACGTAGATCGTCAACCCGCTTACCACCTGTGCCGATCCGGTCGTCCGCCTCGTTGTCGCTTGCCTCGTGTCCCGTCCAGTCCTCCCCGTTGCCGCCAAGTGTCCTTTAACCCGCACTTGTCGCTGCCTGTCCTCCCGCTGCCCCGTCCTCCCGCCGACACCATGTGTTTGTTGCGTTAGCTCCAAGCCCTCACGTTCCCCTGCCTTTTCTCGTGACTTATCCACTTAAATGTGGATTATCTCACATTAGTGGGTAGTTGATTAGATAAGGCTTTAAATAGCCCCTAGCCAACCATATAGAAAGTGGCTTGGGCCACGTAACACCTTTTTCCGTTGAGACAAACGTGAGTAACTCGCCCCATAGCTCGCCGAGTTGGCTTGGCTAGGTGACTCACCAATGCAGCTCGCCAACTCGTCTAATGCAGCTTGCCAACTCGCCCAACTCATTGCACAAGTTGCCGAGTTGGAGGTATATGGGGCAATGTGGTGGCAAACCACGTGGTGGCCTGAGGACCCACCACGTGGCAATATTTTTTTCTTCGATCGAGCCGAAATGACGATATCGAGTGTCGAAGACCGGAGGTCCAAAACACTAACCCGATTTGTCGCCTATGCCCAATTTCGCTTTTGCCATGTCGTAATGTGACTCGCTTGATTGACCACTGTCTCGTCCGAGTTGACCCAACTTTGACCAACCACAACTTTCGTGTATAGGCTCTGTTTTCTGCATTCCTGTGGTTGTTGGAAAGATCGCGGAGTTAACTTCCATTTTGTAGCGATCTGGCAGGTTTAGGAAACTTCTGTCCTTCGAAATGTCCTCCGGATCTTTTCCTGCCACCCTATGTTGTTCGAGGAATGTTGAATATCACTTTGTAAAGTTGAATTCCATGTGTATGAGCTTTTATTTTAATGCAAGGCTCAATTTGTAAAAATAAAGTAAATTGTGCAATGTTTCTTTATTCACATTTATTGTGTTCTGTCTATAGCCTTTCTCTAATCATAATCCTAAATGATTAAATCTAGAGGACTATTAATGATTAAATCTAGAGGACTATTAATGATTAAATGTAGAGAAATATTAATTATCTATGTAAAATTTTACTTTTTTGTTTTATGCAACATGGGGTTGAAATACAATGAGGATATTAGATAAATTTCTTTGGATGTACTAACATGGGTTCCCTTGATTTTGTAGCCTATTATGCAGGGGAAGAGATATATTGTCAAAAATGGGGAACCGCAACTCGTAAGGCTTTCCAATTTTTTTGATTTATAATCTTGGTTTGCTTGTGTAAGAGAAATTTTAGCTCTTATTTCCCACTTGTAAATTTGGACTAGTTAGCTTCTTAGGTTTGGCTGATAATGCATTGGAACAGGCCATATGAATCAGTACGCTTTTACATGATCTCTCAAGTATCACTCTTGTCCACAACATTCTCATTTATGTGTTGATAATTCTGTTTTCAGCTGCCTTCAAATCCCTTGGTAGCAATTGGTAGCAAGTTTCTGTCTGCACATGCCAAGGTATTAAAATTTCTAGATACTTCCTCTTTTTTATTTTGGAGAGAGGGATGTTTTTGACACCCCCTTGCTGGTGGTATCTTAACAGGATGTACTTCCAGTCACATTGATCTACATCTGTTATTTGTGTTCATGATTATAGTTTCTTTGTTACTTTCTCATGTTAGCTTCTTTTTAACTGAAGGAAAAAAATGCCATGAAATATGATACTACATAATGTAACTGTATTGTAGTTTTCTGAAGGAGGTAGTTAGTGCCTTGAGTTAATTGCTGTCGATAAATATCAAAATGTAACACTATATAAAGCAAATAAGTATTAGCATCAAGGAGGTAATCTTTACTTAAGTTACCAGTTACCACATTTGACTTATTTGGAGCTTCTTGGTACAACTTGTCAGCATTTCTGTTAAGAGTGATACCTGTTTTGCTTATAACCCTATATCTCCCTGATAGATTACCTGAGGTACTTAGAGACCGATTGAACAAAACAAAAGTAAAACTATAGAGTAACCAGCTATAATATACATATTAAGGAAAGAAGCACATCCTTCTAGTTACAATATACTTTCAATGTCATTGGACTATTTTTTTTTTTTCCGTTCTTCCGGTGAATGAGGGATAGCAAACATTTCAATAATTTGCTAGTATACAAATTTGGTCCTTGACTGCTATTATTGTTGCACCATTTTGAATACACGCCTTGTTATTGGGCCAAGTTTTGCTACTGGGCCATGTGTTGTTATTCAACCATAGTGAATACCAGCCCAAATAGTGGTCAAAGTTCAGCTATTGGGCCAAGTCATACTACTAGACCATCTTCAAATAAATTGTGTTATTGGCCCAAGCCTTGCTTTATAAGACCAAATTTTGTTATGGAGCATTGTGACCTAAAAGCACTTTGCCATTAGACCAAGCCTTACCATCGGGCCATATTTACCTAGAAAGCCTATGATTTGATCACGTTTTACTATTGGGCCATATTAAGCTAAGGCCTTGTTTGTGGTCCAAGCCAACTATTAGAGCCAAGAGCAAAGTGGACGTTAGATGATAATGGAGAAGAATTTGTATCTATTGATGCATTGTGTAAATATGTTTTGCAAATTCAGTATATAAAGTTGGTCCTTTCCTCTCTTTTAAGTTATCCTTGTCTTCTCTTGTGAAATGAAATGGGTTTAGGGTTTGATGTTTGCATTAGGGTGGGGAGTCTTTTTAGGCCTTTCTTTTAGGTTTAGGTCAGAGTTTTGAATTATAATTTTTTAAACATAGATGCCCTAGGACGGTTGGATGCCTCCTTTGTAGGGTGGGATGTTTTATGGAATGTCCCTTGTCAACTATGGTTGTGAATCCCGCAGAGCCGTTCAGGCCGGATTGTAGGAAGTGGGTGATACGTTTCTGGATTCCTCTCGGGAGCTCTACGGTACCTATGGTTCCCAGATAGGAAGTTGGCATATTGCGCATAAGCAAATCCTAATCCCCCTCGGGTTGAGGGCATTACTACTGCTTGAGCCCCCTTTGAGATAGAGGCTAAATGGGCTCACCTTAGTCAACCTAGATTGGGAGAGGTGGGGGACCCAAAATGTAGAGGGGGTCGTGTCCTCCTTGTATCCTTGTCCCCAAAATCTCCTAGACATCCCGAGTGGGGTGAAAACAAATTGGAGATGCATCGATTGGTAATTATGAGATAATTTGAGGAAAAGGAGTGGGGACATCACATAGGTTTAGTATACATCCTACGGGATGAAAATCTTCTGATAGTACCAATTTCCATAGAATGTCTTTTATGACATTCACCAATGCATGAACCATTTGGTTAAGGAATGCTCCTTTATCATGAAAAACAAAGTGCACAAGTCCTATTGACGTAGGGTGAAAAGGATAAGCCCCACTCGAAAGTAGCCACCAATGGGGAGTGCGAGAACCCAAAATCACAATACATGAATTTGAAACAAAATAGCCAAGGTGAAAACAACAAATACACTAGAAAGGTAGATCGGGTTGTACAATGTAGGAAGTGCATGAGTGGGGCTACATTGCATGTGATTGTTCAACTAATTAGAACAATATAATTCTCATTAGATTGTGTAATGCATCTCATTACTTCCAACAAATTATCTTGCACATATTTGAGAAGACGATGACAATGGACTTTAATGTATTCCACGATGGGTCTTATATGTTAGCTAAGATGGTCAATATGATTATCCTCTCTCTTCTCAATAATATAGATTAGGATATAAGTAAAAGACCATTCTAGGGCCAACACACAAGCCGAGGATATTGCCAAGGGTTTAGTAGTTGTGGATAGAGAAGACAGTAGCTGCACTCGTATCAAAGGCACAAGGTTCCAAAGCCTATGTGTTAGAAATGTTGTGGGGTCTTATAGGGATCTTAAGGTTGCAAGAGTAAAGGTAATAAGAAAGTGCTATAAGATGTCTAAGGGGTGTAGTGCCATGTGGTGGATAATAAGGAAGAGATTTAAGAATAATTCAATAGACAAAGATATACTACTCTATCCTTATCTTATATATAATAAACCAAACATAATCAATCATACCAACATGAAGGAAAGAGAAAGGTTAGGGGTATTTACCTTTGTGAAGACACTTTTGGTGCATTAACCCCTAGGGTTAATGACACCTCGTGAGAGAGTTGTCATGGGTGGATCACAAGAGGGATAGGCAAAAGACGTAAGTAAAACAAAATCGGGACTCCAGGACTTGGTGGACCTTGCGGTTGCAAGCTCTTATTCTTGTTGTTCGTAATAACCCATTCTGCAAAGTAGACCTCCAAGTATAAGCTCCACTAAACCTTAAACCTTTTGTACCTTTAAGGGCAGATTTGCAGTGGAAGCAAAGCGGACTATGTGATGATAATATAGAGAAATGTCAATGATGATGTCAATTTGTTGGAAAACATAACCTAAAGAATCAATCTCTTTTAGCCCATAATTTCAACCATCTTTGGAAAAAGGTTCTATTAGACAACATTGACCATGGTCGATGCCGTCGGCCCACTACTAGTAAGGAATAAAGGTAAGGAAAGGAGAGAATGTGTAGGCGAGCAAACACTTGGAGGAGGTATGAAGGTGATTTGGAGGGGACTTGAAGGTCTTATAGGCGGTTGTGAAGGTGATAATACGAGAGGCTATCAAGTGGTTATAAAGATATAGTAAGGACGGGTATGAGGAAGCATGCTTTAGGGAACACTACGACGATGCCCCACACACCGACTCTTGTACCACGTAATGCCAACCACACCAACAACGCTGCTCTGATATGTCCCTTAAGACACTCATGGAGATTAATGCGCCAACAACTGCAAAAATCAATCATTGGTAAGAGGGAAAATTAAGGTGATATCTAAATGAATGCAACTAGATTTGGCAACCCTCTTTGACAATGCTTGAGTTGAGTTTGGCTCTTGCTAAAATACTTGGAGAAGGGATGTTTGAGTGCTTGTAGGTGAGAGAAGAGCGGACTCATGACACACTCGTGGAGATTAATACGCCAACAACCTGCAAAAATCAATCATTGGTAAGAGGGAAAAATAAGGTGATAACTGAATGAATGCACCTAGATTTGGCAACCCTCTTTGACAATGCTTGAGTTGAGTTTGACTCTTGCTAAAATACTTGGAGAATGGATGTTTGAGTTCTTGCAGGTGAGATGGGCTGACTCCTTGACTTGGGAAGAAGCCAAAACCTGTAGTGATTGCTTCCCTAATGATTGTAGATGTGCCTTTACGAGATTTATGGAGCATTGGGTGCCTTTTGCAAGTGTAGGAAGTGAGTGTATCAATGTAGTGCCATAGAATTTCCAGGTGGTGTCCTCGATATTTCACCCTGAAATCTGGGACTACCCCTTTTAAAAAATTTCGTTCTTTTTAAAGTAATGAATCGTTTTGTGTTTGTTTTGCTTGCAGTTGTTTGCATTGCTCTAAGATATCCCCAGAGAGTCATAAAATCCAAATTCGACAAATACCCACATGCTAAAACTCACTCTATCCCTTCGCCGGGTTTTGTCTGAGAGAATTTTATTTATTAAACAAATAAAATTCTTTTAAATATAGATTGAGCTAAAATTGGAGGATTTAGGTTATATAAAGCACTTCACCCCATCATTATTACCACAGAACATTCACCCGAGGGGAAAAATTTTTGCAGATCAGCGAATTGGAGAAATTTTTCGAGCAATTGACTGCAGCTTTTTTTGTTTTGTTTTATTTATTTTTTGTCTGTGTTTTGGTTTGTTTTCTTCGGCAATTCCTGTAGACTATTCATTCTTCTGCCAGATCTTTCCCCAGACCTAAGGTTTTGAAAAACTATCCAGTATTTTTAATTACTAATCTGTCTAAAGGTGATCAGAGCTTAGGATTCTTTCAAAAGATTGCAAGAAGTTGCTTGGTCCAAAAAGGTGCAAAAATGGATTTTATGAAAATAAGAAAAACATTGCCATCAATGCGTAGAGCTCGAAAAAATATGCACTTTTAGAGAAAACGACACCTAAAACGGAGCCACGGAATGAAAGTTATGGCACATGCAATTTCTTCATGCAAGTTGTACTTTTTGGGAAGAGCGATTTGTTCATGCAAGTCGCACTTTTGGAAAGAAGCTTTCTTCCATGCAAGTCGCATTTTTTTGGAAGGAAGGATTTAAGTTGCTAATGGGAATTTTAGAGGTGGCAGGCAGGTAGGAATTTCTTGCTGCATGCGAGTTAACTTTTTTGATCAAGTCAAATCACTTAAGTTGCCAATGAGAATTTTAGAGTGGCAGGTAGGCGGGAATTTCTTGCCTACATAGCAGGTTAACTTTTTCGATCAAGTCAAATCACTTAAGTTTACCAATGAGAATTTTAGAGTGGCGGCGGGGGGATTTCTTGCCTACATAAGTTAACTTTTCGATCAAGTCAAATCACTTAAGTACGCCAATGAGAATTTTAGAGGTGGCAGGTAGGCGGAAATTTCTTGCCTTCCTTGTAGGGTAAAAATTCCCATTATGAAAGTCAAGTCACTTAAGTGAAAAGCGGGAATTTCTGCTGCCTTGCAGGGTAAAAATTCCCATTATGAAAGTCAAGTCACTTAAGTGAAAGCGGGAATTTCCTGCCTGCCTTGCAGGGTAAAAATTCCCATTATGAAAGTCAAGTCACTTAAGTGAAAAGCGAGAATTTCTTAGCTGCCTTGTAGGGTAAAAATTCTCATTGCTTTGACTTCCTATTTTTAGCAATTCCTCTTGCCAAAAAGTGCGACCCATTCTGGCATAACTAAATGCCTAAAAGCTGACTTTTTTATTAATTGCGGGAAGCATCTAGTTTTGGCACCTAGGGTTGGAGAAGCTTTCTTTTTATTATTCAGAGCATCTGCATGTTGATGTGAGTGCACAAGTGAATAAAATAATATTTTTAGCTTTCTTGGCATGCAAGCAAAGTCTAAAAATAGAGGGCAACAAACTTTATAATCAGATCTCGGTGAAGAAATTAGATATTCATGCTATGGACTACATATTTATCAAATTATTTGTAGGAATACTCCATCTATGCCCATATTGGTGAAGAAAGCAAAAGTCAATATTTGATACATTGAATCTATCTTCAGAATCAGAGGAAGAAATAGATCAACTCTCATAATTGCAAAGGCTTCCGACAAAATTTTATCCTCTTATTTTTAATGTAGCCCATGTGGAAGTCATTGCATGGAAAATTCCTTTCGTGACTTGTGCATGTGCTCCCAATCTTCCGATTGAAGCCTTCGTTGAATTTACTTGTGTTTTCCTTCACTTGGATTGCTTTCGAATTTAAAATTGCTCATATGCAATTAAAATAAAAAATGATGAGTTTTGTCTGAATTATTTACGGCAATCATTACACTTTGGTGCATATCTTGGAGAAGAATTACAAAAGCTTCAAGGATAAAGAGGAAGGCAGATAAGAGGTAGTAGCACCGCAGCAAATCACGGTCGATTGGTTCCAGATCCAGTTTGGTGAGAATCAAAGGCAAAAGAGTCAAACGCATGCAAAATATGGAAAAAGAACAAGACTGGGAGTGTTGCAGCTTTCTTCTAGTTTCTTTTCCTCTTTCTTCTTCTTTCTCTTATTTTCTTCGACAAAGTAATTGAGCAATCGATTAAATTATAAAATTTAAGTGATTGGTTTAAAAGCCGTTACTTGAAGAAGTCAATTACTTAGAAATAGGTGGCAAACATGCAAAATAGAAGGTTTTATTTTTCAGTTATAAATCATGCAAGCCATGCAAAGAGGAATTCCGGGAGGAAGATTGCCAGTTGCTTCCCTTTTTCATAATTTCCACATGTGGAAATTCATTAAAAACTTTCTATTTGTAATTGCCCTCTATACACTATAAATAGAAGAAGAGCTTATAGGTTAACAAAATCAAAATTTGTAATCAACATTCTTGTGTTCCAAACTTTGAGCTGAAACCCTTGATATCTTTATGAAAGCTAAGAAATTGAAAGGAGACAGATTTCCGGAGAACTTTGTGTCAACGGTGCATTTGTTTCTTACTTCTGTGTCGATCTTTACATAAACTTTGTGTTATCTTAGATCTAGATTTGAAACTTTTATTTTCTTTAAATTCTGTATTATGAGATTTGTTTGTTTTATCTATGTGCATGAGACCAACTCTGTAAACTATTGGTTGGATTGCACATCTTCTTTGCTTTCTTCCCGGATTCAATTATTTCCCCCTTTTTGCAAATATTTTTTTACAACTACTTGCTTTAGAATTGCCTAGCTATGGATCATGCGTTTTGCAATTAAAATAACACCCACAAACACTTACTCGGATCCATAATTGATAAAAATCATACACGGGAGCCTCACGGGTAAATGAGGAGATTTATCTTATCACTTTGCCTAGGTTTTGGTGTGCAGAAAATCTAGCCAATACTAGGTTAGCAAATGAGGTAGTGATTTCTTGCTTATATAGTGTAATGTCCCCATTTTTGAAGACCCTTAGCCTATCTTTCCTCGTGGGCTTTGGGATGTTGCAAGGGAAAAATTATATTAAATAATTAAATATTATTGCCTGAAGAGTGATTTTTATCATTTGACATTATAAAACAATAATTATTTAATTATGTAATTTAATTCCCACAATGCAAAATTAAAAAAGAAATTAATTAAATAACTTTTGGGTGGCTTTTAATATTAAAATCACCCTTAAAAGTGGACACCACACCTAGAAAGATTAAAATATTTTATTTAATGATTTCCCTCTCCTAGGGATTTCGAATTTTGTGCCTCCTTGTTTATAAAAGGAGAGCTTGGGATCATTGTGAGACTTATGTTGGATTGATCATTTGATTTCACTCCATGCTTGGAGTATTGGGATGTATGCCCTAGTTCTTGCATTGTGCTCTCTCATTTGGATCCATTATTGAACATTGTGTTCTCTTGAGTTGAATGTGTTTATGTATTGTTTTTCCATTCCAATATTGGCGACTTGGCTCATATGTTGATGCATTAATTTGTGAGTTAAATCTACATGTTGGGGTTCCATTTTAAGTGATATTGCAAGGGTTTAATAGTGTTTTGAGCTGCTGGTTATTGCTGCATTTATTCCAACCATGGCGACTTGATGTGGGTCTTTTTTGGCATGTTTTAAGGGTGAATCAACTATATTTATAATCTGATCTGTGTTGGTTTATTTTTGCTAAGTTTGGGCAGCTATTTTGAGTATATTGAAGGGTTGTTAAGTGCTGGAAATTATTTATGCAATTTATTCTAACCCTAGCGACTGGGTTTCTGATTTTGGGGCCTGTTTTGGGAGGGTTTTAATGTTCAAAAAATTCAGATCTAAAGTGCAGTGGAAAGCCATAGATTTCTAGTTTATTTTGCATCTTGTTTCATGCAAAAATACCAAGTATTGAAGGAGTTATGAATTTTAGAAGATTTCAGCTGTCTGCCAGCTATTTGGTTGCTAACAATTAAATATTAATTTCAGATCTGCAGTTTGGGGTCATTTTAATATTGGATTTGGTTGTAGAAATTAGGAGAAATAAGGAGAAAGTGATTTTATAATTTTTGGAGCTAATTGGATGCCCTAAATGTGCTGGGCGACCTATTTTTAGGAAAAATTAGGGTTTTATGTTGGCTGTGCAAAAACTGATTTTGGGATATTGTTCTTCATATTTTTGTGGCCCAAAATCCAAAGTTTGAAGATTTTTGCTTGGATGGTTAAGCAAGAAATAATTTTGGAAGATTGCAGCAGTTTGGGGTTTGAATTTTAAATTAATTATCTGCTGTTAAAAATCAGATCTGGGTAATATTAGCATTCTAATTAGTTTTCCCATCTAACCCACCACTTTGGCATACTCCAACCCCACTTTGGGTTGTATTATTGCCAACATTGGGTTATTTGAGGTCAAACTAAGAAGATCTAATCTTCCTAGGGTGATCCGGATAATTAATTTTTGTAGATTTAAATAATATCCTAAAAGGGGATATTACATATAGGGTTCCGTAGGTGATTTATCGAGGAAAAGATAATTCGGAGGATTAAAAAACCCAACAAAGAATATGAAATTGAAAACAAAGATAGAGAACATGTCGGTGCAAGACCGTACAAATCGGTCGGGGCCGGATATAACATCTTGACCAAACTGTATGGCCTTGCCCAGGGATGGAAAACATGCAATCTGAAATTTGCAACTTGTCAATTGATGTTTATTTATGGATTTTATACATTGTACTTTCAGAAATTGATGACATGTTAGTGTGTAAGGATAAACAAGCTAGACAAGAGACCTTGGAATGTGCTAAGCGGGAATGGAAAGGTTGTGTTTATCTTAGCAAGAGTGCATTGTCAAAACCAGCAGCGTCAAAGACTAAATTGCCAAATTTGAGTGCCTACAATACTTTTAAATCCTCATAAGAGGGGTGGTTTTTTTTCTCCTTTAGAGGTTTTTTCTTCCTTAAGCCCAAATCATGTTGTCATTGTGCCATGTCTTCTGTTTATGTACATTTCTTTCCTTATATACTTGGGTACTTTTGAATATGTTTTCCTCTGAGTTGTATCAATCAACATTTCTTAGATCTAGGGTGATGATCTTCCTTATGGGAAAACAATTTCAGGTCTATATTAATGTTGTGGTTATTCATTGCACTTGGGAACTGTATGATCAATATTGTGTTTACGTTCTAAATCTTGGAAGAATAACTATTGGTTAGACATGAAGCTAAATGAATTAGGTTAGCGTTCATTCATGTTAGAAGTTTGGAAGTAGTTAGCGTCTTTCTCTTGTTAGGTGGAACCGTGACTGGTGTAAAAACTTTTGGCCCATTTTTTTGGTTGCTAGCAAGAGGGTTGTTACACTAATTAGAGTACAGGAGCATAAATGGTTGTTTCAGTCACTTGTTTTATCCAATCGCTATAGCTATTTCAGATGTTCTTCTGTGTTGGTTTATAAACTGATAAACTGCATCTGTTTTGTTTCTCATTTGTCTTGGTTAGCATGAAATTGCTTGGTTTCAATTGCCTTCTTGTTTATACCTTAAACCATACCTTATCTCTTCATTTGAGATCTAAGGGAGATATATTCAGAGTTATGGGTGTGAGAAGATTAAAATGGTAGTGGTAGAACAAGTGGGATGGTTATGTATATAAATTCAGAGTTATGGGTGTGAGAAGATTGCAATGGCAGTGGTAGAACAATTTGGATGGGTATGTATATACATCATATGCAAGAGCATAAAGTAAATATTCCTCTTTATCTCTTATGGACCCCTCTATCCGCTGCGAGGATGGCCGGAGCATAATGACACACACACCTTCACAGTTTGGTATGGAGGAAGTCATGGATTGGTAGTTTCAACTACCAGATTTTGATGCACGGGTCTCTTACTCTTACCTTGCTTATTTTCTGCTATTTGCGTTGAAAGGGAAGGAAATGAATATTTTATCTATAAACTTTGTATGTTGTGGCAAACCAAGTTCGCATGAAACACAAATAAACTTTTGATATATATTCTCTTGGCATACATAAGTTAATTAAGTGTTTTGGTGTGTCTCTTTGTACATACTACATATGTTATTTAATATTTGAGACTGGGCACAATTGGGGCTATTGTGTTCGATATGAGTGGTTTTTAAATAGTTGTCCAACCGAGACACCCTCTTGGAAGACATTTATATATGTTATGATCAGACATATGTTAGATGAAACTATATGATTTTCTTTTTCAGTCTACATTTGATGATAAATGCTTCTTAGATATTAATAAAGCAACTAAGGGAACATAAAATGAGGCTCACCAACAAGTCGGCAATGATTCCTCCATAACAGTATCTCTTGTCATCTTCACAATTATTTGCTCTTTTTTGCTTTTTCCCCTAATCTCACAGAGAGACTTACGATGACATAACGCTTCTGATGACTTGTTGCAATAGTTATCAACTGGTTCTTGTGAGCTTTATAGACAAAACACAAAATTCACCGCTGTCAGTCTGTATCTCTCTGCTTATTGCAATTTTCTCAGACCATCTTCATGGTGCTATCTTGTGCATTGGCACCCTGTTTCTTCAGTCTCTTGGAGAATGTGGTCATTTATAGCTAGACCCGAAAGTTGTTTGAGTGCTTCTGCTGACTTGTCCTCATCTTTGATTAGCTTCACAGTTTTATGTTTGACAATATAATGGTATAAATAGTAGACTGCTTTGCCATTTGCCTATGGAGGAGATTCTTGACCATCTCATGACAATATATACATATAGGAAGAAAAGGGGGTACATGTGGCAATTGATCACTATGGTCACGGCCTTAACCACCCACATAACACATTAAATTAAAAACTAATAACTAATAATTGCATCATATATAGTATGTAATAACATTCTTTATTTATTCTTGGCGAATACCGACATCTGTATCTCTCTACCTATTGCAAGTTTATCAAACCATCTTAATAGTGCTATCTTATGCATTGGCACATTGTGTCTTGGGTCTCTTGGAGAACATGGTCATTTATGGCTAGGACCCAAAGTTGTTTGAGTGCTTCATCAACTTGTCCTTTTATCTTTGATTAACTTCATAGTTTTATGTTTGTTGACAACACAATGCTATAGATGGTAAACTTTGCTTTGTCGTTGCTGTAGAGAAGATTCTTAACCATAATGTCCACTTTTTCAAATTAATGGACATTAATAATATTTCTAAGTTGGGCCCAGATCAATTCATTATCTAGGGGCAACTTATTAATATTATTATAAGAATAAAATGTATTTTTAAATATTGGTAGGTAGAAGACCCCTTTTAGCCTATTTTCCATTGTATTCAGTCAGCTAAAGGGAGAATAAAGGAGGAATTAATAATCTAATTTTAGTACTAAAGTAATTCTTATTACTGGTACTTTAATTAATTATTAAAGGTTGGTGGAAAAGTAAAGTAATATTAAAATAAGAAAATAAAGTTACTTTATTAATCCCACATGGAATGCCCACTTGAAAAATAGAGACAAAAAAGTATAAAAGGAGGTGAAGAGGGGTTCATTTGATATCTTTTTGGTCATTTGATATCTGATTTCTGGTTTGGGCTGATTGCTCTTCCATTTCTACATTGAAGGACAAAAACCCTTTGGTGTATTTGCATTAGAGGACGAAAACCCTCTCTTGCTAAGGTTGAAGAACGAAAACTCTTCATCCTTTGTGTGAAGATCCTCCATTTTAGGGGTTTTTAGTGATATTTCAAAGAGTATTTGAGAATTTCAGCTGTAATTGAAGACCCAATAATGCAGATTTGAGACTTTTCTAACTAGGATTTGAAGACACAAGTGTTGGAGTAGATTTCTATCTTCAACTTCAGCCATATCTAGGGTTATCTACACCCATGTGGGTGGATCTTGACACATTCTAGGGCATGGCTGTCCTGGATCTCATCACCAAGAACTTTGCCATCATTTTTGAGGCCATATTCAACTTTGTTTCAGTGGATTTGGGCTTGGGATCACTTCTTTCCGACCATTTTTGTAAGCTGTACTTCAAATTTATAATAAAATTCTAGCTCTTATTTTGGGTCCAAAAATCATATCTTTTAATATTCTTACATGCATAATTAATTTTGATTATTTGGCCAAGATTTGAGTTTTAAGATCAAATTTGAGGGTTATTGATCTTTAGATCAGCTTCGCCATTTCTAGGTTAATTTTAGATATGAAAATTGAGAATAAATTACATTATTATCATAAATTTTCTTCAACCACTTTGCTGCAATAAATTAGGAATTTCAAGTGTTCTCTTTGGGGTTTTAAAATATCCCATTGGGGACATTACAGTGGTATTAGAGCGGTGATCCTTGCTAACCTGTGAGAAGAAATAAGATCTTGATGCACAAGGAAAAATCGACTCAGGTTTATCAAAGAAGAAATCAAACTCCAAGGAAAGGAACCATGGATGATCAAGATCAGAGAGCTCCTCCTACAAATGAGTTGAGTTTTATGCAAGAAGTAATTACAAGGAGCCAAAGGGAGTTGCAATAGGCTTTGAGGGAATCTCAAAGGGATAGCCAAAGGGAGTTGCAACATGTTTTGAGGGAATCTCAAAGGGAAATGCGTGATGCATTGACATGATCCATTATGGACTTGGCTAAGGCTCTACATGGACACAATATATCAACAAACCAAGGAGCAACCAATAATGGTGAAGGAAGCTCATCCGGTCAAGTAAAGACTTCCATCAAACCTCCACCTCAAATATTCAGGGCCAAGTTCCTTCAAGAAGAACAAACAATTGAGTTAGATCCACCAAATGACATAGAAGATATAGAGGCATGGGGTGAAGAGTATGCAACTCTTAGGTTCAGTGTGAGGGACATGTTGTCCTTTAGAGATTACTGCCAAGTGAAGAATAGTAAAGGCACCAAAAAGAATAAAAGAGATCAACATGAGCAACCAAAAAGAGACATACAACAAAGGTTGGGAAAGGTAACTCTTCCATCTTATGATGGATCGATAGGTGTTCAACAAGAGCATGACTACAAAATCTAGACATATAGACACATACTTTTGTTTGAATCCCATTTATGAGGAGGAAGCCCTCAAATTTGCCACTTTGCATTTGGAAGGATGTAATATCCTTGTACCAGGACAAGGTAGGAATAATATAAATTTGATCACAAGACCCTGGAAAATAATTAATTTTCAAACCCCAAAGGGGTGATAGAAAGCAAAATTTTCAAAAAATTCATATCTTTGGCTAGAGAAGTCCAAATGAGCTGAAATTTTGGATAAAGTGGACCAAAAAATATGAAAAGAATAATATGCAAAAATCAGATTTCGCAAATGTCACATGTTTATTATTCCCTAAATTTTCCCTAAAAGGCGAAAAGTCTCTCAAAGCATTATTTAGGGCACCAAATCTACTCCAAAAATTATAGAATCACCTTCTCCTTATTTCTCCTAATTGCTACAATCACATTCAATATTAAATTGATCCCAAACTGCAGATCTGAAATTAATATTTAATTGTTAGCAACCAAATAGCTGGCAGACAGCTGAAATCTTCTAAAATTCATAACTTGCTCAATACTTTGTCTTTTGCACAAGTGAATTAAAGTGTAGACTTATCTATAAATTAAGATCTTTCCAAAGAACTAAAGATCTGAATTTTATGATAACTGAAACCCCTCCAAAACAACCCCCAAAATCCCCAAACCAGTCGCTAGGGTTAGAATAAATTGCATAAATAATTTCCGGCACTTAATAACCCTTCAATACACTCAAAATAGCTGCCCAAACTTAGCAAAAATAAGCCAACACAGATCAAATCTTGAATATAGATGATTTACCCTTAAAACATGCCAAAATAAGACCCATATCAAGTCGCCATAGTTGGAATAATTACAGCATTAAATTCAGACCATAAAGACATCAAAAATCACCACTAATCATTCAAATATCCTCATCAAACAAATGTGCCACATCCCAAAGCAAGTCGCCAATGTTAGCAAGTATGAATCATGCATAGAACATACTTCAACACAAGAGAACTCAACAAATGGAACAAGAGAGAATACTTCAATTGATCAAAACCAAATCTGCTGGGGTTTGGGATTAAAATCTTCCGCATTTTCTTATGCAAGAGAGAGAGAAAGCATTAATGGGCATGCATCCCAACTCCAAGCATGGAGTATCAAATAAATCTCATCATAACATAAGTCTAACAATGATCCTAGCACTCCTTTTATAAGCAAGGAGGCACAAAATTTGAAATCCCTAGGAGAGGGAAATTATTAAATAAAAGTAGTTTATTTTCCCTAGGTGTGGTGTCAAGCAAGGACTTTTCATAGGGTGATTTTAATATTTAAAAGCCACCTAAATATTATTTAATTAATTCCCTTTTTATTTGCATTTTGAGAATTTAATTAAATAATTAAATACATTACTTGCTCCATAAATATTAAATAATTAAATAAATATTGTTTTATAATGTCAAATGATTAAAATCACTCTCTAGGCAATATTATCTAATTATTTAATATAATTTTCCCCTTTGCATCATCTCAAAAGCCCACGAGGAATGATAACCATAGGCTAAGGGTCTTCAAAAAATGGGGACATTACAAAGGACAAGCACATGAATGGTGGTACCATGGGTTGATCACACAAGGGCATAGATCTATCACAACCATTGAAGAATTCAAAAATGTTTATGAAAAGGTTTGATAGAATAGATCTCAAAGATTCACTTCCGAGAGTTGGCTTGCAATAATGGTACTAAATGTAAGTGAACGAAGGCTTGTGTTGCTGTTCATTGAGGGTCTAGTGGAGCCACTTAGAGGCCTAGTCAATGCTATCAACCCTCCCTCTCTACAAGGAGCTATAAAGAAGTCTTTGGACTTTGAAACTTCAGTCCCAAAAAGTAAAAATCTTCCTTTTGGACAGCCTAGGACTGTGCCTTATGGACAGCATTGGACTGCACCTTTGGGGCAGCAAAAGGACTCATTTAGACAGCCAAGGACAACTCAAAATAGTGAGCAAGGGACAACAACTAGTGGACAACAAGGTAAGTCAACTCAAGAGAAATCTGATCCAAGAGTGGTTGAAAAACAACAAGCTAATAGAGGTAAAAATGAGTTAAGAAAAAATTTATGCTTCAACTACAAGGACCCATGGACACCCAACCACCATTGCCTTGGCAAAGGGTCCAGCCATTACATTGAGGTAGTTTCAGATGAGGAAGATGATGGAGAGAGTGCTGATCCGAAAGAAGTTGAAGAGCAAACAAAGGAAGAGGAAATGGTTCTCACGGGTGTCACACTTGCTACCTTATCCGAAACACCTAGATATTATGCATTCTGAGTTAGAGGAGTCCTTCATAGACAAAAGATCACCGTGTTGATAGATAGTGGAGCTACCCATAACTTCATTGATGAAAGCTTGGTTACTAGGATGGGATTGAAGATGGAAGACTTCCAAGGGTTCAATGTGACCATAGCGGATGGATACTCACTCTCATGCACGAAGAAGATCCCACAACTTGAGCTCACTTTAGGAAGACATAAGGTAAGAGATGATTTTTATGTCATTGGCATTGGTGAGACGGATGTAGTACTTGGAGTACAATGGCTGCAATCTTTGGGTGAATTCACTCAAAACTATCAAACTATGGAGTTGAAATTCAAGGTGCAAGACAAGGAAGTTGTTCTACAAGGTATGAGGAATGGTGCTCCCAAGTTGTGACAGCCAAAAGTATGGAAAATCTTTCAAAAAAGGGCAAATTGGATGGGCTGCACATTATTTTGGTAAAAATACATACTCTTTTTTATTACAACAGTCCTATCATGTTGATATTCAACCTATTTTGGACAAGCATGCTAGGGATTTGGTACAACAAAGCCAAGATATCATGAAGGCAAAAGGAAATGAATATCTTGATGACACTCCAAGGTATGAAAGGATTGGTAACATGTCATATTTATTGTTGCATACTAAACCATTTCAGATTTGTTGTCCTCATGAGAAGCATGTTAAAAGGAGTGATAAAATAAAGGATACAATTTGCAATATGGGGCATCATGAGGGCTACATACAAACTAAGGCTCAAAACTCATAACTCATATTTTGGCAAGAGCTCTCTCATTTGACAGGCACAAGGGATCTAGGCTTTTGGAGCACTACAACATGTTTTACCTCTTGGACATGGTACTTGGGCATATGAGCTTGCATTTGCTTGAGGGCAAACAAATTTGGGAAGGGAGGACTGTAATGTCCCCTTTTTCAAATTAATGGACATTAATAATATTTCTAAGTTGGGCCCAATCAATTCATTATCTAGGGGCAACTTATTAATATTATTATAAGAATAAAATATATTTTTAAATACTTGGACAGTAGAAGACCCCTTTTAGCCTATTTTCCATTGTATTCAGTCGGCTAAAGGGAGAATAAAGGAGGAATTAATAATCTAATTTTAGTACTAAAGTAATTCTTATTACTAGTACTTTAATTAATTATTAAAGGTTGGTGGAAAAGTAAAGTAATATTAAAATAAGAAAATAAAGTTACTTTATTAATCCCACATGGAATGCCCCACTTGAAAAATAGAGACAAAAAAGTATAAAAGGAGGTGAAGAGGAGTTCATTTGATATCTGATTTCTGGTTTGGGTTGATTGCTCTTCCATTTCTACATTGAAGGACGAAAACCCTTTGGGGTATTTGCATTAGAGGACGAAAACCCTCTCTTGCTAAGGTTGGAGAACGAAATTTTTTCATCTTTTGTGTGAAGATCCTCCATTTCAGGTGTTTCTAGTGAGCTTTCAAGGAGTACTTCAGAATTTCAGCTGTGATTGAAGACCCAGTATTGCAGATTTGAGACTTTACCAACTAGGGTTTGAAGATGCAAGTGTTGGGGCAGATTTCTACCTTCAGTTTCAGCCATATCTAGGGTTATCTACACCCTTGTGGGTGGAGTTTGACACATTCTAGGGCATGGTTGTCCCGAATCTCATCACCAACAACTTTGCCATAATTTTGGAGGCCATATTCAGCTTTGTTTCAATGGATTTGGGCTTGGGATCACTTCTTTCCAGCCTTTTTGTAAGTTGTACTTCTGCAAATTTTTAATAAAATTCCAGCTCTTATTTTGGGTCCAAAAATTATATATTTTGGTATTCTTGCATGCATAATTAATTCTGATTATTTGGCAAAAGATTTGAGTAAGTTTAGATCAGATTTGAGGGTTATTGATCTCTAGATCAGCTCGCCATTTCTAGGGTAATTTCAGATCTGAAAATTGAGGATAAATTACATTATTATCATAAATTTTCTTCAACCAGTTTGCTGCAATAAATTAGGAATTTCAGGTGTTCTCTTTGGGGTTTGAAAATATCCCATTGGGGACTGTCATGACAAATGACAATATCTACAGATATGAATAGAAGGGGTACATATGGCAGTTGATCAGCCACCCATGTTATATAAAATTAAATTCACAGATAACTCGTAATTGCATCATATATGGTATGTAATGACATTCTTTTGTCTTCTTTTGGTAAATACAGTAAGAACTGACATCTGTGTTTCATGGAATATGAGTGATGACAAAATTAAGCTGTACACTATGAATGCCTCTTAAGTAGGTCTATTGCTACCTCTAGTCATCCGTATTTAATAAAGATAGGCTATCTCCATGGTATATGATGGTGAGCCTCTATTGATAGGTCCACGTCATCACAGAATTAGTGAACCTTTGAGGGGTTACACTTGTCTTCACTAAGGATCTTTACTTTGACAATATAGGTATGCCTTCATGTATACACTCATAATTTCAGTATTGCATTTTAGGAATTTGGTGGAATTATTGAATTGTGTTTAGAATTAGCTTCTCTTTATTTTCAAGATTGCCTTAATATATCAGCTTGTTTCCTGTCTAGGAGCGAGTTTGTTTTGCACATTTTTGTTGTCATTCCTTAACGGTACATGGTGTTGATACATGCTGCACTAGTAGGCCTACATACCTTGGGGATACCTGTATTCTATGCACTTCTTCCAGGATCTCTGTAAAATCTAATGGGAAGGGCCTTATAAGTATGATTTATATGACTGAGCGAGACCCATATCTGCTAATGCTCCATATTTGAACAAGATGGGGAATAAACACAAATTTATTGATTCATATTTCAGTCAAAATCTCACCTGAAAAGAATATCAGAATACAGTATACAATGTCATTTTAATGTAGCAAATTTCTGATAATCTTGTTATTGCATCAAGAAAAGGATTTAACCTAACAATACTTATGGAGCTACATTTTCAACAAGCCGCTTCATGAAATACTGGTAACTAATTTGAATTTTGAATATCTTCACTTATGTTGCATTTCTGTCACATTTTGGATGCAGTTCAACTTTTTTATGGAGCCTATTTTGTGGAAGCGCAAAACAACAGAAGACAACATGCACAACTCGTCTAATACACAACAAGAAAGGTGATTATTGTCCTTGAGCACACTTTATGTTGGAAAAATAACATAAGTTGACTTTTTTTAGTTCTGCAGGTCTGTATAGTTTACAACAAGAAAGATGCTTATTGTCCTTGAGCTCACCTTATGACGGAAAAGCAACATTAAGTTGATTTTCTATGGTTTTGTAAGTCTGTTACGTTGTCATTTTGTAAACAATGATATAAATTATCATATGGCAAGACATTTAAATGTGCTGGATATTAGTTACAGTTTACTATTCCTCTTTTCTTTCAGTTATGCTATTTATACTACTTATCCATTGCCTCATCTTGATTAAGTCCTTCTGGGGATGTGGCAACATTCTGTGCATCATACTCTTGTCCATAATGACGGTTCTTTATGCGGATTAATGAATAATTATAGATTATCTGTGAATTATGTGGCGTAAGTTTGAATCTAATTCAACAGGGTGACATAGGTGGGAGTTAGCAGTGTGTCATAGTATCTCCTTGCTTTAATGAATATTATCTCCTTGGTTTGAGAAGTTAGTGGCCAGTTTGGTAGAAAATACATTAAGTGCCTAACTTACATTTGCAGTTATCAATAATATTCACTGTTAAATGTTGAAATATAATGTAACTATAGCTTCATTTGTTTTATTAGAATTATTTAAAGAATAGCTCTCTTTATATTATGAACTTATATTTGTCTCATGCAAATATTCTAATTTTCTAATGAACTTGTTTTTTGTTAGATTAACCGAAAAAGACATTTAATATAAAATTATCATTAAAGTAAAATATATACTAAGCAAGGGATATTTCATCTATCCGAGCAATGGCCAAATTACTTGTCATTTGAGATACAGTGCAAGACTTGGTCATTTGTTGAAATCAAAAGTGCAGGAAAAGAGTCACGAATGTGAAAGCAGTTATTACAAATGCTAGAGGGCAAGACACACAAAGTGGTGAATTACATTCACTATTCCTACCCCTTGATAAGAAATGCTCTAAGGTTCTTGTGTGTCAAGTGGATCCTTTTGCATTGTAATTATCATGAAAAATGCATGAAGAATGAATGCCATTAGGCTAATTACTACCATTGGAGGACATCTTGAGATAACTTAAGTGCGCACAGGTAAAAATCCCATAAAAAAAATAATCTAATTAAATTGTGTGTGGAAGCATTCAATAACTTAAATATATGATTGGGTTGTAATTGGGATACTCCTACATTGGTAAGAACTATGAGATAGGTGACTTATAAGGCATTGCATGCTCCAAAAGCTTTGCCAATGGACAAAGAGGCTAGAGGTTGAGAAGCCCAAAGTGTTGGATTACATTCGTCGTTCCTTACCCCAACCAACAAATGCTTTAAGGTGCTTGTGTGCTAGGTGGGTACCCTTGAAGTGTGATTATTACCAAAAATACACGAGGGAAAATCTCACTAGGACAATGACTAATCATAGAGGTCACCTTGAGGCAAATTAAACACATGGGTTAAAATCTCACAAAACTTTGTTACCTAATTAAATTGTTTGTGGAAGTATTCAATTACTTAACACAAACACATGAGGAAAATTGCATTATGATTATTTCCAAAAATACATGAGGAAAATTGTCATTAGGATAATAATTGCATATGGAGGTCATTTTGAAATGACTTCAAACACTAATAGGGAAAGATCCCACAAAAATTAATAATTGAAACTACAACTATTTTTGCAATTATAGTGATGACTTGTGATAATTGTAATTACAGTGTTGGAGGCTTTTTAGGCGTCACTTTGGTCAGGAGGTATTTTAACTTTTGTTCATTTCCTTTAAGGGCTAACAATGGTGGTGATTTTCATGTAGTAGGTTAAAACATTCTAATTTTTAGTTTAACTTGTCAAGGATACTTGGTTAAAAGTGAAAATTTGATGTCTGATGTGTTCTATATTTTGATAGATTGTAGATTATATATTCGACCCCTTTGTTGCGGGCACTACTGGAGCAGATACCGAGTCCTTATCAGTAAGTAATATTTTCTGTTAAGTGGGACAGAAATACATTTTTATTTTCCCGTATCTGTTTCATTGTATTTGAAAAATGCCTTCATTTATTTACAGGTTATGTAGTTAGTGTGTACCTATTGTTAGTTGTTTCCATGCATTCAAAGTTTGATAGGTTCAGGCTTCAGCATGCTGGATTTTTAAATTTGAAATTGCATTAACTTAATCAATTTAGTTTTTCCTTTTCTTTCTTTGTCTTTAATCAATTAGATTTTTACTTGATGGTTGCAAAATTCATTGTGAAATCCGAGTTACTGTTAATTTTCAGCTCTGTCAAAAACTGAAATATCTGGAAATTGTCTTGAAAAAAGTTATTCTGCTGCTGTTTATATATGCCCCTTTCAATCAAATAACAACCAAATTTCTTGAGGTTGTTCAAACATTGGTTGCTTCAGTTCATTGAGAACTTATGCATGAATCCATTTGCTGTTAGATTTTTACCTTTAATTAAAATTGTTGATCCAAAATGAATCAGATAAAAGTCGGAGGATGTTTGTGAATCAGACATCAGAGCTCCAAGACACTGAATGACTAGCTCAAGATGCCAATGAGATGCTGAGTCACATGGCCGGACACAATAACACTGGATCAAGAGTCCAGACTCTTACTTCATCAGATCTGGAGAACCGCATCTAAATATATCCAGGGCATCAGTGGAACTTTAGGGTAATGGTGGAGCCAGAAAATGTGGAGCAAAGCCAACAGGATGGATTTTTATACAGGGAATAGGTCTCTGTAGAGAGAAATCACAATGCAGAAAATCGACAAGCAAGTTTTGTGATGAAATTCTGGTGGTTGATATGCTGCATCCACCTCCCCAGTACTAACATTGCTTATAGGTGCTTGTGTACATTGTAGGTCCCCTTGCCTTGATATTATTACTGATGTACATGAGAGAAGTTATGAAAGAAAATGACTACTCATGGGAAATAGGTCATCAAGGATGACTCGGAGTATTAAATACTATGCAGAGTTAAAGTTCCACGAAAATTAAATATCAAAATTATGTTGCATTGTGGAACCTCTAATCAGCTGGCTGCCGAGGTTTGTCAAGTAGAGATCATACACATTCCAGACTTGTCAGATAGGTCTTTCAGGTCCAAATAGAGACGTATCCATCATAGATTGTGCATTAAACATTGTTCTTCCAAGGTGAAGGGGTACCTCCTGGAAGTCTCGAGGCAGATTTTGGCATGTAAGAGAAATTGAATTAGGGCCAACAGAGGGGGTGAGGAACATCCATGTTATATTAAAATGTACTAGAGAATTATGTAGCATAAGGAAAATAGATTCATTAAACCATAGTTCCATGGAGTCTCGAAACGGGGGACGTGGGAATGCATCTCGAGGATGGGGGATAAACGGCCTAGGTTTTTTGTCGGCGGGGGATGAAGGTGCAAATATATATGATACTTGACAAATTAGTTATAAAAATGTATAAGAAATAACAAATGAAACTTTGAAATACTAAACACATTGCATTGAACAATGAAAATGCCGAATATCAATATATTAGTATTTATATCATAATTTATATTCAAAATGATGATTACATCCAAATTTCAAATAAAATTGCCTCGATAAATGTGTTGAAACTTGAAACTTGAATGATTGATCAATGAAGAATTCACTTGCTCTTTGTAATGTCCCCATTTCAAATAAAAATAATAGCTAATATTAATTACCTTGAGAGTGATTTTCATCATTTGAAATTAGAGGCTAATTATATTAGTTATTATAATAAAGAGGGAAATAATTAAATTATTTGCCTTAGAGTAATTTTATTTCTAAAGCTAAACTTTACTAATTAATTTAATAATAAAGCGAACAACAAATAAGGTCGGCAAGAGGAAAAAGAGAAAAGAGATCAAAAAGGTGTTTAAGTGATTTTTAAATAAATTTCTCCCCCAAAAGGTGGATCACCCCACTTAGGGGAGATATAAAAACAACATAAGGGTTTCCAATTAAGGCATGTTCGGAAATTATATTTTGTATCTTCATGCTTAAAGATTTATTGGGATGCATGCCCCATAGTCTTCATTGTTGCTAATTTTGGGTACTTCCATCTAGGAAATACATTGTTACTCTTGAATTTTCTTTGTGTTCTTTGCTTAGAGGGTTTTTTTGCATGTGAGGTCTTTGTTGAAGGTCAAATTGAAGGAGAATCAAATCCAAGGTGTTGTGACCGATTACGAGGCTTGTTTGAGGGCTTTGAAAGAGGGGTGAATGACTACTTGTTGATTTCGGTGCACAACTAGGGTTTCATCTACACATTTCCATATTTTTGAGCTTGTTTTGGGTGCCTTCCACCCATAGTTCGCATACTTGTACTCGGTGAATACTCGGTAGACCCAAAAATTTGACTCGGCAAAAACTCGGCAAGACTCGGGAATACTCGACAACTTAAAAAATACGCAAATTTCTTTAAAAAACATAAATTTTAAGCAAAATATAGCTACAAAATGTATCAAATGACTCCATAAAATGTTGCAGAAGTGTTTTCTATTAGATTTGAATACAAATACAATTAATAGGGGCAATTTTATTACTTGTAAAATATCACTACCAATTACTATGAATTCACTTGCCAAAACTCGGAAAAAACTTGCCAAAACTCGGCAAAAACTTGCCAAAACTCGGCAAAAGCTCGGCAGAAACTCGGAAAAACTCGGCGAGTTTTTCCAGTAATCTACTTGTTTGTAGCTTTCTTTGGCGAGTATTCGCCAACTCGGCCAAGATTACGCCGAGTCTTCTCACTATGCAGATCCACCCATTGGAAAATTCTGATTTTGGTATCATTGGAAAGATTGTAATTTCATCTTCAATTTGAGCTATCATTTGTAAATAATTGTTGGGTATTTTCCGAGTTATGAATTTATGAAGTTTCGGCTGTTTTTCTGCAATTAAAAATCAGATTTTCAGTATTTTGCAAAAATATAAGTATTTTCATATTTGACAATTCAAGGGCTAGCTACAAATTTAATTTCATAATTATTGAAGGTGTTTTGTGTAATATCCCCTTTTGGGCAAATACAACAATAAAAGGAACACTCTGCTGATCAATGATAAGATGGCAATCAACAAATAGTTTTTATGACTCAAACTGATTAGAACATCACTGCAAATGATTACACCCAGCCAAGAGTGCTTGTGCCTTTGATAGGATGACTCAATAAACCCAAGAAGAGGGGTTTAATGGCCTCTATCAAACAGCCCAAACAATTAACTTCCAACTGAAGTTAATAGGCTGCAACAACTGATACAGATTGCTGCTATTAGAGCATCTAAATCCCAACAATTAACTTCCCAAATACTCAGAAATTTACATCTCAATCAAATCACTGGAAACTGCCTCTCTAAGCCTATATAAAATCAGATCTGAGCTTCGTATATAGATTGCTACACAAGGCTTTGATTATCAACTAAACAAGCAATGATCTGGATGCCAAGAAGTCATTAATATCCTATTCACATCACCACATACAGATTGCTGATATAAAGGGCTGCAAACACCATCATACCATGCTTTGACCCAGTCGATTTTAGGGGACTAATATTGCAAGGATACACTCCCACAAAATCTGCAACAAGGGGACCTCAATAGACCTCAACAAACATGTGAACTGTAGCCCGTCAATATTGGAATATACCAGTCACAAGTAAAATACTCAATTGATTAGAAATCGCTGCCAAAAGGAACTCAGCTCAATGCACATAACTCAGATTTAATCCTTTCATGCAAGTCGTAGAAACTGCCCTAAATGCATGCATAAAATCTGATCCAAACCTAGATATAAATCGCTGCAAATATATTTATTTTGCACCCAATTTACTCCCTAAAACCAGACGCCAACATAAGCATGCAGTCGCTGGGGTTTGGGAGAGTTATTCCAATAAAATATTGCCTTGCAACAAATCGCTATAACTAGTAGATTATCATCACACAGTTCGCTGTTTGTTTTATGACTCTTAACATGCATCAAAATACCTCATAATCATCCCACTAGGGTCGCTGGGTTAAGGAAGAAATAGCAGATTTATGTAAACCGAAAACCAGACCAATATTCATCAAATATTATCATTAAACTTGCCTCTAATGAGTCGCTGCAAAAAGGAGACAATATCATGCAACCAGCTGATCGATTCACATCAAATAATGCTCCAAAAACAGTCCACAAACACCATGAGAAAGTCGCTAGGGCTGGAATGAAACATACACCAAAGTTGACTTGCAATGGCACCAATGAATCCTTCAATTGATATCAAAAACCAGTTACAAATGGATTGCAAATAGATTTCCAACACATGAGAGAGCAAGAACATCAATGGTGGGCATACATCCCTACTCCAAGCATGGAGTCCAAATCGAATTCATCATAACATAGCATGTCTTACAATGTTCCAATAACCTCCTTTTATAGACAAGGAGTACCAAATTCGAATTTCCCTTTTGGAGGGAAAATACAACTCTAATTAAATAACACTAGAACTATGTGCACTTTATTATTTTAATTAAATAATAAACATCACTAGCCTATGTGCACATTGACTTAACTAAAGAGGGCCCACCAACATGGAAAATAGATATCCCAAGACTATTTCGAACCCAATCCTCAAACTTATTGGTTTGAGGGTCTTCCATTCTTCGTTGTAGGAAATGCCTCGAAAAGGGGGACATTACATTTTGAGGCTATTATTATTCCCATAGGCAAATCTCCTAGGGTTTTGGCAAGGAATTTTGGGTTGTTTGCATTCTTGTCATAAAAACAATAATTTCAGTTGCTGTTGTTCATTTTCCACATTCAGATTTCAAGGGTTTTGATAAATAATTGTTGAATCTTGAAATGTCCTATTTGGGGACATTACACTCTTCAAGCTCTTGTTGTTTCGATTTTCGTTACGATCATTGGTTCGATTTTCTTCTTGGTTATTATAGTTGAAGTTTGGAGGCCTCTGGCCTTGGTTCTGATACTGATTTGGAAATTGGTTTGGATATTGGTTTGGGTATTGAACCGGCGCCGGGGCTAGACTTGTTGAGGAGGAAGGGGAGGGCGACTAAAGTCGACCGCATAAACAAAAGGAGTAAAGTTGTTACTCCTTTGATTGTTTGCGTTTTCATTATTATTACCGTTATTTGCGTTATTTGTGTTAAAGACGCGTTAGAATTTTTAGATCGATCAATTACACCGTTTGTCGTAGCACCACAATTTCGATTGAAGAATTTAGGTCCTTGATTGTTATTGTTCGAACCATTTGGGTAATTTGAATTACCTTGAGAGGGAGTGACCAATTCCCATTTGGACCATACAACTTTCGTCCCACCTGTCGATCAATCGTCAGCTCGTCAATGTGGAGAGCGCCCTCTAAGACCTCCTCATAGCTCCTAAGAGGAAACTTTTGTACCTCCTCGTTTCTTGATTGAGGGAGTGGAGGAATAGATCACAAAGATCCGTTTGGTCCATGTTTGGAGCACTGGCAGAGGAGTGGAGGACTTGTCGCCACTTTTCGATGAAATGGGTAGCGATTCGTTATGCTTTGTTGTTTAATGTGCAGGAACTCTCTGATTCCTGTTCTCAACAATTTGTTCATGTCGAAAGCCTTTATGAACTCTGAGATGAGTTGCTTAAATGAATGAATGGAGGCTTCCAGGATCCTATAGTACCAGTCGAGAGCAATCCCTTCAAGGGTCTTGGGGAATATCTTTTCTACTAACTATGTCCTAAGGGAGTAGCTCTCTAATGGCGGTCACATATGCCTTGATGTGGGCATTTGGGTCTCCTTCCCCCTTGAACTTTGGGAGGTCCGACAATGGTTGTGTGAGCATGACACCTCGGATAGTGAAATCCAGAGGTTCTTTCAAGTATTCAAAGTATGTCCCTAATGCATACGATTCAACCATTGACGACCCTTGGTGGGGAGGTGGAGGTGGAACATGTGCTTGGTACGACGCAACATAAACATTGGTTGGGGCATAAGGACCCTTGTTGTTGAGCGTACGGACCAAGATAAGAAAACATGTCCCCTTGTGGTGATTTTGAATACATGTGAAGGTATGGGGGACATTGTTTGGATATGGATTGGCAGAGCACAAAGCTAGGGAACGTCCAATTCCTAGTTAGAATAGAATTCGAGAATGCACTTCCGACTGGCCCTTGTGATGGGTATCCGTATGAAGAATGAGGGGGCATACCTAGTGTGCCCGATCTAGTAAGAAGGTCTCCAGGGCTAGGAACACCCATGTAGACTGAGAAGGTGATGGTGCAGAGGAACATAATTATGGTTTTGAATATGGTGGGGAACCTTGCCTTGCTCTGTGAATGGTGTAGAATGTGAAGGTTGGGAAACTTATAATTCCCTAATTTTGTCCACCAACGTTCAAATCACATCGCCGATGAAGGTGTTACATTTTGCTTAGGCGTGTGTTAAGCCTTGTTAGGGGGCAAAGGCACGTGATGTCCTACTATGAATTGATCCTTAGTAGGCCACCCCTCTTTAGATGTATTTTCTGTTGTAGGAGGAGGGGTAACAACATTGTTCTGAAGAAGAACATTAGTATACCCTTGCATCCTATCCAAGGATTGATCTATAGCATTAAGACACTCGCCGCTTTGGGAGAGGCGTGCTAGGAACTCATCATCTGGTAATAGATAGGAAGGGAGTGAATCAATTTGCATACTTGATTTGAGGCTTGGATAAGACTTGAGGATAAAACCTTTGTTCTCCCGTAAATGTCATATTGTTTGAGTTGGAGAACTCTAGTTGCACATTATGGTTGGGTTGATCTATCTCCTCAATCCTAACCGATGAACCGGTATTAAACCCTTGAGGAGGCGTGTCAGGAGATGAGAGATTTCGGGAGTAATTATCAGCCCACCAGGATAATCAGCCCACCAGGGATAAAGAAGGCAACTGTTGCATACTCATCTGATTGTAATAAGCTTCGAGACCCAAAATGGGCCTATCATATTCTTGACCCGACATATTAGGGGGTGTATAAACACCCACAAAATAATGGGAGAGGAGAAGGATGGATGAAAGAAAGGAAAGAAAGGAGGAAACGGAAAGGAACTAGTCTTTCTCGTTGAGTTCACCAATTTTGTACGCTTGAGAATCAACACATGACTTCCGGATGCATGCGACTTTCCGAGGTCGTGCGGGACAACCGAGATGGAATGGATAATCGGCTTTATAGTGGATAAATGGGAATGCAGATGGAATGGGTGGAAGAGATCAATAAATCTAATATTCTCAACTGGCACAATGGGTATCTACTCGTTGAGAGCAATGAAAGCCTCTCTTACTTGTGTTGGGGTAATGGTGCGGTCAAGTAGGATTGCGATGCACGCAAGTCGGTGTCAATGTCGTTGAAACAAAACAAGAAATGACTTGGTTGTGGAACTCGTGGAAACTCTCCTTCGTCGTCTTTGAATTCCTCTCTAAAGAGGGTCTTGAATGTATGAAAAACGATAAAGTGAGGGCGAGTCTAATCTCTACCAAAGTTGATTGTGCGAACTCGTTAGCGTTATCGTCTTCATCGTTCAAAGCTATCAATTGTGAGATAATGCTTGGTGGAACTGGGGTGGTTTGGAATATGAGTTGCCTAAGGCCTGTTCATGTCGGTTAATTGTGTAACGGTGTTTGGTTCTTGTGCTCTTGGGTCACACACTCTTTGTCTAGGTTGTCTAGGGCCTTGGATGGTCATGTGGACATGCAAACAAAGAATCTAAGGAAACAAACAAAGCACGCAAAGAAACCGAAAGAAACTAAGGTCAAGTTCAGGTAACCTAAGCCTCTAAGGTAACGTGGGGAGCTTGGGTTAATTCTTGTCTAATTAAATCTATATTCCCACATTAACCAAAGAATGCAAACAGACCTAAATCAAACAAAAGTCGATAAATATTCTTTAATTTAATTAATTGTACGTGTAACTAATTAATTCAATGAAAAAGATACTAATGTAAATAAAGCAATGAAATTAAATTTAGTCTACTTGTTTTTGTATTTTCGAAGATTTTAAATGAAAGGGACTAAAACAAATAAACAAATTTAACTACTCTCCTCTATGTTTTTGAAGATTGTCTTGGTTTTCTGGAATTAAACAAATAAAAGCTACACAGGCTATAAGATTGCTTCTAATTAAATAGGAATTACTATCTTAAAATAAAATAAACTAAACAGTGAAATAGCCGGATGTGGCTATTTCCTTGTTCTGAGAATGAATTAAATCTAATCTAATAACAATAGAGGATTTTTCTAATTTGTAATTGTGGATCTAATTTCCTTTGGTTCTACCTCAAAATCACGGAAGATTGGAATGCTTCTTAGAAGCAATTTCTTCCGTGAGACTTCCCAAGTAAAACACTAAATTCTACAGAATCTTTTTAAATTAAAGAAATTCAAACAAATGCATAGACACAGAAGCTTCTTCAAACTTACTTCCCTTGCAAATCCATAGGGATAGGCAGGGAGGAAGCTTTCAAGAGAAGCTTTGCTCGTGTGCTAATGAAATCTAACTAATGAATGCAATGAAATGTATCTTGGTATCTTGATAGTGAATAAATAATAGTACATGCGCGCAAGAACTTCCTCCAAATCCTTCCCAGACAAATCCACAAGGATGAGCTAAGAAAAAATCCTCAATGGAAGTTACTTACAGCAATAAAGCTAAGTGTAAATTCTACTTAAAACAATATTACGTGTAGCTAGGAAATGAAATTTGATTAATTAAATAAAAGCTTCTAGGAATTCAAGTACATATCCAACCTGGAAATGTAGAACTGAGATAGTTTCCAATGCTGGTTGTGCTTCTGATGATCCCCTCAGCTTCTTTTCTAATGGTGAATCCAATATTGTCCAGGGAAATGTGCTTTGGCTGGTATCTTAGAAGAAGATGTAGAAGTGCTAGAGCTAGCTGGTTTGCAGCGATTTAGTATCAATGCGGGCGGTTTAGTGTCAATGCAGGGCAAGAGAGTAACAAGGCAAAAGGTATGTGTTTGCTTGTGTGCTTCTTGGAAAGATTCCGACAACATAACGATGTAATTCTAAATCAAAAGACTCCAACCATTGCTTCGAGAAAAGCTTGGTTTTATAGAAAGTTGGCGGAAGTGGTGCAACGCACTTGCAACCAAGAAGTGCCAAATTACCACGAGAAGGTGTAGTTAACTTACTAGTAATAGTAAGTGGAGAATAGGAAGTCTATACGCATCTATCAAGCTCAATGACAATTTGGTTTAGTCGAAATGTGTGAGATATCAACTTGGGAAGAAACAACACGCGTTGAACACGCCGACAAAGTCTCGGATAAAAGCGGGCCGGCAACCGGTTTTGCGCATATTGGCGGTTACACAACCTGTGTAGTAGTTACGTAACCGCCGCTCAAGGCATACTTGTGATTACGTAACCGCCAACGCGGTTCTGTAACTTAAGCCCAAAATGCTAAGGAAAAGGCTGAAAAGCAACTAGGAATGCAGAAAAAGCTAGGAAATATATAAGCAAGATAAACTAAGCTACAAGAACATGTTGCAAGCGAGAAAATTGGGCTTGCATACACCATTTAATCTGGAAAGGAAATTATCATCATCGGCGATTTTCACTGTTCCAACAATATAGCACTGTGCAAATTTGGGTGCGTACGGGTACATCACAATGTCAAATACAAACTGCACCAGCAACCAAGAAATCACGTAGAGAGCTAGATTATACCCAAGTTCTTGAGATTGACCGCTTGATAGGATCGTGAGCATTCCCCAAGACTTCAACATCCATGAAACTGACTATGTGCAAAGTGATGCTAGCTGCTGATCTTGAATCCTCAATTTTTCATCCCACAGCCATACGTTTCTTTAATTGATTGTGAGTATGCGGGTCCCAACATGATAGCCATAGTCAAAAGAACCAACCGAATAAATACAATCATCCTACATTGACTGTATATTCAGAGCTGTATTAATTTCAGTTTATCCCACAATCATGAAAGCCTTCAACCAAAAGAGAGCATGCTGGTCCTAAATGAAGGCCATACTAATTAGCAATATCCATTGTGTAAAGTATATTCATAACTGGACCAATTCCACATCAGCTGAGGGTTTGAAGCCAAGAGTCCACATCCGTTTGCTTTTTGAATTAATATGGGACAATTTTCCGTCAAACTCTCAGCAACCATTCATTCAAGTTTATGTGTGTGATGTGCAGTAGGAAACACAATTTTTGATTCCCAATCAAAAACAACCTTAAAATCTTTCCCATGCTAATAATTTTAATAGTAACTATATTATTTTCATAAGTCAATCCACATTTGACCATTCTATTTGCATTTTCTAGCGAAATCAAGAAGTACAAGACAAAAATACTCTCTGATAATTAGACTTGAATGGGTGAAAGTGCCAACAGGCCAAAGAGGCTTCGCTCCAGCATATAACAATGGTTTTGTATTTTCTACACTCTTGTTTCTGTGTTGCATGACTGGGATTTTTGCAAGTTTAGTAGATCTATTGGTTCCAACTATTACACCATTTTTGACGTTCTACATTTTTTTAACACGCTTTAGATAATAAATCCATTATTCATCTGAGGCATTCTCAGTGAGATAGTTATGCACATTTTTCCTTACTATCGATAATTTCTATCTCATTTACATGCCGAACATAGTTTAAAAGGTGTGACAATAATTAATGCCATGTGTGTCTGCAATAGGTGTGACTATTTAATTCTATTTTGAGTTACTTCGCATAACAGAATATTCAATAAAATTAATTTATCGTATCTCATAAAACCTTGTTATATTACTTAGGTTTAGTTTGATTTACTTATATGTGCACATTAATTTATTATTCTGCAATTAATAATTAATAAATGAAGACAATTGTTCATTATCTTGACGAGTTAGTAGCTATTTGTAGTAAGAATTTGGAGTAAGTCTCTGTCTTGTTGATAAGACTTGGCTCCACCTGAGTTAGATTGAACTTCTTTAAGCTTAACTTAGGGAATATCTTCTATTTTTGGAGTGATCTCCCTCTCTCGCTTTCCTTCTTTAATTAGGAATCTTTTTATTTTGGGTTATAAGATAGAGGTTATCTATTCACCTCATTAATCGGGTTTGTACAGATATTTTTGTCATAATAAAACTGATTGTTATTGTGTCAAAATTATGTCTGTGTATCTGAGTTATGATGGAAGGTTGTTTTGGCAAGGCTTGATCCTGGGATAATTGATCGATTGTGTAGTCAATTTCCCTTTGAAGCGATTATATACAAGAGGCATGATTTTGGAAACTAGGTTGAGAAATTATATTACGTTGAGAAGCAAGCTAGCAGCCAACTTTGTCATGGATCTTTTCATTGCAACAAATGCATCCTGATATTTTCATTACAACGAATGGATCCTGATATTTTCATTGCAACAAATGGATTTAATGAGACATGTGCTTGGAGTGGATAATATTGGATCAGTCTAGAAAGGGACTTTACAGGATGACAAGGTAGTTCTTATCAAAATTCTCAATTCCCCCAATGAAGAAGGTCGAGAAAAGCTTGGAGAGAGTGTAAAGTCATGGGGAGGATTCGATACCGCAATCTCATTAGAGTCATAAGTGCATGTTCCTCCCTAAAATTCAAAGCTAAGGTACTTCAGTTTGCATCCAATGAGAGCTTGGATAAACATTTGTATCCATACAGTATTGAAGATGAGGATGTTTGTAGGCTGGGGCTGACTGAGTGTTTGAACATTACCATAGATGTGGCCCATGCCATGGAATTTCTGCATTATGATTTACCTGTTCAAGTTGTGCCTTTGTGATCGAAACCCAACAATGTGTTTCGGATGCCAATTTGGTAGCTCTTGTGACTATTTTTGGTATATCAAGATTAACTAGCTCTACAAATTCCATGGATTCCTCAACTACAACATTTTCCCTAAGAGGATCTATTGGCTACATTGTCCACTGGTAGACTTCTATTTTCCTTTCATACAATGAAAATTATTTTCCTTTCCTCTAACAATATTAGGAACAGATGATAAGCACTAATTATAGCCAACTTGGTTGTAGAGCATGAATTGGATGTCGGAGTTTTTATAAAGGGGGATGTTTACAGTTATGGCATTTTGTTATTAGAGATAGTTATAGGGAAGAAAGATGCCAGCCCGATGGCATGTTTGTGGGAGACCCAAACATGTGAAATTGGTTGAGGTCAGATTTTCCAAATAGGATAGTGGATGTTGTTGACAACAAGTTGTATTGCTTAACTCTTATGTGAAATTGTAGTTTGAAATTAACTAACCTTTATTCTTTTGTGAATGTTCAATGTACTAATATTCACATGGTATATTATGGTTTTTAATTTGAAACAATTGCGTTTTTTTTGCTTTGTAAACATTTTGAGTTATCTAATAACTCATCATTAGGGTTTTGCCAATTTGTCAAGAGGCCAAGCCCCCATGATGAGCTACCAAATAACTCAAATTTTTGGCAAATAAAAATAAGAATGTGGCTGCTTCCCAATAGGAGAATAAAATGGACTGTGGAAAGATTAGATCTTGTTTTGAATGATGAGATTAGCTTTAGATGACTTTTTTATTGTTTTTTTGTAATGTCCCCTTTTTTCAAATTAATCCAAAATAAAGGATTCCTTGCCATTCCCCTTTCTGAAGGCAAGCAAAGGATGAGCAAGGGAAGATCGTGGGTTATAGTTCCATTTTTCCTCATTCATGTTTATGTTTTTATCTTTATAAATTCCCATTATAAGGGGTCGGCTGGTATTGGTGCATTTTAAAAAGCAAATTAAAAGATTAAATATGCTATATATGGGTTGGCCTTGCCTTTTTAACCTTTGGCGCCAACATGAGGATATAAAAGGAGATTAAGGACTTCATTTGGGGACATCTATTTTTGGCACATTTTATCTAATTGGACCTTTGGGTTGATTGCTCATTGTCTTTCCACTTTTGGGCGAAAATCCAATTGTGTGGCTTTCCAAGAAGGACGAAAACCCTTCTTGTGGTTGGTTGGAGGATGAAAACCCTCCATCCTTGGTTGAAGCAAAGTCATATTGAAGACCTTTTTGCAGATTTGGGGCATTGGAGAATAAGGAAAGAGATCTACAAATATTTGCATGCATTTTAGAGCCATTCCTAGTTGGAGCGACTAGGGTTTGATGGTATTTGAGTGCCTTCTAGGGCACAAATTGCAAATCTAATTTCATATTCTGATTCGACATATTTTAGAAGGCTAGTATCTACATTTTTATGATTTTTGGTGGTGTTTATCTATCAATTTCAGCTTTGGTTTATGACTACTTTATAGGTGTCATTTATTTAATTACAATAGTGTGTCTTCGCTGATTTTTTCCATTTAATTGTTTCAAATGGAATGGGTTTTGGTTTTCGTAATTGAAATAATTATTTAGAAGTATCTATTAGCATTGTGCATGATTATTTGGTGAATCTTAAGCTCTTACTCGGTTCGCTCTAGGGTTTGGAAGGTTAATTCAGCTGTTGTCTTAAAAATCAGATTATATTTCATTTGTGGTGTGTGTATTTTCAGATCTGATCCTTGGGGTTTGTGGCCAAACCCATATCTTCGATTTTTGTCCCAAAAAGGAACATTACATTTTTATTGGGAAGATCATTATTTTGGAATTCTATTAAGGGAAAGTATATATTTTATTTGTACTTACGTGCCAAATGTTTCATTGTTCTCATATACATATGCCTAAGTTTCACAAGTCATGACGCAAATAAAATGATATATGCAAATTGTGTTGTTATCATGCTATTTGCGTCATGACTAGCGAAACTTAGGCATATCTCTAAAATTAGCCGGGACTTTTTCATAGCTCTGAAAATATTAAATCCTTATTCTTTTGGTCAAAGTTGAAGTGAAGTTATATATGAAATTGCAAAACTTGTGTGCGCGTGTGAAACCTAGACATATCTTGAAAATTAGCCATTACTTCTTCACAACTCTGGAAATGTTATATCCTCCTTTTCTTGGTCAAAGTTGAAGTAAAGTTATATATGGAATTGCAAGACTTATATGTGTGTGTAATGTCCCCAATGGAGGATTTTCAAACCCGAAAGGGAACACCTGTAAAATCTGATTTATGACAGCCATCTAATTGAATAAAATAAAATATTTTATGCAGATCTGAATTTTCCCTAAAAATGGCGACTTGATCTAGAGATGAACAACCTTCAAATCTGATCTAAACTTAACCAAATCTTGGCCAAAATAATCAGAATTAATTATGCATGTATGAATACCAAAATATATAATTTTGGACCCAAAATAAGTGTTGAAATTTATTAAAAATCTACAGAAGTACAACTTACAAAAATGGCCGGAAGGAAGTGATCCCAAGCCCAAATCCACTGAAACAAAGCTGAATATGGCCTCCAAAATTATGACAAAGATGTTGGTGATGAGATCCGGGATAGCCGTGCCTTAGAATGTGTCAAACTCCACCCACAAGGGTGTAGATAACCCTAGATTTAGCTGAATCTGAAGGTAGAAATCTACCCCAACACTTGTGTCTTCAAACCCTAGTTAGAAATGCCTCAAATCTGCAATATTGGGTCTTCAATCACTGTTAAAATTCTGAAATACTCCTTGAAGCTCAATAGAAACCCTTGAATAGAGCTTCCTCACACAAAGGATGAAGAGTTTTCGTTCTTCAACCTTGGCAATAGAGGGTTTTCGTCCTCTAATGCAACACATCAAAGGGTTTTCGTCCTTTGAGGTAAAAATGGAAAGCAAATAGCTCAACCAAATTTCAGATATAAAAATATATAAAAGTGATGCCTTCTCCAAGTGTGGTGACTTCCTTTTATAATTTCTCTTGGCATCTTTGCCCACACAAAGGCCCAATCAGCTCCCTTCACTTTATTTAATATTTTCCCCTTGCTTTACTTTATTTAATATTTTTATCCCCTCCCTATATGGGTCGCATTTTCTCACTAAGGGGAAATAAAAATAAAGTGACTTTTTTTATTATTTTATCACTAATAAATTATTAAAGTGCTTATAATAAAATTATTATGCACTTTTAATTAACTTATTAGGATTAGTTTCCTTTTTTTTCCATTTCCTTAGCCGTCGGGAAACCAAGAATAGGCTAAGGGTCTTTGAGTTGTTATATCCGAGAAGGAGATATTACTCTGTGTGTGTGTACATAGACATGTTTCAAATTGTGTTGTTATCATGCTCCTCTGCATTATGACTTGTGAAACTTAGGCATGTCTTGAAAATTAGCCGAATTCTTCATAGATATGGAAACATTATATCCTTGTTATCTTGGTCAAAGTTAAAGTGTAGTTATTCGTGAAATTGCAAAACTTACTTTGGTTTAATGCATTTATAGACACATTCAAGCTTGTCGAGGAGAAGTCTGAAAAATTAAGAGGTGAAGCATTAATAGCAATTTAAATTACCGCTTTTGCTTGTGAGATATCTATTCTAAACTAAAACAACTACAAGAAGTGGAGATTGAAGACGCTCAATAGAAATTGATCATTTATCCTAGAATAAACATTGAATCTTAATGGAATATGAAAAGTGTAGTTTTGTATTTCTTTGGCTTAAGTCATAGCCCAATGTGCACCATGTACGGTTTCCTTTTGTTGTGCATGTTTCTCAAGTACATGTGTTGCAAAATCTTAGAAATGTAAGAAAATTGAAACTATGAAAGCTAACAATACTTATTGTATCATTTATGTTAGAATAGGTTCATTGATGCCTTGATATAATAATAAGTTTTTTTAAACCGACAATCTGGTTAAGTTTTAACATTTATTAACTTCTTGAATCAATATTCTAGTGGCATCATGTGTTTCATGACATACTATTTTAGTTTTCGAACACTATTTTACTTAAGGTTTGTTTGTCAAACAGATGCGACATGCTTTCCCGTAAATGCGAGGATCTGGAGGAAAGGTTGGTAATATTGAAGATTATGGTTTATCAAAACTCCGGTTTGGTTATTTCTTCAAATTTTGTAATTGATAGTAGAGTTGAAATTGACATCGGTGCATCTCTTATTTTTGATACACATTATGAATTTATGAGAATAAGAGAGATTAGTAAAAATATTATGATTTCCTCTACTAATTGTTTTGATAGTGATTTGTAAAATCCGAATATTAAGTAAAAAATAAAGATACGAGATGGGTTGATATCTTCTTTGTGAAATATGATACTATTGCATTCAAAATTAAAGGAAAGGTAAATTTATCCATTCTATAGTCTATTTTTGTTGTAGTTTGTTATCAAATAATTTTAATCTCTTTTTATGATTTATTCTTACTTATCAATGTCTCTATGTAATATCCTTGTAAGATATTAATTGATTATTATTAAATACTTGCAAAATAAACACTTAGAAGATAAACCCTCCTAAGTTTACCTCAACGAACCTAGTGTCGGCCAATACAACCCAAGTAGGGTTGGAGTGAGCCAAGGTGAGGGTTTGATGAGCAATCCAGTTGTATTTACACTCCTTTATCAATACAATTTGTAGAAGTAAAAATAATAAATAATAAGCTGCTGAAAATTAGTGAAACTTTGGAAATTAGTAACTCCCAAATTACTAACTCTTTTAACTTGAAACCAAATGCGTAGAAAGGGAAAATTAAGAGCTTCTCATCAAAATAAATATCAGGTCTTTGCATGCACTAGAAACCACTCAAATCAGCCCTTGAAATCCCAAACCCAGTCGCTAGGGTTAGAATAAATTGCACAACTAATTTTCAGCACTTAATAATCCTTCAAGCATGCTAAAAGATACCCTAATCAAGTCACCATAGTTAGAATAAAACCAACAATAACCAGCAGATCTAAAACACCATAAAACCCTTCATAATATTCAATAACATGCAGATTTTACTCTCAATAAAAGGCGCCAAAGCTAGAAAGAGAATCACCAACAAGTAGATTTGCAAATCTCATGAAAATACTTCAATTGAATATCAAACCAACACAATAACTCCCACGCAAGAGAGAGAGAACATTAATGGGCATGCATCCCAACTCCAAGCATGGAGTGAACATCAAATGATCAATCAACATACCCTCTAAGGAAATGCAACCTCCCTTTTATAGAACTAAGGGGTGCAATATCCAATAAAGACCGACCTTTCCCTTTTGGAGGGAAAACATAAACTCTCATTAAAATATTTAATACTAAGACTATGTGCACTTTATTTATTTTTTAATTAAATAAATAAAAGTAACTAACCTATGTGCACATTAAACTAACTAAAGAGACTCCCACTTGTAGCGCTAGGCATGCCAAGGGGTACAAATGCAAATGAAAAATAAATATTAATAATGTCCCAAAAAGGGGACATTACACTCTATTCGTCATCAAATTGAATGCTTTCTAATTCCGATAATTTTTTCATATAAGAATTTGCAAGTTATATTTAGATTTGGGATTGTGTTTCAAAAACATGTTTACTTGCTTGATGAAAATGGAAGTGGAATAAATTCAAATAATGTAAAGGAAAATAGCAATGGTTGGCATAAGATAATGCTTTAGGATTGAATGTTGTCCTCGACATAAAAGCAACTTTTGTAATATGACTTGAGAATGCTATTAGAGAAAAGAAAGATCTATGTTGTTAGGATACGAATACGGTGCAGTGCGAGTTCAATACGCGGATACGTCAATTTTAAAAACCCTTGGGTATGATACATCTTGGATGCGTCCGTATATATATATACTCATTTTATTCATTTTTTAGTCCATAAAAACTGAAATAGTAATACATATTACAAAACTTTAATTAATGTTCAAAACATTCAATATACTTAAGAATTTGCATTTTCATTGATCGTGTGGCTGCCATACATATGATATACGAATATCATGTCAACATGAATACGAACAAAACTTGAAATTTGAAAAATATACTAGGATCAATGTTCAAATTTTCAAAACATACAATATACTTAAGATTTTACATTTCATTGATCATGTGGCTGCCATACATATGATATAGGAATATCAAGTCAACATGAATTATGAATACAAACAAATCTAGAATATATCATCTAGATTTTCCTCAAAATCAAGTTCTTGCATGCCACTTGCGCTAGCTCCACTCTCCACTCCTTGCGAACTCCCTTGAATGTCATCTTCGCCATCAAATAATGAAAGTTGGGCAAGCGTGGCTGCGGAGGCATCCAAGTCTGTGGTCTCTGGAAGAAGATCCCAAAGTTTGTGAGGCCCTTTAGCATAGTCCTCAAACTTGTGTGACAAGAGGCACAAATTGGAATGCACATATACCAAATCCTCAACTTTTTTAGATGCCAACTTGTTTCTTTTAGCTGAGTGGATAAAGGTATAAGTACTCCAATTCCGCTCTGCGGAAGAATTACTAGCCACCTATTACAACAAAGTTAGAAAATTGAAATTCAAATTAGTAACATACTAAGAATGTGTGAAAAATAAATTAAATAATCCTAACTTAATAAAATTTAAAATATTCAAAATGATTATAAATTTATAAATGTTATACCTGTGAAAGAACTTTTATAGCAATAAGACGTAAGTACTTGGCATCATGGCCATGTACACGCCACCATGTGGTTGGGGTCAAGTTGCTCTTGTTGAAAAGAGCCTCAATCGCTCCCATGTTGCCTTCTAACATGCCCATTTCACTTCTGACCACACTGGCTATAGATGGATCAGGAAAAAGTCTTTTGAATGTTGCCCTGGTTCCATTTCCAACTTCGGAGTCAGAGAATGGTGGCTGCCTGTTAGGTAGCCCAAGTACGTTAGGATCTTACTCTTTTGTTTGTATTACATCTACGATACATTTAAGCATAGAATCTATTCCATCATATATCTCTCCCAAGTATGCTACATCAGTATCTACGAATCTGATAATGGAGAGAATGGGCTTTGTAAAACTCAGCAAGTACTCAGCCTTGGCCCACCAATCATCATCAAGGACCCATGATTTTTGTAATGTCCCACATCCGGGATCAATAGAAAATATGCAACTCAACAGCTCTTCAACACCCCAATCAAATGCAAATAGAAGAACTTAGTAAACCCTACTTGAACCAATCAAATAGATGGCTCACTAAACCCGAAGACAAGGGTTTAATGGCCTCTGCTAATTAGCTAGCAATTAATTCTCAGCTGAACATACAAATCAGATCTAGGCTTCTTTTGCAATCAATGCAATCCACCGTTATCAAAATTGCTACTACTCTGATTACTGCCCCTGAAGCTTATTAAATACGCCAAACATACTCACAGATCAGCCCTTAAAACATCACAAAGACATGCAATTACCCGTAAAATATCTGAGTCATAAGAGATATGCCATCAAGCTACAAACCATTGCTAAAATGAATACGTGAGCATGCTCCAAATTCAGATGTCAAACTGGAATTGCAGCAGTAGACTATTGATGCAATAATTAGATCAGTACTCACAATATTTTTCTACCCAACATGCCCTACACTAATCGCTGCAATTACTGTAATGAATATCAACTGATCTTGTATCAAAACATTTACCAAGCATGCCCAGGCTGGTCGCTGTAGTTATGACATGAAAATATGCAAGGACTAGTTCTACTTACTCAGAAATACGTGCCAATAGCTCACAGCAATATGCGATCAGAACTTACTCCAAACAGCCAATGTTTATTCCAGCTGAGGTCGCAGATTTCAAAGGAAACAATCAGCAGTCTGTTTTAATCCAAAGTTTAGACCATACACATCCAACTATGGTCGCTGTAGCTAGCCAAAGGATCCCAACAAGTTCGCTGGTTAGTTAGAACCCTAAACATGCATTCAACTATTCAAAATTCATTCCTAGATGGCGCTGCTGTTAGGAAGGAAGATAGATCTATCAATTAACAAAATATGAACCTCCAAAAGAGATCGCTGGTCAAGGGAATAACAGCAAATAAACTAGATAAATTCAGTTTTCTAAACACATGGATCCCATGCCAACTCCATATAATAATCAAACCAAAACATGCATAGATCTTAGTCGATTTCCTTCAAAGAACAATCTATATCCAAGCTGGTCGACCTCATACAATATATGGTATACAAACAACTCACAATCATCAATGATAAGTCGCCAAAGCTTAGAGAGGAGAACACCAACAAATCGACTTGCAAAAGTATCCATAAACCAGCTGCTACAGTGACACTACAGTGACGTTGCTACAGTAAAAGGCAGATTTTTACTTGCAAATTAAATCTAAATGCTTACCAAAGCCAAAAACATGGATCTAGCAAACAATCACTTCCATTGATTTTCAATAACCAACTTAAAACAACCTCCCACGCAAGAGAGAGAGAGAGCATCAATGGGCATGCATCCCAACTCCAAGCATGGAGTATCAAAATAAGTTCATCATAGCATAATAATAATAATGACCTAGCACTCCTTTTATAAGCAAGGAGGCACAAAATTCGAAAACCCTAGGAGAGGGAAAATATTAAATAAAAGCAGTTTGTTTTCCCTAGGTGTGGCGTCCCCTTTTCAAAGGGTGATTTTAACAATAAAAGCCACATAAATATTTATTTAATTAATTCCCCATTTAATTTTTATATTTTGGGAATTAAATTAAATAATCTTCATATTTAAATAATTAAATAATTATTGCTCCAAGCAATAATATTTAATTATTTAATAAAAATGTTCCCCTTGCACATCCCGAAGCCCACGGGGACGTATAGGCTAAGGGTCTTCAGAAATGGGGACATTACAATTTTACCCTTGAAGTTTTCTTTGTATTTGATTACCTCCACACTTTGTCCAAACATTGTTGATCACCATACTACTTAAAGCCTCTCTCACCTTCACAATTCGTCTCAAAATGAGCGTGTGAGAGGCAAATCAGTTTCTGCTGACTTTCAACAACTCCAACCTTGAGAATGTCCTGAAAATGGCTTATGACATATGATGGTTTGTGATAAACATATTAATGTCATTTGCCTCAGTGTAAATTTGCTCAATCCATGGGATTTGCCCAATCTTTTGGAGCATCAAATTTATGGAGTGGACAACATAAGGGGTCCAAAAATGTGCTCATATCTACCCTCTATGATCATTTCTGTTTCTTTACAATTTTTAGCGTTGTCCACTCAATTCTAAGGGCCCACCGACTCAGGGGCCCATCGACTCAATTGCCTCTATCAAAATGTCAACAATAAATTGTGCATCTTTGACTTCCCCTTCATAGTCAATGGCTTTAAGGAACATTGCCCCTTTAGGGCATACTGCAACAACATTTATGAGGGGTCTATTTCTAGCATCTTTCCATCCATTTGAAATGATGGAAACCCCTGTATCCTTCCATGATTCTTTGATTGGCTGCAAAGTGTTGTGAATGTGTTCCACTTCCTTTCCCAAGAGTGTGGTTTGAACCTTTTCATAACTTGGGGATTTGTACCCTTGTGGAGCTTCATTGACAACCTTCACCATCTGATGCCAATATGGAGACCTCAATACATTAAAGGGAAGCCCACATGCATAAATGCATCGAGCAACAACCTCTTTAGCAATCTCCCTCTTTTCAATATTAAATGCTTTTTCCAATGCTCCTTTTGGCCTTTTTCGTGAGGTCTCGGACTCTCTTCATCAAAAGGGGAATCAAGTGGTTGACTTTGAGTTTGGATGAAAGGATGAGTAGTAGGTTTAGGTGTGGGTGGTCGTGATGAAGGCCTTCTTTGCAATGGAATTGTTCTAGATCTATTTCTTTCAACTTGTCTATCAACCGCCTCTTGCTCTCTTAGGTACTCTACCATTTTTTCATTTGATATTTTTGGGCACTTCTTTATCCCCACACCTCCAACCCCAGTCAAATGGATTTTCAAGTCGGCTATATGAGGATTTGTATTGAGTATGACAACCATGACATATCCAAATCCGACCCCCACCACCAACAAGGTTATCTACCAACACTGTCACATGTCTCCAAAGAGGGGAATTAAGATTATGTCTCACGAGGCGGGGAATTAAGATTATGTCTCACGGGAATTAAGGTGGTGTTTTCAAAAGCTTCTTGGCCTTGCACTCCAACTGAAGCAAAACTTGATTCCATCCTAATTTGTTTTTGATCACCAAGATCACCATAACAACATGAGGTGAGAGCATACATAGAGTTAAAATGTTTAAAAAATTAAAAACATTTTGACTTAACATAAATAAATTATTTGTCATCCTAATTTGTTTTTGATCATCAAGATCACCATAAAGGCGCGAGGTGAGAGCATACACAGATTTAGGAAGCTAAAAAAATAAATTTATTAATATTGAACAATGGATTTAAAAATAAAAAAATGATGATTACTAATTATTAAATTAAAAATCCTAAACCATGCCGTCCTTATCTGTTTTTGATCACCTAGATCACCGTAAAGGTGCAAGGTGAAAACATACACAAAGTCGGGATGTTTAAAAAATTAAAAACATTTTGCCTTAATATAAATAAATTAGTTATGTCATCCTAATTTGTTTTTGATCACCAAGATCGACATAAAAGCGTGAGGTGAGAGCATACACAAATTTAGGAAGCTAAAAAAACAAAAAAACAAATACATTAACATTGAACAATGCATTTAAAAATTAAATAATTTTTTTACTAATTATTAAATTAAATAACCCTAAACCATCCCATCCTAATCATGTTTTGATCATCAAAAAGGTGCGAGGTGATAGCATACACAAATTTATGATGTGTTTAAACTCTAAACTTTTAAAAAATGCAACAAAATAAATAAATAAAAACCATAAAAAATAAAATAAAATGATGAATTAAAAAAATACCTGTAGTGTAGATCCTTGTTGCAATAGATACTTGTTGCCTCCAAACAAATGCTACCTCCAAGGACCAAATGTGATGTCTACTCTTTTAGTTTTGAATGAACAATAAATTTAAAACAATCTCTTCCTCTCAAGTCTCAACAATGGCTAACTCTCATTCTCCTCCTTGTAATGGTGGACTCCAAACAAAAGAAGCAATGGCTGCCCCTCCTTCCAATCTTTGCCTCCTCTAAGCTCTTCAATTCTTCTTTGGCTCTTTGCTCATACACTTGCAAAAACCAACAATGAATTGTTTGTGTGATTTCAAATGAAGGGGTGAGTGCTTTTTATAGCTTTTTGAGGTGATTAGGGTTTAATATTTTATTCATTTTAATGTTAGGGTTCATTTTTTTGCATTGACTAAGTCAAAAAAAAAAAAGTTTTTAATGCTTAAAAAGGCATTTTAAGGCAAGGGTACATGGCGGGTACGTCTTGGGTATGTCTAAACGTACTAGGGCGTACCCCACGTATCTGTACGAACCCAAACACAGTACCTTGATGTATCCGTACCGGATACATATTAGGCGAGTTCGGGGGTTTAGGGCGAACCACTGTCATCATAGAGAAAGATCATAGTAAAATTACAAATATGACATTATAATGTGATGAAGTTTTCGTCATTGCAAGATATATTTTGGTAGCATTTCAACTAGATATTACAAACAGTTTAACAATGAAGGATGAAGGCACCTCCCTTTGAAAGGGCATAGTGTGGGACAAAGTATCAAGAGAAGTGAGCAAAAAGCCAAATTGTAGTAAGAATGTTTCAAATTAAATTATGAAATTGGCATTCATATTGCTAAAACTTTACTCACGTAGCATGTGTAGAAGACCAATGTATTCTTTTTTATGTGAAATTCATAAAGGATTCAATTAAAAACATGTTATGTAAAAAAGTCAAATCTGCCATCTACATCAATTGTAGATGGAACTTGACTTTCGATCCTCCTCCTAGAAAGAGCAATCCTAGAGTTGGGGTTAAGTGGATTCCTCCGGGCGAAGGTGTTACTAAACTAAACTTCAATGGTGCTGCTAAAGGGAATCTGTGAAAGGCAAGAGGAGGAGGTATTTTCGAGATCATAAAGGGAGGTTTATCCTTGCTTATTTCTTTAGTTTGGGTATTCAATCTAACCATGTTGCAGAGGCTGCTGCGATGTTCTAGGGAGTGAAGATTGCTGAAGAGAAAGGGTACAAAAACCTTCTTGTGGAAGGTGACTCTTTGAACATAATTTCGTGTATGAGGGGGTTCTAGTTCTGCCTCTATTTCAATTGAGGACTTCATTAACAAGGCTAAGAATAAATTATCCTCCTTTGTTGAGATCTCTTTCCATCATGTCTACCGTGAAGGAAACAAACTTGTTGATGTAATGGCAAATAAGGGGTGGAAGGTAAGGCTTTTAAGGTGGTCGAGGAACTACCTATTTTGGAAGCCAACTTCATAGATATCTTGGATCGGGAGTGCGAACCTAATAACATTTCTTCCAATGAGGATGACGAAAGGTAATAATGCCTCCTGGGTGACGTATTATGATTTTATGAATCTGGAACTCGTGCAAACCTTTATTTCCTATCATGTCAAAGTTTGGGAGGATTTCCATGTTATTTTGATTCATCTCTCCAAGTGTGCCGAAGGGAGCCAAAACAAGGGCAAAATTTTTCTTAGAAGGAAGAAGAGTAACTCAAGCACTATGGGTGGTGATTTAGTTAGAACTGAACTGAGTAAGATCCCGACGATGTCCAAAGAGGCAAAGGAGCTACTTGACAGAGCTGGTTTGTTAAAATTCTTCAAAATCTTTGATGGGTTTGATCAAAACTTGAGCGAAGCGGTCGCGAGAACCTGGAAAGAGGGTCATGTTAGGGTCAGAAATTTTTCTTTCACTATCTCTCCAAAGTTCATTGCTAAAATCTCTGGTTTGCCTCAGGAAGGCAAATGTTCTTTCAAGCCCAAATTAGACTACTGACCGGAGATCGGCTTCCGCAAGGTAAGGGGATGCCTAAAATTCTCCATAATGGTTATGCTAGAGGGGATCTGCCCCACCCTTTCATTGAAATTGCTCAGCTTATCATGGCATACATTACCCTCAAAGGGCATTATAAATTCATTTATGGGTATCATTTTCCCATGTTGAATCATGTTAGGAATTGTAGACCCTTTAATTTCCCCAACTTTTGTTCCTTTCTCTAGCTAAATCGGTCGCTTAGGTCGAGAAAGGCACTTTCTCCCCGCCTCTGTGATCTGTAAACTCTTCAACTTTGGAATTATTCACAAATCACAAATTAATCGCTGATGTTTACTTTCTATTAGAAAATAATAGAGATAGCTAGTGAATGAATTATTATTGTGCTTAGAATCAACAATTGTAGTAAAGGAAAGAATATAAGCTCATAACACCAACAATTTTATCCTGGAAAACCTCCAATGGAGGAAAACCAGTCGGGAAGGGCAATTGCTCTTTCTTCCCACTTCTATTGGCCAATTTAAATCAATAGGTACAAAATTTACAATAAGTAAGAAAGAGAAGTAGATAATATCTCAACACTTCCTTTCAGTTACTTGTTTGCTCTGTCTCAACACTCCTTTCTTCTACAAAATACAATTTCCAGCACTAAGATTTCTTGCTCACTTACTCCCATGCTTCGATGATCTTCTACACTTCTACAATCATGTATTTATAGCCTTTCTCATGTCCTCCCGTGCACTGGAGAATGGGAAAGGTCATGAAGGAGAAGAGAAATGAACATCCTTTCAAATTCAGAGGCTATTTGTTTCAAATTTTGTTTTTTGTCCGTAATGGCGGGGCTCCCTGCGCGAGACTAGTGGTCTTGGGACCGCCGCCCTACACATGGCGGCGGTCCTGTTACTTAAAAGACAGAACCTCCGTTTGTTGTTTTTCTTCTTCTGTGCTGACTGTTTCTGATGAAGTAGAGTTATTTTGGATCCCTATGGATCACACCTCCCCTTCTTAGGAGGCTTTTGGTCCCACAAAAGCTTAGTGGGGGAGTAGATGAGGGAACAATTCCCTTGCTTGCTTGTTTGAGTACCACCGGGCTTTGTCTTGGTGTCATTCCTGTCTCGATCTACCAAGACTCCTACGGACCTCTTGTAGTCTCTCGACCTTCCTGTGTAGCACTACATCCTCCACCAATTTGCCTCGTGAGTTCAGATGCAATCCTCGATGGAAGGTAGCAATCGTAGTTCTTCATCTTCATCTAGCATGGATGGCTCGTATAGGTGCAGTTCTTGCGATTTACTATAGAGTACATCTTCATGTATGATGGCAAATCAAGTCGAAAAGCACTTTTCCCAACCTGCTCCAATATGGTAAAGGGTCCATATCGTAGTGGCTTGAGCTTCCATGCTTGACCTTGTAGTCTCTCCTTGCTCAAGTAAAGCCAAACTTTGTCTCCAACATGAAGTTTGTGTTCCCTCCTATGTTGATCGTGCCTAGCTTTGTACTTTGCTTGAGATTTTCTAGCTTGTTCTTTGACCTTGAGATGGATTTTCCGGATCCTCTCAATGAACTTGTTGGCTCTAGTCACCTCTGTGTCTTGTGTATCCTCCTCATCCTACTATCCAACTGCTATGTCCAGTAGATTTGTAGGTAGATATCCCAAGCATGCTTCAAATGGTGACTTCATAGTGGATGTGTGTACTTCCCGGTTATAGGAATGCTAAATGTAGGCTAAGGACTCGTCCCAAGTCCTTGGGTACTTACTGTTATACCCTCTGATCAATTGTACCAAAGTCTTATTTACCACCTCTATTTGTCCATCTGTCTGTGGATGGAAAGTTGTGCTCCTCTGTAATTTGGTATCAATCTTGTCCCATAAATTAGTCCAAAACTTCCCCAGAACTCCTGAATCCTGTCGAGAGACAATAGACTTTGGCAAACCAAAATGCACCCATACATTAGCAAAGAAAAGATCTGCTGCCTCATGTGCTTTTATTGTCTTTTTACATGCCATAAGAATACACATTTCTTGAATCCATCCACAACAACATAGAGATAGTTATGGCCATGTTTAGACATAGGCAATCCTCCTACAAAATCCATAGAAATGTCCTCCCACGGACGAGTGGCTTAGTAAAGGCATATCAAACCTTCCTTCCTAGTTTTAGGCTTGCTAGTACAACAAAGTTTACATCCACGAATAAATTTTGATACTTCTTGCATGTTGGGCCAATATACATACCTTTTCAAGTGGGCTAGGTCTTATCACACACGAAATGTCCCACTACTTTCGAGGTATGTGCTTCCCTCATCAATAGAAGTCTTTCTTCTTTAGGCACACAAAGTTTCCCCCATCGGTAGAGCAGCCCGTCCTTGAGATAATAGTCTTCAATCCCCGTCTTTTCAGCCCCTTGGGACTGCAACTTCTGAAATGTTACCCCAAAGTCTTTGTCTTGGGCATATGCTTCTCCGTAAGCTTCCTTCGTGAAGGGCTCAATTTGAGAGATAGTGGCCAAACAAGAAGAACTTTTCTGTGTGGGTGGCCTAGACAACATGTTTGCCACCAAATTTGTACTACCTTTCTTATATTTGATCACTAGATGGAACTGCTGAAGAAACCCCATCCATTTGTAGTGCCTTGCCTGCTGCAATTTAGACTGTGCTTGCAAATACTGGAGAGGTTTGTGGTCAGTGTGCACAATAGTTTCTTTACCCAACAAATAATGTTTCCATTTTTTAATTGCTTGAACTAGTGCATACATTTCTTTATCATATACTGAATATCCTTTAACTGCTGAAGTGAAGGTTTCAAAATGATAACATATGGGTTTACCTCCTTGAAGCAACACTTTGCGCCCATAGCATAATCACTGGCATCTGTCTCTACTTCAAAAGGCTGCTGCAAACTAGGAAGAGCAAGTATTGGAGCATGACTAATCTTGTATTTCAATAACTCAAAGGATTTGTCTTGTTCCTTACCCCAGTCAAAACCCTTACTCTTTGCGGCCACTGTGTGTAGAGGTGTTGCAATTGCTGAGAAACCCGGAATGAACTTCCACATTTATTGTACTGCTCCCACAAAGCTTCTAGTCTCTGTGGCTCCTGTTGGTGTTTACCAATTCGTGATGGCTTCCACCTTCTTTGGATCCACTTGCGGTTCTTCTCCTCTAACCACGTGCCCAAGATAGACAAGTGACTGTTTGGCAATTTCACATTTCTTCATATTACAAAGCGAAAGTTTCTCCTGAGAACTTGCGAGACTTTCTGCAAATGCGTTAGATGTTCCTCCCATGTGGCACTAAAAATCAAGATATCATGTAGGTATCTGATGACACATGAATCTATGAAATCCCCAATACATCATTCATCAATCTCATAAATGTAGCGGGTGCATTGCATAATCCAAAAGGAAGTACTAACCATTCATGCAAACCCTGTTTTGTTTTGAAGGCAGTCTTTCATATATCCTCCTCCATCCTGACTTGGTGATAACCTGACTTGAGATCCAACTTCGTGAAAAATTTGGCATCTTAAAGCTGGTCCAAAAGATCATCAATGCGGGGAAGTGGATATCTGTCTTAATGGTGATCTTATTAGGCGCAGATGGTTGATGCATATTCTCCAATAACCATCTTTCTTTGGTAGCATCACAATAGGCGAACCGCATGGTGAGGTGCTTGGACGTATCACCCCTTGGTCTATTAGTTCCTAGAGTTGTTTCTTTACTTTAGTGCTCTCAAGCAAGGATTGCCTATACAACCCGATGTTTGGTAGAGGTGACTCTGGCAATAGCTGAATCTCATGCTCTACTTCCCGTTTTGGTAGTAATCCACTTAGGAGCTTCGAAATACTTCTGAAAAGACCGAATAATACTATCCAAATCTTGTTTCCCCTTGTTAGAAATCTCGAAACTTCTACCCCATCTTGTTTATCCTTTAATAAAAACAAACAAAACTGATTATGATTTGACTGAATAAGACGTTTTACTTGGTTAGCACTTACCATAGTAACCCATGTCTTACGCTAGTGTGCCCAGGATGTTGTAGCTGATCCCATCCTTGACCCATCATGTACCGGTTTTCCCTTCTCATAAAGATAGCATCCCCCATACTTGGTCGAAATATCCTCATCCTCCAATCCATGTTTAGCAACATGGCTTGCCTCCGAAACTCCATAGTATAGTCCTGCACACTTTGACCACTTTGCCTTGTCTAAAATACTCGCCATTTAATCATTTGGTCGAGTTTATGGCCAATAGGATAGAAGTTAGCTCTAAGTAATTCCTTAAATTCTTGCCAAGACTTTCTGATAGGGCGCTTCTTTTTTCAACTAGTTAGGTGAGTTTCCCACCAAACTAGAGCATGTCCCTCCATTTTGAGGCGTCTGGTGATCCTTTGTGCCTCGGTGACATTATAGACACTAAAATAGACTTCTAACTATTTGACCATTTATCTAGTAATTTTGCATCCACTTGTCCTTAAAGCTTTTGATTTTGACTTTAGTCCCAACTTTAAAAGGAGTTTGTTCAAATTTTACCTTTTCTCTTGTGTTAGAAGTCTCTTCTTCATGCTCTTCCCCATAATCTTCCTCATGGTGACTCTTGCCTATACCAAACTTTTCGGCTAAGCCTCGAACCACCAAGTCCATGGAGTCTTGCTTGACGGAAGCTGTCTTTTGCAAATCTGCAAGTTCCTCTTGCCTTCTAAACATCCTATCCATCATGGTCTCCAGCATCTCGATTCTACGAGACCAAGTTCTCTTCCTCCATTTCTCCCTAAATTCTCTGTTTCCACTTCTTTGTAGAAATCTCCGGATCGCAAGGTAAAGCTTCTTCGCCTTTAGATCTTGTCATTGTCATACAAATTCAAGAATGAAATACCACAGTCCTGGATACTTGTTAGCTCTGATACCAAAATGATCTCAGAAACTCTTGACTTTGGAATTATTCACAAATCACAAATTAATCGTTGTTGTTTACTTTCTATTAGAAAATAATAGAGATAGCTAGTGAATGAATTACTATTGTGCTTAGAATCAACAATTGTAGTAAAGGAAAGAATATAAGCTCATAACACCAACAATTTTATCTGGAAAACCTCGAATGGAGGAAAAACCAGTCGGGAAGGGCAATTGCTCTTTCTTCCCACTTCTATTGGCCAATTTAAATCAACAGGTACAAAATTTACAATAAGTAAGAAAGAGAAGTAGATAATATCTCAACACTTCCTTTCAGTTACTTGCTTGCTTTGTCTCAACACTCTTTTCTATAAAATACAATTTCCAGCACTAAGATTTCTTGCTCATTTGCTCCCATGCTTCGATGATCTTCTACACTTCTACAATCATGTATTTATAGCCTTTCTCATGTCCTCCCGTGCATTGGAGAATGGGAAAGGTCATGAAGGAGAAGAGAAACGAACATCCTTTCAAATTCGAGAGGCTCGTTGCGTTTGAATTTTGTTTTCTGTCCGTAATGGCTAGGACCGCCGTCCTGCGCAGACCGGCGGTCTTGGGGCTGCCGCCACAGGCCGGCGGCGGTTCTGTAACATTGCACTTGCACTGCAGGCGGCGGTCCTGTTACTAAAAGACAAAACCTTTGTTTGTTGTTTTCTTCTTAGTAGAGTTATTTCGTATCCCTATGGATCACTCTGCATCAAGGCCTCATCAAAGCCATGATCAAGTTGGGCACCCCCCTCATTGGAAAAAATGAAAGATTTGGGGCTTCTGCTAAATGTACTTCTACTAGTGTCGAAGAGAAAATTGAGAATTTGGACGCTGAGGGGGATCTTGCTAGCAGGGAGGATGTGTGGAAGTTGGTGGCAAAAAGAACCAGATCACATCAAGCCAAGGAAAGCATTAAGAAGTAGCGTTGGGAGAGTGGAGCTTGAACCTTATGAGAATTTAGAGGTTAGCTCGGACTCAGAGGAGCAGTAGGAGGATGACATGGGTCATGCTAATTCGGGTGAAAAACAGGAAGCGGATGCTTTCCAAGAGGAATTTAGTGAGGAGAAGGCGTTCGGGCATGACCATGAATCCTTCGAGGGAATAAGATCTAAAAACACTAAGGAAGCCATTGAAAGTTTGCATGATCTTAAAATTGCCACTGAAAAAAGCTGTTTAATGCCACTGATCTGCGGTCAAATCCAATGTCTTCATGCGGGAGTTCGAGAATTGCAGGTTAGACACCGATATCAATAGACACAAGATAAGCATGGTGACTATTGATCTGAGGGAGCTGCAGGAAAAAGTTGAGAAGCTCACTTCTATTGTTCTTAGTGAACAACTTAAAAATGCCAATGAAAGATGCCTGGCCATGGAGAATGATATGCTGAAGATGAAGGGGATTATTCTTCGATCAAGAGATGTTCACATCCTAAATGTCAAAAGTACTATCCACCATCTTAAACTTCTTGTTGAGATGATCCACTCCATGGAAATTGCGAAGAACAAAGAAAAAGAAGGGACTGGTCAAAAAGTGGAGATAGCTGAACCGGATTACAAATTCTGGAAATCAACCATTGCTAGTCTGGTTAAGGAATGGAATGGATGCATGCACACGGTGGGTGAACTGATCAATGAATGATGGTGGTTTCTTTTTTGGTGGATGTTTTTATGTATTTTCTGTCTTGCTGTTAGTTCCTTGTCTTCTGTTGTTAGTTATTATGTTATAAGCCTTGTGGTTTTTTTCTGGTGCTTTGTGTCTTTCTGTGATTCTGCAGCTTTGAGAGGGTTTCAATGGCTATCCCCTTGACCCTTCTCGGTTGGTCTGGTATACTTTGTATGGGGTAGGCCCCCTCGGCCCTCCTTTTCTGTTATCAAAAAAAAAATTGTAGATGGATCTTTATAATATCCAAGGGTTGTAATCCTTAAGAGTTATGACCTATCCAACCTGCCTTTCAATGTTGTAACTTCTAATAGGTTCTGATAAAAATTAGGAACTAGGTTCACTACATCATTTGTTATAGCCTAGATTAAGGTTTTACTTCACAAAGAAACCATCAATAATATGATTTCAAGGGAATGAAACAAATTGTCATATATAGACCAAGAAAGATATTTCCGTTTGATGTATTGCCTTCAATATTTGTAGGAACTTCTTTACATATTTCTTTTTCCGTTAGTTCCTATTTCGTTATTTAAACTCAATTTGTTTGTAATTTACGACCTAATTTGGTCTCCTACATAAATGATTGTTACTAACATGGGATGCTGATTTCCTATTTAAAGTATTGTGACTGACTTACAATGTGCACAAAATAGTAATTAGATAACATACCACGACAGAGCAAGGCATCTGAATAATAGCAGCTTACTATCATAAAGGACAAGTCTTGATATAATTCACACAATACATAGAGTACTTGATACAAGCACCCTCTCCCCAATGTATATCCTTGTATTTATAAGACAAATGACTTATGGGTGTTGGTTGAAACAACCATCAATGCCTAAATATAACCACCAACATTATTCACAAACTAAAATATGTAATTACATTGGTAACCATGACAATACCAATATGTCGGTCTACATTACCCCACGTTTAAACTAGTTGGAGTCCCCTCTGACACAACTCACTGAAAACATAATGAAAACAAAAGATAGAAGAGACTCAAGTTGGAGCTGATGTAGAGATTGTCATAGCTAGGAAAGTTGGATAAATTATCAGCACCATTGGGCCATGGAGTCAAGAAAAAACATGTTTTGCACTATCCAATAGTCAACTAGTTTCCTTTTTAGTCTTTTTAATCAAAATGGGGTTTGTGCGGTGGTAGACCCGGTAGATTCGAGGTGTGTAGTGCCCTTGCGAGGTCCGGGGAAGCCAAATTTGTGTTCTCCTACTTTCTTTGGAAAACCATGATGGAGGCCAAATTTCATTGAAACCGCATTCCTTTTTCAAAGCACCCAAAATTGTTGTAGATGTACAATGATTTGTAACGACACATAAAAAAGCATGTTGCGCCCTTCATGATCGTCAACTAGTTTCCCTTTTAGTCTTTTAAAATTGAAGTGGGGTTTGGGGATGACAAATGTAGTGGGGTTAAGGGGGCGGCCTGTGGGGTCTAGGGAAGCCAAATTTGTTTAACCCTTTTTCAACCTTTAAAAAACCATCAAGGCAACCAAAATTCTTTGAAAAATTGCAGCTATTTGAAAGCACCCAAAAATAATGTAGATGTACTGATGAGATGTAACGACGCATAGACAAGTGATTTGTTTGGCACATTGCATGTGGTTGGAAGTTGCGGTGATCAATTTTGGCAACGTAAGGAAGTACGATGGTGAATGTTGCAACAGTGTGTTGGTTGTGCAACTTGTGAAGGTCGTTTTGAATGAAAGTGATTGACCACGTAAACTTGCAGATCGTGTGGGGAGAAAATGGGTGCCATGAGGTTGTACAAGGGTAGAATGTTGTCAGATTGTATGGGTGGGTGAGGGTGTTTGTTCAAGTGGCTTGAACGAACATCAAGTGTTGGAAATATTGTCATTGATGTATTTGGTTAACAGAATTGTGTAACGGAAGTTGACGGAACTACTGACGGATGTTGATGGATTTTGACGGAAATGGTAGAAAGTAACAGAAATAACCAGCAGTATAGAAGGGCTGAAAACGAAAGTTTAAATACATGAAAAGAAGTGTTTTTGCATAAGGATTATCATGGTTTAAGCGAGATATACACAGCTGTACATAGGAGAGAGATATCAGCATTTTAAGGTGTTCATATGCCATGTTTTATGGGGAAAACGAAGATTCAAATGACAGAATTAAATCTCCATGTTTTAGTATGATAAGGGGTGATTAAAGGAGCAATAAATATGTCCATAGGATGGTTTAAAATACATATAAAAATGCTGTTTTTATTTTGGACGACCCCCTTTGGAAAATAGCGTCACTTTATAGTTATGGCCGACATGTGTATTTGCATTATTAAAATAAAAGATGGTTAATTAAATAATGGAAAGGTTGTGTTGGTTGGAATGATGTGTGTTTTCGAGAGACGGATGTGAGAAGAAATATAAGGAGATGGAATCATTTGATTTAGTCAAGCAATTTGAGTACTTCATTCAAGTTTAAGGGAGAGAAGAAGATGAGCGAGAATACGAAATATAAATAGGAGTGAAGGGCAGATTTATTTTTAATGAAGAGTTGCAGCGATTTATATATGTGAAGGGACTGAAATAAATCAGAAGAATATTCTTAGCAGCATTTTTGTTCCATCATCTGTTGAAGCAACAATAACATAAAAGATAGGAAAGAGTTTGTTTTTCGTAAAGAAGGTTGGTGCCTTTATATTTGAAGAGATCGGTGTCTCTTGCGGAGTTGGTGCTTAGTAAAAGGGTTGGTGCTCCTGTAGGTTGGTGCCTACAAAATTGTAACTTGGGGATTGGTGTCTCCCATAGGTTGGTGCCTACAAACATTTGAGAAATATAATAAAGAAGATTTTCTCCATGGTTTTCTCCCGAAAGGGTTTCCACGTAAATTCATGTCTATTTGCAGTGTGTTGGTTTGCTTTGCATTCATTGATTGCTTTGATATATTTACTGTGAAACTGATTAATTGTGATTACAAATATGAGATGAAGTGTTAAATTTAAAAGAATATCATAATATTGATTCACCCCCTCTTAGTATTATCTTGTACTTAACAATTGGTATCGAGGCGGGTGCCTTCGGGAACAATCTAACAATTGGAAGGTAGATCTCAGAAGCACATATGGCTACTCATCAAGTACAAGAAGTTTTTCTTCGAACCAGGCTCCATTGTTTGATGGAACAAATTATTTATTTTGGAGCATAAGAATGAAAACATATTTAATGGCACTAGGGTGTGATATTTGGCAATCGATGTGATTGGATATCAATCCCATCAATTCCACCGGCAGATCAAGCCGGAGAGAAGTCTTTTGAAAACAATGCGAAGGCGATGAATGCTATCTATGTTGCCTATTAGAATATGAGTTTGTTAAAGTAATGCAATGTGACACGGCGAAGGAGAGATGGGACAAACTTTGAACTATCTACGAAGGTGATGACAAGGTTAAAAGGGGTAAGCTTCGAACTCATAGGAGACAATTTGAGAGCTTGAAAATGAAGGATGAGGAGAATTTTGCAACCTATCTTCTTCGTGTGGATGAGGTTGTCAACGTCATAAAAGGGTTAGGCGAAAAGATTGAAGAATCCATGATTGTTCAAAAGATTCTAAGGTCTCTACCATTAAGATTTGATGCTAAGATGTCTGCCATTGAATAAATGAAGCATCTGGATAAGTTGAGCATGGACGAACTACATGGAATACGACCGCATATGAAATGAGGATTGAGTCAAAGAAACCAACAAAGAAGGAAGGCATATCAAGTCTCAAAGAAAGAAAAAATCAAAGAACTTGAGTCGAATGAAAACTCAAACAGCGAAGAAGATGAGAAAGAAGCCTTGTTCATTCGAAAGTTAAAGAAAGGATCTGGAAAGTACAAAGGTAAGTTACCATTTAAATGTTTTAAGTGTCCAGGAGAAAGAAGATAGCGATGATGAGGAAAGCAAACCTAAATTCAAAAGGGAATTCAAGCAAAGCAAAGGCAAGAAAAGATTTGGAAAGCAAAAGAAAAGCATATTCAAAAGGAAGTAGTAGATCATCCGAAGAAAGTGGGATAAGTGACTTAGATAACAATAATGAAGAAATATTAGTCATGGATATAAAAGATGACTTAGAAAGAGATGAAGACATGGAAGAAAAAGGTGAAGTGAATCTTGAAGAGGAACTTATATGTGCCTTGGGAGAGTCGAAAGCTCTTAAAAGAAAAATCAGAAACAAAAGTTATAGCTCCTAAAGTATGAAGAAGAAGATCGTAACTTTGAAGCTAAGATATCACAATCTGTGAGAATCGGAAAGATGATCATGGATCTAAAAACCCAAATTGAAGAAGCAAAACGAGTTGAAGAAGAATTAAGAAATCAGTTAAGGACTAAGGAAGAAGATTGTGAAAAGCGTGAGTCAGAGATCGTTGCTTTGAGAAAGGACTTGTAAAAAGCAAATGCTAAAGTTACAAGTAATCTAAAATTCGAGAAAAGTACCAAGAGACTAGATGAAATTCTGAACTGATAGAAGTCAACATCCGACAAGACTGGTCTTGGATATACGGAAAGACAAGACACCGCTAACACAAAAGGTATAGAGTCATCGAAAGGGACAAGAGGAGAGAAGTTAAAGACCTATTTAGAGACACTCAAGGAACCTATGAAGAATGAAGAGTTCAAAAGGGAGAAGAGCTTTATGAAGATCAACACTTCTTACAAGGAAAGCAAGGATGAGGACAAGTTTAGAAGACCAAATCCTCCAATTTATGCTCACATGTCCAGGTTTGAAAATTCTTTCTATGGCTATTGCTTTTATTTTTAATCATTTTGGTCATAAATCAATAGATTGTAGAATACGGGTGAGAGACAACAATATAAAGAACAAAGGTGTATATGGATTCTCAAATAGAAATTACAACTCCTTTGCTCCTTTATCGAACTATGTTGAAGATATTGTTTGTTATAACTGCAATGATAACTATGGACATAAGGCAAGATTTTGTAGAAGTGGTTTTGTAGAACCATCTAAATCGAACCGGAAGGTAAATGCTCCAGAAATAAAAAAGAAATAAGCTACAAAATTTTTGAAATAGAAGGAGGATGATGGGCAAGATAAAGAGAAATCTATGCTTGTTCAAACAACATTCCATGCACGGGATGAAGAAGGGCAATTGTGGTAAATTGATAGCGGATGTTCAAGACATATGACCGGAGATAAAAGTAAGTTCATCTCATTGAAGAAAGTAAATGAGGTTATGGTGAAATTCGGTGATAACGCTAAAGCAAAGCTCGTAGGAAAAGGTACGCTAATTCTTGATAATGGTAAAACAAAAATAGAGAATGTTTTATATGTTGATGGATTAAAGCATAATCTCGTAAGTGTAAGCAAAATGTGTGATCAAGGACACACACTTAAGTTTTATGCCGAAGGGCGCGAGATAAGGAAGGCGACAGAGGAGAGTTATTAGCGAGATCTGGCTCGTAGGAAAAGGTACGCTAAGTCTTGATAATGGTAAAACAAAAATAGAGAATGTTTTATATGTTGATGGATTAAAGCATAATCTCGTAAGTGTAAGCAAAATGTGTGATCAAGGACACACACTTAAGTTTTATGCCGAAGGGCGCGAGATAAGGAAGGCGAGATAGAGGAGAGTTATTAGCAGATGCACATAGAACCACAAATAACCTATACATGCTTGGAGAAGTAAAAGGAGAGGAATGTTGTCTAAGTCATGTTGAAGAAAGTTGGCTATGGCATAGAAGGATGGGGCATATAAATTTTGATAATCTTGTGAAAATATGCAACAAGCGGGATGTGCGGGATATGCCTAAGGTAACGAAACCTCTGAAGTACTCTATGCGAAGCAATGTCAACATGGAAAGCAAACCGAGCAAGGTTTAGAACGAAGGAGTAGTCGACCACCAAACCACTAGAGCTGATTCATATGGATTTATGTGGACCTACGGAGAATGCGAGAAAGCATACTGAGGTGAGAGTTATTTCACGTTATTCATTGATGACTACACTAGAATGACATGGGTAGCCTTTAAAAGAAAAGTTAGAAGTATTTGAGAAGTTCAAAGCTTTGAGGCTTTATTAGAAAATGAAATTGGATTGAAAATAAAGTGCACGAGGTCAAATCGTGGAGGTGAGTTCACCTCGAATGAATTCATTGAATATTGTGAAGATCATGGAATCAAAAGACAGTACTCAGCTGCAAGGACTCTACAACAAAATGGAGTGGCGAAAGAAAGAATCGAACCGTCCAAGAGATGGCTAGAACCATGTTAAATGAATCTATGCTATCAGATAGATTTTGGAGAGAAACGGTAAATACGACTGTCCATATCTCGAATAGAGGGCAAATCGAGACTTAATCATGATAAAACTCCTTATGAATTGTGTAAAGGAAGACCAGCTACTTGTAAAATATTTCAAAATGTTTGGGAGTAGATGCTTTATTAAAATAAATGAAGAGAACTTGGGGAAATTTGATTGAAGAGCGGATGAAGGAATTTTTCTTGGCTACTCTATTAAAAGCAAAGCCTACGAGATGCTATAACAAAAGACTACAAACTATAGTAGAAAGTGCAAATGTGAGAGTGCATGAAATCGTGAATCAAAATGCTAAAAATCCTGCAGAAGAGCCTAAGGTAATGAACCCTTAGAAATACCCGACGTAGTAGTAGAAAAGGAAGAGGAAGAAGATGCTGAAAAATTAAGTAAATCGAAAGGCAAGACACCAAAACACCATCTCGTTTTGTTAAGAAGAATCATGTTGAAAGTCGGATGATTGGAAACCTTGATGATGGAGTACAAACAAGAAGAAGAATTGTAAGTGCATCGAAACCGAGTAAATTTCTCCTTATTATCCAAAAGAGAGCCGAAGAACTTTGCGAAGCCAGCCAAGATAAACATTGGATAAAGGCAATGGAGGAAGAGTTAGATCAAATTGAGAAGAATGAAACATGGGAACTTGTACCTAGGCCAAAGGATCGAATGTGATTGGCACTAAGTGGGTATTCGGAATAAATTGAATGAAGATGGACAAGTCACTCAAAACAAGGCGAGGTTAATATGTAAAGGGTATGCTCAAGTAGAAGGTATTGATTTTGAAGGAACTTTTGCTCTTGTTGCTAGATTAGAAGCAATTATAATGTTTCTTGCTTTTCGTTATTCAAGAACTTCAAAGTCTATCAAATGGTTGTCAAATCAACATTTCTAAAGGGGAATTTAGAAGAGGAAGTATACATAGAACACCCTGAAGGGTTCCTCCTATCAAAAAATGAAGATTATGTGTGTAAGTAGAAGAAGGCCTTGTACGGATTAATACAAGCGCCCAGAGCATGGTACTCTAGGCTTGATAAGTATCTACAAGACCAAGGGTTCAAGAGAGGACTTGCTGATAGCAATCTTTACATTAAAATTGAAGGTGAGCACCAGTTGATTCTAGTTGTGTATGTAGATGACATAATTTTTGGAGGAGACAATGAGGAAATGTCTAGGAAATTTGCCGAAGACATGCAAAAGGAGTTTGAGATGTCCATGTTGGGAGAGTTATCATTTTTCCTTGGATTGCAAATTTCACAATCTGATAAAGGAATATTTATATCCCAAACCAAGTATGTGAAGGAAATGTTGAAGAAATTTGGCATGGAGGAGTGTGCACCTGTTAGCACACCTATGGCAATCGAGACAAAGTTAAGCAAAGATGATGAATCTCCGAATGTTGATCAAAATCTCTATAGATCAATGATTGGGAGTATACTATATGTGACAACATCCATACCAGACATCATGCAAGCAGTGTGTATGGCTGCACGTTTTCAAGCAGGTCCGAAAGAAACACATGTGCTAGCTGTAAAACGCATATTCGAGATATCTAAAGGGAACTATGGATTATGGGTTATGGTACTCGAGGGTAAAGACTTCACATTGGTAGGTTATATAGATTCGAGGCCGGGCGGGATGTGTGGATGATAGAAAAATACAGCGAGAGGAGCGTTCTTCCTTGGAGACGACTGGTATCTTGGTTGAGTAAAAGCTCTGTATCCTTATCAACAATAGAAGCAAAGTATATAGGAACAGGTGTTATGTTGTATTCAAATTCTATGGATGAAGCAAACCTTGAAAGATATCAAAGTAGAGTATGATCATCCAATCTCCATATTATGTGATAATAACGGTCGATAAGTATTTCAAAGAATCCGGTTATGCATTAAAGAACAAAGCATATTCCCATAAGATACCACTTCTTAAGAGAGCAGCGGTGGCGAAAGCGAGTAAAGTTGGAATTTGTTGCTACATCTGAACAAATAGCAGATATCTTCACCAAACCACTTCCAAAGGAGACATTTGAATATCTATGTGAAGTTGGGAGTAATATCTTTTGCTTCTTAATATTGAAAAACCAAGAGAAGCATTGGTTGAGGGGGAGCTAAATATTGCAATATTCAGCTCCTAGATTGACCCTTTGCCATTGATGTCAAAGGGGGAGAATGACAGTAAGGGGGAGTTACAGCAAGGGGGAGTTGCAGAAAAGAAGATTTTTTTTTGGAAGGTTGCCATCAATGACAAAGGGGAGATTGTTGGAAATATTGTCATTGATGTCAAAGGCTTAATCATTGATGTATTTGGTTAACGGAATCGTGTAATGGAAGGCAGCGGAGAACTGCGACGGATGTTGGCGGATTTTGGCGGAAATGGTAGAAAGTAACAGAAATAACCAGCAGTATAGAAGGGCTGAAAATGAAAGTTTAAATACATGAAAGAAGTGTTTTTGCATAAGGATTATCATGGTTTAAGCGAGATATACACAGCTGTACATAGGAGAGAGATATCAGCATTTTAAGGTGTTCATATGCCATGTTTTATGGGGAAAACGAAGATTCAAATGACAAAATTAAATCTCCATGTTTTAGTATGATAAGGGGTGATGAAAGGAGCAATAAATATGTTCATAGGATGGTTTAAAATACATATAAAAATGCTGTTTTGTATTTTTGGATGACCCCCTTTGGAAAATAGCGCCACTTTATAGCTATGGCCGACATGTGTATTTGCATTATTAAAATAAAATACGGTTAATTAAATAATGGAAAGGTTGTGTTGGTTGGAATGATGTGTCTTTTCGAAAGGATGTGATAAGGAAATATAAGGAGATGGAATCATTTGATTTAGGCAAGCAATTTGAGTGCTTCATTCAAGTTTAAGGGAGAGAAGAAAGAAGAGCGAGAATATTAAATATAAAAAGGAGTGAAGGGCAAATTTATTTTTAATGAAGAGTTGTAGCGATTTATATATGTGAAGGGACTGAAATAAATTAGAAGAATATTCCTAGCAGCATTTTTGTTCTATCATCTGTTGAAGCAACAACATCATGAAAGATAGGAAAGTTTGTTTTTAAGTAAAGAAGGTTGGTGCCTTCATATTTGAAGAGATCGATGTCTCTTGTTGAGTTGGTGCTTAGCAAAAAGGGTTGGTGCTCCTGTAGGTTGGTGCCTACAAAATTGTAACTTGGGGATTGGTGTCTCCCGTAGGTTGGTGCCTACAAACATTTGAGAAATATAATAAAGAAGATTTTCTCCATGGTTTTCTCCCGAAAGGGTTTCCACGTAAATTCGTGTCTATTTGCAGTGTGTTGGTTTGCTTTGCATTCATTTATTGCTTTGATAGATTCATTGTGGCCGAGTAATTGTGATTATAAATATGAGATTAAGTGTTAAATTTAAAAGAATATCATAATCTTGATTCACCCCCTCTTAGTATTATCTTGTGCTTAATATCAAGTTGGTCTAGAGAGTGCAGACAGGAAAAGAATGTCGATAAACTTGTAATTAAGAGGAGGTCGAATGTGTCTTATTGATTGAGAAGTGGTTGGTGATCTCAGTAAACTTCTAGTTTGAAATTTTACAAATCACACAATTATCTTTGTTCTACTTTCGACTTTGGAAAATGACAAAATTGCTTGAAAATTAGAGCTTCGTGGTGATTATCTAGTCTATAGAAAGGAAATTGCAGAGAAGAAAGTAATTCAAACTTTAGCACCAACAATTTTATCTTGGAAACCTCTAAGGAGGAAAACCAGTTGGGAAGGGCAACTGCTGTTTCTTCCCACTTTTATTAGTCTAATATAGACAATTACAGATTACAATAAGTATGAAAAGAAGCAACAATGTAAACCTTCTCTCCAATTACTTGCTTGCTCTGTTTCTACACCTTGCTCCTACAATTCCATTCCAACACTGAAGATCTTGCTCATTGCTCTCATTAAACTCTGCTTCTTGATCTCTCTGGATCTTTGAATCCTATTCTCTTGCTCCTTTCATGTATTTATAGGCCTTCCCATGTCCTCCCGTGCACTGGAGGATGTGAAAGGGCATGGAAGGGAAGAGACACGGCTGGGCACTTCAAGAATGCGTCCACTCGCATTCCATTCTTCTTTTTTTTCAAAAGTGTCGGGATTTACGCCTGTCAGACCGGCAGTCTCAGGACCGCCACCTAGGCTTGGCGGTGGTTTAGGACCGCCGCCTGCGAGATCACCGGATTACAAAACGCCGCTCGCTGCGGCGAGCGGTGGTTCTGCATCCCAAAACCTCCGTTTACCTCATTGTTTTTCACTTTTCTTGTTTCTCCTTCTTGGTGCTTTGTTAGAACTAATGAAGTGGTGTGTTTTTTTGGATCCCTACGGATCATACCTCCCCTACTTAGCAGGATTTTTGGTCCGACTAAAGCTTAGTGGGGGAGTGGTAGAGGAATCAACTTCCTCTCGTGCTCATTCGAGTACCACTGGGGTCTCGCCTTGGTGTCTTCTCTTGTGCGAACCTGCCAAGACTCTGTGGATCTCTGGTTTCCATGCTACATCCTCCTCTCGAGATGCCTTGAGTACAATCCTCTTTGGAAGGTAATTTACGTATCTTTCCTTCTTTGTCGTGCATAGATGGCATTAGTGGATGCGAGCTCTTACTGACTTACTATTGCATGCATCTGCGCATGAAGTATGGCTTTGAAGGTTTCGTCTCTAACCTACTCATGTATGGTGAAGGTCCGATATAGTAGTGGTTTAGTCCTTTAATGTGAACACAACATCCCTAGCATACAAGTAAGGACTTCCGAAGACAACGTCAAATGCATCAAGTGGAATAATATTAGCCTCTAATACATCTATGTATTGGGTATTTATCCCAAACTGAAACTTACACTTTCTTGTAACTTATATTTCTACACCCTTCTTCACCCATCCCAATGGGTATGGATGTGGATGCGCGTAAGTCTCTAGACCAAGCTGTTTTACAACCGCATCAGAAATTAGATTTGGCTGAGAACCAAATCTACTAAGGCGTTTACCTTAGTCTTCTTGATTTGGATTCTGATTTGAAATAGCTTACTCATCTCTTCTTCTTCGCTGCCCCGTACATGTTAGTGGCCATGCATCCTAGCCTCTCGTCTACATCCGAATCATCCTCAATCTCCACCTCTCTCTCTGTTTTCATAGTGGCCATGGATTTCTTGGAATCCTTGGTTCGGTGCTTTGGGTGCAATTCCGGATGCAACTTCCAACATGTGGCGTCAGTATGTCCATTTACATCACAATTTTTACGAAATTCAAACTTTAGCGCCAACAATTTTATCCTGGAAACCTCCAGGAGGAAAACCAGTCGGGAAGGGCAACAGCTCTTTCCTCCCACTTTTATTAGTCAATATAGACAATTAAAGATTACACAATAAGTATGAAAAGAAGCAATAATGTAAACCTTGTCTCCAATTACTTGCTTGCTTTGTTTCTACACCTTGCTCCTACAATTCCATTCCAAAGGCCTTGAGATCTTGCTCACTTTGGTCTCATTAAACTCCGCTTCTCGATCTCTCTCTGGATCTTCGAATCGTATTCTCTTGCTCCTTTCATGTATTTATGATTGCTTTACTTTGGAATTTTACAAATCACACAATTATCTTTGTTCTACTTTCGATTTTGGAAAATGACAGAATTGCTTGAAAATTAGAGCTTCGTGATTGATTATCTAGTCTTTATAGAACGGAAATTGCAGAGAAGAAAGAGATGAGTAAGCTATTTCAAATCAGAATCCAAATCAAGAAGACTAAGGTAAATGCTTTAGTAGATTCTGGTTCTCAGTCAAATTTGATTTCTGATGCGGTTGTAAAACGACTTGGTCTAGAGACTTATGCGCATCCACATCCATACCCACTTTGGGATGGGTGTAGAAATACAAGTAACAAGAAAGTGTAAGTTTCAGTTTGCGATAAATACCCAATACATAGATTTATTAGAGGCTGATATCATTCCACTTGATGCATTCGACGTTGTCTTCGGAAGTCCTTGTATCTTTAGGGATGCTTTGTGTTCACAAGAAGGAGAACACGGTTCGGATGGGTCAAGGATGGAGTCAGTTTTAACATCTGGGCACACCAGAGCAAATCAAAGAAGGCTATGGTAAGTGCCAACCAAGAACCAAGACTTATTCAAGAAAATCATTAGTTTTGTTTGCTTTCATTGGAAGAAAAACAAAATGGACATGAGAACACAAATATTTTTGATCAAAGGATGGAGAATTTGGATAGCACTTGTCAGTTTTTGCAGAAGAAGCCACCATAAGAACTGCTCATTCAAGGAGAAAAACAAACTTCCGCTATGCAGTCATCGTATCTACCTATGGATTCATTGGACCTGACAGTGGGGCAGCGAAGAAGAGAGAGATACAAGGAACGGTGTTGATTATAGCAACAACTTACTTTGAGAGGATTCGGCCAATCCATCTCAAGAAAAGAAGACAAGAAAGGGCATGGAAGGGAAGAGACACGGCGGGGCACTTCAACAATGCGTGCACTCCCATTCCATTCTTCTTTTCATGCTCGAAAGAGTTAGGACCGCTTCCTTGTGCGGACTAGCGGTCTCGGGACCGCCGCCTTGGTTGGGCGGCGGTTTCAGGACATGGGAAGGCCTATAAATACATGATAGGAGCAAGAGAATAGGATTTGAAGATCCGGAGAGATCGAGAAGCAGAGTTTAATGAGAGCAGTAAGCAACATCTTCATCTTCAGAATGGAATTGTAGGAGCAAGGTGTAGAAACAAAGCAAGCAAGTAATTGGAGAGAAGGTTTACATTGTTATGATCCATGGGGATCCGGAAAAACATACCACTACATCGGTTCCATCGGCACGAAGAAGGAGAAACAAGAAAAGTGAACAAAAATGAGGTAAACAGAGGTTACGGACAAAACCGCCGCTCATGCGGGCGGCGGTTTGAGACCGCCACCTATAGGCGGCGGTCACAAAACCCCGCCTAGCCGGGCGGTGGTCTGAGACCGCCGGTCACACAGGCGCGGACTGACACTTTTGAGCAGAAAGAAGAATGGAATGCGAGTGGACGCGTTGTTGAAGCGCCCAGTCATGTCTCTTCCCTTCCATGCCCTTTCTTGTCTTTGTTTCTTGAGATGGATTGGCCGAATCCTCTCCAAGTACGCTGCTGCTATAGTCACCACCGTTCCTTGTATCTCCTCTTCTTCTTGTTGCCCCACGGTCAGGTCCAGTGAATCTGTAGGTAGATACGGTGACTGCATAGTAGAAGTTTGTTTTGCTCCTTGAATGAGCAGTTCCTGTGGTGGCTTTTTGCAAAACTGACAAGTGCTATCCAAATTCTCCATCCTTTGGTCAGAAATATCCGTGCTCTCATGTCCATTTTGTTTTTCTTCCAATGAAAGCAAACAAAACTGATGATTTTCCTGAATAAGTCTTGGTGCTTGGTTGGCACTTACCATAGCCTTCTTTGATTTGCTCTGGTGTGCCCGAATGTTAAAACTGACTCCATCCTTGACCCATCTGAACCGATTCTCCCTCCTTGTGAACACAACATCCCTAGCATATAAGTAAGGACTTCCGAAGACAATGTCAAATGCATCAAGTGGAATAATATCAGCCTCTAATACATCTATGTATTGGGTATTTATCCCAAACTGAAACTTACACTTTCTTGTAACTTGTATTTCTACACCTTTCTTCGCCCATCCCAGGTGGGTATGGATGTGGATGCGCGTAACTCTCTAGACCAAGCTATTTTACAATTGCATCAGAAATCACATTTTACTTGAGAACTAGAATCTACTAAAGCGTTTACCTTAGTCTTCTTGATTTGGATTCTGATTTGAAATAGCTTACTCATCTCTTCTTCTTCTTACCCCGTACATGTTAGTGGCCATGCATCCCACCTCTTGTCTACATCTGAATCATCCTCAATCTCCACCTCTCTCATTGTCTTCACAGTGGCCATGGATTTCTTGGAATCCTTGGTTCGGTGCTTTGGGTGCAATTCGGATGTAACTTCCAACATGTGGCGTTAGTATGTCCATTTACATCACAATTTTTATAGAAATTCTTAGGATCTTTACAAGTATGCAAAGCAGTAGCGGCATGTTTACCTTTTCATTTACATCTGCTACTTGTCTTCCCTTGTTCTTCGTCCAGTGTTACATTGACTGGTCTCCGTTCGGCTCTATTTCTCCTTGCTTCTTCTCGTCATCAATGTAGTATGCTTGTACACAAGCTTCATTGAGATCCTTGGGCTTCGTGGAGATTACCTTCCTCGAAGGTGAGTGTGAAGTCCTCCCAAATACTTGGTCAGAATGTCCTCATCCTCCAAGTCTATATTAAGCAACATGGCTTGTCTCAAAAATTCCGTAGTCTTGCCCGCTTTGAACGCTGCCCTGCCTATCTAAAAATCTTTGCCCACTTAATCATCATGTCGGTCTTATGGCCAATAGGATAGAAGTTAGCTTGTATCAATTTTTTAAAACCTTTTCAAGTATTGACAATAGGACGTTTCTTCTTCTCACAAGTGGCTAGATGGGTTTCCCACCAAACTAGAGCATGACCTTCCATTTTGAGACGTGCAAAGGTGATCCTTTGTGCCTCAATGACATTATGCACACTAAAATAGACTTCCATTTGTTTTAGCCATTTATCTAGTAATTCTGCATCTACTTGTCCTTCAAAATTCTTTATTTCCACTTTCGTTTCAACTTTAAAAGGTGTATGTGCAGATTTTACCTTCTCGCCTACAATTGGCGTCTCTTCATGCTCTTCCCATTTTCCTCTTCGTGGCTCTCTCGATACCAAATTTTTCGGCTAGTGCTCGAACCACCGAGTCCATGGAATCTTGCTTAACCAAAGCCGTCTTTTGTAGATCTGAAATCTCTTCTTGTTTTCTATGTAATCTATCCATCATGGTCTCTAGCATCTCGACTCTACGGACCAAGTTCTCTTCCTCCATTTGAGCTCGAATTCTCTGTTTCCACTTCTTCGTAGAAATATCTGGCTCATGCAAGGTAAAACTTCTTCACCTTTGGACCTTGTCACTATCATACAAAATCAAAAGAAAGATTCGAATACCACAGTCCTAGATATATAATCAGCTTTGATACCAAAATGATCCGTAAACTTCTACTTTGGAATTCTACGAATCACACAATTATGTTGTTCTACTTTCGTCTTTGGAAAATGACAGAATTGCTTGAAAATTAGAGCTTCGTGTTCGATTATCTAGTGCTTTATAGAAAGGAAATTACAAAGATGAAAGAGATGAGTAAGCTATTTCAAATCGAAATCCAAATCAAGAAGACTAAGGTAAACGCTTTAGTAGATTCGGTTCTCGAATCAAATTTGATTTTTGATGCGTTTGTAAAACAACTTGGTCTAGAGACTTACGTGCATCCACATCCATACCCACCACCGGGAAGGGTGAAGGAGTAGAAATACAAGTTGTAAGAAAGTGTAAGTCTCGGTTTGGGATAAATACCCAATAAATAGATGTATTAGAGGCTGATATTATTCCACTTGATGCATTTGATGTTGTCTTTGGAAGTCCTTACTTGTATCTATGGATGTTGTGTTCACAAGGAGGGAGAACCAGTTCAGATTGGTCAAGGATGGAGTCAGTTTTAACATCCGGGCACACTAGAGCAAATCAAAGAAGGCTATGGTAAGTGCCAACCAAGCACCAAGACTTATTCAAACAAATCATCAGTTTTGTTTGCTTTCATTGGAAGAAAAACAAAATGGACATGAGAGCACGGATATTTTTGACCAAAGGATGGAGAATTTGGATAGCACTTGTCAGTTTTTGCAAAAGAAGTCACCACAGGAACTGCTCATTCAAGGAGAAAAACAAACTTCCGTTATGCAGTCACCGTATCTACCTACGGATTCATTGGACCTGACCGTGGGGCAGCAAGAAGAAGAGGAGATACAAGGAACGGTGGTGACTATAGCAACACCGTACTTGGAGAGGATTCGGCTAATCCATCTCAAGAAACAAAGACAAGAAAGGGCATGGAAGGGAAGAGACGCGGTGGGTGCTTGAAAAACTCGTCCACTCACATTCCATTCTTCTTTTCTACGTTCGAAAGTGTCGGGACCGCCACCACATGTGCGAGATCAACGGTTTTAGTACCGCTGCCTGTAGTGCGTGGTTTTGAAACCGCCGCTTTGCACAGAGCGGCGGTTATGTCGAACCTTCGTTGACCTCATTTTTTCACTTTTCTTGTTTCTCCTTCTTGGTGCTGATGGAACCCCGATGAAGTGGTGTGTTTTTCGGATCCCTATGGATCATTGACCATAGCATCTTTGAGGCCATATGACCTCCCCATTGTTTTTGATATTTGTTCATTGACTTCGTCAACTTTTGGATGTGGGAACCTTTATTGCTATATTTCCTTTTTAAATGGGGTGTCATGTCTATCATGTTGGTACTTTTGATTTTGAACTTACTTGGCTTAATTCATGCCCCCTTTATATGTCATAACCACATCTCTTGCCTTGAAGTTCATTCTCCTTTATACTCGGAACCATAGCTACGCCTTGAAGTTCATCTATCAAATATGTTTATCAGGCCAATACCTCCTTTGTTGTGTTACTTTTTTGGCCCCTATCACGATCACCCATTTGAACACATCCATTGTATCACCTGTTCTTCAAAAACAAATTTTACTTTAGGCGATCGTACCTCTCTCTCTAATAATTTTTTTCCTTAGACACGTCGTACCACGATCATTGAAGTCGACTCTTTAGATATTGGTTACCCATTTTGATTGGTGGGCCCATTTGCATCAAACATTGCATCCATGATGTTGTAATGTCCCCAATTGGACAATTTCTGACCCTAAATGGAATAGATGCAAATGCAATCTAAAATAGCAAATTATGGGACATGTATTTGACAAAATATTGCAGATCTGAATTTTAGGTGAAAAATGTGACTTGCCCAAGGAGTTATTACTCCACAAAACTGAAAGAAAATCACTTGAATCTTATTCAAAACATATTAGAAATTTTATATATGCAAGAATATTAAGAAAAATACCAATTTTCTGACCAATAAGAGGGCTGAAATTTTATTTTAAAATCTGCAGAATGATAGTTATAGACTTAGCTGAAAATGGAGTTTCCTCAACCCCAAAAATATGCAAACCAGTTGATTTTGGCCTCTAAAAATATGACAAAGATGTTGGTGATGAGATCTAGGACAACCGTGCCCTAGAATGTGTCAAACTCCACCCACAAGGGTGTAGATAACCCTAGATCTGGCTGAATCTGAAGGTAGAAATCTACCCCAACATTTGTCTTCAAACCCTAGCTGGAAACAATATAAATTTGCAACTTGCCCTTCAACCTTTGGAATTCTGAAGTCGAACTTGAAAATCAATGAAAACCCCTGAGTAGAGCTTCCTCTCAAAAGAAAGAAGAGTTTTTGTTCTTCTTTCTAAGCTTAAAGAGGGTTTTCGTCCTCTAAAGCCAACTTCAAAGGGTTTTGTCCTTTGTAGTTTTTATGGAAAGCGTACAAGCTTACACCACAAATAAAAAATTAGCATATGCAAAAAGAGATGCCTTTCCTTTGCAACTCGACTTGCTTTTATAACAAATCTTGGCCTTCTAGCCACCCACAACCACCAATCAGATTTCTTTCCCTACATTTAATATTTTTCTTTACCTTTTTCCTCCACATGGGTCGCATTTTCCTTGGGAAAAATAAAATAAAATAAAGTGACTTTCTTTTCTAATTTCATTTTGTCACTTTTCTTTTCTTTTTTAATTTTGTCATTAATAAATTAATAAAGTGCTTATAATAATATTCTATGATGCACTTTATGATGAATTTTCTATGACAAAGTTTCCCATTTATTCCTCCTTTAGCCATCGGGAAAGAAAATTGGGCTAAGGGTCTTCGATCGTGAAGGGGATATTACAATCATCGCTTCCCCAAATTGCTTGCCCTCAAAAAATTGCAACTCTTATGCCCAAGTGTCATATGCTGAATGATAGAACATGTTATAGTGCTCGAAGAGTCTAGATCCCGTGCACTGTCAAATGAGAGAGCTCTCGCCAAAGTATGTAGCTCTCATAATGCCCAAACTCATGAATTTGGGACAAGGAATCCACATGCTCCAAATTACAATTTGTATTAGCATATACTTAGCATGAGAAAAACAAATCTAAAATGGTTTACGATGGAGTAATAAATATTATCCAACAGTTTTTGAAGGGCAAAGTTGCCAATTTATATTGTTTCCAACTAGGGTTTGAAGACACAAGTGTTGGGGCAGATTTCTACCTTTAGATTCAGTCTGATCTAAGGTTATCTACATCCCTGTGGTGAAGTTTGACACATTTTAGGGCACGGTTGTCCCGGATCTCATCACCAACATTTCTATCATATTTTTAGAGGCCAAAATACACCGAGTTGCATATTTTTTGGGCTGAGGAAACTCTGTTTTTCAGTTTTGTCTGAGATTTGTTCATCTGCAAATTTTTCTAATAAATTCCAGCCCTTCATTTGATCCAATTTGGTATTTTTCTGATGTTCTCAACTAAATAAAAATTGTTGATTTGTTTGGTGAAAGATTTCATTGATTTTACTTCAGTTTTGAGTGACTTCCATCTCCTAGGCAAGTCGCACTTTTTAGTAATAATTCAGATCTGCATTATGTTTTTTTGAGTATATCTTCTAGACCTTGCTATTTTGGTTGGGATTTGTGGATAATCATTTTGGCGGTAAAAATTGTCCATTTGGGGACACTCGGTTCAATAAATAAATCATTACTATTTTGGTTGGGATTTGCGAATAAATTTGTCCCTTTCTTTAAAATAAAAAAGTCGAAGACCCTTAGCCTAATTTTGTTTCCCGATGGCTAAGGGGTGAATAAAAGGGAACTTAGTCTTAATAAATTAATTATAAAGTGCATAAAAAGAAACTTTATCATAAGCACTTATAATAATTTATTAATGACCAAATAAAAAATAAAAGAGAAAATTACTTTATGTTTTAATTTCCCCTAGGGGAAAATGCGACCCATGAAGGAATTAAATGCGGGAAAAGATAGATGATTGGTGGTTGTGGGTGGCTACAAAGCCAAGACTTGTTATAAAAGCAAGTCGACTTGCTTGTAAAAGGCATCTCTTTTATTTTATGAAAATTTTGAATTTTGTGTGAGCTTTGTAAGCTTTGCATAACAACTCCAAAGGACGAAAACCCTTTGAAGTTAGCTTTAGAGGATGAAAAGGAGAACGAAAACTCTTCTTCTATTGTGTGAGGAGGTTCTATTCAGGAGCCTTCATTGATTTTCAGAGGTCTACTTAAGTTTTCCAGCAGTGTGTGAAGGCTGTATTTTGCAGATCTAGGCAAGGGTTTGAAGGAGAATAATTGTTGCTATGATTCCCCTTTAATTCGCTGCTTATTCATGATGGAGTGACCCATATAGAGAGCTGACTGAAGTGTTTTAGAGCTGTTTATGATCAGATCTGAGTTGCTGTTTATAACTCTGATTTTTGGATAATAAATCAACCATTTTGTGCAATTTTTGGGCCAAGGACTTGTTGTTTTCAGTTGTCTGTGAAGGGTGCAACTACAGATTTTTAATAAATATTTCAGCCTTCAATTGGGTTCCAATCTGGTACTTTTCTTGAGTGTTTTCAATTATAAAATCAGTTGGTCTGTTTTTGATGATAAAAAGTGATTTTGCTTCAATTTTGAACGAATTGCATCCTCTAGGCATGTCACATTTTTATATAAATTCAGATCTGCATTTTAAATTTTTTTATATCTTCTATAATCTGTCATTTTGGTTGGGATTTGTCGCCATACGTTTGAGGGTGAAATATGTCCATTTGGGGACATTACAATGGTATTAGAGCAATGTATTCTCCAAGCCTGTGAAGGAAAGAAGAAAAATCAGATCTGAATGCAAGTTGAGAAAATTTCCATAGTCTATCAGAGAAGGAATACTCTAACGAAGGTGACAATGGAAGAGTATGATCAAAGAGCTCCTCCTAATGATAAAGTCAACTACATGCATGAAGTGATCACAAGAAGTCAGAGAGAGCTGCAACAGTCTATGAGAGAATCTCAAAGGGAAATGCGTGAAGCATTGACCGGTTCCATCAGAGATTTAACAAAGATTCTACAAGGGCACAATATTTCTACAAACCAAGGAGCAACCAACAATGGTGAAGGAAGCTCTACTGGACTAGTTAGGATATTCACCAAGCCTCCACATTAGACTTTCAGAGCCAAGTTTCTCCAAAGAGAGGAACAACCAGTTGAAGAGGAAGTCCCAAATAATGTTGTTGACATGGAGTACGGGTGAAGAGTATGCATCACTTAGCTTCAAAATAAGGGAAATACTATCCTTCGAGACTACTTTGCCAAGTGAAGAATAACAAAGGACAAGGAATCGAAGAGTTCAACAAGAGCAACGAAGACGAGACATACAACAAGGATTGGGTAACGTAACTCTTCCCTCATATGATGGTTTAGATAAGTTTTCAGCTAGAGCTTGGTTACCGAAATTAGATATATATCTTTCTTTAAATCCAATGTATGAAGAGAAAGTCCTCAAATTTGCAACTTTGCATTTGGAGGGAGTTGCACATGATTGGTGGTACCATGAAATAATCACCCATGGACATGGTTCTATCACGACCCTCGAGGAATATAGTCAATGTTTGACAGAGATGTTTCATAGGATAGTGTAATGTCCCCATTTTTGAAGACCCTTAGCCTATCTTTCTCCGTAGGCTTTGGGATGTTGCAAGAGGAAAATTATATTAAATAATTAAATATTATTGCCTGGAGAGTGATTTTTATTATTTGACATTATAAAACAATAATTATTTAATTATTCAATTATGTAATTTAATTCCCACAATGCAAAATTAAAAAAAAGGAATTAATTAAATAACTTTTGGGTGACTTTTAATATTAAAATCACCCTTAGAAAGAGGACGCCACACTTAGGGAGGATAAACTATTTTTATTTAATGATTTCCCTCTCCTAGGGATTTCGAATTTTGTGTCTCCTTGTTTATAAAAAGAGAGCTTGGGATCATTGTGAGACTTATGTTGGATTGATCATTTGATTTTCACTACATGCTTGGAGTAATGGGATGTATGCCCTAACTCTTTATTTTGCATTATAAGCTTCATTGGAAGCCATTGTTGAAGACATTGAAGACTCTGTTGTTCCATTCGTTGTGTTTCATTATGTTGAAGTGTCTTTGTGCATGATTTATGCTTGTTAACATTGGTGACTTGTGTGGATGTGTGGCGCATTTATTTGAGGAGAATATTTAGATGTTAGTGATGATTATTGGGTGTTTTATGATCTGATTTTAATGCTGTTATTATTCCAACCCTAGTGACTTGAATAAGTGGTTAACAAATCTGGTTTATTTTTGTATATTTATTCCAGCTATGGCTTGACTTGGGCATTATTCTAAATTTCTAACATGTTTCAAGGGTGAATCATCTATATTCAAGCTCTGATCTGTATTGACTTGTTTTTTTGAGTTTGAGCAATTATTCGGGGTGCATTGGAGGGTTTCAAAGTGCTGGAAATAATTTAATAAATTAATCCTAACCCTAACGAGTGGGTTTAGGATTTTGGGGGTTATTTTGGAAGGGTTGCAGTGCTTCAAAAACTCAGAATGATAGCTCTTATTTTATAGAAAATTCTGCAATTTATTTGAGGGCAAAATATGGAGTATTGAACAAGTTATGAATTTTAGAAGATTTGAGCTGTTTGTAAGCTTTCTGGTTACAAATTAATATTTATTTCAGATCTGCTATTTTGGGGTCAGTTTAATAGTGGATTTGATTGTAGAAATTAAGAGAAATAAGGAGAAAATGATTTTATAATTTATGGAGTTATTTGGATGCCCTAAATGTGTTGGGCGACCTAATATTTAGGGCAAAATTAGGGTTTTATGTTTATTGTGCAGAAACTAGTTTTAGGATATTGTTTTTCATATTTTTGTGGCCCAAAATCCAAAGTTTGAAGATTTTTGCTTGGATGGTTAAGCGATAATCAATTTTGGAAAATTGCAGCAGTTAGGGTTTGAATTTTAAATTATCTGCTGTTAAAAATTAGATCTGGGTAATATTAACATTCTAATTAGTTTTCCATCTAACCCAACACCTTGGCATACTCCAACCCCATTTTGGGTTGTATTATTGCCAACATTGAGTTATTTGAGGTCAAACTAAGAAGATCTAATCTTCCTAGGGTGATCCAGATAATTAATTTTTGCAGATTTGTATAATATCCCAAAAGGGGATATTACAGATAGACCCAGATATGCATTTCAGAGAGCTAGCCCAACTCAAGCAAGAAGGATCTCTAGATAAGTATATTTGATTTTCAAAGGCTTGCAATGATGGTGTCGGATATCAGTGAAAGAAGACTGGTGTTGTTTATTGAAGGTCTAGGAGAGCCATTAAAAGGCCTAGTCAAAGCCCTTAAGAAGTCATTGGACTTGGAAAGTTTAGTCCCAAAAGGAAGAAATATGCAGTTTGGACAACAACGAACAACACCTTTTGGACAGCAAAAGAACTCATTTGAACAACCAATAACAACTCAACATGATAAGCAAGTGACAACAAGTGAGGTAAGGCAAAGGAATGGGAAAGAAACATCCAAGAAATAGAGGAAAAGAATGAGTTAAGGAGAAAAAATTATGCTTCAATTGTAGGGACCCATGGACACCCAACCATCATTGCCAAGGTAAAGGGTCAATCCACTACATTGAGGTAGTTTCAAATGATGAAGATGATGGAGACAATGTTGATCCAACAAAGATTGAAGACAATCGGATATTCGTGAAAGAAGACTGGTGTTGCTATTTATTGAAGGTCTAGGAGAGCCACTAAAATGCCTAGTAAAAGCCTTTAGTCCTCCATCTCTACAAGGTGCCATTAAGAAGTCATTGGACTTGGAAAGTTTAGTCCCAAAAGGAAGAAATCTGTAGTGGTTATCACCGCTCCAAAGTGCCACACTTGCTACATTATTTGTACCACCTAGTTTCTATGCATTCCGAGTTAGAGGAGATCTTCATGGGCAAAAGGTCACCATATTGATAGATAGTGGAGCTACACACAACTTCATTGATGAAGACTTGGTTGCAAAGATGGGATTGCGGTGGAATATTTCCAAGGATTCAACATGATCGTAGCGGATGGACATTCAATCTCATGCACAAAGAAGATTCCACAACTTGAGTTCACCATAGGAGATCATGAGGTAAGAGATGATTTTTATGTTGTTGGTATTGGTGAATTGGATATAGTACTTGGAGTACAATGGCTGCAATCTTTGGGTGAGTTCATCCAAAATTATCAGACTATGGAGTTGAAGTTCAAAGTGCAAGACAAGGAAGTTGTTTTGCAAGGTATGAGGAATGGTACTCCTCAAGTTGTGACAGCCAAGAGCATGGAAAGTTCTTTCCAAAGAGGGCAGATTACACAGGATGCAAGAGGTATATCATTTTGCAGCATGTATATCATGAGGGTATTCAGCCCATTGTTGACAAGAATGTTAAGGAATTGGTACAACAAAATCAAGATATCATGAAGGCAAGAGGAAATGAAGATCTTGATGGCATTGTAAGGTATGGAATGAATGAGATAACATCATATTTATTGCTGCATATTCAGATTTATTTTCCTGTTGAGAAGAATGATGAGTTACATGATCAAATTTGCAATATAAAGTATGTGATGCCCTTGATGCAAATTTGTGTGTATGATCATCATGAAAACTATGTTGTAATGTCCCCTCTTAGGACAATTTAGAAAATGAAGTACTTATCAAGATTAAGCAAAGATGGATAAACCCTTTTGCTTCAACCTAAAATTTCCCAATGTTAGCTATCTCGAATCCAAATGGGGTTGAAACTAGCCAAGGTCGTGGGATAGATTGGAAGAAAACAATTAGAATTTAAACACATTCAAATCAAATTTTTAACAACTGAAAAATAATTAAAAATCACACCCCAATTGCTACAATCTTCCAAAATTATTTCCCACTTAACCATCCAAACAAAATTTTTCAAACTTTGGATTTTGGGCCACAAAAATATGAAGAATAATATTCTAAAACTAGATTTCGCATAGCAAACACGAAACCCTAATTTTTCCCTAAAAAGTAGGTCGCCCAACACATTTAGGGCATCAAATCAACTCCAAAAATTATGAAATCAATTTCTCCTTATTCCTCCTAATTTCTACAACCACATTCAATATTAAATTGATCCCAAACTGCAGATCTGAAATTTATAACAATTAATTAATTAAAATGCACCCAAAACAACTGAAACTTCAAAAATTAATATCTTACTCAATACTTGGAGTTTTTGCATGAAACAAATTGCACAATAAAGTAGAAATGAGGAGCTTTCCAATGAACTATCAAACTGAATTTTTTGATCTCCAAAACCCACTCAAAACTGCCCCAAAAATCTGCCTCCAAGTCGCTAGGGTTGGAATAAATTTTATAAATTAATTTTAGCTCATACAACCCTTCCAAAACCCTCAAATAATCAGCCCTTTATCTGAAATAATTGATTAGACACAACAACAAATAAATCTAGCATAAACAACCTCAAAACATGATAGATCAAGCCCCAAACCAAGTCGATTTGCCTCTAATAAATTGCAACAATAATAACTGTGACATAGTACCTAAAACCCTTCACAAAAATGCAGATTTATCTTCCAAACAAATGCGCCAATACCCAAGACCAAGTCGCCAATGCTAGAATGAATATATCATGCATAAACACATTCAACACAAGAGAGCACAATGGAGAGAACAATGGAGTCTTCAATATTCTTCAATAATGGATCCAAATGAGAGAGAGAGCAATGCAAGAACTAGGGCATACATCCCATGGGCATACATCCCATTACTCTAAGCATGGAGTAAAATCAAAAGTTCAATCAACATAACCCCACTACAGAAATTCGACCTCCTTTTATAGAGTTAAGGGGTGCAATATCCAATGACCGACCTTTTCCTTTTTGGAGGGAAAACAAAAACTCTCATTATAATAAAATATTTAATATTAGGACTATGTGCACTTTATTTAACTAACTTAGAGAGCCCTCCTCAGTAGTGCAAGGCATACCAAGAGGGTTACAAAATATACAAAAGACATCTTTGGATCATCTTCAAGCTCAAACCTCAAGCCCATGAGAAGAGAGCATGGGTTGAGCCGTCTTCAAGTCTTCAATTTAACAAAATGTTCCAAGAAGGGGACATTACATATGTATTGTGGCAAGAGCTCTCACATTTAATGATTCAACATCAAGACTTTTTAGCACTATAAAGCATGTTTTGTCTCTTATATGCCACTCGAGTGGATGAACTTGAAATTGTTTGAGGGCAAAGAATTAGGGGAAGAGGGGATTGAAATGTCTCTTTCTTTAAAATAACAGTTAAAGACCCTTAGCCCAATTTTGTTTCCCGATGGCTAAGGGGTGAATAAAAGGGAAACTTAGTTTTAATAAATTAATTATAAAGTGCATAAAAAGAAACTTTATCATAAACACTTTAATAATTTATTAATGATCAAATAAAAATAAAAGAGAAAATTACTTTATGGTTTAATTTCCCCCAGGGAAAATGCAACGCATGTAGGAGAGGGGTAAATGTCAATAAAGAATTAAATTGGGGAAAAATAGATAATTGGTGGTCAGGTGGCTACAAAGCCAAGCTTGTTATATAAGCAAGTTGACTTGCTTGTAAAAGGAATCTCTTTTATTTTATGAAAATTCTGAATTGTGTGAGCTTTGTAAGCTTTCAGATAACTCCGAGGACGAAAACCTTTTGTAGTTTTTCTTGAGAGGACCTAAACCCTCTTTAATCTTCTAAGGAGAATCTGTTGGCTAGATTTTCTGCATAGCATCAAACCTAGGCGATCATGAGATAAATCTCCTCATTTAACCGGTGAGGCTCTCGTGTCGATTTGTCAATAAAAATGTGTTATTATCTATCGTGGTTTTACTTTAACCACTTAGTTCATGAACCATAACTAAGAAGTTCTACAAAGTAAGTAAGTTTTTAAGAAAGGAAAGTTATAGAAGAAAGAAGTAAAGGAAATACAAAGAAGAAATGGGGAAGATGTGCATCCCAATTAGTAGATAGCAGAGCTAATTACATGCACATAGAAGAAACTTAATAGATATGAACACACAGAATTATAAAACAAAGGCAACTCTAGATCTAGATCTAAAATAACACAAAGTTTATCAAGAGATCTAAGATTCAAAGCAAGAAACACAGTACACCGTGACACAAAGTTCTCCGGAAACCTGCTCCCTTGTATTCCTTTGCTCCAAGTTGCTCTCAGGAGTTCAGCACAAAGTCTAGAACTCAGGATTGCTGCTTACAAATTCTGATCCATTATTAACCCGGAGGTTCTTCTCCTACTTATAGAATGTAGGAGGGAAAGTACAAATGGAAGACTCAAACTGAACTAAAGCATGAACAACAAGTAAAGATGACATTTGGCAATCATCCTCGACTAACTTCTTCTTAAGTGACACATGTATCACTTAACTAATAGAATGGTTCCACATGACTTTAAGTAATGGTTGTAAAACCAATAAGTTAGAAGTTTTACAATTTCATCCGGGAACATAGAAAATAGAAGAAGAAAGAATAGAAGAAGTCATGCCAATCAGTAATAACTTATGTCTTTTTCTTGTTCTGATATCGGATATACTTGTTGAACATGTAATTCAACATCTTTCCATCTGTTTTAGCCACTGCTTCCTTCTCTGTCCTGAATTGCAGCAACCCTTCATTCAACACTTTGCTGCACGCTTCCACCTCTTCCAAACTCGGCCCAAACCTCGCAATGTCTACCTGCAGAGCCACCAGTCTACTGATAGAATTCATCGTGAAAGGCTTGGTAGCTTTATCAATTCTCTTTTGTACCATCAGAAGAGAACCTTCCAGGGAATTAGGCACTTCATTAGAAACGATCCGCACGTATGAAGTAACACCTCCGTCCACTCTTTCCTCAGTGAAAGAAATGATACTGTCTGGTAAATCTGATGTTCTACTCTCAAGTGCCTGCATCCTCTTCAGCAAAACTCTGATTTCCAAGCGGAAAGATACTGCAAACTCTAGCTGCTTCCCCTTCTCGACTGATCCGTCTAGTACAATCTGTTCCGCAATCAATACATCTCTCGGCAGCTTGTTGATCTCGGCCAAAATACTCAGGTTACTCTCTGCAACTGTATTCATGCCTTCTACGTTTTCCATCAGTTGCTTTAGTTGATTTGTTGCATCGTTCATAACCTTTAGGCGGTGGGCACTTCCCAAGTTGTCGAAGCTTGACGAATAATCAGATCCTTCCATTCGTCAATAGCCTTTACTTGATTGCTTGCGTCCTCCATTTCCTGCATAAGATGATCACTCACCTGCTTCTGAAATGGGCTGAATGGAAGGTTTAACAACCTTGGCTATGATCTCACATAATTGAGATACTTGCTTTCGACTCTTCTTTCTCTCCCTTTTCACACATCGAGCCTAAGGAATAAAGCGTCTATCAATGTCTGCGTGTCCCGCTTCAATCCTTCGGTGGTGGCTTGACCGAGTGGTACTTTGGTCACCGTCACATCTTCCGCCGTGAGCTCCTCTATCTTTCCTACCGCCGAATTGATATCTCAAAGAAATTTCTCTCCCGAATTCTCAATGATCAACCTATAAGTTGCTTTGCAACTTTAGGCCTTCTGTCTCTTCCGCTCAGATCCTGGAGTAGCTGCAAGTCGTGCTCCTCTAAGTTCATCTCCATTCTCGCTTCTGGAACCAACTGCAAAGCCAACCATTCCGAGAAATTACTTCTCGGAGAGTGAGAAGTCGCTGAGTGCACTACCATCTCCCGCTTTGCATCCTCTCCATCAAAAAGTGCCACAGTGTTATGGCTGCCATCCTCCGAATCATCCAAGGACAAAGCTCTTTCGAACTCTGCCATCTGCAGCTTCAACATCTCGCTCTGGAACGGTGACGAACGAAATGGCGAGGAGAGAAGACGAACGTCGCCAGGATTTAATGAAGGCATGGAAACGTCCTGCTGCTGCGGTGCAATAGTTGGTGAAGTACTAGGTACTGGAGAAGCCGGAGTCAAAGCTATGGTCGTAGAAGTGATCTTCTCTTTCTCTTGAGATCTTCTATGCACTTTCAACTTCTCAACTTTCCTATTGCTTTCTCCTCCGTGCTTTCGCTGAGGAATCTCCTCGCGCTGAAGTTGCATTGCGTGACTTGATTCACCAATGCTTCATCAAGGCAATATCCCTTCACAAGAACTGACGGTTTGAAGTATTCACCAACACAACTCCCGACCTTTCTTCAATGTGTTGCAGCCTCCTATGTTATTCTGCAGTATGGCTTTATCTCCTCCCATTTGATGGTGTCAAGTACCACATTCCCATCATCTTTAAGATCCGTAGGTATCCGCGCTAGTCCAAAGCCGAACACTTGCTTTCTTGATAGCTGCTGAAATCTCTCTTTCTAACCTCGTACTCACTTTTGCACTTCATCCGAAAATCTTCTAATGAAGGCACATGTGCATACTCTGGGAGATTGTCTTCCTGGCTACTCCAAATGGATCGAAGTTCAGCCGTGCAGGGAAGAACTCTTGCTCATACTCGGATAACATTTGCGCCTCCATCCCTCGAGCTCTATGAATGCTAATGCAGCTGTAATGTCCCACAGTGATTGGGAAGAAGCCCGTAGACTTGTGCCGCTTTGACTGAAGGTCGTGTAACTCCACAAGTTGCCTGCTTAGCTCCATGGCGATCAATCTATCATTCGGATACCTGGGCATCTTTATTGGTTCTCCAGAAAAGCCCGTAACCTTGAGGTATGTGAAATCTGCAAATTGAATGAATAGACTGCCAATCTTGGACACGGCTTCCCACGCTTCCTTGCTTACCCTGTTGGCCTTCAAGTCTTTGTCTAGCCTGCAGATGAAATCATAGAAGAATTCATCGTTGACCACTTTGAAATCTTTCTCGCATGCAGGTACAGTAAGTTATGGGTAGCACTCGAAAATGGGGTCCTTAGAAAGAACACCACATCTATCCAACTTGGAAAAGACGCCTTGTGAAACTGCAACATACACCAAGTATGAAGTCATCTTGAAGCTGAAAGTACGCTTCACGTTCCGAAGTTGCTCACCGATGTTGCTGCTAATAATTTCCGACCAATTGATTATAGAATCAACCTTGTTGATTTCAATGGTCCTGATGAAAGCATACATCCATGTACGGAAAGTGTAGGCATTCGCTTTGCCATTCATCCTGCATAGCAATTTGACGACATCATCTGCCTCTTGCACCAAATTGGACCGTGGAAGAGTTCTCGGGAACTTTGAAGGGGATCTAGGCTTCTTCATGAACCGGCTATTCATGATGCTCACACAATCAGCTCTATGCTTCTCCCACCTACTGTCAGCATCCTGAATGCTAATAGAAGTCACCACCTTTCGTACTGGAATCTTCAAACAATAATTGATGAACTCTGCGTCCAAACGAATTATTGTCTTTCCCGAAGCATCACGCACTGATCTGGATGAAGGATGATAAGATCTAGCACACTCCATCACGAACTCGCTATTGGGTCATGTACATGGAAAAGCTGCAGCTCGGATAATTCCACTGCTTTTGACCGCACGCATGAGTGAAGTCTTTCCCGCTCTGGATCTATCAATCAAATCGGCAAGAGGTTCCGGGCCTAGATCTGTCTCCTATGTCTGCAAGTTTGGAAGCAATGCATGACTCCATCGTGCTTTCTTTTTCATCTCCCTTCGCCATGGCTTTGTCTATCTTCGTCTGAATAATTCTTTTTCTCCTTGGCCGGATTTCTTCAATACTGGTGCAGATCTGGACAATTCTTCAGATTTGGAGGATATTTGCAATGTATTGGACATTGATAAAAACTCCTTTTCTTTTGTAAAGCATCCTAATGAATTCTTGCAATTTATTCAGACAAAAATGGCCACCGGAGCATGAATAGTGAATTTAAAATATAAAAATCTGCACTTTTCAAGTCTGTTGACCCAAAAATTGGTGTTTAATTTGCACATAAAGAGAGCATAAATCCTTTCAATCAACACCTGAGCTCCTGTAACACCTGTGAAAACAATTATGTAGACAAAGATCAACCTCCTCCAAAGCATGCGCCAAATCTGGAAGCTTTTAGCCTTGTTAGTACTTTGTCTGAACAAAATCCTTCCTTTAATGGGGCACACTTTTCCACTTGGCTGCAATTCTTCACCTGTGATTTGAATAATTCACCCATATGGCTGCCCATGCTTATATAACCTTCACAATTCTATAATTAATAATTGCCCTAACAATTAAAGGCAATTAATTAATTAAAAATCATGCTTTTCTCTTTTAAAAATAGCATGTTTAAGGACAGCCATCCAATAAATTAAATTAATCCAATTTAATCCTTCACACATCACTTCACTTAAGCTTCACAGTGTGCTTTGACCATAGCCACTGAAAATAGAAATTAATTTAATGTTTTAATGCTTTAAAAAACATTAAATAATACCCAAATGGGGCGCACTTTTTGAGAGGAAGGGGGCAGCCACTAAATAAATTAAATTTAATAAATTTAATTCCTTTCTTTTATTCCAACTTTGACTTGTTGACCTCCTCCAAGCTTGGGCGCACTTTTTGAGAGGAAAGATTAATTAAAATAATCAATTTAATCCTTCCATCATCACTTCAAAGGGGGCGCACTTTTTTGCACATGTAATTCTATTTTTAAGAATTTTTCAACAATGGGATTCTTTACCCTGCAAGGCAGGCACCAAAATCCCGTGATCCACTTAAGTGATTTGACTTTGACAATGGGATTATTTACCTGCAAAGGCAGGCACTAAAATCCCATGATTTCACTTAAGTCACTTTCCTTTTATTATATCATGGGAATTTTTACCCTGCAAGGCAGGCAATAAATTCCCACCTGCCTGCAGCCTCTATTTTTCCCACTGCAGCTTAAGTGACTTTTATAACACGGGAAAAAGTACCCTGTCAGGCAGGTATAAAATTCCCACCCTGCCTGCGGCTTATATTTTTCCCATCGCAGCTTAAATCCTTTGTTTTCCAAAAATGCGCCCATCCCCGCAGGGGCTTTTCTGTGCACGACTTCGCTTTTTCCCAGTGATCCAGACCTCCGATGACGACTTCCTCCGGGCATAATGTGCGTATATGTTTTCCAGCTGCTCCAGGCCAAAAATCGGGCTTACCCGGCAAAGGAATTGCTCCAGAGAAATTTCACAGAAAACGAAACGGGACACCACAAAAACACGAAAAATTGCCAAAAGTTGCAAATAAAGCCCAAAACTTAAAATAAGTTAAAACCCTTCTGGCACATAGGAATAATAACATATTCGCTCATAATAGAGTTAAAACAGAGCGCAAATAGCCTCATACGGGGCTCAAAATAATTAAATACAAATTTCCCGCAGACAAATCCCGACGACAGAATAAAACAATTTTGGGCATCTGGGTATTTGGCGAAAAAGGCTAATATGGCTCTTTGGGATTATCTTGACACAATACAGGAACTTTCAGGCAATAAAAACACAAAACGACCCATTATTTTAAAAGTACGAAAAATTTCGGATAGGGTAGTCGCAGATTTCAGGGTGAAATCTGAGTGACACCAAGAACGAAAACTCTTCTTTATTTTGAGAGGAAGCTCTACTCGGGGTTTCCACTAATTATCAAGGTTCTATTTTTGAATTCCAAATCGTGTTGAATGGGAAATTGTGTGTCCTCGAGATTTCACCACGAAATCTGGGACTACCCGTTTTAAATTTTTCGTTCTTTTTAAATACCGGGTCGTGTTTTTTGTTTTGTTTTGCATGCGATTGTTTGCATTGCTCTAAGGTATCCCAGCAGAGTCATAAGAGCCACATTCGCCAATTACCCACATGCTTTGAAGCTCACCGAAATTCCTTCACTAGGCTTTGTTTGAAAGCGGTTTATTTATTTTCATATTAAATAAATAAAGTTATTTTAAAATAGATTGAGCTAAAATTGGAGGATTTGAGTTATATAAAGCACTTCACCCCATCATTATTACCACAGAACATTCACTCGGGGGGAAGAATTTTTGCGAATCGCTAATTCGAGATTTTTTTTGAGCAATTGCGTGCAACTTCTTTCGGGTTTTGTTTTATTTTATTTCTTTTTGTCTGTGTTTTGGTTTTTCTCTGTGATTTGTCTAGCAATTCCCCATAGCCTATTCATTCTTCCTGCCAGACCTTTTCTCGAGCCTAGGGTTTTGAAAAACTATCTAGTGTTTTTAATTGCTAACTAATTTGTCTATAGGTGACCAGAGCTCAGGATTCCTTCGGATTGCAAGAGGTTGCTTGGTCCAAAAAGGTGCAATAATGGATTTTATGAAAATAAGGAAAATACTGCCACCAATGCGTAGAGCTCGAGAAAATATGCACTTTTAGAAAAACGACACCTAAAACAGAGCCACGGAGTGAAAGTTATGGCACTTGCAAGTTTTTGCTGCTATGTGCGCACACGACCAATCCATCTTGACTAATCCACCCGCTTCTTTGACGAAATTCCTACTCAACAACATGCCATAAGATACTTTGTGATATCTCGCTACATGGATAGTCAGCTTTAATCTTTTGTCTAGGAATGAAGCAAGTACTGCCTGTGCATCTTTGATTTGCCCAACTAGAGGTACTTGTCTTTCCATTGAATAACATCTTCTAATGGTTTTTGTCAATGTGATACCCAGAGCATCAACAACTTTGGCAGGCATCACATTGTTAGAAGCTCCAGAATCTAGAATGCAATTACTTAATTTATAACCGTTAATAAGTAATGACACATGAATGGCTCGATCCTTTCCGATGTAGCAGGAGAAGAAGTAGAAGGAGAAGAGCTTGCAGCCGCATTATTTGAAGGAGTAATCTTCGGACTAGACAAGATACCCCATGAAACACTATTTGTTGGAGTATTGGGACCATTACTTTGCACATACTTAACCAACCTATTTAGCTGATCAAGAAATGCCCTCAAATACTTAGCTTCTGACATCTGAACCTTGGTCTTTTTAATGTGATCAATAATGTCAAAAGCTTGACTTACTTCAGCCGGATGCACGTTGGCCCTTTGCTACGGATTGAAAGAACTTGCATGCTTATCTTTGGGAGCTAATGAAGAAGGTAGCGTACTGCCCCTTTTTAGGATAGTAACATCTGGCCCAGGATCTTCTCTTTCTCTTCTTTGACCACTTGAGGATGCCTCAACATTTTGGCGTGTTTGGGACCTTGTGAATACCGCAAATGTGTGACCATCAGAATCTTCAAAAGATTCATAATAGCCCTCATCAGATTCATAGTCCAGGTAACCAATGTTGGAGTCGCCAAATGATCTACAAAGTCTTCTTCATCAAATGATTCATCAATGCCAAGATCTTCTTCATTAGTTTCCAAGTTGTTCCTTAGAGCAGCTTCAATTGCCAACCGTTGTGGTGCAGCAGTAAGTCTATTTCGATTTTGATTTTGACCGTTAAAGGTCCGAGCAGGAGTTCTTGAAGGAGTCGCATTTCCTCCTTGAGATATCTGCTTCTTGATTTACAGCATGTCGTTAGCCAACCTTTGCAGCAAAGGATCGGAAGTACTTGAAGAAGCTCCATCACCTTTGTGGGGTGATTGTCTGATTTTTCCAGCCATGATCAAGTCATCTTCAACCTCTACAACAACATTTTGTACTTCTAGTACATTCACAGGTCTTGCCCTCTGCAGCTGATATCCAACTTCGGCAACAAAGCGTTTATAAAAACGTCTTTTGATTTTCATCACTAAGCGCAAAGCAGGCGGGAATTTTATATAAAATCCTTTGGAACCTTGCAATAAAGTCCCGCATGTTCTCATTTGGTTTCTTTTTTAATCGTGTCAATTGAGTGATAAACGTCTTAGCATCTTCGCACGATTGAATCTTTTCAGAAATTGCTCTCGCATGGGCGCCCAATCTGTTATAGTTCTAGGGGCTAACCGATAGAACCATTCTCCGACCAAATCATGTAGAGTCTCAATAAAAAGTCTGACCGAGACATCTTCATGCTCCATTGCAAGCACACCACAAGATATGAAGAATGTTGTCAAGTGATCATCTGGATTTTGCTTTCTGTCTCCAAAGAATTTCGGGAAATTCTTTTTGGACCCTTTAGGTAGATCGTGCATAGGCGGGGTCAAGTTCTATGGCCCAAAGGCTGCTCCCCATGGAATAGGTACTATCTCGGTTCGATTCTCGCATGATGAATGGGGCATGTATTTTACGAGAGTAGACTTGATGGATAATTCCAGCTGCCGGATTATGCTGAAGACGATTTGGATTTGGATGAGTGTGTACTCTTCTTCCTGGTGAGAGACTAGATCTACGGCTTCTAACTTGAGGAGGATGATTGAAATTGAATTGCTCCTACAATCTGTAGAAATGATTCCCTTGTGCCTTCACGTATCCGGTGAATGGATGCTCACCAAGTTGAAAGCCGAATGGGAAAACACTCGATCTCGCAAGAGATAAGCTTTGATCTACAAAGATAGTTGTTCCCAAATAAGTCGCCAAAATCGTTGGCTAGATTTTCTACATAGTTGAAAATCTAGGTAGTCATGAGATAAATCTCCCTCATTTACCGATGAGGCTCTTGTGTAAAATGTTGTCAGCTTTATATGACCTAATATATATCTCTTGGTATTACTTTAACCGTGTAGCTCATGAACCATAGCTATACGGTTCTCAAAGCAAGTAAGCAATCAGAAAACAAAAGAAAAATCTGCGAAGAGGGAAAATAATAGGAAACAGAAGAAAGTAGAGAGGATGTGCAACCCAAGCAATAGTTTACAGAGTTGATTGCATGCACATAAATTAAAACAAATAGACCATTAAACACATAATTCAAAGCAAAGGAAACTTTCGATATAGATCTATAATAACACGCTTTATGAATAAATCTAGAAAGAAAAAAAAAAAAAAATGCACTATTGACACAATTATCCGGAAATCTCTTCTCTATTCCTCTGCTTGCAAAAATCAAGGGTTTCAAAGCTCAAAGTCTAGAAAACAAGAATGCTTCGAGTACAAATTCCGATCCTTTAACGTGTAGGTTCTTCCTATACTTATAGTGTGTTGAGGGAAATTACAAATGGGAAACTACAACTAAACTAGAACATGAAAAAGTAGTAAAGGGAATATTTGGCGCCATCTTCCTATAATTCCTCTCTTAGTGACATGCATCGAGTCTAAGTTAAAATTGTGCACATCTCACACCTATCTTAAAGAATCGTTTCACATAACTTAAAGTAATGATTTTTCAACCAATAACTTTGGTGTCTCCAAATTTCGCTCTGAAATCTGAGAGTACCCATGTCAAAAATTTCGTACTTCTAAAATAATGGGTCGTTTCATGTTTTAATTATCGAAAGTGTCTTTATTGTGTCCAAATATTCCCAGAGAGTCATAGTAGCCAATTTCGCCAAATACCCACATGCCCAAAATCATTATATTCTCATCACTTTGGGGTTTTCTCGTGGTAAATTTTTATTTAATTATTCTCGAGCCCCGTTTGAGGTAAATTGTGCTCCGGTTTAACCTCGTTGTGGTCGTATATGTCAATATTCCCATATACCAATAGGGTTTTAACCAAGAGTGAATCTTGGGCTTTATCTGTGATTTCTGCAACGCGTTTTGCTTTTGGTGTTTTCCCATTTTGTTTTCTCAGAAATTTCTCCAGTCAATTCCTTTGTCGGTTTAGTCTCGATTTCTTGCTTGGAGTATATGGAGATCATTTATGGACATTATGTCGAAGGAATTTGTCACAGAGGTCTGGTCTCTCTAAAAGACGAAGTCATGCAAAAAAGCTTCTTCTGGCGGCAGCCGTTTTTTGGAAAAAGGAAGGTTTTAAGCTTATAATGGGATTTTTGGTAGTAGTAGGCGGTGGGAATTTTGTACTTGACTAGTAGGATACTTTTTCCCATGGAAACAACGCCACTCAAGTCATAATAAGAAAATTAGAGGTAAGAGCGGCGGAATTTCTTACCTGCCTTGCAGGGTGAAAATTCCTTTGTAAAATAAAAGAAAATCACTTAAGGCATTGATGGGATTTTCTTGCATGCATTATGCAGGTAAATAATCCCATTATGAAAGTCAAACAACTTAAGTGGATCATGGGATTTTTGGAGCTGCGGTGCAGGGTGAATAATCCCATTGAAAATTAGCTCTTAAAAATAGAAATGCCTTCATGTCAAAAAGTGCGACCCCTTTTGGGAAAGAAGGGCAGCTTTAAATGCATTAATTAATTAATTATTTCTCCAAATTTGGCACCCAAGCATGAGGAAAAGTCAACAAGGGTGAAGAAGATAAAGGGAAATTAGAATTAGAATTCTAAAATTAAATAAATATTATTTATTTAATGCAGCCCCTTCATGTCAAAAAGTGCGCCCCATTTGGAAGAAGAATAATACTTTTTTAAAGTATTAATTGATGTAATTAATTCCTATTTTTAGTGGATGAGGTCAAAGCACACTGTGAAACTTAAGTAAACTGGAAGTAGAGAGCTAAAATAAAATAAATAAAATATATTTATTGGCAGCAATGATGAGCATGCACAAAATAGGCGCCCTATTTGAAGAGAAAAACATATTAATTAATTAATTAATTGCCAAGAATAGGAGGGGCAATAATTAATTATAGAATGATGAGGATTATATAAGCATGGGTTGCCATAATGATGAATTAATTAATTCTTCAACAAGGAAGTGCAGCCCAGACAATTTTGGCGCCCAATTAAGGAGGAATTTTGCACAGAAGGTGTTTTTACTGCTGGAAGGCTTCAAAGTTTGGCGCCTAGGTTTGAAGAAGCTTGAATTAAGTCTGATTAATTGTCTGCATAGTGGTACAGGTGCTCAGGTGAAGTTGACAAAATTCATGCTTGCTTTGCATGCAAACAAAACATCAAATTTTGGGGCAGCAAGCTTGATATATGCAGATTTTTATAATTAAAATCAAGTGTTCATGTTCCGGTTGCCATCTTTGTCTGAATTAATTGCAGGAATTCATTACAGGTGCTTTTATAAGAGAAAGGGAGCTTAAATCAATGTCCAATACATTGAACATATCCTCCGAATATGAAGAAATCTCCAGATCTGCACCGGTTGTAAAGAATTCCGGCTGAATAAAAAGAAAAAGAATTGCTCAGACAAAGATCGCTCCAGCCATGGCAAAGCGGGATGAACGAGAAAGATCAGCAGAATCATGCATAGATCCAAATCTAGATTCAGATCCAGATCCATAATTGCAAAGGCTTCATCCTCTTGTTTCGAATGCAGCCCGTGAAGAAGTCAGTGCATGGAGAATTCCTTCCAGGACCTTGTGCATGTGCTCCCAATCTTCCAGTTGAAGCCTTCATTGAATTTGCATTCACCCGGAGTGCTTTCCAGAATTTTTAATTGCTCATATGCAATTAAAAAATAAAAATGATGAGCTATCTACAACAAACATTGCACTGATGCATGTACTGGAGAAGAACTACAAAAACTTCGAGGATAAAAGGGAAGACAACTCAAAGGCAAAGGCAACACTGTAAGAAAAATTCCAGATCCAAATGCCGCTTCCCAGGATCCAGTTTGGTGAGAATGAAAGGCAAAAGAATCACCGCATGCAAAATATAAAAAGGACAAGACTGCAGCTTTCCTCTTTCTCTTATTTCCTCCGAAAAGTAATTGAGCGATCAATTAAATTATAGAACTTAAGTGATTGGTTTAAACGCCATTACTTGAAGAAGTCAACTACTTGGAAATAGGTGGCGGACATGCAAAATAGAAGGTTCTATCTTCATTCAAATCATGCATGTCATGTAAAGAGGAATTCTGGAGGGAGGTTTCCGCTTGTTTCCTTTCTCGACTTCCACATGTGCCGCCACTAGAACCTTCCTATTTGTAATTTCCCCTCTACATGCTATAAGTAGAGGAAGAACCTATAGGTTAAAGGATCATAATTTGTAAGCAACATTCTTGTATTCCAGACTTTGTGCTGAAATCCCTGATAGCTATTTGAAACAAAAGAATAGAAAGGAATAGATTTCCGGATAACTTTGTGTCACGGTGCATTTTGCTTTTAGCTTTTGTCTCGGATCTCTACTTATAAACTGTGTTATTTTAGATCTAGATGTGAAAGCTACCTTTGCTTATAATTCTGTGTGTGTTAATATCTATTGGTCTTGTCTATGTGCATGCAATCAACTCTGTAATCTATTGATTGGGTTGCACATCTTCCCTCTTTCTTTCCTATGTTTTATTACTTCCTTCTTCTTTAGATATTTCCTTTCTTTAAACAATTGCTTACTTGCTCCAAAACTATACAACTATGGTTGATGAGTTGCATGGTTAAAGTAAAACCCCTAAATAGATACTAGCATACTTTATTGACAAATATTACATGGGAGCCTCACCGGTAAATGAGTGAGATTTATCTCGTGACTGCCTAGGTTTTCAGCTATATAGGAAATCTAGCCAAGAGTTTTTGGCGACTCTACTGGGGAACTATCTTTGCAGATCATAGCTTATCTCTTCAAGATCGAGTGTTTCCCATCCAACTTTCAACTCGTTGACGTCCATTCACCCAAATCGTGAAGGCACAAGGAAGGACTGATCATTTCTAGCGATTGCAGAACAATTCAATTTCATCATCCTCCTCAAATTAGAAACCGTAGATCCGGTCTTTCACCAGAAAAAGAGTTCAAACGCATCCGATCCGGATCATCTTCAACATATTCCGGCAAATGAAATTATTCATCAAGTCTACTCTTGGAGAAGAAGTGCTCCTTTCATGATACTGAGAATTAGCCACTTGCCCTCGCAACATCCTTCCATGGGGTGTAGCCTTTGGACCTCTCGAATCGACTCCTATGCAGGATCTACCTAAAGGGACGAGAAAGAATTTGACAAAATTCTTTGGAGATGGCAAGCGAAATCCAGATGATCACGTGGCTGTGTTCTTTATATCCTGTGGAGTGCTTGCAGTAGAACATGAAGATGTGTCTGTATGGCTTTTCATAGAGACTCTGCATGACTTAGGCCGGAGAATGGTTTTACCAACTAGCTCCTGCACCATAACCAATCAAGGCTCTTATGCGAGATGCATTCTGAAGAGATTCAAGCCAACTCAAGATTCTAGTACATTGATAACCCAATCGACTCAAATTAAGAAGGAACCACATGAGCACATGCGGGATTTTATTGCAAAATTCGAAGATTACCGTGAAAATTCCGGCATCTGCTTCTGCAATAATGAGAATCAAAAGGTATTCTTCATCAATGTTTTGCTTCCCAAGTAAGCTATCAACTGCGAAGAGCACGTCCTGCTGATTTGTTAGCAGCTCAAAACATGGCGGTTGAGATTGAAGACAACCTCATCATGGCTGGAAAGATAAAAAGCAACACTTGTAGAGTTGAATATTCATCAAATGCTACTACTTCCGATTCTTTATGAGATGTCGAGATGAAGAAACAAATGTCCTGAAATGGCTCAGGGCAACAATATTGCCCCTACTCGGAATTTCAACAACCGAACCGCATTGTTGGTTCCCAAAGATTAGCAATTGAAGTTGCTCCCAAAAACAATGTGGAGATAAATGAAGAAGACCAGAAACTGATGTTGATCAAATCGAGAATGATGATTTTGTAGGTCCTGCTGGCGACTCCAACATTAATTACCTAAACTACAAATTTGAACATGACGATGAGAAGCTTCATGAAGATGATCATGGTCATACATATGTAGTGTTTACACAATCACAAACTCGCTGTTTGAGGCATTAGGCGCGAACAAAGAAGGGGCAGCCCTTTACCTTCTTCTTTAGCTCCTAGAGATAAGAATGCGAGTTCTTCATTTCAACCACAAAAAGCAGCTCAGGTATCTGAATCTATACCTTCTTTTGACATTATTGATCATGCCAAGAAAACTAAAGTTCAAATGTCAGAAGCCGAATACCTGAGAGCTTTTCCTAAGCAGTTAAATAGGCTAGTCAAATATGTACAATCACCAGGACAATCCAATACATCAAAAGGCCTTTTGCCTAAGCCCAAGGATACTCCTCCCTAGAACAACACTGTAGTTGTTAAATCCTCACCATCTTCTGAAAGAGTGGAACCGTTCTATGTTTCCCTATTGCTTAATGGTTTCAAGTTAAGCAACTGCATTTTAGATTCAGGTGCTTCTGACAATGTCATGCCAGCTAAAGTTGCAGATGCTCTTGGGCTTACCTTGACAAAGACCATAAAAAGGTGCTACTCCATGGAGAGACAAGTCCCTTTAATCGACAAATCAAAGATGCACACGCTGTTCTCGCACTTTTCCCCGACAAGAGATTAAAGATGACAATCTTAGTTGTAGATATTCCTATCTCTGCTACGGGATGATACTTGTGAGCGAAAACTTTTGCGCAAAGAGCTGGGAGGAGAAGTAAAGATGGATTGGTCTTGTGCTCATATTCCTATCAAGGGGATTAATCAGAAGCTAGAGCTGAAAAAGAAGTCCAAGTACACGGTGATAAAATCTGAAGATCCTAGATGTCAGATTCTTTTTCAAGTGTCTGACCACGGTGTATACTTCTTGAAATGGATAAATGCGTTCCAGAGCCAGAACTTCCACCAGAGCTAGAGCTAACAAAAAAAAGAACAAAAAGTTTGACTGGAGTTTAAAGGCACATATTGTTCATTTGGATCAGGAGTCGGCGTTTTACTAATATCTCCAGATCATGAGATATTCCCATACTCCCACAAGCTGATGTTCGAAAACACCAATCATACAGCAGAGTATGAAGCATTGCTTCTAGGAATGGAGCAAGCTAAAAAGAAAGGAGTAAAACTCCTCAAAGCCCAAAGACATGTTGAACTTCTAGTAAAGCAGGTTCGAGGAAAAATCAAGTCAAAAGAGATGAGCTGAAGCATTACAAAGATAAAGTGCTTTCTACGACACTTTGGATTTTGCAGCCTTTTTCTATCAACTTCATTCCAACCAGTCGAACATCAAGGCAGATTCTTTGGCAATCACAATGGTACTATTGAATCCGGATAGACCACCGTCCATATTCAGACAAGGAAACTATAAAGTGGAGATGGTCTACCGCTCCAAAGTCCCTGATAATGTTTAACAAAGGCGAGAATTTCAATGAGGACAAATAAACATCTCGCATTTCTCGAAAAAGGCAACTTTGACAAGTCAGTATATTGAAGGGAGTAAGTCACTACCACGACAAGCCTGACAACCATAATCGATCTAGGTTATGATGACAGCGTGGAATAGTCCAACCAAAAGGTAACAAAATCCCCAAGGGTTTAGTTTCCTTAGTGGAGACTTTCGACAAGCATGATCAAAACCTGAAGAAGAACAAAGAATATGGTGATAGTTCTTCCTCAAAATGCGATAGAAATAAATGGGAACGGAGTAAGTTGATGCAGACTTACCCGCCACAGAGAGAAGAAAGGATGAGCCACCACTAGATGAAGTTGATAAGGACTTGCCCAGAGTATTCGACAAGAAGGCCAAAGAAAGGAAGTTCAAGATCGGAGACTGGGTACTTTGGTGGGACAAGAGACATGAATTGAAGGGCATGCATGACAAATCTGATTCACTTTGGAAAGGGCCCTTCGTGATCAAAAGAGCTGCTAGAATGGACACTTTCTTCCTTGCCTACCGGGATGGAATTGAGTTACCATTGCCTTTCAATGGGCAGCATCTGAAGCTTTTCTAGACATAAAGAAGCAAGATAAAACCTGTATGTATATAAATAAAACTTTGTTGTTTTTACTTTTCTTTTTCTTTTTGTTATATTTGTTTGTCTCGACCCCAAGCCCAATGGACTAGACACGAAACCACAGATACTAGGATCTCATTTTTACCCTTTTCATTTTGAAAGAAGTAAAGATGTCCACAGACGGAGCCAATTGGTGTCTCCAGATTTCGCTCTGAAATCTGAGACTACTCCATGTAAAAAAATTTCGTGCTTTTAAAATAATGGGTCGTTTCGTGTTTTAATTGTCGAAAATTGTTTGTATTGTGTCAAGATATTCCCAGAGAGTCATATTAGCCAATTTCGCCAAATACCCAGATGCCCAAAATCGTTATATTTTGTCACTGGAGTTTGCCTGCAGAAATTTTTATTTAATTATTTTGAGCCCCGTTTGAGGTAAATTGTGCTCCGGTTTAACCTGTTGTGGTTTTACATGTCAATATTCTCATATACCAATAGGGTTTTAACCAGGAAGGAATCCTGGCTTTATCTCGTGACTTCGGGAATGTTTTGTGTTTTTGTGTTTTCTCGTTTTGTTTTCTGTGAAATTTCTCTAGGTCAATTCCTTTGTCGGTTTAGTCTGATTTCTTGCCTGGAGTATCTGGAGATCATCTATGGACGTTATGCCAGAAGGAATCACATAGGAGGTCCGCTCTCTCTAAAAAGACGAAGTCGTGCATAGAAAAAACTTCTTCTGGGCAGGCCGCTTTTTTGGAAAAAGGAAGGTTTTAAGCTACAATGGGATTTTTGGTAGTAAGAGAGCGGTGGGAATTTTGTACCTGCCTTGCAGGGTGAAAATTCCCATTGTGAAATAAAAGAAAATCACTTAAGGCATTGATGGGATTTTCTTACCTGCCTTGCAGGTAAATAATCCGATTATGAAAGTCAAACACTTAAGTGGATAACGTGATTTTGGAGCTGCGGTGCAGAGTGAATAATCTCATTGAAAATTAGCTTTTAAAAATAGAAATGCCTTCATGTCAAAAGTGCGACCCCATTTGGGAAAGGACAACTTTAAGTGCATTAATTAATTAATTATTTCTCCATATTATGAGATTTTCCCATACTCCCACAAGCTGATGTTCGAGAACACCAATCATACAGCGGAGTATGAAGCATTGCTTCTAGGAATGGAGCAAGCTAAAAAGAAAAGAGTAAAACTCCTCAAAGCCCAAGGAGATGCTGAACTTCTAGGTAAAGCAGGTTCGAGGGAAAAATCAAGTCAAAAGAGATGAGCTGAAGCATTACAGAGAAAGTGCTTTCTACCACACTTTGGATTTTGCGGCCTTCTCTATCAACTTCATTCCAACCAATCAAAACACCAAGGCGAGATTCTTTGCGCAAATCACAATCGTATTTATTGAATCCGGATAGACCACCGTCCATATTCGGACAAGGAAACTGAAATCTCTAGCTTGCTTCCCCCTTTTCACCAATCCGCCAGCACAACATTATGCATCAAGCACATCCTTTGGCAATGAGTGTATCTTAGCCAAAGTATCCAGATGAGTTTCAACCACTTTGTTCTCATCTTTTATTTGTGTCATCAAATCTTTTAGCTGAGACACTCCTGTGCATGTTCTCTAATTCAGCCGGTATTGGTTCGAATTGCTCTGAGGCCTGGTGAATGATTTGCTCCTTCCAATGGGCAATACCTCTGACTTGATCCCTTGCATCTTCCACCTCCTGCATCAGATGATTACTCACTTGCTCATATGCTAAAATGGGTTGAGAGGAAGGTTTGACAACCTTAGCAATGATCTCGAATAATTGGAATACCTGCTTTTGAAGCTTGGATCTCTCAACCTTACTCTTTGTCAAACTTAAGGAATAAAGCATTCATTAGCATCTGCGTATCCTGCTTTAACCCTTTTGTGGTAGTTTGACCTATTGGCACTTTGGTTACTGCTATATCAGCTACCGTGAGCTCCCCCTTGTGCTTTCCTTCAGCTGGAACAGGATAACTCAAACTTCACTGTCTCAATTCCTCAATAATCAACCTAGAAGTCGTTTTGGCAACTTTAGGTCTTCTATCTCTTCCTCCCAAACTCAGGAGCAGCTGAAAGTCATGTTCTTCCAGATTGATCTCCTCTTTGGATTCTGGGATCGTCTGCAAAGCTAACCATGATGAAAAGTTGCTTCTTGGGGAATGAGAAACCGCCAAGTGCACCACCATCTCATGCTCTGACTCCGCTCTATCAGAATTTGCCACCGTGTTATGACTTCTACCCTCTGAATTATCCAAAGATAATGCCTTTTCAAACTCCGCCATCTGTGCTTTCAACTTCTCCGCATGAATAGGTGAAGACCTAAGTGGTTGAGGAGAAAATACAAATGACGCTGGATTCAAAGGAGGAACAACAAGATCTCTCTGAGGTTCCGGGGCTGCTGAAGTGCTATGAGTTGATGTTGGAGAAGTTGGAACTAGAACGATAGCCGTAGATTTGGCCTTCTCCTGTATGTGAGACTTCTTATGAACTTTAAGCTTTTCCACCTTTTCTACGCTGCTTTCACCTTCGTGCTTCCTCTTGCTGGAGTCTCCCGTGGTAAAGTTGTGCAGTGATCTCGGTTCATCAATGCTTCATCCAGTGCAATACCCTTTGTTGGCAAATCAGTTGAAGTGTTAACCAGAACTGCGGAAGATCTTTCTTCAATCGTCTGGCAGCCACCAACATTTTCCTGAAGAGCAGCTCTATCTCCTCCCATCTGATGATACGAGTCAAGTATCACATGCCCATCATCGGCGAGATCTGTAGGTATCCGTGCCAAACCATAATCAGACACTTGTGTCGATAACCTACTGAAGTCTTTCTTTCTGACTTCATACTCGTTTCTACACTTCATCTAGAAGTCCTCCAACGAAGGCACATGTGCGTATTCCTAGGACATTGTCTTTCTCGCTACTTCATATGGCTCAAACTTTAGCCGTGCTGGGAAGAACTCAGGCTCATACTCAGAAAACATTTCAGCTTCGACTCCTTTAGCTTTGTGGATGCTCTGACAACTGTAGTAACCTACTATGACTGGAAAGAAACCTGTAGACTTGTGCTGCTTTGATTGTAAGTCATGCATCTCCACGAGTTGTTTGCACAACTCCATGATGACCCACTTGTCGTTTGGATATCTTGGCAACTTTACTGGTTCTCCCGAAAAAGCCAGTCACCCTGAGATATGTGAAGTCTACAAACTGGATGAAAATGCAGCCATGTTGAGATACAACTTCCCAAGCTTCTTTGCTCACCCTGTTGGTCTTCAGATCACCATTTAGTTTGCAGATGAATTCATAAAAGAACCCATCGTTGACCGCTTTGTAATCTTTGTGGCACTCAGGAACTGTCAACTATGGATAGCAATCAAAGATAGGATCTTTCACTAGTACGCCTCATCTATCCAACTTGGAAAATATGCCCTGTGAGGCACTTGCATATACTAGGTATGAAGTCATTTGAAGCTGTAAGTCCGCCTCACACTCCGAAGTTTCTCACCGATGCTATCACTGATGATCTCTGCGCAATTGATTATCGAATCAACTCTATTGATCTCGATAGTCCTCATGAAAACATACATCCATGAGCAGAAGTTGTGAGAATTGGCTTCTCCACTTATCCTGTAAAGCAATTTAGTGATATCATCCACCTCCTACAGTAAGTTGGATTGCAGAAGAGTTCTCGGGAACTTTGATGGAGACCTGGGCTTCTTCATATATTGGTTGTTCATTATGCTCACGCAATCTGCTTTGTGTTTCTCCCATCTGTTACCTACATCCAGCATGATGATTGGAATCACCACCGTTCGTGTCGGAATCTTCAGACAAAAATTGATAAACTGTGCATCCAGCCAGTAATCATTGTCTTTCTGCGGCAGATCCCGGATTGTCTGGAAAGAGGATGATATGATCTCGCACTCTATGACAAACTCGGGCAACTGAGTTGTGACTGGGAATGTTGATGCTGGAATAATTCCACTGCTTTTCATCGCCCGCATGAGAAATGTCTTTCTAGCCCTGGATCTGTTAATTATTTCGGAGATGGGTTTTGGGCCCATGTCTTTGTCATTGATATTAGCAAATTTGGAAGCTATGCATGATTCTGCTGATCTCTCTTTATCATCACGCTTCATCATGGCTGGAGCAATCTTTGTTTGCATTCTTTTTCTTTTAATCCTGCTGAATTCTTTATAACTGGATCAATTCGTGCAGATCTATCAATTTCTTCAGATTCGGAAGATATATTCAATGTACCTGACATTGATTTGAACTTCCTTTCACCTGTATGAACACCTGTAATGAATACCTACAATTATTTAAGACAAAGATGAAGTCCAAAGCATGAATACTTGATTTCTGTCACCAAAAATCTGCATATGAAGCCCGCTGCCCTAAAATTTGAGGCTTTGCTTGCATGCAAAGCAAACATAAATATTTTTGAATTCACCTGGGCACTTATAACAACATGCAGATAATTATCATAGCATAAATCAAGCTATTCCAACCCTAGGCGCCAAACCTTGAAGCTTCCCGGCAATAAAAAACACCTCCAGATGCACAAATCCTCCTTTTGGCACCAAAACTGTCCGGGCTGCAACTTTTAGGAAAAAGAGTTAATTGCTTGTTCATTATGGCAGTCCATGCTTATATAACTCTCAACATTCTATTTCTAATAATTGTCCATCGTATTTCTGCAATTAATTAATAAACAAACATGTTTATTCACCCAAATTGGGCGCCTATTTTTGCATGCTGCTGGCTGCCATTAAATAAATTTAATTTATTTATTTTTAGCATGCTACCTTCAGTTCTCTTTGGCTTATCTTCATGCATTGACTTTTCCTCCATCCTGGGCGCCAAAATTAGGCAAAACAACTATTAATAAACATCATTAAAAGCTTTATTTAATGCCCAAATGGGTCGCACTTTTTGGCATGGGTGAATTCTAAAATTAAGAAGTCAACTTCCAGTGGGAATTTTCACCCTGCACCGCAGCTCTAAAAATCCCTTCTTCCACTTAAGTGATTTGACTTTCATCATGGGAATTTTTACCCTGCAAGGTAGGTAATAAATTCCCGCGTACTTGCTACCTCCAATTTTCCCACTACAGCTTAAGTGACTTTCTAAAAAGTGCAACTTGTATTAAAAATAGCTTCTTTTGGAAAAGTGCGACTTGTATGGGTGAATAAAACCCTCCGATGGGAAATGTTAGTGCTGCTGACTTCGAGCAGCAGAAAAATTCCTATTGCAACTTACATTCACTAATTCCGAGAAAATACAATTTGCCTGGGAGAGGCTTTTTGTGCGTGACTTCATCATTTTTGGTTAGTTTGCATTTTGAGATTGATTCCTTCTGGTGCTATGTCGGTAGATGATCTCTAGATGCTTCAGGCAATTAAACAGACTATACTTGGCGAAAGAATTGACCTAGGGCAATTTCACAGAGAAATCGAGGAGAAAACCAGAGAAAAACTTAAAAGAAAGAAATAAAAGTGAAAAGCGTTGCCAAAAGTTACAGACAATGCCCTAAATTCATTCCTGGTGAAAACCCTAATGAGATGAGTGAATACTGGCATGCAAAACTTCAACAAGATTCAACCGGAGCACAATTTACTTCAAACGAGGCATTATTTATTCAATAAATAATTAAATAAAAATTTCCCGCAGACAAAACTTGGCGAAGGGATAAAATGAGTTTGGGCATCTGGGTATTTGTCGAAATTGGCTCATATGATTCATTGGGAATATCCTAACATAATACAGACATCTTCTAGCAATAAAAACACAAAGAAAAACCCGTTATTTTAAACGAACGAGTTTTTTTAAAATTGGTGGTCCCAAATTTCGTGGTGAAATTTGGGGACACCAAGTTGATCAACATGTAGAGTATGGAAGAAGAACAAAACAAAGAGTGTTGCATTTGGAATAACTTCTTTTCTTTCCTCTTCTTTCTCTTATTTTCTCTCGATTAAAGCAATTGAGTAACCAATTAAATTGTTAAACTTAGATAATTGGTTTGAAAGTCGTTACTTGAGTTACTTAGAAAAAGTTAATTACTTGGGAATAGGTGATGATATGCGGGGTATTGATTTAGTTTTCGGATACATGTCATGCAAAGAGGAACTCCGTGAGATAGATTGCCGCTGTTTCCTTTAGAACTTTCACGTGGGAGTTCATTGAAAGTTACCTATTTATAGTTGCCCTCTATGCACTATAAATAGAGAAAGAGCCTACGGGTTAAAGGATCACAACTTATTTTATCGAACTTGCTTTAGCAAGAGCTTTTGTAATTAGAGCAATGTTGAGTTTTTAGACTTTGTCTGGAACCCTTGGTATTATCTCTCATGAAAGCTGGGGAATTGAATAAAGGTGGATTTCCGGAGAACTTTGTGTCTACGGTGCTTTGCTTATCGTTTCTATTTGAGTTTTTAGATAAACTTGGTGTTATCTAAGATCTAGGTTAGAAGCTATTCCTTTCCTTTACTTCGATATTGTGAGATCTATCTGTTTATTTAATTTGTGTGGATGAGACCAACTCTGAAAACTATTGGTTGAATCACATATCTTCCTTTCTTCTTTCCCAAATTCTATTATTTCCCCTTCTACAAATATTTCATAACAACTGCTTACTTGCTACAAAATTGCCCAGCTGTGGTTCACGAGCTGTGGTAATTAAAGTAAAACCCCACAAATAGTTATTAGGATTCACACTTACCAAATTGATAAACATCTTACACAGAGCTTCATCGTTAAATCGGGAGATTTATCTCATGACTGCCTAGGTTTTAAGCTATGCATAAAATCTAGCCAACAGTAAAAGTTGCAGATTTATATTGTTTTCAGCTAGGGTTTGAAGACACAAGTGTTGGGGCATATTTCTACCTTCAAATTCAACCTGATCTAGGGTTATCTACACCCTTGTGAATAGAGTTTGACATATTCTAGGAACGGCTGCCGCAGAGATCTCATCACCAACATCTTGGTCATATTTTTAGAGGCCAAAATCAATTGGTTTGCATATTTTTGGGGCTGAGGAAACTCCCTTTTCAGCTAGTCTATAACTATCATTATGCAGATTTTCATAAATAAAATTCCAGGCCTATTTGGTCCAAATATTGTATTTTTCTAGTGTTCTTGCCTAATTAAAAATAGCTGATCAGTTTTGGTAAATAATACAGTGATTTTACTTCAATTTTGAATGCTTCCAATCTTCTAGGCAAGTCACATTTCCTTGTAGAAATTCAGATCTGCAATATATTTCTTTTGTATATCTTCCAGAACTTGCTATTTTGGATCTGATTTACCGCTATTCCGTTTGGGATCAAAATTTGTCCATTTGGGGACATTACAGTGGTATCAGAGAAAATACCTCCTTTGTTGTGTTACTTTTTTGGCCCCTATGCAATCAGCCATTTGAACACATCCATTATATCCCACCGTGCTTCAAAATAGATTGTACTTTAGGTAGTCGTACCTCTCTCTCTAATAATTCTTTTCCTTAGACATCTCGTACATGATCATTGAAGTCAACTCTTTAAACGTTTGCTACCCATTCCGATCGGTGGACCCATTTCCATCAAACGTTGCGTCCATGATGTTGTATTCATTGAACTTCAGTGGGTAAGTGGACTTTGTGTTAACGGTCTATAAGGGCTTGGCATCAACAACATCTGCTTTTACCCATCCCGCAACCTCCTCTGGTTTCTTACTCTCCTTAATCTCGATGATATTGCAATCTAGTAGGAACACTTCATAATCTTCCATTTGCCAAGAGAATAGACTAATGAGGGAGCTCGTCTAATCTTCGAGCATGACCATGAATCCAATACCCTTCATCATTCGGTTCCATCATAATTATTCTTTTGAGTATGAATCCTTGAGCTGCTTTCCCGATCGCTTGATTCTTTAAATGGATGCTATACTTGGCCCTTGTTTTCAATGGAGATCGAATTTGTTTTCTAGTTATGATTTGGTTGATATCAATCAACACCGACCCAATAGTGCATTATAGGATTTTTTCTTCAACAAGATGACTTGAATGAAAAAAGTGTTGGGTTCAAATAATTACCATTTGACCCATCAGTACACCGAATACCTTAATGCCATGTTGATTTGTTCCTACCAAGTGGAATGCTAGAGGCCACATAGTTGGCTTCCCAAGACTCTTCAAAGTCTCCTATAGAAGAACATTTACTCTAGAACTATTGTCAACGACGGTGTTTGTCAAATTCCTGCCCAAACCTTTCACATTTACAATTGCAGTTTGCTAGGCAAGGTTCATTTTCGAAGCATAGGATTGATCACTTGGTCATTGGGTAATGGGGTTCGATTGTGGGTTCGCTCTTATTCTTTTATCTCCCCATTACTAGATGTTAGGTGTGCCATTGTTTGCCCCATGTTCAAGCTAATGTCTTGTATGGTAAAGAAAGGTGTGACTATTCTTGAGTTTTGCAATGTTTAGCTATTAGTCACCTATTATCATATGTATGTTGGTTTGCAAGACGTATCATGTAATAGCTTTGTTGGACTCCGGTCTTGATCGCTATGGTCAGTATGTTCATTTGACCGACGCTCGCCGACCATGGTCCTCTCGACTTCCACCCTTTCTTCGGCCAACCTTTCCCTCTTCGTACATGGGTTAGGGTAATCGGATTTTCCACTTGGGCTCGATAATTGCCATACTTCCTTTCTTTCAGCAATGTCAATCATAATGATGTTGGCTTGCTTTGGAAAATTGACATCATTATGATTACCAGGCCCACACCATCTACAGAGAAGACCGATGTTATTTTGGTTAGGGCAATCTCTTGCAAAATGGACCCACTTAGTGCACTCCCAACTTTGAATAATTGGTTGTCCTTTGAGGTTGTATTCATGTAATATTCCTTTTACGGCTGAAAACAAAGAAAAGGGGTTTTACTGGCTATCCACAATAGATTTGATCTGAAAACACCTTCAAGCACAAACATAACAAACTGAAAATAGCCGAGAATATTTTAGAATGATTAATCAATACAAAATCAATAACATTCTCTAGGGCGGTGAACTACCTATGATATTCGAATCCACTTTTCACTATGCAAATCAATGTAGAATGTGGTGTCACCCAGATTTCATCATGAAATTTGCGACCACCCTATCCGAGTTTTTTTCGTACTTTTAAAATAATGGGTCGTTTTGTGTTTTTATTGCCTAAAAGTCCTTGTATTGCATCAAGATATTCCCAAAGAGCCATATTAGCCTTTTTCGCCAAATACCCGATGCCCAAAATTGTTATATTCTGTCGTTGGGATTTGTTTGCGGAAATTTGTATTTAATTATTTTGAGCCCCGTATGAGGCTATTTGTGCTCCGCTTTAACTCTGTTATGATCGAACATGTCATTATTCCTATATACCAGAAGGGTTTTAACTTGGAATAAGTCTTGGGGGCTTTTATTTGTGACTTTTGGCAATTTTTCGTGTTTTTGTGTTGTCCCGTTTCGCTTTCTCGTGAAATTTTCTAGAACAATTCCTTTGCTTAAGTAAGCCCGATTTTTGGCCTGGAGCAAATGGAGAACATATACGCACGTTATGCCCGGAGGAAGTCACCATCGGAGGTCTGGATCACTGGGAAAAAGTGAAGTCGTGCACGGAAAAGCCCCTGCGGGGTTGGCGCATTTTTGGAAAACAAAGGATTTAAGCTGCAATGGGAAAAAAGCAAAGCAACAAAGGTGGGGGAATTTTTGAGTACTACCTACAGGTACTTTTTCCCATGATATAAAATTCACTTAAGCTGCAGTGGGAAAGTTAGAGGCCAGCAGCAAGGGGAATTTATTGCCTGCCTTGCAGGGTAAAAATTCCCATGATGAAATAAAAGGAAAGTGACTTAAATGAAATCATGGGATTTTATTGCCTACCTTGTAGGGTAAATAATCTCATTGTCAAAGTCAAATCACTTAAGTGGATCATGGGATTTTCGGGGCTGCCTCACAGGGTAAAGAATCCCATTGTTATAAATTCTTAAAAATAGAATTATATTGTGCAAAAAGTGCACCCTTTAGAGAAGAATGCAGCCTTTAAAGTGATTAAATTAATTATTTTTCTTCTAAAATAGGTGCCCAAGCTTGGAAGAAAGTCAACAAAGCAAAGGGGAATAAAAGAAATAGAATTAAATGAATTAAATTGATTAAATTTAATTTATTTAAAGGCTGCCCCCTTCATGTCAAAAAGTGCGCCCCATTTAGGATAGATTTAATGATTTTAAAGCATTAAATCATTAAATTAAATTCTATTTTCAGTGGCTATGGTCAAGGCACACTGTGAAGCTTAAGTGAAGTGAAGTGTGAATGATTAAATTGGATTAATTTAATTTATTGGATGGTTGTCCTTAAACATGCTATTTTTAAAGAGAGAAACATGATTTTTAATTAATTAATTGCCAGGAATAGGAAGGGCAATTATTAATTATAGAATTATGAGGGTTATATAAGCATGGGCTGCCATAAGGGTGAATTATTTAATTCACAGGTAAAGAATTGCAGCCAAGAGGAAAAGTGCGCCCCATTTGAAGAAGGATTTTGCTCAGACAAAGGTGAAAACAAGGCTAAAAGCTTCCAAATTTGGCGCATGCTTTGAAGGAGGTTGATCTTTGTCTGCATAATTGTTTGCATAGGTGTTACAGGTGCTCAGGTGTTGTTGAAAAGATTCATGCTCTCTTTATGTGCAAATTAAACATCAATTTTTGGGGCAGCAGGCTTGAAAAGTGCAGATTTTTACAATTAAAATTCACTATTCATGCTCCGGTGGCCATTTTTGTCTGAATTAATTGCAGAATTCATTACAGGTGCTTTACAAAAGAAAAGGAGCTCTAATCAATGTCCAATACATTGAGTATATCCTCCGAATCTGAAGAATTGTCCAGATCTGCACCAGTTTTGAAGAAATCCGGCCAAATAAGAAGAAAAAGAATTATTCAGACAAAGATAGACAAAGCCATGGCGAAGGGAGATGAAAAAGAAAGCACAACGGAGTCATGCATCACTTCCAAACTTGCAGACATAGGAGACACAGATCTAGGTCCGAACCTCTTTCCGAATTGATTGATAGATCCAGAGCTGGAAAGACTTCACTCATGCGTGCGGTTAAAAGCAGTGGAATTATCCGAGCTGCAGCCTTTCCATGCACAGCCCAGTTGCCGGAGTTTGTTATGGAGTGCGCTAGATCTTACCATCCTTCATCCAGGTCAGTGCGTGATGCTACGGGAAAGACAATAATTCGTTTGGACGCAGAGTTCATCAATTGTTGTTTGAAGATCCCAGTGCGAAAGGTGGTGACTTCCATTAGCATTCAGGATGCCAGCAGGTGGGAGAAGCATAGAGCTGATTGTGTGAGCATAATGAATAGCAGATACATGAAGAAGCCTAGATCTCCTTCTAAGTTCCCAAGAACTCTTCCACGATCCCATTTGGTGCAGGAGGTAGATGATGTTGTCAAATTGCTATGCAGGATTAATGGCGAGGCGAATGCTTACACTTTTCGTACATGGATGTATGCTTTCATCAGGACCATTGAAGTCAACAAGGTTGATTCCATAATCAATTGGTCGGAAATTATTAGCGACAACATTGGTGAGCAACTCTGAAACGTGAAGCGTACTTTCAGCTTCAAAATGACTTCCTACTTGGTGTATGCTGCAGCTTCACAAGGCATCTTTTCCAAGCTGGATAGATGTGGTGTTCTTTCTAAGGACCCCATTTTCGAGTGCTACCCATAGCAGCTTACTGTACCCAGTGCAGAGAAAGATTTCAAAGTGGTCAATGATGAATTCTTCTACGATTTCATTTGCAGGCTAGACAAAGACTTGAAGGCCAACAGGTAAGCAAGGAAGCATGGGGAGCTGTATCCAAGGTTGGCAGTCTATTCATTCAGTTTGCAGATTTCACATACCTCAGGGTTACTGGCTTTTCTGGTGAACCAATTAAAGATGCCCAGATATCCGAATGATAGATTGATCACCATGGAGCTGAGCAGGCAACTTGTGGAGTTACACGACCTTCAGTCGAAGCGGCACAAGTCTATGGGCTTCTTCCCAATCACTGTGGGACATTACAACTGCCATAGCATTCATAGAGCTCGAGGGATGGAGATGCAGATGTTATCCGAGTATGAGCAAGAGTTCTTCCCTGCACGGCTGAACTTCGATCCATTTGGAGTAGCCAGGAAGACGATCTCCCAGAGTATGCACATGTGCCTTCATTAGAAGATTTCTCGGATGAAGTGCAAAAGTGAGTACGAGGTTAGAAAGAGAGATTTCAGCAGGCTATCAGCAAAGCAAGTGTTCGACTTTGACTAGCACGGATACTCGGATCTTAAAGATGATGGGAATGTGGTACTTGACACTTACCATCAAATGGGAGGAGATAAAGCCATACTTCAGGATAACGTAGGAGGCTGCCATACAATCAAGAAAGGTCGGGAGTTGTTTTGGTGAATACTTCAAACCGTCATTGTTGATGAAGGGATATTGCCTCGATGAAGCATTATGAATCAAGTCACGGCAACTTCGGAGCAGGAGATTCCCTCAAGCGGAAGCACGAAGGAGAAAGCAACGAAGAAGGTCCGAGAAGTTGAAAGTACACAGAAGATCTCAATCAAAGGAGAAGATCACTTCTACGACCATGGCTTTAGCTCCGGCTTCTCCAGCACCCAGTACTTCACCAACTATTACACCGCAGCAGGATACTTCCATGCCTCTACTGAATCCGGTGACATTCATCTTCTCTCCTCAGCCACTCCGTCAAAGACTCTATTCCTAGAAAAGATGTTGAAGCTGCAGATGGCGGAGTTCGAAAGAGCTTTGTCCTTGGATGATTTAGAGGATGGCAGCCATAACACTGTGGCACTTTCTGATGGAGAGGAGGCAGAGCGGGAGATGGTAGTGCACTCAACAACTTCTCATTCTCCGAGAAGTAACTTCTCGGAATGGTTGGCTTTCGCAGCTTTTCCGTGCGAGAATGGAGATGAACTTAGAGGAGCACGACTTGCAGCTACTCCAGAATCTGGGCGGAAGAGACAGAAGGCCTAAAGTTGCTAAGGTAACTTCAAGGTTGATCATCGAGGATTCGGGAGAGAAGTTTGCTGAGATGTCAATTCCGGCAGAAGGAAAGGAGGATGAGCTCACGGCAGAAGATGTGACAGTAACCAAAGTACCCCTCGGTCAAGCCACCACTGAAGGATCAAGCAGACACGCAGATATCATTGATAGATGCTCTATTCCTTAGGCTTGACAGCTTAAAAGGCGGAGAAAGAAGAACTTCGTGGCGTGTATCTCAATAGTATTGCGAGATCATAGCCAAGGTTGCTAAGCCTTCCATTCAAATTTCATTTCAGAAAGGTGAGTGATCATCTTATGCAGAAATGGAGGATGCAAGCAATCAAGTAAAAGCTATTGATTTAATGGAAGGATTTGATTATTCGCAAGCTTCCAGACAACTTGAGAAGTGTCACCCGCCTAAAGGTTATGAATGATGCGGCAAATCAATCAAGCAAAGAATCGGTGACGAGCATAGTGAACATGAACACAAATTGCTTGAGAGTAACTTGAGTACTTTGGGAGAGATCAACAAGTCAGCCGAGATGTATTGTCAGCAAGCAAATTTTACGACGGATCACCGAGAAGGGGAAGCAAATGAGTTTGCAGTATCTTCCGCTTGGAGATCTCGCAGAGTTTTTTGTCAAGAGGATGCAGCACTTGAGAGTAGGACATCATCCTTACCGGACAATATCATTTCTTTCACTGAGGAGGACGTGGTCGGAGGTGTTACTTCATACGTGCGGATCGTTCCTAGCAAGGTGCCTAATTCCCTGGAAGGGTCTCTTCTGATGGTACAAAAGAGAATTGATAAAGCTACTAAGCCTTTCACGATGAATTCTATTAGTAGACTGGTGGCGCTGCAGTAGATATTGCGAGGTTTGGGCCGAGCTTGGAAGATGTGGAGCGTGCATCAAAGTGTTGAATGAAGGATTGCTGCAGTTTAGGACAGAGAAGGAAGCAGTGGCTAAAACAGATGGGAAGATGCTGAATCACATGTTCGACAAGTATATCCGATATAAGAACAAAAAGAAGACATAAATGTTACAACTGACATGACTTCTTCTATTCTTTCTTCTTCTATTTTCTATGTTCCCGGATGAAATTGTAAAACTTTAAGTTATTGGTTTTGCAACCATTACTTAAAGTCATGTGGAACCATTCTATTAGTTAAGTGATATATGTGTCACTTAAGGAGAAGTTAGTGGAGGATGATTGCCAAATGTCATCTTTACTTGTTTTTGTGTTTTAGTTCAGTTAGACTTCCCATTTGTACTTTCCCTCCTACATTCTATAAGTAGGAGAAGAACCTCCGGGTTAAGGATGATAAGAATTTGTAAGTAGCAATCTTGTGTTCTAGACTTTGTGTTGAACCCCTGAGAGCCACTTGGAGCAAAGGAATACAAAGGAGCAGGTTTCCAGAGAACTTTGTGTCACGGTGTACTGTGTTTCTTACTTTTAATCTTAGATCTCTTAATAAACTTTGTGTTATTTTAGATCTGGATCTAGAGCTGCCTTTGTTTTAGAATTCTGTGTTTATATCTATTGGATTCTTCTATGTGCATGCAATCAACTCTGCCATCTACTGATTGGGATGCACATCTTCCCCATTTCTTCTATGTGTTTATGTAATTACCTTCTTCTATAACTTTTCCTTTCTTTAAACAACTGCTTACTTGCTGCAGAACTGTTCAGTTATGGTTCATGAACTGAGTAGTTAAAGTAAAACCCCATTTAGATATTAGCATACTTAAATTGACAAATCTGACACGGGAGCCTCACCGGTTAAATGAGGGAGATTTATCTCATGACTGCCTAGGTTTTGTGCTATGTAGAAAATCTAGCCAACAGTTTTTGGCGACTACTGGGAACAACTATCTTTGCAGATCAAAGCTTATCTATTGAAGATTGGAGTGTTTTCCACACAAATCTCAACCTGGCTGAACGTCCATTCACCCGATCCGTGAAGGCGCAAGGAAGGACTGATCATTTCTTCCGACTGCAGTAGCAATTCAATTTCAATCATCCTCCTCAAGTTAGAAGCCGCAGATCTAGTCTCTCACCAGGAAGGAGAGTGCACAACCATCTAGATCCGGATTGTCTTCAGCATAATCCGGCAGCTGGAATTATCCATCAAGTCTACACAAGGAGGAGACGTGCCCCATTCATCATGCAGAATCAGAATCAAAACCAGATAGTACCTGTCCCATGGGGAGCAACTTTTTGACCGTTGAACCTGACTCCACCTATGCACGATCTGCTAAAGGGATCCGAAAGAGTTTTCCAAAATTCTTTGGAGATGGAAAGCAAAACCCGGATGATCATTTGGCGGCCTTCTTCATATCTTGTGGTGTGTTTGCGCAGAGAGCATGAAGATGTCTTAGTCAGGCTCTTCATTGAGACTCTACATGACTTGGTTGGAGAATGGTTCTATCGGCTAGCTCTTGGCACCATAACCAACTGGGCGACTATGCATGAGCAATTTCTGAAAAGATTCAAGCCCGCAGAGGATGCTAAAGACGTTGATCACTCAACCGACGCACAAAGAAGAAGAGCCAAGCGAAAACATTTGTGACTTTATTGCAAGGTTCCAAAGGATTTTATATAAAATCCCCACTTTTGCCGCATTGAGTGATGAAAATCAAAAGACGTTTTTTATAAACGCTCTATTGCCCGAAGTTGGATATCAGCTGAGAAGGGCAAGACCTGTAAATCTACTTGAAGCACAAAATGTTGCCATGGAAGTTGAGGACGACTTGATCATGGCTGGGAAACTCAGACAACCATCTCACAAAGGTGATGGCGCTTCTTCTAGTACTTCAGATCCTTTGTTGCAGAGATTGGCTAATGACATGTTATAGATCAAGAAGCAGATCTCTCAAGCAGGGAATGCAACCCCCTCAAGAATGGCTCCTACCCGGACCTTTAATGGTCAAAATCAAAATCAAAACCGAAACAGACTTGCTGCTGCACCACAATGGTTGGCAATAGAAGCTGCTCCAAGGAATAACTTGGAAACTAATGAAGAGGATCTCGGCATTGACGAATCATTCGATGATGAAGACTTTATAGATCCCTCTGGCGACTCCATTATTGGTTACCTGGACTACGAATCTGACAATGGCTATTATGAATCTTTTGAAGATTCTGATGGTCACACTTTTGCGGTGTTCACAAGGTCTCAGACACGCCAAAATGCCGAAGCATCCACAAGTGGCCGGAAAGAAAGAGAAGATCCTGCCCGGATGTTACTATCTTGAAAAGAGGTAGCACTCTTCCTTCTTCATTAGCGCCCAAGGATAAATATTCAAATTCTTTCAATTCGCAGCAAAGGGCCAACGCACATCCTACTGAAGCAAGTCAAGCTTTTGACATCATTGATCACATCAAAGGAACAAGGTCCAAATGTCAGAAGCTGAATATTTGAGGGCATTTCCTGATCAGCTGAATAGATTGGTCAAATATGTGCAAAGTAATGGTCCCAACCCAACAAATAATACTTCACGGGGTATCTTAGCAAATCCAAAGAATACTCCTTCAAATAATGCGGCTGCAAGTTCTTCTCCTTCTACCTCTTCTCCTGCTACATCAAACAGGATTGAGGCATTTTATGTGTCATTACTTATCAACTGATACAAATTGAGCAATTGCATCTTGGACTCTGGAGCTTTTGACAATGTCATGCCTACCAAAGTTGCTGATGCCTTGGGTCTCACATTGACAAAACCATCAGAAGATGTTATTCAATGGAAAGGCAAGTCCCTCTTGTGGGGCAAATCAAAGACGCGTAGGTCAAGTTTTGCTTCCTTTCCGCATAAAAGGCTGAAAATGACTATCCTAAAAGTAGCGGACATTCTAGTCTCTTATGGCATGTTTTGAGTAGAAATTTCAGTAAAGAGCCGGGTCGAGAAGTCAAGATGGATTGGTCCAGTGCGCACATACCAATCAAAGGAGTAAATCAGAAGTTAGAACCTGAGAAGAAATCCAAGTACATAGTATCAAAGTCTGAGGATCCTAGATCCTAGATCTTAGATCTTGTTTCAAGAATCTGATCACGGAGTCTATTATCTAGAAATGGATAAAGAAGATGTTCAACCGGTGATTCAAGAACCACATCAACTTGACAACAAGATTTGGACTCTGGAATTTGATGGCAGCTACTGTTCATTTGGATCCGGCGCAGCGTTGTTCTTATCTCTCCTGAAGGGAAGGTGCATGCACACTCCTTCAAATTGATGTTCGAAAATACCAACAACACAACAGAGTATGAAGCGTTGTTGTTAGGTATGGAGCAGGCAAGAACAATGGGAATCAAGCTATTACACGCAAGGGGAGATGCTGAGCTGATTGTTAAGCAGATAAGAGGTCTCTACCAAGTCAAAAAAGACAAACTGCGGTACTATAGAGATCGGATCTACTCTGCTATCCTGGATTTTTCAGCTTTCTCGGTATCTTACATTCCGAGAGAACAAAATTCAAGAGCTGATTCACTTGCAGTGACTGCAACCTTATTGAATCCAGATCAGCCTCCCACATTCTTTAGACAGGGAGACTACAAAGTGGAGATGGTCTTCTGCCCAAAAGTTCCTGACAACGTCCAGCAATGGCAGGTTTTCAACAATGACAAGCAGATTGCTTCGTTTCTCCAATAGAAGGACAACTTTGAAGAAATCTACTATGAGGGAAGCAATTCACCTCCAAGGCAGACTACTGTGGGAGAAATAGATGCGGATGTCTCAGGAATTCAGGAGATTATCCAGCTAAAGGGAAAAAAATTCCCAAAGGCTTGGTATCTCTCGAGGAAATGTTTGATAAGTATGATCAAATGCTTAGGAAAAATGAAGAAAATGGAGAAGGTTCTTCCTCCGACACACAATTACTAAATTTGGGAGCCGACAATGATCCCAAATTAGTAAATCTGGGTAAGTGTTGTTCAGAGGCCGAAAGAGAAGCTTTCACTAAGCTTCTTAAGAAATATATGGATGTTTTTGCCTGGTCTTACTAGGATCTAAAAACATATCAGCTTGCGGAAATTCATCACTACATCCCACTTAAACTAGAAAAAAAGCCTTTCAAGCAGTGTCTGGGCAAAGACAACCCTACTATTTCAGGAACCATCTTTGCAAAAATCCAGAAGTTGTTAGACGCAAAGATTATCTATCCCATACATCATTCCGAATGGTTGGCCAACATAGTCCCTGTAAGAAAGAAGAGCGGCGAGATTAGGTTGTGCGTGGATTTCCGCAACCTTAATCAAGCTTCACTGAAAGACAACTACCCCATCCCCATCATGGATCACACTCTACAAGTGGTCACTGGATCTGAGATGCTTTCCATGCTTGATGGCTTTTCAGGCTACAATCAAGTCAAGGTGGCCGAGGAAGATCAATACAAAACGACGTTCATCACACCTTGGGGAACCTTCGCGTACCAGAAAATGCCGTTCGGCCTGATTAATGTTGGTGCTACATTTCAAAGAGCTATGGATCTAGCCTTTGCTCATCTCAAAGATATAAGCATAGTGGTGTACCTGGATGATCTGACAGTCTTTTCCAAAGATAGAAGCGCACACATTTCAAACTTGGAAGAGGTTTTCATACAGTGCCATGCAAGCATGGTATTTCTTTGAATCCCAAGAAATCTATCTTTGCCGTAACCGAAGGAAAGCTGCTAGGGCACATTGTTTCCAAAGAAGGAACAAAGATAGATCCAGAACGCGTTAGATCCATTCAGACATTGCCTTTGCCCACATCCAAAAAAGGAGTTCACTCTTTCTTTGGAAAAGTTAATTTTCTCAGGAGATTCATTCCTGACTTTGCTAAGCTAACCCGTCATATTTCAAATATGATGAAGAAGACACAAGATTTTAAATGGAGCAGCGAAGGGAAGGAAGCTTTCGAGAAAATTAAAGAGGCCCTTATATATCCTTGTGTCTCAAGATTTTACCACGAAATCGAGACTACCCCATGTTTAAAATTTTTGTTCTTTTAAAATAACGGGTTGTTTTGTGTTTTTATTGCCAGAAGATGCTTGTATTGCGTCAAGATATTTCCAAAGTGAATCATAGGTGTCTCAAGATTTTACCCTGAAATCTGAGACTACCCCATGTTTAAAATTTTTGTTCTTTTAAAATAACGGGTCGTTTTGTGTTTTTATTGCCAGAAGATGCTTGTATTGCATCAAGATATTCCGAGTGAATCATAGAACCAATTTCGACAAATACCCATATGCCGAAAATCGTTTTATCCCTTCGTCAAGTTTTGTCTGCGGGAAAATTTTATTTAATTATTTAAAGCCGCGTTTGAAGTAAATTGTGCTCCGGTTTAGCCCTGTTGAAGTTTTGCATGTCAATATTCATAGATACCAAGGGGTTTTCACTAGGAATTGATCCCGGCTTTGTCTGTGACTTCTCGCAATGTTTTTCGCTTTTTTAATTTTTCTCATATTTTTCTCTTTGAAATTCCCCTAGGTCAATTCCTTCGCAAGATACTGCTTTTCTTATGTGGAGCATGTGGAGATCATCTACACCGCCATGCCGAAGGAATCGCTTCTTTAAGAAGTCATGCACAAAAGAGCCTCTTCCGGGGCAAGTTGCATTTTTGGGAATGGATGGATTTAAACTGCAAAGGGGATTTTTGGTAGTAGCAGGCAGGTGGTAATTTTGTACTTGCCTTGCAGGGTACTTTTTCCCATGAAGGCAAAGTCACTTAAGTTACAATGGGAAAATTAGAGGCGGCAGGCGGTAGGAATTTCTTTTACGCATTGCAGGGTGAAAATTCCCATTATAAAATAAAGAAAAATCACTTAAGGCATTGATGGGAATTTCTTACTTGCCTCAAGGTAAAAATTCTCATTATGAAAGTCAAACAACTTTAAGTGGATGAAGGGATTTTGGAGCTGCCATGTAGGGTGAATAATCCCATGAAAGATGACTTTTAAATATAGAAATCATCCTTATTAAAAAAATGTGACCCCTTTGGGAATTAAATAATAACTTTAATGGAATTTATTAATTGTCTTCCTTCCTAATTTTGGCGCCCAGGGATGATGGAAAGTCAATGCATGATGTGATGTCAAAGAGAATTGAAGGAAGGAGGCTAAAAATAAATTAAATTAATTTATTTAAAGGTTGCCATGAGCATGCAAGTTTAGGCGCCCAAGTTGAAAGAAAAAACATGTTTATTTATTAATTAATTGCAAGGAATAGGAGGGGCAATTATTAAAAATAGAATGCTGAAGATTATATAAGCGGGGGCTGCCATAATAATGGATTATTTAATTCTTTTAGCAAAGTAGTGCAGCTCTGACAACTTTGGCGCCCAAAGGAGAAGGATTTTTGCATAAAAATGTTTTCATTGCGGAAGCTTCAAAGTTTGGTGCCTAGGGTTGAATGGCTTGATTTTTGCTTTGTGACAATTATCTCGCATGTTGGTATTAGTGCTCCGTGAATTAAATAATATTCTTGCTTGCTTTGCATGCAAGCAAAACCTCAAATTTTAGGGCAGCAAACTTTATATGCAGATTTTGGTGATAAAAATTAAGTAATTATGCCATGGACTCCATCTTTGTTTGAATAAATTGCAGTATTCATCACAAGAACAAATCAATGTCACTACATTGAATATATCTTCCGAATCAAGAAATTGATAGATCTCGCATGAATTGATTCATTACTAAAGAATTCTGACAGATTAAAAGAAAAAGAATGCAGACAAAGATTGCTCAAACAAAGACTGCTCCAACCATGATGAAGCGTGATGATAGAGAGGATCAAGCAAAATCATGCATAGCTTCCAGATTTGTTGAAGTCAATGATACAAACATAGGCCCTGAACCTATCACCGATTTAATTGACAGATCTAGATCTCATAATTGCAAAGGCTTCCGGAAAAAGTCATCCTCTTGTTTCTGACACAGCCCATGTAGAAGTCATTGCATGGAGAATTCCTTCCAGGATCTTGTGCATGTGCTCCCAATCTTCCAGTTGAAGCCTTCATCGAATTTACTTTGCATGTACTGAAGAAGAATTGCAAAAGCTTCAAAGATAAGAGGGAAGACAAGGCAAAGACAATACCCGCAAGCGAATCACAGTCACCTGCTTCCAGATCTAGCTTGGTGAGAATCAAAGACAAAAGAGTCAACCGCATGTAGAATATGGAAAAAGAACAAGACTGGAAGTGTTGCAGCTTTCTTCTAATTTATTTTCCTCTTTCTTCTTTTCTCCGACAAAGTAATTGAGCGATCAATTAAATTATAAAACTTAAGTGATTGGTTTAAAAGCCATTACTTGAAGAGGTCATTTACTTGGAGATAGGTGGCAGACATGCAAAATAAAAGGTTCTATTTTCAGTTATAAAATCATGCATGTCATGCAAAGAGGAATTCGAAGAGGGAGATTGCCAGTTGTTTCTTTTACAACTTCCACACGTGCCAGTTCAGTTATAGTTTCCTATTTGTAACTTCCTCTCCATACACAATAACTAGAGGAAGAACCTACAGGTTAAAGAGGAGAATTTGTAAGCAGCATTTTGGTGTTCTAGACTTTGTGCTGAAAAACCCTTGATAGCTATTTGAAGCAGAGGAATAGAAAGGAGCATATTTCCGGAGAACTTTGTGTCAACGGTGCATTTTGTTTCTAACTTTCTGTCTTAGATCTATTCATAAACTTTGCGTTATTCTAGATCTAGATCTGAAAGTTCCCTTTGCTTATAATTCTGTATGTTAATATCTATCTGTTCTATCTATGTGCATGCAATCAACTCTGTAATCTATTGATTGGGTTGCACATCTTCCCTCTTTCTTTCCTGTTTTTTGCTATTTTCTTCTTCATCAGATATTTCCTTTCTTTAACAACTGCTTACTTGCTACAAAACTATACAGCTATGGTTCATGAGCTGCATGGTTAAAGTAATACCCACAAATAGATACTAGCATATTTAACTGACAAATCTTACACGGAGCCTCATCGGTAAATGAGGAAGATTTATCTCATGATCGCCTAGCTTTTCTGCGTGCGAAAAATCTAGCCAACAATCCTCAAGTACCGCCAACATCAAAATAGAAGCCCAATGCATAGGCCAACCTTCAAGTAATTCTATTTCTTCATTAACCTCTATGTAGGCTCTCCAATCAAGGCCAACCCATAAGGATTAGAAGTCTTTGAACCAAATAAGAGGCCTTCATGCCCAACTCGCCATTAAAAGTATTTAAAAATACTTTTATGCCATTACATCAAGTAGAATTCATCATCCATTGAGCCAATATTGACTCAAACAAAGACATAATGGGAACTAGAAGAAATATGAATGCAATTTTCATGATGTTTGTTGGCTAGATTTTCTTGACACTAAAACTTGGCGAGTCATGAGATAAATCTCCCTCTTTTACCGGTGAGGCTCTCGTGTAAGATGTTTATCAATATGGTAAGTATGAATCCTAATAACTATTTGCACGGGTTTTTTACTTTAATTCCCACACTCTGTGAACGACAACCGGGCAATTTTGCAATAAGTAAGCAACTATTTATGAAGTATTTGCAGAAGGGGAAATAATGGAATTTGGGAAAGAAGAAAGGAAGATATGTAATTCAACCAATAGTTTGCAGAGTTGGTCTCATACACATAGATTAAATAAACAAGTAGATCTCACAATAATCACAAGTAAAGGAAATGAATAGCTTCTAACCTAAATCTTAGATAACACAAAGTTTATCTAAAAATTAAAATAGAAGAAAGAAGCAAAGCACCGTAGACACAAAGTTCTCCGGAAATCCACCTTTTATTCAATTCCCCAACTTTCACAGAAATAACAACACAAAGTCTGAAGACTCAAGAATGCTCTAGCAAAATTGTGATCCTTTAACCCGTAGGCTCTTCCTCTATTTATAGTGCATAGAGGGCAATTACAAATAGGAAGTTTTCAATGAATTGCCGCATGTGGAAGCCATAAACAAAATGACTGGCAATCTTTCCCCCAGAGTTCCTCTTTGCATGACATGCATCTGAAGACTAAATCAATGCCCTGTATGTGTGCCACCTATTCCCAAGTAATTGACTTTTCTAGTAATGTGAACTAAGGACTTTTAAACCAATTACCTAGGTTTTACAATTTAATTGATCACTCAATTACTTTGTCGGAGAAAATAAGAGAAACAAGAAGAAAGGGAAGAAGAAATTATTCCAGCTGCAACACTTCATTCTTGCCCTTGATTTGTCCATTAATCCGATGATAGACACGTGCCCCATGTCTAGTATCATTAACTTCAGCATGCCTGGACACTATGCATGGTTCTTGGATTACCCTTATCATCACCCTTCATTCTGTTTGAATCTGCTTCTTTCTGAGACTTCCCATTTCCACCTTTGCGTGAAGCTTTTGCAGTTGTGAAATCTGGATCTCTTTGTGCAGAAGCTGCAATTTCTTCCTTTGATTCTGAAGATATATTCAATGTACCTGACATTGACTTTGCCTTCTTTTCACCAATATGAGCACCAATGAAGTATTCCTGCAAATAATTCAAACAAACATGGAATCCACGGCATGAATGCCCAATTTCTTCACCAAAATCTGATTATAAATCCTGCTGCCCTATATTTTTAGACTTTGCTTGCACCAAGCAAGCTAAAAATATTATTTTATTCCCTTGTGCACTCACATCAACATGCAGATAGCCAAAATAATAAAAAGAAAGCCTTTCCAACCCTAGGCAACAAAACTAGAAGCTTCCCGGTGTTAGCATATGGATTTGCACGCATGCAAATGACATGCAACAAGGTGTGAACGAAGTCCCTCCTCAATGAAGGTGAGGCTGCCTTTATTAAAAACCAAAATTGTATTTACATCTGTACATTCAAAATTGTATGTGGGGCGTGTTTTGGAACATCAATGGAAAGAAAAGTGAATGAGGGAGATGAAATGGAATGAAAGAAAGGAGTGGAATGGAATAAGGCGAAAGAACATGCAAGAGTTAGGTAAAAACAGAGCCTAATATTGCATGAAGAAGAAAGGTGAATGACCAACACAAATAAAACGGAGTTTGAGTTAGCCAAACAAGAATGTGTAAAAGGGAACACACATGAGCAAGTAGATAATCAGAGCTTGATCACTGTGAACTAGAACAACTGATTAATAATGTTGACAATAAGATCAAAGATAATATTTGCATGCAAGATTCAAACACCTAACATCTAATGAACATAAGAACACCAAATGTTACAAGAGATAATGAATGATACACAAAGTTCGTATTTCATTAACTGCAAAATGTTTTTCACAAAAGAACACAATTTCTTCCTGAAACAAAACTTGCACAAAAGTATTTTCTTCTCCTCTCTCAAAGTCACCCTTACAAATGAGCCCCTGACTTCCTTTTATAACCCAAAAGTTGGTTACAAAGTAGTTAGGGTTTTAAATGCACATTAAATAGGGAACTTAAGTGACTTTGACTTTTTCAACCAACTTTTAAAAAGTGACTAAAAATAGAAACCACTTAAGTTAAAAAGTCATTTAAGAAAAAATACATAAATAAAAGAAATGGGTACATGTGGACCCACTTAAATGACTTGGACGCACACATAGACATCCTAGTTAGCAAGATGTCACCTAGATCAAGACACATGGGATCGTGCCTTATCCATTGGGCCAAGAGTCCGCCTATCCCAATCGTACAGAATGAACTCATTGATTGTGCTCTGCAATCCTCCAAATGACAAGAGTGTTGAGCTTGAAACTTGAGCAATTCATCCACCCCTCTGTCTGAGCAATATTCTGGTGTGAGAAAATTTGTCTTCATTCGTATTCACATTCACAATTCTCCACATGCTCTCGAGTACCTTTCCATGGTGAATTATTCATTTGTCGCGAGACCGTAGTCGTTACGCCACCTTGGTTTATCAGAATCTAGCTTCTGGTCTTTCGCCATTGAGAAGATCTCCAAGAGCCAAAATTGCAATTCACCTCCAATGGTATTACAAAACATGGCTTTAACAAACACCCCATGAATAAATATAACCAGTTATTTGCACTATACATCTGATTTGATGAAGTCGAAAGCATTGTCTAGCTTTGCAAACACTTTCTACAAATTGAATAACCTGACTCTTCCATCTCACTGCACAGACCTATCTTTTATTGGTTCACTTAACATCACCAATAATCACCAAAAATAACATTTTCCTTGTTTGAAATGATGGAAGCAGTTCTCATATTTCACAACAATCTCATAAACAAACTCGGTTGCAGTGTGTCAGCATGCACACAATTGAAGGTTCTTGTCGAGTCAAATAGTTATTCCAAGAGACATTTTTATCAATCAATATGGCAATGCAAACTTCTCATTTATGTGACAGAGGAATGGTTATTTTACTCATGAACATCATTCAGGAATCTGAATCGAAAAATACCCTGTTGCCTTCATCTCGTGGGTAATTGTTAGTGCAATCTATCTCCTCCACAAAAAGTATGAATCATTCTATGATCTTCATACATAGAATTAAACCAAATTCAAATCATAGCATGGTCTTCATCCATAGGCTTAAACCAACATCTATAGGGATTGACCTTGCCACCATGATTACACTTAACTCTCGTCAATAATCGTTAAGTTTGTTGTGGTGTAGTCAGAATTGTTTTTAGCTTTTCAGCTCAACTACTTTATATTCAAGCTTAACCCAACATTTCTGAAAAGAATGGTTTTACCACAATGCTCACGATTCTTCCTTATTATATAACACTTGTAGTAAGAATGTTTTGGCTTTGCCATAATAAGCACAATTGTACCTTCCAAACGATGAGAAAATGCCATTACCAATAAAGACCTAATGCTGCCATGATGATGACCCAAAGTGCTCTGCGAGCTCGTGTTAGTGCCACATTCATGCGGCAAACATTAGCTACAAAGCCAACCCCATGATTTGAAGCTCGGACACAAGACATAATGATTACATCATGCTCCTGGCCCTGAAAGGCATCTACCGTATTGATATATAAACCTTTTCCTTCATCAGATTTGAGGACAACATCAAACTCTCGGTGCAAACATTTCAGCTGTAGCTTGTAAGGTGTGATAATTCCAACAGAAACCTTTATGCCTGCCAACTTAGTGACTCGTTGAAGATGCTCATATAATTGCAAAGCAAATTGTGCTTCATGAATATTCTGATATGAAACAGATCCACCTCTATGAGATTCTCTTCCATGAGTTACATCGTAAAACAAGTAAGGTCTCAATAGAGAATCTTTGTAATAAATTTCATCAGGTCTCCTGGTAACACTCTCACTGTCACTTAATCGATTAGGCACTCAATATTAAGTGGCGCCTCCGGATTGGCATTTAAAACCTTCTTCAGTTTCTCGCAGGCAGTTCTCGGCCTCTGGCTGGCGCGAACATTAGAAGGCACGTCAATATTATACTGCTGCTTGAAAATTGCCGCAAAATGCCTAAAGAGGGCCTCGTCAAAATCTCTTCCTCCGAGAGATCTGTCAAAAGCATGAGCCAAAACCTTAAGCTCGCCCTTCTTGAAAGCGGTGACACAAACTTGCATGCTGGCATGTCCAATATCAACAAAAACGACATTCAATGGATCCGTTTCAGACAAATCCGTTTTATAAATACCATAAGCCAGGGCCGTGGCCGTGGTCTCATGTAACAAACAAAGTGGGTTCAGGTTAACAATAGCGGCCGCATCCAGAACTGCCCTACGCTCAAGATCCGTGAAATATACGGGTATTCCAATACAACAATCCACAATCTCCGTTTTTAAATTATCCTTGGCAATTTTGCTTCTACCTTGGCGTGGGCTCTCTCTCCTTTGCCTGGCACGTGAGCAGCTGTTTTGGTGAAGGCATGGTAAATTTAGAAAATAATATTCTTTATCAACTATGTGAACTGTTATTTGATTTCAGCCTGGACACTGCTGCATGTGTGGGAGTATTGCTTCTGGTTATTTTGGTGTTGGCTCTTGTCTTATTCCTCCTAATCAATGCTTTGGACTGTGTGGTAATACTTCAAAACCAGCGTGGAAACACTTCTTATTGCATGTTGATGTGTGGACTGCTTTCTTCTTTTCTTCTACTTTCTCACGCGGGCAATTATTCTCTGCTATTTTCCTCGTCTTCTTCTTTGGTGTGAATGGCCTTCGCTGCCTTTAACCTGCAACGTGTATATTTTACCTGCATTGAATCTCTCCTCCTGTTTTTCCTTCACCCAAGGCGTGGGAAACTCAAAACATATTTGTTTTATTTGTTGATCAATGCATGCGTGGAAAAATGCTCAAAATTTATAATCAATTTTCGCTGTCCTCCTTTTCACTTCACAAGGCGTCTCCTCCTTGGCTGGGAAAAAGGAACTTTTTTTGTCTCTCTTTGGACTGTTAATGCGTTGAAAGCTGTTTGATCTTACAAAGTATTATGTCCTTCAGAAGAAATAAGAAACGAAGCTTCGCATGACTTTTTGCAACGGGTTTGATGGAGGAAGTTACGAGGATTAATTCAACTTCCTCGCTTCCCGGGTAGTGGCTTTAGTGCCAGGGGGAAATGGGGAAAACAATGGACAATTGCCAACGGGAATGGCAAAGTGGGTTGGCAATCCCGTCCAATTTCCCCATGTGGGAAATTGGGGAATTTCCTACCCGTTAGCCAATCCATGATTTGGCAATTGGCAAAGAAAATCCCACGTGCGGGAAAAATGAAGGAAATTGCCAGGAAAGGGGAAATCTGGGTTTAGGAAGCCAAATTGGCTTCCCGGCAGTTGGAAGCGTAAGCTTACTTCCCGGCATTAAAATTTGTTGAATGATTTTTAATTTATATTTATTTAATTAAATACTTCTCAAGTGATTTAAAAATTGATTTAATCAAACAAGGAGCAATTAATTAATTAAATATTAATTAATTAATTTTAATGTATTTTAATGCGTTTTAAAGCCTGGCGGGATGAGTTCTCGCCTGAAAAGGACGAAAAGAAGACTGAAACGATCACAAAAATGAGATTGTCGCAACGAAGGCAATGAACCACGCAGGTAACACTTTTCAAAATTTTCATTTATTTTTAATTTGTTAACAATTTTGCGAAGTCAAAATTGGTGATAACACCCGGCAATTAAAAATATATTTTTAGTGCTAACTTCTCCCTTTGGCGACAAACTTCTCTAGGGCAGCATGCTCTACACAAAAGAATTAATTTCCCTTCACTTATGGCATCCACTTCTTATATAAGCAATTGCATGCTAATTTTACCAATTGCTTCTTATTTTTAGCAATTTCTAATAATAAGTTGTGCTTTTTCTCCTTCTTTGGGTGCCATAATTTGCTAAACATAAATAAAAGAAATCAACTTTTAGGCATTTAGTTATGCCAGAATGGGTCGCACTTTTTGGCTATAAGTCATGGAATAAACATAAGTAGGCAGTGGAAAAATTCACCCTGCCTGGCAGCTCCAATTTTTCCATTTTTCACTTAAGTGATTTGTGTTAATTTCTAACCTTCCAGCAACTTCAAAAAAATGTGACTTGCTTTGGAATTGACTTCTCAAATTTGGCGTGGAAACTCAAGGTAGCAGGCAGCTTAGAATCACGACTTGCATGAGCTTTCTTTCATGACTTGGACCAAAAATTCCATCTTTGGATCACTGTATGAATTTTGGATGATGGGGCAATTGAATTTATGACTCTGCACGGAGAAATCACCCATTTCTGGAAAGTGTGACTTGCTTCCAAACTGCTGCATTAAAAATTAGCACTTAGAAATAGTTTTCACTTTTGTCTGAGGCTATGAATGACTTCCAAAACTCCAAGCAATTGAACTAGTTAAGAAAAACGAAAGAAAATACCAAGAGGAATTGCAGAGACAGTCATGGAGAAAAACCGAAAACAAACACAAAAGAAATAAATTAAAAACGAAAAACCAACCAGAAGTTGCAGACAATTGCTCAAAAAATAACCTGCCAATTAGCTGGTCTGTAAAACTCTTCCTTGCGTGAATACTCCATTTAGAGGTGAAAGTAATACTGGCGTGGAGATCCATGACGGGGTTTAACTTCAACACAAACTATTTTTAAAAGAACTTTATTTATTTAATAAATAAATAAATAAAACGTTTTCAGACAAAACCTAGCGAAGGGATAGAGTGAGTTTTAGCATGTGGGTATTTGTCGAATTTGGCTTTTATGATTCTCTGGGGATACCTTAGAGCAATGAAGACAACTCAAGAGCAACAAAAACACAAAACGACCCGTTACTTTGAAAAGAACGATTTTTTTTAAAAGGGGTGGTCCCAGATTTCAGGGTGAAATCTCGGGGACACCAAAGTGTCCCATTTAGGGGACATTACAATTCAATTTGTTTCCTGCTACCACTATTATTTTTTCTTCAGTAGTTCCTTGGTGATGTGGTGTTGATTGCTCTTCTTGTGTGAGAAATACTTTGTTTCTCTTATTCCACAAATTGCATGGGATATCCTTGATTGAATGCCCTATAAGTTCACAAAAGATCGCACAAAAGATCCTTACATTCATTCATATGTTCCTTCATCATCTAGAGCATGTCTTATCTCAAGGTTCACATTGATCCAAGTTCATTGGAGTTAGGGTCATCTTTTTCGCATTCTTTTGAGTGTGCCATGTCTTTTTCTTGCTTACAATGTCCATATCTCGGTTGTATGCATCTTCATATAATGAGAGACCACCTTCATCGTCCTCCGCAATGAGGAGACCAACCCTTGAATGAACAATTGCTTTTTAATGTTGTCGACATGTTCTATTTCAAGTTTTTCCAATAGTTTATTGAATCTTCTCATTAGAGGCACAAACATTCTCCAGCTTTACCTTGCAGGACATTATAGATTTCATGGCAATTTCATTATCATCTCTCATAAGTTTGAATTTTTTTGAAGGCTTTCCCAAAGTGTTTTTCATATTGCTATCTTTGAGTTTGGTTCATCTACGTACCGATCAAAAACCATTCCCGAAGAGTGGTGGGAAACATTTTAGCCACATATGTTTATTTGTATGCCCATTTGTAGTTTAGATGGTGATGCACAATCAATAGTGTCATACATGATCCTCTAATTCATCACCAATGTAGTTTGGGAGCTTCTACGTTTTTGTAGATGAAGTTGATGGGGTAACCTTGTCTCCAACATGGTTCTTCGAATACGAGTTTTCCCCTTAAGAAGATGTGTGGTGGACATTCGTTATGCAATCTCAACACTATCGGACATGTCCGTATGGTTGATCCTTCCTTTAGCAACGATCCGTACAATATCTTGCATGCACTCAAGTCCCTTTTGTGTGACTCCTTCCAACTTTTTGTTTGGCAGCTTGTAACTAAACTTTACACATGATTCTCTTGCAACATCCTTCAACCCAAACTCATCACCGGGTTCACACTTCCTCTAGAATAGGCAATCGTAATCTCTAGCTAGCCTTATTGTGAGTGGTGTAACGTCCACCATTTTTGACCGATCCCTTTCTTGGTTTCAGCTCTGTTTCATGGTATGACTTTTTACGCTTTGGCCTTTCTTGATAGGTTTTTAGAATTGACTACCTTTAGCTTCTCTCTTGTTGCTTCACCAATAGAGTAGACCATTTAAGTTCATGGCCCCCTCCTCAACTGTTTCTCTCTTGCTTTGTTTGAAGTCAATAGCATGAATTATTGCTTGTATGTGATATCCCCTTCCCAATTGAAGACCCTTAGCCTAATATGTCTTCCCGATGGCTAAGGAGAATTTTAAAGGCACTTAAGCTATATTATTTTATTATAAAGTTCGAAAATATAAATAAAACATTATAAAAACACTTATATTAAATTAATAGACTTAAATATTAAAATAAACATAAAGTAAAGTGCATTTAGCCAAAATGATTTATTCTAGGCAAAATGCGACTTGCCTTAGGAAAGTCAAGTGGAAATAGAAAAAGACAAAAACTCATGAGTCAAAAGTTATCCTCCCAAGGAAAATGCGACTTGGCCTAGAAAGGATGGAGGGTGGAAAATGCATAGAAAAAATCATTGTATGCTGATTGGATATTTTGGAGGTTGTTTTGGGTCTCTTCTTTCTTTATAAGGAGAGGTCAACTTGCTTAGAGGCATTCTATGATCATATTATAATTTTGAAGTGTGTTTGAAGCTTAGAGCTTTGTCAAAAATATTCTAAGGATGAAAACCCTTAGTATATTTATCTCTAGAGGACGAAAACCCTCTTAGAGCATTTGGGGATTTCCTATCTAGGGTTATCCATTGTGCTTGCAAATTTATTTATTTATTTTCAGCAGTGAATAAAGAAGATTTTGCAGATTTGGTACAAGGGTTTGAAGGGAAGAGAGAGCAGTTGTGTTTCCTGGATTATTTCAGCTTGAAGCGACCTATCTATTGCATAAATATGAATTGTTTTGAGGTATTTCATACCAGATTTGTATTGCTATATCATAATCTGTTTTTTATGAATTAAGGAGCCAGTTTTCAGTACTTTTCCATCCCAAAACCCTAGGGGCAAGTTAGCGTTTTGGCTGTTTAGGAACTTATAGCGGTGATTTGCATGCATGGGTAACATCATTGCGTTCTCCTTAGTTTTGTGAATCCGTGCATAGTTTATTTGTGTGGATTTGAGCATTTTTGAGGGAGTAATGAATTTTTGAAATTATCATAATTTTCTGCAAAATGGGGTTTCAAAATAAATTTATTTCAGCCTTGTTTGCATCAGAAACCTGCATATTCATGCATATTTTGGCTTTATAAATAGATGAAATCAGATTGGAGTGGTGAAAGTATAATTTATTGGTTGATTTGTATGAGTTTCTTGCTATGCCCTAGTCGCATTTTTCCATTAAAATTCAGATCTGCATAGTAAAAATCTGATTTTAATTTTGTGAGCTTGCATTTGGTTGTGGGATTTGCCTAAAATCCATTGAGGGCAAAATATGTCCATTTGGGGACATTACATTGTACATGTCAATCTTTTTCGTCAAAAACTTTTTGTATCATTGTAATATCTTTTGTCGTGTTTCATGGTTTAGTTCAGCACATATCTTAAATATAATGAGGTGCCTTGTCATGATTTTCTTCAAACCGATTCTAACTTGACCCATTGTTCTTTAAGGCAACGGTGCCAAAATGCGGTAATGATAATGTCTACGTAGATGCTAGAATATCAATAATACACACAATATTAATTGCATAACATACCATAGTAGAGAAAAACATCTAAACAAAAGAAACCTCTGTTCAAAGATAGGTTTTGATATAATTTGAATAGAGGAAGGCTTTATTACAAAAACTTAACTTGGGTAGTACAAAGGAAGCGATCACAAACGCCCTTTCCCCAACGTATATCTTTCTATTTATACAACAAATGACTTATGGTTATCGGTTGACACAACTATCAACACTTGAGAATATCCACCAAGATTCATTACAAACTAAAATATGTAATTACATCAATAACCATGAGAATACCAATATGGTAGTCTACATTGATTTGCTTTTGAAAACAAATTGTCATTAACATGTGATATTTGTATTAATAAGTTTGTGAAAAAGCTAAAAAATTAAAAAGGCCCAAGTTTTATTGAGAAAATAAATGTGTTCGGTTGGAGAGTATGAAGAGTAAAACCAAATGACTTGGAACATACAAAAGTTTGTGAAAAATTTAAGAATTTGAAAGGCCTTGATTTTAATTGAGAATAAATGTGTTGTATTGGAGAGTATGAAGAGTAAAACAAAATGACTTGGTATATACGGATAGTGGATATTGTCTCCAAATCTATCAATCGATTCATCATGTATACAACAAACAATCAAGTAGTAAGAATGGTGGCATCTTATTTATATAAGAATGGTGCTTTCTATAATCATCTCATCAACGGTTTAGTCCTAAATATGCTTATGTAGGTATCCTTTGTCATGATATCAATCGATGAAGTAAAACTCCATTAACTAGAGTAAATGGAGACAAGAATTTAACACAACTATACTTTTGGTATTTGGGACACTCTTCTTTTGAAGGTAAACCATTGACCCATCGTACAAGTTTGTCCTTTATGGTAGCTTATGAGTGATTAGCATTAATGACATCACAATAGGTTCCTAAATTGTGTGCTTCATTTCCTTTTTCTATTAATGATGCATATTTCTCTTGTGGGTTTTTCGTTTAGAAATCAAACAATGGTTAAAATATCAGTTGATAGCATCGGTTACATTGTTTTGTATTGACCTTGGGTATAAACTCTTTCACGCTCTGGATGGAAGGAAATGAAAAATAAATTATTATTTTCAATGGGTAGGCATTGCTAGTTCTTTGTTTTGCTCTTTAAAATCAATTTGTTTTTATATTATGACTAATTTGGTCTCCTACTTAAATGATTGTTGCTAACATGTGATGTTGATCTTTTAATCTATATTAGTGATGTTTGTATCTCCTATGAAAATGATTGTTATTAACATGTGATAGTCCAATTGCTCTTATCTTTTTCTTCTTCTTAGGTTTGGTTCTATAATTATTCAGTGCAATAAAATCTAGTTGGTCAAGGAAAACGGCTCAAAGAGACGCCAATGGCATTGTTACAAATAGAAAAAGAATCGACGTGGCTCTTTCTCCTTTATGGGGGATTGCGGGCAAGTTTGTAAAATATATTATATATATTTTTCTCTCTCTTGCTTTTATCTCCATGGTTTAATTCATATGGTTTTCAAGTATAGAGAATATGTTTCAAAATAACATCTTAATGAGACATAGTCACATCGCATATAATAGTTATTGCATATTATTTTTTGTTGCACATATTTAGAAGTGTTCTTGTTGTAGAAGCTTCTTTGTATATTGTTGTACTCTATAAATATCTGATACAATTTAGAGTTGTGGCTAACTCCGAGTCTCCCATTTTTGTAATTGTGGTCATATCATCTCTCATATTAATTCGTATTAGAGACTAACAACCGTGGTCTACAGACCAATTCATCTAAAGGGTTTCAATCTCTTACTCTTCCTTGATCTCGCACAATCTCATTGAGGGTTTCTACATCTTACCCGACACAGGTTCATTCTTATGGGAAATAAAATGGTGGTCTCATGCCTTTGTTGTCACATTATCCATGGATACCTCCTTGTGACACTAGAAGCTCTCCCTAGATGCGAGATATGCAACTTCTAGGCAGAAATCTGCGACTTTTGAGCATACATATGCAACTTCTAGGCATGCTTATGTGACTTCTAGGCATATCTGTGACTACTAAGCACAAATATGCAAATTTGAAGTATAGATATGCCACTGCTGGGCCTAGATCTGTCACTTCTAGGCCCAGATCTGTGACTTCCGGGAACAAATCTGCAACTTGTGGGTACGAATCTGCTATTTCTAGCCATAAATCTAAAATTTCTTTGAGCCAATCCAATGGATCTTGCTATCAACCTAGATCCAAATTATGTCCTATTGATGCATCCCAGATCCAATTCAAAATACGTCTTAAAAATAAGTCACCTAAGGAATCATCACAAGAATCTATGCATACCAGTGTTGTAGGAATGTGCGTACTTGGCCGTTTATGGGACATGCCCTAGAGACAACCGTACTAGGTATGCGGGTATAGGTGTGAAACACACCCTTTTAAATCGGTGGCCGCACTTGGTGTAGACCAATGCACCACACACACCTAGATTTGTTTTTTTATCATTCTTTGCTGCACTTTGCTGACGTTACATGTAAAAAATAAAATAAAATAAAAATCGTAAGACTAGCAATATAAAGTAAACCCTAAAATTTAAAACATAAAAGCGATATGTGTAAAACTTTAAAACTAGACCATAAAAAAATGAAATCAAAACTTCCCACCATGTTTTACAGGCTCAACTGTATTTTTATGTGCTTTGCTGCAGAGTCCGCAATTTACAATGATGTTTGGAGACCATTTTCCTCCTCGACGTTTCAATCATTCTTTAGGCTGCTCCATTTTAAATTTTTGGCACCCCCAAATCCATTTCAGGCTCTACATTCAGATTTATTTTCCTGCTTTGTTGCCTGTTCCATTCGGGTTCCCCAGTTTGGTTTTCACTTGCAGCGGCGTTGAATATACTTAGACAAGTGAGTAATTAGTATTACATTTAAATTTTTAAGGTTTAATACATTTGTTATGGATAGGAAATTTTGTAGTTTTGTTATAGTTTTCATTTGATTCGTGCTTTGTTTTTCTTGATGAAGGTATAAAAAGAAATTGCCTCTTTGTGATTTTTTTAGTAGTCTAATTTTTTTCTTTTCATATAGAGAAATTCAAAATCTATCATTTTTAATGTATTTTTATTTTTAATAAAAACAAGGATATCAAATATGGCATCTAAGAATGATGAGCAAATATCCACTCATCATTACTTGTTGGAAATATTGTCATTGATGTCAAAGGCTTAATCATTGATGTATTTGGTTAACGGAATCGTAACGTGTTTGAAACTACTGATGGATGTTGACAGATTTTGACAGAAATAGTAGAAAGTAACGGAAATAACCACTAGTATAGAAGGGCTGAAAACGAAAGTTTATATACATGAAACGAAGTGTTTGTGCATAAGGATTATCATGGTTTAAGCGAGATATACACAGCTGTACATAGGAGAGAGATATCAGCATTTTAAGGTGTTCATATGCCATGTTTTATGGGGAAAATGAAGATTCAAATGACAGAATTAAATCTCCATGTTTTAGTATGATAAGGGGTGATTAAAGGAGCAATAAATATGTCCATAGGATGGTTTAAAATACATATAAAAATGTTGTTTTTATTTTGGACGACCCCCTTTGGAAAATAGCGCCACTTTATAGTTATGGCCGACATGTGTATTTGCATTATTAAAATAAAAGATGGTTAATTAAATAATGGAAAGGTTGTGTTGGTTGGAATGATGTGTCTTTTCGAAAGGATGTGAGAAGGAAATATAAGGAGATGGAATCATTTGATTTAGGCAAGCAATTTGAGTGCTTCATTCAAGTTTAAGGGAGAGAAGAAGAAGAGAAGAATATGAAATATAAAAAGGAGTGAAGGGTAGATTTATTTTTAATGAAGAGTTGCAGCGATTTATATATGTGAAGGGACTGAAATAAATCAGAAGAATATTCTTAGCAGCATTTTTGTTCTATCATCTGTTGAAGCAACAACAATATAAAAGATAGGAAAGAGTTTGTTTTTCGTAAAGAAGGTTGGTGCCTTCATATTTGAAGAGATCGGTGTATCTTGTTGAGTTGGTGCTTAGCAAAAGGGTTGGTGCTCCTGTAGGTTGGTGCCTACGAAATTGTAACTTGGGGATTGATGTCTCCCGTAGGTTGGTGCCTACAAACATTTGAGAAATATAATAAAGAAGATTTTCCCCATGGTTTTCTCCCGAAAGGGTTTCCGAGATAAATTTGTGTCTATTTGCATAGTTGTGTTGGTTTGCTTTGCATTCATTGATTGCTTTGATATATTCACTATGAAACTAATTAATTGTGATTACAAATCTGAGATTAAGTGTTAAATTTAAAAGAATATCATAATACTGATTCACCCCCCCTCTCAGTATTATCTTTTCTTTATCTGATTGGTATCAGAGTGGGTGCCTTCAGGAACAATCTAACAATTGGAAGGTAGATCTCAGAAGCACATATGGCTACTCATCAAGTACAAGAAGGTTTTTCTTCGAACAAGGCTCCATTGTTTGATGGAACAAATTATGCATTTTGGAGCATAAGAATGAAAACATATCTAATGGCACTAGGGTTTGATATTTGGCAATCAGTAACAGTTGGATATACAATCCCATCAGTTCCACCGACAGATCAAGCCGGAAAGAAGGCTTTTGAAAACAATGCCAAGGCGATGAATGCTATCCTATGTGGCCTATCAGAATTTGAGTTTGTTAAAGTAATGCAATGTGACATGGCGAAGGAGATATGGGACAAAATTTGAACTATCTATGAAGGTGATGACAAGGTTAAAAGGGCTAAGCTTCAAACTCATAGGAGACAATTTGAGAGCTTGAAAATGAAGGATGAGGAGAATGTTTCAACCTATCTTCTTCGTGTGGATGAGGTTGTCAACGCCATAAGAGGGTTAGGCGAAAAGATTGAAGAATCCATGATTGTTCAAAAGATTACGAGGTCTCTACCATTAACATTTGATGCTAAGGTGTCTCGCCATCAAGAAATGAAGGATCTTCATAAGTTGAGCATGGACGAACTACATGGAATATTGACCGCATATGAAATGAGGACTGAGTCAAATAAACCATTAAAGAAGGAAGCTGCATTCAAAGTCTTAAAGAAAGAAAAAATCAAAGAACCTGAGTCGAATGAGAACTCAAACAGGGAAGAAGATGAGAAAGAAGCCTTGTTCATTCGAAAGTTAAAGAAAGGATCTGGAAAGTACAAAGGTAAGTTACCATTTAAATGTTTTAACTGTGGTAAAATTGGTCATTTTGCGGCTAAGTGTCCAGAGAAAGAAGATAGCGATGATGAGGAAAGCAAACTTAAATTCAAAAGGGAATTCAAGCAAAGCAAAGGCAAGAAAAGATTTGGAAAGCAAAAGAAAAGCTTATATTCAAAAGGAAGTAGTAGATCATCCGAAGAAAGTGGGGTAAGTGACTCAAATAGCGATAATGAAGAAATATTATTCATGGCTATAAAAGATGACTTAGAAAGAGATGAAGACATGGAAGGAAAAGGTGAAGTGAATCTTGAAGAGGAACTTATTTGTGCCTTGGGAGAGTTGAAAGCTCTTAAATAGAAAATCGAAACAAAAGTTACTGACTCCTAAAGTATGAAGAAGAAGATTGTAACTTTGAAGCTAAGATATCACAATCTCTTGAAGAATCAGGAAAGATGATCGTGGATCTAAAAACCCAAATTGAAGAAGCAAAACGAGTTGAAGAAGAATTAAGAAATCAGTTAAGGACTAAGGAAGAAGATTGTGAAAAGCGTGAGTCAGAGATCGTTGCTTTGAGAAAGGATTTGGAAAAAGCAAATGCTAAAGTTACAAGTAATCTAAAATTCGAGAAAAGTACTGAGATATAGATGAAATTTTGAACCGACAGAAGTCAACATCCGACAAGACTGGTCTTGGATATACGGAAAGACAAGACACCACCAACACAAAAGGTATAGAGTCATCAAAAGGGACAAGAGAAGAGAAGTCAAAGACCTATGCAGAGACACTCAAGGAACCTATGAAGAATGAAGAGTTGAAAAGGGAGAAGAGATTTATGAATATCAACACTTCTTACAAGGAAAGCAAAGATGAGAACAAGTTTAGAAAACCAAATCCTCCAAGATATACTCACATGTCCAGGTTTGAAAATTCTTTCTATGGCTATTGCTTCTATTGTAATCATTTTGGTCATAAAGCAATAGATTGTAGAATATGAGTGAGAGACAATAATATAAATAACAAAGGTGTGTATGGATTCTCAAATAGAAATTACAACTCCTTTGCTCCTTTATCGAACTATGTTGAAGATATTGTTTGTTATAACCTGCAATAACTATGGACATATAGCAAGATTTTGTAGAACCATCTAAATTGAACCGGAAGGTAAATGCTCCGAGAAATAAAGAAGAAAGAAGCTACAAAATTCTCGGAAACAAGAAAGAGGATGATGGGCAAGATAAAGAGAAATCTATGCTTGTTCAAATAGCATTCCATGCACAGGATGAAGGGCAATTGTGGTGCATTTATAGTGGATGTTCAAGACATATGACCGGGATAAAAGTAAGTTCATCTCGTTGAAGAAAGTAAATGAAGGTACAAGTGAAATTCAAAGATAATATAATGTCCCCATTTTTTAAGACCCTTAGCTTATCTTTCCCCGTGGGCTTTGGGATGTTGCAAGGGGAACAATTTTATTAAATAATTAAATATTATTGCATGAAGCAATAATTATTTAATTGTGAAAATTATTTAATTTAATTCCCAAAATATAAAAATTAAATGGGGAATTAATTAAATAAATATTTAAGTGGTTTTTATTGATAAAATCACCCTTTGAAAAGGGGACGCCACACCTAGGGGAAATAAATTGCTTTTATTTAATAATTTCCCTCTCCTAGGGATTTCAAATTTTGTCTCCTTGCTTATAAAAGGAGTGCTGGGATCATTGTTAGACTCATGTTGATTTGATCATTTATGTCTCTCCATGCTTGGAGAAATGGGATGTATGCCCTAGATTTTCATTGTGCTCTCTCTCATTCGATTTGGAATTGAAGTAGATCTGATTTTGAAGACTTTGTCATTGAAGATTTGAAGACTTGATATTTATTTTTGCCATTTTGGAAAGTGGCGACTTTGCTGGAAATTTCTGTTGCATTTCTGGAAAATTTTGTTGGTTGGAATTTGATGAATTTATGTTCATTGGAAAGCTCTTTGTCCAAGCTTTCCAACAAGGGTAATTTCGTGTCAAAATTCCAAGTATTGCTCAAGATATGAATTTATGAAGATTTCTGTTATTTACCTAATTTCCCAAAATTAGGGCAGCGACTTGTTTTGGAGTTTCAGGTGACTTTTTAGCATGGCATTCGTGGATGCAAAATTCTAAAATTGATCTCATAATTTTCCTTATAATTTATGCTTCGTTTTGAGCTATGGTTCATAATTTTCGGATAAGTATTTTGCAAGTTATGAGGGTTTGATGCTACAGCTGTATTTCGGGATTTAAAATCAGGTTTTCGTATTTTCGTGGTTTTTTGTACGGAAATTTGCTCCTAATTAATATCTATCATTTCCTTTCGTTTCATGCAATCCAGAGTCAAATCAAAAGTTATGGAATTTTGAATATTTCACCTAAGGTTTTGACGAACTTACTAAAAATAGTAAGTTCCAGATTTCAATGCTTTTGTTGAGGGTTTATGGTTGAAATGTAAGATTCAGATTTTTATTTTCAGATTTGGCTAATTTTCCGGTTTGTTCCAAAAAGGGGACATCACAGTGGTATCAGAGCTTCCTTCCTCTATTCGTGTGGGTCATTTGTGAATGCAAGATTTGTATTTTCATATTTGTATGTAGAGATAAGAGGCTGAGTGGAACCATGGAGTTAATGAGTGAAGGTGGTTTGAAAGAAAGGATCATCAAGGTTGGGAAGAAGCTTAAGCATCCGCATCATTTCGAGGATGCCTTGCTTAAGGACTTGGAGGAAGCAGTACATTGTTTGGCCATGGTCGAACAATCAGATAAGTACATGATTCATTCATTGATGTTTCAGTTGATTAAGCCTAGGATCTTTTGGCATGAAGATGTGAGAGTGAAAATTATGGTTGTTACTTGCATTGTTGAAGTCACAAGAGTCACATTTAATTTGCCCTCTACGATGATGATGATATTATGAGAGATATTTCAACACATGGTCGGAAGTTTTCAAGGCCTTTGAACGTCAATGTTTTTATTACACAAGAGGGTAGAAATCCTAGAAACTATGGCAAAGGTAAAGTCTTGTGTATTGATGTTAGATCTTGGTTGTAATGATCTTATCCTTCATATGTTCGAGGTATTCTTTGGGGTCATACAGGATAACCGTTCAGAAAATGTAATGGTTGCAATACAAAGTATCATGTCTACGGTGATAAATGAATATGATAATGTTCCTCAACAATTGTTGAATGTGCTTAAGGAAGAATTGAGACAGGAGGCATCATGTATTTCTCACACCTTGGCAAAAGGTGTCATGAATCAAATCAAGGTGAAGACATATATGGCAGCCAAGTCTTCAGAAAAGGATATGGGAATGGATCCTCAAGGTATGAGTTCTTTGATGCATAATAATGATCTTTTTGTAGCTAATACTTGCACCAAATGTGAAGGCACAGAAAAATCAGATGCTAAGGTAATGGATTATTCAAAATCTGATTTGGCTAATGAGGATGAGGAAGTTGATGAACATGGGAAGCTCGGCAGTGCTTTGAAGAAAGATGTGTCTCATCTTGTTGATTCTCTTGTTTCTTCTCACCAATGGGAAAAACAATATTCACCATTCACTTTGGAGAGTTCAAGACACAAGTGGTAATTACGAAGGCATTCTCAAATAAGGGAATTACATGGACCACATATTACATGGTAAGAAATTCACTTTCAGTTTTGGTACAACAGTTTATATCTTGGTAAATTTCAACTTTTATGGATTGTGCATGGTTCAAATTTCAATCATGATGAGGGTTTTTACCTAGGTGATGTCATCCTTCAAAGGTATGAGGTCATTCTTCACAAGATTGAGGCCCATTTAGAGTCATTTCATGCACTTTATCTTGCTGTTATGAAATCTTTACATGATGAGCTACCACTTGGGCATTTAATTTTTGTATTTTCAAAGGAAAAGTTGGTGAAAGAAATGTGTGGGATGAATCTTGTGGACATTGCTTGCAAATCTACAAATTTTGGGGCTTTTACAAAGAGTTTGAAAGAGAAGAAGAGCCATGGTATAAGGTTTCACATGATCCATATTCTATGATTCTCATGGCAGCTAAGGAAGAAAGTGTAATAAAGGGAACCTTGGCATCACTTGCCGGAAATGATAGAATTCACTTATTCCAAACAAGAGGTATGTTGCATGGCAATCCGGTGAGTTTTTTTATTAATGGTGCTTCACACGATTTTATTGATGCAAGGATGGTTGCAAGCTTAAGTTTGAATATTGGAGGATTCCAAGGCCTCAAGGTATCCTTGGCTAATGGATCCATCATACTATGTTGGCACAAGAGTTCTTCAAATTAATGAAGTATGTGATGATTTTTATGTTGTGAGTTTGAATAACATGGATGTGATGTTAGGATGTCAATGGTTTTACACATTGGGAGAATTCACTCTCACCCTAGAAAAGATGGAGCTCAAATACACCAAAGAAGGCAAGGAAATTGGAATCCAAGGTATAAGAACAAGTTTGCCTAATGATGAGTCTTCTAATTATTGACAATTTGCATAAGGAAGTTCCTTGCCATGATCTATTTTGCATTTCAAGTAGTTGGGTAAACTTTATTGCTGTTATGCATAAGAAAAAACAACCACCTCATGCTTTTCTTATAGATAATTTTGTTGGTACAAAGGCTCAAAAAATTTCAGTTTTTCATGACACAACAAATTGGAAGTTTCTTATGCATGGACTAATAAAAAGAATGCAATTTAAGGGGGCTGCCAACAGTAATTTTCTAAGAGGGCTACAAAATCAATTAGGGACATGCAAACAGGGGTTCAAGGGTATCTATATGATACCAAAATACGAGGTAACAAATGATGCTTGGGCCTTGAAGAAGAATGATTTATTGTTAGTACAAGCTCTCATGCAACATAATATTGGTGTATTTATCAATTTCAGTTTGTTACCTTCTTCATTTGTTGTTTCTTATGATCATGGACCACATATTAGGAAGGGTGATGAGTTTTTCCACATCCAATGGAGTTTCATGAGGAATTATGTATGGCTTGATTTTATAGCTAACATGTTGTGGGAAAGAGTGTGGCAAAAGTACAGGAAAATCTTGAAGCATATGACTGAGATTTTGGGACAGCAAAATGAGGAAACAAATTATGCAAGATTGTTTAATTCTACAATTCAGATTTTTTATGTACACATGATGATATGGTTATGGGTGTTTGTTTGTAACTCATGCATGATTGATTGGGAAGGGATAAGTCTGATTTTTGATGAAGAATGACATGACTACAACAGCATATGGGATTGCATAGCAGATTATGGGGGCAGCCCATGCATGAAAGAAAGTTGGGCACCATCCAAGCCATGGAGATACCAAGAAGAAGCAAGAAGAGTGTTCTTCAACACTCATTTTTCTAACTGGTTTGTTTCATGTGCAGGTTTGAAAAATAAAATGCAGCAGTTTACACTCCTAACTTTTAGGAGGACGAAGCAGCCCAAGATATTACAGATGCTACTCCACTTGAGTGGCATGGGAACTCGGTTCTTGGAGAGCTACCCTTTTGGTACCAGATGCATGAGCTTGCTATTGCTTGAGGGCAAGCAATCTTGGGAAGGGAGGACTGTAATGTCCCCATTTTTGAAGACCCTTAGCCTATCTTTCCCCGTGGGCTTTGGGATGTTGCAAGGGGAACAATTTTATTAAATAATTAAATATTATTGCCTGAAGCAATAATTATTTAATTATTTAATTGTGAAGATTATTTAATTTAATTCCCAAAACATAAAAATTAAATGGGGAATTAATTAAATAAATATTTAAGTGGTTTTTATTGATAAAATCACCCTTTGAAAAGGGGACGCCACACCTAGGGGAAATAAATTGCTTTTATTTAATAATTTCCCTCTCCTAGGGATTTCAAATTTTGTGCCTCCTTGCTTATAAAAGGAGTGTTGGGATCATTGTTAGACTCATGTTGATTTGATCATTTATGTCTCTCCATGCTTGGAGAAATGGGATGTATGCCCTAGATTTTCATTGTGCTCTCTCTCATTTGATTTGGAATTGAAGTAGATCTGATTTTGAAGACTTTGTCATTGAAGATTTGAAGACTTGATATTTATTTTTGCCATTTTGGAAAGTGGCAACTTTGCTGGAAATTTCTGTTGCATTTCTGGAAAATTCTATTGGTTGGAATTTGATGAATTTATGTTCATTGGAAAGCTCTTTGTCCAAGCTTTCCAACAAGGGTAATTTCATGTCAAAATTCCAAGTATTGCTCAAGATATGAATTTATGAAGATTTATGTTATTTACCTAATTTCCCAAAATTAGGGCAGCGACTTGTTTTGGAGTTTCAAGTGACTTTTTAGCATGGCATTCGTGGATGCAAAATTCTAAAATTGATCTCATAATTTTCCTTATAATTTATGCTTCGTTTTGAGCTATGGTTCATAATTTTCGGATAAGTATTTTGCAAGTTATGAGGGTTTGATGCTGCAGCTGTATTTCGGGATTTAAAAATCAGGTTTTCCGTATTTTCGTGGTTTTCTTGTACGGAAATTTGCTCCTAATTAATATCTATCATTTCCCTTTCGTTTCATGCAATTCGGAGTTGTAAATCAAAAGTTATGGAATTTTGAATATTTCAGCCTAGGGTTTTGACGAACTTACTAAAAATAGTAAGTTCTAGATTTTAGTGCTTTTGTTGAGGGTTTATGGTTGAAATGTAAGATTCAGATTTTTATTTTCAGATTTGGCTAATTTTCTGGTTTGTTCAAAAAGGACATCACATATAACGCTAAAGCAAAGATCGCTGGAAAAGGTACGCTAAGTCTTGATAATGGTAAAACAAAAACAGAGAATGTTTTATATGTTGATGGATTAAAGCATAATCTCTTAAGTGTAAGCCAAATGTGTGATCAAGGACACACACTTAAGTTTTATGCTGAAGGGTGTGAGATAAGGAAGGCAGACACGGGAGAGTTAGTAGTAGATGCACATAGAACCACAAATAACCTATACATGCTTGGAGAAGTAAAAGGAGAGAAATGTTGTCTAAGTTAGGTTGAAGAGAGTTGGCTATGGCATAGAAGGATGGGGCATATAAATTTTGATAATCTTGTGAAAATCAGCAACAAGCAGGCTGTGCGGGATATGCCTAAGGTAACGAAACCTACAAGTACTCTATGCAAGCAATGTCAACATGGAAAGCAAACCAGAGCAAGGTTTAGAACAAAGGAGTATTCGACCACCAAACCACTAGAGTTGATTCATATGGATTTATGTGGACTTACTAGAACAAAAAGCATACAAGGTGAAAGTTATTTCATGTTATTCATTGATGACTACACTAGAATGACATGGGTAGCCTTTCTAAAAGAAAAGTCAGAAGCATTTGAGAAGTTCAAAGCTTTCAAGGCTTTTGTAGAAAATGAAACCAGATTGAAAATAAAATGCCTGAGGTCAGATCGTGGAGTTGAGTTCACCTCAAATGAATTCATTGAATATTATGAAGATCATGGAATCAAAAGACAAGATTTCATGCAAGGACTCCACAACAAAATGGAGTGGCGAAAGAAAGAATCGAACCGGCCAAGAGATGGCTAAAACCATGTTAAATGAATCTCGATAGATTTTGGAGAGAAGCGGTAAATACGGCTGTCCATATCTTGAATAGAGGGCAAATCAGAATTAATCATGACAAAACTCCTTATGAATTGTGGAAAGGAAGACCAACTACTATAAAATATTTCAAAGTGTTTGGGAGTAGATGCTTTATTAAAAGAAATGAAGAGAACTCGGGCAAATTTGATTCAAGAGCGGATGAAGGAATTTTTCTTGGCTACTCTATTAAAAGCAAAGCCTACGATGCTATAACAAAAGACTACAAACTATAGTAGAAAGTGCAAATGTGAGAGTAGATGAAATCGTGAATCAAAAAGCTAAAGAACTCCGCAAGAACCCTTAGAAATACTCAAGGTAGTAGAGAGAAAAGGAAGAGGAAGAAGATGTTGAAAAATTAAGTAAATACGAAAGGCAGACACCAAAACACCATCTCTTTTTGTTAAGAAGAATCATGTTGAAAGTCGATTATTGGAAACCTTGATGATGGAGTACAGACAAGAAGAAGAATTGTAAGTGCATCGTAACCAAAAATTTCTCCTTATTATCCAAATAGAGTGAAGAACTTTACGCAGGCAGCCATGATAAACATCGGATAAAGGCAATGGAGGAAGAGTTAGATCAAATTGAGAAGAATGAAACATGGGAACTTGTACCTAGGCCAAAGGATCGAATGTGATTGGCACTAAGTGGGTATTCAAATAAATTGAATGCAGATGGACAAGTCACTCAAACAAGGCAAGGTTAGTATGTAAAGGGTATGCTCAAGTAGAAGGTATTGATTTTGAAGAAACTTTTGCTCTGTTGCTAGATTAGAAGCAATTAGAATGTTTCTTGCTTTTTCGGTAGTCAAGAACTTCAAACTCTATCAAATGGATGTCAAATCAGCATTTCTAAATGGGAATTTAGAAGAGGAAGTATACATAAAACAGCTGAAGGGTTCCTCCTATCAAAAATGAAGATTATGTGTATAAGTTGAAGAAGGCCTTGACGGATTAAAACAAGCCTCCAAAGCATGGTACTCTAGGCTTGATAAGTATCTACAAGACCAAGGGTTCAAGAGAGTACTTGCCGATAGCAATCTTTACATTAAAATTGAAGGTGAGCACCAAATGATTGTTGTTTGTGTATGTAGATGACATAATTTTTGGAGGAGACAATGAGGAAATGTCTAAGAAATTTGCCGAAGACATCCAAAAGGAGTTTGAGATGTCCATGTTGGGAGAGTTATCATTTTTCCTTGGATTGCAAATTTCACAATCGATAAAGGAATATTTATATCCCAAACGAAATATGTGAAGGAAATGTTGAAGAAATTTGGCATGGAGTGTGCACCTATTAGCACACCTATGGCTACCGGACAAAGTTAAGCAAAGATGATGAATCTCCGAATGCTAATCAAACTCTGTATAGATCAATGATTGGGAGTTTACTATATGTGACAAAGATCCGCACTGGACATCATGCAAGCAAGTGGGTATGGCTGCATGTTTTCAAGCAGTCCGAAAGAAACACATGGGCAAGCTCAGTAAACGCATATTCGATATCTAAAGGGAACTATGGATTATGGGTTATGGTACCCAAGGGGTAAAGACTTCACATTGGTAGCTTATACTGATTCGATTAAGGTGATGATGTGTGGATGATAGAAAAGTACAAGCGGAGGAGCGTTCTTCCTTGGAGACAACCTGGTATCTTGGTTGAGTAAAAGCAAAACTTTGTATCCTTATCAACAACAGAAGTAGAGTATATAGCAACAGTGTTATGTTGTACTCAAATTCTATGGATGAAGCAAACCTTGAAAGATATCAAAGTAGAGTATGATCATCCAATCTCCATATTATGTGATAATACCAGTGCGATAAGTATTTCAAAGAATCCGGTTATGCATTCAAGAACAAAGCATATTCCCATAAGATACCACTTCTTAAGAGAGCAGGTGGCAGAAAAGGTAAAGTTGGAATTTGTTGCTACATCCAGATAGCAGATATCTTCACCAAGCCACTTCCAAAGGAGACATTTGAATATCTACGACAAAAGTTAAGAGTAATATCCTTTGCTTCTTCCATTGAAAACCAAGAGAAGCATCGGTTGAGGGCGAGCTAAACATTGCAATATTCAGCTCCTAGATTGACCCTTTGCCATTGATGTCAAAGGGGGAGAATGACAGTAAGGGGGAGTTACAGAAAAGAAGATTTTTTTGGAAGGTTGCCATCAATGACAAAGGGGAGATTGTTGGAAATATTGTCATTGATGTCAAAGGCTTAATCATTGATGTATTTGGTTAATGGAATCGTGTAACGGAAGCTGACGGAACTATTGACGGATGTTGACGGAAATGGTAGAAAGTAATGGAAATAACCAGCAGTATAGAAGGGCTGAAAACGAAAGTTTAAATACATGAAAAGAAGTGTTTTTGCATAAGGATTATCATGGTTTAAGCGAGATATACACAATTGTACATAGGAGAGAGATATCAGCATTTTAAGGTGTTCATATGCCATGTTTTATGGGGAAAACAAAGATTCAAATGACAGAATTAAATCTCCATGTTTTAGTATGATAAGGGGTGATTAAAGGAGCAATAAATATGTCCATAGGATGGTTTAAAATACATATAAAAATGTTGTTTTTATTTTGGACGACCCCCTTTGGAAAATAGCGCCACTTTATAGTTATGGCTGACATGTGTATTTGCATTATTAAAATAAAAGATGGTTAATTAAATAATGGAAAGGTTGTTTTGGTTGGAATGATGTGTCTTTTCGAAAGGATGTGAGAAGGAAATATAAGGAGATGGAATCATTTGATTTATGCAAGTAATTTGAGTGCTTCATTCAAGTTTAAGGGAGAGAAGAAGAAGAAACAATATGAAATATTAAAAGGAGTGAAGGGTAGATTTATTTTTAATGAAGAGTTTGTTGGCTAGATTTTATATAAAGCAAAAACCTAGATTATGCAAATGAGATAAATCTCCCTCATTTACAAGACTCCCGTGTCGATTTGTCAATTAAAGTATGCTTAATATCTAAATGGGGTTTTACTTTAACTACTCGGTTCATGAACCATAATTTGACAGCTTATAATGTGTTATAATTTAACACCCCCTTTAAGAAAGGAAATACTTATCGAAGAAAGGAAATTATAAACACAGAGAAGAAATGGGGAAGATGTGCATCCCAATCAATAGATACAGAGTTGATTACATGCACATGAAGAAACCAATAGATATAAACACATAATTCTAAGCGAAGGTAGCTCTAGATCTAGATCCGAAATAACACAAAGTCTATTAAAAGAAAAGATCTAAATGAAACACAATACACCATGACAAAAAGTTCTCCGGAAATCTGCTCCTATATATCCTTTGCTTCAAGTGGCTTCTCAAGAGTTTCAAAGACAAAGTCCAAACACAAGGTCATTCCCATCTCAAATTCGATGTTTAACCCGAAGGTTCTTTCTCTACTTATAGAATGTAGAGGGGCAATTATAAGTTGGAAGGTTTTAGTTGAACTATACATGTGGAAGTCTTAAAAAGAAACAACCGCAATCTTCCTCCTAGAATTCCTCTTTGCATGACACGCGCATGATTTGCAAGAAGAAAATAGAACCTTCTATTTTGCACGCCTACCACTTATCTCAAGTAGTTGATGACTTCTTCAAGTAATGGATTTTAAACCAATCACTTAAGTTGTATAATTTAATTGATCGCTCAATTACTTTGTCGGAGGAAAGAAGGAAGAGGAAAGTTGTAGTCTTGTCCTTTTTCATGTCTGCAGGTAGCTGATTCTTTTGCCTTTGATTCTCACCAAACTGGATCTGGGAGTAGTTGGATCTGGAAACAAGTTGAATTGATCTGATTTGGAAACAAGTCGGAATTGGAAACACCGTTTGGATTTTGCCTTCGCCTTGTCTTCTCTTTTATCCTCAATCTTTTGCAATTCTTCTCCAAGATTATGCATCAATGCAATGTTTGCCGTAGATAACTCATCCTTATTTTTAATTGCATATGAGCAATTAAAAATTCTGGAAAGCACTCTGGATGAATGAAAATTCAATGAAGGCTTCAACTGGAAGATGGGAGCATTTGCACAAGATCTTGGAAGGAATTTTCTACGCACTGACTTCTTCACGGGCTGCATTCGAAACAAGAGGATGAAGCCTTTGTGCTAATACCAAGCTTTACAACTATGAGATTTGGATCTGGATCTGCATATGGATTTGCATCTGCATCTACGTCTCGCATCTGGATATGGATCTGCATAACAAACTCTCATGAATCGGCCATGGATGGAAAAGCTGCAACTCGAATAATTTCACTACTTTTAATCTACACGCATGAGTGAAGTTTTTCCTACACGCATGAGTGAAGTCTTTCTTGCTCTGGATCTGTCTATCAATTCAACAAGAGGTTCCGAGCCTAGATCCGTGTCTCCAATATCTGCAAATTTAGAAGTGATGCATGACTCCGTTGTGCTTTTTTTTCATCTTTCTTCACCATAGCTTTGTCTATCTTTGTCTGAACAATTCTTTTTCTTATATGACTGAAATTCTTCAAAACTGGTGCAGATATGGATAATCCTTCAGATTCGGAGGAAATATTCAATGTATTGACATTTATATAAGTTACTTTTCTTTACAAAAGCACCCGTATCTAACTCCCGCAATTAATTCGATAAAGATGGCAACCGGAGCATGCACAGTGAATTTTAATCACAAAAATCTGCATAATTCAAGTCTCGCTGCCCCAAAATTTGACATTTTATTTGCATGCAAAGCAAACATGAATTTTACCAACATCACCCGAGCACCTATATCACTTCTACAAACAATTATGTAGACACAAATCAGCCTTCTTCAAAGCATGCGCCAAAACTAGAAGCTTTTAGCCTTGATTTGATCTTCTTTTAAGCAAAATCCTTTTCAATATGGGGCGCACTTTTCCTCTGGGTTGCACTTCTTTACCTGTGAATTAAATAATTCATCCTTATGGCAGCCCATGCTTATATAACCTTCATAATTCTATAATTAATAATTGCCCTTCCTATTCACAATTAATTAATTAAAAATCATGCTCTTCTCTTTAACCTGTGCTAAAATTGCATGATTAAGACAACTATCTATTAAATTAAATTTAATCAATTTAATCATTCACTCTTCACTTCACTTAAGCTTCACAGTGTGCTTTGACCATAGCCACTCAAAATAGAATTTAATTTAATCAATTAATACTTTAAAAATATTATTTCCTTCTCAAAAGGGCTGCATTAAATAAATTAAATTTATTTAATTTTGGAATTCTATTTTTAAATTCCTTTTGTCCACTTCCTTTTGTTGACTTTTCTGCATGAGCATGAGTGCCAAATTGGGTGAATAAATATTAACAAATATTTATTTAATGCATTATTATTCACCCAAGGTGGGTCGCACTTTTGGAATAATAGAATTCTATTTTTCCAAATACATGGCAATAGGAATTTTTACCCTACAAGGAGCCCCGTAAAATCCTATGATCCACTTAAGTGATTTGACTTTGTGTGGGATTATTTACCCCGCATGGCGATGCAATAAAATCCCATGATTTCATTTAAGTCACTTTTCTTTTATTTCACCATGGGAATTTTTATCCTTCAAGGCGGCAATAAATTCCCGCCTTCACGCCTCTAATTTTCCCACTTTGTGACTTAAGTGACTTTTCTATCATGGGAAAAAGTACCTGCAAGGTAGGCACAAAATCCCACCCGCTGCTGTTGCTTTTAATTTTCTCATGATCCACTTAAACTCCTCCTTTGTTTTCCAAAATGCGTCCAATGCCCCGATATGGCTTTTTAGTGCATGACTTCGCCTTTTCCCTTTTGAAAGTGAACTTAAAATCCGATGGCGAATTCCTTTGGGCATAACGTGCGTATATATATGTTCTCCAGCTGCTCTAGGCCAAGAATCGGGCTAACCCGTGAAAGGAATTGATCTAAAGAAATTTCACGTAAAATGAAACGAGAAAACACAAAAACACAAAAATTGCCAAAAGTCACAAATAAAGCCCAAAACTTATTCCTAGTTAGAACCCTTCTAGTAAATAGGAATAATAATATGTTCAATCACAACATGGTTAAAACGGAACGCAAATTGCCTCAAACGGGCTCAAAATAATTAAATACAAATTTCCTTACAAATCCTCGCATGACGAATATAACAATTTTGGGCATCCGGGTATTTGGCCAAAAAAGCCAATATGGCTCTTTGGGAATATCTTGACGCAATACAAGAACTTTCGTGCAATAAAAACACAAAACGACCCATTATTTTAAAAGTACGAAAATTTTTCAAATAGGGTATGTATTAGAGATTTCGTGATGAAATCAGGGACACTAGTTAATGCGATTTATATATGTGAAGGGACTTAAATAAATCAAACGAATATTCTTAGCAGCATTTTTGTTCCATCATCTCGTTAAAGCAAAGAACATAAAAGTTAGGAAAGAGTTTGTTTTTCGTAAGGTTGGTTCCTTCATATTTGAAGAGATCGGTGTCTCTTCTTTGAGTTGGTGCTTAGCAAAAGGGTTGGTGCTCCCGTAGGTTGGTGCCTACAAAATTGTAACTTGGGGATTGGTGTCTCCCGTAGTTGGTGCCTACAAACATTTGAGAAATATAATAAAAAGATTTTCTCCGTGGTTTTCTCCCGAAAGGGTTTCCATATAAATTCGTGTTTATTTGTAGTGTGTTGGTTTGCTTTGCATTTATTGATTGTTTTGATTTATTCACCGTGAAACCGATTAATTGTGATTACAAATCTTGAGATTAAGTGTTAAATTTAAAAGAATATCATAATACTTGATTCACACCCCCTCTCAAGTATTATCTTGTGCTTAACATGACTATTGCACAATTTTAGACAAAAGAAAAGGTGGCACAAATCATGTCCGTAATGTCCGTTATGGGACAAATCTAAGAAATTTTGGAATTTCCCTAAAACCCTTATACAAATATAACAACAATCTTTTTTTTTTAAATTTTAAAATCCTTACAAAAAAAAGTAAACTAAAATCTTCCTTTATTTATCAAATAATCACAATACAAAAATACCTAGAAGGCCCAAAACATCTAGAAACCCTCTTGGAACAAGTAGATGATGAAAAGTAATTTTTCCAACCAAAGTCTGAATTTATTTTTATTTATTTTCACACCATAAAAGAAGAAAAATACTTGTATAAGATTACAACAATTTTCTCACAAAAGACGCTCCAGATGACAAGAGGAGACCAAAAGGAGATGTTGCAAACTGAAACCAACTAATTCCGTCCGCTACTAATGCCCTAAATGCTGATATGAAATCCAAAGGGGTGTAGACAACCTTAGAAATGGTTGCAAATCGTGCTTTAGCTCTCCCTGACTGAAGTTTGGTGGATTGTCTCTCCATTGGCTGAATTTCTTCGCTTGAAACGCAAATCTAAAGTGGGAAAAGTAGAAAACGTGCCTTAGCTGAATTGCAAACTGACACAAATTAAAAATAGATGTGCCCTAGCTCTAATGATTGGAAATTACGCTCAAATGTGACCTCTTAGTGAAGCTACCAAGAAGATATTGAGGGTTTTTGTCTTGAAATCTGATCACAATGAGGGTTTCTGTCCTCAAGTGATGAATGCAATGGAGAGTTTTCGTCCTCAATGCACAAACAAGCAAAATGCTCAATGTTTCCCAAAAGGAGAGATAATAGACAAAAGATATCCCCAAATGACCCCAACACTTCCTTTTATAACCTTTTCGTTGCTTCTCCCAAGTGGGGCGCCACATATGGGCCTTTAACTTTATTTAATAAAGGGACTTTCTATTTAATCATTGAGTTCACTTAAAATAGAAAAGTCACCTTTATTTAATAATAATAACATAAGTGTCTTTTATAAAGTCACTTTTCAACACTTAAGTTATATTATTAATTTTTAGACTTTATTTGAAAAGGGGACATGACAGTTCGCCCTTTGCCCTTCCCAAATATTGCTTGTCCTCGAGCAATGCTAGAACACCAGGATCCCAAATCCATCTTGGGGATTTGCAATTCCCAACCCTTGAAGTTGTTGGCTTTTGTTGCACCTCACTGATCTGATTAGGAAGCCCTGAAATGTGTGTTCCCTTCAGCTGAATCCTTCTACCCACATCATCCATGGATAAAATCCTCTGAAACTCTGCAAACTTGCAATTGTTCATGACTACTAACAGTAGTCCTAGGCCCGAGAATCCCAAGTCTAGCAACATGTAATAGCTACAAACTGAAACTCTTCTTTGATTTGTAGACTAAGGGTGCACTCTTCCCAAAGATTGAGGATGTCCTCTATATATCCTAATGCCAAAGGCTGCCCTATGACCTTACCATCATGCTTATGTTGTGCCACTTAGTTACAACTGTAAATTGAAGAGTAGGGAGTTTCCCATTGAGCATCATGATCATTTCGTGGAATTTTGGTAACCCTTACAACTGCACTACAGGCTGATGTCCCCATAAAAATGGCACAAATCAGATTGTACATAGGTTGGAAAGAAGTTGCAGCAGTCATAAATCATCTACGACCATATCCACATCAGCAGTATAGGAGCTGGGCTAATCATTTTTATCAAATATTAAGACTGAAACTTGTGAAAAACATCACAATGCAAGAGAACCCTCTTAAAGCAAGCAATGATATAGCTGTAGATGACTGAAAACAACAGTTTGAAGTCAGGAGATCAGTAAAACAAATATGGTACAGCAGTAGTAATACTGGAATTCCTCTTTAAAAATTAGCCTTGTCAACAATTTGGAGGTTGGAAATAACCCAACAAAGACTAAAAATCCTTCAACAATCAGCAGCTCACTCATGAAACTCTCAAAAATCAGCAACTCTATGACTGGAAACACTTGTACAACTGCAAATAGTGAATTATAGTGGCTGGACATGGTGATGACAGAAGTCTCATTGCTGTCCCAATGAGAAGGTCTTCTTTTTCTTGGGAGGGCAAACAATCTCTTTCACTTGCTCTTGTGAGAGTTTTCTCCCGCCTCTAGTTGCTGCAATTGGATTACCCCCTGCATGTCCTTTTGGAAACATCCTTGTTCAATTATCTTGTGTCTCCATGATGACTTGGAGGCAAGTCTCTTCTGCTGTTATATTCTTATCAATCATCTCTTCAAATGTTGTTTTCATACTATCATCTTGTTTCACTTCCTTGCATTGCTTCTCATACATATGAGCACACTGGACTGAACCACGCTTATGCCTTTTCTTTTCTGTCTTCTCCATTCCTAGACCTACACATAGGGCAAACACATTAAGGGAAACAAGAGCTTTCAACAACACTCCATCCGATTCATCATGCCTTATAGACACGTTAATTAGCTCTATTCTATTGCTTGCATGTTGGTGTCCCGAGATTTCACACCAAAATCTGGGACTACCCCTTTTAAAAAATTCATTCTTTCCAAGTAACGGGTCGTGTTTTGTGTTTGTTTTGTCTGCAATTGTTTGCATTGCTCTAAGGTATCCCCAGAGAGTCATAAAAGCCAAATTCGACAAATACCCACATGCCAAAGCTCACTCAATTCCTTCGTGGACCTTGTTCTGCAAGCGTTTTATTTATTTATTTATTAAATAAATAAAGTTCTTTTAAAAATATATTGAGCTAAAATTGGAGGATTTTAGTTTTATAAAGCACTTCACCCCATCATTATTACCACAGAACATTCACCTGGGGGGAAGAATTTTTGCAGATCAGCTAATCGAGAAATTTTTCGAGCAATTGCCCATGCACTTTTTTCGTGGTTTTGTTTTTGTTTCTTTTCGCCTTTCTCCGTTTTCCATATGGCAATCCCCATAGCCTATTCATTCTTCTTGCCGCTGCGACCTTTCCGGGCCTAGGGTTTTGAAAAGCTAGAGCTCAAGATTCCTTCAGAGATTGCAAGAGGTTGCTTGGTCCAAAAGGGTGCAATAATGGATTTTCTGAAAAAAGAAAAATACTGCCACCAATACGTAGAGCACGAGAAAATATGCACTTTTACAAAAACGACACCTAAAACGGAGCCACGAGTGAAAGTTATGACACTTGCAAGTTTTTCTTTGCTACATCTTCCCCGACTTTCACCAAAAATGGAAAAATTTATTCGATATTTGTGTTTTCTTCACCGAAAATGATGTTGATGAGTTTTCACGCAACTTTAAAAGCAGAAGTCATGCAAGTCGCACTTTTTGGGAAGAGCAATTTCATAATACAAGTCACACTTTTTGGGAAGAAGCTTTCTTCATGCTAGTCGCACTTTTTGGGAAAGATGACTTCTCCATGCAAGTGGGAATTTTGGCGCTGCTTGGAAGGTGGGAATTTTAGAGCTACGGAAGGTTGTTTTTTCCCACAATTAAAGTCAAATCACTTAAGTGAAAGTGGGAATTTTGGAGTCACCTTGAAGATGGGAATTTGGAGGCTGCTTGAAGGTAAAAAATTCTCATGATGGAAGTCAAGTCATTTAAGTGGAAAGTGGGAATTTTGGAGTCACCTGGAAGGTGGGAATTTGGAGGCTGCCTGGAAGGTGAAAAATTCCCATGATGGAAGTCAAGTCATTTAAGTGAAAAGTGAGAATTTTGGGGCTGCTTGGAAGGTGGGAATTTGGGGGCTTCCTGGAAGGTTGAATTTTCCCACAATGTTAGTCAAATCACTTAAGAGAAAAGTGGGAATTTTGGGGCTGCCTGGAAGGGTGAATTTTTCCACTTCCTTGCCCTCATGTTTTTTCCACAATTCCTAGCCAAAAAGTGCAACCCATTCTGGCATAGCTAAATGCTTAAAAGCTAAGTTTTTAAATTGTCGGAAGCATCCAGTTTTGGCGCCTAGGGTTGGAAAGGCTTCCTTTTTATTATTCTGGCTATCTGCATGTTGATGTGAGTGCACAGTGAATAAAATAATATTTTTAGCTTGCTTGGCATGTAAGCAAAGTCTAAAAATAGAGGGTATCAGACTTTATAATGAGATCTCGGTGAATAAATTAGATATTCATGCTATGGACTCCATACTTGTCAATTATTTTCAGGAATACTTCATTTATGCCCATATTGGTGAAGAAAGCAGAAGTCAATGTCTGATACATTGAATATATCTTTAGAATCAGAGGAAGAAATAGATCCAACTCTCATAATTGCAAGGGCTTCCGGCAAAAATTCATCCTCTTGTTTCTAACGCAACCCATGTGGAAGTCATTACATGGAAAATTGTTTTCAGGAGCTTGTGCATGTGCTCCCAATCTTCCAGTTGAAGCCTTCATTGAATTTACTTGTATTTGCCTTCACCCAGAGTGCTTTCCAAAATTTAAAATTGCTCATATGCAATTAAAAATAAAAGGTGATGAGTTTTGTCTGAATTGTTTACGGCAAACATTGCACTAGTGCACGTACTAGAGAAGAAATGCAAAAGCTTCAAGGATAAGAGGGAAGACAGGTCAGAGGCAACACCCAAGAGCAAATCTCAGTCATTTGCTTCTAGATCCAGTTTGGTGAGAATCAAAGGAAAGGATTCAACAACATATGGGAGAAAAAAGCATCTCAGATTCAAGGTAGAGATATCATTCGATCATTCATTGCTAAAATAGATGAAGTAGAAATGCAATACAAGTTGAATGAGCATGCAGAGTATGGAAGAAGAACAAGACTGGGAGTGTTGCAATAGGAATAACTTCTTTTCTCTCTTCTTCTTTCTCTTATTTTCTCCGATAGAGCAATTGAGTAATCAATTAAATTGTAAAACTTAGGTAATTGATTGGAAAGCTGTTACTTCAAGTTACTGGAAAAAGTCAATTACTTGGGAATATGTGGCATACATGTAGGGCATTGATTTAGTCTTTAGATGCATGTCCTGCAAAGAGAAAGTTTAGGGGAAAATACTTTCACCATTTGCTTCTCTTTTTCATAGCTTCCACATGCGGCAATTCATTGAAAGCTTCCTATTTGTAATTGCCCTCTATACACTATAAATAGAGGAAGAACCTACGGGTTAAAGGGGGATCACAATTTGTTTATCAACATTCTTGAGTTCCAAACTTTGTGTTGTGGCCCTTGATTTCATTTTTGTGAAGTCAAGGGAATAAAGGAAGATTTTCAAAGAACTTTGTGTCCACGGTGTATTTTCTTCTTACTTTTGTGTGGATCTTTAGATAAACTTTTTGTTATCTAAGATTTAGATTAGAAGCTTTTCTTTTCTTTTATTTCTATATTGTGAGATCTATTTGTTTTATCTATGTGTATGAGACCAACTTTGTAAACTATTGGTTGGATTACACATCTTCGTTTCTTCCTTCCTAAATTCCATTATTTCCCCTTCAAAATACTTCATTAATCGCTTATTGCAGAATTTCTTAACTATGGTTCATGAGTTTTGCAATTAAAGTAAAACCCACAGATAGTTATTAGGATCCATAATTGATAGAAATCTTACACGGAGCCTCACCGGTAAATGAGGGAGATTTATCTCATGATAGCTAGGTTTTAGCTATGCATAAAATCTAGCCAATACATGTTCTTCATAATTTCCTTTCATGTGATGGAATTTCCACGGTGCATTCTAGTTGTCCCACACATGGTCAGTAAATTAAACATTGCAATTTCTCGCTCACAAACAACATTGTAGTGGTGGAAACTATTACCAAACTATTGTGTAACATTATTAAATAAAATGTAATATTATTAATAATGAGTTTATAGAACTCATATTAATAATATAGTTGTAATAGTTTTATTATTGGTGAGTTGTGAGAACAACTCACGTAACTATTTTAGTGTGAGAGATATCTTAGGGATAAGTTTGAGAGATTGTAGGGATTGGAGAGAGATATGTGGGTTGAGGATTGATGTTGACTCCTTGTATTAAGAAGAACATCCTCCTATATAATGTAAACTCCATCTATGTAAATGTATCCCGAATGATTTCTAAATTCAATACAATTATATTTGGTGTTTTTATATAATTGTGCGGTGTTGATAGTGGTATGGTGTCCCCAAATTTCATCCCGAAATCTAAGACTACCCTATCCGGAAAAATTTCATACTTTTAAACTAATGGGTCGCTTTTGTTTTTATTGCCAAAAAGTTCTGTATTGCATCAAGATATTCTCAAAGAGCCATATTAGCCATTTTCGCCAAATACCCGGATGCCCAAAATTGTTATATTCTGCATGTCGGGATTTGTCTGGGAAATTTGTATTTAATTATTTTGAGCCTCGTTTGAGGAAATTTGCGCTCCGGTTTAGCTCTGTTGTGATCGTACATATCGTTATTCCCATATACCAATGCATTCGGACTTTATTTGTGACTTTTGGCAACGTTTTGTGTTTTTGTGTTTTTCCTGCTTCGCTTTTTCGTGAAATTTCTCTCGGATCAATTCCTTTGCTGTTTGGCCCGATTCTTGGCTTGGAGTAACTGGAGATCATATACGCATGTTATGCCAGAAGGAAGTCGCCATCGGAGGTCTGGTTAACTGGGAAAAGACGAAGTCGTGCACCAAAAAGCCTCTTCTGGGTTGGCCGCATTTTTGGAAAAAGAAGAATTGAAGTGGAACGTGGAAAAATTAGAAGCAACAGGCGGTGGGAATTTTGTATCTACTCTAGCAGGGTACTTTTTCCCATGGAAGCAATGTCACTTAAGTCACAATGGGAAAATTAGAGGTAAGAGGCACAGATAGGAATTTCTTACCCGCCTCAAAGGTAAAAATTCCCATTGTGGAATAAAAGAAAATCACTTAAGTGAATCATAAGATTTTATTACTGTCACATACTTTGCATTGGGTAAATAATCCCATTATGAAAGTCAAACAACTTAAGTGGATCATGGGATTTTTGGTCGCAGCAGGCAGGTGAGATTTTTGTACCTGCCTTGCAGGGTACTTTTTCCCATGAAGGCAAAGTCACTTAAGTTATGATGGGAAAATTAGAGGCAGCAGGCAGGCGGGAATTTCTTACCTACCTTGCAGGGTAAACATTCCCATTGTGGAATAAAAGAAAAACAACTTAAGTGAATCATGGGATTTTCAGTGTTGTCTTTGCAGGGTAAATATTCCCATTGTGGAATAAAAGAAAAGCAACTTAAGTGAATCATGGGATTTTCAGGGTTGTCTTGCAGGGTAAATAATCCCATTGTCATGTGACTTTTAAAAATAGAAATTCCTTATTTCAAAAAGTGCGACCCACCTTGGGTGAATAATAATGCATTAAATAAATATTTGTTAATATTTATTCGTCCAATTTTGGTGCCCAGGCTTGTGGAAAAGTCAATAAAGGGAAGTGTACAAAAAGAATTTAAAAATAGAATTCTAAAATTAAATAAATTTAATTTATTTAATGCAGCCCCATTTGGGAGAGAAATAATACTTTTTAAAGTATTAAATGATTAAATTAATTCCTATTTTCAGTGGCTAAGGTCAAAGCATACTGTGAGGCTTGAGTTAACTGGAAGCAGAAGTCTAAAATTAAATAAATTTAATTTATTTAATGGCAGCCATGAGCATGCACAAAATAGGCACCCCATTTGAAGAGTGAAGCTTATTAATTAATTAATTAATTGTCGGGGCAATAGGAAAGACATTAATTAATTATAGAATGGTAAAGATTATATAAGCGAGGCTGCCATATAGATGAATTAATTAATTCACATGCAAAGAAGTGCAAACCCTCAGAAGAAAAGTCGCCCCATTTGGAGAGGATTTTTGCTCGGAAGAAGGTGAAATTAATTCTGAAAGCTTCCATTTTGGCATTTTGAGTTGAAGGAAGTTAATTTGTGTTTGGATAATTGTTTGCATAAGTGATACAGGTGCTCAGGTGAAGTTGGTAAAATCCATGTTTGCTTTGCATGCAAATAAAACATCAAATTTTGGGGCAGCAGGCTTGAATTATGCAGATTTTTATGATTAAAATCCACTGTTCATGTTTCGGTTGCCATCTTTGTCTGAATTAATTGCGAGACATTCATTACAGGTGCTTTTATAAGAGAAAGAGAGCTTAAATCAATGTCCAATACATTGAATATATCCTCCGAATCTGAAGAATTATCCAGATCTGCACCAGTTTTGAAGAATTTCGGCCGAATAAAGAGAAGAAGAATTGCTCAGACAAAGATAGATACGGCCATGGCAAAGCAGGATGAAAAAGAAAGCACAACGGCATCATGCATTACTTCCAGATTTGTTGACACCGGAGACACAGATCCAGATCCAGATCTCATAATTGCATTGAGTTATTTACGGCGAACATTGCACCGATGCATGTACTAGAGAAGAAATTCAAAAGCTTCAAGGATAAGAAGGAAGACATGTCAAAGGCAATACCCGCAAGTTGCTTCTAGTCACTTCCGGATCCAAATGCTTCCAATCACTTCCGAGATCCAAATTTCACTTCCGATCTAGTTTGAATCGGATGCATGCGAGAATATGAAAAATGATGAGACTGCATGCTTTCCTCTTTCTTCTTCTCTTATTTCCTCCGACAAAATAATTGAGTGATCAATTAAATTATACAACTTAAGTGATTGGTTTAAAAGTTGTTGCCTAGCGCAACATGAGATAAATCTCCCTCATTTAACCGATGAGGCTCCCGTGTCGATTTGTCAATAAAAATGTGTTATTATCTATCAGGGGTTTTACTTTAACCACTTAGTTCATGAACCATAACTAAGAAGTTTTGCAGCAAGTAAGCAGCTGTTCAAGAAAGGAAGTATTTTATAGAAGAAGTAAAGGAAATACAAAGAAGAAATGGGGAAGATGTGCATCCCAATTAATAGATAGCAGAGCTAATTGCATACACATAGAAGAAACTTAATAGATATGAACACACAGAATTATAAAACAAAGGCAGCTTTAGATTCGGATCTAAAATAACACAAAGTTTATTAAGAGATCTAAGATTAAAAGCAAGAAACACAAGACACCGTGACACAAAGTTCTCCTAAACTCTGCTCCCTTCGTATTCCTTTGCTCCAAGTTGCTCTTAGGGGTTCAAAGACAAAGTTTAGAACACAAGATTGTTGCTTACAAATTATGATCGATCATTAACCCGGAGGTTCTTCTCCTCCTTATAGAATGTAGGAGGGAAAGTACAAATGGAAAACTCAAACTGAATCAAACATAAACAAATAAAGATGACATTTGACAATCATCCTCAACTATCTTCTCCTTAAGTGACACATGTATCACTTAACTAATATAATGGTTCCACATGACTTTAAGTAATGGTTTGAAAACCAATAACTTAGAAGTTTTACAATTTCATCCGGGAACATAGAAAATAGAAGAACGAATAGAAGAAGTCATGCCAAATTTAATGTTTGTCTTTTTCTTGTTCGATATCGATATACTTGTCGAACATGTAATTCAAAGATCCTTCCATCTGCTTTAGCCACGCTTCTTTCTCTCGTCTCCGAATCGCAAAAACCCTTCATTCAACACTTTGATGCACGCTTCCACATCTTCCAAACTCGGCCCAAACCTCGCAATGTCTGCCTGCAGTGCCACCAATCTACTGATAGAATTCATCGTGAAAGGCTTGGTAGTTTTATTAATTCTCTTTTGTATCATCGAAGAGATCCTTCCAGGGAATTAGGCACCTTAGTTGAGAACGATCCACACGTATGAAGTGACATTACCGTCTACTCTCTCCTCGGTGAAAGAAATGACACTTTGTTTGGTAAGTCGATGTCCTCTCAAGTGCTGCATCCTCTTCAAGAAAAACTCTGCAGATTTCCAAACGGAAAGATACTGCAAATTCTAAATTGCTTCCCTTCTCGACCGATCCGTCTGTACAATTTGCTCCACAATCAATACATCTCCTACAGACTTGTTAACCTTGGCCAAAATACTCAGGTTACTCTCTGCAACTGTATTCATGCCTTCAATGTTTGCCATCAGTTGCTTTAGTTGATATGTTGCATCATCCATAACCTTTAGGCGGGCTGGCACTTCTCCAAGTTGTACAGAAGCTTGACGAATAATCAAATCCTTCCATTCGTCAATAGCTTTTACTTGATTGCTTGCATCCTCCATTTCCTGCATAAGATGATCACTCACCTGCTCTGAAATGGGCTGAATGGAAGGTTTAGCAACCTTGGCTATGATCTCACATAATTGAGATACTTGCTTCTGCGCGCTTTTTTTTCACCGCCTTTTCTTCACTGTCAAGCCTAAGAAATAAAGCATCCATCAATGTCTGCGTGTCCTGCTTCAATCCATCAGTGGTGGCTTGACCGAGGGGTACTTTGGTTACCGTCACATCCTCTGACCGTGAGCTCCTCTATGTTTCCTTCCGCCGAATTGATATCTCAACAAACTTCTCTCTCGAATCTTCGATGATCAACCTAGAAGTTGCTTTGGCAACTTTAGGCCTTCTGTCTCTTCCGCCCAGATTCTGGAGTAGCTGCAAGTCGTGCTCCTCTAAGTTCATCTCCATTCTCACTTCTGGAACTAATCATGGAAAGCCAACCATTCCGAGAAGTTACTTCTGAGAATGAGAAGTCGCTGTCGCTAAGTGTACTATCATCTTCTGTTCCGCATCCTCTCTCATAGAAAGTGCCACAATGTTATGGCTGCCATCTTCTGAATCATCCAAGGACAAAGCCCTTTCGAATTCCGCCATTTGTAGCTTCAATGTATCCTCTGGAATAGGTGTTGAACGAAGTGGCTGAGGGGAGAAGATGAATGTCGCCGGATTCAGTGGAGGCATGGAAATATCCTGCTGCGGTGCAATAGTTGGTGAAGTACTGGGTACTGGAGAAACTGGAGCTAAAGTCATGGTCGTAGAAGTGATCCTCTCCTTGGATTGAGATCTTCTATGCACTTTCAACTTCTCAACTTTCCTGCTACTTTCTCCTCCGTGCTTTCGCTTGAGGGAATCTCCTGCGCCGAAGTTGCCCGTGACTTGATTCATCAATGCTTCATCAAGGCAATATCCCTTCGTCAGCAACCAGTTTGAAGTATTCACCAACACGACTCCCGACCTTTCTTCAATTGTGTTGCATGTTCCTCCTATATTATTCTCAAGGTATGGCTTTATCTCCTCCCATTTGATGGTAATTGTCAAGTACCACATTCCCATCATCTTTAAGATCCGCAGTATCCGCGCTAGTCCAAAGCCGAACACTTGCTTTCTTTGATAGCTTTGCTGAAATCTCTTTTCTAACCTCGTACTCACTTTTGCACTTCATCCGAAATCTTCTAATGAAGGCACATGTGCGTACTCCTGGGAGATTGTCTTCCTGGCTACTCCAAATGGATCGAAGTTTAGCCGTGCAGGGAAGAACTCTTGCTCATACTCGGATAACATTTGCGCCTCCATCCCTCGAGCTCTATGAATGCTAATGCAATTGTAATGTCCCACAGTGATTGGGAAGAAGCCCATAGACTTGTGCCGCTTTGACTGAAGGTCGTGTAACTCCACAAGTTGCCTACTTAGCTCCATGGCGATCAATCTATCATTCGGATACCTGGGCATCTTTATTGGTTCTCCAAAAAAGCCCGTAACCCTGAGGTATGTGAAATCTGCAAATTGAATGAATAGACTGCCAATCTTAGACACAGCTTCCCACGCTTCCTTGCTTACCCTGTTGACCTTCAAGTCTTTGTCTAGCCTGCAAATGAAATCATAGAAGAATTCATCGTTGACCACTTTGAAATCTTTCTCGCACGCAGTACAGTAAGTTACGTCTGTGGTAGCACTCGAAAATGGGGTCCTTAGAAAGAACACCACATCTATCTAGCTTGGAAAAGACACCTTGTGAAACTGCAAATACACCAATTATGAAGTCATCTTCAAGCTAAAAGTACGCTTCACGTTCCGGAGTTGCTCACCAATGTTGTTGCTAATAATTTCCGACCAATTGATTATAGAATCAACCTTGTTGATTTCAATGGTCCTGATGAAAGCATACATCCATGTACGGAAAGTGTAGGCATTCACTTCGCCATTCATCCTGCATAGCAATTTGATGACATCATCTACCTCCTGCACCAAATTGGACCGTGGAAGAGTTCTCGAGAACTTTGAAGGAGATCTAGGCTTCTTCATGTATCGGCTATTCATTATGCTCACGCAATCAGCTCTATGTTTTCCCACCTGCTGTCGGCATCCTGAAGACTAATGGAAGTCACCACCTTTCGCACTAGAATCTTCAAACAATAATTGATGAACTTTGTGTCCAAACGAATTATTGTTTTTCCCGAAGCATCATGCATTGATCTGGATGAAGGATGGTAAGATCTAGCGCACTCCATAACAAATTCTGGCAACTGGGTTATACATGGAAAAGCTGCAGCTCGATAATTCCACTGCTTTTAACCGCACGCATGAGTGAAGTCTTTCCCGCTCTGGATCTATCAATCAAATCGTCAAGAGGTTCCGGGCCTAGATCTGTGTCTCCTATGTCTGGAAGTTTGGAAGCGATGCATGACTCCATCGTGCTTTCTTTTTCATCTCTCTTCGCCATGGCTTTGTCAATCTTTGTCTGAATAATTTTTTTCTTCTTACTTGGCCGGATTTCTTCAATACTGGTGTAGATCTAGACAATTCTTCAGATTCGGAGGATATATGCAATGTATTGGACATTGATAAAAGATCATTTTCCTTTGTAAAGCACTGTAATGAATTCCTGCAATTTATTCAGACAAAAATTGCCACCGAAGCATGAATAGTAAATTTTAATTGTAAAAATCTGCACTTTTCAAGCCCGTTGCCCCAAAAATTGGTGTTTAATTTACACATAAAGAGAGCATGAATCCTTTCAACAACACCTCGAGCTCCCGTAACACACTCCGTGCAAACAATTATGCGACAAAGATCAACCTCCTTCAAAGCATGCGCCAAATCGAAGCTTTTAGCCTTGTTGCCACCTTGCCGAGAAAAATCCTTCTTCAAATGGGGGCGCACTTTTCCTCTTGGCAGCGATTCTTTACCTATGAATCAAATAATTCACCCATATGGCTGCCCATGCTTATATAACCCTCACAATTCTATAATTAATAATTGCTCTAACAATTAAAGGCAATTAATTAATTAAAAATCATGCTCTTCTCTTTTTAAAATAGCATGTTTAAGGACAGTCATCCAATAAATTAAATTAATCCAATTTAATCCTTCACTTAAGCTTCATAGTGTGCCTTGACCATAGCCACTGAAAATAGAAATTAATTTAATGTTTTAATGCCTTAAAAATCATTAAATAACTCTCAAATGGGGCGCACTTTTTGAGAGGAAGGGGGCAGCCACTAAATAAATTAAATTTAATGCATTTAATCCATTTCTTTTATTCCAATTTTGCCCTGTTGACTTCCTCCAAGCTTGGGCGCACTTTTTGAAAGGATAGATTAATTAAAATAATCATTTAAAGGCTGCCATCATCCACTAAAGGGGGCGCACTTTTTTGCACATATAATTCTATTTTTAAGAATTTTCCACAATGGGATTCTTTACCTTGCAAGGCAGGCACCAAAATCCCATGATCCACTTAAGTGATTTGACTTTGACAATGGGATTATTTACCCTGCAAGGCAGGCACTAAAATCCTATGATTTCATTTAAGTCACTTTACTTTTATTTTATCATGGGAATTTTTACCCTGCAAGGCAGGCAATAAATTCCCACCTACCTGCAGCCTCTATTTTTCCCACTGCAACTTAAGTGAATTTTATAATATGGGAAAAACCCTGCTGGCAGTATATAAAATTCCCACCACCTTTGCATGCGCTTTTATTTTTCCCATCATGCCTTAAATCCTTTGTTTTCCAAAAACGTGTCCATCCCCCGGCAGGGCTTTTCCGTGCATTACTTCGCTTTTTCGTGATCTAGACCTCGATGGCGACTTCCTCCGGCATAATGTGCGTATATGTTTTCCAAATGCTCAGGACCAAAAATCGGGCTTACCGTGAAGAAAGGAATTGTTCTAGAGAAATTTCACAGAAAACAAAACGGGACAACACAAAAACACGAAAAATTGCCAAAAGTCACAAATAAAGCCCAAAACTTATTCCAAGTTAAAACCCTTCTGGTACATAAGAGTAATGACATATTCGATCATAACAGAGTTAAACGGACACAAATAGCCTCATACGGGCCTCAAAATAATTAGATACAAATTTCCTGCAGACAAATCCCGATGACAAAATATAACAACCATCCGGGTATTTGGAGAAAAAGGCTAATATGGCTCTTTGGGATTATCTTGACGCAATACAAGAACTTTCGTGCAATAAAAACACAAACGACCCATTATTTTAAAAGTACAAAAAAATTTCTGGATAGGATAGTCGCAGATTTCAAGGTGAAATCTGGGTGACACCAAAAGTCATTACTTGAAGAAGTCAACTACTTGGAGATAGGTGGCGACGTGCAAAATAGAAGGTTCTATTTTTAGTTGCAAATCATGTATGTCATGCAAAGAGAGAATTTCGGGAGGAAGATTGCCAGTTGTTTCATTTCCGACTTTCACATGTGCCAGCTTCAACTAAAAGCTTCCGACTTGTAATTGCCCCTATACATTCTATAAGTAGAGGAAAAACCTTCAAGTTAATGATCGAATTTATAAGTTGAGCATCCTTGTGTTCTAGACTTTGTCTTTGAAACCCTTGATGACCACTTGAAGCAAAGGAATATACAGGAGTAGATTTCCGGAGAACTTTGTGTCATGGTGTATTGTGTTTCTTGCTTTTTATCTTAGATCTTTTAATAAATTGTGTTATTTTAGATCTAGATCTAGAGCTGCCTTTGCTTATAATTCTGTGTTGATATCTATTGGTTTCTTCTATGTGCATGCAATCAACTCTATTATCTATTGATTGGGATGCACATCTTCCCCATTTCTTCTCTGTGTTTATATAATTCCCTTCTTCTATAAATATTTCCTTTCTTTAAACATTGCTTACTTGTTGCAGAACTGTACAACTATGGTTCATGAGCTGAACAGTTAAAGTAAAACCCCATATAGATACTAGCATACTTTAATTGACAAATCTGACACGGAGCCTCACTGGTAAATGAGGGAGATTTATCTCATGACTGCCTAGGTTTTGTGCTATGTAGAAAATCTAGCCAACACGGTATCAAAGTAGGATCATGTTCTGTATAGTTTGATTGTTGTATTAGGGGCATTTGGACTTCTTTATTGCCCTGCTAATGGTAAAATTGTTATATGAGAAGTATTTTTGCAGAGAGTATTTCAGATAGCTATTATTCCATTTATGTTTGTTCGTGATTACATTTTTCAATTGTTGTGTGGATCTTTGCCGGCTGCTGCCATATATTCTTGAGGAGATTTGTGGATCTGTGCATAGACACATCGTGACATCTTGTGGATTCACTTCAAATGATCTCCTCATTTGGTCTTCCATTTACATGCTATGTCGCAGTTCAACTCTGAGATATGATCATTGTGCATTGTCTTATCTAATACATTTGAGCACAAAAGTATTTGTATTTTATAAGCTTTGTCTTAGATATTCACCCAACGTACCTACCAGCAGAACCTGCACATTGGGATCAATTGTTCAACATTGACAAAGTCTTGCGAGGAGCAGTGAATATAAATCACAAAGAATTGAATCCAAATTTGGTAGAAACGTGCAGACCGTAACCTTTTGGAGTTCAGGCATGAAAAACAACTCCAAATTCACGTACAACTCAGTCATGAACAGATTTTAGGTCGGGTGATGAAATCAAATTTGGTTGGTACCATTTTGAAGCTCTCGAACAAGCTCTCCGACGCATCAAACGGTTTGAAAAATGGAGTTTTGCATCTCAAGTTATCAACGAAACATCGAGTTCATGTCATGTGCTTCCATATTGACGGTTTTCATTTTTAAAGTTGTTTTAGGTGTGAATTCGTGGTATTTGATAAAGTAATTTTATTTTAAAAGGTATATAGTTTCCTTTAATTGTGTCTTATAGGTTTTATGATATTATTCATAAATAATCATTAGAGTCGTTAAAAAAAGTAATTTGCATATTATTTTTTAATTGTTTTATCATTTGTTAATGGTTTATAGGGCTTTAGTATCAGTAAGTCATGTTTTATGTTTGTAATTGAGAGTTTGTCATCTCGTTATAATAAAAAATTGTGTATTGTCAAAGTAAAGACTATATTTGTGGTTTATAGGTTGTTCAAAAAGAGTCATTGTTGTAAGTGCCATTGTCCTCATATTAAAAATTTCAGTCATTCTAAAGTTCCCGTGTTTAGTGTCAAATTTTCATATTCATTGCTAAACTTATTGTCATTTTCAAAGTTGTCCATCGTTTTCAAAATGTCAAAATAGTCTCATTGTTAAAGTTAGAGTCGTTATAATTTATGAGTCATTGTCAAAATTGTGTATTTAGTCAATGTTTGTCAAAAGTGTCATTTAGGTGATTATTAGGTTTATCAAATTAAAAAAATCTACCTCACGGACGCATTTTCGGTGTAACCCGACGTCTGATTTGTAAATGAGCTTCAAAATTACATCTTGCTTTGAGTTAGCAAATGACATTTCATGGAGGAAGGAGGCAACGGAAGAAGGTGGTTAATCAGCGACCTCTCGTCACCACAAGCGACGGGCCGCACAATGGTGTTGTGGCATTTCATTTTCAGTTGTGTGTTTATTTTCTACAAATAAGGACAGATGAATCATACCTGTTCAACTATTATAATAAGTGAGCTCCTGCGTGAGCGATATTTCTTACGTTTTGCCTTGATGTCAGAACATTGCAAAAGAACAAGCACCAATGTAAATCAGTTCGTGGATCTTGAAAAGGTTTGTGGGAGATCTAGAAAACCACATGAGGTGGATAGTTGATGGTTCTTCTCATGTCAAGGTTTGTGGTAAACTTATTTAAAACCATGGAAGGAGAGAGCCTTTCTTTTGATCAAGGTCATGAGCCAAGTTGGGCATGCCACATGGGTGAGCATACTGCAGAAGGAAGTGTGATTGTTTTTTTCTCCCATGTCAACATTAGGGGAGTGTATATTAGGAATTAATAATGTTAACAATAGGGAGTGAATGTTACCAAAATATTGTGTAACATTATTAAATAAAATGTAATATTATTAATAATGAGTTTATAGAACTCATATTAATAATATAGTTGTAATAGTTTTATTATTGGTGAGTTGTGAGAACAACTCACGTAACTATTTTAGTGTGAGAGATATCTTAGGGATAAGTTTGAGAGATTGTAGGGATTGGAGAGAGATATGTGGGTTGTTGAGGATTGATGTTGACTCCTTGTATTAAGGAGAACATCCTCCTATATAATGTAAACTCCATCTATGTAAATGTATCCCGAATGATTTCTAAATTCAATACAATTATATTTGGTGTTTTTTATATAATTGTGCAGTGTTCTACAGAAACTCTCTTATAACAGCAGCAAACAATCCCTCATTGATGGTAGGTAGAAAATCCTTCCACCTTGTGACTGAAAACACTTTTGTGACTGTCATAAAAAGTGTTAAGGGGCTGGTTCTGTTGCAAACAACAACAAAAAGAATAGGACAACTAATGTCATACTTTGGATTATTCCCAAAATTCAGAAATGACATTGATATAAAGGTTGGAATCAATCATATAGTGACTGACAATTCGTCAACAACAGCAAGCTGAAAATTACTCAAGTGTGTGACTGAAATTACTTGTATGGCTACATACAAATTGTTGAGTTGGTTTGAAATGAGGATGACAACTCTCCAACATATCCTCCTTGACTTCCCCTTCACATCATGTGACTGAAATTTCCTCAAAAACAACCTCAAACTAAAAATTACTGACTCCAATGGCGGCAAGTACATAAAAATCATATGGCTAACCCACTTTCCCTATCAAACATCTCGTTGCCCCAACAACGGTGACTATATTCATAGCCTTTCCTTCTTGTATCTCCAAAGATCACCTAGATCCCAAATTTCCATGTACAAGCAATTCAAAACTTTAATGAAAGTATCTATGTGCTCTTTTCCCTCGAAGGGTTCTTCACTCTATCAACATTTTCATTGTGTTGTCCATGATGACCACAAATTTTTCGTGATATACTTGTGAAGCATCAAACTTGACACAAGATCATTCTTTTCAACATGCTGCCCATGATGACAACACATTTGAAATGATATAGTAGGAAGCAAAAATCCACAACACTTCCATAGCCTTGGCTGTCAATAACTTGTTCGCCTTCCTTTGTCAGATCAAGATTGATTGAGATATCTTCAACACCTCCATCCTTGTCCCTCAAAATTTTTGAGTTAGGATCAACATTCTCCTTCCTCTTAGACTCTTCACATTCAATAACTGAAACCCTTTCCGCCTTGAATTCATCCATTTTTTGTTGACATGTGCATGGAGCATCTTCATGGTTCCTGCCAAAGTCATGAACACCATCAACTTGCTTCTTATTGATTGCTATTTTAAAAATTCTAGCAAGCTGAACATAAACATTATCATCCAGCCATTGAGCTTTAACCACAAAATTCTCTTCACAATCTTGCAAATCTGACTTTCCTTCTTTCTTTGGCTCATGTTCCATAATTTCTCCCTCTTCTGTCATCATCAAGGGAGCATTCTTTGCCCTAATTTCGTATAGGTGTTGTTTTTCTTAAACGGTTATCAACTTAGTTTCCCTAGCTCTTCGTAGGGATTCATCACACCTTTGTTGGGTCTTCATTGCATCTGCACTTGAAAATCCGAATATCTTTTTCTCTTTAACCCTGGCATTTTGTTTATTCGAATCCATACCTTTTCCTTTGGAAGACTTTTCCGCTTCAACATGCATGGTGGATTCCTCTATGGGATGCTCCTTCTCACCTTCTTGCAGCTTTGATTGCTCTGTTTGCTCATGCTCCACCATCAAAATGTCTTCCTTAGAAGCTTATAGTGTTTTTGATTCTTTCACTTTTTCTGCAACCTTGTTTTTAATTGTTAGAATCGTATCACGACCGTTAGAATGGGAGCTAACTTTTTTCCCTTTGTAAGAACTTTGTTCGAAAAAACATTAGTCGATTTGCTGTTTTCCTCATGATTCACAGATCGGGAAGATCACCTTCTCTAATACCATCAAATGGCCCTTACGGACAGACCTTAGAAATTATGGAATTTCCCTAAAACCCTTATACAAAATATAATAACAATCTGTTTTTTTAATTTTAAAACCCTTACAAAAAAACAAAAAAACTGAAATATTCTTTTATTTATCAAATAATCACAATACAAAAATACCCAAAAGGCCCAAAGCATCTAGAAACCCTCTTGGTAGAAGTAGATGAAAAATAATTTTTCCAACCAAAGTTTAAATTTATTTTTATTTATTTTCACACCATAAAACAAGAAAAATACCCGCATAAGATTACAACAATTTTCTCACAAAAGATGCTCCAAATGACAAGAGAAGACCAACAGAGATGCTGCAAATGGAAACCAACCAATTCCGTCTGTGGGCTGATGCCCTAAATGTTGATATGAAATTCAAAAGGGTGTCCCCGATCTGAAGTTTGGTGGATTGTCTCTCCATTGGCTGAATTTCTTCGCTTGAAACATAGATCTAAAGCGGGAAAAGTAGAAAACGTGCCTTAGGCAGCTAAACTGCAAATTGACACAAATTGAAAATAGACGTGCCCTAGCTCTAATGATCCAAAATTACACTCAAATGTGACCCCTGAGTGAAGCCACCAAGAAGACACCGAGGATTTTCGTCCCGCAAATCTAATCATAATGAGGGTTTCCAACCTTAGGTGATGAATGCAATGGAGGGTTTTCGTCCTCAATGCACAAACAAGCAAAATGCTCAACGTTTCCCAAAAGGAGAGAGATAATAGACAAAAGATATCTCCCAAATGACCCCAACACTTCCTTTTATAACCTTTTTGTTGCTTCTCCCAAGTGGGGCGCCACATATGGGCCTTTAACTTTATTTAATAAAGGGACTTTCTATTTAATCATTGAGTTCACTTAAAATAGAAAAGTCGCCTTTATTTAATAATAATAACATAAGTGTCTTTTATAAAGTCACTTTTTGACACTTAAGTTATATTATTAATTTTTAGACTTTATTTGAAAAGGGGACATGACAATGTCGATGTACCCTTTTTCGTGAGGATTGGTGGAGGGAAGTTATTCATGAGTGAAAACCCATTGATTGGGTGGTACCACCTATGGTATGGGAGTTTGCAAGAAAACAAAGGCAGATCCAAAATTAATGCGAGAAATTAGATGTAAAGAACCTAATGTACCAAATGATGGTTCCAATACAAAAAAAAAAGTGTTCCCTCCGTGATCAATCACATCTTTGTTTGACAATGATACTAGGGATAAGATGGATGCTGCCATTGCTAGATTCTTTTATGCATGTGGCATCCCATTCAATGTGGCCCGTTCTCCTTATTTCCATGAGATGGTGCATGCCATCAATGAGGGTTCTAAAGGGTACAAGCCCCCACATATGGCAAGCTCTGCACCACCCTTTTAGATCAAGAGAAGTTGAGAGTTGAGAAATCTCTTTCTCCTATCAAAAATGATTGGGGAAAAGAGGGTTGTTCAATCATTATGGATGGATGGACAAATGCAAGGAACAAACCTTTATTAAACATAATTGTTTCTTGTCCCATAGGTCCATGTTTCTTGAGGGCTATTGATTGTACTCTTCAAGAGAAGAATGCCACCTGTTAGAAAAACTCGTTGTGTACTGCAATTGAGGAGGTTGGTCCATCACATATTGGTCAGGTTGTTTCAAATGCAGCCCCCATATGTAAAGCAGCAGTGTTGATAGTTCGGCAGTGATACAAACATATTTATTAGACACCTTGGTCAGTTTTTGATTGGGTTGCTCCATACATTGCACAAGAGAGGCAAATACAAATGTTTATATTTAACCATCAACATGCACAAGCCATGTATTGAGCCTATGCAAAGGTTGAGCTACTAAAACCTTGTGATGCACGGTTTGCTAGCTTTTTTATCCTTCGTAAGAGATAGCTTGAGGTGTTCGGTGCACTAAGTAGCATGGTTATCAGTGACGTTACATTGCACAAGGGAGGCAAATACAAATGTTTATATGTAACCATCAACAAGCACAAGCCATGTATCGAGCCTATGCAAAGGTTGAGCTACTAAAACCTTGTGATACATGGTTTGCTAGCTTCTTTATCCTTCTTAAAAGATTGCTTGAGGTATGTGGTGCACTAAGTAGCATGGTTATCAGTGACGTGGTCTAATTGGTGGCTATCTTATGGCGAGAGTGCCATGGAAGTCAAGAGGTTGATTCTAGATGATGCATTTTGGTTTGAGGTGAAATACATTACTGATGTCTTGCAACCCATAGTAGATGTCATCTGCTATGCAGACACATTCTCCTTGCTTGGGGAAATTTATGAGACCATTGATTCCATGTGTGAGCGGATTAAAAAAATGTAGATAGGAGGAGCCCTGAATATTACAAACAAATGGAGGAAAAGATACTTGTAAGGTGGAATCACCTCAACACACCTTTACACATGGCTGCCTATGCCTTGAATCCAAAGTGGCATGACATTGAAAAAACGAAAAAGAGGCCACCATTTGCTGATGGAGAGGTAGCACATGGTTTCATGCAATGTGTGAGGAAGATATATGGAAATGGCGAGGAAGCAAAGAGCATCAAAGAACAATTTGTTCACTTTGTTCATGGACGTGGTGACTTTGCATCCATGGATGCAAAGACTCATTTAAGTATGAAGGATCCTACTAATTGGTGTACACTTTATGCTGGAGGCCAGTCTAGGAGTTGTAAATGCTTGTTGTTCGCTTGCTAGCTTAGTTGCAATGTTCGTCTACTAGTGAGAGGAACTGGAGCACATATGGTTTTATTCACAATGTGAAGAGAAACTGTCTTGAATCAAAGAGAGTAGAGAACTTGGTCTTCATCCATAGCAGCCTTCAATTGATATCACGTCAAGATCCTGACTACAAAGAGGGGCCTTCTAGGCAATGGGATGTGGAACCCAAGGACACTAGTTTAGATGAGGAGATTCTTGCATATGGGCTTTCAGAGTTGAGTGTTGTTGATGATCCTCCACCTGTCAAAATGAATGCTGAGATTGAGAATTTCCTTGAGCAATTGATGCACGATGATGATGTGGATGAGGATCTCTCCAATTTAGATGCTACATAGCCTTCTAGTTCTTTCACTTGTCTTGATGCCATTTGAACACTATATCATTTTATTATTTTGATTTAAAGTTACTAATAATACTAGTAACAAATAGTTCTTCAACACTTTCGATATTATTTAATATTTTGTGATTATCTCATGATATATATCAATGTTTGACTTTGAAGTTTGAAATATATAATATGATATTGATGACTATAATTTAATTTATTTGAGCTTTGCTAAGTTTCAAGATAATCTCATGTTTTATCATTAATGTTTTTTAAATTTATGTTTAATGATTCACTAATTCAGTAATGAGTGTATCTAGCATAGCCAAGTTTTAAGGGGTTGCACCCTTGTACATTGTGTACCCTCACATATTGCACCAACGCACCTTATGTTCCCTTGCACCCTTGCACCTTATGTAGCCTCACACCCTCAAATCCGTATACCCAAGTTTTGGGAGCCTGACCAAGTGTTGCGTACCTGCACCTTGCGTATCCCTGCACCTCTGCACCTAGATAACCTTGAGGAATACCAATAGCCTTGATCAGATCCTTTGTTAGTTAGGCCAACACACTTGAAAAACTGCTTGCTTACCAACTTGAGAACCTGGTCAAGCTTATGCAAGAGATAATAAGAAGAATGCAAACAATACTTTTGCAGATTTGAGCCACAACATCAACTGCTCAAGCACCACAAACTTGTGTGCAAGTCTCTGCCAACATAAAATCCATCTGTTCAATAGTAGCTTCAGTGGCGAGAAGAAAAGTTAACTTGCTCTGAAAGGATTGCTGTTAGCATGGTCCAAATTGTCAAGTACATATGGAAAAGGAAAGACCCTTTTAAGGTCCACGATGTTGGGCATCCTCGTTTGGGTCTGCAGGGTGGCTTATAGCATACGAGACAACCTCATACTCCCATTATGCAGGAGGCACCTAGCTATGCTTAAAATATGAGGCTTACATAGCCTGCCACCTGCACTTCAAACTTGTGACATCTCTTTCAAGAGCTCAAGTTCTTCACCATTAGCTCAACTTAGGTGTACTCATGAAGTGATTGCTCTAGATTGGTGGTATAACCACAAGAAATGGTGATCATCAGATTTGCACACGGGTTGGTTTCAATGATTTTGTGAAGCAAAGCTTCTACCTTGTTGGTTGTCTCGTATAAATAGGCTAATAGCCATGTTGGTTGTCTCGTCATAAATAGGCTAATAGCCATGTGATGGGTAGAGTCATCAAGGGAAAATGGTGCCATGAAGTCCTAAAGCCGAGAGAGTAGGGTTGGATATTGTCACATTGTGATATGTTTGTTGTCCAACTCGAGTTGAAGAGCTAACGACATGACCATTCACCACAACAAAAGCGCGAACACAAAAGTTGATAATTTCTTTAAGAGAATATCCAAGGTTAAGGAGGTTAGGCTGGAAAATCTCAAGTAAAATTAGGGTACTCTGCCTAGCACCAGAGTTGCAGGTTCGTCACGCATCATACTTGGGAATGCATATCCACATGCTAGGTACAAATATGGATACTATATCTGATTTTGAGTCATAATATGGGTTGTATCAGATACATCTAGTTATAACACCTGGGCCGTTTGAAGCCATATCCACAGTTACAACTATTAAACATGATGAATAATGTTATTTCTTAAAAAAACATAAAAACCTGTTCCACCAAGTTTCTCGGACGGATTTTTTATAGGCCTTTGTTTAGGGGACGGCTATTAAAAAATAAGGGAAAATTTTAAAAATATAGGAAAATTCAAATATTCATATGATAACATTGCTGAAGCATTCATCACACACATTATAGAACCTTAATAAATAAAATTAGAGTTGAATTGAGATTTCACATAAGATTTAACCTTAAAAATATAGGAAATTTCAAATATTCATATGAATAATGATAAGTATAACACATTGATAAACTTAATAAAGCATTCATCACACACATCATAAAACTTTAATACATAAAACTGGAGCTGAATTGAGATTGCACATAAGATTCAAGTTTCAATTACAATGAAATGCCCAAGGGCAACAAAATGTCTGAAACATAGAAAATCAAAATGAAAATATATAGCCGCCCTAATCAAATACTTTTGCTAAAAGTGGCATCAAAATCAGACTCTGAGTCTGAGTCACTGGAACTATGAGGGGCTGCCTCATCCAATGGAACCCCAACCAATCCCACCTGTGCCTCCTCATCAATCTGTGAAGCATCTTCGGGATCAACATCCCAATATGTGGTTGGAGTCTGACGATACTCAGGAGTCTGTTGATCCTGAAGTCTCAAGGCACTATGCACGGCTACTAACTTCTCTACTCGTCGAGAGGTAAGGTGGTTCCTCTTAACTGTGTGGATGAGGCCATATGTGGACCAATTCCTCTCTGCAGCAGAGGAACTAGCAACCTATGAAAGGAGGCGAGTGGCAAGAATCCTCAAGTCTGGTGCATCCTTGCCATGCCATGTCCACCATCCAATAGGGTCTACTTGAGCTAATGTAGCTCTATCTGTCCTCGCCTCTGGCTTGCTAAATGTTGGTCCACGGAGATTGACAAAGGATAGCCATTGGGTCCGCAATAAAGTGGACTCCTCATCAGTGTACATCTTTCGAAAGGCCTTCATGAGCCCTTCTTTCACCTCTTCATCATCAGATGGAGGCACTCTCCCAGGTCGTGTTGCATACCATTTGGGATTTAGAGCATAGGCTGCCATATGAAGCGGGGTGTTCATTGTGTTCCACCGCCGTGTCACAATGGGCCTAATATGCTCCTCATAAAATCCTAAAGTAGGATCCCTGCTATGAATGGCTTGCTTCATCCGTCCCGAGCATGCTATCAAATGTCTCATAAGTCTCTCCAAGACTAGGAGAGTCTCAGATCAAGATATCTTATGACCCCTACTACGGGTGAGATGAAGGAGCAAACATATCTCTGCAAACAATTTACAAAAAAATTAGAAAACATTAAGATTCAAGAATGAAAAACTAAACTAATTTACAAGTTATAAACATGCATAAAAATATTTAAAAATTAAAAACTAAACTTACATATATAAAATCAGCAATAGCTTACCTGACTGTGGTCCACCAATCATCGTCGAGGATCTTTTGTTTCACACCTTTTCCTTCAGAAGTGTTTGCCTCTGGCCATCTACCCCACTCTTGATTAACCATCATTAATTGCAAAGCCTCCTGCACCTCAAGCATCCTCTCTAACAAAATGAAATAGCTAGCATATCTAGTGTCCACGGGCTTGAGGAATTCCTTCCTCGAAAAAGACCTGAATAGAGCAAGTGAGGTGTGATGGTTGCAAATGAACATTTGTATGTGTCTAGCCTCTGCCACCACTGCCTTCACCCAATCTATCTTTCCAATGTCTTTCAATGTGTTGTTCAACGCATGAACACAACATGGAGTCCAGAAAATGTGCTTGTAAGCACCCTCAACCATCATGCCAACTAACTTACATACGTGGGCTGAATCAGTCACTACTTGTACAACATTAGAGGGCCCAATCTCCTCTATGGCATCCTTCAAAATTTGAAATTGGAAGGTTGCATCCTTCCTCTTCCCAGTACAATCAATAGCTCTAAGAAAATAAGGGCCAGCAGGACATGTGACAATGATATTGATGAGTGGCCGATGTTTAATATCAGTCCACCCATCCATGATGATAGAGCAACCCACCCGTATCCAAGTTTGCCTCATCTCCTCCATCACCACACTCACCTTAGAATATTCTTTATCAAGGAGGTTGGTTTGTAGTTTGTGTTCTCTAGGAGGGACATACGAGGAACTAAAGCAGCAATTACATCTTTGAACATTTGTTTGAAGAAAGGGGAACGTGACACATGAAATGGTATAGCATTGGCAAAGAAGAATTTGGCAATAGAAGAGTCAGCTACTTCCCTTGATTGCACATTAAACATACCCATAACAGTAGAAGTCTTTCTCTTTCCCTTGGCATAATCCCCTCCTCTTTGACTTTCAACATCCACGCATTGGGTAGGCACTTGTGTAGTCTCCAATGGCATCCCTTTTTTCGTTGTCTCACCCTCCATGTGCAACCTAGTCACCTCGGTCTTCTCCGCTAATGATATTCTTTCACAACCTCTTACCCCTTGTCCAGTTATGCCCAAAAGATGTGAATAAACCCGCGTGTAGCTGCCCCTAAATTCTTTGTTGCAAATATGGCATAACCACACTCTACTCCCCCCTGAATTCTTTTCTTTCTCACAATGGCTGTTACAAATTGTGAAAGAGGCTTTTTAGCATTGAATGGCCCCTTTGCATAGATTTTGAGGAGTTGTGAAGGGCAATCAAACGGATTATTTGAACCCACTGTTGGTGCAACACTCTCACTCCCTGAAGAAACCCTATTTCTGGTTCTACCTCTATGTTGCATTGCCAATTGAATCTCTTCACCCTCACTACCCTCATTGCTGCTCATTGTTTTGTATTGGAAATGCAACAACCCTGCAACTGCAAGTGAAAACAAAAAACAAAAAAAACAAAAACTTCCTAAGTTTGTGAAGCTTGAAACTATGATAAAAAAAAATGAAACAATGAAGAAATAGTTTGTGCAAATTTGTAAAATGAACAAAGGATGATAAACATACCTCTAATGGAGTAGAATATTGCTCTCTTGCCTTCTTCTCATTGCTGCTCTCTATTCTTCTCTATGCTCTTTTCTTTTTTGTCTTCTCCTTCACAAAATGAGAAATGAGTCAAATGAGCTTCTTTTTTTGTTTTGATGTTTGTTTTAGGTTTAGGGCACTTAGAAATGCAAGTGGGGGTCCTTGTGGGCCCCCACATTGCTTTACTTTTAATTAAAAGTGTGTTTAAAAAAATGTTTTTTAAGGCTTTATGTGTAGGGGACAGCTAGACGTCCCCGGTACGGTTGAGGGACTTCTAGAAGTCCCCTAAATGTACCAGGGACGTCTAGCTGTCCCCCGTGGTCCCCTCCTGTTGTTTTTGACGTCCCGTGACGTTTGATTTTTTGCGAGTTTGGGGGCCGGGAAGGGGATGTTTCCTACCCGTCCCCCGAGGTTCCGAAACATCCCCGGTATGGGGACGAGCTGAAAAACGTAGGGGACGCGTCCCCGTGGAACATAGTAAAAACCCTAGAAAAAGTTATAAAAATACAACAAAGATATTGCTAAAACTAGCAAAGAAATGCGAAGTTTGACTTGGAGCAACAAATGTTGTGGTGTATTTCAATAAAAAAGGGATGCGACATTGTGTGGGCAACCAAATATGCTCCTTGCTTGTAGATTGCAGCATTTAAGGTTTATATTTTGAGACATATGAAACAATTAGACTTGTCAAGGAAAATTTGAGTCAATGAACTCCCAAAGCTAGAGAGTAATGCTGAAATTGCCACACTACCATATATCTCTTGTCAAAGCTTAGAATTGAAGAGCTAGCAACATCACCGTTCACCACAACAAAAGGGCTAATAATGTTTTTTGATAATTTTTCTAAGGCTACTCATATCTCCAAGCTTGCTATCTCTCGACATTGTGGCTCTGCTCCTTCCTCACAAGATGGCTCAAATCCCCCTCGGCGACATTGATCTATTGTTTGCACAAAGTTGCCTCAAACCACAAATGAAAATGATATTCTAGCTTCTTTTTACAATGGGAGTTGCATCGACTTCGATGTTAGGGGTGATTCTAGAGGAAGTGTCTTACTTCTTCCTAGGATCTCCCAATGTGGCTGCTCGACACGGTATACTCCCAAAAAGCATTATCGATCTCTCACAATGATCAATAATGGCTCGGATGACTCCTCCACTTCAAGTACATACAAAGACATTCAATGAGATTTTCCTCCAATCTTCCTTGGCCCATACTTTTGGGGCTCTTACTCGCCCTTCATAGTTATTTTTATTTGTTTCCTTGCCCACTTGTGTTAGCAAAGACACGCCTATTTGTCGATTGCACGTTATTTCTTTTGTTCACTTCTAGGATTCTTCCTAAAACTTTCTATTGTTAATTGTTGTATCCTTGAGTCCCAAAGTGACATAATTTTGGACATTTGTGGACATTAAGATAATTTCTTTCTTTCTTAAGAGGATGTCCAAGGCTGTGGGGCTAAATTGGAAAATCTCTAGTGGAAGCAGAGTACTATGCCTAGCACCGAGTTGCAAGTTCATCACTTATGCTTGGGAATGCATTTCCACATGCTAGGGATGGGCACAATGTAATGTCCCCTTTTCTAGATTAAAATAATTAATAATATTATTTAAATTGGGCATGGTCATTTCTAATCTTTGGGCAACTTAATAATAATATTATTATTAAAATAAAAAGTATTTTGAAATACTTAAAGTAAATGATTTAACTAAGTCGGCTAGATGTAACTTCATGGTTATAAAGCAACTTATGTTTTATTATTAAAATAAAAGTGACTTTTAAATAAAGTAAGTCTGCCACAAAAAATGAAAGAAAGAGGAAAGAGAAGTTATAAAATGAGGATGAAGGGGTTCATTTGGGGCATCTATCATCTTGATTTTATGAAGTTGAGCACTTGTGCTTCTACTTTCAGCTATTGAGGACGGAAACCCTCTTAGAATTCATTACTTGACGTTGAAAACCCTCATTGTGATCAAATTTGAAGACGAAAATCCTCAATTTCTCCTCGCAATCTCACATAGAGATCTCATTTGAGCTAAAGATCAGATTTTTTGAGATTTCCAACTTGGGCATCATATGTAGATTTTCAGTGTTTTCTACAATGGAGCAGCCACTTATCAGTTGGAATCGAATTTGGGAAGGTCTTTGGAGACATTTGCAGCCATTTCTAGGGCTATCTACACCCTTTGGGGTTTCAGACCTATGTTTAGGGCATCATCCGTGGGCAGATTTCTTCAATCCTGGGTTGCATACATGTCATTTGGCCTCTTCATGTCATATGGGGCGTCATTTATCAAAAAATTTGTTGTAATCATATGCGGGTATTTTTCGTGTTTTGTGGTCTGAAATATAATAGAAATAAATTCAGTTCTTGATTGTAAAAATTATTTTCTTCCATAGTCATGTGCCAAGTGGATTTCTAAAGGCTTTGCCCCTTGTGGGTATCTCTAATTGTTGGTTTTTCTTAATTAACAACAAGAAATCAGATTGCTGTACTTTTTTATTGATAACGAGTTGAATAAAAATCAGTTTGTTGCATATTTGGTTTAATCCATACCATGCAACATCCAAATGGTGAAGGAAGCTCTTCAAGAGCAAATAGTAAAATTCAGTCACCAAGAACTGTGAGTGATTCTTCATCTAGGTCATTCCGGCCTACTTTCCTTCCAAAAGAAAAAACCATTCCAATGAGGGAAACTCAGCCCTCCATAGTGGATGACATTGCTGCCAGCTACGCTGAATATAGAGCCCTTCTAGTTGAGATCCGGAAAGAACTACCACTTGCCAACTTCATGGGATTGAAGAAAGATCGAGTTGGAATTGGACCAAGACCTAAACCACGAGCTACATAAGGAGACTTGCAACATGTCTTGAGGAAGGAAGAGGAAAAAGAGCAATTAGAGCTGTTGGAGATTGAGAAGGAACAACCCATAGAGGAATCCACCATGCAAGTTGAAGAGGAAGAATCCTCCAAAGAAAAAGCTACATATTCGAATGAACAAAATGTTGGGGTTAAAGAGAAAGGAATTCAGATTTTCAAGTGCAAAGGATGTAATGAAGACCCAACAAAGGTGTGATAAATGGCTAAGAAGAGCTAGGAAGCTAAGTTGATAGCCGCTCAAGCAAAACAACCCCTACGGGAAATTAGTGCAAAGAATTCTCCCTTGGCGGTGAGGGAAGAATCATGGAGCATGAGCCAAAGAAAGAAGGAAAGTCAGATTTGCAAGATTGTGGAGAGAATTTTGTGGTTAAAGCCCAATGGCCAGATGATAATGTTGATGTTCAACTTGTTGGGATTTTCAGAACAACAATCAATAAGAAGCAAGTTGATGGTGTTCATGAATTTGGCAAGAACTATGAAGATGCTTCATGCATGTGTTAACAAAATATGGATGAAGTCAAGGCAGAAAGGGCTTCTCTTGTTGAATGTGAAGAGTCTAAGAGGAAGGAGACTGTTGATGATCCTAACTCAGAAATTCTGAGTCACAAGGATGGAGGTGTTGAAGATATCTCAATCATTCTTCATTTGGAAAAGGAAGGTGAGCAAGTTGTGGACAGCCAAAGGTATGGAAGTGTTGTGGATTTGTTGCTTCCTACTATGTCATTTTAGATGTGTTGTTATCATGGGCAACATGTTGAAAAGAATGATCTTATGTCAAGTTTGATGCTTCATGGTATATCACGGCAAATTTGTGGTCATCATGGACAACATAGTGAAAATGGTGATAGAGTGAAGAACCCTTTGAGGGGCAAAGGGCACATAGATACTTTCATACAAGTTCCAAATTGCTTGTACATGAAAGTTTGGGATCCGGGTGATCTTTGGAGATTCAAGAAGGGTGAGACTTGGGTAAAATGGGATCTTTTGGTTGTGTTATCAACTTAACATAGTGGGTATGGATATGGGAGTTGTCTCAAATTTTTGGACTGTTGTCCACCACATTTCCGGTTTCTCCCATATACATTTTGTTGAGATAGAAGAAAATTTTGTCACAAGAAAGATGTGTATCCACCTATAGTCATTGATGAGGTTTTTGTAGTTGTTAAAAGATGCTTTACATCCACCATAAGGCCAAGGTTGAGTAAGAAAGTACAATGCTAGAGTTAGGGTATGATACACTTTCTAATTTCATGTTTTGGAATGATAGTAATTTCCTTGGGTAGAGGTAGATTGGCAAGTTTGATGAAGTTCCCTTGGTCTAACATGATGTATGAAAGGGTTCACTTGATGAGATTAGCGAGTGCAAATATTGCAACACCCTTATGGCTGTTTGGGAGGGAATTAAAAGCAAGGGTGGATGATTTGCTACCTCCCAAGGAAAAGGATAATGGGGACAACCATGCCCCAAAATTTCAGCTTGAAGGTTCAAATCATCACTACTTCTAGTGGCTACATTGCATCATTTGCAACCATACAAGTGCTTTTAATCATCAAATTGAATGATCTCCGTTGGTTGCTACTAATGAAGCATTTCATGTCATTGTTTGGTTGCTTCCAGCCCCTATGATGCTAATTTTTAGAAACTTCTCTTGCCAAAAAGTGCAACCCACCTTGGCATTAATACATGTAATTAATGATATTTATTAATGGTATTTCTAGCTAAGTTTGGCGCCATAAATAGAAGGAAAGTCAATGCAAGTGAATGCTAAAGAGAAGTCAAGGATGCATGCTAAAAATAAATAAAATAAATTTATTAAAAAGCAATCAGAAGCATGCAGAATTGGGCGCCCAAATTGGAAGAAGCATGGATTTTAATTAATTAAATTGCCAAAAATAAGGAAAGACAATTATTAAAATTAGCATGCAGATGGCTATATAAGCATGGGACGCCATAAAGGAGAAGCATGGGAGAAGCTATATAAGGAGGATTTTGCATTAAAGAGTGTTTTCCATTGCCGGGAAGCTTCCAGTTTTGGCGCATAGGGTTGGAATAGCCTGATTTTTGTTATTCTGATTGTCTGCATGTTGGTATAAGTGCCTAAGTGAATTAAATAATATTTTTGCTTGCTTTGCATGCAAGCAAAGTCTCAAATTTTAGGGCAGCAGACTTTATATGCAGATTCTGGTGATAAAAATCAAGTATTCATGCCATGGACTCCATCTTTGTCTAGAATTAACTGCAGGTATTTATCACAGGTGCTCATATTAGTGAAAGGAAGTTCAAATCAATCTCGGATACATTGAATATATCTTCCGATCCTAAGAAGTTTCCGAATCTAAACAAATTGATCCAATTACAAGGGATTACAGCAGAATTAAAATATAAAGAGCTCAGACAAATATTGTTCCAGGCATGATGAAGCATGATGAAAGAGAAGAATCAACAGATTCATGCATATCTGCCAGATTTGCTAACATCAATGATACAGACATAGGCCCTGAACCCATCATTGATTTAATTGATAGATCCAGAGCCGGAAGGACATCTCTCATGCGGGCAATTAAAAGTAGCGGGATTATTCAAGCCTCGCATTTCCAGTCATAGCTCAATTGCTTGAAAATCCCGGCACGACCAGTGGTGATTGCAATCAACATGCAGGATGTTGGCAATAGATGGGAAAATGTTGAATTATATGTTCGACAAGTATATTCAATATCAGAACAAAAAGAAAGCATAGGGTTTTACAGCTTGGCAAATCTTCTTTCTTTTCTTATTTCTTATGTTCCCTGGATGAAATTGTGAGATTAAAGTTATTGGTTTAAAAGCCAATACTTTAAGTTATTTGAAAAGGTTCTCTAAGATAAGTGGTAGATGTGCACAACTTTGACTTAAACTTCAGATGCATGTCACTTAGAGAGGAATTCTAGGAGAAAGATTGCCAGATGTTTCCTTGACAACTTCCACATGTTATAGTTCAGTTGAAGTTTCCTATTTGTAATTGCCCTCTATACACTATAAATAGAGGAAGAGCCTACGGGTTAAAGAATCAGAATTTGTAATCAGCATTCTTGTGTTCTAGACTTTGAGCTGAAACCCTTGATATCTTTCTGAAAGCTAAGGAATTGAAAGGAGGTAGATTTCAAGAACTTTGTGTCAACGGTACATTTGTTTCTTACTGTGTAAATCTTTGCATAAACTTTGTGTTATCTCATATCTAAATTTGAAACTTTCCTTTTCTTTAAATTCTCAGTATAGGGAGAGGAAGAAATGTTCCAAGTTTCATTGAATTTCGCCTTGGGGTTTGCAAAATATGAGCGTTTCTTTGTTTTTCTTAGGGTAATTTTTGAGAAAAATCCGGCATGGTAACAGACTAGAAAAGCGAGGTTTTTAGGTGGTAGCAACAATGGAGGATGGAGAATGGATATGGAATGAAATGGTGGAGGAATGGAAGCAACAAAGGTGGAAGAAAATGAAGAAAGCCAGCAGCAAGGGTTTCTTGTGTGCACACACAGGAAGAAATGGAAGAAGTGGAAGCAAAGAAATGCTAAAACCAAAAAAACTTAGGAATTTCTTCAACTTGAGCATGGGCGCACATTTTTGTCCCAAACGTTTGGGACAGTTATTTCTCCTCTCCCATTGGTCCACGTGTCATTTCATGATTCGTTGTTGAGAATTTGCCCAAAAATCACTTAAATCACCCGGGGCCAAAACAAGGTCACATGGGTGACCTAGGAAGGGGTTGTGCATGGGTGGAGAAAAGTGTCCCAACCATCCCAAACGTTTGGGACAGTTGGTGCAAAAAAGTGCGCCCCCTTCCCATTGGTCCATTTAACAAAATGTGATTTTCTGAGGTGGAAGGGTGAGGGGGTTGGAAAAAGGCTCATAAGCAACTTTTGGGGTCATGTGGGTGACCAAAGACCAAGATGGGAGGTGGGCACATTTTTCTGTCCCAAACCTTTGGGACGGTTGGTGCAAAAAAGTGCGCCCTCTCTGATTGGTCCACATGGCACTTTATGGTTGGATGAAGTTGGGGGCTAGAAAACGGTGCACGAGGGCTTAACTGGTCAATTTGCGCTCCAAGACGGTCGTATCATGGTCTAGGGGGCTACATGGGGATTGGGCGCACTTTTATGTCCCAAATGTCCCAAACGTTTGGGACGCTTGGTGAAAAAAATTGCGCCACCATCTGGGCTTGACATGTGTCCATTTGAAAATTTGGCTAACTCCCTAATCTTACCTTGGGGAGCAATTTGACGGAGGCGTAACTTGGGCGTACGAAGGTCTTTTCCCACACTTCTTTATATGAAATTGACTGAAATGACCTTTTGAAAACAATGTGGGGGTCTCATACCTTGATTCTTCCTGCAACCTCCTTAAAAATAGGCTTTTCTTCGGGCTCATAGGTTGTGCATGCTGAAATCAGGTTGTGGGCAGAATTGCTTGAGTCTTGTGAAAAATATGAGACCATCATCCTCTAGAGATCTAAAATACCTTTCCGACGTTGTTTCGTTTGGCCTCCAACTCTTCACTCAACTCCCGAAATCACTTCTCGAAGCTCAGGGGCTGTTTTTACACTACAAGCTGCTTCACCCTCTAGGACCCACTTTTGCTGAATCTGTCCCAAAACCTCTGAAACCTCTCAGAACCTTCCAAGATCAATTGCACAAGACTTCTAGCTCTCTAATACACCTCCTTGATGAGTTTGAGTCTTTCATTCTACTCTAGTGGTTGCGTGCAACCTTGGAAAGACCAGAAAATAGCCTTTCTTAAGCTTCTCAAAGAGTCTGTCTTGAAGGATCTTGACTTGGAAGTGCTTGAATGGACTTGATATCCCTAAATCACCTATGGACATGATGACACAACACATTGGACCACTTAGAAGGACGGGATAGGATTGATACGGGGGTTAGGATGATCTGGAGGAGGGCTCAGGATGACCTTTAAGCAAAAAAATTCATGGTAGGGTATGGTTGTCATGCTTTCAAGTTTGAATTTTGCCCTTGCAAAACTCATGACAACACATATGTTGACCAATTCTTCTCAAAGAATAAAGGAACTATAAACTTGGGAAAGGTGGCGAATTGCAAGTGTTTGTAGTAGTCATAGATGTCCGTACAGATTGCCACCAACTCACTAGCTTCTCCTAAGTCAATGTTAGCCTGTTCATCCTCGCTAAAGATTTGTAGCCATCAAGTTCAGTGAACTTGAACCACTCTATTCTGACCCTTGAAGCCTCCTTTGCACTATACATTTTTAAGGGCCTTTATAAATTGCTTCTTCACCTCCTCGTTATCCAAAGGGATAACTCTACCTAGCCTCATTACTGAGACCATTTTGGATTAAGTGCAAATGTATTTATATGAAGGGGCATGCCCAACTTCTCCCGCCTTTGTTAAAAGATGTATTAGATATGCTCATGGTAGAACTCCAAGGTGAGGTACCTCACCCAAATGTTGTCTTTTTTGGCCAATCATGTTGTCAATGCACTCATATATCTCACCAAGATTGGGGCTATCAGAATCCCCATATTTGATGATGCTGAAATTCAGGGATATAATTGATGTGATGTCTTTCACAAAGGTGGCCCAAAATGTCTCTCTTGCCACCACTTCCTTCACTTTATTCCACTTGCAGAGCTAATCCCCCTCTCTTAATTTCTCATTCCCTTTTCCCCATCCTTAGGCAAATTCCTCCCTTGCAATTCATTGCAAACATTTTCCGCGGGTACAGTGGAGTGTGCCTGTTGGATCCCCACCTCTTGGCCATCAACAAATTTCCCTTTTAGTTCACTCACAATAAATGGAGCTGCACCATTCAAGCAGAGGGACCTAGAGTCCCAGAGCGTTGGCAAGATACCCACCAATTTGTCTACCCGACAAATTTTCTCACCAACAATATGATATTGAAGAAAAGACTGCTATGAAAGCTAGCGAATACAAAATTTGGATAAAAATGGTTAGCATATGAGAGATGGATTAGCAAATGATTTGAAGGTTGGAACTTGATAGAATTGTAAACTTTAAAGTAAGACATGTCTAGTGAACATTAATACAAAATTGTTGCATTGGGGAAAGCTTAACCAACATTGTGAGTGCAAATTAAAAAAAGAACTTCAAGAAAAACATTTGTGTAGGTGAAATCAGGTGAGTGTTTGAAAAGGCATAAAATATGGAGAATGAATAGGCTATGAAAGGTGGAACGTCTATGACGTAAGATAGACGGAGGTTATGCGGTGCATATTGTTTTTCTTTAAGAGCTAAGAAACAATTAAGCAATATAGTGAGCAGGCCTTTATTAAAACAGAAGAATTAAAATGTATGATTAATAGGTTCACTGTGATGTTGAAGAAATCATCCAAAAGCTCAGCAACTATTCTAGAGGCAGGAAAAAAATATTTGTGGATAGGTATTGACCTGTAATGTCTTCTAGTGTCTTTTTTTTAAAGAAACGCATCTTGTATTACACCAAAAGGCATTAAAATTACGTTATCTGAGGATCAATGATACGTGGATCGTCTTATCGTATGAAATATGGGAAGGCTAACATCTAAGCCGATGCTCCAACGGGAAAAATGCAAAAATATTCACCCTTCCAGAAATTAGTCCAGGCCTTAATGTGCATTTCCTCATTGTAGGCAATAGCTCTTTGCAACAGTCTCTGATCATCAGGATGTTCCCTTAAAGAGGAACTTTCTAGGAGATTGTAGTGATGAATAAGTGATTGACTTCTGCCTACAACCATGCCCAAATGGTCTTGGCAGGTGGACATGCTCTATTGCTTACTCTCACACATTGAACACTTATTTGTCTCCTTTGCATTTAGAATTTTATTCTTTTCCTATTACTCAGAATTCTTCTTGGGCTCGGCAGTCGACAGTATCAAGCCTTAAAATATGCTTGATCTCATAAATTTTGCATGAAAAACTTGTTTTCTGATTTTTTAAGACAAGATTTTGCTTGCAGGTACAGGAAACAAGTTACACATTTGTATTGTTAACTTTAAGATAGCTTCAATTGGTAAATTAGATTTGTAAATACAAGGTATACCTCCATTTATGTCTGTTTGCTTGATCCATGAGAACTCATCAGAGATCAGTTCGAACTTCAAAGTTCAAACAATGAGACTACATTAAGGTTACAAGTGAATGTACCTGTGTCTGAAACCTAATACAAACAAATGTTTTTTTAGTATGTTCTCATCAGAAACCAGTTAAAACTTCAAACGATGATACTCCACTAAGGTTACCAGTGAATCTTACCTGTGTCTGAAGCCTACTACAAACAAATGTTTCTTTAGAATGTTTTCAGAAGTTTTATGTGAATAATGGTATAACATGTCACATAAATCATAATCTATTATTTATTTCTTATTTTAATATTGTAAAAATAGTCTTTTATGTTTAAAATAAAAATTCGTTAGAGGAACAATGAAATAATATTAAATCATATTGTTTAAGATGTTATGTTTGAATTTGATTGCTATCACTTTGTCTTCGGGCCTAATGCTTTGCAGATGCCTCAACTTTGCAGACATTAACTAATGCATTGTCCACCAAACTAGGAGAGGAATCCTTGAAGCTGCACTCTTCAGTACTATCACTGTCATGCAATCTACATGGAAATCCATCTCATAGCAATTGGTCCATTAATTATGTGAGGAACGGTCATAAGCAGCCAGTAAAGGAAGAATCTTTTGATGCGGTGATAATGACCGTGAGTTGCTCAAACTGCACTTCTATAATGTGGCAATCACAATACCATAGTTTCCGTGGCAATTATTTTAATTTCATTGAGTCTTCAATATGCCGAGTCTGTATTTTCAACTTAATCAGTGCTCATCAAGTGGAACTAGTATACCAGCAATTCCATTGTATTTTGTGGGTTTTGAACATATTTCTTATTTAGGCTGTATAAAACTTACATTTCCCATTAGTATAAATTTCAAAAGCATTACCCAAATATATCTATTGTATATAAATTAATAGTGTTAACCTAAACTGGAAAATGAAACTTCTCTTTCTCCGTAATGTTATAATAGCAATGTTTCATCTTTTATGAAATGAATGCTTCCCCTAATGTAAAATAGATTTTTGGTAAATAATTGTTTGTTATTTCACATAGAGGTAGAGTAGATTTCTCGACCAGAGGATTATTCTTAGAGCCATCCTCTACTCAAAATATAAGAATTCTGTAAGAAACGTAAGGTGGGAATTCAATGGACATTTAAGACAAATGCGTAGGAGGAAATTAATTGTAAGAAGCCGAAACAATTGTAGGAATATAATTTCTAACAATGGAATTTCCCAAAACATTTACTGCTAATACGTTTACCTGTGGAATCCTCAAGACTTTATTCTTTTGAGATGATGGAAGAAAAAGGGAAGGTCGTAGAGAGATGAATTAGAAGAAAAGTAGTAGTTATCTTTCTGTAAAAGAATTGTAAGGTAATGCTTTGTGGAGACTGGAAACTTCTTTGTTTCTATGATTATAGTACGACTTAACATTTTGCTTGTCTTCAGGCACCTTTGTGCAAATTTCAAGAAATACAGATAAGCAAGAATGGGAAACCTTTTCTGCTCGATTTTCTACCAATGGTGAGTACCCACAGTTTTTGCATTCTATATTAAAGTCACATTGTGAGAAATGCTTTCTATATTAAAGTCATGTTGTGAGAAATCTTTGTTAACGTGTGTTCTGATGAGAGCATCCAAAACATTCTTCGATATCTTCAATTAACTTTTCTTTTGAGCCTCATGTTTACTTCACTATTCTCGTTTGCGGTTTCACGATCCTTCTTTAAATGCCTCTCTGTTGGCTATGTGAGGCTAGACATTGGGAGATAAAATCTCAGGAAAAACCACAGACGGGAAAAATGAAAATTGGTGTAGACTCAAATATGGGACCCTCATAATTGTGAAGTCATAAAAATCTTCCCACACATTATGAAGTAGGTGAAACCAATGGACTTTAGGACCCATTATTCTCAAGCAAAAGTTTCTTGCAGAACTTTTTCATGTCAGCTCCTATTTTCTGAACGAATATCTTCAGTCCTCATTTACCCTTAAAATGTGCTTCCCAACACACAACTTTCTATCAACAGAATTGCCCGGAAAAGCTATTTAGTTTTCTCCACTAAATTTGTAGCTGCAGAAAAGTCTGCAAAGAAAACTAATACCTGACATTGGAATGACTCATCAGTGACTAATTTGCAACAGAAATGGGATATGTATTCCACAGGCAAAATTTCAAGTGAAAACTCACAGTAGACCAATATAGAAGTATCAAAAGAAAGAGGTGTTCTAGTAGATTTTTTATTTTCAGGTTGTTTTTCTAGGCATCTTTGTCAACTGCTTTGACTATGTTTCCTGAAAAATGTGTTTGAATACAGCAGGGTTTGAGATAACTGAAATACACACTTTTTAAAAAATTGGCACATTTTGCAATTTGGCTTGCTTATATTTTGTGAGCCTAACATCATTTAATCTCTTTTTCTAAAAGGGGTTTCCAAATTTATATTGTTTCTGATGTAATTGTTCAATATCCAGGTGACATATCTGCCAATGTCAATTATAATTACAACATTTAAGAAACAAGATGTCAAGCGACCACTAGAAGGCTTTGGTATCCTTGTTCCATCTAAAGAAGAGAAAATGGCTTCCAGACGTTAGGCAAGTCACTTTCTCCTCTGTCCAAAGAGCAATGATGATGAGTGCATTTGATAATTCCCTGGAATATGTATACACATGCTTTTGACAAGACTAAAATTGAAAAGCTAAGCATCGCTCCTTGAAAAGATATATAATGGTTCAATATGTTAGTAGTCTGGAGAAGAACAGTGTATCACTATCTCAATGTATTCCCTAGACAGGTACCATTTTTTCTTCTAGCATGTTCCCAGATAGAGCACCATCAGATCAGTATTTGTTTACAACCCTAATTGGAGGTAGTCGGAACAAGAATTTGGCTAAGAGCTCGTTGTAAGTAATCCTCTCGCAAGACAATGTTAAATATTGATTCCTGCCTGTTGTTCATTTCATAGTTCTTCATTTATTTTTCTACCGTTGATTGTTATATGTGGATTTTTTCACTGTCTTCACACACTCGCAGGAAAGAGCTACAAGAAGTTGCAGTAAAAGATCTGAACAGGCTTTTGGGAATAGAGAATCACCCACTAGCAGTGAAGTAAGTGCATTCATGATGTAATGATTTAATGCTTAAATCTTTTGCTGAGCATGCAGTTTCCACAATCCACTGCTTTCCAGTTGTCCTTTTGGCCTCTAGCAATATTTATGTACCTTTTGGCTTCAGAAAAATTGGTAGGAATCAGTTTATGTTTTGGTTCTGCTGATGCTTTTCTTTTTAAGAATTGGCTCCTGCTGTTAGTTCATATGTATGGTGATTTCATGTATGTTGCAGACATGTTTATTGGAGTGAGGCATTTCCTCTATACAGTCTCAACTATAACTTAGTTTTGGATGCCATAGATAAAATGGAAAAGAATCTTCCCGGGCTTTACTTTGCTGGTAATTTGTGCCTCGTATCTCTATCTCATTGACATTAACATTTGGTATTTGGAAACTATCATTGAAATTGCAAGTCCTGAGATTAGCTGGTTCAACTAAGTTCTGTAAAAGCATTACCAAAAGATCTTGATATACACTAAGATACAAATGACTGATAAATTATTAAATACCTTAGGGACCCATTTCAAATTTAAGTTATTTGCTTGATTATTTATAATCGGTTGGTTGTCATGAATATGGAAGTAGTCAAGACTTCTCTTTTTGGAAAAAAATATTTTATTCTACAAAGAACATAAAATCACAGGGACCATATGTTTGAATAACGATGAATTTCTAAGTTGTGTTTAAAACTGCCCCAAACGAATGTGATTTGACATACAAATATAGATGCTGAATGCTTCAAATTATAAACAAATGTCGCATGGTTTGTCAATCTACAGTCATACGACATTTAACCAGAAAGGGATAAGTCAGAAAATATTTGTCTACAGTTAAATGATTGATGTAATACTTAAGTGAATTCAACTGCAAATATGAGGTGTTCTTTATTTGTTCCTTTTATCTCATTAAGTTTTTCGCCTTTGCTAATGTTCCAGGTAATTACAGGAGTGGATTATCTGTTGGAAAAGCAATAGTTTCAGGATTTAAGGCAGCAGATGTTGCAATTGAACATTTAAGATCATTGGAAGGGACCAGTGAACCATAACTGGCATTCAAGCTGTCAAGTCTTATTGACATTGCCAAGATTCTGACTTATAATTTTTAATATTTATCTGATTTTTCAAAGCTATTTTCTAAGATAATACGGATTGCAGTTGGATGGTAATTTCACCTTAAAGCTGAGAGTAACCAAACCAATACTTCTATGATTTAGTCTTTTGAAAACATTGCATGCTATGACAGGGAGATGATAATAGCTGTGACTGTCCTGAGCTGAAAAACATACAATGCCTACTACATTGTTCATGATCCAGAAATAAGCTTACATCAATGCTCATGACAATGAACTCTTACCTATGTGCTTGTTTTGACCGTTAGGAGTATTAATTAACCTTAAATATTTAGATTTACCACCTAATCAATCTATTGTTGGTTCAGTGGTTCCAGAGTTGGTTTGTGTGGTTGTATGTTTGTATCGTATATTCATTGAGTGTAATGATAAAGAGAGTTTGCTGCACAATGATCATCAATGTCGCTGTCAAAATAAGAGGAAGTAGGCTCAATATCTAGGAAACAAACCTCAATAGTAGGCTGTGTTTTTTAAACCGGTCGAACCGGAACCAGAACCGACGGTTCGACCGGTTCAATCTTTCTTTGCACAAACTGCTTGGAAAACCGGATCGGTCGACCGGTTTGGTACCGAACCAGTCGAACTTGTCCGGTTCTAACTCGAACCGGCTGAGTCATGGCAAGTCGCAAAAATATGACAGTGATTTAAAAAATCCAAATTTTAATTAAAATTTTTGCTTTTAATAAAACCTAAACCCTAATTTATTACTATATAGAGGCCTCCTCCACCCGCCCTCCCCCTCTATTCACCTCACACCTCTCTCATTGAGCATTTGTGAGCATTTGTGAGCAAAAACATTTGGAGTATAACATTGAAGAGTTTAGTTTTGGAGTGAGCTTGGAAGTTGGAGCTTGTTTGCCATTGCTTGTGGGCTCTTTGTGGTGATATTGGCATCCATATAGAGACTTCCTCACTTCTATTTGTGAGCACCTCTCTTATTTGCAAGGATTTGAAGGCTTGGAGCAACATTGAAGAGTGTTGATTTGGAGTGAGCTCGGGGTTTGTTTGACATTGCTTGTGGACTCTTTGTGGTAGTCTTGACATCCACATTTGGAGGTTGCAGCCCATATACAAGCTTGGGGTGTTTCTTGACCTCATTTGTGTGCACATTGAAAAATATGTTAAGTTTTAAACTTGCTCCTATTTTTAAATCTTATTAAATAGGAAATCTGAAATATATTTTATTTATTTGCATTTTTAGATTTCTTTGCATTTACAATGCCCCCTCTACCCGACTTAAATATCCTACATGGAACCGTCTTGACATAGTTGATAATCAAGTATTTTGTAAATATTGTAATAAACACATCAAGGCTGAAAAGGAAATGATAAACTTGCTTGAAAAACATAAAGAAGAGAAGACTAGGCAAAAAGAGATAGATGCTGAAATAGGGAGAATGAAGCAAAATGCCATGGCACAAACAAGTGTTGAAGGCTCTTGCTTTGACCCCTCTCGTCCATGTTAAAGACCCCTATGGTATATGCCTCCCACATCCACTCATAGTCATGAAAACGACCTCCAAAAAGAAAGAACATCCAAAAAAAAATTCTATTTTCCTCCACACCTACTAGTGCCTCCATGCCAACAAAGAAAGCAACCCACTTTAGATAACTATTGGAAGAAGCAATATAGAGAATCTTATTTCAAATACATTGCTAGATGGTGGTATAATGCATATATCCCTTTCAATGATGCCCACTCACCTTATTACCGGCATATGTTTGATTCTATTGTTTTTGGTAAGGACTTCAAAGGCCCTAGTATGCATGACTTTAGAGGATCTATTTTTCAAAAAGAAGTTGCATCCATAGATGAATATTTGAAGAGCTGTAAAGTATCAGAGGCCAAAACAAGATGTACTATTATGTCGGATGAGTAGAATGATGGCAAAAACCGCATCATAATGAATTTTCTTGCCTCTTGTTCGTAAGGAATTATATTTTTGAAATCAGTTGATGCATCGATAGGATGAAAGATGCAAATTTGTTGTTTGAGATTTTGAATGATGTTGTTGTAGAGGTGGGGGTTGAAAATGTTGTACAAATCATCATAGATAATGCCTCTATGTTCTTCTTTGGTAAGATGTTAAAGACTAAACATAAAACAATATTTTGGACTCCATGTGTTGTACATTGCGAGACATCATGCTTGAGGATATAGGAAAACAATATTGGATCAAGAACACCGTAGAGAATGCCAAAAGTATCACAAAATACATCTACAATCACTCATGGGTATTGAACCTAATGAGGAAAAACATTGAAGGTAGAGAACTTGTTAGGCCAACCATCACGAGATTTGCAACAAACTTCCTCATGTTACAATCTCTTTTTTCTCAAGCACAAAACTTGAAAAAGATGTTTTCAAGTGATGAATGAAATGCATCAAAATAGAACCGCAAACAAGATGTGAAAGACAAAAAAAAGTTTTTGACAATTTATTTTGGAAAAAAGTAACAAAGATTGTGAAAATTGTTGAGCCTCTTGTTAAGGTGTTGTGGTTGGTGGATGGGAAAAAATTAGCCATGGGCTACATTTATGAGGCTATGGATCAAGCAAAGGAGTAGATAAGGGCAACATACAAAGACAAAGTCACTAAGTATGGACATATATGAGAGATTATAGATAAAAGATGGAACAATTAACTCCATCGCCTTATACATGCAATTTGATATTTTTTGAACCCAAGATATCATTATAGAGCTCAACTTGGAGAAGATGAAATAAGAGAAGTCAAATATGGTTTGTACGAGTGCCTAGGGTGCATGGTCCTAATGAGAGGCAACAACTTGAAGTTCACCGACAAATTAGTTTCTTCAAAGAGAGCCACAGGTGCCTTTGGGGAAAACCTTGCAAAGATTGCAAAGATGTGTAGACCAACCAAGTAAGCAATTCTATGTTTTCGATTGATTAAACTTTATAATGAATAATCATGAATTTTTAGCATAATACAATCTAATTTGTTGAATTACGCTTTAAGTTATAAGTTTTACTTTTAATTTTTAACTTTGTTTTTTATTGTCATTATTTAATAATTAAACATTTACATTTTTACTACAACACATTGGTGGGATAAATTTGGTAGTTAGTGTCCTCAATTGCAAAAGTTTCCAATTCGGATCCTCGAGCCAAACTTGCGGTGCTTCACGGGTGTGCGTCAATGAGTCCATCTTTGAGCGGATTCATACAAAGAAGAGAAACCGTTTGGAACAACAACGGTTAAATGATCTTGTCTTTGTGTAATGCAACCTTCAACTAAGGCGCACCCGATTCTTGAACCAAAGACATGATATAGATTTCATTATCTTTGATGATATAGATCTAACTTCATATTGGATATAGGAGAGTCAACTAGCAGTGTTTTGATCATGATGACTTGGGGTGGATGGCTTTGGATTATGATGATGAGTCACCGGTAGAACTATCATAAGATATCACAGGCACTAGTCACACTCGTGCTACGGCTAATACAAATGTTGCGAGATGTCCTTGAGGATTTGGATAGATCGAGGTAGAGGAATGTGATGATATTGATGAAGATGAGCCTAAGGATCCCATTCTCAACAAGGTGCGAGTTTGATCATTGATCATTGATGTCATCTAATATCTTCTAGAGTTTTGTAATGTAGTATCAAATTCAATTATTATAGCATTTTTTTTTGGAATCTTGGACTATATAGCCCATTTAAAGCCTCCATATTTATGTATTTTGGACTATACATAGGCCATTGAAGAGGAGGCAATTCCATGGAGGGAACAATATGTTGCCACAATGCCATTTTCAAGCAAGATACATGAAACACATTGTGTATTTTACTTTGAGCCGAATTTCAAGCTCGTATGCAACCTTTCCCACCTTTCGTATGACCGTGTAGGGTCCATAAAACCTTGGTTTTAACTTTTTGAACCTTTCCCTTTGAGGGAGGATTGCCTATAAGGTTGTAACCTTAGAAAAACCATGTCTCCAACCTCAAAAGACCTCTCTATTCTTCGTTGATCTGCATATATTTTGTTGATTTTGGGCATGTGCAAGGTTATCCTTGAGTGCTTTCATGATATCTTGACTTTGTTGTATTAAATCTTTGCACCTGGTACCCTACTATCTGGAAGAACAACGTCAACAAATGAAAATGCATCATAGCCATATAGTGCCTTAAATGGAGACATACCAATGGACATATGATGAGAGGTGTTGTAGCAAAATTCACCCAAATAAAGCCACTTAATCCACGATGATTGTTGCCCTGTAACAAAGCATCTCAAATACCCTTCTATCCACTTATTCACAATTTTTGTTTGCCCATCTGTTTGTGGGTGATAACTTGTGCTTGGAGTAAGTTTCGTGCCTGCAAGGTGAAAGAGATCTTGCCAAAAAGAACTCATGAACTTGTTGTCCCTATCACTCACAATATTCTTGGGTAGCCCATGAAGTCTAAAAACATCCTTAAAAAATATTCCAGCCACCAAAGGTCCATCAAACTTGGTAGGAAGAGGAGAAAAATGAGCATACTTGGTTAAACGATCTCCTACAACATAAATAACACTCTTACCTTGGACCTAGGGAAGACCAACGATGAAATCCATTAAAATGCTCTCTCATTTCTTATTTGGAATGGGAGGGGCTGAAAAAGTCTGCTAGAAATTCATGTTGTGCCTTGCTTTGTTGGCAAACAAGGCACTCCTTAATGTATTGTAATACCTCCTTCAATCCTTTCCATACGAATTTCTCTCACCTGTTTGTATGTTTTAAAGTACCCCTGGTGTCCTGCTAAAGGTGAGTCATGCATGGCTGATAAAATTCTGTGTTTTACCTTAGATTCAAGCACCAAAAGAACTCTGTTTTTATAGAGGATGAGATCATCCACCACCTGGTAATTATCATCATCAATTTTTCCATCAAATATATCACAAGCAAGCTGATTTTTGGCATATTCCACTGTTATATCAGCCTTCCAGTCTGCTGCAATTTCACTCATGGAACAACAATGAGGTTTCCTTGACAAAGCATCAGCCACTATGTTCTTTTTTCCTTTCAAAAACTCAATCTCAAAGTCAAAGGATTGTACTTTCCCATTTTTGTTGCCTATCATTCAGATCAGTTTGGTTAAGGAAATACCTCAAACTATTATGATCTGTTTTGACAACAAATCTGCCACAAACAAGATATTGCCTAAACTTCACTAGAGCATGCATGATGGCCAACATTTCTTTATCATAAATAGAGTATCCCTTTTCCACATCCTTAAGTTTTCTACTTTCAAATGCTATAGGATGTTTGTCTTGCATCAAAACAACCCCAATTCCATCACCGAGGCATCACACTCCACCACAAAAGGCTTTGAAAATTTTGAAACAAGTATTGGACAAGAACTCATTACCTTTTTAAGATGTTCAAATGCTTGTTGGGTTGATTGTGACCATGGAAAGCTCCTTGTTTTGTCAAATTTTTTAGGGGAGTTGAAATCTATGAGAATCCTCTCACAAATTTGCGGTAATAACTACAAAAACCCAAGAAACCTCTTAGTTGAGTCAAAGTAGTAGAAGTAGGCCAATCCAAAATGGCTTGAATCTTTTGTTCGTCCACATGTACCCCTCTTACATTGATGGCATGCCCTAAATACAAGATTTCTTTCCTTCCAAACTCACATTTGGATAATTTGGCAAAGAGAGATTGCTGCTCCAAGATGCTTAAAACCATATCCAGATGTTTCAAATGCTCTTTCCATGATTTGCTATACACCAAAATATCATCAAAAAATACCAATACAAACTTCCTCAAATGCTCCCTAAAAATGTGATTCATACATGATTGGAAAGTGGCAGGAGCATTGGTCAAACCAAATGGCATCACCAAAAATTCAAAATGACCAAAGTGGCACCTAAAAGTTGTCTTGTGTACATCTTCATCTCTTACCTTGATTTGGTGGTAGCCGGATCTTAGATCAATCTTTGAGAAGAAAACAACCCCATGCAATTCATCAAGCAATTCATCTATCCTTGGTATAGGGTACCTGTTCTTGATGGTTTTCTTATTTAACAACCTGTAGTCTACACACATCCTCAATGTCCCATCTTTCTTTTTAACCAACACAACCGAAGAAGCAAATGGGCTAGAACTTGGCCTTATGTGGCCCATCTCCAACAATTCTTTTATCACCCTTTCTATTTCCTCTTTGAAGGCTCTGGATGACGATAGGGAGAAGATATTACCGGAGTTGAACCGGGTTCCAACTCAATTATATGCTGAAATCCTCTATCCGGTGGCAAGCCATGAGGTAAATCTGAAAAAACCTTGCTATGTCTATCCAAAATAGATTGAATATCCACATGATATGATAGCTGCGATGAAAAATCAGAATTAATACTTACCAGACAATGAGCAGCCCATGTAATCTGCCCTCTAGTAAAGGCTCTCTCCATGCTTTTGGCGAGTCACTACTTGAGGAATCCCACTTCTCAAGCCTTGCAATATAACTTCCTTGCCTTGGGACTTAAATTTCAGCTCCATGGTCTTATAGTTTTGAGTAAACTCACCCAAAGATTGCAGCCATTGGACCCCTAAAACAACATCCGTTTCACCAATCCCAATGACATAAAAATCATCACATACCTTGTGCCTTCCCAATGTAATTTCAAGTTGAGGAATTTTCTTGGAACATGCAAGAGTGTATCCATCCGCAATAGTCACATTGAATCCTTGAAAGTCTTCTACCTTCAACCCCATTCTTGTCACTAAGCCCTCATCAATGAAATTATGAGTAGCTCCACTATCAACCAAGGTTATGATTCTTTGCCCATGAAGAACACCCTTAATACGAAAGCATGATATCTTGGTGCTCTCGAATAGGGTGGCCAATGTTCCATCATTGAGTTCTTATTTTTCTTCTCTTGTTTGCTCTTCTTCTTCTTCATGATCAACTCCCTCTTCTTCTTCTTCATCATCTGAAATGATCTCAATGTAGTGGGCTGCCCCCTTTGGAAGACAATTGTGATTAGGAGTCCATGGATCTCTACAATGAAAACATAACTTCTTCCTTCTAAGCTCATTTCTAGACTCTATTTCCTTGTTGTTTTTGTTCCAATCTTTTACATCTACTTTACCTTGAAATGGTTTACTTTGCTGCCCATAGTTTGGTGCCCTTTGCCCACTAGAAGAAGATGACTTTGGCTGCCCAAACATCCCCTTTGGCTGCCCATACGCTGCTGATTTTTGCTACAGATTTTTACTCTTTGGTACCACTTTTTCCAAGTCAAAAGCTTTCCTAATAGCTCCCTGTAAAGATGGTGGATTGAATGCTTTCACAAGGCCCTTTAGTTGTTCTTCTAACCCTTCCATAAACAACACTAACCTCTTTTCACTGATATCTGGAACCATAACTGAAATTCTTTCAAATTCAGAAATATATTTTTCAAGTGATCCTTCTTGCTTAAGTTGAGCTAGCTCTCTGAAGTACATATTTGGATCTGTCCTATCAAATCTCTCAATCAAACATGAGCTGAAGTCCTCCATAGTAGTAATGGAACCATGACCTTGGGTAATCAACCCATGGTACCACCACTCATGAGCTATTCCCTCTAGATGTAAAGTTGCAAATTTGAGGGCTTCCTCTTCATACATAGGATTTAAGGAGAGATATGTATCAAGTTTTTGTACCCAAGCTCTAGCGGAACATTTTTCAGTGCCATCAAAAGAAGGTAGAGTTACCTTCCCTAACTTGTGTTGGATATCCCTTCTTGGTGTTTCTTGTTGGACCCTCCTGTTTCTACCTGCATTCTTATTATTCTTTAATTGGAAAAAATCTCTGAAAGGTAACATATCTCTTACTCTAATGTTGAGTTGCATATATTCATCTCCATAGGCCTCCACATCATCCACGTCACTTTGTACCACTTCCTCAACCGGTTCTTCTCTATGTGGAGAAACTTGGCTTTGAAGGTTGTGTAGTGTTGGAAGTATTCTTGTTTTCCCCTATAGAGCTTCCCTCTCCCACATTAGTATTTGCATGATTAGGAGTTGTATTATTACCCTGTAGAGCCATAGCCAAGTCACGAATCGAATTGGTAAATGCATCACGCATTTCTCTTTGGTTTTCCCTCATTGTCTATTGTAACTCTCTCTGGACTCGGTTATAGTCTCATTCATATAGCTGAGAGCATCATTGGGGGAGGCCTCTGACCATGTTCTTCCATTGTTCCCTTTTTTGGAGTGTCTTCTATGATATACTATGTGGTCTCTGGCTGATTGCATTCAATTTTTATATTTGCAGATTTCCCTCACATGATGGGAGGAATATTGGCTCTGATACCACTGTAATGTCCCCTCTAAAACCTGATTGTAATCTCCAGTGGATAAAAATGAAAACCCAGGTGATATACTGCAGAAACTAAATGCAAATGTTGCAGATTTGATTTACCCAGAAAAATGTGATTTGGATAGGAAAGACAATCTTCACAATATACACACAATATAATATTTTTCTGATATTTGAGGAGAGCTAATATTATAAATATTTTCACAAAAGGAAACACTACTAGCTGAACCAAAAATTTGATTTTTTTATGAAGAGAAACTTCAATTCTGACCTGTACTTGCAGCGCTGGAAATGAGGCTGAAAACCCTTTATAAAGTACCTGAAAATATTGCCAAATCCACTAGAAATACCTCTGCAACAGCTGTTAACAAAAGTATAATTTTTCCAGCTCTATAATAGATGAAAATACACCCAAACTGGGTCGCTCCAGGCATAAAAATATTAAATAAAGTGCAGATTGAAATCTGAACATTCACACCATAAAATAGAGAGAGTTTTCGTTCTCCCAAATGATTTTCATGAGGGTTTTCGTCCTCAGAAAATTATTGTAGTTTTACTTCAGCTTCAAGCCAAAATAACAAAGTTCAAAATGATAGAATGATGCCTAACCAAGTCGACTTGCTCCCATATGCAAGAGAAGTGACCCAAAAATACTACCCAAAGCACAACCAATCAACAAATGTTATTCTTTCTATGCACTAAACACCCAAAGACATCCCAAACCTAGTCGCATTTTCCCTTAGAGGGATTACAAAATTCATATTTTAATTTTATTCTTTCTAAGACTCCCAAGTCCCTCTAATGCAAGTCGCCAAAGTCCCTAGAGTGAATAAAAATTACATTTGCCAACTCTAATACTTTATTAAGTCCTATAAATTATCATAAGTGCTAGACATGTATTAATTTTTATATTGGCACTTAATAATAATTTATAGATGACTTAAGTCTACCTTGTTGATGTCCCTTAGCCGTCGGTAGACAAATAGGCCAAGGGTCTTCAAGTTGTTATTCGGAAAGAGGGACATTTCACTATTTGGGCTAATATTTGCCATCCAATGATCTTCAAGCATGAGACATGAAATACTAGATATATGTGTGCAAATAGGTAATTCTAGCTTGTATGCTACATTGCTAATTTTTGCAAGACTTGATAAGGACCATAATACTTAGGAGCAATGTTGTTATCTTTCATTTGTCGTCTCAAAAGGACATTTTCCTCATGATGGTGTTGAATGTGTCTTCCATAGCTCACACCTTTGGTTGTTCCCTTAAGGAAGACGTGATGAATGGTCGAAGAACCATTGAAGACCACAAATGGAGACTTTTTGGATGAGGTATGGAATTGTTGTACCACCATTCCCCTAAAGGAAGCATGAAGCCATCATTTTTGTTTATCCAAAGTAAATCGAAAAAAGCAGTTGTTTAGGCACTTGTGACCGCCTTTGTTTTCCCATTTGATTGGGAATAGTAAAATGAGTTATGTGCCAATTGATTACCCAAATATGAAAATAAGTTAGTCTAAAAATTATTGGTGAAGATAGGACCATAGACATTGTGATATCGAAGGAACCATTTAACTTCAAAATGTGTTCATAAAAGCATATGTTATTATTCTAGCTATAAATGGGTGTGACAATGCACAAAAATGGGTATATATTTAGTGAGCCTATCCATAACCACCATGATGACATTTCCCCTTGATCTAAGCAAGTCTACAATGAAATCCATGGAAATCTTCTCCCACCGTTTGTTGAAAACAGATAGGGGTTGCTGACCTTGTTTTGTTAACACACCATGCATTACGACACAAATTTTTCGAACATCCCACTTGATTCCTCCACAAAATAAACCTTTCTTGATCGTGTGATAACTCTTCACGAATCTTGAATGCCCCTAACGGAGATGGATGCGGCTCTATAAGCACCTTTTGTTTAACAACTAAATTCTTGCATTAGTAAAACTTATCGTTGCCTTTGTAAGGTGTCCCCTTTCCATATAAATTTGCTTGATACACCTAAATCCCATTTCAACTTCTAAATCAAAACCAATGTATCTTCATCATGCTCCCCTTCGGATATACCTCGTCCACTTGATTTCCTTGTAAGATGGATATTTTGCGTATAACAAAACTTTTGTGGGTTCATCCTTACAGTGAGTACATTCACCATAACATTTCCTTTCCCTTTCTTAAAAATGATTTCAAACTCAAATTCGACGTTTTGGTGACTTATTTTTGTTCTTCTTTTAATGAAAACCTCTGTTCCGAAAGTATTTTAAATGATCGTGATTTTCTTCACATTAAAGGGTCTACACATCACATATGATATCCTCTGTTTGACGACATGAAGAATGGCTATCATTTCCTTCTCATAGATGGGATTTAACAAATTCTTCCCTTTGAGTGAAGGAGGCCATGTGCACCACTTCACTCCTAGCTATGCCATATTTCTCAAATACCTTCAAATGTGATGGGTCATTCTTCTTACATCAATAAAAATCACATTCACATTCCCCAATAAGGTCTTTGAGAAAGCTAGTGTAGCTTAGGGGATCGAAGTGGTGCGCATGGCCTCCTTGACTTCTCAAATGCTTTGGTGGCAACACCACTCCAATAGAAGGAATCCTTCTTCAATAGTGTTGTGAGTGGTGGTGTTATGTTATACTTTTCCGAAAAATGGCGATTGTACCTTTGTCAACTCGAGGAAGTCGCGAAGGTTCTTGAGGGTTTTTGGAATTTGCCATTCTATCATGGCCTTTAGCTTGTGGGGGTCCACTTCTACACTATGTGAACCATATGACCCAAATACTCCTCTTTCACCTTGAAGGCACACATGGAAGGCTTGATGTAAGGTGGTTGTTTTAGATTGAGGACACTTGATCCACATGCTACAAGTGTTCAAAAGTAGTGTCATTAAAAATACCCAAACAAACTTACCCATGAATGGTCGAAAGTAGTGTTCATGAACATCCGAAAAGTAGATGGTGCATTAGTGACACCAAAAGGAGTAAAAACAACTCTTAGTGGCCCTCATGGGTTCAAAACATTGTCTTATGTGCATTCCTCGTCTCATGTTCGATTTGATGGTAACCAAAGCAAGATCAACTTTAATAAATAACACCACTTAACTCATCTAGCAAATCATCAACTATTAGTATGTGATGTCCCTTTTCAAAACAATTAGTGTAATCAAGAACGTGTTGTAAATCCATATCTAAACTTTCCAAAATTATGAGATCTGAATTTGAGAACAAAATCCTTAAAGAGAAAATTTCAGAATTATAAAAATTTCTGACATTTTCAATAAAAGCCCTAGATCTGAAAATAAAATTCTAAATTTTAATGTAGAATTGGAAATAACAAGTTTGTTGAAACAAATGGTACAATTTTGATCCAATCAAGTGCAAAAATTATATTATATTCCAAAGCAATCAGTTGAATAAAAAAAATGTAGAATTAACTTGAGAAAAGGCTGCAAATGAGGATGCCCTAGCCTGGAAATGTGACGCCAGCCCTAGGGTGATAACGTTAGCCCCATATGATGCTCCAAAATGTGACACAACCCTAGAAAGGTGCCCAAAAGTGTGACTTCAGCCTTCTAATGTGTGACATCATTCCTTGGAGGGAAGCCCTAGTTGATCTGGATAAAATTTGGACTTTTCTTTGGCTGAATTTGATAAAAACAAATTTGAAGTACAATTGTGATTCCTGGATGGAATCGCCACAAAGAACCGAAGGGTTTTCACCCATAAGCTTTTGTCCACCAAAGGGTTTTCATCCTCAATCGTTGAAGTGGAGTGCTCAAACTTGCAATGCAAAATAGATAATGTCCAAAAGAAATGCCCAAAAGACCCCCATCAACCTCCTTTTATGACTTTTCATGGCACACTTTCGAGAAAAAGTCCCCAAGTGGGATGTCTCATGTCTAATTTGGCATTTGACTTTGCTTTATGGACAAGTTACTTTTATTTTAATAATAAGACATAAGTTGCTTTTATAATATAAAGTTACTTTTGGCAACTTAAGTCACTTTATTAAAATAAAATATTTCCCTTGCAACACCCCTTAAGCCTATGGGAAATAAAAATTAGGCTAAGGGTACTTTTACGGATCAAGTTTAAAAAGAGACACTACAATCCTCCCCTCCCAAAATTGTTTTCCCTCAAGAAATGCATTGTTCAATCTTACTCTCTTTTAGACTAAACCCTCCTACAAATACCAGAGTTCCAAATCAATCTTGGAAATTGAAAATTCCCAATCTATGCTCCACTTTGTGAAATAGTTTACTTATGTTACACCCTTTTGATATGGTTAGGAACTTATGTACTAGATGAAGCTCCTTCAACATCCTCAACAAGTGCATCCGAATGGGTGAATCATGAATCAATTGGGATCTAGAAAGAGTACTACCATTTGTGATACCCTCCATTCTATTTGTTGAGACTGATGTTGAAACTGTGTTAGTGATCCCTTAGAGTACTACTTCTTCCCCATCTGATTTAAACTTCAGCTCCATAGTCTAATAGTTTTGGGTGAATTCTCCCAAAGAATGCAACCATTATACTCCTAATACCATGTCAATCTCTTTCAGACTAACCACATAAAAGTCATCACTCATATGATGTATATTGAAGGTGATGCTTGTTAGGAAATAAGGGATAAAATATGTGGAACAATCCCTCACAGAATCGCAACAATAGGAACTAATATACGTAAAATATTACTACGATCTAAAATAAAATTGCAGAATAAAATAACACAACATAAAGAGCCAATATTTAACGTGGTTCACCCAATTTGGGCAACGTCCACCAAGAATCACTTTCTCATATTTTATTACAAGTCACCGCTCTCTCAATACAATACCCAGATCTGTTTGGAGCTATGCTCAACAAACTCTATAGAATTCACACCCGAATTCAGAACACATCTGCAATGTTACATAATACCTACCATATGCACAAAAACACATAAGTAGACAATTGCTTAAGAAATTTTACAAAACCGTGGGTATTAAAACCATGGGCCAAAACCATCTCATAAACCTATGGGTCAAAAATCCCGCCCATATGAGAAAATCATGTTTCCCAAGATATCGAGTACGTTTTAAGGCCAAAAACATTTTTTTGGGCTGCACTGACCCCTGCTCGGGGCTCACTTGACCCCGAACCCCGGCGAGACAACTATGGAAAGTGTACAATACTCTTAGTGTACAGTCTTCAACATTTTCACACATGAAAACAGGCTCCACAACCTAACAATCTCCCACTTGGAGACTAGTTTTCCTCTAAGCAAGCTTATCAACCCTTCACTACCTTGGTCATCATGTCTACGAGGATTCTGACTTTGGATGAATCTTCTCCAGCTTCAACTTCTCTTCCTCCAAATTTTTCCCGATGAAATGGTATCTTAAGCGTATATGCTTCGTCCTAAAGTGGAAAGCAAAGTTCTTAGCTAGGTGTATAGCACTATGGCTATCACTATGCAGCCTTCCTTCCTCCCGCTTATGCCCCAACTCCCCAAGCCATTGTTGTAACCAAATCATTTCTTTTCTTACCTCTCGTGCAACAACATACTCAACCTTCGTGGGTGACAAAGCCACCAAATTTTATAGTCGTGAAATCCAACTTACTTGTTGTCCCACCTACAAAGTGTAAACATAACATGTCATGCTCCTCCCGATGTCTACATCTCCACCATATATCGAATCTACATAACCACACAAAGTGTTGTCGATCCATCAGTAGCACAAAACCGTCTCCCTATGGTCCTCTCAAATACCGAAGAATCCACTTTACTTCTTGTCAGTGATCTCTACCTGGATCACTCATAAATCTACTCACCGCTCCCACTGCATGGACAATATCAAGTCTAGTGCACACCATGGCATACCTCAAACTGCCAACCGCTGATGAGTAAGGTACCTTGGACATCTAGTTTCTCTCCCGCTTCTGTCTTGGGACACTACTCCTTCAATAACTTGAAATGGCCTGCCAAAGGAGTCCCAACCGATTTAACATCCTGCATATTAAACCTCTCCAAGACCTTCTTAATGTACTTTTCTTGAGATAAAGTCAGCTTATGTTCCTTCCTATCCCGAGATATCATCATACCAAGGATTTGTTTGGCTGCCCCCAAATCCTTCATAACAAAGGATTCACTTAGCTACTTCTTGAGTGCTTTTATTTCCTGTATGTTTTTACCTACAACTAACATGTCATCCACATACGCATACGTAATAATATAACTGCCATCCTCAAATTTCTTTGTATACACGCAATGGTTAGAATGACATCTAATATAACCTTGCTCCATCATGAAGCTATCAAATTTCTTATACCATTGACGTGGAGCTTGTTTCAAGCCATACAAACTCTTCTTCAGTTTTCACACCATCTCCTATTTACCTTTGACCTCATAGCCCTCTGGTTGTTGCATATATAGTTCTTCCTCCAAATCACCATGGAGAAATGCAGTCTTTACATCAAGTTGTTCTAAGTGCAAGTCTTCTGCTAAAACTATTCCTAGAACAGTTCTAATAGAACTCATTTTTAATACGGAGAAAAATATCATCAAAATCTATACCTTTTTTCTCATGCAAACCCTTGACCACCAACCCAGACCTTGTATCTTTTCTTACCTCCTTCTTCCTCTTTGACTTTAAACGCCCACTTGTTCTATAATGCTCTTTTTCCTTTGGGTAGCTTCACCAAATCCCATGTCTAGTTCTCCATGAGAGCCTGATGCTCCTCATCCATGGCTTGCTCCCATTTTTTTCCTAGCATCTACCTTGTATTGTTTCATCAAAGCTCTCTAGCTCTCGATATCGGTGAGTAATAAATAATAAAGAGAAGGATAAAACGTTCGGGTTCTCTTCTTACCCTCAAAGATCTCCTCAATATAGGAGTTTGGGGTTCTTGTTAAGGGGTTCCTAAATTGATTCATGTGTCACTTTCCCATCCTAAGATTTTCTCTTTGTTGTATATTCTTTCTTGGATTCTTCCTGTTTTCTTACATGCAATCTTTGCTTATACATGACTTTCTCATTAAAGGCCACATTTCTAGATCGAATGATTTTCTTGTCCTTAATACTCCAACATTTATATCCAAAGTCATCACCACCATAAGAAATGAAAGTACATTTTTCTGATTTAGCCTCTAACTTGGTCCTATCGTCCTTGTCTATATGGAAAAACACCTCACATCCAAATACTCTAAGAAATAAATAATCAAATTTCTTACCATACCAAGCCTCCTCGGGTATGCCTCCATCCAAGTCACTGAGGGTCCTCTGTTTATCAAAAACATAGATGTGCTCACCGCTTCGCCCAAAAAGAAAGATGCATTCTTACATGTAACCTCATGCTCCTAACACGTTTCATTATTGTTCTGTTCATCCTTTCGACACCCCATTTTGTTGCATAGAGTTCCCGAACCGTATTTTACTTGCATGATTCTATTTTTAGAACAATAATCATCAAATTCATTGTTGCAATACTCCCCTCCATTATCGACTGAGACATTTTAGCTTAAGACCTGTTTCATTCTCTACCAAGGCTTTCCATTTAACAAAAGCGTCAAATACATCGATTTGTTTCTAATACAATAAACCCAAACTTTTATTGTTGCATCATCAATAAAAGTAACATAATAACTTGATCCCCCAAGAGATGATACCTGAGCTAGCCCCCACACATCGAAATGTATCAACTCTAATTTACTCTCTTTCTTTGTAGCTCTAACCTTGAGAAACCTTACTTGCTTTTGTTTCCCATATGCATTCCTCACAGAACTCCAAACGTGTTTATGTATATATGGGAAAATCCTTCTTTATGATCTCTATGCCCTTATGGCTTATATGACCGAGCCTATAGTGCCACAATGTTGTATCTACTTACAAGCCACAATATTACAAACATTAGTGCTATAAATGGTTAAATACAAGGTTCCAGCCTTCTTACCTCTTGACACCACAAGAGCACCCTGTAACCTTCCAAGAGTCCACTATAAATACTACAATACAACCACCACTTCCCAACTAACCTATCGATATCGATTTCATTTTAAAGTAGGCACATGTCTCGACATCCTTCAATAGTCATGTATTCCCATTCTCGTATATTAACCCAAACAGATCATTTTCCACCTATACTACAAGGCTCATCATCACCAAGAAAAAAACATGCCCAAAATTCCTTGAACATAATCAACAAAATAATGCCTATGTGGAGTAATATGGAAAGAAGCCCCGAATCTAAAACCCAAAATTCAGCAATATTGTGCAAAGAAAAAATCAAAGCATCCTGACATACATTACCCATTGCCACATTTGCCTCCTTGTTTTCTTCATGTTGTTTCTTCTTATCCCGAAGCTCCCAAAATCCTTCTTTGCATGTCTAGACTTTCCACAGTGCTAGCATACTATCTTGCTTTTGGATTTTGACCTTGCCCAATCTTTCAATTTTCCACGACTTCCTCTATTCTTCTGTCTCCCTCTAGTTTCCACTGTCAAAGAGTTCCTGAAGTAGACAATTCCCCATAGTTTTTTTTTCGCATTTCCTCACTTAGAATCACCCCTACAACATCCTCAAATTTCAACTTTGAGTTAGATAGAACCGAGTTGCTTACCACCGTTAGTAAGCTATTCTAACTCTCAAGTAAAGAGCACGAGAATTAATAAAGCCATAACTTCTTCATAAAATTCTATTGAATCAAGCTAGCATATTTACAATCGTATTAAAATCATTTAAATGATCTACTACTTGAACCATTCTTAGACATCTTCATATTAAACCATTTTTTCATTAAAAATCTTATTAGAGGTAAAATATTTTTCATACAACTTTCCTAATGAATCCATCGCTTATTTTGTAGTCTTTTCCTTTGAAATATTAAATAATACCGAAGATGCATGACATAATCGAATTGTCCCAAGTGCCTTCCTATCTAGCAAATCTCATTCTGCATCCATCATGCTCGAGGGTTTGTTCACCTTCTCAAACAATAGAATATAAAGATCCTTCTGATAAAGGTAATCTTCCATCTGCATCTTCCAAAGACTGAAATTCTGCCTGAATTTATCAACCCTTAATCTTCCATCATCTGCCATAGCTCCCACTCAAAATAAAACTTTCTCTACAATTCAACACTTCAAAAACCAAACTAGGCTCTGATACCAATTGTTAGGAAATAAGGGATAAAATATGCGAAACAATCCCTCACGAATCGCAATAATAGGAACTAATATGCAAAAATATTACTGATCTCAAATAAAATTACAGAATAAAATAATACAACACAAAGAGATAATATTTAACGTGGTTCACCCAATTTGGGCTACGTCCACCAAGAATCACTTGCTCATATTTTATTACAAGCCACCACTCTCTCAATACAATACCCAGATCTATTTGGAGCTATGCTCAACAAACTCTATAGAATTCACACCCGAATTCAAAACACATCTGCAATGTTACATAATACCTACCATATGCACAAAAACACATAAGTAGACAATTGCTTAAACAGTTTTACAAAACCGTGGGTATTAAAACCATGGGCCAAAACCGTCCCATAAACCTATGGGTCAAAAATCCCACCCATATGAGAAAAACACATTTCTCGGTATATCGGGCACATTTTAAGGCCACGGTGAGACAACTGTGGAAAGTGTACAGTACTCTTAGTGTACAGTCTTCAACACTTTCACACATGAAAACAAGCTCCACAACCTAATAATGCTGAGTTGTTCAACTTTTTTTTTGCAAGGCGTGGAAAATCCATCTATTGAATGGACCTAAAACCTTTTACGTCATTTCTCTCCCACTCTCTTCTATTTAGGAAATTGTGGGTTGTCCCACTATCAATCAATACTATAATGTCTTGCTTGAGAAGAACTCCATGAACTTTAAAGGGTTGATATTGATGGTGTGCCTGCAAGTGTAGCAAGAGTGTTGCCCTTAATTTATGTTTCTTTTAGACTCTCCATCTGATATCACCTCTATGTAGTGAACATGTCCTTTGCCAAGACAACGGTGACTGGGTGTCCATGGATCCTTACATGAGAAGCACAAGCTCTTTTATTTTAATTCATTTCCGCTCTCTTCTTGTCTCATTGGCTGCCCATAGGGTGTTTTTTTCACTACCCCAAAAGTTTTGTTCTTGGCTACTCAAAATATGTTTCCCTTGGTTGTACTACAAGCAATAATTTACCCTTTGGAGCTTATGTTTCCAAATCTAACGCCTTTTTAATTTCTTCTTGAGAGAAAATGGTTAAATGCGGTCTAAAACAAGACAAGAATGTGTATTTGAGTACTTGAAACTATCTCTAGGCAGAGGACGAAGAGGCGGACAAATTCGAGACCTCCATCTCCACCAAAAATAACTCTCACAACACCTCCACCTAGCAAGCCCTTCTTGGAATCAAAAAGAGTTCTCAGACCTATCATAATGGCTCATCAACCACCGACACCTCAAAATCCGTTTGTAAACTTCACAAGTAGCAACCCACTTTCCTTAAATGCCCAAAATCCTATCCCAGTAGTATCTTTGAAGAATATTCCATATTTTACTAGAGAAAATCACACTACTCCAAATGACCACATTCAGGACATTGCAAATGTCTATGCTATCTATGAAATTTCTGAAATGGATGTGGCAATAAAACTTCTAGCTTCATCACTTAAAGGAAAGGCTCTACAATAGTTTAGAAGCTTAACTACGGGATCAATTAGGAATTGGAATGAGTTGTGCACAACCTTGTATAATCAATTTGGGGAAAGAGATGATAACTTGTCTCTTTTGGAGTAGTTGACCAAAATCAAGAGAGCACCTAATGAACAAATGGTGGATTTCAACTTCAGATTCTAGAGAACCTAGGACAAAATTCTAGTTCTTATCAGGCCTACAACTGAAGGTGCATTTATTTACTTTTTGAAAGCTCTTAACTCTGATATATCTATTATGGTGCAATCTATGGGAGGTGTAACTCTACCAGTAGCTTATGCATTGGCCATTAGGGATGAAAATTGTTTAATTCAAGCTAGAAAATTAGCTCCTAGGCCACCTATGCCATTATCCCTTGAATTTCCACAAGCCGCACAACCTTCCATTTCTCCTATTCCCCAACCAAACCTGCAACCCATTGCTTCCACATCAAAAACCCCACATAACAAAAAAAGAAGATGAGGAAATGAAATCTCTAATTAGAAACTTGAAAAACAAAGTTATATCCCTAGAAAAATAGCAAGCCCAATCATATAGAAATTATCAAAATCAAGGGAAATCTTCAAATCAGGGATATCAACCATATAGAAACTAACAGTCTAATCAAAGATATGCACAAAACCAACAAAATAATATATGGAAAAGTCAAAGTTCTCCTCTTCCATTGGAAACAATTCCTCCTCCACAAGCACTCCCTACTCCTAGTTCAAACCACGCATTAGTTCCAACACAAAATAATATGGCGTAGGAGACAAAATGGTGTTTTCCATGTAATTTTCCACATGATCAACTTGGTTGTGAAAGGGAAATGCATCTGCAAGCATACATGATCCAAGGTTCTTCCAATCAACAGAACCACTTTTAGAAGTACCAAATGCTAAAAATGAAGGTCAACAAAGCTTCCGATGACACTAACCTTGTGTTTTTTTGAGCTAAGGATTTATGTTACTCAATCAAGTGTCCGGAGGCTTCGGTAGACCTCGGATGAATGTTGCTTGATAATACGTAGAATAAGAAAATAAATGCGAAGCTCAAGTTACAACTCACGTAGATCGGGAAATGCCGCAAGGAAAGGAAAAGACATTGGAGGGATTAAGGAAAAGCTACAAACTGAAGTAGAAATAAAAGGGCACTAGAAGCGTGGAATGAAGTAGAAAATGTGTCAAAGCAGCCTACGGTGCTTGATAAACTTGCCACGGAAAAGGAGGTTGTTGTTCAAATAAAGCCGCATGTTCAAACAATGCCGCAACAAAAGAAAGAAAGTAGCATGTTGCGGATGCATAAATCCACAGTTTCTCATTCAACATAGTTGAGTAAATGAAGAAGAATAATGTCAACATCTCAATGTGGGATGCGCTTGCTATTCCATCTCAAATAAATCTTCTACGTGAAGCTCTCAAGAAATTTCCTCCAGTGGATCCAGAATTCAAAAGCTCATGTCGCAGTTCATGTCTACCAAGCAAAAGAGGACCAAGTAAGTAAAATTTTTAAAACCCCACCCTTTTACATGTCAATAATTGTGGGTAAACACTTGGTTCATAATTGCATGATTGATTTAAGGGCTAGTACTTCTGTAATGCCAAAGAAAATTGTTAATATCCTAGGTCTCAAATACAATCTTGTGTCTAGCAAATTTTTATAGCTAGATGGGTCAATTGTGAATGCCTTGGGTGTAATTAAAAACCTTAAGTTAACTCTCCATGCTAACCCGAGTCTCACAATAACCCATGATATTTTATTCATTGACCTTCCTCCCATGTTTGCAATTTTCCTATCTAGATATTTTACTACTAAAGTAGGCAGCTATCTGTCTTCAGATTGGACTCACATGCTTTTAAGGACCAGATATGGCACAAGATTCACAATCCAAGCTGAGCCTATCTTTTCCTATCACATAGAGTCATATGAACCTTCCCTATCCAATCAAACTATTTAATACAAGAAGAACAAGATCAAGTTTCAAGTCTAGAAGAATAGCCTGCTCCTCCTCTCATGTCTAGATTTTTGTTTGATGAATGGGTTGAGAGAGATCACAAATTTGATCCATATTCTGAAGAGATTAAAGCTTATGAAACTGGTCTTGTACCTATTGTTTCCTACAAGAAGAATTTATTATGCCCACGGTATTCAAAGAAGACAAGGAGCCAATCTTTGGCTTATGGCGGATGTATTTTGATGGTTCTAGAAGCAAAAATGGAGTTGGGTGGGTGTTGTGCTTATTTCTCCAAAGGAAGACAAGTTCTTCTTTACCCACAAATTTTTTGGGAGAAAATTTCACGAGTGGAAAAACTTGTAGATTTCTTACCAACGCTCTGGGAATCTAAGTCCCTCTACTTAACTAGTGCACCTTCCGTATATGCATGCGTGAGAAAATGTGGATTTCTGTGGTAGTCTTTCGAGTGGGGATCCAACAGGGGAACTCCATTGACCCTGCAGTAAAGATAGCAATCTCTTGCTAGGGAATACTTTGTCTATAAGTGGGAAAAAGGAGTGAGAAAAGAGGTAGGAGGAACTAATGTTACATAGGAAATCAAATTCCTACACACACTAGTCAGAAGTATCATTAAATGCATTTATGAGAAGAAACAACTTTGTAAGCATCATTAAGACCAAATGAAATTTGATGAACACAAAGTATCAAGAAATCTCTTAGTAAAAGAAAGCTAGAAACTCCTTCTTCTTGTATTAATTTCTCAAACAAAAGTTGTACATAGTGGAGAAATGGAGGAAATTGAGAAAGGGGGGAAGGAAGAATTTGGCTATCTCCTTTGTTCTCTCAAGGTAGAATGCACTCTTGAGCTTACAAAATTAATGACCAACCCTTGAGATGGGAATGGCTTTACAATTTATAGAATAGACTTGAATCTTCGTCTTCTTCATGACCCTCCATATGCCTTATTCCTAACTTTAGACTATTCATATTCCTACAAAATATTTAAGTCCCTTTTATAAAATCAAGGTGACTTAATTTACATTATGTTTCTAAAGTCACTTTTAAGTGACTTAAAGGCATATCAAAAAGTGAAAACCCCAACGAAGAATTAGAACATTTGAAGGGAGAGAAAGTTGGGGAAAGGGAAGAGAGAGAAGAGGAGAAGATGTTTCCCGATGAAGTTTGTTGATCCTCGTTGATGGAAAACTCCAAATGCAGTGAAACTCTGAATCTTCGAACTCCTTGCACACTATGAAACTCCTTCAAATCAGCTCGTGAATGCTTGCCAAGTTGAGTGAATTGTTCTGCTAATGACCGCAACTCCCAGCCTACGTATGATATACTATTTTTAGTGAGAGGTGATTTTTTCCTCTTCTCAACCATCATGATGTGATGAACTCCCTCATTCGATCTTGCACACTACCCTTGCCTCAACCACTTCTTTGGGGTGACTTACTATTTTTAGTAAGAACCCATATAAGGGACTTACTATTTTTAGTAAGTGGTCATTTTCACTATTTTCTTCTCTAAACACTCATTTTAGATTCCTCGTGATCTTCAATGCCCATTGCCTTTGTCTCAGCTGCTTTTGATGATGAATTTCCAAACATAACAAGTCTATATAGGAAAACTTACTATTTTTAGAAAGTGTGTTTCCAATGCTCGATTTGCAATGGAACATACTTTTTTGGACTCATATTTTTGTTATGATCACACCCTCCGAATTTCACATATTTTTCCCACTAGAATGATTGGAAATAAATTTTGAAATTTTGACCTAGCAGTGGCTTCGGCACGAAGCTACCATGGTGGCCATTAATGGAGCTTGAAATTTGTAGGTCTAGTTTTTGTCTCCATTTGCAATGAAAACAACTCCATTGTGATAGGTTTTTATTTGGAGCCCATGTGTAATTTTTTAGTTCATTTCCATTGTTGGAGTGATGGGAAATCTCGACGAATGTGAGTCGGTGCATGAAGTGAGGATTTTGTTAGAGAAAATGATTTTGGGCACCATTTGACCTCTTGTTTTTGTATCTTGATTTTCTTGCAAAATTTGAAATCTACAAAATACGACATCTCAATCTGACTTGTACTTTGCAAGATATGAGGATTTTTCGATCGGGTGGCTTCGTAGTTATCTGGCGAAAAATATCCATTTTCTCTTCGTTCTTCATCATTTCACTCCATTTTTCTCTAAGGCCTGCATATTTCTATGAATTCATGGTGTGGATATTTTGGTGATCATGATGGAGCTGGTTTGGATCAGCAATGGCAGACCGGGTGTCTGAACAAGCTTGAGCAAAGCCATGGCATGGTGAGGAGCTGTGGAGGAGAAATGAGAGGAAGAAAATGACTAAGTGTTGGATTTAAATTTTCAAAAAAAAAAAACATGGAGGGGCTGGGATAATTTTTGTATCCCTGACATCCCTCACCTCAGGGACATGAGGGACATCAATTTCCATAGTGGTCAAGAGGACGACACGTGTCCTCGATCCAACGGCAGGGGATTTGCTTGAAAAATGCACTTGGGGGCTGAAAGCCGGTCACGTGGGTGACCAAAAGACTCCCCATAGGGGATGGGTGCATTTTTCCATGTTTGGTTTCCCTCACCTCAAAGGGATGTGAGGGACATCAAATTCCATGGTGGTCTTGGAGTGACACGTGTCCTCGATCCGATGGCAAGGGATTTGTTTGAAAAATGCACCTGAGGGCTGAAAGATGGTCACATGGGTGACCAAAAGACTCCCCATAGGGTCTGGGAGAATTTTTCCATGTTTGGTGTCCCTCACCTCAAAGGGACGTGAGGGACATCAAATTCCATAGTGGTCCTAGGAGCTGACACATGTCCTCGATCCGACGACAGGGAGTTTGAGCTCCAAAAATGCACTTGGGGGCTGAAAGTCGGTCATGTGGGTGACCAAAAGACTCCCATAGGGTATGGGTGATTTTTTCCATGTTTGGTGTCCCTCACCTCAAAGGGACATGAGGGACATCAAATTCCACGATGGTCATGGAGCTGACACATGTCCTCGATCCGAAAATTGTTTGAGCTCCAAAAGGGTGCACTTGGGGTTGATCAGTCTTTAGCTCATCATGGGTGACCAAAAGACTCCCATACTAGGGCATTTTTCAAGGGCTTATGTCTCATTCACTCATGTGATTTCTAAAAATAAAATCCCGCTAGGATCCTGAGTGCTCACGTGTCCTCCCGAAAAATATTCCTCATGGATCTCTATCAGTGTGTGACTTAGAATCGATGATAACTTTGAGCTCTGGTAGAATTTTTGTTTTACTTATAACTCCATCCGGAGCTCCCAGAATCACCTTCCGAAGCTCAACAGAGTTATTTTAGGCATGTGTACTGCCTAGGCTTGTGAACCCTATTTTTACTCAGACTGCTCCAAGTCTTTCAGAACTTCCCCAAACCTTCCAAAATCATTTCCATGATGTTATAAGGTATTCAATTCAACTCCATGTTGAATTAGGCCCTTCTGTTCCACTCCAGGAGGGTTGATCCAGTCCTGGGAAGGCCAATGATAGCCCTTCCCAATACTGCCAAAAGATAGCATCTTTTGATGGACTCCTAAAATCACCTAGGGGGTTGATTTGACTTTCCTAAATCACCTAGGGGAATGAATTAACACTGATCAAGAGGTTATTGGACTAACTGGATAGACTTGGGGTTCCTGGGAATGATAAGACATGAAAAATTTTGGCATAGGGGTATAGTTGTCATGCTCGAAATTGTCAATTTCCTTGTTACACATTTACATGAAAACAACTGGCTCTAGCTTGGGGACATGACATGGAATGAGCATAAAAATACATGGCATGAGAACTCCCAGAATCTCAACTTACAACATATTGACCAGTGCCTTATCCATTGGGCCCTACGGAGTCACGTACAACTTACAACAAGAGAGAGAGAGAGAGAGAGAGAGAGAGAAAAGGAAACACACACACAAAAAATAAAGGAAACACACACAAAGAAAGGAAACACACAAAACACACTCTAAAATCACCTATGGTATAAGGTGGGGGATAACCCCGCTTTCACTGAAGCACTTTTCATTTCTCAAAATTTACCCTTAAGAGGCAACACCGAATGATGATGTTCGAGAAGCCATTGACGGGTTCCAAAAAGTACCCTCCCTCCTCATTTTATGAAAGCCAGGTGCTTTCACAATTGTCTATACTTGGTAGGAGTGAGTCCATGTGAGCTTCTTGATGCTCGGTCCTTGCTTGGAAATTCCATTTCCTTCATCCTCTTTGAAATTGGTTTCATAGTGCCAGTTGCATTCCATGTTTATCCACATAGATGATTCTTCGTTGAGCACCTCATCACCACCCCAAAGATGATTTTCATTCAAATTACTTGAACATTTTGGATTCTTTTCTTCCCCAGGTCTATGCTCGTTGACCTCTTTTCCATGAGAAAATTCAAACTTATCCTTTTCCTTTACTCCACTATGAGGTTCTTGAGTACTGATGGAAGGATTGGATGCGACCTCATACTTGTCTTGTATGTCCATGGCACAAGTGAAGAGATCAAGAATCATATCAAGGTCTTCCGCAACTTCTACTGCATTCCAATATTTCTTGCACAAGTTATGCATCATCATTTCTGCAGCTCCTCTTTGTACACCTTTGAAGAATCTTTATTTTGCAGCTCAAGGAAACTATCTGGAGGGATTACCTCATCATCTTGGGAATCACTGCACTCTACCAATCCTTCATCAAAAAGAGCTTCATCTTTAGAGGTCTCAAAACTCCTTGCTTCAATTTCTTCATCATGGAAAGAGTCTTCATCTTCAAATGGGAAATAAAATATCTCCATTTCGTTATTGCATCCATCAATCATTAGCTCAAGAGCGGCATCATATTTTTCATCTTGCCTTATCTCAATATGGCCAACCTTCACATTGGTTAAGGCTTCCAAATCAGCTTCACACTTGTCTTATAGATTTTTGGCTTACATCAGAGCTCGAGACTAAGCTCGGGGTCTTCAGTTTCTTCTGCGGCTCTAAGCATTTCTTGTATATAAACATTTCTTTCAAACCTTTCACGGGCTCATCACAAGCTGATTTTGTCTCTCCATAGATGGCCTAATTGAGATCATCTTCATCCCCAAATGGGAATGAGAATAAATCCTCATCTTGGAAAAGCATATAAGCTGATTTTTCTTCTTGAAAATCATCAAGAACCATTCCTCTTCTTCATGGTTTGCATCATCCGGTAATTCTGGGGCTGCCCTCTTGTAACTCAAATCTCCTCAATGCTTCTTCAAAGTCCAAATCTCTCTGAGAAGGCATGTCTAGACCTATCAAGATGGGGATATCCTCTTCCTCCTTGGTTTCCACAAAGTGATTCATCCGCCTACTACCTTGGTACAAAATGTTAGCTTCTGGGCTTCCATAATTTCATACCATGTACCTCATCTTATTCTCGGGAAGAAATTTATCCATGTCTCCCTTCACTGGTATGGTTGCAAAAGACCAATTCATCTGAATTTTCCTCCCAAGTCTCTCAAAAATTTCTACTCAACAACATTCCAAATGAGGCTGGGACGTCTACTACCAAAATCATCATTGAAACTTTCTTGTCTGGAAATTTGTGAGAGCCACCTATGCATCTTTGACCTTCCCTACAAGTGATACCTATTTTGATTCCAAAGAGTAACAAGATCCACTAGGTGGAGTCATGGTAAGTTTGAGAGCCTTGGCGACCTTCAAAGGCATCACGTTGTCTGAGGCACTAGAATCTATTATGCAATTATTTAGTACATATTCTCCAACAAGAAGGAGATTTAGAAAGGTTCAACTTTATTCAGTCTTTGATGCACTCAGAGAAATAATGTTCTGTGAGGGAGGTGTAGGTGAGTTTGGTAGCATGCCTTTGGAACTAGAAGTTACAACATTGGGTGTTAGACTACCACTCTGATATATCGACGAACCTCTCAAATTGTTCAAGATGAGTCCGCAAATATTTAGTTTTAGTAATTTGCACTTTGGATTTGTTTGCATATTCTATGAAGTCAAAGGGAGCAGATGTGGAAAAGGGGGTGAAGGGACTGATTTTGGAGTCTGGATAGGCTTAGGAGCATGATTTGATGTTTGGGGAATGGATGGTATTTTGAATGGCACACTAGGATCTTTCAAGGTATTAGATTTTACAGGAGCATATTTAGATTTAGAAATGGAAGAGGAATTGGAAAGCTTACTTGGAATAGCAGAGAGTCTTCTTACTTGCTATAGGGTCAGGCTTTAACAATGCAGACTTCATGGAAGATGGAAGTGGGGATCCTCGACTGATTATTTTGTTTTGCGGAGTCACCACAGAGGATCATAAAAATTCTTTTCATTTGTAGTGGAGGGAGATGCTCTTTTCTCGGACTGAGAACGAGTGAATACCGCACATGAGAAACTGGTGCATCCTCTTCATCTTCTTCATCACCTCCAAATACTCACAAAATCTGATTTGTCTATCGTTCTCAAGTTCATTGATCTCTAGGAAGTTTCCACCTTCACTTTCTTGTTCAATCTCTTCTTCACTTTCTTGAAATCTGTAATTTACGTTCATGGGTGGGGCCTCCAAGGCAAGCCTTCGGGGTGCTCCTACAATCTAATTTTCATTTCTTCTTTGAGAAGAAACTCGTTTAGATATTTCCCTCCTCAAACGATGCCATTTCATTTACCATTTTCTGCATTAAAGGATTGGTTCTTTCATCTCCAGGATGTTGAGCTTTACCCTTTGAGGGATTCTTGATCTTTCCAGATAGGATGAGATTGTCATCAAGTTCAATGGCCAATCTTTGTGCTTCTACAATATCCCTTGGTTGAACTCTTCATAGGATAAATCCTACCTCTGGTGATTGAGCATTGATGAAGAATATCTTGACATTGTTTTCAGATGGTGAATCCTCTTCAGGTATCCTATGAAGAAACCATTCAAACAAGCCATGAAGTCTCTCATAGTTTCATTTTCTCCTTTCTTTATTTGAGCCAACTATACTAGGAGGTCCTGATAGTCTTCAGTTGATTTAAATCTCTCTCGAAGGCATCCTTGATGTCATTCCAACCCATGATGGACCGGGAAGGCAGGAGGTAAAACCATTCTACTATTTTTTCTTAGAGGGACTCCACGAACAGTCTCACAACAATGTCTTCATGTTGGACACCAAGAATTCCACATGATGTTGTGAAAGCAACGATGTGTTCTTCAGGATGTTGTGTGTTGTCACCTTTGAACTTTGGAAAGTTCTTATGGGACCCACTTGGTAGATCATGAAGAGGGGGTTCAAGAGCAAGTGGGCATGTATTCCTTCCCCATGGAATAATGGGTTGAGGTATTTCTACTTCATCTTCCATTATCGTTTTTCTACTTCTCTTGCTTCTACAAATTATTCTTCTTTTGGGAACTCAATGACCAATGGTGGTTGAAAAATGGGAGAATTTGAAGGGGGAGTATCAACAGAGTCTTGACAGATTTCCAGTGAACTGTTTGAAAGAGATGGATGGAGAGGAGGCTTGAGAGAAGAAGTATGGATTATCTCTAATTCATTCTTGCTGATTTTACAAAGCCTCGAAATTGGAATCAACAACACCTCTCGACCTGCTCAACTTGGTGTATCTTCCTTCAACCAGCTTTTGAAAACTTTTGCAATGGGAACATGAAAGGACACTATGGAATGTGAAAAGTCACGTGTAAAAATAAGTAGTGTATCTTTCAAAAACGGACTTTCATGAACTCTTTTTTATTAATTTTTTTTAATATTTGATTTTTTTAATTTTTAGACCTTGCGGTCATATATTGGGTGCAGATGCTGCTAAATCTACCCCACAATGGGTGCCAAAACTATTGGTGAGAAAATTTGTCGGGTGGAAAAAATTTTGGATTTCTTTCCAACGCTCTGGGAATCTAAGTCCCTCTACTTAACTGGTGTAGCTTCCGTATATGCATGCATGAGAAAATGTGGATTTCTATGGTGGTATTTTGACTGGGATCCAACAGGGGGCACTCCATCAACTGCGGCAAAGCTAGAAATCTCTTTCTAGGGAATAATTTATCTCGTAAGTGGGAAAGGGGAGTGAGAAAAGAGGTAGGAGAACTAATGTTACAAGTAGAAAATTAGATTCCTGCACACACTAGTTAGAAGTATCATCACATGCATTTATGAGAAGAAACAACTTTGTAAGCATCATTAAGACCAAATGAAATTTGATGAACACAAAGTATCAAGAAATATCTTAGTCAAAGAAAGCTAGAAACTCCTTCTTCTTGTATTAATTTCTCAAAAAAGTTGTATATAGTGGAGAAATGGAGGAAATTGAGAAAGGGGGAGGAAGAATTTGGCTATCTCCTTTGTTCTCTCAAGGTAGAATGCACTCTTGAGCTTACAAAATTAATGACCAACCCTTGAGATGGGAATGGATTTATAATTTATAGAATAGACTCGACTCTTTGTCTTCTTCATGACCCTCCATATGCCTTATTCCTAACTTTAGACTATTCATATTCCTACAAAATATTTAAGTCCCTTTTATAAAATCAAGGCGACTTAATTTACATTATGTTTCTAAAGTCACTTTTAAGTGACTTAAAGGCATATCAAAAATTGCAAACCCCAACGAAGAATTAGAACATTTGAAGGGAGAGAAAGTTAGGGGAGAGGGAAGAGAGAGAAGAGGAGAAGATGTTTCCCGATGAAGTCTGTTGATCCTCGTTGATGGAAAAATCCAAATGTAGTGAAACTCTGAATCTTCGAACTCCTTGCACACTATGAAACTCCTTCAAATCAGCTCATGAATGCTTTCCAAGTTGAGTGAATTTTTCGCTAATGATCGCAACTCCTAGCCTCGCATATGATATACTATTTTTAGTGAGAGGTGATTTTTTCCTCTTCTCGACCATCGTGATGTGATGAAATCCCTCATTCAATCCTGCGCACACTACCCTTTCCTCAACCGCTTCTTTGGGGTGACTTACTATTTTTAGTAAGCACCCATATAAGGGACTTACTATTTTTAGTAAGTGGTCATTTTCACTATTTTCTTCTCTAAACACTCATTCTAGATTCCTTATGATCTTTAATGCCCATTACCTTTGTCTCAACTACTTTTGATGATGAATTTCCAAACATAACAAGTCTATATAGGAAAACTTACTATTTTTAGAAAGTGTGTTTCCAGTGCTCAATTTGTGACAGAACATACTTTTATGGACTCGTATTTTTGTTAAAATCACACCCTCCGAATTTTTTCCACTAGAATGATTGGAAATAAATTTTGAAATTTTGACCTGGTCATGGCTTCAGACACAGAGCTACCATGACAACCATTAATGGAGCTTGAAATTTGTAGATCTAGTTTTTGTCTCCATTTGCAATGAAAACAACTCCATTGTAATAGATTTTTTATTTGGATCCCATGTGTAAGTTTTTAGTTCATTTCCATTGTCGGAGTGAGGGGAAATCTGACAAATGTGAGCTGTGCACGAAGTGATGATTTTGTTGGAGAAAATCATTCTGAGCACCATTTGACCTCTTGTTTGTTACATATTGATTGTCTTGAAAATTTTGAAAGTCTACAAAAGACGACATCTTGGTCCAACTTATACTTTGCAAGATATGAGGATTTTTTGATCGGGTGGCTTCATAGTTATTTGGCGAAAAATCTCCATTTTCTCTTCGTTCTTCATCATTTCACTCCATTTTTCTCTGATTCCTGCATATTTTTGTTAATTCATGGTGTGGATATTTTGGTGATCATGATGGAGCTGGTTCAAATCAGCAATGGCAGACCGGGTGTCTGAAAAAGCTTGAGCAAAGCCATGGCATGGTGAGGAGTTGTGGAGGAGAAATGAGAGGAAGAAAACGGCTAAGTGTTGGATTTAAATTTTCAAAAAAATACACATGGAGGGGATGCGAATATTTTGTTTCCTTGACATCCCTCATCTCATGGACATGAGGGACATCAATTTTCACAGTGGTCAAGAGGACGACATGTGTCCTCGATCCGACAACAGGGGATTTGCTTGAAAAATGCACCTAGGGCTGAAATCCGGTCACGTGGGTGACCAAAAGAATCCATGGGAGAATTTTTCCATGTTTGGTGTCCCTCACCTCAAAGGGACGTGAGGGACATCAAATTCCACGGTGGTCCTGGAGCTAACATGTGTCTTCGATCCGACGAAATGGTATTTTATTTTTAAATACACTGGGGCTGAAAGCCAATCACGTGGGTGACCAAAAGACTCCCCATAGGGGCTAGGCACATTTTTCCATGTTTGGTGTCCCTCACCTCAAAGGGATGTGAGGGACATAAAATTCATGGTGGTCCCAGAGCTAACACATGTCCTCGATCCGACGGTAGGGAGCTTGAGCTCCAAAAATGCACTTAGGGGCTGAAAGTCGATCACATATGTGACCAAAAGACTCCCCATAGGGGATGGGAACGTTTTTCCATTGTTTTCCCTCACCTCAAAGGGACATGAGGAACATCAAATTCCACGGTGGTCCTAGAGCTGACACGTGTCCCGGATATGACGATAAGGAGTTTGAGCTCTTAAAATGCACTTGGGGGTTGAAAGTCGGTCACATGGGTGACCAAAAGGACTCCCCATAGGGGCTAGGAAAATTTTTCAAGGGCTGATGTACCTGACCTCAAGGGGGGGACATAAAATATCCCACCAGCTCCTGGTGCTAACACGTGTCCTCCCGAAAATAGACTAAGTCCTAGACTGTCTCCAAGAGGGTGACTTGGAATGATGATAACTTGAGCTCCTGGTGGAATTTATTGGTTAAATTTTATATGATCCTGACTAAAAATTATATTTTTAATCCAATGGTGGGGTATCATGTCTTGATTCATCCATTTGATTCCTTAAAAATCATAGTTATGATCTGAGACTCCACTTATGCCTGAGAAAAGCTGCCTAAAAATCCTGTGTCAAGGTGTTGTGAAAAATCTGATTTGAAAATCATATAGGTATTGGAATCATATTTCCTTCAATGTTTTTTTTACTTCTAACTCCATCTAGAGCTCCCATAATCACCTTCCCAAGCTCAACAACTATTTTAGGCATGTGTACTACCTAGGTTTCTGAACCCTATTTTTACTCGTACTACTCTAAGTATTTAAGAACTTCCTTAAACCTTCCAAAATACTTTTCATGATGTTATAAGGTATTTAATTCAACTCCATTTTGAATTAGGCCCTTCTTTCCACTCTAGGAGGGTTGATCTAGTCCTGGGAAGGCCAATGATAGCCCTTCTCAATACTGCCAAAAGACAACATCTTTTAATGGACTCCTAAAATCACATGGGGGCTGATTTGACTTTCCTAAATCACCTAGGGAATGAATTAACACTAAGAAAGAGGTTACTAGATAGACTTGGGGTGCATGGGAATGATAAGACATGAAAATTTTGGCACAGTGGTATAGTTTTCGTGCTCGGAAATTGTCAATTTCCTTGTTGCACATTTACTCGACAACAAGATTACAATTTTCTGTATCAATAATGTGGCGGAATATGAAGCATTATTTCATCTTGTTGATTGCGAAAAAGAAAGATCAAGAATTTTGGGACTTGCTGGATATTTTTTATGCTCTCAACCTACAGTTGTACATGCAAAAGTGAATAAGGAAACATATCAAATGGCGGCTCTCGGATCTCGCCACCTACATAAGACCTGGTTAAAGGAAAGATGCAAAATATCAAGATGGTTTCCACCATCCATACCGATAATACAACCAACTTGCAAGTATTTTATAGTGACAATGTTTTTTCCAATTCATACAAAATGAAGCTGAATTTTCTTCAAAAATGTAGTCTGATTTGTAGGACATCTATGGTGATTAGATTATTCAACTCAAAAAAATAAATTGCCAAAAGGATTGGTCACTCTAGAACATTTTTTTCAGTCCATATGATGAGTTCAAAGGTAAAGAAAAGAGCATGAAGGAAAAATAAGAAGACTTTTAGCCTATTGCAATTGCCCCAGGAAAAGAAGTTTTGCATGGAAAGGTTTGTGATGAACATGAAAAGAAATTTTTTTGACCTTATGTGAACATTTCAGTGATGTGTTCTCATGGGGCTATGACAATTTAAAAGAGTTCAATCCAATTGTATCCCAAAATTCTATCGATCTTGATCCCGATATCAAACCAGTTAGGAAAAAACAAAGGCCGATAAACCCCAAGATAGAGCCCCTCATGAGAAAAGAATTGTCTAAACTCATCAAGGATAAGATTATATTTCCCATTAAGTACTCCACTTGGGTGGAAAAATTGGTTCCAGTCAGAAAGAATAATGGTGAAATCAAGCTCTGTGTAGACTTCAGGGACCTAAACAAGGCCTCTCTCAAGGATCACTATCCTTTTCCTTCAATGGATCGATTCTGCAGACAGTGGTTGGATCTGAGAGATTTTCAATGCTTGATGGATATTCGGGCTTCAATCAAATAAAAGTGAAGGAGAAAGATCAATACAAGATTGCGTTCACCACCAAATGGGGAACGCATGCATATCAAAAATTCCTTTTGGTTTATCAAATGTAGGTGCCACCTTCCAAAGAGCAATGGATATCGCCTTTAAAGGATATATTAATCAATTTATCCTTGTGTATCTTGATGATATCACTATTTTCTCAAAGCATAAAAAGATCATATTAGTCATCTTGAGAAGGTATTTGAAAGATGTAGGGAGTTTGGGGTATCTCTTAACCCCAAGAAATGTAATTTTGTAGTCCCTAGAGGTAATATTTTGGGGCACATTGTTTCTAAAGAAGGCATTGTCATTGATCCAGAAAGAGTCTCTGTCATCCTTGCTCTTTCCTTGCCATCTCACAAGAAAGCTTTGTAGTCTTTCCTTGGAAAGATTAACTTTGTTAGGAACTTTATACTTGGCTTCTCGGTCCGTAAATCCACTCACACTTATGCTCAGAAAATATTCAACTTTCAGATGGACCGCAAAGGGGAAGGACAGATTTGAAAATATCAAACAAGAAATAGCCCAGGCTCCTACGTTGATTAATCTAGATTACTCCAAATAATTTATCTTATATGCATATGGAGCTGATTCTTGCATTTCCATGGTTTTAACCCAGCCAAATGATCAAGACTTGGAGCAACCAATATCCTTCTTCAACCAAACCTTGAAGGATTATGAGCTTAAGTACAACCATATTGAGAAGCAAGTGTTTTCCATCATGCACGCCTTGAAGAAATTTAAAAGCATGATTGTAGCTAGCCGTGTAAAGGTTTTGGTATCACATCCCAGTGTCAGAGATTTCATTATGGGAACAGAGATCAATGAGAAACGAGTTGGATGGGTAACTAAAATCATGGAATATGATGTGACCATTAAGGCCACAAAATTGGTAAGAGGTTATGCTCTCTATAGACAACTAGTTGAAGATGCGTAGAATGACCCAAAGACTACTTTATTCCTAGAAGAGGAGAGCCACACAGAACCTGAGAAGAATGAAGACATAGTCATAGATAACTGGATGAAGATAATGATAACATTCCTCTCCTCTGGTATATATCCTCCTAGTCTTAGCAAATCAAAGAGGTGGCATTTAAGGTTGCAGTCTTTTCCATATGTGCTGGTTGATGGTGTACTATTTAAAAGGAACATTGATGGCATGTTGCTCAAATGTATTGAAGGAGAACAATGTAATAGGATCCTTGTTGAGTTTCATGATGGTTTCTTGGGTGGAAATTTCTCTGCTAGGGCTACAACTATGAAGATCATAAAAGTAGGATATTTTTGGCCTACGTTGTTCGCGGATTCTCACAAGTGGGTTAGGAAATGTAAGGAGTATGCTCTCTTTACCGGTCATCTAATTCGATGGATCAGCCATTCGCACAATGGGGTCTTGAATTCATTGGGATGATAAATCCTCCATCTAGTGCATGTCACAAATGGGTTCTCACAACAATAGATTAGATTGTAGTCGTGTCGTTGAAGGACAATCTTGAATCAACTATCTTGGAGTTTCTTGAAGAAATTGTTACAAGGTTTTGCGTACCCAAAATCATTATTTTTGATAATGTGAAAGCTTTCTTGGGATCAAAAATATCTAATTGGGCTCTTCAACTTCAGATTTATCTCAAGACTTCTTCTAATTATTACCCCCAAGGCAATGGATTGGCGAATCTACTAACAAAAATATGATCAAAATCATGAAGAGAACCATGGACGTGAATCAAAGGCAGTGGCATACAAAAGTGAAGAATGCTCTTTGGGAAAAAAGGATAACAACAAAGATGGAAATTGGCAATTCTCCCTATAAACTGGTATATGGAAAAGAAGCTAGGATTCCTTTATCACTTGAGTTTCCTTCACTTGAATTAGTACAACAACTGGAATTTGAAGGCACGGATCAAAGAGAAATTAGAATGGCGAACTATTGTAACTTGAAGAAAATAGAAATTCTACCATGGCAAGGATGGAGCAACATCAGAATTCAACCAAACAGTGGTTTGATAGAAAATATAGGCCTCAGACATTCAAGGTTGGAGATCTGGTCTTAAAATGGGATGTGAATAGAGCTAAACCAGAAGACACTCCAAATTTGATGTTATTTGGAGTGGACCATACATTATTATTGCTTGCAAGGTGGCTAATTCTTTTGAGTTTTCTGATATTGATGGGAATGTGTTTCAAATCCCAGTCAATGGGATTCATCTTAAACCTTCTCATTAAGACATTTCATTGCATCTTGTACATAGTAGCTTAGGATTTCAATTCCTCCAAGTGCTTTTAGCACACTTTGTTTTATTGGTAGTATAGGTTTCTTTTCCCTAAGTGCTTTGCACATGTTTTGTTGCTTAGGGATCTTGTTGCATAGGTTCCATGTTTTTAGAGGATGTTGTTGTAAAATGAATTCCAAAGTGTTAACAATTAGTTTCCATCAAGTGAAGGAGTCAAATGTAGAGAAACTAAATCAATCAGCTAACTCCATGCCCAATGGATGCCTAAGGCTACTAATCATCCATCTAGCAGTATATGACCCCTGTGAGTTGCCAAAAATGTTGCCCAATTTTGTATCCCTTACAAAATTTGAGCAACTTGCACAAGTGTTAGACTTGGAGGATATTCAGAGGCAAATTTGAAGAAATCTGCGAAGGCTTTGAGCATGCCATGGATGGAGGAACATTACCGTAGAGGATCTACGCATAACCATGACAAGAAAAAAGTTCCATATAATGAATAAAAGACTCTGCAAGTGGATATTTAAGCCACACTACTATAAACAAGTGTCATGGGCTAAAACAACGGTGAAAGGCAAAGCCACGGGTCACAAGAAATAAAGTCACATCATTGGGGCAAGCCGCGGAATTTTTCAAAAGCCACGTAGACCTAGGGTGCCATAATATAAAGGAATGATCCATGGATGTCAAATAGCCACGCAAGACTGAGTGGAGAAGTCTGCGTAATAAAGTAAAATGATGATTCTTCGCATAAATTAGAAATCGAACGGTCTTCGATTCAGTTATCAAATATTTACAAATTCAATAATATTTTTTTGTTCTCTATGCAATCAAATCTGATTTCATGAGTCAAATCGAGGCAAATGGGCAAGAGTCAAGGAAACTTCTCCAAAGACACAAAAAGTGTAGTTCCAGGTGGCACAACCACCAACATTAAATGCAATATGGGCACTCATTTGAAGAAGGAATGTAACAATGGATAAACAGAGCGATGCCCTATTCCCTAAGAGAAATTAATGAAGGTGGTTGGGATTGGTTGAGGAATTCAAATTTCCCTCTAATTTATTCTCTTTCTCCCTTCCATGATTTTTCTATATATTGTAGAGCAATGCACATTCTTACGGGTTAGATACTCTTAGAATTTGGGCATCTTGTAATATAAGGATTCTCTCTTGTGTTGTGTGTATGTCCTAAGGGTCACATGCCTTGGATCTTGATTCAGTGAATGATCACATATTCCTCTTGCGATTGTAATAGTCTGATGCATAATTTCAGGCAATAAAATTTAATCTTGTGGCTTGTTCTACCCTTGTTCTTATTTTATTGCACTCCTTTCCTTTCTTTCATTCACATTTGTGTTGTATGCTCCATTTTCTGGATCTTTGTCTATTATGTATCATGAAAGTGGATTCTGGGAGCGATTTTGATCTGTGTCTCATATCCAGTCCTCTTCATTATCATTGCCTCCCCTTCCCCTTATCTAAATATATTCATCCCTTATTTTCTGGTGTTATCACCTCTGTAGATTAGGATTTCGTTATGCATCTCTTTATCACCCTGGTCTCTTGGGAAGTTAGAGTAGGATTAGATAGTTGATTTTCAATTTCCAGGAGTAGTTTTATCGGTAAAAGTAAGTTTTGGAAGTTGGCCTTCTCCAGAGATCTCTCACCCGAGTCCCACAACTTGGAGATAGTCCCATGTTGACTCAAATTTCAGGTTGTCTATGATCATAATACAGTGTGCATTTTGAGCTCCAACAGGTCCTCCTAGACCCCTTTAATTTAATTCACTTCATTTATTTAAATGTCCATATATTATTTATCACCTTTAATTATTAATTAATTCTCGTTAATTAATTTGAACTAACTAATTACCCCTAATTAGCTTTCATCTCTTCTAATTAGCTAATCTCCTCTAATTATATTTCTTTGTGATGCTTTTTATCCCTAACCACCTAAATCCACATCCCTACGCTTTTACCATCTTTTATCCTACCCATCTTTATCTCCTATCTACCCATGACACTTCCCCAAACAACCCTTACTCCCAACATGCTTTAAAGCATTTATCCCAATCCCTAAAGCCCCATATCTCGAGTAAATCAATGATTTTACCATCTAAAGAACAACTTCCTCAGAGTCAAAGTGACCTAGTTAGGTCTCTATCGACCCTATAAGACTGATCTTACCCCCTTCCAAAATGAGACACAACCTTAGCTTTCTTGCATTGTGCAAACATATCTTCGACTCGAGCACTTGTGTCAACCATCTTGTAGTCCATTAGAGATTGTTTCACAACACTTGCATGATTTTGGGAGGTTTACTTTTATTATTTTCTTATTTGTGTTATCATTTATATAGTTTTTATTATCTCATGTCGATCTAAAATCTTGCAGTTTAGTTATTGTCAAGACTTCATTAACAATTTGTTCTCTCAGTCATTTTGCTTGGATGTTTGTCATTCAACCTATCCACCATTGGCTTTGTGTTGCACTTACTAGGTAATTGTCGCCCCATCCAAGTCGACGTCAACCAATTCTTGCGTCACCATAATTTTTATTTTAGAATCCTCTCAATGTCTACTTGTGCTCTTGCATTTCTTCCATACTCCAAATATGTCATCCAACTTCTTTGATCATCTTTGTTTTCAGTCTATTTCATCCTAATCCTTGTAATCTTTCATCCCTTTCATATCTTTGTCTCAAACCTCCTCTCGTAGGTTGTTATCAGTCTCCTCATGTTTCTGTGATCTCCCTTTACACTCGATTCTCCTAGATCTTCATTTAGAGGTTGTTATCTAGATCCACCAACTCAAAGTTGCCGTCAACTTTCCTCTATGTAGTCTAGGTCACCGTCAAACCAACCGGTAAGTTTGTTTAAAGTTCATTTAGATTATATCACTTATTTTCCATCTATTTCTATGACTTTTATATTTTTATATTTATCGGTTTCTGCGCATGCTATCTAGCCATCTTTCATTTATATCGTTTTCTTATATCAAATAGGGGTTGACATCCATGAAAGGAAGGTAACACTTCTTAGAACTGACTTTTTCGGGCATCCCCTGCATATGCCATCTAATCAATTTTCCTCTTAGTTCTTCTTGTTCCGCAGTTCATTGTATTTGCAGCAATATCATTCACTTTTCTCCCATCTTCTTGCATCCATCACACATTTGAGGTACTCTAAACCCTCCATGTTATGAATTATTTGATTTTCTTTAGTACTAGATAATTAAATTGAAAAGGAACAAAAACATTAGATCAAGATATTAAGGAAACATGATAATTGTTCATACTTAGGCTTCCAATAACTCTTAACACACTCCCCAAACTATGAACAAACTGATCTCTTTCCAAAACTTGTATAACCAAACCAATCATACAAAAATGTAGAATTTATCCTCTTAAACACAAGCAAGAACCAAAAAACTATCTTCATTCAACAAGTAGAATGACTTCTATCATACAATCATTCTATCATTCATTAATATATCTACCTTTACCATGTCAAAAACATAAATCATGAAAAAGATAAATATACAGCTATTATATTCATAAATTCCTTTATATTTGCAAAAATCTCACACTTCTTTATACAAATTTGTCTTGATCTCCAAAAAATCATTCTCGAGCCTCTAGGGCCCTATAACACCCCCTACCAATTGGTTTTCTTCCTCTCTAAACTTCTCTCCTCTCCGCATTCAAATACCCTCCTTTTCATCACCATAAGGATGTAGTTACATGTTGGTTCAAGTAACTTAATCATATTAAAATTGACTATACCTAGGTTACCTAACTTAAGTGAGTGAAAATAGCTTCCGCACATCATTTGTGACCCCTTAGAATCCTCTTACATCCTTATTTTATTTCTCACTTTGCTTTAAACCTCCCATTCTAGAACTAAGAATTCAAATTTTCAAAGAAGGTTTTTGGAGGAAAAACTTCAATCAACATATTTTTACTCATGGAGTAACCTAGGAAGGTGGAGAAGCTTACAAAATACCTAAAATGTCTATCAAGACCATAATCAACCCAAAATTGTATGAAATCAAAAATTTGTTGTTTTGCATGGTGATGCTTTTCCATCATTGGTGCTCATGAATTAGATGATTTTGTGCTTGGCATTAGGGATTAGTGTCTCCAAAGATATTGGTTCCTGCGAAAATTTGTAAATATTTTAATTTTATGCTAGATTTGGACAAGAGATCCGGCAAAGCAGTCTTATTTAGTAGCTTTTCTGAGAAATGGTTTTCCCGTAAATCTAGTGTTGCTCTATGTTATGTTATTTGAATGCTTTTAAATGATTTAGTTATGGATATAAATTTTAATAAGTAAACATTTTTCTTATATTGATTCTCCCCCTCTTAGTATAAACATGTGCTTAATAATTGGTATATAAGTAGGTTCCTTTATATATGGTCTAACCATTAGAAGGTAGATCTCAAAATCCCACATGGAAATTCATCATGTTCAAGAAGGTTTCTCTACAAACAAGGCTCCATTATTTGACAGAACAAACTATGCATTTTTTATCATAAGGATGCAAAAATATCTAATAGATCTTGGTTTTGATATCTTACAAGCATTAGTAACTAGATATATAAATGCCAAAAAATCGACCAATGGATACAATTGGAAGGAAGGCTAGTGAAAATTACACAAAAGCCATAAACACAATTTTGTGTGGCGTATCAAAATTATAATTCGTCAAAGTAATGCATTGTGATTCGAAAGTGACATCTGGGATAAACTTGGACCATCTATAAGGGTGGCGAAAAGTAAAAAGGAACACCTCCAAACTCATAGGATACAATTCAAGATCTTGAAAATGAAATATGAAGAAAATGTTGTAGCATATCTTCTTCATGTGGATGAGATTATTAACACCATCAGAGGTCTTGGAGAAAGCATTAAAGAATCCAAAATATTTCAAAAGGTACTAAGGTCTCTACCATCACTATTTTATGTAAAATTTTACATTAAGAGATGAAAGACCTAGATCAATTGAAAATGGATGAGTTACAAGGAATTCTCACAACTTATGAGATGATGAAAAAATAAGAGAATCCATCAAAAAGGGAAACAACCTTCAAAGATTTAAATAAAGTGTTTGAATCAAATGATGAACAAGATGAGGAGGAGGCTTTTTTCATTAGAAAGATTAAAAGTGATCTGGAAAATACAAAGGTAAGCTTCCTTTCAAGTGTTTCAATTATGGTAAAATAATACATTTTTTTGCTAGATGTCCACATAAATATGTTAGCAATGATGAGGAAAATCATAATGAGGGAAGGAATAAGAAGGAAAACAAACCTCAATATAAGAAAACTTTTGGCAAGAACAAGAAAAACCACTATTCCAAAAAGGATAGTATCTCAAATAAGGAAATCCATAAGAGCATATCGATAAATGACAAAGAAGAAACTATTTCATGGCTATAAAAATAAAATATGACGCTTCTACAAGTAAAGAAACTTTGGAAGAGGATGAATATGAAGGAGAGGTAGATCTTAAAGAAGAACTCATTTGTGCTTTAGGTGAGATAAAAGTGCTTAAGAAAAAGAATTTGAAACAAAGATTACATATTCAAAAATATGAAGAAGAAAATTGTGCTTTGGAAACAAAAATGTCACAAAGTCTAGAGGAATCAGAAAAAATGGTCATTAACCTAAAGATTCAACTTGAAGAGGCAAAGAAAATAGAGGAAGATGTGAGAATTCAATTAAAGATAAAGGAAGAAGACTGTAAGAAGCTAGAGTCTGAAATTGTTACCCTGAGGAAGGAATTGGAGAAGAAAAATACTCAATTGAAAAGTAGTTTAAAATTTGAAAAGAGCATCAAGTTCTGGATGATATAATCAACCGCCAAAGGTCACCATTCATCAAGATTGGTCTTGGCTATGAGAAAAACAAGAGGTTAGTAAGAAGAATCTAGATTCAAAAGTTAATGAGCTACCAAAGAAAGAAGATAAGATTCCTCAAAAGATCAATCCTCCTAAAGAAGAAAACAAAGGTGAGAACCAATGGCATGATGTTCCCATAAGAAATCATAGAAGATCATTCTTTTTAATACAATATCATATGATTAGGAACAAAATTTCATTTTATGGTTATTGTTTTTCTTGTAATGATTTTGGTCATAGACAAATGGAGTGTAGAACACATGCAAGAAATAGGTATGCATGAGACGATGATAGAAGTACTTATGAATTTTTAAGTATAAACTATAACTCATTTTCCCCATTATCAAATTACAAACATAATAACATTGTATGTTAGAATTGTAATAACCATGGACATATAACATGATTCTATAGAAATTTTTTTGGACAACCCCTAGATATAACACAAAATTGAATGCTCATGTTGTAAGAAAATAGAACCTACAAAAAAATGGAAATAGAAACAAGACAAAGTTAATCAAGAGAATGAGAAATATATGATTGTGCAAACGAAATTTCATGCACAAGACTCGAGGGAACTAATGGTATATTGACAAAGGATGCTCAAGGAGCATGACTGGGGAAAAGAGAAAATTTCTCACCTTGATGGAAATGAGTCAAAACATGGTAAAATTTGGAGGTAATGCCAAGACACGGATGGCTGGAAAAGGTACCCTTATCTTTGATAATGGAAAAAAATGAAAAATGTATTGTATATTGAAGGCTTGAAGACTAACTTTCTAAGTGTTAGTAAAATGTGTGATCAAGGAAACACTCTCATCTTTTATGCTCAAGGTTGTGCGATCAGAAAACAAACACAAGAAAATTAGTTACAGATGCAAACAGAACAACAAATAACCTATACATACTCAATGAAGTTAAGGGAGAGAAACATTACATGAATCAAATTGATGAAAGATGGTTATGACATTAAAGGATGGGTGATATAAATTTTGATAATCTAGTGAAAATCAGCATCGACAAGTTATAAGAGAAATTTTGAAGATTACAAAACCATTAAACATTCTTTACAAGCAGTGTCATCATAGGATATAGACAAGGGAAAGTTTCAAATCAAATGAGTAGTCAATAACTAATCCATACAGACCTTTGTGCACCTACAAGAACACAAATAATACAAGGTGAAAGTTATTTCATGTTTCTCATTGATGATTATTCTAGAATGACATGTGTCACTTTTCTAAATGAAAAATATATGGTGTTTAAGAAGTTTAAATATTTTAAATCCTTGGTGGAAAATGAAACAAATTTAAAGATCTAGTGCTTGAGATCGGATCAAGGAGGTGAGTTCCTCTCAAATAAATTCAATGAATATTGTGAGAAACATGTAATAAAAGGAATCTCTCTGTTGTAAGGACTCTACAATAAAATGGAATTATAGAAAGAAAGAATCAAATTGTTTAAGAAATGGATAGAACAATGTTAAATGAATCTAATCTATTAGACAAGTTTTATAGAGAAAAAATTAACACCATAGTCTACATTTTAAACATAGGAAAAATTAGAGTAAATAATAACAAAACCCCTTATGAGTTATGGAAAGGTATACCAACACGAGTAAAATATTTCAAAGTTTTTGGGTGTAAATGATTCATTAAGAGAGATGAAGAAGATTTGGGAAATTTTGAATCAAGATCTTATGCAAGTATATTTCTTTAACGTTCCTCAAAAATTAAAGCTTAAAGATGTTGTAATAAAAGGTTGCAAACAATCATAGAAATTTCTTGATCTGGAGATAGAATCGATGACGAGTTTTCATAAATATCTCGGATCATTACAGTGATGAGAGATGGTTTATAGATATTTCCAGGGCCTATTAGAACACACAAAAAGGATTTGTACGCTCTAGATGTATTCCATGGAATAAAAATGTGTTCACATGACAAAATAAGGCACAATGACGTAAAGGATATGCACATTGTGGAAAACAAACGCGTGTCTTCATGAAATTAGAAGTGATTCAAAGAAAAAGTGTTTATGAACCTTTAGTCTTCGACGAGTTATAAAAAGGTTTGCAATAGTGGGATCCACTCTTGTTTTTAGGGTGACTCGGTTGTCATAGTAGATACAAGTAGCTCATTGAGCTAAGGCCAAGTTGATCGGGAGTTAAGACCGAGTTCAAATCAAACTCATGATCAAGCTACTCGGTGAGCTTATGATTGAACTACTCAGTGATTTGGTGATTGAGTTAATCATCAAGCTACATGGGAGAGATCAAGGTGATCTAACTCTGCACCGCGAGCCAAAATGTGGCATATATCTTGGGGAGCCCAACGGAGGATAAAAAACAAAATGGTGGGATGCGGCCACCGCCACATGCAAATAATGTAGATTCAGGCTTAATAAATCCCTCTCCAACCCACAACCCATCCAATGTGGGATTAAATCCCCCACTCCACAGAACAAACACAACCTAACATGCCTAATGTGGCAGGTGAATCAGGTGGAAAATCCAACAAAATAGTGGGCATAGTGAACACGATGCTTAGAGCATCTTGACTGACCATTGACGTGGTAAGGATGGGTCATGACACAACATAAACAATGACCAAATCAAACACATGGTGAGCAACTAAGATAATCAAAAAACCCGTCGAGGCGATATGGTAAGTGAAGTAGACATAGGTGAACCAAAAAGACATGTGGTAGGGCCGAGGTGATCGACAGAGACAAGGATAGTCAACAAGGACACGTGGTGAGTGAGTCACCAAATAGATGCGGTGTTTAGGAAGAGACATATGGGGTGGGATTTTGACCCTACACCCACCGCAGATGAGTCCACTACCTTAACCAACTTTCCCGATCGGGTGAGTTGGCTATGAAATGGCCAATAAGGCCTTTAACATGTATTTTAGGGGAAGGGTGGAGAATATAAACCGCCCACATAAAACAATCTATTCTCCCAAAATCAAAGTGTAAAGGAATGAGAGAGAGATAAGCCATAGAGGGAAATAAGGCATTATTTGGAGTAGAATTAATACCTATTTTAAATAGGCATGGTGAATTAAAGACCTATTTTTATAAGAAAATGTAATTATGGGAGTTAATTATTTTTAACTCACCATCACTTGTAAATGCCATTTGATGCCTTAGTCTTCTCATGTGAGGCTAAACTCGGGAGTGGAGATAGAGGATGTTGATTAGGCACAAAACGAGACCGTGAAGTTTGCATTTTCCAACTCACTACTTGGAGTAAAGCGAGAAACGGAAGTTGCAATCGATTCTGTGAGGAGGTTCTGGTCTCGTGGAATTGCTTCAATTGATATGAAGTCAAACCTCTTTATTAGATTCAACATTGTAAATGCTCAGCTTTAGTCTCATATACCTCGGATATCTGATTCACAACAAGTTATGAATCACCCAACACCCTAATATTAAGATCACCCATTCTTTTGGCTATAATGAGACCAAGTAGAAGGGCTTCATATTCAGCCCCATTATTTTTGCATTCGAAGTTTAATTTGAAGGCAAAAGGTAGAATCCTTCCCTCATGAGAGGTAAGAATCACACCTACCCCGACACCAAAACGACACTTGGATCCATCAAAATGGAGAGTCCAATAGTTACTTGGAAAAATGGATGTTGGATCATCCTTTGAATCTTCCTCCTTTACCTCAGTTACTTCAACCATACAAACCTCATCTACTGGAAGAGAACTAAGTCCCAGGGTATGTCCCATACCCATAGAATCGAATGGAAGAAGGATAGGTAAATCCTTCTCCAATAGATCGACAATATTTTTGTGGTTCCTAACGATATTGTCTCTACAATGACGGTTTCATCTTTGACTACTAGAATGCCTTCGATTAGTCCCCTGACTTCTAAATCTATTGTAGGAACCAAATTTTCTTCTGGTGCTAAACTTGTAGGTTTGTTTAACTGATTCGTAGCTAGCTCAAATTCGGATGGACCCCTGGTCTCTTGTTTAAGTTAGCTAGATGTATGTCGAAGGGTTTTGGATCACCCTGCGCCACGAAGACCTTCCATAAATGAAGGAATCTGACTTCCTAAAACAAGGTGGAGGGAATTTCCTTCATGCGATGAATCTAAGGATGGACAAGGTTCATATTATATTTAGTTTTCCAGTCTATAATGTAAAACTCAATTAGTGTCGTCTTAGGCCCAAGGGTGATTGACAACACTATAGTTCCAATCGACATTTCCTTGAGGCTTTCATGGCCTCTCAAAGCGTTTCATTATGAAGAGAAATTGGTGTCTCTCGTAACATAGATTTTGAAGGAAAGAGAAGAAAACTATGTTAACGATGCCCTTCATCAATCATCGCATGTTTTACATAGTTATTGTAAATCCATACTTGTAAAAATAATGTCGAATCACCTCTACGAGATATTTCACTTAGTGGGCATCTTGCCGACGTTGAATACAAATCCAACATCTCTTTCACGCTTCCTGGAGGATTGACATCAAATTCCACGTGGTTTATTTGTGCTTCTGGAGGAGGGGTGACATTAATCAAATGACCAAGACCTAGTGCTTCTAGTAGAGTGGCTCTGTGAGCAGGGGAATTCTTTAACAAATCTAAGAAGGAAATGTGAGAGAAAGTCTTGTTTAAGTCATTGATCAAGTCATAAGCTCCTATTGGATTTCCTAGCGTATCATGAATGTCATTCAATATAGTTGGATAGATCGATTGGGCATGAAGAATAATCATTGGTTCTAGTGGCAGCCTTAATCGAGGTTCGGTGTCCAACTCTACCATCCCTACAATTTTTCATTTGTTGGTGACCATCCAAAGGAGGTGCCACTTGTGGGTTCGATGAAGTTGAGGCTTCGCAATCATGGGTCCCTATTACAATACCTTTGTTCAAACCATTGGGATATATTCTACCATATTTTGGATGCATGGGGAGAGGATCGTTAAAGATTCCAAGTGGTGTGTTCTGTGGGGATACCGGTCCCATGTAGGTGTTCTGAGTTGGTGCTATTGGGTTTTCCAAAAACATGTCAAAAAACAATTGTCTTTGATCCTTTAGCAAACATTGTAGAAACTTGTTACAATCGTGGCATGTTATTGCATCATGCCCGCAAACCCTATGGAAATCGTAATATAAACCGTGGATCATAATATCGAGGCCTTTGGTTTGTACCTTGTTGCCGTCTGAAACTACAATTATTATTTAGTTGTTGATTGTTATAATTAAAATTTAGGAACCCTTGCCCTTAGTTTTGGAATTGGTTCGGATACTCACCTAGGTATTGGTTAGGGCCTTGATCCGAGTTTTTCTTGATTGTTGAGGTTGTTGTTGTTGTTGTTTATGGTTAAAATCTCCATGGTTGATCTATGGAGAAGTTATTGTTTCTTTGATTGTTTTCATTTTTGTTTTTATTGGTAGCATTCGTATTGGGAGGACTAACAACATTAGGCTTCTTGGGCTGGTCAATAACTCCATCCATCGTGACTCCACGGTTCTTATTAAGGACCTTAGGACCTTGATTATTGTTTGTACTATTGGAGTAACCGAGGTTATTTTGATTAGGGGTGACTAACCTTCCATTTGATCCATAAGTCTTACGACCACTGTCAATGGTTGTTTGGTCAATTTGAAGAGCACCCTCTAGCACTTCTTTATAGCTCCTTAGCGGGAACTTTTGAACCTCTTCCTTTGTTTCCCTATTGAGGGAGTGGAGGAATAAATCAAAAAAATTTGTCTAATCCATATTTGGAGTGCTTGTAGAGGAGTAAAGAACCTATCACCACCTTTGAATGAAGTGGGCTATAGACTCATTGTGCTCTTGCTTGATATGAAGGAATTCCCTGATTCCTATTCTCAAAATTTTGTTCATATCAAAAGCCTTAATAAATTCTGATATAATTTTTTTGAAGGATTTTATTGAAGCCTCTGGTATCCTATAGTACTAATCGAGAGCAATACCTTCTAGCATCTTAGGGAAAATCTTTATAACAACTACATCCTATGGGAGCAGCTCTCGAATGGCCATTGCATAAGCTTTGATGTGGGCATTAGGATCACCCTCCCCTTTAAATTTTGGAAGATCGGGAAAGGGTCTTGGGAGAATGACTATCTGAATTGAGAATTCTAGAGGTTCCTTAAGATATTTAGAATAGGTCTCCATTGCGTATGTTTCCACCATTGAAGATCCTTGTTGGGGAGGTGGAGGTTTTATTAGTTGTTGAAATGTGACAACGTAAACATTTGTTGGGGCATATGAAATCCCTTTTGGATATTCATACGGACCTAGGTAAGTGTACATATCGCCCTGCAAAGATTTAGAATAGATGTGTACATAGGCGGGTTGATTACTTTGATATGGAATCGAAGGCACAAAGTCAGGGAATGTTGTATTTCCAGCTAGTATGGTGTTTTAGAATGTAATTCTAGCCGGTGCTTGTTGTAGATATCCATATGTGGCATGAGGGGGCATACCCAAGGTTCCCGTCTAGTCAGAAAATCTCTAGGGTTTGGAGTACTGTATAAAGTGGAGGATTCTATGTAGTAGGTATTTATCCATAATTCTATGGATAGGAGAAGTTCTTTCTTTCCCCGTGTATGAACTTTAAGAATTTTGGGCAAGCTCTAGCTCCTTGACTTTGTCTACCAATGCCAAGATGACATCACCCATTGATGGGGTGGTGCTTTTCTTAGGTGATTTTTGTTGAACCCTTGGAGGTTGTTGAGGAGTGTGGTATCTTGCTATGAATTGTTCACTATGTGGCCGCCCCTCATTAGCAATATTTTTGGTTGGTGGAGGGGTAGTGTTATTTTTTGGAGCAGAACATCACCTTATCCTTACAACCTATCATGGAAGATGACACATGTGGTGTGTGCGGAAATCATGACTCAATGCACCCTCATGTATTCATGTCGTAGCATCGAATTCGGAAGGATATCCATAATAAATACATCGATCATTGTGTATGGATGCAATTATGATAAGTTTATGCATGGGGAGTTGCTTCATAAGGAAATATCCATAGTGAATTAAAATGCACTTACCCATGCTAGTTCAAGTGTCTGATATCCGTAGCTTCCCACATCTTGTAGTATGAGAAAAATGTGATTAGTGGCCTTGAAACAATGAAGATATCGACATTTATTAAAAGAAACAAAATGGATAACTAAGGGAAGAAGATCAAGGTCATGACCACCCTCCTTTATTGAAATTGAAAGATAACAATTACTCCTAGTGAAGGGGTGAAGAGCCACCTCAACGATGCATTTCCTCACTCAACATGATGTCACTAGTGAAAGTTCCCTTGTCAAGAGGTTGTTGGTAAATCCTAAGCCTATGGCCATTTACAAGAAGAGTCCTTTTATCGCCATCGATTGGTACCAGTCAAATAAAACCATTATTGAACACTTTTTCAATTTGATATGGACCCAACCAACGGTGTCCGTAACTTACCTTTAAATTGTTAATATTTAGAGTCAAAGATTAAGACCCATTACCATTCATGAAACATCTTGGATTTGATATGAGCATCATGCCAATTATTCCTCTAATGTTGGAGAATTTCCATCTATTTTTGTGTTTTCATCCGCATTTCATCTAACTCGTTTAGCTGCATTACCCGTTCATGTTGTGCTTCATCCAAATTGATGTTGACTTCTAGTGTTGTTCTCTCAGGTGCATAACTCGAATTCAACAGGTAACAATGGCTTCTTCCCATATACCAACTCATAGGGAGAAAAACTAGTAGTGGTTTTCCAGGTCATGTTATAGGCCCAAACTGCCTCAGAAATTTTGGTACCCAATTTTTCCTATCAGCACTAACCACTTTAGTGAGAATGTTCTCAATTTCTCTATTTGTGACTTCCACCTACCCATTGGATTGGGGGTGATATGGTGACGATTTCGATGCTTGATTCGGTAGATGTCGAGAAAAGCTTCGATCATTTTAGACACAAATTGAGGACCTTGATCAGATACAATGGCCCTGGGGCCCAAATCGTAGCAATATCCGATTGTATAGGAAATCAAAAACATCATCCTCATTGTCAATGCTTGAACCTCAACCCATTTCGTAACGTAGTCTATGCATACCAAGAGGTATTCTTTCCCAAAATATGGAGGATCAAAAGGTCCAATGAAATCAATTCCCCATTTCTCAAATGGTCCTAAGACCAGCTGAGGATTAAGAGGCATTTCCATTGAGAGTGTAGGCTTCCCCATTCTTTGACATGCATCACACTGCCACACATACTTCTTGACAGTCTTGTGGAGGGAAGGCCAATAGTACCCAACACCAAGGATTTTGTGAATTTTCCTTTTTACTGAGTAATGTCCTCCTCCTGGCTCATCATGAAAAGCTTGCAATATGTCATATACTTCATCTTCCTGAATACACCTGCGAAGAACCATATCAGGACAACATTTGAACAACAATCCATTACACCATTTATATGTTGCACTATTTTTAACCAACCTTTGTCTCTCTTTATGAGTAAAATAAGCAAGAAACTTCCATGCAGTTAAATAATTTTCAAGATCTGTGAACCATGGATTCTGAGTTGATATAACAAACAAATGTTCATCCGAAATTGATCTTGACTCGCCTCTTTATCACCTCGAAACATTCAATCTTGAAAGAAAATTAGAAACAACATTAGATTTCCTCACCTTATCAATAATGGTCAGATTGAATTCCTATAACAAGAGTAACCATCTAATTATCGACCATCGACGATGCTTTTATTCATCAAATATCGGATGACAGAGTGGTCAGTATAAACAAATATTTTATACCCAGTGATGTAATGTTGGAATTTATTCAAAGAATACACAACAACTAAAAATCCTTTTCCGTAGTGGTATAGTTCCTTTCCGTAGGAGTGATTCTTGCTTTGATAAAGTAAATGGCATACATGTGATCCTCTTCATCTTTCTTGCCCAAGAACAACTCCCATAGCTGTATTGGAGGCATCAGTGTGGATATGGAAAGGTTTCCCCCAATTGGGACCTCGTAAGACTGGGGCTATGGTCAGCTTCTCCTTGATAATATCGAATGTCTACTGACACTAAGGGGACCATCAAAAACACAATATTTTGTCAACAATGAAAACATAAGCGCAAAAATTTTACTAGAGACTTTAATGAATCACCGATAATACCCTGCATGTCCAAGGAAACTTTTGATGTCAGTATGATTTGTTGGTGTAGGTAGTTGAGTGATGACTGCAATATTTTTGGGGTCAACCTGTATACCTTTGGCAAAAACATGGTGACCTAAGACAATCCCTTGATCCACCATCATCAGACATTTTTCATGACTCAGGGATAGTTGGTGCTGCTCACATCTACTCAATACTTTCTCAAGGTTATGCAGAGATTCGTCAAAAGTGGAGCCATGAACAAGTGAAATCATCCATGTAAACCTCAACACGTCATTTGTAAGATCTATAAAAATGGCCAAGACTGCTCTCTGAAACATAGCAGGTGCATTACAAATCCCAAAAGGTAAGACTCGATAAGAAAATGTACCCCAAGGGAAAGTAAAGGTGGTTTTATCTTGGTTAGCAGGTGCAATACTTATTTGGTTATACCCACTAAACCCATCCAAGAAAGAGAAATATTTCTTACTGGTGAGATTTTCCAGAACCTAGTCAATAAAAGGTAGGGAAAATAATATTTCTTGGTGGATTTTTTGAGTTCCCTATAGTCAACGCAGATTCTCCATTTACCATTTTTCTTGGGAACTATAACTAATGGTGAGACCCACTGACTATCAGATATAGGGTAGATGAATCCTACCTTTAGCAATTTTTCTATCTCATTTTTTACTGTCTTTGAGGGCTAGGTTAATTTATCTTTGTAGCTACCTTATGGGTTTAACATATTCAGTGTAGATATGGTGAGTACATATTATAGGATGAATTCCTTTCATGTTAGTGTAATCCCAAGCAAAAGTGTGGGAATGTTTCCTCAAAATCTCGAGAACCCTAGCCTCTTGGTTGGCCTCCAAATTATTACCAATGGTCAATTATTTTCCTATGCCAATAGGCACTTGTTTGGTATCTTCCAAAATGGTGAGCTCTACATTGGTGATTAAAGAATTCAATGGGAAAACATGGGGCTGAAGCATGTGCAAAATGGATACATTTTCAAGAGACAAAATCTTGGTTAGAGGACAATAGAAATCAGAGACTGGATTCCGTATTATAAGCATAGATTTCCTTACAAGCTTCATTAGAAGTATCACTTACCGAGGCAACAAAGATTTGTCATGTCTAGAAAAATGTTTCTGCAGTAGTTCTGATTTTCGTAGCCACAATGTTGATCTTTGTAGTCATAGAGCCCTTTACATCAGTCAGTGTGTATGACTCAACAACTTCCGTCATATGGTTTTTCACTGCAATGGTGGCCAAATAAGAACTGAGAGAATTAGTATCCAAATAATCCACCCATACATGTTCACAAGCATACACATAAGGATGGGTAGGAGGATATAATGAAATATGTTTGGATTTTTACCCATTTAGAATAGTCATTTTTCCCGAGCTACACTCAATATATGTAGCAACAATAGCTAACCAAGGTTTTCCCAAAATGACTGGATATCCCAATTTCTCGAGATTTAAGTTATAAGACCATGAAATTGACAGATACTCCCAGGATTCAATGGTGACCATTATATCCTCAATCACACCATCTGGTACAACAATGGACTGATCTATTAATTGAAGAATGGTATTGGTAGATTGTAGTCATGTTAAGGACAACAGATTGAACATATATGTTGTTATAACATTTATGGCAACACCAAGATCCACCAAAATGTTAGATATTGACTGATTGTTTATACAAATGGTAATGAATGGACTCCCAGGATCCCCGTATTTTGGTGAAATAAGTGTGCCAACAACAAGATCAGCCAAATTTCCTTCCACCCTGACGGTCTTTGGGTATTTCTTCTTTCTTCCAGGTGTCTTTATACACTCATTTCTAATGGTTTGGTTTAATTCTAGGATGTCCCTTATTGCTCATAGAAGTGGGACCTCAATGTGCACATTTTTCAACTCCTGAACTAGCATCGTTTCATTAGCAGTTCAAGTATCCTGTAACCACTCAGAAAAGGAGCTTTATGAGCATTTTGATTAGTTTCTTGACCATTCTGAGTGTTTTGTGTTTTTGGAGAAGGTGCAGTTCCTTCATTTTCCTCAAGTATCTCATCTTTATCAGTGTCTACAGGAATTTCCATGATAACTATAGGAGGATTCAATTTTTTCCAAAACCTTAGTCTTAGATTACAAATAGTATTAACTTGCATTGTATTACTTGGTCCTACTTCCTCAATTGAAGCAGTTTATTGGTTTTTCGGGTTTGATACAGGCTAGGTTGGAAATTGTGTTTGTGTTTCCTGTCTATTTTGTTGATAGTTTTTGGTGGGGCCATTAAATCTTGTTGTGGTTGTTGGAACCTTCGTTGTTGATTAATGTTCTGTTGTGGTGCCCATTGCTAGTTTTGGTTAGGATTCTGCTAAGGTACCCATTGTTGGTTGTGTCATGGACTTGCTAGATTGGTGGTGTCCAACCTGGCTAAGTGTAGGGATTCATCTAGGGTGGTGGATGTGGATAAGTCATCCAATTTTATGTTTTTCACTCAGGTTGTCCTCAAGTAGACTGAGGATCCTGACTGGGCCATACCATCCTCTAGGGGTTCTGAGTAGGTCGAGGGGAATATATAGCTTGATTATTTGGCCTTTGAACAAAGTTGACCTTTGCATCAGCTTTAGAGATAGCATTTAAGTCTCCTTTCAACTGTGATAATAAGGTGTAATTCTTAGTGTCATGATCAGCAACTTCATAGATCAAACACATATCTGTAACATCCAAAGTAAATTCTCTCAAGGGATGTCGCTTCCTACACTTAGGGCAATATATGTTCAAAGGTTCTTTGGTAGCATTTGTTTTGGCCTTAAGCCCATCTATGGTTGAATTTAATTATAACAAAATTTTGTTTTTATGTTGGCCATTTCCTCCAAAAGTTCAGAGGTACCTAGGGAAATCTTGGATGTTTTTCTCTTCCTTATACCCCCTCATGTTTTGGAGTAACTTCTGCATAGCTCAGTGATTTGTTCCATAGTAAGTTTATGCACATATCCTCCACCCATAAGATGGAGGGAATATTTGGTTTCCTTGTCAATTCCTTTAAGGAAAACTGTCTTAGTGATGTCTGCATGTAACTCATAACCGCTCCGTCGATGAAGAAAGAGAAATATATCTAGATAATCCTCTAGATTTTCATCCTCTTTTGTCGTATCTAGAAGAACTCTTCTTTCCTATCCCTTCCCCTGCAGTAGTCTTGGTATTTATCCAAAAATGTTGTCTCCATGGCTTCCCAAGAATCAATGGAGTTAGAGGACAACCCCATGAACCATCTCATAACAGAGTCTTTGAGAGTGGAAGGAAAGAGTTTGAGTTTTTGATTATTGGTTCTGTAGTCATAGGTTTGGCAAATAATTTTGAACTCAAACAAGAACTGATCGGGGTCTTCTCGTAGACATGCCTCAAAAAATAGGGAGGATGGATGGTGAGATGTTTTTCATGGGTGCATCCTCATCCTCATCCAAGATGATGGGATAAGTGAAGGTTCTACCCAAGGGTCGGTCTCCATTATTCCCATGGTCCCCCATTTCTGAGTGTCGGTCAAAGGATGCAAGATGCTCAAAAATATTTCTAGGCATTGTGTTGGAGTCAGTGTCACTCTCAGTGTTCCCTTCGTATATTTTGTTTGGAGATATTTGTTGGATGTTGCATGGTGTAAATCTCCCTTGTTTGTCTTGTGGCCTATGCATCAAGGTTGGTTATTGAAACAAGGCTCAAGACTTCTACTGGTTGCATATGTAAACTCCATTAACACCCATAACATGTGAAGTGAGAAAAATGATGTGGTGTGCTATGGTTTCCTGGTAATGATGCCAAAAATGATGGGTCGTTGTATTCTCCAATCATTTAAATAAATGAATCTTTCGTTAGTGTTATTATAAACCAAGGTTGTGTCTAAGGTTGTATGCAATGGAGCTTTATGTAACCATTTTTCCTGTTGGGTCTTCTTGTTGGGGTTGTTGTTGTGAGATTTTCCTTAGTTGGTTACTAATATACGGAATCTCAATATAAATCTACAAAATTTAATTGCTGCAATGAAATGAAGTTTAAAATCTAGACTTCTAAATTAAATGGAAATGCACACATAGAATCGAAAGAACAATTGAAATTGCACACTCATAACTAAGAATCAATAGAAGTAAAAGCATATGCTAAGTTAAAATTTGTATAAAAGGAAACACACATTCTGAATAGAAATTCCAATAGGAAAGCAAATACATTCAAACTGAGATTGCATGAAATATACTTGAAATAAAGATTGCAGTGAAACTTATCAGAAAACTAGATGTGCATGTAAGTGTAAACAACCTCTTGTCTCCTTGGTTGAGTGGGCCCTTGCTCTCCCTCGGGACGAGGAAATCTCTACAACTTTAGATCCTCAAAATGATGCTTACTTATATTAATTCAAACACATTCCATAGCATATCTAGTACATGAAAAGAAGAGTTCTCAATACCACATGCTATGTATTGCAGAGTATATAAAAATAATAGCTACTATCATGTTCTTAAGAAGGTGTCTTTATATAGACACAAACAGTTACAAAATTTTCCATAATAGGTGGCACTAACATCTCCCACTAATCAAAATTAACCACGACTCATAAATTCCTATGGGAATGTTAGAAACAAGTCCCATACTTATAGGTTGATGGGTGGAAAAAGTCTCCTACTCCCGCATTCCAGCTCCAAACTCGGACCTCTTAATTGCATCGGCAATAAATGTTCATCATTTCCCTGCACACATCATCACATTTCCCTCATGAAGACAGTTAGTAGGAATTTATATGGTAATCAAGTTACATGAACAAAGGCAAGGAAAATGCATCAAACTCGCTAAGATATAACTATACAAAGCATCCCCATGCACTAGCAAATCATATCTAAATGAAAATTTATTAACCATATGAATGACATAACTGAGCCAAATAATGCACTCATCGATGGGTCACATGTACTCGTTGAATCCTCGACATATTCGGGGTATAAGAATACCCGCATGGAATAAAGGATGGATGAAGAATGTGGAAACATTTAGAGATTAGCTCTTCACGCCGAGTTCACCAATTTGTACAATAGAAAATCAAAATGTGACCTTATTTGCACCCAACCTCTCAAGGTTGTGCCAAGATAGCTATTGTATAATGGGAGTGAATTTGAGTGTCGTGGTGGTGAAGAAGCTAATTGGGAAATATTATGTTTTCAACACACAATATCGAGATCTACGAGTCTAAAGTGAAGAATACTCTTCTAACTTGAAGCGGTGTGGTGGATCGATATGATATAATAGATTCTCGAAGATTCCAATTGATATCGAGATATGTCGATATTATTTTTATTGGTTGCTGAACATGTGTAAAGTGACCTATGGGCGCCTCGTATGGATTACTAGACAAGGTCATGGAGGTGAAAATGAGAGACGTAGTAGAGCCACAAAGGACAATGGGAGATTTTTCCACTCTAGTCCGTAAAGTCTTAGCCTGATCGGATGCTATATTCAATAAGGAAAGTTATGCAATAATTTCAAGTGGAAGTGGTGAAGATTTTAATACCAATCTACATAAGCTAGTGTCAATGTCTCCGCTTGGTCACAGGCTGTTGGGTCATGGGGACTCGAGGATCATAACCAAAGACTCGTGGAGGCTATGGTCCTTGTATGATCATGCACATAATCAAACCTTGTTGTCAAGAGTAGTCTAATAATCATAGGATTGATTAGCAAAAAAATTTAGTGTGTTTAGTTGTTCTATTTTCTCAAAGAAAAGTCAGTAGGTGTGCGCAAAACTATTAGACGCAAACTTGTATCAATGTCAGTTATCAATTCTTGCATATTAGGTTACGGGACCAAAGGATCACAACTATACATCTTTTCTTATTATGGACCATTGATGGTCATGTAGAATGAATTGAGATGATTTCAATAAGAAAACTAACTATCAAAGGAAATCTAATCTATGTTTTTTTTTTTCATGATATATCGTAGAAAAATAATGAAAGTAAACTAATCTAATAAAAGTAAATGTTTTTTATCTTTTCTAGTTTTTTAAACAATGCGTCTAATCTAATAAACAAACTAAATACAAGTAATCAACCAGATGTAGATAATTACTTGTGCAGATATGTGAATCTAAACCTAAAACAAATAACCTAATTTAATCAAAACCCTTCAAACCCCACCTCAGAAGTGAAGAACAAACTCATAACCCTGGAAGAGTTATTGTTCCCCACAACTTCCCTGGTAATATAAAATAGCAAACCTTCTAATGATTTAATCTACTTGTGACTACCTAACTAACTGAAATGAACAATTTTATTACTCTATTTGATATATAATTGAAACTAGTCATTTGAAATTGACAATTTGACAAATAAAGTAAATAAACACACAATTCCAACTTGCATAAGCAAGAATTCCGACAAATCTGGTTGTATTCGTATCCCCCTCGCTTTGTTCCTTCTTTCTTTCTCTGAGTGTTCATATGATTCCAAGGGATTGGGAATGCAAGAACAACACCAGGAGGATGGCGCTTGAGTAATGGAAACTTGAAGGCAGTCTGGATGTAATGCAAGTAGAAGAGAGATAGCACAAGAGATCTGAGCTTGGCTATGTAATTCCTAGCAAGATTGTGGCAGTAATACAATGCAAGATACACAAAAATTCTTAGGCCTTTTTCTTGAACACAAGCATGGAAAATATAAGAATTGGGGCTAGGATGTACCTTCATACACAAGGAAAGAGGAGGCAATTCCAACTAACTAAAGCACATGCAAAAGTAGAAGAGGGAAGGATAACCAAGCAATCAAATTTTTTTAAAAACAATTTGGCTCATGGATGCATCCTAGAAGTGAAGTTAAGTGAATCACCACATGTTAAAAACATGCATTAAGGAAATTGGAAAATCGATTAGGACCGCCGCGCCAGTGGTGGTGGTCTTGCACTAAAGGCCAAAACATACACAGAAAGAAGCAGAAGATGGAAAAAAGTGTGGGAAGGCTAAGTAAGGATGTCTAGGCTACAAATATACACTTTGTGAATGGGTTTTGGAGCTCGAACACCTTCTTAAAAGGACTTGAATCATCATTGGGGATTTTTGTAACCATTTTCCACAATGTAGCACATGCAATTTTGGGTGCGTATATATTGCCCCCTTGGAGAAGCATCTTAACCATGAAGAGGCGTAAATGTAGAGTCTCGAGTATGTCATTCCCAAAATGGGCGGGTTAGATACTATAGCCGACATGCCCGTGTGTTGAAATGTCATCGTCCTAAGCTCATGATACATGCAAGAGGAAGAGAAGACTCAAGTGCAGATAGATAAGGTATCAAAAAATAAACACTAAATTAAAATGACAAAGAGGACTTACCATTTGTGTGGGGATATAAAGATATACCTGTGCCAATGCTCCAACCCTGTGAACCATACACTCAAAACGAGGTTAAAACATCATATATATATAACTCATTTGTCAATTCATTTGCACATATTTGATTTAGAGAATTTGGAGCTCTGGACCCATGGTGACCATTTTCGACGAGAGTACAACCGAAATGACTGTTACGAAATCATTATCATGCCTCCACAAATGGGAGATCAACCAATCGTGGTCTAAGGTTGTTTTTTTCACTTTTGCATTTTCATACCTAAAACATGAAATGTTTGAAAAGTTTTCCTAAGGGGGACTATTTCCAAAACTTGTTGTCTTAAATGAGTATCTAGGGGTGCCCATAGGGTAGTCTTTTGTTTTGTCCTAAATGGTCATTTTTCACATTTTTGAGCATTTTTAGGGTTGAAGGAAAATTTTAAAATCGGTTCAGACCACCGCCCAAAGCAGGGTGGCGGTCACGGACTGCCGCCCTATCAATGTGGCGGCTCTTGAAACCACCACTTTGCATTGGGCAGTGGTTTTGAACAAAATGACCAAAATGTGCATTAACTTGATTTTTTTAATTTTTGATGTTTTTTCATGTTTTTGGTGAGCTTATCTTTTGATAAACGTTACTAACTTGCCCTTTTTCTGTGTTTTTGTGAATTCAAAAGGAGTAAATTTGTTGGAGCCATGATTGGGAGTGTGATTGGCTCCATAGGATCTTGGATCATTTGACCCAGGCTGAGAAGGACACTCTCTAGAGGGCAGGCATTTGGAGGATTGCATGCGTGCCCCATGTTTCCCCTACTATTCACATATTGTGTGACTTATTTTCTTATTGGGAATTAGACCATAATACTTTCTAGTTTCTAGGTGCTAGAGGTGAGTGGACTATCACCCTGGAGGACATATACCACATTCTTGGGCTCTTGATACTTGGGAGGAGACTAGCTCTAGAGACAAAGTAGGATCCAGGATGAGATGACTTAGTGGTCCACCTACATGAGATATGTCATTGTTTCATTCGGTTTGAAGAATGGAATTAAGGTCCGGTCCATTGCCACTGCTCCTATCCCTATCATCTAGAGAGCCATCATGGGCATCTTTTCCTCATGATTGATTGGGGACAAGGGAGGTGACACACTACTCTATTGTTGGGATCCCATTATTACTTAAATTGAGGCACATGGCCACACATACGCCTGGGGAGAAGACATCTTGGGGACTACTTATCATGATTTGTACAGGGTAGTCAGATACAGGGCAATCACTGAGCCACCCCACTCTTGTTATGAGCTAGGTCTATGAGTGCATCACCCTTATGGAAGGGGAGTGCAAGTATTGGATCTAGGGGATGTCCGAGAAGCAAGGTGGACAGCTATGTTGATTCTTAGGATGCCATATCATTTGGTGGCCTCTTTGACCATGGTAGACATGGTTGCCACAACCTACCAGGATATGGCAAGGTTATGGGGACAGGAGGTGACCACGATGGTAGCTTGATCTACTACATGCCAATTAGTTGATAGGGCCAAGAGAGTCGAGACTCATCCATTTGATCGAGTTCCTCATTAGTTTGGCTTCTTGTATTTGACATATTTCCCCAAAGGGTACTGGTATTTAGGACCATTCAGGAGGCCCAAAAGGGCCCTAGAGAAGATCTCAGCTAGATAGTGGTTACCCCAAGAGTGCCTATTATAGTTAGGCATGTGGTCTATTCCTAGTGGGAAGTTGGTGCCCCTCGAGCACCTTTGCTTCATATTACAGCCTGGGCCTTGCTTATAGTAGAGAGGAGACAAAGGGTGAGGGGGTGGTGTTGAGGCTGGCGAGGCAACCCATATGGAGGAGGAGGAGAGCAACCATGAGTGGCATGATACTCAGGATATGTTGAGAACAACACACGAGGAGGTGAGTGTGGAGAGAGAGACCTTGGTCTCAAAGGAGACACTTCCTTGAGATGGGGAGAGAGATGACGAGTCTATAATAGGATAGTATTTGGCCTCTGGATTTGGGGAGGCCCAAGAGCCAACACCAAAGAATAGCCACTGACCCTACATAGATGCCTGAGATCCGAGTATGTTGATACTCTTCTCTCGACTTCTTTAGTTGGAAATGTTGGTTTGTTTTGCTTTTCTATTTTTTTGTTTGCATTTTGTGGTTTTCTAACTCATTGTTTATGCCTCTTTTTTTCTTGCAACTACTGGATAGGATTGGCGAGAGCTTATTCGATGGGTGTGCATGGACACTCTACTGATCCCCTTAGTGAAGACTCAAGCTGAGTTGACTATTGAATCAAGCCAACCATTATTATCTGGTAGACACACTACCATGTTTTCCCCTATTTGGAGGATAGTGGAGGTGGTGACCTCCCTTTGTACCCAGGTAGCCAAATATGAGACTGCTGAGCGATTGATGAGATAGAGCCATTCCCACAATGAGACCAAAATGACAACTGCCACCATGAGTACTCACACCATTCGGTTCATTCCCAATGTTGTCGCAGCCACAAGAAGATCCTTGGATGTGGTCGTGATCCATCCGAGGGATATCACATTGATCGACAGCCACCAGTGCTATTTATTTCTTTGTTGCCATTTTTTCAGCTTACTATATGATTTTTTTCATATCTCGAGCTCATTGAGAGCATTTTTTCCACGCCTAGTGCATGACAAATTTATATACAAACCTGATTCACCATGATATATACATACCCTTAGTTTTGGTTTGGTAATCAAATGTATCTGAGTTTGACTTCCTTTTTGCTCATCTCTTATGTGTACTCTAGATGTTTAGAATTTCGTGTTTTTCTATGCTTTTAGGATGTACATAGTTGGCGTGAATGATAACATAATGATTTCTTTTTGTATTTTATAATGCTGATATATGATAATGAACACAATGTGATGTTAAACTTTAGTTTCTTTAAGAAATATTTGATACTTCATGTTGTCTTGGCAAAACGTGGTGATAAAATGATATGATAAGTAAATGTACTTTCCCCACTCCTAACTCCACGCAACTAGTAAGATGCAAGGGCTCAACACCAAGAGCTAGAAAGGGCACAAGTTATGAAAAATTGTTGCATGGTAACGATGAGGGAAAGACAATGGTTTGACATAACCAAATTGAGATGCTACAACTTCACCCTACTCAAGTTACTTCATAGTTTAGAATGTGATCTGATTTCCAGTTTATCTAGACTTAGATCCATAGATAGCCACTTGGTTGACAAAATCTGGTTTTGGGGTTTTAAACTCTTTTGGATTTTTGGACATCTAACTCACTTTGGTTTCGACTCATGATTGGAAAATATTTGAATGAATTGTCTCTAACTTTCAAGTCCCTACACCTTACCCCATGCTATCAATAGGGAACAAGGGCTCATCACCATGGAAAGGGCATAGATGAGTAAGGGTATTTCTCTCCTTTCCCAACCCTACATCACCAGTAAGAGATGCAGGCTCAACATCGAAAGTTGGTAGGGAAAAGAAATGTGTAAAATATTTTTTTGTGGATTTCCATTTGACTTACTTATTTAGGCAAAATGTTTAGAATGTTCTTATTTCCAAAGAGATGTATATGGGATAGATGTGACACCATGAAGCTTCTAGAACAGACTATAGGCAAAGACACCTAATCTAGAAAGAGACCAAAAGTAGAACCAAGTATGCAGGCCTTGGTATGGTTATGGTCAAAAATTTGTCTTATCTTGTTTGAATTGATGAAATGATTTGGAAACATTTGATGACACTGTGAAGATTTGTAGAGGTATGATTTGAATGTTTTGCCAATATTTTTAGAATTTTTTCAAAATTTCTATAAGAATAAGTCCCTTGATCACAAATTTTACAAAATGAACTGGCAGATGAAAGTGCAATGTAGATGCAATAATGTACATATGAAAATGCTAATGGATCATGTGTAATACCTCTTCAGGTGAAGAGAGTTCACAGATTCATTAAAATCCTCACCCTCTAGTGTACATAGGAGAAATGCCCCATTTTTGTAGTCTTCTATTACTCGATATGGACCCAACCACCTGGGTCTAAATTTTCTTCCTTCATTGGTCTTTTTTTCTATCTAGTTGTCAAGTCTTAAGACCAAATCTCCCTCATATATTTCATGCTCGTAGACCTTCTTGTTATATTTCTAAGCCATCCTGGTCAGCGTAAACGATGTGTCATTTTTTATCATTGAGTCTAGCCTCATCAATACTTTCTATCCGAGAAATTCGTTCTTCTTGATAACCTTCTTCCCCAGTGATTCCTTGCAAATAAAATACGTAGACTAGGTATTTTGACTTCAAGTGGTAAAATCTCTTCCGCACCAAATACTAAAGAAAATGGGGTTTCCCCGGTTGGTGTTCTAAATGATGTCCGATAGGCCCACAAGGCCGAAAAAATATTTAAATACCAATCTCGTTTGTTCTCCTTAATGGTCTTAAGGAGGATGGACTTTAATGTCTTATTCGTAGCCTCAGCCTATTCATTGGCCCGAGGATAATAAAGAGAAGCTGTGTGATGACTTATCTTGAACTTTGCACAAAATTCACATACTTCGTCATTTTTTAAAGATGTGCCATTATCCAAGATAATGACCTGTGGGACCCCGTACCTACAAATGATCTGGTTCAAGATGAACTTAGTGATTACAGACCTAGGTACAGTGGTAAGAGGCATAACTTCTACCCACTTAGTAAAGTACTCTATGGCCGTGATTATGAAGTTATGGCCATCTGTTGATGAGGGATATATTTTCCTATCAAATCCAGCCCCATGTGGAAAAAGGCCATGGAATTGCAATTGGTTGCAGAGCTTGTGCTGGTATGTGGATCTTGTGGGAGAAATCTTGACATTTATGGCATCTACGCACAAACTCCATTGTGTCATGCTCTAGAGTGGGCCGGAAATAGCCCATCCAATGTATCTTTCGAACAGTGGTCTGACCACCGAAGTGGCCTCCAGATACTTCGCTATGTGATTCATAAAGAATCTTTTCAAATTATTCTACGTCAACACATCTTAACAACATTCCATTGAAGGCTCTACGATAGAGCACTTGTTCCAAAATAACGTACTTAGTGGAAATGACGCGTAACCACCTTCTTTGTTGCAATGTTTCCCCTTTTGGATACATATGGTCCACTATAAAATTAATGATGTCAATATAGCATGGACACATAGAAATGGGGGCCTAGTCTCAATGAAGTATACACACTCATCGGGAAGTTTAGATCTACCAGATCGCCTCCATCCAACAGATTATCAGCCAACCAATCCGCAATGATTTGTCCTTTGACGGATTTCTGATTAACAAATGTTAACTAAAATTTTCCCATTAGAGTTATGAAGTACCTAGCTTTCTTAGATAAGGATCCTTGTGTGAGGAATGTCTGCAAGTGATATGACTTAACAATAACCCTCATTTCTTGATTCAACATATAATGTCTCAAACACTTCATCACAAAGACTATGGCAAGGCATTCTTTTTCTTCCTATGTGTAACGTGTCTCATAATCAAGCAATATTCGACTAATAAAATAGACTGCACGTTCTCGTTTATCATCATCTTCTTGAGCCAACATGCAAGCTAGTGAAACATCCGTAGCTCGTGAATACAAGATCAAAGGGTGATCTGACCTAGGCAACATGAGCATGGGAGGGGATAATAATAATCGTTTAACTAACTTGAATGCCTCATTACATTCTTTTGTCCAATCAATGCTACAATCCTTTTTCAACAAATTGTTGATTGGGTGAATAGCAAAGGTCAAATCAAGGATAAACCTTCGGATTGCCCCAAGTTTTCCAAGAAAATATCTGATGCTAGACTCATCCATTAGTGGAGTCATTTCAATACATCTTGGATTTTGGTTGGGTCTACATCAATTCCTTGTGAAGATATGATGTATCCCAAAAGCTTTCCTCCCATTACACCGAACACACATTTTTCTAGATTCAACGTGACGCCATATTCAATTAAGCAAGAAAGGATGATACGAAGCACCTCTGGGTGATCACAACATTTTCTAGCCTTAGCCATAAGGTCATCCACATAGGATTCCACAATCTTATGTATAATATCATGGAATATATAAGTCATCACCCATTGGTACATGGCACTAGCATTCTTAATTCTGAACGACATAACAACATAATAGTAGGTTCCCCAAGGAGTTATGAACATAGTTTTGGCCTGATATTCCTCAAAGATTCTAATTTGATTGTACCTAGAGAACCCATCCATGAGAGACAAAAACTTGAAACCAGTTGTCACATCAACAATAACATTGATGGATGGTAATGGGAAATCATCTTTGGGACAAGCCTTGTTGATATCCCGAAAGTCTATACAAATATGGATCTTTCCATTCTTTTTTAGGACGGGGACAATATTAGACACCCACTGTGAGTAGTCAACTGGCTTGATGAACCCTACCTAGAGGAGTTTCATCACTTCTTCCTTCACCATGAGGGCCACCTTTGGCTTCATGGGCCTTGAATTTTTCTTAATTGGCTTAGCATCTGGCTTGGTGACAAGATTGTGCACTACAATGTGTGATGTAATTCCCGTCATTTCTTTGTAGCTAAATGTGAATTCTCTTTGATGCTCCTTGAGGATACGGTATGTATTTCAACTTCCTCAGGAGTTAAAGAGGATCCTAGTTTCAATATTTTTGGTTCTTCCTCAGTCCCGATATTTATATCGATCATTCCCTTGATTAAGGAGGTGTTTCCTTCCTCAAACTTAGGCGATTAGAGGAAAATCTAAATCCCCCTCTTCTCTTACCTCATAAATTTTGAGTTCCTTCCTATGGGAAGATTCTATCATGGCATTTCTGAAATAGGAAGAAGCATGTGGAATTAAGGAAATATCAACCTCGTGATGAGTAATATGTAATTTTGTGAGAGCGTTTAGATATCCTAGAGTTTATTTTTCAATGTCAACGTGATCTGCAATGACAGACTCGCTCTCAGTTTCTATGTATGTCAACATTGGAGTTACCGGTGTCTTGCGAACCAAAGGTTCTACATGAACCGAGACCATGAATTTTGTATCTTCCAACTCACTGCTTGGAGTAAAGCGAGAAGCGGAAGTTTCTATCGAGTCTGTGAGGAGGTTTTGCTCTCGTGGAATTGCTTCAATTGATATGAAGTCAAACCTCTTTGTTAGATTCAACACTTCTATTTTTAGAGTTGTAAATGCTCAACTCTAGTCTCATATACCTTGGATATCTGATTTGCAAAAAATTATGAATCACCCAACACCCTAATATTAAGAGCACCCATTCTTTTGGCTACAACGAGACCAAGTAGAAGGGCTTCATATTTAGCCCCATTATTTGTGTATTTGAAGTTTACTTTGAAGGCAAGAGGTAGAATATTTACCTTATGAGAGGTAAGAATCACACCTACCTCAAAGACCAAAATGGCACTTGGATCCATCAAAATGGAGATTCCAACAGTTACTTGGAAAAATGGACGTTGGATCATCCTTTGAATCTTCCTACTTTACCTCGCCATTTCAACCATAAAAACCTCATTTGTTGGAAGAGAACGAGTCCCAAGGTATGTCCCATACCCATAGAATCAAATGGAAGAGGGATAGGTAAATCCTTCTCCAATAGCTTGACAGAGATTTTTTTGGTTCCTAATGATATTGTCTCTACGATGACAGTTTCATCTTTTACTACTGGAATGCTTTTGATCAGTCCCATGACTTCTAACTCTGTTATAGGAACTAGCTTTTCTTCTGGTGCTGAACTTGTAGGTTATTTTAACTGATATGTAGGAAGCTAAAATTCATAATGGACCCTTGGCCTCTTCTTTAAGTTATCCATATGTATGTCGAATGGTTTTGGATCACCCTACGCCACGAAGACCTTCCCTAAATGCAAGAATATAACTTCCTGAAACATGGTGGAGGGAATTGCCTTCATGCAATGAATCCAAGGACGACCAAGGATCATATTATAGTTGGTTTCCCGGTCTATAATGTAAAACCTAGTTAGTACCATCTTAAGCCCAAGGGTGACTGGAAAAACTATAGTTCTAATCAACGTTGCCTTGAGGCTTTCATAGCCTATCAATGTGTTTCGTGTTTAAGAGCAATTGGTTTCTTCGTAACCTAGATTTTGAAGGAAAGAGAAGGGAACTATGTTAAATTATGCCCCGTCATCAATTATCACATGCTTTACATAGTTATTCTAAATCCATAGTTATAAAAACAACACAGATGACCTCTACGAGCTATTTTAGCATCGGTGCACATCTTCACGACGTTGAATACAAATCCAACATCTCTTTCTCTCTTCCTGGAGGATAGACATCAAATTCCACATGGTTTATTTGTGCTTCTAGAGGAGGGGTGACGTTAATCAAATGACCAAGACCTAATGCTTCTAGTAGAGTGGCTCTGTGAGTAGGGGAATTATTTAATAAATCCAAGAAGGAAATGTGAGAGAAAGTCTTGGTTAAGTCACTGATCAAGTCATAAGCTCCTACTGGCTTGCCTAGCATATCACAAATGTCATTCGATATATTTGGGTAGATTGGGATTGGATGCAAAGAATAATCCTTGGTTCTAGTGGTAGCGTTAATCTGAGGTTCAGTGTCCAACTCCACCAACCCTACAATTTTCATTTGTTGGCGACCATCCAAAGGAGGTGCCACTTATGGGTTCAACAAAGTTGAGGCTTTGCGATCATGGGTCCCTATTACAATACCTTTTTCAAACCATTGGGATCTATTCTACCATATTTTGGACGTGTGGGGAGAGGATCATTAAAGATTCTAAGTGGTGTGTTCTATGGGGATACCGGTCCCATGTAGGTGTTTTGAGTTGGCACTATTGGGTTTTCCAAAACATGTCAACAAACAACTGTCTTTGATCCTTTAGAAAACATTGTAGAAACTTGTTACAATCATGGCATGTTCTTGCATCATGCTCACGAACCCTATGGAAACCGCAATATAAATCAAGATCATAATCTCAAGGCCTTTGGTTTGTACCTTTTTGTAGTCCAAAACTACGATTATTGTTTAGTTGTTGATTGTTATAGTTAAAATTTGGGAACCCTTTCCCTTGGTTTTAGAATCTATTCGAATACGCACTGGTATTGGTTAGGGCCTTAGGTCTACGTTTATATTGATTACGAGGTTGTTGTTGTTGTTTTTATTGTTTTTGTTGACGATTAAAATCTAAAGCATTCAATGAGGGAGAGAATTTAATATTTCTTTGATTATTTCCATTTTTGTTGTTATTGGTAGCATTCATATTGGGAGGACTAACAACATTAGGCTTCTTGGGCTGGTCAGTAACTCCATCCATCGTGACTCCACGGTTCTTATTAAGGACCTTGGGCCCTTGATTATTTTTGTATTGTTGGAGTAACCAAGGTTATTTATATTAAGGGTGACTAACCTTCCATTTGATCCATAAGTATTACACCATTATCAATGGCCGGTTGGTCAATTCGAAGAGCACCCTCTAGCACTTCTTTATAGCTCCTTAGCGGAACTTTTTAACCTCTTCCTTTGTTTCCCTATTGAGGGAGTGGAGGAAAAAATCAAAAAGTTCTCGTAATCCATATTTGGAGTGTTTGCAGAGGAGTAGAGAACCTATCACCATCTTTGAATGAAGTGGGTTATGGACTCATTGTGCTCTTACTTGATATGAAGCAATTCCCTAATTCTTGTTCTCAAAAGTTTGTTCATATCAAAATACTTAATAAATTCTGATATGAGTTATTTGAAGGAGTGTATTGAAGCCTCTAGTATCCTATAGTACCAATCAAGAGCAATACCTTCTAGCGTCTTAGGGAAAATATTCACAATAACTACATCCCATGGGAACAGATCTCAAATGGCCATTGCATAAACTTTGATGTGGGCATTAGGATTGCCCTCCCCTTTGAATTTTAGAAGATTAGGCAAGGGTCTTGGGAGCATGACTATCTCGGATGGAGAATTCTAGAGGCTCCTTAAGATATTTAGAATAGATCCCCATTGCGTACGTTTACGTATTTAAAGATCCTTGTTGGGGATGTGGAGGTTGCATCGGTTGTTGAAATGGGACATCGTAAACATTTTTTGGGGCGTATGGCATCCCTTGCAGCTATTCATACAAGCATGGGTAAGTGCACATATCACCTTGTGGAGATTTAGAATACATGTGTATGTAGGGGGGTTAATTAATTTGATATGGAATTGAAGGAATGAATCTAGGGATCGTTGTATTACCAGTTTGGTATTGCATTTGAGAACACACTTCTAGTTGGTTCCTGTTGTAGATATCCATATGTGGCATGAGGGGGCATACCCAATTTTCTCGTCCAAGTAAGAAAATCTCCAAGGTTTGGAGTACCCGTATAAACTAGAGGATTCTGTGTAATAGGTATTTTTCTCAATTCATGGATAGGAGAAGTTCTTGCTTACTCCGCATATGAAATTTGATCTTTTTGGGTAAGATATAGCTCCTTGACTTTATCTACCAATGTCAAGATGACTTCGCCTGCTCATGGGGTGGTGATTTTCTTATGTGCTTTTTGTTGAACCTTGGAGGTTGTTGAAGAGTGTGGTATCCTGCCATGAATTGTTCACTATGTTATCACCCCTTATTAGCAATATTTTCGATTGGTGGATGGGTAGTGTTATTGTTTTGGAGCATAAAATCACCTTGTCCTTACAACCTATCAAAAACTTGGTTCATATTCTTGAAGTGTTTTTCACTCCTAGCATATTGTGTTAAGTATTCCTCATCTAGATGTGGGAGTTGGTTTGATTGCATGCTAATGGGTTTTTGAAACAATACTTGAGGAGATGAACTTGCTTCCCCAGTGAAATTCATGTTGTTTGAGCTTGATTGTTTGTGAGGATAATTATGCGTGATTTGGTCAAGTTCCTCAATACGTATAGAGGAACCAACATTGGTTCCCTGAAGAAGAGGGTTTTGAGTAGTTGAGCAAAGTTGTCCACCCATGTTGAGAGTGAAGGTGATTTTTTTGGTATACATGTTTAGTAGTTGTACATATCAAAACCCGGGATGGGTTGACCAGTAGTATTTTCATATCCCGAAATATTCGGGGCTATAAGAATACCCGTAGAATAAATGATGGAAAAAGAATGTGGAAATGTTTAGAGACTAACTCTTCACATCAAGTTCACCAATTTGTAGTATAGAAAATCAACACGTGACCTTCTTCACACCCGACCTCTCAAGGTCATGCCAAGACAGCCGTTGTAGAATGGGAGTGGATGTGAGTGTGGTGGTGGTGATCAAGCTAATTGGGAAATCTTATTTCTTCAACACACAATATCGGGATCTGCGAGTCTAAAGTGAAGAATGCTCTTCTAACCTGAAGCAGTGTGATGGATCGATCTGATATGATAGGTGCTCAGATACTTCAATCGATATCGAGATCTAACGAGATTATGTTTATTGGTTTTTGAACACGCATAAAGTGACTGCATGTGCTTCGTATGGATTTCTAGATAAGGTCATGGAGGTGAAAATGAGAGATGTAGTAGAGCCACATTGATTATGGGTGATTTTTCCAATCTAGTCTAGAAAGTTTTAGCTTTGATCGGTTGTTATGTTCGAAAGGAAAGTTATGAAATAATTTCAAGTGAAAGTGGTGAAGATCTAAATACCAATGTATGTAAGCTAGTGTCAACGTCTAATTGGTCAGAAGCCCATTAGGTTGTGGGACCTAAGGATCACAACCAAAGACTCGTGGAGGTTGTGGTCCTTGTATGGTCATGCGCGTAATCAAACCCTATTTCCAGGAGCAGTCCAATAATCGTAGGATTGATTAGTAATGATGTTTAGTGTGTTTAGTTGTTCTATTTTCTCAAAGAAAGTTATAGCTATGTGCGTAACTATTAGACACAAACTTGTATTAATGTCAGTTATCAATTATGGCCTATTGGGTTACAGGACCAAAGGATCACAACTGTACGTCTTTTCTTGTTGTGGACTGTTGATGGTCATGTGGAATGAATTGAGATGATTTTAATAAGAAAACTAACTATCAAAGGAAATATAATCTATGTTTTTGTTATTTTCACGATATATCAGAGAAAAACAATGAAAGAAAACTAATCTAATAAAAGTAAATGTTTTTGATCTTTTCTAGTTTTTTAAACAATGTGTCTAATCTAATAAACAAACTAAATACAAGTAATCAACTAGATGTAGCTAATTACTTGTGCGGATATGTGAATCTAAACCTAAAAAAAATAACCTAATTTAATCAAAACCCTTCAAACCCTACCTCAGAAGTGAAGAACAAATCATAACCCTAGAAGAGCTATTGTTCCCCACAACTTCCCTGGTAATGTCAAAGAGAAAACCTTCTAATGATTTGATCTACTTGTGATTTCCTAACTAACTAAAATGAACAATTTTACTACTCTATTTGATATGTAATTGAAACTAGTGATTTGAAATTGACAATTTGACAAATAAAGCAAACAAACACACAATTCCAACCTGGATAAGCAAGAACTTTGGAAATTTTGGTTGTATCTGTATATATTCCCTTAGTTTTTCCTTGATTTATCCAAGTGTTCATATGAGTCCAAGGGATTGGTAATGCAAGAACAATAATAGGAGGATGGCGCTTGAGCAATGGTAGCTTGAAGGCATTCTAGATGTAATGCAAGTAGAAGAGAGATAACAAAAGAGATATGAGCTTGGATATGCAATTCCTAGCAAGATTGTGGCAACAATACAATACAAGATACACAAAAATTCTCGGCCTTTTGCTTGAACACAAGCATGGAATATATAAGAATTGGGGTTGGGATGTACCTTCATGCACAAGGAAAGAAGAGGCAGTTCCAACTAACTAAAGCACATGCAAAAATATAAGAGGGAAGGAGAACCAAACAATCAAAACTATTTTTAGAAAATTTGGCTCATGGATGCATCCTAGAAGTGAAGTTAAGTGAATCATCGCATGTTAAAAACATGCATGATGGGATATGGAAAAATCAATCAGGACTGCTACCTTACCTAGGTAGTGGTTTCAGAACCACCACCCAGGTAGGGTGGCGGTCCTAGCACTAAAGGCTAAAACATGTATAGAAAGAAGCAAGAATCTGGAAAAAAAAATCGGGAAGGCTAAATAAGGATGTCTAGGCTACAAATATACATACGAATGGGTTTTGGAGCTCAAACACCTTTTTGAAAGGACTCGAATCATCATTCGATACTTTTTAAACCATTTTCTGACAGTGTAGCACATGTAATTTTGGGTGCATATAGAGGCCATGCAGTAGAGGAGAAGTTAACGGGAGGTGTAAAGTTAGAAAGAAATGCTAGAACAATGAGCATCTTTCCAAGACCAGCTTGGTTACTGCAGACCGATTGGCACTAAAGTTTAGGTTAAACTCGGAACCATCATTATAGATTTTTAAGTTTATTTATACTTATAATTGAAATGTTATCATGAATCAGTTCAACATTTAGTGAACCCAGAGACAGTAAATTACCAAACTTTTTTATCAACTCCAAAGCGGTGTCGGTCATTTTTCTTACATTGCATTTGTTTAAGTTGATGTATTTTGGTGGTAAAATCAAAATTAAAATAAGTTTCCTATAAGGATCTTTTGGTCAAAAATAAATTTTGACCGGTTCTGATCAAGTTGGTTTCAGAGCTAGTTGTTGCATATGATAGTATTTTGTTGTAGTGCAATGGACTTCTACCTATTCATCATATGGTTTGTTGTAATCAATATACTATGTATTATACTACACATGGTGAATCTACATCATCGAGATCAAGCACGCTAGATTTTTATTTAAGATAGAGCATGTAACTCCTACAATACGTATGTCGTGAGAAGAAAGTCATCACCAAGGGATCCAAGAAGAACGAGATGGTCCTCAGGTATGTGCACATTGCTCTATGATGGGGTATGATATGGAATAATGTTGGTATTTTTCCTAGACCAAGCACCAAGGTGGTTCCAACATCAAATGATACAATGTAGAAAGACACCGAAAAAAGACTAGTAGCGACCAACCTACTGTCAGCTATAGCTTAGCGTACACACTGCTGTATCCTACAAAAGGATTCTCAATTGAGGAAATGTTTATAACTCATAGAATTAAAGAAGCAAGATCTAAAAGATAGGTTTGAGTCTCAGGAATAATTCCTTGGAGGAGTAATCACATAATTACAACATGAACTGCAAGCTAAGGAAGATCTCCTAGAAACATTGCAAGATGGTGAAGAGGTGGAGAAGAAAGGTACACCCACCAATAAAAACAATGTAAGTGATTCATTGAATTTTCCTTCCTAAGAAGCTGTAAATCCTACTTTTGGTGAATTTGAAAAGTACACTAGAGGTATAGGATCAAAGTTACTTTTTAAAGTGTGATATGAAGGAAAAGGCCATGATGTAAAAATCAAGGTATAACTAACCCTATCTATGTGGAGGAAAGACCTCGATATGCAAGTCTAGGATACAATATTGGTAAAAATGAGGTAGGAGAAATCTCTTAGATAGCCAAAGCAAGTCAAGCATCGACCGTAGAGATCATGCCATTAGTCCTCTTGAAGCATCTTACAACAGGGAATAGACTGACTCTCCGAACAATAGTGAGAGTAAAAGAAAAGTTGATATCCCTAAGAGGTATGATCGTGTCTTCTTTGATTACAAGATGGATCCTATAATAACCCCATAGATATTTTGGACATATACATGTGCTTATTGTGGATCTATTATCCATTGTGTGATTTGGTGTGATAAACAAAATAAAATCACAAGGAGAGTTATGGATGATGAAGACAACTGAAAATATACCTCGTCTTAAGGAGAAGACACATGACTAGAGCAACTAAGTAAGAGAACACTTAATTATAGGTTTATCATGCCTAGTGTTTTCTTACAAAAATTGGTAAGTAAATCTCTATTATGAAGTCCTCATGAATACCAAATGGAGATTATCTATCCTAATTTGGAAATGTCAACATCAAAGTGGCACAATAGAAGGTAGTGGTCCCATGTTCCACAGGTCCCAAGATCAAACAAGAGGGAGATTATATGACTAAAGGAGTAGTAGTTTGAATACCATTGATTCAACTAGAGAGATCTCTTCGAGACAAAAAAATTTATGGATACCAAAGTAGAATAAAAGAAGATTTTTGGGGAAAAAAACCTCCTAGTGGGGAGGTGTGATCTAAAGATCAATATAGTGGGTATATTTTCCTAAATCTTCTAGGATAATTATATTATAGTCTAGGGCTTCGAGATAATGTTTGGCACCTATTAGAATGCACAAAATAGATACCATACGCTCTAGATGCATTTTGTGCAAGAATAAGGTGTTTGTAGGACATAATAGGGCATAGTGATGTAGAGACTAGGCACGTTGTGGAAAATAGACATGGGTCATTATGAAGTTAGAGTGATATAGAGAAAAATTATTCACAAACCTCCATTCTTGGATGGGTGATAAAAAAATTTTATAACGATGGGGTCCACTCTTTTTTTTTTTTTTTTGGAGGGGGCCGATCATCGTAGTACTCAAGTAGCTTATCGAGCTAAGGCCGAGTTGATCGAGAGTTAAGACCAAGCTCAAATTGATCTCATAATAGAGCTACCCAACAAGCTCGGGATCGAGCTACTAAGAGAGTTTGTGATTAATATAAGCATCGAGCTACATGGGTGAGCTAACTCCGCACCTTCTAGCCACAACATGGGATATATCTCGGCAATCCCAATGGATGGGGAAAATGACAAAATGGTGGGATGTGGCCATAAAAACATGAAAAGTGGATGGATTTGGGATTAATATCCCTCTCAAACCCATAGCCCATCCAAAGTGTGGGATTAAATCACCCACTCCATTGAACAAACACAACCCCACACACCTAACTTGACACATAAATCAAATAGGTGAGTCAAAGAAAACTATGGGAACAATGAACATGGTCCTCGAGAGAAGATCAACATATCATTGATGTGGAAAGGACATGTTAGAACATGAAAATAACATCGACTATCTTTAACACGTGCCGAATGAATGAATGACATACGTGATAAAATGATCAAGGTAAAATGACAGTGAAGCGAGCATATGCGAACCAATAGGAAACTCAAAAGGACCAATGAGGCCAACATTGTCAACAAGGTTATTCGATAAGGACACGTGGCGAGCAAGTCACCAAACAAATGTAGCAGTCAAGAAGAAACATGTAAGGAAGGATTTAAACCCCGTACTCCCTTAAAGACAAGCCCACCATCCTAATAAACTCTCCTGACTCGGCAAGTTAGCTATGAACTAGCATATAAGTCCTTTAACATGTATTTTGGGGGTAGGTGGAGTATATAAACCCCCCCCTCTCACATAACACAAGCACTTCCCACAAAATAAAAGTGCAAAGGAATGAGAGAGAGAATCCTTAGAGAGAAATAAGGAATTATTTGGTTGATGTATCCTAGAATTCACCGCAATTACAAATAGCCCAAGGCATGTTACCACATCACTCGGCCCGAACTAAGCACTCACCCAAAGCACGCAAGGGTATCAGGTCCCTCTTTAGAGTTGTCTTGGTTGCTCAAACATGCACCCACATCTTGGATCTTGGAATGGCTGAAGTGTTTGAGACCACAATGGAACCGTCCCCAAGTTGTGGGACCTTGCACGTTTAGAACGGATCTCTGGAGAAGGTCGGTTCCTCTATCTATTTATACTTCTACTTTTAGTCCTAGTATTGGAAGGGGAAATAAGCTAACAATACCAAGGGACTAGGGATAAAAGGATAACATGAAAGGAAACCTATGTTAGAAGGTGATAGCACCATAAAATAGGGATGCACACTATCTGTTATGAGTAGAAATGATAGGAAATGCATGAAAGGAGGCTAGGCACGAGTAACACAAACTAAACATGTATTTACCAGATCATTCCCATGGAACACAACCAAATAAGGAACTGCAAGGGACTTGAAATGGCACAACTAGCATGCAACACAAAATAAAAGGCAAGAAGAAGGAATGAAAACATGTTAGGACATAAAATAGTCACAAAATGACGTTTCTATTACTTCCAAAAATGCATAGTGTTGTTACGAGTAATGAAGGAGACCGGTATCCACATGCGAGATAGATCTAGAGGTCTACAACTAAAAATAAAGAAAATATGAAGTCCTTAGCAGAATGTGTAAGGATTTAGAGCGTCCAACATAGCAAATGAGCCTAGATCTTACATTTATGGATGAATCTGTAGAAAGAGAAGGAGGGAAAACTCAAATTTGAAATGCAACTACCAAAAGAAGCATTTAATGCCTACAAATCCTCCTAGAGAATATTTCGAATGCACTTCCACGGGTTTTTTTCGCGTGTTGAAGAAGGAAGAAGGTCGAATCAGATTAAATCAAGCAGTTGGAACAATCATATTTGCTTTATTAATGCTCAGAGAGACATTTTCCCATTTCTCACCTACCAGATCCACCAAGAATTTGAATTTGAATTTATTAGCACTATAGTTAATATCAACATATCTCTTAAAATTCCAAGCGCACGTCGATCGAACTCAGTAGAAAAAGATATGATGTCGAAAGATGTCAGAGTCATCGGTGCACACAAAACACATGGTGCGTGCGGATTGGCTGAAATGATGGCCAATTATGCAAATATTTTTCATTTTTGCCACATGTCACTCACTGATTTGTTGCAAGGATTTGGCTCCTGTTAGTGCATTTTGGCTAGTTACGCATGACACACTCAAGCATGTCAAAATATGACCTAGAACAAAATGACGCAAAGGAGGGCGCGAGGAAAGGGTACGTAGAATAAAATAGAGGAAGGTGCGGAGGTACATGCGTGATGTGCATGGGAAATGAGGAAAACTTGTGAGCAGAGAATGCATGGTCAAGGTACAACCATTACAAAGTGATGGCCGTGGTGCATGAGAGGGGCCACGAACTTATCGATTGAAAGTGTGAAACATGCGTAGGGTGAAGAAACTACTTAGGAAGAAAGCGAATGTGTAGGAGGTGGGTGTAGGGGAGGATTGGAACAAAGAGGAAAAGGAAAGTGAAAGGGGAGAAAAAAAAGTGTGCAAGGGCTCTTGAGGAAAAGAAGGGCGCCAAGGGGAAACTGCAACCAAGGAAATGTGCCAACCGAACCTAAGCACACGCAACCTTCAATGAGGAGCTGAGATCCAGAATGTGTATACAAGTTATCCAAATAACTAGGAGAGTTATTTGGATAACGTTTTGGCGACTTTTGAGGCCATCTTCTTGCTAGATAAAGAAGATTAGTATCCTGAATCATTCATTGGGCATGGAGTCAGTTATGTAATTATAAAACTTCCTCAGTAGTCACTTTGAAATATCATTTCTTGACTCTATTTTAAATCTTGCAACTGTTAAAATAATATTTACATTCTATACGCAAAGGAAGAGGGTGCGTAAGAAGCATGCGAGAAGAAAGAACTATGTACAAACAAACAATGTGCACGCAACACACTTGGAGGAATTAAAACTACTATATATATATATATATATATATATATATATATATATATATAATGATGTAGAAAACTTAATGGAAGGGTTTGAGATAGATCCCATTTATTGGGATTTGCAGCGCGCCTCCATCAAGATGAGTTAACTCGAAAGAGTTAGCCTCCTTGCATGAACTAATGATGTATGGGCCACTCTAAAGTGCATCAAACTTTGAATGGCACCTTGGTTTAGCTCAGTCAACATCCCATTTTAAAACCATTTCTTTGTTGCTTGATGATGTTGTTCTAGCTTGATCATGGCAGAGTTCCTTAGCTCTTCAAGATTAACCAGCTCTGCCATTCTGATTTCTCTCTAGTCTGTACCTTCAAATTCCAGCTACTAGGCAAGTGCTAATGAATTCAACTCTAGTGTCAAAGGAAGGGTAGCCTCCTTACCATAGAAAATATTATAAGGTGAAGTTCCTATTTCCTTTTTATTGTGATTCTATCTTCCTAGAGCGCGCACGAGACCTTTGTATGCCATTGTCTTTGGTTGATGTTCATTGTGCGCTTTATAATTCTAATTAGGTTCTTGTTTGTTGACTCTGCCAAACCATTTCCTTGGGGATAATAGTTGGAAGAGGTTTTTAGATAAATTTCCATATTTAGAGCCCAACCAGTGATTTTGGTCCCAAGGAAATCCTTTGCATTATCATAGATAATGTTTTGAATAATTCTAAACCTTATGACTATACCCTCGAGAAATTCAAGGATGAATGGCTCGATTGATTCTTTGAGTGTGATAGCTTCCATCCATCTGGTGAAGCAATATATAGTTTTCAACACCCACTTATGTCCAATGACTTGAAGGTGGATTGATCATGCCTATGAAGTCAAGACCCCATTGTGAAAAATTTTGATCTACCTGGATTGGTCGAAGGGGAAGTGCTGCCAATCTTTTCTTTCCTACAAAGAAAGTGCATTCCTTGCATTTTGTGACCCACTTGTGTGCATTTACAAATAGGGTAGACCAAAATATACCTACCATTATGATTTTCATTGCTGTATTTTTGGCAGAAAAGTGTCCACGAGAGAATCCATCATGAAATTATGCTAACATTTTTTCAGTCTACACACCATTAATACATCTTAGCAACACGCCATCAAGATTCTTCTTGAAGAGAAGTCCATCAATAAACACATAAGGGATAGATTGTAACCTCAGATGTCTTCTCTTTGCCTTGTTTAAACTAGGAGGGCATGCATCCTCGGAAAGGAATGTGATTATGTCCTTCATCTAGTCACACGTGCCGAGGATCTGCATTCTTTTCAAGTTACTCGCACGCGGAGGACCTCATCTAGAAATAATGAAGCTTGATTCATTACGTATCCTCAAAGCAATCTTCCTACAGAGCATGCTACCTATTACCATCTTTTTGGCCTTGATATTCACATCATACTCCATGATTTTGGTTACCCATCATGTTCTTTTCTCATTGATTTTTGCTCCCATGATGAAGTCTTTGACAGAAGAGTGAGAGACTAACACCTTAATATGATTGTTGGTAAGCATACTCTTGAATTTCTTGAGCACGTGTATGATGGAAAAGACCTTATTTTCCATGTAATCGTACCTTAGTTCATAATCATTTAGTTTCTAGCTGAATAAAGTTGATGGTTGTTCCACCCTTGTTCATTTTTCTCGCGTCAGGGACAATAACAACACTCACATCAACACCATAAGCATAAAGGATGAAATCCTTTGAATAATCCAGATTGATGAGTGTTGGCACGTGAGTAATTTCTTGCTCGATTTTTTGAATCTTTCTTTTCCTTCCGATGTACATCCAAGGCTATGTCCTTCTTGAGCATCAAGGTGATGGGCCGAACTAGTCCTACAAAGTTAGGGATAAAATGCCTAACAAAATTGATCTTGCCAAGGAAGGACTGTAGGGATTTTTGTGCGCTAAAGGGAAAGAGCCAGGATGGCTGAAACATGCTTAGGATCAATTGTGATGCCGTCCTTTGAAACCACATGGCATAAAATATTTCCCTGCACCACTACAAAATTGCATTTCTTGGGGTTAAGAGACACCCTAAACTTTTGCATCTCTCAAATACTTTCTCCAAGTGTGTCATATGATGCATGGTTTTCTTTGAGAATATTGTTATGTCATCAAGATAGACCAAGATGAACTCATTAATGTAACCTTTGAAGGCAATATCCATGGCACCCTGAAATGTTGAACCCGCATTTGAAAAACCATAAGGAATTTTCTGATATGAATATGTTCCCCACTTGTTTGTAAACACTATTTTGAATTGATCCTCTTCCTTGAACAGGATCTGATTAAAACCTGAATATCCATCTAGTATCAAGAATCTCTACGCACCAGCCATAGTTTGCAAAATCTGCTCCATTGAAGGCAAAGGATAATGGTCCTTCAAATATGCCTTGTTCAAATCTCTGAAATCAACACAGAGTCTGAGCTCACCATTATTTTTGCGCACTAGAACTAGATTTGTGACCCAAGTAGAGTATTTAATGGGAAAAATAATTTTTCTTCAATGATTTTAGATAATTCCTTTCTCATGAGGGGCTCTATCTTTGGATTGACTGGTCGTTACTTCTACCTTCTAGGCTTGATACCAGGGTCAAGGTTAATGGAGTGTTGAGAAACACTTGGATCAAAACCTTTGAGGTCTTCATACTCCCATGAGAAGATATCACTAGATTTTTGACATGGAGAGATGATGGCCTCGCTTTTCATCATGCATGCAATTTTTATTGAGCGGCGGCTCTTTCCCACACACAATAGTGATTGTGGAACTGTCTTCTTACGTAGCGTGCATGTACCTTTCTTCACCCTTGAACTCATCATTAGGGATAAATATTTTCTCTAAGGTGACCATCCCTTTAGGCAACTTGTTTGTCTTTAGTTGAATCACTTGGTCACCATAGCTATCATGCAAATCATCTTGCATACTTGATGCAAATTTAGATTTATTTTGGATGAACTAGATGATATACACGTCACTATCAAACACTTTTCAACTGGCGTTGTTATTTGGAATGGATGGTCTGATCACCATCTTAATGTGCTAAGTGTTTCCTTTGAAAAATTCCTCAGCAGGAGATAATTTTGAACCAAGCACGACCATCTGGTCAACTTCATTGTTTACGTGGCACCACCTACAAATTTAGAGCATCAAAGCTCTCAAGGAGCTCCCAAAATATATGTTTATAAGATTTGAGAAGCTTGTTATTTGTCTGGATTTTTGGTAACCTAGTGGATAACCAATTCTGTGTCCCCGAAGATCTGCAACATCTTAATTTTCTTCTTTTCAGCAATGAGAAATCCATGCACCATTGCTTCATACTATGCCACATTGTTAGAACATGTGAACTATAGCATGTGCGTGAAGAATAATTTCTCATCCTTAGGGAAATGAGAACCATTCCTACTCCCGTGCCATTTTTGCTTTTGGATCCATCAAGTACAACTTCCATAGACCCAATTCAACTTTTTCTTTCTTGAGCATGCGCAACAACATAGCTTCTTCTTCAAGAATGCAGTAAGTACCAAGCCCAGTTTCATAAGCTTCCAATTATTCAACATATGGGTCAAATTTATGGTGCCTCTCTGCCCATTCATCAAGTACTAGGTCAGGAATAGAGGGTGGAAGATACTTGCTCTTCAAGAACTGAAGCTTGTTCTTCTTGGATTAAACAGTTGGCTTGGAGAGGGGATGGGACATATGACTCTACATGATAGGAAAATATAGGCTCATCTTGTATGGTAAATTGGGTACCATACCTTGTCTTGAGTAACATATGAGACCAATCAGAAGACAAGTAACCACCCACTTTAGTAGTAAAGTCTCTTGACAAACATAGGGAAAACAAAGGAGGTAAGTCAATGATTGACACATCTTGATTTATCGTTAGGATTGGACATGCATGGAGGGTTAACTCAAGATTCTTGATGACTCCTAAGGTGGTGATAGTTGAGCCATCAAGTTACAGGACTCCTTTGGACAAAGGGCTATATTTTAGCCCTAAGACATCAACAATCTTCTTGGGCATAACAGAGGTACTAGCTCCCGAGTCTATCATGTAATTATGCACTAGATATTTTCCTATGATCAAGAACATATAAAAGGGTGGGGTTTTAACAGCTTTACTTACTTTCTTTTCTTCTTCTTTTAAGACATTGATAGAAGTGCATGGATTTTGTACAATTGGATCAGCGCGCAGGAGTTGTGCGCAGCTTCATACAACAAGTCTCTTTGAGAAGAAATGATCAAGACATCCCACATTGTGACATTTATGTTTGTTCTCTTCATCTGGTCCACACTGTTGAATGGAAGATCCCTTGTCTTGTGAATTTGGGGAACATCATCCTTTCTTAACTGTTAAGGAAAGGAAGCCTAGAATTTAGCTAGAGAAAAGGCTTGACCTACCAAAGGAGGGGCGTGCACTGCTTTAGAAGGATATTTGTGTGGGATATCTCATGTAGGGACTTGGGCATTTTTACTACTGGATTCCTTGGCTACATATTTCTTCTTCCGAGGGCCTCGCTTGTGTCATTTGGGATCGTGACATGTGCGTATGATTCTAACATTATATTCTTGTATCTTGTGTTGCTCGTAACTTGGGCATGAGGTCTGTTTGTATCATCGATGCTTGGTTAATTGCGCAAAATTCCTCCGCACCAAAGAACATCAAATTTGTATCTAGAGGAGCTTCTAGTATTTCTTGGTTTTTTTCTTCAGGGGCACTTGTTGAAGGCTCGCATGATGAAGCATTATGGATCATGAAATATTGGGCGCTCATGATATTTGCATAATGATATTGACTGTGAGGAATGTTGCAAGGGAAACACCATTCGAATATTGTGCCAAATTATTCTAAATCGAACGAGTGCTTGAATTGCAGCTTTTGGGTTATGGAAGAGAAGGCATGGGAGGAACAACTTGTAAGGGAAGATGTGAATTGGGATGCCATCTATCATTCGCTAGTTAGGTGTGTATCTTTGATTTCCATATTGATTTTGCTAAGGCTGATTTCTTTGGTCATGCACCTGATAAGAATTGCCTCTATAGGATTGCACCTATTTTTTTCTAATGATATGACTTTGTTTGATAAATTTCTAATCAGGGCCTTCAACTCTTCATCCTCCTTCTACTACATTGGATATTTTAATGTTGAGTCAATTAGTTACACGCTTTGCTTAGGAACATGGATAAGGGCTATAGAAGGCTCGAGTACTTGTGATATTTCTAGGAACAAGGGCATTGGCAGTCTAGGAGCTATCTTTCCCACCTGAATAAGAGTATTTTATGCCCTTATTGTAATACTATAAGTAGTTGGTAAATTCCTACCTCTCATGGATTGGCTCATGATTGAGATATCACTATTGAGCACCTTCGATAATATAGGAAAGCATATTAGGTCAGGTCTTACCACAAGAGGGATTTTGTCCCAGATCTTCTGAAATCTGATGTTGAAATCAATAATATGCTCATTGGGTGCCCTCTTTGTTGTTGTCAGTTGCTCCACCAAAGATAGGTGATCTTATTTATCTTCAAAGTAATTGTAAATAGTTATTCCCACCTCATCGAGTGCTTTACCTTTGAAAGAGGTTGCAAGTATCTGATCTACATCATCATGTCGATCGTAGAGTGAACACACATTTTCTACATCCTGATATGTTCCTCGGGTGACTTGATTCTCACCGGTAAATTATGGAATACTCTTGAGCGTGTGATTTGGTATATCATGTTGCATAGCCATAACCAAGGGACTTCCTCCAAAGAAAGTTTGCAAAGTTTCTCATTGGAGGTGGCTGATGTGCCATCACAGGGCTCATAGGCTGTCTATTTTGAGAAGGAGTTGAATGGGCATGACGCATTGGAGATAGAGATGCACGTTAGATTTTTGGAACAAACTCTCCGCGGGGATAGCTGGAAGTATTCAAAATAATCTTCATTTGCTACACTATTTCTTGTGTGTACTCTTCTCATGAAAGGAACTCAAGGCTGCTATAACATAGATTTGAAAATGTTGGGAGTCGTCAGATGTGTTTAAATGATCCTCCAAAGGATGAAATACTAAGTCAACACACCAGAACTTAGAGATATGAAATTTAAGCTTTCAATGTTGCTCCCACCAGGTGTGTCATTTACAATTGGTTTCTCAAATGTGCACCCGCATCTTGAATCTTGGAAGGGCCAAAGTTTTGAGACCACAATGGAATCATTCCCAATTTTTGGGACTTTGCGCGCTTGGGACGGATCTCCGTAGAAGGCCGGTTCCTCTATCTATTTCTACTGCTACTGCTAATCCTAGTGATGAAAGGGGAAACTAAGCTAACAATACTAAGGGACATGGGATAGAAGGATAACATGAAAGGAAACCTATGCTAGAAGGTGATAGCACCAGAAAAGAGGGATGCACATTATCTGTTCTGAGTGAAAATGACAAGAAATGCGTGAAAGGAGGCTAGGCACGAGTAACACAGCTAAACACGTATTTACCAAATCATTCTCATGGAACACAACCAAATAAGGAACTGCAAGGGACATGAAATGGCACAACTAGCATGGAATGTAAAAGAAAAGGAAAGAAGAAGGAATAAAAACATGTTAGGACATAAAATAGTCACAAAATGACGTTTATATTACTTCCAGAAATGCACAATGTTGTTACAATGATGAAGGAGGCCGATATCCACATGTGAGAGACAGATCTAGAGGTATGCAACTCAAAATATAGAAAATATGATGTCCTTATCAGAATGCGTAAGGATCCATAGCATCCAGCATAACAAATGAGCCTAGCTCTTACATTTATAGATGAATTTATAGAAAGATAAGATAAGGATGGAAAACTTGAATTTGAAATGCAACCACCAAAAAGAAGCATTTAATTCTTGTAAATCCTCCTGGAGAATCTTTCGAATGCACTTCCCTAGGTTTTTTGGCATGTTGAAGAAGGAAGAAGGTCAAATCAGATTAAATCAGGTGGTTGGAGCAATCAAATCCGCTTCATTAATGCTCAGAGAGACATTTTCCCATTTCTCACCTACCAGATCCACCAAGAATTTGAATTTGAATTTAGTAGCACTCAGTAGTTGATGTCGCAGCTCTCTCCAAAATCCAGGAGCATGCCAATCGAGATCTTTAGAAAAATATATAACCGTCATAAGATGTCGAGTCGTCGATGCACGTAAAACACGTGGTGCATGCAAATTGGCTGAAATGATGGCCAATTGTGAAAATATTTGTTGTTTCTACTATGTGTCGCTCACTAATTTGTTGCAAAGATTCGGTACCCTATTTGCGTGCTTTGGTTGGTTACGCGTGGCACACTCAAGCATGTTAGAAGATGACTTAGCACATAAGGGCACAAAAGAGGGTGTGAGGAAATGGATCGTGGAAGAAAAGTGAGGAAGGCATAGAGGGATGCACACATGATACACACGGGGAAATGAGGCAAATTGGTGATCAGAGAATGCATGGTCAAGGTACAACCATTACAAAGTGATGGGTGTGGCACATGAGAGGGCCAGGGACTTATCTGATTAAAGCAAGTGTGAGACACACGCAGGGTGAAGAATATGCTTAGGAAGAAATTGAATGCGTAGGAGGTGGGCATACTGAAGGATTGGAACAAAGAGGAAAAGGAAAGTGGAAGGGGAGAACAAAAAGCACGCAAGGGAACTTGAGGGAAAGAAGGGGTGTCAAGGGGAAAATACAACCAAGGAAATGCGCCAACCGAATATGAGCACGTGCAACCTTCAACGAGGAGCCGAGATCCAGAATGTGTATACAAGTTATTTAAATAACTAGGAGAGTTATTTGGATAACAAGTTGATTATCAATAATGTTAAAATGATTTCATATGTATATGTTCATATTTATAACAAATAGTAAATAATCCGCCGTGTATAAATTGTATGTAGATCTACACCATATGAAAGATTTGCTAAAAAGTGATTATAATGAGATTTACCATGCAAGAACCATATTCGATTACATCTAACACCAATATCCAACCAATATGATCCATTATATTCAAGATCTTGCCAAAAACACAGAAGATTCATACATCAAGATCTAGTTTCCATGGTCATGCACGCTAACAAATCTGCAACATAACTCTATAATAATCGGTCTCTCTAAACCATGCAAATAAATACATATATATAGGGGTGGGGACTTTCCCTTCACTGCCCATGCACCTTCCAAAAATAGAATACATGCTAATAATAGCCATGCGCCTTTACAAGAGAATAAAAACATGCAAGTTCTCTAATAATAGATTTCCTATAGTTAAATCTAAGTAGAAATCCTATTGTTACACTAAAACTCGTGCGGCGCTTGAACTCGCTGAAAATCCCAAAATAGCCTTGTGTGAACTGCAAGTCTCCATGTCATCGTGTGCTCAACACTCCATCTCCAAAAATAGCCTAGATATGTAAAAGTGGCTAAATCCTATGTACACTTGTCCTAGGAACGCGTTGTTCTACCATATTTCTGTGTCCTTTTATGTGCCATGTGTCTACGCACCCAATCGTTATGCGCTTTCATACTTGAGCTATATTTTATCTAGCTCAACATTACCCCACACTAAATGCATTTCCACCCCGAAATGGGTAATCTTAACTTATCTCTCCAAAGTAAATAATAATGAATGAAAGAATGAAGATTTGTTCAAACAAAAGAATGAGATATCACTCAACGCTCTTCTCCTCAATAGGAAGTATTAATTCTGGATACTCATTCTTAACTTTTACCTCCAATGCCTGCCAATCGCTTAATGCCTCACCTATTTTTCCGGGACATCTGTGACTATGGCATCTAGCTCATCTTGAGTCATATTCTCATGTTCATTCTGTAATATTCTACAAATATTTTCCATACTAGAAATCATGCCCTCCATATAGTCCATCTTCCCAGCAATATATTTTCCTATCTCCTTCATCTTGTTTTCATGTGGTTCTTGGGCACTTGTAAGCACTTTGCGCTTCTCTTCCACCAAAGCAAGTCTCTCCACATGCCCAAGTGAGGACTTTGTTATCTTCTGAAATTTTCCTCGTCCTAACAATTGCATATGGTGCCACAAACATGTTCAAGCCCTGATCTACCTTCTTCAATTCATCTCTCAAGGCTTATATCAACGACTCATAACTTGCAATTTTTCTAGAAATGGTGGATTTTTCCCTTGTTGCTTTGTCTATATGGTCTTTTGGTGCGGTCATATGCACGGGCCCTTCATCTATGACCAATTTTACAAGTGTGCATATATAGTGCATTACAGAAGGAAATTTTTCTGGAACTTGAGATTCCAGATGTGGCCTTACCTTAAGAATATCATCACCAATCTCCTTAGCCATACCAATCAATGCTTATGTATTTTCCTCAACCTTTTCCTTCTCTACTTTGTGAGGTGCTTTATTTGTGTATCCTTATCCTTTTTGTCATCCATCAATGCCCTAATGGTTTTCACTTTTCCTATGTTCCTGCGCACAACCTCTACAGATACCTTTACCAAGGTATTGCTCACTTGTTCGTATGCAACATAACAATTGGCTTAACATTTACATGTCAGATGTGGGGTGATTTCTTCATTCTGTGTGAGATGTGTGATTCTTCACACACATCAAAATCAGGCTCATCTATATGAGTCTACATTGACCATGATAACTTCTTCCATGTATGCATGTTTGCCATCTCCACATCCATCAACTCCCAACTATACAAATCCTTAGTTTCCACAATACTCTATAAGCACATGCATATGATCTTGTTGGTATCATCCACATATCCAACCACGGGAGTCACATAGTCTTCACCTTCTTTCTCCTCCCTTGTTCTTTTTCCCTTAGGAACTCGGTGCCTGAATCCATAATTGGGCCTTCACCATTTTTCTACTTTTGTTTCTTTTAGCCCCTCCTCATCATTCTTCATCTCCTCATCATGAGGATCCTCTGTATCCTCATGTTGCACTAGATTTCCCTTGCACGCTTTCTTGGGACTCATCCTCCTCTTTGTCCTTAATATTTCGCAGCTCTACTTTCTACGGTGAAATCCAAAGTGACCTTCTTAATGGTTGTGATGACCCTACGCCCTGAACCCTTGTCCTCCTGAACACTCTCTTGAACTATGGCTCTTCAATTGTCTTCTCCACATTGATTTCCATTGTGTTTGTCTCAAACACTTCAACCTCTTTCTCTTGTGATGGGGTTTCATCTCACACTATTTCCTTTCTCTATCTCATAGGTTGTCTTCTGCCCCTATGGTCCAACCCACCACTATCTTTATGAAGTTCATCTTCTTCTTCTTCTTCTTGAATGGGTGAAGTAGGATTTTCAACTGCCAATGCGCCAACTGTGTGCTTCCCTTTAGGTGGGATTGACAATTTAAACTCATTCTCTACATACTTTCTTTTCTCAAGCCTAGGCTTAAGCTAAAGGTATACCAAATTTTCCCCACTTTCACCTATTACCAAACTCACATGATTCATATTTATGTCAACCGAAATGTATCTTTCAATATAAGAAGACCTACCTAGATATACATAAGTCTACCACATAGTGTGGTAGTCATAGTCTACCTTAGATTGTAGATTAATATGTGCATGTATGAGAGTCTCAGTGAATAGCTTCCTCGAAAGAACCACGTGGTGAAAGCATAGGGAAGTTTGCAACAAGGACTCCATATCCCATCCTTCATCACAAAATATGTGATGAAAAATGATGATAGTCTATAAATTATGCCAACTTACCTACTACTATGGGAAACTCCTTAGGTATCCTCCACTCTTCCTTGAATGTGGTGTGGAGTCGTGCATACCACATCTCTACCCTTGGTTTGAATAGGCCACTCATGGTACCCTCACAAAGATACTTTGTGAATCTCTCTTCGAGATATTTCTTTTCTATAGGGTACTCCCAGATTTTGTTCTTCGACCATGTGTACATGAATTTGTTAGTAATGCAAAAAGAATTAGAACTAACACCTAGTAGTCCTAAAACAAAGCTAAATCAAAATCAAAGCACCATCTTGCTTAGAGCTTAAAAAAGACTAATCTACCAACATATTTGCATTAGAACATGAATAAACATTCAAACTAACATGCTAATGCATTAATCTTTATCTCTGTTAAATGTTAATCAAATGAAATGAAACTATTTAGATCCTTAAACCAAAGGGTTCATTATATGTTTCAATAACAAGGTTTCAAGAATGGAGTCTTCTCAATCCATGGCTACAAGACCATTTGACATATCTCCATATGACTTCAAAACTTGGATGGATGAATGCAAGAAATGAAGATAACTAGCTCTTCTAATGAAGAATACTCTAAGATGATGAAAATGGCTATAACTTAGGCTATATGCTCATTTAGGTGTAAGAAGAAAGGTAGGAGGAGGGATCCTTATATAGCCCAATGGATAAAAGAATCTCTACATCTCTTAACATGTGGGATAATAGAGACATTGGTTTAGTTATGAATAAGGAAGGTTTAGGGAGGGTTGAGTCAACCTTAGGAGAGTTTAGTTTGTCCTCTAGTGACTCATGGGGATTGAAGGGGTTTATTAATTAACCAAAGTGATTAATTAATAGGTGTGCAAGCTTATAGAAGCTTTTTAGAGGAATAGTTAGTATGATTTATGTTATAAGAGGATTTTAATCAAATAAATGACGATTTATTGATTAAATAGAAGAGAGAATTAATTAATTAAGAATAATTAATTAATCTATATAGAAAGGGGTATTAATTAATTAGAAATAATTAATTAATTTAGATAGAAAGGGGAGCTTAATTAATTATAAATAATTAATTAATCTGGATAGAAAGGGAAGTTTATTAACGAAAGGTTGTTAATTGGCATCATTGTTGGATAGAAGAGTTAATTAACTAATGTAATGTAATTAATTAATGATGATAGTAGAGAAAATGTATGATATTGAAAATATGTCGTCAATTTGAGAGAGAGTATAATTAGTGCAATTTAACTATTTAAATTTCTAGAGCTAAATTATTGGTGTCTACAGCCCATTAGGCACTCCAATCTCCACAAACACAAGGGACAATAGAATAGCACCAAAGCTAATTTTCTTACCTTTACGTGCCTCTTCAATGATCATTTCAAGTAATGTATCTAGCCAAGTTGTAGGTCTCCCCTTGTGACATTTTCTTTGTAACATGTAGCCACAAAGTGTTCACTTGTGACCATCTCTCCTAGTCGTTCAATTTTGTCAATAAGTGTGAGGCTTCCTGTATAACCGAATACTTCCCCAACTTGTAAATATCCATGTCATGCCCAAATTTTGTAGAACCCAACTCCTTACTGGTTGCTATTATTTTTGCTTTATCAGTTAGGTCACTACTCACCCCTATGCATGTGCTTTCCAAACTTGTCAAAGTTTTAATCAAGGGTGCAGTGATCCTCATTCATCGCCCAAAAAAATAGAAAAATTCCTCATGGAATCTACTCATAAAAACCGTATAACTTCTCTGGCTTTCCAAAATAAGGAAGTTCGTACAACTGTAAAACCCCTACCTTTCTTAGGAGATTCTCCCCAGCATCGTCATATATAGGCATGTCATCCGCTATCCATTTGTTTGTCTTTTTATTCAATAATGCATCCAACTCCTCCTTGTTATCAGTTGTCCTATGGTTTTAATCACTAACTTTGCTTCGACAGACATGGGAATCCCAATCATGGCCCATAATCACTTCCTCTGGGTATTACATTTCAGAAAACCTACTTTCGGGGCATCCTCGATCTCAATCTCAACTTCCTTTTGTTTCTTTCCCCTCAGTACCTACCCCTAGTGCTCTTTTTGGTGCCATTTCAATCAAAAATATGTGTTCTCTTACCTCCCTTGAGCTCTACAACTTGGTTCCTTGTGCCCTAGCTCGAACTCAAACCCTAGCCATCAATCTCCTTTCCCACACACCTTCTCCTTGCTCAAACACTTCAAAAAATGGAGTGTAATAGTTCCTTGTGCATAGATTTGACCAACCTAACCAGTTCATGAGCTCTCCACTCTTCACAACCATCTTAGCTAGCTTGCTCGGAAACAACTCGCTCGATAATTCGTAATTGCAAAGGTAAAAATGACCTCACAACTCTTCCTTATATATATTTTTGAAGTTATCACATTTATTACTCCTTCACCTACCACCGATCCCAACATTAATGCATCATTCATCAATGTTTATGTCACCGCTCATTTCCACGTCACAGTCATAACCTTATGTCACTCTTTCTATTTATTATCCACAGACATCCTTCCGCACGCCCATATGTGCTAAAGTACTTTGCCACTACGCCTTCTTCTAAGTAGTTTCCACTGTTGCATCCTACCTCGCATTACATTGTGCATCCATTTTTCCATTTGTGGTCTTCATTTAGGAGTAATTTTTTTCTATTTGCACCCTTCCAAAAAGCACCTACACAAAAGTTTCCTTATGCATACCCATCTTTAGATGAAAATCAAATATATTCAACTTGGTAATGAACCTTGTATATAAACCACCCCACACTAAGGGTATGCATGGTCCTCTGTGCATGAAAACACTTATTGTAATTAGCTTCTAGCACGCAAGCATGCTTATTACACAAAACATTGAACTAAATTGACAAAGCATAGCAACGATGAAGGAAACACATATAAAGGAAATGCATTAAGGAAATCTAATCTAAGTGGAAATACTGCCTTATTACAAACACCAAGAAGACTTATTTATAGTAGGGCTTCAGCCTACTCCCGTTGAAGTAACCAGAAACCACGTTCCCATCTAAACGCAAAAAGTCAAGTATATAAGTGATTACATATAGTCCCAACCAATGCACCTTAATATTCCTAGGATGGCGCAAATACTTTGAATCATATAGAAGTACCATTTTCCGAACCTCAAGCTTCTTATCCTTGATGTGCATGTCATGTCATGCCTTTTGTCTGGATTTTTCTTACTCCTGACTCCATCTTGCTATGGTGTTCCTTTCATCTAGCTGCATCAATTTGTCAATATGTTCTTCCAATGCTTTCTCATCAGCCAAACCTCCTGCACGTGCAATACACAAAGAAGGTAACATGAATTCCATGGGGATAACTACCTATGTGCCAAACACCAAATAAATGGGTGTTGGTTTATTAAACCTCTTGTAGGTTTTTTGGTATGCCCAAAGTACAACAAAAACATTTTCATCCCAATATCTCCTTCCAACATCACAATTTTTGGTCAAGGTATGGCTCAATATCTTGTTTAAGGCCTCGTAGTTCCATTTACCTGAGGGTGATATGGTGTTTTCTCGATGGTGTGCAACCATAAATTCATCCAACAATATCTTGATAGTCTCATTAAGGAAATGAGTACCCCTATCACTTGTTAAACTTAAAGGGCAGCCATACCTGCTAATAATATTTTCCCATAGAAACCTTGTTGTTGTAGCTATAGTGCAATCCTTTGTAGGTGCCACTTCTTCCCACCTTGTAAGATAATTTGTACAAGTTATAATATAGTGTGATCATGTCCTACGCGCGGCTAGGGAAATAGGGCCCACAAAGTCGATTTCCCACTTCTCAAAAGGCTTTGCACTAGTAATAGGCCTCAAAGGCATTTCATCTCATTTCCCAGGCTTTCCAAGGTGCTGAAATGATCACATGTCTTACAATATGCTTTTCAATCCTTGTACAATGTTTCCCACCATATACCACCTAGTAGTATCTTACACACGGTGGCATCCCCTGTATAGTGTCCACCTACAATACCACCACGAGCCTCTGATATAATTGCTTCTCACTCATGCTCAAATACACGCTGGCATAAAAATTCATCACGACCTAACTTATATAAGTCTCCACTAATCAACATGTAAGGAACAATGTGAATAACAAGTTGTTTATTTTCTAAGGCCTTCATTCCCTTGAGTGCCACACATATGTGTTAAAAGATAGTAATATCCTCCAATTTTGAGGGCATGCGCTTCAACTCGAATAGTTATACATCTAGCATTGTGTCATCAATGCTCTACACATACTATCCTTATTGAATCCTTGATAAATAGTTTGGACTATAATTGCTTTTACATGGCTTAACTACCACCGTAAAATTAAACTCCTGAAACAACAGTACCTAATGGCATATGCGCCCCTACAAAACAGGCTTGTTCACCAAGTACTTCAATGTCATGTGGTCTTTATGAAAGGTGTAGCCAACAAATATTTTTGAAACTTATGGAGCATGTAGATCATAAACAAGGCCTCACACTTTGTCATTGTATAATTTTGTTCTGCTGGAGTCAACCTTCTACTAGCAAAGTAAATAAGATGATTGGCAATCCCTTCTCCAGGTTGAGCTAATATCGCACCAATGTCCATGCCCGAGGAATATACATGAACTTGAAAAGGCTTGGACAATGATGGAAAGAGAAAAATAGGTGCTATAGTAAGCCTTTCCTTCAATGTGTCAAATGTGTGTTATTGTTCCTCACCCCAATAGAACTTGTCTTCTCCCTTGAGTAATTATTCTAAGGGTGCAACAATCTTGGCATATCCCTTGATAAAATTTCTATAATAACCCATGTTCCCCAAGAATCCATGCACCTCGGTTTAGATAGTAGGATCTTATAAGCCCAAAATAACAACTTCCTTGGAAGGATCCACTAGCAAGCCTTCTTTGCAAATGATGTGCCCCGACAAAACTCTAAAGGGGGTGGAAAATATACACTTATTAATGTTCAAAGATATGCTCAACTAGCACCTCTCTCAAACATCAGCCTCATATTATCACAATGATCTTTCAAGATCCCATAGACTTTCCAATCATCCAGATACACCTGCAAGAACTTGTGAATAAAATCCTGGAATGGTTGCACCACTATGTGCGAAAATACTGTAGGCGTATTCTTGAATCCAAAGGGCATGACCGTGTATGCAAAACGTCACCACTTGGTGGTGAAAGTTTTCTTATCTTGATCTTCGCTAGCTATCCTCACCTTGTGATATCTAGAGAATCCATCAGTGAAGGAGTATATTTTGTGCCATGCAATGCCTTCCAATATTTCCTCAATAAATGGTGTGGGAAAGGGATCAATCACACATGCAACATTTAACTCCCTATAATCCACACAAATCTTGATTCTACCATATTTCTTGATGTTGATCACCATAGGGCTCACCCATTCTAACTCCTCGATTGGCACAATAATTCCAAAAATTAACATTTTGTCAATTTCTTCTTTTACTTTGATACACAATTTTGAATTCATCCTGTAAGGCCTCTTCCAAACTGGGCACACACCTTCTTTTATCTTTATCTTCATGTACGCCTTTCAATTCATGATAGCCTCTATGGAACAAGTCATAAAATTCATGTAATAGCTCAATGATTTTAGCAACTTCAGAGTCAGACTAGTAATCTCTGATAATGGCTTCCTTAGGTTCAACATCTGTTCCAATTTTCACTTTCTTGGTCTTCATAGGCTTATGATAGGCACACACCTTCTCATCTGCACTGTCCAAATCTTCATGTGTACCCTCTATGTGCTTAATATCTAGGTTCTCTACCTCTTCTTGATCAACTATGTAGATCATCTTACCATTTTTTTCTTTCTATACAGGCACACCAAAGATGCTATACATCTATTTCTTCCTCTTCAAAGTACACCACCAGGTCTAGTTCTCCTAACAACTCCTAAAGTAACTCTTCATATTTTTCACTATCTCCCATAGTTAAGTGCTTCATAACCTGCAATGCCTCATTCACCAAAGGTTTAGAAGAAAATTAATCAAAATTCTGAGTCATACCTTCAGTAAGTTCCTACCAATTTCTAGTCGCCCTATTCAACTTTGTGTAGACATATCATGCGTGCGCATAACCTAACAAGGTGAAATAAAACTTGTGTACCCAAAAAGAAGGTGGTAAAGCTTCCTACCCCACTGTCCAAAGTCTCTCACACTGCTGAACATGATTTTGAATAGGATCATTACCATGAAATGCACAAATCTGAGTAGGTGCATTGCTTCTTAGAAACCAAGTAGATAAAGCAATCCTTACTTCTCTCCACTCCAAAATATTATCCCTATGAACAATCCACCAGCACGCTGTCATCCTACACAGATTATATACTAACATGTTCCTTATTTCCACCTGAAATTCCCATTAAACTTCCATAGAAAGTAGGAATACTTCTAGATTATCTTCACCTATGTACTTTGGTACTGGAAGTTACCCAAATGCTTCATACTATGTGGCTTACTAATGCATGCATCTACACTTCGTACTTCGCACCCAACCATTTCATAAGTGTTGTGCACCAAATTTTCACATGTAACACTTGTAGTATCACTCATTGACTATGCATAATCCCACTGGAGAACTCCTTCTTTTTATGGCTCAAGAACTTCTAGATCTCGAATGGTGCACACATAAATTTTGTTCAAGTCTTCTTCACTTAATGGCTCTACATAAGGTGCATATTTCCCATCTCACAAAATTATGATGACACGCTCTTTTCCTTATTCTCAATGCTGATATACTCCTCATTGAAATGTAAGTCAATGTTGTTTTTGCATAACACCGTGGGTGCCCAAAGTAATGTGGGAAAATTTCTAGCTTCTACAAGAACTAAGACCTCAAAGTCCCCAAAGTGAACTTGGCCCTTGTATAGTAATTCATGCATCTTTTAAAACTTCAATGGGAATTGCTTAGTTTGGTTTTCCATGAACACCACATTCGAAGATGGTTGTAATGAAGGTCTTCCCATCCGTACCCACACATCCAAATTAAGTAAATTCACTTTCACACCTATGTTAATCAAAATGTTACTCAAAATCCAACCATCAACAACAACATTCGATTAATCTCCTTTTCATAATCCAAACTATCTGGAAGAATATTAGCATGCAAGATTTTTCTCTTGTGCTCATTCCCACTACATGGAGTGTTTCCCTTCTACTAGTTTCCTAACAATGGAATAATGTTCTCTTGGTGCAACATTTTGCAAACCTCTTTCACATCATCAACATCTATCTAATGGAGGTCAGCTGCTTTATTTTTTCTAACTTATGTGACTGTTCCTTCAAACATTGTATCTCGCCCTGTAAATTATGAATTACCTTCATGGTTTCTTGATAAGCCTCCTTTTAATGCATATCGTATGGATATTTGGCATGTAGGACTTCCTCCTTAGTAATGGTAGGATTCTGTTTTAGTGTTTTCCCGGTGCACGAGCCTCAACGTGTGTAGTAATCTTCATAGGCATCAACTCAAGATCTAGCATTAACTTTGGCATATGGTGGTCTTCCATGACGTAATGTACTCTAACCATTCCCATGCCCTTATTTTTATGTTTATGTTTCTTTCTTAAGTGTTCATACAAGTTTGGGAATTCTTCATAATTATGATTCTTTCCAAAAAAGTACACACAATATTTTTTATACATTCACGCCTGTAGTGATCAAGAGATCCACATGTATAACAAGTCCCACGAGGGAAATCACTCCTTCTTCCCCCATGACCTTGACCTCTAAATCCACCTCTATAACCTTGGCCTCTACCACGGCCTCCATCAGAGTGCCCCTCACTATGATCATAGTCATGATGCTCACCCTTCTCCTTAGAATTACTTGCAACACCAGTCTATCATACGCCAATATCAATGGCATCATGGATCTGATTGATCAATCTGCAATCTTCAATATCATGACTTGAGGACCTACAAATCTTACAGTAATTGAACACATTCTTTCTTATCACGCACTGTAATAATGGGCACCAACTTGAAGTGTGGTCTAAGTGACATATCTTGCAATCCAGCAACAACGAGCACACCGATTTTTGAGGGCAACTATCCTTATTATGCCCCTCTACTTCACAATCTATACACCAAATTCCACTTGCACATCTTATGTGCTGAATTATCACATAATTTCTCCAATAGTTTTTCCATTTCGTAATTTGAGCTTCCAAGAACAGGATCTCTCTGTTTCCACACTTCTTACTACCTTAGCATGCATATTTTCTTTAAGTGCCTCACATTGATCTATTTAAGTCTTATGTGAAATTACCCTCCTAAAAGGATTGATCAATCCTTCAATGAACCACTATGCATGTTGGGTTACATGGATGTCATCGTATAACTTAAATAGGATAGTCTTGAACCATGCATCATATTCTCAAATAATTTCAGTAGTTCCTTGCTTAATATCCTTGAGAGCACTTATGATTTTCTACTTGAACTGAGGGATATATAATTCCTCTAAGAAAGCATCTCGTAACATTGTGTAATCCACACAAGTCTGATCAAGATCAAACTTCATGTACCAGTTGTGCATGTACCCTTGTAATGTAGTTGCAAAATGACTTGCCTTGTGCTATTGAGTTGTAATCCCCTTTATGCACCACAGTATATCACACATATGCACATGCTCGGCTGCATCTTCAATTCCTCTATACTTTGGAAGATGGAGAGACATCTCCATGTAAATTTGTTGAGGTTGGTGCGGCCCTTGCCCACTAGATCTAGAACCTCCTGTGTTTCCTCCTGTATTTCCACCACCTCCAAATCCACCGATCTATCAGCACCTGCCACCTAATCCTCTTGATCCACCCTCCAGGTGGTAATGGACCGAAGATGCACTACCTTGTGTTTCGATGGTTTTGCTAAAATGCACACCCACGGTCTACAAATTTTCACTACTTCCAAATGTGACACCAAGGTTATGCGCACCCACATTTTGTGTCAACGATGCACCAAAAAAGATACCTCCAATTGGTCCTGTCATCACCAATCCGGCACTATGATAATTCTTCACCGGGAACTCCTCGTGCTATGATTATTTACTAATGCACAGCCTTTAGTTTGGTGGATGTAATCTGGAAGCAAAACAACAACCGAACACAAGAATACCATTGACTATGATAAGATAGAATGACGACAAATCTGAAATATCAAAATAAATTATAATATTAACATGAAATCATTAATCTCACCCATGAGATACTTCAACAAGACTATGGGAGAAACTTTACAATTACACCTCTTGATGGCTTCTTCAACACACCTTTAACTGATGGCTTCCTTCGCACACTTCCTACAATATTTCTCACTACTTCTTTCTATGCTAAATGAGGGGGGTGGCCTCTCTATTTATAGAACTTCCAGGCTTATCCATCCTATCTCTAAGATAGGATAAGAAATCCACTCTGACGAATCATATTCCATACCTTAACTCTTATCTCGTACATGTAAGCTTATCTCGTTAAGATAAGATAAACCTTATCATTTTACATGGGTTACACATTTTTAGACTTTTTACAAATAAAATATACAAAATATTTATGACCTCACTCCTTGTCCTTATTACCAATATAATATTTCTAATTCCTAATCATGTAGACCCTACTTTTCTAATTACCCAAACTTTGACATTTTAACATTACCGGACCACTTACGACAAATATTTACTTTTTACAACATTCCTATTGTACTTTGATCTGCTTACTGCACTCCACATTATTGGCGGCCTTTGATCTTGTGGCGCCGTTATCTTCTATCGACGCTACTACTAATTACACTTAACAACCTCCTATTCCTAATACATACATTAATGAAATAGAAATTTTGGAGGAAAATTTTAGTGTCGACATCTTCCCCTTCTAGCTTCTACTCCGTCCTCGAGTAGACTATTCAGTGCTTGGAAAATCTTCAACTTGTCGTGGTTGACCCATTTTGTAATGGGAGTGCCATCCAATTCCTCCAATCAGTGCGTACCATTTTCATGCACAAATTCTGCTATTTTGTAGGGCCCCATCCATTTTGGAAGAAATTTTCTCTGTCTTCTTTTTTTTGTATCGGAATCATATACTAGGACCAAGTCATTCACATGAAATGGAGACCATCGGATCTTTTGATCAAAGTATTCCTTCGCTTCATTTTCTTCTTATGGCTTGTATCCGTTGCTATTTCCCTCATTTCCTCTAGCAAATGAAGATGTACCAACCTTTCTTTTCTTGAATCACTTTCATTCATCCTTTCATTTTTCATAACTCTCACGGTGGGAATATCGAACTCAATAGGAAGATCGGATCAATGCCATAGGCCAACCGAAATGAAGAGTATCCTCGTTGCTTTGACTTTGATGTTGCCCTATATGCCCATAATGCTTTGCATGAATCCTTTTATCCCATTTATGTACCGCAAGGCCGCATCTTTTGCTAGAATTTGACACAAAGACAAAATTTGTTCGTTCCACCCGTCCCATTTGTGCTTGGCTTGTATGTTGTTGCCTTCCAAAGGTGCTTAATAGAAAACTTATTGACTAGGGCTTCTACCACCTCATTAATGAAGTGGCTTCCTTGATCTGTTACAATTTCTAATGGACAACCAAATTTGGTGACAATGCGTTCATATATGAACCTTGCCACTTCATCCATGGAAGTTGTTTTCAATGGCCTAGCTTCAACCCACTTGGTTAAATAATCTGTGGCAACTACAATATACTTATTTTGGTGTGATGTAGTTGGAAGTGGACCTACAATGTCTATTCCCCATTTTTCAAAGGGACCAAGGGGAAGAATAGGACATAATGGAGCTGATGAAGTCTTACGGTTACCATGTGTTTGACAAATATCACATGTCTTACAATAATTATAACAATCTTTAAAAAGAGTGGGCCAGTGATAACCTGCATCCAAGATCCTTCTTGCTGTAAGTTGTCCAGAGAAGTGCCCTCCACATGTACCATTGTGGAATTCTTCTAGCAGCTCCTTTCCTTGATCACGTCCAACTGCCCTCTTGTACTGTCCATCAGGTCCTATTCGAAATAATGCTCCATGCAGAATAGAATATGGACGACTGGCTTGAGTAATCTTTCTCTTAGTCTTTGCATTGGCACCATCAGAAACTTGAATTCATTCAGATAATTCCAAATATCTATGTATTCACTAGGGATTGTGTCAAGGGAGAACAATGCTGCATCGGAAAAATCATCATCATCACAAGATGATCCTAAACCATCATAGGCTCGAGAGAGTGCATCTGCATTGACATGCTTCTTTCTTGGCCTATCTATAATATCAAATTCAAATTCTTGTAGCAAAATTATCCATCTTGCTATCCTCCCTGATGGGTTAGGCTTATTGACAATATATTTCAGAGCTTGATGATCTGTTACAACTATAAATTTCTGCCCTAGCAAGTAATTTCTAAACTTCTTTACAAAAAAAAATGATAGCGAGCCTCTTTTTCGATTTATGATAGTTTACCTCAAAGATCGCTGCTTTGCATTTGTCTCTGCTCCCCAAAGTAAATTGGATGTTCATTCCCATTTTCATCCTTTTGGCTCAAAGTACTTCCTAGTGCTGTATCTGAGGCATCAGTGTACACAATGAATGGCTTGCTCCAATCTGGATTCTTCAAAATAGGTGAAGACACCAGGGCTTCCTTCAGTTGTCCAAAAGCTTCATGCGCCTTATTTCCTGGTTCATAAGTAACATCCTTCTTCAAGAACTGGGTTAGTGGCTGTGCAATCTTTGAGAAATTCTTGATGAACCTTCTATAGTAACCCACATGGCCTAAAAATGATCTCAACTTACTTCTATTAATAGGAAATGGTAAATCTTTGATTTTTGAAACTTTATCAGGATCAGTACCAATACCATCTCTGGATACAACATGCCCTAACAAAACACCTTTAGAACATCCAAAGACACACTTTGTAGGGTTTAGTGAGGCTTGTGCTTCATCTAACCTTTGAAATGTTGTCTCCATCTAGTGCAGGTGGTCCAACTTGCTCCCATAGATGCAAAAATCATCCAGAAATACTCTGATGAAGGTCCCAATGTAGGGTTCGAACACCCTATTCATCAAACGCTGGAATGTTGCTGGAGCATTACACAACCCAAAAGGCATAACTCTATAAGCAAACGTTCCCCAAGGAGTGGTGAACGTGGTCTTCAGCTGATCTTTCTCTGCTATACGAACTTGGTTGTAGCCACTATATCCATCAGGAAAACTATAGCACTCCTGGCCAGCTACTTCGTCCAAGATCTGATCTGAAAATGGAAGAGGGTAATGATCCTTCTTTGTTGCCTTATTGAGCTTCCTGTAATCAACACAAATGCGTAGCTTCCCATTCTTTTTTATTGAGATCACAATGGGAGAAACCCATTCTAAATTCTCCATAGCAAATATGAATCCTGCATCAAGCAACTTATCTATTTCTTCTTTTATAGTCTTGGAAAAATTAGGATTCATTCTATATGGCATTTGCTTTATAGGCTTAGCACCATCTACCACCAATACAATGTTCTACCCAACTTACTTGACGGAGTTCCTTGTAATCAAAAGTGAATAGGTGTATGTACCTTCGAAAGAGCTGGAGGTAGGATTCCTTCTCACTCTCCATCACAGCATCACCAATCTTTATTTGTTGGAGACGATCATCAACTTCTTCTTCAGATAATTTTATGGGGTCATGAGTTGGTGTGGTACCGGGAGATATCCATGACTGAAACATCCACCTCGCTTTCTTCATCTTCAGTGTCCACTTCACTGGTACTAGAGTAATCAGAGGATGTCCAATCATCAGTTTCATCACTTGAATCCACAGGTTCTACTTTATGATGTCGAGGGATCACGTTTATCTTCACCCTCTCTCTACCACGTCCAAGTGTCATGAAACCTTCATTCCAGTAGTTTCTTGCATGAACTCTCCTTAGCCATGGTCTTCCCAGCAAATTGGACGCAATAAGTACCATTTTTTTCATCACTCCGAAAGTCTACCACACATACAACACCCATAACAGATATTGCCACATTTGAAATTACACCTTCTGGTTTAGTTTTTCCCTTATTTAATGACCTTAACATAAGTGTTGAAGGGTGATCAATTTTTAAACCCAACATATTCATTACAGACTCGGTCATTACATTAACTGCAGCACCTCCATCAACTAAGACATCATGAATTGAAATACCATTACATAATACCTCAGCTTGTGGAGCATAGGGATCTGCCTCTGCCTCCAAAACAGGGACCTCAACCTCCTTCCTTCTTCGAGCATTGAGTCCACCTCGCAACTCCCGCCTCTTCTCAGAAGACATAGCCAAGAGTTGACCATATGTAATATTTGCAGGCCTTTTGGACAGATCTTCCAAGATGGAGTATGGTCCTTGCCCCTGTGAAATCAAAAAATCTTGCACACCCAACTTTCTTCTCCTATGTTTCTTACTAGTTTCTTCTTTCATCTTCTTAGGATCATTTCCATCTTGATTATCTTTTTCTTTCTTTCTTTTTGTTACAAACACATCTACTTCATTATTTCTGCTCTTATCTACTACATCAAAAGAATTCACAGGTGCTTTTCCTTTATCATTATCTCCCTTACCAGATGTAGAAGCTCTATCTAGACAATTATACTTATAATGACCCTTTTTATAACAACCATAACAAACAACTTCAAATATTTCTTTTTGGACCTCTATCTCCTCCTTGAGAACTAAATTCCTTTCCTTTAAGAAGATTAATAGTTAACTGACCCATCTTTTTGAGCAGATCTTCATACTCAGTAGATGTACTAGAAGAAATATTTGTGCTCACCGGGAGTGGTTGTGGATTCTGGACCAAAGGTGCTGGTGTAGGCTATACTTTAGCAACAATTTCTTTGGGCTCCTCTTCCATGCTTTCTTCTTGCCTTCTTGCAATCTCTTTTGCTTGTTCAATGGTAGTTGGCGGTCATACTTCACTCGTTGTCTGATCTCCGGCTTCATCCCAAGAATGAAGTGCTTACAGAGGAGATTATCCACGCCATTCATCAACCCATCCGCTAGTCCTTCCTTCCGGATCTGGGCATCGAGCTTCCTCCTTAGCTCTAGAACACGAGCATGATAATCCCTTATCTTCTCCTTCTCTCCTTGGGATAGCTTTGTTATCTCGATCATCGAGATCCGCATATTTCGTTGTTCACCAAATTCTTCAAGAAAACTTTTGGTTAATAAATCCCATGAATTTTTCACATTATCACCTAGTGTTTCAAACCACCTAAGTGCTGAACCATCCAAAAAGGTAGGAAAAAATTCAGTCCATTGTTCCCTTCTTATAAGGCCATTACAAATACAAGATCGTTTAAACTCTTGAATGAAAGAAGAAGCATCTTCATTAGATTGAGCTGAAAAAACAGGAATCTTTCCCATTTTCAAAAGTAACCACCGTGAAATACCAACCCACAAGTACAATTAACAAGACTTATGTGCACAAATAATTGAAATCACTATACTAGAAAGTGACTTTACACCTTTCTACAAGAAAATAGAAATGACCACGGTAAACTATGGTAAAACTTGACTTACTACGGTAAAAACCGACTTTACCTGTGGTAAATACTATTCACTTGGTAAAAGTGAAGTTATCATGGTAAATACTATTCACGATAAAAAGTGACTTTATCATGTAATTACTATTCCTAGCAAAAAGGACTTTACCAGGTAACTATTATTCATGGCAAAATGACTTTAACATGGTAACTACTATTCACGGTAAAAATGACTTTACCATGGTAACTACTATGCACAATAAAAACAAGGTTACCCTCCACTTGATTTTTGACTTAGTGGGAATATCTCTCCGTAAAATCCACTAACGAGGAATGGTCCTGCAACGGAACCAAAATGTCATCACCAATCCGGCACTATGATAATTCTTCACCGGGAGCTCCTCGTCTATGATTATTTACTAATGCACATGACCTTTAGTTTGGTGGATGTAATCTAAAAGCAAAACAACAACCGAACACAAGAATACCATTGACTATGATAAGACAATGACGACAAATCTGAAATATCAAAATAAATTATAATATTAACATGAAATCACATAATCTCACCCATGAGATACTTCAACAAGACTATGGGAGAAACTTTACAATTACACCTCTTGATGGCTTCTTCAACACACCTTTAACTGATGGCTTCCTTCGCACACTTCCTACAATATTTCTCACTACTTCTTTCTATGCTAAATGAGGGGGGTGGCCTCTCTATTTATAGAACTTCCAGGCTTATCCATCCTATCTCTAAGATAGGATAAGAAATCCACTCTGACGAATCATATTCCATACCTTAACTCTTATCTCTGTACATGTAAGCTTATCTGATTAAGATAAGATAAACCTTATCATTTTACATGGGTTCCACATTTTTAGACTTTTTACAAATAAAATACACAAAATATTTATGACCTCACTCCTTGTCCTTATTACCAATATAATATTTCTAATTCCTAATCATGTAGACCCTACTTCTCTAATTACCCAAACTTTGACATTTTAACATTACCAGACCACTTACGACAAATATTTACTTTTTACAACATTCCTATTGTACTTTGACTGTTACCATACTCCACATTATTGGCGACACCGTACTGACGGCGCCGTTATCTTCTATCGGACGCTACTACTAATTACACTTAACAACCTCCTATTCCTAATACATACATTAATGAAATAGAAATTTTGGAGGAAAATTTTAGTGTCGATGAACCCTCCTCCAAATTAAGTAGATGACGATTACGCCATAAATGAATAAGCTCCCTGATTAACTCCTAAACTTGACTACAAATTAAATCTGTCTACTGCAACTCTACTACTCACACTAGCTTTCTTATTACCGATCATCACGAAATCATAAAACCAAGCGCAAGGGCTAGGTTGCCACGTAGATTCAGATGTGCACTTGTGGCCCATGTCATCTCTACTAGTGCACTCTCATATAAGGCTAAAGATGGTTCCCTACCATGCTTTCCAAAATGGGGGAGATCCAAATGTTTTGGCTCCACATCCTCTATGTGAGCTCTAAATCCTTCACAAGCCATCTCTCTCCACAATGCCATCCATTCTGCAACTTCACGTTGCTTCTCTAAATCCCTCTCACGTGCCTTATTGAACTTAAGCCACCTTTCTTCCCTCTTTCTTTATGTTGCTAGGTCCACCATTCTTACCAAAAATGTTCCTTCCCCCATGCATGGTATGGTTTATTTATTCATCGGATTCTCTTCTAAATCCAGGGTTACAATCAGATCTTGATCATTAGTGGAATACCACACAATTACGATCCTCTATGTTCACGCAAAAATCGAAACTCAAAGAACCTCCGGAAAGAGTAAGTCAAAATATGTACTCAAGAAAATATTTGTTTCAAACACTATGGAACCAAACATCCACAGAGCACATCCAAATCAGATCTGCATCATAAAAGGCCTAGAATTATTCCTACATGCAAACAAGCATGTGAAACCTACAATTCCTCTTAGATACAAAAGTAACAAGCCACTCATACAAATTTCTATGGGAAAGATAGTAAAGAATGTCTCATATAATGTGTCATACATATTTTCTCAACCCAGTGCATGCATTAAAATTAGTTCCAATGTTGAAGTTATCATAATACTCTTATTCCGGATATACTAATCACTCCTCAATACTCGCCAAGGTCAACATCCTGAGAAATAGTTGAGAAAGAGGTCCCATCAATGGAACCAATGATGTAGCCTAGAATTCACTACAATTGCAAATAGCCTAAGGCACATTGTCGCATCACTCAGCCTGAACTAAGCACTCACTCGAAGCACACAAGGGTACCAGGTCTCTCTTTAGAGTTACTTTTCTACAATGTTAGCATGATTGCATATGTGTATGTCTAGAATTATAATAGATAGTAAATAATCCACAATGCATAAACCATATCTATATCTAAACCACATGAAATATTGACTAAACAATTATTATAATGAGATTTACCATGTAAGAACCATATTCAGTCACATCTAACACCAATATCCAGCCAATATGATCCATTATATTAAGTACTACAAAACACAGAAGCTTCATACATCAAGATCCAGTTTCCATGGTCATGCACACTAAAAATCTACATCATAACTCTCCAATAATCATTCTCTCCAAACTATGCAAATCAATACATATATATAGGGGTGGGGAATTTCCCTTCACCACACATGCACCTTCCAAAAATAGACTACATGTTAATAATAGCCATGCACCTTTACAAGAGAATAATAAATTATACAAGTGCTTTAATAATAGATTTCCTATAGTTAACTCTAAGTATAAATCCTATTATTAAACCAAAACTATGCATGGCGCTCGAACTGCTAGCAAATCCCAAAATAGCCTTGTGTGAACTACAAGTCTCCATGTCATCGCGTGCTCAACACTCCATCTCCAAAAATAGCCTAGATCTGCAAAAGTGGCTAAATCTTGTGTACACATGTCCTAAGTCGTGCATTGTTCTATTGTATTTTCATGTCCTTCTATGTGCCATGTTCCCGCGTGCCCAATCTTTATGCACTTTCATACTTGAGATATATTTTATTTGCTCAACATTGGTGAAGAATTAAGACCTACTTTAAATAGGCATGGTGAATTAAAGGCCTATTTTTATAGCCAAAAGTAATTAAATTATTATTAAATCACCATCACTTGTAAAGGACATTTGACGCCTTATTCTTCTCGTGTGAAGTTGGATCTTGGGAGTGGAGTTAGAGGATGTTAATCAAATACTTTGGAGAATCAAATTATGGATATTTTATTCTTTATACACTAGGTCTATAACCAAGTTCCTTGCTTGGAGGCCACAGAGTAAATTCATATTATCTATGAGCTCGTTGTTGACACTAAGATCCAACTTAGCTCTATGTAGAGGCTAGAGGCCAAGCAATAAAGGGGAATTCAACAATATGGTGGAACTCATTGACATTAGAAACTATCTGAATTATCTTTGTGTAAAGGTTGGAGTTCATGCAGCATAGGAGAAGTCAACATGAGGTGTAAAGCCGGAAAGCAATGTCGGAACACTGAGCAACTTTCCAAGACCAGTCTGGGTTCTCAGTAGGGTGATTGGCCTAGAGTTTGGGTTGAACCAAAAATGTAATTATAGAATTTTAAGTTTATTTATAATTATAATTGTAACATTATAATGAATCGGTTCAGCATTTAGTCAACCCAGAGACGTAGGGAATTTCCAAAATCTATTAATAACTCATATGTATTTTTGGTTATTTTTATTTCATTGCATTTGTTTAAGTTGATTTATTTTAGGGTAAAATAGGAATTAAAATAAGTTTCCTATAAGGATCTATTGGTAAAAAAATTGACCATTTTACGGATCACCGCTAGTGTAAAGATGGATGAAACAAGGCCTCAAAAATTAAGTGCACAAAAATTGATCATTCAGAGGGACCACACTTTAAAGAAGAATAAGAAGTATAAAAATATGAAGAAGTGGAATGAAAATATACTAAGGCACCATCAAAAATTATACATAAAAATCACGAATAAAGTATAATTCTTGGTGATAAGGATGTTGGATTATAAACTAGAATAAGAATATTAAGTATATTTGAAAAATTAAACTTCTATTTGCTATCCAAAATTAAGCCCAAAAGTTTTACAGAATCTAGCAATGAAAAGCATTGGATTGATGCTATGAAAGAATAATTGAATCAAAGTGAAAAGAATGATACATGGGAACTCATTCCTATACCAAAAGATAAGAATGTTATTGGTACCAAGTGGGTGTTCAAGAATAACTTGAATGAAGATGGATAAGTACTAAGAAATAAAGAAAGTTTTTTTGCAAGGGTGTGCTCAAATGTAAGGTAATGGTTTTGAAGAAACCTTTGCCCCTATTGCAAGATTAGAAGCCATTAAAATGTTTCTAGCATATTTTGGTTTTAAGAACTTCAAATTTTATCAAATAGATGTGGAATCTACTTTTCTAAATGGAAATTTTGAGGAAGAAGTATACATTCAATAACCGAAGGTTTCATCCTATCAAAAATAAGGACAATGTGTGCATATTAAATAAGGAACTATACGGGCTACAAGAATCCCCTAAGGCCTAGTATTAAAGGGTTGATAGTTATCTATGAGAATAACGTTTTAAAAGGGAGTTGTTGATAGTAATCTCTATATCAATACTAAAGGTGAGAATCAATTGATTGTTGTGGTATATGTGGATGATATTAGTTTTGGAGGAGATAGTAAAAAAATGTTCCACAATTTTGCAAAATACATGGAAAAGGATTTTTAAATTTCCATGTTGGGTGAGTTGTCATTTTTCCTTAGTTTTTAAATTTATCAATCTAACAAAGGAATGTTTATCTCCCAAACCAAGTATATAATGGAGATGTTGAAGAAGTTTAGAATGGAAGATTACACACCATTAGCACACCCATGATTGCATTATGCAAGTTAAGTAAATATGATGAATCTCCTAAATATAATCGGACACTTTATAGATACATGATTAGTATATTGTTATACACCATAACATCAAGGTCGGACATCATGCAAGTTGTAGGATTATTAGCACATTTTCAAACAACCCCAAAAGAAACACATGTGCAAGTAGTGAAAAAAGGATATTCAAATATCTAAAAGGCACTTTGTACCATGGCTTACGGTATCCAAGAGGTGAATATTTTACACTAATATCATACACATATGTAGATTGGGCAAGAAGTGTTGATGACAGAAAGAGTACAAGTGAAGGATCATTATTTCTTGGAAAAAATATTGTGTTATGGCTAAGAAAAAAGTAGCCTTCAGTTTTTTAATCTATAGCTGAAGTAAAATACATAACAGCAATGTCTCATTGTGCACAAGTCCTTTGGATGAAGAAAACATTGAACCTTTTAAGATAGAATATCAACATCCAATATCAATACTCTTTTATAACACTAGTGCATTAACATTTCAAGAATCCATTATGCAATCTAGAACAAAACACATTTCAATCGAGTATCGGTTCTCGAGATAACAAATTGTAGATCAACAAGTAAATATGGAGTACATTGTCACAAAGGAACATATAGTAGATATCTTCACAAATACCCTCCCAAAATAAACTTTTGAGTTTCTAAGGCAAAAATTGGGAGTGATTCATTCTTCATCTAGTCATTAAAACCGTCAAGAGAAGCACGAATTAAGGGGTATCTAATCATTTCATTATTCAAATCCATGGATATTTTGGTGATATACATTGTGATTGTGTTGTATATCCTTTTTCCATTGATGTCAAAGGGGGAGTTAAAGAAATAGGGATCAGTACAATAAGATGAAGAAGTCCATAAAGTGGGAGTATTCTAGTTGGAGATGATTATTGTTTTGTAGGGTTGCCTTCAATGACAAAGGGGAGATTGTTGGAAATGTTTTCATTGATTTCAAAGGATTTTTGATGTCACAAGAGAATGCATGGAATAGGATTCATTGATCTCAAAAGATAATGCACAATGATCAAAGATAAATAGTTTCCTCGATGTACTATAATGACCAGATTTAATATAATAACAATCTATGTAATGAAAAACAATCACATTTTATACCAAAATTTTAATTATGAAAGGGGCATCAACTTCATCTAAGGAAATAAAAGAAATAAAAATATGAAATACAATCCTCGTTGATCCACTACGGAGGAGTTAAATAATTTAATTAATATTAATTTAAGAGACACGTCTTTTTAAAGTCGCCCCTCTTAGGAAGAGGCACATTATGGATATAAATGATAAATGAAAAGGTTGAGAAAGACAATAAAAAATGAAATATATACATCATTTGAGAGAATAAGTGAAAGAGAGAAAGAGAAGAAGTAAAATGAGAATATCATTTGAATAATTAGTAAGAAGAAAGAACGAGAATATAAAGCAATCTGATTTCATTAATTAAACCAACATCCATGTTGGAAGTATAATATAATTTTTTTGTATGAAGAGAAGTGGAATGGCCATCATCTGGTTGAAGAAACAACTATATGAGGTGAAAACTTATATTTTTGGGGTCGGTGCCTCAAAAAATTGGGGTTTACTTGTCTCCGGTGGGTTGGTGCTCATGAATTGGTTGAGTTGGTGTTTAGCATTGGGGGTGCGTATCTCTAGTAGGTTGGTTTCTATGAAATTTTTAAATCATTTAATTTCGGGTTGGATTTGGATGGTAGATCCAAGGAATCATTTTTTATGGTTTTCCCAGAGAGGGTTTTCCACATAAATATGGTATTACTCTATGTTAGTTATTTTAATGCTTTTAAATGCTTTAATTATGGATATAAGTTTTAATCGGTAAAATTTTATCTTAGATTGATTCACCCCCTCTTAGTATAAGTGTGTGCTTAACAAAACATACCTAGAAAGAATGCCTAATGAGACATGGATTCAATGGGAGTTTTGTGGTGTAAGTTATCCTTCTAACACGCCTAAGTGATGCAGAACATCTTCTCCATTTTGAAAATTTTGGTTTATCTACTCAATTTTGGTTTGCAAAATATATCTAGAGGGATTAGGAGTGTTTTGTAGGTCTTATTTCTTCATTATGTGTGTTTTTCCTAGTTCAAGTCTTGCCAAAATTTGAATTTCATTTTTCCCTCCAAAAGTGGAATTCAAATTTGTAAGAACTTTTGGCTTGTTTCTTAGAAAAAAATTGTGTGTTCTTAGATAAATTTACATGTAACAAGGGGGTAAAAAGGTCTATCAAGGGCTTGAATTCATAGTTTTTATCTAGGAAGTTATGCTCTTAGTTTAGAATGTAATACCTTGGACTAACTTTGAAAAATCATCGTGTTAGTGTAATTTTAAGCTTAAAATGGGTGTGTAGAGGATCTTGAGAGGCCTAGCTAGAGAGAAAATGAATCTTAAAGGTATATAAATCAAAATGTAACTAACTTCAACCATTATATTCATGCAATATCAATAAAATATCTCTCCAAGAAACTCAAGACAAAGTGTTATGAGAAAACAATTATTTTCGCTACAATGTTTAATGCATTAGTGGATACTTTCATTACATGAGACAATATAGAATTGAGAAACGTTTTTTTACCTCCCCATATATGTTTTTTTAATATCTTAATGAGAAGTTATTGTTTGATTGATTCTGGTAAGTTTTTATTTTGTTCCTATTAATGTTGTTGAGCATGTTATCTTAGATTTATTATTACACTGCTTTAGAGAGGAGTATTTGGGTAATGATTTGAGATCTCAATATCAAGGAATTTTCAAGACCTAAAGAAGATTTATAAGGTTAGTTTGAACCTTTAACAATCCTCACAGTCAAAGAAAATAGAAAGGATTCCTAGAAAGTAAATCCTGCAATTATTCTCGAGATAGAAACAAAGTCATGCAACCACCGTCTACATGATAAAACGTGATCGCAAAGAGTAGTAGAATTGGTTTCATAACTGATTTTATTATTTGATAGTATCTTTAGACTAACAAAATCCTTTCCACACCAATATGATTAATGAATGTTGAGAAATGAGAAATAAATATTCAATTTAGTAGTCTCGGACTTATATAGGCTTATAAACCCTACAACTAATGTTAGGAAGACAAAAAAAGTGGTTTTCTCCAAAATGAACCAACCAATTTGATGGATAATTTGTAGAAATATTTGTAGGATTATCTCCTAATTTTTTTTTTTAAGATTTGAGGTTTAATCATTTCATTTCGAGTTAGATATTGGTGATGTTTTTGTAACTATTTTATAGACCTAATAAGAACAAAGCATTGTTAAAGAAGTATGGTTCCTAGTAAGTATTCAGGCTTAGAACTTCTAAGGGAGATAAATGAGGTTAATTGGTGATGTAGAATCTCATTAGTTGGTTTTAAATATCCTAATAGTTCCCATTAGGTCAACTACAGGTGAATTCTCGGACTACTAGGCTTGTCGAGTCTAGATTTCACCAAAAATAGGGTTGAAGTTATTAAGGAGTATTTATTGAATACTAGAGAGAATATATCTATCTTATTAGAGGTGTAAATAAGGTAAGTAAACCATTTTGATACCTTTATCAATAGTAAGAAATTTATAGTTAAGATTTGAGCCTAAATCTACCTTTTAAAGAGAAGGATTATAAAACTTGGAGTTGACAACCCGAGAGAGAGAGAGAGAGAGAGCCATCACAAACCTCTCTACATCACTAAGATGATCTTGGAAAATGTGAATCATGGACTCTAAGTGATCTGTAAACTCTCTACTTTGGAATCGTCTACAGAATCACAATTATATGTTGTTGTTTTACTTTCAATTTGAAAATAACAGTTTAGAGCTAGTGAATAAATTGCTTGTGCTTTAGAACCAATTAATGCAGAGAAATAAGACAATTCTAAGCTTATGAACACCAACAATTTTATCCTGGAAACCTCCAGAGGAGGAAAACTAGTCAGGAAGGAAAAATGCTCTTTCTTCCCACTTTTATTGGCCAATTTGAATAGGAAGTTATAGAATTTACAATAAGTATGAAAGAGAAGTAGATAATATCTCACACTTCCTCCCAATTACTTGTTTGCTCTACCTTCAAGCTCCTTTCTTCTACAAACTCAATTCCAACACTAAGAACTCTTGCTCACTTACTCTCATGTCTTTGATGATCCATTCCTTTGTTCTCCCCAAGTATTTATAGCCTCCCCCATGTCCTCCCATGCACTGGATAATGGGAAAGGTCATGGCAGGGAAGGGACAAAGTTGGATGCTCCAAATTCACATCCATTCACTCTTCTATTTATTTTTCTATCCAAAAGTGACATGACCTCTACCCAAAGTGTAGACTAATGGTCACAGGACCACCACCTTGGCTAGGCGGTGGTTATAGGATCACCACTCTAGTTGGGAAATGGTTATGTAACCGCCGCTCTGCACAGAGCGCCGGTTCTGTTAAAATGCAAACAGAACCTCCATTTCTCCATTTTCTCCTTCTCAATGTTAGCCGAGATGATGAATTAGAGTCATATAGGATCCCTATGGATAACACCTCCCCTACTTAAGAGTATTTTTTTCCCACAAAATATTAGTGGGGAGTAGATGAGGAAATAATTCCCTCACTTTCTCCTTTAAGTACCATCGGGCCTACCTTGGTGTCTTTCCTTTCAGTCCAACCTACCAAGACTGCAAACCTCTCCTTGTCTCTCTAACTTTTACGCAACACTACATCCTCCTCCAATTCACCTCATGAGTCTGAGCACAATCCTCAATGGAAGGTAGCAACTGTAATCCTTCATCTTCATCTAGCATGGATGGCTCATATAAGTGCAAGTTCTCATAGTTTACTAATAAGTACATCCTCATAAATGATGGAAAATCAAGTCAAAAAGAATTTTCTCCAAATTTCTCTAATGTGGTGAAGGTTCCATATTATAAAGGCTTGATATTTTGTGTTTGACCTTGTGTTCTCTCCTTGCTCAAGTAAGGTCAAACTTTGTCTCCAACATGAGCTTATGCTCTCTCTTGTGTTGATTGTTTCTAGCTTTGTATTTGTCTTGAGATTTCTCCAACTATTCTTTGAATTTGAGATGGATTTTCCAAATCCTCTCATTGAATTTGTTTTCTCTAGTCACCTTTGTGTCTCGTGCCTCCTCCTCATCCCGATGCCCACTGCTATATCCAGAGATTTGTAGGTAGATATCCTAAGCATGCTTCAAATGGTGACTTCATAGTGGATGTGTGTACTACCCGGTCAGTAGGAATGTTGAATGTAAGCTAAGGAATCATCCCAAGTCCTTGGGTATTTACTGTTATACCCTATAATCAATTATACTAAAGTCCTATTCACCACCTCTTTCTATCCATGTATCGTGGATGGAAGGTCGTGCTCCTCTAATCAGTTAGATCACCCATATTTTTGAGAAATAAAGGACTGATAGATGTGTGTGGTTTGCCGCCTGACAAATTCCAGAACTGTGGATTTACAACTCCCATTGCTTCAAGAATTTTATCATTTTTGAATCTTTCCCGGATCTCTTTAGCTAATGATTCAGAGATCTTTCTCAACTTATTCCTAGTTTTCATTAATATTGCATCATATAAATTTTGTGTCACTTGTACTTCTTCTATTTATGAGTTAGGTATATCAAATATTTTTGGAATGTATGAAGTGGAATCTCTCTTCCATGTGTTGTTATACACAAATGATCATGTATATTGTATTTTAAGAAGCACTTGGAATTTTTCAAATCATTAATGCATTCCAGTTTTCAAAAGCAGCACCCTGAAAACTACCATCATAAAGATATAAACTTTCTAAACTCCAGCAAACATGTCTTCTGAGTCTTATGAAGTTTGTAATTTAGAAAGAACGATCTTGTGCATGCTTCGTTAAAATATTAAGCTCCCTCAACATGGAAAAAATACCATAGAGTGTGAGTAAAGTTTCTTTGTCAGTTAGACGGCACAATAGATCTTTAGCTTTATCTACATCCATGCGTTATTTAAATATAAATCCTATTAGTGAAGAATATTCATCAAATATTCTACATGTAGGTTCCTACATAGATATCCATTTGGTATCTACATATTTGAGAAAAAAATTTCCCTATGTCAATCCAATAGCAAATTTTTGAAATTCTAAAAATCTCTTGACTGCTAGAATAATAGGCATGAAGATCACGTATCAATTCCTCTACTTTAGCTACATTTTCAAATTTTCTCACAATTTTGTAGGCGAGATTCATTCTGTGAGCGATGTAGTGGATAACAACCATATACGAATCAATAGCTATCTAAAGTCTAACACACAAACCATTTCTTGCTCCCTGCATTACAGTTGCACCATCGGTTCCGACACAAACTAATTTTGTTGCAATGGCAAAGTCATCCATTCCGGCAATATCCTTTAGATTTGACAACACCAATTTATATATATTTTCAAAATTACAATTCTCAGTCATTTTATGAATTGCTAAGAGGTGTGGAGTCCTTATTTTATTAGCAAATGTGTAAACATGAATACATATCCATGAAGTATTATTGACTACAGTAACCTCATCTAAGGAAAGGGAAATATACTTTTCCTTTTGAACACACAGTTTCAGATCCTCCTTTTCTACTATAGATAGACATTTTGCAATCTCCCAGCCACTAGTATCTAACCAATGAGATTGAGGAATGTTCTTTAGACCAATAACTTGATACAACATTTTATTTTCTCTGAAATCTGACATCGGTCTTCCCCTTTTCATTATATGAAATACATGGTAGCAAATTGAATACCTTTTGCTTACATTTCTTCCTCCATAGCTTTGCTTAATCTGGCTACTATGGTCCCACCTTTTTCATTTATATATTTGACACGTTTTTTTTCCTTTTCATACTCTTATGCGTATTTGACATGTAGACAATATTTTGCATCTTTCCATTTATGTGTTCTGACTATGTTGCCATCCTTTAGCTTTTGGGAAATGTACATTTTCCCACAGTGCTTTTCAATTGTGTCCAGTTTGAGCTGCATCGTGTGCTCCTTCCCCTGTTTCCAACCACATATTTTGCATCGACATTGTGTTGGAACAACATTACAATTTTCAGTGTACACAGGTTCAATAAAAGGATATTTTGCAGCCCATTCAAACTGGAATTTTCTTCCAATAGTCTAGTTTTCCCTCTTTCTTCTGACATATTTTCTTTTTTTTTCTTGGGATTTAATTTCTGCATCTGAGCTATCAACAGGAATATTTTGATTCTCATGTCTCCTTTTCCTAGAAATAGAACTCGAGTAGAAGCTTCCTCTGCTGGTGTACTTATAACTCGTCAAGGGACAAAATGTTTTCCTCAACATATAATGGATCATCGATATCTATAAATTGATTATTCAGGAAGGTATTTTTGAAACGTCTGCAAATAATTCTATAAAATTGTTACTTATTTATTATTAATTTTATCTACAGTTAAATTTTTACAGAGTATGAAGAGTTCCAATAAGAGTATGATAAACATAATTATAAAATTTTGTAAGATTAAATAACCAGTAAATAGCAAGTGCCACATACCGATATTTTCAGCTGATGTAGAAACAAACTTCATTTTTGTGATTTTCCAAAATAGCCAAGCAAAGTATTTGCACCCTTTTTTGGACTGGCTGAATTTGTAATCTTCTTGCCCTGATTTCTAGTATCCATGACTTCTTACTACTTAGGCCCCTAGGGTTGACTAGTCAAGGGTTGGACGACTGAGTCACTGAGTGGTTTGATGGATCATGACAGAGGGGTTAGATGCCTAAGTTATTGGACGGCTTAAGCCTTATGGATCGGACAACTTAGGTTGGATGACTAAGAGTCCGGACGGCGCGAGGGTTGGATGGCTTGGGTTGGACGGATAACTATTGGACAGCTAATGGGTTGGATGGCTAGGTGTTCGACGGCTAAGGGTTGGATGACTAAGGGTTAGAAGGCTAGGTGTTAGATGGATTAGCATTGGGCAGATCAGAGTTGGATGGTTAAGAGGTTGGATGGCTCAAATTTCGGAGTTAGACGAGTTAGGGTTAGGCAAATCGAGTTGGGTGGATCAGAGTTGGACGGCTTAGATTTGGATAGCTCGAGTTGGGCGGCTACGGATTTTGAATTTTCTTATGTTTACTTAGGCAAATATGCGCACGATATGATTCAAAATTATGGAAAATTACATTCATAAGCTCTTATATATGTGTAAAATCTAGGTGAAATGAATAGTATAAGGCACATGTCAGTCAATTTTTTTGGCAAATAAGTCGGCTACGAACCACATAATATTCACCAATTCAAATTTCTATAATCCTTGATTTTCACGAGTTTACGAAAAATTTTCCACTAAAATTTTCCTTGTTGATATGTCGACAAATTCTGAGAATTAAATGCATAAAATAAATAGACAAACTCCACACGATAGGATGCAACCTCAAGCTTTCGTATTTTTATCCCTGTTTAGAAATGTCCACTTTGGTCATCTTGTTGAATTTGGTCTTGCCTAACTTCTATGGTTTTGGACCAACATATCCTCCATTTGATCTTTGAATTTGATATTCTTCATTGGATCATTTAATCTCTCTAGGTCGGTCCTTACATGATAATTTACCTTCAAAGCCCTATATTAAAAAGGTTAAACTTTCCTCATTTACTAACTTGGCATTCTTATGAACTCCTATTACAAACACTAGCACTAAAGGCACCCAAGGCTCCTAAATATTGTAAAATATTACGCAAAATCATTAGTTTAGAAATAACTATAAGTCTAAAAGCACTCTACAAGGTCAAGAAGTCTAGTTTCCCCCATTTACAAGCACTCAAACATCTTCATCTCAATTATTAGCAAGATTCAAACCCAATCTAAGCATTGTCAAATAGGTTCCAATTTCCAAATTAGTTGAATTTATTCAAATATCACATGTTAGGTGGAAAATGATGTTTGGTGCGAGGCCTATTTGGAGTAGTGTTGATGTCAATGGTACAAGGATTGCACTTCAACCCAACTAATGTTTGTTTTGCAGGATCTCCTACTCATGACTAGGGTTTGAGAGTTTACTGAGAATATTCAGAGGGCTTTAGAGCATGAGTGATAGATAGGGTTTAATAGCTAAAAACATTTTCAAGTAGATGTCAATATTAGAAATTTATAGAGCAAGATTCAAAGCGGGTCAAAACCATACGAGTGAAAAACCATATGAACGGTTCCAAAATAATTGTATGGTCTTGTACCAAGTCATTTTTCAGCTACAACTCCAAAGATAAAGCACTTACATGTTCATATATTTTATTTCTAGCATTCTACACACCCAGAACTTTCCATATCCATCTATAATCAGGTAAGTGCACCCAATCTCTTGTGTTTTTGAACTCATAGTGTATTTTATACACTAGTTGTAAGACTTAATGTGTTGTTCTGATATTACATAATTAATTTTGGAATTTAATTAATCATAATAACTTCATGTAGCTCCTTTTACATACTTTTAGTTTATTTAACTTGATAATCTATTATTTATAATAAGAGTGGAAGCATTTGGTGAACCTAACTCTTGGATTGAACATTGTGTAAAAAACCCTAGTTTCCTTAGGGATTTTTTATGATACTCCTCTTTTTATTGGTGTTGTATTCCAAATGTTATATCATATCATCATGTTGTTGCCTCCAATGTTCTATGATATTTGAATCAATCCCAAAGTCCCACATGCTCATACTTGGTGTTACAAAGGAAACAAATTTTCTCATCCTTATTTTGATCATACTAACACGATTCTTATTACTCAATCTTATTATGTTTTTGATATATTTTCCAATGTTATTTTTACTATTAACATTGATCATGTCCAAGGTGAAGGCTCTAATACTAACTTTGAGAATCATTATCATTGTCCTCTAAAAGAAGAGGCACAACATCTTACGTGTTTCTTACAAGGTAATCCCACTAATATTTATATTCTTATATATGTTACACAAGATCAACTTAAGTATGCTTCATTATCTCATATAGAGATGCCTACTATTCCTACATCTATGGTGCCTATATCCATGGGGGCACATAATCTTGCAATTCAAAATGTATTTATGGCTATTCTTACAACTACTTTTGTTGTTATAAAAATCATAATGTTTTTGCGCTTCTTCATCTACCACACAGCTCTTAAAACCCTTAATCATACATTAGAAGCTCAAATATTACAATGAAAACAAGGTGCATCCACCTCTCCTCATGTTTTGTATTCTTCTCATTTTCTTCACACAAGTGGATTTTTATCCTTTTCCTCTTGGTTTTTTTCTCCTAAACTTCCAATCTATGATGGAAAAGGTGACCCCATAACATATTTTTTAGGTGGATTGTATTGATTACACATCTTACGAAATATTCCTTACCAACATATTCCTTTGAAGTCTCAAGGAATTTTCATTGCAATGGTTTTATGATCTTGCCACACACTATGTGCACTCTTTCACTACTTTGGAAAATCAATTCTTGGAAATATTCTCTATCATCATTGGATAAAAGGTTTCTTATGCACAAATGTCTAAAATGTGATAAGGATCTAACGAGCCTATTATTGACTATGTCCTACATTACAAGACCATTCTTACTAAGATGAACAATATCTTGGCTAACAGTGAATTACAATATCTCTTCACACAAAGCTTGTTTTCTCCTTTGTAAGAATCAATCATATTTGACAAATTTCAATCATTTTATCATCTTTGTCACACAATCAAAGAGTGTGAAGCTAAGTTGTTACATATGAAAAAAAATCAAGTATGTTGCTAGAACTCCTAATACATCTAATCCCAAGTTTCCAATCAGATCTACTTTCAAAGGAAATATTATTGATATTGAGGCTACTTCTAAGGACACTGGCATTATTGTTTTGCAGCCTATGAAGCTATAATTACAACATACATGAAGACGGTTTACACATTTACCTTGTGCTTCACACATTGTATTGAAACAATTACTTAAGTGTAATCTTGTGTCTCTCCCTCCACCATTTGAGGTTGATGTGAGAAATCCTCAAAGTAATATTTCTTACATTGATTCTTATTACGATTAGCATATATGTATTGGTCATGGTGTCCCCAGATTTCACCCTGAAATCTGGGACTACCCTATTTTTAAAAAAATCTTACTTTTAAAATAATGGGTAGTTTTGTGTTTTTGTTGCCAGAAAGTTCCTATAATGTGTCAAGATATTCCCGAGGAGCTATATTAGCCATTTTCTCTAAATACCCGGATGCCCAAATTTGTTTTATTCTATCATTGGGGTTTTCTGTGGGAAATTTGTATTTAATTATTTTGAGCCCGTTTGAGGTAATTTGTGTTCTAGTTTAACCTGTTGTGATTGTACATGTCAATATTCCCATATACCAGTAGGATTTTAACCAGGAATGAATCATGGGCTTTATTTGTGACTTCTGGAAACTTTTTGTGTTTTTGTTGTTTTCCCATTTTGTTTTCTGTGAAATTTATCTGGATCAATTCCTTTGTTGGTTTGGCCTTGATTCTTGGCCTAAAGTGTCCGGAGATCACCTATGCACGTTGTTCCGTAAGGAATTCTCCATCGGAGGTCCAGTTCTCTCGAAAAAAATGAATTCGTGCACAAAAATCTTCTTACTGGGCCGGCATTTTGGAAAAAGAGGGTTTGAAGTAAATCATGGGATTTTTGTACTTGCGTGTACAGAAGCAGGGTACTTTTTTCCATGGAAGCAACACCACTTAAGTCACAATGGGAAAATCGGAGGCAACAGTCAGGGGAATTTCTTACCTACCTTGCAGGGTAAAAATTCCCATTGTGAAATAAAAGAAAAATCACTTAAGGCATTGATGGGATTTTATTACCTGCCTTGCAGGGTAAATAATCCCATTATGAAAGTCAAACAACTTAAGTGGATCATGGGATTTTCAGAGCTGCCTTGCAGGGTAAATAATCCCATTGTCAATTGACTTTTAAAAATAGAAATTGCTCATGCCAAAAAGTGCGACCCCTTTAGGGAAAGAAGGGCAGCTTTAAATACATTAAATTAATTAATTTCTTCTCCAATTTTGGTGCCCAAGCTTGTGGAAAAGTCAACAAAGGGAAAGTGGACAAAGGAAGTCAGAATTAGAAGTTCTAAAATTAAATAAATATTATTTATTTAATGCAGCCCCTTCATGTCAAAAAGTGTGCCCCATTTGGGAGAGGAATAATACTTTTTAAGTATTAATTGATTTAATTAATTCCTATTTTCAGTGGCTAAGGTCAAAGCATACTGTGAGGCTTAAGTTAACTGGAAGTAGAAGGCTAAAATTAAATAAATTTAATTTATTTAATGGCAGCCATGAGCATGCACAAAATAGGTGCCCCATTTGAAGAGTAAAGCTTATTAAATAATTAATTAATTGCCAAGAATAGGAGAGGCATTAATTAATTATAGAATTATGAGGATTATATAAGTAGGGGCTGCCATAAGGATGAATTAATTAATTCAAAAGTAGAGAAGTGCAGCCCAGACAAAAAGTGTGCCCCATTTGAAGAGGATTTTTGCTCAAAAGAAGGTTTAATTACTGTTGGAAGCTTCCAAATTTGGCGCCTAGGTTTGAAGGAGGTTGATTTGTGTCTAAATAATTGTCTGCATAAGTGATACATGTGCTCAGGTGAAGTTGGTAAAATTCATGCTTGCTTTGCATGTAAATAAAACATCAAATTTTGGGGCAACAGGCTTGATATATGCAGATTTTTATGATTAAAATCCACTGTTCATGTTCTGGTTGCCATCTTTGTCTAAATTAATTACAGGAATTCACTACATGTGATTTTATAAGAGAAAGGGAGCTTAAATTAATGTCCAATACATTGAACATATTCTCTGAATGTGAAGAATTATCCAGATCTGCACCGGTTGTAAAGAATTCCGGCTGAATAAAGAGGAAAAGAATTGTTAAGACAAAGATAGATACTGACCATGACAAAGAGGGATGAAAAGAGAGCACAACAGTCATGCATCGCTTCTAAATTTGCAGACATTGGAGACACAAACCTAGGTCCAGAACCTCTTTCCAAATTGATTGATAGATCCAGAGCAAGAAAGACTTCCCTCATGCGTGTAGTCAAAAGCAATAGAATTATTCGAGCTGCAGCGTTTCCATTCACAAATGCGGTTAAGCTAGAGTTCATTATGGAGTGTGTTAGGTCTTACCATCCATCATCTAGATCAGTCTGAGATGCTACAGGGAAAACAATAATCCGGTTGGAATCACAGTTCATCAATTATTGTTTGAAGATTATGGCACGAAAGTTGGTGACTTCTATTAGCATACAGGATGCGGCAGCAGGTGGGAGAAGCATAGAATTGACTACGTGAACATAATGAATAGCAGATACATGAAGAATCCCAAATCTCCTTCCAAATTCCCAAGAACTCTTCCATGGTCTAATCTAGTACAAGAGGTTGATGATATTGCCAAATTGTTATGCAGGATAAATGGTGAAGCAAACGCTCACACCTTCTCGCATGGGATGTATGCTTTCATCAAGACCATTAAAATCAACAAATTAGATTCAATAATCAATTGGTCGTGAAATCATTAGCGGCAAACATCGGTGAGAAAATCCGAGCGTGAGGCGTACTTTCAACTTCAAAATGACTTCCTATTTGGTATACGCAACAGCTTCACTAGGCATCTTCTCCAAGCTGGATAGATGTGGTGTTCTTTCCAAGGACCCTATTTTCAAGTGCTACCCACAACTTACTGTACCTACATGTAAGAAAGATTTAAAATTGGTCAATGATAGATTCTTCTACGAATTCATTTGCAAGCTCGATAGGGATCTAAAGGCCAACAAGGTGAGAAAAGAAATGTGGGAAGTCAGTCCGAATTAGCGCTCTTCATTCAATTTGTGGATTTCACATACCTCATGGTCACCAGCTTTTCTGGAGAACCAGTTAAGTTGCCCAGATATCTGAATGATAGATTGGTCACCATGGAGCTGAGCAGAAAACTTGTGGAGATGCACGACCTTCAGTCGAAAGCTTCTTCCCGATCACTATGGGCCATTATAGCTTCCAGAGCATTCATAAAGCCCGAGGAATGGAAGCAGAAATGTTCTCTGATTATGAGCAAGAGTTCTTCCCAGCACAGCTGAACTTCGATCCATTTGGAGTAGCCAGGAAGATGATCTCCTAGGAGTACGCACATGTGCCTTCATTAGAAGATTTCTGGATGAAGTGAAAAAGTGAGTACGAGGTTAGAAAGAAAGATTTCAGTAGGCTATCAGCGCGGAAAGTGTTTGAATTTGGATTAGCATGGATACCTATGGATCTTAAATATGATGGGAATGTGTTACTTGACACATACCATCAAATGGGAGGAGATAGAGCTATACTTCAGGAGAACGTAAGGGGTTTCCATACGATTGAGGAAAATTCTATCGTTGTTCTTGTGACACTTCAAACTTGTTGTTCTTTGAAGGGATATTGCCTTGATGAAGCATTGATGAATCAAATCATGGGAAACTTTGACATATGATATTCCCTCAAGAGGAAGCATGGAGGAGAAAGCATTAGAAGGCCTAAGAAGATGAAAGTGCACAGAAGGTCTCATTTGAAGGAGAAGATCACTTCTACGGTTATGATGTTAGTTCCGGCTTCACTAGCATCCAAGATTTTCACCGATCACACACCTTAGTAGGACATTTCCATTCCTTCGTTGAATCCAGAAACATTCATCTTCTCTCCTCAACCACTCCATTCAACGCCTGTTCCTGAAGAAACGTTGAAGCTACAGATGGTAGAGTTTGAAAGAGCTTTGTCTTTGGATGATTCAGAGGATGGTAGCCACAACACTGTAGTGGTTTTAGATGGAGAGGAATTAGAGCGTGAGATAGTGGTACACTCAACAACTTCTCATTCTCTGAGAAGTAATTTCTCAGAATGGTTGACTTCGTAGTTGGTTCCAGAGGCTAGAGAGGAAATCAACTTGGAGGAACACGACTTGTAGCTGCTCCTGAATCTAGGTGGAAAAGACAGAAAACCTAAAGTTGCTAAGGTAACTTCAAGGTTGATCATCGAGGAGTCAGGACAAGTTTGTTGAGATGTCATTTCGGCAGAAGGGAAGAAGGAGGATGAGCTCACGGCAGAAGACATAATAGTAACTAGAGTACCCATAGGTCAAGCCACCACAGAAGGATTGAAGCAGGATACATAGACATTGATAGATGCTCTATTCCTTAGGCTTGGCAAAGAAGAGGTGGAGAAAGTTGAACTTCAGAAGCAGGTATCTCAGTTGTGCGAGATCATTGCCAAGGTTGTTAAATCTTCCACTTAGCCCATTTCAGCACAGAAGCAGGTGAGTGATCATCTGATGCAGGAAATGGAAGATGCAAGCAACCAGGTTAAAGCTATCGACGAATGGAAAAGTTTGATTATTCGTCAAGCTTTTGTACAACTCGGAGAGGTGCCAGCCCACCTAAAGGTTATGAAAGATGCAACAGATCAGCTGAAGCAACTGATGACAAGCACGGTAGATATGAACACAGTTGTTGAGAGTAACCTGAGTACTTTGGCCGAAATCAATAAGTTGCCGAGAGAAGTGTTGATTGTGGAACAGATTGTGCCTGACGGATCAGTTGAGAAGGGGAAGCAACTGGAGTTTGCAGTATCTTTCCATTTGGAGATCTACAGAATTATGTTGAAGAGGATGCAGGCACTTGAGAGTATGACATCATCTTTACTAGACAATGTCATTGCTTTCACTCATGAGGAAGTGTTCGAAAATGTTACTTCATACACGTGGATCCTTCCTATCGAGTGCCTAATTCCTGGAAGGGTCTATTCGATGGTGCGAAGGGAGAATCGATGGAGTCGTTAAGCCTTTCATGATGAATTCTATCAGACCGTGGGACTGGTGGCACTGCAATCGATATTGCAAATTTTGGGCCTAGCTTGGAGAAGGTGGAATCATGTATTAGGGTGTTGAATGAAGGATTGTTGCAGTTCAGGATAGAAAAGGAAGTTATGGCTAAGACAGATGGGAAGATGCTGAATTACATGTTCGACATATATATTCAGTATCATAACAAAAAGAAGATATAGATGTTACAGATAGCGTGTCTTTCTTCTTCTACTTTTTCTTCTTCTATTTTCCATGTTCTGAATGAAATTGTAAAACTTTAAATTTATTGGTTTTGAAACCATTACTTTAAGTTATGTGGAAAATTCTATTAGTTAAGTGAAATTTGTGTCACTTGAAGAGAAATTAGAGGAGGATGATTGCCAGATGTTATCTTTACTTCTTGTTTATGTTTCAGTTTAGTTGAGTTTCCCATTTGTATTTTCCCTTCTACATTCTATAAGTAGAAGAAGAACCTTCGGGTTAATGATCGGAATTTGTAAGTAGCATTCTTGTGTTCTAGACTTTGTGCTGAAACCCCTGATAGCCACTTGAAGCAAAGGAATATAAAGGAGTAGAATTTCAAGAACTTTGTGTCACGGTGCATTTTGTTTCTAACTTTCTATCTTAGATCTTCTAATAAAATTTGTGTTATTTTATATCTATATCTAGAGTTGCCTTTGCTTATAATTCTATGTGTTGATATCTATTGGTTTCTTCTATGTGCATGCAATCAACTTTGTTATCTATTGATTGGGTTGCACATCATCCCTATTTCTTCCCTCTATTTTATTATTTCCTTCTTATAAATATTTCCTTTCTTAAACAAACTACTTACTTCTGCTACAAAGCTATACGGCTATCGTTCATGAGCTGAATAGTTAAAGTAAAACCCCATATAGATACTAGCATATTTTTATTAACAAATCGACATGAGATCCTCACCAAGAAATGAGGGAGATTTATCTCATGACCGCCTAGGTTTTCAGCTATGCATAAAATCTAGCCAATAGGTCACCTCACTAATCGAGTGTACCAAACTTCGTCACATTATTCAAGATCTTATTGACTCAAATGCAATTAAATGGGATGATCCCACTGAATCTTCTAATCTAACTAATGATAATGCCAAATTGAAAATCTTCAATGATCCACTTCTTAAGCATAACAATGACAAATCTACTTCTAAAGTGCACAATACTCATTGTGTGGTGCCACCATTGTCCTCTTATGATCACCCTTTGGATGAAATGATTGGCATTATCACTCACATGTCATCTCCTACACCAATTATCACTTTCGATGACTTTGATATAGATGACATGGTTATTTTTTATACTTGGTCCATTATTGTCTCTAGTAATCAAGTACCAATACATAGTGTTTTGGTTAATCCACATAACAAGGATAATTTATGCTCTCTGTGCTACTTCACTCTCTTCACATTTCTAAAAAGAAACTTACATTCAATTCTAATCCTCGATATCAACATATTACTCTACATATTACGAGTTAGTTCTCTTATTACATTGGTTTCATTCATATTTGTTACTACTCTTAGCTCTGGTGCATTATATTTATGTCTCCCTTATATATGTGCTCTTATGGATATTGTATTGATTATTCACTAATGTGTCAAGTTTATTTATAATCAACAGGATGTCACAATTTGAGGTATTCCCGCTAAGGTTCTTTCTCCTAGCTTGCCTAGTCATTCTTCTACAATTTCTATCCCTACTCATAGTGCATCTATAGATAGGTATTTGGTTTTACACGAGTCTCTAGCAGATCCAATCCTCCTAGGTCTCTTGATAGGCATGTGGTTTCAAGCACTATCTTTAGCAGATCTATCTCTCCTAGGTATCTTACTATGCCTTTGGTTTCACACACTATCTCTAGCAATTCTAGCCCTCCTAGGTCTTCTCTCGATAGACCTTTGGTTTTACACACTTGTCTCTCATAATTTTATCCCCCTAGGTGTCTAAATAGGCCTTCAATTTCACACATTGTCTCAAGTGGCTCTCATTATCATAGGATCCCACATCGTCCCTCTAGTGTGCATGTTATCACCCTAGTTTCTCATGGGTCTTATAGTACACATGGCATGTCTAAGATCACTAACTCTTATAATCCTCAACATATACCTATTACTTTGCACACTACTTATGGATATAATCCACCTATTTCCTCTCTCATTCCTTATTTGGCATACACCACTTGAATTTGAGTAACCTTCTTTGGCACAGTTGATGCCCAAGCCTCCATATTCTTTAATATTTGTTTCACCTCTTCACTAGGTTCTCACTCGGTTTCTCTTGCAGAACTCTCTCACTACACATAGTTAAACATTTAAAAATACAAAAAAAAATCAAATATTTGTAAAAACATAAAACTAGGACCTATACACATGTTTGCATTGTAATCACCGTACATTATACATGTTTGTAACTTTGGTTTGATAAACAACATATCTCTTTACTCTTTACACACATGTATTTCTATGGTATATTGAGTTTGATGTAGGACATACACAAAGCAATACAAGACGATAGGTGGTTGCCTACCCTTTACCCCAATTTCTTATACATATAGGGGCATTTATTATACACATTACATACATTTTATTATTTCATTATAGTTACTTTCTACTTCCTCATTACACTTGATTAGATACATTGTGTAAATGTTATCTTTTAAGCTAACATGAATGACACATGTGTCTTGTGCAACGTTCTCACCTCTTGTTTCACATATTTCTCTATATGAATTGTTATATTATTTCATCACATTCGACACTTTTTTTTATGTTTTTCTAGTTTTGTGTGTTACTACTTGTTTTCTTCACTCATTATGGCTTGATTATATATTTTTTCTTATAACACCATGGGTGTCCCTTATTTTTTAATCTATGGATATCTTTTGTGATCTTACTTCTCATGTTTGCAACTATATGCCTCTTGTGTGACATTGTCTACATACTATTGATGTTTACTTCACCGTTGTTATCTATCTGCACTTGTTTTATTTCTACACTTGTCCTCTTATATATACATTATTACTATTATTGTTAGTGTTTTTGTTATTATTTTTTTGTGACATAGTTTCTACCATGTCCATACCCTTTACAGCTTCTTGGATCCCATCATAAATAGCCACCATTATAGCCTTCGATGTGTTTTTTTGCAGATTATCAAACATGGTTACACATTTATTATTTTGATTTGCATGCTCAAATTATTTATCACGCATGCCTCAATAGAGGGGTTATTCATCCGAGTATACTCTACACCTACATAATAGATAGACATAATTCTAGGATTAGACACGGTATAAATAGGGTACATGTAAATAGAAACAACATCAAACATAGAAATTCAAAAATAATGCTTAAGTTTAAAAATGTACAACTTGGCCAAAACATACATGAAGGTTCGACCTTTTACATAATTTTTCCTAAAGGAAGTTACACTAACTTTCTTGACAGCTTTCAAATTTCCACCTAAAATTATAGTTTCTTGACATATTTTTGAGGAGAATGCAAAAATGTGAAGCACGATGATCATGTGGGGCGACCCGAACATCGACCGAGTTACACACCGGTAGTGTGACGAGGTCTCATGGAGGAGCGAGCATAAACAATTAATGTGCATGCAAAGATTCAAAATAAGGAAATTTCATTAGTCCATCTCATGGATCTAAAAAGGATAAGGGGTATAAATAGGGAGTGTTTTGTAACCCTAGTGCTGCTGCAACCATGACCTCTCAAGTCGAGAAGAGGATTTACATTCCATAAATGGGAAGTATCTCTCATATGACACATATGATGCATAACATGTAATGGCGTGTAAGGAATCTGATGATGACCCCTATGACACCCATGTGACACTATACGTACCCAAAATTGTAGGATACTGCACCGCCGAATGATGTTACACATGCCCCAATGATGATACAGGTCTCCTTGCAAGGTGTTCGGAATCCAGAAAGGCTCACCATGTATACGCTTGTATCCCACATGCCCCACTCAGCCTCCACATGTTTTTTTTTTCCCTTTTCCCCCTGTCTTCTTACATTTTAGGCTTTAGTAACGAAATCGCCGCCTTACTCGGCGGCGGTCCCATGACCACCGCCTGACACAGGTGGCGATCCCATAACAACCGCCTTGCATAGGGCGGTGGTTTTGTTCGCATTTTCCAAATTCTTTCGACAATCGTGTCAAATGTAAATCTTCAAATTTACATGCTTTCTTCAACCACTTTGGCTTGCATTAATGTTTTTGGTTCCCTGGTAATAGTGTTTTTCCATTGTTTATAGTAAAAGAGTTCAAATGGGAGTTACCCTCTGGTAAATGCATTGGTTATAAATAGCTAGCTTGTTTTCAAGAAAATGGCCCCTCATCTTCTCAATTCTCTTATTCAGTCTTTCAATTTCTTGCTTAGAATTATGTTAGTTTCATTTTCTTCCTCCATTTTTGGTCTTTTAGAAGGTCATTTGATCTTCTTTCTTTAGTCTTGTTCCATTGCTGCTCCATACAACTAGTTTAGCATAGAATAGCTTCATTTCTATACTAGAATCCATTAAAGTTATAGGTTTTGTTTTGTCACAAGGATAGTTTATGAAACTATTGGTACACTTGTGTTGTATTCTCGCAATAAATCCCACTAGGAATTGTATAGTCAAGCTCTGTTCACTTGCGCTATCTCTCTCCTACTCGCATTGTATTCGGTCTATATCCAAAGTTGTCATTGTTCGAATACCATCTTCTGTTGATACTATCATATACACACTTTTTGGATTCATGAGAACACGAAGGAACGAGGAGATCACACTGAGGGGACGAAATCACACACAACTGGATTTACCACTATTTTGTAAACGCCAGGTTTGAGCTATCAAAGTTCTAGTTACAACATATCAAATAGAGTAGTAAATTATTTCATTTCAGTTAAGCTCACTTTCAATATTGCCAGTAAGCTGTGGGGAATGATAGTTTCCGAGAAACTATAATTTGTTCCTCACTTCTGAGGTAAGATTGAAGGTTTTTAATTAAGTTAATTAGCTATCTTTTATCTAGATTCACACATCTACACAAGTGAATAACCACACCGGGTTATCTCGCTTGTTTAGTTTTAGTGTAAAAGTATTTTAAATAGTTGTTTGTAATCATAATATTTCAATCGTGTATTTTGTTTAGATTAGTTTCCCTTTCAACAGTAGTATAAATTGTTATTTTCCGTATAATTTAATTCAAAGTTTTCAAACTAGATTAAACGCTTAAATTCTAGTTAGGAGGATAAACCATATGGAATTTATGTTACCCGTTCATAGCCTCTAAGTCTCCCCTTTCCCATTCCATCTATCAGGAGATCACACTACTAGATCTTAGTCACTGATCCTCCTACAGTTAGCTATAGGAAAGTTACTTTCCGATTCTCATCATTGCCTTTAGCTCTTCTATCGTTGAAAACTGGCCATAATCCCGGCTGTGACTTCATCTAAGTCACCCGCATTTCAAACCACCGGCTATCTCGACATGACCTCGGGAGGTCAAGTACGAGGAAGGTCACTTGCCGATTATCATCCTCGCATGTCACTTTTCCATCGTACAAAATTGGTGAACCCGACGTGAACAAATAGTTCTTCCTTTTATTATTTTTCATTTCTCTCATCCACCTTCGCTCTTTCCCATTATTCTATAGGTATTCATATACCCCCTGAATATGTCAGGATACATTGCATATGGCAGACCTCTCTCAGATCTTGAAGCAAGTTATAGCCAAATAAATAGGCAACCATCGCCCTCACTTTCTGCGTGGGCTGATAACTATTCAAGTAATTACTTGTCATCATAAACTCCCCTCAAAGAACTAACTCAAGTTCTTCGTTCTCGAATTGAGGATTTTGATCACTTTGCACAAACACAATAGCCGCATCAATCGGCTCTAATAATATGATGTTTATTGGGAATCCACTTCATCTCCTCGGGTCTTGTTTAGACCACGAGATCGAGAGACAATCGACCCCACTCCCCTTTTTGGATGAGGAATACTTAGCACACTTTGCTAAAAGTGAACAACATTTCCAAAACATGTATCCACCAATAGGAAGTTTGCAAATACAATCTGATACCCTATTCCAAGAAAACACCCCCATTCCTCTACCTATGGGAAATTCCCTCGGTGAAGCTTGGCAGGGTAATGATCAATTCATAGCAGGGTATCACACCCCTTACAACCTCAAGCTATACAACAAACACCCCTAAGGCAAAGCATTGTGTCTTCGCCAATGGAGGTCATTTCAGCCTTAGCTGAAAGGTTAGAGGGTTGGAACTTGCTCAAGCAAACCAAAATTCATATTTTGGGCAAGTAGGAATCCCCAACCCTCTACATCATCCCAGTCAAGTCAACCTCCTTACAGGAACAGCACGTTAGGCATGCCTCCTCAAAATCCTTATAGTTACCCATAGTAAACACCAACTAGGACCGCGTTTTCAAATATTGTTCTAGTTGAAAACATGACACCTCCTAGCTTGGCACCAAACAACCCATACCAAAACAATGCTCCTCCTTACTTAAACATTTATTCAAAGTCACCACAAGGAGACATGTTCTCTTCTCCCGGATGTTCGTTCAACCACAGGGATTCCCTTATGTCCCTACAAACGCATATGTTATGCCATATCAACAACCCATTCCACCTCAACCCCTCAAAGAAGCCCCATCATGGTCGAGGCCTATGTAGTAGGGACTTATTCAGAATATTTAAAAGAGCCCCTAGACTTCACCATACGAAGTGTTATGCTTCCAAGACCTCTCCTTGATTTACCCAAATATAAAGGGGAAGGGGACCCAAATGCACACATTAAGGCCTATGCCACAACCATATGGGAGTTACTCCCTTGGGATGGGGTTGTCGCTAAAATATTCCCTAAGACCTTAGAAGGTATTGCCCTTGATTGGTATTACAAAATACCTGAAGCCTCGATACACTCATTTAAACAACTCATGTCAAAATTCATCAAAGCTTTCGACATGAACAAATTGTTAAGAACGGGAATCAAAGAGTTCTTGCATATTAAACAAGAACATAATGAGTCCACTACTCATTTTATTCAAATATGGTGTACGGTTCTCTACTCATCGGAAAGTGCTCCAAACATGGATCAAATGGAACTATGCGATTTATTCCTTAATTCTCTCAATAGAGAGATAAAGGAAGAAGTCCAGAAGTTCCCACTAAGAACTTACGATGAAGTACTCGAGAGTGCTCTCCGAATCGACCAAGCAGCGATAGATAGTGGTCATAAGACATATGGGATAAATGGGAAATTAACCACTCCCACTCAAAACACCACAGCCTATTCTAATGCAGGGAACACTAATCAAGGACCTAAAATCCTTAACAAGAACCATGGAGTTACAACAGATGGAGTAACTGACCAAGTTAAAAGGGCAAATGTTGTAAACATTTCGCCACCTATTAATAATCAACGAAATAACAATTTTACTCCAACAATCAACGTGGTGGATTTTAATCGTCCACCATGGAAACAACAACAAAACGATGACAAATCCAAACACAAAGTCCAAATCGAAACTCAGCTAGATATCAGAGTCAAAACCAAAGGCAACAACCTCAAAATTTTAACTCTAACAACCAGCAACCTTATCAAAATTTTGGGCCACAACAGGTTATAAATCAACAACCTCAAAATTATAATCCCAATTTATATTGTGGCTTCCACAAGATTCAAGGCCACGATACTAGGACTTGTCATGAATACAATAAATTCATGCAGCATTTTCCAAAAGATCAAAAGCAACTCTTTATAGATATGTTTTTAGCAAATTCTGTAGTACCCACGCCAAACACTTATGCAGGGTAGTTTCCCCTCAAAATGCACCCCTCAAGATCTTTAATGATCCGCTCCCAAACCATTCTAACAATAACAGGCTAGATCCTAATGGAACAAACAAGGGTGTCATAACAGAAACAATGATCATGAAGCTTCAACTTCATTAAATCCACCAGTCACACCCCAATTAGGAACTCGACCTCAAACTAAGATAGTTGGTTTAGTGGAGTTAGACACCGAGCTACCCGTAGAAACCATAACAAGAACATGGGATTATTCATCCCAACCTACTCCAAGCTATCCATTGGAACCAGACAATAGTCAACAAACATTGGTAAAACCCATAGCGCCTATGATTTAATTAACGATTTAACTAAAACCTTCTCTCACATCTCCTTTTTGGATTTGTTAAAGAACTCTCCCACCCACAGAGCTGCCCTCTTAGAAGTGTTAGGCCTTGGTCATTTAATCAACATCACTCCTCCTCCGAAAATGCAAGTAAACCATGTGGACTTTGACGTTTATCCTCCGGGGCAGCCGAATAGGGATACGGAGTTTATATTCAATATAAGCAAAATGCCGACAGATGCTGAGATTGCACAAAGAGGTGATCCAGCTTTTCATTTGCAAGTATGGATTTACAATAATTATGTTAAACATGCAATGGTCGATGATGGGGCAGCGATTAACATAGTCCCCTTCACTTTTCTTCAAAATTTAGGATATGGAGAGATGAACTGTTCCACAATGCGAAATACGCTAAGAGGTTATGATAGCCTCAAAGCCACTTCGATTGGAACCATAGTTTTACCAGTCACTTTAGGACCCAAGACGGTCCTCACTAAGTTTTATATTATAGATCGGGAAACCAATTATAATATGATCCTTGGTCGGCCATGGATACACCACATGAAGGCAATCCCTTCCACGCTATTCCAAGAAATAAGATTTCTACACTTAGGGAAAATATTCATGGCACAAGGTGACCCAAAACCCTTCGATATACACCTAGCTGATTTGAAGAAAAGACCGGGTGTTCACTCCGAGTTTGAACTCCCAACAAATCAACTCATCAAACCAATTAATTTGAAACCAAAAGAAGAGTTGATACCCACCACAGAGTTAGAAGTTACAAATCCAACCGAGGACATTCCAACGCACTCAAAAGTGAGACCAATGTTATAAAAACAATGTCACTAGGGACTACTATAAAAATGTTGAGTTGTTGGAGAAAGACTTACCTATTCTCCTACCATTTGATTCCATGGGTATGGGACACACCCTGGGAATTGCTTCTCTTCCATCAGACGAAGTTTTTATGGTAGAGGTAACCAAGCAAAAAGAAATAGATACAACAGATATCCCAACATCCATTTTTCCAAACAAGTATTGGACTCTCCACTTCAATGGAGCTAGATGTCACTTTGGAGCTGGGTAGGAGTGATCTTTACTTCACCTGAGGGAAAGATCCTACCTTTCACCTTTAAATTAAACTTTGAATGTACAAACAACGGGCTGAGTACGAAGCTCTCCTCCTTGGCCTCATTCTAGCTAAAAGAATGGGTGTCGACAACATTAGAGTGCTAGGAGACTCACAATTGGTTGCAAACCAAGTCTCTGAGGTATATGAAACTAGAGCTGAGCACTTACAACTCTATAAAACAACAGTATTAGATCTAAGTAAGGGATTTAACTTCATATCAATTGAAGCAATCCCATGAGAGTAGAACCTTCTCGTAAACTCGATAATAGTAACCTCAACTTCCCTTGTTTCACTCCAAATAGCGAGTTAGAGGATACAAATTTCACGCTATCACTTCGTACCAAACCATTAGTGCATAAAATACCAACAAACTCACTTCTAACTCAAACAGAAGCTGAGGATGATTTTTCTATCATGGATCACTTTGACAATGATAGAGTCACTCTCGAATATCTAAACACCTATGTGGAGCTACACCTTGTTCACCGTATAGTTGATCTTTCATTAATACCACATTCCTCTTCCTACTTTGGAAATCCCATGGTAGAGTCTCCTCCACGTATGATCTTGATATATATGAGATAGAAAACGGAGAAAGCTTGGAACTACCTCCAGCCCCACCTGAATTTGAAGAAGGTAACACTTATTTAATAGAAGAAACCATTGACATAAACATTGGAACGGAGGAAGAACCAAAGATTTTAAAGTTGGGATCTTTGTTAACTCCTGAGGAGATATAAATACACACTCAAATCCTCAAAGAACATCAAAAGGCTTTTTCATTTAACTATAAAGAAATGACGGGCATTGCACCACATGTCACGATGCATAATCTTGTCACTAAACCAGATGCAAAGCCAATTAAACAGAAGTCAAGACCAATGAAGCCAAAAGTGGATCTCATGGTAAAAGAAGAAGTAATAAAACTTCTTCAAGTGGGATTCATCAAGCCCATTGACTATTCACAATGGGTATCTAATATCATCCCCGTCCTCAAAAAGAATGGGAAGATACGCATTTGCATAGATTTTCAAGATATTAACAAAGCTTGTCCCAAAGATGACTTCCCATTACCATCCATTGATGTTATCGTTGATACAACAACTAGATTTTAACTATTGTCCCTCATGGATGGGTTCTCAGGGTATAATCAGATTAAAATATCTAAACAAGATCAAGCCAAAACTACATTCATAACTCCCTGGGAACTTATTGCTACGTTGTCATGCCATTTGGTCTTAAGAACATTGGTGCTACGTATCAGCGGGAAATGACATATATATTCCATGATCTTATCCATAAAATTTTGGAATCATATGTGGATGAATTTTTGTCCAAGGCCAAGAAACTTTGTGATCATCCGAAAGTGCTCTATATCATCCTCTCATGACTAATTGAATATGGCGTCACATTAAACCCAGAGAAGTGTGTGTTTGGTGTGACAAGAGGCAAACTTCTGGGGTTACATTATATCTTCATGAGGGATTGATGTTGATCCAATCAAAATACGGGTTGTTCTTGAAATGATCCCACCATCGGATGAATCTGGAATCAGGTCATTTCTTGGGAAACTCAAAGGCAATCCACGATTCATCCCGCATCTAAGTTTTTCCATTCATCCAATCAATAATCTATTAAAAAAATATTATAACATTGATTGGACTGAAGAATGCAACGAGGCCTTTGAAGTAGTTAAACACTTCTTGTTATCTCCACCCACATTAATGCCTCCCAAACCAGATTGCCCTTTGATCCTATACTCACGAGCCACTCATGTCTCACTGGCCTGCATGTTGGCTCAAGAAGACAATGATAAACGGGAATGTGTGGTCTATTTCATCAGCCGAACGTTGCTTGATTATGAAACATGCTACACACAGGTAGAGAGAGAATGCCTTGCCATAGTATTTGCAACAAAACGTTTAAGACATTACATGTTAAACCAGAAACAAGGGTCATTGTAAAATAGATCATTTACGAACATTCCTTATGCAAGGGTCTTTGTCTAAAAAGGCTGGACATTTCATAACCTTAATGGGTGAATTCGAGTTGACATTCGTAAACCAAAAATCCATTAAGGGACAAATCATTACAGATTGGCTAGTTGACAATCCACTAGATGGAGGCGATCTGGTAAATCTAGACTTTCCTGATGAGTGTATATACTTCATCAAACCAGGCCTCCCATCTCTACATGTCCCTGGTATACTGATATCATCAATTTCATCATAGACCACACATACCCGGAAGGTACCACATCACAACAAAGAAGGCGGTTACGCATTATTACCACTAAATATGTTGTTTTAGAATAGGTACTCTATCATAAAGCCTTCGACAGCATGCTTCTAAGATGCATCGACACGGAATAATCCAAGAAGATTCTTCATGAATCCCATAGTGGGATATGTGGAGGCCACTTCGGTGGTCACACCACCACTTGCAAAATACATCGGATGGGCTATTTTTGGCCCACTCTCGAGCATGATGCAATGGAATTTGTACGTAAGTGCCACAAATGCCAAGAATTCTCTCACGAGATTCACATGCTAGCACAATCCCTGCAACCAATAGTGACTTCGTGGCCCTCTCCACGTGGGTCTGGACTTGATAAGGAAGTTCTCTCCTCATCAACCGACGGCCATAACTTTATAATTATAGCCACGAAATATTTTACCAAATGGGTGGATGCATTGCCTCTCACCATAGTACCAGGTTCGGTAACTACCAAATTCATTCTAAACCAAATCATTTGCAGGTATGGTGTCCCACAAGTCATTATCTCAGATAATGGCACGTCCTTTAAAAATGATGAGGTCTGTGAGTTATGTAGAAAATTCAAGATAAATAATCACACACCTCTCTTTTACTACCCTCAAGCCAACGGGCAGTGTCGGCGAAAAATAAAACGTTAAAATTTATTCTCCTCAAAACAAATCGAGGAGAACAAGCGAGATTGGCATTTAAAACTATATCCGACCTTGTGGGCCCATCGAAACTAGGTAAGAACACCAACAAGACCAACTCCTTTCTCACTGGTATTTGGGGCGTACAGTCTCCCCCGCTTGAGGTTGAAATACCCACCAGCTCCGCATCTCATTACAAGGATTACGGGCGAAGAAGCTTATAGGAGGCATGCCTCTCTCAACTAGAAAGCCTTGAAAAGGTCAAAGGCTAAACACCAAACAAATGCACAAATCCTATGTCGATCGAATGTGCCAAAGAAGATACAACAAAAATTCTATGAGTGTGAAATATATGAAGGAGATCTAGTTCTAAGACTAGACAGCTGGATCGATAAGAAAACCGGCCAAGGAAGAAAGTTCCGGCCCAAATGGTTGGGCCCATACCAAGTCATGAAAGACTACAGAAATGGCGTGTATCTCTTGTGCACACTAGAAGGTGAGGAATTTGGTGAAACTGTCAATTCCTTACATCTTAAACGGTTTTACGCATAAAACATCAAAATCACCACTTATACATTATAGCTACCTACATTGCATTAGTCATTTAGTTGTTTCATTTTGTTCACTCATTTCATAAAACTAGTAGTCCAGGAACTTGCTCTTAAGCAATCTGTTACAAATTTCTGAAAATATTGGCAAAAGCATTCAAAACACATCTCTTCAAACATCATCAACTATTTTCAAATCTTTTCATCAAGTTCGATAGACAAGCATTGACGAAAACCATACCAAGGCCTGCATACTTGGCTTTGCTCTTTCTTTCTACTAGGTGAAGTTGTCCTTGCCTACGGTCTGTTCTAGAAGCTTCTTGGTGTCACATATATCCCTCTTAAATCTCTTTGAAAGAAAGGATATCCCAAAGTTACAAGTCAGAAATGTCAAAATCAAATGAAATCAAAAGCACCAAGCAAACAAAATATTTTATTTTACACACTTCTTTGCCCCATCAACCTTTGGTGATAAGCCCACATCTCTTACTAGTGGTGTGAGGTTGGGAAAGGAAAGAAGTGCCCTTACTCGCCTATATCTTGCCTTTGGTGACAAACCCGTGCTTCTTACTAGTGGCATGAGGTAGGGTGTGGGGGTCCAGTCACACAAATGAACAAATCTTGGTATGCTAAAAACACAAATCAAATTCTATTAAGAGAAAACAAATATCCAAATTCCAAAGAGATCAAATCCTCAAAACCAGATTTTGTCAACCAAGTTGCCATTTATGAATCTAAGTCTAGATAAACTGGAAAGTAAGTGGCCTTCTAAGTGTGGTAGTAGTTCTGAGTAGGGTAGGTGTGTAGGTCCAAATTTGGTTTCTATTACTAGGTTTGTTTGTCTCTCATCATTCCATTCAATCAAACTCATACAACTTGTGCCCTTCCTAACTCTTGGTGTTGAGCCCTCGCATCTTACTAGTTGCGTGGAATTGGGATTGGGGCAAGTTCATCTCTTTATCACTATGCATTCATCACGTTTTGCCAACATAAGAAGAAATTACAAATATTTCCCAAAGAGTTTAAAATTTCAGTACTACCATATGTTAGTATCATCTCATATCAACATTACAACAAACATACAAAGTAAAACATTCTGTTTACTATCATTTGTTATCCATTGCATACATTCTGAAAACATGAAAACAAGTATTCTAAAAACATCTAAATACACATGTGGAAACAAATCACAAAAATTCTAGGCACCAAGAGTCTAGATCCAAAAAGAGATGCATACAAATATATATATATATATAAATCAAGGTTCATATACAATGCCATCATGCACTAGGCATGGTCAAAATGCTCAATGAGCCCGAAATGTACAAAAGCACTCATATAGATATCTAACAAAATGCTACAAAATGGTCTCTCAATCCCTATGGGATCCCTTAGAGGGTGCACGACCACGCCTAGGACTCCAGCTACGCCGGCACTCTGAATGTACTGAGGGCTCGTGGTCACAACCAGTAGCTGTCATCTCGCTACAAGAATGACTCCTCCTCATCAAGTGCTCGGTTGTCCTATATCCAACTACCTCTGTGCAGAGAGAATTCATGATCTTCACTACATGTCTAGACAGAGGAAAAAACATCAGTATGCCTACTAGCTGCTAAGGGCTCCCCCATGTCCACGGAAAGCTCAACACGAGTCTTCTCTGAGGGGAGAAGCAAGGTATCAGTGCATACTCGGTGAATCAAGTCTCGCCACTCATCAACAATCACGCAAGCAAAGGAGAAAACAAGTTAGAAAATTATCAAAAGATAAAACCAAGAGTAAACAAAACAAAAATAAATAACAACTAAGGCAACTCTAACTAAAACAAATGTCAAGAGAAGAGTGACAACTCACTCGGATCTCCGGGCCTCCAAGAAGGATCTCTAGGATCCGTGCCTGCCACTGACACCACCATTGACTGGTGTCCCTCTCCCACGTCTGGGGCAATGTGACAGCCTACAACAGACTCACCATCTCCACCTAAGTCCTGAGAGAGCAATGCTATCAAAATTTCACCCCCTAGAGTTAATTTGATAACATGCATCAGAGTTTTTAGTTCCAAGCAAGTAGATTGATTCAGGGGAAAATCGTAAAATTGGCTAAGTCCTGCTCAAGGCCACCTTCGGGACAGTTGGAACAATTATACACTAAGGCGCGGATCGGCTGAAAATCCTCCAGCGGCCCAAACAGAAAAGGGACATCTGGGACAAATGGACGCGAAATGCCCGAATCGGCCGAAAGAAAGAAAATTTGTCCAAGTCCTTTACCGGGAGCAAGCGGGACAAGAGTGCACGGAGGACGCGAACCGGCCGAATCGGGTGAACCGGAAGAATTTGTCCTGCATAAAGACCTGGGACATTTGGGACAAGAGTGCACGGAGGATGCAAACCGGCCGAATCAGGTGAACTGGAAGAATTTGTCCCAGACAACACTGGGACATCTGGGACAAAAGGAAGCGGTGGATGTGAAAATCCGGCAGGCCCATGGACAAATCACGGCATGACATGTGTTCTAAGGAAAAAGGTCCAAAAGGTCAAAGGGGCGAGTTTTCGAGCACTGATCCGAACCAATGAAATAGTGCCACGTGTCTAAGTTTAAGGGGCCCACAAGAAAATCCCACGAAAAGGTGGAGAGAGAAAATTGCTCAGCGAACCAGAGCCTGCCACGTGTCGTCCCGGATGGCGAGTGCGGGAAAAGAATTTAAAAATCTGTTTTTGCCTATTTTGTGCCCTAAATCTTCAGACCTTCGTATCTTTCGATCCAAAGCTCGGATTTACACGTTCTTTATATCAACGGAAAGCTGTTGAAATTCTCTACATGATTCTGGGATCAATCTTGCATTTTGGTGTAGTTTGGAGGGAGAAAATTAAGAAAACGTCTCTGATGCGTGGTGATAGACAGAAGTAATGCTTCAACAACCAACTTTAATGCAGCAGATAGCTCGCTCCTATTAGACAGCCCGCCGCTTTTGCTAGGGGGGGTAGATTCTAGATTTCCTCTCTCTTCCTCTCTCATTTCTTGATATATATTGTAAAGAGGAGCTCCTTTAAGGGCCTCGGACACATTTTGTTTTGCATCCTCCCTTATTCCCTCGATTGCAAAGAGAATTTGTGGAGCTTTTCAAACCTCCCATATGGGTTGTAGTGCCGCCTTTTTTGCCTCTTGGCGACTGCAATGTACTTGTATCGACTCTTGGATAATAATATATGTGTTTTGATTGACTCTCGACCCTCTCATGTATTCATTGTTGTCATTTTGATCTCTTATTGCAGTTTGGTTACCTGTGCATGGTGTTTGTATTGCATCTATGTGGTCTGTGTTAAATTTTCAAAACGAGTGTCTAACATTCCTCGGTGCATCACCTTTGTAGTTTAGGTTTTATTCTATGCATTTTCTTACCCTGTCTCCTTGGCAAGTTAGATTAGGTTTTAGCAAACCCTCTGCATTTTTGTGTGCATCTGAACAGAGGAATAGAACCACCTTCTCTGGAGAATCTTTTCTCATCTTTACAAGTCCCACGCTTGGAGAAAGGATTCCATGTTGTGCAATCACACTGGATGCCTGAACATCAACCTAGAAGCCTGATTTGCATCCAGGGGTGCTGTGAGTCTGCAACAACAGTTTTGGCACACCCGGTGGGACACTAGAGGTCTCATTTTTATTGCAGCAAAGTTGATATGCATCTGCTACAGTTTTCTTGCTTATAAGAGCTATTATCTGCATATCTGGCGACTCCAAGGGGAAGAATCAACTGGTTTCAGCAGTGCAGGCCTAAAAACTCATGAGAAGAATCACCACAAGGTCAAGAGTTGGAGAAGAAGAAGTGTTGTTTGAATACCTGCAGTTATCTCCAAGAAGAAGGTAAAGAGGAAGAAGGATTCAAAGGTCTCCATCTCCACCAAATAGAAATCTCTCAACTCCTCCACACGAGGCCTTTCATTCAAAGATAGAAGGGTTTTAAGACCAATTAGAATGGCTCGAACAATCCCTACATCAACTTCACAGGCAAGAGCCCACTTGCTCTCAATACACAAAGATCAGCCTTCCTATTGCATCCTTGAAGAACATTCCCTACTTCACCGGAGAAAATCAGACTACTCTAGGTGATCATGTTAAAGATATTGCTAACCTTTGCGTAATCCATGAAATCGATGAAATGCAAGTAGCTGTCAAGTTACTGGCATCTTCCTTCAAGGGTAAAGCATTACAATGGTTTAGGAGCCTTGGAGCTGGTTCTATCACAAACTAGAATCAGCTGTGTATTGCACTTCACGAGTAATTTGGAGAGAAGGGAGACAACTTGTCTCTTTTGGAGCAAATGAAAACTATCAAGAGAGCCCCAACGAGCGGTGACGACTTCAACTTCAGATTTCAAAGGTCTTGGGATAGGATTCCATGGCGGTCGTGCCAACGTTAGAAGGTGCTTTTCTATATTACCTTAAAGCTCAATTCGATATTTCTATGTTAATTCAGTCCATGGGAGGCACAACAATCCCTATGGCTTATAGCATTTCCATTAGAGCCAAAAACTATCTTATTCAAGCTGGTAAACTGGCTCCTAGGCCTCCCATGCCCTTGTATCCAAACTTAGAAAATCCAAGCACTAGTCAAGCACCCACTTTGGCTCCTGTTCCCACTCCTAGAAATTAGAGTTCAAATGAAGCTTCCACTTCATCTCCAAGTGCTTCAAATGAACTCCAAGAGGTCATGAAACAATTGCAAAATTTGGGAAATGAGCTGGTTACTATTAAGAGGCAACAAGCCCAAGGTTTCAGACCTTCCTATCAACCTCAAGCTCAGCCTAATAGGCAGCCATACCAACCACAAAGACCACCTAATCCAGTTGCAAATGTGAATCAAACAAGGCCTCCCTCTAATAGACCATTCTAGCCATATAATCCAAATGCTATATCTGCCTCTAAGGCATTAGTGCCAACACAGAACAACATTGCTCAGGAATATGACTGGTGCTTTCCATGCAACGAGCCTCATAACCAATCCATGTGTTTCAATGGTGCTCTCAATCAAGCACTGATGGTGACAACTACTGGTGTGGAGGGCGAGGGCAGTCAAGGAAACAGTCAACAATAAGAAACATTCCAACAGCAATCAGCCCCAAATGACACCACGTTGGTGAACTAGCAAGCAGAAGATTTATGTGGCATGAATCAAGCAGTTTCTCAAGGTGTCGCAGCCAACACAAGGTCAAAGAGGAGAAATTTGGGTGAAGAACAGCCATTAGCCCCAGCCAATCCACCACCTTCCACGGCTCCACAAATGATTGGCAAGCAGAGTCCAGTTTCAAATACACAAGGGCAGCCAAGAACAGCCCCTAGGCCAACTCAAATGCCAGCTGTTGCTGCCCACGTACAAGGAGTAAGTGTACAAACCAAGGGACAACAAAAGGATACTTCATCCCCGTTCAGTATCATTGAACAGATGAAGAAGACTAACGTCAATATATCAATGTGGGAATCCCTATCCATCCCAGGACAAAGAGATCTGCTGCAAGCTGCCATGAAGGATTGGACAACTTCGAATCAGCAGGTTCAGATGCAAGACAAAGTGCTTACAAATGCTGCCCAGCCTGAAGGAAGCCATGGAGGGCAACAAGGTAAAATGTTGAAGCCCCCTCCTTTCTATGTTTCATTAATCATTGGGGATAAACTAGTACACAATTGCATGATTGATTCCGGGGCAAGTAGCTCAGTGATGCCCAAGCAAATAGCTGATCAGCTGGGTCTCCAATATGAAGTAATATCTAAAGGGGTAGTGCAATTGGATGGGACAGCAATAGCAACAGTTGGAGTGATTAAAAACTTGAGTCTTACCTTGCATGCATGTCCAAATGTTGTTGTCTTACAAGATATATCAATCATAGACCTTCCACCACTCTTTGCCCTTTGCTTGTCAAGGGACTTCACAGCCAAGATTGGGGGGTATTTGTCTGCTGATTGGTCTCACATGCTGTTTAGAACAAGGTATGGAACTAAGGCTACAATTAGGTCTGAACCTATTGCAAACTTCCATATTGAGCCTTACACTCCTAGTCAGATTAATGCCAATTGCTCAGCATTTGATCAAGAAGATCACCCTAGTACTGATGAGGCTGACACCAAGGTTGGAAGTATCCCGACCTAACTCTCGATGAATGGGCAAACAAGATACATGCTTTTGATCCCTATCAAGAAGTAGAAGAATCTGAGCTGGGAGTCTATTGTATACATGAAGAAAATCAACCTGTTCCTAGCATCACCAAGCCAAGCCATAATGATGACAATGAGGTATGGCGGCTGTTTTTTGACGGATCAAGGAGTAGGCAAGGTGCAGGAGGTGGAGCCATGCTTGTTTCACCTCAAGGCATCAAATATTATTCAGCTTTTCGTTTCCAGTTTTCTTGTTCAAACAACACAAAATGAATATGAGGCCTGATTCATGGACTTCATTGGGCTAGGAAAAAGGGATAAATAACTTGCAGTGTTTGGGGATAGCGAGCTAATCGTCAACCAAGTTAGAGGACAACATGCTACGGAGAAACGACTTGTTTGAGGAGCTACAAGAATAGGGTATGGGACCTCATTGAGGATTTCGAAGCTTTCAACATTGTGTCCATACCCAGGAAGAAAAATGAAGCCGCGGATAGGCTCGCAGCAGTTGGAGCAACGTTTGATGTGGTTGACAACATCAAAAGGGAAAAAACACAGCCACATATCCATGTGATTGTGAGGCCAGCAGTTCCAGATAATAACACCAACTGTGGCAGGTGTTTGAAAATGATCAACAGATCGTCAATTTCTTACAAGAAGAAGCTGAATTCTCAGCTAGGAATCAGGACAGACTAGAGCAGCAGTATGGGGATCAAGTAGTGCAGCTGCAGACAAACAAGCTTCCCAAGGGTTTAGTAACGTTGGAGTCTATCTTCAACCCTAACGACCAGTTCCGTAAAGAAAAGGCTAACATACAGGTCAAGAGGGAAGATTCAGAGCCAATTCCGGTTGGGGAAGGCAAAACACTTCAAATTGGTAAAGTGGCCACTGAGCAGGAGAAATCAGATTTCATATAGCTTTGTCAAGAATTTCCAGATGTCTTCGCTTGGAGCTATGAAGACTTGAGAGGATTCAATCTGAATTTGGCACAACATACCATAGAATTGGATCTAGATGTTAAGCCCATCAGGTAAAAGCAGAGACCTATTAACCCTCACATTGAGCCTCTAATGAAGAAAGAGCTAAATAATCTAATAGAGGCAAGCATTATATTCCCGATCAAGCACTCAAGCTGGGTTGCTAACTTGGTTCCGGTCAGGAAGAAAAGTGGAGAAATCAGGTTGTGTGTGGACTTCCGAGACCTCAATAGAGCATCTCTCAAATATCATTACCCACTTCCTTCAATGGAACAAATATTGCAAGTAGTATCCGGTTCGGAGAGATTATCTCGGGTATAATCGGTGATGGTGAAAGAAGAAGACCAATTCAAGATAGCCTTCACCACTAAATGGGGGACCTATGCCTATAAGAAGATGCCATTTGGACTATCAAATGTTGGATCCACCTTCCAAAGGGCAATGGATATGGCATTTAAGGGGTTGATCAACAAAATAGTTCTCGACATATCTTGACGACATCACTTTGTATTCTCAAAAATGCAGCGGATCACCTCTGTCATTTGAGGCAAGTATTTCGAGATGTAGAAGATTTGGGGTATCATTGAATCCCAAAATTACATATTCTTGGCTCACAAGGGAAAACTTCTAGGCCATATTGTTTCAAAGGAAGGGTTGACGATTGACCCAGAATGGGTTGAAGCAATTCAAGCATTTCCATTGCCAAGTCACAAGAAGGCTCTTCAAAGCTTCTTGGGAAGGATCAATTTTGTCCGCAAGTTTGTTCCAAACTTTTCAGCTCTCATAAAGCCAATAACGCTGATGTTAAAGAAGGGCATGGCATTTAAGTGGACATCTGAAGGCAAGGAAAGTTTTGAGGCAATAAAAGAGGCTATATCTCAAGCCCCAACTCTCATCAATCCAGACTTCTCCAAGGACTTCGTGCTATATGCCTTCGGTGGTGGAGACACAATTTCTGCAATCCTGGCACAACAAAACAAAGAAGGATTAGAACAACCAGTTGCTTTCTTCAGTCAAGGCTTAGAGGAATACGAAACTAGATACTCTTTCATTGAAAAGCATGTACTTGCAATGATCAGGAGTTTAAAGAAATTCAAGCACCTAGTCTCAAACAACAAGATCCAATTATTGGTCTCTCATGCGGGAGTCAAGGACTTCCTTCTAAACAAGGATCTGAATGAGAAGTGTGCAGGGTGGATAACTCATGTCATGGAATATGACATCGAGATCAAGGTCACCAAACTAGTACGTGGAAAGGGACTATGTGAACAGCTAGCCTTGAGTCAACAGGTTGAAGCAGGTGATGAAAAAGAGACTGTCTTGGTACTACAAGATGGCCAAGAACATGAAAATGATGATGTGCCTACTCCTTGTTGGACTCAGAATATGATACACTTCCTACAGATAGGACTATGCCCTCCGGAAATGAGCAAAGCAAAGAGGAGATACTTCAGATTACAAGCCATTCCATATGTGCTTGTTGATGGTGTTTTGTTTAAGAAAGACATCAATGGGGTTCTATTGAGGTGCATTGGGACTGGTCAAATTGAGAGGGTGTTACGAGATTTTCACGATGGAGATTCTGGAGGACATTTTGCCCCACGAGTAACAGCTCTCAAGATAATAAAGGCAGGGTATTATTGGCCCACGGTGTTCAATGACTGCTATACATGGATAAGAAAGTGTAAGAAATGTGCACTCTTCACAGGCAAAGAAAGACTAGCAGCGCTTCCATTGCACCCAATCTTGGTTGACCAACCATTTCTGTAATGGGGATTGGACTTCATCGGGGTCATCAACCCAAACTCAAGCCAAGGCCACAAGTGGATTCTCATGGCAACGGACTACTTCACCAAGTGGATCAAGCGATGCGCTCAAAGAGGCAAATGAGTCTAATATACTAGAATTTTATGAAGGAATAGTGACCAGTGTTCGGTGTGCCGGCCACCACTATCACATCGATAAATGCATTGGCATTCATAGGTTCCAAGATTACAGAATGGGCTGTCAAGAATGGAATCTACTTGAGCACCTCTTCCAATTATTACCCTCAGGGTAATGGCCAGGCCGAGTCTACAAACAAGAACTTGTTGAGGATCATTAGGAGAACTCTTGATGAGAATCAGAGGTCTTGGCATACCAAGTTGAAATCAGCCTTATGGGCTGATAGGATCACTCCCAAAAGATCCACAGGTAACTCTCCATTCAGGCTTGTCTATGGAAGAGAGGCAATCTTGCCCATGTCACTTGAGTTGCCAACATTGGAACTCATGAAGCAAGCGGAGTTACTTGAATTTGAGCCCATGGAGGTGAGGTATGTAGAGTTGATGGAGCTGCAGGAGATCAGAAATCAGGCATCCCAAGCAATGGAAAAGGATCAAGCTTTGATCAAGAAGACCTTTGATAGGAAGGCCAAAGATAGATCTTTTCAAGTTGGAGATCTAGTGTTGAAATGGGATGTGGACAGGGCAAAACCGGGAAGGCATTCAAAATTTGATGCCATTTGGAGTGGCCCATACATGGTCACAAAGTGCAAGAGCAGCAATGCTTTCCAATCGACCTCATTGACGGTGAAGAACCGTAGATTCCAGAAATGGAATCTATCTCAAGCATTAACTACTTGAAAATAAAAGGTTCACCCTTGTAAATATTAGCCTAGATTTCAATTCCTCTAAGTGCGTATGCATATTGTCTTGTTGTAGTTAGGTTTTAGTTTCCCTATGTGCTTTGGCACAGTTTTGTTGCTCTGGGTTGGTTTTCTACGATTCGAGTGTGCTCTCATAGAGGGAGTTGCAGATCGAGGCTCATTTCGTGTTATTGCTTATGACTCCATTCCCAACGGATCGCTAAAAGGCCACCGATCTTCTACTCAGCAGTGAGTGACCCCGAAAAGTCACCAAATTGTTTTCCAAATTTCACCCCCGAGTTAATTTGATAACATGCATCGAGTTTTTAGTTCCAAGCAAGTAGATTGATTCGGGGAAAATCGTAAAATTGGCTAAGTCCTGCTCAAGGCCACCTTCGGGGCAGTTGGAACAATTATACACTGAAGGCGCGGATCGGCTGAAAATCCTCCAGGCGGCCCAAACAGAAAAGGGACATCTGGGACAAATGGACGCGAAATGCCCGAGTTGGCCGAAAGAAAGAAAATTTGTCCAAGTCCTTTACTCGGGAGCAAGCGGGACAAGAGTGCACGGAGGACACGAACCGGCCGAATCGGGTGAACCGGAAGAATTTGTCCCAGCATAAAGACTTTGGGACATTTGGGACAAGAGTGCGCGGAGGATGCAAACCGCCGAATCGGGTGAATGGAAGAATTTGTCCTGCATAACACCTTTTCGGACATCTGGGACAAAAGGAAGCGGTGGATGCGAAAATCCGGCGAGCCCATGGACAAATCACACGGCATGACATGTGTTCTTGGGAAAAAGGTCCAAAAGGTCAAAGGGGCGAGTTTTGAGCACCGATCTCGAACCAATGAAATAGTGCCACGTGTCTAAGTTTAAGGGGCCCACAAGAAAATCCCACGAAAAGGTGGAGAGAGAAAATTGCTCAATGCGAACCGAGCACGCCACGTGTCGTCCCGGATGGCGGAGCGCGGGAAAAGAATTTAAAAATCCATTTTCACCTGTTTTGTGCCCTAAATCTTCAAACATTTGTATCTTTTGATCCAGAGCTTGGATTTGCATGTTCTTTATATCAATGGAAAGCTGTTGAAATTCTCTACATGATTCTGGGATCAATCTCACATTTTGGTGTATTTTGGAGGAGAAAATTAAGAAAACGTCTCGACCCGTGGTAATAGATAGGAGTAATGCTTCAACAACCAACTTTAATGCAGCGAGACATCGCCGCTCTGTTAGACAAATTTCACCGCCGTTTTGCTAGGATCCACCGCTTCTGTCATAATGAGATGATTTTAAATGCTACCAAGAAGTGGTTGGGGCAGATTCTAGATTTCCTCTCTCTTCCCTCTCTCATTTCTTGATATATATTGTAAAGAGGAGCTCCTTTAAGGGGTCGAACACATTTTTTTTGCATCCTCCCTTATTCCCTCGCTTGCAAGAGAATTTGTGGAGCTTTTCAAACCTCCCATATGGGTTGTAATGCCAGTATTTTTGCCTCTTGGTGACTACAATGTACTGTATCGACTCTTGGGCAATAATATATGTGTTGTGATTGACTCTCGACCCTCTCATGTATTCATTGCTGTCATTTTGATCTCTTATTGCAGTTTGGTTACCTGTGCATGGTGTTTGTATTGCATCTATGTGGTCTGTGTTAAATTTACAAAACGAGTGTCTAACATTCCTCGGTGCATCACCTTTGTAGTTTAGGTTTTATTCTATGCATTTTCTTACCCTGTCTCCTTGGCAAGTTAGATTAGGTTTTAGCAAACCCTCTGCATTTTTGTGTGCATCTGAACAGAGGAATAGGAACCAGCCTTCTCTGGAGAATCTTTTCTCATCTTTACAAGTCCCACGCTTGGAGAAAGGATTCCATGTTGTGCAATCACACTGGATGCCTGAACATCAACCTAGAAGCCTGATTTGCATCCAGGGGTGTTGTGAGTCTGCAACAACAAGCAACTCCTCCGAGACCGAGTCACCCACTCTGCTCTCCGCTCCACCCTCTTGGCCCATAGAATCTCCCGAGTGTCATGCCACTTGGGATTACCGTCATCTCCCCACTGTCTCACTAATATCCATCTCCTCTGTCTCCTCCTCTGCCTCTCTCCCCTTGTGAACTCCTCAAACTCGGAGTCCACGTCCAATTGGCTCATCACTCGCTTATGGGCAAGACAGTAATAATCCAAGTAAAGGTGCTTGAGGAGCACCGGCTCTCCCTTGAGTACGTACCACCTGCCAAGCCGCAATACGAACACCGGGGGTAACAACGGTCCAACCCCTACCTCTAGGACCTCCCCGAGCCTCACGAATAGATCTATACACTGGCCCCACCGAAGGAAGCATGTCACTATAAGGGAGGCCGAACTACTGTGGTACTCTATCAAAGGGGTAGATCTCCAACTTCCCCACCCTGTCTATCAACTGGCTAGTAGTTTGATAGGTAATCGATGTAATGGTCTCCTCTCCCCATACCCATGTCATGGCATGATAAGGAGTGACCTCCATGTCTACAGTGGTCCAAGAGGCCACTGGATGGTGAGATGCTCTAAGAACTTTCATCCCCATCCACCTCACTGCGCTGACAGCCCCGGATCCTCTACCTTTACACCTCTCCCATATGGGGTGATATGCTCATACACCCAACTCATGACAAGAGTAGGGTGGCTCGGTGGATCGTCCTGTAATAGGACTTCCTGTATAAATCATGATAGGTAGTCCCGAGGATATATACTCCCCAAGCGTAGACATGTCCATGGCCCTCAATTTGTGTAATAATGGGGGCCTAAAAATATAAGAGGGTGTCCCCTCCCTTATCCCCAATCAGTTTGGATGCAAGGATGCCCATGATGGCCTTACGAGCATGGGAATGTCTGACTCAATGATAGAGCGGATCCTCACTCCCTTCTTCGATCCCATCGATACAACTGCATCTCCCATGTAGGTGGCCCACTGAACCACCTGTGATCTTGATATTGCTATCTTAAGAGACAGCCGCCACCTAAGGATCAAAACCCCTAGTATATAGTAAACATCCTCTAGGGTGATAGACCACTCACCCCTAACTCCTAGAAATTGGAAGGTGTTCCGATCCGCGTCCCAATATGAAAATAAGCCACACAATATGTGACTGGTAGGTGCAACATGAGGGACCTGTGTAATCCTCCAAATACCATCCCTTTGGAGAGTATCCCACTCTGCCTAGGAGAGTGCCTCTAACACTTCTGAGAGCCAATCACACTCCCTCTCCTGGCTCCATCTAATATACTCCTCCTTCTGCATACACCCAAAAACATAAAAAGGAGTAAGTACTAAAATCTAGTTGGAAAGACTTTTAAAAACACGTAAAAATGCTAAAAGTGCAAAAATAAATAAAAGAAAGCTTTGTTTTAGCTTTTTGTCATGGACCGCCATATGCTACGCAGAGCGGTGGTTCCGTTCGCGCGCTTCTAAGGCGGCGGTCCCGTAACCACCGCCCTGCACAGGGCGGCGGTCCTGTCCCGCAAACTCAAACGGGTCATATACCCTAAAAATGCTTAAAATAAACAAATACACCATTTTTGCTAAAATGAAAACCTACCCTATGGGTGCCCCCCCTAGAGACACGTTTAAAACTAATATTTTCAAAAATGACCCCCCCAAGAGAAAGATTTCATCATTTCCACATTTTAGGTCTAAAAACAATAAATCGAGAAGAACTAACCTGAGACTTCGCGAGTCAATGTTCCGCTCTCAGAGGCATGATCGCTATCTCACCACGAACTTTTTGACTATGCTCTCATCGAAAACCATCACCGTGGGTCCCAAAGCTCAAAAACTATCAAATCAATCCACACAAATGAATAGTAAAATGACTTCGTTTTATATAAATAGCCCCCTTAATTTGATTTTGAATGCCTTTCGCAGGGTCAGAGCACCGAAGAAGGTAAGTTTTAAACCCCACATAGATGGTAAGTCATCTTTTCATGTCAATTCAGTCTTATTTCTCAATTTATTTTATCTATCTGCACTTGAGTCCCTCTTTTTCATTTTTGCAGGTAGCGGGATCTTGGATGGCGACTTTCTAACACACGGCGTGTCAGGTATAACTCCTAACTCCCCATTTCGGGACCGCCATACTTGGATCCACCGTTTTATGCCTCTTCATGGCTAAGACGCTTCTCTCGAGGGGGCAATATGTATGTACCCAAAATTTTAGGGTACTGCACCACCGAACGATGTTACACATGCCCCAATGATGATACAGGTCTCCTTGCAAGGTGTTTGGAATCCAGAAAGGCTCGCCATGTATACGCTTGTATCCCGCATGCCCCGCTCAGCCTCCGCATGCTTTGTTTTTCCCTTTTCCCCCTGTTTTCTTGCTTTTTAGGCTTCAGTAACAAAACCACCACCCTACCTAGGTGGCGGTCCCATGACCAACGCCCAGGACAGGGTGGCGGTCTCGTAACCACCACCTGCACAAGGTGGCGGTTTTGTTCACATTTTCCAAATTCTTCTGACGATTGCGTCAAACGTAAATCTTCAAATTTACATGCTTTCTTCAACCACTTTGGCTTGCATTAATGTTTTTGGTTCCCTAGTAATAGTGTTTTTCCATTGTTTATAGTAAAAGAGTTCAAATGGGAGTTACCCTCTAGTAAATGCATTGGTTATAAATAGCCAACTTGTTTTCAAGAAAATGGCCCCTCATCTTCTCAATTCTCTTATTCAGTCTTTCAATTTCTTTCTTAGAATTCTATTAGTTTCATGTTTTGCCTCCATTATTGGTCTTTTAGAGGTCATTTGATCTTCTTGCTTTAGTCTTGTTCCATTGCTGCTCCATATAGTTAGTTTAGCATAGAATAGCTTCATTTCTAGACTAGAATCCATTAAAGTTACAGGTTTTGTTTTGTCACAAGGATAGTTTATGAAACTCTCGGTACACTTGTGTTGTATTCCCGTAATAAATCCCACTAGGAATTGCATAGTCAAGCTTTGTTCACTTGCATTATCTCTCTCCTACTCACATTGTATTCGGTCTATATCCAAAGCTACCATTATTCAAATACCATCTTCTGTTGATACTATCATATACACACTTTCTAGATTCATGAGAACACGAAGGAACGAGGAGATCACACTGAGGGGATGAAATCACACACAACTGGATTTACCACTGTTCTATAAACGCCAAGTTTGAGCTATCAAATTTCTAGTTACAACATATCAAATAGAGTATTAAATTATTTCATTTCAGTAAAGCTCACTTTCAATATTGCCAGGGAAGTTGTGGGGAATGATAGTTTCTGAGAAACTATGATTTGTTCCTCACTTCTGAGGTAGGATTGAAGGTTTTTAATTAAGTTAATTAGCTATCTTTTATCTAGATTCACACATCTACACAGGTGAATAACCACACCGGGTTATCTCGTTTGTTTAGTTTTAGTGTAAAAGTATTTTAAATAGTTGTTTGTAATTATAATATTTCAATTGTGTATTTTGTTTAGATTAGTTTCCTTTTCAACAATAGTATAAATTGTTATTTTTAGTATAATTTAATTCAGAGTTTTCAAACTAGATTAAACGCTTAAATTCTAGTTAGGAGGATAAACCATAGGGAATTTATGCTACCCGTTCATAGCCTCTAAGTCTCCCCTTTCTCATTCCAACTATTAGGAGATCACACTACCAGATCTTAGTCACTGATCCTCCTATAGTTAGCTATAGGAAAGTTACTTTCCGATTCTCATCCTCGCCTGTAGCTTTTCTATCGTTGAAAATTGGCCATAATCCTAGCTGTGACTTCATCTAAGTCACCCGCATTTCAAACCACCAGTGTCTCGGCATGACCTCGGGAGGTCGGGTATGGGGAAGGTCACTTGCTGATTATCATCCTCCCATGTCACTTTTATGTCATACAAACACCTATACCTATGACCTCACCTAAGTTAGATAATTGGTAACATGATGTGGAAAATGACTCACACCAACACCCCCTTCATCATAACTTAGGATGAGGTGGAAAGTCATAAATGAGAAATGGGTCCCAACACTAAAGCTTGATGAGGCACCCATGAATAACAAGGATCTCAAGCAATGGAGGAAAACCCAGTGGGAAAATCATCCACCACAAGAGATGAAAAACACTCTCTAATAATCTAATAAATATGCCATAAATTGGTCCCAACAACTGAGGATCCTGATAAGATACCCATGTACAAAAGGGAAATCTCTCATAAAGAAGAAGAATATCGAGGAAGAGAAAGGGGACAAGAGGAATGCATAATATTTCATGGACATATCTAAACTTTTCAACTCCAATAATCCTCCAAGAAGAGTGTCGATGACGTGGTCCTCTGCCTCTGGATTAAAGAAGAGCCACCTGCACCGAATTGTATGTCTTCTCTTAGGAAGGATAGAAGTGGTATAATGGAATTTTTCCCACTCCGTGAAGAAAACCAAAGGCAAAGTACTAATAACTCGAGTTTGGTCCATGGAAGTGTGACATAGGTCTAAAAATGAATGCCAAGGAACTAATGGTAATGTCACAAGCGTAGAACTATCATATTTTTAAAAGGAACTTTCGTTGAAAAGATTCCTAAGTGGTGTAAAGGTTATACAACAACCCCCACAATCCGAAAGAGGATCCACAAGCAATGGTGGATCTATGATGGTTTTCTAAAATTGTAAGTGATAAGATTTCTATAAGGGTCACTCCCAAAAAGGATATGATGGAATCCTTCAAAACACTTGTAGAAGGATGAGGAACTTATACTACATCACAAGTAGTCACTTTGTGAAAATATGACCATGGTTTGGTAGATACTCATCCCAAGAAGGGGACTCAACAAAAAGAAGTGTGATGTTGTACAGTATGTATGAATCGTCCCATGAAGGTAGATGAGTGGAAAGGGCCTTGTACACTAGAAGTGGAAAGGAGGTAGATGTAATAATGGTATGAGGTTAAGAATGGGATTGTTCGATGTCTAATAAGATAAGAGGAGTGTCAACACTCTCTAGAATATGGTCAAGAGAAGGAGGAGAGAAGTCGTCAGTAGTACTCTCATCATCAGAATCGGAAGCACAATCCTCCTCATCATAAGCAAGACCAAGCAAGTCTTTTTCAGAAGTACCTTCATCACATGATTGAGAAGAGGAGCCAATGTATCAGTAACAATAACAACCATAGGTGAAGGATATACAAATAACATTTGAAAGATGCTCTAGCTGGTGTGGGGAGGATCCGAGTCTTCCACGTGAATATGGAGAGGTCTAGTGATATGCAACATCAAGTAACTAGCAACATGGTCGTATATGTCAAGAAATTCCTCAAGACGACGATGATCGGTGGGTGCAAGAACTGCCCAAGAAAAAGTATGAAAGACCCTCATAGGCGAAGTAGATTTCCATAGAAACATGCCATGATGTATAGTTTTCTCTCCTGAGAATAATTGGCGAGAGGGTTGTAAGGTGATCATGTGACACTCAAGTCTGTAATTAGTATCCTTCATGATGTAGAAGCGGAAGCAATAAGTGCAAGGTGCACAAGAAGAAAAGGGTGCAAGAATGCAAGACATCAGACTCATCTAAGAATACGTCCAAAAGTAATAGGACGCGTGATAACAATGATAACCCCCTTATCTATGGCACTTTATAAGTAGTGCATGATTACAAAGTTCATGTGAAGTCAAATAATTTACCACTCACCTTGCAGTAGGCAATGAGTCATGCAAGAGTGGAGGCCACAATGAGTCCTAGTTAGAATCATAGGAACACACACAATCAAGCACAAAATGGTTAAAGTGAACAAGGGTACAAACATTATACAATGTGAGAGAAGGCATCTCACATCAAAAAAATAAGGATCTCTTTCCGCAAGGCTATGGTAGACGTGCTCACTAGCCGCAAGTGAAGAGGAGCACTACAATGTAGCGAGCCAAAAAGTGGCCCGGAAAGACCAATAACCCTATACAAGGAACCCTAAAAATGATACCCCTTATTAAAATGATTTTTTTTATAATTTTTCCTTATATTGCTTATACAATGTTATCAAAAAAAAATCAAAAAGGAGGGTGAGAAGGAGTCTCGGGCCCGACGGGTGTAAGAGGGTAGGTAGCTCACTTGGCTTGATGGGAGAGCTGGAAGAAGCTCAACGAGTTGCCCAAAGATCTCGATGACCTGATGAGGGAGATCTTTAGGCAGGCCAAATAGAGCTCAGCAAGTTGGTCGTGTGGGTTGACCGAGTTGGCTCGGTGAGTCGGGGTCCCGAGTGGAGTGCCACATTTGAAAGATCTATGTCGTAGGTCAAGGAGATCATTGTAACATGGGAGATGCATGTCGTGGCTGAGTTTGAGGGTTGGTCACCGATAAGTTCAACGGATAAAGGGGGACCGAGGTGTCAAATGAGTTGATAGAGTTGGTGGATATAAATTTTTTCACCGAGTGGAGCAGCGAAGGTAACAGACACCACGTTGAGTCAAGGGAGGAAGGGATGCCAAGGAAAAATGGCTCTGACCACATGATCGATGGATAACACGTCCGAGTGGACGTGTGGAGAACCGAACATATCACGTAGGGAGGTTTGAGGCAAAGTTTGTGCAGCCAAAACACCAATGTGGGGACGCTACCAAGGATGAAGCAAATAAACTAGATAGGAAAAGTGACGTTGAGCGTAGGAAAACTAGGGCAAGAAGAGTCCAATGATGAAGGCGAGACCAAAATTATGAACAATTGAAGGTGTAATATGGAAAATAAAATACATCAAAAAGAATTTGAGTACGAAGCCAAGACACGGGAGTCGCAGCTCTAACAAACGTAGGATTCAAACGTGGGTGGAGCATGGAGGGATCTTGGGAGGATATGCATGGGAGTGGAATGGATGTCAACGCAGGGAAGCATGTAGGTATCAAGGTAGCACAAAATGGAGTAGGCACAAGAAGATAAAACCACATAATCATAAACCCAAGGTGAACCAAAATAGCTAAGCGATCAAAGACACTAAACTTGATGCGAAGAAAACACAACCAGTCAAGCCGAAAAGGGTGAGATGATACAATGCACAAGCGACGAGATGGGGCAGCTTAATTACCATCTTGACAAGATGGGGTCAATTTATGCCTAAATACAACACTTTAATAACATTAAAACACATATAACTAGCACCGAAAAACCCCGAACTCAAACCCGAGAACTCCAAACATGCATGCAAACCCCCGAAATCATGAGCACTCAAAAACAACCCAATGAACAAGATTATAAACCCATAATCAATGCAATTGATGTACAAATGGAATATTCACTATGACGGATGCACAAAAACCTGAAAGTCACAAATGGAGAGTAAGAGAGAAACGAAAACCAAGTGAGTAGCATGGATCCACACAACGTGCACTTTAATACCGAGAGGTATAATGTGAAAATGTGAAGCATGAGGATCATTTGGGATGACATGAACATTGACCAAGTTGTGCACTCACAATGTGACGAGGTCTTATGGAGGATCGAGCATTAACCATTAACGTGCATGCAAATATTCAAAAGGGGGAAATCTCATTAGTCCATCTCATAGATTTGAAAAGGATAAGGGGTATAAATAGGGGGTGTTGTGTAACCCCCAGTGCCTATAATCATGACTTCTCAAGTGGATAAGGGGAGTTACATTCTAGAAATGGGAAGTAACTCCCATATGACACATATGACACATTGACATGTAAGGAATCTAATGATGACCCTTATGACACCCCTGTGACACCTAGACCTATGACCTCACCTAAGTGAAATGACCTGCCATGTGATGTAGAAAATCACTCACACCAATAAGTTTCATATCCATTCGACTCGGTTCATACCATTTATGAGGGGCATGAATTAATTCACTCCTTCACCATGAAACTTGGTTCTAATTACAATTTCAAGGATTTTGGGGGCATGGGCATCCTTTCCCCTTCTACATTTCAATTCACTATAATTGTTATTTAGTTTCTATTCAATTGTGTTGCACATGGGAAGGGTATGAGGGCACTCATTCTCTTTTCTATTGTGTTTTTATCTACAAAATTAGGCCTAGATCCATCTACAGAGATGTGGTATATGGGGTTACTGAAGGTATTCAAGCATATAAGTTATTCGTAAGCAATCCTTCATTTCCTCTTACATTCAAAGGGGAAGATATCGAGTTGATGAATAACTTTGATACACGGTCTTCTTTCTTCGTAGGTGCTTCTATAACTCACTAATATTCTCTCTCTATTAGCCATTCTATGGTTGGTTACATGCACCAAATACTCTGGTTTTTCCTTGAAATAATTGGATATTGATCACCCCCAATCCTTCAAAGAAGCTCAAATTCAAATCTCCAAGTGTAAGAAAATAATGGGAGTATCTCCTCTACAAAACAAATAGGTGTATTCCTTCCACATTTTACATCTCTTTATTTCACTTTATACAATTACAAATTTTACATATGGCACTTTACATTTGAGTTAAAGTTCAATTTTCTACTATGGAAATTGATTGCACTCTATGTTGTAGGTTTCATCGTAGAGCATGCCAACACTAACACAATGGGACACTATAAAACAAACTCTGAGAAAAGATAAAGTGTGTTTGCACATTCAAGTATCTTTTCCTTTAAGCATATAAATTTCATTTCATACTTAAACGGGGTCAATGTAGACACTTAAATTTGATCATTTACCTTTTGACAATGTTGGTTTTGGCAATGCACTCTTGCTAAGACAAACACACTTTATCTATCTCTACTCAATACATCATGTGGTGTAGTTTCTAACTTACTTATTCATACACATTGATATATCAATGATTTTAAGAATTAAATACATAAAATCCATTGAAAAAAATCACATGATAGGATGCAACCTTTAGTTTTCATGTTTTCATCCTTGTCCAAAAACATCTACTTTGGTCATCTTGTGGAATCTGGTCATGGTCGACTTGTATGGTTTTGGACAAATCATATCCTTCATCTAATATTTTGATTTTATATTATGCATTTCATTTAATATCTTTGGTTCAGCCTTTCCATGATAATTTACCTTTGGAGACCTATATAAACAAGTTAAACTCACCTCATTTACTAACTTGGAATTCTTATGAACTTTTGTTACAAACACTAGCACTAAAGGCACCCAAGGCTCCCAAAATCAGAACTTACTACTATTACATCATGCTACTAAATATGCATTCACAAGTATAAAGTGGGGGAAATGTAAACATGAAATCATGCACTTAGTACTATTACATCACACCTCTAATATGTCATTATATGCATGATTCCTAAGTAAGAAAACTAGACATTAACAACACTTGTTTTGTTTTACATTGTTTTATTTTTGTATACTTGCGTCATTTTCTTTACTAAAACTACACCTTTACTTTTGGATATTGCACAACATGTGACCTGGCTTGGAATATTTTTGTCTTATATTTGGAGCCTCCCAAACACTAGCACACAATACGAAAGGATCACCCAGTACTAATGTCCCCCTTTGGCACTTTTGTCATTTTCTCATTGTTTCTCATGTTTAAAGTGCCACATTGATTGTGATATTTTATAAAACTTCTATTATCACTTTAGGTCATATTTTTAGTTGTTAATGACAAAATTCAAGCAAATGAATCATATATATATACATGACTTACTATTCTAAGAGGCGTGGGAAATTTGGGCTATTACTTCTTATCTATCACTTGGAAAATAGAAACATTCAAGGAATGAAATTAGGATGCATCAATCATTGTATAGGAAGGTAAATTTCTGAATTCCATCACACACATTCATCTTAGGGAAAAATTAGTTGTCACTGATATCTTGGTGTGACTGGCACAAGGACAACCTAGCTTCAAGGGACATAATTCTATCGCACACACCATAACTACATTGAGTCTGAAATGTAGTACGCTTCTTGACGACACTCACAATGGGGTGACTATTGAGGTCATTCGACTCAATACATACATGTATCTTTTATTTCATCTAATGTGTGTTTGAGTCTTTTGTGGGTAGCTAGGTTTTTTTTTGCAGGTATATGTGCGACAAGAAAACCCTACAAAAAAATTAGAGCAACATAAAACAAAGTGATGGGGATATGATTAGGCCCTAAAATACCAAATCTAAACTCATTATCGTGGACACTAGTGCCCAAAGACAAACACTAACACTCAAGGAATTCATGTCCCCTTATGGGTGATACTATCTAGAAAAGTTGCATATATTTATTTTCTAGAAGAAGCATATACTACCTAGATCCATCTTGTTTCATCAATATTCTAGACCAGATCCGACACAAACAACGAGTTACCAGCTAAGCCACTCTCATCCTCTCATTACTTGCACTTGTTTTCCATTGCATGTTAGATATTATGCATTTTTCATATATATTTGATTGATCTCAATCCTTTGGTTAAGATTTAATTTTGTTAAATCATATGGAAATCATGGAGAAGGGACTGGATAAGGGATATTTTTGGAGATAGCGTGTGGAGCACACATAGAGATGAAGACTTGTGCTACACACAATGGTATTTTGGGAACAAGTGGAAGATAAGCGCCATGCATAGTTTAAGCTAATAATAGGATTTCTACTTGGAGTTAACTATAGGACATCTATTGTTAGAACACTTGCATGTTGTGCATACTATTGTAAAGGTGCATGGCTATTATCAGCATGTGACCTATTTTGAGAAGTGCATGGGTGGTGAAGGGAAAGTCCCCACCCCTATAAATATGTATTGACTTGCATAGTTTAGTAGTGTGGTGAATTATTGTAGAGTTGTGTTGTTGGTTTTGACACACACATGACTCATGGAGATACTTTACAGTGTAAGAAGCTTCTGTGTTTTATAGTATTTATGAAATGGAGTATATTGGTTGGATAATGGTGTTAGACATGACTAAATCTAGTTCTTGTATGGTTAATCTTATCATAGTTATTGTTTAGTTCATTTATCATGATTCTCTAAGATCTAGATCTGGATTTTATGCATTGTGGAATGTTTATGTCTAATTATGAATCTGAACATGTTTAAACATCATCACACTAACATCTATACAAGAAACTCTAAAGAAGGACCTGGTACCTTTGCACACTTTGGGTGAGTGCTCATCTTCAGGAGAGTGATGTGTGCCAGCACTGTGCTGGGTTATTCATATTAAATTCTAGGCTTGCATCATTGGTTCCATTTTTGGACCTCTTTTTCAGTTGTTTTTAGGATGTTTCATGATGAAGACATACTGGTTGACCCTATCAAGTGTTGAGGAGTGGATAGTAGATCTGGAAGAAGAATACACTCGGAGATTCAACACTGGATCTAGTTTGACACATGCACACGTGGGTGGAGTAGAACTTGTATGACTATTTATATGAGAGTTTCTTTGTTATCTTTCCGATAGAGATGTATGAGTGGTGGTTGCTTATGCATCTAAAAGGAATTGGAGGTTTTCACACACTTTCTAGATGTAGGAAGAATTTCAGGCCCTCTATGATGTTGATCTGATTTGGACATGCATTGTGGACACTTGGTTTCATGGTGTTATGAATAGCTATATTTTGGAGTACTCAATTTCCACTTATTCTTTCCCAGAGGTAGTTGAGTTCCAGTTTTTACGTTATCCCAAGGGGAACCTATCTGCAAGGCATTCCACTAGTGATTAAGATCTTATTGGTAACCCTAAATTTGGAAGAGAATTGATGGCTAGCTAAACCCCACCACGCATGGGGGCGGGAGGTAGGTTTGGTGAAGGATGGATGGACCTAGCGGTAGAGAGGAAAAGAGAAGAAAGGTGGCTTAAGTACAATGAGGCACGTGAGAGGGAGTTAGGGAAGCAACGAGATTGTAGAATGAATGGATGGCATTGAGGAGAGAGATGGCTCATGAAGGATTTGGAGCTCACGTAGAGGGTGCATGGAGCTAGAGCATTTGGAACTCCCCATTTGGGAAAGCATGATAGGGAACCCTCATCGGCCTCTTATGAGAGCATGCCAGATAGAGACACATGGGCCATGGGTGCATGCATCTGAATCTACCTAGAAACCTAGCCCTTGCTTGGTTTTCTAGTTTCTAGTACAACCAGTAGTCAACAAGCTAGTTTGGGTAGTAGAATAACATGAGTAAATCAAATAAAAGTACATCTATGGTGGAATGTCTTTCCTTGTTATTTGGAGGTACCTTTTCAGGTGTCATCATCGGAACGAGAACTCAGGCACACATAAATTTTGGACTCACCTCTGAGAGTAGTACCACCTCATAAACTATAGGAGTTTAGTTTAGTACCACTTGTTGGGACACATGGTAGTACATCCTCTGGTTCACTTCTACTATAGGTGGAGGATCAGGGGGCATAGGTGGCTCTGGTTCTGGTGGATCTAGTGGGTCTAGAGGTAGAGGTAACACACAAGGTTTAGATCCGGTGGGGGGCATGGTCCTCACCAACCCCATAATATTTACATGGAGATGTCACTTCATCTTCCAGAGTATAGGGGAATAGAAGATATGTTGTTGAGCATGTGCACATGTGTGAGATATTGTGGCATGCAAAAGGGATCATGACTTCTGAGTGCAAGGAAAGTCAGTTTGCAACTACATTGCAGGGATGCACACATAGTTGGTACAGAAGTTTGACCTGATCAGACTTGCGTAGATTATACAACATTACGGGATGCTTTCCTTAAGGAATTTTATATCCCTGAGTTTGAGCAGAAGAGTATAAGCGCTCAAGGATATTAAGCAGGGCACTACTTGAGAGTGTTTGGGAATATGATGCCCATTTCAAAACACTTTTGTCTAAACTTTCATATGATATCCATGCAAGCCAACATGCACAATGGTTTTCGGAGGCTTGATCACACCTTTTAGGAGGGCATTGTCACATAAGACATATACGGATCTATGTGAAGTGCTTGAAGTAGTTTGTGCATTTGAGGTAGTCAAAAGTATAGACACTAGAGTGAGCCCATTCCTGGAAGCTCATTGCAGCTATGGAAAAGTAGTTGGAGAAACTATCAACCAATTCAACACACATGAGACATGCACTGGGATTTGGTGTACAGATTGTGAAGTTGAGGGGCACACTAAGGATAGTTTTCCCCGTAGGTCAGTGTGTTCATTATTGCTAGACTACGAGATATGTCATTTAGACCATGATGCAAGATTGCATTTCCCCCATTGTTATAACATGTGATAAGGAAAAAATGTATCTTGCTACTGTAATATTTTTTTGGTCCATGACTCACAATACCAAAGATTGCAGGTTGATTGATCAGATCCATGATGCCATTGATATTGGTGTATGATAGACATGAGTATCGAGATAACTCTAAAGGTAAAAGTGAGCACCATGATCATGATCACACTCAAGGGCACTATGATCAGAATGAAGGGTGCTTTGAAGGAGGTCATGGTAGAGGTCGAGGATACCATGGTGGATTCAGGGGCCGAGGCCATGGTGGTGGATGAGGTGAGTTTCCTCATGGAACATGTTATACATGTGTGGATCTCCTACCACACTACAGGCAAATGCCCTCAAATATTACTTGTTCTTTTTGTGGAAAGAATCATAACTATGAGGAGTTCCCAGACTTATATGAGCATCTTAGCAAGCAACATAAATAGAGAACAAGGGCACATGGATGGTTAGAATACAATGTGCAATGGAAAATCAATGGATGCCAAAGTTGGCACGAACTGAGGTAGTACTTATGAAGATTACTACATGCTTGAAAGTTGTGCACGCTTTGAGAAAACATTGTTGAAAAAAATCCTACCATTACTAAGGAGGAGGTTTTACATGCAAGATACCCAGATCCTACACATCAGAAGGAGGTTTATCAGGAGACCATGGAGGTGCTCAAAATCTTCAGGGTGAAATACAATGTTTAAAGGAATAGTCATGGAAGTTGGAACAAAAGAAGGCAACAGAGACAGATCCAGTCAGATGTTGATGATTTGAAAGAGGTATGCAAGATGTTGCACCAGAGAATATTATTCCATTACTAGGGAATTGGTTAAAGGAAACACTCTACATGCAGGTATTGAGAATGGATGAAGATCTTACATGCATGCTAATCTCCCCCTCATAGCTTGGATTATGACAAGGAGATCACTCTGAATGTTGTTGTGGATGGGTGGATTTTGAGAAATATATTGATTGACATAGGCACGGAAAGAATGTGCTTACTTTAGATGCATGGGTGCAGATGGGAAGACCTCCATTACAACCATCCTCTAATGTATTGTTTATGGAAAATCAAACTAAGGCCACTCCATAGGAGTTTTAAAGGATGCATCCATTACTATATAAAGGGCCAAGTTCACTTGGGGACTTTGAGGTTTTAGCACTTGCAAGAGTGAGAAAACCCAGCTCTACTTGGGTGCCCTTGGTGTTATGCAAATAATGTTGATCTATGGTTCAACAAGGGGTATATAAGTTTTGAGAACAAGGAAGAATGAGTTATTATCCCTTTGATAGATGGGAAATCTGCACCTTATGTTGAACCTTTGAGTGAGGAAGACCTAAACAAAATTTATGTGCATGTCATTTGAGATCCAAAGTACTTGAGCCATCTAAGGAAGGAATCCTCCAGTGGGAAGATGCATAGTCTATTAGTGATACTACAAGTATTTCTTGTGATAATTGGGCACATGGAACCTACGAGATGGTTGGGTGTAAGTAAGAAGCACATCTACATGCGAGGAGGAAACCTCATTGTATTAGGAGGATAGGTAACAACTTGTACCCCGTACACTGGAGAAGGAGACCCTGTGGTATTCTGCATGCCATGGAGGAACAATGGAAGGATCAAGTGGACAAGAAGAAATATGTTAGTGTATACCCTACATGGGACAACAACACGCTGGTGGATGGTTCACAGGGATAATCTCATAGAATGGAATGAAGTGAGAATTTCTCTAACAACCCGGTTTCTCAGGAGCAATGTGCCTACTCAAATCTACATATATCATGGTAATCATCTTATTCAGCACACATTCAAGTGTGAGAGACTCTGGATAGAGGGGAAGAAGCTTTACCACCTTCACTATGGGTGCACAAAATTTATTTCACTTTACGAGGTTACACACACACACTTGGTATGTTTATGTGGAGCTGCATAGGGAGACTAGAAATTGGCAAGACTTGACTACAGGAATGATCCAAACTTTTTGACTACTTCTCCACTAAACCTCTCGGTGAAAGAGGCATTATGGGTTATGGAGCACTTGACTATGGGAGATAATGCAAAAGGCTGAAGAACTCATTCAGAGTTATTTGGTGAGGTAGACCTAGGAGCATGTTTTGATGAAGTAGATGAGACCGATGCCAAACTACTTAAGCACACTTTTCTTGAGAAGGAGAAAGGAAAGATGGTCTACATAGTGGATGATGAAGAAGTAGAAAATTTGGACATTGATCATTTAGAAGGTACATGCATGAGGTTTTAGATAGTGTGGATAAGAAGGCACACACCTATCATGAACCTATGAAGACCAAGAAAGTGAACATTGGCATGGATGTTGAACCTAAGGAGGCCATAATTGGAGATTATTGGTTTGATTCTAAAGTGGCTAAGATAATTGAGTTACTACATGATTTCCAGGACTTATTTCCTAGGGGCTACCATGAGTTAAAAGGAGTGCATGAATCTTTGGGTGAGATGAAGATTAAGCTAAAGGAAGGTGCACACCTAGTTAGGAAGAGACCTTACAGGATGAACCCTAACCTACGTATAAAAGTTAAAGAAGAAATTGACAAGATGTTGAAATCTGCATCATTAAGCCCCTAGAAGAATCAAAGTGGGTTAGCCCCATGGTAATCAGTATAAAGAAAGATGGTCAGGATTAGGATTTGTGTGGACTACATGGAGTTGAATGTTGCATGTGTGATTGATCCTTTTCCTACACCTTTCACCAAGGAAATATTAGAAGGCATTGTTGCGGGGGCACAAATTTACTCTTTTACAGATGGATTCTCTGGTATCATCAGTAAGAATTGCTAAAGAAGATCAAGAGAAAACAACATTCACGACTGAATGGGGAAGCTTTGCATATACGGTGATGCCCTTTGGTTTGAAGAATGCACCTGCTATATTTTCACATATAGTTGTTCAAGCATTCCAGGATTTTATTCACAAATTCTTGTACAGGTTTACTTAGATGATTGGATAGTATATGGGTTGTCAAGGATCATTGTGACAACTTGAGATTAATGTTTGAGAGGTACAAGATAGTTAAGCATCTCCTTAAACATCAAGAAGTGTGTATTTTCTACACCTTTTAGAACTCTAGGGCATATCATCTGCAAGGAAGGTTTGTTAGTAGATCCAGACTAAGGTTGTAGTTAGGCTTGGAGAGAGCCTACCTACCAGAGTGAGGTGCGTAGATTCTTGGGCCACACAGGTATTACAAAAAAAAATTTATCAAAGGATATGCTAAAATTTTCATGCCCTTGGAGGAGTTACTAAAAGGAAAAGGGACATTCTATTGGGGAGAACCACAACAACATTTGAAGCATTGAAGGAGAGGCTTACTACGACACCTATTTTACACTTTCCCTCATGGAACCAACCTTTTCACGTACATGTGGATGCCTCTGGCATGGCCATTGGCATAGTGTTAGCTCAGCCTAGAGAAGGTATTATAGATCATCCTATTTTTTTTTTAGTAGTAGAAAGTTGACTCTGTAGAAAATAACTATACAACTACTAGAGCGTGAGGCCTTGTCGATGATCTACGTTTGCATAAGTTTAGATAGTACTTTTATTAAACACCTTTTTTATTTTATACAAATCACATGGCATTGAAATACTTGGTAAATAAGCCCATTTTATAGGGCACATATGTCGATGGGTTCTATTATTCCAATAATTTGACTTTACAATCATGGTAAAACCAGGTAAAAGTAATTTTGGCCCAGACCACTTATCAAGAATTCAATCGGAGAGGAGGATGCAGACAATTGAAGATATAATGCCAGATGCACAATTATACAGTTAAACCATGCACCTTGAAATTGGAGGATATTGTTGTCTTTTTACACACAAACATGTATGGCACTAGAAGGAATGAAAGCCTTGGAGAAAAAAACAACTTGCAATTCACACCACACCTTTCATGTTGATCAGTGGTGACTTATACAAACTAGGCCGAGATGAAGTATTGCATGTCGTGTGTACTTGGAACATGAGCACACATATCATGGAAGAGGCTCATGGTGGTATTGTAGGTGGGCACTATGCAGGTGATGCCACCATGCAAGATTCTACTCATTGGTTTATGGTGGGAGACCTGTATAAGGATTGTAAAGAGTATTGTAAGGCATGTGATCACTTTCATCAGCACTTGGAAAACTTGGGCAAAGAGATGAAATGCCTTTGAGGCCTATTACTAGTGCAGAACCATTTGAAAAATGGGAAATAGACTTTGTGGGTCCTATTTCCCCAGCCGCATGTAGAACTGATCACGCTACATCATCACTTGTATAGATTATCTTACAAGGTGGGTAGAAGCAACACCTACAAAGGATTGTAATGGCTACTACAAACAAGGTTCTTATGGGAAAATATTCTTACTAGGTATGGATGTCCATTGAGTTTGACAAGTGATAGGGGCACACACTTCTTGAATGAGACAATCAAGATATTATTGGATGAATTTATGGTCGTCACACACAAAGACTACACCTTATCACCCTCAAGAAAATGGGACTGTTGAGGCCTTCAACAAGATATTGAGCTAGACCTTGACAAAAATTTGTGATGTTGGAAGGAAAGATTGGGATGATAAAGTTTTTTGTACTTTGGGCATATAGAACAACCTACAAAAGGTTGAATAAGGCCACACCCTTTCAGTTGGTGTTTGGCACAGAAGTAGTTCTTCCCATGGAATTCATGTTACCTTCTTTGTGTATTGCATGTGCATGGAGGTCTAGCTGATGAGAAAGCATTGGAAGAAATAATTGACAAGTTAATACAATTGGATGAGAGGCACACCATAACACGTTGGAGTCAAAAGTAGGAAAAGGCCAGACAAAAGGCATGGCATGATAGACACATCAAGGACAAGAAGCTTGAGGTTGGGCAGATGGTACTTCTTTATGATTCAAAGTTTATGCACCACCCAGAAAGCTTAAGGTGCATTGGTTGGGACCGTATGTTATCACTCACATACTTGAATCAAGGCACTTTCCAATTAGAGGTGCTTGATGGAACACGGTTACCCGGTTACTTTACGGGAGTAGGTTGAAGCCCTACTATAAATAAGCCTTCTTGGTGTTTGTAATAAGGTAGTATTTCCATTTAGATTAGATTTCCTTTACTGTATTTCATTTAATGTATTTCCTTCTTCATCATTATGCTTTGTCAATTTAGTTCAGTGTTTTGTGTAATAAGCATGTTTGCACACCAAAAGAAGTTGATCACAATCTAAAGTGTTTATATGCATGAGAGGACTACACATACCCTTAGTGTGGGGTGGATAAAGGAGGTATGGAAAAGAAATAAACTCACGGGTAACCACAAGAGGAACAAAGGAGCAAGGTTTCAAAATTCATGAGAACTTCCAAAGAATTGCTAAAAAAAAAAATTAAGACCATGCGTAAAGCATTGGGTGCTCAGTATAATTCAAGGGAGGTTGTGGCATTAGAGACTACATATGTTGGGTCACATTGGATAAACTACTTTGGCTTAAGGAAGTGGGTAGAGGAGATCTGTGATAGATAAGTAGTGGTGTGCACCAAGAAATTATGACTAAGGCACAAAAGTTTGAGGTGCATGAGACATTGAAGCATGGGATAATGAGGCACAAATGCTCAAGAGAAATTAATGTATGTATGGTGGTAGGTGGAGAAATTAATGAAGGGAATTTTTGAAACTTGGTTTAAATTCAGCATTCTCAACGTCATTTTCTACCTTGAAACTTGAAAAAAAATTGTGAAGTGTGAAGAAGAGCTGGAGATGAAGAGAATTCTATAGATTGAGTAAACTTGTCATGTTTTGAAGCACGGTGTTGAGTACCCAGCATGGAAGAAGGATTTAAGATTTAAGTGGTGTGCATGCATGATGATGGGTGACTAGGGGGTTTCATTTTTAGCTAGGGGTTTTTACATTTGTAAAATCAAAAGGAGAAATGACACCATGGAAAGCTCTAGTAGTAGAGAAGGAGGTTGATGATCCAGAGAGAGTGGTGGTGGAAAAATGTTGTATCCAGAAGGAGTCATTGAAGGGTGGTGGAAAAAAATATATACTCAAGTGTAGGGTTTTAGAGATTAACCACCACACTTTATAAAATGTATGAAGGACATCATGGCGAAAGTTATAAAAACTAACTAACTGAGTGGCTGAGTGGAAGATGACACTAGGGTTTTGGATGCCTCGGTGAAGAAACTACTTGAGAGCATGGGCATAATGCAGATCTAGAGTTTCCCTACTTTGGAAATCTTGAGAAATTGTACCAGTGGCTAATGTCATGGGTCCATGAAGATTATTTCTATTTCATGGGTAGGAGAATGAGGATAACTACCAAATTGATTGGAAAAGTTACCAGGGTTGCGCGACACGGGTTTAGAAATTGTTGGAGACTTAACAGATGATGAGGGCATTGATGCCACAAACATCCCTATATAAGTATAAGAAGGGGGAAGCTTTCAAGGTCACCAATATTGCAGACATGGCCACCGAGTAGTAGCAACGTGGTTAGCAGGGAGTAAAATAGGGGCCACTGAGTGATGGAATGAGGTAAACATGTGTTGGTTGCATATAGCACACAAAATGGCCAAAAACCTACTACAATATCATTGGTTACATTGCAGAGAGCTTGGTGAATGAGGCACACATCCAAGAAGAAAAAGGTGAGAAGATAACTTGGGGCACAATTTTGTTATTAATTGTGTTCAGTGAAGTTGGGGTACTAGATGGTCCTAGGGAAAACATATGGGAGTTTCCATTGGAGAACAAGTCCCCAACCAAAAGATATGCCAAGTACACATTGCATGGGTCTATTTCCAACACATACAAAGAGCACTTTGGACAAGTGGTTCTAGAGACTACGTAGGGCATTTGAGGGAGAATGGCATTTCATGCATGAGCTACCAAAGGTTTTGGATGGAGAAGTTGAATTTGTAGTTTACCAACATTTCAGCTTGGGGTGCTTCCACATGAAGTCTGGGAGAAGAGCCCATGGTGTAAGTTTCCCTTTGCATTTACCACAAGATATTTTAAGGACTCTATAAATATATTTCATGATGCGTGTCGCTCCAGAGTTTGATGCACAAAAAAGTGGATGCAGACATTCACATTCTACATGCAAAACATATATATGGCTAGGTAAGGAGGCCTATGTAGAAACCATGGAGTCTGATAATGTTGACATCATGCGAGAGTTTGGTTGTAGGGGAAGATTGAACCAACGCATCTACATTTACCTAAGGCCAAGGTTCAAGGATGGAAAAGTGGTGAAGGGCATGGATATGGCTCTTCCAGGACCTCCTAAGAAGAAGAAAATAATGGGGACTTCAAGGAATGTTGCATCTGCCCCCTTCTCTAGAAGACCCAGTACATACAGACTAGAAAACATCCTAGAACAAGAGGAACCTAAAGACAACATGCGAACTTGTGCACACAAAAGGATTCTGAGGAAGAGGCACACTTTAGGAGACATTGGTGTTGGAACTTCACAGCCAGTAAGGAAATCACCACGCGTGACTCTGTAAAAGGATGAAGAGAAGGAGAGAGAAAACATGAAATATATTCCTATACAAGATAGTGAGGGGAATCTCCACAGCCAAGTGCACACGAAGAAGAGAAAAAACTCCAAGAATGAGTGGAGATAGAGCCGAGGCCACCCCCAGTGTGGAAATGTAGGATGATGAAGATATTGGTGAGCACGTAGTCTATGAGACTATAGACCCCAGTGAGTATTCATGAAGATATCTCTGTGAAGGAGAAAGAAGCATGTGGTGGGGATACAAAAAGTCCTCATGTGCCCCACGCAGAAAGAAGGGAAAGATGAGGAGGAGGAGTCAACTAGGTGGTTGAAGATGTTGTCCCATGGATGCGGGCATAGCAAAACAAAAAAGAGGATGCACACAGCACACGAGGATGTTGGCGAGCATGCAAGCACACACATGAAGAAGAAGAAGTGGTAGGTACTCAAGACTTGGGTTATATGAATGACCCTTTACAAAAAATTATTCAAACCCATTTCTAGAGTACACTACCAAAAAATAGTTATATGGCTGGGATTGGATGGACCCTGAAATGGCCAATACATGCACTCATAAGAAGTATCTTGGGGCATGCAGACTCACATGGATGAGCCTGATTTTGATGTCTATGAGGAGGTGCACTTTGAAGAAGATGAGGAAGGTGCCTCATATGTGCCATATGAACATTAAGCCAACCCATTTTTTAGATGAGTAGGTAAGCAAATGCTTTGATTAAGGTGTCCACAGAAGTAGCACATAAAAATATGGATAAGGTGGAAACAATCAGGTGTTATTAGAGGATAAAAAGGAAAAGGACACAAAAATCAAGTGCCTTACTCAAGAGTGTGATAATGCAGTCATGGAGGCCCAGAATGTAAAGATGATGGTGGAGTAGATTGTAGATGAGATTTTACTTGAAGGCCTGAGTTTCAGGAGAAGGTGCCTCGGGACTTCAAGTCTAAGTTGAGTTGCACTACACTATCTGCACAATAGTTCACCTACTTTTGGATGAGGACCAATGTGCCTCCCCAAGAAAAAGGATGCAGGGAAGAAGCAACAAGAGAAAGGGCCACTATTGATAGAAAAGTTTCAATATATGAGGTTGCTCCAAACATTGAAGGATGAGTTGAAGAGAGCCGATCAAGCTCTTAATTTATGTGTGGCACCAGACACCATAATAAGGACCAAAACTTTAGTAGAGGATAATGAAGTTATGAAGGTGATGAAGGATGAAACACTTGGGTGCACAAAAAGGTTGGCACTGGTAAAACAAAAGCATGAGGCCCTCATGAGCCCAAGATCCACACAAGGAAAGGATTAACGAGATTGGAAAACTCATAGCGTAGAAGATGGACCTCATGGAGGAATGTTGTCAGGTATGGCCAATGTTGTCCAGGTACTACAAAATGAGAAAGAAAAATCACTCAAGGATGAATTGGATGACATAGCCACTGATATTCTAGAGAAAAAAAGGAATGCACTGAGTGACTGGAAGACCTTGGAGGCTGAGCTAAAAAATGAATATCCAGAATTAATCCTTCCAGTTGAAGAAGAGGGTGTTGTAGAATAAATTTCATTCTTTTGTATAGAGTTTGGTTCATTCTTTTCATTCTTTCATTACCTAATCTTTATTATTGAAGACATATGAAGGAATTCACATCATTGGGATGGAAATGTACTCTAGTGTGGGGTAATGTTGAACAACCAAAATATTCTAAGTATTGGGTGCATGAATATAGGGCGTTGGAAGTGCGCGTGCTATAATAGTATTAAAGCGCCCAAAATCAGGACTTAGTTATTTTGTGGATAAGGGCTATTTTTGGAGATAGCGTGTGAGCACACATAGAGATGAAGACTTGTGCTACACGCATGGTATTTTGGGAACAAGTGGTGATAATAAGCACCATGCATAGTTTAAGCTAATAATAGGATTTCTACTTGGAGTTAACTATAGGAACATCTATTGTTAGAACACTTGCATGTTGTGCATACTATTGTAAAGGTGCATGGCTATTATTATCATCATGTGACCTATTTTGAGAAGTGCATAGGTGGTGAAGGAAAGTCCCCACCCCTATAAATATGTATTGACTTGCGTAGTTTAGTAGGTGGTGAATTATTGTAGAGTTGTTTATTGGTTTTGTTTTTTTTTTACAATATTTATGCACATGACTCATGGAGATACTTTATAGTGTAAGAAGCTTCTATGTTTTATAGTATTATTATGAATGAATGAATATATATATTGGTTGGATAATGGTGTTAGACATGAATGAATCTGTTCTTTCTTGTAATGGTTAATCTTATCATAGTTATTTATTAAATTTATGTTTGGATTTTTTTATAACAATTGATCGGATTGTATTCCGAGAAAACCAATAAGAGAAGATTTTGAACAATGCAAATTGATAAAATTGGGTTGAGTTGGGTTTTGTAATATTTGATGGAGAAACATGGTTGGGAGAAAAACATGGTTTGGGAGAATATAAAAAAAAGGATTATTTTCCTTTTTTACATTTCTACTATATTTTAGAGATTGATATGGGGTGTGCAAATAATTAGGGTTGGAGGAAAATTTAATTTTTTATTTCATTTTGACCTCATAGTTGTATAGTATATATGTTAATGTTTTTTCATTGTGAGAGAAGAGATTTTGGATGATTGTAAGCCCTTCTCTCAAAGACCAAGAAAACACATTCACATAACCACCACATGTTTAATTGGAATTTTGATGATAAAGTTTAGAGTTTTCTCAAGATAGCTAGCATGTCAAAGAATGTTAAACATGTAGACATAACGATCGATTCGACATAATGCCATTCAATTATCTCGTAATCCTCATTCACATTATGATCATAACATGGAAATTCATCAAACCATAATGGAAATACGTTTTTATTAAAAGTAGTCAGTAAGTGATTAGGAGGCATAAATGGAATAATTAGAATCATACACAACTCATTTAAACTATTTGACAAATTTTGAGCAATGAGATATGATATTTTGCACTATAATGAATGAAGGATATGCACAAGGACATCCATCAAAGCATGATGGAATGCTCATTTTTTTAGAGATGAAATATTAAAAATATTTCTTGATGATATGTGGTCTTGTGGACTACAATGAATATAGAATATGCACAAAATTGTTTCATTGAAATTTCCTTAAAACATTTCAATAAAATGAATTTGTTGGGTGTAAATATGGAGTCCACAACCTTTTGGCATACTCGAAGCCCATGCCAAAATGGGAGCTTTAGTTTAGGGTATGGACATCCATCAAAATATAATAATTTTTTTGTTGAATGTTATAGTTGTTAATGCTCATGTAGACAAGTATAAATAAATTGTAAGCATACACAAAGCACGAATTGTTTGACAAAATGACTCAAGGATATGTGGTCTCATGGAATGCATTTCTTTAATTTTTATTGACATCAAAATAAAATCACAAGATAAATTCAACTTGATATCACTCATTTACAAAAAAAAAAAAGTGAAGATTCAAAAAAAAACGCTTTCTTCTACACCACAAGAAAACAATGGGTTTTTGAGATCTTTTTCTTTTTCTCAAAAGTGAAAATGATGTTTGGTAGTGAAAATGAAAGCCACCTAGGATTAAATATGCAAATTTGGGCCGCATGGTCAAAAATTATTGTGGCACAATTGTGCTGCAAAATGGAATGCAAGTTTGTGTCACTTTTGCACCACGTTTAGGGCACTATTATCGCGTCACAATTGTGTCGAGTTTCCCTTTGAAAAATTATAAAAATAAAATACAAATTGATGATAAACCAACACAAGTTTCAACATATTAAGTGTTATATGTAGTAGTGTAGACACGGTGAATAGATTATGTTTTAACTACATGAAATAATTTTGGTATTTTGGTGACCATTTAAACTTATCCCCTTTTAACAAAATTTGGTCCATTGGTTGCATGATGTTGGCATATGTTCTTACGAATCTTCTATAATATCTTGTATGTCCAAAAATACATGCCCTTATGATGGGTTTATGGGATTTTGAAGCCCAATTATCACCGCAATCTTCGCCTAGTCTACCGAAATTCCATCTTCACAAACATGTCCAAGAAACACTCCAAAAGGAATGAGAAACAAGCATTTCTTTAAATTCAATACAATTTGTAATGCTCAACATCTTACTAACATTAAGCATACCTTGAAATATTCTCTTTGAACCGTGAGAAAACCTTTGAATCACTAAGGTATATTTCTAATAAGTCATGGATGAAATCGTTGAACCCATTCACTACATCTCGAAAGAAGGTTGCAGAATTGCATTATTTAACCCAAATGGCATTACTTTGTATGCAAAGCATCCCCACTCTATAGAAAAAGACATTTTTGACTAATATTTCTATGCAATTGGCATCTAGTGATAGCCATTGGATCCTTCTATGAAGGAATATAATTCATTTTATTATTTCCTCAAAAATCTCATTTGTGAATGGATTAGGAAAAGGATCATTCATGCAAGCATCATTCGGTTCCCTATAGTCTCTGCAAATTCTCATTTCTCATATTTTCTTTGGTTGAGTAACTACTAAGCTTACCCAATCAGATTTATCTATGGGTATATCAATCCTACTTATATCATTCGCTCTAGGTCCACTTTTACCTTATCCTTCGTATTGGGTTTCAATCTATAAGGACACTTCTTGATAGGCTTTGTACCCTCCTTTAGTTCAATGCACATTTCTCTCAAGGATGGATCTACTCCTTTTATTTCATTGAAATTAATCGTGAAGACATCATAGTCATGAAATAGCTGCAGAATCTCTAAAATTTCTTGTTGTATCTAATAATCCCCAATGGTAACTAATTTAACGATTCTCAAGGATCCAATATATTTTGTTCTTTTTTCCACTTTGGTTCATCATACATTTTTTTTTCCTTTATTATTGGTGTCTTCGAATATCCTATGTCATTTCTTCTCCTCCACATTTAAATTACGCAATGGTTACTCTTTCGTATTTGTGAAATCTCTTTTTTGATAGTGGTGCAATGCATTCTAGATCAAACATGCCTTTAATGTCTCTCATCTTCACCATCCAAATTTGTTCCTTCATCTTTATTGTCTCCTACTCTTTAGCATATTTTAATTTCCTAATCAATGTCTTTATCCTTTCTTCTATCCATGTTGGTCGTGGTTTTACATTCCATAGTCTTTGTGCTTTCTATATCCTTAAATTCATCTCCCCTTTCAACATCTATAGTACCATAATAGAGGAATTTTTTGATCATTTGATAGGCTACATTCACCATAGGATTTTATCCTCAAATGTAAATGTCTAAATGAAATCTTTTTGTACTTTCCTCTAAGTGTGTGTTTTCTTTTTTGCTCATGGTGCATGTATCGTGCCTTTGGTAGGGGAGACAACGCTTCGAAAGATGGGAATCCACCGTTGTGGTTCAATTTGTTGTGTTTTCCATAGATCAATGCATCCTTGAATATTTATTTTTGAACACTAGCTTACACAAAATCTTGGCCATGTTTTAGTTAATCTAAAATATAGCTCAAATATTGCATGCATCATACCTATTACTTGAGTCTAGCCAAAATTATTACTTCTATGTACTACCCACTAAGTTGTTGTCATATTTTTCAATACATAGTCCAGTGCACCTAATCTTATATTTTGATGACGTACATGCTCCTAGAATTTGACTAGGAAGGTGTCCAAGTTAGATGTGCCAAACTATTGTGAGATTTTCCATTCCTCCACACGAACCATCCTAATTGGCCTGATTTCATGTTCCTTTCACATTTAATAATGTAATTTTGTATCGAAGTCCCCACTAATGGATGAAGTGGTCTCCCATGGAATTTTGCTTTCATCATTTGGCTTGGTGTAGTCCTAATTGGTGTGCGTAAATTTATACACTCGCCTATTTATAATTTTGTAGGTGGCCTTATGTTTTATTATGGATTATCGTAAATGAAAGGATTCTTCAATTGCACACTCTGTGGAATCTCCAATTTAACTTTTATTGATTGCACAAAACTTAGATATCGTGCTTCTACACCACTTATCTTTCATTTCAGCATTTCTCTCTTACTTGATGATCTAATTTGAACAAAATTTCAATATCATGCATTTAATGAGACAAGAGATCTTTTGGGATAGTGTAAGGCTTTTGATGTGTCATGTTCATAGGGATGACAATAATAAAATTATATGTGTGTGCTTCTAGTTGGTTTTTACTATGTTAATTTCCATGTTTCCATCGTATGCACATTTCTTCCCAATCAAAACAGGGTATTGCATTTCATTTTTCTTCATGTTGATGAATTCAAAATCATCCTTTAAACTAAGGTATCCTACTGATCTCTACATCTTAAGCCTATCAATTGGATCCACCCTTGCATAATTTGTTAGGTTTAAGATTATTGGGTTGTGCACAAGATTCGATGCACCTATAGCTTCCCATGTAGACCTTGGCATCATACTCACAATATTATTGAATTCAACGTCCAATAATGATATTCAGCCAAGTATCAACATCTCATGGCTTCTTAGTCTTTACATGTCAAATTGGCTTGTTAGAATACATCACTCTATTGGTTGTACTTTCTAAAAGGGTGTTTAATAGATTGGATATGTTATGGGAGATATCCTCATTGCGAATACATTTACTATATATAGAATATATATAAAAACAACTACCACTTCTTGTTTCAATATCCTCACCACTTATCTATATTCATGTGCTCCAATTTCTACAATGTTATGGCTACTTGTGTCTCTATTCTAGATATAATGCAATAATCCTTTGGCCTCTTCAAAATTCCTTTCCTCTTTTAGGGTTTCAATATATGTCCTCATGTGCACATTATATCTAGGGCTCATTAGGCATCTCCATGGAACCCAAGCCTTATTCTTTTCTTTGCATCTTGATAACAGCTTTCAAGATTGAATTTCTTTGGGCACTTTGCATTGATCATATTAACATTGCACAATTATTTTTCCTTCTATTTCTTCTCTAATTTGGGATATTATTTTGTGTGGTGTCAGATTGTTACTCTACAATATGCATAATTTATCTCTGAATTGGGTTAAATGGATAATTTCACATAATAGGGTTTGGTTCTATACAAAGATAAGACAACACTACTTGAATTTTTGGTCAAGGCCCTTGCCTCCTTTATTTATAATCACATCAGTAGCCTCTTGTTGTCATGTAAATGTGCGATAGGGAAATATGAAGTTTCCAAGCACGACAACTATACCTCTGTGCCAAAATTTTCATGTTTTTATCATTCCTAGGCACCCCAAGTCAAATTCGTCGATCTGTCACCCCTATTTGATGTAAAAAAAATTCCCTAGGTGATTTAGTAAATTCCATTAATTCCCCCTAGGTTATTTTAGGAGTTCTTTAAAATGCAAATTTCGCAATGCAGGAAGGGCTATTGTTGGCCTTCCCAGGACTGGATCAACCCCTGAGTAGAACGGAAGGGAAAAATTTAACATGGATGTGAATTTAAGACCTTATAACATCATGGAAATGATTTTGGAAGGTTTGGGGAAGTTTTGAAATACTTGGAGCAGTTTGAATAAAAACAGGGTTCACAAGCCTAGGCAATACATAGGCCTAAAACAGTTACTTGAGCTTCAGAAGAAGATTTTGGGAGCTCTAGATGGAGTTAGGAGTAAATAAAAAAATCTCCAAAAATATAATTTCAAACCCTAAAAAGTGATGAAATCATATTTTTCACAACACCTTGGCACATAAGGTTTTGTGAGACAATTTTTCTCGTGCACGTGTAGAGCACCAAATTAAAAATCAGTTTTTTCATGGATCATATATAATAATCAAGACATTATAACCCCACCATTGGTTTAAAAATTATATTTCCAGTCAGGATCATATAAAATTTCACCAATCAATTCAACCGGGAGCTCAAGTTATCATTGTTCCAAGTTACCCTCTTGGAGATAGTTCGGGAGTTAGAAACTTTTCGTAAGGACATGTGTCAGCACCAAGAGCCCGGCAGAATTTTATGTCCCCGAAATCCCTAAGTTCAGTACATAAACCTTGGAAAATTTCTCCCAGCCCCATGTGACCTCTCGGGACCCTCGTGTGACTGCGACACTAAAATTTTCCTCCGTAATTTCTATTTCATTAATGTATGTATTAGGAATAGGATGTTGTTAAGTATAATTAGTAGTAGCGTCTGATAGAAGATAACGGTGATGTCAGTACGGTGCCACCAATAATGTGGAGTACAAGAATACCAAAGTACAATAGGAATGTTGTAAAAAGTAAATATTTGTTGTAAGTGGTCCGGTAATGTTAAAATGTCAAAGTTTGGGTAATTAGAGAAGTAGGGTCTACATGATTAGGAATTAGAAATATTATATTGGTAATAAAGACAAGGAGTGAGGTCATAAATATTTTGTGTATTTTATTTGTAAAAAGTCTAAAAATGTGGAACCCATGTAAAATGATAAGGTTTATCTTATCTTAATGATAAGCTTACATGTACGAGATAAGAGTTAAGGTACGGAATATGATTCGTCGAGTGGATTTCTTATCCTATCTTAGAGATAAGATGGATAAGCTCGAAGTTCTATAAATAGAGAGGCCACCCCCTCATTTAGCATAGAAGGAAGTAGTGAGAAATATTGTAGGAAGTGTGCAAAGGAAGCCATCGGTTTAAAAGTGTGTTGAAGAAGCCATTAATAGGTGTAATTGTATAGTTTCTCCCATAGTCTTGGTGAAAGTCAAGTGAAGTCAATAACACTTGAAGTACCTCATGGGTGAGATTGTAACAATTTCATGTTAATATTATAATTTACTTTGATATTTCAGATTTGTCATCATTCCGTCTTATCATAGTCGATGGTATTCTTGTGTTATGTTGTTGTTTTGTTTCTAGATTACATCCACCAAACTAAAGGTGTGCATTAGTAAATAATCATAAGACGAGGAGTTCCCGTGAAGAATTATCATAGTGCCGGATTGGTGATGACATTTTGGTTCCGTTGCGGGACCATTCCTCGTTGGTGGATTTTCTACGGAGAGATATTCCCACTTAGTCAAAAATCAATTGAGGGTAACTTTGTTTTTATCAGACATAGTAGTTACCATGGTAAAGTCATTTTTGCCATGAATAGTAGTTACCATGGTAAAGTCATTTTTGTGGGAATAGTATTTACCGCAGTAAAGTCACTTTTTACCGTGAATAGTATTTACCGCAGTAACTTCACTTTTTATCGTGAATAGTGTTTACCACAGTAAAGTCAGTTTTTACCGCAGTAAGTCAAGTTTTACCATAGTTTACCGTGGTCATTTCTATTTTACTGTAGAAAGGTGTAAAGTCACTTTCTAGTATAGTGATTCCAATTATTTGTACACATAAGTCTTGTTGATTGTACTTGTGAGTTGGTATTTCATGGTGGTTACTTTTGAAAATGGGAAAGATTCCTGTTTTTTCAGCTCAATCTAATGAAGATGCTTCTTCTTTCATTCAAGAGTTTAAGCGATCTTGTATTTGTAATGGCCTTATAAGAAGGGAACAATGGACTGAATTTTTTCCTACCTTTTTGGATGGTTCAGCACTTAGGTGGTTTGAAACACTAGGTGATAATGTGAAAAATTCATAGGATTTATTAACTGAAAGTTTTCTTGAAGAATTTGGTGAACAACAGAAATATGTAGATCTCATGATCGATATCACAAAGCTAACCCAAGGAGAGAAGGAGAAGATAAGGGATTATCATGCTTGTGTTCTAGAGCTAAGGAGGAAGCTCGATGCCCAGATCCGGAAGGAAGGATTAGCGGATGGGTTGATGAATGGCGTGGATAATCTCCTATGTAAGCACTTCATTCTTGGGATGAAGCCAGAGATCAGACAACGAGTGAAGTATGACCACCCAGCTACCATTGAACAAGCAAAGGAGATTGCAAGAAGGCAAGAAGAAAGCATGGAAGAGGAGCCCAAAGAAATTGTTGTTAAACTAGAGCCTACACCAAAGCACCTTTGGTCTAAAATCCACAACCACTCCCGGTGAGCACAAATATTTCTCCTAGTACATCTACTGAGTATGAAGATCTGCTAAAAAGATGGGTCGCTTAACTATTAATCTTCTTCAAGGAAAGGAATTTAGTTCTCAGGGAGGAGATAGAGGTCCAAAAAGAAATATTTCTGAAGTTGTTTGTTATGGTTGTTATAAAAGGGTCATTATAAGTATAATTGTCCAGATAGAGCTTCTACATCCGTAAGGAGATAATGATAAAGGAAAAGCACTGTGAATTCTTTTGATGTAGTAGATAAGAGCAGAAATAATGCAAGAGATGTGTTTGTAACAAAAAGAAAGAAAGAAAAGATAATCAAGATGGAAATGATCCTAAGAAAATGAAAGAAGAAACTAGTAAGAAACATAAGAGAAGAAAGTTGGTTGTTCAGGATTTTCTGATTTCACGGGGGCAAGGACCATACTCCATCTTGGAAGATCTATCCAAAAGGCTCAAATATTACATAAGGTCAACTTTGGCTATGTCTTCGAGAAGAGGCGGGAGTTGCGAGGTGGACTCAATGCTCGAAGAAGGAAGCAGGTTGAGGTCCCTGCTTTGGAGGCAGAGGTAGATCCCTATGCTCCACAAGCTGAGGTATTATGTAATAGTATTTCAATTCATGATGTCTTAGTTGATGGAGGTGCTGCGCATTAATGTAATGACCGAGTCTCAGTAATGAATATTTTGGGTTTAAAAATTGATCACCCTTCAACACTTATGTTAAGGTCATTAAATAAAGGAAAAACTAAACCGAGAAGGTGTAGTTTCAAATGTGGCAATATCTCATTATGGGTGTGGTATGTGTGGTAGGTAGACTTTCGTGTGATGAAAAATGGTATCATTGCATACCCAATGCTGCTGGGAAGACCATGGCTAAGGAGAGTTCATGTAAGAAACTACTGGAATGAAGGTTTCATGACACTTGGACGTGGTAGAGAGAGGGTGAATATAAATGTGATCCCTCGACATCATAAGGCGAACTCAGTGGATTCAAGTGATGAAACTAATGATTGGACATCCTCTGATTACTCTAGTACCAGTGAAGTGGACATTGAAGATAAAGAAAGTGAGGTGGATGTTTCAGTCATGGATATCCTTCCAGTCACACCAACTCATGACCCCATAAAATTATCTGAAGAAGAAGTTGATGATCGTCTCCAACAAATAAAGATTGGTGATGCTTGTGATGGAGAGTGAGAAGGAATCCTACCTCCAACTCTTTCAAGGTACATACACCTATTCACTTTTGATTACAAGGAACTCCGTCAAGTAAGTTGGGTAGAACATTCTATTGAGCTGGTAGATGGTGCTAAGCCCATAAAGCAAATGCCATATAGAATGAATCCTAATTTTTCCAAGACTGTAAAAGAAGAAATAGATAAGTTGCTTGATGCAGGATTCATATTTGTTGTGGAGAATTCAGAATGGGTTTCTCCCATTGTGATCTCAATAAAAATAATGGGAAGCTACGCATTTGTGTTGATTACAGGAAGCTCAATAAGGCAACAAAGAAGGATCATTACCCTCTTCCATTTTCGTATCGATCTTGACGAAGTAGCGGCCAGAGTGCTATAGTTTTGCTTGATGGATATAGCGGATACAACCAAGTTCGTAGATAGCAGAGAAAGATCACCAAGACCACGATCACCACTCCTTGGGGAACGTTTGCTTATAGAGTTATGCCTTTTGGGTTGTGTAATGCTCTCAGCAACATTCCAAATTTTGATGAATAGGGTGTTTGAACCCTACATCGGAGCTTCATCAAAGTATTTCTGGGATGATTTTTACATCTATGGGAGCAAGTTGGACCACTTGCACCAAATGGAGACAACATTTCAAAGGTTAGATGAAGCACAAGCCTCACTAAACCCTACAAAGTGTGTCTTTGGATGTTCTAAAGGTGTTTTGTTAGGGCATGTTGTATCCAGAGATGGTATTGGTACTGATCCTGATAAAGTTTCAAAAATCAAAGATTTACCATTTCCTCTTAATAGAAGTAAGTTGAGATCATTTTTAGGCCATGTGGGTTACTATAGAAGGTTCATCAAGAATTTCTCAAAGATTGCACAGCCACTAACCCAGTTCTTGAAGAAGGATGTTACTTATGAACCAGGAAATAAGGCGCATGAAGCTTTTGGACAATTGAAGGAAGCCCTGGTGTCTTCACCTGTTTTGAAGAATCCATATTGAGCAAGCCATTCATTGTGTACACCGATGCCTCGATGCAGCACTAGGAAGTACTTTGAGACAAAAGGATGAAAATGGGAATGAACATCCAATTTACTTTAGGAGCAGAAAATGAGCAAAGTGTTGAGGTAAATTATACCAGAATCGAAAAAGAGGCTCGCTATCATTTTTCTTTGTAAAGAAGTTTAGAAATTACTTGCTAGGGAAAAAATTTCTAGTTGTAATGATCATCGAGCTCTAAAATATATTGTAAATAAGCCTAACCCATCGGGGAGGATAGCAAGATGGATAATTTTGCTACAAGAGTTTGAATTTGATATTATAAATAGGCCAGAAAGAAGCATGTCAATGCGGATGCACTCTCTCGAGCCTATGATGGTTTATGATCATCTTGTGATGATGATGATTTCCCGATGCAAGATTGTTATCCTCGACACAATCCCTAGTGAATACATAGATATTTGGAATTATCTCAATGAATTCAAGTTTCCCGATGGTGCCAATGCAAAGATTAAGAGAAAGATTACTCAAGCTTATCGTCCATATTCTATTCTCGCATGGAGTATTATTTCGAATAGGACCTCGATGGACGATCTGAAGAGGGCATTGGACGTGATCAAGGGAAGGAACTGCTAGAAGAATTCCACAATGGTACATGTGGAGGGCACTTCTCTCGGACAACTTACAAAGAAGAAGGATCTTGGATGCAGTTATCACTTTGGCCCACTCTTTTTAAAGATTGTTATAATTATTGTAAGACATGTGATATTTGTCAAACACATGGTAACCGTAAGACTTCATCAGCTCCATTATGTCCTATTCTTCCCTTGGTCCCTTTGAAAAGTAGGGAATATACATTGTAGAGTCCACTTCCAACTATATCACGCCAAAATAAGTATATTGTAGTTACCACAGATTACTTAACCAAGTGGGTTGAAGCTAGGCCATTAAAAACAACTTCCATGGATGAAGTGGCAAGGTTCATATATGAATGCATTGTCACTAGATTTGGTTGTCCATTATAAATTGTAATGTATCAAGAAAGCCACTTCATTAATGAGGTGGTAGAAGCCCTACTCAATAAGTTTTCTATTAAGCACAGTGAAGGCAACAACATACAAGCCAAGCACAAATGGACAGGTGGAACGAACAAATTTTGTGTTGTGTCAAATTCTAGCAAAAGATGCAGCCTTGTACATAAGTGGGATAAAAGGATTCATGCAGCATTATGGGTATATAGGGCAACATCAAAGTCAAAGCAACAGGATACTCCCCATTTCAGTTGGCCTATGGCATTGATCCAGTTCTTCCTATTGAGTTTGATATTCCCACTGTGAGAGTTATGAAAAATGAAAGGATGGATGAAAGTGATTCAGTAAAAGAAAGGTTGGTACATCTTCATTTGCTGGAGGAAATGAGAGAAATAGCAAAGGATACAAGCCATAAGAAGAAAATGAAGTAGAAGGAATACTTTGATCAAAAGATCCGGTGGTCTCCATTTCATGTGAATGACTTGGTTCTAGTATATGATTCCAGATACAAAAAAAGAAGACAGAGAAAATTTCTTCCAAAATGGATGGGGCCCTACAAAATAGTAGCTGTGCATGAAAATGGTACGTACCGACTGGAGGAATTGGATGGCACTCCCATTACGAAATGGGTCAACCATGACAAGTTGAAGATTTTCCAAGCACTAGAATAGTCTACTCCGAGGACGGAGTAGAAGCTAGGAAGGGGGAAGATGTCGACACTAAAATTTTCCTCCGTAATTTCTATTTCATTAATGTATGTATTAGGAATAGGATGTTGTTAAGTATAATTAGTAGTAGCGTCTGATAGAAGATAATGGCGCCATCAGTACGGTGCCGCCAATAATGTGGAGTACGGTAACAGTCAAAGTACAATAGGAATGTTGTAAAAAGTAAATATTTGTCGTAAGTGGTCCGGTAATGTTAAAATGTCAAAGTTTGGGTAATTAGAGAAGTAGGGTCTACATGATTAGGAATTAGAAATATTATATTGGTAATAAAGACAAGGAGTGAGGTCATAAATATTTTGTGTATTTTATTTGTAAAAAGTCTAAAAATGTGGAACCCATGTAAAATGATAAGGTTTATCTTATCTTAACAGATAAGCTTACATGTACAGATAAGAGTTAAGGTATGGAATATGATTCGTCAGAGGGATTTCTTATCCTATCTTAGAGATAAGATGGATAAGCCTCGGAAGTTCTATAAATAGAGAGGCCACCCCCTCATTTAGCATAGAAGGAAGTAGTGAGAAATATTGTAGGAAGTGTGCGAAGGAAGGAAGCCATCGCTTTAAAGGTGTGTTGAAGAAGCCATTAAGAGGTGTAATTGTAAAGTTTCTCCCATAGTCTTGGTGAAAGTCAAGTGAAGTCAATAACACTTGAAGTACCTCATGGGTGAGATTGTAACAATTTCATGTTAATATTATAATTTACTTTGATATTTCAGATTTGTCATCATTCTGTCTTATCATAGTCGATGGTATTCTTGTGTTATGTTGTTGTTTTGTTTCCAGATTACATCCACCAAACTAAAGGTTGTGCATTAGTAAATAATCATAGCACAAGGAGTTCTCGGTGAAGAATTATCATAGTGCCGGATTGGTGACGACATGACCTTCATATTTAACAGTTTAGCCCAAAGTGCATTTTTGGAGCTCAAATTCCCTGCCGTCAGATCGAGGACACGTGTTGTCCTCTTTCACCGTGAAATTTGATGTCCCTCACTTCCTTGAGGTCAAGGACATAAATACATGAAAAATTATCCCAAATCAAACTAAAAATTTGAAAAAAATCTAATTGTTAGTCGCTTATTGTTGTTTCTTTTTGTTTCTCACCGCGTAAGAAAAGTTGCAAAGAACACCACTCCACCATTGCCAAAGCTCAAACCAGCTCCATCATAGCACATTATCCTTCACTCCATGATGGCACATAGGTCACAAAAGGAAGATTGATCAAACCAAGAAGAAAGAACGAAGAACAGAGGAAAAGAAGTCTGAAAACTCCATTGCCATAAAACCAAGAATCAAACATATCTTGCAAACCATTGCACGGATTGACAAACCATTTGTTGCTGAGTTATTCTCTCTTGAAGGCCATTAAAAAATCATATTCAAACCTCCAATTTTCAGAAAGGAATTCTCACAGTGAATAAATTTCACTTTCGGCTCCACGAAGAACAAAGTTCAATTTCCCATCAAATTGGTTATCGGATTGAAGTAAAATTTCGCGTGAAGCACCAAAAGCAAAAACCTATCGCAATGGAATTTATTTCATTGTGAATGGAAAAAACCAGACCTGAAAATTTCAAGCTCCATTAATGGCTGCCATGACACAGTAATGGAAAAAATCAGCGAGCTACCTCTCCGCTTCTCAGGGTTCCAGTGGGCGAAATCACCCAAAAATTGGAGGAAATGATCGTTGAAAAATCTAGTTTCATGTGAACTATTTTTGCGCCATGAAGTCCCTATTTTTAGGGAAATGGAAGCATATGTTTTTATCGGTTTATTCCCTCTTCGAATAAATTTTCAAATTCCTAAAGATCCGACGGTGAAATCATCCAAAATTTAGAGGGAAGGGTCTCCAAAAAATCTAGTTTCTCTCAAACTAGTTTTTGCATGATGAAGTTGTCAGTTTCTCAAGATATGAAGGACTGAATTTTTATCAGTATTCTTCCCTGGTAGCTCCATACCTAAAGCTCTTACAAGACATAAATTTCCATTTTTCATTTATGAGCTTTTTGGAAAGCAAATCATGATGAAAATTGGAGCACGAGTTCATGATGAAGATTCGAATCCAAAAAATTTGTTCCCGTCGCAAATAGAGGTCATTTTCACCACTTACTAAAAATAACATATGTTATATTTCCTTGCATGCTATAAATGATGAGTCCCACTAAATTGTAATTTCTATCACTCAGGATAATCAAAAAGGGGTAAAATGAAAAGTAAGACAGAAAAATGACTTCTTCCCAAAATAACAAGTCCCTAAATAACAACCTACTAAAAATAGAAATGTGCTAAAAATAGCAATATCTCAATAATAGAATAGGTTGGAATATGGTAGATAGTTCAAAAGGTGAAACTGGAACAAGATATGTGATATGTCTCAGAATAGCAGAGCACGAGCTCATATTCTAAAAATAGAAAGTTTTCATTTCGAGTGGAAAAATGCATATGACTTTGTTTTCACTCACCTTACTTCTTTTTGGACTCCATTTTGGATAATGAGATGGTTTCATGAGAAATTCATGGAGGTCCTAGAAGCATCATCTTAAGAGCGATGGTTTACGTGGCTAAAGCAAGGCATCGCAAGGCACATCATTTGAATTCATCTTCATCACTTGAGGAGCCGAGTGATCTAAAGTGAATTGGTCATAACGATTTCAATGAGTCAAAGGGTTCATCAACCATGTTTCAAGGAGGTTCATCGTGGGAATTGTACGTGTTCATCTCAGTTTGCAGTCTAAACATCATAACAATGTTTCTAGACACTCATTATATGGTCCAGGATGTCCATGCATCATAGAGTTTGTGGTCATCACTAGATTAGGAAAATGATTCAAAGTTATTCAAGGGAGAAATATTCATCAGTGTAGAAGATCACCAATGGAATAAATCCTCACTCAAATTTCATGGTTGCATTAAGGCATTCAAAGAATTTCATCACGAGGAGTGTTTTCCCCTCCATCCCTTCCCTCTCCCTCTCTTTCCCTCTCTACTTTCTCTCTCCATTCTAATTCTTCATTATGTGTCATCATTTTATTTTGTCCTATTCACTTAAGTGACCCATTTTAATTGTAAAAAGTATCTTCTTAAAATTATAAGAGAAGTACTTAAATCACGGAAAATGAAAGGTCATGAGTGGAATATGGAAACGAAGAGTCATGTGAGGGAGGTGAAAGGTCAATTCAGATTGCTATAAATTGTAATGAGCTCTTCATTTCAAAGGGTTCTTCTAATTCTGAAATTCTTCTAGCTGGTTGTATTCTTGTAAGTTCATGAGATATATTTTGCTCCCTTGTGAGTGAAAAGAGTTAGCCACTTCTCCCCTATTCTCAATGTCTTCCATTCTCAAACTATGTACAATTTCTGCTTGAGCATCAATATAAGAAGGAGTTTCGAGCCTTTTTTAACTAAGGGGTTTACTTGATACTTTGTGTTCATTAAATTCTAATTGGTCTTGTTGCTATTTGCAGTATTGTTTCTTCCTAACTTTAGTGCATGTGATAAAACTTCTAACTAGTGTATGTAGGAATTTGATGTTCTACCTGCAACATTAGTTCCCCTACCTCTTTCTCACTTCCTTTCCCACTTCCGACAAAGTCTTCCCTAGCAAAAGATTTCTATATTTTTTACAAGGTCAATGGAGTGCTTCTGTTGGATCCTCGATCGAAAGGCCACCACAAAATCCACCTTTTCTCTTGCATGCATATACGGCAGTTGCATCGATTAAGTAGAGGGACTTAGATTCCCAGAGCGTTGGCAAGAAACCCATAATTTTTCTGCCTGAAAAATTTTCTTGCCAACACCTCCTTAATGCATATTATGTGCCCTCTAATGAGCAATCAAGCCTTGATTTTGATTTGGGTACTCCCATATTATCCTTTAGGAGAAGGAGCACTCCATTATGGTTGATTTCACTGCGAATAAGGTGCCGCACCCATCATATTTTGTGAAGAAGGTGGATCCCATCTCAATATTTTCTTCGGAGATGGTGAAGTTCACCGAGAATGTTTTTGAGGATACAAAGGATCCCAACCTCCTATCAAAACCATTTCTACTTTTAGGACAACCGATTTTACATTTGGAGCCAATTGTGTTTATATTGCAATCATATTCCTTGTTACTTCCTTTTTAGGTCTATCAAAGCACTCAGTTTTCCTAAACTAGAAGAGTTCCTTTCTCGTGATAGTCGGGGTAAGTGTAGTCTTCGGGAATCTTTAGATTCATGCATGGTTGATTTGTAAAATTTACACATTATGCTTTAGGGTTGATGTACATAGTGTTGCATAAAATTAAATTTATTAGCAAGATGTCCCCACACTATAAAAATTTCACAATACTCTTCTCTTCTATCTGAAGGAAACAAAATCTTATTCCTCTAAGATTTTAGATAATCATTTTTGTAATGTACCTCATCTCGCACTTTGCACACCATATACTTAGTCTTGGTTTCTTAGCTTCTTATAGTTCCTCTAACTTGGGCATCACATCATCCAATTTAGCTTCATTATTTTGATGGACTCTTACACTTTCTTTGTATCCCTCAATATTTTCACCTTTATGACATCCTCAATTGCTAATAATTTAGAAGTAATATTTTTCCGCAATGGAAAACCATATCTTATTGTGAAATCCTTCTATGAACTAAGCAAATTTACTAAAGCATCATCAAAATTAAAACTTGTCTTGTTCATTACATCAAAAAATCATAAATAATATTCCATTACTGATTCTCCTTGAATTTCTATTTAATCTCCTTTAAATCTAGAATTGTTTGACCTATACATTTTTTCTCTTAAAATCTTGAGTGAGAGCTCCCATACTTCTTTTAACATTTTTCATCTTAAATTCATGTAGTCTATACACTCCAAGGCCCTACCCTAAAAATATCTTATGAGCTCACATTTCTTCATATTCTCATCATTTCCTCCCTTCACACTCCATCCCATTTCACAATTTTATAAGTAGTGTTACGGATCGCTTGATCCATCATAGGGTTGCAAACTTGTGTTTGGGTTATTCATATGAGTCATGCTTCTTCCCACAAGCAATTATCTTCTTTTTGTTTATGTTGAACTCGTTACTCGAGCTTGGGTTATTCTGCGTGTTTGGTAATTTAGTGCTTTCTCTTTCACTCACACTTGTACTTTTGGACTCATGCTTCAAAGTTTTAGAATCTAAATACCCACTATTATGTTTAACAAATTCAGGAAATCTTATTCGGCACTTAGGACTTATTGAGTTATTATCACTACAATTTCCACATCTTCCTTCATTATTATTAGGAAATTAGATGTGCAATGACTACTTGTATTAACATCCGACTCCATTATGATATCTTTTGTGCTTATAGTTACGAGATGTCGGTAATGTTGCTTACACAATGTATGGTTGGCTCAATCTATCTTTTATTTCTCTCAATCTTCCTTTTTTGCTTTTATCTCTTGCCAAATTCTTAATAGCTCTCAATCATTCAAACTATTTCAAGTTATTAATTCCCTATCTATCTCCAACGATATACATCCTAAAAAATATAGGTATTGTCATTTTCTACGACTCTAGGAGGATCTCATGTGAGTTTTCTACCGTAAACAACTTCTTCCCTACCTACACAATACCATGGTCTCCTAAATGGATTCTCTGGATTAATTTTCGATGCATCATAAACCTACTCTTAACTAATCACAATCCCCTTTCCTTTGTTTCCTCTTCTTTTTCTTCATCCATTTCTATCTTCTTCTTTATTCTACTTTCAAGGTCCACATCTCCTTACGCACCCTCTCATTCGCTTCAATCTTATTTTTCTCGTTTCTCTTCTTTCCTTTCGTGAGGTTCTTTCCTCCTTCCTATTTTTCTCTACGTACTTCACTCCTACTTGTAGTTGGTTTATACTTCCCCACCGTAGCACTCAAGTTTCTCCATTTATTGTGTTGTCTTACTTCTCTTTGCAGCTTTTAATATTCACTTTTCTTCATTTTGATCTTTATTGGACCCCTCATGGGTCCAGCTTTATTCTAGTGCCTTCCCTTCATCTCCCTTCTTCTAGGATTACATTATTTTGACACCTACCCAAGTACTCCATGTCGCGGGAAGTAGCACCAAGTTCTTTTCCACACCCAACATCTTTACCAAGAAAGGGAATTGCTTCACAAATTTCTCTCAAAGTCAAAGCAGAACAAAATATATATACAATAATTTCATTTGTGTGTGTGTTAATGGTAGTTTGTAGCCAATTTTTCACAACACTAGTCCATTTAATATCCAAATTAGACAATTTCTTTATCTCTTTTTCCATTTATATGTACTCTTATTCAGCCCTAAGTTTAAAATAGTAATATTCTATTCTAGATAACCAATTCGTATGCTGCTCTTAAAGCTCGCACAAGAATATCTTGTGAATATCTACGTATGTGTTATAATTTAATCCTCTTTGTAGGTATTTCCGTCACAACATGTTCATCTTCTCCTCTAGGAATCTCCCCACGCCTTGTTGTCGTGGTATCCATCTTAACAATTTCATGTCCCTAACAACATAACCATTGTTAACATCAGTCCTTGGAATCACTAATCGGACATGCTACAAGTTGTAGAATATAGAACTTGCAAACTAGTTCATTTTTAGAGCTTAAAACAATGCACAATCAAGTGTGTTAAACAAAGCACACAAATTACACAATTTTTGTGTCAAAATAAATAAGGGAAAAAATAAAACTAAAGAGAGATGAAACATAAACTAGAATTATATTACTATAAGAATCTAATAACATAAACCGAAATAATATTAGAAAAAAAAAAAACATCCTTCAACGTAATGTGTTAATATACATTTATTTATTCCAAGGTAATTGTCATCTTTCCAATCTCTTCCTCTTCTATTTTGTAACAAAAGGGACTCTTAGCATTATCCTTAAGCATAGAGAGCATTACACATCTTCCACCTTGTCTTATCTAGACTATTCATATACTTTAGGAATCACACAATATGGAAACTTATACACAATACATCAAAATTGATTTTTTTATCTCGATACAATCCCAACATGTTACGGAGGTTGTGAGGTCTTGTGCTCTTTTTGATTGGGAAGACAATCCAACAATGGATGTATCACCAAATCAGGAGATCAGGTGTCATGTAATCCAAAGAGAACTTGGGTCATGCAAAAAAATCGAGAATGAAATACCCAGAATGTTGACACTGTTAGTATTCCGAAAACTTTAACTACATACAATGGGGAATTAAGACAGCAAGAGGTATTGGAAAAAGTGTCACAGTGATGTGTTATCATTGTTTTCAAGTGTTTAGTGATGTAAAAGGATTTCAAAGTGGTCTAGATGTCTCCTTGGGGTGTCACATGGTTGCATCATGGTATTTCTCCAAATGGCATGGTTGATCCTATAAGGGTTGTGTTTGTGCAAGTCCCTTATGATCATGTTAATAATGTTACAAACCGATGATGAACTCACAAGATGGTTATGATTTGTATGTCATGTACACATGTTGTGTGAGGCTCCCATATGATGAGGTGATGATGAGATAGGTTGGTTTTCTCCAAAAGTTGACTGTCCTATGCAATCCCAAGCTAGTTTCCAAGAAAACAAGGCATGAGATGATGAATCAAGGTATGAAGATGATAACCAAGTAGTGTATGAGCATTATATGAGCATATATGATGTGTTCATGACTTCACAAGTGTCTAAGGAGGCATTTTGAGCACTTATACAGTCTCAGTATAGTAAAATTCCTCAAGACCAAAAACCAAATGCTGCCCAAATGAGATGGGGAAGATATTTGTAGAATGAACCATGACAATGTTACCATTTTAGATGATGGAGAAGGTAGTTGTGAAGGTGTGGTCAAAATTTGAGGACCAAAGAATGATTTTTGTTGAATATATTGAAGTTTTACCAAAACCGGGTTAAGAAAGATGAGCTAAAACAATGACCTGTCTTCTTAGCACTCAAAAAAATTGAAAAGCCTTCTTTAGATAAATCATTAGAGTATATTTTTAAGAACATTGAAAGATAAAAAATTTCAAAAATTTTGAGGTCAAAAGGAGCAACGACAAGAAAGTTCTCTTCATTTTTATAACATTGTCCAATAATTAACAACCACTCAGGGTTGTAGAGGACTCTCTGCTAGTCCAAGATGATGTTAGTTTTTGTCTTCGACATGACTATACAATACAAGTTTATTTATGTTTTTAAATATTTTATATTTTCTGACTTTTCAAGATGGTTTCAAGATGAAATCATGGATGTGGAACTTTGTTTAGGGAATGTACTTCATGATCACATAATATTGCAGGAAATTTCTTTGAACATTTAGTGTGATTCTTGTCAAATTATCCCATCTACCGTTAAGGGATAATCAAGCCTAAAACTAGTTTTGTGAATCATATGTGAACCCTGTTGAAATAGCATATATTTGAGCACTAGATGAGCATACATGGATGGTATGGGTGCTATAAAACATATTCAAGTTCGTGTATTGAGAAAGGAATTCCCTTTGTGTGCATAATATTATTGATCCAAAATTGATTTCTTGAGACAAACAAGGACTATGGCAATTGGCTTTCAATCATGAATTTCTCCTATCAACATATTCAAAATAATATTTGAGCATGTGGTAAGGGTTCTTTTTGAACTCATCCTACATGCTCGTGACATAAACATGAAGAGTATAGTGTTGAAAGTGTTCAAATCTCTGACGGGTATTTGAACCTTGAAACCATGTCTGGTAAGTCCTCAAGATCAAGTAATTTTGATCTAGTTGTCGTGTTATAAGACAAAATATGACCCTGATAATTTGTACCAAATACATTACCTTCTACAAATATGTTCTTGAATTCATATCTAACTCGATACAGTGGTGTGGTTGTGCTAAATCTCGTAAGGTGTAACTATGTGCATACAAAATTGTGTTCACTATGATCCAATTAATGATTTATGAAGAGAAATATGGTGACTTATCACTTCTTATCATTTTTAGGTGATTTTATATTCACAAATCACCCTCAGGTCGAGTCAGTTGTACAATCGATGAATACCTTTTGCATGAAGTTTTTCAAGAAATCCATGACTTTTTAAGTTTTTCATAATTGTGTGCATGTAAAAGGGTTTAATGTTTAAAAAGGAGTCTTCAAGATGTGTTGTGATGAACCTCAAGCTCATGTTAGTGGTGTAGACCTCTTTAATACCTTTGAATACATTTAAATATTTATCTTCTCAAGTAAATCTCACTCTGAAAACTAAAGATTGTTTTAGCACCTATAACTCGCAATGAGTGCTCTAAAGAGTTTTGAAAGGTCCTGAAGGAAAAGTGGAAATAAATGAACATGGTTAATATGTTATAGAGAAATATGAGGAGTTCATGTAACATACTTGCATGTCTATGACACTTGGTATTGATTCCCTTGGGACTTATGTGATAAATCTACTCGCCAAAAGGAAGAAATCAAAATTTTCCTAATTGTTACATGTCAATATGTGTGCAGGGGTAAAATGAGTTGTTTGTTCGTGAAGTCAGAGATTCAGATATTTTGAAAGCTTACCATGAACATCATTGATTTCAGATAATCTTGTAAGAATTTGAAAAGGTTGAATATGAAACTCGAAACCAAATTCAAGCAATTATTGCTAAATGTCACTCTTGTGTGATGGTATATTTCCTTCTTGAATGAGATCTTGTGTAAGCATGTGAATAGTCATTGAAGTGGAAATGAAAAGGCATTTTTGAGGATGTCTCTCTTAATGATATAAATACATCCTTGTACCTTGAAGATGTTAAAAATTATAGAAAGTACAAATTTATTGATGAAGTATATAACTTATCATGTATGAATACTTGTAATAGGGTGAAGGGGTATGAAGGAGAATATATGAGAGTTTATTGCTTGATAGCTATGTTTTTGAAGGTGGATGAAAACATGAAAAATAAAGAAAACTAGGTGCATGTGAATGTCTCCATGACTGAAATTTTTGCAGCACCATGTCTAATTGAGAGAGGAGAAGTTTGAAGGTGATAGAAGCATGATAAGAGTGTGTGTGAGATAGAAGCGGTCTATGAAAAAAAAATCAACTTATTAGGTGATGATAAGAGAGATAAATCGCGGGGAAAGAGGAGATAGATGAGCTAAAGAAGTGATCACAATTTTTTGTGGGAGACAACTCAATAAAAGTGATCAAAACACCTTGAAGAATTCTAAGTGGATGCTTAGAAAACATGGATTTGAAGCTTCCTTGTAAGTGGCAGCTTACAAAATATCAAGTTGAAGCTTGGTTGAAGTGTTGGGAGTTGAATATTCCATGCAAGTAGAATCTTGCTAAAGTTTAAGTGGCATCTTGACTAAATTTTTGATTTGCAGCTCCAAGTTGAGTGGATGCTCAACATTTAAATCATTGTAACATTTACAAGACATTCTTGTCCAAGTTATTTATTTGGTTTGAATGGTTTTTTCTTCCTTGAATGGTTTCCCAAATTAAATCATGTCTTCCTTTATGTTTTCCTTTGTTGATTGCTTGTGAATTTTTTTGTTGTTTCATCATAACAAGGTTAAGGAAATTGAATTGTCTGTAAAATTTATAACAAACGTTAATTCACCCCCCTCTTTGTGCCTAGAATTTATAACAATTGGTATCAAAACGAGGTTCTCTTAACAAGTTTAACACTTGGAAGAGATCCTTGGGGCGTAAGCATGGGTAACCTAGGTGGAGTAGTTTTGAAAAGGAAGTATGAGATTTCTCATTCCCTGATTGATTGATTGAGAAGGAAATCAAACTTATGGAAGAGGATCATGGCCAAGCCCTCAAAGAGATGAAAGCTATAGTTTAAAGTGTGGAAAAATCACTTGAATGAAAAATAATATGCTTGCTTTAATCATAAAGAAGAATTGAGAACCTTGAAGGATGAATTTAAGGATACAAATAATGGATCAAGATTTATGGAAAGATGGAAAAGAGTACTAAATTTCTTGATGAAATTCTAGAAATTCAAAGAGTGTCAGGTGATAAAATAGGTTTAAGATTCAAAGGATAACCTATGGAAAAGAGAGAGGATGACAAGGCTGGTCCAAGCATGAAAATATGCATGAAGATGAAAAAGGAGACAAACACAAGAAGGCCCAAGTTAGTTAGGCAACCAAATGCATCCATATATGAAAGGACTTTCAATGGTTACTATTTTTCTTGTCACAATTTTGGACATAGAGCTAAGGAATGTAGGGAGCATGTCATGGATGAACATCCATGGAGAGATTGCATAGATGAGTACTCAAAGAATATCACTTGGTTCAACTGTCAAGAGAAGGGTCACACTGCCAAATATTGGCTCTATGAATCATACAATCAAAATTAGAGCAATAAAGGTCTTAGAGGCAATAATAATGTGGTATTCTTCAATTGTCATGGACAAGGACATTTTGTAAAACATTATTATGAACCTCGTAGATACTATAGCAAGATCCATGCATTCAAAAGGCAAGGCAAAAATACATTCAAGGTGAAGGAAAATACTATGAGACCAAGTCAACTATGTTTGAAAAAGACACTAGAAAGAAGAATTTGAAATACATATACAAGGTCAAGGAAGTCAATTCTAGAGCTGAGGAAGAAAATAATGATGAGAGAAGAGTATGGATAGATGGTGCAAGTTCAAGCAAGGCATCAAAAGTTAATGATCAAGCCAAGAAGAATGAACACAAACCAAGTGTCACCATGAAGGACCTCGATCATAGTCAAGAGAAAGCAAGTGAATGAATATCATCATGTATGTCTATTAGGAATTTAATCAAAAAGTGAAGGCTTAAAAGATGAGGTTGTCACACTAAGAATTGCATTCAATAAGTTTGATAAGGTCTCAAGAGAAAGAAGAAAGAGGATAGATTCATCATGTTTCTTTGATGACTACCTATTATTCTAAGGTAACCTCACAATGTGGTGTGCCTTCTCTAAGCTTATTGAATGCATTGACTACTTCAAAGAAGAAAGGCATATTCTTGAAGATATTTTTCAACAATAGTTGTTGATCCAAGTTTTCAAGATGTTGCATGTGTAAAAAGAGTCAAGAGGTATGTTCTTCATAAAATCATTTTACATGGTCAGGTCTATATAAGGTGTTTGAAGGTCCCAGCTTGATCTCAATAAATAAAAGAGTGTCCATCAACCCCAATGTCTATATTTCCACCATTGGTGTGTGTTACCAAAGGGTCATCTTCAGATTAGGTGCATAGGGGTCCTCTGAAAAAATAAAAATGTGAAAATGTATCCCGGTGGTCTATGTTTCTTCTATCTCACCCTTCAAGTGTGGTGTCATTCGAGTATCCTGTACATATTGAAGTCTCATGCAAGAAATGTAAAGTATCTCTCGAGGTGTTTCTATCTCAGTCAATGTATCATATCAAGTCATGAAAATGTCTATAAGCTCTCGCCTCGAGTGTAGATAAAACACTGTAACACTACTATATCATGTTGATATTAGCCTTCAAGTAATGAAGAGCTTAAGTGAATTTCTAGATCTCATTCAATTTTCCAAGATATGAACAAAGGTGTGTAAGCTTCTTGTCATGATTATCCAAAGACTGTGATAGATTTTCAAAATGTATGTTAGTCATTTGAGAGCAAGATGCTCCAAGTTACTACATTTTCTCCACATGGTGTGAATAAGATGCAAAAACACCAAGGTAAGTTCATCTCTCAAGGAAGGGAAGTTGATCTCAAAGTTGAAAAAGAAGGTCATTACCATCAAATCCCATCAAATCTCTACCACGTTGATTCAAAGTTTGCAAGGTCTAAATGACGCTACAATCAATTGAAGCTTGAAGAACTAGCATTCTCTATACCACCACAGAGGACTTATAGGGAAAGTACGTAAGATTGAGGTAATCGGTTCAATGTTAATGCTTATAATCTTTGTAACATTGTTCAAAAGTTTTTGAGTGGATATGTCTCATAAGGATGGAATGAAGTACCATAAAGAAAGGATTAAAATGTATGAACTACATAGGCAAGATAAGTATGTTGTATGGTGACAAACTATGATCATTAAAAGAAAGAATAAATGATACTCTCCAAGATGATTGCAAATTGAATGAGATTAAGAGTTGTGTCATAATCATAATATCTTGTTCAAGATTACCTAAGCTCAATGAAGGATGAACAATGAGTCTAGTACATGAATTGAATGTGTTCATGCTCTTTGACAAGTTTAGACTGTGATTGGAAATGAAGTCTTCTAGCAAGGAAATATGTATAAAGTGTCTATGTGACCACTATAGATGTGTGAGTGAGTTGAAAAGACTAATAAGTCTCACAAGAGTTTATGCTTGAGATTGACTATCTCTACCATAACTCATGACCTGTATAAAGGAAAGAGAAAGATGATTGTATTCTTCCCGCTTCTGTACAATCATTAAATAACAAGGCTTGTAAAATGTTGATGTGCCTTGTTGATGCTTGACCAAGTGATATAACTGCTAAGAATCTTTGGAGTATGTTTGAGATGATAGGAGAGTGCACATATGATGACTAAATGGTGTAAGTTGCAAAAAAATAGTGATATCCTTTGGCAAATTTGTGTGTACACAATAGTATTTTGTTGACTTTATAAGGATGAAACACCTTAGAGTTCTCATGATGAAATGGCATAAATGATGAGGAGTTGGTGATCAAAATATTCAAAACCTAGCATGTTTTGAGTTTTCCTCCCGAGCTCCATGAAAAATTGTCATTTTCCTTCGATATGTAGCTCTTCATTTTTAACTCGTGTGGTTTTGAGTTCTGCAGATTTGTCTTCTTCATTTTACTCCCCACTATATTTTCTACTTTGCCCGTGGTCTATTTACTTGTCATGCAACTTTCAACAACATCCGCGGACTTCCTTTTCTTCGCGGCATGAGTCCGTGGTGTGGTTTGTTTCCTTCTAACCCGTGGCTTTGTCTTATACTTCAATCCACGGCATCTTAGTCTCGTGAATTTGTTCTTTTTACCCGCGGCTATGTTCCACTACTCGCGGCTTGTGCAAGACCTCTCGTGGTTCTTTCCTATGCTTGAAGGCTTTATTTCCTTAGTTGTGTCCTTCATTCATTTGATCTTCACTCCTCGGCATACTTAAACTTCTCCATGACATTCATTCCAAGTTTGCGCAATCCAAGTTGTCCTATTTTTGTAAGGGGTGCAAAAATAGACAACATTTTTGGCGACTCACAGGGTCATCTACCTGCTAGATGAATTGATCAGTGGCCTAAAGCATCCATTGGGAATGGATTCAACCTAATAAACTTGAATTATGATCTGGAACTTAAGAACCACCCCTGAGACCACTTAAATCACTATTGGACTTGACCTCTGCAAATGATCTGTTGGGGCTGACAAATACACTTTGAAAGCTGCCCCAAAATATGATTACACCATGAACCCAAAAACTATATACAAAAGGGAAAAACATACATGCCCCAAGTGGAACATGCAGAGTGTGCACAATGCACTTCTTCTGCTAAAAACAAACCTACTCCTACTCTACTCTAACCAAAGTGACAAGAGAAGCTAAACAAATCTTGCAACATGCAAGGAGAAGTAGCTTCCCTTCTTTACAAAGTGTGGCCATGTAATTAATTTGGAAATAAAATCACATGGTGGAAGTGCAAACATGATCCACACTTCCTCTTTCATCAAAGTATCAACTACAAACAAGATGTATACCTCCTCAAGTTGTTCTCAATCTGGGTCGAGGTGTCAGAATGACCTTTGGTACCTTGATGATCATCCTCATGCTCTACAGTGAACATGACTGTAAAGCAACTCGTTTTTGGCTCCAAGCTATCCAAATATCTGATTGGGCATGCGGCCTTGGGAACCCACGAATTGATTCTCATGATCTCGTCCATCTCTTTGAAGTTCGTCCCCATGGATGGGGACATCCTACAAATTTTCCCAAGAATAGGTTTTTTTACAAAGTGATTTAACTATTTTAGTGCTTCTATAAACAACTCCCTAGAAGACTTTGCCTCCTCTATCATGATTGAAATGTCATCATCCTTCTTTTCCTCCTTCAAAGGTTCATCAACCAAATCAGGTTCTACAAATGAAAGCAAGAAGCTTTCAATGATGTCATCTTCGTTCAAGGTATTTGAAAACTGATTTAATTTCCCCTATGTGCTTCTCTTCTTGCAGATTTGGAGTTGATTCCTTCTCCAAACCTGATTCCACTTCTCGTGAAGACAAAACAGCAGCCTCTATAATGCAATCATGCACACTACATTTTGAGCAAACATATTGTTGGTCATCAACTTCTTGTTCTTGCTCTGTTACAAAATCATCTTCCACCACTTGCTCTTCGATCCGCATCTTTCTTAAACCCATGGCTTCATCCAAAGGTTACGTGGATTTGAATTATTACCCGAGATTCCTTTTCTTCATTACGCAGCTCATTTGAAGTTTTTTACCAACAATGGGATATCATCGGACTCAAAATTTAAAGCCCAATCTTTCAAACTTTGTATGAACTCTTCTCTGATTGGGCTCTTCAACTGGTTTTTGTATTGTTTGTGGTGGAGGGGAAGGTGTAGGATCCTTTTGTGGAGGAGAAGTATTTTTGGGAGAGAAAAGGGCAGAGAAATGAAGGTGGGATGGGAGGGAAGAAGATGGAGAAGGGGAATCCTCAATGGGGAAGGCGGACAAAAACTAGGAGCATGGGAAATAAACTGAGATGGTATAGGTTGGGGAGGAGGAATGGGAGAGTTATAAGATGGTGTAGAGTTCCCCATTGATAGGGTTTCCCAACACTGAATTGGTGAGCCTCCATTTCTTGAACCTAGTTCGCATTCGTGGCATAATTTCCACAAAAAACTACACCTTCTGCTTAAGGCTAAACCTGTTTGGTGCAAATCATGTCCATGGGTAGGGCTTTCTGAAACCAATTGTGGTCACCTTCACCGTGCATGTAACTCTGTCTTGTGCCATGCTCATCTCCATTTCTTTGATCTGCCTCTGGAAATCAGCATCTTCCATGGGAATGCTGCCATCACCTGCATAACCTTGTTCTTGATAAAAATTTTGGTTAGATGAATAACCATATGGGTTAGTGGAGGGTAGGTTATGCTCATGTTCTTCATGATAGGGCTCATAAAACTGATTTAGAGGAGGATTTTGGAAATGTGGGGATGGAGGGGAATGGTTTTGTTGCTGCAAATGAGAATCCCAACAAGCGAATGAAACCATGATTACACAACTTCATGAATGAATGAAAATGGGAAGAATATGGAAAGAAAATGGATGAAATGGAAGAAGTGAATGGAATGAAAGGGGAAGGTCTGTAACTTAGAAATAATGGGTTACTTGAATTAGTGGAGTCATCAAATATGCTTGAAAGTTGCCTCCAAAGGCTGAAATATTCACCAAGTGCACATCAAACTCGATGAAGAGAAGTGGTAAGGTGCTTCAAACTTGTCCCACCAAGCATGCCAAAACTGTTGGAGCTCAAAATTGCACCCTAGATATGTGTTATCCCAAATTCGCCCCCCAGGTAAATTTTGGTCAAAGACAAGTCATGCGTATAAGGAAATTATGAAGGAAATGACTCAGACCCACCAGCTCATATTCCAGGATGACAAACGAAGTTGCAGAGGGGCTCTCCAATGGGATGGCAGAGCCTACAAAAGATTAAACGACCCTGTGCATAAAGAAGGAGAAGAAACGGCTCTATCGCGCAAATCTGTGTCTTAAATCTATTTGACAGACTCGGGCAGGCTCAAAAATGACTAAGTATAGAGATCAAGCGGAAGCCTCCACACTTCCCATTTCAAAAGGGGACAGAGTCGGGTTGAATAGTCGAAGCAATGAGGTAGACCAGTGGAGGATGCTAAGTGTCGAATGGCGCTAAATCAAGAGCAGAATCCGATGGCTTCCACTACTCAGATATTGAGATTTTGGTCTGCCATCTTCTCTCGCACGACAAACAAACATGGGGAACCAGAATGGACAGATTGTAGGTAGATTTGCAGGAGCATTGATGACTGGTGGTGGAGTTTCCAATCAGATTTCCCGTCTCTTTTTCCTCTTCTCTCTTCACTTGATCTATAAAAGTGAGAGCTTAGCTCATTGTAAAGGGTTGTTCATTCTTCTTCTCTGCCCCCCCTCTTCTTTTCTTCCCTAGGGTCTAAAATGGAGTTTGAACCTCCTTTCACGACTCTGTAATGGCATTCTCTTGCCTCTTGCCCACTAACAATGTACTGTGTGAACTTTTGGAGTAATAAAATATGTTTTGTGATACATTTGTCCATCCTTTTCTTATTTTATCGTCTCTCCTTGCCTCTCGTCATTACGAGGGGTATACCGTGCATATTCCGATGTTTGTTGCGCAGTCCCGGGAGCTATGTTTAGTGGGTTTTGAAGTGGTGTTCTATGTGAAATCTATCTCTGGTCCGTGTTGCATCTTGTCCACCCTCTCTCGCTCACCTCTCTCCACTTCGTGCAATTGAGATTGTGACCATCACTCCCCTTTTCTTGTACTATCACCTCGTTAGTGTAGGATTTCCCTCTTTATGCACTTTCTCTCTCCCCGTCTCCTTGGCATTGTTAGGATAGGTGTAGTTAGACGTCATTTCTGCAGTAGGAGTAGTTTAGCATTAGAATCAAGAAGAAGTCAGCTTTCTCTAGAGGGCCATCTTAAGTCTGTAAGTCCCATAGCTTGAGAGATGGTCCCATGTTATGCAATCACATCAAATGAGTCTACCTTAGAAAAGCAGATCCATAACTCATTTGGGGGTGCTGTGATTTCGCACTAACATTTTTGGCACGCCGGTGGGACAAGTCTGAAGCACCTTACCACTTCACTTCATCAAGTTCGATGTGCTCTTGGTGAAGATTTCAGCCTTTGGAGGCACTTTCAAGCACATCTGCGACTCCATCTAGTCAACAACCCATCCTCTGAGTTATAGACCTTCTTCCCATCCATTTCCACCCATTATTTCTTCCATCTCCTTCATCTTCTTCAATCCCATGAAGTTGTGCAATCATGACTTCTTTCCCACCATGGAATTCTCATTTGTAGCAACATAACTATTTCCCTCCATCCCCACAGTTTCAAAATCCTCCTCCAAATCAGTTTTATAAGCCCCATTATCTCGAAAATGCATATAACCCCTTTTTTGTAACCAAAATGTTTATGAAGAACAGGTTTATGCAGATGATGGTGGAAACTCCTTGGCCAAAGCTGATTTTGAGAGGCAAATGTAAAAGATTGAGATGGACATGATGCATCTCAGATTCAAGTGCTCCATAATGGTAGTTGAAGTTGGCTACAAGGCCCCTTGTCCATGGGTCGGCCCTGTACTAGGCTAGTTTAGTGCCCAACACAAGCTGCACCTCATCACTGAGATGTTGCCCCAGATTACAGAGTGGGCGAAAAGGAATGGAGGCTCAAAAATCTAGCGCGCTTTCCATCCCTTCTGACGTCCATCCTTCCATTTTCTTCCAAGTCCCTCTCGCCTAGTTGTACCATAAATGAACAACCCCCTACCAACGTGCCTTCCTAACCAACGTCATCATGTTCGATAACTACAAGACAATTGAAGAATGGCATGACTCATACAACTCCGATTGGGAAGAGGAAATCATACGGGTGCCTGTTCTGAATGAAAATCAGTTAGCTCCAGAGGGCACGGTTCTGGAGGAGAACCATACGGTTTAAGAGGCAACAAGTGCAGAGCAAGCCATAGAAGAACCTTCAGTTCTTCCTCCCACTTCATCCCCTTCAAACTCTAATGTCGAAGAAGATTTTGAGCTTTCAAACTTCATGTTTGAAGATGAGGGGAACCATGGTGAGAAAATTGCAAATTCAAGGACACCATGGAGGAGGTTGAACACACGCAGCAGGACAACGAGGAGGCAGATTATCTGTCTGACTTGGAGGATTGTCTTGATGGAGAGGAGCCGAGGAGATCACATCATTTTGCTCCTCCATCATCCGCCTTCCAAGAACATGAGTTTACTACCATGGAGGAGAACATCCAAGGACAACAACCTGCATCTCACAACGGCCCTCAGAACCAAGGTTGGAGGATCTTAATCTTCCATGTTCTTCTCAGGAGGAGGAAGGAAACAACGAAGACCCCATCTCTCCCACACCATCCACTCAAGAAGGTCCACAAGAAGACTCCATTCTTGGAGTTGAAATTTAGAGTAACAGGCACATCCATCGGATCAGACCATGCCCAATCAAGTACTTGGCTTCATTGGAGCCAAGGAGAAACTAAAACCGCCATGCCTACTTCAGGGCATGAGGATGAGCATCAAAGTACCAAGGGTCATCATCAATACCTCTAGGAGTCGAATGCAAGTCAGCTTGAGGAGGTATTTTCCATTAATGTTGATACCTTGATGATTTGGGTGGAGGACAGCTTATAGTTAGTTTTTCACTCATACAGCAGCTATATTTAGTGTCAAATCATTTGCATGGCTGCCCCTCTTGAGAAAGGGAAGCTACTTCTCCCTGCCTGTAGCAGCTTTGTTTAGCATTCTTTCTCTCTGGTTAGTGTAGGAGTAGGTAGATTTTCTTTCAGTAGAAGAAGTGCTTATGCACACTTTGCATGTCTCATTTGAGGCATGTATGATTTGGTCTTTGTATATAAGTTTTGTCCATTTTTCTCCAAGGGTGCATAAGGCCAGGCTCTTCAATATTCATGGCAAGAAGACTCATAGCGGTCTATAACAGTTGCTAGCTCCAAAAAATAATCCAAATGCAGAGCAACTAAAGTTATTTCGAAGTAGTCCATTTCAGGAAAGATGAAAGCCCCGTAGTCGAAACATTTTTCTACTCTTAGAAACTTCGCTTTCCAAGATTTTCTTATAAAACCGAGAGTGCAAAGCGCAAGTGTGCTCGGGGACAGTGGGAGAATATAGAAAATGTAAGCAATCAGGGAGTCCATTTTGAAGGAAGGGTCAGTACCAGGCCATTAATTGAGACTCCATGCCCAATGGATGCTTCAAGGCTACTGGTCTCTTCATTTAGCAAGCAGATGTCCCTGTGAGTCGCCAAATCATATCCCAAATTCATCCCCTGGGAAAATTTTGGTCAAAGACAAGTCCTGCATATAAGAAAATTATGAAGGAAACGATTCAGACCCACAAGCTCATATTCCAAAACAACAAACAAAGTTACAGAGGGGCTCTACAATTGGGTGGCAAGGCTCATAAAGATTAAACGACCCTGTGCATGAAAAAGGAGAAAAAATGGCTCTGTCGTGCAAATCCGTGTCTTAAATCTATTTGACAAACTCGTAGGCTCAAAAATAACTAAGTATAGAGATAAAGCGAATCCTCTACGCATTCCATTTCAAAAGGGGACAGAGTCGGGTTGAATAGTCAAAGCAATGAGGCAGACCAGCGGAGGATGCCAAGTGTCGGCACGGCGCTAAATCAAGAGCAAAATAAAGAGTCTAAAAATGTCTTCCACTCCATTAGTGCGGGATCCGATGGCTTCCACTACCCTGGATATTGAGATTTTGGTCTGCCATCTTCTCTCGCACGACAAACAAACATGGGGAACCATAATGGACAGATTGTAGGTGGATTTGCAGGAGCATTGATGGCTGGTGGTGGAGTTTCCAATCAGATTTCCCGTCTCTTTTCCTCTTCTCTCTTCACTTGATCTATAAAAGTGAGAGCTTAGCTCATTGTAAAGGGTTGTTCATTCTTCTTCTCTGCCTCCCCTCTTCTTTTCTTCCCCAGGGTCGAAAATGGAGTTTGAACCTCCTTTCACGGCTCTGTAATGGCATTCTCTTGCCTCTTGCCCACTAACGATGTACTGTGTGAACTTTCGAAGCAATAAAATTTGTTTTGTGATGCATCTGTCCATCCTTTTCTTATTTTATTGTCTCTCCTCGCCTCTCGTCATTACATGGTATACTGTGCATATTCTGACGTTTTGTTACAGTCCTAGGAGATGTGTTTAGTGGGTTTTAAAGTGGTGTTCTATGTGAAATCTATCTCTGGTCTATGGTGCATCTTGTCCACCCTCTCCTCTGCTCACCTCTCTCCACTTCAGGTAGCTGAGATTGTGACCAACACTCCCTTTTCTTGGTGCTATCACCTCGTTAGTGTAGGATTTCCCTCTTTATGCACTTTCTCTCTCCCTATCTCCTTGGCATTGTTAGGATAGGTGTAGTTAGACGTCATTTCTGCATTAGGAGTAGTTTAGCATTAGGATCAGGAAGAAGAAGTTGGCTTTCTCCGGAGGGCCATCTCAAGTCCGCAAGTCCCACAGCTTGAGAGATGGTCCCATGTTATGCAATCACACCAAATGAGTCTGCCCTAGAAAAGCAGATCCATAACTCATTTGGGGGTGCTGTGATTTCGCACTAATAATATGATCTTGAATGACCAAGAATTCTGAGGCAACATGGGATTGTCTCTCAGTTGTGGGACCCGCGAACCGAGACACTCTCCTCAAGAAGGCCGCTTCCTCAACCTATTTATAACACTAACACTACGATTCCAAGGGACCAGGGGTGAGAAGGAGATGCATAAAATAGAAATCCTAATCTAAGGGAAGGTGATAGTGCTAGAAAGAGGGTCGATCACTCTCCACAAGGGCGAGAGGAAGATGGAATACGTGGGAGAGAGGGCAAAACAGATACGCCACAGACGAGAACCACGCAGACCATGCGTTCCTACGCACAAACAATGCATGAAATGGAATCGCAAGTAAAGGGGATGCACAACATGCCAAAAAAACGTGAATGAAAGGCAGACATGACAAAAATGAGCAAAGGGCGGAGATAAAAATGCCACAAAACTCGATTTTATTTCTCAAAAGATGCACAAATTGATAACATTCATGGCAGAAGGCAAAATACATTACAGAGACCAATCCAAGGTCTAAAACCCGTGGAAGTCAACCACCATTTTGACATGGTGTCGTTACAACAAAAGAGAAATTTGTTTTAATGAGCAGAGCTCTTACATTTATAGAAAATAAAAGAGAGAAGGAAAGGAAAAAGGAGAGGGAAATCAGATTTCAAATTTCCCAACCACCAACAACAAGCAATAAATTTTTTGAGAAATTTGGGTGCCTTTGGTTATCCACTGTCACACGCCATCTTCCTTGTTGGGCGCCCATACTACATTTAATGTTGGTAGTTGTGTCGCCTAGAACTACACTTTTACGTGTTGGAGAATTCTTCCACCTTTCCATGGATCTACCAACATTTAATCCTTGAAATCTGATTCCCTTCACGTGGAGAAGACTAAGATTCCTTCAAATAATATCATATTTGCAAAATCAAATCAGATTTTATATCTATGTTCATCCCAGAGATCCGCAAAAAATGTTGTTTTCCTTCGATATGCGGCTCTTCAGTTTTAACTTTGCTCGGTTTTGAGTTATGCGGCTTTGTCTTCTTCATTCTGCGGCTCCACTATCTTTTCTGCTTGGCCCGCGGTCGATTTACTTGTCGTGTGGTTTTCAACAATGTCCGTTGACTTCCTTTTCTCCGCGCATGAATCTATGGTGCGGTTTGTTTCCTTCGTCGTCCATGGCTTTGTCTTCTACTTCAATCTGCGACATCTTAGTCCCACGGCTATGTTCTTTTTACTCGTGGCTTGTCCAAGACCTCTCGCAGCTTCTTTCTTGTGCTCAACGGCTTTATTTTCTTAGCCAGGCCATCATTCTTTTGATCTTCACTCCGCGGCATACTTAAACTTCTCTCGTGGCATTCATTCCAAGTCTCAGGCGATCCAAGTCGTCCTATTTTTGTAAGGGTGCAAAAATAGACAACAATGGTTTCAAGATTGAATCGTGGTTGTGGAAGTTTGTTTGGGGAATGTACTTCATGATCACAATAGATCAGGCAAGTTCTTTTAACATTTAGTGTGATTCTTGTCAAATTCTCCCATCTATCGTTAAGGGCTAATAAGGCCTAAAACGATTCGTGTGAAGCATATGTGAACCATGTTGAAATATCATATATTTGAGTATTGGATGAGCATACATGGATGGTATGGGTGCTATACAACTTATTCAAGTTCATGTATTGAGAAAGGAAGTGCCTTTGTGTGTGTAATACAATTGATCCAAAATTGGTTTTTTGAGACAGTCAAGAAGGATTGTGACAATTGGCTTTCAATCATGAAATTATCCTATCAACATATGCAAAAGAAGGTCTGAACATGTGGTAAGGATTCTTGTTGAAGTCATCCTACATGGTCTTGACATAAACATGAAGAGTACAAGTGTTGAAAGTGTTCAAATATCTAATCGGTTCTTTGAACCATGAAACCTTACTGTGTAAGACTGCTTACCATATTTTTTTCATGCCAGATCGAACAAAAGTATTTCAAGAAGTTGGCTATTTTTGACGAAAAGTCTATTTTTAACATTTTGCTATTTTTAGCACTCGCCAAAAATAAAGTGTTCTAGATGGAAATTGGGTGAATTGGAAAATGCTATTTTTAGGATATGCTAAAAATAGCAAGTGCCCAAAATAGAATGCATGGGAATCGGCGCCAATACATGCATGATCTATGCTAAAAATAGCGCTGGAGTTGTGCTATTTTAGTTATCTAAAAGCAGTGGTTTACAACTAGTTTGGATGCCAAATTAGCAGTAGTAAAAGTCTACGTGAAAAGCACAAGAAGCCAAAATAGAAAAAGCACAAGAGTCCAAAATAGGAAAAGCAGATAAGACAAAACAAAAGGTTGCTGCCCCAGTTTGGGGTCTGCGCTAAAGGGGAAGAGGGAAGTTATTTTTAAATAATTCACTATTGCCATAGGGATTTGACGTTAGCAATTGAGGAAAAGAAGGAAATTTAATTGTTTGACTGCTGCCTACAGTCATAATTAGCGCCAAACAAGGCAATGAAGGTTGTTTTTATTAATAAAATTGCAGCAGCATAACAGAAATTAGCAACAGTTTAGAAGAAGTTATTTATTTTCATTTCATGCAAGCTCTCCACGGCATAAGAGGAATGAATTAAATAAATAAAATATTTTACAGCAGAGGCCTGATTTCCACGCAGCAGTTTAAGGGCATGTTTTTTATGTTTTAAACACAAAGCAAGCTCTATGTTTGGCGTAGCAGAGGTAGAGAATGATTTTTTTATTATTTCAAGGCATTGCATGCTTCAGAAGAGTCGAGGGATGAATATTCTATTTTATTAAAAGTGCATGCATGCACAATTTTAGTGAAGGATGGGGGCAGCAGCCTTTTAAAAGGCTTATTCTTGATGAAGAATAACATACACACTCTTCCAGTTGTTTTGCTCTGGCAATCCTAGCTTGTACTTGCATCTCTGAATAGAAAAGCTTCATTTTTGCCTTCCCATATTGCTGGTTTTCTGAGTATTCATCGTGTTTATTAGGGTATTGTATTGCTTTGTTGTGGAATTTCTTCCCTATACTGTTGTCCCTTACCTAAACCTTTGAATTAATTTTGCAGATTAGCCTAGAGTTGTGCATGTGTGTGGATCTCTATATTTTCTGTATGCAGTAGTACGTGTGTGTGTCAAATCATTGGTGTATCACCTCAATTTACATCTTTTGTATTCCTTCTCCCTTTTCCTTGTCAATTTTCAGTTTTTCAGGTGATTCACAGGGGAACCAACCCACTCTGGAGGTTCACCTCAGTTATAGGTTCCCACAACCTTGAGGTGTTCCAATTTTGTCAACAGAAGAGAGAGTGCTCATCATTCTCTAATCAGGGTGCACTTTTGGGTGACAACAAGAACTCAAGATCGAGTAAGTTTGATCTAGTTGTCATGTTATAAGACAAAATATGACCATGAGAAGTTGTACCAAATACATTACCTTCCAGAAATATGTCCTTGAAGTCAAATCTAACTGAGACAGGGTGTGGTTGTGCTAAATCCTTGAAGGTGTATCTTTGTGCATACAAAATTGTGTTCCCTTTGATCCAATGCATGATTTATGAAGAGAAAGATGGCGACTTATCACTTGTTATCATTTGTAGGTGATCTTCTATTCACAAATCACAAATCACCCTCCTCAAGTTGTACAATCAGATGAAGACATGTTGCATGAAGTTTGTCAAGACATCCATGACTATGTTTTCAAGCTTTTCATAATTGTGTGCATGTAAGAGTGTTGAATGTTTGAAAATGAGTCTTCAAAATTTCTTGTGATGAACCTCAAGCTTATGTTAGTGGTGTAGACCTCCTAAATCCTTTGAATGCATTAAAATATTTAGCTTCCCAAGTAAATCTCACTCTGAAAATACAAGATTGTTTTAACACATAAACTCACAATGAGTGCTCCAAAGAGTTTTCAAAGGTCCTGAAAGCAAAGTGGCGAGAAATGAAGATGGTTAAGAGGTTATAGAGCAATATGAAGAGTTTATGTAACGTACTTGCATGTCTATGACACTTGGTATTTATTCCTTGAGAATTATGTGACAAATCTGTCGCCAAAAGGAAGAAATCAGAATTGTCCTTACACTGTTACATGCCAAGTATGTGTGCAGGGGGTAGAATGAGTTGTTTGTTCATGAAGTCGTAGATGAAATTGTTGCAGCAGCATGTATACCTAAGAGATGAAACTTTTGAAAGTGAGAGAAGCATGATAAGAGTGTGTGAGAGAAGCAAGTATGGTAGAGCTTTACAACCGATAGTTGATGAGAAGAGAGATGAATCATGAGGAAAAGAAGAGATAGATAAGCTAAAAAATGATCACAATTTGTTCTAGGAGACAAGTCAAAAAAGTGATCAAAACACCTTGAAGAAGTCTAAGTGGATGCTTAGCAGACGATGAGTTGAAGCTTCCTTGTAAGTGGCAACTTACAGAAGATCAAGTTGAAGCTTGGTTGAAGTGTTAGGAGTTGAAGCTTGTTAAAGGTCAAGTGGCAACTTGACTAAATTTTGGAGTTGCAGCTCCATGTTGAGTTGATACTCAACAATGAAATTATTGTATCATTTACAAGACATTCTTGATCCGTAAACTAGGTGGTTAGCACACACTAATTTTCACGAACACAAATCATGTGAATTCCTTACAATTTTCATCTTCATAAATGAACTACTTGCTTTTAATTTGCATCAATAGTCATTAAATATGTTTTATAAATAAACTAAAAGTGTTGCGTAACCAAAGAAATATTGAGCAATGAAAGAGAGCAAAACAAAATGAAAGTGACACAAAATTACCATGGAGAAACTCAAATTGAGAAAACTCCAGCAAGAGTGACGCAATGCTTCTTCAAATCACTATCATGTATTTTTGTACAAGCTATCGCTTGCTTTCCAAGGCCTCCTTGAACACTATAATGTTCAAACACTCATACAAACTTTGCAACTCACTCACTCACACCTTCCCTTCACACTCCAATTCGAGAAACCACGTGATCAAGAAGAAAAATTGCTTGGAATCTCTTCTATCTAACCTCCGATGCATTACAAAGACTTTCCTCGCATATATATACAAGTTTGACACCAAGGAGAGCTTGAAAAAGAAGTCCAAAAGACTCAAAAGTCGAAGAGGAACCTTCTGCAACCGTTTACTCTTCCAGATACTATGCAAACCAACAATTGTGTAATCATGCTTATAGCAATAACGAAATCACTGTCAAGGTTACAAAACCACTGTGGCGGTTGCATAACCGCCACTCTGCATTGAGGGGTGGTTTTGTCACCATACAAAGTCCGCTACCTTTTAGAGGTCATAACTTTTGCATACGAACTCGAAATTGGGTGCCATTTTTTTAACTTGCATGTTTTTTTGAGAAGAACAAAAATATGCAATCAAGTTTTGATTTTGATGGCATCTTCATAATGTTTAAAGCTTTGCACTGAAACCTATCTTCTTTGAGGTCTCACAGCCACAACTACATCTCGAACCCCGTTTTGTACTTGCATCCAACAAGAGTCATAGAAATAGTGCTAAGTGATTAAAAAGTTACATATTCATGCTTATGATGCTAAAAGTATTGATCCAAAATTCGGATCAATTCTTGTCCAGTTAGTTCTTTGGTTTCAATGATTTTTTTCTCCCTTTAAGGGTTTTCCACATTAAATCATGTTTCAATGTATATTCCTTTGTTGATTGCTTGTGAATGTTTTTGTGGTTTCATCATAGCCAAGGTTAAGGAAATTGAACAAGCACTAATTCTCCCGCGCCCCCGCCCCTCAATGCCTAGAATTTCCAACAAGAGGTAGTGGTTATGGGTTTTCGAATACCGGAAAATTGAGAGGGTGTAGCATAGGAGCCCATACATGAAAACCAAGATGGTACATGGCTTAATCCTTGAAACCAGATTGAGTCAATTTCATTGTTCACAAGATGCAAGCCATCCAAAATATCGCAAAGTGGACCAAAAGGAATTCAATTGCATTTTATCAATAAAATGCAAAATTTATGATTATGACATACATTTTTAAAGCTCAACAAATGTAGCAATTAAATACAACTACGTTTTCATATATTATAACACAAGACTTTGAAGTGTCGAACATTCTTAACATATTGTTAATAGATCATATCTCAATTTCATTACAAGAGGCAACAATTAACAGAGTATAAAGTTGAAGTAGAACATGCAGCAACCATTTTAATAACATTTAACAAATTAAGTCACGGTATAATCATTGAGACAACAATTTTTAACAAAGAATCTACATGATCAGAGTGTTTCCATTAATCTTTTATATGATCAAAATCATGAATCAAAATAACAATGAGATCTAATTAATTAAATACATAATTAGATTACTATCAATATCATTCAAGTTACATAGATCAATTAAAGACGATTCTTTATAACACAAATAACAGAGATATATAATTAGTTAAACACATCATATTGCAAAAATTCAATTGTTATTTATAGAAAAGTACCATACACATTTTTTTATCAATCAGACTTCATCTCTTATGTGTACAAGATCAAACACTTCGATCTATGGTCACTTATTAGTGAAAAAATAAAACATTTAATTAAAGTCATATCCGGCCCTGGTTAAAAACCATCAAAAGTTAAACTTTTGTAACCCCAATTAAAACAGTCTGCCCTTCTCTCCACAAGCCCACCCTCTTTCCATCTTTTTCACATAGATATGTCTATCACACAATGTAATCCGAAGTTTAACATTGAATCTAAAAATTATTATTCAACCTTTCATAAGTCACTTGGATAGTTGACAACCAACACCCATTTGTAATGAATTACTTAATAATTGATTATACTCTCCTTTTAATTGAATCAATTAAATATTTTATTATTTTTTAAACAAATTTTATTACGTTGCACTCCCTTAATAAATGTCTAACTTATTAATCATTTTAATAAAGGTTACAAATCATAATACTTCCTTTAATAAGGGCCTCTAATCATTTATCAACTCCAAAATCCTTACATAGGAATTTTATCACATAACAATAATTGCCACATTTCAATTCAATAACCGTGAACTCTTCTTCCTAGCACCTTTGGCAAATGGGCCATCCTAAAAGATAATGATGGCATTGGTTCAAATAATATTGCAGAAACCAGTGAATTCTTGCATGGTATCAAGGTGACCCTGGATCTTGGGATGAAAAAGATGGTTTTGCAAAGGAGATTCACACAAGTGGTTATCCCCAGAAGTAAGACGGAGATTCATAGACGTGTCATTAAGAATAAAAAGAAAACCAAAGATGATTTTTGATAATATTTATCATTCACCATCTTCCTCCTAATCCCCTCTCCTGTGAGGACTCCGACTACTATGATGGACATGGCAACACCTTACCTCCTGCAAGAAATATCTTCTGTTTGGCACTAAAAACATTTTCCATTTCTCTCGAGTTTGCTTTAACTGTGAATCAATTTAAATGGCACCAACTTTTTCCGGTTCACATACTGAAAGAAAACTTAGGCAGCTTTTGCAGCACAGGATTTGCTTAGAAACAAAGATAGATAGCTATGACCGGGAGAATGGCTGGATATGCACAAGCCTACTTCTAATATTCAGGAAATTAACCAGACCAGATTCTTGGATTAATGGAAAGGCATTGTCACTGCAGAGCATAACAATAGAAAAGAAACCAATTAATCTCCAGTCAACTACCCAAGCAAACTCAGATATGAGCATACAGTTTATTTTCCAGTTCTTACTGTGGACCATAGGAAATATATCAGGGAAAACGTAACATCTTCATACTACCACATTCTTATAGTTGAAGTCTTCAATCTTGATTCTTGACAGAACAACTGATCAGAGAAAAAATGGTAAACAATCATTATTTAAACTCAAAGAGACTAACAATAGAAATGTAACAAGGTCCTAAAGATCCTCTAGAATAGACATCAAAATGATGCTCTCATGGCCAATGGCTTTGAACAGTGTATATATCTTTTCTTGGTCACCTGATTCAATTTTATCAGGTAAATGTGTTCTTTATCGGTGCATCTATAAGAGTTGCTTATTGGTGCATCTATAAGAGCTTCTTGTCTACAAAATTGAAGCAAATAGGGAAAAAGTAGAAAAGCACCATATAGAACTTCACAGGATGAAGACTTGGCCAAGAAAAGAATGATTCTCCTATGATTTTGAACAAAGGCAATTGTGACATGGAGAGGCTCTTTATAGGTCTGGGTACTGGAAGAGCTTTGCGTAATCCAGAAACACCCCCATATTGAGTTGAATGTTAAAAATCAAGGTTAGATTGCAGTGGTTTTGGTGGCGGTGATTCTGCTTATGGTGATTCTCTTTGTAATGATTATGTTGATGGTGGACATCAGGTCATTGTAAAGATGTACACAAGGAAAACTCTCCTGATCTTGAACTGCTCCTGTTTCAGTTTCCTGTCCTGCTGCTATACTTGTATGGGGATCTATGAGTGGAGCTCAAATTCCCACAAGATTGCAGTAAAAACTCTTCAATCTGAGTCACAACTACTGCTTCCTTCTATAAGAATATAGTGCAACATAGTAATTTACTTTGCATTCAGAAAAAACAACTGATTGATCCACAGCAATAACTGGACACTCAACATTTCAAAGTTGTTTATGAGCGACGCACCATTACTTCAAGAAGCTCCTTCAACTATTTTGTCCACATCCTTTTCTACCTACCTGCAACAATTCAGACAAGAAAGATTTAACCAAAACTAAAACCTTTTTGGAAGATACCAGAAGAGAAATCAAAATTCAGACCCCTCAACTCGGCAATAGAAAGCATCCACTTTGACACGTAGAACCCCTCAACTGGACTAATAACAGAAATAGCATTATTAAGCCGCATCTTCTGGTAGATTAAAAATATTATTTTACTAGTGTCCTTTCGTTTATAATTGAATATGCTAATGATTTTGAGTCCACAAAATGCAATCACTTTTAGTAAAATATATAGTATTAATGTCGTAAACCTTTGCAATGTAAACACTTGTAATAATATATATAGCATTAATGTAGTAAACCTTTGCAATGCAAACACTTGTAGTAATATATATAGCATTAATGTAGGAAATCTTTGCAATACAAACACTTGTAGTAATGTATACAGCAATAATGTAGTAAACTTTTGCAATGCTTCAGCATACTTCACTATGAAATGGTTCAGCATAAGGGAGACAACTTTAAGATATACAATTTTTATTTTTTGGTCTTAAATGCAAAATGCTTGTCAAGACCAAATACAGAAATGTCTTTAAACTATAAACAAGTAAAGTCTTCAAACCAAATGTAGGGATGTCTTGAAACAAACAGACAAACAAGTCTTTCTGAAATGGTTCAACATAAGGGAGACAACTAGTGATATACAACTTTTATTTTTATGTATCTTAAAAGCAATACTTGTCAAGACCAAATAGAGAAATGTCTTTAAATTATATACAAGCAAGTCTTCAAACCAATTGTAGGAATGTATTGAAGCAAACAGACAAACAAGTCTTCAGCAAAGTTATAAAGCTAAACTCACTAAACAATTGCTCATCATTCAATTTTAAGATGCGAAACACAAGCAATTCAACCAGCCATTTTAGGATGAGAACACTTGTCTACGATGAAACTAATAGTACAGAATTTAAAAGGAATTTGTTGTTTTCGGCATAGCCAAAAACAAAATAAGTAAAGATACTACACTAATTGCTTCAGACATTTTTGTTTCCCAACGAACAAATCATTCAGTTGGAAGTAATCATACCTGCATGGCAGTGCAACACAAGAGAGAAATCATTGAATTGGCATAAATTCAGCAACTAATGTTTATTAACAAAGGAAAGTAACTGTTTCAAAAGCAAATGGATTGCCAAAGACAGGGTCAACCTTGCTGTACAAATCATCCATGTATAAGTTCCAGGATAAAATATAAAGACATAATTCACAAGCTCCACTAACTTACAGTACACGTATACATCAGATCTGCCCAGTACCATAAGCTCCGCCTAAAATAAACTCCATAATTGGAGCACAAAAAAAATTGACATCAACTTTTCTGCTCAAAATAAAAGTTAAAAATTGGTCTTTATGATAGTCGATTATCTCAAGCCAAAATGTCATCTTCCTTTGAATTAAGTGCCAAAAAGGAGCAGATGCTTGGAAATTGGGCTTGTTGGCAGAGCAACAGCAATTGGTAAAACAACAACAACAAAATAGCATAACCCAAGAATTGATTGATTGGCTAATCTGCTTACAACATAGAATCCGTTCGCGCAGGTAACCTCCTGAAGAAATTGAGTGGAACAGAAGGGAGTTTGTGTCGAAACCGGGGATGGCGCAATACATAGAAGCCTGAAATCACAGACATCACTCGGAATGGAGTGACATAGAGTATAATGGCAGCAAACAGGCAAAATGTTATAAATATTGTTGTAGCTCTAGGATCCCTCCAGCTCAAGAGTGCTTGAAACCTTTCTCCCTGTGTCGCTAAATCACCGACAACTGTCTGTATCCTGCCTGCAACACTCCTCAGCCTATCATACCTCATCCTCACAATGTCTGAACCCTTTGAAGTCGGAAATGTGTCAAACTCCTCATCAAGCTCATCAGGATGCACAGCCTCAGCATGTGAGAGGCGAGTGTCCATGTGAGGCGGGTGTCGTGGCCTCCACCGATAATGCCATATACCAATCAAGAACATGTAAAGGAAGACAGTAGGCAGAATTAGCTCAGGATACCATACCAGAATCAGGAACAGGATGTGAACCAGCACGGTGGTCACAGGATTTTTCCAAAAGCAGATCTCCCAAACCATCTTGTCACAGCGATAAGGCCTGACAGCACAGCCATGATCCTGAAAAAATTGGCCTTGCTACGGCGCATGCTCCACATGTGAGAATCCACATCAATCATGTACTCCACTACCTCCTTCCGCAGTGGAGGCTCTGCCCTGCTCAGCCTCATGGCCACAATGTTCATCGCCTGGAACCGCAAGTTCTCCAGCTGACCAACACTCAGTGGATACATATAGTGCATCTTGGGTAACAGTGGTGTGGTGTAAATATGCATCATGTTAACCAAAGAAGAGCAAGTAAACCTCACAGCCAATTGAAGCTCCCCATCTTCTTCACCCCAGAGGGATGCAACACCAGCAACGGATACTGGTGTGTATATACCCTATCAGTTTCCAGAGTCGAAAGCCTGATTCTCACCTTCCCAATCTTGGCATCCTTCACCGGAGGCCCGCCACCACCTCCGCCCTTGCCATCCCCACCCCCATGGCCATGGCCATTCAGATGGCAATTGTCAAAAACACCGACAGTAATTACCGTGCAAGGGTCATACACCTCCCAAGTATACTGCTCATTCCACTTCGGATTGAACCCATCAATAATCGTCCTCGTCCTGACCCACTTCTGCCCATACTTGGCCACGCAGTAAGCATCCGTAGTGCCTCTCCCATCCTTGGTTTTCATGGGCATAAGCCCGTGCGCGCTGAGAATCCCCACTTCCAAAACCCCAATGGAGGGTTTCCACAATTGTTTCGCAGTGGGCCTCAGATCGCTGCTATAATGCGTGCTCTCATCCAAAACATGATAACCCCCATCCAAGCAAACCCTAAGATGAATCCTACTAGCAAACTTAATCTCCTTTTTTTTATTCGGCTCAGTATCGGCCAAACTAGGTCTTTCAAGATTATACCATTTGGAAAGCACAGTCTTGTAGTCTAAACGCCTGGGAACAGTCGACAAGGGTATGATGCACTTACCCATACTCGTCCTTGTTCGGCGCAGTGCGATCCTCCACGCTGAGAACCAGATGCTCCTCGAAGGGCTCCGCCGCTACAAAAACGAGATCCTCGTTCCACAGCGGGCTGGTCGACCGGTTCTGCGAAGGTCTGGTTTTGAGCATCTGGTTCTCCAGCTGCACCTTGCATGTGACCTCAGGGTAACGCCCCTTGTCCCCAGGCATGAGGTCCTGTGCCTCAATAACATTCACCTGCACATACCACAGCTTAGGGCTGAGATAAACCTTGGATCGGATGTTAGTCAGGCCCTCCGAGTGCACAGTCGCCGCATCAGAATGCCAAGCCTCGGGAAAAGCCTCGTCCGCCTGCGTGCCCATCCAGACAGCCAACATCAGTTCCCCCTTCACCTTATTTTCCCCTTTCGGTCCTCCAGCCTGTACCATTGCGGCGCCAGGGGACTATCCGGCGGAACCCTTTTCGGAACCTCGTTGAGATCGAAGGCAACGCGGCCGATGAAATCGTCCTTCACGAAATCCTTGTCTTTCACAATGATTTCTACGTAGGACGACTGGATGCGCTCCTTTGAGAAGGCGAAGACCTGCCGCCATTCTGGATTGGATTTTTCTCGAAATGCTTCGTCGTGCCCTTGTAATTCCCGAGCTTTACCTCCACGTAGGGATCGCAGCTTCCTGTGATGTCCTTGGCGGGGAGGTCCTTGGCTTTCTCCACGCGAACGTAGAGGTACTGCATCTGCTCCACCAGGTCGTAGGTGGAGGTGGTGCGCTGCCGCCTCCCCACCCCCGCCTCTAACTCGCCCGTCCCCCAGATGGGGGACGTCTCCTTCAGGCTGTAGTCCTCTGCTGCCATGCCCGGCCTCTGCATCTTGCCGAGGGTGATTCAGGGCCTTACTTCTCTGTTTTCTGCTCTCTGATTTCTCAGTTTCTTCCACTGATTAGACGCCTTTCTTCTTCTCCTTTTTATTTGGGTTTCTTCCTTGGCTTTTTCTCCTGTTTGCCCGGGACAGCAGCTGTGTTTACCCTATCTGAATTGAAGGTGGTCCTACGCCAACATCACGACCTTTTTAAGACACCATGAATGTATATGGGGGTAATGGGGGCATGCCTATCCATGCATATATATGCTTCCTTGTGTGTGCATATATATATATCTCCATGTCCTGAAGCGGTTTGCGGTTGTGGGTGAGGGCCCGTAGGGACGTATATACAATTTGTATGTGTATGCGGTAGATGTACAGGACGTATATACAGTATTGTATGTGTGCGCGGTACACGCGCAGGACGTATAGGTAATACAGTCATGGTTGCACTTACGGGTGGTGCACGACGGTACGTATATACAAAGTGTATATGTCCAATCCGGTTTTAAGAAGTAAGTAAATGGTAGGTGGTCAAAATGGTCCCCACGAAGTGATTCCGCGTAAGGGAGCACCTAAATTTTCTGAGGCGTTGCACAACAATTTTAAAAGCAATTTACAGTAGAAACTTATTAGGAAGGGAAAGTGGTATTAAACATTTCTAAACCTCCTCTTCCTGGTAAGGACGACATTTCGAACCTCTCCTTCCTGTAACTCATTACTTTGTCTTTGACTTCATCGTTTCATATGACTGGTTAGTAGGTATAGTCTTTTTTTCTTTGATATTTTCTGTTGTTTTTTTGTTGGATTGGTGTCGGTAAGCTTATTAATAATATAATATTTCCATGAGGTTTTTTTTTTTAAATTGAAAATGCTTCTATTAATAATATAAAAAACAAAGTTTAAATCAATAAACAATTGTTGTTGTGATTAAGTCATAGAATCAAATGTACAACACACTAAAAGTCACGCTATCTCGAAAAGTATGATTTTTGTCCAAGAGTATTGGTATTGAGCACTTCTCGCAAGTATATTCTTTTATCTCCTCCGGAGTCTTAATAGAGAAGTTATATAGTTGCATCCAAAGAGAGGAAAAAATATAGGTTGGGGATCACACAGGACACTCCACCGAACTCGTGACAAAGTGCTTGTATGGGGTACAAGGGAGGAAATTACAACGATGAGGGGTGAAGGAGAGAAATTAGATAAAGGAAGGTTATTGTTGTGAGTAGGCACAAGCAAAATTCACACCCAATAACTAGAGTAGTTCAACATTCAATATAGAGGAAAGAACAATGAAGCTATTAGTGAGACAAATAAAACCCACACAGACACACAGTTCTCTGAGGCCTATTCATCAAAGATACAAAGCTCTTTTTTATCACTATACTTACAAAGTGCATATAAGAGAGAAATGGAGGAATACATAGGCAAGAGGAATGGAAGAAATGTAGCTTTTATTTCTTGTGCATTGATGATACAAATCTCAACAACAACAATCCACAATTTCTACAACATAGAATGCTATCAAAATCTAGCATTTTCAGGATCCTTTGGAATGGAGAAGCCATCCCAATTTATAACAATGTGAATTGACCTCTCATCTCCCCCCACATGAATCTTCATGTTCTTATTCCACTTGTGACTTTCATCTTCCTATTAAAAAGAGAAAATTAAGTTTTTTCTTATAATTAAAAAACTTTTACATTTTAAAATATGTCACTTAAGTGAATAGACAAAATACATGATTACTATGTCCAATGAAGAATTAGAAGAGGGAGAGAAGAAAGAGGGAGAAGTAGAGAAGAAGGGAGAAGTTGACATTTTTGATGAAGAAGATCCCCCAATGAAGAACTTTTTGATTCATGTTTCATTCTCTTATTCTTCTGAATTCTTTGTTGAACTTGAACTTATCGCAATCTGTCAACTTATCTTCCTCTAGAATGCAAACACAGACCCAAACCTTGATCCATGTCCCGAGACATCACTGATCTTCTTACATTGACTGAGCCATTCTTCATGATCCATTGTAATTACAGCAATGCAACTTTTGATGTTGGCCAGGGACTCTAAATTGTCTTCATTGAAGGAAAGAGAGTCACCTTCCTTCTTGACTAGCTCTTGAAATGAAATGATGAGCTCTTTTGATGATGAGTCCTCATGGAGCTGGAGGGAACTCAAGTCTCTGAACACAATTGTAGACATCATTCAGATCTCGAAAGCATGTTGTCCATAAGATTCTAACTTAGATATTACATTCTTGAGCATTACATATCTCATCCCATGATGCTGGATCCAAACTTGAGACAAGTTCTCTCGCAGATGATGTAAACATGTTCTTCTCACAAGGATGTGAGATCAAAGGAACTCATCTTAGAATACTAGTGGGAAAACATCTCATCTAAATGAATGACCTATTTTGCAAAATCCTCCTTATCTTTCTTCACTTATTCCCAAATGTCAAAGAACATACTTGATGAGAGAAATAATATCTGGAAACAATGCCTTTCCTTGCTCAATGATTTTATCAATCCATTTCTCATTAACCTTCCCCTGCATCATGTAACCTTGTGCTTTCTTGATTACCTCATGATCAATACTACTAATTGGAGGAATATCTTCAATCGGAAGAAAAGATGTTGATTCGGTCCCGAGAAGGGTTGAATGTAAGCACTGAGAGCTTTTACATGTTCCTCCAATTACATAATTGTTTTCTTGTATTCTTCATTCCGAGCGAGGATGTGGGAAGAATGATTCCTTTAACATATGGGATTCACCTCTCTCATGAAAATTGACCCAATGAGATGCGGGTCAACTCATAATCTGACGAGTCATTTCCTCAATAGGATTTTCAATATTAGGCCTCAAAACTTCAACATATTGATTACTCTGAGATGTCATTGAAGAAGTGGGATGTTTTCTAGGAATTATTTCTTTGCTTGGACTTGAAAGTTCCTAAGATTGCTTTGAGACTTGGCATGATAACATGTTGCGTTGTTCTTGGCCCACTTTCGAGCAATTCATGAATCCATGGGAATGATTCTTTAAGTGTTGACATGATATTTGTTACTGGAGCATTTTCAAAAGATTATTTTGGAATCATTCTTTATCATCATGAGGAATATCGACATCTTGGATAATTAGATGATCTACACTAAATCACTCTTGCATTTGGTAGTCTTCTTGTAATGCTCACCTCAACTAATTCACCTTGAATAACACATTGAGTTCACCCAAACAACTCAATAAGGAGATGTGGATGGCTCTAACATGATTGAAAAGTTACAATGACCACCTTGGATTGAAGTTTCAACTGATATCTTGGCTCTTTTTAATTCTTCTTTGACTACACAATGCCTCTCGTTTACAATTGTTGTGCCCTATAGTGTTCTATTATGCAAATGTGACCAAAATGATGCCTCGAGACCTTTATGAGTATACCAAGATCATTTGAGAATGTGTGAAGGACTGAAATGTGACCACTTTTAGCTCATTTCACCCACTTACTATTTTTATCATGTTTCACATGGGTTCCCATTCTTACCAATTTTTCCATTTTTTTCCAAATTTTCCACTTTTGAATGTTTTGCACTTGAAGGAGTATCTTGAGAAACTAGAAATCAACTTTTCCTCAGAATTAGATATTTTTAGTAAGCTATGTGGTAGGGACTTACTAAAAATATAAAGTGGTCTTCTAATGTCGGATTTAAAAGAAACCACTTGCATAAGTTTACATAATTCATTTCAAGGCTTTGCTCCAATTTTTAGGGATTTCGTCCATCGAACCTTAGGAAGTTGAAGTAGGTACCTAAGAAAAGGTTTCATTTTTGTCATGGAAGCCATTAATGGAGTCAATATTTTTATAAAGTTTTATTTCCCACCTTGATTGAAATGAAAAATAGTTTCACCAGGATAGGTTTTCCTTTTGGACTTTGTATTAAAAATTTTAGCTCAATGCCTTCCGAAATGATGGGAAATTGAAAAATGAAAACTCAGGGCAAAAAACAAGGGTTTACCGCCATTAAAATTTGAGGGATATTTGAATTTTCTTCCACTTTCTTTGAAGGAAATTACAAAAGAATATTGGAAAAAAATCACTCAAATTTGTTTATAGGATTGAGAGATATGAATTTTTTTATTCATAACACAAAGTCATTCAAAAAATGGGCATGGCTGTTCTGGAAAAAATTAGATTTATGGGTATTTTTTAGTCATGTTTTCATGAGGGAATGGAGAAAAATGAGAGGAAATGGATTACAAGAGAATTTTTAGAAAAAATGGGCAAATCTTTGGGGTTTCACATGCACATGGAGGAGGGAGCAATGGAAGCTTGAAAAATTATAACTTCTGGTTTTTTAAAACCTCTTAGGGGGGGTCACATTTTTTCCCCATTGTCCCTTTGAATGGGATGGAAGGGATAGAAATTTTTCCTTATCCCTATGATGACAAGTGGTGATCATTGATTCATTGGTGGATGAGGAGGAGAAACTAGCATTTTAAGCACCCGAGATGAAACGAGTTTGGGTCATGAGAGACCATGAAGGGAGCAAGGGGGAAGGGATTAATTTTTATCCCCATTTTCCCTTGGAATGGGATGGAAGGGACAAAAAGTTGTGCCTCAGCCTCATGATGACAAGTGGCAAGTTGAGGTTTCATGAGGCGGGGGGCTAGAAAAATAGAAAAGGGGCTTACTGAGGCTTCCCAGGTCATGTGATGGGTCTAGGGCTTAACTAGGCATGGGGTGCATTTTTGTGTCCCCATTTCCCATTGGGATGGGATGGAAGGGAAAAAAGTTTTACCTCAACCTTATGCGACATGTGTCCACTTGAAAAAATTTCTAACTACAGAGTGTACCTTGAGAGAGCTTGAAGATGAAGTTTTGGAGCTCCAGAGGAATTTTTTGGAACTTATTTATATGATTTTGACTCCAAATATTTTTTAGAAAGAATTATATGGGTCCCATGATCTAATTCTTCCTTTGACATCCCTAAAAATAGTCTTTTTTCTCAGATCGCAAGGTGTGCCTTCCAAAAATGGGTTGTGGAAAGAAGTGCCTTTGGTCTTGTGAAAATATAAAAAAACCATCATTTAGATAATTGAATTATATTTCCAATGGTATCTTATTTTGACCTCTAACTCATTTAGAGATCTCTTGAAATCATTCTAAGCTCAAGTGTTATTTTTGAATTGCAAGCTCCTTCACCTTCAAAACCCACTTTCACTGAAATTGTCCTAAACCTTCAAATCTTCCCTAAACTTTCCTAAATCACTTTCAATATGATCTTATCTCATCAATACCATTTCCCAATGAATTTTTTCCTTCAACTCTACTCTTTAGGATGCACACCCACCTTAGAAAGGCTAAAAATAGCCATTTCTAAGTCTACTAAAAAATTGCCTTGAGAGACACTGTCTCGGAAGAACTTCATGAACTTATTTTCATATTTCCAACACATGGGAAAGGTCATTACAACACATATGAGACTTATAGGATTGGGATAGGCCTGACATAGGGGAACTGATCCGGAGGAGTGCTGCTTAGAGGGTTTACAAGCAAAAAAATTTTTGACACTAGGGTATAGTTGTCATGTTTCATCACTTGAATTTTTCCTTGCAAAACACATGAAAAAAATGTCTCTAGCTTGGGACATGTTATGGATCGAGATGAGGAAAAATAGCAATAGAACCCATAATCTTTAAGACACTTTATGGACCAGTGCCTTATCCATTTGGGCTTATGGAGTCATTTCTTCCAAACACACACACGAACAAACACACGGAAGGGAAACACACAAAAAGTAAAAAACAACACAAAATGGAAAGGGAAATTATATTATAGGGGAGGGATATTTACAGAGGCAGGGAAAAATGTACACATACCATAAATGGGTTGGGAAAAGTACATACCATCATGGAACAATGATTAAAATATGTTCTCTGAAGCACAAAAGTCACTATCTTGATCATACCATGCTCCTATGATGGATTTGCATGGCTTGAGAAGAAGAAGACATCAAGAATTTCCATCTTCATACTCATATTTCACTGAAAACATTCTTGCATCTAATGAAAACTTTGTTACCTATTTGAAATTCTTGTATCTTGCAACTTCCATTTGATGCTTTGTGATCATGAGAAACCATTCCTTCCATGTTCTCAAAAGTGGGAACATTGAATTTTTCATGGAAACATTTTCCTCCTTGAATTACAACATGAAATCATATCCTCTTAAATCAGATAGAGGCACTTATAGAGGAACTGATAACAAGATGATTTACTTCCCTCTCAATAACTTCTTTGAACCTTTCACTTTGTTTTTATAACAAGTGCTTTTAAAAATAGAGTCCACATCATTGGGGAGGTCTTCATCATCCTCGATGCAAAATGTTGACATGGAATCATGTTTGAGACCATTAGGGGCTTGGGAAATGGTGAGTGCAATCTGATTTTGAATCCTTTCACAATAGACTCATGTACATTCTCACTTTGTTTTGAAACAATGATCTTCAATACAAATTAGCTCAACATTTTCTCATTATCATCCTTCGTGGCAAAGGTGTTGTCTTCAAAATTGAGAATATTCATAGGGGATTCAAGAATCTCCTTTCCTTTGCATTTATGATCTTCTTCACAAAACAAGAAAGAGGAAGACTCACCTTCACATTTTCTCTCATCCATCCATGTATCGAGGAAGACATCAAGCTCATCCATTTGGTTTGTATCATCATCCAACATTGGTGCATGGAAGGAGAAAAAAAAAACTTTCCTCATACCTATCTTGTATTTCCATGGCTTGAGTTAGGATCTCAAGACTAAGTTGAGGGTCTTCAGTTGCTTCTACAGCCTTCAAGATGTCTTGCATATATAACTCTTCCAAATTTCCATATACTCATTCTCACCTTTACTAGAAAGGTCATCACATTGAGCTTGAAGGAGATGACTAAATATGATCCACACATGTCCATGATTCATTTGAAACATCCTCATTCACCTCCTCTATGCTTCTTGTTTCCCAAGGCTCACCTTCTTACAAGAATGGGCATACTTGATTTTTAAAATTCTCAAACAAGGAGAAAATATCCAAGCTATGTGGGAAAGGCACTCCTTTGAGCTCAAGATCCATTTCATTGTCCTCATGATGAGAAGTAGAGAACCATGTTGGGGTAGAAATATGGGAATAATTTTCAACTCTATCTTGATCATTCATTATTGAATCTTCTTTCTCATATGGAAAATGAAATATTTCATACTCACCGTATGATGATCAACATTATGCTCCTTGGGTGAGAATGGTGGAGTTAACTCCTTAAAGAGGTTATGCTCAAATTTCTCATTCTCCTTGGCTTCAAAAAAAAAATTGGCTCTTCCATTTGTTCATCCATGGTTGTATTGAGAAGGGAACTTGATTCTTCAACTATCTCCATTTCATCATTAATTGAAAAATCAAAATTTGAAAGGAGATTATCCATGATTACCTCAAATTCATCATCTTGAGTCTGGGATGAAGGTTGATTTTCTAGCACATATTCATGATTGATGGAGTCTTCAACAAGCATTGGGTCTTTTGTTGTACAAAAAAGAATCCTCTTCACTTGAATTCATTATTTCTTCAACATGTTGTGCCTCAAGCTAAAATGAGTTGATGAATGGAGGTTCAACCATCATGTCTTCTTCATCATCCTCCATAGTGTTGATTTGATTCTCAATAGAAGGTTCAAGGATATGAAATTCATCATAAGTTCCCAAGAATCTTCTAGGGATGAACACCTCATAGTGTGGAAAATCATCAAGATCTTCCTCCATAGGGAAAATATCCTCTTCTTCCTCCTTTTCATGAAGTGCTTCAAGTTGTTCATATCTTTCTTGCATGGCTTTAGCATAGTTTAAATTTCAAGGTAGATTTGGGGATCTGAATTTCCTTGTGCAATGCTCACAACTCTTTGCACATACTCAATTTTCAAGGCTGCCATTTCTTCATTTCCATATGCAAGGAAATCATCCCAAGGAGAGAGATAAAAAAGACATGGTTCTAAGTTTCTCGTTCAGTTGTGTGAGGTTGAAATATATTACCTTCAAAAGTAGATTCTTCATCTTTGTTGACTTCATACAACATCTTGTACCTTCCTTTGCATATTTTTCATCAAGTTCTTACCTTCTTCCTCATCAACAAGTCCCATTTTATTTCCTTTAGCGAGTAACTCTCACTTGAATCGAAGCCATTGAGATTTGATAATAGGTTCTTCACAAAAAGTAATTTTATTCATTCTACACAGTATTTCCTTGATTTTTGGAGACATGCCACTAGCCTTCTTTCCTCTTGTCTAATTTATATTTTTAACTCGTGTGTGGTAAGGTTGAAGAGACATTTTTGAACTTCTCAATTCTCCTCTTTAGAATGAATGGTCTAGAATGATGGGATAAAAAAAAAAAATTTCTTGGCAAACATCGCAACCATTTTCTTCTTCTTCTTCACTTTCACTCATTGGTACCTCACTCTAATCTATAAATTTACTCATTGTGTTGTGAGAAATGAATGTGACATGGATTCGTTCCTTGATGGAGTCACCTTCAAAATTTGATTTTCTTTAAAATCTGATTTTTTTGATTATATTTTTTTCTCTATATTTTAAAAGATATTTTTTGGGTGCACTTGGGAAGATCTCTCCCCAATTCTGGAGTCACCAAAAATTTTGGTGAAATAATTTGTTGATATGGAAAATTAGGTGTTTCCACCAATGCTCACTGGGATACACCCCTATGCATTGAATGGTGCAGCTCCCATTATTGAATGTAAACTAATATATTCATATCTAAATGTTGTGGGTTTTCCAAATAGGCCAAGGATCACACAGGAACACTCCAATTGAACCTATGAAAAGTGCTTGTATGGGGGTACAAGGGAGGAAATTACAATGATGAGGGGTGAAGGAGAGAAATTAGATAAAGGAAGGTTATTTCTGAGTAGGCACAATTAGAATTCACAATCCAATAACTAGAGTAGTTCAACATTCAATATAGAGGAAAGAAAAAATGAATCCATTAGTGAGACAAATAAAACCCACACAGACACACAGTTCTTTGAGGCCCATTCATCAAAGATACAAAGCTCTTTTTTATCACTATACTTACAAAGTGCATATAAGAGAGAAAATAGAGGAATACATAGGAAAGGGAATGGAAGAAATGTAGCTTTTATTTCTTGTGCATTGATGATACAAATTCAACAACAACAATCCACAATTTCTACAACATAGATGCTATCAAAATCTAGCATTTTCAGGATCCTTTGAATGGAGAAGCCATCCCAATTTATAACAATGTGAATTGACCTCTCATCTCCCCCACATGATTCTTCATGTTCTTATTCCACTTGTAACCTTTCATTTGCTATTAGAAGAGACAAATTAAGTATTTCTCTTATAATTTTGAGAAAATACTTTTACAATTTTAAAATATGTCACTTAAGTGAATAGGATAAAATACAATGATTACGCCCAACGAAGAATTAGAAGAGGGAGAGATAGAGAAAAAAGTAGAAGAAGTTGAAATTTCGATGAAGAAGCTTTCCTTGATGAAAGAACTTGTTGATTCATTTTCTTAATGAGAAGCTCTTACATTCCTTTAATTCTTTATTGAACTGAGCTATCATAGTTGTCAACTTATCTTCCTCTGGAATGCAAATGCAACCCAACACCTTGATCCATGTCCATCATTCTTCTTGCATTAATCATGACATTCTTCATGATCCATTGCAATTGTAAAATGTAACTTTTGATATTGGTTAGGGACTCTAAATTATCTTCATTGAAGGAAAGAGAGTCACCTGCCTCTTTCTTGACTAGCTCTCGAATAAAATGATGAGATCTTTTGATGATGAGTCCTTAGTGAGTGAGGGAACTCAAGTCTTTGAACATAATTGTAGACATCATTCAAGATCTCAAAATCATGTTGCCCACAAGAGTCCAACTCGAGATACGACATTCTTAAGCATTGCATATTTCTTGTCCATGATACTGGATCCAAACTTGAGACAAGTTCTTTGACAGTAGATGCAAACACGTTATTACTCACGAGGATGTGAGATTCAAAGGAAATCATCTCAGATACCAATGAAAACATCTCATATAAATGAATCACCTCTTTTACAAATGCCTCATTTGCTTTGTTCACTTTTGACAATGTTTCAAGAACATACTTGATGAAAGAAATGATATCTAGAAACAATGCCTTGCCTTGATCAATGATTTTCTCAATCCATTTCTCACTCGCCTTCCCCTACATCATACAACCTTGTGTTTTCTTGATTTCCTCAGGATCAATACAATCGATTGGAGGAATATCTTCAATCGGAAAAGAAGATGTTGATTTGGGTCTCGAGAAGGGTTGAATGTAAGCATTGAGAGTTTTTTTCATGTATTCTTTGTTCTGAGCAAGGATGCAAGAAGAGGATTCCTTGAACAAATGGTAATCACCCTCGTGTGAAGCTTGACCTAACGAGATGCGGGTTAACTCATAATTTGACAGAGTCATTTCCTCAATAGGATTTTCAATCTTAGGCCTGACAACTTCAACATAATGATTACTTGAGATGCCACTGAAGAATCGAGATGTTTTCAGGTCCTTCTTTCTTCACTTGGGCTTGAAATTTCTTGAGATTTATTTGAAACTTGGCATGATAGCATGTTGTATTGTTATTGGCCCACTTTCAAGTAATTTGTGAATCCCTAGTAATTTTTCTTCAGGCGTTGACATAATATTTTTTATTGGAGCATTTTCAAAAGGTCGTGGAATCAATTCTTTACCACTGTAAGGAATCTCCGATTATAATAAAATGTAATATAATATCCAATATAATGTAATTTTATAGTGAATAAATGAATACTAAAATATTAAAATATAGCCAAGCAAGCTAAGCAATAAATAATAAAACCCTAATATGCAAAGAGGGTTAGAAGAGCATTGGCTGATTCGAAGAAGTTGCTGGACTATGTCACAGTGGAGACCGAATTTTAACATAGATGGAGGACCGTCACACAAAATCTTGGAAAAATGTAGATATGAAAAATTTGACTTGACTTGGGCACTGGAGAAGGATAGAGGCATCCATGGGTGCCCTAGTTTGGATTACAGGTGTCATGGTTTGCATAGATTCTCGAAAAACCTCTATGATGTGTCGCAAGAGGTTCACACTTGTTATCCTTTTTGTCATGTGTATGTCATTGAATTCCACCAAATGTCTCTGTAAATATAGAATGAATGAATCACCAAAAACCCCAAACAAAGCATCAAACCCTAAAAATAAAGATGCAAATGAAGGAGTTGGATTATCCTCAATTTACAAAATGATGGAATTATCATTGAGCATTGCACTACATCTCAGACCCAATGTAGTTTTGTGTGTGTGTGGAATTGTGCCCTAGGTTTCTCTTTGTGCCAATTACACGTGGATAACGAGAAATTAGCTAGATGTAGAATGTAATAAATGTGTGCATGGAAACAATAGACTCCCCTCTTATGAAGTGTGATGTAGATGAATAAGTCTTTTGTCCACTTGTGATGTAGAAGCTAGATGGATGCAAATGGAGCTATAGATGCCTTTGATGGATGCAACCTTAGGTGGAGATAGTAGATACTTAGTGTTTGGTCCCTTATTATGATCACATAAATTTATATTTATATGATTCCCTTGCTTGAATTTCATAATTAACCATGAAAATGGCCGATACCAAAAAGATAAGATGCTCAAACTTTGGCGAAAGGACCCAAAAAGTGTGACCAAAGTACAAAGAGGACAAGGTTTCCCGTAGGAGGATGGGGGCACACAGAGTTAACATCTTGGTTGGGTAGTAGTATATAGAATGACAAATGCCAAAGGTGAAAAGAAAGAACTAGCAAGTAAGAGTGCAAGACCAAAGCGAAGCATAAAACAAAGAAAGGTGTCTAAAAACATGGGTTAATTAATATTTTTCTTACTTAGGAACCATATGAATAGTAGTATGCAATCAAGTCTAGATAATGACTCAAAGTGTGTAATTTTGTATCTACATCTCTAACATATTGGATACTTGGATGATTACATTTGAATCACTCTTGCTTAGTAGCTTCTTCTTGTAATGCTCACCTCAACCAATTCACATTAAATAAAGACAATGAGTTTACCCAGAATGACTCCACGTGGAGATGTGGATGACTCTACCTAATTGACAAGTTATAATGACCACCTTGTCTTGAAGTTTCAACTATTATCTTGGCTCTTTTTAATTCTTCTTTGACTACACAATGCCTTTTGCTTAAAATTGTTGCGCCTTACGGTGTTTTATTCTACAAATGTGACTAAAATGATGCCTCAAGACCTCTGTGAATACCAGGATCATTTGAGAATGTGTGAAGGACTAAAATGTGACCACTTTTAGCTCATTTCACCCACTTACTATTTTTAGCATGTTTCACATGGGTGCCCATTCTTACCAATTTTTCCATTTTTGCCAAATTTTCCACTTTTAAATGTTTTGCACTTGAAGGAGTATCTTGAGAAACCAAAAACCAACTTTTCCTCAAACTTACTATTTTTAGTAATCTATGTGGTAGGGACTTACTAAAAATAGAAATTGGTCTTTCAGATGTCGAATTCATACAAAACCACTTGCAGAAGTTTACATAATCCATTTCAAGCTCTGTGCTCCTATTTTTAGGGGATTTTGTCCACCGAAACCTTAGGAAGTGAAGAGGTAACTCACCACCCTTTCATTGTTATGTCATAACAATCATTAATGGAATCACTGAGATTTTTAGAAATTTTTCTTTCCCACCTCGGATTGAAATGAAAATAGTTTCACTGGGATAGGTTTTCCTTCCGGACTCTATGTTCAAATTTTTAGCTCGATTTGTCTTTTAAATGATGGGAAATTGAAAAATTGTAAAATAGGGCACAAAATGAGGGTTTTCTACCATTAAAAATCTGGGGCATCTTTGAATTTTCTTCCACTTGCTCCTTGAAGGCACCTAGAAAAGAGGAAGATTGCAAAAAAAAATCACTCAAATCTGTTTATAGGATTGAGAGATATGATTTTTTTCGATTCCGGTTTCAAAGTCATTTGGAAATAAATGGGCATGATGTTCTAGAAAAATTTAGATTTCATGGGTATTTTGCAGCTGATATTATGAGGGCATGGAGAAAAAATGAGAGGAAGATGGATTACAAGAAGAATTTTTAGAAAAAATCGAATGACATTTTTGGGGTTTCACATGCACATGGAGGAGGGAGCAATTGAAGCTTAAAATTTTCTAACTTACTGGTTTTTATCCTCTTGGGGAGGGTGTATATTTTTTTGCCCACTATCACCTTGGAATGGGATGAAAGGGATAGAATAATGTGCCTTAGCCCTATGATGACAAGTGGCGATCATTGATTCGTTGGCAAATGAGGGAGAAGAGCTAGTTTTAACACCCGAGAGGCTCGAGTTTGGGTCATTTGAGAGACCATGGGGAGCAAGGGGGGGTGGAGAATTTTGTGTCCCCATTTTCCCCTTGGAACATGATGGAAGGGAAAAAAAATTGCGCCTCAGCCTCATGATGACAAGAGGCAAGCGGAGGTTGCCAAGTGGGGCTAGAAAAATAGGAAAAGGGGCTTACTTGAGGCTTCCCAAGGTCATGCGATGGGTCCAGGGGCTCAACTGGGCATGGGGAACATTTTTATGTCCCCATTTTCCCATTGGGATGGGACATAAGGGATAAGAAATTTTCCTCAACCTCATGCTGACATGTGGCACTTCAAAAAGTTTCTAACTGCGAGAGCATACATTGAGATAGAGCTTGAAGATGAAGTTGTCCAAAGCTCTAGGAGGTATTTTTGGAACTTATTTATATGATTTTGACTCCAAAAATTATTTTTAGAATAATGGGATGGGTCCCATGATCTGATTCTACCTGAAACTCCCTAAAAATATCCTTTTTCTTGGGACCGCAAGGTGTGCCTGGCGAAAAATGGGTTGTGGAAACAAACACCTTGGTCTTGTAAAAAAATTTTAAATACCACCATGTAGGGAATTGAATTAGATTTCCAATGGTATATTTTTATCCTCAAACCCATTCCCGAGTTCCTAGAATCACTTTTAGAAGTGTAGGTGTTATTTTGAACTAAGCTCCCTCTCCTTCAAAAAACCCACTTTCACTTAAATTGTCCCTAAACCTTCAAATCTTCCCTAAAATTTCCTAAATCACTTTTAATATGATCTTATCTCCTCAATACCATTTCTTGATGAATTTGGGCCTTCAAATTTGCTCTATAGGATGCACACCCACCTTAGAAAGGCTAAAAATAACCATTTCTAAGTCTATTGAAAAATCTTCCCTGAGAGACATTGTATTGGAAGAACTTCATGAAATTGTTTTCATCTTTCCAACACATGGGAAAGGTCATTACAACACATATGAGCACTTAGAGGATTGGGATATGTTTGATACAAAAAGGGGGAACTAATCCAGAGGAGTGCTCGAGAGGGTTTACAAGCAAAAATTTGACACTAGGGTATAGTGTTCATGTTTCATCAATGAATTTTTCCCTTAAAAACACATGAAAACATAGCTAAAGCGGTACATTTCATAACGAACATTTTTGGCAACAATTTTTCCATATGTGAAAGAGGATAATCAGATGACAAGTGTTCTAGATGGTTGTGAGGATGGAGGGGGAAGAAATGCCAAGCAAGGTAGTTTTCTTATTAAAATTGCAAGGAAAGAGGTCTGGAGTGGAGGTTCGGAGAGAATCCCAAAGTTGAGAAGAAAATGGAAAGTGCTTGTCAAGGATACAAAATACTTTCAGGGGCTAAACAGAAGATACAATCGTTGGCAGCAAGACCAAGCTTAGCTAGGGTGAGGCCAACGAGAAGCTTCATATGGAGAATCTGCCATCCCAAAAGTTGGCATTTTGCCTCAGCTTGGGTCTACCATATCGTGTACATCATATGTTTCTATTGAGAGGCGGAAAAGTACATAGACCACTTGTGGTTGAGGGAGTCTTCAAGTGATAAAGGGGGTTGAATCAAGCGATACAAAATTATTGGTGTGACAGTGTTGATGGCAGCCAAGGTTAGCCAACACCAATCTTTCCAAAGAGTTGAAGTATTATCCTTGACTTTGAGAAGGACCTCAAGTGGGATCAATGATAAAATTATGGCCAAAAGTTCAACCTTCCCATTTTAATGAGTTTTAATAATACAAACAAGAAAATCAAATGAAATTACCCAAGTAAATTGTAACGTAAAGTACGGGATATAAATAATAAATGTTATAAAATTACGGACAATTAAAATTTATTGAATAATTCTCAATTTCATATAAACTTGAAACATTAATTAGTGATAAGCGATAAAAGAGAAGGTCGGATCAACATAGAACTCGACCTTAAGAAAGATGGCATGAAAGCAATATTTACTAGAAACATATAGATGGCCAAAATCATAAAGGCCATGATTTTGGAAAAAAGCTACAAAACTATAGAGTTTGAGCGGAGGTAAAACTAAGTTCGTGAATGCAATCTTCATTCCTAAATATGTGAAAACCTCACTCACTTTCTTTAACTATATTAATAATTATTGGGCATCTTATATTGACGATCGTCATTGATACTCATACTTTGATTATTTAATGTTTGTCAATCCAGTGGCGTCCATGGATGTTTCGCAATAAAAGAAACGATTGAAACTATTCTAAGCATGCATTAACTTCTAAATTCAATAAAATACTACTTCTAAACTTGTCTATCTAAGAAATGACTTGCTATGATAAAACAAAGATTACTAAATTCACGAATTGAAATGTTGAAAGTGTTGGAATTCTCATAAATAAGAAAATGCTAAATAACATATATTCAAGTAAACAAACAATGCCCTTCACATTGGGGAGGAGTGGCCCTTGCTCCTTCCCTCTGATCCAATTTAGGATTAAAAATTACACCAATCAATTTCACTCAAAATCATGCACTTTATTGAATGTAATACAATATTTATTTCATCAACAACCAACCACACTAATTCTACTACAAACACTTTTTATAATAAGCACAATCCTTGTCACTCTAGAAGAGGACTAATTATTTGCAATAACTAACTAATAGTTAACTAACAAATTTCTATGAGAAAAATTGCTTGTTAAGGAGTTACAAGTTTGACAGAACAAGTGCATGTCACTTTGGATTAGATTTCATCTTGTTAACTCCGAATGGAGTCCTTGATTAACGCTCAAATGAGATGATTTAGTGATTTTAGAGGATGTCAAAGCTCATGCATTTGAATCCCTTGAATCATGGTGACTACCAGTTTTTTTTGTCCATTTGTTCCATGTTTCCAATTAAACTTGATGTTAAATTGGACTCTCATAATCTATGTGAGTCACATGATGACTAGATGATAATCCACATTCAATGCTCCTTTCATCATGTAACCCATGTGCTGACTAGATCAACTCTTTTCCTTGATGTCCAAGTCCATTGATTCCTTCATACGAGTCATGTGCTTTTATAACGTGAGTCCTACACCTAAGGTGATCCTACACCAATGCTTAGGTGAGTCATGTTCTCCAAAGTGAGTCTTGTGCTAATGCTTAAGTGAGTCTTGCGTTGGGTTATGTATGAGTCATACGTTGGGCTTAAGATAGGTCCTTAATCTAAATTGTTAGTGCATATATAGATTTATTTCAACCCATTCAAAGAAGAATAAATAAAATTAAAATGAATAAGTTTTATGCATAAATCTTCCTTTTAAATATATAAAAATATTATTACGAGAATGTTAATATTAGTCTTAGTACAAAATGATGAAACAAAAAAACAAGGGTTTACATAGGAATTAACAAGGTTCATCACTCCCCACACTTAAGGATTAACATGTCCTCCTACTATAGGGTTTCTATTCAAGGATTCTACAATTTGTGTACAATTATACTCATTCGTAAAATCGAGCCATGTTTCGTCTTCTTCTGTATTGCAAAACCTAAAAATTTAATTATTGTTTCTCTCCATCTCTTATAGCTCTTAATTCATTATTCTTGTGCGTTATTCCATCTAGGCATCGGTGCTAATATAAGTGGTGGTCGAAATCTCATACCCACCCATTTTTCTTGCATTTCTAGCATGATTTTGCATGTCTTTTGCTCTCTTTACTGACCATTACGAGGTTAGTTGGAGATATGACCTCTTTATTTTCCAAACTTCTAGAAGTAATCCATACCATATTTGAAAGAAAAGAAAGACATATTAAAATTTGGGAGTACATACCCTCTGAAGTCAAACACACAAGTTGAGATGTTTTCTTTTATTTGTCCACCAGTTGTAGGCAATAAATCTGGGCAATATATCTCCTTAGGAACCTTTATGGTGTTGGAATATCATGCCTCATCAGGAGGCCTGCATTAGTTTCTTCTTTCATGTATTCTCCCCTTTGATCATGCCATATGGATTGATGCCTTAAAGTGGAAATAAAATATCTCAATTGAACCTCCCTACATACAAGTTAATTGGTATTTCTACCTATTTAGGGAGAAAAAAATTGTGAACATAAAATTCACATAACAAATTCTTACCAATTGTATCAATTCTACTACATATGCTCCCATGAATTGTTTGTCATTTTCAAATTATATAGATTCGGTGGAGCAGACTCTAGAGGCTTTCCATTTGAAAAATTGTTCCTTTAGGAATAAAGCATAGAAATTGGAGGGTGTTCTATAAGCAAGGGCTTGCTCATACAAATGATAGAGAACAATCATGTTATCCTGGAGTATTTTCTTTTATTCTCACAATACTTTGTTCTCATCTACTACCCTCCGAAATCATAGCACTAATGCATCCATTTTACCATCCCTTTTAATATAATGATTTCTAGAAATACAAAATATGTTTGAATCATTTGGTCAATGGTTTCCACAGACTCTTGTTTTCTCCTTATCCTTCTGTAAAAGTGCAAGTTCAATAGACATTTCTTCAGTTCTAGATTGTATCGATTGAATTCTCTGTTTATTTTTCCTCTATAGTCTGTTGAAGTTGTTGAATTATTCCATATTTTTTCTCCAATGCTTCTTGGAGGTGTTGAACTCTATCATCTCCGTGTGTGCCTCCATTGAGAAATGTTTGCATCTTTTTCTTGCAATATGAGTTATAATTGGTTAATCCTTTCTTGAGCTTGATGTAGCTCATACTCCACTTTAGAAATGGCTAAAACTTGAGGGATAATGGTTTTAGTATCAATAGGTGAGCTAGGCTCACCTTCAAGCATAGGTGCCTTTCCTTTGTTAGGCAAGAGTGACTCTTCAACAATGGTTGTTATTTTCACAATGTCTTTTAGAAACAAGGTCTGTATGGGATGTAAAGGCATGTGGAGAAGTAGGAGGTGTTTGGTTTAAGGTTTGCATTATAGTTGTTGCCTCTTGTTCCTCCTGTGAGGGGACATTTTCAATTTTGTGTTCCTCAATAGCTTGGGTTGGTACATATGACCTAATCCTTTTCTTTGGTCTTTCTGAGATGGAGGGCCTTGTTTCTAGAATTATAGCAGGTTTAAGGGCATATTTATTTTGGAATTTGACCCACTTCTTGAGCCCATCACACTTCTTGATGAAGTGATGCTTACAGAATAAGGTGGATGAGACCTTGGAATTTTAAATATGGGGAACCCCAACGGAATTTCTTAGTGGCAGAGGAAACAAAGTCAAATAAGAAATGTGGAAGTTTAACTTTGTTGTGGTATTTTACTTGTTCATGGCGTATGTGGGTAAGAATTCTCAAGACCAGGCCTAGGATAACCTCATATTGGCCCTCACAAGTGAAATATTTTATTACCCATTTTTCCACATTTTCCCATGGCTTAGGGAAAGTTCTTATTTTGATGCTCTTGGCCTTTCCATTAATTAACTCCAGTTTTTCTTTCTTTCCCACAACAAACATTTTAATAATTTCTGAGTAAGGAGTCCTAAAATTGACTAACTACCCTTCTTTTAGAATACCAGAAATCTGATTAATAATGGAGGAGTTAAATAAGATTTTTAAGCTTTTACTTTTAAGTTTCCTTCCATGAGGTTTGTTGTAAATTCCCTGTCATTCTGAGGTTAAATTCTTCATATGAAAGCATGAAATCCAACCACCCTGCCTTCTCGAAGACCTCCATTGATCTCCTTTCTAATAGCAATTCAACTAAGATTGATGGTCATGACGAATCCTAACCCCCATTCTTGATATGAGTAGAACTAGTAGTGGTGTAGGAATGAAAATACTAGAGCGCACAAATGGAAATGGTGATAATGCGGGGATGAAACGAAAATGGTGCAAACATGACAATGAGGGAAAATAGGGGAATGAAAATGGTTTTATATACAAACAACAACCAATTGGGTAAAATTAACCAATGTGATGAAACAATGGGTGATGTGGAGAATAAATTAGAATGTGGGAGTGATCAATTAGGGACATGTGAAATATTTATTGGGATATGGGATGTGTGCGGAAACATTGGAAATGGGAAGTCATCATTTTGCACAAGAACAATAATTAACATCCTATAATTAAAATATTTAACATTTAAAAGAGAGTAATGGCACATACCTTGTTGATAATCACTTGTCACATCTTTTAACATTACTAGATTCTCCTTTTTTTCTATAAGTTGTCTCAATTTATTCTTGACATGATTCTTAGGTGACCACCATTGTTGGTTTTGAGCCACCTACGTTTTATTTTTATTATTATTATTTTTTCTTTTTTTTAAAAGAAGGAATGATATCCTCACCATTTACGGTTTTAACCATTCCTCATAGGAAGATGACCGCCATTACTAGTTTCAGCCATCTCCTATTTATACTTTTTTTGTGAGATTAATTCAGTCTTGAGTTAGATTGGAAAAGGAAACTTGTCCAAGCAATTCGAGCTGATTTATTTTAGTAGCATATTTTTGAATTCTTCCTTTAATGTTGGCTTTTGGTATAACTTTAGTCTATGACCATTAACCAACATCATTCTTCTTTTACCATCAATTGGGATCAATTTCACGGTTCCATTGTTAAATTTTTCATCAATTTGGTATGAACCCATCCTTCTTGTTTCTGCAACTTTCCTTTAAAGTCTTTGTATTTTGAATCAAATAGAAGATAACAATCCCCTTTTTGAAAATTCATTTACTTGATATGTTTGTCATGTTACAGTTGTCTTTGATGTTGGATTATCTTTGTTTGGTGTAATTCATGTAACATCATCTCATCAAGTTCATTCAACTAAAGAATTCTTTCTCGTCGTGCTTCTGACAATTCAATTCCTAATGTATTAATTGCCCTTAAGGTTTGAATCTCAAATTCTATAGGAATGACCAGATAGGTTTCTTCCCATAGACCAAATCATATGGAGTGAATCTTGTGGTTGTCTTCTAAGTGGTGTTGTAGGTCCATACTACTTGAGTAACTTTTGAACCCAATTCTTCCATGAGAAATCTATTGTTTAAGTCAAAATGTTCTCAACCTAGAACTAACCAGTTGATTGAGGAAAATTTTAGTCAAAATGTTCTCCATTCCCCATTAGTGACTTCACTTGACCATTGGATTGAGGATTTTATGGAGATGATTTCTTGTGCCTTACTTGATAGGTTGCCATAAAAGAACTAACTACATTTGACACAAATTGTTTGTCCTGTTATGTCAAAAAAGTAGCACCCTAGGATTTTCTTATATAGATCCCTACTTTTTGGCTAACATGGGATGCTCTCATAAGTGTGGGACTTGCATAAATAAGATCAACCTCTAGAGAAGGCTGGTTCCTCTACCTAATCCTAATGTTAAGATACTCTAAAAGAAGGAAATGCAGTTATCTACTCCTACTCTAACAATCCAATAAACCAAGAAGAGAGAGAGAGAGACTTGTATAAAGAATGGGAAGTACTAAGTTAAGGGCAATGATATCACTAAGAAGAGGGTGCAAAGACACTCTTAAATTAATTAAAATGGGATAAAATGAGAAAGGAGAGGACAAACATAAGTGTCACGGGTCAAAAATTTGTTCAAACTACCATTTCAAAAGACACAACAGACTTAAATCCTGCAAAGGGAACAAAAGATGCACACAATACCTACAAATGCAATGAAAGGCATGAAATTGAAATAAAACACAAGCTAGGACATATTGATAGCCACAAAAAAATGTATTATTTCTTTATAAAGGTGCACAATAAATTACAAATGAAGGAGAGAGGAAAGATTCACATACAAAAGCTCAAATATGAGGTCTGAAACCCATATATGCATATGTCGTACTTAAAACAGAGTACACAAGCATTACTAGAATGTCCAATCCTTTATAAGGAGCATTAATCTATTATTTATAGAAGAGGAAGGAGAGAAGAAAAGGGAAGAAAAGGGGAACATATCATATTTGATCTTACTATTAATGAGAATCTTTGTATCTCCTTACAACACATCTTCCAAACTTTGAAACCCAAATCGAATCATCCATTAATTCTCTAATTTGACCAATGGGCACATAGTGAAAACCATTTCTACATGCCACTTTGAAAACCATTTCTAGTGAGAAAGAGAGAGATCCATAAATCATTGATTTGGGTGGTTGAGCTACCCACTTTGATCATTTGCGTGCCATGCACTACTTCTTTCTACCTCGGAAGCTATGTTTTCCATTTTGACCCACTAAACACCATTAAAGCTCAAATATGATTGCAAAAATAAGGGATCGAGGAGACATTTCCAATGCTATAAATTTTATAAGATTTGGAGCTCTAAGTTGATAGATATGGCCACTTGAAGTTTTTTTCCTATCGGAAGCACAAGAATTTGACACTTGGCGCCATCTTTGATTGGTTTAGGGATTGGCCTCTGCTAACATGTGCTTGCTTTACCTTTTGTAAAGTTTTTACCTCCCATTCATTTGCGTAGAATATGGCTCTGCTTCTTTTCTTTCCTTTCCCCTTGGCTTCCTTTATGAAATATGGACTAATAAATCTTTGCCACATTACCTTGAGGTGTCGAATGTCCTTTTAGTTGTTAGCCCCTTAGAAATGTGAACCAAAGAGAAGGGTCCACATTTATTTGAAATTTTCCTTTGAAATCCATTTGACTAACCAATGTGAAGTATGATCCAATGGGAAGGTTCCACATACTTTGCATGTCATTCCTTTTGATTTATGCCTCTAACATCCGTGAACCTTTGGCCATGGGTCCATTCCATGCCCCCGCACTATGTCACACTCTCCTTTAAAATGATAACCAATTAAATGACTCCATGTGTCTACCAATTCACATTTGTATGAGTTTTTAGGCTTACATCGCAACTTTCTACCTTGAGGGACTTAGAAATTTTTTGGCTTTGAAGTTGGTTGCCACCTGTCCCCATTGACCTTGACGAAAGAATGTCTTTCCAACGAATTATGAGTTGTGGCTTATTCCTCGTGGACTTGAAGTCCTTAAGGTGAGCCCATCGCCTTAGGAATTTTCGGGATGTTAACATGTATCCCACCTTTAGTCGTTGATCTATCGCCACATGGCTTCTTGATGTTGAGGCTGAATTTGATAGGCAAATGAACATTAGTCGACTTTTTAAAGTAACCCAAATGTTTTAAGCGTGCTCTAGTGGTTTTTGAATACTAACGACTCGATGCATTTGGGAAAGGGAAATTGACGGTCATTTGAACATCACGAGACACTGTAAAAATGGCTATAAAATTCCATTTTTAATCTCTATTAAAGCCAAAATAACTGGGGGTAATTTTAGATAACAGTCCTTGATATGAAACAATCGAGCTTGATGCCCCAAACCATTGGAAGACGTGTTCATACAAAAATTTTGCTACCTTTTCATCCTTTGCATATTGGAGAGCTTGTACCTCAGCACATTTTGTAACATAGACTGTGTAGACCAAGATGTACTCCTTTCCTTGAGAAGGTGGGTCAAAATGTCCAATGAAATCCAATCCCCACTTCTCAAATGGCTCTAGAACTACTTCAGGTTAGAGTAACATCTTAGTTGTAAGTGTTGGCTTTATCACATTCACATTTCCATACATACTTTTTGACATCTTTATGTGAAGAAGGATAGTAGTAGTAACCGACTCTAAAAACTCTATGGATTGTTCTTTTGACTAAATAATGTCCCCCTGATGGTTCATCATGACATGCCTGAGGATATCAAAGATCTCATCTTTAGCTACACACCTACGTAATACATGATCAAGTCCACATTTGAAAAGCATTCCATTAAAATATTTATACAGAACACTTTGTTTAATTAATTGCTTTATTTTTTTATGTATAAGGAAAGATGGGAACTTACATGTGGATAAGTAATTAGCCATGTCTACAAACCAAGGGGAGATAATTAAGATTACAAATAGATGTTCATCGGAAAATCATCATTGACATGCTCCTCTATACCTAAAATAGTTAGCCTTGAGAGAAATTCAGCTACCACATTTGATTTTCTTGGTTTATCAATAATATTTATGTTGAATTCTTGTAATAACAAAATCCACCTTATAATTTTGCCATGCACCAAAGGTTTATTCATTAGATACTTAATGATAGAATGATCAGTATGAACAATTACTTCATATCCTATAATGTAATGGTGAAACTTGTTAATTACATAAACAACTGCAAGAAACTCTTTCTCTATGGTAGTGTAATTCCTTTCAACGGGGAGATGTTTTTGTTAATGTAGTATATGGCATGCATTACCTCTCCTTCCTCTTGTTGTCCAAGCACAACTCCCACTGCCTCATTGGAAGCATCAATTTGTATGTGAAAGGGAAGCTTCCAATTTGGACCTCTTAAAACTGGGGTATTTGTCAATTTATCCTTGATGATGTCAAAATATTTTTGACATACTTCTGTCCATTTAAATTCAAAATATTTTTCAAAAGGGAAAACAATGGAGAAACTATTTTAGCAAAATTTGAAATGAATCTTCTATAATAGCCCATTGTATGCATGTGAAAGTAGGCTAAGTTAAGAACTATGAATTAACACCAAGTAATCCCTATAGCTAAGCTAATTTAACAACATCATGATAAATATTGAAAGAGAAAGCTAATCTAAATGCATCCAACATGAAAAAATTAAATGTTAAGCAATCCCTTTGAAATTTCGATGTGCTTTGTATGTGTGATTGATCTCTAATATGAACCTATCTTGATCATGAGCAATCAAATGAATGTTATCTCCAAAAATGAGGAAAGAATCTTACCAAAATGGTTTGATGGCCATGTTTGGATATTCCTTTACTACTCTTGTATGAGAAGAAGGGATGCAAGATCAATGAGCTATTCCAAGTAGAAATTATCATGTACATATAATATCACTAATAAAAGTGTGGTGTAAGGTGTGAAGGGAGGTACTAGGTTCTTTATATAGCTTTCCAATTTGGGAGAAGCTAGAAACCTAGTGAATGTGGGACAAAGATAAAGTAGAATTAGAAAGGATAAACATGATTATAGGGAATTAATTAGTGATTAGCAACTCATGGGAGTTGGAGATGATTTAATTAATCAATTAGGATTAATTAATAGGCCAAGATAAGATTACAAATCTATTTGGAGGTTATTTAGAAGGCAATTGATAGGATTTAGAGGATTTGAGAGGGGATTTAACCAATAAGAAGGTTTATTGATTAAATAGGTGATTAAAAATCTTATTTAACTAATATGTAGTTAATTAATTGGAAGAGGATTATAACTAATGAAGTGTATTTAATTGGCATATGGAATAGGGGAAAGGCTAGTTAATTAACAAATTGTCGTTAATTGACTAAAATGGATGGGAATGTTATTTAATTAGCGGAAATCACTAATTATAATGGAAATGACAGGAAAGAGGTCAATTAGTGAAATTTTAGTATTAAAACTGCGTAGTTGGATTTTAGGTGTCTAAAAATTTGCCCCTCTTTGGTGTGGTGTAACTCAAGTGACACCACTTCAAAGATAGTAGACAATTACAAACAATTAAATTTTGAAGAATTAGAAGAAATTTTAGTAGAATGAATGATGCCCCCTTAAGTGTCGATGGGGTGATAGAAGAAGTCGATTGACAATCGAAAATAAGAAGGAAAAAGAAGACCTTGAAAACGAGGCTAGTAGGCTTGTGTTCAATATGATGGATTGGAAAAGAAAAACCTATGTTTCATGGGTGGAAGAAATAATAGGGGAGAGGGATAAATATAATCCCTATTGCCCCATGTGTTATGGAAGAAAATGTGGATAGTGATGAAAGAGATTCCAACCCGAGTCGATTGGACATTGGTAGAATCGAAAAATGTGGAAAAAATGATTGGTAGAAAGTGAGATAGAATGAAACTTACACATGGAGATAACAAGCATATCAAATGGCTTAGGAACATATTTTTATCATCATATTGCTATATGATCAATGAATCATCTGTCAAGGAGTAAATTTTTATTTGATATGAGCATGCAACAAAAGTGTAAAATGACATGAAAAGCCATAATACGAATATTTGTGCATTGCCAAAGGACTGACTCAAAACAACATACATAATGTAATGCATTACAAGAAAGTAAACAAAAATATCAAAAAATAAACAAGAACAAATAAACGTACCAAATAAACAACATTGAAGACATTGCCGCTATTTTTTGTTATCGAGCTTTGGTTCCCAACTATTGAAGTTATACGACAAGGGTTAAAAATGGTACCCCAAACAAGGATACATGCAAGGTGAATAAATGGAGGACATAGAAGTCCTATGAAAAAACAATCATGCACTATGAAACTGCCCCAAGCAACTACTTATGCAAGGGAGTACAGACATAGCAAGCAAACCAACTTTGTTAATGGAGGTAGATCAAAACAATTCACATGTTGCACACAAGAATATGCAAGAAACCAAGAAATATGTTTTGTAGGATAATTTTCTATGTTTGGGGACGTTGTGTCTTGTGAAATATTTGACTGTTGAAATTTTTTATGTACCAAATTTTGGATTTTTGAAAAATGTACCCATGTTTTGGATTTTGTGAAATTTACCATTTTTTTGGATTTTTTGAATTGTTACGATTTTTTTGGATTTTTTGAATCACATTACGTTTTTTGGATTTTTGAAATTTTGGGAAGAATGTGATATATAATAATGATGATGTGTGTGTGATATCGAAAAAAAAATCCGGGAAGAAAAAATATGCCCCAGGGAGAAGAAAAGGTCACTAGGAAGTAAAAATATGCCCCAATAAGGCAAAAATGTTAGTAAAAATGACCATTTAATTAAAATAATCATTGCGAAGGAATGCCAGTATGTGGCGGGAAGAAAATAGAGGAAATTTTTAGTAATCCCGCCGTGTGAGGCCGAAAAATGAAGAATTAGGGTTGGGAGAGTATACATAGCATTTGGGGAGGGGTAAAATCCATCATGACCATTTGTGCTATTACACTTTTGGTGTCCCCAGATTTCACCTTGAAATCTAAGACTACCCCCATGATAAAAATTTTGTACTTTTAAAATAACGGGTTGTTTTGTGTTTTTATTGCCAGAAGATGCTCTGTATTGCGTTAAGATATTCCCAGTGAATCATATGAGCCAATTTCGACAAATACCCAGATGCCAAAACTTGTTTTATTCCTCCACCAAGTTTTGTCTGTGGGAATTTTTATTTAATTATTTATTAAATAAATAGTGCCCCGTTTGAAGTAAATTGTGCTCCAGTTGAACCCTGTTGAGGTTTTGCATGTCAATATTCACATATATCAGTAGGGTTTTCATCAGGAATGAATCCTGGGCTTTGTCTGTGACTTCTGGCAACGTTTTTTGTTTTTATTTATTTCTTTTTCATTTTTCTCTGGTTTTCTCCTCTGTTTCTCTGTGAAATTCCCCTAGGTCAATTCCTTCACCCGATGAGTCTGTATTATTTCTGGAACATTTGGAGAACATCTACGGCCACCATACTGTAGAAGGAATCGGCCTCGAAGCCACTTCTGGTAAAAAGATGAAGTCATGCACAAAAAGCCTCTCCTAGGCAAGTCACACTTTTTGGGAATGGATAGGTTTAAGCTGCAGTGGGATTTTTGGTAGCAAGGCAGGTGGGAATTTATTACTTGCCTTGCAGGGTGAAAATTCCCATGAAGTCAAAGTCACTTAAGTTGCAGTGGGAAAATTAGAGGCGGCAGGCGAGTGAAATTTCTTACTTGCCTTGCAGGGTAAAAATTCCCATTATAAAATAAAGAAAAATCACTTAAAGCACCGACGGGAATTTCTTACCTGCCTTGCAGGGTAAAAATTCCTATTATAAAATAAAGAAAAATCACTTAAAGCACCGACGAGAATTTCTTACCTACCTTGCAGGGTAAAAATTCTCATTATGGAAGTCAAACAACTTAAGTGAATGAAGGGATTTTTGGAGCTGCAGTGCAGGGTGAATAATCCCATCAAAGTTGACTTCTTAAATTTAGAAATCACCCATGCTAAAAAGTGCGACCCCTTTGGGCATTAAATAATAACTCTAATGCAATTTATTAATAGTTTTCCTTCCTAATTTTGGCACCAGGGATGATGGAAAGTCAATGCATGATGTGAAGTCAAAGAAGACTGAAGGAAGAAGGCTAAAAATAAATTAAATTAATTTATTTAATGGCTGCTTGGAACATGCTAAAAAGTGCGACCCATTTGGTGATTAAATAATGCTTTTTGTGGCATTTATTAATAGCTTTTATTCCTAACTTTGGTGCCATGGAGAAATAGAAGGTCAATGCATGATGTGAAGTCAAAGAGAACTGAAGGAAGAAGGCTAAAAATAAATTAAATTTATTTATTTAATGGCAGCCATGAGCATGCAAATTTAGGCGCCCAAGTTGAAGGAATAAGCATGTTTATTTATTAATTAATTGCCAGGAATAGGAGAGGCAATTATTAAATATAGAATGTTGAGAGTTATATAAGCATGGGCTGCCATAGTGATGGAATAGTTAATTCTTTTATCAAAGGATTGCAGCTCGGATAGTTTTGGCACCCAAAGGAGGAGGATTTTTGCTTTAAAAAGTGTTTTTCATTGCGAAAAGCTTCAAAGTTTGGCGCCTAGGATTGGAGGAGCTTGATTTAAGCTGTAATTATCTGCATATTGGTACAGGTGCCCAGGTGAAGTTGAAAATATTTTTGCTTGCTTTGCATGCAAGCAAAGCCTCAAATTTTAGGGCAACGTAGGCTTTATATGCAGATTTTTGTGATAAAATCAAGTGTTCATGCTCTAGATTCCGTCTTTGTCTTAATTAAATTGCGGTATTCATTATAGGTGCTTATATAAGTGAAAGGGAGCTCAAATCAATGTTAGATACATTGAATATATCTTCCGAATCTGAAGAAATTCCCAGATCTGCACCAATTGCAAAGAATTCCGGTAGAATAAAAAGAAAAAGAGTTGCTCAGACAAAGATTGCTCCGACCATGATAAAGCGGGATGAAAGAGAAGGATCAATGGAACCATGCATTGCTTCCAGATTTGTTGATATTGGTGATACGGATCTAGGCCCCGAACCCCTCTCTCGAATTGATTGACAGATCCAGGGCTAGAAAGACATCTCTCATGCGGGCAGTAAAGAGTAGTGGAATCATTCGAGCTTCAGCATTCCCAATCACATCTCAGTTGCCTGAATTTGTCATGAATGTGCAAGGTCGTACCATCCACTATCCAGATCAATCCAGGATGTTGCGAGAAAGACAATAATCCAGCTGGACGCACAATTTATCAATTATTGTCTGAATATTCCAACATGACCAACGGGTGACTACAATTAGCATGTTGGACGTCGGCAACAGATGGGAGAAGCACAAAGTAGACTGTGTGGGCATAATGAACAACAAGTATATGAAGAAGCCCAGATCTCCATCAAAGTTTCCAAGGACTCTTCCACAATCCAATCTGGTGTAGGAAGTGGATGATATTACCAAATTGCTATGTAGGATAAATGGAGAAGCTAACACTCATAACTTCTACTCATGGATGTATGCTTTCATCAGGACCATTGAGATCAACAAAGCAAATTCGATAATCAATTGGTTGGAGATCATCAGTGACAACATCGGTGAGCAGCTCTAAAGTGTGAGGTGGACCTACAGCTTCAAGATGACTTCATATTTGGTATATGCGCAGACCTCGCAGGTATCTTTTCCAAGCTGGATAGATGGGCGTACTCTCGAAGGATCCTATTTTTGAGTGCTACCCGCAGACTGACTGTGCCTGAATGCAATAAAGATTACAAGGTGGTCAATGATGGATTCTTCTACGAATTCATTTGCAAGTTGAACAGTGATCTGAAGACCAACAGGGTGAGCAAGGAAGCTTGGGAAGTTGTATCCCAGCATGGTTGTATCTTCATCCAGTTTGTAGACTTTACATACCTCAGGGTAACCAGATTTTTAGGAGAACCAGTCAAGTTTCCCAGATATCCAAGTGACAAATTGGTCATCATGGAGTTGTGTAGGTAGCTCGTAGAGATGCATGACCTACAATCAAAGCGGCACAAGTCTACAGGCTTCTTTCCGATCACAGTGGGCTATTACAGCTGCCAGAGCATTCACAAAGCCAGAGGAATTGAAGTTGAGATGTTCTCTGAGTGTGAGCATGAGTTCTTCCCAGCACGGCTGAACTTCGATCCATATGGGGTAGCAAGGAAGACAATCTCCCAGGAATACTCGCATGTGCCTTCATTAGAAGACTTCTGGATGAAGTGCAGAAGTGAGTACGAAGTCAGAAAGAAAGACTTCAATGATTGTCGGCACGACAAGTGTTTGATTATGGATTAGCACGGATACCTGCGGATCTCATAGATGATGGGCCTGTGTTACTTGACTCATACCACCAGATGGGAGGGGATAGAGCTGCTCTTCAGGAGAACATTGGTGGCTGCCACACGATCGAGGAAAGATTTGTTGCAGTTACAGTTAACACCTTGAAATCAAAGGGATATTGCCTTGATGAATCAAATCACAGAAACCTCAATGTGGGAGACTCCATCAGAAGGAAGCATGAGCAAGAAAGTAGTAGAAATCCTAAAAAGCTTAAAGTGCACAAAAAGTCTCAAACATAGGAAACAACACTTCTACGGCTATGGTGTTAGTTCTCGACTTCTCCAAAGGTCAACGCACAAAGACATCACACCCTTTAAACCTCAACAAGATATTGTCATTCCTCCATTGAACCTGACAAAATTTGTGTTCTCTCCTCAGCCACTCCGATCTTCACCTCTTCTTGAAGAAACGCTAGAATTGCAGATGACAGAATTTGAAAGGGCATTGTCTTTGGACAATTCAGAAGATGACAATCAAAACACTATAGCAATTTCAGATGGAGAGGAACCAAAGCACAAGATGGTGGTGCATTCAACGATTTCTCATTCTCTCGAAAAGCAATTTCTCAAAGTGATTGGCCTCACAGGTTTGGAAGCTAGAGAGGAGATCAACTTGGATGAACATGACTTGCAGATGCTCCTAAGTTTGGGAAGAAAAGACAGAAGACCTAAAGTTACTAAGGTGACTTTTAGGTTGATTATTGAAGAATCAGGGAAAAAGTTCGCTGAGGTATCAATTCCGGTAAAAGGAAAGTAGAAGAGCGAGCTTACGGCAAATATAACAGTGACCAAAGTGCCGATAGGTCAAACCACTACTGAAGGATTAAAGAAAGACACATAGACACTTTGCGATAAATGATTGATTCCTTAAGCTTGACAAAGAGAAGTAGAAAAATCTTAACTTTAAAAGCGAGGTTTCCCGAGTCGTGTGAGATCATTGCTAAGGTTGCCAAACCTTTCTCTCGACTAATTTCAACACATGAGCAAGTGAGTGATCATCTGATACAAGAAGTGGAAAATGCAAGGTAACCAAGCTAGAGCTATCGATGAATGGAAGAGCCTAATCATTCTCCAAGCTTCTGTATAGCTCAGGGAGGTACCAACTCGTCTAAAGGTTATGAAAGATGCATTGGTTCAGCTGAAACAACTAGTGACAAGCATTATGGATATGAACATAGTGGCTAGAAGTAACCTGAGCACTTTAGTCAAGATAAATAAGCGATCGAGGGAGTTTTTAATTACCGAGCGAATTGTGCCTGATGGATCGGTTGAAAAGGGGAAACAACTTGAGTTTGCGGTCTCTTTCCGTTTGGAGATCTTTAGAATCATGCTAAAAAGAATGCGTGTGCTCGAGGATATGACATCGTCATTGCCAAGCAAAGTAATTGCTTTCACTAATGAGGAATTGGTTGGGAACGCTTTCTTCATTCATAAGGACCATTCCCAATAAAGTGCTTGATTCCTGGAAGGCTCTCTTTTGATGATTGAAAGAGGATTGATGAAGTATTAGGCCTTTCACGATGAATTTCAATCAATAGTTGGTAACGCTGCAATCGACATTAAGAAGCTTGGGCCTAGTTTGAAGGAGGTGGAAGCAAGCATCGAAGTTTTGAGTGAAGTTTTATTGTAATTCAAGACAGAGAAAAGAAGCTATGGCTAAAGCGGATGGGAAATTGCTGAACTATATGTTTGAAAAGTATATTCAATAACAAAACAAAAATAAAGTGTATAAGTTACAGCTAACAGATCTTCCTTCTTCTTTTCTTTCCTCTCTTATTTCTTATATTCCCGGATGAAATTGTAAACTTAAAAGTGATTGGCTTGAAAACCATTACTTTAAGTTATTTGGAATGACTCTTTGAGTTAAGTGACATATGTGCACAATTTTAGCTTGAACTACTAATGCATATCACTAAGAGAGAATTAGAGGAATATGATTGTTAGATGTTCTTATCATTTCTTGTTTATGTTCTAGTTCAATTATAGTTTCCCATTTTATAATTGCCCCTCTTCATTCTATAAGTAGAGGAAGAACCTTCGAGTTAAATGATCAAAATTTGTAAGTAGCATTCTTGTGTTCCAGACTTTGTGCTGAAACCCTTGATAGCTATTTGAAAGTAGAGGAATATAAAGGAGCATATTTCTAGAGAACTTTGTGTCAACGGTGCACTTTGTTTCTAACTTTCTATCTTAGATCTATTCATAAACTTTGTGTTATTCTAGATCTAGATCTGAAAGTTTCCTTTGCTTATAATTATGTATGTTAATATCTATCTGTTTTACCTATGTGCATGTGATCAACTCTGTAATCTATTGATTGGGTTGCACATCTTCCCCCTTTCCTTCCTATTTTCTATTATTTTCCCCTTCTTCAGATATTTCCTTTCTTTTATAGTTGCTTACTTGCTGCAAACTATTTAGCTATGGTTCATGAGCTATATGGTTAAAGTAATACCAACAAATAGATACTAGCAAATTTAACTGAAAAATCTTACACGGGAGCCTCACCGGTAAATGAGGGAGATGTATCTCATGACCGCCTAGGTTTTCAGCTATGTTGAAAATCTAGCTAACAACTTTCTTTGCCTTTTGCGAGATTTTGCTTTGATTTTTAAGAGAGATGGCGCGAATCCAGGACCACACACATCATGTTGACCGGGTTCGAGAGTACAAGAGGCCTCCGATAGATGATACCGGGTTCTAGATTTTGCATTTATTACTTTTTTAGCTTTACAAATTGATGGATTAAAACTAGTGCACACCTTCAGGGCATGTAAGTGTGACCTCAAATGCACTAGCATGAATGCCACGTGCTTGCATGAAAATGAGGGCACGAGTGTTAACCTTTATTTTTAGCAAAGACCACACACTAGTGTTAAAATGAGAGCATGAGTGTTAGAATAAGCATGCTAGTGTGAACTGCACTAGTGTGTGAATGAGGGCATGGGTGTTGAAGCTACGCACTAGTGTTCAAAGACATGCACTAGCATAGCCTAAGGTGCGCTAACATGTAAGGAGATGCACTACCATAGAAGGAAGTGAGCTAGTGTAGATTACGGCTTTTAGAAGATCTTAGAAGAATTTTAGAAGATTTTGAGAAGTGATTAGACGAATGTAGGAATGATTAGAAGACTTTAGAAGATGATTTAGAAGAAATGATGTTAATTATTTGTGTTTTGGGTGATCTGCAGGAGAGACCATAGACTCTGACATGCGGGAGTGTCACATATGTCTGCGGGCATTTGAGATGACCTTCACCCAACGTGAGCAACGAGGTTTGATTTTTGTGCTCGAGGTGATAGGATTGTTGTACATTACACAACTTCCCCACATTAGACTAGATCATAGCCTATTATTTGCCATGTAGTAGAGATATGTCATAGTGAGAGCCATAGTTTCTAATCGCCGACTTGGAGAGATTACTATGACTCTCTCAAGGATGTTTATTAGATTCTTGAGTCTTTGATTCGGGGTAGATTGGTTGTGTATGATGGGCACCGTGACCAGATTATAGGACACATATAGGATTTGTTCTTATGAGAGGATATACCCCGACACGGTATGACAATGCACCTATATAGGTCTTTCGAGAGTAGGGGACTTGCACAGATTACAATATATCTCATGGCTCTTATCAATGACTACTTGTTTCCTGATAAGACTATTACACATTTCCATCTTGGCTTGATAGGAGTTATACACTGATTGATGGATGGAGAGGTATTTTCCTGGGGTCAATGCATACTAGCCCACTTATACATAGATTTACATTTGATAGCCTACAAAGGGATGATGAGCCTGAGTATTGTGACCCTATTACAGATTTGGGCATGGGATCATATCGCAATTAGATGTCCACTTAGTGTTTTACGAGTTAGATTTCCAGATGAGCCATCCTGCATGGGATGGGAGCTAGTGGGTGTTGATATTAGATCTCACTTGGGAGATATTGCCTACTACAGTGGAAGCCATTGATGACCTGTAGTTACGGATGGTGACCCTGAGACCACACCTAATGTATTAGTGAGTGCGGATGCTTTGTGGAGTTGAGAATTGCGAGGTTGAGCACTTTCAAATGGTAGTCATGTAAAGCATATCCTTGAGTGGTACCAAGTAGGCAGAGTCAATGCCAACTTGGTATTATCTAGGGTATCCCAAGAGACGAGAGATGGTATGCACACGTCACGCAAGACATTTGATTTTGGGCCCCATATCGGACTACGAGATATCTTTACAAAGTTTTCATGGAGTCATACCATAGGTATGGGATGGATGAGTGTTGATAGTAGACCTTGGGACCACACTTGGTATGTGACTGTGATGCCTCAGCGTATCACCATTCTAGCGCTAACTATAACAACCAGTATAATGGTAACAATAGTATGTCTTAGGGGTCGGGCGATGCAAGACTGGGCCAAACTAGGCCAGGAAGAAGTTGAGGCAACAAAGGTGCGAAGCATAGGCATAGGCACAAGGCAAGGCTTGGGCCGATAGGGTCCTTAGTATGAGGTTTAGGCGATCCATGGCCACAGGTATAGCCATAGGTTCCCCTAGTACTAGTAGGGGTGACATATACAACCACAAGAGTAGCCATAGATGCTAACACATGTCATTCAATAGCTACATGCGCAGGTGGCTCAAGGGCCATTGATACACCATGTGTCATTACATGGATTACAGTAACATTTACATTAGTAGGAACCTTTAAAGATTCCACCATCACCCCCAAAGCGGTAGTCCTAGTGGTGGAACAAGTCATGGGGGTGATGGGGATGGGGATAGAGTTGATATCACATAGGGCGGCTCTATGAATTCCAAGCAGTTCCGGTTTTAGAGTTATCTCAACAATAGGTGGGCCATCGGTGATTGAGTCATAGGTGTAGAGGGATATGGCCATGCTCTAAAGAAATATGGTATTCATCACAGTTTAGATCTTGTAGAGATAGGTTGAGAAGGGGTCCACGAGCGGGTACCCTTAGGCAACGATTATGAAAGAGGTTGTAACAAAGCGAGATCGGTTGTGATAGAGAGGGTACATGGGTAGTTAAAAGGACTCGATTATAGGTAGATGTAGCTTGGATTACAGTAGAGCGCGACGTGCTTCATCATATAGTAGGGGTAACACCTGGGGATCTTGTTAATGATTTTGTAGCAACTTTTGCAGATGTCAGATATTATAGGGATTTGTACCACACTGCGGTGCTAGAGGCACAAAGGGTCATCCCCTATAGCGAGCTTACATGAAGCATATCAACGAGGTCACATAAGTAATCCCAATCAACTAGATCTATGTAGATTCCCCCACATGATCAAATGATGACTAGCCCTGACAACCGAGAGAGTCAAGGTTGACTCGATTACTTAGATGGATTATGTACATGTATTTTTTTTTGTATATACCTCGAGATGAAGGCACATTTTTGACTCATATGTATATGTATGTTTTTTGTTATGCCTCGAGATGAAGGCACACATTTTTGATCCATGCCCATGATGGCTTATTTTTGTATCTGATGTATCGAGATACTTTTTATATATGGACATTGATTTTTTTGACATGTTTATGATGATGATAGACATTGATGTGTATCACATTTTGTTTTATGAGATAACATGTTAGCCCATGTTTTTATTATGGTTTATGATGAGGGGGATAAAAATAATCCCTATTTCCCCATTGATGATATGATATGATGTAAAATTATCTTAGCCTACATGTTTGATTCCGTTTATGATGAGCGTAGCTTATAATTTTTATTGATGATACACTATAGACACAAAATTACACACTTACTACTATTTACTATACCACAAAGTATGTTGTTTTATATACGGATCTTACGTAAGAAAAGTATTCACTGGTGACCCATTCCCTAGTCTATTCACTTGTCTTTTTTTTTTTATTGCTTTTATCTTTCACACTTGTCACTCATACACCCAGTTATGGTCAGATCATAGGGATCCATGTCAGTCACTTTCCACTCATTTTTCATCATTTGTCTTTGAACACTAGCGCCCAGGCGCTCTTGTCCATCCTAGGCACCCATGCCCTCTTTATGTTTGATCTTATTTTTGACATTTGAGGTCAGTCTTTTTATGGTTTCCCACTCATATCCCGAGGTACTAGTCGGTATGTCGGGTCATTAGTGTCAAAATTCAAGCAATAGATCCCTATATAAACACAACATACATACCATTATAATGGCGGGAAATTTCTATCAAGGGCTATCTATCTACATATCAAAGGGACTACATCTTGGGCTCATTATTCTACATACACACTACATAGGAAGGGGAGTTCATTTTATTCCATCCACACATTTGCATTTTATCTAGCTATTGCCCGCTATATTTACGTCATTGGCGCGAGGGAAACCTAGGAGCACTATTGCACACACAAGCACATATAACTACATTGGGTCTGAGATGTAGTGCAATGCTTAGTCATAAGTTCACTAGTTGATAACTGAGGATAGTCTGACCCCTCATTTTGCATCTTTATTTTTAGGATTTGATGTTTTTTTAGGGTTTTGCAGGAGGATATTTGTGTGCAAGTTTATAGGTACCTCAACAATCCAAGTGCAACATACATGCGACCAAAGGTGAACAAGTGTGAAATCCTAGTGACAATATTGAACCATTTCGACCATTTCTCAAACTCCAATGCCCCCACAAAGGTATTGGGAACCCACATGCACCCATGTTCTTACCTAGTGCCCATGTCTAAGCATTTCCACCTCCTCTGCATTTTTCTGAGGTTTGTTGCGATAGTATGTATTTCTATTTCATCACATTCTTCATCCCAGACACACTTTGGGATAAGTGAAATCAAGGTAAGTGCCCTATCTCTTCCATTTTCTTTCATAATTAAGATTGGATAAATTGCCTAACATATATATGTCATTTATAGCATCATTGCTTTCAGATTTTAATAAAATAAATTCATATTTTATTAAATCATACATGATGTTATGATGTTAAATGTGATGATAGATGTGAATGATGAAATGATAACAAACAATGTACAAGCAAACAATATAAGCACACAATACAAGCAAACAATACAAGCAAATAATACACACACAACAAAAAAATAAACAAGCAAACAAACATACCCAATATGAACAAGCATGAATTAACTCACACCAAAGTTATAAATGAACTAAGATGTTAATAACTCAGTTATAATTGGTCTATCTCACAAAGAATCTAGAACTAATCTAATCAACTTCACAATAGAATAATCTAAAAAGAAAGAATTAATCTAATCAAGTAAAGAACAAAGTAATATAAAAATGCATGTACGAAAAAAATACAATATGTACAAACAAGCCAACAAAACTATGTATAAACAAACAACCAAGTAAGAAAACACTACTTTATTTTTGTGGAACATTTTGAAACATTTTGCATTGTTTTTCGTATTTTTGTGAGACAATGTTATACTATTTTTGAGTTGTTTTGGTAATACCTATTTGAATGTTTTGGTATTTTCTAAAAATTTTACGAAGCTATGTATAAGAAAATGAAGATGCATGGATTCCCCCAATGATAAATGGGAATGTACAAGGAAAAACTCCACACATATGTATAAGAGTAGGATTAGCTAGATCAAGGCCATGAAGGATAGGCTCAAAAGATCTCGGAACATAAGCAAAGAAATGGCTCGGGATAAAGCGATTGTACCCCCAGGTGTGAGATTATTGTGAAAAAAAACCCTCTTATGGCATTGGGAACTGGTTTTCACCAAAGGACTTGTCCAAAGTGCCACAATTACATGGTTTTCACACTTAGATGAATTTATTTCTCTTTAATTTTTTGTTGTTTTTCTTTGTTCTAATTTTTATACTTCTTTTTATTTTTGATAGGTCCCCATGCTTAGGCATAGAAACAATTGAGATGCATGGCATTCATGGGTTCCTAAAGTTCATCACCATCAGGATAGGCAAGTTTATATGCACCTGAACCAAATTTAGTGACCACAACATATGGCCCTAACCAGTTAGGTTCAAACTTTCCTTTCTTCTCTCGTTCCTTTGTGGTGTTGAACTAATTCTCTTTCAAGACAAGGTATCCTACCTCAAATGCATGAGGTATGATGCATTTTTATAGCTCTTACACACTCTTCTGATACACTTTAAGGTGATCTAGTGCGTGGAGGCACTTTTCATCCCAATAGTTTTAGTTCTTTAGCCTCAAGGCCACTCTATAGTCCTCCTCTTTGTCTAGATAATCTCTCAAGGATATGCGCAAAGAGGGAAGCTCAATCTCAAGAGGTAAGATGGCCTCACGCAAAAACAAGGGAATACGGAGTTACACCAGTAGGAGTGTAAATGGATGTTCTATAAGCCTAGAGGAAGGATGAATTTGTAGGTGCCAATTATGGCCAATTTTATTAACCATCTTCTCCATGATATGAACAAGAGTCTTGTTTGAGGCTTCTACCTATCCATTACCTTGAGGGTAATAGGGGGTTGACCATTTCTAGTAGATTTGGAAGCGTTGACATAGTGCCTTCACTTTTTATTCTTGAAATATTTACCATTTTCAGATACTATGGCATAGGGAATACCGTAATGGAAAATGATGTGATTCATTATAAACTTGGAAATCTGCGCATCGGTGACATAAGTAAGAGGAACAACCTCTACCCATTTCATAAAATACTTGGTGGTAGTTATGATGTGATTGTGGCCATCAAAGGAAGTGGGTGTAAGCTTCCCAATGAGATCAAGTCCCCACTTTGAGAATGGCCATGGTGTCATGATGGGTTGCAAAATATTGTGTTGGAGCATGTATTAGGTTGCCATATTTTTGACATAGCAAGCATTTTTCACATACTGAAAACAATCAGTTTCCATAGTAGGCCAGTAATATCCTACTCTCAATAGCTTCTTGGAAAGAACCATTCCACTTGTATAGGCCCCACATGCTTTTGTGCACCTCTTTGATTGCTGAGATGGATTCTTTTGAGTTAAGACAGGTAATGATTCCCATCATAACCTCGACAATAGAGAGTGCCCCCAAGTAGGGTTTAATGAGCTATGTGTTAGATGAGGTTACATTTTTCGGAAATGGGTAATGTTGGGAGGAAAGGTTCCATCATGTAGGTAATTAAAAATATCAAGATACTAGGGGATAAGGGACCAAAAACTTCACATACTAAGAAATATTCCAACATGTCGTATGCAGGTACCATCAAATGTTCCATGAATAATGGCATGTCATTGTTACCTGGTGGAATGCATAACAAATATCCAATTGTAGCCATGGCATCCACCAAGTGATTTTGTCCTCTGGTATCTGTTAGAAGGTGATAGCACAAAGAATTCCTTTAAAGTATCAACCAGTTTCTTATAAGGGATGAGCTTCTCATCCTTGACCTTATACTCATCATTCACTTGTTTGATGATTAATTGAGAATCACCTATAACATTAACTTATCTAATATCCCACCATATAGTAATTTTCAATCCTACAATGAGGGCTTCATACTTGGCTATATTATTAGTGCATGGGAAACCAAGTCTAAAGCTTGAGGAATCAAATCACCTATAGGAGTGATAAGAACAACTCCTGCTCCTGAGCCATGAAAGGTAAATGATCCATCAAAGTATATTTTCCATGTGATGGATTCCTCAATATACATCATAGAAGCATTTGGAAGTTCTAGACTCAATGGTTCGGTTCTGGAAAAGGGGCTTTAACTAGTTGATCCACAAGTACTTTCCCTTTGACTGATTTTTGGATGTACTCAATATCAAACTCACTAAGCAAGATGATCTAATTATCCATCCTCCCAGTAAGTGCAGGTTTAGATAATAGGTACTTGAGTGGGTCAACTCTAGATATAAGCTTGGTCTTGTTATTCAATAGATGTGATAGAATTTTTGAGAATGGAAAAACAAAGACCAAAAAATATTTTCAATTTGTTGATAGTTGATCTCATAAGAGATCAAGGTATGACTAAGATAATAGACAAATTTCTCTTTCTTATTTAGATCATATTGAGCTAGGAGTGCACCCGATAGCAAATTGGGTAGCTAAGATATATATCAATAGGGGTTCTGCTAAGGTAGACGACATAAACACAAGTGGTTTGGCCAAATACTCCTTGAGTAAGGTGAACACTTTTTGGCATTCATGACCCTAGTGAAAGTCAACATATTTCTTAAGAAGATGAGTGAATGAATGGAACTTATCTACAAGTTAAGATATAAATCTTTGAATAGCTTGGATTTTACCTTACAAACTACACAAATTTGAGGTTCTTGGGAGGAGGCATTTTTGTGATAGTCCTTGACCTTTGTTGGGTCCACTTTGATTCCTCTCCTAAAACAATGAAGCCTAGTAATTTCCCTGAGAGCACCCCAAAGACACACTTCTTTGGGTTAAGTTTGACCTTATAATCTCTGAGATGTTGAAAGATACGTTACGTAGGATTATAGGATGTCTTCTCTAGTCTGGATTTTCCTAAGATGTCATCAACATAGTCTTCCATAATATCATTCAACATGTCATGGAAGATGACATCATGGCTCTTTGATAAGTTGTGCTTGCATTCTTGAGGCTGAAAGGCATGACTTGGTAATAGAATGTACCCCCTAAGGGTATTGAAGGAAGTTTTATGTTGGTCCTCTTCTAAAATTTTGATCTGGTTATATCCTAAAAATCCATCCGTTAGAGATAACATTTCATAACCTACAGATTGAATGGACAATCATGTCAATATTTGGAAGAGGAAAGTCATATTTTGGACATGCCTTATTGATGTCCCTAAAATCCATACAAATTTTGATACCAATGGGCTTTTTTGCATGAGTACTATGTTGGAAATCCATTCTGAGTAGTCAATAGGTCTAATGAACCCTACTTTCTTTTTACTCCTCTTTAACCAACAACTTTCAAAACTTTCAACAACTTTTTTAGCTCCTCTTTAACAACAACTTTGTTGACAAAAAACAAAGCTACACGAGGATGCATCTTACAATTTTTTGCTTAATCGGCTTTTGCTGATTCGTGCACAACTAAGTTATGCACTACCAAAGAAGGATCTAAGTCTGACATGTCCACATAGGAACAAGAAAATATATATGAGAATTCCCAAAGAAGCATGACAAAAATTTCTGCTCTTGTGTTGTGAGAGAAGCTCCCAGCTTAACCATTTTAGGTTCTTCTTTTGTTCCAATATTAACATCAATAGTCTCCTCCACCAACAATTTGGATTCATCTTCCATACGCATAGGATCAGGGGGGAGATTGAGATCTTCCTCTAAGGGCATCTCAATGATATTTTCACCCTTAGACTGGTCACTTTTTATGTCCGTTGATTTTTCAATTTGTTTGTCTGCTAGTGCCTCGAAGAGGTTTTCACTATGGGACTTGGATTTCTTCTTTTATTGAGGATTTTTGGAAGATATCTTTCCCTTGTTTCTTTCTTATTTTTTGACCACATAAATCATCCTCCTCCCCGAAATATGCATATGCATCAAGGTTGATGGAGAAGCCTTTTTGTGGTCACCAATAGGAATGTCATCATAGAGACCCATAAATTCACCAATTGCTTCATCATTCTCAAAGAAATCAATTAGTACATGTTGTTGTTGGTCCCAATTTACAAGGGATGGTGAACAATATTCAATTTAGGAGTGGAAGGGGATATGGTTAAAATAGCCATGTCAGGAAACAAGTTTGTGGAGGCAAGGTCTTCGTAAAGACTACATTGGGAATTTATTTCACTATCATAACTAGAAGAACTATTGTCACGTTCGAAGAGGTAGCTTTGACCTCCTGGAGGATGGGACCCATACAACCAAATACTAATACCATATTTTTCCACCTTGTGATGTGGTGTTGGAAGAGGTTCCCACACACCCTGCTCATCTATGCCACATCCATATCCTTGGTAACCCATGGCATACATCATCTTATTAGGGATGACATATTTAGGAGCTTGATAGCATGAAGCCATCTCATCATCAAGAGATCGGGATATAGAAGTGTCAAACAATTTTTCCTCTACCAAAAGGCCACCAGGAATGAAAGTGTTGATGTTATAGTGTTCCCAAGACTATTGATATTTATAACTAGGCCTACCACATGTCTTGGGTGATAGGGGAGATTGGAAACTAGGAGGTCCTGTTAGAGGTTGTATTCTCTCCAGCCGGCTAAAAGAACCTTCATCTCCCATGAAGAAAAGGGAGATAGAGATGTAGAAGCACCATTATTATGAGAGCATAGTGTATCTAGATCAATATGGGAGGTGAGAGCCTTAGATTGAACTTGAACAACTATTTTGGTTGAAGGACATTCATATGTAGTGGGGAAATAACTTGATAACGCTCTGCAATGTGCAAAGGGTTGGGGGTCTCTAAGAATGGTAAGAGTTTTTCCTTCATGGTATAATTTGATACATTGATGGAAATTTGAAGGCACAACCTACATGACATGAATCCATGGGTGATCGAGGAGCATATTGTAGGGTAGTTCCAAGTCTAAGACATGGAATTGGGTATCATGAATAGTAGGCCCAACTTCCATAGGAAAAGTTATTATACCAACTGATTGTCGCTCCACATTATCATAAGCCTTAATGGTGATGACATTAGGCTCCAGTTCCGCATTAGTGTGTCCCAAATGTAATTAGTTTCAAGGTACAAATATTCAATCCAGATCCGTTGTCCACAAGCACCCTTTTAATATTTTACAAGTAACAATTACTTCATATACAAGGGTAGATTATGTATATGATCATCCATTGGAATCTCATGTTGGCTAAAGGTAATGTGTTTAGAAGGAGCAAGTTGTGCAAACCAAGGCTTAGAAGCATGAAGGATCAATATCTGTTGAAAATTTTGACCCCTAAAGTGTTTTGTAAAGGATGTCCTTATGAATGTTGGATATCTTAAGAAGATCCAAGATGGAAATCTTGGTAGTAGTATTCTCAAGTTGTTCTAGAATATCATAATGACTATCCTGAGGGGTAGGCAAAGGAGGTTCTAAAATAACAAGATGAGCATGTCGTGTTGCCACAACACACTCTTGTGTCTTGATCTTAATTGTATTCACATGCTCAATAGGAGGATGAACATAACCAATGAGGGAATCAAATGGATTATGAGTTTCGGTGACAACATGATTAACGCTTTTATTTTGGGATGATTGGCCTTGATCTAACCTTTTCTCCCTTATTTATGCTTAGGGAATGGATCTTTGTAAATTCCTAATTGTTGGTTAGAATTTTTATTGGGTCCAGTGAATCCATTTCAACATCCCCATTGTCTATGAGGTCTTGGATGAAGTGTTTCAACTTCAAACATTTATTTGTGGTATGGCCCTTAACATGATGATAGTCACAATATTCATGGTCTTTGTACCATGATGGTTTAGGTGCATCATCTGTGAAGGGCGTAGTGTTAGGAACTTAACCATGTTCACCGTGTCTAATTGTTTCAATATTGACGATAAGGATTCCATAATAGGAGTGAAAATCGATGTTTGATTTCAAATCTAGTTGGTCCTTTGAAAAATTTCAAAGGATCACTTTCTGATGACTTGCACACGTTTTGAATCCATTCTTCCATCACCTATAATGTTCTTGTTCTTGTTAAATAATTTAGGTTTATCTTGTAGGTTTGGACTCATGGTTATCTCTTTGAAAGGGATTTAAATTCCCTTTAGCTAACAAATCCTTCTCGATTTGGCTTCCTTTCTCTATGAATTCTTCGAAAGTTCTCACACAATGCATTTGCAAGTGAAAAGAAATTTCAGGATGTAAATTTGGCAAAAAAATACCGACAAGCTATTTCTCTGGAATGGAACAATAGAAGCGACTAGCTATGCCTCTCCATCGTTGTAAGAAACCAACAAAGTTCTCGTTGTTATGTTGTTTGGCGTTACATAAATCTAACATGGTGATGTCACTTTCCATATTGAATGAAAAGTGATGCACAAAATTTTCATCCAATTCAACAAACATGAAGATAGACCCTTTAGGTATATGGAGGAACCATTCAAGTGTTTGGCCCCCAAGACTTTGTGGGAATAGGTGAATAAGGTAATTATCATTGTATGAAACTTCTTGAAAAGCCATGAAGAAGTCTTTAACATGATCACGTGGATCACCTTTACCCCTATATTTTTCAAATTTAGGGTAGTCAAAGTGAGGAGGAAAGGGCGTACGTAACATTTCCCGATCAAAAGGATAAGGACATAGTTCTTCAAATTGGTATTTCTTACTATGTCTAACGTTATTTTCTTATAAACTTGTAAGGGAATTATTCATATATTTCCACTCTTGATCAAATATTTGGCCACATGAAGGAGTGGCAGGAATATACATGCAAGTAGACTTTGATGTCTCACCACCATGGTTTTCTATGTAAAGATCATTATATGTAACCTTAGGTTTCTCATGATGTGCATCTCTACCCATGTCTCTATGGACATGGGAGGCTAAATTTTCCATTTGACGACTAGGGCTTGTATTTATTATTGAATAGTGACCTCATGTCATTATGGGGTTCTTCATGAGTTTCATGTAGAGGAGGTTGTTCATGAGCTTCATTCTCCATCCTAGCTTCACGATTTATCTTAAGGGGTGGTAAACGATAGCCACTGTTGTTTCTAAGAGGTGCTTCTTCATTGTTGTTTCCTTTCCCGGAAGTAGAAGCATGTCCAGGTTTAATATTTCATCAATAGAGGGAATGGGACATTCTACTTCTTCCTCTCCATGGACCATGTTCGTAAGAAGAGTATGGTCAAATTTAGGTGGCAGTTTAGACCTAATTCTACAACTCGTACCAAGACTTGGTCTCGGTTATGGAAGAGAAAGTTATCCATGTGGGTGGGGTCAAATTCAAATTTATCTTGAGGAGAGTTCCCCTCGTCACCACTATGGTCAACCATGGTTTCCTCTTCAAGTAAGGGGTCTAAATTTGAATTGATGAAAGGATTCAATCCTAATCTTCTATGTCCCATTATGGTAATAAGAGGCATGAGATGATAGGAAATGTTTTACTAAGGTTTGACAAATGTGTACAAGTACTATAATGAACCTAGGTAAAATCAAGCAACGTGACAACCATAATTATCACAAAAAGAATCCCAAAGAAAAAAAGAATCCCAAATAATCACAAAGAATCAAGGAAAGATTTGAATGGTGTAAAGAATCAAAGAATCAAATAATTTTCCAAGGAGATGAAAATGTACAATGAAAGGTACCAAGGAAAATCTAGCAAGTTTCAAACAAAGGATCAATCATAAAAGAACCTACTCCTTATGTCTAAATTGTCTCAAATATTGTTTTGTTCAAGATGACAACACAATTTCAATATTTAAATTGAGTTTGGAATCAAACAAGATTTAAGTATTAAAAAGGGGTTTAAGTGATTTATATTCAAGGTATAATTAAATGAGTTTAATACAAATAAAGTCCAAGTTCTTAAAATGGAGGCTACAAACGTGACACGATGCGAGCAAGTTTTTGGAAAAACAAGATGTAACTATAACACCCTTCTAAAACTCAAGGAAATGTTTGAACAAAAATAAGGTCTAAGTATAACAAGGAGTTGATACTATGTGAGCAGCGTAACAATACAATTTGGAAACTTATATCAAGTTTTATAAAAACAAGATGTAAGTATCAAAAATGTATTGATATAATGTGAAAAGCATAAAAAATCAAGGGAAATCAATGATGAGATAACCTAACTACAATAAGATGTCTAGATATGGCTATCAAGACAAGGCTTACGAAAATATGAGCATGTACCAACACACTTTCAACACTTACATCCATGTCGCAACATAGAAATGTAAGTGAGATATAAAAGTGGTGGACATGATTATTTTGGGAAGAATCTGCGTATGTTGCTCTCTTTTGACCAAAAAATTTCAACAAGAAAACACGAGAGATAGAACAAGTGGTGATGAAAAATATGTGGCTTTACTTTGGCAGAGTTTCACCTTGTTTTATAAAAAGGATAGAAACTAGGAAAAAGTTTCACGTTTGTAAGTTTCGTGATGAATGACACACAAGGCAAAATTCAATGAACTCTCCCCTTGTTCGACTAACAAAGTTTTGACTCACGAAGATTTTTTTGCTTTACGAAGGATATTTAGAACATGATTGTATATAGTCAAGTTGGCCCCAATGCCAAATGGTTGCCTAAGAATTTGTTCTCAATAATTGCCAATAATTTCCTAAGAGAGGTATGTTTATGATCGAAAATAGTTTTTACCCCTAGGCACCGTTTTAAAAATTTCAGATACTTATTTTTTTTTTTGATCAAGAGTGATTAAGGAGTCACTTTTGGGTGTTTTGAAACCCCAATTTTCCAATTTTCTCTTTAACGATCAATTTATCATTTTAATCAACTTTCCATTATTTAATTGGAAATATTACAAATCCATAAAAATCTAATCACATGTTGAATTTCATAATGCATTCAATTTGATTTTTAATCCGAAATTGATTATGCATTCAATTTGTCTGTTGTGGATGAAGGATTCTCAAATTTTAACCGAATCCAATTTTGCAGTTTATTGCTTTGCTTAATCAATTTAATCAATTCCTTATGTTGATTTTTTTCTCTGATCAAAAGTTTCAAAAAAATGAAATAAAACACTCCACAAATTTGATAACGGAGTTCACCCAGTTGGGCTATTTCCTGGATTCACTTAATCATGAATTGATCTATTAATTAACACTTGAAGTATAATTTTTACCTTCAAAGTGACTAATAGATATTTTTTACCTGCTTAAAGAGATGATTATGATTCTGAAACTCTGCAATTTACCAGAAACTTGTTCTCGAATGAATTTGTGGCTCTGTAGTATCTCCAGTACGATCTTCATGCAATTGTGTCCGAAAAACACCTACACCTAGAAATTTAAAAAAATTCATGAATAAAGAGTGATATTGTTGTGTTTGTATACGATTTATGAACACTTTTCCTTTATACACCAAAGTCTAATTCAGACTCTAAGTGCTTCAAATTTTATGATCTCTATAAACTACCTATTATGTCCTCCTCACAGATCTGACAATAGTCTTTATTAAATATGATCGAGATCATTTTATATCCTATCGAGCCCTTGTGGCTTGTTGGTGAGCAACTCATTTTGAAACCCTAAGGTCATGGGGTCGATCCTCCTTACCCACCTTTTAAGTCGATTGTTTGGCTATGTGGGGGAATAATCCCATTGTTCACGTGAGGGATTTGGGTGATGTTTAAAAATAGACTTGTTAGCCTATTAATATGTGGTTGTGGCCACATTTTGGCATATTTTGTTTGGCCACATAAATATGGGCTATGGATAGCCCGCCAAGTCTTTCTATTAACTCGCCATGCATATGGTGTTGTTGTATAGTTTGAGGTGCCCAATCCGTTGGGCCGAGTTGTTTGCTCACATGTCTAGGTTAGGCCAAGTTGAATTAACTTTCCACGTAGGTTGTGGCGTCGGTATGTTTGAAACTTCCCAAACTATATGTTGATACATCATGTTGGTTGGAATGTCAAGTTAGTTACTGCCGAGTATGTTGTTGGCTCGTTTGAATTACCCATGGATTGGGCCGAGTTATAAGGTGTCGCGTATGTTATCCCGTCATGGCTATATAGATAAGCCCAAATATAGGAAAACATTGTAAGGTTTAATCGGTGGCCTATGTTGAGTTATGTGGAGAACAGTCGACTTGATGGGTAGTTAACCACCCCACCGAGTAGTAAGTAGCTCAAGCGAGTTGCTCCAATGCAATGCTATAATATACACGTTGCATAATAATTCAACCTGCTGATACAAAAATCCCACATGCAAGGGATATAGAAATATAGTGGAAAATATAAGTAATTTCTCATCAATGGTGATATCGGTCGAAGGTCAAGGCACCCTTTTTGTAAAAGAGTGTGTTGAACTTGGTTGAAGGCCCCCAACTAGAAAATAATGGGGCCCACCATTTCACAATCAAGTGTCGAAGACCAAAGGCCTAAAACACAAAAAAATTTGCTCTTCATATCAAGCTGTACCAATTGTTGAAGTGTGATTTTTCCACATCAACAGATTTGTGTGTAGTCCTTGAATTTTATCTGTTGGCCAAAAATTTCAGTGGACCATAACTTGCACATACGAGCTCCATTTTTTGAGTTCTTCATATCGGCGAGAAAAATATCAAGACGCTCTTGACACTACAATAGTTTAGGGAGATTTGGGGAACATATGAATCTAGAAATTTCCTCCGAGATCAGCTTCATAGATAGCTCCTAGACAAAGAACCATTATCCCATAATCAAATTAATTAATAGGTCCTCATACGTCTGAACTTGAAGCATTCCTCACGGGTATTCCTAGTCAAGTGGGTAATGAGGCACTTCCCGTTTCATCCACCAGTTCCCTCAAGGTGTGGACTACTTTGGGGTTCTTGTGGTAATCCTCATAATGAATTTTATGGCTTATGTCAAGATACTTCCCACAATTTAAATTGAATAGGTTTTAACCCTTATCCAAACTTACAAATACAATGTTTTGAATAAAGTGGTGTTTTTTATCTTTGATTAAAAATGTGGTTTAGAACACCATTGACAACCTACAACACAATGTAGTTAGTATTTGTTTAGATCCCGATTCTTTGACAAGTGTATAGGTCATGCACTCAAAAGTTAGTAGTTTTCCATGAAACCCACAATGTTTTGAAAGAGGATTAAGGTTGTTTTTATTCTCAAGATCGTCAAAAGACGCAAGAGAAGAGCATACACAATGTTTAATCCAACTAGATAGAAATGGAAAACTTTAAATCAAATGACCATTAAAATAGTTTAGGAGATTTGGGGAACATATGAATCTAGAATTGTCCTCCGAGATCAGCTTATCGCTAGATAACTCTAGACAAAGGACCATTATCCCATAATCAAATTAATTAACGGGGCCTCATACAGAAAACTTGAAGCATTCCTCACGGGTATTTCTAGTCAAGTGGGTAGTGGGGCATATCTTGTTTCGTCCACCGCTTCCTCAAGGTGTGGACTACTTTGGGGTCCCTGTTGTAATCCTCATAATGATTTTTATGGCTTATGCCAAGATACTTCCCATAGTTTAAAGTGAAGAATGAGTTTTAACCATTATCGGAACACTGTAAATACAATGTTTTGAAAAAGTGGTGTGGTGTCGGGATGAGGGTGAAAATTACATTCACCAATTAATTAATTAATGTAAATTTAACATTATAAAATAAATGTAAATGTAACTTATATAACATAAATAAATGAAATAAACACATTGAACACGAAACATGATACAATGTGGAAAACCCCTACATGGGTAAAAACCACTTTGAGAATAAATACACTATTGAAAAACTTTTACATCCACCAGTTCAATAACTCCCTCCTCACTTCTATTCTCTGTATTTTACCATGATTTACCTTCATATTCACTAGGAATATTATTTTATAAATATTTGATATAATAATCAATCTTTGATATCCTGAATATATGACCTAAGGTCATATTTAAATAACCCAAAGGGTTATGTATTTCTTAAGCGACGGGGCACACCTCGATTTAATTGTTGTTTAATTAAATTAACCAACCACCTAATATAAAGTTTATATTTAAAGAATATGAATATAGTTTATTCTATATTATTTAAATATAAACTATATATTATGATACACTTAATATTATAGTTCTAACACTCCCCCTTAATATTAAGTGGGGATCCATATGCCAACATTACATGTTTGTACAACATGATTTACAAATCCATAAACCTAAAGGTTTAGGATAACATGTATTTTGAGAGACTAAATCTCAAATATTCTTATACCACATCTCTAGGAGCCTTTTATAACACAAGGACCTCTTTTACAAATAGATGCACACTAGATTGTATTTTCCGTAAACTCTATCAGTTTACATAGATCATGAAAGATATTTTTACAATGCTTTTAAACCAAAAAGAAGTATATAGGAGAAGGATTCAACAACCGACCGACCATTAGGAGGTGACATTTCATTCACACTCCCCTCAATGGAAACTCTGAAAGGCCAAGCATTGCACACACTTGCATATTTTTACAACACAAAGGCTCGTAAACATAACTATAATCTTGATCTTCATATAAGTAGAACTGGAGATCTCTATCACAACAGAGAACCTTCTCTCGATAACACTCATATGAACTTCAATATGATTCATTCTCTAATGTTGAACTAGATTCTTAAACAAGAGTAATATAAATATGACCACCACATAGAAAATGAATATTTCCTTTAGCTTCCATGTGTATCTCTTCTAATAGCCACTATAGCCAAGTGGCTTCTTTTCTTCTTCCATTGTACTTCTCTACCTCAGTAGAAGAAATGGAGACTGTTGGTTACTTTTGTTGTTCCAAGTAATGGTTTTTACACCAAAAAAACTTGAACACATATCCAATATATTTTATATATAACACAACATTAGCATGGTTAGAGTTACAATATCCATATAGACATCATAATAAGCATATAAATATTTATTGATTTCACTTTTAACTATATGTAAAATTTAAACATTAGTTGTATAATAACTAATATAACAATATGCTTAACAACTAACCATGTTAAAATAAGTTGAAAAAATTTCAACATACTATTCATGTAAAATATATATTAAATGCAATCAATATTGGACATCTCTAATACAAACACAAAGGCGTCCCCAAGTGTCTTTTGATATGCATATAATAATATTTTAGTAATCAGATACAAATTTTTATTATATATCTTCATTATCTTATTCTAAGCCTTTACAAATGAGATAAGACTTGATAGATAAAACAGATAATCAAATTATTCAAGAATAATCACAAGTATTCACTAAAAACATAATCCACTAACTTTGGACACTTCTCATGGAGTTTGCTTCACAAGATGACATGTAAGCACCCTTTAATACATTTCATAGGTGGTAAAATTAAGTTTAGACATGTCATATATGATCAATTTTCATGCCAAAAAATGAACACAGTTCTATTTTTTAATAAACTATAAAAAAATGAAGCAAAAAATTTTTAAAAACACATATATCCATTTTTTTAATGTTTTCAGTTGTAGTTACTTCTAGTTCATTTTTACTAACTCATCTTGAGTTAATTATGAAAGAAAAAACAACTCCTTTTTCAACAGTATACAAAATAGAAAATATACTTTTCATTTAGAAGTAATTTATAAAGCTATTATATTAGCACTATGATTATTCTCATTATCATCATCATTATCTTGATTTTGATCTAATTTATTCCATTTCTATTTTTGAAATTTGACTTGTTTTTAAATTTACAATCCTCTTTCTTATGTCTAAATTTCCCACAGTTATGACATTTACCATCAAAACTAACTTTTAAGTTTCCTAGTTTCTTGTTTTTACTAGGAGTTTTAAAAGTTGATTTTTGATTCTTGTTAATCCTAGAAGGTTTACCTTTTGATTGTTGAATAAGAAGTGCCTTCGTGACATTTTTAAAAAAATCAAAATTACTCATAACTTACTCTTCCTGAACTAGGAGAGCACTAAGGGTTTACAAATCTGAATGTCTTGTTTTGATTGATATTTTGAATTCAAAATTGAAATGAAATTTCTAAATTTCTCATGAATATTCAATTGAATAATAAAATAAAGAAATTTATCTTGAATCAAATTATTGCCACATCCATCTAACTATGACTTAATATTTTTTATTTTTGCTAAATAATTTATCACTTTTTCATCTCCCTTCATGGGAGTTGTCATAAGTTCTAAAATCAATTTAATAATTTTAGAAAAATGCACACCTTCGTGTATCGATTGCAATTGAGCCCAAACCTCACTCAAACTCTCTTGATTTCTGATATGAAGCAGAAAATCATCTTATACGCTTCACAAGATAATGGACATTGCCTCTTGTAATTTTTGTTGATACGTGGTGACATTATCAACAGTTGCATGTCTTCCGAGTAGGAGGTCTCTCAATTCCATTCACAACTGCCCATAATTTACGAGCCATGAATTCTACTTTCAATCGAATCTTCCAAATGTTGTAGTTGTTTCCATTCAACATCTAAGATTTATTAATTGAAAATTGATTAGACCCCATTTTTATAGAAATTCCCCCGATTAATAAACATTTTAAAATAAATCCTCATAATCCTCGTAATCAACACGATCAATTTACGCCAAAAAAATTAAGGTCCTATTAATGAAATAATATATACACGAATACGTTAGATGATATCAAAAAAAAATTGAAATGTAAGTGATTTTTTTGTTTTGTAACAAAACAACGGCGAAAAGAATGTCGTCATATCATATCATTTTTAGATTAAAAAAACAATAATTTTACTATTTTTAACAACAATGATTTTTATAATTTGTCTAATATTTTGAACAAAATAAAAAAATATTTATATATTTTAAAATATATATATATATATATATATATATATATAATTTGGGAGCTCTTGCTCCTTTAGTTGAGGATTTTATCAACTCGATCGATCGAGTTGGCTAACTTGAACTCGATGAGTTGTTTTTACCAAGCCATATTTCTTATTGCAAACCAAACTAATTGATTTCCAAATTAATGCAATGTGAATTAAGCCATACATACATACATACATACATACATACATATATATATATATATATACATACATATATATATATATACATACCCATATATATATATATATATATAGATTTGTCAAAGTATTTTACTATAAAATACCACGTCCATTGCCACTCAAGTAGCTCACAATTAAGTTGTAGTGAGGGCTTTTAAACTAAAGAGGTGGTGTGACCATAATCACACCACCCCTATTCATGGGAAGGCTTTGAATCCTTCCTCAACTTTAAATGCACCCATGTGGGACTAAACCCAAAAGAGAGAGGGGGGTTATTACGAGAGGACAGAGATGAATGAGGGCTTGAAGGCACATGTGTCAAAATTTAGTGATGGCTCATTTTTTCGAATCTTGTGCCCCTGACACTCCACAGAGTTTTGGATGGGGCCGCCCCCCCTAATTGTTTTTTATATATTTTTATATATATACATATTAAAACTATATAATATAAGTTTGTGGTTGGTTTAGGTTTACCTTAGTTAGGTTTATAAATTTATATTTTAGGTTTATATAAATTTTGACATTGTGTGTAAATGTGTCTATATATATATATACTATATATATATATATATATATATTTAATTGTATTAAGTGGGGGTTAATATAAAATACCAAATATTTTATTAAAAAACTATATAATGATTATAGTTTGTTTTAAACTATAATGCAAAAATTATTAATCCCGCCTTAACCATGTCAAGACATGAAAATTACATTCACCAATTAGGGTTTTAAAATTCATATAAACAATGTAAAAACAACTATTACAAGGGGACAAGGAATTTACTTGATCGATGGAAAAATTTAAACACCTATTTTCTTGAATCTTGTCTCCCCTGTAAACTCGAAAAACACTTTGAATTTTTACTTCCCTTTTTAATTTTCTTGAATATCCACTATAAACTATGTAAAACTATATAAAATATTTCAAAAAAATTATAATCCTTACCTTAGTTTCCAAGGCACAGGAATTTCCGAATTTGAATTTTTCACGTGCAGTTAAAAGTCCAAATACCTTTTCACCTGTGCAACCAACATCCATTCAAACATGCGAGAGAGGGAAGGGGGGGTTAAATAATATTCCAAATAGTTTAACTACCTAACTTCCAACCATTGCAACCTTAGGTTATTTTTAGGATTAATTTTAATTTATTAATCCCACTCTGGTACCATGTCAAGACGAGGGGTGAAAAGTACATTCACCAATTAATTAATTAATGTAAAGTTAACATTATAACATAAATGTAAATGTAACTTATATAACATAAATAAATGAAATAAACACATTGAACACAGAACACAAATATAACGTGGAAAACCCCTAAATGGGTAAAAACCACGAAGAATAAATCCACTTTCAATTTTTTTTACATCCACCAGTCCAAGAACTCTTTCTTCACTTCTATTCCCTGTATTTTACCAGGATTTACCTTTATATTCACTAGGAATATTATTTTATCAATATTTGATATAATAATCGATCTTCGATATCTGAATATATGACCTAAGGTCATATTTAAATAACCCAAAGGGTTATGTCCTTCTTAAGTGACGGGGCACACCCCAATTTAATTGTTAGTTAATTAAATTAACTAACCACCTAATATAAAGTTCATATTTAAATAATAAGAATATAGTTTATTCTATATTATTTAAATATAAACTATATATTATGATACACTTAATATTATAGTTTTAACATTGGGAACATATGAATCTAGAAATGTCCTCCATATCACATTCGCTAGATAACTCCTAGACAAAGGACCATTACCCCACAATCAAATTAATTAATGGGGCCTCATACAGAAAACTTGAAGCATTCCTCACGGGTATTTCTAGTCAAATGGGTAGTGGGGCACTTCCCATTTCGTCCACCAGTTCCCTCAAGGTGTGGAATACTTTGGGGTTCCTGTGGTAATCCTCATAATGAGTTTTATGGCTTATGCCAAGATACTTCCCACAATTTAAAGCAAATGGGTTTTAACCCTTATCTAAACCTGCAAATACAATGTTTTGAATAAAGTGGTGTGTTTTTTTATCTTTGATTTAAAATGTGGTTTAGAATACCATTGACAACCTGCAACACATTATAGTTAGTATTTTTTTAGATCCTGATTCTTTGACAAACATATAGGTCATGCACTCAAAAGTTATCAATTTTCCATAAAACTCGTAATGTTTTGAAAGAGGATTAAGTTTTTTTAATTCTCAAGATCGTCAAAAGACACAAGAGAAGAGCATACACAACGTTTAATCCTATTAGATAGAAATGGAAAACTCTAAATCAAATGAACATTAAAATGGTTTGTGAAATATTCATTCCCTTAAACAAAATATATGATGAAATTTCCAAGTTATTACAAATTTTAGAAAAGAAGACCAAAGTTGTTTTTATTCTCAAGATCACCAAAAGGTGCAAGAGAAGAGCATACACAAACTTTAGCCTAACTTAAGCAAAACATGAAAATACAACATTCATTAAAGCATGTAAACATGTTAGAAAAATAATTTAAATGTAAAAACTGCAAAGCATAGTTAGAAACATGTAAAACAATAGAAAACACAAAAAAAGATTTTGGAAATCTTGAAATCCGAGCCACAAATTACACATAATGTTAGTGCATGAAAATAAACGATAGCGCATAGAAGCAACACTATCACAAAGAGGTCAATGGTAGCGCAAAGGTATTAATGGTAGTGTAGAAGTATTAATGCTAGGGCACAAGATTCAATGTAGACGCAAAAGGATCAATACTAGCGCACAAGTTTTAACAAAGTCTCGGGGGTTTTCTATGTATATAGAGAACAAAAATACATACAATGCTAGGACATGAAGATCAATACTAGCACATAAGGAATAAAAGTAATGTAGAAGGGTCAATGCTAACGCATGGGGTTCTCTATGCATAGAGAGAAGAAAATATAGAATAATGCTAGCGCATAGGAAACAATGCTAGTGCGTAAAAAAAAAATGGTAGTGCGAAGGTTTAACGCTAGTGCATGAAAATTAGTGCAAACACATACAAGATCAACTCTAGTGTGTAGGGAATGTGTAACTTCAATAACACTAAAATTTGACCAAAAATGTCAAAAAGCTCAAATCTTTGCTTTCAAATTTGGCAGCACCTTACCTTCTTCACACCTGCAAGGAAGACTCAACACATGCAAACTCAACAAAAGAAGTTAAGAAATACAATATTTATCAATATGTGTGAAATAGAGGTTAGAATGTAAAAATGAAATTTAACTACAAAAACTTAAGAAAAATGTGCATGAGACAAAGGAGTGTCCCACAGGTGTGCCATATATATGCATGTGAAAGTAGGCTAAGTTAAGAACTAGGAATTAACACCAAGTAATCCCTATAACTAAGCTAATTTAACAACATCATGATAAAGCTTGAAAGAGAAAGCTAATCTAAATGCATCCAACATGAAAAAATTAAATGCTAAGCAATCCCTTTGAAATTTGGATGTGCTTTGTATGTGTGATTGCTCTCTAATATGAACCTATCTTGATCATGAGCAATCAAATGAATGTTATCTCCAAAAAGAGGAAAGAATCTCACCAAAATGGCTTAATGGCCATGTTTGGATCTTCCTTTACTACTCTTTTATGAGAAGAAGGGATGTAAGATCAATGAGCTATTCCAAGTAGAAATGCTCTTATCATGTGCATATAATATCACTAGTAAAAGTGTGGTGTAAGGTGTGAAGGGAGGTACTAGGTTCTTTATAATTTAATTCTTGTGGGACACTAATAAAGTAGAATTAGAAGGGGATAAACATGATTAGAGGGAATTAATTAGTGATTCGCAACTCATGGGAGCTAGAGATGATTTAATTAATCAACTAGGATTAATTAATAGGCCAAGATAAGCTTAGAAATCCATTTTGGAGGTGATTTAGAAGGAAATTGATAGAATTTAGAGGATTTGAAAGGGGATTTAACCAATAAGAAGGTTTATTGATTAAACAGGGAGATTAAAAGGCTTAATTAACTAATAAGTAGTTAATTAATTGGAAGAGGATTATAACTAACGAAGTGTCATTAATTGGCATCGGAATGGGGAAAGGCTAGTTAATTAACGAAGTGTTGTTAATTGATTGAAATGGAGGGAAATGTTAGTTAATTAGTGGGAAATCACTAATTATAATGGAAATGACAAGAAAGAGGAAAATTAGTGCAATTTTATTATTAAAATTGCGTAGTCGATTTTAGGTGTCTACATATGCTATATCATTTAGTGATGAGGACATACCTCCATCTTTTGTTGATAATATGTTTGCATCTTTTTTTATCACTACGATCATTGGAACCATTTGTATCAAGTGTGTACTCATTGAAAATGGATCTTCCATTAATCTATGTGCTCACTCCTTTTAAAGGAAAACTAACATTTTTGATAATTTAATTACTAAGAATTCCACTCTCATTTGTGGTTATGACTCCACTACTCACACATGCCTAGGAACTATCACGTTACCTATACAAGTTGGGCCTAAGATTGTTCCTATGATATTTTTTTTATCGATGCCTCGTTTTAGATTAATCTATTTGTTGGGATGATGAAATATAGCCTAAATATTGAAGGTGAATAAGGATTGGGCACATGGAAACATGGTGTGTAGATTCACGCGGAAGGATAGTGAAACAAGGCACACACGGGGGAAATGTGAGGATTTAAGATTTGACCATTTTCAGTGTAAGGCTAATTATAGACATGGAGTGCAGAGCACGTTTTGTATGAAGACTTGAAGAGCATGCAAAGGCTATTTCAGACAAGTGGGAGATCAAGCACCATGCATAGTTTTGGGCTATTAATAGGATTAGAACTATAGTTATTATTATATAATCTATTAATAATGAGATTACATGCTTTTATAATTATCGTGTAGCGGTGCATGGATATTCTTAGCATGTAACCTATTAAGAGGATGCATAGGCAATGAAGGGAAATTCCAAGCAATGGAAATAAAATGTAGTCTTGTTTTACCCACAATAGCCCAAGGCATGCACGGCACATCACTCACCAGAGTTGAGTGCTCACCCGGCGTGTGTAAGGGCACCATGTCCCTCTTTTATGGTAGTTTTTTCAAGAATTTAGTATGATTATACAAATATTCTACATCCATAATAGATAATCAAGTATATTGCATAACATAAACTAGATCTAGATCTCAACTATTATGCATGGGTAATTAAACAAGAACCATAATCAGATTTACCATACAAGATCCATGTTCAATTATGTTAAAAACCAATATCCAACCACAAACATCCATTATATTAATTGTTGTAAAACACTTTGAAACTTCATACATACTTAGAAACTTGTAGGGTGAGATACTGATGCTTGAAAGAGTAGTTGTGGAAGGCTGGAATAGGCAAAAAAACCGAGCTTCCTTAGGAGGATGTTGATGATTCGAGGGAGGTTTGTAGGATGTTGCGACAAGAAAACATAATTCCTTTATTAGGGGAATGGCTAAGGGGAAATATGCCGCACATTGGAGTTGAGCGCGAGAGACAAATTTTACATGCTAACTTACCTCCTCACAATCTAGATTATGATAAAGAGATCACTCTGAATGTAGTTGTTGATGGATGGATTTTGAGTAATATTTTGATTGATATAGGTGCAGAAGTGAATGTACTCACTTTGGATGTGTGGAATTAGATGGGAGGCCACCATTACAACCATATTCAAATGTGTTGTTTATGGAAAATAGGACTAAAGCCACACCCATTGGAGTCTTGAAGGATGCTACTATTACTATACAAGGGGCCAAGTTTACTAGAGACTTTGAGGTCTTGCACTTACAGAGGCAAACAATTTTCTAGCATTGCTTGGGTGCCCTTGGTGTTATGCGAATAATGTTGATTTGCGCTTCAATAAAAGATACATTAGTTTTGAGAACAAGGAAGAATGCGTCATCATTCCTTTAATGGACAGGAAAGTTGCATCTTATGTAGAACATTTGAATGAAGAGGATTTGAACAGAATTTATGTGCGCACCATTAGAGAACTTGAAATACTAGAAGGATTTATTCAGTGGGACAATGCACAATTTATGAGTGATATGACCAATGTTGCATACGCGACAACTAGGCGCATGAGAATTATGAAATGGTTGGTTGCAAGATGAAAAGTGTAGTTACGCACATAAGTTGACCATGTTGTGTTAGGCATTTGGGTAGTAACTAGGTACCAAGGTACACTGGTGAAGGAAAATACTTAAGTATTTTTGCATGTTATGGAATCCAGACAAATCAAGTGGAAATGAATATCTGGTGTATACTTTATGTGGTAGAGCCGTGGTCTTTGGTGGATGGTGCACATGGATGGTATTTTAGAGTGGCGAGAGGTGAAAATCACCTTCTTTGCAGGTTTCTCAAAGGAATGCACCTACCAAGACATGTGAATTCCATGGGAAGGATTTTGCTTCACATCACATTCAAGCAAGTGTGAGAGAATTTAGACAGAGGGGTAGGAGGCCTTACCACCTTCACTATGGGTGCACAAGCTCTACTACACCTTGAAAGGCTACGCATGCACATGGTATGTTTATGTAGAGTTGAATAAAGAAATAGGGAATTGGCAAGAACTAACTGCAGGTATGATTCAGACCTTTTCCTATTTTTCAACTAAACCTCTAGTGAATGAGGCATTATAGGTTGTGAAGCACATGACTATGGGAGATAGTGCAAAGGATAAAGAAATTATTTAGGAGTTCTTATGTGATTCAGATTTAGAGATGCACTTTGAAGAAGAAGAGACAGGATGCGAACAACTTGGGTATGCCTACCTAGAAAAAGAAAAAGGTAAGATGGTCTATGTAATTGATGATGAAGAAGTGGAGAATCGGATCTTTGAGCACACTAGGGTACACGCAGGTATTAAAAATGCGGATGAGAATGCGCGCGCATATATCATGATCCTATGAAAATGAATAAGTTCAACATTGGGAAAGATGTTGAACCTAAGGATGCCATCAATGGTGATTACCGATGCGATTCGAGAGGTTGCCAAAATAATTGAGCTACTACGTGACTTACAAGACTTATTTCCTAGAGGCTATCATGAGTTAAAAGGGGTACATCACTCATTGGGAAAGATGAATATCAAGCTAAAGGAAGGTGTGCACTCGGTTAGGAAGAGGCATTGCAGGATGAATCATAATCTACGCCTCAACGTAAATGAATAAATTGATAAGATGTTGAATTATGGTTCATCATTAGCCCATTGAGGAGTTAGAGTGGGTTAGCCCTAAATTGATAAGTATAAATAAATATGGAAGAATAAGAATTTATGTGGATTATAGATAGTTTAATGTTGCATGTGTGATAGACCCTTTACCACACCTTTTACTGAAGAAATCTTGGAAGGAGTTGTAGGGCACGAGATCTACTCCTTCACTAATGGATTTTCTAGATATCATCAGGTGCGGATTGCTAAAGAGGATCAAGAGAAGACAAATTTCACCACATATGGAGAAAATTTACATACACAACTATGCCTTTTATATTGAAGAATACACTGCAATCTTTTTACGCATTTTTGTTCAAGCATTTCAAGACTTAATTCATACATTTTTACAAGTTTACTTGGATGATTGGACAATGTATGGTCTAATTAAACTATTTTCACACATTATTGCTTGACTCGGCTTGATTCACACTCACTATTCTCCTCCCTCCACCTCATTCTCCTCACCTCTATTATGGATATGTTAGCATCATTGTTGTTTATGGCCTCCACATCTTCTATTTTCAATCTTTTTGCACACACATCTCACACTTCTCCATTTACTCTTAGGTAGTCTTGAATTGACTACATTGGAGCACTTTAAATCCTAATCATATTGACATCACATTTACCATGCCTTTCATTCATGTTTCTATTTGCAATGATTCATTTCTTGGTTATACAAAAATCTTACTTGTTGGTATGAGCATGGTTGTTTAAACCACGTTTCACTGATGAGGAATACACAATGGGAATGTATAATTTATGTTGTAATGGATCCTTATATGATCAACCGCATATTATTGCTTACTAGTTCTCTAACACATCTCTATTTGGTTTCATTGTAGTGAAAATGATGATCTCTTCGATGATGTTACTTGATTCTTCTTTACATCATATGTTTAGGGGGCATCATGCTTACTTCCTCCCCCTCTTAGCACTATCAGTGTGTCTCACATTTCTACAAGATTACACTCCTCACCGCTTCACATCTAGTCTTTCCCATTCATCCTAAACACATTGATACACATAACTTTTATTGTCATTACCCTATGATGCACTCTTGTGCTAAGGTTCACACTTGAATATTGAGGGCATACTACATCTATGAACCTCACACACTACACATTTCATACTTTGTGCTTTATGATACATCTTTCTAACACTCTATTCTCACACATCATACTACCCTATGACGCACTCTAGTTCCATAGTTCATACTCAACTATTGAGGGTTTAAATCTAAAATGAACCTCACCACATTCACGCTCTTTACACTCTATGCTTCATTGATTTATCTCTCTAGCACATTTTCAAACCATTTCCGATGACACACTCTTGTTTTATGGTTCATTCTTGACTATTGAGGGGTATTTTATAAATGAACCTCATCTCACTCATACACACACATATGCTCAGGGGGCATACTGAGCCTATCACATTCACATCACATATCATTCCATCTCACTCACTCATAACATACTGCATATCTTGGTTTCACTTATCTTTCTTGTTTATACTTACATGTACACTTTGCTTCCATGCTAGAAGAATACTTTGTATATCATTATCTTTATCATATACACATGTGTGTTCACTTGTTCTCTATTTGTGAATGCATACTTCCTAAATATATTTACATGCAAAATTGATGCTTGGTACTATACCTCTTACTAGTCCCACCGAGGCTCTGGGCATCTACTTCCATACACACTACAAGTGCTATTGTTTCATTTTATACTCCATCCTCTTCTCAATAACACACTACTTTATCTATATATACATGACTTGACATAATTTTTTATCTCTCTAACATGTTATCGGGTGCTTCATGTGCAACATTTTCTTTGCATGAACTATTTACCATTGTGGTTGTCCGATACTTTTCTTGCTATTATTTTCCATTATTTTCCATTATGCCATTGTTTACGGGATTTGCCCTATGTCTTATATGTTCATTTATTGTATGATTTTGGATGCTTCAACGTGATTGTCTTGCAACATTGTGAGCAATGTGTCATGTTTGAAACCCACATTTTGTTAGGTTGTGGAGCCTATTTTCATGTGTGAAAGTGTTGAAGACTGTACACTAAGAGTACTGTACACTTTTCATGTATCCGATATATCGGAAATGTGATTTTCTCATATGGGTGGGATTTTGACCCATAGGTTTATGGGATGGTTTTTGCCCATGGTTTTGATACCCACGGTTTTGTAAAACTGCTTAAGTAGTTGTCTATTTATATGGTTTTATGCATATGATAGATGTATGAAAAACATTGCAGATGTGCTTTGAATTCGGTGTGAATTCTGTAGAGTTTGTTGAGCATAGCTCCAAACATATCTAGGTATTGTATTGAGAGAGTGGTGACTTGTAATAAAATATGAGCAAGTGATTCTTGGTGGACGTAGCCCAAATTGGGTGAACCACGTTAAATATTGTCTCTTTGTGTTGTGTTATTTTATTCTGCACTTTTATTTGAGATCTGTAATAATTTCTACATATTAGTTTCTACTATTGTGATTCTATGAGGGATTATTCCACATATTTTATCCCTTATTTCCTAACAATTGGTATCGAGCATCTGGTTTGGTTTGTTGAAGTGTTGAATCGTAGGGAAAGTTTTATCTTGAGTGGGAGCTATGGCAAATGATGGAAGATCTAGGGTTGATAAATTCAATGGGCAGAAATTCAGTGTTTGGAAGATGCAGATGGAAGATTACCTTTATCAAAAGGATCTTTATACTCCACTATCGAGAAGGTGAACAAACCTCGAGCATGACAGATGCGGAATGGGATTTGCTTTGGATAGGAAGGCACTTGGGACAATCTAGTGTGTCTTGCATATTTGGTATTATTTAATGTTTCAAAGAAAAATACTACAAAAGAACTGATGGATGCATTAGGGAAGTTGTATGAAAAACCCTCTACCTCTAATAAGATATTTTTAATGAAAAATTTGTTTAATATGAAGATGTCTGAGAATGGTTCAGTAACAGATCATCTAAATGATTTTAATACGAATGAAAATATGCTAGATTCGATTCTGATAGAATTTGATGAAGAAGTTAGGGCTTTATTAGTTTTGTGCTCTTTACCTGAGAGTTGGAATAGCTTGGTAATGGTGGTAAGTAACTTGGTTCTAGCTAACTCAATGTTGAAGTTTGAGGATGTTGTAGGGGTGATTCTAAGCAAGGAAATGCAAAGAAAAATCTCTAGTGAATCTTCTACTTCAGGGAATGCTTTAATAGTGGAAACTAGAGGGAGACAGAAGAATAGAGGAAGCCGTGGAAAATCAAAGGATTGGGCAAGGTCAAAATCCAAAAGAAAGATAGTATGTTGGTATGTGGAAAGTTTGGGCATACGAAAGAAGGACTTGTTGGGAGCTTTGAGATAAGAAGAAACAACATGAAGAAAACAAGGAGGCAAATGGGCAACAGTAATGGTTTTCAAGATGCTTTGATTCTTTCTTTGCAAAATATTAATGAATCTTGGGTTTTATATTCGGGGCTTCTTTCCATGCTTCTCCACATAGGCATTATTTTGTTGATTATGTTCAAGGATATTTTGGGCATGTTTTTCTTGGTGATGATGATCCTTGCAACATAGTTGGAAAAGGTTCTATTCAGGTTAAGATGTAGAATGGGAATACTTGGCTATTGAAGGATGTCAGACATATGCCTACATTAAGATGAAATTTGATATCGGCAGGGCAATTGGGAAGTGATGGTTGTACTGTGATATTTACAGCAGACTTTTGGAAGGTTACTAAGGGTGCTCTTGTGGTGGCAAGAGGTAAGAAGGTTGGAACCTTGTATTTAACCACTTATAGCACTAATGTTTGTAATCTTGTGGCTTCAGAAGTAGATACAACATTGTAGCACTATAGGCTCGGTCATATGAGCCATAAGGGCATGGAGATCATAAAGAAGGATTTTCCTAGATATACAAAAATAGGTTTGGAGTTCTGTGAGGACTGCATATATGGGAAACAAAAGCAAGTAATTTTTCTCAAGGTTGGACCTACAAAGAAATAGAGTAAGTTAGAGCTAGTGCATTCTGATGTGTGGGGGCCGGCTCAGGTATCATCTCTTGGGGTTCAAGTTATTATGTTACTTTTATTGATGATGCAACAAGAAAGTTTGGGTTTATTGTATTAGAAACAAATCTAATGTATTTGACACTTTTGTTAAATGGAAATCCTTGGTAGAGAATGAAACAGGTCTTAAGCTAAAATGTCTCAGTCGAGATAGTGGAGGGAGTATTACAGCAATGAATTTCATGATTACTGTTTTAAGAATGGAATCATAGGAAAAAGATGGTTCCAGAACTCCACAAAGCAGAATGGGGTATTAGAAAGGATGAACAAAACAATAATGGAACATGCTAGGAGAATGAGGTTATATGCAGGATTGCCTCTTTCTTTTTGGGTAGAAGCGGTGAGCACACATTGTGTACTTGATAAACAGAGGACCCTCAAGTGCCTTGGATGGAGGCATACATGAGGAGGCTTGGTATGGTAAGAAAGTTTATTATTCATTTCTTAGGGTCTTTGGATGTGAGGTGTTTGTTCATATAGATAAGGATGATAGGACCAAGCTAGAGGCTAAGTCGGATAAATGTACTTTCCTTGGTTATGGTGGTGATGACCTTGGATATAAATGTTGGAGTATTAAGGATAAGAAAATCATTCTATCTAGGGATGTGGTCTTTAATGAGAAACTCATGTATAAGTAGCGATTGCAAGAAAACAAGGAAGAATCCAAGAAAGAATATGCGGTGGTAGAGGATCTTCCGATGGAAAAGTGACACATGAATAAGTCCTCAGTCAGAACCCCAAATTCCTATATTGAGGAGGTCCTCTAGGGTAAGAAGAGAACCTAAACATTTTCTCCTTCTCTTTAATATTTATTACTCACTTGATAGTGGAGAGCCGAGAGCTTTGATGAAGCAATGCGGTAGATGCCGGGAAGAAGTGGGAGCAAGCCATGGATGAGGAGCATCGTGGCTCTCATGGAGAACCGTAACATGGGATTTGGTGAAGCTACCCAAGGCAAAAGAGAGCATTACAGAACAAGTGGGTGTTCATAGTCAAAGAGGAAGGAGGAGGCAAGAAAAGATACAAGGCCGGTTGGTGGTCAAGGGGTTTGCATAAAAAAAAGGTATAGATTTTGATGAGATTTGTTCTCCTGTAGTAAAAATGACTTCTATTAGAACTGTTCTAGGAATAGTTGCAGTAGAAAACTTACACTTAGAACAACTTGATGTAAAGAATGCATTTCTCCATGGTGATTTGGAGGAGGAACTATATATCCAAAACTGTGAGAGGGCTATGAGGTTAAAGGTAAAGAGGAGATGGTGTGTAAACTGAAGAAGAGCTTGTATGGCTTGAAACAAGCTCCACGTCAATGGTATAATAAATTTGATAGCTTCATGATGGAGCAAGGTTATATTAGATGTCATTCTGACCATTGCGTGTATATAAAGAAATTTGAGGATGACAGTTATATTATCCTATGTCTGTATGTGGATGACATGTTGGTTGCAGTAAAAACATGTAGGAAATAAAAGTACTCAAGAAGAAGCTAAGTGAATCCTTTGCTATGAAGGATTTGGGGCAGCCAAACAAATCCTTGGTATGAGGATATCTCGAGATAGGAAGGAATAGAAGCTGACTTTATCTCAGGAAGAGTACATTAAGAAAGTCTTGGAGAGGTTTAATATGCAGGATGTTAAACCGGTTGGGACTCCTTTGGCAAGCCATTTCAAGTTATCAAAGGAGCAGTGTCCCAAGACAGAGCAGGAGAGAAACCAGATGTCCAAGGTACCTTACTCATCAATGGTTGGCAGTTTGATGTATGCCATGGTGTGCACTAGGCTTGATATTGCCCATGCAGTGGGAGTGGTGAGTAGATTTATGAGTGATCCAGGTAGAGATCACTGACACAGAGTAAAGTGGATCCTTCGGTATTTGAGAGGGACCATGGGGACAATTTTAAGCTACGGTGGATTAAAACCACTTTGTGTGGTTATGTAGATTCGAGATATGGCTAGAGATGTAGACAATAATAGGAGCACAACAAGTTATGTTTACACCGTAGTAGGTGGGACAACAAAGTGAGTTGGATTTCATGACTACGAAGTCGGTGGCTTTGTCAACCACAGAGGGCCGAGTATGTTCTTGCCACATGAGGAAAGCAAAGAAATGATTTGGCTATAACAATTTCTTGAGGAGTTGGGGCATAACCAGGAGGAAGGAAATTTGCATAGTGATAGTCAAAGTGCTATACACCTAGCTAAGAAATTTGATTTCCACTCTAGGACAAAGCATATACAATTAAGGTACCATTTCATCAGGACAACTTTGGAGGAAGAGAAGTTAAAGCTGGAGAAGATTCATACTAGTAAGAATCCTCAAATATGATGACCAAGGTGGTCACCAGGGAAAAACTAAAGCTATGTTAAGCTTTGGTTGGTCTTCACGGAAACTAATGAAGGATTGAGAAGCTTGCTCGTGAGGAAAACTAGTCTCCAAGTGGGATGTTGTTAGGTTGTGGACCCTGTTTTCATGTGTGAAAGTGTTGAAGACCGTACACTTTTCATGTATCCTCACTAGGTTCGGGGCAGGGATGGTAGCCCCGATAGTAGGGGTTTGGGGCACAACCCTAATTTTTTTGGGCATTAAAACGTGCCCGATATATCGAAACGTGATTTTATCATATGGGTGGGATTTCGACCCATAGTTTTATGGGATGATTTTTTCCATTGGTTTTTATACCCATGGTTTTGTAAAACTGCTTAAGTAGTTGTCTATTTATATGGTTTTATGCATATCATAGATGTATGAAAAATATTGCGAGATGTGCTTTGAGTTGGTGTGAATTCTATAGAGTTTGTTGAGCATAGCTCCAAATAGATCTGGGTATTTTATTGAGAGAGTGGTGGCTTGTAATAAAATCTGAGCAAGTGATTCTTGGTGGACGTAGCCCAAATTGGGTGAACCACGTTAAATATTGTCTCTTTGTGTTGTGTTATTTTATTCTACACTTTTATTTGAGATCTGTAATAATTTCTACATATTAGTTTCTCTTGCGCGATTACGTGAGGGATTATTCTGCATATTTTATCCCTTATTTCCTAACACTTTTCATAGCCTACATTGTCTTCTTGCTTGCTAGATTACACATTGTCTTCTATATGCGTATTTTTCTTGATTGTACTAATCCATGTCCTAGCCACGTTGTTTGCATGTGCCTTGCTTTCTACCATGCACATTCCCTCCCATGTAGGGTATCATTTTCGATCGATTCTAGTCCTCTCCTTTGGGCTACATACTCCTAGTGAGGTCACATACATCTCAAACAAGGGGGGCATACATTGGGTGAATAATTCACCCATATAGAAGTTTAGAGCTTCACTATAGTCTACAAAATATAAGAACAAGACAAAATCATAGTCATAAAATGATCCGAGAATATGACTTGGGTCCTCGGTTCAAAGAGGGGACACCCACCGAGATACATACACTAGAATTTGGGCACTCTAGAACTTTCCTGGGCACCTATGACCAGGGGGTAGTTATAGTTATTTTCTCAAATCAACACAATTTTCAGTAGTTTACAGAGCAATTTTCATAAGTGCAGAGCACAATCCTCCAAAGAATCAAAATACATTCTATCTTCTTTTTTCCTTGGATCTAAGCTGGATCAAACTAGAATAACACAGAACAAAGAAGGATCACACCATCTACAATGGTGTATAAATTTAGGATGCGAGGATGAAGAATAACACTAGACCTTTTCCACCAACACTATTTTATCGTGGTGTAAGATCACCCAAAAACTCATTCTTGGTGTGAGATTGCACTGAAAAACTTGCTCTTGGTTTGCGATCTTCCAAAAAATCCCTTTCTATAGTATTTTAGTACGTTTTTCTATCCCTTTCACTCATCACGGATCAGGTGCACACGTTCCTTTTAATACTATTTATTTTACTATTATTTCACATGTTTACATACATTTGCATACTTTTATGGAGTTTTCATAACACATAACTTTGACAACTCGTTTTCTCTTCTTTTTGTAGGTTCGTCCTTATGAGAAGCAATAGTCACAAGCATAACACATCAAGCACAACAATGAAAATAGGTACAACATGGTACAACACTCATACGCTTCACCCCTAGGGCCACTTCCTCTTTCTTAGCTTCCACGCTTCATTTTTATCACTCCACACTTTTTCTTGTCTCTTGGCACGCTTTCGCCATTGATCTACATGGTTATCAAGTACGCATATCTTATCTACTTTATGTTATTGAGTATTCACTCAACAACATAAAGTGGGGGAAAATGTAGACACAAAATCACGCACTTGGGTACATTTCTAGGTCCTAATCACATACTACTATTCATATGATTCCTAAGCGAGAAAACTAGTAATTGACTACTATCTTTGGCCTCTTTCTTGTCTTTCTTGCTTTCTCTCTAGTCTTGCACACCCTTTATGTAGATTGAGAAAGCAGGGGCGGAAGCTTTGTGATATTTTATTAATCTCAATCGGTAAAACATTACGAGAGGATGGGCTGCAATATTTATAGATATTGCCATGACCCAAATACATCCGGGAAAATGAGTTGCAGTGAAACCAAAAACCAGATTTCACAAGCTTCCAATAACATCCGGGAAGCAAAATTACATAAAGACAAATATATTGTTTATAACAATATAACAATGTGCAAACAGACAAATATGGTTGTTTAACCATATAACAATTTAATCATTAATTATTTAATTAATAAAATTAATTAAATAATCCTACTATGCATAATTAATAATAGGATAATAAAATTTATCCTAACATTCCCCCCCTTAATTGTGCATTGTCTGAAGAGATGAGGAGAGAAATGCTCTGAACAACTCGAACTTGTCACGTGCAAGTGACTTTGTGAAAATATCTGCTCGTTGTTCAGCTGTTGGACAAAATTGAAGCTGGATGTTGTGCTTCAATACATGTTCGCGTATGAAATGAACCTGAACTTCAATGTGCTTTGTTCTCTCGTGAAAAACTGGATTGCAAACAAGTTTGAGAACACCTTCGTTGTCAACATACATGGTGGTCGGTTTGTCCTGTGGTATTCCAAGTCCTTCTAGTATGCGACGTAGCCAAATCGCTTCACGAGACGGCTTCTCTGTGAGCGATACTTAGGCTTAATTTTCATGGAAGAGCGAGAAACAAAGTGTTGTTTCTTACTTCCCATGATATTGGTCCAGGATCCCATAAAGAATACAAATCCAGAAGTGGATTTTCTATCATCAATGTTACCTGCATGATCTGAATCCGAATATCCAGTCAAGAAGAAGTTGTCGTTCTTCTTGTATTCTAGACCAAGATCCACTGATCCTTTGAGATATCTCAAGATGCACTTTGCTGCTTTCCCGATGACAAACTTTGGGTTCTGTGCATGAACCTAGATAGATAGCTCACCTAGTGGTGATATCTGGTCTAGTGTAGGTTAGGTAAATGAGACTCCCAATCAGTGCCCATGATAGAGAGTGGCACTTACCTCGGGAGATGGATCTGAATGAGATAAGCGTAATTTGTTCTCCCATAGGTGTAGCAAGTGGTGTGTAATCCATCATCCTAAACTTCTCGGCGTTGTCTTGGTATATTTCATCCGAGAAACAAAGATGTGATTCTCTTTACGCCATATACTTCCGAGTCCAAGAAAGAGTAGTGCATAAGCTCGAGATCTGTCATGTCGAATGATCGCTTAAGATCTTTCTTTGTTTCATCAATCACCTTCACCGAAGCGCCATGATGACTAGATCATCGACATAAACTACAACAATCACCATCTCCCCCTTGCTTTTGAGGTAGAGATTGGGATCGTATGGATTTAAGGCGAATCCATGTTGTGCACGAGATGCTCATCAATCTTGATGTACCACGCCCGGGTGCTGTTTGAGGCCATCTGGAGATTTCTGAGTCTCGCATACCTTTTCTTCTTGACCGGTACTACATATCCCTCGAGTTGAGTCATGTAGACTTCTTCTTGCAAATCTCCATTCGGGAAGGCACTTTTTACGTCCATTTGGTGAACTTTCCATCAAATCGAGCAATTAGAGCAAAGATCATCTGATCGTTTTGATCTTAGCTTTGTGGGAGCAAATGTCTCCTCATAGTCAATGCCTTCTTTCTGTGTGTACCCCTTTGCTACAAGTCTTGCTTTGCACTTGTCCACTGTCCCATCTGCTTTGTACTTAGTTTTGAATATCCATCTGCATCCAATGGGTTTCTTCCCTGGTGGAAGATCGACAAGCTGCCAAGTGTTATTCTTCATCACTGATTGATATTCAGAATCCATGGCATCTTTCCAAGCTTTTGACTGTAGGGCTTCCTAGACTGTAGAGGGCTCGTCTGATTCAATGACTCTACTCATCAAAGCAAAGTTAACTTCTTCTCTTGCTTTACTGCGAGTCCGTGGTCCAGGGGTGGATGTATCCGGTGGAGCATCCAATCTTGCATCTCGTAATGTACTTGTACACCATTTAGGCATACGTTGAGCTGTTCCCATGGGTTGTGGTTCTATCTGATCAACACCATCATCCCCATCATCACTTTCATCTTCTGAGGGAACATTTGCTTCAGTTTTTACAACTGGTGAAAAATCTACATCTTTCGAGTCCTAGAGGAGGAGTCTCTGCTTCCTTCTCAAAAAACTCAACATCTCTCTGCTTGTGTAGACTTTTTTCGGTCTTAGGATCCATCGATCTATACCCAAGAGTCTCTTCACCGTATCCAATGAAGATGAGATTTTGTGACTTCATGTCCAATTTCTTTACATTGTTTGACTTTCTGCATGTGCATGCGGCTTTGCACCCGAATACTCGAGGTGTCTGATGGATGGTTTCCTTTTTGACCATGCTTCTTGTGGTGTAATTCCATCAAGAGCAGATTGTGGCGCTGTTTAACAAATACACTCTGTTTTTTTATGCTTACGCCCAAAATGTCTTTGCAAGTCCGGAATCATCGATCATGCATCGCACCATTTCCATGATAGTATGATTTCTTCTCTCGAAACACCATTTCTTTGCTGCGGTGTGTGTGGAGGAGGCATTTGTCGACGAATCCCGTGAGTTTGTAGATAGTCTCTGAACTCATCACTGGTGAATTCCCCCCCTCGATCTGAGCGGAGAGTTCTGATGTGACGACCAGTTTCTTTCTCAACTGCCACTTTGAACTTTTTGAACGTTTCAAAGGCCTCACTTTTCTTGTGAAGACAAAAATCCACATTTTTCGTGAATAGTCGTCAACACAGAGCATGAAGTACTGGAACCCTGAATGACTTGGCTGCATTGGACCGCACAGATCGGTATGAACCAGGTCAAGTTTTCCATGAGCTCGAAAAGTACTTGTTTGGAATGAAACTCTGTGTTGTTTCCCAACTAGCGAATGAGGACACTTGTCTGTATCCTTCTGAAGAGATGGTAGCCCATGTACCATATTACACCGGCGAAGTGTGTCGAGATATTTGAAACTTACATGACCAAATCTCCGATGCCACAACTGAGCTAAGGTGGAGTTTTTATCACAAGTGCTTGATCATTTTGTGAATGAAATCAAGTTGAAACATTCATCCCACATTTGAGGCTTTTGCAATTATTTTCGAGCCTCTGGATTTATCTCGAATCAAACACATTTTCTTTATAGGATTACTATCAAAGTCAATTTTCAAGTTGTGATCTAGGAGTTGATTTAACCAAAAGAAGGTTCTTTGTCAACCCAGGGACATATAGAACATCTGATAGTTTGCATTTGCGTGAACCAAGGGGTAGAGAAATGTTTCCAATCCCCTGTACTGTATATGAAGAATCATCTCCCAACGAAACATGATTTTTCGATGGCGTGTCCCTCATTGAAATAAACCTGTCTGTGGGCCATGGTCATGTGTCGAGTGGCTCCCGAATCAACATACCGAGACTTCACTAGATGATGTGGATGGTTCACTTGATCGAGTAGTGAACAAGAAGTCTTCATTATCGATCGATCTTGTTGCTGTTCAAACAATATTACCTTCTTTGGTGGGGTCTTCTTTTCCAGCTTCCCTTTTACGCCCGTGATAATTGTTTGAATGTCCTCAGTAAGTTTGTTGTTGTTGAGGTCCAGCATTCGCTGATGAACCTTTCTTATATGTATTAAACCAACATTCTCGCAAGTCATGTCCTCTTTTGCAAATGGGACATCGCTTCTTCTCGTTGATTGTCCCCATGATAACGATTCGATGTGGGGACTTCATAGGATTTAGGTTTTCCTTTACCTTTTCCTTTCCATTTTTGATGTGAAGACAATGTATTCTGCTCCTCTTCATCATCCTTGTTGTGCATTGCTTCCTCTTGTTGCAGTAGGTTTACTAACTTGTCAAAACTAATTGTCAATCCCATGAAGTTTAGAGTTGTGACAAAAATTCGGTAAGAAGAAGGAGAGCTCTCGGAAACAATGGGAACGAGAGACTCATCTTTGACCTCTTCTCTGGGCTAAAGTAAAGCCCTCAACTCTGTAACTCTTCTTAGGAAGGCTTCAATTTTCTCATTCTGTTTGAATTTCAACGTATATAGTAACGACTCTGCAAATTGAGTATGACATTCTTGTTCTTGGCCTCATATATTGTGCTCAGCTTATCCCACGCTTCTTTTGCTGATGTGGCATCTCGAATGTGGGCTTGCACATCATCATCGGACACTCCAAACAAAATGATGAGCTTTGCTTTCTGATCTGCTCTATCAAATTGTCGTTGTTGTGTTGCATCCGTTGGTGATCTGGTTAGAGTACCAGTCACAACAGGCCAGATTTCTTCAAACTCAAGTTGTGTTTTGATTTTTGTCTTCCAAGCAAAGATAGTTGCTTCCTCCGAGCAATCAGTGATCCTAAGAAAAAAATTTGGGGCATTGGTGCCCATTTTGCAGAGATCAACGACAGGTTTGGCTCTTATCACTCCTGTATAAGGTCTCCCAATCTATGTACCGTCATCCGATATACCGAACCTTTTATATATCGCGCCTTCCGATATACCCGTGCCTCATGGAAGAAGCTCGCTTTTCTATATACCCTGATCGTGAAAGAGGTGTTAACGTGCGTGAAAGAATTCAATACGTGGTACGAAGATGCATAGGGGTCCATGCATCTGATTGACACGGCTCAAAGAAATATCCTCATACGCGTGCGTAACTTCGCTATATACTTTGGATAATTTCTCACATTTATGTCTTGCGAATCGTTCCATGCATTTTTGGGATGGTTCATAGTGTGTGCACTGTGACCTTATTACTCCCCGTCGATTTATAGGGACGATGCCCAGACGACGCGTTGTTGCAGCTATATTAGGTGTTAAGTGCATAGTAGTCGCGGCGGCTTTACCCAAGCGCTTCCCGGAGGGCACCGTATATACCGACTGCGAATGAGATCTAGGATCTCGTGAGTGTTCTGAGAACCAAATTTACTATTTTTGATTACAATTACGCCACTTAAAGAGCGATTTACAAAGTTTTGCGATTGAATATGGCAACCTGCAAATTAGTACAATATACACAATTTGAATGACAGTGCAAAAATTTCGCCTTGAGGGTCCTGGTGACCTCTTGAGCCCTAAATGCTAAAATTGCAAAAATATAGCTGAAAATGCAATTTTAGGTGGGTCTCCTTTTGCAAAAATGTCCTGAATGAGAAAATAGACCAAATAGGAGAAAAAAATTTACCCTAAATTAGGGATTCTCACTAAATTTAGTTAGTAGTAACTAAATTCAAAACTCCGATAAATTTAGCAATTTACCTTAAAAAATTTCCATGGATGCAAAGGAGAGTTTTGAGTGTTTTTTTTTTTTTGTGGGATTTGATCCTCAAACCTCTCACTCCTAAGGCACATGCAATAACCAACTTGGCTACTTGGGGCGCTTGGACTATGGAAGGAAGAAATTTGAATTTATTGTCAAATAAATTGACTTACCTTTTAAAAAATGCAGCTTGGTGAGCCTCCACGTGGCGCATGCTGGTGAAGGGGCGTTTTTAGGGTTATATTTGCCCAAAAAAACGGATCTAAAGCATTTTCTCCTTGTTCAGGCCGCATTTTCTTGCTCAGGCCGCATTTTCTCCTTCCTTTGGCCGCGTGTTTGAGTGTTTGGCGCGTTTTCCTTCCGGGCATGCGTTTTCTCTTTTGCGTTGTTTCTTATTTCCCGCCGCATTTTTTCCTTCCTTGCACAGGCGCGTGTTTTTAAATGCACAGGCGCGTTTTTTTGTTCACACCTTTATGTGCAGTAGTGAGATTAAAAAGGCACGTTTTTTCTGTTGTTTACCTTCATTTGCTCGCTGTTTTTCTTTGGCGCGTGTATTTACATGCTTGGCCGCACTTTTTATTGTTTTCTTTTGTGTGCAGGTGGATGCGGACGTCCAGCAGGCCGTGTGAGACAGCAAAGGCGTTTCTTAGCTCCAAAAACAACACTTCCTTGATGCAGGCCGCGCAGGGACTGAGAATGGGCGCATATGCTAAAAAAAACTCTTTTTTCACCTCCCACTGTATATTTTCCAGCTTGGGTGCCTCTTTCTTCTTCTTTTTTATTTTCTTTGCTCTGTGTATTCTCTCACGTCAGGGGCAATGCATGTCCTCCAAACAAGCAAAACAATCTCCAAATACAGTAAAACAAAACCTCTGATTGGAATTTTTTTTTTTTTTTAAAATTCAATACTCAGATGATTTTGCACAGTGTTTGCACCCAGTGCAAAAAAAAATTTGCGTTCCAAACACCGGCCCGAACAGGGGAGGTTGTTGGTTTGCGAGGGTTCTGGAAGCCTGCAGGGAGCAAGACTGGCTCTCCTTCACAGTGCGATTACTTCTCCACGAATTCTCCTTCTTCTGCAACCTTCTCCAACCTTGCCAGGAGCTTCAATTCGCTCTGGTACCAAATGTTGATTGAGAAATAGGGACGGAAGCCTGTGATATTTTATTAATCTCAATCAGTAAAACATTACAGAGGATGGGCTGCAATATTTATAGATATTGCATGACCAAATACATCTGGGAAAATGAGTTGCACAGTGCAACCAAAACCATTTCATATTCCATAACATCCGGAAGCAAAATTACATAAAGACAAATATATTGTTTATAACAATATAACAATGTGTAAAAATTACAAATATGGTTGTTTAACCATATAACAATTTAATCATTAATTATTTAATTAATAAAATTAATTAAATAATCCTACTATGCATAATTAATAATAGGATAATAAAATTTATCCTAACACCCACATCCCAAACTGATTTTCATTGCTTTATCTTTCTTGACTCTTGACCCCTAGCCCCAAGTCACTCGTCCCTCTGTGTGCCCTTGACCTTTTTGTATCTCACTCACCTCTTTTGGGGCCTCTTTTATCTTTTGGGAATCTTGTTTTCTTATGGGTCAACATTTTAGTTATCAATTATGAAATTCAAACAAGGGAATCATATAAATACAAAGCTATGTGACCAAAATAAAGGACCAAGCTCTAAGCATATGTTATCATCACCTAAGGTTACATCCAAAGGCATTTTAAGAGCATCAAATTATCCATCTAGCTTCATTCAAGGGAAAGGGACTACATTTTCTGCATACACACATAGGTGGGGAAGTTCATTTTTCCATCCACACATCTATTTGCATTGCTACATATAGTTATCACTTGCTATCAAGTGCATCTCACAAAATAGCTTCATAGGGCACGATTTCTACACACACACATGAACTACATGGAGTCTAAGATGTAGTGTAGTGTTTGGTCATAAGTTCACTCTGTCAGTAACTTGTTGGTGTTAGTCTAACTCCCATTTTACATCTTTTCTTTTTAGGCTTTGATTTTTTTCTGGGTTTTGAAGGGTATCATTTTTTTTGTAGGTTATAAGAAAATTTTACGATCATCATCTAGTGACATACATGTGACCATCAACAAAGGTTAGCGACCACCTAATGCCAAAATAAAAATTAGTTTTTGAGGTCTTGGGTAGTCATAGGCGCCCAAGAGGTCTATGGCACCTAGGTGCTCTCGCCTAGTCTAGGTGCTCTAGTCTAGATCATCCGATAGTTACATAATTTTTAGAGCGTAGGTGCGATAGTCACATTCCTCCTGTTCATCATTCTTCCAAATTTGAACACTTCGATATTTATCACGAAATCAACAAAGTATTCTATTCCATCTCTTATACTTAGGGTCTTAATTTTCATTAGCTTATTGCTTACGTCATATATGTGCTTTAGCATTCTATTTATCTTATGTGACTCTGAAATATCTAAGGGTTTAACATTAATTCAAAATTTTGTTAAATCACCAACCAATTCGGATGACCCAGACATTACCACAAAGAGAATCTATAGGATAGTTGAAGTGTTGATACTCCCAAAAGGGGATGGCAGATAACTCATCTAGTGTTGGGAGTTTGTATGTCCCCTTTTATTGGAGTTTTTCATAGTTCTAAGGATTAGATCCCCTTGAATCTTATAGATAGCTCCTAGGTGAGAAAATTTTACACATTGACAAGTGGAGGAAGTAACTACGCACATGCGATGAGTCCAAGGATGCCCTAGGAGGATATTATAAGATAGGGAAAGTTAAAAATCATGAATTTAACATAGATAGTTCTAGGAGGCATAGTGATGGGTAACCAAATATACCCCATGGGAGGCATATGTCGGAGGTCATACCCTTGGCAAGTGTTACATGTAGATTTTAAGTTGTCTATGGAGTAGCCAAGAGCCTTAATGAAGTCTAATGAGGCAACACATGTGTCAAACCCTTTGTCGATGAGGGCATGTTTGATCATAGTGTGGCCAATCCTGAATGAGATGAAAATAAGAGGACTATCTACGTGGAGCAAGAGTTTTTTGGGGATCATGGAGGTTATATGGAAACAAATGCAAGATCGAGTTTCTACGTGGTAAGGTTGGTATATATGGAGAGCTCCTCACACTAACGGTGGATGTTTTCCTCTGAGCCATGTAATGTGGGAATATGCCCCAAAGTGGGAGAAAAGGGGATGTTCATGTCAAATAATTTAGTCATGAGATGCTCGCGGTGGTGAGGTAACATACACATGAGTTCTAGAAAAGGGATTTGGCTAAGAAACTAGGTGAGTGTTTCAAGAGGATGACATTCATCATGAATGAGCTATGACGTGGGATGAGAGTGATGGGAGTCCTCAAGAACATATCTAAGAGAAGAAGGTTTAATCAGAGAGACTTTAGAAACTACATTTTCTTAGCTTCTACGTTATTGGCCTTAAAAGTTTCATTTTGAGAGGGCCCGATATCGTCTATATAGAAGTAGTGTTAAACGTCATCATTCCTATAGGATATTTTCCATAGGGGCCTATGGTGTTTGTAGTTATGGAAGTGGTTTTAGAAACCATTTACCTTATAGGAAATTTTCCACATGAGCCGATGGTGTATAGAAGAGAGATTTTGTCCACGGAGGCTTGATTTTTAGGTATATAAGGGTATACAATCCTATGAGTTTGAGGCCGGAATGATGTGGGATATTCGGGATCTATATAAGCTATAACATGCCTAACATCATTCATGGTAACATTAATTTCAGAGGATAGTTTATCTCCACTATATTAGTCATGGTATGTTCTTGATTTTGGAACTCTCACTTGTATTATGGTTAGGCATAGGATTAGAGAAGACTTGTAACTTCTCATTATCTTGGTTGATTACTTTATGACAATATTTTTGTTATGTTACATCACGATTTGACCGATTTAGTCAAACATTCTTGAGTGATGGTATCATGGTCAAATTGGGAGCCTAGGAAGAAGTTGATGAAAACCATGTGTAGTGCACCATAGTTTTTATGGGAGTGACCCCAATTAACATGCCACCAACATAATTTACTTTCATCATGCCATTGAGGAATAGGTCGAGAAGGATCTAAGATCATGCTAAATGGCTTAGGTAAGCGACGTTTCAACTCTTCCTTTCTCAATGGTTGATGATAGTTAGGATGTTTTTTTGTTGTTAGCTTGTTGATCAATGTTAATATGGTCCTATTCAAAGAAATAATAAGAGGAAGAGTATTAGAAACTCCATCATCTGTTGTGTTCTTGTTCTTAGGACGTTGGAGGATTTGGACTTGTTTAATGGGTTGTGTTTTAAGAAGAACTTTTCAAATTTTTAATGAGGTGATCATGTTTTTTTATCTTATTTGAAGGCTTCTTCTAGAGAGGTGGGAGAAAAGACCTCACCTTGTATTGAAGGTGAGGTTCAAGAGCTCGTAGGAAAAGTTAGAAAAGGCTATCATTAGGCATGTTATGTTCATCTCATGTAGATAGGGTCTTCTAACATTTTATGAAGGATTGTGTTGATTCATTTTCAGATTGTTGATAGTTAATGAAGGCATTAATGTTATTCTCAAGTAAGTCATGATACTGAAATTCATTCACTAAGGTTGTCACCAAGGACTCTAGCTTAACTATGGAGTTAGGAGGTAAGGTATGATACCAATCCAAAACATCCCTAGTTAGGGTTTTAGCTAAGATCTTGGTGGCAACATATGAATTGGCTCTGATCCAGTCCTTATAAAGGTTTCTAAAGGCCTTAATGTGAAGGGAGGGATCAGTGGACCCATCATAGGAGATGGAAGGAGAAATACCCCCAATATACATGTTAGCAATGTAAGGTGTTAGAGGATCTTATTGGATTGCTCTTAAGACTTTGTTTTAGATAGGGGTTAGGTGATGGGCACCCCATTAGGCCTATTTGGTAAAGGAGGGGGTGTGGTGCCCCAAGATCTGTTATAGGGTGATTGACTAATTGATCCATGTTGGATTACATTTGAAGGAATTGAGCCATAGTAGTGAATTGTTGTTGGTTTAACCTATCATAAGTTCCAAGTGGAGGACAAGGTTGGTAGGGTTAGAATTGGGGGTATTTTTAGATGAACTTGCTTTGGGACATTTCCCTTTTCTTCCCTATCATCAAGTTGTTTGGAGATGAATTCAAGGAGATGTTTATTGATCATTTCTTCTAATTCATCCTTGTATTGAGGAAATTACATGAGGAATTTTGAATCTCAAGAGGGTGATCAAAAGTGTTGTTATTTTGATTTTCCTCTTCCTCCTCCTCAAATAGGCCATTGTGGTGGGTGGGAGGTTTCTTTCTAGGGACTCCTATGACAAAATAATCTATGGAAAAGGGGATTTGGTTCCAAGGTGAAGGGCTTCAGGAAATGTTTGCATAACATAATCATAAGATCTTAGGCCTAGATACTCCATCATGGAGTGATGATCTGGCTGAGAGTAGGTCCTGAAGTGGGACTTACTGATGCTTATTGGTCGTAAAAAAAAACACAAGGGATGATGGCATCGGGGGACAAGTTTACAATAATAGATGGTATCGCCCACGGGTGATGGCATTTGATTAGGCTATTTTATAAATTTTGGTGATTCAAAATAAGGTCAAAATTGGAGATGGATGCTTTTAATGAGAATTTCTCATTCAAAAGGCCTATAGGATTCACGTTGGGTTCACCAAAATGTATGGTGGGCCAAAAATGTGTCTCAATGGCTTATACTCCTAGGTATTCCATTCTACAAGGGTATGAGGCAATGAAGAGGAGACACACATGAAACAACACACAATTGATTGATTTAAAAAGGGCTATAAGGAGTGCTAAGGTCGTATACCCAAAGGGAAATGATCCCCACACTAGGTCAACCTCCGATAGTTTCCAAGGCCCATGCAATCAAGATAAAGAGGGGTGCCCTTCTAGGATATCGGGTAATATGGAAGAGATATCAATCAATGGAAAGATATGAAAAGCATGCACAATCTATACAATTGAAATATAACTAAAATGTAAATGAAGGAAAGATAAGGATATGATCATGTAAGAGAAATATGTTAGCTAGCATCAATGTACATACAACACTAGGCTAACATAGAGCAATGAGAAAGGAGATGAACTAATCTATGTAAAATGAAAAATATGGTTAGAGCACTTACCTACGGGGTGGTTGTTGATGCATTTATCTCTCCATAGAAATAGTATGCCAAGAGATAATTACTATGGGTGGAGAAGGGGAACATCATTCATGTCCTAGACTCACTATAGATGACCCAATCATGCAAACAATCTAACAACCAAGAAGAGTTTCCAATCCAAATCAAATGCAAGATAGACCAAGAGCAGAGTGAGAAGATGTAAATATGGTGTAAAAGAGTAGATAAAATGGTTATTTGTTCATGTCATTACTTCCTCTATGAAATGTCGGGGTGTGATGTGCATATATACCCGACACCATCACTCACGGGTGATGATGTCGACCAAGGAAAACCTAACACCAAAACATCACCCACAGGCGATGGTGTCGGCCAAGGATAACCCTAATGTCAAGTGGGTGTAAATGTGTCATGGATCAAGGGAAAGTCAATGAAATAAGTGTCAATGATGAAGTCAAATGCAAGCAAGTTTTGGGAGTACTAGTGTGTGCAACATAAAATGAATGAAAAGGCAAGGGTAACTAAGGCTAGGCCTAATTAGTGATACATCTCTCTATGTATTTTATTTGATCCCATAATTACCACGTGTATAGTCTTACCCCATTCTGGTAGGCCCCTTAAGGAACACACTCAAGAAATATATGCATCAACGACCCTTATCTACACAAAAGAGTTGTTAGTAACAACATGAAAAATTAGGTGTATGCACTTTCTAGTGACCTTGATCATCTAGGGACATCTCCCACACTATACATGTGCTTTGTTTCATTAAAATTACTTTCACTTCCTCATTATGATAAGTAACTTATATTATGTATATATTATCCTTTAGACTAACATGAGTTATGTGCGGTACTAGTTTATCTTACTCTATGTGCCTCATGGCTATTATTTGTTATTTGTTTTCACTATTTTAATTGATTGCTTCTATGTATGCAACATATAGCCTTTTCTATGTTTGTTTGATGATAAATTTGTGTTTCTTGGTTTTGGCTTGTATTGATTCTTTCTTATTCTTGTGAATGTGACTCCTTTGTGTTACTTGCTTTTGGATTCTTCAGCCTTTTATATGACTAACATATGTGACCTTGCTTGTGTACTTGATTTCTAGATTACTCGTATATTTGATTGACTATACATTTTTTTACTAATATACATGCTTATTTTTATATTGTTTCATATTGCCTTAATTGTTATATTTGTGTGCCATAGTCTCCACCATGCACACTCCCTTACATGAACATAATCGTAATGGTGGCTACTAAGAGATCTCTCCATGTTATCCTATGCATATTATCATACTTATCCAACATGGGTACACATAATTTATTTTTAGTTTCACGCTCTACTACTATATCTCACATGCCTCATAAGAGAGGGAATTCAACGGGGTATCTTATACACATCTAGATGACACAAATAGAGTGCAAAACTTAGAAATAAATTTATATAGGGCACAAATACTTAGAAATAAGAGTAGATACAAAACATGCATACAATTCACACGGTACAAAAACCATCCATTAAGGGATGAAATCGTAATACACTATGGCCCAAATTTGATAATTCTATTAGGGAAATTCATAGAAAATCTAAGTATTCTCAAATTCTTACAAACCTTTTAAAGACTTCTTATATAGATTCAAATATAGATGACACAATTCAGAATATAATATAAAAGAGCATGAATACTTCATTCCTTCTTCATTACATCACTTAGACATAATTGTAGATATATTCCTTCTCCTTTTGTATTATTCAACATTTTCATAATCGAGACTTAGTTATTCAACACACGGTGGCGGCATGGGCCAACCATTTCCTTTCACCTATGTGCTTTATTAAAAAATTGGATATGGATCCTGTTGTCCAAAATTACACCCCATGTAATTTTGAACAACTCATCAAAAGGACTTAACCATTTTTGTGCTCTAGAAAATCCGCATGAGACTATTTCAATTTACTTCGGAACTTAGGAGCTTAGTGTTCTACATATTTTCTCAAACCCGTGGAATAAGGAAATCAGCATCACAGGGACTTAGGTGGAAATTTGTGTAATTTAGTATTATGTAGCATCTTATTATCCTTTTGTAACACTAAGGAAGTAAGTCCCTAGCGGATGAAGACAAATATAGTACCACATAGTTGTTTATCCACAAAATAATGAGAAGAAATCAACTAAGTTCACTAAATTGTAATGTCCCGTGAGTTTTCTCAAACCTATGGAAAAAAGGAAATAGTCGAAGAGACAAAAGATGCGAGATAAAGAGGTAGACCCTCGCATATGGCATGAATAACTTGCATTGATCAAGGTAAGTGGGGAAATTTGTGGAGATCCTTAGAAGAGGAAAATTTGAAATTCCGTGGTGAAAGTCATGGAACATGACAAAATCCGTAGAAGGTTTCAAAACTCTGTTGGACTCCGAACTAGAGATCCAACCACCAAAATTTAATAAAGAATGACATCATTATGTGTAGTCTAATGGCATGCGATAGATTCAAGGGTTTTGATGTGGGTTTTGGTTGAAATTGGAGTCATACAAACTTGACTACAAGAAATTTTTCAAGATAAATCATGACGCCCATGTTTATTCAACACGTCTTCAAGGGATGGATTCTAGCTCGATTGTCCTTTCTCTTATTTCTTACTTCTCCTTCTCCATTTCACAAATGGTATAAATGTAAGTTCCCTTACAAATACAAAAATTTCTCTCTTATGGATTTGTAAGATTTTCTCTTAAGATTCCATAATTTTGGACCTCTGTAACTACATTTCTTAGAAGATTATCACGCCTCTACTCCTATAAATGCAAGTAATATCATTTAATGAAATACAATTGTGGCTTTCCCTTTATATGTTGCACATTAAATGTGAACCCTTGACCCTTTTTTATTTCTTTAAATATATGTATTCATCATTTACATAGTTATGATTTTGTTTTAACTTCCTATGTGATAGTTTTGACCATGTCCGCATAGGCAAGGTTTGGACCTTGTTTTAGTTCGGTGCATCACCTTCTTTTGGTTTGCAATCCCTTTCCCTTTCTCCTCGACTTTGAATCCTTTGAAAATTTATTTTAGTTTTAGTTTAGTTTCATTCTTAAGATGTAGGTTAATTTGAAAAGATAATAAAAAGGAGCTAACCTTCTCTAAAGATTGAAATCACTTTACAAATTCCCACACTTTCAAGATCATCCTATGTTACCCAAAGTTCTGGATGTTCATATGTGAATATTCGGAGGAATTTTTTTGGCATTAATAGTTTTGCACACACGGTGGGACCATTTTTTTATTCTTTCACTAAGATCAGTGCGTAACTTAGTGATTTTATCCTTTTGAGGTGATTCTTTAACACATTTGGCAACTCTGCTTGTTAAAATTTCAAATCAAGCAGCCTAGTGCCCATTTTCATGAGAAGGATACATACAAGATCAAGTATATCAAGAGAAGATCCCTTAACTACTTGCAGCTATCACTAAGAAGAAGAAGAGCTAGATTAATTCAAAGATCACCATCTCCTCCCAAAATATCTATTTTGACTTGTCCTCCTGGTATGCCTTTCTTGTTGTCCTCTATAGTTTTGAAACCCATTTCATTCATGGCCCAATAAAAGAATCAAGATTTTGTCCCGTTTAACAGGGGAAGTCCTCTACTTCTAACCCAATATTATGCAATTCCATAGAAACCCTAAAGAGTGTCCTTTTATTCACTTGGAGAGAACACTCTGACTCCTATTGAGCACTTAAGGAAGTTGCTAACATATGTTCAATATATCATGTCACACAAGAAATTATAGAATTTAGGTTATTGGTGGCTTCTTTCAAAGGGAAAGCTCTGCAATGGTACAAAGGCTTAAGGATAAACTCTATCACCCCTTGGGATGCATTAGGGGAATCTCTTTAATCATTTTGAAGATAAATCAAATCACCTATCCTTGGTGGAACAAATGACAACAACAAACAAAGCACCTAATGAGCCAATGTTTGATTTAAACATCATTTTTCAAAGGACTTGAGATTGAATTCCAAAAGTGGTAAGGTTTGAACCTCAATACACATTTCTTTATTATCTAAAGACTTTTAATAATGACATTTCAATCATAATTCAGTTCATGGGGGTAGAAAATCACCAAATTCTTATGACATTTCCATTATGGTTGAGAATAGTCTCATTAATTATGGGAAGCTTTCCCTAGACCTCAATGCACATACTTCTAGAGCTAGGGACACCTGTGCCTTATCAAATTCTTGAATTAACACCTAATCCATCCTGAAAAATCCAAAGTTAAAATCAATCATATACCTCTACAAGCCCTTCAAGAGAATTACATGAAGTCATAAAATAGTCACAAATATTTGGAAATGCATTAGTGTCCCCGAAAAGGAAACAAGATCAAAACTTCAAGCCTTATCTGTCCTCATACCTACAAAATAATCCTCCTTATCCACCAAGAAAACCACCATTCAAGGAGGCTCCACATAATCAAACTACTCCTAAAAAACCCTTTCATCCTATAATCCAAATATGACTAGTTCATCTAAGGATTTGGTCCCAAAAAACTAATTTGGTGTAAGATTATGAATGGTTCTTTCCTTGTAATATTCCCCATAACCAAGAAAAAAGTGACAATGGATTTCTCACCTAACCATTAGTGGTGTAAAATGCTTCTTTCCCACAAGATATACCTATGGAAGTAAATCCAAAACAAGAAATTTTGTCGAGTGAGACTTCACTAGTAAACTGGAAAATGGAAGGGTTTTGTGAAATCAATCAACTGCAAGAAAGTAATTAGGTGTCTTCATCAAGTGTGGCCAAAAACACTAGGGAAAAAAGAAGAAAATTGGAAGAAAAATTCCACCCCTTACCCCTCCAAGTCCACATCCTCAAATTAGACAACCCATGAGACTCGAGAAAACTTCAGTTCCAACAACGGAAACTATAAAATGTAGCAAATCCACAAAGAATTACTAACCTATGAGACATTGTGAAACTACAAGACGAGGAAAGGCCAAGGTATGTTTGGACCCACCAATAAAATAAAACTAGTAAATCGACCAGAACAAGATAGGAAATATCATGCCTCTATTAGCAGAATCCCGCGGGCATCTAATTCAACATCCCGAGATCGGATGAAGAGGACCAATGCAAGCATCTCAATGTGGGAATGTTTGGTTATTCCTAGATAGAGACATATTATACAAGCCACTATGGCCGATCTTCCCAATTTTCTTAAGACACCCAATGAGAAGGAAAAGATTATGTTCATCAATGCACTTCAACAAAAGTATGATCAATCAGGTAAATTCATAAATGCACACCCTTATATGTGTCTCTTATTATAGGTAATGACTTAGTGCACAATTACATGATAGACATAGGGGAAAATGATTCAATGGTGCCCAAATAGATATCAGATCAGCTAGGTCTTGAATATGAGTCACTCTCTAAGGGAGTGGTGTAATTAGATGAAACCATGGTTGGGACTATTGGGGTTATAAGAGATCTAAGTCTTACACTACATGCATGCCCCAACTTCTCAATTCCACAGATGTGTTTATCATCGATTTACCCCCATTTTTTACTTTGTGCCTCTTGTAGGATCTCACTACCAATATTAGAGGATATCTATCTATGGATTGGTCACATATGCTTTTCAAAATTAGGTATGGCACCAAGGTCATTGTACGCACCAAAATTACATGGTGCTACATTGGCGGAATGGTAAAAATCCCCTATGATGATAAATTTCAACTCCAAAATAACTGATGATGTCCAAGTCCCATTTCTTTTTTTTTAACAGGCCTATGTGACTTATTGTTCTTTACTTCTCATTTCCTTAGCTTTACTTACTTGCACAAAACTTTTTCGTTGTTTTCCTTATCATTTTCCCTTTAAGTTATGTATCCTCTGGTCTTCCTAGAGCGGCGGTTATGCAACTATTGGTCTACGTGGACTGATGATCCCATGCAAATTTATCCGAGACTTAAAACTCCTAGTTTTGTATGTGTGTTGCAAGTTTCCCAATTCTTTTCTCACATGTTTCTCAACCATTTCCCTATTTATGGAATTTTTGGATGCGTATGAAATTATTCTTCCTTACTTATTATTCTTAGTAAGTTAACTCCCCTTCATAGGATGATTTGGCACTTCTTGATTGCCAAGTGTGTTGGACTTCTTCCTATCAACTTTCAATAAAAACCAAGATTTTTCCCGAAGCATTGGTTGGATATTCTTGATTTTGATTACACATTTACTCTGTTGAATCCTGCTAGAAAGTACACAAAAATTCAACCTTTGCTTTATTTCTCTTCTCTTGCATTTGCTACCATTCAACTTACTGCAACTCTCCAACACTCTTCTAGCTATTTTATTTTCTTCCACAACCAACACAACTCCCTGGACTAATTGATCTCATCTCTGAGAAGAAGCTAAGGGGATAAAGAAAAGCACAACTACATCTGGATATTGTCACAACTCTACATTTCCAAGTTGGGGGTGTAATTCAATTTCTTCAAAGCTTTCTTTTAATCTAGAATTTAAATTTATTGTTAAATCAATAGTTGTTTTAAGGAAGTAGAATTAACAAGTATTCATTAAATGTAAGTGGCTTCGCTGATATCTCCTTCTCAACTTATCCTTGTGGATTTTCTGGGAAAGGATTTGGAGGAAGTTCATGTGCATAGTTTCTTCATTTCTTCATTTAAAAGCACATGTAGCTTCCATTTTATTTATTAGTTAGATTAAACATGCACACAAACAAAGATTTCATTGAAAGTTTCCTCCATGCTTATCCCAAAGTGGATCTGCAAGGAATTAATCTTGAGGAAGCTTCTGTGTTTGTGCCTTTTGTTGTATTTATTCACAAGTTAGCTTTCTATGTAATTCAGGAAAGAAATTGATTAAGAAGCTTCATTTCTTCCATGATTCTAAGGTGAGGCATTAGAAGAATTAGGTAATCCATAATTATAAATTGGAAAGAAATCTCTATCTAGATTAGGTTAATCTTTACAACTTATAACAGAGGAATAGCCACATCCGGCTATTCCCTGTTTATTTTATTTTAGTGTAGAAGTAGATTTTATTTAATTTAGCAACAATTGTCTATGTCTGTAGTTTGGTTTTATTTTAATTAATTAGTGAAAGGTAGATGTTATTTTATTTAGTTAGTTTTCTTTAGTTCATTTCCTTTTAAACAAATAGATTAGATTGTTTATTTCATTTTGGATAATTAATTGGGAATGAATTTAGCTAATTAAAAGATTAAAACACACTTGTCTTTTATTTAAGCTAGATTTACTTTTTATAGTTATTTAAAAGGAACTTTCAACATAGTTTAATATTCAAATAAAACCAAACAATCAAACAATAGGGAACTTATGCTACCCATACATAGCCTCTAATTCCCCTCTTTCAAACTTAACTACTAAGTTGTCACACTACCCGATCTTAGTCCATGATTCTCCTATAATTTCTCATCAACATTCCTATAATCTTACACATTGTGGTTGTCCCAAAGACAACCTCGAGAGGTCATGTGTGTCTAGGAATCACGTGTTGATTCTCAGGCGTACAAAATTGGTGAACCCAACGTGAAGGACTAGTTCCTTCTTATTTCCTTTTCTTTCATTGTTATTACCTTACCTTTCCATTTCTTCCCCTATTTTAGTGGGTATTTTATACCTCCCCAAATATGTTTTGGTAGAGAGTTTGGTGGGCCATTTGGATTTGATAGATATTACACCAACGTTCAACTACAACAATCCCCTTCCCTTTCCGGATGGGTTGATAACTACACAAACAATGTGTAGGCATCCCCTAGCTATGTCTCAAACCCCACTAGTCACATGAGAATAGAGGAGGTTGATCAAAATTTAAACATACAATACGATCAACCCAATTCAAACAACATGAACTTTACAAGTGGAACAAATCCTTATCCTAGAGTCTTATCAAGACCTCACATTAGCATGTAATCAACAAAAGATGACATTTTTACATGAATTGCTAATCCTCTTCACCAAATAGATGAGTCCTTGGATAGGATGAAGATTCATACTTTGAAATGTTCAACAATAATGCATCGACTACCTATCCTAAGATTCCTATTTTCAAGGAAGACAAGAATGAAAACGTTGAACAATTCATAAGGGGTATCACATGTCCTCTCAACCAAATCCTACACCGCACACCCAAACAAGAGACTCAATCCTCACCCCATGATGTTATTTCTACCTTAGTAGGGAGGATTAGAGAACTAAAGAGTTCCCAACCTTCACCACCTACTTATGCAATAGGGCAGAACATGGGTATCCTGTTGACAATAAGGGATACTACCCCTACCAATGCATAACCAATGCAACATCTCATGCAACAAGGTTATCTAGTCCAATAGAATCCAAGTGATCTTCTCACAATATATGACACACTAGGGATGGATCCTTATCCATCTCACACTTATCCCACACAAGGGCTAGCCAGAAGTTCACTCTTAAATGTGATTCCTTCGAGCAATGCGGTGTTCCTTGGTTTTTGCTCACTAGTCCATATCCTAGTGTTGTTCCTCCTTACTTGCATATGTACTCAAAATTCCCTCAGATGGACACATACACTTTTAATTCTCCTTATATGTCATATCAAGGAGCTCCATATGTTTTTCAATGCCTACAATGCAACCTATCCAAGTCCTCCTCCTCCACCTCCTAACTAGATAACATCAATAGTGGAATCCTACACAATGGGTACTTACGCTGAGTATTTGAAATAAACCCTTGACTTTACCATACAAGGTGTCATGCTTCCATGCCCATTTCCCGATATTCCTAAATTTAAGGGAGAAGGAGATCCTGATGCTCATATCAAGGCACATGCCATTACTATTAGGGAATTACTTCCTTGGGATGTTATGGATGCTAAGATAGTTCCAAATACAATTGAGGGAATCACATTAGATTGGTATTATCGGATTCTAGAAGCTTCCATACATTCCTTTAAATAAATTATTTACTGAATTCATCAGAGAATTTGACATGAACAAGTTGTTGCGTATAGGGATTAGGGAGTTTTTGCATATCGGAAGGAACAAAATGAATATGCCACCTATTTCATCCAAAGATGGCATCAATTTCTTTACTCCTATGCAAGTGCACCTAATATGGACCAAATGGAACTTTTTTATCTCTTCCTTCACTCACTTAGCCAGAAACTAAGGAGGATGTCCATAAGTTCCCTTTCCATAGTTATGAGGAAGTGTTGGAAGGTGCACTCTGAATTAACCAAGCCGTTATTGATAATGGGTGTAAGACTTACGGTCTCAATGGGAAATTGGTGTCCCCTAATCAAAAAATGTAAACCATCAAAAAAACGGATCCAATAACCAAGGACCCAATGTCTTGAATCATAATCATGGTGTTACCACGGATGGTGTTACCAACCAAACAAAGAATATTAGTTTTACAAACAATGGTAACACTAACAATAATAACAACACATGTAATCAAAGAGGCCCTAATTCTATTTCCTCCATCAACATGGTCGATGTCAACCATGTCCCCTCCTCGACAAGATCAAACCCAAGGCCCAAACCAATACCAAAACTCTAGCCAAGGGGAAATGAACTATGATTATAACAACTAGTTTCAAAACTACAATCGGGGTTATAATCAACAACAAAACTCAAACCAAAGGCTAAAAGATTACAACCTCAATATATATTGTAGTTTTTACCAAGTTTTCGGTCATGGCACTAGGACTTATAGGGATTGTAACAAGTTCATTTAAAGGCTTCCTAAAAATCAAAGACATCTCTTTGTGGACATGTTCTTAGAAAATCCTAAAGGAAATTCACAACCTAGTCATACATGACCTATTGTGCCTTAGAATGAAAAACTAGGCATCTATCGGGACACTTTCCCTAAAGATCCCAAAGATGTTAAGGTAAATCCTCAAAACATAAATAAGGGTATTCATGTGGGAATAATGATCATGAAGATTATACTTTTACAACTCTCGAGTTGCTCCCTAACCTAGGCTCAAACAATAATACAAATATTTTGGGATTAGTTGAGTTAGAGGTTGAACCAGAAATTAACGCAATAACTCAGATGAGGGAGTACATTTCACAACCTCTTCCCACTCATTATCTCTTGCAAGATGATGCTCATATAGTCTCAAAACCTATAGGAGCTTATGATTTGATTTCAGATTTGAACAAGACCTTTTCTCACATTTCATTTCTAGATTTGTTGAAGAATTCCCCTTCGCATTGTTTTGCATTGTTAAACGCACTGGGTATTGGTCACCTAATTCATGTTACATCTCCACTAGGGGTCAAATCACTCATATCAACTTTGACATACATCCTCCAGATAGAGTGATAGGGATACCAGGTTTTTATTTGATATAAGAAAGATGCCAACTAATGTTGAAATACCCTGAAGAGGGAATCCTACATTATATATGTAAGTCTAGGTATGTATAAATTGCATCAAGATAAGCTATGATCGATGAAAAGATGAGGTGGATGTATTTTCGTTATTTTCTTATAGAAGTTGGGATATGGGAAGACTAATTGTTCCTCTACGAGAAAATATGTTGCGAGGGTATGACAATATTAAGGAAATATTGATTGGAACTATAGTTCTTCATGTCTCCCTTAGGCTGAAAAATATCTTGACAGAGTTTTACATTATTGACAAGGAGACAAATTATAACATGATCCTTAGTAGACCTTGGATTCACTAGATGAAGGCCATTCCTTCTAATTTTTTCCAAGAAGTTAGATTTCTCCATTTGGGAAAAGACTTCATTGCCCAAGGGGATCCAAAACCCTTTGATATACATTTGGATAATCTCAAGAAGAAACGAGGGTTCCATTCGAATATGAGTTCTCCATGAATCATTTAAACAATCACTTCCCTCAAAAAGACTTGGTTGCGACCACCCAAAATGCTATGAAAGTTGAGGTTAGTGACCCAAAACATTCGAAGTGGCGAAGACGGATAAAGGTAAAGCCATATCTGTGGAAACCGTGTCCACCAAAACTACAATATAGATCATGAAACTCTTAGAGAGTGATGAGCTAATTTTTCTCCCCTTTGAACCGCAAGGAGTTAGTGATTTTCTTGGTATAACCTCTCTTCTTGTTGATGATCTTCGTCTAGGCATAAACATGATAGAAATACTAGAAGAAGAGGATTTTGAAAACAAAATGATATTCACCAAAGCCATTTCTAGGGCTTCTTTCATCCCCAACCTTGGTCTAGATATAAACGTGTCAGAAAACAAACTTTTCATGTCCACAAGGCATGACCTTATAGCATGACAAATGCCAAATGTGATTGTTACATCCCATGTGGGGAACATAGTAGAAAAACACCATCATGACCACATGAACATGATATGTCAATAACACGATAAAGAGGTTTAAGGATGCCTCTTTCAAATGGGGTCATACGTCAAAATTGGATCTTAAGATAAACATAATAGTAGGCAAGGGTTGTAAGTTTAAACCCAAGGTAGTAGGCCCTTGTCAAGAAAATGAAAACTTCAAAAATCCTTCGGATCATTTATGTACCTTGGGAGGTGAGGATTTTGATGTCCGTCAACTCACTTCACCTTAAACATTTCCATGCATAGTCACTTGCATTTCCACATTGTACATTATTACATTTTAACAAATTGTCATTAGCATCATCATCTTGTTGAAATTATAAACTGGAAACTTACTTTTCAAGTAACTTTTAAAGCTTTCAAACATTAGAAAATATATCAAATCATATCTCTTCAATATTCACTTCACTTCTTCAAACTACTCAATCTACCTCATCATTTTAGTTCATGAGACAAAATCTTGACAATGATTCTATAAGGACTTGTATACTTAGTTCTCTTCATGGTTTCTTCCAATTCAGGTGTTTCTTGCCCATAGTTTCTCTAGAAGCTTCTTGATGAAAAATATTTCCCTAAAAAATTCTCTATGATAGAAACATTCTAAACATTTCACCCGAATATTTGTTCACCTATCTCAACCTTCGGTGGTGAGCCCTCACATCCTACTAGTTGCGTGGGGTTGAGGCTAGGGGAAAATGTTCCCTCCTAAGAACAATCCAAAGTCAATTATAAAAAAAAGATAAATAAACAATAAACATAAAATTCTTTCTTTTAAAAATAAAACTACACTTCTTGGCCCTATCAATCTTTGGTGACTAGTACATGCTTCTTACTTTGGTAGTTTAGTGCCCACTCCTCTTCGACATTGATCTTACTATGATTTTTTATTACTTTGGATTGGAGGCATAGACTTTGTTATCATATTTGATTAGTAGACATTGATAGATGGACATTACTATATTTGATTAGTATTTTGTTAGACATTATAGATATTTTGATTACAGATATGTGGTGACTCATAGTGTGGATTATATGCATGGATTGACATTTCAGTATTGATGATGATCTAGAGTTACTACCTTCTATATGTACTGACATATTGGATTTTGATACATAGATTTTTTAGATGATCTATTTAGTCTTGTGATCTTATTGTTAATTGATGAAATGATAGAATCGAAATATTTGAAATTGTGAACAATTGGTGAAATTGTTTGATTTTAGTGATGATTTAGTTATGTTATTTGATGATGTGAATTGATATGTATATGTACATTTTATTATTTTGATGTCATTGATATGGCCATGAGGCCAAAGAGGTATTGTTTCAATTTTGTAGGAAATTGTAACACAACAAACAAAAGGGGATAGAGACCAACAATGAAGGAATTTTGGGTATTGGCACAACAGTCACCTTGGCAACTTGTGTTTGTGTATGTTGTTATGTTGTTGATAAATTGTTAGGAGGTCCCCATTGGGGGTGGCCTCAAATGTGACCTTGGGTAAATGTGTTATTTTCCTTTTTAATTTTAATTATTTTGTGAGTATGTGATTTATTATAGTAATGTGATTCACTTTATTATTGTTAGTTAATGTGCTCTATTTAAGCTAATTAATCTTGTTAATTAAAGTAATTTGGGATGTGACCAAGGGGTATTTAATTTTGGTAGATTTTCCTTGATTTTATTTTGGATTTGAAAGAATTTTTATTGGTTTAAGTGTTGTGTACTCAACCTTGCATGTCAAACTCGAATTTTGGCTTAAAGGCTAATTTTGGAGGCTTGTGGGAGCTTGTCCCACACCTCTTAAATTCATCTACCAACTATACCTATGGGGTAAGGGGTAAAAATTAGGCCCCATTATGTGTTTTGGAGGCTAAAAAGGTGAAATAATTGCACCTTCTTACAAGATCTTTTAATTTTGTCCTTTGGAGTATGGCTTTTGGTTTGTGTGTGTAAGGAGAACTTGTCACTTTCTCACCCACTAATTTATGAGCTTTGGATTTGGTGTTTGACCATGTGATGTGGAGTTGAGGAGAAGTGATGTGGCATCCTACATGGAGCCACCTCACCCTCCTCTTCTCTTTTCTATTTATTCAAGTTTGTTTGATGGTTTTGGGTTACATGTTTTATTTTCACTCTTGCATTTTTAGAGAAGCTTACTTTTGGGAGCCTTTGTTGAAGCTTGGAAGATTGGTTTGTGCTTGTTTTGGACTTGGAAAATCTTGGAGCTTGTGCTTGTGGATTGGATACTCTTGCAATGGCAAGGTAGGGACTTCACCCATGCATTTTTTTTTATTTTGTTGTGCAAATGGTTGTAAATGAATGAATGTTGTGTGTTTTGGTTTTGGGGATAGAATGGCCTTAAGGTTGTGTAGGAGAAATAAAATGGGGATTTATTGAGGGAGGGATAAGATTTTATATTATGCATTTGGAGGGAGTTTTGGGTTGGGTGTCCCACCTTGTGATAATAAGAAATATTTCTTATTTATCTTGATATGTTTATTGAGGGAGGGATAAGAGTTGAGGGAGACATAAGAGAAATTGAGGGAGGGATAAGATTTTGGTTGTGGTTGTGTGAATAAATTTTTAGAGGCTTTTAAGGTGGACACCTACACCCATTGGGAGGCATAAGTGATTCCCCATGTTTCTTCTCTCCCTTGGCTTGAATTTGAGCCTTTGTGCTTTGGGAAAATTGTATGTTGTTGTTATTTTTGTATTGTGCTTGTTGTGTTGAAAGTTTGTGTGAATGGTTGTTGTGGAAGCCTTGTAAATGTTTCCATGGTTGTTTGATACCCTTTATTTCTTCATTGTTGGGGCTTAGGGACCAATGAGGAGGATGGCTTCTCCTTCTCATTGGATTATAGGTTGGGTGGAGAGCATTGCCTACTCCCCTTATTTTGTTGTGTGATTAGATTTTTGGAGAAATGGAGGAGTTCAAGTTTTCATCTTGGAAAGATTTGTTTTGTGGAAGATAAAAAAAAAAAGATAGTTATTTTGTAAATTTAGCCATGTTGTTTCCACCTTGGAGTGGAAGGCTTGTATACTCTTGTATTTTAAAGAAAGGCCTCTTGTAAATTTTATTATCAAGCTATGTTTTTGAAATGGTTGGAAAGGAGGACTTGAAAGTTGTATTTAATTAAAAATGTATTTTCCTCAAATCTGGAAATGAAATCAAGTTGTTTGTGCTTTCATCTTGTAAAAATAGTTGTGTTTGAATTAGAAATATATATGGAAGGTATACTTGTTCTTTTTTGTTGAAATGGTTACCATTCTTGTTGTGAAAGGAAAATAAACTTGCATTTAATAAATGGTTAAGATCCTTTCTCTCTTTTATAAGTAAATGCATTGTAGTTGAAAAGAAAATCTTGTATTCAAATTTCATACCTTGTTATAATGGGAAAACTACTCATTTGGTGCATTTAAATCAAATAAAGTAGACTTTTGCATTTATAGTTTGTTATAATATTTCAATGAGTTTAGAACTCGGATTGGGCATATATACATATATATTAACTAAATATATGTGTATATATGTCTCTTTTAACAAACTTTCATTTTACACAAAGGTGGGCGTAATGACGTCGCCAACCGACGCGTCGACAAAACCTAGGCCGACCTTGGTCTTTGTAGAATTGCAACATTTCAACAAAATCATCCTTTCCCTTAGTTGAGGGATTTACTGTTGCTGTAAAAAAATAAAAAGACTTATAACTATCTTGAAACTTGTAGAAACACATACAAATGTATATATTGAAAAATATATACATTTGTGTGTGATTCTTCATAATGGGTCATATTTGTAGTAATCGGCGCCGGTAGCCCTACCGAAATCGGTAGCACAGTGAGAACCGCGACCGGTTAAGCGATTGGTATCGGTTTTTGTGCGCAGATATTTTTTTATAACAAATGTGTTTTTGATCAAACTAGTAGCTTAAATGATTATTTTTGAAACTAGAGTGTAGATCCACCCAAATAATGAGTTTATAAACAAATATATACATATATATACACATATATACATGCATGTATATATGTATATAGGTGTTTATACTTCTAGATCAAACAAAATGGGGTTTTTCCCCAAATAATGAACTCAAAGAATGTAAATAACCAAATAGAAAACCAGATTCATGGTGGAATCTCTACAATGAACAAATAAGGAGCCTTGTTATAGCAAACCCATGAATAAACCAAACTAAATAAAGAGAAGAATGGAGGAAGATTTCCCCATTTGCAAACTAGATCCAAAGAAATTTCTCCATGGTTTCACTTCTTGCTTCCATGGCTTCCACTCCTCCAACCTACAAATCAAAATGGAAAAAATGAATGAGTTTAGGGTAAAAGAATGAATAAGAAGACCCCATAAGGATGTTTAGGGTTCATTTGAAAATACCTAGATCTAAGGGTGCATATCCATTTAATCTAAGGGTTGAGGATCAACCCTACACATTTCAAGTTGTGGCACTTTATGGGGTTGGGTAATTTAATTAAGAATGGGTATCTAATGAATGGGGCCACTTAATGAATAGGATAAGTTGAGACCTATAGCCTTAGAATATTAAGGATAAATTAAATAATTGTGAAGGGGTAACTTAGCTAATGAATCATAAGGGTTAATTAATTGGAATTTAAAATGTTTAGTTAGATAACCTCATGAGGGACATTATTGTTAATTGTTGTGAGAAGTAAGAATTAAACTAACTTAGGAAATATTGGCCTAGTTGATATTTTAATTAAGGTGAATTAACGAAAACCCTAGAAAGGAATTTATCCCAAAGTGGTCTTAGTGTAAAGTAATAATGTTAATTATTAATTTAATATTCAACAACTTTACAAATGTGTGAAATTTATTAAACAAGAAATAATTAAACCTAGTTGATAGTATCTTGTTGTAACCCTTTTAAACAAAAAAATTATTCCATATTTTTCCTAATTAAGTATTAAGTTTTGTCTTGGGTTTTGTGCATTGAAATTATGGGCGTTATAGGTATCATGAGATTGGGAAAGGAGGGAAGTTCCCTTACTTACCTATGTTTTTTCCTCGGTAATGAGCCTCTAATTCTCACTAGTAGCATGGGGCAAGATGTAGGGTCGCAATAATAAATCACAAGTTGTAAATAAATAAAAAAATAAAAGTGCTTCAAAATTCCCATGAAAATGAACTAGATGTGTATGTTAAGAGATAATTTTTCCTCAAAACTATATTTTTTTCAATCAATAGGCCATCCATGAATCTAAGTCTAGATGAACTTGCAAGCAAAATTCATTTTGAACTGGGTAGTTTATCTTGATTAGGGTTGAGTTGCAAGTTTCTAGTTGGGTATTTGTCAAAGTTTTTTCTCTTGATCATTATTCACATTCATATTATTCAAGTCATATAACTCACGTCCTTCTTGAATCTTGGTGATGAGCCCTCGCATCCTACTAGTTGCATGGAGTTAAGAATGGAGTGAGTTCATATTTTCATCATACCACATTCAACACATTTTGCCAATGAAATAGAAATGCTAAATATTACTTGAGAAACAAAGTATCTAAGTTACAATTTGTTGTCATATGCATAGTCAATAAAAAAAATCATTTTTTACCACATTACATCATCATCCATAACATACATTCTAAAACATAAAACATCGAAATTTAAACCATCTATGAGTACACATGATGAATAAACCATAACAAAGTCAACTCTTACAAGGAATGCCGAACCAAAAAGATGTCCATATGTACATATATATATATATCAAGGTTTCTTGTGTACAATTTTATCACACTATAGAGTAAGTGTGGTAAAAAATCAATCATGAGCCCAAAATACAAAAAAATTGATATATGTATCAAAAAATGTCTCAAAGAAATAATGGCCCTAAGCTTATCCCTCCCTCTTAGGCCTTTGAGAAGGGGGTGGAATGGCGTGTGGACTCTGCTGTGGCTCCTATGATGAGAGCAGCTTGGTGCATCCTAAGAGCCTCTATGTGTGGACCTATGAGACTGTCCAGGTGAGCGACCGATGGTAGTGGCTCTACTACATGATTATACACACCGTCATCTCTTTCGATCCTCGTGCAAAGTGATATCTAGCCTCATCTAGGTCATCACCTCTGCGACATGCCAGGCTAGCGTGAACACGTCGGTGTAGTGGCAACCTATCATCGCTAGGTGACCTATGTCAACGAGTAGATGATCTCTAGTCATCCTCGCATGGATCGCGAACATATCTAGGAGTGTGCACTTTGAATAATATCTCACCATTCATCCGTAGTAGTTGCAAGTGAAAATAAATAACTACGAGTTATTAAAAATTTGAAAAAAAAAAATAAAATAGAAATGACTTGCTAACATCTAGTATAATAAGGTAAATATAGGGAAAAGAGTGTTTTACTCACTCGGATCTCTAAGCATCCATCTCAAATCGATGACTAGTGTCGGCACGGGAGCAGTACATATTCCTCTGCTTTAATCACCTCCTCATGTTGTAAGTACATGGATGCCTCCTCTCATGTAGATAGGGCCTCCTCTACATGCATTGTCTCCTCCTACGCGTCTACTAAGGCCTCTCCGGTAGCCTACCACTCCTCGAATTTGAATCCTCCTCCTCCTCCTTCAACCTATCTCGGCCTCCTCCTCCTCCTCCTCCTGAACTGTCTCACCCTCCTCCTCCTCCTCCACGCTAAGAACTAGGTCCGCCTCAATGTAAGTACTTATCTAGGCCTAACTATGGCCCCAATTACGAGGTTAAGTACACTCATGGTGTACCAATCGAGTCCTAGGTATGTGTATGTCCACCAGCTTGCCCCCTCTCGATAGCCATCAACTCCTGAATCCCCGTAAATTGTAGGAATGGCTAGAAGGGAATCCGCATAAGGTTTCCCAAACTTCTCAAGTACCCCGAGGACTGATGAGTCTCAACTCTTCCACTCGGTCAAATAAGTAGAGTGTCATAGCAAAGAGTCAATGCGACACACCTCCTCACCCCACCGACCTATCATATACCGATACGACTAGGTTATCATGTTTGTTAATTTCAATGTAGAAAATAACTATGGAGGGCCCCTAATTAGAGCCATGTCCACCCATATAGATGCTCGATTTCCGCAGGATTTGTTATCCCAATTCCCCTCTAGTAGGGGATCATCCTCTCATAAACCCGGACATAATGAGTTTAGGTGGGTGATGGACTTAGCCCTTAGTCGAGAAAACTCTGTAAACATCATGATAAGTGGTGCCCAAGATATTCACTCCCTAATATAGGCCATACATCTATGCCATACATCTCGATACTCTATACAAATATAAATAGTATAGAAACATGTCCCCGCCTTTATCCCCAATCAAACGCGAGGCCAAGATACCAATAATGGCCTTACGCAGAGTGGGGATAATCGTGCTACCAACTAAAACTAGTCTAACTCCCCTCGCTTGGAACCAATATCATGTGCCTTGTGCATCCACCCAAAAAAGTAACCCAAATGTGGACCTCAACTTCCAAACTAGTGCTCTTCAAGACTAGCTTCCTTCTATGATAGGAACTCAAGTATCCGGTAGAGATCCTCCTATATGATGGTCTACTCACCCCTAACTCTAGGCAGCTGGAAAGTGTTTCATTTTGTATTCCAAAGAGCTCAGTAAGTCACAAAGTAAGTTTCTCGCAGGTGCAACAAGTCATGTTTGTAAGATCCTCTAAATACCAGCCCTTCCCCATAAATACCTCTCTTCACACGAGTCAATCTCTCCAGATCCTGGGGCAACCAATACTTCTCTCGGGCTCTACTCCATCTAACATAACCTCTCCCTGCATCCATAAACAACAAGAAAATAGCAAGTTAGAACCTCTTAGGCATATAATAAGCTCACAAAAATAGTATAAACCTAAGAAAAAACTAAAAAAATCATACTTAGTCAAAATTTTAAAAATTGCCTTGATAGTTACACAACCGTCATTCATAACATAGTGGAAGTTACGCCACCGTTGCATATTCATCACTTATGTAAGTGGCGGTTATGTAACCATCATGGCGATTCACGCAACCGCTTACTCTATATAGAGCAATAGTGCAGTGCAACCGTCCGTGGTGGTCCTACATGAAAAACTTGGGTCATACCCTAAAGGCCAAAAATTCAAAAAAATAACAAAAATACCAAATTAATTCAAATAAATTATGTATCCTACATGGTGCCCCCCTTATGGTCATTTTCACTATAAAATCATTAAACATTACCCCTACACTTATATTTGATTTATTCCTACATTTTAGGGTAAAAACAAACGAATGCTAATAACTAACCTAATCGCGACCCTCTGCCATTGTCACTAGTTACACTTGTCATCGTATCAAATTACTCGCTGTTTTCACTTGTACTCTCGCATGAAATAGTCATAGGTTTCCAAGAACTCTAAAAATCACTAAGTGGGTAAGTAAAAATGATTTCTATAAATAGTAAAAAGTTATTTATATAGTGTTTTCTAATGTCATTTTGAGTGTGTGTTTATGTAGGGGTTGAGCACTGTGCAAGTATACTTCTCATCCTCGCTGACATGGTAAGTACTCTTTTTTGTTTTAATTTAAAATGATTTTTATTACATCTTGAACTACACTTGATTCCATTTTCTCTTGCAGGTGGCGAGAAGCTTGGATTGACGTGATTCCAACACACGGGTGAATAAGGTATAATTCATAATTTTCCCATTTAGGAGCACGATACTCAGACTTCATGTTTTATGCCCATTTATGGCTAAAATGATTCTCTGAGGGAGTAATATGTACACACCCAAAATTGCACGATGCTACATTGGAGGAATGGTAAAAATACCCTATGATGATAAATTTCATCTCCAAAACAAATGATGATGTCCATGTCCCATTTCTTTGTTTTCAACATGCCTATGTGACTTATTTTTCTTTGCTTCTCATTTCCTTAGTTTTACTTTCTTGCACAAACAAATGTCACTTCTTTTCCTTAACATTTTCCCTTTAAGTTACTTAACTGCTAGTCTACCTAGAGTGGTGGTTACACAACTTCCACAGTGGTTGCGTAATCTCCAGATCTAGCAGATCGGAGGTCCGTGCACATTTATCGAGACTTAAAACTCCCAGTTTTATATGTTGTGTTGTAAGTTTCCCAGTTCTTTTCTCACATTTCTCAACCATTTCCCTTGATTTTGGGCTTATTAGATGCGTATGAAATTCTTCTTCCTTACTATTCTTAGTAAGTTGACTACCCCTTCCTAGGATGATCTGACACTTCTTGATTGCCAAGTGTGTTGGACTTCTTCCCTGCCAACTTTCTAGTAAAAACCAAGCTTTTTCCCGAAGCATTGGTTGGATATTCTTGATTTTTATTACACCGTTACTCTATTGAAATCCTACTAGAAAGTACACAAACAACTCAACCTCTGCATTATTTCTCTTCAACTTGCATTTTCTACCAATCAACTTGTAACCAATCTGCTCCATCACTCTTCTAGCTATTTTATTTTCTTCCCTAACAAACACAACTCCTTAGACAAATTGGATTCATCTCTAGAGAAGAAACTAAGGGGATAAAGAAAATCACAACTACATCTAGATATTGTCACAACTCTACATTTCCAAGTTGGGGTGTAATTCAATTTCTTCAAAGCTTTATTTAATCTAGAATTTACATTTCTTGTTAAATCAATAGTTGTTTTAAGGAAGTAGAATTAGCAAGTATTCATTGCTTGTAAGTAGATTTTGTTGATATCTCCTTCTCAACTTATCCATATGGATTTTCCTTGGAAAGGATTTGGAGGAAGTTCATGTGCACGGTTTCTCATTTAAAAGCACTTGTAGCTTAAATTTTATTCATTAGTTAGATTAAACATGCACACGAACAAAGCTTTCATTGAAAGTTTCCTCCCTGGTTATCCTTGTGGATCTACAAGGGAATGAATCTTGAGGAATCTTTTGTGTCTTTGTCTTTTTGTTGTATTTCTTCACAAGTTAGCTTTATGTGTAATCCATTGTTTCACCGGGAAGTTTCAAGGAAAGAAATTGCTTATGAGAAGCTTCATTTCTTCTCGTGATTCTGAGGTGAGACATTAGAAGAAGTAGGTAATCCACAATTATAATTGGAAAGAAATCTCTATTTAGATTATATTAATGTTTATAATCTGCAATAGAGGAATAGCCACATCCGGCTATTCCTGTTTATTTTATTTTAGTGTAGAAGTAGATTTTATTTAATTTAGAAGCAATTGTCTGTGTCTATAGATTAGATTTATTTTAATTAATTAGTGAAAGGTAGATGTTAGTTTGTTTAGTTAGTTTCCTTTAGTTCATTTCCTTTCAAAAAAATAGATTAGATTGTTTATTTCATTTTGGATAATTAATCGAGAATGAATTTAGCTAATTAAAAGATTAAAACACACTTGTCTTTTATTTAAGCTAGATTTACTTTTCATAGTTATTTAAAATGAACTTTCAACGTAGTTTAATATTAAAATCAAACCAAAAATCAAACAATAGGGAACTTACACTACCCATACATAGCCTCTAATTCCCCTCTTGCCAACTCAACTACTAGGAATTCACACTACCCGATCTTAGTCCCTGATTCTACCATAGTTTCCCATCGCATTCCCACGAACATTCAAATTTCAGTTATCCTAACATGACCTCGAGAGATCACATGCATTTAGGAATCACGTGTTGATTCTCAGCCATACGATCACTATATGGTTTGAACCTATTGCTACATACTATATAGAACCTTATAAACCCAATCCCATCAATACAAACTGCACTATGTTTTATCAAGAAGATCATCCAAGCATTCAAAAGGAAGATACTCAAATTGAAGGTATCCTAGATTTATTACTTGATAAATGGGGAACTAAATGTCATGGTTTTGATCCATACAAACAAGTTAAAGAAGTTGGGCTTAGCATCAATTTTATGCGGGAAGAAAGTTTACCTATTCATGATATTGTGGAACCGAGAAGATGAACAAGATGGTGGTCTATGGAAAAAAAATTGATTGTTCAAGGAGTAGAAAAGGAGAAGGAGGATGTGTAGTTCCTATGTCTCCCACTTTGGTATGAGGTATTTCTCTACTTTCAAGTTCCAATTTAGTTGCTCTAACAACTTAGCAGAGTATGAATCTCTCATTCAATTCCTTCAATGGGAAAGAATAAAGAAAATTAAATAGTTATAGAAATTTGGGGATAGCGAGCTAATTGTGAATCGTGTCAAAGGACTAAATGTAGCTATAAGTAACCAGCTTGGAGCTTACTAGAATATGGTATGGGACCTTATGGAGGATTTCTAAGATTTCAATATCTACACCATACCAAGGAAGAAAATAAGAAAGCAAACATGTTGGCCATGGTAGGAGAAAGGTTTAATGTTGCCAAAGAATTCAAAAGAGACAATGAGAAACCACATGTAAAAGTGATAGTAAGACTGTGGTACTAAAACAACATTCACTCCGGAAAGTTATTGAGAATGATCAACACATCATCAACTTTATCTAAGAAGAAGTCGAGCACTCTTTAAGAAATCGAAATAAGTTAAAACAACAATATGGAGACCAAATTGTCCAACTAAGGTCAAACAAGCTGCCCAAAGGCCTAGTCACTTTGGAATCCATTTTCAACCCAGATGACCATATGAGAAAGGAAAATACAAACATAATAGTTGAGGATGAGGATTATGAACCCATTTCATTGGAAAGGACAAACTAATTAATATTAGTAAGGTATTCACTTTATAAGAAAAACATGATTTTGTGGAACTTTATCAAGAATTTTTCGACATCCTTGTATGGGAATATGAAGACATTCAGATTTTGATCCTAACTTAGCAGAGGACACTATTGAATTGAATCTCGTGGTTAAACCTATTAGGCAAAAACAAAGGCTTGTCAACATGTGGATTGAGTCACTCATGAAGAGGGAATTGAGAAATCTTATTGAAGAAAATATCATCTTCCCCATCAAACATTCAACGTGGGTTACGAATTTGGTCTTGGTGTGAAAAATAAATGGAAAAATCATATTATGTTTTGATTTCGAGACTTGAACAAGGAATCCTTGAGAGAACACTATTTGATGGCTTCTATGGAAAAAATTCTTCAAATGGTGGTAGGTTTGGATATTTTTTTATCTTTTATATGGTTACTTAGCATACAATCAAACTATGGTAAAAGAAGATGATCAATTTAAGACTACATTCACCACAAAATGGGGAACTTATGCAAATAGAAAATGACATTTTGTTTATCTAATGTAGTAGCAAAATTTCAAAGATCCATGGACATGGTATTCAAATGAGTAATCAACAACATTAGTTCTTGTGTATCTCGAATGATATCTCGATGTTCTCTTAAGAATGTGAATGATCATCTACTTCACCTTAGGAAACTATTTGAAAGATGTAGAAAATTTATAATCTCACTCGAACCCAAGAAATACATCTTCCTAGCACATGAAGGCAAGCTCCTAGGCCACATTGTGTCCAAATAAGAGCTTGCAATAGACCCAAAAGGGTGAGTTCTATTTTCGCTATGTTATTACCAAGTCAAAATAAGGCGTTAACGCTTTCTTGGGAAGGATTAAATTTTTCAGGCGGTTCATCCTAGATTTTGCAAACCATATTAAACCACCGACATCCATGTTGAAAAGGAATTGCCTTTTAAATAGACTACGAAAGGGAAGGGTAGTTTTAAGGCCATCAAATAAGAAATCACATAGGCCCCAACTCTCATCAACCCTGATTTCACCAAGGATTTCATCTTGTATGCCTTTAGGGGCATGGATACAAATACAAATGAAGACATTTTAGAGAAGCTAATTACATTATTCAACTAGGGTTTATTGGACTATGAGGTGATATATTCATTTATTGAGAAACATGTCTTGGTCGTTATAAGAATACGGAATAAATTCAGACAATTGGTATCTAATAATAAGATTCACCTCATGGTATCTCACTCTAGGGTAAAATACTTTCTTTTAAATAGAGACTTGAATGAGAAGAGATATGGTTGGATAACCAAGGTTATAGAATATGATGTTGATATCAGGGTGACTAAGTTGGTTAGAAGTAGAGGGATGTGTGAGGGCTTTAGACTAGTGGATTGATGAAGAGGGCATCCTCATGCTCCAATATGATCAAGAACAATTAGCTAACACCTTGCTCACTCCTTGTTGGATTCATGATATATAATATTTCTCTAAACATGACAATGTCCTCAATGCCTAAGTAGAACCAAGAGAAGGTAATTTAGATTCCAATCCATCCATTATGTGCTCATCATGGAATTTTGTTTAGAAAGGATTCGAATGGTGTCCTCTTTAGATGCATCGAGTCAAATCAAGTCGAGAAAATTTTGCATGAGTTTCACAATGGAGAAGTAGGAAGTCATTTTTCTCCAAGGACCACAACACTTAGAATCATAAAGGAAAACTATTATTGGTCAAATATCTTCAAGGACTACCACATGTGGATGAGAAAATGCAATAAATGTGCCCTTTTTGTAGGAGAAGAGAGACTTGTGGATCTCCCACTTCACCCTATTTCAATAGATCAACCATTCACAAAGTGGGGGATGGATTTCATAGGAGTAATCAATCCACACTCTAGTTTGGGACACAAATGGATTTTGATAGCCATATATTATTTCACCAAGTGGATGGAGGCAATTGTATTGAAAGAAGCAACAAAACCAACATTCTAGATTCCCATGAAGGCATAATGACGAGATTTAACGTTCCTTCTATAATTATCTTAGATAATGCTTTGGTGTTTCTTGGCATAAAAATATTTTACTGGGTTGTGAAGAATGGTATCCATCTAAGCACCTCATCAAATTACCACCCCCAAGGAAACAGACAGGCTTGAGCCAACCATCAATAAATTTTTCAATATCATAAGGAGAACCTTGGAGAAAAATAATAGGACATTGCACACTAAGTTGAAATCATCTCTATGGGCTAACATGATTACTCCCAAAATATTGACTGGAAGTTTATCATACAAGATGGTTTATGGTAAAAAAGAAAGGATACCTATATCTCTCGAGTTGCATGTATTAGAGCTCATCAAACATTTGGAAATGTTTGAATTACGAGTGATGGAAATCATATACACATAACTCATGGAGCTCGAAGAATTGATAAATCATTTCATACAAGCTATGGAGCTAAATCATGCTCGAGATCAAAAAATACTTTGATAGAAAAGTAGTAACCATAAATTTTCGGAGGGCAACCTTGTGCTTAAGTGGGATCAAGATAGATCTAATCCAGGTAAACATTCAAAGTTTGATACAATGTCAAGTGGCCCTTATGTGATCTCTAACTACAATCAAGCAATGCTTTCCAATTGTAAAAACTAGATGGAGAAGAACTTACAATCCCTATCAATGGGATCTATTTGAAGCATTTATTTTGAAAGGATAATTACACCTTGTACATAGTAGATTATTTCCAATTCATCCAAGTGTTTTTAAGCACATGTCTTGTTGTTAGTATAGTTTGCTTTGTAATAAGTTCTTTGCACTCTATACATGTTTTACTTGAAGTGTGTATCATCTTCTCTTGTGTACATAAGTTTTGCAGCCACTTGCATTCATACGAAGATAATCTAAGAGTTAGTTTCATGGAGAAAATAAGATACTTAGAGTGATTTTTGAATGTACATTCTTTCAAAACTCCACGAGATAAAATTCAGCTTGGTGATAAGTTCATGTGGATTCTGAGACATGTTTTAAAGTTGAAGACCATTTCTCAAAGTTGTGCTTGACTCCATGCCCAATAAATGCTTCAAAGTAGATGTTATTCATCATCTAAGTAGCGAGATGTCCCCTAAAATTCACCAATCTATTGTCCAAAATTACACCCCATATGATTTTGAACAACTCATCAAAACGAATTAACTATTTTTCGTGCTCTAGAAAATTCATGGTATAATAATTCAATCTATGATAGAATGCAAGAGCTTAGTGTTACGCGGGTTATCTGAAACCCGTGAAATAAGGAAATCAACAAGGGGACTTAGGTAGAAATTGGTGTAATTTAGTATTATGTGGCATCTCCTTAGACTTTTGCAACACTAAGGAATTAAGTCCCTATCGGGTGAAGATAGACAAAATACTACATAGTTGCTTATCTTGCGAGAAGAATAAGAAGAAATTGGCTAAGTTAAAAAGCCACATAACACTATCCTAGTGTGTTCCATGGGTTTTCTCAAACCCAAAAAATGAAAGGAAATAAATGAAGGGAAAAAAGAAATGGATCAAATAGGTAGACCCTCGTAGGTGGTGTGAAGAGATTTCACTCATTAAGGCAAGTGGGGAAAGTTGTGGAGGTCCACGGAAGAGGAAAATTTGAAATACCATGGTGAAATTCGCGGGACATATCAAAAGCCATAGAAGGTTTCAAAACCATGCCGGACTCCAAACCGAGAGAGCCAACCACTATAATTTAATGAAGAATGACATTGTTTTGTGTAGTTTGATAATGTGTAATAGACTCGAGGTTCGTGTTGTGGTTATTGACTGAAATTGGGGGTGTCCATACTTGTACTACAAGTAAATTCTGAAGATAAATCATGACACCTATGCTTATTCAACACGTCTTCGGGGATGGATTCCATCTTGGCAGTCCTTTCTCTTCTTTCTTGCTTCTCTTTCTCCATTTCATGAATGGTATAATTAATTAAGTTCCCTTGCACATATAAAGGGTTATCTCCTACGGAGTTGTAAGATTTTATCTAAAGATTTCATGCTTCTGGACCTCTACAACTACATTTCTTAGAAGGTTGTCAAGCCTCTGCTCCTATAAATGCAAGTAATATCATTTAATGAAATGTGATTGTGGTTTTTTCTTCATGCGTTGCACATTAAATGTGAATCCCTGACCCTTTTGTCTTTCTTTAAATCTACTTATTGATCCTTTACAAAGCTATGAGTTTATTTTAACTTCCTATGTGATAGTTTTGACTATGTCCGCATAGGCTAGGTTTGGACCCTATTTTATTTCATTGTATCACCTTGTTTTAGTTTGCAATCCCCTTTCCCTTTCTTTTCAACTTTAAACCCCATGAAAACGTAGTTTAGTTCTAATTTAGTTGCATTCTTAAGTTATAGGTTAGTTAAGGCGAGCTAAGACAAGCGGAACCATCCTTCTCTGGAGGTTGATCTCATTTCGCAAAGTCCCACACTTTTGAGATCATCCCATGTTACCCAAATTTCTGGATGTCCATCTGTGAATATTCATAGGGCACAAATTTTGGTGTTAAGAGATCCATTTGCATTGTTTTGGTTCATGGGTTTGAAAATTATCAAAATGGTTAGATACTTAGTAGGTTATTCTTCCTCCCCCCCCTCTCTCTTTCTTTGTGTGGTAAGATATCAAATTGGTTAGATACTTTGTACACTACTATTCCCTCTTTGTGGGTTCTTTAGGACGAATGACCAATGATACCTCTTATCAATATTGGGTCATGTGTACTTAATTCTTATCCTACTTTGGATTTTCTTTTGGTAAAAATTGGGAGTGCTCACCCCAATCCTTCGACAAATCAATGAAATCATAATTCACAAGAAAATAAGAATGAGAGTCTCCTCGACAAAGAAAATATGTTTCACCACAGAACATGCTAACACCAATGCAAAAACAAATTACAAGTAAAGACAAAGTGTATATGCACACTCATGTATGTTTTTCCTTTGAGTATGTAATTTTCAATCAAACAATTAAAGGGGGAAATGTAGACACTCAAATTTAGTAACTTATCCTTTGTAATGACAAGTTTGGTGTTATTCCTATGCTAAAACTTATGCTCACATTCTAAGCCCAATTGACATATCATTTTATCTTTTTTCGAGACTTGCTAATATCTACACACTACTTTATTATTCATTCATACAAAATTAATTATGAAAAGTAACACTCTATCCCTAAGCATCTCTCCCAAACTTTGACTTTGTCTTTACTATATCCCGGTATAGTAGCGTATAGTATAAGACCATGTCATACTACAATTTAGGCTAACTTGTATGGTCCCATATTTCACCTTTTAATGACCATTTTATTAATTTGATTATTTTACATGCTTCACTTCATCTTCTATAGGTCGACCTTAATGTGATAGATAACCTACAAAAGTCTATATAAGTAAGTCAAATATTGCACTTCATTACTCACCAAATCATTTCAAGCACTCTTCTTATAAAATATCAACACTAAAGAACTCAAGGCTCTCCTAAATATTCCTAACGAAAATGCACATCCTTTCGAGGAGCCACCACAAAATATTGAAACACTCATACTATGTTCAAGAGTATAGATTCCTCCATTACTAAACATTATGTTGTCCTGTGTTTTTGCAAGGGAAAAATTCAACTTAAAAATAGGATAACTATACCCTAGTACCAATTTTTTTATTGTGAGTCCTCCGATCCCTCCTCCAAATCAATATATCCCTTACGTTAGGTCTGTCCTACCCTTCCAAATGGTCCTATGTGTTGTGTCAACATTTTCCATAGGTGATTTAGGAAAACAAGTTCATTCAAGTGCTTTTGAGGCGATACCTTTCAAAGAAAACTTTTCAAAAAGCTTAGGAATGGCTATTTTTAGCCTTTCTAAGGCAAGTGCACACCCCTTGGAGCGAGTTGAAGGCCCAAATTCATCATGGAGTGGAATTGAGAAGCTAGGAACATTGTGTAACTGATTTTGGAAAGTTTCAAAGGTTTTAGAACAAGTTCAACAAAAGCGGGTTTTCAAAGGTGGATGAGCTTGCAACTCAAAACAACACCTGAGATTTAGGAAGTGATTTCGAGAGCTCCGTAATGAATTGTTATTTAAGTGCTCTAGGTAATGGTGGTTTCATATTTTTCACAAGAAATAAGTTTTTCTTCCTATAACCTGTTTTCTACATGCACAACCTATGGTCTCAATAAAAATGATAATTTTGAGGGGGTTGAAGGAAGAATCAAATCATGAGACCCATCTCATTATTCTCAAAATTCTCTTTCCAGTCAAAATCATATAAAGACATTCCTGAAAAAACCTTCGGATGCCCAAGATATGTCTTTATCAAGGTTCTCTCCAAGGTATGCATTGGGACTTAGTCATTTTTGGGTGGACACATGTCACTCCTAGGTTGAGGTGCAATTTCTTGCACCAAATGTCCCATCCCCTTAGGACACAAGGGACACAAAAATGTGCCCATCCCCAAGATATCCCCTTGGACCATCATGTGACCCCGGCGGAGCTCAAACAAGCCAATTAAGCCCCTTTTACACCCTTCCTAAGCTCTCTCTGTCATCAAATCCCGTGGTGCCACTTGTCAAGTTGAGGGTGAGGCATATTTTCTTGCACTTGGTATCCCATCCCCTAGGAAATTTGGGACACAAAAATTCACCCCATGCCCAACCTGGCCCTTGATTCCTCATGTGACCCTAGAAGGTGCTCAAGCCATTTTTCAACCCCCTCTCCTCTCCGCCTCCACAAACCAACATCCACCATTTGTCATCACTAGGTGATGGCACATTTTATAACACCTTATGTCTTATCCCCATGGGATAGTTAGGACACAAAAATGCGTCCAAGCCTAGCCCCTTCCCTAGTCCTCCATATGACCTAGTTTCAGCCCCGGGAGATTTTTAAGTGCTTTCTCTCCCTCCTCCATCAACCAATAATCATCTTTCATTTTCAAGCTAAGGGTGAGGCATTTTTATTACACCAACTATCCCATCCCATTGGGACACAAAATTATACCCAACCTCATTAAGCTTTTAAAAAGTTAAAAATTGGAAAATTGCAACTATCGTGCTGCTTCTCCTTGTGCGTGCGAAAAAAATCATTATCCCTCTCCATTTATCCATTTATCCTTCATCCAAACATGTCCATCTCTGCAACAACACCAAAATATTTATTTTTCTACAAACACCATGCCTGTTTTTCACTAGATAAACTCCATAGCCAAAAACCATGAAAAACTCATATCTCACAAACGGGTAGTTGGATTCTGATGAAATTTTCACCATCTCTCCCTCTCCCATGTGCCTACAAGAAGCAAGAAACATAAAAACAAGAAGTCTCTAATTCTTAATGGCAGTAAACCCTAAAATTCTACCCTAGTTTCTTCTTCTTCAATTTCCCATCAATCTGGAAGATAGTTTGAGCCAAAATTTTAAGCACAACATCTAGATGAAAAACCTATCCCAGAGAAGCTGATTTTTCATCAATTTGAGGTGTGGAAAACAATTTTATAAAAATAATAAGTACCTCATGCTTGTACTTTATTATAAGAAAAAAAAATTCTCAAAATAATAAAACCCTTCAAAGCAACAAACTCAAACTAACCGAAATGGAAAACTAGGAGATTCAGGCCAAAAAAAAAAAAAAATGAAAAAAAAAACATTCTAAAAATAGTAAGTGCTTAAAAATGGTAATGAAACTTATATTAGAGTGTTCCAAGCATGATGAACATTCCAAAAATTGATTTTGATACAAAAAATCAGCCTTTCCCAAAATAACAACTCCTGATCCTAGGGTCTAAAAATAGAAAGTTTATTTTTGAGTGCAAGTTGTTACCCACCCCATTTTGACTCATATTGTTGCTTTTTATCAACATGAAGTTATAATTATCGTGGCCTTGAGACCATCTCGAGATCTTTCTTCAAAGTACTCTAGCATAGGTGACAACGATGTTGCCCACATGGACCTAGAGGACCTCAAAAGCCAGAATGTTGGGTGAACCAAGAGAGCCTATGGAGGAAAAGGTTTTCATAAGTGGATTATATGTAGTGGGAGGCCATCTCGTGTCAGTGCAAAGTAAAGAGTTGGTGTTGGATTTATCCCACCACTACAAGCCAAACACTAGAACCATAAGAGCTGACAAAAACTCGATCCTGATAGTGCTTACCCCAAAATCAATATCTCAAGGCATGCAAATTCCCATCGGGAGAAACATGGTAGTGATCACCAGGAGGTTACATTAGGAGAATGGTCTAAGATTGAATCATACCTTTAAGGCCTTGCTCTTGGCTCATGGTTGAAAGCAAGGGAGGAAGCCCTCCCATGTGTGCTAAAGACTCTTTCTCATAATGAATTACACAAGGGCTTCTCTGATGCCATCATTATCCTAGCCAAGTAATGGGAGAAGAAAACAAAAGATATTTTCATGACTAGATGGCATTATTTGTTCATTCTCACAATCTTTGAAGGCAAGCAAACAATTGACTAGGGGTAAATCATCAGTGACAACTTGGCATCATCAATTGCTTTAGGTGTCACCTTCAAGAAGTTCTTCATGACTTCATACCTGGTCTATGCCTTGGAAAACACAAGACCATTCAAGGGCCTAACACTTGCTTAAATGTTTCTCAAAAGGCTCCTATGTACGATAAATATTTGCACTTGGTCCTGAAAGAAAGCAATCAACACTTTACAAAAGTGAATGATGTTTCACAATGTATGTTGTCAAGGCTATTAGAGGGGAACCCACATTCAAGGATGTCTCCACATGTCGTTGCTCTAATCAAAAGGTATGGATCATATTTCATACAATTTTCAACCTTTTCATATATACAAGTGTCGGGTTTTGAAATTTCTCCATGGAGATTGCCACGCTACCAGAAAAGATCGTGTTGATTGAATTGTGTAGACAATTGGTTCACATCAATGGTAAGTGAGGAATAGAAAGAAGAATTTGATTGTTTTCCCTATCTCTCTAGGGATTTTCTCTTGCAAAATTTCTCATGAGGCTGCCAACATGGAAGTTGCCCTCTCTCCTATAAATATGCACTCATACACTCCAAGGGAATATTTTGACATCCGAGGTGATCCAGACACTTTTCACCTTCTTGATTTGTATCATGCCCCACAAATTGAAGACTATTGGGTGAACTGTGATGATGATTTTGAAGTCCGAGAGCGTGATCATAAAAGGATGACAATTGAGAAAATGAGAAAGTTCAAGTTTGAGTGGTATGAGGATGGTGTTTAAGAAGATTGCACATAAATGTATGATCTGAATACCTGACAATGAAAGCTTCTCTCCTCCCTCAAGTTGTTTAGAGCATTCAAGAGTCAGGGGATATCAAATAACACACCGAGGTGGTCATCAAAAGGTCAAAAGAATGGTTTAAGAGAAAGAGGGCTACTCTCATCACATCTAGCAACTTCCCTACCCTCCAGAGACATGCATCTCACCATTATTCTTCCAAGGAAAAAGACAAAGCTCCTAGTTTGACTCAATCACAGAAATCTCAAACTGAAAGCAATTGAACCAGAAGTTCCTCGCTACATAAGGTTTCATAAGAAAGTAAGAACCAAAAAGGACCTTATAGTTGATTTGGAACAAGGGGAGATTAATCCGGTTCAACTCTCATCCCCTCAAAGAATCCCCAAGTTTCTTGTCTTCCGCTATCACACCAAGCCCACTTATACGGGTTCTCCTTCCCATTTGAAGCAAGAAGTTGCAATCTAGCCAAATGCCAAGCCAAAAAAATGAATATATTTCCTTGGGTACATGAGATGATCACAACGGAATCTCACATGGTGCAATAAGTGACAATTCCCAATTTCTCAACTATCGCCTCATGGTCAAAGGAAAGAAAGGAAAATTGGCTCAAATAGCTTCTCACTTTTTCAATGGCACCTCAAGAAATCAGTATGTGGAAGTATTCAAACCAAAAGTAATCAAGCCCATCAAAGAAATGACCCAGGATGACTATGACACAAGCAAAATTTCCTCGGGCCCGACAACACATGAGGGTGATGTTCATTTGTTTCAAGAGTCTTCTATCCGTCTTCTAGCTAGGAATAAAGAGTACAAGGAGAAGTTGGACCAAGCAGAAGACCATATCAGGACCCTCACTTCATATGTGCAAGTACTCTTGGACCTAAATGTTTTCACTTTTCTCCCACCAAAGAAGTTACTCCCATTAGTAGCTTCGACCCCGAGTCTATCAGAAAAACACAAGGGTTCACCATGCAGGGTAAAGAGAAACAACAAGTGGGTGAACATGATCCTGGAAAAGGGGAAGGTGTTGTTTCCAGAAAATGTTGACATTATTCAAGTACATGGATGCCACAACCATGAAAATAATCACAACACGAGAAGGGATTGAAGTAGAGAAGGATCATTGGGATCAGGTGTATCCATTGGTCATGAGATGGGCAAGGTCAAATCATCCCTCCTGATAATCAAAGGTGTATTCTCTTCAACATCAGATGACTTATCTCAAATTTGGGCTCAAAATTTGGTTGCCTTATGAAATGATGAACCGTGCCATTAGTGAGCTTGATTCATATGAGGAAGATGTTGAAAATATGTAGAAGGATGCCAATGTTCAAGTGCAAAAGCTTGGAGTACCAAAAATAAATGAAGACACTTCAATAGATGATCTGTTGAAGCCTTTTGAAGATCTAGTCAAGAAGGAGGTCGAGATCCATTCTCATTCAATGAAGATACATTGGAGTCTCTGGTGGAGATAAGGGTGGTAATTTCTAACACCACAAAAGATCATCAATCTTGGTACTCAAATGCAGAACATCAACTCTCTCGCAAAATTTGGATCAAGTCACTAAGTTTAATTCACATCCCAAAAGTTGAGAAAGTTACACATGCGGCGGTGAGATTTAGTAAGCAATTCAAAGGCATTGAGATTTCTCCTGAGGAGCTTTCCAAGAGTCCATCGGTAGCAGGTCTTCGTCATAATAGTTATCTCTCTCTCTTCTTTCTTTCTCTCTCTCTTCCCTCCCTTTCCCCTTCTTCCTTCACGTTTTATTTCTTTGTTGGAGGGGTGCACTTTTTGTTTTGTCCTATTCCTATTTTGTCTTATTCATTTAAATGTGACTATAGTTTGTAATGTAATAAGTCACCCTTAATTTATAAAAGGGGACTTAATTTCATTCCTAGGAATATGAAAAGTCACATGTTGTGAAGGACAAATGAAGGGTCATGTGGGGGTAGGTGAAGAGTCTTCTAAAAATCTATAAATTGTAATGTCTTCCCCATTCTTAAGGGTTGTCAATTTTGTATGCTCAAGAGTAGAGACTACTTGTGAAGAAGAAAAAGAGATAGAAAATTTCTTCTATTCTCTTTCTCTCATGTTCTTCCATTCCCTCACTATGTATAACTTTTCCAAAATATTAATGAAGAAGAAAGGAGTTTCTTACTTTTCTTGATGAGAGAATTACTAAAAATTTGTGTTCTTAATTCTACCTTGTCTTGATGCTAGTAACAAAGTTGTTTTCTTTCCATATATGTGTGTTGAAGTAATCTAATTAATGTCTATAGGAATCTGATTTTCTACCTGAGGTATTAATCCCCCTTTTCTTTTTCCCACTCCCTTTCCTACCTTCTCAACAAATTCCTCCCTTGCAAGTAATTGCAAGATTTTTCCACAAGTTTAGTAAAGTGATCTGTTGGATCCCGGCCTCTAGTCCAACCCCAAATTTCATTTTCATTCACACATAATAAATGGAGTTGCACCATTCAAGCAGAGGGACCTAGAGTCTCGGGCGTTGACGAGATACCCATCAATTTGTCCACCTGAAAATTTTTCTCGCCAACATAGTTGAAGGTCCTAGAGTTGTGTCTTAGCAAAAGCAAGTCACTATAAGCATTGTTAAAGGTTTTAAGGGGGAAAAAAAGAATCGGTTTTTATTTGAAGCGCATCCTACCACACTATTACCACATTTGGTACATTTCTATTCTATCTATAGTTACACCCACTACTTGTGTTAAGAGACACAAGGGCATGATAAAGGGTTGGATTATATTACATACACTATTTGCACAAACTCTAGAAGAACTACATGAGGTTTGTTCTTGCTTGAGGATGTATTATAATGTCTATATTGGTTCAACAAGGGTTGACTTCCAGGGTTAGTCCAACATCACCCACACAAGGATTTTCCTTTTGTTGTCTTATCGTTTCATGAATTTTATTACGGGTATATAGGGTTTTGTATTTGTTGTAAGTCATTGTAGGTTGTGTCAAAGGTGTGTAAACCTAGTAATAATCAACAACGACTATTTCTAGACTAGTATCGGGAATATAAGTTAAATAGTTAAGCCATTTGCAAGTTCGAACCCGTACAAAACCGGACCAAACCATACTACGCCTAGTTGGATTTGTATGGTTCCATACAAGGGTAGTTTCCAATGATAGTCTCGGGAATGAAGCATTTTCAAGTTCGGATCATCATTTTCACTAGTCTGCATGAACCCGTATCACTTTCAAATACTTCTATGCATAACTAAGGGTTCATCCCTTCTCGTATATTATGTTATTGTTTCATTGTTGTATCACCATTTTCATTATTAATAGCTATATTAAATGGGTAACACATGGAAATAGATTCCCAAGAATAATTAATGTGGAACATATATTTATTTGTACAATAAATAATGCTTTGTTGATGATGTCAAGAATAGTGCAAATATTACATAAGAACAACAAACACTTTTTAAATACCCATTATTTCCATTTATTTTTCTAAAACTCAAGACAAAAATTTGTATGTCTCAATTTTAACCAACAATAAAGAGAAAAGCTAACAATTTTATTATATATCAATAGATACTTATTTGAAAATTTGAAAATATTTAGACACTTAAAAAACATCATCTCTATTTATTTTTCTAAAACTATAATTCTTTTGCAAACAATTGTGTCTATAATAAAAATAAAAGAAAAGTCAACAATCCTTCTATAATTTTTTAATAAATAACTGTTTAATTTTTTGAAAAATATTTATTTTCATGCAAACTACAGTCTATAAATGCAATGTAACACACGGCACAATATAATTTATAGGAACGAAAGCTATATACCTTGCGCACGATTATAAAATAAGTTCTTTAAAATGTTGGTAACCTTGTTGGAGATGGGCCATTCAATGATATGCTTTTAAATGTCATCTTTTTTATTACAAAACCAATAAATATATTCGTGATGTGAGAGGAAGGTACAAGTACATTATAAGGTATAGCCCATAATAATCACGACAAGGATATCACCAAATGTCAAATCAAAAGTGCAAGAAAATGTTTAAAATAAATTATGGGAAAGTATTTATTGTTAATTTTCCAAGTTAAAAGGAAATTTAGATTTATGTTTTATGGGATTCTTATTAGATGATTGGTGAAAATTAGTAAAAAAATTACTAAAAATTAATAATCTAATTCAATTGTTTGTGATATATTTAATTAAACTCGTTTATTATTATTATTTTAAGATATTTTATATATGTGTGAATTAAAATTCTCTTAGAAAAATAATATAATTAAATTGTTTTTGAATTTTTTTATCTTAATATAATATACATTTATAATTAGATTATATTTAGGTCAATTCCACAATGATAATAATTGTGAGGCAAGAATGATATATAAGACTCATCATACCTATTTAATGTTCTTCCCTATTAAATGAATTATATATTTATGGTTTCTTGAATCCTTCAAGTTAAGTGGGTTCCTTTGTCTTGTGATTGTTACTATTCATAACAATCATTCTTAAATATATGAGATATTATTATGTTAGTGGCAAATTTTAATAATTATTTTGAAAAAGATTTAAACATACATGATTTTTTTTTATTAGGCATTTTAGGAGTTAATGACCTAGCGACTCTGGCACACTTCATGGTGCGCTAATGTAGGGTGAGTCCTCCCAAACGGCTATGTAAATGCAAGCGTAACCGGTCCCCCGAGACACGGGGATTAGAACTTGGGTGGGTGATTAGCGAGCACTCAGGGCCCACTATCAAGCCACACCCTTGGGCCCAGACATGAATACAATTATAAATTGATTATTCATTACAAGTGTTTGACTCACAATTGGTTGTGAATGTTTGGTTGACCTAGGTGAAGGAGACTCACCACTGATTGAATGGTTGTGGTTATTTCAAATTGATAGTTGTAAGACCATTCAAATCCCACATTTGTCTCATCAAGAAAAATACACATACAAGTAAAAATCTCACAAAGAATTAATAATCTAATATTAAATAGATTGGAAAATTATCACGGCGAAGGCGTGCTAAGTTGGACCAACTTGTTGTTTCGTCTAACACACACCAAGGCAACAGATGATGCTAATATTTTTGGTTGTTGATGTACGAATTTCCGTAATCTTGTCCACTTGGTGTCTCCTCAAATTCACAAAGGAAAGCAACATAGGTGAAATGATCTTTGAATTTTTTTGACTTGTGCACAAAAAAACCATCCAAGCTCTCTCGAAAACGAGACTCGACATGCGCCCATGCTTAGCTTCCAAAGCATATTATCATGTGTCAAATAACAAACTACCCACACAAAACACAAAGTTCTTGCCACGACAATAGGGGAATAGACAAGTGTAAAAGGCTATGCAGATTTCCATTATATTGTCCTAGCTAAAGGAGTTACCGCCAAGCAACGAGTGAGAGTAAAAATCTAGAGTGTTCGAGAGTCCACATTGATTTTAAACAATGCAAGATCGCGCCCAGCATTGCCCACATAGAGCTCAAGAAAATGCTCTTAATAGAGAAAATATTAACACAAATTGTTAAGGAGTCACGGTATGAACATCTCATTGTCTATTTAATTCAATGTTTGTTGCACATTAAATTTGTTTTAATAATTGCCAACTTGAAAAGCTCTATTTTTATTGGATTTGTAACTTTTAGGGATTGTTGCAATCACATTGTTATGTGCTTTGATAAGTGTGGAAAGCAAACAAAAATGTTTAACACAAATGAAAATATGGTATATACTTTGTGTAAGAGCACATAATCAAGGGCACTGACATCCACAACTCCAACGACAATGTTGATTGTTTTTGTTGACACTACATGTTGTTTGTTAATGGAGAGGATAAATTCAACAATGGGGATGAGTTGGAGATCACAACGAGCAAGAGTGGAAGTGTTTCAAGCTCAAAGATATGCAAGCTTCCTTTCTTCGAGGAATGGTGAAGGAGACTCTAGAAAGCCTTAGAGGTCCAGGAGAATGTAGATGTCGTGGTCAATGGCATGAGGTCTTCCCCCTTATGCATGAGTCATTGTGGTTCCTCTGGTGGTGTGAAGAGCTCGAATTTGGAATCGAGATAGACATTTATAGATTGTGTTGCCTACTCTAATATGCCTTTGTATTGTATGAATAGTCATATTGTCTAATGGGAATGTTGGCGAGCTCATTCGTAGCATCCCATGGATTTGTTTGAGGTTCGTATAGCCGCTTTTTGAGATAGTAGCTCTGCTTCATGTTGTTTTGTTACATGATTCCATCCGACCTTTTCACATTTGCATTACCATCCTCCCACCTAGACCAAAATGGGAGCTTAGAGCGGGGCATATCACGAACCATCAAAGCTTAATGGAAGGTAGATTCTATAGATGTAGTTGTTAGCGCGAGGTGCAAAGACCCCAGTGTCGATCTTTTATTTTACAACTTGTTGCTCAATGCAAAATAATAAAAACAAAGCCACAATTCACAAATCCTCCATTTTGTCAACAAAATACAGATTCTAAAAGCATACATTCTTATGTAGATATACACAAAAAAAGATAGGCTAGTAATTAACTATCCATGAAACAATCTTGCAAATATCGATTGTTGAATTTGTATTGTTAACAAGTGATTAAGTATTCATTAATTGTGCCTTGCTTTATGAGATATCTTCAAGTGTGTTGCATCCACACCCGCACACCACACTCACTTTCTCTTTCAAATGATCGACAAAAATGGTGAATGGTGTGCTTGGACATAAGAAAGAAGAGTTTCATATTGGTTCCTCCCAACATTTCTATCGCCTAGAATTCTCTTCCCTCAAACCCTTTCTTCATCATCCTTCTCCTTCATTCAGTGTTTTGCTCCCTCAAATTCAAATCTTCAACCATCACCTTTAACATTCCCACGCATAATTCACGTGAGATTGCTAGTTTTTACGTCCAAAGAGGGTAGCATATATTTTTTTAAAGAAAAACTTGAATTAAATTAATTCATAAAATTTAAGAATGAAAGGCATATCCGGTCCGCGCTGGCTTCCGATACCGTGAAATCTCCGCGGCTCTACCGGCTTACGTGGAAATAAACGGACGTCGTTGTACCTATCAGCACAAAATTGGAGCGCCAGCCGGCGGAACATGATATACGTGGGATATATGTACGTCGTATACACGGTGTGTATACATCTATCATCAGTCCGTCATGAGTCACCGGCGTCCCGCGGCACGGCTGTATATGCCGACTCCCGAGTTCATGTGTATCCGCACGCGCCTTATTTGTTTATCGAGCGTGCGGGCCCACTGACAGAATCTCTTTTTCGTAAAGGCAATATGCTGAGCTGGCGACGGGAACCGAGTGTACACCTGTTTGGCTGTTATTGGCCTTTTCCGTACGGGTGGGGCCCAGTTGTAACTTGTAGCGGCTTCCTCTTCTTTACCCTGCCATTTTCGCGGCAAGTGACGGGAATGTTTTTGTTTGTTTGTTGCGGCCAAAAGTTGCGTCGGCTTTATTTTCCGATAGAGAAAGAGCAAAAGAGTGGGTGGGGCACCCCTACTCTTTTGAAGATGTTCCGCGTTATTTCGACGCAAAGTACCTATTTAATGTGGAGGCCTCTACCATTGATGAAACTGGTCCCTTTTTTGGGTACTATTTGTTAGGTTTTGGCAAGTTACGCCCCATTCTAGATGAATTAGTAATTACCTAGTTCTTTCTTGTTTGTGTTACAACTAGCAATTGCAAATGAGTTGCAAGTTACGCCGGAGAGGGCTTGAATTTTATGTGTATAATATGGTTTGGATGTAAAATATATTCTATGATCTATGATAGATGTTTGAGCGAAGAACATAAGTTACATTTTGCTAAACAGTTCACATGTCTTTATGTAAGGTTCCACATTCTGCATACATGTCTATCAAAACATTTGCAACTATATCTAACAAAATTCCTCTATATTTTGGCACAGGTTGGGAGTACTTTGGCAAATTTAAACTAATTGGGTTGGAGCCCTGTTTGTTGCATATGGTGAAACAAGGCGAGGAGTATGCTGGCAAATGTAAACAGGAAACCACTCTCTGTACCTGAGTGGTGCAAGCGGTTGCAAAAGCTGACGAATATGTACAACGGGAGTAGAATCGGATGGATAAGAACACAAAGATGGAAGCCTCGTTTATAAGAAGCGTGGAGATGCTCTTCCGCTACAACATCTTGGGTATCATTGGCAGGTTTCTTAATCTCATCTACCCACCAAACATAAAATTCCCTAGAGATATGTCATCTCATGGAATGAAGTGATTGAAGGATACTGACAAAATGGGATTGTTGTCTACGCTTTGGGAACATTTAAATGCCAAAATATGAACTTTTGTAAATAAACGCCAAGTGTTCAACCAAATGATACAACATGTTATCTTTTAAATGAATATCATAATTGTATCTTACAGAAGACATGGTCATCGTCAAGAGACATTGTGATTGTTTCATCAAATAAAACAACTGTATATTCACCCCGATCAACTCACCTATACCAACATACGTGTGGCCCATAACAAAATACGAGCTTTATAGCAACGTACGGACATCCATCAAGGCATAGTAGGCAATGTTTTTTTGTTGGAAGTTACTATATTGTCCTCTCCCCATCACACAAACTTAAAATAGAAAAATTACAACTCCAATAAACTAAACATTGTTATCCTCTCCGGCGTAAATTGCAACTCATTTAGAACTGCATCGGATTCTTTAATTGACTTCTAGAGAAAATGCTTTGGCTCTTAATTAACATTGCTTCTTCACACGATCTGACAAAAATTTCTCGGTGGATACATGATCTCCAAAGATTTGGTTCTGTTTTTTGTTAGATGGAATCATTGAAACAGTCTCCCGTGGCCCTGAATGTCTAGTGTGCGCCATCTGTGAGAGCCCTTTTGAAAGGGGCTAACGGATCAAACTACCACATATCCTTAAAATCTGGTCTTTTTGGGACAAGGCTCTTCAAGACACACAGTGCCTTCCCTTCCAAAGTTTCTCAAGTGGCTCGCAAAAATAGAACTCGTATTGTTATGCAAGACAGCGTTGCGGGGTCATATGCCACAACCCTAGCAGAACTGGCCCAGTCTGTGAAGTCCCTAGATGCTATCAGTAGAGACATCGATAAGCTCTCTCAGTACATAACCAATAAGGTTTTTTTTAATTTCCTTGTTAATCCAATCATACCAGACGAGAAGAAAAAGGGTATTCTCGAAGACATTACAAATGATGCCAAGTTTCAGCCTTATACATTAAATTTTCTCTACATTCTTATTGACAAGAAAAGGATTGACCTGATTGGTGAGATTTTCAAAGAGTTTGAGACTGTCTACAACAAACTGACCAACACAGAGTTGGCAGTTGTGTCTTCTGTAGTCAAGCTTGAGAATCAGATTTCTCTTGGTCCTTCACAAAATCAATGCAATGTTTTTTGTCGATTTAAGTCATATCTTCTGCTAGAGTGTTTCCATAATGGCTTGCTTAAATCTGTTAGGCCACAATTCATCTATTGTTGCCCTGCACTCTTCCTCTGACAGAGGAGTTCGGGATTCTTCTACATGAGCGACACCTCTGTCAATAATAACCTGATCATGCCTTGCTTTCTTCAAGTACTTTTGCAATGATGCGTACAAGTTTTGAGCACTCAAACTGAGGGCAAAATAATGTTCCGCCACACTCAACAAGTCCATGTTTCCATTACTGGGCTCTCCTTCACTGCGCAGGTCAGGGAAGTAAGGAAATAGATTTCACTCATGATGGTCTCAGGCCGGCCACTCCCAAAAGCAAGGGCACCAAAGAATGGTTATTGCCAAGTCTAAAATGTCATTTAAAGGATGTGGAGTCAAAGATGAATATCTAAAATAGTAAATATCTAGGACTTACAAAAATATCTAAAATCCGGCAACCTGTAAAGTTAAGCCACGAGAATTTGACACTTTCCAGCAATGCCTTCTTCAAAGTAAACGCATAGGAAATTATAATAAATTAGACTAAAATGAATATTTTAGGCATAGGAAATTATAATGTTGGGAAGAAATATGAATTTTAAGCGACACACACACGCGTAAATCATGTTTACGATTACGGTATAATTGAATCAAGTTTTTTGGATAAAGTTGTGTAGATATTTATTTCAATCGATGTTTCAAGTAGATTTCTTATCCCGATGATGGATCATGAGAGATGATCTGAAACATCGGTTGAAATAAATATTCACATGATTTTATCGAAAAAACTTGATACAATCTTATGGATTGTAAAAGCATAAAATCTATGATCCAAGTATAATTGTTAGAATTAGGTATTATAGAGTATATTTAGATGGTAAGGTAAAGTAGATCTACATAATTCAACACAAACAAGGTGTAGACACCTAAATTTGGTGATTAAGCATTTGATATTGGTAATTTATCGTATATCCCTTAGTCATGACTTGCACACACCAACATAGGTTAAAGATATTATCTTACTCTTTCCTAAGGCTTGCAAATTATCCTATTACACTTTCAAAAACCTACACAACCAATCACATTGCTCATATATGTCTTATACCTCATGTAAGGCTCTTCGAGATCTCCACTTACAATATTTTATCATCCTAAACAATAATGTACAATCTAGATAGAAGCTGTCATATGGCTTTGTCCCCGAGTTATGGCTTTGTCTTATGTGGACCAATGATCAATTTTTTTTATGTTTATCTTTATTAATCTCCTAGGTCAGCCTTAATGTTGAATCATGTTATATGGAATGCTATAAATACAAGTTAATCATACTCATTTACTCACATATGACACTCACTTATCATTCTCAAGAGCTCTTATAACAATATATATCAAATCTCAAACCAAGGCCCTAATCTTCCCTAATTCAAGAGAAGGCATTAAGAGCAATCTATAAGCAAGTTCGAAGCACTCAAAACCAAGTTAAGAGCAGACCTAGCCAAGTCAATATCCTCTTTAAATCAAGTCAAGTCAAGTCAAAAGCACTATCGAGAACCTACAAATAAGCACTATAAAGGGTCACTTTAGCAAATATCAATCTCTGAAACATTTGCATTCAACATTCAAGAGAGTAAATCTATATCATATCTAGCTAGCCTACTATTTGTATTAGAAAAGCTAAGTGGATCTCTCATTTAGTGTTTTTATATATTTAACATGTGCATGATTGATAAAATCATTCTCAATATTTTTGTATATTTAGATCTATATGTGAATGTTTAATTGAATAATATGAATATATGTCATTTAGAGATTCCAATCCTAAATTAGGGGTATTAATGCACCTTTCTAATGTTAGGGTCAAGAATCATTCAATGAACTTCTTTATTGATCTTACACTTTAGACTTTTCAACCCCTAGGGTTTGGCCTTGTATATCCTTGACCTAGTTTCTTGTGGGATGAAGCTCATATATGACTCTTAAATGTAAATCATAAAATACAATGCCTACCCTATCCAAATCTTATAATACCCATGTCATGCATTTTTATACTTATAACAATAATCAATCCTCTAGGTCTACAATAATGATATCTATATGTATGAGAATAAATGTGATAGTAAGGACCATAGCTATGATTATTGCGATGAAATCCATAGCAAGAAAGAAGTAATCAAACCTTCATCCACTTGTCCCTTGCCTTATAATTACAATTAGCAAGTGGCGAAAAATCCTTTCCACACCCTCTTGGTGGGTTCATCATAACCATCACTATTGAGCCCTCTCGAGGATAGGTTAGTCAAAGATAATCCCAACCAAAATCCTAAACCTAATGATTTTATTGAAATAAATGAGTGATTTTTTAGAATTCCTTAATCTTAATCATTATCATTTGATTATTTATTATACATACATAGAGATGAAGTCAACATGATGTCTACCTCTAATCTACCTCTACAACTCAAATGGAAATTCCTTTCCAAAATCTCAATCCTACATCTAATTTGGTGAAATAATTTTTCGTGTTGCAAATAATGTGTTTCCACCAACGTTGACGGGGCTACACCCCTCCTTTTTGTGTATGGGGAGGATCCCATTATTGAATGTAAACTATCCTAATTCTATCTAAATGTTGTGGGGTGGCCAAATAGGTTGGGGATCACACAGGCACACTTCACTGAACCTATGGCAAAGTGCTTGTATGGAGTACAAGGGAGGAATTTACAATGATGAGGGGTGAAAGGGAGAAGTTAGGAAAGAGAAGTTTATTGTTATGAGTAGACACTAGTAGAGTTCACACACAATAACCGAAGTAGATTCACATTCAATTAGAGGAAAACAAAAATGCAATTAGTGAGACTAATAAACTAGAGACACACAGTTCTTTAGATTCATCAATCAAGGATACAAAGTTCCTTCTTGATCACTATGTTTGCAAAGTGCAGAAAAGAGAGAGAATTAAAGAAAACATGAGAAAAGGAAATGGAAGAAATATAGATTTTATTTCTTGTGTTAGTGATACAAAGCTCAACATCCAAACCACAATCCACAATTGTTATAGAAAATAAAACTTTCAAAATCTAGGATTTAGGATTTCAGATCCTTTAGAATGGAGTAAGCCACCCTATTTTCTAGCATTGTAGATCGCCTCTTCATTTACCCATCAAATGACTCTTCATGTTCTCATTCAACTTTTGACTTTACATCTTCCTAGGAAGTGAGGAAAATAATTTCCATTTTTATGAATCAAAGGGAATTTTACAATGCAACTTTAGAAATTCATTTAAGTGAATGAGATAAATCACCATGATTACGTACAATGAAGAATTAGAAAGGGGGAGAGAAGAAAGAAGGATAAGGAGAGGAGAGGGAATAAGTAGGAAGGAGTTGACATATCTGATGAAGAAGCTCCTTATGACGAAGAACTTGTTGATTCATGATCCTCAAGGAAGAGTTCTAGAGCAGGCTTATGTTCATTGAATTCCTTATTGAATTGAGCTACCGCAAGTGTCAACTTGTCCACATCTGGAATGTAAATACAACTCAACACCTTGATCCATGCCTTTGGAACATCATTTATCTTCTTGCACTGATCATACCATCCTTTGAGATCTCTTGTAATCTCGGAGATACATCCTTTGATTTTTGCTAAGGATTCTAAGGTCCTCATTGAAGGAGAGAGAGTCACCTGCTTCTTTCTTGACCAACTCTTGGAAGGAAACAATGAGTTCTTCGATGATGAATTCTCAGTGAGTGGAGGGAACTCAAGTTTCTGAACACATTTGTAGACCTCATTCAAGATCTCAAAAGCATGTTGCCCACAAGATTCAAATTTAGATATGGCATATGTTATCATACTATATCTTTCATCTATGATACGGACCCAAACTCGATACCAATTGATGCAAACACATTCTTTCTCATGAGGGTGTGAGATTCGAAGGATTTCATCTCGACACAAGTGGGAACACCTCATCCCAGTGGATCTTCTCTTTTACAATCTCCTCCTTCACTTTCTTCACTTTTGACAAAGTGGCAATAATGTACTTGATTAGAGAGATGACCTATAGAAACACTATCTTTCCTTTCTCGATGATCTTCTCAATCCACTTCTCATTAGCCTTCCCCTACATCATATAACCTTGTGCTCTCTTGATCACCTCGGGGTCAAGATTAGTGATTGGAGGAATATTTTCCATGGGGAGAGAAGATTTTGAAAAGGGATCTAATAAGGGTTGAATGTGAGCACTAAGAGTTTTTACTTGTTCCTCCAATTTCTCAATTGTTTGCCCATACTCTTCATTCTGAGCAAGGAGGTGGGAAGAGGATTCCTTAAACAAATGAGAATCACCCTCATGAAAATATTGACCCAATGATATGTGGATCAAATCATAGTTTGATGGATTCATCTCCTCAATAGGATTTTTATTCTTAGGCCTAGCAACTTCTACATATTGGTTACCTAAGGTGCCATTGAAGAAGCGAGAAGTTGTCTATGCCTTCTTCCTTCGCTTAGATTTAAAATTTCTTAGCATAGCTTCAAGATTAGGAATGATATCTTGATGCATTTTTCTTAGCTCACTTTTGAGCATTTATTGAATCCATGGGAATGGCTCTTTAGGAGTTAACATGATGTTTCTTTCTAGAGAACTTTCAAGAGCTTGATGCAAGATCACTTCTTGTTCATCATGGGAAGCTCTGCCATTAGGGAAGATATACCTAGATGTCCCTAAAAAGATGGAGTATGTAATGGATCACTCATATGACTTGAATAAATTTATTGAATTGGCTATCTCATTCCTCTCATCCATCTCACTTAGCCCATTGATCTCATTTGGCTTATCTAGCTCACTTGACTTCAGCTCACCTTGGCTCACTTTAACCATCTCACCTCAACCAGCTCACCTCGGAGAGATGATGATGGCTCCAAATTGACCTATGAGTTATGATGAACTCGTTAGCTTGAATTATAATGGATATTTTTGAATATTTTCAAATTCTTTCAGATTGTACAATGTCCTCGGCGTCACTGTTGCGCCCTTTTATGTCCTTTCTCACTCCTTGACACAATTGTGACCATGATGATGCTTCGGGATCCCCGTGAAGAGAAAAATTAATTGATTGAGCTTTTGAAAATCCTTACAATCATGTGAGGATAGAAAAAAGTAGTGAGATGAGTGAAATCGAGACTAATTACAACTTTTTGCATAAAAATCGAGACTTTCTTTTTTAGCATATAGGACTAGGACCTGCTATTTTGGGATATTTTTCCTTTTTGCTCAAATTTATTCATTTGAATCCCATGGAACACTCAATTAAACTACATTGATTATTTTTTATTATTTTTATAAAGTTTCCATTTTAGCGAGTTACTTTTTTCGAACCTACTATTTTGGGAAAATTGCAATTTTGTCTGCGTGTTGTTTTACACTTGTTTCCTGGATGAGTTGAGTGGTCGAGTTTGAAATTTGAAGGAATTATTATTTTTATCATGTGAATGGGCATGGCATATGATATTTTTATTAAGTGGTTATTTTGGCCTTGGTTTGCATCAAAACATCATTTTCAAATTTGGATCCTCATTACGATCTCGTGTTCCAATTTTTGTTGTGTTTAGCCATCCGAAACTCTTATAAATCAAAAAAGAAAAATTATAGGGTTAATGGTTTTAGGTATGAAGATATTATGGTATGCATTAAAGGATTCTCTCGAGTTCTGATGATCTCGGGATGTTTAAAAAGAGAAAAACATTTTAAACCCTTGTACAATCAATTTTTTGGTTTGTTGGCAATGAGGAAAAGCTTTGTTCTTGCAATCATGGATGTCCCGGAACAAGTGGATTTTTAAGGTATTTTGAGGTTTTGTATCTTTAGTAATGGTAGAAAGTTTGAATTTGAGGGATAAATAGGCTTGCAGGGTAAGTTCTTTGTGTTTTATAACAACTTGACGATAGTTAGTTTTTGTACGGATGAAGTATAAGCACTTGGTTTAAAAGATAGGGTTTTCAATTATTTTCTTAGGGTGAATTTTTCTATCCCTTTGGGAATGGAGAAAATAGGGGCAAGAAAATGTGCCCTCACTTGGGCTTTCCACTTGTGAATTTTAGATTGCACGATGGGGAATGGAGAAAATGAGCATTTAATACTTGAGGGGATGAGATTGGGTCGTGTGGAAAACCTTGATAGGGGCTAGAGTGGATGAATTTTTTTGTTCCCTATATCCCCTTGGGAATAGGGACAAGAGGGATAGAAAATTTCACCTTACCTAGGCTTGAAAAGTGGTGGCACAATATTAGATGAGGAGGGGATGAGGAAAGGCTTGTTTTACCACCGAGTGGCTGGAAAAATGTTGAATGAAAAACCATAGCAAGGGCTAGAGTGGGGTGATTTTTGTGTCCCCTCTATCCCCTTTGAAAAGAGGACAAGAGGAGAAAGAAATTTTTCCCTCACCCTGTGGTGACAAGTGTCACCTTCATGCTACGAGATGTGAGGAGAGAGATATGCCAAATAAGCCCTCCGAAGTGCTTGTCTTGGTCATGTGAAGAACTTGGAGAAAGGGTTGAGGTGGGGTAAAAAAATTTGTCCCCTTGGGAATGGGGACAAGAGGGACACAAAATTGTTCCTCAACCTAGAGGTGACAAGTGTCCTCACTTAAAAATGACTAAGTATGAGAAATGTACCTTACGAGAGAGAGAACTTGTCAACGAGATTGTCGAGCTCCAAGAGGTATTTTTTGATGAATTATTATATGATTTTGACTCCCAAGAGAATTATAAGAATAATGGGATGGGTATAATCCTTCAATTATTCATGCAACTCCCTGAAATGGCTCCTTTTTCTTCAGGACAACAAGGTGTACTTACACATATTGAGTTTCCCTGAGAGATGATTGAGTCTTGTAAAATATTTGAAACTTCCATCATCTAGAGGGTTCAGCCATATTCCCAATTCCTATTTTTTTCCTTCCAACTCCATACATAACTCCCAAAATCATCTAATGAAGATTGTGCTTTGTTTTACACTTTATACTCCTTGCCCCTTAGAAACCCGTTGTTACACAGATTATCCCTAAACCTCCAAGACTTCCATAAATCTTCCTAAATCACTTCCAACATCTTCATAGATCTCTTATACCAAATTTGAATGATTGTAGGCTTTCATATCCCTCCCAAAGAAGATTCACACCAGACCTAAAAAGGCCAAAATTAGCTTTTCAAATTTGATTGAAGAACTAGCATTGGAAGTACTTCATTGTATGATATGAATGACATTTTTATCTTATTTCAAAATTATAGAAATATTATTCAAAACATGAGGGGGACCTATAAGGTTGGGATAAGTATGATAAAAAAATATGAAGAGGGGTTCAGTACACTCGGAGTAAATTTTCACATTTGGGTCTAGTTATCATGCTTGAAAGTTTGAATTTTTCATGTTACACATTTGCATGACAATAATCCACTATGCTTACATTGGTATTAGGAAACCTCATGTTACTAAAAAAATTATTACATTTTTCTACTTACTTTTACTACTATTCCACCCCCTCTTGCACACATGCATGGACTCTTGCATACCTCATTTTTACACATTCCATCATGTAGGGTATTCATGATATGTAAGCTAAGGTGTTACGATTAGAGTAGGTTGTGTCTAGAACCTATAATGCCCTATATTCCCACACTCTACTTCATAATCCATTAGCATCGGAGGTGTCTTCATATCCTTTATTGATGGGTTTTGTTATCATAAGCTTATAATTTATGAAGTTGAATGATATCTTGAACAACTTCTTTTCTCCTTCCATACAACATGTCTAGATTATACCTATAATGAAAATCTTATTACTAAGATATTATTAAAAAGTACCAAGGGTTATGCAATCCACATGAGCTCTCGAGAAAGACTAAGCTGATCCATAGGGATCCAGAAAAACACACCACTTCATCATTTCCATCAGCACCAAGAAGGAGAAACAAGAAAAGTAAATAAAATGAGGTAAACAGAGGTTCTGGAAGGAACCACCGCTTTGTGCGGGCGGCGGTTTCAGAATTGCCACCTTGCGGTAGTAGCGATCCAAAACCACCACCCACCCAGGAGCGGTGGTCCTGAGACCACCGGTCTACTCAAGGCGGCGGTCTTGATACTTTTGAATAGAAAAGAAGAATGGAACGCAAATGGATGTGAATTTGAAGCGCCCAACATTCTCTCTTCCTTCCACACCCTTTCACATTCTCCAGTGCATGGGAGGACATGTGAAGGCCTATAAATGTATGAAGAACAAGAGAATATTCATTTGAAGATCCAGAGAGATCGAGAAGTAGAGTTTAATGAGAGCAGTGAGCAAGATCTTCAGTGCTGGAATGGAATTGTAGGAGCAAGGTGTAGAAACAAAGCAAGCAAGTAATTGGAGAGAAGCTTTACATTGTTGCTTTTTTTCATACTTATTTTAATCAGTAATTGTCTATACTAGACCAATAAAAGTGGGAAGAAAGAGCAGTTGCCCTTCTCAACTGGTTTTCCTCCATTAGAGGTTTCCAGGATAAAATTGTTGGTATTGAAGTTTGAATTATTTCCTTCTTTGTAATTTCCTTTCTATAGCACTAGATAATCAGTCACGAAGCTCTAATTTTCAATCAAATCTGTCATTTTCCAAAGTTTAAAGTAGAACAACATAGTTGTGTGATTTGTAGAGTTCCAAAGTAGAAGTTTACGGATCATTTTGGTATCATAGTTGATTATATATCTAGGACTATGGTATTTGAATATTTCTTATGATTTTGTATGATAGTGACAAGGTCCAAAGGTGAAGAATTTTTACCTTGTGAGCTAGATATTTCTACAAAGAAGTGGAAACAAAGAGTTTGAGCTCAAATGGAGGAAGAGAACTTGGTCCGTAGAGTCGAGATGCTAGAGACCATGATGGATAGATTGCATAGAAAACAAGAAGAGCTTTCAGATCTGCAAAAGATGGCTTCGATTAAGAAAGATTCCATGGACTCGGTGGTTTGAGCACTAGCCAAAAAAATTGGTATTAGAAAGAGCCACGAAGAGGAAGAATGGGAAGAGCGTGAAGAGACGCCAATTGTAAGCGAGAAGGTAAAATATGCACATACACCTTTTAAAGTTGAAACAAAAGTGGAAATAAAGAATTTTGAAGGACAAGTAGATGCAAAATTACTGGATAAATAACTAAAACAATTGGAAGTCTACTTTAGTGTGCATAATGTCACTGAGGCACAAAGGGTCACCTTTGTATGTCTCAAAATGGAGGTCATGCTCTGCTTTGGTGGGAAACCCTTCTAGCCACTTCTAAGAAGAAGAAACGTCCTATTGTCAAGTTTGGAAAGGTTTTAAAGAATTGATAAGAGCTAACTTCTATCCTATTGACCATAAGACTAACATGATGATTGAGTGGTAGTACTTTAGACAGGGCAGCAGCGATCAAAGCGTGCAAGACTAAACTACGGAATTTTGGAGACAAGTAATGTTTCTTAATGTGGACTTGGAGGATGAGGACATTCTGACCAAGTATTTAGGAGGACTTCACACTCACCTTCGAGAGGAAGGTAATCTCCACAAATCCCAAGGATCTCAATGAAGCTTGTGTACAAGCATACTACATTGATGATGAGAAGAAGCAAGGAGAAATAGAGCCAAAGGCAGACTGGTCAATGCCAGTAAGACAAAGAACAAGGGAAGACAAGTAGCAGAGGTAAATGGAAAGGTAAACATATTGCTACTTGCTTTGCATACTTGTAAATATCCTAAGAATTTTTGTAAGAATTGTGATGTAAATGGACATACTGACGCCACATGTTGGAAGTTACATCCGAATTGCACCCAAAGCACCGAACCAAGGATTCTAAGAAATCCATGGCCACTGTGAAGACAGAAAGAGAGGTGGAGATTGAGGATGATTCAGATGTAGATGAGAGGTTGGGATGCATGGCCACTAACATGTATGGGGCAATAGAAGAAGAAGAGATGAGTAAGCTATTTCAAATCAAAATCCAAATCAAGAAGACTAAGGTAAATGCTTTAGTAGATTCTAGTTCTCAGTCAAATTTGATTTCTAATGTGGTTGTAGAATAGCTTGGTCTAGAGACTTACACACATCCACATCCATACCCACTAGGATGGGTGAAGAAGGGTGTAGAAATACAAGTTACAAGGAAGTGTAAGTTTCAGTTTGGGATAAATACCCAATACATAGATGTATTAGAGGTTGATATTATTCCACTTGATGCATTTGATGTTGTCTTGAAAGTCCTTACTTGTATGCCAGGGATGTTGTGTTCACAAGGAGGGAGAACCGGTATAGATGGATCAAGGACAGAGTCAATTTTAACATCGGGGCACACCAGGAAAATCAAAGAAAGCTATGGTAAGTGCCAACCAAGCACCAAGACTTATTCAGGAAAATTGTCAATTTTTTTTGCTTTCATTGGAAGAAAAACAAAATGGGCGTGAGAGCATGGATATTTCTGACCAAAGGATGGAGAATTTGGATAGAACTTGTCATTTTTATAGAAGAAGCCACCACAGAACTACTCATTTAAGGATCAAAACAAACTTCCGCTATGCAATCACCGTATCTACCTACGGATTCACCGGACTTGACCATGGGACAACAAGAAGAAGAGGAGATACAAGGAACAGTGGGGACTAAAGCAAAAATGAACTTGGAGAGGATTCATCCAATCCATCTCAAGAAACAAAGACATACAAGGAATAAACCACTACAAAGTATGGGACCTTCGCCATACTTGAGCGAGTTGGAGAAGAAACCTTCTTCAGCCATACTTCATGTAGATGCACGCGATAGTAAGTTGTAAGAGCTCGTATCCACGAATGCCATCTATGCATGAAAAAGAAGGAAAGATACAAAGTAACCTTCCAAAGAGGATTGTACTTGAGATAACTCAAGAGGAGGATGTAGCACTGGAACAAAAAACCAGAGATCCACATGAGTCTTGGCAGATTGGACTAGAGAAGACACCAAGGCAGACCCAACAGTACTTGAATGAGCACGAGAGGGAGTCGATTCCTCTACCACTCCCCCACTAATTTTTGGGACCAAAATCCCTCCTAATTAGGGGAGGTATGATCCATAGGGATCCAGAAAAATACACCACTTCATCATTTCCATCAACACCAAGTAGGAGAAACAAGAAAAGTAAATAAAATGAGGTAAACGGATGTTCTAGAAGGAACCACTTTCTGTGTAAAGTGGAGGTTTTAGAAACACCACCCTATAGGGTGGTAGTCCTGAAACCACCACCCAACTAAGGCGGAGGTTCTAAGACCACCGGTCTTCTCGGGGCGGGTCCTGATACTTTCGAACAGAAAAGAAGAATGAAACACGAATGGATGTGAATTTAAAGCACCCAGCCATGTCTCTTCCCTTCCATGCCCTTTCACATTCTCCAGTGCACTGGAGGACATGTGAAGGCCTATAAATGCATGAAAGGAACAAGATAATATTCATTTGAAGATCCAAAGAGATCAAGAAGTAGAGTTTAATGAGAGCAAGAGTAAGATCTTCATCTTTGGAATGGAATTGCAAGAGGAAGGTGTAGAAATAGAGCAAGCAAGTAATTGGAGAGAAGGTTTACATTGTTGCTTCTTTTCATACTTATTGTAATATGTAATTGTCTATACTAGACCAATAAAAGTGGGAAGAAAGAGCAATTACCCTTCCCAACTAGTTTTCCTCCATTAGAGGTTTCCAGGATAAAATTTTTGGTGTTGAAGTTTGAATTATTTCCTTCTTTACAATTTCCTTTCTATAACAATAGATAATCACCACGAAGCTCTAATTTTCAAGAAAATCATCATTTTCCAAAGTTGAAAGTAGAACACTGTAGTTGTGTGATTCGTAGAGTTCCAAAGTAGAAGTTTATGGATCACTAACCCATTTCACCATTCAAAGAAGGATTTATAAAAAAATCTATTTTTTAGAAAGTCTTGAAATCTTCTTTTAAAGGTTTTATAACTTTGGTATTTTGCATTTTTAATGTTATTCAAATAATTTATGGGATTCATATAGTATGATGACAGCATATTCTATTTTCATAAATTTTTATTTTCAAGTTCACTCTATTATCTTTCCAATGGATCGTGTGGTTCATCAATCGGGTCAATGGGCTAGGAGATATGAACCCAACAAGGAGCACTTAAAAATAATAATATGATATTCATGTTTTGTCCTCTTTTTCTCATTCAAATTCACCCCAAATGTGGATGGATGTCATCTCCATGAAGGATGACATTTCATTTTGTATTTGGAACCCTTCATTTGACAACCTTTTGACTTCTATTTGGAACCCATCATTTGATGACATTTTGGCTTCCATTTGGAACCCTTCATTTAATATTCCTACAACCTTTCATCTTACAGATTGTTTCACTATAAATAAGATGGTTTCAAATGAATACACAAGCTTAAAAGTGTAAATTTTTGTAGACATAAGTTGCAAATTGCAAGTTTTCAAGTTTAGAGGAATAAATCTCTCATATATAGATTTTTCCCATTTGTATTCATATTCATTTGTAGATAATTGTGAGACATATGTCTCTCTTACAGAGTTTTCCCATTCTACATCCTTTCTCAAGTTGAAAGAGATTTGGCATACATCTCTCCTATAGAGTTTTCCCACTTTGTATACATATTTAATGAAGTTACATGCTCAAATTGGTCTGCAATGCCGTTAGTTCTCCTCCCTCAAAATGCATTTTCTACAAGGTGTGATTCATGCTTATTTCTTGGAGATAGAAATAGACCCACATCTTAAATTATGCCCTCTTCTCATTTTTCTAGCTACCTTTTCCCATCATTTTCAAAACCTATAAAACTTTGAAAAGTTCATTTTCCCATTGTGATATCATTAATCTGAATTATTTTTGGAATTTAGTGGATAGCTAATGGTGGCATTTAATGTGTTATGGAAATACATTCATAATAAAGTAGATGAAATTATAGAAGCGGTGAACTATAATGCGAAATAAAAATGTAATTGTAAAAGTAAGATCATGAAATAAATGATGAATATATAGAAAATTATTTCTCATTTTGGAAGCCACATTATGGATTTATTGCTCCAAGTAGAGGAAAATATGCAACAAATTTATCCATAATTTATAGACTCAACTTAGAGAAAATAAACTTTTGTGAAGAAATTCAACAAAATCTTGTCATCCCGTAAGGTTAATTTAAATAGTTGAAAGAAAAGAAGAAGAGTGATGTAGATACACATACAACAATAGAGGAAAGCATGGCATGTTGTTTTATTCTACATAGTTTGATAATTCTCCATATGTGATTGGTAGTTTTGAAAAACACACAAAAGGTATTGGTTTCAAGATGTTAAATAAAATGGGGTATAATGGACATGGCCTTGGAAAATATGGAAAAGGAATTCAAGAACCTCTCAAAGTAAAAAATAGACCCAATAATTTGGCTCTCAAATACACTGGAGAATCATCTCAACCCACCATGGGTACCACATTAAAGAAAACATGCAACTACAATACTCTTCTCAAAATTGGTGTGAACCTTGTATTCATGCATATGGAAGGTATTTGATTCATATTTGATTCATAATGTAATTTTTAATCATTGTGGCAAAAAGGTCATGATTTTTCTCATTTTTAGAATCTTCATCCTTTTATATTTTTGGTAAACCATGACATTTTTACATGTTATTTCACTAATATCCCTACACATAGGTATCTCATAATAGTAAACATAAATTTTGGGTGGGCCACCCAACTCAAGTGGAAGGAGATCACTTCTATACTAGAAAATTCCTATGTACATTAGAGGTCAATCATATAAGTAGTGGGACCCAATACTTCTCAAGGAAGGGTGAATGATGCGCATGATCCCTCGAGCAAGATTGACTCATGTCACCATTGAGATAAGGATTTATAAAAAAGTTTATTTTTAGAAAGTATTAAATCTATTTTTAGTGGTTTTGATAACTTTGGTAATTTACATTTTTCAAGGTTCTTAAAAACATTGATGGGATTAATAAATTATGATTATAGTATAGTTTATTTTAATAGATTCTATTTTCAATTTTACTATGTTATGTTTCCAATGAATCATGTAGTTTTCCAATCGAGTCAACAGAAGATATGGCCTCGATAAGGAGCACTTAAAAACAATAATATAATATTTTGATTTTTCCTCTTTTTCCCATTGAAATTCACCTTGAATGTGGATTAATTTCATCTTCACAAAGGATGATGATGAGCCCAAAAATGGCCCATTTTATACAATATTTGACATTCTTTTTCCTTGCATATATAAAGTGGATCTAAGTGTAATTTCTAAACTTATGGTTTATTTAGGATAAAATAGAGAGTATATATCATGGTTATTTCTTTATAATTCATTTTTATCTTTTTGTTAGCTATTTCTAATGATTATTGGGAAAAATATGTCAATTTGTGCATATGCAGTCCATACTTTGTTATAATTGTTGAATAAGGGATTTTGAGCACTAAACACTAGCTACAACCATCCTTGGAGGATCTTCAAAATATTTCATATCCTATCTAAAGATTTTTATTTCAACACTTCATTAGCTCCAGAGGTTCCTTGACTAGCTCCAATGTTCAACAATTCTATGAGAGGCTCCTTAGTATAGGTTTGGAGAAAAGTGAAAAATAGTTATCAAGAATATACCCAAACCAAAATATAATTACATATTCAGTTTCCTCTTGAAAAATTATGCAAGTTCAAAAATAAAATCATCTTTATTCAATTTCATATGCAAATGTTATAGTCATTTTAGTTTGGCTTCGAAGTCTACCATTCTACCTTCATAGTCTACCATTCGCTTCAGTCTATCATTCGGCTTCGAGTCTACCATTACGGCTTCAGGTACTTGGATTTGGAGTCTACCATTATAGTTTCGGAGTTAAAAATTATAGCTTAGGAGTTTAACATTATAGCTTTGGAGTTGGACATTAGAGCTCCGGAGATGAATACTAGAGTTACAAAGATGAACATAACTCCAAGGGTGGTTTGAGAAGCATTGTTATCTATTTTTGGAAGTCATTCTAAAAATAGATATTTCCATAAGTGTTTTATTATTTGTAAAATAAAGAAGAATCAATATTCATTTTGATTCTCAACAATAAAATAAGAGAGTCGAATTATTAGTTAGAGTTAGATAAGATCTCTCCATATTTTGTGGAGATTTATGTTTTTTAGATAGATTGAAATATTAGTTGATAAGATTTGATTAAAATGTATGCCTTAAAATAAGGAGTGGGTTGAAAGCATGAAATTATAAATGAAACCTCCCACACCAAAGAATGTAATCTCCATTTTTATTAATTCATTCTGAGGTTCCATTCCATCCAATTTGTAAATATGTCTTGACTAAAATCATCTTATGAGGAGTGAGATGGCCACTCATTCCAAGGAAGAGAGATCTATATTTTTTTATATTTTTACATTCTATAATTATATGTTTGTTGTCTTTTTCTTTGTACCATGTAATTATTCCTTTGGTGTGCAATTTTTTGTGAACATGCAGGTGTATTATGTGTTATCCTTTCTTTCCAATTCAACAATTTCCCTTCCTTGCAAGTTTTATTTCCTTTCCTACAAGCATGATATTTAATTTCATGCAACTGTGTTTCAATTCCTGCAAGTGTGTTTCCAATTCATGAAAAAAATTCTTAATTCACGTAAGTGTGTTTCTAATTACTGCAAGTGTGCTTTTTAATTTCCACAAGTGTGGATTTTGGGTAGAGGGGATAGTTGGAAAATATATCTTTCTCCTATTTCATAATTCCTTTAGACACCATCCCTAGATTGATATTATTTAATTAAGAAGATTGACGACCCTCATCAAATGAATTTTTGAATTCCATTTGGAACCCTTCATTTGATGACCTTTTAGCTTCCATTTTGAACAATTCATTTACTATTCTTACATCCTTTCATCTTCTACGTTGTTTCAATATAAATAAGATGGTTTCAAATGAAGACAAAAATATGAAATTTGAAACTATTTCTAGACATAAATTGTAGGTTGCAAGCTTGGAAGTTTGAGGTATACATCTCTCATATATAGAGTTTTCCCATTTGTATACATCTTCATTTACATATAATTGTGAGGCATACATCTCTCCTATAGAGTTTTCCAACTTTTTATACATATTTGATGACGTTATTTTATTCTTACAATTACAATTTAATTTTTGTAATATAGTTCATTACTTCTACAATTTTAACTATTTTATTATGAATGTATTTTCATAACACATTAAATTCCACCATTAGTGTGTTTTCCACCATTTTCTTAAATTAATTCAGATCATTATGCCTATAATGATCATATGACCTCCCCTTTTAATGTTTCACAACCTTCAATCCTCTAGAAGATCAATTTTAGATCACTTATCAATCAATATTGGTGAAAATGTCTCTTACTCTCAAATTTCCAAAGTAAAGAAAGAATATAATGAGATTTTTAATGCCTAGGTGCTATATTACAAGACCATGCTAACTAAGACGAATAATTCAATTACAAATAATTAGTTTAGAGACCTATTCGCATAAATTTTACCAAATCCTTTACACAAATCTATTTTTTTTTCAAAGTTTCAATATTTCGATGAGATATTTCATATCCTTAAGGAAGGTGTTGTCATGATAAATTGTTAGCATGTAAAATTTAAAATTTTGGTCATGACAACCAATACCACACTTGAAATTCCATCTCCTGGTTAATGTAAACTTTCCTCCGACAATATTGCAATCATGGCATCCTCATTATGGCCAAGAGGAACATGCTAACATGATTTTAATTTTATTTCATGTGCATAATATTTTATCTATCTTTCTTTTAAAAGCTATTGATATCTAAGAAAGAACAATGCTCCCAGAGGCTTCAAAAGGGCTATTTTTGGTCTTTTTGTCACAGGTGAATATCCTCTAGAAGCGTACATGGAAAATTAAAATAATTCAAGATTTGTATGAGAGAGCCATGAAGTTTTCTAAGGTAGTTTAGGAATATTCTATGAAGAAAATTGAGTTTAGGAACAAGTTAAGCAATACTGGGTCTTTTTGGGCAAGGCATTGGGAAATGCAAGTTTCAAAAGAGCTAGTCACCTTGTTCGAAATGTTTCAGGAGCCTCATGAAGTGTTGGGAGATCATATCCTAGGAATTGGAAAGATGACAAAGCCTACTTCATGGTGCAATGATCAAGGAATAATTTTGGGAGTATGAAAATGCGGAAACATGTCCATCAATGTAGAACAAGAGTCCTTCTACAAGGTGGAACTTAATCAAAATGTTTCAGACATCCTCGAAGATTTAAGTCCCTAAAAAATATCAAATGATTTTATTTTAAATTCTCATAATGACCCATAAGTTTTATTCCTTATGTCCATAAAGAACTCTTCTTGTCACTCGACTCATCGGCACACCGCTCTAGGAAAATTTAAAGGTATGGATAAAAGTCACCGAAAAACTTATTTTAAATCCTTTTCAATAGAATAATTGAATTCATTGTCCTATTTTCATGCAAATTCATATATTTTTGGGAAAAAATCATTAAGTTTTGACTCCATGGTGAAGGAAACATTCCAAGAGGCAAGTATGAAGTGCAAACCATGATCCCATGCAACACTTGGTCACTGGACACACTTTTGGTGTCCTTTTACACCTTTGGTGCAATTTTGAGGTGCAATTTCACCTCATAAGTATTACTCACTCCTATTTGTGGAAATTCTCAACTCAAAAACATAACATGAAGCCAAAAAGTGCATGTGAAGGCAAAAGTGAGTGTTTTAAGTTGTGGTGGGTCCCATTTTCCCTCCAAGGTGCATTTTTAAACTCCATTTGCACCTTGGGTACAATTATGAGGTGAAATTTCACCCCAATTTTTTTCATTCCCTCATTGGTTAAAATATTTGATGTACGTGCATGATAAGTAAAGTTAAAAACATAAAAAGCTTGTGTTTCCCCATGTGCATGTCATGTTTTCTTCATCCCTCATCTCTATGGTACATTTTTCCTCCATCCATGCACCCAAGGTGAAATTTCACCCAAAATGGTTCACAAGTGCAATGGATCTTCCATTCTCCACCTCCCACTCCTCCATTTTCCCATGTTCACTCTTCCACCATATAAATTCCCTCACCCATGCTCTCACAAATCATAAACACAAAACAAGAACTTAAAAATTAAAATAAACTCCTTGAATCAATTAAAGTGCATTTAAATCTAGTTCATAAATTTTAAACCCAAGAAATCTCATTTTGTGCCCTAGATGTCAAAATCTAGTTTTGCTCATAACTTACAAACCCCAACTTTGTTTTCCTCAAGATTTTGATCGTAGCTTCCTCATAAAAACACCTTTGAGAAGAAAGTTTAATTTCCTCCATTCATTCACTCAAAATGTTTTTATATCCACGTGTAAATTTCAAGCCAATATACTCATTTTTCATATCTACAAAAATCTAGCTATTGGAATTGGAAAAAGTCCTTGAAATGCAAAATGGAAACTTCTATAATTGATTTCATTCCAATTCGACACCTGGAAGACCACTTTATATTTTTAGTAAGTATCTACTATGTAGCTTACTAAAAATAGTAAGTCTAAGAAACAATTTTTTTAGTTCCTCACCTCATTTCTTTAAGACCAAAACACTTAAAAATCACAAATTAGCAAAATTACTAAGAAATTGACACCCATGTGTGACTTACTAAAAATATTAAATGTTCATAATGAGCTCAAAATTATAACTCATGTTCTTCCTCTTCATGTTTCACTAGTTCCAACTTTCACGAAGGTCAATTTCTTAGTTTACAAGAAAATTCCCATATTTCCGGATGTGGAAAGAATAATGTGTCTTTGACTGAGCATGTTAATTTTGGAAGTGTTAATAATCTCTTCCTATCACTATGTGATGATCATATTTTGGGATCTTGACTCATAGGAATGATGAGGACAAATTCATTCTTATGGAGGATTGAAATTTGATTTATGACTTGGGCAGAAAGGAAACCCTCTTTGTTCCCAATTTTGGTCTCGGAGTGCATTTTGATCCTGAAGGACATATCACATGAAATGTTTGATCATAAGGTGAATGAAATTGCATTCAATATCTCTCCATCTTCCACCTCCATGTTGGAAAATTTTGGTCATCAATGTTCTCAAGATGTTAGAATCAAAGATCATCATAGTTACATTGTGCAGGCAATTTTTCATGTTCTCGTCATGAACAAGATGGTAAGAAAGGCATGGTAGTTTTTAAGGATCGAAAGGTTTGTTCAAGTGAAAGAGGGAATTCTTCATTGATCTTAGTGGTCCATTCATCAAGTTCTTATCACTTATTTTCTTAGTGTACTGACAGGCTACAAAGGTTCATAATTCTAGGAGGCTTCCCACATTGTAGAGGGGTAAGAGTTCTTCATTTGTAGTCCATCACTAGAGCATCATTATAGAGGTCATTAGGATCAGGATTGGATTTTATTCATGATCAGATCTTCTTCATTCTTCTTCATTTGAGTTTGGAGCGTATCTTCTCTCTCTCTTCTTTCCTCTTTTCTCCTCTATTTCTTTATCTAGAATTATATTTCTTCGTTGAGAAGAAAATTTTGTAAAAAGTGACTTAAGTCACTTAAAGTTTCTATTTCTTCATTAAGGATTGCACTTTAAGTTGAAAAGTCGTATAGGAATGTGAAAAGGCACATTGTAAAGTGTATATTATAATTTTCTCTCCATTCCAAAGGGTTAGATTTTCTTGCTAGGGTTATATTTTATTGGTTGATAGCTTTCATTGCCTTAGTACAAGCAAGAAACTATAATTCTTTTATCTTCTTGTCTTATGTTTTCCTCTCCATCTCAACTACTACTCCAATAGAGCATTGTAATCCTACACAACTAGGGAAATAATGAATCTTTTGATGAATATAATGCAGTTAAACTTTTTTTTGATTATGTTGTTTATCTTGCTTTGCATATTGGTGTCTTCTCATTGTTAACTTGGAAGTATTATGGTTTTATGTCAATGAACTTGGCATGCTATTTATTGAATAAAACCCCCTTCTCACTTTCTCCTCTCTCTCCATACACACACATTTCCTCCACATCCTTTTGCACATGGGTTTAGTGGAGTATTCATATGTGATCCCAATCAAAAGGCCACCCTCAATGGTTAGAATAGTGTACATATTTCCTTGTTTTTAATAAATGGAGTTGTCTCAATTACTAAGAAGAGGGACCTAGTCCTAGAACATTGGTGAAAACCCCTTATTTTCCATTACGAAAAATTATTTTAACATTGAACAAGCTTAAATATGGGCCCAATATAGTTTTTCAGCCTCCATAGAACTTTGAAATATAGCCCTAATGACTTTAGATCTTTCATCTATATACCCCATGCAAGGGAAAGGAGGTGAGCATCTTCTTGGACTTCTTGATAAATATTCGTGTCCTAGTCCCGCCATGCACTCTCGTCTCCTACGCAATGTCAAAGCATGTGGGACCAGTTTCCTCTCACGTGCCTTGGTAAATTTCCTCTTGCTTCCTCTTCTTTCTCCTTCCTTCTCTTACTCTTCTTGTTCTTGCTCTTTTTACTCTTTCTTTTGTTTCTCTTTCTCTTCTTACTCTTGCTCACGTTCAAAATGTGCGAGATCTTCTTCTTACTCAATGTGAATAACATGAGGATTCTCCTCCCCCTCCGACTCTTTTATCCTCAAGGTTTCTTCATCTTTCCCTTATTCTTATGGTCTTGGTGTGTGTTATGTTTCAAACGACATTACTAGAGGTGTTCTTATAAGGGCGTGTGTTGAAGCTTCTCCTCATTCCATATTCCTCCTTTTCCTAAATTTGTAGTCCAACCGACCCTTTGTCTCTTATTCTTCTTCTTCCTCCTCATCTTGTTGTTGTTGTTGGATGGGCTCGACTTGCCCTTATTCGTTGGCGTCCTTGTTGTTGATATCCCTAAAGGTGGTGGTGTAATATTTTTGTTGCACACTTCGACCACCTTACCATCCTTCATCTTTGGTTGGAGATAAACATATACTCGGCATGCCTCCTTACCCACTACCAAAGTCATGATGGGATTCAATTCCATAAAATCAAATTCCATTTTTCTTCATAAGGTTTCCTTGTAACGTATCCATAGGTCTTTAGAAGTATGGTACTCTACGTCTACCTTGTCAACATTAAAATTCAAGGGTTGTGCATCCTTGATTTGGTTCATTGCACTTCTAAAGTACTGACTATAAATACAAATGGTAGTTTTTAACAAGGCCCCATATCTCCATTAATCAAAGCAAAACCTCACAAGGCATAAATACCGCATAACAAAAATTCTACTTGGCCATACAAATCAGAGGAAACTCCCTAGGTACACACCATTCATTTTTGAATGTGTCACAAATTATCTTGTACCATACCTCTAGGAGCACCTTATAAGCATTTGATATTATGTCATCATAGTGTATCACTCAAATCTCTTTGTCATGACCTCTTCTCCATGGGATGCTCCCATTCCTTCCTAGTTGGGCCATCCGAACTCCAATCTCCCAAAACACTATAAACAAGAAGATGGACCCGGATATGTTGTTTTCTCTCCCTTTTCATGTTGGGTCTTTTCTTCTTCGATGATGGTTTTCATGATGTACAAAGCAAATTTGTACTTGATTCCATGATATGAAGAAAATTCTTGTTCAATTCATTCTACCTCTCTAAGGATCTAAGTTTATAACTCACCAAGTGTGTGGTTACTTTAGTGCCAAGGTCAGTAATATGTGATACATTAAAAGTGCATCTTCCTCATTGGAAGTGTAATTTGGTGGTTGTTTCTTCCATCGCCACCTCGTAACACATTTCCCATGTGATATCTTCACCTCTATCCCTCAATCCTATTGTATTTCCATTAAGTTGCATGGTGATGCATATCCTTCTATCCGTAAAGTAAAAATAGTCCTCAAGGACATGTGACATCAACCACAGAACAATCGGACAAGCTTGCCAAAAAATGAAAATTCATACAATTGCAACACTTCACCACTCTCCAAAGTTTTGTGTACTCAATCATCCAACATGATCCGACCTTCATGTGGTACTCTAGCCTATTTCTACAAATGTATCAGTCCTTATGTCACTTTCATGGCGTGTTGCGTGGTGGTTGTAGTCAATGATTTTGCACGTCTAAATTTTTGATGCCCACAAATTTCAATGATCACCTCCCCGTGGATACTACATCTTTGACAACCAATCATCTAGTGCATCCTCCACATTATTCTTTCCCTTAGCCTCCCTTCTTTGTTGGTGTCATTATTTACATGTGTGATTTTTACCTTTATAAATTTCAAATTTTGAAGGTTGTGAGCCCTAAATTCAAAAAATCTTGTTGCTTGGTCTTAACCCTTCTTAACTTTCCTTGGTGATTTCTTAGTCTCAAATGATTTGTTCAATAACTCAACTTTTTGATTTTATTGCTTAATTGGTGTCTAGTTATTAAATTTCACGCCCTTAATTCTACAATTTCTTTAACGACTAAATATGCAACCCTAACTTATGATTTCTCCACACTTTGCTTCTCCAAAATCTTCTACAAGTTCCACTTTGCTATTTGGATGTCACTTTTTCAAATACATTGAGCTCTAATTCTAGACACTAGTTCTTGATTGATCTCATCGTTGCCTTCGATCACACTGGTTCACAAGATCTCTTAAATCACACAAGTTCTCAATTCACAAGGTGATTTATGACTATAACTCACTCTTATTTATAGGTTTCTAATTTTTTCAAGCATTTAATGTGGTAGGTTTGGTTGGTGTGTTTTTTCCCTCTCTTTTCTTTGTTTCTTGTTCTTTTCCACTAAGTCTAGACCTTCAAAATTTTCCTTCCGTGCGTGGTATGCATAGCATTATTGCATGCAACTAATTTAGCTATAAAATATCTTGTGTGCACCTTCATGTGCTTGCGTAACTACTTTTCTAGTATATATGTCCTTACACACGTGATTTCCCATGGTGCTCTTTTCCTTCCTCTCTGCTACCTAATAAGTAGTTTATCTTCCTACGATATCTACCTTGCATTATCTTTCCTATTATGCTTCAGGTTATCATCTCCACTATTTCCTTATGCACCAATAAGCAAGAAAATTCCATCCTCCAAATGAGTTTAAAAATACACCATTGCATGCACTTGTACGCTTTACCTTCTTTTACCCCACACTAAAAGTATGCATGGTCCTCTTTGTATCATGCTTCAACCAATATTAGCTCATGCATACGTACATGTTTATTGCAAAAGTAAAAGAACACTATAGAAAGGAAAATATAATCTAAATGGAAATGCTTGAGAATAAGGTTATTTATAGTAGGGCTTCAACCTACTCCCATTAAAGTAATCGTGAAACATAGTGCCACCAAACGCATGTAATTGACATACGCCCATTTCCAAAATTTTGGTCACTTTAAATGGTCCCAACCAATAAAATCTCAACTTTCCCAAGTGGTGCACAAAATTTGAATCATAGAGAAACACTAATCCCCAAAGTGTAAAAGACTTGTTCCTAATGTGCCTATCATGCCAAGCCTTTTGTCTTGCCTTTTATTTATTCTAGCCCAATCACGTAAATACACATCATTCATCCAATTGCATTAACTTTTCAATGCACTCTCCCGATGCTTGTTCATTCACAATTCCTCCTACACGCGCAATACACAAGGATGGTAACATAAACTCAACAGAAATATCTTTTGTGCCAAACACCAATTGAAATGGTGTCATTTTTTTAACCTCTTATAGGTGGTTATGTACGCCCAAAGTAAAATTGATAATTTATCATCCTAATCCTTTCTTCTAACATCACAAATCTTATTTAATGTTTAGCCCAAGATTTTATTGAATGCTTATGTCGTGTCATTGGCATGTGGGTGATAGGGAGTTATCTTATGATGGGCTACCATGAACTATGCAAATAATATTCAGATTGTTTCGTTATGAAAATGATTTCCCCTATCACTTGTAAGGCTTAATGGGAAGTCATACCTGTTAATAATGTTCTCCCATAAGAAATGTGCAACTATGGCGGTGGTACAGTCCTTGGTAGGTGAAGCCTTTATCTATCATTTTAAATCATCTTTGCAAGTAATGGTGTACCACGCACCTATGCATCATGCACCCGACACAATTGGTCCAACAAAGTTAATAGGCCATTTTTAAAATGGCTCGAGAAATGCTATAGGGTTTAATGGTATTTCATCCCTTTGTCTTGGCTTTCCAATCCTTTGGTAATGGTCACAAGGATTAACAAATTCCTTTACATTTTTATAAAGTGTCTCCCATAATAGTCCTATGAGGAGTATCTTGCACGCGGTGGCTTCTCCAAAGATAATGGCCTCTTGAAATTCCCTCATGCACCTCTTCATTATTGTTTCTCTTTCATATTCTAGGATGCATCTTTGCAATACCTCATCATGACCCATCTTATAGAGGCCTCCTCCTATCAGCTAATAGGGTGTAACACGTATGGCCAATTGATTTTTCTCCATTTTCTTCATTCCTTAAGGTGCAAAACTTGTGCATAAGAATACCACTATATCCTCTAGATCCATTGGTGTGTTGCAGAATAAATAATTGTGGATCTGATAATGTCCTCAATAAGTTTTGCCTCTTCCTAGAATTGATGCATGAAATATGGTTGGGTCCCCGATTTCTCTTGTCGAGGATTGAATATCATTGTAAATTCAAATTCTTGGAACAACAAGATCTAACTGGATATATGACCATGTAACACTAGTTTGTTGACAAAGTATTTTAATGTCATGTGATCAGTGTAAAAGAAAAACTGTGTCACCAAAATATAATTTTTGAATTTTTGTAACGCGTACACCATTGACAACGTCATGTACTTAGTTGTGGTGTATTTTATTCTGCAAGTGTTAGCTTCTTGCTTGCAAAACAAATGGGATGATCTATCTTTCCTTCACCATGTTGTGTTAACACAACTCCAATTTTTATACCTGAAGCATCCACATGTACATGAAAAAGTAAAATCCATGAAGGAAGTGAAGGATAGGCACGAGTAGTAATATTTCCTTTAATTTCTCAAAATCATTATATTATGCATCCCTCCAATAGAATTTCCCTTTAGCCTTTAGCAATTCCTCCAATGGTGCAAAAATCTTGGCATACCCTTGAATAAATTTCTTGTAATAACCTATATGGCCAAGGAAACCACACACTTTGCTTTGATTAGTTGTCTCGGTTAAGCCCAATATCACCGCTACCTTGGCAAGATCAACCAAAAGACCCTCTTTGCAGATGATATACCCCAAAGAGTGTGCCAAAGGTTTTACAAAGATGCACTTATTGATATTCAATGATATACTTATCTTCCTACATCTTTCAAACACCAATCTCAAACAATCAATATGGTCTTTGATTATACCATACATGGTCTAGTCATTAAGATACACCTATAAGAACTTGTGGATAAATTATTTGAATGCTAGGACAATAATGCATAATAATATTATTGGTGCATTCTTAATCCCAAAAGGCATAATTTTATATGTATAACAACCCGAGTGTGTTACAAAATTTGTGTTATCTTGATCCCCATGTGTTATACGTACTTGATGGTATCTGGAGAAACCATATGTGAAAGAGTCAATAGTGTGCCCTATTACACCCTCCGAATCTCTTTAGTAAAGGGTGTAGGGAATGAATCAATAAAAAAAGAGGCATTCGAGACTCTGTAGTCCACACAAATCCTTAGTATACCATCCTATTTTATGTTAATGACTATTATATTGATCCACTTTTATTATTTTATTGGCTTAATGATGTCTTCTTTGAGCATCTTGTCTATCTCATTTTCACTTTGATGTGCAAGTTTGGATTCATCCTATAGGGCCTCTTATGTACTTGGTATTGCACCTTGCCTTAACTTTATGTTCATTTCCCTGAGTAAAGGATGAACACACTTCAACTTATGGTAGCTTCTAGGAAAAAAATCATGATAGTCGCAAATAGTTCTACAATCTTTACAACTTTAGACTTTGACCAAGAATCGCTAATTATTACCTATTTAGATGCATCCTTGATTTAACAAAAAAATAGAATTTATGCTAAACCCTAATTGTAGAGTCACATATGATAAATAAATGCTAAAGTATATATTTTGACACAAGAAATAAGTAAATAAATATGAAATCCTAAGTGCAAGAGGGAGAGTAAAGGACTTAGCTAATTTTTGCTTGATCTTGGAACCGATTTGGGTGGAAAAACTGATGAACAAGAAGGGAAGATTGTTGTAATTGTGTATTGTAAATTCTAGAGTTATCGGATAAGCATGGACTATGGCACTGACACGAGTTCTTCTTCTAGGCACTCTTCTTGCACGCACAGTGGTCAGAAATTTAATTTTGTTGGTGTTGCACATGTGTCACTAATAGTCGGTATTGGTCACCTATGTATCACAATATGATCACCAAATGCGCTTATAACCTGCAAAAATATGTTCACCTGCAAAACCCTCAAACTACATCAAATCCTAAAAAGAAAAGATGCAATATGGGGAGTCAGATTGACCCCGGTGGTCACCCGATTGAGTGAGCTTACAACCAAGTGTTGCACTACATCTCAGACTCCATGTAGTTCTTGTGAGTGTGTGAAAGAATCGTGCCCTAGGAATCCCTTGTGTAAGTGCACTTGATAGTGGGCAATAGCTATATGTACCAATGTAAATAGATGTGTGGATGGAAAAATGAACTTCCCCTTCCTATGAATTGTATGCAGAAAATGCAGTCCCTTGTCCCTTGAATGAGTGCTAGATGGATGCCTTTGGATGCAACCTTAGGTGATGATAATAGATGCTTAGAGCTTGGTCCTTTATTTTGGTCACATAGCTTTGTATTTATATGATTCCTTTAGTTGAATTTCAGATTTGACAGATGGAAGGTCGGCCCATAAGATTATAAGATGCCCAAAAGATAAAAGAGGCCCAAAAAGAGTGAGTAATATGTAAAGAGGTCAAAGGCACATAGAGGGGACAAGGGTGCACAGGCGATGGTGTACAAAGTTATGAAAGATACAAAAATGAAGTACCAACTAGGTTGTAGGGTGTAAAAGACCAAAAAGAAGACAAGAAACAAAGCAAAGAGGGTAAAGGTAGTTCTCAATTACTAGTTTTCTCACTTAGGAATCATATGAATGCAAGTATGCTTTTAGGACCTAGAAATGTACCCAAGTGCATGATTTTGTGTCTATATTTTCCCCACTTTATGTTGTTGAGTGAATACTCGATAACATAAAGTAGATAAGAGATGCATACACTGATAACCATGTAGAATGTGATGGTGATAACATGTTGAGGAGACAAGTGAAAGCGTGGAGTGATAAAAATGAAGTGTGGAAGCTAATAAAGAGGAAGTGACCCTAGGGGTGAAGCATATTGTGTTGTACCATGTTGTATCTGTTGTTGTGTTTAATGTAGGGTTTCTTCTTGTTGTGTATTAAAGGTGTGCCTACAAAATAAGAGTGAAAGAGTAATCAAATTCATTTATTAGGAAAAATATATAAAAGTATGCCAAAGTATGTAAATGTGTGTAATGTACTAAAAGGAAAGTGTGAACATGATGTGAAAGAGTGTAAAAGGGAGAGAAAATGTCTTGAACATGTTGTGTAGAGCAATTTTTTTGGGTGATCTCACACCAAGAGATATTTTTTTGGGCGATCTCACACCAAGAGTGGTTTTTTTTTGGGCGATCTCATGCCAAGTGCGAGTTTTTAAAGCGATCTCATGCCAAGTGTGATTTTTTTGGGCGATATCACACCACGACAAAAAGAGTTTCAGGGAGAGAGGTCTAGTGTTACTCTCCTTCCATGACTACTTCCCAAATTTATACACCACTATAGATGGTGTGATCTCGTGTTTAGTTCCGAGTTGTATCGTATTTGTTCTGAATTGAAATGGAGAAATTATGTATTTTTCTTGCTGGAGGATTGTGTTTATACTATAAAAATTCATATGTGAATTGTTGACAAATGTGTTGATATGAGAAATTAGTTGTACCTTCCCCTAGGACATAGATTCCCAGGAGAGTTCAAGAGCACCCATAAACTCTTGTATGTATCTAGGTGCTAGTGTTTGTGTTGAATTAAGGACCCAAGTCAAATTCTGGGTTGTTTAGGTAACTGTAGACTGTGTTGATTTTTTACTGCATATCTGATCGAAGCTCGAGATGTTGTGTGGGGTGATTGATTCACCTAATGTATGTCCCCTCTCATTTGGGGTGCATATGACGTCACTAAAATAATGTTTCCCAAAGGAGAGGACCTAATGTTGATCTGAATTGTGTCCATATAGGGGGAGGAGGTAATGTGCATGGTATAAACCAAGGCATATGTAAACAAAGTAGCTAGATATGTTTGTTAGTAGAAAAAGCTAGCAAACATGTGATAGAAAAATAGTGTAACAAGAAATTTTGCATACAAAAAAGACTGCAAAAGAGGGTTTCAAACATGGGACATTGCTCACAATGTCACAAAACAATCAGGGTTGAAATGGCCAAAAGCATATAATGTGTATATCAAAATAAAGGGCATAGCCCGCAAACAATAACATACAATGGAAAACAATGTCAAGCAAAGTGTAACAGACAACCATTGTTACAAAATAGTTCGTGTAAATAAAATGTTGCACATGAAGAACCCATTAGCATGTTAGAAAGATAAAGAGTATGTCAAAGCGTGTATGTATCAATGTAAAGTAATGTGCTAGTAATAATAGGAAGTATTAAATAATGAAACAATAACACATGTGATATGGAAGAGTAGTAAATGTAGATGCCCATAAGAGCCTCGGTGGGACTAGTAAGAGGTACAATGCCAAGCATCATTGCTATGTGTAAAGATATGTAGGAAGTTTGTATTCACAACTAGAGAACAAGTGAACATGCATGTGTATATGATAAAGATAATGATATACATGATATCCATCCAATATGGAAACAAAGTGTACATGTAAGTATAAGTAAATGCAACCCAGGATATACGAATGTGTTGTGTATGGCTGAGATGGAATGGTATGCAAAGTGAATTTGATAGGGTAACATGCCCCCCAAAATTTGTATAAGTGTGAGATGAGGTTCATTTATAAAAGACCCCTCGACAGTCAAGAATGAACCATAGAACAAGAGTGTGTCATCGGGAAATGGTTTGATAATGTGTGCTAGAAATATATGATCAATAAAGCATAGAGTGTGAAGAGTGAATGAGTGATGTGAGGTTCATTTCAGATTTAGACCCTCAACATTCAAGTATGAACCATGGAACTAGAGTGCATCATAGGGTAGTATGATGTGTGAGAATTGAATGCTAGAAATATGTATCATGAAGCACAAAGCATGAAATGTGTAGTATGTGAGGTTCATGGATGTAATATTCCCTCAATAGTCAAGTGTGAACCTTAGCACGAGAGTGAGTTAGAGGGTAGTATGATGTGTGAGAATGGAATGCTAGAAAGATGTATCATGAAGTGTAGAGTGTAACATATATAGTGTGTAAGGTTCATGAATGTAGTATGACATCAACAGTAAATTGTGCACCTTAGCACAAGAGTGCATCATAGGGTAGTGACGATAAAAAGTGTATCAAGTTGTGTAAGATAGCCAAAAAAATTGAAGCACGAGAGCGTTACGGTAGAAATGGTAGATACATGATGATGTTAGGGGAGTAGAAGTAAGCATGATGCCCCCAAGTGTGTGATGATAATAATATATTTAATGAAGGTGAAGGGAAAGGGTCCTCCACCCGGTGTATGCGAAGTGATAAAGGTATGTGATTATTCTCTAAGATCGGTGCAATATGAGACCAACGTTGTATATATGAAGGAGTCCTAGGTGGTGAACACCTATGTGAAATAAACCTAAGAGATGATGAACACCTATGTGAAAGATACCAAGGAGGTGATGAGCACCTATATGAAGGAAACTAAGGAGGTGATGGGAACCTATGTGAAGGAAAATAAGGAGGTGATGAGCACCTATGTGAAGGAAAATGAGGAGGTGATGAGCACCTATGGTAAGGAAACCTAGGAGGAAAATGATGAGATGAACTCTTATGGGAAAGGGCTACCTGAATAGGAAACATAAGATGAGAAGATGGACTAGTGGACCAATGAGAATGAGTAGGTCATGTGCTAATAGGTGAGCTAGATGTAGAAGATGCCTTAGATTTGAGAGGCCCAGGGGCCCAAGATGTCACATCTAGTGAGAGGACATCCTTAAGAGGAGACGGAGCCAATGGTGTGGATGGTGGAACACCTTTGAGAGTGATAACTTGCTTATCGTGGATAAATTTGAGACATAAGTGGGTCATGGAAAAGATAGCCTTATTGACGCAGAGCTAAGGAAGACCTAAGAGCATGTCACAACCTTTGATTGAAGGTGCCACATCCCAAATGTAATTGTAATATTGATGTAACTATAAGATTTTGGAATTGGATATGAAATTTGAGATAGTGGATATTTGATAGTGATGAGGAGTGCGCAAGAGATAGGGCCATGGATCAATCATGGTGTTATTGATAGTATAAGATCCGATAGAAGCATTGATGTGTAGTGTATTAGAAGAAAATGTAGCATGATAATCGTGATCAGAGAATGTGATGAGTGGTGGAGATGCATCAATATTAGCAACTAGAAAATCAAGAGCCCCCGATGAAGGAGGAGGCATAACACGATATGTATGATTAGCTGAAGAATCAACAACTTTCTTGTCATGCTTAGGAAATGGATCATTGAATATTTTGATCTTTTGTTGTCATTGACCAGCTTGGATGTCGAAGGCTCAGGGATCTCAATTGCATTATTGTCGATAAGATCTTGAATGAGATGCCTAAGTTTGAAACATCGATCAGTTAAATGCCCAACACATTGATGATAGTCACATCTAGCATTTTTCATCATAATTACAACCTTTAGGGTGAGATGGATCAAGATTCAAAGTTGGGGGATGTGTAATAAGATTGCTTTCAAGAATTTGTTGTAATAGAAGGCACAGAGCACAAGGCAATTTCGTAAATGTGCACTTTGGGTTTCCATTGCAAGAGATCTTCGGGAGTAGATACACCATTAATATTAGCTTTGGCTTCAGTGGGCTTAGGAGATGGCTTGAAAGTATATTTTCTTTGGCCCGATTAGAAGATGAATCCTATTTGAGCTTTCCCATAGATCAATATTTGCTTTCATGCAACTTAAGAGTATGGCATAGTTGATCAAATGATGGAGAGGTCTCAAAGATGACGCTCTCTGTAATGGAGTTAAGAGACTTTGGACAAAAATATTTTGTAATTCAAAATCCATGAGTACATTGGATAGCTTAGCTAATTTTTTTTATATCATAACACATAGTCCGTTAGATGTTTTGATTTTTTAATTTAAGTTGAGCATAGGATATTTAGAACCGATATTGATTGAAAAATGTACAAGAAAGGAATTGGCTAAATGCGTAAATGATGTTACCAAATTAATAGGTATGTCATAGAACTAACACATAGCATAATCTTGGAGACTTTGAAGAAATAGCTTCCATAATAATGTATGATCATCCACATAATCTAGACATGCCACATGAAAAGCTCGGAGATGATCTTGAGGGTCACCATGGCCATTGAAGGTGGGCATCTTAGGAGTGACGAAGTTTGGAGGAAGTGCATAAGTGGAAATGGCAGGTGCGAAAGGAGTGTGGAGGAGTAAGGTGGAATCAAGAGAGGAGATGCATGGGAAGTAGCTTTTCTAAAGTTGTTGTATTTGAACTTGGAGATCTTAATAGAGATAGGCTAGGTTTTGAGTTCCAGTGGAAGAGACTTGTCGGGTGTGAGAAATAAGAGGTGGAGTGAAGTGGTTGGTAGGATTAGGAACAGATACGGGAACAACAGAATTAGGTGGAAGGGTGGAATTAGGGGGTTGAATAGAAATAGGCGAGAGCGCGTAAGTGGATGTATGCATATTAAGCTCAATAAGATTGGTGGCCTCCCCACGAGAAATAAAAAATATCAAATCTAGATCTTGTGGATGTTTAGCAAGATGAGCATTGAGATCATGAAGTTACTCATCAGTAAAGGGTGCATGAGTTTCAGCCATGATAAAAAGATGACAAAATATTTGGAAGCAACGTTGGGTTCAAGTGATGGGCTCACCAAATGATTTAACAAAAATAGAATTTATGCTAAACCCTAATTGCATATTCACGTATGATAAATAAATGGTAAAGCACAAATTTTTACACGATAAATAAGCAAATAAATATGAAACCCTAAGTGCAAGAGGGAGAGTAATGACTTAGTTGATTTTGTGCTTGATCTTGAAACTAATCTAGACTTGAAAAATAATGAACAGAAGGGAAAACCATTGCAACTATGCACTATAAATTTTGTAGTTTTCGGATAAGCTTGGGCTGGCTCAGGGGCGCCAGGGCATCAGATTCTACTCCTGGGTGCCCATAATTACGCAGGTGGTCAAAATCTAATTTTTTAGTGTCATTGATAGTCATTGTTGATCCCATGTGTGTCGCACTATGATCACCGAATGTGACTGTAACCTACAAAAATATGTTTACCTGTAAAACCCTCAAACTTCATCAAATACCAAAAAGAAAAGATGCAATATGAGGAGTCAAACTAACCCCAGAAGTCACCCAACTAAGTGATATTACAACCAAGTGTTGCACTACATCTCAGAATCCATGTAGCTATTGTGAGTGTGTGAAAGAATAGTGCCCTAAGAATCCCTTTTGCAAGTGCACTTAATAGCAGGTGATAGCTAGATGTACCAATGTAAATATATGTGTGCATAGAAAAATTAACTTCCCCTTCCTATGAAGTGTATGCAAAAAATGCATTCCCTTGTCCCTTGTATGAGTGCTAGATGGATACCTTTGATGCTCTTAGATGCCTTTGGATGTAACCTTAAGTGATGATAATAAATGTTTAGAGCTTGGTCCTTTATTTTGGTCACATAGCTTTATATTTATATGATTCCTTTGGTTTAATTTTGTATTTAACAACTAGGAAGCTGCCCATAAGAAAATAAGATGCCCAAAAGGGTAAAAGAGGCCTAAAAAGAGCAAGTAAGATGTAAAGAGGTTAGAGGCACCTAGAGGGGATGAGGGCGCCAGGCGATGATATCCTGGTTGGGCGCTCATGTCTAGAGTTATGAAAGATACGAAATAAAGTACTTTATTGGGATGTAAGGTGTAAAAGACCAGAAAGAATACAAGAAACAAAGAAAAGAGGCCAAAGGTAGCTATCAATTACTAGTTTTCTCACTTATGAATCATATGAATGCAAGTATGCTTTAAGGACCTATAAATGTACACAAGTGCATGATTTTGTGTCTATAATGCTATATTACAATGTTAACTTTATTTATTTTCAAAGGAAGGTGATATGCACACACGCATTCATCTTCTCGTGGCCAAGACTTCATGTTCTTCCTCGGTGTGCTCAATATCTAAATCCTTGACCTCTTCATCATCAATCATGTACACCAGCTTGTCTTTATATTTTTCCTTCTAGGTGTGCTCCAGGAGGTACTCATCAGAATTCATCTAGTCACACGCGTTGGCACGCTCATTCAAAAGAGTCCCACCATGTAATTGAGTTACAAGCTTCTCTACCTTTGCACTATCTCCTAGAGTGATGCACTTCATTAACTACAAATTTGGATGTACAAGGGGTCTAGTAGAAGAATAATCAAAGACATGTATCATACTTGTGGTCATTTCCTTCTAATTTGTGGTCACCTATTTCAAAGTAGCATTTATGTACCATATGTGTGCACACATGTGCAATGTGGAATAAAACTTATGCACCCATAGGGATGGTGGTAATGCATCAGGTCCCACAAGTCAATTCTTTTCACAACTTTGGATGTGAGCTAGGGAGAAGATGTCCCATCATAAATTGATATCTTTGAAGGAAGGTTACTCTTAACAAACTGAGTTAAGAAGGTAACCCTAATCTCACACCATCCTAGCAAGTTGTCTCTTTGCATAGCCCACCATCACTTTGTTGTTCCCATGAGTGAATATGCAAGCAAATTTATCCTTTCACCCTCATCGTGTAGTTAATTCTCTATGGCGTGCAAGAATTTATTTGTCTTCTCTTTTCTAATAAAATTCGGTAGTGCGGTCTTATCCAATCGCCTAATCGTCCTAAGGAATTATTACTTTAGTCACCTTCCCTTGACATTTATGTCCAAATGCATCATAATTCTCGTTCACCTAATTGTCACATGCGATATTAGTGGTCTCACTAATTGACTATGTGTCACTCCACTGTAAGATTACCTCTGGTGTAGGTTCAACTCTCTCAGGATCGTGTATAGTACTAGCATGGATCAAGTTCATATCTTCTTTAGATATTGGCTATATATATATATGGTGTACTTTGACTACCATCTATTGGAATGACTATGTGTTCATCCTTATTCTCAAAACTGATGTAGCACTTGTTAAAGAAGAGATCTGCATTATTTGCATAACATCATGGTCATCCAAGCAAGGTAAGGAAATTTTCAGCTTCCACCAACTCTATAACTTCAAAATCTCCTATGAACCTTTCTCCTTATAAATTCATATTGACATCTTTCAATACCCCAATGGGTAATTCTCTAGTCTTGTTAGCCAAGTACAACACACTAAAGGAGCGTTGAAGTGGTGGCACACCCATTCTATTTCAAGCATCCAAGGAAAGGACATTCACTTCTACACTTGTGTCAATTAAAATGTTACTCACTAGTCATCCATCTATCACCGCATCCAGAGTGATTTCTTTATCATATTCATGATCATGTGGTGGTAGATTTGCATGTAATATTTTCCTATTCCTCTCTTTCTCTATGTGTGGAACCTTTTATTGCAGCCTTTCACCAAGCATGGAGATTGTATTTTGTCCTCAACATCGACATATTTCTCTGATCCCATCAATGTCCTTCTCGGTACCTCTCTGCATGTCTCACACATTCTTTGTCGTGCACTTGTTCTTTTAAGCACAATATTTCACCCTGCAATTCCATGATCAAGATCATAGTTTCTTGAAACACTTCTTTCTTATGACCGACATCATGATACTTGGTCAGTTGGACCGTTTCTTCACATGATGATCTACTTCACCTTCCCTACTCTCGCACACGTAGGTATTTTGTGCGCATTATCACCAAAGGGCTCTCTTTATGCTATCATTACTTCTTTAGGATTCCATTTCCATTGTCTAGCGCGCTTGACGTGTATCATTACCGCACCCTTTTCCTTTTTATTCTTGGTCATATGCACATAAATCTGGACAATCTTATACCTTTTGTCCCTTTCCACAGTATGCATGTGACTCGTTCTTAGGGAACTTGCGTTGATATTGGTCTAGTGAGCCATAAGTATAGTAGGTTCCTCGATGAAATAGCCTCTCTGACGACCACGACCTCTCGTCATGATATCCTCCTTTGTATCCTCCATTTCCATTATGTCAAGCTCCATTATTTTGGTGTTTGCATCCATGTGAACTACTCTTTGTGATAGTCGGCGCAACCCTATCTCACAAACTTCATGGATGTGATCAATTAACCAAAAATGAGTTGTATCATAGGTGTGCGCACCAAAAATATTGATTTAGAGTGATATGTTCTTCTAAGTAGCGCGTTGGAGAAGTGGACAGTCTTTAATATCATGGTCCTTGTGGCATATCTCACATGCTTTGCTAGTAGAACACACATATTATTGTGCGGACATCTATTCTTTCTATGCCCCTCTACTTCACAATCATGTACACTAGATACCACTTTGAGTGTCATGAGTGAGCTAGCAAATAAATTTTCCAACTATGTTTCTATAGCCATAATCTATGCTTCAAGAAATGGGCTAACTCCAATATACACATTTCCAACTACTTCAACGTGAAGTACTACCTCCAGGACTCACGCGGATCTCAGTAAACATATTATGTGATAACACCCTTCTAAATGGTGTTAGTAATCCACCGACAAAGCATTGCACGTGTTAACTTTGATGGTAGTCATACGAGAGCTTTCACAACAGAGTATTGAACAACACATCATATTCATGAACACTTTTAGATAGTCCAGGTTTAATTTCCTTGAGCACATTGTTGCTCTATTGCTCAAACTCAAGTATGTGAAACTCCGCCAGGAAGGCGACATGCAATGCTTCATACTTTATTTCCATATTATGTGGGTCATAATTCTTATACCAGTTATGTGTGCGACCTTGTAGTGTAGTCACAAATTAACTAATCTTTCTGTCTCGACACGGAGATTCCTTTTTATCTCTACACAAGAGCTCACATTTGTATACATGATCCATGACGTCCTCTACTCCTTTTACTCAAGCAAGTGGAGTGAAATTTCCAAAAATATAAGGAGGTTATTTTGGTGGTGGGTTACTTCCTTTTTTAGATTTCTCCCGCTTGGGAGGACCATATCTTGGCCCCGAACCTCCACCAGGATTTCATCTACTCCTGGGAGTACTAGAGCCTCCCTAGCTTCCTATCATTGGTGCCCTCATATGAATGTCTAAAGAAGAATTGATCCGCACGCCAACACTCGATCCCGTGTTGTGCCGATAATACTACTTCCAGTAACAAACCAACAATCCATCCTTGTGTTTTTCCTAAAACACTATTCTTGACAAAGCTTGATGACCATTTAACAAATCCTACTAAGTAGCGTAAGGCCACTCCCATGTGTGATGTGTTGTGCCTCCCGAGTTAATACTAGTATGTACCTTCCTATATCTTTGTCCCAACATGGTGATCCCCGATTACCTTCTTATTCTCCATCACTATGATGATCCTCTATATGAACTTCTTATTCCTAAGTACCATGCACAAGGGCTAAGGTTCCATGGTGTTCCGGATGCACGCTAATGGCTCTCAAATATTCATTAGGCTCACTTCCTCCCTATGTCGAGGGTTCCTTCTATGCTTTCCCAATATTAGAGGTACATAGTCCCGCATCCCCTCACTCTCTTCGGGGGTTCTCAATACTTTCGCTTGGCCCTATTCCTCTTTGTCGCAACGCCTCTTCAACCACCCTTTCTTGCACATCACTATATCTATGTAATCTTTTTTCTCTCTCTACTTCCATCCGACTCAACGTCATCCTTTCTAACCCCTTCCCTTATCCTTGTGTGTGGCGGGTTTTAGCTAGCCATCGGAAAGTTCTCAAGTCCTAGTTCAATCATCAAAATATTGATAACAAGTGGAAGTGCGTGTAAGTACTATCCTCTAAGATAGCCAAGAAACCTAAACTCAATTTCCTTCGGGAACAAATACACATAGATCATGTATTCTAAAGTGAAATTACTCAAGAAACTTTCCCACCAACGATCTATTACGCACGTCCATGGCATATCCAAGTTAGCCAATGCCTAGTACTTACTATGAATCCAAATCTACTTTCGTTTGATCCTACTTCGTTTGTTATTCAAACATGTTGTTAACCACTCATACAATTCCTGTGGATAGAAGTTGAAGAATATCTCATAAAGTTAATCATACAAGTTGTCTTTGACCCATTTACGTGGATTGAAATTAACACCAATATTGTATCTTTGCGCAAACTCCTCTTTTCCATCATGTATCCACCTTTCAATGTTCTCCAATGATACCAAATGTCATAAGCTCGCCACATCTTGAGAGCCTGAATGAAAGAAGGTCCCGACAATGGAACCAAAATATCAGGATGCAATCTATTAAATTAGAACAACATAGTCAGGCGCGTTGGTACCTCACTCATACATAGGTTTAAGTGCTCACCCAAAGCACACGCAACTCCTCCAAGTTCCTTCTAGGGCGAAAATCAAGATGTGGTTCCTACAAACATGGTTAACCTAACATGAAAATATATACCATATGAAGGTTATGACCTACTACAATATGCACAAAAATAATTGATCATCAACAAAAGAGCTTGTATTCATTATACTCATGATGCATTACAATATGATAGGTTAAAGAAACCTCTAATTATAGGCTCATGTACAAGGAATGACTCATACATAGACTGAACTCTATTCGAACCGACTCATTCACACATATTTTTCCACCAATCACATGGATATCTACACACACACACACACACACACAGGTGGGAACTTATCCTTCATCACTTACATACTTTAATCTAGACTTAGACCACTCCTATACATAGCTTGCATGCACTCCCAACTCGTACTTCCTATAAATAGATGTCTTGCATGTGGCTCTCCATAAGCGGCCTAATTTATATTTGGAAGTTCCATCTTTATCATGTGCGATATAATTATCTTCCACCGCATGTGTTATAAATAGATATTCCTCCTTCATGCATGCTTCACGTTTATTATTAGCCATGCATGTGCTTCATCATGTTTTGGTTTGTGCTTTATCCATGTTATATTTAACTCTGCGTGCATTTCCTATTCATATATTGGCTTGACAATCACGTCAACCCGTGCTTTTTCCTATTTTTAGCATGCCTTAATAATCGACTAACCGTTGACCTTGCTTGTTTTCGTACGCAACCCTTTACGTGTGCTTCTTCATTCATCCCGCACGTACCTCCGCTCACTTGTATCAACCTTTGTAAATACTTTGTTCTCTGGTTCTCACGCGCCCTTGCGCACATCTTCTAACTTTCGTGCATGTCTCATACTTAGTCAATTTCTAGACCCAACAATATCTATCTAGAAATTAGGCGTGGCAAGCTAAGTGCCTCTATACCTCCATTTTTTTCTTTCAATTGCATGTTAGGTTAAGTGATGTGTTGCGAATCTCTTTATCTAATTAGAGATGTAAATCTGATATAGTGTTTGTATTGTATCATCTTTGTTGGATCGAATCAACTCTAGTCTCTCATACACATAATTAAATTGACCTAAAATTTAATTTAGGATCAAACACACATGAACATATGAGACAATAAAAATTATAGGAAGGTTCTATAGGTGAAGGAAAAGTGACCCATAGCATCATAAAATTTAAAATCATGATTACAAGACAAAATCATACAATTAGACACAACCACTATAATTTAATGTTTGAACTTGGTGTTCTTATCCCTAAGGGTTTGAGCACTCTATTTTAGAGATGAAGCACTCATAAACCTCCTCCACCCTATTCCTCCCTATTCCAAATCCATATCAACTTGTGAAGTATCAAAAGGATAAGTGGATCTCTCCTCTTGTGTTTTACTATATTTAGCATGTGTTCCTCATTGATCAAATCATTCTAAATTATTTACCGTATGTTCAAATATTTATGAGAATGTTTAATTTAATAATATGAATATATATTGTTTCTAGATTCCAATGCTAAATTAGGGGTATTAATACACCTCTCTAATTTTAGGTTAAGTCGGAAGGAACCTTGAATAAAATTATAGTACTCTATCATGGAAAGACTAGAATTTTTGGATGAGGTAAATTAGATTTCACTATCCTATTTTTTTTTTTGGTGCTACAAAAATATCACTTGCTTTTCTAAAATTCACTAATATTATTTGTAAAACTACTATCCTTGGAATCTTAATATGATTGCAAAAACTGTAAGAAGTGGAGGGAGTTAATGTGGTCTAATGTTATCCCTCGGTTATTATTAGATACCTAGGATTTAAATACTTTGCAAAGCAACACCTAGTATAATATAGCTCAACATATAGTCCAATGTAATGCAAGTGTCCTAGCCCTTACCATTTTCAATGCTTTAATAAATGCAACAAGTAAATGGTAGCTACTTACTCTAAATGTTTAAAATATGTGTTTGACATGCAAATGCTTCACTATTACTCATATCAATAAATCATTCTTTTTATATCATGTCCTATACGTACTAATGTGTCTATATATTTATAGACTTCTTGAAATCAAATTAAAACCATGTTGGCATGCATGTAGAGATATAATTGTGTGGGAAAGGCCAATAAAGAAGGGCAAAAAACTTGATAAATTCATAACAAGGGTAAAAGGACCCACATAAAGTATACTAAAACGTATTGCTACAATTCTAAACAAAAATCTAAAAATACAAGAAAACATAGAGAAGAGAGAAAATAGGAGGAAGAGAAAGAAAAACCAACAAATGAAGAGGGATAGAAAAACAATAAGAAAATAACAGAGAGGAACATATAAACAATAAAAAACACAAGGAACACATGCTAACAAGAGCCTAATATGACCAATAATTGATGAATGCACAAAATTCATTGCCATCATATAGATTGTAGGTATGGAAGGTGTATTAATTTACACTAAACAAAATACACCAATGGGATAAGTAAACCCTAGATAGAGAATGGTCAATATCACAAACTTAATTATAGAAATATGATGGAATTTACACAACATAGCAATTATAGAAAATTGAATAATTTAAAATAGTAAAATAATTTTAAATGATCAAGGCATTTCAAGGGTTTTATGATAATACTCAATTTTGCACAATTTTATGAGTGATTGACAAAATAAGATTGATAAAATAAAATCCATAAGCCACCATGAACACCTCCCAAAAACATCGGCGTGTGAAACACCCCTAACCACTTCCATTAACTTTTGAACTTTTACAAGTGACATGCAAATGGTCTCCTTCCATAAATGTCGGTTCATGGAAAGATGGATTTGGCTAGATGACTATGTTCAATATTTCCATAATTTGTGAAATCATGTCTCATAATGTCTAGATCACTTTTAATCCATACAATTAAGCTATAGGATTAATAAAATCCTACTTAAGCTATAAAGTTAGGTAATCCAAAAATAACTTCATAAATTAGGCTTAATTTATATAACATGAAAAATTAGACAATTGAAAAAGTGTGAAATGATGAAAATAGTAAAGTGATAGAGATAACTTAGGGTTTGTATGATAATGGCCAATTTCATGCAATTATGTGACTAGCTATCAAAAACAGAGTAAGAAAATAGGTCCAAAAGTCAATACAAATACCTCCTTGGAAAAATAAATATTGAAAGCATTTTTAACCATTTCTGCATCGAGCCTTGAAAATTTCCGCAACATGCACAAAAGGTCACCTCCTATCAAATTTGGCTCTTGCATGAAAATTGGATTCTCGACTTAATGACTTTGTTTTATGGGTTTAATGTGTGAAAGCTTACCTTAGAATGTATTAATCCTTGTTGATTGACAAGAAGTTATTCTCCTTTTAAAAATACAAATCAATGTTCAACTTGTTACAAAACCCATGGAAAATGGAGGATGTTAAGAGGGCCTGTTTTATCCCTCCAAATTATTATTACGGCCCTCTTAGTTGAACAAAATTGCAAAAACACTTATGCAAAGTCAAGAAAGAGTCATGTGTCTTAATTCTTATATTTCCTTGTGTGCAACAAATAGTACCATTTAGAATGAATCCATAAATACTTGACCTAGGTTTTTAGTATGAGGACTTTTTTGAAATAGCATATAATTTACTCTTCAATATCACTATAGTACAAATGAAATAAGCCTACGTAAATGCATCTTGTCATGTGTAGGTGTGATTATTCTTATGCGTCTAAATGACGGATGTGCTTATATATTTATAGATTTTTTGAATTCAAACTAGGGCACTATTAGCACAAAATAAACCACATATTGAGCGAGAAAGTTGACCACAAGAGGCACAAACTCGACAAAATAAGTTAATGGATGAAAGAAGCCAAAATAACGATGTAGCCATTTTTAACAGGGGGCAACCATCTTTGCATGGTGCAGAAAAGTAATTATCTACAAAATGATAAAGACTTTGGAAAAACCAACAAACAAAAGACACGAGAGAAAATTAGTAGAAACAAGAAAAACTAAAACACCAATAGATAAAAATAACAGAAATGAAAATAAACATACTCAACCAAAAAAACAACAAAAAAACAACAAAAAAATCTAGGCACAAATAACCAAATAAAAAGTAAAAGAAAACCTAACTTAAACCAATAAAAAGTAAAAGAAAACCTAACTTAAACCAATAAACAATAACCACGGGGAGGAAAATACAATGGCTCCTTCCCATTGGAGGAGTCGGACTATTAGGAAAAGGAAAGGACCGTTCCCACTGGCCCCGTGATTCGAACCCCGCACCTACCTATCCAAAAAAGATTTCCACGAAAACCATGACGCGTTTGGTTAAAATATCATGTCTACCAAACAATATTTAAAAAATAAAGCCGTCAAAATCCAATGGTTGGACTGTACGGTCACTGAGAAACAGTGACAGACAGATAGACACACTTTCGCGTCACTTAACAGAGACGTATGGTCGTCATCCCGAAACCACCGGGCAGTATTCACAAATAAAAACCGCTTTATCCATGACATGCCATACCATGGTATGGCCATTGCCATGCCATGCCATGCCATATGGCATTGCCATGCGAGAATCCAGCTAATAAATAATGCATTTTTATTTTTATCGAAAAATAAAAAAGCGCAGATTCGATTAGCTGTCTGGTGCACTGCTGTTTTTCCTTTTTTCTTTTTATGTTTTATGGAATTTTATATTGAGAGGAAATTAAAAAGAATATATAATATTATATTATTGTTTATTTGTGTGTATATCTAAGGTGACACGTGTGAACATGTGAGCGGAGGCATATTTTTGTCCGCGCCAGGTTTGGTAGGTTCTTTCTTAACCCGCGTTAAAAAACTAAAGTGGAAAAGAAAAATAAATTAAATAAATAAAATGACAGTGGACTATGGTCACGCCAAGGTATAACTTTAATCAAGTTTCCTAATATGGTCTACTCTCTTAATTTTTTTATTTTCTTAAAAACCAAGATTTTGTCGGGTGTCCCTTTACCACATTTTCATGATTTTTGTTGGGGGAAGTTGTGTTTATTAATTTAAAGTGTGAAGTTTGGTCTTACTTGTACAAGGGACTAAGTATATTGATGATTATTTTTCACCTTCGCTTATGTGGGTGCTTTTTTGTTTCTATGTTGATGAGTTTCTTAAATACTTTTTCATACTATCCCAGGGTTGTTGTCTAATTCCTTTTTAACATGTTTTTCTCATTCTTGTTATTTGTTACGTGTGTCCAATGCATATCCACTATGTCGCTCTCTAATTGTTGTTATCACCTATCTCTCTATGGGTTAGATATACAAATTCCATTTTTTCTCGCATGTAAAGGAAGACCATTTTTATGTTGTTTGATGGGCTTTTTTCAGAGAAATATAGTTTCTGTATGTTCAATGTATAACATAAAATATTGAATACAAATGGTTAAATGAAAAAGAAAAGCTCTAAAAAGGCATTTGCCACTTATCGAAGGATCGGTGACGGTAATCTTCCACGACATTATGGAAGACTATGTAGACGACATCCTATCAAAGTCAAAATCATGATTCGATCATCCGCATCTTACAGTAGCATAATTGAAAAGTTGTGTGAATACAAGGTTCGACGCTTGATCCAAAGAAGTGTGTATTCGGTGTAACTTCGGAAAACTCCTAGGTTTCATTGTTTCACGACGAGGTATTGAAGTTGACCCCACAAATGTCAAGGTTATAATGGAAATTCCTCCAACACAAAATCTTCGACAATTATGACATCTTCAAGGCAAGATACAATCTATTAGATGGTTCATATCGCAACTAGCAGACAAGTGCCATCACTTCAATCAATTGCGCAAAAAAGACGTACATTTCAAATGGGATCAAGAATGTCAAGATTCTTGTTGAAAGAGAATCTATCGAATCCTCCAGTGCTTATGCCACCTATTCCAGAAAAACCAATACTTCTCTAAACTTCTGCTACATAGTTTGCAATAGGAGCGTTGTTAGCATAACATAATGATCAAGGATAAGAGCAAGTTACTTACTTATCTCGGTAGAACATTGATATATCATAAAATCAAGTATTCACAAGTAGAGCGGGTACACTTAGTCGTGGCATTCACATTTCACAAGCTACATCACTCTATTCTTAATCATATGACAAGGCTTGTCGCGAAAATAGATCCATTCACGTATCTATTATCCCGCCTTGCGCGCTAACCGAGAAGAATGTCTAGTTGGGTTGTTCTACTCAATGAATTTGATATCGAATTTGTCAATCAAAAAGTCATCAAGGGCCAAGCTCTTTCCGATCGACTCACCGAAGCACCACTACCAAGTTCAAAACCTCTTCACTTTGAATTTTCGGATGAATAACTATTATATGTTGATGCAATTCCCTCTTGGACTCTATATTTTGATGGATCATGCAACAACCACAGATCAGGGGCAAGAATTTTACTACTCACGCCAAATGGTGATGTTCTTAAATATTTTTGCATCGGTTTCCTTATCTTGATAATGTTGTAGAATATGAAGCTCTCAAAGCTGGTCTAAAGTTTGTTATTTCATGGAATCTCAAGGAATTGATGGTTTATGATTCCCTCTTAGTAATCAATCAAGTCAATGGTAAATATCAAGTAAAGGGTGACAAATTGATCCCCTACAAACGTATGGTTGCTAGCCTCAAAGGTTACTTTCAACTCGTTACATTTGAACAAGTTCCTCCCATACAAAATAAATCAGCAGATGTCGTGATAACTAGTGGATCCCTTCTTGAATTCGGCCCGAATCAATCACACAATAAGTTTCTCATCGAACACCTTATGATTCCAGCTTACGATTTTTCTGAGTCCACTATGATATGTGAAATTTTTGGTCCTGATAACCCTTGGTATCATGACATTTATACCTTTATACATGACAAAAAAAAATCTTGATAACGAGCCCTATCACAACGTGCTTCACGCTACATTATACTTGTCAACACCCTATATCAAATAGGCTGCGATGGAACCCTTTTAAGATGTCTCAAACAATATGAAGCAAACCAAACCCTGGTCAAATTACATGTTCTTATATGTAGTGCCCACAAAAGTGCCATGGCTCTAGCTAAAAAAATTATGCACGGGTTATTATTGGCCCACTACGGAGTTTGAATCTTGAAATTTTGTCAAAAATTGCTTGGCGTGTCAACATGGAACTCTAATTCATGCACCCTCATAATCTCTTCAACCTATCACCACGCCTTGGCCTTTTTCCCGATGGGTATTCGACCTTATAGACAAAATCAAACACACTTCCTCCGATGGCCATACATTCATAATCATCACTACCAAGTATTTTACCAAATGGGTAGAGGTCATGCCTCTTACTTATGTTACCGGTACTAATATTTCAAAATTTATATTTAACCATCTCATTTGTCACTTTGGTATCCCTTCATCTCTTATTACAGATAATGGTACATCCTTCAAAAATAAAATATTATACTCCACATTATCCCCAGTGTAATGGCCAAGAAGAAGCATCCATAAAATGATCAAATCCATTTTAGAAAAAATTTTTGATAAGCATGGTCACAATTGGCATACACAACTCTATCCTACCCTCTGGGCCTATCGTACATCCTTCCATACTCCAACATGGAGCAACACCTTTTCACTTGTGTGTGGTATTGAAGTCGTGTTACCCATAGAGTTTAAGCTCCCATCACTCTGAATATCCCTTAAAGACTTGATCAACGAAGATGAATACATATAGGTGATTAAGCTCGAATGTGAAATAAGAGCCTAATCTGATGTTATTATAGCAGTAAAATAAATGTGCAATGAAGTACAAGAATTAACCAAAGTAAACTAAGCAATAAAATGTGAAACCCTAGTTGCAAAGAGGGGAAGAAGGTACTTAGCTTATTCACAATAAATTATGAACTATATTGAAGTGCTAACCAAATGAACGGAGTGGTAGGAGCATCACACATAGACCCAGAAAAATGTAGATTTGGACATATAGGCTAAACCAAGGCACACGGAGAGGGACAAGGGGGCCCATGGGTGCTCTAGGCCCGTTTCTCGGCGCACAGGGTCTACGGAAAATCTCGAAACCTCTTCCGAATGGTCGCAAGATGTTTGATTTTAGTCACCTTCGGTCACTATAAGGTTGCACTAAGATCATCGAGGTCATGGAAACTCCGCAATGAAATATGAACCTACAAAACCCTCAAATAGACATCAAATCCTAAAAATAAAGATGCAAAATGAGGGTTCAGATTGTCCTCAACTGTCACACTAGTAAACTTACAACTAAGTGTTGCAGTACATCTCGATCCAATATAGTTCTATGTGTGTGTACAGAATCGTGCCCTAGGTGGCTCTTATGCAAGTCACACTTGATAGCGAGCAAGTAACTAAATGTAAAGAAATGTAATAGATGTGTGCATGGAATAGAATCAATTTCCTTCCTATAAAGTGTATGTAGAATAACCAGCCCTTGTGTCCCTTGTGATGGTGCTATATGGATGCAATGGAGCTCTTAGATGCTTGATGGATGCAACCTTAGGTGGTGATAGCTAATGTTTAGTGCTTGGTCCTTTATTATGATCACATAACTTTATATTTATATAATTTCCTTGCTTGAATTTTGTAATTAACCCCGAAAAGGCCGACTACCAAAAAGATAAGATGCTCAAATAGCTAGAAATGACCCAAAATATATGAGTAAAGTACAAAGAGGTCAGGGGCACCTAACACCGCATCCCGGCTGGAGTCTTGTATGCAGGATGATAAAAGCCGAGTATAAAAAAGCAAACCGAGTAGGTAAGGGTGTAAGCCTGAAAGGAGCAACAAAATACAAAGAAAGGTGACCAAAGACATGGGTTAATTAGTACTTTTCTTACTTATAAATCATATGAATAGTAGTGTGTAATCAGGACTAGATAATTACCTAAAGTGCTTGATTTTGTGTTTGCATTTACCCCCACTTTATGTTGGTGAACAAAAAGCTCGGTAACATAAAGTAGATAAGATATGTACACGATAACCATATAGATCGATGATGTAAGTGTGTTGAGGGACTAGACCAAGCATGGAGTGATAAAAATGTGAAGCGTGGATGCTAAGGAGGAGAAAGTGTAAAAAGTGATGGAAATGAACCTAGGGTAGAAACGCATGTGTAGATGTTGTGATGTACTTGTTGTCGATGTAGATGTGATGATGTATATGATTTTGACTACTACTTCCCATACGGACTGACCTGCAAAAGAGAAGAACGAACAAGTAGTCAAATATGCATGTATATGTGTAAAAATTATGTAAAGAAGTATGTAAACATGCTGAAAATGTGAAAAAGGAACATGTGCACCTGATCCGTGATGAGAAAAAGGGTGTAGAAAGGATCTTGAAGATGTTATAGAAGACCGAGTTTTTGCGAAATCATGCCGATTCTGCGTCGGCGCAAGTTTTTAGGGCGATCTCATGCCAATGTCATGGATGAAGTGTAAGGAGAAAAGTATGGTGTCGTCCTCTAACCTTTAAATGTTTCCCGTAATGTAGAACACCACTACAGATGGTGCGCAAAATTGGTGAATGTGCTAAGGAATGTATTCCCTGTAAAAGTCGTTATGTGGAGTTCTGTAGACTGTGTTGAACTACCAATCGTTGTGTAACGCCCACAGTTCTTGGCATCCAAGAAGGACATCATTTTTCTAGGGACCCAAGTCGATTCTCGAGCATTGTCCAAAATTGAAAATTATGATGTATCGGTACCATGTTGTATATAACATTTTATGGGGTGACTGATTCTCGCATATGATGCTCCCCCTTGTTGTTGGTGCATGTGATGTCACTGAAGGAGTATGCAACCCAAAAGAGGACTGACTGATGTCTTGAGAGTGTTCCCTGCAAGGGGAAGCGAATGTGCTTGGTAGAAACCAAGGCACATGCAAACAAAGTGGCGAGGAGACAAGTGTTAGTACAAGAAAAGACAAACATGCATGTATAAGAGAAAATATATGTTAGGTAGACAATATGTAAGCTAAGACGTAAGAAGACAATGTAAACACGCAAGAAGACAATGTAGACCACGAAAAATGGGTTGTAAATACGGGATACCACTCATGATGTCGCAAAACAATCAAGGCCGATTTGAAGCCAAAAGAAAACAAGTGTACACACAATACAAAGGACAAATCCCACAAACAATGGTAATAGCAAACAATGTGACAAACAACCATGGAAGAAAATAGTCCTGTAAAACAAATGTTGCACATGAAGCACCCATTAGCATGTTAGAAAGATAAAAAGTATGTTAAAGCATGTATAATCCGATGAAGTAATGTGCTATGAACAAAAATGAAATTGTTATCCAAAATAACTCCCTAGTTATTTAGACAACTTATATTTCCATTCTACCTCTGAGGTTACACATGACAAGTTGCGCACACTTCAATTGATCCTTTGGCATATTTCCTTGGTTGCAGATTCCTCGTGCGCCCTTGTGTGCTCCTCTTTTCCTTCACTTTTTTTTTTCTCTTTGTTCCATTTTCCACCCGCGCGCACTCTCTACACATCCACCTTCTTCCCATCTTTTCATGCACCCTACGCACGTGCCCTAGACTTTCTTCCCAAAATCAGCTAAGTCCCTGGAATTCTCGCACACCCATTTTCTCACCTGTAGCACATTAGTTTGTAATAGTTATGTCTTCACCATACATTTCTTCCTCGGGTATTTCTTCCATTCCCCCACTCGCATCACTTTTACGTGCGCTCTTCCTCTCTTTTCCCTCTACACCTTACTCTTTTCGCACGCATGCCTTCGCGCCTTCTATGCCACATGTCATATGTTAGACATTGAGTGTGTTACGCGAACCAATTAGAGTGTGTCATCTATGCGCCAAATCCTTGCAAACAAATCAATATGTGACATGTGGCGAAAATGATAAAATAGATGTACAAAGGGTTGATCTTTCATCAATTAGTGTGTGTCACATGTCTTTGTGTGTCGAGCAACATGTAGACTTCGATGACCATAAATTTTTTATAGACCTCGACACACGCATGCTCGGTCTCATTCAAAAGTCGCTGACATGGGCTATACTCTAGATCATTCATATTCAAGTTTCGGTAGGATATGGTAGGTGAGAAACATGGAAACATCTTTCTGGGCATTAATGAATGGATTTGATTGCTCCAACCACCCGATTTGATAGATATCTCGCCTCCTTCCTTCTCCTACATGCCATAAAGACCAAGAGAAGTGCATTTGAATGATTTTAGGTGGATTTGTAGGCATTCATTGCTTGTTGTTGGTGGTTGTGATTCAAAATCCAATTTTTCCTCCTCTTCTCCCTCTCTCATCGATTCATCTATAAATGTAAGAGCTTGGCTCATTGTAAAGGGTTGGACATTTTGGATCTTCTAGCATTTTCTAAGGGTTCTCCATATTTGTATTTTGAGTTGTAGACCTCTAGATCTGGCTCTTGCATGTGGATATCGGCCTCATACGCCATTGTAACAGACTGTGCATCCTTGGAAGTAATAAAAGCATCATTTTGTGGCTATTCTCTACCTTGACGTGTTTCTATTCTTCTTTCTTGCCTCCCTTTCACATTGTGTGCTTGTTGTGTCACTTTAAATCCCTTGCAGCTCCATTTTCTTGTTGTGTTTCATGAAATTGAGTAGGTGAATGCATTTTGTTTTATGTTATGCATGCACCTGCCTCCCTCTATGCTTTCTCCTTCATTTTCACTCAAAACAAATAATGTTCATCCCACTTTTTCTGGTGTTATCTCCTTCCTTAGTTTAGTTTTCCATTTTCATGTTACCCTTTTATCCCTAGACCCTTGGAATTTTTAGTTTATTTTCCCTTTCCAACATTAGGAGCAGCATTAGCAATAGAAATAGGTAGAGGAGCCGGCCTTCCCGAAGGTCTGTCTCAAGTGCGCAAGGTCCCACAACTTAGAGAAAATACTATTTTTACTCAAACGACTCGACCATTCATATCCGAGACACATGTGCGGTTTAAAGGACCAACGAAACAATATCACATGTAGTGTATGAAATTGGATTCCCCAAGAGCCATTGTGGCACCGGTAATAGGTATTGCATCAAGCATCCATGATGCATGTAATATATCTATAGAATTTATGATCACAACTATAAAGGAAAGTGAACACGCATGTGTGTATGATAAAGATAATGACATACAAGATATCTATCTAACATGTGTAATAAAGTGAACGTGTAAGCGAAGTAAGCAAGAGTAAATGCAACCAAGATATGCAGTATGTTGTGGATGAGGTGGAATGGAATGTAGTGTGAATGATAAGAGAAATTTCCCCCACCACCCCCTCGAGTGGATGTGTATTTATGTAATTAGGTTCATTTGTATATGCCCCCTCAACAGTCAAGAATGAATCGTAAATGAGAGTGTGTCATCGGGAAATGTTCTAAATGTGTGTAATAGAAAGGTGTGATCGTCAAAGAGCAAAGCATATGGTGTAAGCATGTGATTGATTGATTGAGTGAGTGATTAAACACATGAGTGTGATGAGGTCCATTTGAGATGTATACCCTCAATAGTCGAGTATGGACCGCGGAACTAGAGTGCATCATAGGGTAATGACCACAATGTGTAGAAGTAGATGTAAGAGAGATGTAGCGTGAATGTGTATAGTGAGTAATGTACCTAGTGTGTGATAGAAGTTGCGAGAAGGAGATGTCGTGTGTGTATAACATGTGGTGTGTGAGAATTTGAATGTGTAGTGTGACTAAGCAATGCTATGGATATGTGTGGTGAATGTTTGGTGTGTACACAGTGTATTGTAGTGTGTGAGGTTCATGTGTATAGTATGCCCTCAACAGTCAAGTGTGAACCAACGCACAAGAGTGCGTCATCGGTAAATAGTGGTAAAAATTTATGAGGATGTGTATGATGAATGTAAATGACTAAATGTGATGTGTGTAAGATCAAAGATAGCTAATGATGCTAGAAGAAGGGGGGAAGTATGATGCCCCCATGACAGATGTTTGGCAAAGAATTGATGCATGAAGGTGGTAAAGTATACTAAATAGTGTAAGGTTGATTGAGTGATTATGTAATAGATAGATATGTTGATGAAGTATGTAATGCTAAGATGAAATGGGGTTCTTATTGTAAGAGATCCCTCAACAGTAGTGTAAGAACCGTAAGAACATGAGTGTGTCATCGAGAGTGGCGATACGAGTGTGTCAAGATGTATATGTCATATGCAAAATTCTAGATGTGAATTGATGAGACCATAAGACACTTGTTAAATGTTAAGGGGGAGTAAGTGTGATGCCTCCCCAAGTGTGGGATGAGAAAAGAGATCAAGTAATGTCATCTAGGAGGTCGTCATTATCAGGATCAAAGCCGAAAGGTAAAGCATCTGATACATGATAAGAAATAGTATCGGGTTGATCACGTAGTGATCCATGACGGCGGACATCAGACAGACCATTGCGTATGCTTTGTCGATAAAGAGGGTAGTGGATAACCATGTACATACCAGCGTGTAAGATTTTGTGAATAGTCGAGAAATGAATAATTACAAATGAAAATGTGGCCGAAAGGCATAGGTAATGAAATGTCAATATGATGAGGATCTAAGGTGCCCCCAATATAGTCAATCCAGTGTCTATCCAAGTGTAAGGGCATCATCACAAGGATCTCACACAAGAAACATTGTGAGATGAAAGACACAAAGCCCATAAGTAGTAGTGATGTGGATGAAATCGTGATAATTATGAGGAGCATATGGTGAAGGAATTATGTCGTTAACCACAAATCCTATCCGAGCCAAGCCATCATGTGTGCATATAGTCTCATCACAAGTAGGATCAAATGGAATATTATTCCAATAAGAATCATTCAAGAAAATTGTACATGTAAAGGGAGGATGTTCCAATGGTGGATGCACATGCGATAGTGAAGTAGGTGGAACGACATCGGATGTGTGGGTAGACCCCGATAAAGTATCATAGCAAGATGAGGTAGTATTGTAGATGGGACTACATCTAATATGCAATTAAAACCTTCAAGTAGTGGTAAATGATCTGGAGTATATATGGGTTGTGGTTCATTAGTAGTATTAGAGCATGGGGTAGGAATTGTAGTATCAATATCATGATCGCAACATTCAAATGGGTCACGATCACTAGGAACTGTATATTTTATGCCCTCATGTAGGAATTTGACATAGTGATGTATTGTAGAGGGAATCGCTTGCATGGCATGAATCCATGGCCTACCAAGTAAACAATTATACGAAACCGAAAAGTCAATGACAAAGAAAATTGTGTTAAGGGTTTTAGGCCCTATAGTGATAGGTAGAGTAATGTGACCTACACATGGACGAACAAAACCATCATATGCCCGAAGGGAAAGACATGATGGAATAACATTTGTAGTGGAAATACCAATCTTTTCAAGGAATGATATAGGACATAGATTGAGTTCAGATCCATTATCAATTAAAGTACGCTTAATACCCATATTGTAAATGTGAATCATGATATGCAAGGGTGGATCATTGTCAAAAATAGAAATGTCAACATGAGGATTGGACGAGAAAGTAATATGTTGGGAAAATTCCTCAACAAATGTTTGGTATACTGAATCTGGATGTATATTAGCAGGAATGTGAGTGGTAGCGAAGAGAGTTATGATTTTATCTCTTAATTAAGGATTGATAAGCAAGAAATAATTAATGGAGATACTCATGATGAAGAGATCCTAGAAATATAAAAACAATGGAGGTATGAGGATCATGAGAGTGTTGCGATCGAGTTCGGGTTCACCAAAATGATTAAGCTAAAATGTAAATAGAGAGCCTAATTCGATGCTATTGTAGCAGTAAAATAAATGTGTAATGAAGTATAGGAATTAACCAAAGAAAACTAAGCAATAAAATGTGAAACCCTAGTTGTAAAGAGGAGAAGAAGGTACTTAGTTGATTCGCAATAAATTTTGAATTGTACCGAAGTGTTGACCAAATGAATGGAGTGGTAAGATCGTCACATAGAGACCCAGAAAAATGTAGATCTAAATAGATAGGCTAGACTAGAGCGCCTGAAGAGGGACAGGGGCATCCACGGGTGCCCTGGGCCTATTTTTAGGCGCCATGGTATGTGGAAAAGCTTAGGAAACCTCCTCTAAGTGGTTGCAAGATGTTTGTTGTTAGTCACATTTGTTCACTCTAAGGTTGCACCAAGATCGTCGAGGTTGCTAGAAACCTACAATGAAATATGAACTTGCAAAACCCTCAAATAAACATCAAATCCTAAAAAAGAAAGATGTAAAATGAGGGTTTAGACTGTCCTCAGTTGTCACAATGGTGAAATTACAACTGAGAAATGCACTAGAACTCAAACCCAATGTAGTTATATGTGTGTGTATGTGGAATTGTGCCCTAAGTGGCTCTTGTGCGAGTCGCACTTAATAGTGGGCAAGTAACTAAATGTAAAGAAATGTAATAGATGTGTGCATGGAATATAATGGAATTCCCTCCTATGAAGTGTATGTAGAATAACTATCCCTTGTGTCCCTTGTGATGGTGCTAGATGGATGTAATGAAGCTCTTAGATGCTTGATGGATGCAACCTTAGGTGGTGATAGCTAATGCTTAGTGCTTGGTCCTTTATTATGATCACATAACTTTATATTTATATGATTCCCTTGCTTGAATTTCGTAATTAACCCCAAAAATTTTGACTACCAAAAAGATAAGATGCTCAAATGGCTAGAAAGGACCCAAAAGATATGAGTAAAGTACAAAGGATTTAGGGGCGTCCGGAGGGGACAAGGGCACCTAGTGTTGGCATCTTGGTTGGGCGCTAGTGTCCAGGATGATAAAATCCAGTATAAAAAGGAATACTGAGAAAGTAAGGGTACAAAACTGAAAGGAGGAACAGAAGACAAAGAAATGTGTCCAAAGATGGGTTAATTATTACTTTTCTTATTTAAGAATCATATGAATAGTAGTATGTAATCATGACTAGATAATTACCCAAAGTGTGTGATTTTTTGTCTACAATAGACACATCTTGAATAACTTCACCTTCTAGATGAGAAGATGCTAAATACCTTGGATCATTTGAATGTGTATCATAATCAACTTCAGCCGCAACTACAACAAACGGATAAGACCAAGACAAATTGAAATCGATAATCTTGTTTTAAAATAAAATCAAGAACACAACAAAATATCAGAAATGTAAGGAAAATTTAAACCTAATTAGTTATGTCTTTATATTATCAATGCAAAATACATATCTAGTGCATACACCGAAGATTCTATTCCATGAATCAACGATACCAACCCTTTGTGCTAGGGGAATTTCAGCACATTCTCCTATATAGTTCTTTAACCTTACTCCTCTAATTCTATCATCCCAATCCAATTTTGTCGCTTGTTCCTTGTAATTAGGATGCCAAACACTTGTTTATATTCCATATATACTCATGTTCATCCCTTAATCTTACTGAGCTCTTGCGTTCTTTGCACATGCTCGATGGGTCCTACTTCCCTAAGGTCTCTCAAAACATTTAAAAATACAAAAACATTCAAAAATTTCAAAATCCAAAAACATTCAAAAATCTCAACTATCAAAACAAGTCGACAATATCGAACATTCAACTCCTATCCTAGTGATCATTCTAACTATCCTACGACTATCAAACAATCCTCTTACCCCTAGCATGTATCCTTGCTTGGGGAAAATTAAAATCAAAACCTCATCTACATCCTCACTTGGGAAATCTCATCTTTCAAGTTCTTCCTTGCATGTATCCTTGCTTGGAGGTAATAACCCATTCAATCTTCAATAGGATCCAACAAGAGTGTCACTTGACCCCACTCTTCAGTTTGATCTAATCCCCTACATGTATCCTTGCTTGGGGGCATCCAAATCTGCTTAATCATCACTGTGGAACACATTATGGGCATAGTTAATTATCTTTATTTAAAGTTGTGTTGCATTGTTGTTGTTATTGACCAATTACAAGTATTTGTGTTTACATCTTGGTTTATTCATAGCCTTGGTGCATACATTTACTGTGTATATTGGGTTTGCTTTTATTTTTTCTTTTTTTTCCGTTTGACCAATTACAAGTATTTTTGTTAACATCTTGGTTCATATATAGACATGGTGTATGCATCTACTATGTATAGTGGGTTTCTTTTATCTATGTGTGTGTTTTTTACATGCATATGGGTTGGTCATCGTGGTTTTCCGGTAATCATGGTGCTAATTTTATTGTGTAACAACAAAATAGGTTGCTCTCAAAATATAAATTTTGAATGGAAGGTCAGCTATGAGCACAATCAATCATATTGTCATCACTATCATGTCATCAAGTCAATATACGAAATGGAAATCAATGAGCATCCATCAAAGATAATTACAAATAAGTGATAAAAATAATGATCATCTAATACATCAAAATTCCATATACAATGTGCATGTATAAAAATAATGTCATATACATCAAATTTCCATCAAGGGCATCTCTAAAAATGTGTGCCTTCATCACGAGGCATATACCAAAAATAATATACATATACATAATACATAGAGTCATCCATGACTCTCTCCTACACCGAACTATCTAGTCTATCTCATCCTCTCCTCGGTGGCGGCATCTAAATAGATCGAATAGATCTAGAAGTCCCATGTGATATACCTAACCTCATGGATCTACTACTTGTCCTCCGACTATAACTTAAAGCTCTCTAGCCCTCAAGAATAACTACCTCATATAATGCTCTATAATATCCCACATCATGTGTGGTTGTCACTAGCTCCTATAGCAAATCTCCCATACACCGTGGCCTTGGCTACACGATGTTTCATATCTCTCTCTACTATCAATTGGTATACCTTACTTATAATTTGATCCCTCTTAGTGGTCATCTATTATAGTTGTCATGGGCCATGATCAACGCGACATCTCTCTACCGAATGAATTTTTCTCTTTGTGTTTGTGTCGCTTTAGTAGCTTTGTTTTTGATGGACTGAAGGTGGTAATAAAGGAATATGACTCCAAACATCATCACCCCATATATCATATCCATATCCATCTTTATCTCCTCCTCCTACAGACTCGGTGGCCTCGGTGGTGAACCCCGACCTTGTGCCTATGTTTTCCAATATCTACTTGTACCTATCCACCCTACACTCGGTACTTGAGCCCGTATCTGTATACCTTGAGGATATATTTTTGTACCACGACCTTGTGCCTCTACATGGCCTTGTTGGCCTGCTCCCCTCATCCTATCTCTTCATTGTAAAGAACTGCTAGTTATTGTTATTATGTTCTACACTATACCGCATCTTGAATGGTAATACGCAGGGCATGACACATGCATACCATGTTGTATACTCCACTATAACTTTGGATCCATGATATTAGCTCACGGATCCCATGCATATTGTATAACCCCTCCAAATTTGGCCCTCACTACTCTCGATCTAATATGTAACCTTTGAAATCAAAAGTCTCTCACGCGTACCACCGGTCTCCTCCTAGAATTTCCTGAATCAATCCCAACTATCATCTAACCCTATCTAGTCTACAACTCTCCATAATAAATGATTGACTCCTAATGATATAGTGGTATACCTCCACTATCCGTAACTCCGTGTCATTTGTAACCTAGCTATACCATTTTTAGGGCCTTCATGTGATCATCTATAAATGAAAATCATTAATAGCACGTTTGTAAAACTCCATATCACCTCGGTGACCTTTGTATCCAATTCTCACTATCTCCCATCTAAATTTTGATGGCTCCTTAGGTTTTTTATCTCTCATAATACCCAACGGCCAACCCATGGCGATGTGGTCCGATTCCCAAATCTATAATAAATTAATTGGACACATGTTCCTCGACCCCTATATACTATCAGTGTGTATGTCTTTATATAGGTTTGCTAAAATACAAGGCCCCGAGGAAAATATTGTGGCTGACTCCATCAACTCTACTACCACACTAATCAATCCAAGATAAAATTGACTCCCAGTCTTATCAAACAACATATAGCCACTAATAAGAGCCATTAAATATATTGGTAATCATGTTAATGTGTCATCATCCATACATTCAACCAAGTGTATTTTCATACCCTCCATGTGAATATCCTCTACTCCAAATGGTAGTCATATGTAAGCCCAGTTTGTGTTACACTCCTCTCCCACTGAATCAATTTTCCTGCATTGACAAATGCAATATACAATATGCATACTCTAAATTCATTGACATCTCTCCCATATGATGTCCAATGTCTAAGACTCAATGTGTCATTGCTCAACCATTGAATTCAACAAACAAAGGTGATCCAATCTAATATCCGACATCCGAGAAATGTATGATAAACTTGTCACCTCTAACATCAAACAAAATCCCCTCTACTTTGCCCAAGTCATTTCTCTCTCGAATGACCATAGTCATCCATGACACTCTTGAACATCCAAGGCATATAATCTTGGTTGCAAACACCAAACGGCATTGTTAGTCCCTTATAAAAACACTTTTCATCTAATTTCATCTTCTAAATATACTTCATTTCCTCCATTTCACGTTAGCACACTTATAGTGAAACTAGCGCACATTGTTCAACGCTAATGCATCTATTGATATGCTAGCGTGTGAACTCACGAATTAGCGCACCTAACATTACGTTAGTGCATCTAACACACTAGTGTGTACATCATTATGCCAATGCACACAACTTAATGCTAGCACATGCAAGTCTACGCTAGTGAAATTTGTGAGAAACGCTAGTGCAATGATCCATATGAGCTCTTAGAGAAATATTGATCCATGTTAGCAATCAAATAAGGCTTTATCAAAAATTATTTTTCGAAACTCTTGAAATTTATTTTTAACACCTTTTAACATATTTGGTATTTGGCCTTTTTAAGGGTCTTCAAAGAATTAATGGGATTAAAATTTTATGATGATACCATAGTCTATTTTCATATATTATATTTTCAATTTCACTCTCTTATCTTTCTAATGGATCAAACGGTTCGCAAATTAGGTCAACGGGCTAGAAGATATGACCCCAACAAGGAGAACTTAAAAATAATAATATGATATTCAGATTTTGTCATCTTTTTCCCATTCAAATTCACTCCAAACATGGATGGATGACATATCCATGAAGGATGATATTTCATATTCCATTTGGAACCCTTCATTTGATGACCTTTTGGCTTCTATTTCAAACCCTTCATTTGATGACCTTTCGACTTCCATTTGGAACCCTTCATCTTTGACATTGTTTCACTATAAATAAGATGGTTTTGAATGAAGATACAAGTTTGAAAGTGGAAATATTTTATATACAAAAGTTGTAGGTTACATGTTTTCAAGTTTGAAGGCTTACATATCTCATATACGAGTTTGCCCATTTGTGTACATCTTCATTTGCAGAGAATTACAAGATATACATCTCTCCTATAGAGTTTTCCCATTCCACATCCATTCTCATTTGCAAAGAGATTCAACATACATCTCTCCTATAGATTTTTCCAACTTTGTATACATATTTAATAAAAAAATCTTTTACGATTATTGTTTTATTTCTACAATACAGCTTCATTACTTTTACAATTTCAGCTATTTTATTATGAATGTATTGCCATAACACATTAAATGCCACCATTAATGTGTTGTCCACCAAATTCCAAAATAATTTAGATCAGTGGTATTAGAGTGTGGAAACGAACTTTTCAAAATTTTGTAGGTTTTGAAAATAATGGGAAAAGCCAACAAAAAATACAAGAAGAGGGAATAATTCAAGATGTGGGTCCATTTCTAGCACAACAGAATGAGCATGAGTCAATTCTTGCATAAAATAAATTTTTGAGGGAAGAGAACCAACAATTGCAAAATAATTTGAGCATGATCATGGAGAAGATGATGAAAATGCAGAAAAATATTTCCCATTTTGGAAGCCCCATTGTGGAAGGATTGCTCCAAGCAAAGGAAAGATGTAATGAAGTTATACATAATTTACAGAATCAACTTAGAGAAAAATAATAATTTTGTGAAGAAATTCAACAAGACCTTTCCATCCTGTAAGGTGAATTTGAAGAGTTGAAAGAAAAGAAGAAAATTGTTGCAGATACACATTTAGAGATGGATGAAAGCATGGTATGTTTTTCTTGTTCAACACATCCTAATAATTCTCCATATGTGATTGGTAGTTTTTAAAAACACACAAAAGGTATTGGTTTCAAGTTGTTAAATAAAATGGGGTATGATGGACATGGCCTTGGAAAAGATGGAAAAGGAATCTAGAACCTCTCAAAGTAGAAAAGAGACCTAAGATTTTGGTCTCGAGTACACTAGGGAAAATTTTCATCAAAGAAAGCATGCAACCAAAATTTTCTTCTCAAAATTGGTGTGAACCTCGTATTCATGCATATGGAAGGTATTTGATTCATCACACCATTTGTAGTCATTTTGGTAGAACAAGTCATAATTCTACTCGTTGTTAGAATCTCCATCCTTGTGATATTTGTGGGAAGTGCAACCAGGATAGTTCTACATGCTGATTTACTAATATTTCTACACATAGGTCTCTCAAAATAATTAATAGGAATTTTGGGTGGGCCACCCCTTTCAAGTGGAAGGGGATCACTTAAACACTCAAAACATCTTATGCACATCAGAGGTCAATCCTACAAGTAATGGGGCCCATTGCTTCTCAAGGAATGGAGAATGATCTAGATGAGCTCTCAGAGAAATATTGATCCATGTCAGCAATCAGAGAAGGGTTTATAAAAAATTTATTTTTAGAAAGTCTTGAAATCTATTTTTAGCAAGTTTTGACAGATTTGGTATTTGGAATTTTTAAGGGTCTTCAAATAATTCATGGGATTCAGATTGTATGATGATACTATAGTCTATTTTCATATATTATATTTTCAATTTCACTCTCTTATCTTTCCAATGGATCAAACGGTTTGTAAATCGGGTCAACAGCTAGAAGATATGACCCCAACAAGGAGCACTTAAAAATAATAATATGATATTCGGATTTTGTCATCTTTTTCCCATTCAAATTCACTCCAAACGTGGATGGATGACATCTCCATGAAGGATGACCTTTTATATTCCATTTGGAACCCTTCATTTGATGACCTTTTAGATTTTATTTAAAACCCTTAATTTGATGACCTTTCAACTTCCATTTGTAACCCTTCATCTTCGACATTGTTTCACTATAAATAAGATGGTTTCAAATGAAGACACAAGTTTGAAAGTGGAAAGATTTTATATACAAAAGTTGTAGGTTATAAGTTTTCAAGTTTGGAGGCATACATCTCTCATATACAAAGTTTTCCCATTTGTATACATCTTCATTTGTAGAGAATTGCAAGGCATACATCTCTCCTACAAAGTTTGTGCATTCCGCATTCATTCTCATTTGCAAAGAGATTTGGCATACATCTCTCGCTATAGAGTTTGCAAACTTTGTATACATATTTAATAAATTTATTTTACTTTTACAATTATTGTTTTATTTTTTCAATACGGTTCATTACGTTTACAATTTTAGCTATTTTATTATGAATGTATTGCGTAACACATTACATTCCACCATTAATGTTACGTCCTTAGTCCTATAGCTTATATTGGATATGTAGTGCTCATGTGTGGCTTACATAATCTCCTTCTTGTCATATATTATTCATTTATGCTTTCATATGTTTAATAGGTTAGCCTTGGTGTTCGCCATACAAGACGAGATTGGTATATATAGGTGGTAGTGAGGAGTAGTTAATAATCATATTGAACATTTGAGTCTTATTGTATGGTTTGGAGGTTTCCCCCTTGAAGTGGCTAAGCTTATTCTACTTGCATATTGTGATCATTTATCTATAATATTGTGTTATTTGGTGTTCTATTGCTGCTGATATTCATATTTATACAAGTAATTTCATTACAAGTGGTATTAGCCTGATCTCGGCTAGAGCTGTGTCAAAACCCTAATTGTGAAGGTTTGGCTATATCTCAAAATTGGTAGTGAATTTTTCTGCAATTGTTTTTGTGGTGTGGTGAAATCAGTCAAGTAAGATCCTCTCCAAATTTCAAACATTTTGGACTTGTTTTGCAAAAGTTATATCGGTTTATGTTTTTTCATAAATTGGCTACCTAGGTTGCAATTTTTGGAAATTTTCTAAGTTTCTTATATTTTCATAAATATTTCCAAAAATTAGCTAGGGTTTATTCTTTATGATTTCCTCTATTTAGCCAATAAGTTTATGAAACCCAAAACCCTAAAGTTTTACCCTATTCCTTCTACCCCGAGTCCCAAACCCTACATCATGACCGATAGATCAACTCGAGGCCAAGGGAAAGGTCAAGAAACTCTAGGAATGACCCCAAATAAGGAAGATATGGATTTATAATCTTTTGGTTTGGGAGTATCTCGAGGTAGTCAACCAACTTCAAGAAAGGGTAAATAATATGATAAGGATGACCTCAACAATGAGCTTCTTCATTTGAAAGGTAGCCTTAGGGGTGAACTGTAGATGGATTTTGAATCAATTAAGTAGGAGTTGTTTTTCACTCTTTCAAAAACAAATCCCCATTCTATTCATATGGGTTCCTCTAGCAATACACACATAGGTCCAAATCACTCCAATCAAGGAGGATACACATTTAGGTGGATCTCCTCACCAATGGCGTGGCATTATTCCAAAATTAGAAATGTGTAAATTCGATGGAAAATATCTGCTCAATTGCATTACCCAAATGGATAATTTCTTTGATCTCCATCAGATCCTATTAGATAAAAATGTGACCATGGCATCCTTATATCTAGAACCTTACCAATTTGTCTGGTATCGTTGGTTATGTGCTCAAAGGCGAAGAATGGTCCAAGTTTCACATGGGAAGTTTTCACCAAGAACCTCAATTACACTATAGTTCTAGCATGTCATAGAATTACTTCAACTAATTAGAAAAGTTATGACAATCAGGTTCATTAAAGGAGTGTCCATTAAGTCCAAAATATTTCCTTGTGTGTGGAGGATATCATAGAAGAGTATATAAATGACCCATTTCTTGGGGTGGGTATTAAGGACCACATTAAGCATGAGGTGTGCATGTTTAATCCACTCAAGGTTTCTGATTCTATTATCATGGTACTAAGGGAAGAGGAAAATTTTCTTTCTAGTAGAAAGAAGACCTTCACTATCATAAAAGATCATAGCACCTTGCCACCATCATACCCTCGGCCGAGTTGACACACCTCAACAAATTGAAGAAATAGTCATAAATGTGCTAAGAAGAAATTGTTTTACATTTAAGGGACTGGTGATGAGGAAGAATATGAGGAAACCTCAAGCGATTAGGTGGAAAAAATAGAGGAAGAATATGAAGATCCCCATCCCACTATCTCATGCCATGCTCTATCGTATCAACACTCCACAAACCCTTCGGTTCGTGGCTTATCTTAAGAAGAAGAACGTGACAATATTGATTGATTCAGGGAGCACACATAATTTCATCAATCAGAAGCTAACAGCAAGGCTAAATTGTTTTATCTACCCAACACCTGAATTTCAAGTAAAGATTGTAGATGGTGGCACAGTCCAATGTTTAGAGAAATGCCTTTAAATTAGACTTATGATGGGAAACTACACAATGGAATCTACAATTTTTTTATTCCCATGGGCGGAGATGATATTGTCTTAGGTGTTCAAAGGGCTCACAACTTTGGGCACCATAGAGATAAATTTCTAGGAATTGTTTGTGCGCTTTCATTCTAAGGTTAGACAGTTTGAACTTATAGGACTATGGGAAAAAACTCCTCGGGTGGTTAGTTCTCACCAATTAGAAGATTCTTAAAAAGGGGGCTCGAGGATTTGTAGCACAATTTTTACCATGGAATTTCAACCACAAAGATCAATAGTGCATCCCGATCTTCTAAAGGCTATTGATTAACATGCGGTTGTCTTCGAGGATCCTAAAGGATTGCCTCCTGAAAGAGATCATGATCATTTCATTCATATAATTCAAGGAAGCCAACCCCCCAACATCAAACCTTATAAATACCCATATGTGCAAAAGAGTGGGATCAAGAAGATGTTAGAGGAAATGTTGGAAATGTGTATTACTTGTCATAGTCAAAGTGTTTATTCTACTCCAGTGGTGATGGTGCACCACAAGGATGGAAGGTGGTGCATGTGTCAAGACTACAGAGAACTTAACAATTACAATATCAAAGATAAGTTTCCTATTCCTATCATTGATGATTTTTTAGATGATTTTCGTGGTGAAATTTATTTTTAAAAACCATATTTGTGTTCTGGGTATCACCAAATTAGAGTAAAGAAAGAAGATATTCATAAGACAACCTTCAAGACTCATTAAGGGCATTATGAATTTCTAGTGATGCCTTTTGGTCTTACTAATGCACCATCTACATTTCAGATTTTGAAGAATTCGATATTTCGATCATTCCTACAGAAGTTTGTCTTGGTATTTTTTGATGAGATCCTCATATATAGAAAATTCTGGGAGAAACATTTACATCGTGTCAATACAATATTGAAATACCTAGAGAAACATCAACTATATGCCAAGCCTTTGAAGTGTTCTTTTGGGGTACATAAAGTGGAATACTTAGGTTGTATTGTCTCTCGTGAAGGTGTTAAGGTGGACCCTCACAAGATCCAGCCATGGTGGAATAGGAAGTCCCAAGAACCCTCAAGCATTTACAAGGTTTCTTAGGTCTCATAGGGTACTATCGCATATTTGTAAAAACTATGGTAATATAGCAGCACCACTCACAAAATTATTGAAGAAATACTCCTTTCATTGGAATGAGGAAGCTTCTAGGGAATTTGAAAAATTGAAGGTGGTAATGTGCACCACTCCAATATTAGCAACCCCATATTTCTCCAAGACCTTCATAGTTAAATGTGATGCTTCAGAAATGGGATCGGGCAGTACTCGTGTGAGAAGGACATCCCATAGCATTTGAGAATCAGAAACTAAAATGAAAGATTTTTTGAAGCCCACCTATGAGAAGGAAATGATGACAATATTACATGCAGTCAAATAATGGAGACCATACTTGATAAGTAGACACCTTCAAGGTAAAAAATGATCATTATAGTTTTAAATACTTCTTGAATAAATGACTATCTTTAGAAGAGCAACAAAAATGGGTCACAAAGATGTTGGGTTATGACTTTGAGATTATTTATATGAAAGGGAAGGAAAATGTGGTTGTTGATGCTCTATCTAGGAGGGATGAGTCCATAGAAGCATTGTTATGTGCCATCTCTATACTAAAGGCAGATTGGATAGATCAAGCAAGGGAAGACTAGAAAAAATATGCATCAACCCATACTCTCATTCAGAAGCTCTAGAAAGATCCAACCATATATGAATAATTTATATGAAAGGGGGATACATTTTGGTACAAAGACAAATTATATTTGTGTAAGAACTCTACACTTAAACACCATGTTCTTTCAAAGCTCCATTCTTCTCCACTAGGTGGTCATTCTGGGTTCTTGAAAACTTATCATAGAGTTAAGAAAGATTTATTTTGGGAGGGGTTGAAAGGAGATGTTCAAAAAAATTTGGCAGAATGTTTGGTGTATCAACGTAATAAGGGCGAGACCATTAAGACACCAGGTATCCTCCAACCCTTGTCTATTCTTAGTGAGAGATGGGAAGAGGTATTGATGGATTTCATCACAAGATTGCCTAAATCAGAAGGGAAAAGCGTCGTCATGGTCGTGGTGGATAAACTTACCAAGTATGCTCATTTTTGCGCCTGGCTCATCCTTTCACGACTAGTATAGTCACCATCTCATTTATGGACACATTTCAAAAGCTCCATGGCACGCCCAAAATTATAGTAAGTGATCACGATCTGATATTTACAAGTAATTTTTGGACTGATTTTTTCTCTTTTTTGGGTACCCAATTGGCCCAAAGTTCATCTTATCATTTCTAATCGGATGGGAAAGCTGAGGTGGTAAATAAATGTTTGGAAGGATGTCTTCTATGTTTTACTTCATATAAAGCGTAACATTGGGGGCAATGGTTTCCACTTGCAGAATGGTGGTATAATACTTCATTTCATACCTCCTCCAAAATGTCTCCATTTCTAGAACTTTATGGGTACCATCCTCCAAAGACTCATCTCTAGCTTGAAGTTCAAACCTAAGGTGAGATCAATCGAAGATCACATTCAACACCAAAGATGAAGTACTCTCTAGTCTTAGAGATAATTTGGTAAGGGCACAAAACCATGAAGAAACAAGCTAATCAACATCGTAGTGAACAAAACTTTGAAGAGGGTGACTTTGTTTTTATACGGTTGCATCCATATAAGCAGTTATCCTTAAAAAAACAAAAGAAGGATAATAATATTGCACCTAAATACTATGGTGCTTACCGAGTGTTGTAGAAAATTGGTAGTGTGGCATATAAGCTAGATCTCCCTCCAGGAAGTAAAATACATCCTGTCTTCCATGTTTCTTTCTTGAATAAATTCATTGGGCGGCTTATTTCCACCCACAATGCTTCTTGAACTAGATGAGGAAGGAAAGATTGTATTGGAACTTGAAGGTATTATTTGGACACGCACCAAAGTATTGAGGAGCGGAGTCATTGTCAAGTATCTAATCAAGTGTAAGAATGTGAATATTGAGGATGCAACATGGGAGGATGAAGCATTTATGCAGCAACATAGGGCTTGCCAACTTTGGGGACAATGTTTCTTTGAAGGGGAGGGGCATGCTACACCATTAATCATATAGCTTATATTAGATATGTAGTGTGAACTTCTCAAACTTACATAATCTCTCTTCTTGTCATATGTTCTTCATTTATGCTTTCATATGTTTAGTAGGTCGACCTTGGTGTTGGCCATAACATAGGATTGGTATATATCGATGGTAGTGAGGAGTAGAAGAGTTATGAATAATCATATAATGAAAGTTCTTAAAACATTAGATTTGGGGGCGTAAATGCCAAAATGAAGAAATTGAGGTTTAGAAGAAGGGTTTAAATAGAAGGGTGGGAGAAATCATTGGTCGGTTGTCTATTAGATATTTTGTGCCCCGAGTGAATTTTTGCTCTGGATCATGAGAGAGATGGTTCGTTATCCCCTTGTATGTATCGTGCCGCATCCAAGATTTTAGGTGGGCTCCTAATGATGATGGTGTGATATGTACCCAAAAAAACTAAGCTTTGGATGTATTTATTACTTATTAGTCTGTAGAATAAATTTGAAAAGTAATTCTAACACACGTAATTAGTTGCATGTTCAATTATTTTTAGAATTCGGTGAACAACACATTAATTGTAATGAAATTACTTGTATAAATCTAAATATCAGCAACAATAGAACACCAAATAACACAAGATTATAGATAAATGATCACAATATGTAAGTAGAATAACTTATCCACTTCGAGGGGGGAACCTCCAAACCATACAATAAGACTCAAATGCTCAATATTTGTGCAACAACAAAAATAAGGTTGTTCTAAATTTATTCTCCAAATGACGCTCACATTACGACACGGTCCTTCTCATCATTGTTGAAATCCCTTATCTTATTCCTATCAAGTGGTTGTCCAATGCTTTTCTACATCACCCAACCACTTGAGGGGGCATTCCTTTACCATCCTTCTTGTTGGGGCATCCAAATGCTTCATTGTCTTCTCCCGATCTACATGCATCAACTATCTTTAAAGCACTATTACTTCGCAATAAGCACTTTAAAGAGGGGAAAATGTAGACACCCTAAATTCACATACATATTCCTAATATTATCTCAAGTACATCCTAGTTCATCCCTTTATGATTGATTGATTAAATCAATTAAATCATGCACATTATACCCCTTTGGATTAATTAAATTAATCTCTAAACCTTACTTTAGCTATCTTAATTATCATTTATTAAATAAATGATTAATTAGTTAGTGTGCACATTATAGCTAATTAAATTAGTTATCTAATTAGGAAAATATACTTATTTCCCGTATACCACTTGGATTCCCTTTGGACCCCACTTAGACTCCACTTCACCAGTCCAGTCAACTCCACTTCACCAATCTAGACAACTGCAACTAGAATCCTAGAAAGGTGGGGGCAATTAAATTGCACGTTCAACCACCTTTCCAGATGCAACTTCTGCAAATTAAATCTATTTATCGCCCTCAATGGTATTTATCATCCCCAAACCATTCAACTTCCCCCAAATATTATTTTTAGCATCTGCATTCAACCACTTTTCAAATCAATTTATCCTATCTCAAATCCTCTTGGATTTACAACACTTTTACTCTGTCGATTTTTCTCTTCAATATCTACATATTGGAGTCTTTCTTATCTGTGTTTGTAGCAATTTTCATCCTCATTTGGAGGTCATTCATGAGCACCCACAAATCAATCATCTACATTTCACAAAGTTTCCCAAGCTAAGCTTCATAAAACCTTACTTGAGGTTTGCAACAAAGAGCTACAAGAAGGTTTGCACATTTGTTGTGTTTGTCTTCCATTAAGTGAGTTTTTCATTGTTCACATTCATGTTATGGACCTTGTCGCATTCATATCTCATTCCTAGGGTTAATTAATTAGTCCTATCACCCGTGTTATGCATCCCTTATCCCATTAGCTAATTTAATATCAAAATAATTAAATAAATCCTACACATTATTCATTTACACTTCATCGCTTATCGAATTAAGTAATATCACTTCTCTAATTAACATCTCAGAGTTAACTAAAGTATAAGGAATCAAATAAATATTAAATCAATTAAATATATATGCAAGAGGACAAATTAGATTAAATCAAATCATGCATTTGACTTAACTAAACATATCTCCCACAAAGCATGACATTCCAAAAATAAAGAAAATCAATGCAAAGGCTAAAACTCACGTCACTTTTTTGGGTGAATAAAACAAAAGACATGGAATTAATATTTAATTATAAATATACAAAAGCATGTGCAACCTTTTCCAACTCAAAAATAACTCATCCATGCAAGCTCAAATCAGCAAATCAACTCCTCAAATAGATTGGAAACTCAATTAAACAATTCAATCTTGCTTCAGTTAACTTTAAATCAAACAAGCTAATTATAAAAATCAAGGACTCATCCTTCATCTATAAATCATCACTCATTCCTCTCCAATTATCATCTTTGGAAGCTTTGAGAATTACATCATCATTGTGTTGGATTATCATTCAATCTCACATACCGTTACACTATCCAATTGATCACAAATCTACTATCAAATCATTCATTCAATCACTTTTCTTGTAGCTAAAATTTACTTCCATTCGAAACACTTTTGGATCATCCACAAAAATGTAATCAAGAGATTCAACAATCTTGGTGCTTCATTCCAAGCTTCAGTGATCTCATCCGAGGTTGCAAGGAGATACGAAGGAAGATCTGGTTTGCTTTTATTTGCTTTATTTCTTTCATTATGTATTTTTTCTTTGTATACATTTCTGACACACCTAGTGGGACTAACCCACATCTTTTTCATTTCTTCATCATTTTTCATGAAATTAACCTTGTTTTTGTGTTCTTCTAGCTATTTTAGAATCACTGACCAATTTACAGGGCTTTTATGGTGTAAATTGAGAGCGAGTTTCAAAAAACCAATCAAATTGGTTGTGTTTTGCTTTTTTGTGCATCTACAAGTTACTTGTACTACATGTGCTAGCGTAACACGCAATTTACGTTATTGTTCAACTATGTGCACTATCGTTTGATATGTATGCTACCATCTAACTACATGCACTAACATTCAACTACCTACGCTATCATATTCTTAAATGTGCTACCATTCAACCGTATGCACTACCATCACAAAGTGTACGAGCTACTACTCAACTACTTGCACTAGTGTATTAGTACATGTACTAGCGTACTATGGTAACTTTTTACTTAAATTTATCAATTTTCCAACATTCTCATCTTTATTCCTTTGTTGTTTTATGTGTATTTATGATCCTAATCTATTGTTTAATCAGTTATAACAGTGCTAACATCTTATATTTTCATATATCTATTTGTTTTTGTTTCGATCAAAATCCATGTATGATCTTTTCTCGTGCTCTTGAGTGATCTTGAAAATCAAAAACCATTAAAATCAGAAAATAAAAAATACCAAAAATATTATATGAATTTTTGAGAGCTTTATTGAAATCCTATTGAAAATATGCTTTGTTTATGATTGCATCCTTATCTAACAATTCTGAGTAAAATTGGCATAAGGGAGATTCACTAGAGAAGACCAAGCAAGTGACACTCTAGTCTTTCACAATCCCACATTTGAGTTACAGGAACAAGCTGATTTCATACTTGCTCCCATACGGATTCCAAGACAAGCACTTGATTCTTCACCTCTTGGTTTGGTTGCATCTCCACTCTCTCCTCAACCATTGAATACTCTTCCTCTAGAAATGGTTTCACTTATACCTTGGGACAGAACACCGTTCGCTAGCATTATCTATTCCACTTAATGAATTACCAAAAGGATCAAGAAAGAAATTTCCCAAATTCTATGGAGATGGAAAGCAACGTCCAGATGATCATATTACAACTTTTATCACAACATGTGGCATTCTTGGAGTAGGACATGAAGATTTTTTCATTTGACTATTCGTGGAGTCATTGCAAGATACCGTTGTAGAATGGTTTTATTACTTTCCACCTTGCTCCATTATTGACTGAGATGACATGAAAACCAAGTTTGAATAAATATTCAAGATTGCAGAAGATGTGCATGCCCTCCTTGCTTAATTAGCTCATATGAATAAAGAACCGCAAGATCCCATGAGATAATTTGTGGAAAAATTTAATAATTTGATTAACAAAATTCCTATTGGTGTTCGTCCTACTATAGATAATTAGAAGAGGTTCTTCATAAATGCTTAGTTTCCTAAAGTTGGGTTCATATTACGGAGATCTCAACTAAACACTTTGGATAATGCTCAAGAAATTTCCATTAAATTGGAATATGACCTTATCATGTGAAGGAAGGTCAAGAACTATTCAAGTGAGGAATAAGGTCTAGAGTTCCAAAGATGAAAGTGTTGATCCATTGTTAAAAAAATTCCAATGATCTAACTACATTGAAGAAGAAAATTTTTCAACATGTCTCATATTAAAATCAAAATAAGAATCAAATTATTGGAGCACCCTGAAAGCTTGCCTTGGAAGCTATGTTGGTTAATGCGATGTGGAACCAATGAAGATGAAGGAGAAGAAATTGTTGAATCAGAAGTTGAAAGAGAAGAAAAATATAGATATGTCAATATTGGGTATTTTGAATACTCATATGATGAAGATTCCGAAGATTCCATGGCTGATACGAATAATTACTCTTGTGCATTGTTCATTTTCTCACAAGCACAAAAAGAAACCTCTTCCTCCACTATGATCCAAAAGAATAAACCCGTAGATCCTCAAATGGAGACTCTACTAAAAACAACAAAAAAAGAGGATCATCACAACTCACTTCCATGGAGTCAACTAAGAATAAAATTGAAACTACCTTAGCCAAATCCCCATCTTCCTCTTTGAGTAAGTCTCTTTCATCTCCTCTTGTCAAATCAATTTCTACTTTTGTTGATCCTAAGAATGAAAATCCTACACATGTCAAGGATGCCATTGTTCCTAATGTGCCCACTACTTCTTCATCTTTTGACATCATTGACCATGTCAAGAAATCCAAAATTCAAATTTTTGAGTCTAAGTACTTGAGAACTCATCTTAAGCAATTTGATAAACTTGTCCAGTTTATCAAAGGAAGTAGTTTAAATTCATGTTCCAAAAATTCCATTACCAAATAACTATTTCTTTCCCTCACCACTCACTCCTCATAACCTTCTTGCCTCAACATCCTCCACTTCTAGGAAAGTATAACCTTTATATCTTGCCTTGTTGATCAATGGGTATAAATTGAATAATTGCATTATTGACTCCAGGTGCCTTTGACAATGTCATGCCCGCAAAAGTTTCCAAGGCTCTTGGTCTCACTCTCATCCATGTTTTTGGCCATTGTTATTCCATGGAAACCAAATAAGTACCTCTCATTGGCTAGGTCAAATATTCTCAAGTAGCATTTGTGGATTTTCTTGACAAGAAAATCATGATGAAAATACTTGTGGCAGACATGTCAGCTTCATATGGTATGTTGTTGAGTCAGAGTTTCTGTCAGGATGTTGGTGGAGATATATAGATGGATTGGTCATATGCCACCATACCATCAATGGTAAGATGAAGAAGCTCCTTCTTATAAGGAAAATTAAATACACAATTCAAAACCAGATGACCCAAGGGTGAACATCCTATACCAAGATTCAAGGTATGGAAAATTTTCATAACTTTCATAAGAATATGCCAAGCTTCCCATATTGATGGAGGAGTATCTATGTTTGATTAAGCTAGTGGAAAATAATTACGATTATTTGCTTGATCCATAATTCAATATTGTGTACTTCCCATTGGATATGGATACATGATCTCTATTTAGTGATGAGGAAGGTCATGGAAATCTTGACTTGCAGCAAAGCAATCTCGAGGTGATGAGAAATATGGATCATAAAGAAGAAGTGACATCAAATGACTTCTTAGCAGTGAATCCCAAATTTCCAATCATCTTCTCAAGGTCCAACATGAAGACTTGTTTGGTGAGTATGAAAATGATTGTGAATTTAAAACCTTATTTTTCCCATTGGGAGAAGATGAAGACCTTCTCAGTGAAGAATAGATAGATGGAATGGTGCTTGATTCTCCCAAGGTTAATTCCATTCAAGAAGAGGACCTTTGTAATGAGGAATGTATAAATGATAAGGTGTTTGGGTCTCTCAAGGTTGACTCTGTTCAAGAAGAGGATATCTCCATCATGAAGATGATTTGAAAGCTCAATATGGTCACGAGAAGGAAAGTGATGATGTCCACATTTCATGCCCCACCTTGTGCTCATTTTCCTTTCAAGAGGATGAGGTCTATGAAAATCACACCATTATGAGAAACAAGTCATAAATGAGTTGGTGTGTGTGAAGGACCATTTGGAGCAAGCAGGTAAACATTGAATATCAAGAAATTGGTGATAGTGTTGAAAATCCCAGGATCTCTATCGGGAACCAAGTCATGTTAACCATGGTCATAGGAAGCATGAAAAATAAAGGTCAAATTTTCATTGGGGATCATAGGCCTAGTTGTGAACATGATGAGTTTAATATGATCAATAATCATTCTTGTAGCAATAGGAAGGTGAAAAATGAGAAATCAAAAGTAGGGATGAATCGAGAAAATGGATTGGCAGACGGAAATGGAATGTCAAAGCAAATGAAGGTAATGTACCATCTGAATGGACCCTCACCTATAAGAACAATCATGAAAATTTTCTCAAGAAGTTAAGGAAAGGGTCATACTTCATCGAGCCAGTCAATGGGTTTGCGGAACAAAGGCATTTGGTGCTACTCGTGCATGGGTAAACATTTAGAGAAGAATATGTACTACAATGAAAGTAGGTTGTCCCCTGCATGTACCATAGGTGATGTAAGTTTGTACATAGTTGCTCTTCCCTTGTTTGTCTCGTTTTATGCTCCGTGTGTTTTTACTTTTTGTCATGTGTTTGTTTAATTTTTTCTTGGTTGTGTTTGTAACTTTGCTAGTTGTTCAATGTGGTGACTCTATGGCCCAATGGATAAGGCATTGGTTTTCTCATCTGCGAGATACCTAAGGTTCTTCATTAACCCTTATGGTATAATGTCCCCAAGCTAGATCCATTTTTGTCATGATAAATGACTAGCATGCAAAATTGAAAATTTTGGTCATGACAACCAAGCCCACCCTTGAAAACCTCCTTTCCCAACCATTATAAACCCTTCCGCCATCAACCTATCATCTCAAAAAACCCTACGAGTTTGTGTGACTCTCATTCTAGGTGAGAGGAACATGCTAGCACATGGTTTTCAAGTGGGTTTCATGTGCAAGGCTATTTATCTAAGTTGGCTTTATGATTATATTAATTCCTAAGGTATAATAGTGCTCTCTAAAGTACTAAATTGGCTATTTTTAGCCATATTGTAGCATGAGGACATCCTCCGAAGCTAATTGGAAAAGATCAACCCATCTCGGAATTGTGTGAGAGATAAATGAAGTGATCCATGGTAGTTTAGGGAAAATCTATGGAGGCGTGTGATGTTGGGAATAATTCAAGCTAAACCGAGTTACTACGGGCATAGGGAATGTGAGCTCCAACAGAGAAAGTCGATGTGTTCTAAAGGTTTCGAGAGTTTCAAAAGGATTTATAATCCCTTCAAATAGTCAACGAAAATCTCTTAAATTCCACTACATAGTGGATGCATTAATTTTGACCATTGACCTCGTCACTCTCCATGGTAGTCTGGGTCATTATCATTGTTCCTTCGTGCCAAAAGGGTGACTAGGATTATAACTCAAATCAAGTGAATCAATTCTTGAGATTTATTGGTATGAAATCATTTGATGATTTGGATTCAAAATCATATAAGGTTTCACCTCTAAACTCCAACTTTTGCTCCCGGGGTAGAAAAGGCAAGCTCATGTTCTCTAATTTTACATTGGGATGATGACATCAACATAACTTAAAGGCTTGAGTGCACTTTTGACCCTTTTTGTCCCTTGTACCTTGGTGCAATGGGAAAAAGGAGACACAAAATTACGCTCCCTCTATGATAGTTTCACTTTCATCACTTAAAACTTGTGACTTGGGTTGTTAGGCAAGTGGAAAACATGAAAACAAACCCCTTTCTCATGATGTAGGACCCCTTGGCACATTTTTCAAGGTGTGTTTTCCCTTTTCCCTTATCCCTTTTAGGTAAGGGGATAGATGGGACACAAATTGTGCTCCCCCTACAAGTTAATCAGGGATTTTTTTAGTGGCGAATATTCATAATTTGGCGAATATTCCATTTTAGGAAAATTTGAAAAGGTGAATTTTTCAGAGCAGGTCAGTGTATTGTTCGCCTAAAATTTTTAGTATAAATTTTTTTAGGGGTCGGCTTCACCTACCATTGAAAACTACTCCTATATAAACCTAGGTAATTCACCGATAATATACTAGTAAATTACTACTAACTTACAAGGTACCATCTGAATTACTCGTAAATTACAAGTAGGCGAAGTGTCGATCGAGTCTCGGATCGTTATTGTAGACTTACGACAAGAAAGTGTCAGCGATGCGCGACAAAGGAAGATTTTCATTTCCAAACGGGTGACAATATAGTGTTGCTTGGCGAGAAACAATATAGTGTTCTTGACGCAGCAACAAGAGGTGTTGACACGCAACAAGAGGGTCTTGGCACGTGACAAGGAGGGTTACATATGGGTGACAAAAGAGTGCTACTGACGAGCGAAAAGGGGTTGTGGACGATTGTGAAGGGGTCGCGGCCTTATTTTTATCGTCAATATAGTAAGGTTTGTTGTCGCATGACAATAAACCTTGTTTTTATGCACGACAACAAATTTTGTTGTAGCACGAAAGCAAACCTTGTTGTCGCATGACAACAAGCTTATTGTCGTGCGACATCAAGGTTTGTTGTCGCATGCGGCACAAAAAATTTGTTATCGTCGGCGATGTAGGTTTGTTTTCGTGTGACAACCAGTTACTAGAAACTTTGTCATGCGACAAAAAGCTGTCAAGAAAAAAAATGCTCCCCCTTAAGAAACCGATGACAAAATTTGACTCGAAACCAAGTAAAATTTGCCTTTCTAAATGAAAGTGGTTCCACGTATATTCGTTATGGATTTTCGACCTCCAATTTCCTAAAGTCCTCTTAAAATAAATCTTGGAGTTAGTTTGTTTCATCACTTAAAGTGATAACCTTGGTGTGCTTTAGGAAGTTGCGAAATGCATGTTTTAGATTGTTCTAGCCCTCCTCTTTATGATGCATGCACCCATGGTGCATTTTTGAGATGATTTTTTCCCTTGCTTTTTCCCAAGGTGTAAAGGGACATGAGGGACAAAAAAATGTGCTCCACCTCTCTCGTTAGCCCCCAGACACATGCAAAACCACAATTGAGCCCCGAGTGCTAGTTTTTAGCCCCCTTCATCTCACTCTCATGAAACCCCTTGTTGACACTTGTCTTGATCTAATGAAAAGCACATTCTAGAGTTCCTCATATCCTCATTCTCCTCTTGTCCCCGATTTTTTAGGGTGCAACTCCACGTCAACCTCCGTCGACCCGAGTTGAGCCTAGTTGGGTTAAGCATGAGTTAAGGTGTGCAATGTGAGAGAGAAAGGTTGAAATCAAGGACTTAACCATTTTTCATGTTTTCAAATGCATATTTTCCCTCCCAAGATCACTCTCCTTGTTATTATGCTATTGGAATGTTCTTGAAACCTCATATACTAAAAATGGAAAGTTGTTTTATGTTGTGGAGCATGTTTTCATGTGTGGAAGTGTTGAAGATTATACACTAAAGCTATTATACACTCTCCTCGGGTTTCTCGTCGGCGTCGGGGCCGTGATAGGCCCCAAGTAAGGGTCCAGGGGCGGCCCCTATAATAGGGATTCAAGGGCGCGCAACCCCGAGAAAAAAATTGCCCTAAAAACGTGCATGATATCTCGGAAATGTGCTCTCCTCAAATGGGCGGAATTTTCGACCCATAGGTGTATAGGGCGCTTTTGGCCCATGGTTTTGGTACCCACATATTGTAAAATTGCTTAAGTAGTTTCCTATTGATGTGTTTTGGGATTTTGATAGGGTAGACATATCATTGTAGATGTGTGTGAGTTCAAGTGTGAATTTAGGAGAGTTTGTTGAGCATAGCTCCAAATAGATCTAGGTATTGTATTGAGAGAAAGAGGTGGCTTGTAATAAAATCTAAGCAAGTGATTCTTGGTGGACGTAGCCCAAATTGGGTGAACCACGTTAAATATTGTCTCTATGTTGTGTTCTTTTATTTTCTACACTTTTATTTCATATTTGTAATATCTTTATGCATATTAGTTTCTACTATTACGATTCTATGTGGGATTGTTTCGCATATTTTATCCCTTATTTCCTAACAAGTTGTTCATATCTCCCAAACCCTCGTGCTGGTTTTAATGACATTTTAACATAAGCTCCTTCTCAAAAACGTCCTTCAAATGATTCCAACCTTGCATCCAATGGTGGTCTACATTATTTTAATGGCTAAATGAAGTTTCCATTTATAAAAACTCATTTTTCAGATCTATGGAGTTCTGGCAATTGAAATCCTCTAAAAATTGGAGAAAAGCATCCTTATGAAATAAAAAAACTTTTGAGACCACTCTCATTCCATTCGACACTGGGAAGATCGACTTATAAAAATTGTAAGTCTTACCAAGCCTCACAATCTATAAATAGTAAGTGTTGTAATAGTTCATTCTCTGAGTTTTCATTGCTCTTTACATATCAAGAACACTCAAAAGTGTCAAATTAAGTAACTTGTAACTAAAAATAGACTTCTTAAATTAAGACTTACTAAAAATAGTAAGTATTAGGATATTGGTCAAGAAACAAGGATGTTAAGCTTCCCATGTTCATGAAGGAACATCCATGAGTGATTAGGTCACTTAAGACATCATAGTGGCTTGATGGACTCAAAATTTCACAATATGCACTTTCAGTTGAGTATGGGAGCAGTTTCTCTACTTTGTAATGATAAAGTGATACAGACCTTAAAAGGAAAGTGATATCAAACAAGTTCTGTAAAGAAGAAGACCTTTTTAATCAAGAAATGGTGGACAAGAAGGCATTTGAGTCTCTCGAGGTTGATTCCATCCAAGAAGGAGATATCTTTGTCACGGAGGTGAATTTTGAAATTCAAGAGAGTCACGAGGAGTACGGTGATGATCTTCACACTCCAACTCGATCTTGTGTTCAATTCTCTTTCCAAAAGGAGGGACATCATTTGGATCACACCATGGTAAGGAACATGTCATAATAAACCAGTGTGTGTGAAATATTGTCACTTGAACCGCAGGATACCAAGGTACTCGAGTGACAAGATCATCATAATTGAGTTCTTCATGCAGTGATCTTAGGTTCACAATAGTGCGTATCTAGTGTTAGTGTTTTAAACACTTGTTCAATGCTTTAAAGTGTGTATGCATCTCACAAGAAGAAGAAATTACAATCATAATGTTTCAATTCAATAGGAGGTCAAAGGCAAGGAACTTCATTCTCAAAACATTCTCTCAAGATCTATCGGAAGCATATTCTTCATCAACATGAGCTTTCCCATCTCTAGATTATCACTTCTCTCTCTCCTTCTCTCTCCTCCTCCCTCTCTCTCTAACATTCTATTTCTTCATTGGGAATGTACTTTTTCACTCTTTCATCTTATTCACTTAAGTGGCCTCACTTTGCATTGTAAAAGTCCCTTTTCAAAAATAAGAAAAGGACTTAATTTCATTCCTAAAGGAATATGAAAGGTCACAAGTGGTGGTAAGATGAAAAGTCACATGGGGGAAAGGAAGAGATAATTTGTAAGCTATAAATTGGGATGGCCTCTCCATTCCAAAGGGTTAGTATTTTTTTATTATTGTTAGTTGTTGGCCTTTGTTTCACTACTATTGCAAGCAATAAGCTATATTCTTTTATCTCCTTGCCTATGTTCTTCTACTCTCTCTACTTTCCAACTTTGCAAGCATTGTAATCTTGTACAACCAAAAAGGAACTTTGTGTATTTGATTAATGAATCCATAGAACTTTGTGTCTTTGATTTAATGAATCCAAAAGAAGGGGCCCAACCCCGTGATTGTTGGTGAAAACCACTAGTCCATCCTAAAACAAAATATTTCGCAAACAGGTTCATAAATAATTCTATACGTATCTAATGAGAACACCTTTGTTCTTTATCTTTGTCTATCTTTGGGGTGTATACCCAATATTTAGTTTTTATCTCATTAAGCCTTGTTTCCCTCCACTTTTAAACCTCGATAAGGACATAACATCCTTTTGATCTAGATCCTAAACATTTTCTCATCTTAAATAATGATTATATTATCAAAGTGACAGACACATGTAACCATTGAGGTACACATCATCTTTTTAGAGTGGTCAAGGTAAGGCAAAATGTTTATCAAGCTAGTGGTACAACCTTTTGTAACTTCAAGTTCAATTCCTAACAAAGATGTAGTGGAGACCATTGTAAATAAAAATGTGAATGATCCATGCATATCTACTTACACTCCTCTTTTATGCACCTACATATCCTACACACTTCTCAACTTGGAGTTCACTTCTCATACCATTCACCCGTAAGTGTGTTCATATAAGTCTTGTGGCGGATCTCTGCAACACTAAATTATCATAAGGTACGTATCATCTTCACGAACCTCCTAAGATACGTATAAAGCCTACAAAATCTTATTCGCCGAGAATATTGTGTCTCGCTTAACAACTACGCATCATTTTTTGGAACACTCTTGTGTATGACCCACATCACTCTCAACGGGTCCTCATAGAAACCACGTGGCAACTCCTTTATTCCACATTGCTTACCAGCTAGAATTTTCTATTTATATGGTATGTCGATAATCTCTTAGAGTGACCACCTAATGGAAATATCAATTGCCGCACACTTGGAAGAAGTTTAATCATCATGTAGTTGGAAGATGAAATGACTTGTAACTTTCTTTTTTTTAATTATCACTAGTAGTAACTTCCTTCATATATTTGTAGTATAAATATGTAACATACTCAACTTCCCAAGGGTTGACATACTTAAGGGTTGAAACAGATAGTAGTTATTATTCTCATGCTCTAAGTATACAATATTTCATGTAAGTATTTGTATATGCATGTTCAATATAGGAAAATCGAAGGAAGTGCTTCCTCATTTGATCATATGATCTTGCTCTCCTAGTTTTGTTATAACATTTTACTCTCATGTAATTATTCCCTATTCTTCCTTATTGAATAAAATTTGTCATCCTACAAATCATGATTTCACTTGATGAATGTGTGTTTTTGGTTTATTTGATCCAAAACGGGGTTATAAAAATTACTCAATTTTCTCGTTTCCTCGATACTTGAAATTTTTCTCGATTATATGTTATTTATGGTTAAATTACAAACACAAGTCGAAAAGCAAAACCACAAAATCAAAATAGTAATAAACATCGAGATGATAACGAAGTTCATCCCAAAATGGATTATGTTTCCGGGTCCGCACAAAAGACAAATTGGTATATAAATGATGCAAAAAATATAATTCTTACATCACCTATCTACTTTCGATCACGCATTATCCGATGACCTAGCTCTGGATGCTAGCTCTTGCTCTGGCTTGGGCTCTTATAGTCAATACAACCTCTCGGCTCCATTCTACGGTACTCGGTCAACCAAAGATCCTTCGATCAAACATTTCATTCCGCGTCATCGATGATCTAGCTCGGCTGCTAGCTCTATAGCATTGGCTTGTGATACTTGGCACTAGCTATTGGATCTCCGGCATTGGATTTGGCTCCTATCATTCACTAATGTCATTTACAAATTTGACTCTATGGCTGAAATGATAATAATGTCGCAATGTCTCTATAATGGGCACTTTTGGCCTTTACGACAAGAATATTGATGCAATATGGGCTCTCTTGGCCTCTTTGCAATAGTGCAATCACAACGAATCGTTGGCCTTCTAGCAATAATATTACCATAATAATGGCTCTCTAGCCTCTAACAACGATGTCAATGGACTAACGAGCTCTCCGACCTCGTGTGTCGATATGGGCTCTAACGGCCTCTCGCAATGATGTCGACGGAATAACAAGCTCTCCAACCTCTCAGTCGATTGATGGAATCGGATGGCCTCTTTGATGACTTGGTAAACTATAGTGGCATATTATGCCAAAATCGACAATAATGTCGTTACAACATGCTCTTACAACCTCTTTGACAATGCATTACAAATTAACAGTTCATCGGTCAAAATGACAATAATGGCTCTAAACTAGGCTCTATAGATAATAATTTCCATCCCTAAGCTCTGTAAGCGATCATCTCTATTTTTTGGGCTCTGTGAGCTATCATCTCCATTCTCACACTCTTCATTAAACGACTCCAAGAAAATCCATGTCTTGACACCTGCGAGCTCTTCGCACTTTGTCTCCACGAGCTACACCATGTACTCTACTCAAAACCCTTCTCTGTGATCTTCTTGTGCTACTCTATGCGCTCCATGACCCAGATCAACACCCGGCCTTGATTTCCTCTCCACGAGCTCCACAACATCTAACTCTCAAATCCTCTTTGTGAGCTTTGCTTACAAGATCTCGCAAGTTTCGTGTGCTCCGCAAGTTAGTCAACACCTAACTCGACCTCCTCTCCACAATCTCTTCGCAAACTTTGCGAGCTCCTAGCATTGTTTGTGAGCTCCAAAAGCTCTTCGCACTCCTCGAGCTCTTCCAATAACTAGAAGCTAACACCAAGTAGATTCAATAACCTAGCTAGTTCAACAATTACATCAAGATAAAGCCATGAAAGGAAAGTTTAAACTAATGCATAAAACATTAAAACATCAAATGCAAACCATCCTTTGATTATTTAGATGGGCTTTAGATTGTAGATACTTCCTTTAGCGAGCCGAACACAACTACGTACGATCAAAGGATTTCTCCAAGGAAGAGGAAGAGATCTCACCAATATGGCTTAATTGTCATTTTTGGTTCTTCTCTTACTACTCTTAGCCAAGTAGAAAAGGGAAAAGGTTGTTTGATCAATAAGTCTTCCAAGATTGAAATGTTCTTATCATATGCAGATGTCTTACAAGGACATGGTGTAAAAAAAGGTGTAAAGGGGGTAAGGTTCTTTATATAGTTTTCCAGATTGGAGAAACTTTCATCCTCATGAATGTGGGATAAAAAGAACTTTTAGGATTAGAAAGTGATAAGTATGCTTAGGAATGGTTAAGTATGATTAGGGAAGATTAATTAGAATTTGCAACTCATGGGAGTTGGGTGTGATTTGAATTAATCAATGAGAATTGATTAATAGACCAAGTTAGGCTTGTAAAATCCAATTAGAGGGAAATTAGTGGAATTTGAAGGATTAGAAAGGGGATTCACCCAATGAGAGGGTAAATTCAAGATTGAAAGGTTAATTAATTAATATTGGTTAATTAATTAATTAAAAGAATAGGATTATAACTAACAAAGTAATGTTAATTTGTATCCGAATGAGGGATGAGACTAGTTAATTAACGAAGTGTCGTTAATTGACTGAGATGGAGGGGAATGTTAGCTAATTAGCGAGAAAGATGCTAATTATAACCAAATGATAGAAAATAGGATAAAAAGTGCAATTTTAGTGTAAAGTTGTGTGATCAAGAATTGATTTTGGAAATTCAAAATGGCATACTTGAAGTTCATCTTCATAAAATTGGTGTTGAATCACCTTCCGGATGGTAGACGGATTGGAAATGTTCAATTGAGACCCTCTTTCATTAGTATAAACCCCAATTATGTAATCAACGCCTTTCTTATCAGCATATGCAAACTAATGCTATGAAATACCCGATGGAAAGCTAATTCCTCTACGCAAGTGTGAAAAGGCGGTTTGAAAGAGTGTATTTTTATCATTGAATCTATGCAGACTTCCTTCCATTTGTGCATTGTCCACCAAGGGTTTCCAATTGGCAATTGATTGGTGCACTTAGGTGTAGCACATCCTATTCGCTCGGTTTGCAACCACCCTCGCCTTTAACGCATGTTTTCTGATCCCACAAGCATGTCATGTCAACCTTAATATGGACTCGCACCCTTTTCCAACCATTATGTTCTAAAATGTTTCCCTGCAAGATGGTGCTTTCAAGGAACCTTGCCATGATTCCTACAAAACTCACTCAAATTTGACATAATTTCCAATCTGAGATTCTCTTTCAACTTTGGAAAAATAAAATGATGCATCATTTAATAATGTTATTTCAAATGATTGTTTTTATTTTTAACAAGGTTCTAATTATCACTAATGTCATGCTCCAAATATAAGTGCAGGCAAAGAAGCTTCATTTGGAAGTGATTCGCACCCAAAATTTGATTGATCATTGGGGTAGTTTCTCATGTGATGTTAAAGCAATATTCCCTCCGCACTCATCTCACCGCCAATCTCCTTGATGAGACCGTGGATTAGGCCAAGACAACAAAAGCCAATCCTATAATAGGCACCACAATGGCTCTCCAAGGCGTAGCTTCCATCTTTAACTCACAACACTCCACCAATGTTAAAAAAAATTAAAACAATAAATAAAAATTTCTAATATTAGAATCTAAATGTCATTGCTTACTATTTTTCAAATTTTATTTTTGTATTCATAACATAGTTTGAAATTAATTTTGTTTTCATACCTTACCTAATTCTATTTATAGTTTTAGCTTCCTCACATGTTTTCCACTCTAATATTCTATGAATCTCTAATTAAATTATTGAATAATGTCTCCTCATAATATTCGAACAATTAATCTTGAAATTAAATATTTCTTTCTTAGCCGACGTTGAAATTTCTTCTCCCCATTTAATATTTATGAAGAGTAGTTTTTCAACAATCTCATCATTTTTAATTCTTTTTGTCCATCATAATCAGTCCGATGTGACCCAAAACGTTGGACTCCAACAAATTTGAACATAGTTCTCCAAATATATATTATCAAAATGTTTAACTATGGAAATCTCATATAATCAATGGTGGTAGTGGTCATACCCACTCCCCTATTGGGTGTATATCACCTCCGCAACAGAAATTTCCTCACTTGGGGCATAGTTCTCCAAATATATATTATCAATATGTTTAACTATGGAAATCTCATATAATCAATGGTGGTAGTGGTCATACCCACTCCCCTATTGGGTGTATATCACCTCCCAAACAGAAATTTCCTCACTTGGGGCATGTTGTTTCCCATTAGGCACGATAAAGATAGGTACCAGGATAAAGAAAAAATAGACTAAAATTGGAATCTATTACCTGACGCTGAAAAACCTTTTGGGGTAGACAATGGGGAGCGTAGAGAGTTGGGTGTGGGCCCTCCACCTCCATCTCCCATGCTTCTTGTGGCTATCATTGCCTAGTGTTTTGGTTTGTTGGTGGTTGCTTCAATATGCTTTGTTGTTCTGTTATTGAACATTTTTAGATGACAAACTAAACTTATTCAAAGTGTGATACCGTCCACACTTTTTTTTTTTGTAGGACTAGCTTTTGTAACATTTTGCCATTTTTCCCTAGGGCAATAATACAAATGAGGAGGCTAGACAAGCTAACATGTGGCAAAATAAGTATACATTAGCAAAATTAAACCGAGAAGCAAAGGGTGCACCCATGTTTAGATACACATGTTTGAACAAAAATATATTGAAATTAAAGGTTTGAGGTTTTGTTTGCACAGCAGCAATGTTGGGGAGAATCTAAATTCTGAAATCAAAAACATATATATTGAAATCGCTATACTCATATTTTGTCAATTGTATATTAAAATAACTACTCTTAATTGTCAATGTTAAGAACTCCCCTTCTCAACTACAACAGTTATGTTCTTCGTGATGAGAAACCACATTACAAAATTCTTAGGCAAGAGTCAAAGCAGCCATATTAAACTTGATATTATCTTACATAATGTGCCCCAACGCATCATACGATGAATAATAAGACAAGTTCTGGCAACCTTGATTACTAGGACGATTCAGAGGCCATTATCATTTTCAATAGAAAACTTATGGACAAGCAGTCTGGCCACATTTGATTGGGCTAATAATATATTCTGGCTTCACATTAGCAACATAACTTGAGCATTGTTTCACGGAGTAACTCCTGTCCAAACGCAAAAATGATGGTTCAATGATCAATCTCAAACAAGTTTTGTGTTGACTAAAGCAAGATCACAGGTGTCTTGTGATTCTTTGTTAAATTGCGCCAATTGTGCACAATCAGTGCTGCTCTTGGGGTATCATGTAAACTGCCCCAATATTTCATCAATGTTTTCTGGACAACATATAACATGCACATTGCTCATTACTTAAAATGCTTATAAACCAGTAAGTATAACTGAACAATCTGGATTTAATACTTTGCCTATTATTGTGCAACATTCCACGAAGACAGAAAAGAGTTCTTCAAAGTATTTCATATGCACGTGTATATTAATAGGTTAACAGATTATGCTTGTGATGCAGCTCAAAGCTATCCATGATTTACTACAGTAAAATCTCCATTGAAAGCTCTCCCCAGAATAAAGGCAAGCAAAGATCACAAACAGGAGACCATAAATGAGTATTATGTGCACTCAAAAGAAATCCGCCTTTACAGAATAAATATAAAGTGTAGATAATAAAAGCAGCTATACTTTGATGGCTGAGTCAAGCCTTTCATCGCATAATAGCCATAGGACTTCACGAAAAGAACTATGGACTTTAGTCGAAACAAAAACATGTTTCAGAGACTTCATTTCTTTGTCAAAACTTAACAATAAAATAATATCAACGCTCGACTCTGAAACTCATATATCATCATATTCATCAGTTACTCATTCCACATATCTGCAAATTCATCAGGTTCCAGCTTGTTCTCAATTTCATGCACTTTTCTCCTTTGCTTTGCTTTAATTTTCTTTGCATATTTACCAGCCTTTTTACGTTTCTCTGCTGCACGGATCTGAAAAAGAAAGCAAGGCGTTCCTCAGACGAGAACTTTATCCAGTGCTTCTACTAAAGTCTGAAACCAATCTAAACATACCGTTCCATCACAGGCAGCAGCCAAGTTTCACATATAAGCAACTAATAATTACAGGCTTAGGCTTGCATTTTAGTGTTTTTGGCTACAAATGTTTAAACTCTGCAAAGCTTGTATAGTGTAAGACTCTGGTGGTACCACAAGCAGAACCCTTCTTCCAGTTGAAGATAGTTAATAACACTACCCCTAGTGCCACCATTACACTTCTATTGTATTATAATCCAGGCAATCATACTTAGCTGACATTTTTGCAAAGAGTATAAGCTAAATAATATAGAGAATAATTATCAAACAAAGTTGGGAAGTTGCATGCACTCAGACTACTTGCCATGGGAGTAGAGGGATAAATATAAAACAAAGTTGGGAAGTAGTTTTTGGCCACAAATGTTTGCCTCTGAAAATCTTGTATGAGTGTAGGATTTCTGGTGGTACCACAATCAGGACCGTTCTTCCAGTTGAAGATAGTTAATGACACTACTCTTTGAGACCACCATTTTTCTTTTATCGGATTATGATCCATGAACCATACTTAGCTAACATGTCTCCATACAGTGGAGCTGAATAATAGATACGTTCACTTACCATCTTGCTATGGCCACTAATCAGACATTCCAAAAAAATGCCACTGACTGTAGCATAATGAAATGATGTACATTATCCATTATCTTATTAAGACATGAACAATCAAAATCTACATGAATGCATTGAAATATATGAAACAAGTATGGCGAAAATAATGAGTGACGCAATCTTTGTTGATATCAAGAAGTATAAATTATTACCAGGTTTGGAGAGACGTAGAAAGGATTTTCATATAATGTCTGACCAGTAAAGCTACAACTAAAAATTTTGATCGGATTCAGGCAAAACCGCGGACCAACCTGAAACAAAAGTCAGTTTGTTGGATGCAACAGGATTAGGACTCATCAAGCCCATGAAAACCAAAAATAGTATTTTCACTTCTCAAGTAATTAACAGAAATTATACAACAATTTTAAAATGGCAAAATAAGTAAACATTTGTGAGAATGATGAATAATTGTACCTCAACAAGAGTCATTTTGTCCAAACCGCCTCGCTCAATTTTCTCAGTGCCATGGTGTGGAACAGATATCTACATCATACAAATGAGCATAAATGTAACAACCACCAAGGTAGACATGCAAGTTACAAGAATAATCAACTTTTGATGCAACAATTTGACCTAATTTAAACAGAAATATATACAGAGCTAATTGTCAACAAGTTTGCTCCCTCTTTGCATATCCATAGAGAAAACTATAAGCTCAACAATCTACCAAGATCTGTTAATTTTACACTGTTGTAGAACATGATCAGTTTAAACTTAAAGACCATTCACATGTAGAAAAATTAAATAGACATTTCATGTGACCTTGCATATCTGATTAGAAAATAATAAGTTTAACAATGTTCTGTACTGACACAACATTATTGTCATTAGCTATTTGGTTTGCGAATCTCAGTCTACAGTAGCCTTAACTTGTATTGTTAGTTGATGCACTGTTAAGGCTCTATAACCACAGTTACTGGGTTATGCATACTTTGGTATTGCGTACTGTATGTTGTTTACCGTGGCAGTTCAAGGATAAGATTTTGAATATCTTTGTGCGTTAATCTTACACTGTTGTAGAACATGATCAGTTTAAACTTTAAACTTAAAGACCTTTCACATGTAGAAAAATTAAATAGACATTTCATGTGACCTTGCATATCTGATTAGAAAATAATAAGTTTAACAATGTTCTGTACTACGACACAACATTAATGTCATTAGCTATTTGGTTTGCAAATCTCAGTCTACAGTAGCCTTAACTGTATTGTTAGTTGATGCGTTGTTAAGGCTCTACAACCACAGTTACTGGGTTATGCATACTTTGGTATTGCGTACTGTATGCTTGTTTACCATGGCAGTTCAAGGATAAGATTTTGAATATCTTCTTGTGATAAATAGGGCCTAACCCTCCTTATTTGTAGTCATCAATCTAATTACTACATATGAATAGGACATAGAGGTCTAACTCTTTTCAATTTGAAGATAAGCTCCCCATTGAATGTGGAGGTACTACCATTCTATTTTTGTGCTAATTTGGTGTGCAGGTGCCCCTTTAAAACTGCATTGTGTGTATTACTAATCTTGTTTCTTCTCCCTATTTCTGTCGTGGTGGTGTGCAGGTACATAACATCTGGTATCAGAGCATAATCCTCTGTATGGTAATCTTTCAAGTTTTGGTTCTGTGCTTCCCATATATTGCCCATTAATTTGAATATTTTGGCTGTAGGGAAAATGCAGAGAGAAATACAACCTAATTTGTTCTTGTCATCGTCTCCATTGTTTTGTTTCATTTTTCAATCCAATGTATTGATTAAAAAGAAAGAAAACATCTCTACTAGCATTCCTTTTTCTTTTTCTTTTTATGGCAAGGTGCACTCCACTTTGCATAAGAAGAGTACTTCTGTCAAGTTTTTTGAAATTTTAAAAGAAAGAAAAAAGTCATTGTCCAAGGCCCCCTTCCTGTTTAAACTTCAAACTAAGCTTGAACTTTTGAGGTTTATGTAAGCCAGCTAAAGAGAGACCTATTTGTTTTGGTGACATCAATTAGCTTGTGATCAATACTTTTGCAGGCTCCCAACTCTTTTACTATTGAAAGGGATAATTTGTTTGACTTCCTTTGTATTGTTAGGGACTTCTTCAGGACCACTTGGTCTAAAATCTTCTATAAGGGAAAAGAATTGCAGGTTGAGCAGAGCCAATGTGAAAGTTTGAAGTAAAAGAGCGAATCAACACTTTCGCCTCCATGTCCTCCATTGTTGCTGCTAAAATGCATTATAGGAGGTCATTTGTAGTTTTTTAGCATCATTTTAGCCTTTTCAAGAGGTTTTTGGTTTATTTTTTCAACTTTGAAATCATTTACGGATATAAGTGGCATGCATACTATATCCAGGTGTATCTGATACGACCCAATTACAGCTTCCTATTTGGATACAGCTGGATACAGCACCCCAACCTGTATCCAAATCACATTGCACCCCATATCCATATCTGACCCATGGAATCGCATGCCCTAGCAGAAGGGGTGCCATATCCTACAACCCTAGTATTTTTCCTATTGTACAGCTTTTCTAGAAGGTATTCATATCCAAGATACGTGGCTGGATGGTAGTCTTAGAGTGTAGTTGCATGCCTTGAAAAAGCATTGTATTGTTCCACGGATGATATTTTGTTTCTTAAGGTTCGTGCTCTTGAATGGTGGCTTGACAAAAAAAAAATCTTTGCGGCATATCACCCCACCTCCAAGCACGAGAAGCTCTCCATGAAGATGGTAATCAAGACAATATCTTGGAAACTTAGTAAACAAAACCAACCCATGATGCTGGTACCAGAAACTATGTCAATCATATCCCTTGTCTACTACCAACTTTAAAACATCAGAAAAACCATCATCACTGCCCTCCTCAAGATCATTGATGTATTTTGCACCAAACCCACATCCCAATTGTTTAGAGGTTGCTTTGCAAAAGCGAGCGTCTTTCATTTAGAAGTAACAAGCTGATGCATATATGGACTAATACTTGATCTAAAATGCAAACATCAGATTCGTAGATCCACATCCCAACAGGTTGCTCACATAAGTGAGTATTTTTAATTTAGAAATAAAGCTATTGCATATTTGGACCAGTATTTGATCTCTCTTGCTAACACCAGATTTATCTTCCAAATCACAGTACACTGCAGGTTGCTTGACATAAATGTGTCTTTCATTAAGAAGTGGAAAGCTATTGCACATATGGACCACTATTTGATTTATCTCTGTACGTTGTTTGACATAAATGTGTCTTTCATTAAGAAGTGGAAAGCTATTTTGCACATATGGACCACTATTTGATTTATCTTGCAAACACCAGACCCACATCCCAACAGACTACAGGTTGCTCCACATGACTGAGTGTCTTCCATTCAAAAGTAGAAATCTATTGTGTATGGGCCAGATTTTCTAACCTCCATGCAACTAGCATATTAGTCTTCACAAAATGACTAAAGAAATATGTACTTCAATTCCTCTCACAAGCAGAGGAGAGGCAACCAGGGCCAAAAGGTAAATAACCAATTTTCACATTTTTGTGTGAATCCTTCCTTTGGAGACACTTCATTTAAAAAAAGATCCTACAATTTTGAGTTTGTCCCATAGGTTGTATTGTGAATAAAATCGGGTATGCTTCAATTTGTCTCATCGGCACAGCGGCAACCTGGGTCAAAATGCAGTTTGTGTGAATCCTTCCTTCCCCATCACATCATTTAAAGGAATAGGTTATGCATTGTGTGATGGATATTACAATTTATTTCTATGATGGATACTCGCTCCTTTGGTCTCTAGGCCCCTTTGGTGACCCTTTGATTCTTCAATAATGTGATCTACTATTCCAGAAGCTTCTTACAATGAAATGGGCAACGATGTCTAAACATTGAATTTTCTACAAGTTTTACAAAGGCTACTCAATAAATCCTTCCTTCCCCATCACATCATTTAAAGGAATAGGTTATGCATTGTGTGATGGATATTACAATTTATTTCTATGATGGATACTCGCTCCTTTGGTCTCTAGGCCCCTTTGGTGACCCTTTGATTCTTCAATAATGTGATCTACTATTCCAGAGGCTTCTTACAATGAAACGGGCAACGATGTCTAAACATTAAATTTTCTACAAGTTTTACAAAGGCTACTCAATATTCTAGATCCTCCAGCCATTTCATCTTTTTAACCGTTTGCCTATTGCATGTTTTAAATGCAATCGATCTCTCCCATTGTCACTAATATAAATATACATATTGCTTCTTTATATACAATCACACCCCTAATTAATATATATGAAGCATCCATCATCTCTATTGGTTTCAGCAAGTCCAACCGTGCATGTTACCTGTATTGGGTCAAGTGATGTACAGTGATTGAAAGTATGCATCTGCATATGTGCCTTTATTACCTATTCCCTATACCTGGAATCATAGTTACATGTTCAAAAAGTTCGGGTTGTTCCCACCAAGGAAAAGAGTTTGGAAGTTCAAGATTTTGCAAAAGGTTTGGTTGTTAGAATTGGTTCCAGAACTTTACAAATTTCACAAATAATAAGTATCCATATTCATTTAAAAAAACCAATTACACATAAAAATAAATATACGCTATTACACACAAGTATACCCAAAAAGATAAATGCATGGTGTCAAACTTCATACATATTGATATAAAAAATAGTGATGAGAATTATACATTGTTTAAACTTCAAAGTTCAAAGCATTAACTAAAAATGGGAATAAAATTTAAAACATTTGCAGCATCAAAACCTGATTCTATATCAAAAGAATCACTATCATCTTCATCTAATATTGCACTAGTAGGCTCATCAACAACAGCGGCATTTTCTTCATCTCCAAGGAGAGTTGTCATCTTCATTTGCAAGAGAATGAGTAAGCAATCATAAATTTCTATGAACAAACACAAGATCCAAGAGTTTTTGAGCCCTAGTAGATTCCTCTCGCCTCGTGTGGATTGAATCATGTGTACTCCAGTTTTTTCACATGCAGAAACACTGGAACATTGGTTAAAGATTTGCATGGCAAGCTTCTGCACCTTTGGAGTAGAAGACCCATAAGTCATATGCCATTTAAAGGTTCCCACTTCGTCCCGCTTACTTTTGCTTCCTCATTGCCAAACATTTTATGTTGGTTCTTGAAAATAGTAAGTTACTTTCTAGTTATTTCCTTCACATCTTCATCAGGAACCAACATGTTTATTGTTAATAGTATACCTCTCTTTATATTCTCGTTTGCATCACGATTTACCTCTACCGCTTGACTTTTTCAACAACATCTGCTAGTAACTTTTGGATTTCTTTCTTTGCTCTATCCATGCCCTCGTACACAAAACCCATGCAAGGTTGATTGCCATCAACCATTCTCAAAATTCAAACAAGTGGCTCAAACACATTTATGATCTTCATGGCTCCCTCCAAAAATGCATTTGCTAAGATGATTTCTTTTGAATGGATTTCCTTTGAAAGCTTTGACTCTGCACATTCATCAATAACCACCACTTTTCTCAATGTTGTCCTCTCCTCTACCTCCCTTTGCAAAATAACAAAGTTGATGGAAAATCTTGTTTTATGGGAGAAAGAAGCTCACGCTTTGTAAAGGAACGATATGAGTTCAATTCTAAAGGATGATTGAGGATAAATTTAGAAATTTATTTTCCTTTGGTCACAACATTACGTATCCACTCCAATTGTGATAGATCTTCAAGAAAAGATCCAACACATGTTGCGCATGGTGTCCAAAAGAGATGAGGAAATCTATCAATGAGTATATCCCCTGTTCCTTTACAATTTGTTGCATTATTTGTGATAACTTGAACAGCATTTCAGGGACACTATAGGAGGTTGGAGACCTATTACACTCTTAAGTGTGGCATATAAAATTCTAGCCAAGGCTTTGTCCCTAAGAATCAAAAGCATTGTTAGCAGGATTGTACACAAGGAACAAACAGGCTTTGTACAGGGCTGCTTTATCCTTGACAATGTTTTATCTACCTATGAAGCAATGGAGTGGGCATGAGAGATGAGCCAAAAATTCTTTTTCTCAAAATTGATTTTGATAAAGCATATGACCATATTGATTGGACATTCATTACAGAAATGCTTCAAAGCCTTGGTTTTGGGAAGAAATTTGTAAAAATGGTAAACACTTTATTTTCATGTGCTTCATCCTTTGTGGTTGTTAACAATGTGCTGTCACCACGAATTATGCTGCACCATTCAATCAGACAGGGTTGTCCACTTGCTCCTTACCTTTATGTCCTCATTGCAAATGCCTTAGGGTATTTGTTGGAAAATGCTTGTACACAAAACAAAATGCAAGGTATTTACTTGCCAGATGCTTCACAAATGCTCAATAATCATTTTGTTGATGATTCGCTTCTATCTATCCAAGCTTCACCAAGTTCTCTCACAAGAGTTAAATGGTGCTTGGATACTTTTTGCAATGCATCTTTTGCCACTGTCAGTCACCATAAGACTGAATTTTGGCTTGTTGGACTCAATACCCGTCCTCGAGGAATCCCACAATGTAAGAATTTTGTTTAACCCGAAATCGTTGTCAGATATTCAGATACCCCTTTTGGGCGGGATATCTCCCGGTTAATATGTGGGACTAGGTGTTGCAGAAATTTCAAGTTAAACTAAGTTACTGGCAACATAAAGATCTCTCCTTTGCAAGAAAGCTAACTGTATTGAGTTGAATTCTACAAGCATCACATATTTATTATATCTCATGTTGGCTTCCTTCTAAAACTCAGTTGACTCGCCTTGAAAAGATTTTGCAAAAAAATGTGATCAAAATATGGAATTAGAAGTTCCCCTAGTATAATGGCCATTTTGCATAATGCCCAAGGAAAAAGGAGGATTGGGGTTACAAGACATTATTACTCAAGGATATATATTGTGTGGTAAATGGGTTCCTCATTGCCTGGAAGGGTCTTATGCTTGGCAAATTCTTCCACGGCACAGGATACTAACAGCACACCATATAAATCAGTGTTACGCAAGGATGCATCCCCCGAAACCATGTGTCTAGGATGTCTTGGAGATGGCGGGACAAGGGGAAACCCCCACACATTTCCTAAAGGATAGGGAAGGAGGAGGGCGTCTTTGAGGCGTCCAAAAAATTCAAGGGACATCCCAAACATTTTGGGAAGGGTGGGGGCATCTGGACCTCCCCAAGGCCAAGATATATTCCGGGATGTTTGGACATCCTGGAATCATTGGCCTTTTTTTTCATTTACTTGTTTTAAAAACATCTTTTTGTCAATTTTTATTTTATGGAAAGTTATAATAACATAAAAGAAACACAACATAACCCTAACCCTAAAAGTGACATTCTAAGTTATAAAATGACTTTATGGCCTCATTCCATATCACATTCAATATTCACACTTGAGCAAAGTGAGCAAAGTGAAAAAGAGAAGAGGAGAGCAAGAGGAAGAGGAAGAGGAAGAAGAAGGGCAACTGCAAGAGAAAGAGCAAGAGCAAGAGCAAGCAAGAGGTATTTAGAATTTTATTTGCTTACATACTTGATAATAGTCTCTAGTTTTTAAAATTTAGCTTCTATTTGTATTATTTAGGGGTTGTTTTTAAGTTTTTGTATCTACATTCACAATGTAATCATGTTTATAGTTTGTAGGATTTTACAAAATGCATACTGCATAGGGTTTGGTTGTTAGGATTAAAATTTTATTTTTTAAAATCTTAAAACATAAAACTCTTGATTATTGAATAGGTTTGGCAAGGTTTACCATGATAGTATGATACACATTCTTAAAAACATTAGGAATACAAAAACTTTGATACACATCAATGTAACTTAATATTCTTATGTTTGATGTTTCTATGTTTTTGTTTTTTAATATTTTTAATTTTTTTGCATATAGTTGTTTTTTTAATCATTGCATGTAGTTATGGTTGTTTTTTTATTCATTGCATATGGTTATGGTTGTTTTACTTTTTCTTAATCATTGCATATAGTTATCACTGTTTTTTTAATTCATTGCATAATACATATAGTTATGGTTGTTTTACTTGTTTATAAATTATAATCATTGCCTATAGTTATCACTTTTTTAAATCATTGCATATAGTTATGGCTGTTTTTTTAATTCATTGCAGCCCCAACAATCATCACCATGAGTTCTTCTAAGTATGGTTATGAATCGAGAGGAGAGGGTTGAGATAGGTGGAAGTGTTGGTGATGACATAATTGGGGGAGGCGAAGAAGTGAGGCAAAATGGTAACTAGTAGTTCAGCTAGTAGTGCTACCAATTGCCCCTCTCAAATGTTGTTTGCATTTGCCATGGGACCATTTGATAAGAAGAAGCCATTGCAACAATTTTCTCACGTAGTTGCGAACCCCAAGTCTAGAGGGGGGAGTAAACTATGGAAGTGCAACATATGTTCAAAGACTTGGCATGGCAACATCACCAAGACCAATGCACACTTGTTGCACCTTACAAGAAGGGGGTTGGTGTTTGTAAGGCTCTTTCACTTGATCAGAGAGTAGAGATGGTGAGACTTTATAATGGAAATACCACAAACGACGTTCCAAAAGTTCATGGTACTAGCACTGAGGCTAACACTCCTTTGAGCTCTCTTAGGACTGGCAAGAATACTTTGGCTAGTTCTAGTTTTGGAATGACAGAAGTGGAAAGCAGAGGGAAGAGAAAGGTTGTGGGGAAGCCCCAATCTAGTTGTAGACATGTTTGATTCAAAGGCAAGGAAGAGGCGGATGATGCTATCGGAGAAATTTTTTTGCTACTGGGATCCCATTTCATGTCGCTCACTCTCCTTATTACAAGGAGGCTATGGCCAAGGTAGCAAAAGCAGTACAAGTTATGTGCCCCCTGAGACACCAAACTTAGGACAACAATCTTGGATAAAAACTATTCCAAGGTTAATTTGTTAATGGAGGAGATGAAGGTCACATGGGTGTCACATGGATGGGTGGACGGATATTAGACATCGACCACTCATCAATATCATTGTCTCTTACAAAGATGGACCATATTTCTTGAAAGCAATTGATTGTTCTAAGAAGCAGAAAATGTTGAGTTTCAGTTTCAGATTTTGAAGGATGCCATTGATGAGGTTGGACCTTCAAATGTTGTACAGGGCATCACAAATGCAGCTTATGTGTGTAAAGCAAAGAAAGAGCTAGTGGAGCATACCTACAATCAGATTTATTGGACCTCGTGTTGCGTGCATGCCACGAACAATGCATTGAAAGACATAGGAAAGATTTAGAAGGTCAACAAGATAGTAAATGAGGTAATCACCACACATCGTTGACACTCTTTCGAAGCTTTGCAAGGAAAGAATTCCTCAAACTAGTTGACACCGCTTTGCATCCTATTTTATTTTATTGGAAAGGATGTTTGAGTTGCAAGAGCCCCTACAACTTATGATTATGACACAAGATTGGACCAGGTGGCATGAGTCCAAGATAGAGCAAGGGAAGAGAGTGAAGGAAGTGGTGTGAGGGAGACATTTTGGGCTGATGTGAAATACATCACATCAATTATAACTCCAATTTTTAGTGTCATCAAATATGGGAATTCTAATAGCCCCAATCTTGGTGAGATATATGAGTGCATTGACAAGCTATTTAAGTGAGAGACCCCACTCTGGAGTTCTACCATGAACATATTCAACCCATCATTCAACATAGATGGGAGAAGTTGAACACCCCACTTCATATGGTTGCATATGCATTGAATCCCAAATGGTATGTGGAGAGGCCAAGTAGAGTTATCCCTTTGGATGATGATAAGGTGAAGAAGGGTCTTATGAAGACCTTTAGAAAAATGTATAGTCCAAAGGAGGCTTCACAGATCAGGTTGGAGTGGCTCAACTTCATTGAACTTGATGGGTACAAAACTTCAACAAAGATGGATAGGGTAACATTGACACAAGACAAGTCGGTGAATAGGTGGCGACTGTATGGGCATCCAAGACTGTTGCAAACACTTACAATTCGCCTCCTTTCCCAAGTTTCTAGTTCCTCTCTTTGAAAGGAATTGGTCCACATATGGTTGGATCCACTTTGCTAGGAGGAATAGGCTTACCTCTAAGAGAGCAGAGAAGCTTGTAATTGTACAGTGCTTGCAACTTATAAATCACAAGACAACTAAGTTCAAGCAAACCCCAACATTACGATAGGATGTAGATCCCGAGGAGCCGAGGCAAGTAGAATAGGACAATACTATGTAACAGGATTGATTGGGCTCTTTGTTAAGGATGAGGATGATAGTTCCAACGAAGGGTTCATGGATGTTGATTCTGATTTTTGAGCTGAAATTTGTCCTCTTCGTTTTGTAATATTGACAATTGTTGGTGTATTTGAATTTGAGATTAATGATATGAATATCAGATATTGTCAATTGATCAATCACAATGATTTTATAATTTATTTCAGCTTATTTAACTTTTAAGTCTCAAATTGAAATGGTTTTATTAAATTATGTATAATTTATAATTTAAATGTATTTGATATTTATGATTTTGGATTATTCACATCTATTATGTTTTATTTCAACTTATTTATATACTTTAGTCACTATATTTTTATATTTTAAATATTTGTATATATTTGAAATTAGTCATCCCCAAAATTTGGAAAAATTTTGTCATCCCAAAACCCCATCCAACCATCCTAGAGACTTAGGTAACACCGATATAAACAAGGTCAAAGGTAAATTTGGACTTTGTAACATAATTTTGGACCCTGCTACTTTTCAACTACATGGATCTTACATTCTCCACAACATTTGGAATGCATGGAAAAGAGTTGCAGGATTCCTCGCATGGCGGATGAGTGGAGCTCATACTAGCTGGGATATGGATTACAAATCAATTTGGTCTTGGAGACTCCAAGACACGTCTATTGCTTTTATTGCCCATTTTCAAGGTCGATGACTGAGCAAAAAGGGATTACTGGTGTGGAAGGACTTACGGGATTCCAACACATGTGATTGGAAAGACTGGAGGACATTAGCTAAAGACTTTGCACTATCTTCTATTGATCAATTAGTGGTTAAGAAAATCCAAAATCTTATTCCTACTGAAGACACTTTTAAGCTGAATTTGGAATTGAAAGGCCCTATATGGAGAGATTGGAGATGGAATTATGATCATTCCATCTTTCAATATGATACACGCCAACTATACCATCTCCTACATCAGAAATATCTATTGTCACCTATTCTTAATCCCAGATGGCTTGTTTTTGATGTTGAATCATTGTGGGTCCATAGGCTGCACAGTGTTTGGGCAATCAAGGTGGCTTACAAATTAAGGGTGTTTGCATGGCTTGTCATCTATCAGGGGCTGCCTACAAAGGCATGGATTTCAAAGAGTGGCTTCACAAATGGCTTCTGCCCCTATTGCACTAAATTAGAAACTATGAAGCACCTCATGTGGGAATGCCCCTTTGCCAAATCATGTTGGCGTGAAGTTCAAATCAGACTGGCAGTGGTTTTTCGATGTCCTCTTCATTGGAGAATTGTTCTTTGAGATTCAAACTTACGGATTCGGAGACCTTTTGTAAGTCTTTGGCAGTGCGTGCGTATCTCCACCCTTTTCATCCTTTGGAAACTCATATGTAAGTATGTTTTCAAAGAGGAAGAGGGTACGTTGGAGAATTTTAGACACATTTGGCAGCATGAAGCAAGATTGCAATTTCTTGCGAAAGAACATCTTTGCTTAAAGAGGATAAGCTATTTGAACCTTCTAACTACTTTGATCTAACTACTCTTGCCATTAGTTTAAGAAAAATGTAACATAGTTGTATTTCTCCAATACCATTTCTACTTCTTTGTACAGGCCTTTCTTGTAAATATTTTTAAAAATATGAGGCATTTATTCAAAATAAAATAAAAATAAAACTTGAACAACATTTTCTTTTCATGTCTCCCTATCTCCAAAATGGTTGATTTGATGCATTTGGAAATGAAAAAATAAGTTTTTACTTATTACATGAATCAATTGATTTTAAGAACATTGCACCTTGAGAAGTTATTGTCAAAGATTTTGCAAGGGCCTTCGCCATGAATTAGAACATCTATCACTTATTATTGTGCAACCTATTCTTTTCCAACTTTTCTTCATTTCATCTAGCTCACTAGATATGGTTGTCACCTCCACTTCAAAAAGATAAGGTCTTACTCTTTCATAACAAAGCAATTTAAAACCCTTCCCAAATTCATTACTTGCATCTAAAAAAGGATTTGAAATGTGGAGAACAGATCATATTGAGAGGGATGGCCTCTACATAAAACAATATAGCTGCCAACCTATCTACCTCATGTTTTTGTTGTGGCCTCTACATGGACTTCAAAGAAACTTGTGACTTTTGAACTCCATTGGCACTTCCACTTCCTTTCTTTCATGGAGAGCAACTTGAACTATTGAAGAAGCCCATTTGCAAGATAGGGTGTTGGATTTTGGCCTTCTTTTCTCCTAAAGCTAATGATCCAGTTTGAATTACATTAACTTTAGCTTGCATTTGATTTATGAAATCTCTATATTTTGCTTCCTTTGAATTTTCATTCGCTATTGGACACCATTTCACATCTAGGGATCCTCCAAACTATTGGTACCGAATTCTAATTACATACCTGTATATGGCCACTACACAAGGTGTGTCTCTTTTTTTTTTACTTTTATCATCTCTCTAGACAATGTATTCCATCTCCAATGGACGGCTACTACTAGAAATGTTGTTGAGTAGGTGACTATAAGAGGACAGACTAAAACTTTTCTTTTTGTTGTTGATCTTGCCCTTTGTTGTCAATTTGTTTGCTCCAAGCCTAAAGACCTACATATGTTTTTCCCATTCGTAATATTTTTATATATACTACGATTGAAGTTAAACTAATATTAATTTATTTATAAAAGCAATATATATTATAATATCATAGCTTATAAATTTAATAAATTAGAATAGAAATTTATAGTGGAACAAGCTAAAATAAAATAATCTTAAACCAAGTTTTGATTTTATGTTTTAAACTAAATGAATACAATTTAACTACACTAAATAAATAAATCAAATCTAAATACAATGTACCTATAACAATTAAAATCTTACCTAAAACAAAAAACTTCAAAGATATGAATATCTTAAGGCTTACTAATAAATAAAATAATCTAAATCTAAGTAAATGAAATCTAATTACAATGTACAATATTAAAATTAAACTCTTACCCAAAAAAAAGAAAATATTATTGGATCAAAGATATGAATATCCTATGGTTTAGACTTTACCCTAGCTTTAGCCTTTAAGTCTCTTGCAAACGCAGCTATGCACAGACTGTCAACGACTCAAGTTCAACAGGATGACCGGAATCGAGGATAACTAAGCTCAATTCCATGGCAAACCAAAAATTGTGATGTGAAACAGTGGAGTGCAGATGTTAACAGCCAGCAAAGATGAAAATGGAAAACACTTCAATGGCACAAGGACTGAGGATGGCTTTGCTGAGGTTTGGAACACATTTGAAGTCAAAATAGGGTTTCACTTTTGAATGCACAATTTGAAGTCAAAATAGGGTTTTGACTCTCAATTGCATAGCATGATAGCAGCAGTTGTAGTCACGTTTTACAGTTTTCGTTTTAAGTTTGAAGCTTTTTTATTTTATTTACTATCCAAAAAAAAGAAATATTTGAAATAATTCGAACTTGAGTAGATATAACCAAATTTGTAACTTTTGTTAAACTTGATCACTGTTGCTGCTTTATGTGAACATGGGTCTGTTTCAGAATTTGGCTACTATTGGTTGTCCCTAGTAGACACATTGTTTTGTACTCAAAACTTCAGTATATCAATAAAAATAAAGAATTGAACTTGAGCCAACATATTTGTTTTCCCCTAAAAGGTCCATGGGAACCAACTTTTGACCATATTCGTATGAATATGGTAACTATGCTAAGAATGCTCTATTCATTGCAAAAACTTAACATTTGGTTCAAAATTCATACAAATAATGAATTTGCACCATAAACATGATGGAACAACCAACAATCAGTGCATGCAACCAACTGCAGCACATTTGAGGCCCCAACAACCCAAAAACGTCTCAAAGACTTGGATATTGAGAAATGGCACCTTTATATTTCAATAGCAATGTACAGCCCTGAAGAAATTAAAAGATAGAACTAAAGACCATCACAATGGTTGACAATTATCAAGCAACCAAACGCAACATAGCTGTTATGGTTTCCCATTCTTGCATGGCCTCACTCATAGCACCATCAATCAAGAAGGTTCTTTCTTAATTAATAGTGTGTTCATTTCAGCTTCAAAACAAAACATCCATGCGTAATAGGTCATTAATAGTTTGGTCATTCTTAGAGATGTGCCATCTTAAAAATTCCATACTCAATAGGTGGCTTTTTTTTCAACCCAAGGACCAGAAACACAATAAAATTCCTTCACAGTTAATAAATGTTCAAAGAGAGTTTATTCCCCTTCCTTAAAACTCTATTTCCCATTGCTCAAATCAATCTTGTATCCCAGCACATTTCATTTCTCCAACATGGATTCACCATTAAACAATTTTTTTATTTTCTCAATACTCTCAACTGTTTTATTATTATTTAGTATCAAAAGTATTTAGATCCTGTTTTGCAGGGTTCTATGGGTGAATTAATGGGTTATAAATCATAAGTCAACTGAGGGAAGGTTCAGTTACAAGGTAAGGAAAATATAAAATATATGAACTGTATGCTAAAAAGATAGAAGGACGAAGTAGTGAGGAACCAGTATCAGCAGGAGCAGTAGCAAATTTTATAAAAGAAACGGAATCGGTAGACTGCATTGGAAAGGAAATCAAGAACGCAGGAAGAAATGGTAGATAGAATATCGAGAGATATGTGGGGAAAAACACTCAAGCTATCATAGAGGGATCAGAAAATTGTATGCCAATATATCACTTGAACGACTCGACAGCTCAGGCTATAGGAGAAACCTCAGGTTGGAACAAGATGAAGAGGATAATGTGAAGAAAAAGGAGATGAGAATGATTTAAAGATTTTGAAGGATGAGATTGTAAAATATCTGCAGAGGCAAACAGACAAATGGTCAAGCTTGGAGACATTGAGATCCAAGTAGAGTAAGAGGTTCCACACATCCATATAAAGGATGCAGCCCTGGAAAAAGCTATAGAAGTTCTGTAGGAAAAACCCCTAATATGTGAATTCGTCAACACATAGCCGAGCGTCAAGGATCGGAAAAAAACATATGGGTCGAAAATGGAAAACCAGCCCTTGGCCTGAGATCAGATTCTTAGCAAAAGGCTAAGATTCAAGTTACCTTCCAGAATACGAAGGAAAGGAGCAGAATCTTTAAAAATAGCCCATGGATCTATGGTAAGTATTAAAGGCCCTTTTTAAATCTAAATGAAGAACTTTCTCCAGAGTTTTGGGATGAAGCTGTCCTCTCTCAAATGGTCAATCAAATTGGAAAGCTAATCTATGTGGCAGAAACCATAAAGTTTAAGTAACTGTCAACATCCGCCAAATTATGTGTTAAAGTAAAGCTATCTAAAGCTATACCAATTCCCCAAGCAATAAGAATCTGCTCAGCATCGGCGATTTGGAGCCAGCAAATAAATTACAAGTGTGTCCCATTTAGATGCTACAAAAGCTGGAGTCTAGGGCATACCAAGCAAAAATTGCTCTCTTACTCTTCCTGCGAGGCAACTCCCTAGGGCTTAAAAGCAGAAAAATGACACTGCAAGGGAGACCTAAATAAACCACAGATGAGTGGAAAAAACATGTAAATGGAGAAACCATGACAAACTCTCCACAGAATGAATGGAAGAGACAAGAAAGAGTAGTATTTGGAAGGCCGCAGCTATTAATCCCCCAAATGAGGAGCATGGGCCTTTATCACATCGAGCCCAGGTGGAGTAGATGTACTTAATCAAAAGGGCAAAGACAATGTAAAGCTCGATGGATTTGAAAACATAAATGTCTTAGTTAGTGAGGCTATAGTTGCAGGACAATGGAATCAAGAAAGAACCGGTGCTCCAAGGCCTCACAAACAAAGGTCTCGTGGATATCTCTGAAAATTGATCATCCAGCAACTTGCCTAGCCCGGCTCAAGAAATCTCTAAGGAGGTAGTGCAGTCAGTAGCCCCCATTGCCAAACGAAAGGCACGCAGAAATTATAATACTATTCCAGCAACCCGAACACAACCCAAAAATTAGCAAATAATGGTTTAGGACCCTAGCAAATATTTTATGGAGAATAAAGGCACAGAGAAATTATAATAAGATTGTTTCTAATCTGACAACCAAAACAAAACCCAAAAGTTAGCAAAGAACAGTTTGGGACCCTAGCAAATCCTTTTGTGGAGAATAGCAACCTGGGAAACAATGGAAGCTACACGGAATTCGGGAGGACTGCCTATGTTAAGGAATCCCAAAGCATTCAAAGGCATAACCAGTCCTGGCATCCTCCCATAACTCCATAAGTATACTGTATAATTATGGAAGACTTACAAGGTGGAGTGAATTCTATCATAGTTAGTGTTGATGGGTGATCTAGATCAGATCATGAATTGCTAGTAAGATAAGCTAACCAATTCCCTATTCTCAAGAAGATGAAAAATGATGTAATTTGAAACATTTCCTAGCAGCCGATTTCTGTGAAGTTTGTGGTCAAGAAGGAAGATTAGAAAATGCATGAGTCTACAAAGACAGTCAAGTCTAAGGTCATCCAGACACCTTATATCAAAAAAGACAGTCAACTGGTTCGTATTCAGAAAGACAGTTTTGTAGATGGTTGCAAAACCACCAGTGATTGCACGAAGCAGTTATGTAACTGTCAGTAAATGCAGGGGAAGTTGCGTAACTGCGTGTAACTGCAGGTAAAATAGGTGGTTGTTTCACCCTGAGTTAAGCAGCAGTTTCACATGAAGACAGCAAACAGGCAGAGCAACTGTTGCAAACAATGTCTCTTCCTCTTCTGAGTCTTTTATTACTTTTCTCTTGAGCTTTGCATGTTGTAAGCATGCACAACTATGCCCTTGGAGGTGATGGCATGCATTCGTTGATGTTTCCTAGCAGCTCTTCTTGGTTGAGTGTGTTTGGGAGTTTGGAGTGTATAAGGAAGTGTGAGTTGAGCAAGTTGCAGAGTGTTGTAAAGAATGTCATTGCAGGCCTCCTAAAGAGATTATACCTATGAATGCAGAACGAGAGTGGAAAGAGGAGGAAATCCCTCACCCTTCTGGAGTTTTCCCATATTGGGTTTCTCCATAGGTAATCTTGCCTACTTAAAGCTCTTATTTTCTGTATTGCAGTAGATTACTTGCTCTATGTTTATGTTCAATTTTCCTTTATAATTACAAGTTACAACACTTTCCAATGCAGTTTCATGCAATTTCGAGCACAATTGGTGACTGTTTTATGCGAATACATTGTAAACCTACAAACTAAGCAATCAGTCTTGTTAGGAATGTTTAATATTTGTGTTGATGAGTTAGCCACGCAGTATCTATTCTAATTACAGATCAATGGACTAATGTGAACAAAGGAAAAGAAACTTTGTTGGGAAAACCTTGAGTAGTTCAGGCATGCCTACTTGCAAGTGGAATGGGTAGTTGGGGATGACTTTGATACAATTTTGAGAGACAGTGAAAAGAAAGTAGGTTCATCCCATATCTCGCAAAGCACTGCAGATTTCAATTCCTTTCGTCAGAATTGTGCTCTTGTTAATGTGCGACCAAAAGAAGGTTTGTTTACATGGACCAACAAAAGGCAAGGGAACTAGGCAATGATTTAGAGGCTAGATAGATTCCTCATTAGAAGTTTAGAATGGGGATAAAACAAATGAATTTTTAAAATGAAAATTCCATTATGCAATCTCCGACCATTGGCCCATTCTAGTGTGTTTGAAATAGTGTTACACAGGAAGTGTCCCCTAGATTTTGGTGACATCCTGGACATCCCAAACGTTTCAGGGACTTGTGGACTTGGAGGGGACGTACCCTATTTATTTTAATACTTTCAATAACTTTCTTATGTTTTCACTTTGTAAAAGCTGTTATTTTTACCGAGAACATTAAATTATAATCTTGAAAGTACCTAAAATACATTAAATACAATTTAAATCCCTAAATTTCATTGAATAAAGTTAAAATAATCAAATTATAATTTCTATATATTATTTTAATAGTCATCCCCTGCCGTCCCCAAAATTTGAAAAAAAAATTGTCGTCCGGGAAACCCCATCCCTTCATCCCATTGTCCTCGAGACTTCGGTAACTATCGTTGAAAAACTAAAACAATGTAAACCCATAGAAATATCCTTTAAGATAAAATTCATGAGGTTTTACTACTCTTTACTCTTTTGAAAAGAATCCAAAATAATGGTGGAGAATTTCAGTAAAGGGGTCAAAAGGTTTTATTGGCCCAGAAACTCAAGGATGTGAAAAAGGAATGGAATACCTTGAAGAGGCAATCCCACAAGCACTAAAGATAATTCATAGGAGATAGCCAAGGAAGCATAAATCAGGAAATGATACAGAAAGAGAAAAAACTGATGACAAAATTGTAGCAGGTTTGAAAAATGGAAGAGATACATTCCAAACAGAAATCCATTATCAAAAGGTTGAAGGGAGATAAAAATACCAAATTCTTCCATCTTTACATTGTGATAAAAAGGAATATCAACAAAATAGGAAAGGATCCTCACTTTCTGGCCAAATTATCACAAAAATGACCTGATACACATTGAGGCAAAAAGATTTTACAAAAGGCTACAGAAAGAAGAACAATAAGATCGATGGTAGGTTAAAGAGGAGACGCTAATGAATATTCCTTCCTTGACATCTCAAACAGATTATGATCTATCGATTTAGATCCTTTAATGAGGAAGTGAGGAAAGTACTTTGTGCCCCACACGTAGAAAAGGCATCTGAACCAAATGGATTCCAAGATGTTTTTTTCGAAAGATTATAGAATATAGTGGGATCAGACATAGCAACAACAGTGGAGGAATGCGAGTCACCAAAGGCAGTCCTAATAGAATGGAATTCCTCCTTGCTCGCTCTCATTCCAAAAAAAGAAGATACAAAATTCTTTTAACCCTTTCCACCCTATTGCATTATGCAATACCATTTATGAAATTGTGGCTAGAGTAACTGCAAGGGTAAGAGTGATCCATGTGCACCCTCGCACAACCGCACATCCCTTTTCCTTGTGCATCTCCACACAATCACATAGGGACTTTGCAGCTTAAATGGTAGTTTTGGAGGCCTCTTGAGTGTTTACATAGCCACAACATAGCTTTAGTTGTCTCGAGCTTCTAGATCATGAGTTGAGCTTTTCGAAAAGATATTATAGTCCACTATCAAAGCATAAGTAGAAAAGTATTGTGCATTCCAAGTTGGCTCGCACCATCTCGAATGGCTTATCCCAAATCGCCAACATCACAATCAAGTTTCCTTCATTGACATTCCATTCGATTGGTACACCCTAAGGTAGCTCACAACACCATGGACTACCATAGGCTTCACTTGGCTTGATTTGGTACACCCCAGGTTGAGAAAAAGCACTAAGAAGATAACGTGCATACCGCAAAATCTCGCAAATCCTTGTGTGCTCCCGCAGCTTGTGCATGACCACATCAACACTTTCCTTTCACGTCATCTCATTTGTGCACATGTGGAATTGCAATACATCGCAGCATTGCACTGCTCCTCTCAACATACCGCACTAGCTCCCTAGCATCACACAACACACACATTGCATTGTGGAATTCACAGAGCCTCATGGTAACTTGGTGCATCGTTCTCACATTTCCATGTAGGCCACAACCACGCTTCACAATTCTCACAATATCACGCAACATTCGTAACCTTCCACAATGTCACACCTCACACCCAACGGCCGGATCCACAAAGATGGTTCAATCATGTAGCATTCACAACAAAGAAGCGGTGGTTCGTAGGGTCCTATGGTAGTTCATGTAGAGTATCGCACGCCTCAAAGACTGTGGCCTTGATGGTGCCTTGCTTTGTAGCAAATCGCACACTTCCACAATCCTATGCAAGACCTTTGATTCTATAGCCATGTGTCGAATCCCAGCTACCATGCAGCATGCCAAGTGGCACTCTCCACATGTGTACCATGATGGAGCATTGGTCAACGTCCACACTCCCGAGAATTCAACTACCACTCCTACAAGAAGGGCAACCAACACTCGAGCAAAAGATGAATTGTTTATTATAACCATTCTCTCTTCTATCTCACATCATTTTGTAAATCCACCTTCTTGTAAAGACATATATATGTAATATGCTCATCTAGCCAATGGGTGGAACACCCAGAGTCGAACACATCAAGCTAGTGAATACTAGCATGCCCTAAGTTTCTAGTATCTCTTGTACACATCTGGACCACCATCCACAAATGTTAGCATGCCATGAGTATCTAACATATAAATGGTCATCTCTCTAACTAGATAAATCCATTAAGATGTGTTTAGCCTTTCTGACCACAGGATTCCTCATTCTCAACTTTTTTGGTAAATCATAGCCTAGGCAAATCAAAAAAGCAGTGCTACCCTTTTGATCTCGCAAATTCTCATTCTGATGCCCTGTTCTTCAACTTCACAAACTCAATTGACTCTATTTGACACTCAATATAAAGAAAATCAACAATAGGTCTACCATTTTCTTGAGGAGACTGAAAAGCATGAATTATTCACCCTGTCACCATTTCCTTAAACTAATCAATCCACTTTACCCGTGATAATTTCAATCTAAAGAGTTCTTATTACTCTTTTTGTTTTACAAGATCCTTTTTTTTGCTCCTTTCACAAACACTGGTTCAATTGCGCACCTAAGAACATGTAATTATTCACATACACAGAGGAATATCATAGTTCAAATACCCTGACAGTCCTGATCTCATGACATTTTGGATTGGATAAGATCATGTTTATCTCTTTACACAGATCTCTCTTTATTTTCTATAGCCGTGCTCTGTTACAATCTTGTAGGTCTGGTTTTAGTCAAATCTAGGTCTAACAATAAGACCACCTTCTTAAAATTCTGTAGATATTTACAGATACCCTTTTGGAGTTATTGAAGACTACTAACTTTCAAACGAAACCTAACTCCTTTTGAATCACACCCAATTCACAAACTCATATTTCAAATTAGGCCTCTTTGACTGTGCACAGTCCGGTTTGCCAGGACTGTCAATGAGAACATTCATAAACCAATTGTAAACTTCCTGTAACTTCTTCAAACCTATAGAGCATATCTTGTAGATGATTTCTTGTCAATGTGGACCTGGGAGATTTGAAGACGGTGTAGTTGTGAAGATTTTTGTATCAAAACCCCAAAACAGGGTTTGAGAAGCCCAAAAGGGAGAAAACTTTCTTATCTAACACCACAGACCTTTTCAAGAGCTTAAATCAATTGAATAAGCTTTAGGACAGTTAAGTAAAAGTTGTCTGTTCAATAACCTAACCCTGTAGATTCTCAGTTTACCCGGAACAATAAGCTTTAGGTGTGAAAATGCAAGAATTCTACCAGGAACAAGACAGTCTTGTTTGGTTTGTGCAATAATATTAAAGTTCATCAAATTTCACGGTTGTACTCACTTGAATAGGTGCCAATGCTACAGTAACATGAGAGAATGTAGATACTTCATCAATTCACACATCTTTTTTTAACTTCTTGACTGTACCATGTACATGAAGAAAAACAGTATCAAGAACATCAGCTTACAAACTCCTACTGGACTGTTTCATCAGTTTTCATGCTATGTTACCTTTTTCATCTATGGAAGGTGATAAACTTGTGCCAGGCGGATTCCCTGTTTAAACTTAGTCTATAGTTGAGATTTTCACTCAACTTCCTAGCAAGGTTATAGGAGATGACTTCTTCCTAATTTAACTCAACTACCAAAACAACTTAGATATGTGATAATGCTACGTTGGGAGACTCCTATAACTCATGCACAACTGTCTAAGACACCTAAGACACTAATTTGAGCGTATTATTTGCAGATACAAACATATTGAAGTTCAAATATTCAAATAAGACTGTTTTGGAGGGAAAAGCCTCTTCAATGGCTCAAATCAATTTTTGCACACTTCCTATGACTCAAAACTAGTTTAAATCCTTCCAAACTCGTCAGGACACTTCCAAGCACCTGCAAAGATGATACACCTTGTTACACATTGTACACATGTACTTTACCATATTCTTTATATTGAAAAGAAGTGACATTATTTTGCCAATCAAATGCCTTTGAAAGTGTAATGGCTGGTTTGCATCTTGTTTACATTTCATTGCTTATTTTACAAATTGCAATGTGATGTCCCCTTTTCAGAAATAATTAATTTTGGATACCCGCAGCCTATTCTTATTGTTTTTTGTAGGCTATGAGGAAATTAAAGAGGGAAATTAATTAATTTAAGTGGTCCAAGGGTACTTTTATATTTTAATTGGAAAAAGGACACTTAAATTATATTATTAATCCAAAAAGGCATAAATAGAATAAAATAATAATAGAATGATGAACTTCTATTATGGGGTGCTAAAGATAGAATAATAATTAAATAAAGCATTCTATTATGGGCCGCCAAATATAAAATGGGCTGCATGAGCATCAAGATCCTATTTTTAGGATGGAGAGAGGATAAAACAATTTTATATTATTTATTCCTATTTTTAGGAGGGGGCGCCAACTTTGGAGAAGGCCTTGGAAGTTATAAAGGCAGATTTGGGGTTTATTATTACATCATCTTGGAAATTTATCAATTACTTCATTGTCTGCAAGTAGCTTCTACTTGCTTATGCATCGGCAATAGAGGACGAAAACCCTCATTTGCATACAGATCTGAGGACGAAATCCCTCATATCTAAGCTTGACAATTCCATTCAGGGTTGCAGTGGTCATTCAAGGTACAAGTGTTCATCTAGTTCAGCTAGGGCATCATATTCAGGGCTGTTTTAGCATCCAGAACAGCAAGTACAGCTAGGGCATCCCCCTCTAGAAACGAATTTCAGTACTGGCACCATATCTGGAAGCAGTTTTCAGTCAAAGTAGTTTGCATGTTCTTATCTTTTGTGAGAAAATTTGTATTCAAACATTCTAGTGTTTTTATTAAAGCTGATTTGAAATAAATAAATAGTTTGTTTTCCTACATATTGTGATTGCTTTTTTTTAGTAAATATCAGTTTGTTATTGTTGTCATAAAAGTTCTAATTTTATACTACTACCCTAGGGTTTGATAAAATATCCAAATTTGTTAGAAATTATTTATCGGGATATTACAGTGGTATTAGAGCAAATTTCCTCCCAACTTGTGGAAGAGGGAAAAAAAGGTAGTGACTTCATGTAGGGTAGAGAAGTCAAGTACCTCCAAAGGGAGAAAAAGAAAGCTACAAAACAGCTAGAAGTCATGGGTAACAAGGATCCGGAGGAGGCAATCTTTGACAGGCTTGTTCAGGACAAGACAAGTTAGTTGATATGATGGGTCAGTTAATCCAAGTTATGTAGGGCACGAATGTGCAAAGGGCTCCAAACAATGAGGGAAGCTCTTCAGAGTGAATAATAACCAACCCTATCAAGAGGACAGCCATTGGTTCTACTTGTTAGGCCCTTCTAGCCTAACTTCTACGTAGAGAGGAAGCAATTTGGGAGGCAGAAATTCAACCTACCATAGCAAATAATATACAAGGTACTAGCAATGAGGAGTATAGGGTACTTCCCAATGATTATTAGAAATGTCAAGGGTGGACCAAGAGTTGAACCTAGGCCACAAACTAATCAAAGAGACCTGCACAGCTTTAGGGAAGTTGTCACTCCCTACTTTTGATGGATCTAATAAGAGTTCTCCCTTAGTGATGAGGAGAGAGGAAGAAATCGTGGGGCATGAACCGAAGAAAGAAAAATCAGATCTGCAAGAAGGTTTTGGGGTGGAGTTCCAAGAAGACCATGTTGAGGGCATGAACATGAAAAAGGGATTTACCGATTGCTAATGTTGATTTTTAGTTTGCTAGAATTTTCAGAACAACCTATGGGAAGCAAATTGATTGTGTTCATGACTTTAGCAAGAATCATGAAGATGTTTTATTGACTTCTAATGTTTGCATGTGTCAACAAGATTCACTTGTTGAATGTGAAGAGTTCAAGGTGAAGAAGAATGTTGATCCTAACTCGAAGTTCCAAGTCACAAGGTTGGGGATGCTAAAGATATCTCAACCAAGCTTCATTCGGCAAAGGAAGGTGAACAAGTTGAGGACAGCCAAAGGTATGAAAGTGTTGTGGATTTGTTGCTTCCTACTAAGTCATTTCAGATGTGTGGTCATCATGGACAACATAGTGGAAATGGTGATAGAGTGAAGAACACTTTGAGTGGCAAAGGGCACATAGATCCGTTCATACAAGTTCCAAATTGTGTGAACATGAGAGTTTGGGATCTTGGTATTTGCAGAAGGGACTTGCAATTGCTTGAGGGCAAGCAATTTTGGGAAGGGCGGACTATAATGTCCCCTTTTCGAATTAATTAATTTTGGATACCCAAAGCCTATTCTTATTATTTTTCGTAGGCTAAGAGGAAATTAAAGAGGGAAATAAATTAATTTAAGTGGTCCAAGGGTACTTTTATATTTTAATTGGAAAAAGACACTTAAATTATATTATTAATCCAAAAAAGCAGAAATAGAATAAAATAATAATAGAATGATGAACTTCTATTATGGGGCACTAAAGATAGAATAATAATTAAATAAAGCATTCTATTATGGGGCACCAAAGATAGAATGGGCTGCATGAGCATCAAGATCCTATTTTTAGGATGGAGAGAGGATAAAGCAATTTTATATTGTTTATTCCTATTTTTAGGAGGGGGCGCCAACTTTGGAGAAGGCCTTCGAAGTTATAAAGGCAGATTTGGGGTTTATTATTACATCATCTTGAAAATTTATCAACTACTTCATTGTCTGCAAGTAGCTTCTGCTTTGCATCAGCAATAGAGGACGAAAAACCCTCATTTGCATACATATTTGAGAACAAAATCCCTCATCTCTAAGCTTGGTAATCCCATTCAAGGGTTACAGTGGTCATTTAGGGTACAAGTGTTCATCCAGTTCAGCTGAGGCATCATATTCAAAGCTTTTTTAGCATCTAGAACAGCTAGAACATCCCCCTCTAGAAACCATTTTAGTACGGGCGCCATATCTAGAAGCAATTTTCAGTCAAAGCAGTTTGCATGTTCTTATTTTTTGTGAGAAAATTTGTATTCAAACATTCTAGTGTTTTTATTAAAGCTGATTTGAAATAAATAAATAATCTGTTTTCCTACATATTGCAGTTGCTATTTTTATAAAAAAACAGTGTGTTGTTGTTGTCATAAAAGTTCAAATTTTATACTGCTGCCCTAGGGTTTGATAAAATATCCAAATTTGTTAGAAATTATTTATCAGGGATATTACATGCAACTCCATTTGAACAGATTTGTCTAGTTTAAATTGTTATAGTTTGTCCTTCACGAAACTTCTTAGGCGTTGCACACATATCATTGGTATTAGTGTCACGTATCTAGCACATTGTTTTGTTAGTGGGAATTCACACTAAGTCAGAGAATCGGTATCAAACGCATGATCATCACTTCACTCTTGAAATCATGTGCAAAGCAAGCTAGAAAGCAAATGGCCCCTAGATGAAAGCATCCCTTTCAAAATCTGTCAATGAGAACAAGTGCATGCACAAGGAGATCAAACATCTCCAGCCCCTGAATCAATAGATGCAAATACACTCCATTCAAAGGACAAAACCCTCAACCTCACCCTAAGGACGATTGTGGACCTTATGGCCCACAGTACTTGACTCATAAATCCTATCCTCGATGGCCTTGTTAAAGTCGAGGAGAGGTACAACTTGATCTGGGCGTAGCCTTACAACCTACCTTGTAACAACTCATAGTTTTGCAAGCCTCCTCACTTCTCTTAAAGACTTTGGGCTCCTTAGCATAGCAATGTCTCACAACACCCATACAAACTCACGGTATCTCACAGCATTGGCGCAGCTCCTTACATCCTACCACACAGCTCTCCACGCGTCCCATGGCTCACCCAATCCTTTACGCCATTCATAAAGTCTTGTGATACCTTAGTGCATTGCTTCTCCCAATGCCACGCACATCTTACTCTCGCTTCACAGTTCTTCTAGCTTTTGCAATCACATGCAAGCATATCACAACACTCACGGCTCCTTCAATCTTGTGCACTTCATATCGCAGCACTTGCAGCTCCTGCAGTCCTGTGCCTACCCAATTCGCAGTATTTGCAGCTTCTGCAATGTCGTGCACCACCTTGCAACTTCTCACAGCATTGTGCAAGCACGTTGCAGCCTTGCAACGCCATTGCATGCTTGCATCTTGCTTCTCAGCATACAACGTGTCTTCACAATTATGCGCAACACCTCTATGATCCCTATCCCCTCACCAACATCTTGTTGTCAAGTGGCCTGTGGCACACTCCACACTTATGCCATGTCAAATAATCTCTTTGGCATGCCATGCATCAGATCACAGTCGTCATTTGGTCAGGGAATATGAAGCAACTTTGTAATCATCTCCTACAACTGTCGTGAGTTGTAACTACCATCTTGTAATCATACAAGTGTATGTGTGTGTGTGTATGTAGGTATGTATTGTAACCATGCTCTAGGATGATCATTTATCAATCACCGAGAGAAAAAACACACAAACTAGATACGAGAAAATAAGCATGCCCTTAGTATCTAACTTCAAACACATTTGTAGTTCTTGAATCTTTCAACATTCTAGACAAGTCAACAAGAAAGTGTCCCCCTTCTAATTACAAGAGCTTGCACTTGTAATTAGAAGGGGGACACTTTCTTGTTGACTTCTCTAGAATGATCATTTATCAATCACCGAGAGAAAAAACACACAAACTAGATACAAGAAAATAAGCATGCCCTTAGTATCTAACTTCAAATACATTTGTAGTTCTTGAATCTTTCAACATTCTAGACAAGTCAACAAGAAAGTGTCCCCTTCTAATTACAAGAGCTTGCACTTTAATTCTTACTGATTCATAGTAGACCTCATTATTTTCCCTATTCCGCATAATGAATAGAAGTTGCATTTCTACATATCCAATTTCTGCATTTGAATGTGTTTGGCAAACTAATTTGGTTAACCTTTCCTATGGACACTACAATCCACTGCTCACCTCTCAATGTGGCATTGTCCCTCAAAGCCTGAGGTCCTAGGACACGTGGTGTGGATCATTCATATCATAGCATAGCTCTTTCTTATGCTTGTAAACACGCAAGCACAATAAGAGAAAGGATGACAACAAGTCAGCTCCCTTTCAGTCTAACTGGAAGAACGCATTAGGCAGAACGAGATGGTTAATGCCCAGAAACAACCTTAGGCAGCCCTAGACATCCAAAAGCTCATTAAGAATGCCCTGAAAGAACGATGCACCAAACTTTATGGTCAATGTCGCGAGTTGATATTTCAGCACAACCCAATAAGCACATCCTCTTCCTTCTTAGAGCCTACTTGGCCAATAGTTTCAGCATCAAACCCTTTCAAGGTTCAAGTGAATCTCGACATCCCAATGTTCGAAGGCAAGATTGACGCCACAACATTGGATAAGTGGATTCACCAACTTGAGGCCTACTTCTTCATCAACTGCTTTGATGACAAAGAGAAGATCACTTTTGTGCATCAAGATGTCTATTTCAGTGTCCAACTTGTGGGCAACATACAATGCACAACATGAGAAATCATTAAAGCCCATTTGAACATGGGATGACTTTGTCAACACTTTGCAAAAGGAATTCTACCCTCAAACACTATGAGGACAAGTACATGAAGTTCCAACAATTGTGACAATGTAAAGGTAAAGTCGGTGGAAGACTATGCCACTGAGTTCCACACCTACGTTGTACGTATTTAAAGGTATTCACTTTTTAAAGTATATTTTTATTTAGTATTTAGTTTAGTTGTTAGATTTTTAGTGTCTTTAATATAATGTTTGTTCATTTAGTACAGCTTTTATTGTCAAACTTTTTGAATTGTTATTTTAGGTCCAAAGTTTGTCAATGGGAATTAGAGTGTAATTTGTTATATAATGGTCATAGACAAATCGTTTATAGTTGCTTTTTGGGGATATATTGTTTAGATTTTGTTAATTAAACTTGTTATTATGTTTGTTTTTTGTGTCTTAGTCTATAATTTATTTAGTGTCTTATAGAGTCGTCATAAACTGTTCGGTGTCACTCAAAGAATGTATGTCGTCAATGTCAAAGTCAAAGAATCAAAATTAATAATTATCCTTGATGGACGCGTTATCAAGCATACCCAATGTCCATTTGGAATAGGGGTGTGAATCCTATGGGGGTTCTCTTTCTCATAAAAATGACACACAATTGAGCTTCAAAGGTGTGTTTGGTTGAGTAGGTAGCATTTCGATGGAGGTCGGAGGCAACAAAGGTAGGAGGCCTGTCGGTGACCTCAAGTACGCCACTATCAAAGGGGTCACTACATTGTCGTAAAGGCCAAAACATTTATGCCAAATCAGCTAGAGCCAAGGACAATTTCAAGTGGCAGTGGATATTGTCTATGTTGTTTGTGATCAAGTGGCAGTGATTGTGAACAAAGGTTGCGAAAACAAAGACAATGAGGACGTGGACCTCAATTTTCATTTTTCTGTTTATTTTGTGTGGTGTGTCACGTGTGTGACCCTACTATGTCAGTGAGAAGCCCAACACTCATTGAGAGTAAATAAATATATGTGAGTGTAGCAGTTCCTGTTTCCCTAGGTGATACACATGATTGTGAACTAACATGTATGCCTACATGAAATGGAGGATGAATAGATGTGTGAGTCCCTGTTCGATTTAGACCGGTTGTTATGTTCCCAACCATGGACTAGCTTGATGTGTTCCCATCTATGGAGTGGTTGAGATCCCAATCCGTGAGAGGTCAATGGGTTCCATCTACCTTCATTTTGTCTATGTAGCCACATGTTTCAATATTCGGACTAACGTAGGAATGTTGGGAATATAATGTCAGTACTCACATATAAGAGAGACTAGCCATAGCCTATAGGTGTGTAATAATATATTTGTTATAGTCATGTATAAGAGATTATGTGTGTAATAGAAAGATTGTAGGGTAGTTGATAAGAGTAGACCCCTAGTTTATAGGAGACCTCCTGTCTATAATATGTAATTATTGTGATGAATAAAATAATCAGAGTTTTATGGTAAAAATATTTAAAGACTTGAGAGTAGACCCCTAGTTTATAGGAGACCTCCTGTCTATAATATGTAATTATTGTGATGAATAAAATAATCAGAGTTTTTGGTAAAAATATTTAAAGACTTGAGAGGAGCACTTAGAGCATGTCTTGTGCATCCTATACAATCTATAGTGCTCCACCTGCAAGAAATAATTGCATGCTATTGTGCAAGCAATCGAGCAATCGCAGCATTACATTTCAGCTAAGTTCTTGCGGATGCAAAGCAAGATGGGAAATGCACACCAAATGAAGTGGACAACTTACATGCAGCAATTTCATCTCATGATAAAGCGCAAGAAGGACAGGATAATAAGGCTGCAGACTACCTTCGCCAACCGCAGACGTTCACGTGCTTTTCATAGTGATGGACATGCACGGCCACAACTGCACGGCCTTGGTATCCCTCTACTGAGCTGAAAATGGCACTAAGGTTCGACATTATTTTAAGTTTATCTTCATTTCCGTGGATGAAAAGGAATTGATAAAGCCTTTCAGCCACATTAAATTTGAGGCCTCTCCTGCAGGCAAAATCTGAAAGCATCTATCAAACCCACATCCCCAAGGAATCATATTTTTGCATGCATGAGGACATACTTTTGAAGAGAAAAGAATGAGTAATTATTGATTGTGTCTTTGTGCTCTTCTTCCAAACTAAAATTGTATTTTGCATTCTCCTTTCATTATATATGCATATGGCTCAAGGTAAATATGGTGATGATAACATGGGAATGCATCTCTTTATTCAGTTGAAGTAAGAGTGAAAAGACAAGCTTGTATGGGACGATTCTTTGGAATGTGTGAGGGCCAAATGAGGTTCAACATTTATCTTCCCTTGCTTCATATGTACATGTTGTGTGAGTATGAACAAGGATGGTGCTCAAATCCTTCTATTATTGCCTGGTTGTGACGACCCAATATGGATGAAAATTTCACATACTGTTGTACATCCTCGTGTGCCTGTCTGCCTTAAAAAGAGCAAGCTAAAGGAAGAATAAGGTAAGATATAAAATGATGCATCGCATTTGCTTTCCTGAGATCACATTGGTGTGTATAGATTAAGCATGCATGGGGATGAGTTCTTGTTTCTCTCCATTCTCATGTTTTCAGTCCAAGGAATCCCCTTTCCTGTTTATTTGATCAAATTTAATGGATTAAAAGAGTGACGTCTTCTCCTGTCTGCCTTTGCAATCATATAGAAATCTGCATTCTTCGTGATTTTGAAAATGAGGGTCGCTGAGAGTTTTGAAGGGGAAAGAAGAAAGTCTAAAGTGGTTTTGCATGTTAGTCCTAGAGTAACTCTTAGGGATTGAAGCAACATTCTACAGTATTCATCCAACGTTCTTACCTGTAATCCAGCATTCAAGTAATAGCATAAAAGGTGTTGAATGATTTTCCATTTTGCAAATATGTATTCCGTGAGAGGAAGAGTGCGAATGGGGTAAGAAGCAAGGTTGAATAAAAGTATGCAGTGTTTCTCCATTTTTTATCTCTTTAATATTACACGCTGCATCAGAGTATCTTGTACAAAAGGCTTGGGCATCCTCCTCCATAATGATCTTGGGCCCTACAAATGGTTTAGATCTGTATTCGTAAGTATGGAAGTAAGAAGGAATGATAAGAATGTTTGGATAGATGAATGAGGGAATGTGTTCTTAATTTTAACTCTATTCACATCAGGTCTAATGGATGAGAATGGATGCAGCCTTCTAGGATAGACAAAAAAGGGAATCAGTGATGCTGTTGTTTTCTTAAATTTCTTTCCTGATAAGGACAAATCTGGGAGTAAAAAGATGAAAAAATATGATCTATGCTAATGTGATTTGTTTTGGGCCAGTAAGGTTGGTTGAGTGGAACCATTCAGTGGTCATGGGGGCTGTTAACACCTCATTGCCATCCTTGCAGGTTGCCACGTGACTCCATGTCTCTGGCCAGTACGGATTTGCCCCAGTGGACATATGGATGATTATATGCACTATTAGTTTGAGGTCTCATTCAGCATCATGCTAATGAGACTGGCTTTTTCACTTTATTTATTTGTGGCTCTAGGGTCCCTAACCCTAAATATCTTTAGCAAAAGAGACTAGGGAAGGTCGGGCTTGAAATAATAGGATAGTTTTTCCCCATTTTGGTTAATTAACACCAACTAGGAGTTGTCACCATGCCAATAATTTTTTCAGGTCTAGGGTCCTTTAACCCTAGGTACCTTTAGAGAGAAAAATTATAGGTTAGTTTCAAAAGAGAATTAAAATAGCATCAAATGCAAAAAGGGGCCATCTCATTCTTGGGAGAAGTTCCAAGGTTGCAGAAACCACCAACCAGAGCTTCTAGATTTTCTCCCAAAGATTCAAAAGTACTTGTGGGTTTCTGATTTCAGATAAAGACATCCCGAGGGGTATTTGCCTGACCTAATATCATTTTTTAAAAAGAAACCCATTCCTAGGCTTGAAATTTACATTTTTGTAGAAAGAATAGCTAAAACCAATATATCTATTATTTTCTGAGTGAGTAATTTTTTTGTTTTGTCTTTTTTGGCCCTAGCCTAGCAAAAATTGTCAAAAGCGCAGAAAATTGTTGGCAAAGCTCAACAATTTAAATATAAAGAGCTTGTTATCAAGTAGTAAATTAAAAGAAGTAGATTGAAGACCACGATTTGCTCAAGTACCCAAAGAGATTTTGACCAATCTCTTTAATTGGTCAAAGTCTTCTAAGTCGTCCGGAAATAGCATTACTTCTCACTCTTCCTTCGAAAATTCTCAACAGTGCAAAAAGCTTGGTGACTTGGGTGCAGATACTATGTCGTTGCACAAGAATTTCTTCATGCGGGGCATGCAATAGTTCAAAGATGAACCAAACCATAGTAGCAAAGTATCCATCTTCCACAGCTACAAAAGACAAGCATAAATCACTTCATAACTTTGCTGACAGGTTTTGAGAATAATAAAAGGTGGTGGGCGAATTGCACATGCCCCTTCTTCCCCATAGAGCTTATACAAAAATAAAAACTAATCTCAATAGTTCCAAAAACTTTATGATCTACCCAGCCAACCACAGAGGGTCCTTGATTAGTCTACCATTGAAGTAGCAGCCAGGCCAACTTCCTCATTCCTTGAGTCAGAAATTGCAAAGACAGGTAGGAGAGGCAGAGCAATAGGAAATGTTGTAGCAAAAGCATTTACACAGGACTGGAGATACTGCATCCTCTGACAAATTTCCTTAAGCCCGAATTTAGTCTTTTGTCATTTATCTTGCAATTAGCATCTGCCACCGATTAACTTGGTAAGAGGTACCAACTATACAAATCCTAGTTGTGGAGGCCGTGTCATGGACAAATCAAAGGAGTTCCTTCTGCCATAAGGTTGTACAAAGGTCCTTCACATCTTCTGCACCAGTTCTTGCACAATAATTATCTCTTCATCATTTAACTCTCTGCCCTAACAACCAACTCCACACCGAATCATGGTGAATGAGCCTGTACAGGCTGGTGCAGAAATCCATCATTAGGTTCTTTGCGCTCAGCCTCGCTTCACTTCCTTTAGCACACCTATCCCCAAAGAGTTTCCTTGCTTTCTACTCAGGTTCTTTCTTTGTCACTCAATTCTGAAGCCACTTTGAGGACAAAAGGCACACTTTCTCATTTTCACCATCCATCTTAATGAGCTCTTGTTGTAGACCTTCTGTTTTTCCACAGGTATCTCAGGCCACCGTAGTGTTCCACCTCCAAATGCCGCCAATCTGCTGCTAAGGAAATACTACTTCCCACGCTTCTCATGAATGCCTTGGACAAATCATGCCACCTTGCAAATCTATCAAATCGACTTAAATCCTTACGCACTCCCAATAATGATTAAGGCAGATCAACAAGGGACCAATTCAGGACAGGGAGGGGTACAGGACTTAGCGTTGCCACTTAAAAATAAAACAATTAAAGATTAGGGAGGGTTCTATAGAAAAACTCTTCCACGTCCTTCACTAAAAGCTTTCTGAGTACTTCAGGAGTGTTATTTTCCCAAAAAAATCGGAAAACCAGAAGTGGTCATCAAATCGATTCCCTGCTTACCAATCTATCCGTCACTTGATTCACATTCTTTATTACATGACAATAAATGATACCCTCTAACTGCTTAACGAACCATTTTGCTTCATCTACCAAGCTTTGAGCCTCCATGACTGCATACTGCTCTTACTACTTCCCACACTTCTCATTACAGGATATGTTCCGTGAGGAGTTGATAGCTAAAATGGGGGACTTCATCATCAAGATTAACAGAAGAAGATCAGAAATGATGAAAATAAAATCAACTGGTTTTACTGTGTCATAGGCTATTTTTAGCCTCGTGGACGTTAAAAGTTCTCATTTTCATTTCATTTCATTTCATTTCTCAAGAATGCCTTGAGCAAATCATGCCACCTTGCAAATCTATCAAATCGCCTTAAATCCTTGGGCACTCCCAATAATGATTATGGCAGATCAACAAGGGACCAATTCAGGACAGGGGAGGGTAAGGGAATTAGAGTCGCCACTTAGAAATATACTGATTGAAGATTAGGAGGGTTATAAAGAACTCTTCCGCATCCTTCACTGAAAACTTTCTGAGTTCATTGGGAGTGTTTTTTCCCAAAATGATCACAAAAACCAGAGGTGTTCGTCAAACCAATCCCCTGTTTACCAGTCTCTTGATTCACATTCTTTTTACATGATGATAAATGACATCCACTAACTGCTTCATGAGCCATTTTGCCTCATATACCAGGCTTTGAGCCTCCTTGACTGTGTTCTGCTCTCCATTGCAGTTATTCCACCAATTTTCTTCCAGCCTTTAATCACTGCCACTTGCATTCCTCTAAGTGTGTTAATCCCTCCACTTGGTTATTAGTTTCGCTCCATAAGTCTGTAACAAGAAGGAAAATTGGTTGCCCAATTTTATCTCCAAAAACACAACCTCCACCTGCCAGTCCTGGATTACCTTTTGCTTAACATAACCAGCTAGAGGGGGAAACCACTCAACATTGTCTGATTTAACACAATTAGTCCCAACCTCATAATCAAGGAACATTGGCATACATATTTATCATGGAATGAATTTTAGAAAAATTACAGCTACCCACCTTACAAAATTACGAGCATGGTGTCCTCCACAAAAAAAAAAACTTTATATTTTTCTCTTCAGCTACTAAGAATGGTCGAACTACTCCTTTTAATTAACTGTAACAACCCTCCAAATGTTTTAACAGTATTCTTTTGGATGTAAAAGTTCGCACAATCATACATGCCCAAAGGTTAATGATTACAAATCAAGCATACATGCACAAGAAATTAAGTTTACCTTATTGCAACATATCATTGTTAAATACATCAAAAGACTATAATGCAAGCCTAAGATTAGTGTGCAGTCAATAAACTAACCTGGTAATTCCGAAACCATATGTGATTGTCAACAATAGAGAAGACAAAGACATGATCGAAGAAGGGCTTTGCTTTCCTGTGATCCTTTGGCGTGCCAAAGATCTGCAAAGGACAAGTGCAAATGTCAACATATCGAATGCTCACTTGTAGTGACAACATAGTTAAAACTGCATAACAATGCCGAACACCAAAGGCTTTGATGGTTAAAAGAAAACAAATTTCATTTAAACAAACTGAAGCTATAAAGCACTCCACATTATCAAGATTTGACAACTGTTTAGAGTGAAATATCTTCAGTGGCTATTGGAATACACTGACAGGTCACCATATGCCCCACACAAAAATCAAGACATTGATGTCCTACTTCTATAGACCCTATTGGTTAACAGAAATTTCTTCCAAATTGTCTACCTGTTTCGTAATTATCTTTGAGAGATATTCATATAAATGTCTTCTAAAGCTCTTCCAAGAAAAATCTAAAGCGGATCTACGGAACTTGTGACAAGAATCCTCTAAGACACTATAATACTTAGGAATTTAAAGCGGGGGGCAGGAAAAAAATGTTTGTTCAAAAACAACATTACAAAATGCTAATAATTTTTCGCCAATATAAAAAAGCATATGTTGCATGGAAATTGCTTCCGATGTGCCGTTATGTTACCAAAGCACCCCAGAAACCAAACTGCACAAAACTAATTTGCTTGTGGCTAGCCAACTTCAAGCCTATTCCCTATCACCATAACATTTCCAAAAACTTTTGTTTTATTGATTCCATTTTAAGATATAGTTTGAAACTCTATGTTTTTTCAAAATTATGACAATGTGCAGCATAGTTAATGTAATTTGGAATTAAAATAAACCCTTACTCCATCATATCACCAATACTTTAGGATTCTAAATTTTTCCAGTTTTTTTAAAATAGTTTAAATCTTGATGACTTTCGAAAAAAATTGACAACAGCGTGCAACTGCATATTTCTGTAACATGGAATAAAACCATTGAAACAGTGTCTATCATATCTTACTTGAGTGATAATCTCTTTCAAGAGCTGCCAATGAGGTTGTGTATCAAAATCTGATGCAAATGTCAGAAGAGGTCGTGACCCTTTAAGATGGTTCCCTGTTAGCTTTAGTTCTTCCATTGTGTGAACTGCAGATAACAGCATAAAATTATTAAATAAATTTAACCAATAACACCCAAACAGAGTAGCAACATTCAAGAACCTACTAAAAGTACCATATGATAAACATAATAAGCTTAAATCACAATCTGTTTCAGAAATCGACAGATAACCTTTAACTTTGCAAAAGCTGACAGCAAATGAAGCACACAATCTGAATTTTTCCATGGTTAATCAAATATATCAAAATGATACATAACTATAGTTATTTTAAATTTTTGCATCACTTATTTCTAAAAATGAAAACCAACTAAGTTTCTGAAGGACGATTTAGGTACAAAATCACTAGCCAACCCACTGGACAGTTGAGCTTACCAGCATTAACCAAAAATTTGACTGAAGGTCCATTTGGGCACTTTGCCATCCATAAATAGAGATCTTTCCGCTTCCTGCACTGAAGGGATCATAAAATTTAAACTAGTATAAATCATATTCACATAATCATAAGATATTGTTTACTGTTTATGGCAAAATCTCTAACAACAAAAAAAAATTAATACAAAGAAGGAATAAGCTATAGAAAGCCCCACTTAATAAAAGTACATACCAGCTGATAAACTAATTCTAATTAAGGGTGGTTTTTGACATCCATGAAAATATATGGCACAGAAAGTTTTGGATGCTTCTGATTAAATTTAAATTCAAGTAATGGATTGTAGGATATATTTAATGGACCCTCAATCCTTCAAACAACAAACTGGAGAGCGCACACTGGACCAGCAGTCCTTATGTTCAAACAATCAAAAGGAATGGTCGAAGCATACAAAGGACAAATGCAAGGTAGCTCTGCTCTAGGATCGAATTATCAACTCAGAGCCCAAATAAAGCACATTTCCTAAAATTCAGGTCCCATAAAAACATTGTGAGAAGACCCTGCGGTAAATATACATGAGGAGTGCTGTAGGCAAGCCAAAACAAAAAACTCTGAAAAAGCAAAGATCTTAAGGAAGCAAAGCTAAATCACATGTAGCTAAACCCTAAACAAAGTCAATACCATGCACAATAGATGAAATAATTATTGAACAGCCTCTGCTCCTTAAATGCTATGCAATGAAGGTCAAGATTTGAATCCTATATAGAATGAATTCCATGAATAGTAAACAGTAAATACCTTTAATGGCTTATCAATTACATCTACAAAGTGGTTCTGCAACAACAATCATTGAAAAATCATGAATGTACTTTCCCATTTTTATTAGCATGGTTGAAGGCAACATATAATCCTGAAGTAGACATTCCGGTCAATTGAAACACGAAACACCTTATGCTGAGCCAAGAATTTCGGGACCAGGGATGAAGAAAATGGAGGAGTTCACTACAAAATGCAGAACATCTTTTCCCTCAAAGTACCTGCACAAGCAAATCTCTGAAAAACTCTAGAAAAAGTAGCATGCAGAGTAACAATCAATGGTTTAACAACCCTAGAGCTTTCACTGGGTGGTTTCAGAGAAACAAAGTTCAAATTCTGGTGCATACAGGTACTTCTAGTCTAAATGGCATTTCAGCTGTGTTTATTTCTGTCGGCCCTATGCTTTGTCTCTAAGCATATGTTACATTTTCCGATTCCATCCGATTCCATCTACATGTCTGATCTGTTTTTGTTTGTTTATCATCAGTTTTGAGGCACTCGAATATGCTTTAAAAAGATCATATCTGTCAAACAAAAACTTTAAAACAACCAGAAAAAGGAGACCTCGTAAACAACTATGTAATTAATGACCAGACATTTCTATTAGTTGAGAGTGCTCAGGAAACATTAGAACATCACATTTTTCTTTAAATTTCATTCCTTGTTTCCTACCAGCCAGTAAAAGGCTCTCACGCAGACCAATGATTACAGACAAGTGACAACCACAACAACTACCCAGTTGGAAAAACAAAATACATACCTAACTAACTTTCATTAATTGCAACAGGAAATTGTTGACATACCTCAAAGAAGAGACAAGATGTACAGTTCCTAAGTTCCACCAGCTCATTCAAAGTGGTGCCCTTGTTTTCCTTGGACTCAACCTTGTTATCCTTCTTGCAATGAGGTAGGAGGGAAACTATATCCATCATCAAGTGCCGATATCTACACACACATCCGATTCCCAATATTTTACAAATACTTTAAAATGTTGTTAAACTACATAATATGTAGAAAATAACGAGGATGTAGAGATTACCGGTAAACAATGCGGCGAGAACATAATACCAAGACCTTCTCCCTGTTACGAAAAACTCGTTTTTCTGTGTCATTTGTCTTGTCGTCTTTATCTTTCTCATCTTGCGGTGGTGATTTCCATCCGAGAAGAGTTCGCTTAGGACGAGGATTTACTACCTCCTTTGGGATTTCAGTTTCTTCTGGTTTTTCTAATTGCTTCCGCTTCTTACCCATCTTTTAAATGTTTCCCGAACGAATTTATTCCGAAGACAAGAACAGAAAAATACTTTCGACGCTGCCACAACCGTCTAAAAATCCTTAAACCTTGCTAAAACCCCAAAACAAAAATACAGTTAAACCTTACTGATACTTCTGCAATATGGAGTGAATGAAGAAATTTGATGAAATCAGATTCGAAACAAAGTGGGACAAGTAAACATTCTGCGTATAATTACTGGTTAGTTTTTTTTTGCGTCTTCTGCAATTGTTTAGGTTTACGTTTTGCCTGCAATTATTGTATATTTTCTTCTCATCTTAGTTTCATTTGGCTGTCTTCCCTATTTTTAGGTTACTTTGGCTTAGAATCAATATATTAGCAAGTAATACTAGCAATCGCATGTGTATAATGCAATGTGAACGCGGAAGAGTATATGTTGTTTGTTTTAGAGGGATAGTTATTTTTTTGTAGTTGATGTTGATAAGGGGTGTGATTGATTTTGTAAGTGTAAAAATATAGATGAACCATTTCATTTAAAGGTTCTCTCTACATTTCAAACTTGCTACAAATTCGTACATATACATTTGCAAATCTTATATCATGAGTGGTAGCATTTTGCAAAGTAGTTTATTTCAACTAAACATGAATACATGAAGACTTTCGTGCATGTGCAGATTTTATATCTTGAGTGGTAGCCTTTTGTTGCCATTTTTTTGCGCTAAACATGAATACATTTGATATTGTTTTGAATAGTTAATTACTTATATAGTTGATGTGGTTTGTATTCATCTCGGGGTAATTGTATTAGTGTTGCATCGGTTGTTCGGTTGGTCTATTGTTGAAAAAACCTTTTTATACACTTGACAAGGGGTGTGATTGATAGTGGTAGTGTGGGAATATAGATGAAATACTACATTGAAATGATCTATGTGTACATTTAAATTTGTTACAAAATCGTATATATACGATTCTGAAATCTTATATCATGACATTTGAACTAAACATGTATATATGAAGACCTTTATACATTTGTAGAATTTATATCATGAATACTAACCTTTTGTGGCCCATTTTATTTGCACCAAACATGAATACATTTGATACCCCTTGAATGACAATGTATGCTTTGGATATAAGAAGTGTTGAATAAAGTAGTAGTGGAGGTGTTATCGAAGCAAAGGGTAGTATTTACGACGAGTTGATGGATAGTAGTCTTGTCCTCCTTTCTTCTTGCTCTAAGTGTTGTTATTCGTGCATCATTTTTAGTATCTTTTGAATGAAAAAGGAGGTGAAATGCACAGATTTGCAAGTGAGGGAACTTTGGAGAAAGTTGTGAATGTTAGACCTTGCCTTTCAGTGGTTCCAATGTCGACAATTGCTTTATGCAAAGTAAGTCCTTAGGACTTGTGGATAGTTAATCCCCGATGCCATTTTAATCGGCAATTGTCTTCGATTCCCTCTCGAAATAGGGGGTATGGGAATATTTAACATGTTGGAGGGATCCCAACATGGGCCGTTGTATCTATCAAATTTGACAACAACAAATAAAGGTAATGTTGGTGGTGGTATTGATGCATCATAGACAATGTCGGTGATTGTTTTACGTAACACCATTTATGAGGCTGCGTCAACCCATAAATTTGTAATAAGTATGATTTTTGTTGTTTGCACAGTAATGTAACTTTGTGTTCCAACCGATCGTCATTAGGATCTCTGGTCCAGATCCACTGTTGCTTTCATCAATGGATTAGGCAATCGAAACGTTGATGCCTTCAACATCTCAAGGTTGTGGGAGTTCACGAGTTCGTTTTTTGCAAACAAATGTGGTGCGTCCTTAAAAATGTTGAGCTCATGTTGAGTTAGGTGTGTGTTTGTGTGAGACATTAGGAGTTCCCAGTTCTTAATAAGAGGATTTGAATCTTGCATGTGAAGCAAGAAATTCCTAAATGAAACTTGTGTATTGGTTGTTCCTTGTTGTTGAAATATTGTTTGCAATGTAATGGAAAAATGTAATCCCTTCCAAAGGTCGCTCCATAGAATTACTTGCGTAAAGAGGACTCGCCCAAACCACCGTAATTAATCGAGGTCGCCGAGGAGGATGATAGATTTGTTCCTAAATTCATATGTTTTTGAATGTCGGAAAGCCTCGTGTAGCTCGCTATCAATTATGCTTAGCAACTTTAGGCCGATGAAACTCATTTCATCAATAAGAATATATTCTATATGTTTTAATGACTCTTGAAAAGATGATAATGCATGACCTTTGAGGGGTTTTAGTTATTTGATTGGACTACGAGGCTGCATGGATTATGGATGCAAAGATGTTGAATGTTAAAACATCGGTAGAGCGAGCGAAGGAGAGATGAAGGAGATGTGGTTAATCTTTGTGAATGAACTCCGGATTTTATTTATCAATTATGATTTTCCTACGCCAGTTGTTCCTTGAATTATCAATCTTAGTGGAGGTAGAAGGGATTTGTTTGTTTGAATGGTGTAGTATTGTATAAAAGTACTTGGAAATAGCATGGCCCTATAGATTCGAAGAGACAAAAAGGTTTAGTGCCTACTTCTACTGTAAGTACACCGCGCGCTGAAGAATACCCCGAGTAGATTGTGGCTCAATCCGCCCTTTTTACCTTTTTTATTTTTGACTAATGTCCAACCCTCAATAGGAGGGCCCGCAAAAGCATTTTTAACAACACCACTCATAAGACAACATTCCTCCTTATCTAATTTAGAGGAGTCGGTTTCATGAAATCTCTTGGTTCCCCCTAATGAAAAATCCATTGAATTTGACTCGATTCTCTGAGGGCTTCCTTGATTCAATCCATTGTCATTTGTCTTCATGGATACTTATAAGTCAAAAGTTTGCATTCCTTCGTTGTCATTGTCAGTGTACCAAGTCTTGCTCTGCTGGGATTATCCTCATCGTTCGGTTGAAATAAGGAAATGGATGTCATGATTTGGGTTTGGAAGGGCACATTTTTTTCCTTTTTGAATGCCAATTTTTTTGTGAATAGTTACATTATTTTATTTTTCATAATATAGCCACTATTTCATCAAAAAAATTACAAACCTCCACAAAAATTAAAAAATAATATGTCATAAGGAGATGGAGAGAAATGTGTGCTCCTTAGGGTTTACATGTTGGTCTTTTATCTTGGTGTCTTGTCAAACTTCCTTCTTTGTTATACACAAAATTGTTGCATGATTTTTAAGCCCAACTCACATTAAATTCAACACTAACACCGGTCTTTGGTAGGAGAATAATGCCCTAGAAAGCTTGAAAATTGTCCTTAGAATCTACGATGAGATAATGTGTGTAGACACAAAAATAAGCACAATATCATTATTACATTATGCTTTTGATAAACATCATATATGTGGGTGTTGAACGATGAAGCTAAATCTTAGTGGTGCAAGTCCTTGTCGTTTTGCTCTTATATTGTTTGATTTGTCTTCTAATTTGACTTCCTAATGTTTGCTCGTGCTTTTATGTTGTGTCACATAGATCTCTAGCCTTTTTCATTATTTATTTATCTTTTGCTTGTGTTTGTTCAAAACTTTACAAATTGGTCAAGACCTTACTATAGTCCTAACCAAGATGTACGGTTTAGCCCCTTTTGTAGTCACAAAATCACGCACTTGCTATTATACCGCCAAAGTGTGTGGCTTTATATATGGATCTTGCGTAAGAAAATCATTCACTAATGACCCATCCCCTTGTCTTGTATTCGGTTATTTGGTCATTGTTCTCATTTTATCTTCCACAATCGCGCTTGTTTGCGCTGACACTGGTTGTCTCCCGGAGTCTCGGGTGTCGTTATTTGGTCATTTGTTGTCTCTAGTCTTTTCTTAGGGCGCTTAGGGTATAATCTGGCACCTATGGGTGCTCCAGTCCTTATTTTAGGCACCCCGGTCCTGGAAGCACTTCAAGCCTAATTTAGAGTTTTGAGGTCGGTCTTTGTAATTTTCCCTCTCATTCCCTAGGTACTAGTTGACATGTCGGGCATCGATGTCAAAATTTAAGGAAGAGATCCTATATAAACATAAGATACTTACTATCTTATGGGTGGACTATCTACTATTAAGGGCTATCTATCTACTAAGGCAAGGGATTGCATTTGGGCATCATTGCATCACACACATTGCATAGGAAAGGGAAGTTTATTCTATTCCATCCACCATTTTGCATTTTATCTAGCTATTGTCCCATATCTATGCGTCATCATGGCGCTAGGACGCCCTATGCACGTCATCGCACACATAAAGTCCATAAAACTACATCGGTGTAAGATGTAGTGCAACTGGCGATCATAAGTCCATCCATTTGGCAGCTGAGGACAGTCTGACCCATTCATTTGCATCTTTCTTTTGTAGTGTTTGATGCTTTTGTGTGGGGTTTTGTAGGAGATTATTCATCGGAGATATACAATGACATCAACGAGTTCTTTGCAACAATCACGCGAAAAATATCGAGACATTGCGAAGATCTAGTGACACTTCCATATTCAGGTCCTGAGTTGTTCTACAAACCAAAGCATGCATAATATAGACTAGGGCGCCCACATGCACCCTGATTCTCTTCTAGATGCCCCTGTCTAGTCAAATCTTCATCTATTGTTATTTCCAAGGTTGTCTGAGTCATACTGCTTTTTGTGTACATATCATCTTGTTCAACCCCAAAACTCAAAGAAGGTAAGTCATTTTCGGTTAGTACCTTATCCTTCCTATTTCAATTATTTCATTTTATTTAAATATCAAATAAAATTACTTAGCATTCATATTTTAGTTCATATCAATTATTATATTTGTTGTACTTTCTTAGATTAACTTAGATAGATAGAATAAAATTTCATATTTTAGTTTTATTCACTTTGTATGTTTTGGGTCCTTTATGCCCATTTGGTCTCTTCTACACCTTGTCTTTCACAATTTTCACTTACGGTTGGCTTTACATGCCACTAAGATTCAAATTTTAAAGTGATAGACTCCTATATATACAAGATCAGCTTAAGCATTTATCATATAGCAACCATTTGTCTATCTACCAAATACAAGGCTAAGAATTCAAGAGTATGTTCTTCATATTGCATATCACAACATAGGAGGGCATAAATTTGTTTTTGAAATCTACACACAAGGGTTTCATGGGAGAAAAGTAGCATAGCCCATTATTGGTGTAGAAACACAAGGGCAACATTAGGGTAAGGGTTCTAGTTTGCATGCACATTGACACAACACGCTAGGAGAGAACTACATTGAGTATGAAATATAGTGCAATGCTCGATGACTCACAAATGGAGTGACCAGTCGAGGTCGGTCGACTTCGAGTATTTACATATTTTTTTGTAGATCTAATGAATGCTTGAATGTATTATAGGAATCTAGGTTTATTTTGCATGTATAAGTGTGAAATTTAGGGTTACATGCAAATTTGAACATACAAAAGTGTGAAACAAATGAAAATGAAGGAACCTAGAAAAAATTAGACTTTGAAAATAATACGGTCCAAGATAGTAGGAAAAGTTGGTTTGTGAGATTTGGTCCCGACCTTACTGTATGGTTTTGATCCTAATTACATTTTGTGAAGAACAATTGATCTGGGTTCATCCAGATCCCGCATAGTTCCCAATTTTGGTGGGAACACAGTCTAAAACCCGTATAAGATCAGCTAAGTCACTATTCTAACCTCTCTTGTGATTTCAATTCATGTATTAGATTGGCATGCTTGCTAATAGCTTAGTTTCTATTGCAAATTTGTATATGGCTATATAATTCTATAGCCTATAACATATAATAGCCAATCCTAATTAATCAACCGAATTAATCATCTAAGATTAATTTAGGGTTGATACATTTTGGTGAAATTGTAATTGTAAAGCCTCCTAAGCATACAATATATTCTCTCTCGAGAGTACAAATCACTATCGTTAGCAATAACACCAAAGTGCCATTTGACTTTTTCATTATACTATTTATAGTAAATGGACCCATTTGTGCCTATAATCTTACATCCGGACTTACTCTTAAAAAGTTGTTTAATGTCTAATACGTCGTTAATCATATATATTACATTGGATGTATATAGTCGACTCGTGGCTATCATAACTTCTTATCATGATGTATCTCTTTCATATGTGTTATATTGTCATTAGTGGGTCACCTTGGTGATGGCCATAACATATGAATAATATATACAAATGTTAGTAGGTAGTAGTTCATCATCATATTGAGCATTTGAGTCTTATTGCATGGTTTGAAGGTTGCCCCCTTAAAGTAGCTAAACTATTCTAGTTGAATATTGTGATCATCTATCTACAATATTGTGTTTTTGGTGTTCTCTTCCTAATGATATTCTTATTTATCCAAGTAATTTCCTTACAAGTGGTGTAAGAGCTTGATCTCGGTCGAAGCGTGTCAAAACCTAATTTCAAGAATCGACTATATCTCTAATTTGGTAGAGATTTTTTCTGCAATTTTTTTGGGGTATTGCAAAATCAATCAAGTAAGATCCTCTCCAAATTTCAAGTTTTTTGACTTGTTTTGCAAAAGTTAAATTAATTTTAGGGTTTTTGATAAATTTGGTCTATCGACTACGAATTGTTCAATTTTTCTAAGTTCTTTACATTTCCGGATAGATAATAAAAAATTAGTTTGAGTTCATTCTTTAGGTTTGTTTATATTTTTCTCGAATTCATATCAAAATCCCAAACCCTAATTTTTCGCCTTGATCCCCAAATTCTACAATTTTGGGGTATCGTGGTGGAGCCTTCCACAAGAGGTAAAAATAATCCCCCTCGACAAGGATGAGATAATAGTTGAGGAGTTAGAGTGAGAAAGGGCAACTATAGAATCCTCAGGGCTAGGGTTTACTTTGACAGACCATAAGGTAAGCCAAATTGAGTTTGAGCTACGAAACCTTGAGTTTCGAATGACCAACAAAGAAGATGTAAAAATTATTGGACAACGATTGGAGGATTTCATTCACCAATGCAATTCAAATCTGACGGCTCACCATATTCTTACTAATCAACCTCAACTCAATCATACTCATATAAACCAAGGTGGATCTTTAGGTCAAAGTAATAGACAAACTAGTCAGGGTGGATCTTCGAGCATATCAAATCCAAATACAAACACTATGTAGGCCCGTAACATGATTCCGAAAATGGAAATGTGTAAGATTGATGGAAAGGATCCACTTAATTAGATTAACCAAATGGAGAATTTCTTTGATCTACATCGAATTCCATCAGGACAAAAGGATGCCATGACATCCTTGTATCTTGAACCTAACTAATTCGTTTGGGATCGATGGTTATGTGCTCAAAGGAAAAAGAGTGGTCTCGATGTTACATGGATAATCTTCACTGAAGAGTTGCGATTGCACTATAGTTATAGCGTGTTTGAATTATTTCACCAATTAGCAAAGTTAAGACAAACAGGATCAATCAAGGATTACATTCATCAATTCCAAAACCTTTCCTTACGGGTGGAAAATATTACCGAAGAGAATCGATTGACTTATTTCTTGGGGTCTTAAGGAACACATTGATACTGAGGTGCATATGTTTAATCCTCGCAAGGTTTTAGATTTTATTATCATGACACGTAGGGCAAAGAAAAATTTCTTTCCAGCAAGAAACAAATTGTCACTAATATCATAGATCGTAGCACCTTGTCATCATCATTCCCTCGGCCAATTAGACTGACACCTCAACAAATTTAAGAAAAGAGAGCCAAATGGTTATGTTTTAATTGTGATAACAAATATGGACTAGGACATAAGTGTGCTAAAAAAAAGTTGTTCTACATTGAGGGGCCTGATGAAGAAAAATAGAATGAAGAAGATGAAGAGGTAGAGCCATAGGAGGAATTAGGAGATCCCTAGCCAATGATATCATGTCATGCAATTTTAGGTATTAGCACTCCCAAACTCTCAAAGTGGTTGGATTCTTAAAAAAATAGAGGGTAACAGTGTTGATTGATTCGGGAAGTACTCACAACTTCATCAATCATAAGTTGGTGGTACACTTGAACTGCTTTTGTTTATCCAGCTCCAAAATGTCAAGTAATGATCATTGATGGGGGAATTATTAGTTGTTTAGGAAAATGCCATAACATTAGTCTCACCATGGGAGATTACTTGCTAACTAGCCTTATGTACGCCATTGCCATGGGAAGAGCGAACATTATGTTAGGATTTCGAGTGGTTTACCACCTTGGGAACTATTGAAATGAATTTCCAAGAGTTGTTTGTGTGATTTCAGTCAAAAGGGAGGACTTTTAAACTAAAAGGATTAAGAGCAAAGTCCCCACAGTTGGTGAGCTCTCACCAGATGCAAAAATTTCTTAGAAAAGGTGTAGAGGGGTTTGTGGCACAACTATTTTCATTGGAAGCACATCATTCAAATACATTTATACCCTCAGATATGCAAACAGTTATAGATGAGAACTCAGTTGTGTTTGGAGATATGTCAAAGGGTTTACCTCCAAAAGAGACCATGACCATGCCATCCATCCACTAGTACCGGGAGTCAACCACCCAACATCGGACCTTATAGGTACCCTATATGCAAAAGAGTGATATCCAGAAGATAGTTCAAGAGATGTTAGAAGCATGAATTATTCATCACAAGTTAGAGCGCTTACTCTTCTCCCGTGGTGGTGGTACGGAAAAAGATGACGATTGGCACATGTGTCCAAATTACGGGAACTCAATAATTACATAGTCAAAGATAAGTTTCTTATTCCTGTAATTGATGATTTGCTTTAGATGAGTTGCATGATGTTGTTTACTTTATAAAACTTGATATTCGCGTAGGATATCATCAAATTAGAATCGGGGATGAAGATATTCATAAAATATCCTTCATGACACGTGAGGCCATTATGAGTTCCTAGTAATTCCTTTTGGACTAACAAATGCACTTTAATGATAATGCCTTTTGCATAAGTTTTTTTAGTGTTCTTTGATGATATATTAAAATAAGGTGTTGGAAACTCTTGAACAACATCAAATTTATGCAAAGCCTTTTAAGAGTTCTTTTGGAGTCAAGGAGGTTGAATATTTTGGTCATATTGTCTCTCATGAAGGTGCTAAAGTGGATCCTAACAAGATAAAAACCATGCTTGAATGGAAGGTTCCCCAAACCCCAAAAATCTCGGAGGTTTTTTTGCGGCTTACAGGTGTTATTATCGTATATTTGTAAGGAATTATGACAACATAACAACACCACTCATAGTTTTATCGAAGGACTCTTTCCATTAGAATGAGGAAGTTAGTACGACATTTAATATAGATGAGGATCGTGAGGTGGAGGATAGAGATCCTTGAAAGCGAAGCCTAGCTGAGTCAATCCCTCGTGTGTCCATACAAAGTTATCACAAGTAGGATCCATGGAATGTGTTCCCAATAAGAATCATTCATGAAAAGTGTACATGTGAAGGGAGGTAGTGTAGATGTCGATTGTGCATGAGAAGGCACTGAAGGTGGTATGACGTCGGTGTAGGGGGCGAGCCCCGATAAAGAATCATAATAGTAGTAGTAGCAGGTGGAGGTGATGGCATAGATGAGACAATATCTATCATGTAAATAAAACCTTCAAGCGGTGACAAATGAGGCGGAGTAACCATGGGTCGTGGTTCATTAGTAATATCGAGCATGGAGGAGGAATTGTAGTATTGGGATCACGCTTGTAATATTTGAATGGGTCACGATCACTTTGGGAGCTGTATAATTTATGCCTTCATGTATGAATTTGAAACAATGATGTATTGTAGAAGGAATTGTTTGCATAACATGAAGCCATGGTCGACCGAGTAAACAATTATATGAAACAAGAAAGTCAATGGAAAATAAATTTGGGTTAAGGGTTTTGGCCCTACAATGATATGTAGAGTAATGTGACCTACATATGGATGAACAAAACCACCATATGCATAAAGAGAAAGACATGATGGACTAACATTGGCAATGAAAGATCGGGCTTTTCGAGGAATGACATAGGACAAAGATTAAGTTCAAATCCATTATCGATTAAAGTACGTTTGACACACACATTGTAAATGCATATCATGATATACAAGGGTGAGTTATTGTCAAAATAGTAAGATGAGCATGAGGATTGGACATGAAAGCAATACGTTGAGAGAATACATTGACAAATGTTTGATATATTGAATCTGGATGCATAGTAGCAAGAATCCGGGTGATAGCTAGGAGAGTTTTGATTCTATTTCTTAATTCAGGATTGATAAGCAAGAAATCATTGATAGAGATGCTCGTGATGAAGAGATCATAGAAAAATAAGAACGATGGAGGTATGAGGATCCTAATGTTGGTCAAATCGAGTTCGGTTCACCAAAATGATTAAGCTAAATGTGAATATGTAAGCCTAATCTTGATGTTATAGTAACAGTAAATGAATAAAGTATATAAATTACACCCAAGCAACTAAGCAAAATTATGAAACCCTAATTATAAGGAGGATAAAAAGGTACATAGTTGGTTCACAATGAAATTTGGAGTGTGTCGAGGTGCTTGACAAGGTGAAAAGAGAAGTAGGAGCGTCGCACAAAGACCCAAAAATGCAAATCTGTGGAAAATCTCGGAGAACCTCCTATGAGGTGTCACAAATTGTTTGTTGTTGTTCATCTTTGGGTCGCTAGGTGGTCGCTCTGATTTTCAAGGTCATTGAAAACTTACAACTAAGTATGAACCCGTAAAACCCTCAAATAAACATTAAATCCTAAAAATAAAGTTGTTGAATGAGGGGCCAAATTGTCTTATGTTGTCACAATGGTGAACTTATGACTAAGCATTGGACTACATCTTAGACCTAATGTAGTTCTATGTGTGTATGTGCATAAACTTTTCCTAGGTGGCTCTTGTGCGTGTCGCACTGATATGAAATAAGTAAGCTAGATGTAAAGAAATGTAATATGTGTATGCATGGAATAGAATGAACTTCCCTCCTATGAAGTGTATGTAAAATAACCAACCCTTGTGTCTCTTGGATGGTGCTTTAGATGGATACAATGGAGGTCTTAAATGCTTGATGGATACAACCTTAGGCGGTGATAACTAATGCTCGAGTGTTTGGCCCTTTATTATGATCACATAATCTTTATATTTATATGATTCCTTTGCTTGAATTTCATAATTATCCCTGAAAAGTCTGGCTACCAAAAATATAAGACGCTCAAATGACTATAAAGGACCCAAAAAGTGTGAACAAAGTACAAAGGGGATAGGGGCACCCAGAGGGGACGAAGGCACCTGGCCCTGGCGCCTTGGCTAGGCGCTAGTGTCCAAAATGATAACTGACGAAGTCTAAAAAGGTAGATTGAGCAAGTAAGGGTGCAAGACCAAAAGTGGTAAAAAAGCAAAGAAAGGTGGCCAAAGACATGGGTTAATTAGTAATTTTGTTACTTAGGAATCATATGAATAGTAGTATGTAATTAGGACTAGATAATTACCCAAAGTGCTTGATTTAGTGTCTACACAATCACCAGTTGATCAACTTATCACCTACTCATAACTTCCCTCCTTATCGACTTGCAAAATACAAAGGTCACCCATTTTGTAATTATCACATAATTAATAGACATCATGACAATGATTTCTATGCTTTAAAATGAAGAATTGGGCACCTTGAGCATCAAGGTTTTATTTCATTTGCTACACAACATTTTGCTACATGCTCATCTCCAATTGTTAAATCCCACTTTGGGCTCCCAAATCTTCTCCCTCTATGTCTAATGAGCATCATGTCATAATTACTAATGTTCCTTCTCCGGTAAGTCAAGATCCGCCTATCCAACCCAGTGTCATACCACCTTTAAAAATACTTACCCCTTTACCTCCTCATATCAAGTCCTCTATAGTGTTACCATCTAAAGAAGCGCCACCACTTCCCTCACCACAAGTTGAGATCCCTCACCAACCTCCTCCAATTAAACGTATAATTCCTCTTTTCAATCAAGATAATGCTTACTGGCATGGTCTTTCTCACATCATCACATAGATCTCCATCACTTGCATACTTGGGGGCATCAGACCCCCTCTATCACTCTTGGCTATCTCTAGTATATACTTATAGTTTCTCTACTGCATTTCACGCTCTGTGCTCAATGTAAATCTTTCCTAGCACTCTCACATATCTGGTCCACACATTATATTGTCATTACCCGATGACACACTCTAGTTCCATGGTTCATACTTGATTGTTGAGGGTCCAATTATTAAATGAACCTCACATCACCTACTCTTTACTATACACTTTGTGCTTCATAAACAATCTTTCTCAACACTCTCACATCTTTGGTATACACATTATACCATCATTACCCGATGATGCACTCTAGTTCCACAGTTCATACTCGATTTTTGAGGGTCCAATTACCAAATAAATCTCACATCACTCGCTCTTCACTATACATTATGTGCTTCACAAACAATCTCTCTCAAGCACTCTCACATCTCAGGTATACACATTGTACCCTCATTACCCGATGGCACACTCTTGTTCTATGGTTCATTCTTGACTGTTCGAGGAGCATTTCTAAATGAACCTCATCGCATGCACATCCGCTGGGGGGCAACATGGCTCTCCTCCTTTTCACATCCTACACATTGCAACGACACCATCATATTTGCACAACATCTACATATCTTGGTTGCATTTAATCTTGTTAGTTTATTCTACTTACATGTTACACTTTGTTTCCCATGCTAGTTGGATACTTAGTATGTCATTATCTTTTTCTATATACACATGTGCGTTCACTTGGTATCTTGAGGTGAATGCAAGACCTTTCATAGATTCATACACGATGCATGATGCTCGAAATTGTTTTTTAACAATCCCACCAAGGCTCTTGGGGGCATCTACCTTTACTACTCTCACACTCTACCCATCACATGTTCTATTGTTGCATTATTTACTACTTCTCATTATTATCACTTTACCTTTCACTAATCTCTACACACTTTTACATACTATTTATCTCTCTAACATGTTAACCGGTGCTTTATGTGTAACATTTGCCTTGTAGGATTACATACAACCATGGTTATCTGTCACATTTTGTTTCCTATTGTTTATTATTATTTGCAGACTATGTCGTATGTTATGCTTGCTCATTATATGCTTATGGCCGCTTCGGCTCGATTGTCTTGTGACATTGTGAGCGATGTCTCGTGTATGAAACTCACTTTTCATGGTACATCTTGTCTTCATAGTTATTTGTTACATTATCTTTTATTACATGCTAGCTATTGTTACACTAACACTTTTTCCTATTCCATCTTGTTTGCATGTGCCTTGGTTTCTACCATGCACATCCCCTACCCCTACAGGTATCCAATATCAGATATGTATATCAATATATGGTCCTCTCGTTTGGGCCTCCTTCTCCTACTTTTGTTTCATGCACCCTTAAGCGAGGGGGTATCATTTGGGCGAACAAATCACCCTTACAACAATACAAAGTTACACATAAGAGTAGAACAATACATATTTTGTAATTAGACACAATCACATAATGGACTAGAATTAGACTTGGGTCACAAATACATAGCAGACACTAGTACCCAATATCAAACAATAACAGTGGGTGCTTGTGCCCCACCTGGGTGCTTGTGTCCTGGGGGCAAAAATAGACATCTTCTCACTTCAATATAGCTTACAACAGTTCACAAAATAGTTCTACAGTAGCAGTCATTTGACTCCAGTTTCATAATTCTATTTACATCCAGTTTACATTTAGTTACAAACAAAATGATTCACATATAGTGACGTGTCATATCTTGCGACACTTATTTGGGAAGCGTCATGGAAGGAGAGTAAAACAAACCTCTCGCCCCAATACTCTTCTCTTGGCGTGAGATCGCCCAAAAAACTCATGTTTGGTGTAAGATCACTCAAAAAAATTGTCCTTGGCATGAGATTGCCCAAAAAATTGCTCTTGGCATGAGATCACCCAAAAACCTCACCATTCAACAACAACTACAACAACATCTCAAAGCAAATCAGGACAATTTTCTATTTTTTACTCTCTTATACATCAGTGCACACTTTCCTTTTACACACTTTTACTTACTTATACACATGTTACTTTGATTTTTCATATACGGGACTTTGACTACTCTCTTTCTCTTCTTTTGTATGCATGTCCTTGTATACAACAAGAAACAACTCACATCAGTAAGCACAAAATCCAACCCATACGCTCCACCCCTAGGGTCTACCTCCCCTTCCTAGTTTCCATGCTTCACATTACGATCACTTCACACTTCACTTGTCCACTTGGCATTCTATCAACTACACTTTTCTCTACATTATCACAAGGTACACATCTTCTATCTACTTTATGCTATCAAGTATTCACTCAACAACATAAAATGGGGACAAAATGTAGATGCAAAAGTTGTACACTTTGGTACATTTCTAGGTCTTAAAGCATACTAATATATACATGATTCCTAAGCAAAAAAACTAGTCATTGACAATGCCGTTTGGGCCTTTATCTTTGTTTCTTATACTTTTGTTGACCTTGCACACCCTGCGACCTTGTTTGTATTTGATTGATTTATCTTTTATGGTTTCAGACACTAGCGGCCATTTAGGAAAAAAGTGTCCAGCGCCGTGCTTTTCTTACAGCGCTCTGAGCTTCTTTGCTTCTTTCTTATTCCATTGGGTCTCTTTTACTCTTGGGTCATCTTATACAACTTTGGGTTGGCCTTTTAGTTGTCGATTACAAAATTCAAATAAGGGAATCATATACACACAATTATTGCTCTCAAATCAAGGGCCAAACACTAAACATTACCTATAATCACATATCATCACCTAAGCTTGCATTCAAAAGGCATAAAAGCACTTCAAAAGAATTCATCTAGCACACTCATACAAGGGACAATGACTGTATCACTCTCCACACACATCATAGGAGGGGGAATTTTCATTTTATTCCATCGCACACATTCTATACATTATTACATTCTAGATCTAGCTCATTATCATTGTGCAACTTGCACAAGGGTATCCTAGGGCATCATTACACACATATACACAAACTACATGGAGTCTGAAATATAGTGCATCACTTGGTACTAAGTTCACTCTTCGAGTGACCATCGGGGTCAGTCCGACTCCACATTCTGCATCTTTATTTTTAGATTTTATGTGGTTTTCGAGCATGTGTAGCTAGGTATCTCTCTTTGTAGGTTACGAGTCTGACAACCAACGACATTGGAATAGAACTAGAGTGACAAAAGGAACCAATAACGAAGCTCCTCTTGCACGAAAATGACGAACCCGAGCACTTGACTGAGACACTAGCACCCGGTTTAGTCACAGCGTGCGAGCACTCCCTGCTGTTGTATGTGCTTCTATCTTGTACAAATTTTTGTTTGAGAATCTTCACCGAGCCTTGACGACACTACTTACAATTTGTTGCAACAATTCCTCTGCAAATATCATCTCCAAATTGTGTGAAATTAGCTAAGTCACCCTCTCCCTCTCTTGTTTAGGGTTTCATATTATTGCTTGTCCATTATTGTACATTTATCATTTGTATATCATTAGTTACATAAATTACTCTGAAAATAAGATTTAAACCAATTTATATTAAATTTGTTATATGGCCTTGACCAACTTTTATGACTTGACTCTTCTTATCTTTTGACTTTGATTTCAATTTGAATATCTTTATTATGTCATTTCATTTTCCTAGGGTCGACCTTATCATAATATTTCACCTATGGAAGGCTATATAAGCAAGTCAATATCACTTTATTACTCACATAACACTCTTACAAGCTACTATTGCAAATATCACTCTAAAAACACTCAAGACTATCTTAGATCTTCTTAAATTAGTTACCCATCATGTAGTAAAGACGATATGACGGATATGAAGCACTTAAATAAGTCAAAGAGTCTATATTCCTCCATTTCTAAACATGCGAAGGTTGTAGAGCTATGACAAGAGCAAAGTCATTCCAAACATTGTCAAAGGGTTTCGAGGAACAAAGGGTTAGGTCACACAACTTAAGCACACTACACCACACAACTACCATATTGGGTACATTCTCTATTATATAGTTATCTCACTATATTTATGTCAAAAGACATGATGGCTTAGATCACACTCACACTTGTATATGCTCCTAGGATAACTACATGAGGCTTGATCCCACATGTTGGCATGTAGTGTATCGTTTAGATTGATTTGGTAGGGTCAAACACTAAGGGTAGTCCACCTCACCACACACATGATTTATCCTTTTGTTATCTAATACTTTGATGAAGGGTATTGTAGGTCATCCCGGTTTCCACTTTGTTGCAAGTGATTACACGTTATGGCGAGGTTGTGCAAATAAGAGCTACATACAAGGAAGCATATTTCTAGACAAATGAAGGGCATATAAAATTACTCGGAACTTACTACAAGAGGGTCCAAGATTGTACATAAGGTCAAGACTGTACAACTTATCTCAACCTAATTATCCAGTCTTTGATATAAACATTTTCCGAGATCCAAAAGCAAAAACAATCTATAACATCAGAACAACCTTTTTACCTAATTAGCACACCCAAATCATCCCTATATACCATTATGTACAACTAATTTGTTATATCCTCTAACATATTTGAGCTATCATTTTAGTGTTTATCATTTTTGCGGGGTATTAATGCGTCATTGTGATTATGCACGATTAATTATGAATTAAGTAGATTAGAATAATCCCCTATGACACATTCTTACATCCTATATTCTTTGTGTGTTTTCCACAACATACTTTCATTAGGGTGTAAACAACTAGATAACTCTATCATATCTTGTAGGCCTTCTTTAGAGTATAAAACCAAAAATTCCACTCGGATTAGGGTGTAAACAACTAGATAACTCTGCCATATCTTATAGACCTTATTTAGAGTATAAAACCATTGCTTCCACTTAGGCATTTGGTGTATTTCAAAGTGTATTTTGTGTTGCCTATCACTCTTGCTTATGATAATAGTATTATAACAAAATATGTTTCTATTTCCCTTAGAGGAAATCAATGTCATGATCAAACATGAAGTTTACGAAAAATACAAATTCAAAAGAAGTTATGAGTTTGTGTATTTTGTAAAAAAGATTCAATTAAATATATTATTGACTTTATTTTCATATTATGTATTTGATGATTTAACACATTATTTATTTCAAATGAAATAAAGTTTATACATGATTTAGTTAAAGCTTTCGCTTATGGGTTGTATAAGTACACATCTTACAATAGATTTACTCACATTCATTTGTTAGATGGATGTAATTTCTCTTGAATTTCCTATCAGCGCATTCGTTGCCCCCTAAAGGTGTAAGTGTTAGTAAATAAATAATTTTGTATGTCATCAAAGAGAGGAGGATGTCTGTGGGAAAGTGACAAGTTAGAGACTTTCACAACTAAGGTGCCTCGACATCGTTGACCTTAAAAAGACTTTTCAACTCCTTACAAGTATGTACAAATGACAGATTGATTACCCATGATATTAAAAATTAGATCGAAAGATCCTTGAAAAACATACATGCTTTACATTCATTCATTTATTTGTTCTAAAATAAGAAAGCCATTTCAATGTACAAATAATAATAAGTTTTTTAACCCATTTATTACATTGTAAGCAAAATGAATTTGGTGTTTGACCTCATGATGACCAAAATGTTCTCTAGGGACATCATTGCACAATTGTAAAATACACACACGAATGGAAGTTAAAAAATTAATCATCTTTATTTAGTAATGTTTGATTATCTCATGTCATTTTCCACAACATTAATAAAATTGCTTTGCATTCTTCGACAAATGAGAATATTTTTAAATGATATACAAAAATCTTAACAAAATTTATGTCTCGTGTTTAGTATATGGATGTGAGTAACAATTTAACATTGCACAATAAAACAATTATTAAAACTGTTAAACATTTCAATTATAATCAATAACATAGAATATAGTAGATGACATGTTATGCTAAACACCAATGAAACTCATTTTCGAACTACACTATTTTTAGGTAATTGACAAGAGACTATGTTGACATCCATTCATGGGTCCTAAAGAAGATTAGTTAATGTTGTTGTCACACATGTTGTTCACGTTGTCTACAATCCAGGGGTAAAAATCCTTGATTTACCTATATTTGTGGTTGTTACTTCAAGGTACAACCCTTCACCTCCCATGCCCTTCTCACCCCTTTGAAAATATCATCAACCCAACACATATTCAAACTCTTCATGTTACATGTGAGAATCATCATCAAATACCACTCAAAATGAAATAGAATGCTAACAATATGTAACTAGGTATGCCAAAATAAGAAAACAATAACTAATAGAAATATTGATCAATAAAGACCAGCTATTCACCACAATCTCAAGGGTGTCATCATTAAAGACCTAAATATCTCTAGGATTGTAACTTGTAATAATAGGAACACATGAATGAATGAATGAAATATTTTAATAACATCCACGAGACCAAATAGTCTATGGGACCAAGAGTTGAAACAAAGGGGCCCCAAATCTATCATAATAGTGGGACACAAGTTGCCTTATTAATCTCATTGGCTTTCAACCCTTTTTTGATGTTGGATCTTCTATTGTGGATCTTGATAAAAAAACTAGTCGTCTTTTCAAGCCTTGCCTCCTCAAACAAGTCGATTAATTTGTCAACTCTCAAAGTGTCTTCATACTTGATACAAATGTTACTATAGAGTGCACACTCCACGATGTAATGCCATTATGTATTCACTCTCATTTGTTACAAAATAAACGTATTCTCATTTCCCATCCCTTCCTGGGTGTTGTCTACTTAAAGGTCTCTTGATCAAGATGATGTGAGCTAGTCTTCAATCGAACCATCAATATCACACGTCACGAAAATTTGTAAGTGCCTTACCAAGCACCCCGATTTGATGTTTTGACGTAGACTTACATTTACAAGTTAATTGACCCGAGATCAAATTCCGTAATTGGCATGTCTATGCCACGCAAGTCTAAAACCTCCACCACGTAAGTCTAAAACCTCCACTTGAGAGAGGCTATCATATGTCATGAAAATTTGTAAGTGCCTTATCAAGCACCCAAGTCTTGTGTTATGGCGTGAACTTACATTTACAAGTTAATTGCCCTGCAATTTATACCCTCTACCTGATTTCCACGTCTATATAAACTTCTTTTATCATTCCCACGCAAAATTAAACTCTTGAAGACTAATAACGCCACTATTAATGGAAGCATACCCATACGAGTCCGACGAAAACCCCAAACCCTCATATATTGCAAAAGCGAAATATCGTTTTACATCCCTATCACCGTACCTCGCAATAACACGAACCATTGCTGCTTCGAGGAGATAATGCGAGCTGCAACTGTTCACATCAACGGTTATTCATCTCCTTAGATGTGTGAACCAAGGGTTTAGTCTTCAGAGTTCAATAAGAAAAGAAAAACGGAGAAGAAAAAGAGGAGGAGGTTGTTAAATACCTCTTCGTCTGTCCGTCTGCGGGCCTTGCTTCTCATTTTCCAGGTAAATCGCATCCACTGGCATTTTCATTTGAGACGTTGATTCTAGAGCAAAACCTGTTATTTAGGGTACAGGACTTATTGTCAATCTAATTGCGTGCATAGGTATTACACACAGTTTAAGCTTTGCTTCAACAAAATCGAGTTTAATTAAGCTTAATCCTAGTTTATCATCATTTAGGTAAATTGCATCCGTTCCCAGTTGTTTGGAGTTCATCTGATCCCTTGATTGCACGACAAGCTCTGCTATTGGCAGTACACGGCCACTTTTAGGTGAATCCGTCACCAATCTGGTTAATTTCCCTCTGTTTGGAGTCCATTACGTTATTTTCCACGAACTAACTAGAACTCGAACGTAGGAACCCCATTAGCATGCTGGGGTGCTCTAGCACTGAAGCTTTCGGTGCCTTTTTTTTATCAGGAGTGTGGATTGTTCTTCCAACGGATTTGCGTACTGATATTAGGGCACAATGCACGCTCACTCTAGGTAAGTCATCCATCAAATTTGGCCCAATTGCAATCCATTTGAGCCATTGTTTACAGTTCAACCTCAATTTAGGCGAGTCAGTTTTCAATCCTGTTGATCCCGTTTGTGTGGAGTTCATTTGAGTCATCGATTCTAGGGTTAACCATGATATTCAGAAATAGTCAGAATAAAACTTTGAGGAGGGCTGTTATGCAGTTTAGTATATAAGTTTTCTTAATAACAATTTTAAATTAAAAAAATCTTACGTTATGCAAAGTCAGCATTAATACTCTCGATCCCTGGATGTTTGGAGTTAATTTGAGAAATTGATTCTACAATAAGCTTTGCTATTTACAGTTCAGGATTTGTTAATTGTAAGAAACCATTTGAAGTAAACTGCGGGATTAGGTATTGAGTAGTTTATTCCATCGATAATCTAAAACATTTAGGCTTGCTTTACTTTATTGTGCTTTAATAATCTGACTCCATAGCTGTTTGGAGTTGATTTTAGCCATTGGTTATAGAGCCTTCTGGGGTAAGCTCCGCAGTTTACATTGCAAACTTTGTTTATTGAAATATATTTGTAGGACTTTTCTGTGAGACCAGATATTCATGGTTTAGTCTATACAATTTATTTAAAAAATAACTACCGCAAAAATCTAAAATCTTTGCGGTTAATTTATCTTATCGAGCATTAGTACTCTCAATCCATAGCATTGATTATAGGGTAAGCTCTGCTGTTTACTGTTGAATTTCATTCATGTAAATCGCACCGACACCTTCTAACGCAAATAATGCTATTGGCAGTATACACTCACTTTAGATCAAGCAGTTTTCAAACTCCATTTGTTTGGAGTCAATTTTGTTATTTTCTATGGACCAGACGGGACTCGAACGTAGAACCCACATTAGCATGCTTGGGCCCTCTAGAATTGAGCTTACATCCCCTTTTGGTCCCAGACTCCCAAGTGTAGACTGCTCTTCCAACAGATTTGATCTAGCTTAAGTTCAGTTTAGGTGAATTGGTCTTTAATCTCCACAATCCTCATCTGTTTGGAGTTGATTTGAGCTGATGATTCTAAGGCAAACTCGTTATTACAGTGCAAGCTCTGTTGATTGTAAGAAATATTTTGGATTATACTGCACGAGTAGATTTTACATGGTTAAGTCCATAAGATCTCTAATCGAAATTATGCACTGCTAAAATCTAAAATCTGTATAAGTTTACAGATTTTTCATTCCTGATTGTAGACTGTTATTCCAACAGATTTGAGCCGGTTCAAGCTCAGATTAGGTAAATTGGTCGTTAATCTCCACAAGCCACATCTTTTTGGAGTTAATTTGAGATGACGATTCCAAGGAAACTCTGCTATAATGTGAAATATTTGTTGATTGTAAGAAATATATTGGATTATGCTGCGTGAGTAGGTATTAGTATTAGTATGTGATTTAGTTCATAAGGTCTCTTATAAAAATTATGCACTGCTAAAATTTAAGATCTTTAAGCTTAGTTTACTGAAAGCTGAGTTTTGATATCCCCAATACATAGTTGATATTAGCCATTGATTGTAGGGGAATGCTCCTATTGATGTCAGTTTTGCATGCTTTCAATATATGCAAGATATTCAGATTCATATCACTCCTCTGATTTTTCTTTTTTGAGGGTTCTTTTTCATTTAGTTTTTGTGTTGACAGGTGCTCGAAATTTTATCATTATGTCTGTTTCCATATTCCTGGATTGATCTATTTTGAAAGAGTTTTCTGAAGATTAACAAGAATCCTGTTTTGTCTATATATTTCAATTTTTTTAATCTTTAGCTCCATTTTGGGACTTTTTCATATTTATCCTTTGTTTGGGCTTTTTGGGTGCTTTACTATTTTTAACTTGACATTTCAGAAGAGTTCTTTCTTTCATTTGGGTGATGTATATCTCCGTGTACGGTTCATTTTCAGTTTATTCAAGCCATTATTATGGCGTGACTTCCTGTTGTATATGTGGACAACCACAGGCTTATCTATACCCAGTGTTGCTGGATACTCCGCCTCTACTGTTAGGGTGCACGTATCTGCGTGCCGAATACGGATACTGCTCGGGCACTTCTCGGATACGGCTCAGATACTGTACTCCGTTGTATCCAAATACAAACCCGTAATTGTGTCGTATCAGATACGGCTGGATACAGGAAGCAAGACAATTATAGCTGTATCGATTGAACTGTTAAAAGATGTACAAAAAACCATAGTTACCAGGTTTGAAAATCCGAATCCGTTCGGAAGGGTGAAAAATCCGAAAATCCGGAGTTCCTGAAAAAATTCGCCTGGTATGTATACACATATATTATTATATGCAATAACTGAATATTATTGTTTAGTTATTACTTATTAACATTATATTAATAATATATTATTAACATTATTAATAATATATTATAATACATTATACATTAATGCATTATATGTATTATTCATATAGTATATTATTAACATTATACATATTATTAATACGTTATACATAATATATTATTAATACATTATTAACATAATATATTATGAACAAGATTTTATGTTAATAAACCTAATATAATATGTTAATAACATATTAATAACGTTATACGCTATAAATTGTTAATGATATATTATTAGTAGCATTATACATTATTAACATAATATATAATGTTAATAAAATTATTAATATATTAGGTTAATAATATATTATGTTAACGTAACACCTTATTAACATAATATATTCATAATACATTATTAGCATGTATATTAATAAACATATAAACATTTAAATTTAAAAAAACAATTTAAAAAATAAAAATAAATATTTCATACACCTTCAAAAACAAAACTTAAGGAAATGAGACTTACCTTTCACGACTATGCTCCCGTTCAGGGCTGCGAACAGGCTACGAACAATGCTTCGACTACCTCCTGCGACCAAGTTTATAAGCACAATGACAAGCTCAAAAATGGCGAACACTAGCTCAAAATTTTTAGGTCTTTTCTTCTTAAAAAACAAGACGAACCGGATTTGGATATATCCGGTTGCCTCTAAAAATGCGGGTTGGACCGGATCTGAACCAGATCTGGCCGAACCTGGTAACTATGAAAAAAACCCCTTCAAAGGGCTAAAAAGATGCAAACAAATGCAAATGATCTTCTATAATGCATTTTAGTAGCAACAATTGAGGACATGGAGGTGAGAGTGTTGATTCACTCTTTTACTTCAAGCTTTCACATTGGCTCTGATCAACCTGCAATTCTTTTGATCTGTTTCTTTTGGCCTACTCTACTTCTTTTCTTTCATTTCATCTATTTTCTGCTGGCCTACACAACCTACAATTTTTTAATCCATTGAATACTGAATTTCTTACCTTCCCGTGGGCTGGAAGTGTGTAATTTGCATGTAATTTTAATCTAATGTATAAGTTCATTAATAATTTAAATTTGATATTATTATTAATATATTCTTAATTTATAATCTAGATTATTATAGTATTTTAAATATTAGACTAAGCCGTATCCAACCATATCCATATCAGGGGCATTAAAACTAGGCGTATCCGTATCCACATCCGTATCCGTACCCATGCATCTCTGTCTATACCAAAATGGGTCCTATTGTTTAGACTAATCATGTTTCTTTGGCTGGAGTTAATAAGTTTTGGGGTTTAGTGACGTGAGAATAATTTGTCTTATTTTGTATTGTATATCTGTAGAAATCTTTGTCAATGCCAATGATGAGATTTACTTAAAATAGTTTCTTGGTCTCATTGTTTCCCTTGTTATTTTTATCACGGGCTTTCCGAGGTTTTAATTTGTTTGATGTCAGATATAAGAATTTAATGTAAATTATTGTTGCAGTACCCTGTGGTTTTTCCAACGTACCTGGTAACGTGAATAGATATTGAGGTGTTATGTTAATTTACTCTATATGTGTGTGGCTTTTCCAGCATGCCTGGGAATTTGAATAGCTATTGAGTGTTATGTTGATTTACTCTATACAGGCTATAGCCAATTGTTATTGTTTTCAACTTTTCTGTGATAGGCAGTAGCATCACAGACATCATATGATCATAGTGTTGGGTATTATTAATATGTATGTTGAATGCTTTCTTGTTTTGCTATTGATGGATATTTATAGGCTCTCTTTTGTTTTTTGATTTTCCTTAAGGAAACAAGTTTTGGATTTGATAAAAGACTGGTTCCATACATGTCATTGGATATTCTACATTGTGCATATTTTTGTCAATATCTTGTGGGGAGTCAATGTTGTAAAATTTTTAACGTTAGTTTTTGTTCACTCTTAGTCAATGTTACGTGGGGATGTGTCTCCTGGATTTTGGTGACGTCTCCGACACCCTGAACATTTACTGGACTCCGGGACTTAGAGGGGATATCCCATATTTTAAAAAAACCTTTCAAAAGATTTTTGATGTTTTACTTTTAAAAAGCTGTTATTTTCACCAAAAACATTGAATTGTAATCTCAAAAGTACCTAAAATATATTAAATACAATATAAATCCTAAAATTTCATTGAATAAAGTAACCCTTGTCCCACACTCTTAAAATTTGCTCATACACCTACCCGTGCGGTAGGTGTACTTTTAAGGCCTTTTGACCACTTGGGGGTTTAAAAGGAACCTATAATTGACATTGAAGGTATGCCAACCACTTTGTCATTTAATTAAGGAGGGGCAGCTTGTAAGTAGGTGCATGTAAGGGGTTGAGTAGAGCTTTGTTGATATGAGTTTATTTGATTATACTTGGTATCAAATCCCGGTAGCAACATTGGGAGCTTTGGGGAATAAAATAAATGTAATAGGAAATGCTTTTCAACTACTTCCACAATGTTTTGAAATTTGCACTGTGGTTTGTAAGTAGGTGCATGCAAGAGATTGAGTAGAGCTTTGTTGATATGAGTTTATTTGATTACACTTGGTATCGAGCTCGACCACAACACTTGGTATCATTGAGGAGGGACATCATCGCTCGTCGAAGGTCTATTGTTGCTTTGGGGATTTTCGGAAAGCCTTTGACTCGTTGCCACTTGAGACACTTTTTTAGCGGCTCCGTGACATTGGTATTTTCGAGACCCATCTCACAACCATCATGCGTCTGTACGAGAATGTTTTGGGCCGCCTCTGCACCTCCTAAGGAGTGTTAGAGTTCATCAGGATTACCATTGGGGTAAAGCAAGGGTGCCCCCTATCCCCAACTTTGTTTGGGATCTACATTGACGAGCTTGAGTCTTTTCTCCAAGAGCATATTCAGGAAAGTGATGGGTGCCTCCTGCACCAGGTTTTGATATCCATTCTTCTTTTAGCGGACGATGTGGTTCTCGTGGCTTCTTCTCCGAGAGGGCTTACAAAGACAACTTGATGCCTTAGCCTTGTTTTGTGATCTTTGGTAGTTGACGGTTAATCTTGGTAAAACCAAGGTTATGGTATTCAATGGTTTATATACCTCGCATCTCCACTTCTTCTTTAGAGATGAAGAGATTGAGATCACCAACTCTTATACCTATTTGGGGATTTTGTTTTTTTGCCCTCGTTTCAGTTTGAAACAGGCTCTCCAGCCTCGAGTCAACAAGGGCCATGGGTCCATAGTTCTTCTTGAGAGACAAAGTTAAGCTTACTGCCATCACTTTTAGGACATCTCTTCTAAAATGTCCCTCGTGGACACCCTCATCGAGACCCATGGTCCTTTACGGTTCTATTGTTTGGGGACCCTCTTTGTTGGGTACTGACTGGGCTTCCATTGAGAGGTTCCAGACTTGTCTCCTTCGATGGTTCATCGTGTAAGCAATCTGCACTGTACCCTAACACATTATTTTAGAAGAGTTTAGAGCCCATCCTTTCAGACTAGAGACCATATTTGACTTGGTTTCGTTCTTGCACCGCATTCGGGGCTTCGCGGACACTGCCAAGTGGCGGGACATGTACTCGTACTTGGCATACTATTCTTTTGAGACTATTGCTCTTTTAGAATCCCTCGCTAGTTTAGTGGTTGGTATCTTTGAGGTTTGCGAACTTTTGGGGGCAATTGGTATTTAGATGGACCATCTTCCACCTTTTCGGTACTCCTTAGACACTCCAAGCCATCTTCTGCCTACGAAACAGGAGATGAACAAGATCATCAAGAGAGGATATTTACAGGTAGTTTATCCATACCACTTGGGTAAACCCTCAGGGGGTTTACGTCCCAAGATGGCCTTTTATGCTTGAGCATTTTTTAGAGCTGAGGGACGGTCTCATTATCCGCCCTCAGTACACCTTTCGACACTGGATGCATGCCCTTTGCATTCCCCTTGGTCAGTTCAGGGTGGGTTCTCATAGGCTCCGTTGTGAGACATATCGCCACCTTGATTGCTTGGACAAGATCTCGCAATGTGTAGCCTCCAGGAGATCGAGACAGATAAGATAATGTTATTAATGTCCAACACATGACCACAAAAGTAGGTCAATGGGACTGATAGAGTACAAAGCAAACAAACCCAACAAGAGGACCCAAATGGGTCACTCGAAATGAGGAGAAGGAAACAACAGAGGCCGAGAGACCATAAACGTAGAAGAGAGAGGTGACAGTGTGGGGAGGGAGCGGAAGAAGGAGCAACATCCCCAACAACATCACCTAACACTCAAGGCTGGATGGGAGTAACTCGCAATGTGTCGGCACAAGAAGTAGAGACCGTGGCTTGCACAGGGAGTCGGCGTCAGGGGAGGAAGGTGGTGCCTCAAAGTAGGCCCGGTGGATCGCTATCTATGTGGAGGGGCCCTAGTATGTGCCTGAGATAGGGAGCCTCGGGTAGAAGGAACGGAGTCACGAGACTCGACGGACCTGGACTAGGGGTCCAGACACATGACTAAATGCCGTTTAGTGCCCCTCACCGGGGAGAGCAACATGAAGAAGGAAGTGATCAGTCTAGTAGCCATCCGTCGGGGGAGGATGGAGGAGCCTGATGACCTCCTGAAGGTAGAGAGCAAGACATCTCTGATCATAGTATCTGAAGCAAGTCGTGAAGGAAGGAAGCTCGCGAAACAGGCAATGGAATCGCCCACGAATCTCATAGTAAACAGGACATCTGAAAATGAAGTGTTCTTTGGTTTCAACCTCCTAGAGAGAGCAAAGTAGGCAAGTCCGCTCCGAGCGGTCTAAGTGATGATCAGTCTCAATACGGAGTCGATGTGAGCCCACTCGAAACTGACCTAGAGAGATATGAAGGGCCTGCAACCAATGCCGGAAATGTACATGGGTCTGAAAATGACCCCATCACGGATCTCGAGAAAGTGTGCCGCATAGAGTGACATTTTCGACGCAACCCCCTCGGGGTTGGTCCATGTGTGCTGGATGAACTGTCTATAGATATCCTCTCTGATTATCCTGTGAAGATCCTGTTGGTTGGGTAGCAGATGGGCAGGGGCATCCAGAGAATAGCTGAAGGGTGGGAGACGGTCCATCTGGATGCCAATGGACTCGAAGAGGTGTGAAACACAGGCATACCAAGAACGAGATCGTTTCGTGATTTGAGGATCAATAGCTTCGAGGAGCAGTAGGCAAGATAAGTGTACCTGTCCTTGTCAACAAAAGAACTAGAATACCCCCGAATACGGTGCAACAACAACACAAGGCTGAAGATGGTCTCCAAACGAAAGGGGCGAGCCCCAAACTCAGCAAGGATAATGTTGTGAGGAACAAATTCTTTGCACCTGATAATACGTCTGAGCATGAGGATCTGAACACGCTCGATAGTGGCCCAATCTGAGTCCAAAAGAGAGGGACCCCAAACTTCCGAACCATACAGAACCGTGGGCCTAACCAGGGAATCGGAGAGGGACATCTTGGAAGGAATGTCCTGAAAGTGGTGGCAGAAACACTGTCTCTCAAGAATCGCCAAAGAACCATAGCCCTTATTAACCCGGGGTTGGAGAGCAGGACGAAGGCTAAAACGAGGCCCAGAGAAAAGAATCCCCAGGTAGGTATAAGAGCAAGTGATCTCAATCTCCACACCCTTAAAGAAGAAGTGGAGGTCTGAAGTCTTCAGACAATTGAAAACCATAACTTTGGTTTTCCCAAGATTCACAGTCAGCTGTCGATGATCACAGAAAAGGGCTAAGGCATCTAGCTGCCTCTGGAGACCCTCAGTAAATCAGAACCTGGTGCAGGAGCAAGGAGAGCTACGTCATCTGCAAAGAGGAGAATGTAAATCAGAACCTAGTGCAGAAGGTACCCATCACCTTCCTGTATGTGATCCCTGAGAAAGTCCTCAAGCTCATCGATATAGATCCCAAATAAGGTAGGAGAGAGGGGGCAGCCCTGTTTGACACCAATGGTACTCCTGATGAAGTCGGACAAGCCAACAGAAGTGCGAAGGCGGCCAAGGACCTCCTCATAAAGGTGCATGATGGTTGTAAGAAAAGTCTCGGAAATGCCTATATCTCTGAGCTTGCGAAAAGGGCTTCCCGTGGAACAGAATCAAAGGCTTTCCAAAAATCCACGAAACAATAGAAAACTCTGGAAGAGCGGTGGCGAGCCTCTTCGATGATAGCCCGAAGAGTGAGGATGTGGTCGGTAGTCTGGTAAGTCGGTCGGTCGTGCTTTGCCCACCCCTTAGCTCTACTGCTTTGGTACTGATCGAGGAACTCAGAAAGCTGCAAGTGAAGAACAATAGCATAGAGCTTGGAGAATGTGTGACCCACCATGATAGTCCTGTAATTGTTGGGGTCGGAAGTGGGCCCCGACTTGTGAATGGGGTGGATGATGTGGTGGGACCAAGAGACTGGAAAACTTGTACAAACCACCTGATTGAAGAGGTCCACAAGATAACTGAGGAGCGTCTGCCGACCATACTTGAAGAATTCCGCATGGAACCCTTCCTCATCCCCTGCTTTACTGCAACTCATAGCAAGAATGGCATTCCTCACATTGGTGTGGGTGAAAATATGGCAAAGGGAGGGAGGGGAATGAACCTGGATGTGGGGCTGGCCCGGAAGTCATAAAGAGTGGAGGTGTGGGTGAACATGGAATTGGGATCAAGGTCTAGGGGTAAAGGCGAACGGTAGGGAAAAAATGGTGCGCTAGAAATGTTTAGGAGAGTGGATAAGTGACAGACGAAGCTCACGACGCCTATGAGAGATAAATGTGCGTTTCTTATGTCGAAGGAGGCGACGATAGGTTGACTTTAGGGAGGGGAAGGAGGGAAGGGCATGCAGAAAGCAAAGCGGAGTTTTCGATGGAAGGCTTTGCATTCCTTGTTGTACCATTTGTTCATAGGGCATGTACCATGGTGTGGGGTGGAGTGGGTGACGTGGGGGAAGGAACTTGTGGCCGCTTGAAGAATAGCGCGAGGAGAGGATATTAAACATCGATTCGAGGTGAGTGAGGTGAAGTGAGAAATGGGGGAGAAGCGAGGCGAGGCGGGAGGAAAAGGTGTCGGGATCTCCCAGTGTCAAATTTCTAAATAGTACATGATATGCGAGGGGAGGGGGTGGGGTCCGGGGGAGGGAAAAGGAGAGGGTCGCATGGTCAACAAGAGGGATGGGGGAGACACATAAGTGGTGTAAGGAATCAAGTCGGGGTAGTCATGACGTAATCAACTACACTGGCCCCACCACAAAAAGGTCTGCAGGTGAAGAACCGGGATTCAGGAAAGCGAGGAATGCCATTCGGATCAATAGGTCATGAGATTCCCCATAATTGGAGAAAATGCCGGCCATAGGAAGTCAAGGGCCCTGTCGTGTCCTCAGAATCACGCTGGAAAACCAACCAACTCTAGATCCACCTCAGAGGTGCAAAGTACATCGTCGGTCTTGTCGTGCCTCGGAATCTGCATGTTTTTGGTACAGGCATTGAAGTCCCCTAAGATGATGACCTCCCCAGAGCCCGAGAACTGAGATATACCCGCATAAAGGTCAAAGAAGGGGTCTCCATCTGGGCCATTGTGGATGGCAAATGAAGAGGAAGTTGGAGGGAAGTAGTAGACCGCAATAAAGATGTCTCTCAGGAGGGGAGAATTACGTTTGATCCGTACCCAAAGAAAGTGGGCCGACTCATCCTCAGCGGACAATAGAAATCCTGCTCCGAAGAGTGTCTCGACTAAATAAGTAGCCCCGATGGAACCTCGACGCCGCTAGAACTTCGAGTCTCCCCGTTTGCAACCGAAAGGCGTGAGTAACCACTGATGTTCGGGAGAGGGCGAACCGGGCTCATATGTGTCTCCGTTACAAAGAGAAGGTTCGAGAGACCTAAAGCATCATGTAGGAGGCTAGGAGAAGACCAAAAGGACCCATTTCCATTCCAACATGTGATGGAGAGGCCCTGCTTCCGAGCCTTCTCCTGCCGGAACCGTCATCTGGAACTAGAGCTGGATCCGGGAGCCCAACCAGGGGGGAAGGAATCCCGAACCACTGGCCTGAGGTTACGAATCACCGCCCATTTCCCTACTTTTCTGGCTGCCATGACAATTTCCCGAGATTTCTTGAGTTCGGCAACTTGTTCTCTAGTAAGATCTTCGTCAAGAAAGACCTTATTGGGTAGAGAGAAAAGTTTCCGCTTTGCTCTGAGAGCCTTAAGGCGGTCACCGACTGACTTGAAATGGATAAAGAGAGTGGATTCTAGACCAAACCAAGCTCTATCCAACTGAACCTCGGGCAGCTCCAAGTTATCTGTGAGGAACTTCGAAGCAATGGCTGGGGGTCGAGAGAGGAGGAGTGAGCAATTTACGATGCCCCATTTTACGAGATCGGGAGGGAGATTTCACTTTATTTAGGAGGATGCAAGATCTTTCTCAATTTTTCAGTTCAAGGATCGAGGTGTCGGCATTATATTTACAAGGAGGCTTTGAAGCTTTGTGAGCACACTCTTCAGCCGCATCTTAGACCGAGACTTCACCCAAATGGATCACTTCATTCTTCACGCTTTATAGGCGGAGAGAGGCATTAAGCGCCCTTGTGAGACCGTTCTCGCTTCTTCCTTTAGGTTGGTTTGGCCTAGGAAACCATCCATGTTTCCCCGAGTCATCACGGTATGCCCGTAATAGGTCGGCCTTAGGCAACAAACGAGATCCACCGGGTATTAGAGGAATAATTCTGTACCTGACAACGACATAATAGGAAAACTCTTTTCAGGTGGTCGGCATTCTATCCTCAACTTCTTCCAGTCATCCTTGGATGTTAGGGTTAGGAGAGTTGGATCTTCCATCCCTTGATGGGCTTTCCTCTTTTCTTCTCCTTAGTCGTCTTTCCCCCTTTCTTCCTCTCACTTGTTTTTCCACCCCCATTTTGGGTGCGTGTGATTTCTTCTTCCTGTTGGCCACCTCTTCTGGCTTTTGTATTTCATCTTTCTCGGAACTCTTTGGTTTTCCCGCCTTGTATCGGTGCTCGTTATTTTTTGCAGTCCCTTTGACCTACTTTTGTGGTCATTTGTTGGACATTAATATATTTATTTTATCTTATCTTATCTAGGGAATAAAATAAATGCAATAGGAATTGCTTTTCTCCTACTTCCGTGATGTTTTGAAATCGCCTATGGTTTGTGCATGATAACACGCAGAGTTGATTGGGCAAGAGGATTCTATAGCATAGTTACTGAGTTTTGCAGTTTGGAGGAAATACATTCGAACCGCATTTTTGAAAGGTCCAGATAACTTTGGTACGGTTCGGGCATATATTTTCACAAAAACAAAAAAACCCTAAACCTAAACGCGTTAAATCTAAATGTGTTAATGGAAAAAAACTTATAAAGTGCCTCACTTTGGTTGTCAAAACACAATCGTCTCATTTTGATTTGGTTGAGCATTTGTCTGCGTGGTCACAGAGGTTTACAGAGGTCGCATTTTGCTTTGGCTGAGCCATTCGTGGTGGCGATCGTGGTCGAAGTCGTGGCTTAGCCATTCTCCCACGAAGTCATTCACACTTGCTTTGCACTCTGCAGTGGTCGAAGAAGAGTCATTCGTAGTTGGTTGGCACTTTGGGCGAGGTCAAAGAGGTGGCAAGTTTTGCGGCGACGATGACAAACCGGGTATGTCATTTTCTTTGTTTTCGTCTCTTTTATGTTTTCATTTGAGTCGGTTAGGTTTGTTTTAAGTTTTTAATTTTATAAAGTGTATTATTTATTATAATGTTTTACTTTTCTTTGTTTTATTTTTATTTTTAATTATTTTGTTTGTTATTTATATTTTATTGTAATGTTTAGTATCTATTAATTTAAAAATTAGGTTTTTAAAAAATAAAATTATAATGATTATTAAAAACTAATAATTTATTATATTCAATTTGTTTATTTTTATAATATTAACAATTAATAATTAACTATTAATTTTATAATGTTATTCTTTTATAATTTTTTCATAATATTAATTATTAATAATTAAATAAAAAAGTAGTTATTAATATTATTTTTATAACATTAACTACATATTATTATTTTATTTTTGAGTTATTAATTTATATAATTTTTTTTTTATTTATATGTTATTACATGTTACAAGTAATTTTTTTTTTTATATAAAGTATTTTATTTTTATTTTTTTCATTTTATTACTAAATATTAATTAATAGGTTTAACCTTTTAATTAATAAGCAATATATGTATTGAAAACGTTTATCATTTTTTGCAGGAAGGGTACCTTATCAACAACACCATGGCAAGTCGTGCGTTGGAGATGAAATACATTGTCCTGCGAGATGATAATCCCAGAAATATGAGATGCACTCTATGTAATTCAAATATCACGGGCACTATAACAAGGGTTCGTAGTCATTATATTGGGGGTAAAGATGTGAAGACTTGCCCAGTAACAAAAGAGGAAGGGAAGTATGTTGAATTCGTTAATCGAATTCGAAGCAAATATGAATTGAAGACACTTGCAACAACAACTTCAAAAAAAGCCAAAATCCAAAGTAGTATGTCACAAATTGGCTCTTTTAGTAGCTCAGCTCCTTCATCAACATTTGCCCAAGGAAGTAAAAGTGCACAAGGGATGTCTCAGGGTTCATTGAAATCGTTGTGGAAGCCACAAGAAAAGCATGATGTTGACAAATTGGTGGCTCGATTTTTTATGCAAATGCCATCCCTTTCAATGTTGTTCGAAATCCCCATACAAAAGCCATGGTAGAGGGGATTGCGAGTTTTGGGAAAGGTTATACAATGCCATCTTTTGAAATCCTTAGAACTACTCTGTTGGAAGAGGAGGTGTCATCAATATCTAGCGAACTAGATAATATGAAAAAGAATTGGAGAAAATCAGGGTGCACTGTAGTAAGTGATGGGTGGTCTGATACAAAACGAAGGCCCCTCCTAAACATTCTGACACAATGTCCAAAAGGTGCTATGTTTATCAAATCAATTGATACAAGCAAGGAGGTAAAGACTGCAGATTTCATTTTCAAATGCATTGAATCTGCCATTCTAGAGATTGGAGAAGAATATGTAGTCCAAGTTATTACAGATAATGCAGCAAATTGTAAAGCAACAGGTGAACTTCTTATGGCTAGGTTTCCTCATCTGTTTTGGACCCCATGTGCAACTCATGTTTTAGATCTTTTGCTTGAAGATCTAGCAAAGTTAGAGTGGGTAAATAATGTTGTTAGAGAAGGGAAACAAATTTCCAAATTCATACTTAATCACCGCTTGACCTTGAGTTTGTATCGGTCATTTGCAAAGCATGAACTTCTTTCCCCTGTTGAAACAAGATTTGCATCTAATTTTATCACTTTGCAGAGAGAGGTGGAGGAGAGGACAACTCTGAGAAAAGTTGTGGTGAGTGAAGAATGGGCACAATCTAAGCTTTCTAAGGAAAGCCTTGCAAAAGATGTTGAGAGAATCATCTTAGGAAGTTCATTTTGGGAGAATGCTTTGAGAAGGCCTTAAAGGTGTTTGAGCCACTTGTCCAACTGTTGAGATTGGCTGATGGCATGAAACCTTGCATTAGCTTTGTATGAGGGCATGGAACAAGCAAAGGAACAAATAAAAAAGTACTTGCAGATGATTTTGAAGTTCAACGAATATGGGACATTGTGGACATACGTTGGGACATGTTACATCGCCCTATCCATGCAGCAGGTGCTATTTAAATCCTAAGCTTATAGAGGTGGATCATGATGCAGATGAGGAGGTAAAGAACGATGTATTGGAAACTATAAACAAGTTGGTTCGTGATGATGATGAGAAGGCTAAGGTGAGAAGGCAACTCACTATATTCAAGAACCAAGAGGGCATGTTTTCTCGTAAGGAGGCACAAGAAGACATCCATTGCATGGATCCCCATTTATGGTGGCAGACTTATGGTTCTTCTACTTCAGAGCTTCAAAAGCTTGCCGTGCGTATTCACAACCAGTGTGCAGTGCTTCAGCATGCGAAAGAAATTGGAGTACACATGATTTGATCCACACCAACAAGAGGAATCGACTAGGAGCTAAAAAACTCTCAGATCTTGTGTTTGTCCACAACAATTTGCGTTTGCTTGAGAACAATCTTGCAAAAGAAGATGGCGAGTCTCACTTTGGAGAATCATCCTTTGAAGAAATTCAAGAAATCATTGATAGTGATGATGAACATGGATTAGATGATGGTGCTAGTGCTAGTTTTGATTTTGAAGAAGGCTTTGATGTTGAAGCAGGTTTTGATGTTGCAAATGTTTGAAACTTTTAAGTTTCATTTCAGTGTGGAGCTTAGGCTCGAAACCATGCCACTCTTTTAATCGATAAAATTTCAAACTCTTTTGCATTTCTCAATTCTACAAACTTTAATTTTATGTTCTTATGATGATGATGATGGTAGATGGATACTTTTTGTATGATTTGTCTATATATAATAATATAAGTATACAATAATATAAATATATAATAATATAAGTATATATATTTCAAACCAGATTTTTCTAGATTTTTTCGAGAACTCCGGATTTTCAGATTTTTTCATCCTTTCGAACTTAATCTGATTTTCGAACTTGGTAACTATGTTATATAGGGTGGACCATCGACCTCACATGAACAAGATTATGCAGTATTAGGGACAGTTTATAGGCCCTTCAAGAGGTTGTAGTAGCTCTTAGGGAGATAGTACTTGAGAGACCACTAGATCATAGAGAGTGGTCACCACCTTCCACAAGAGAGTCATGGGTCTCCCCATCCTAATAAAAGAGAGGTAGCTTCAAGACACAGAAAAGACTAGAAGCTCCTCCCCACATTAGCGAAGGGAGAGGAGAGGCATAAATAACAGGTCGTTGCCGACTGCATTTGAGACATTTTTAGATTCCACCCACCCACTTATTTTGGAGACACCATTGGATTTCAGGTTAACACTTGGTTGGTCAATGTGACCAGATTTTTCAAACTCTGCCCGTACACGAGCAATATGAAGGATCACGTAGTCATACACTTACTAAGAGATGGGGTGCAAGAGTTTGGTGGAAGATAGAGGAGCAAAAACTTTTATTGGATGCAAATACAATCACTTGGGAGCTCTTTGAGGAGCGTTTTAGATTGTGCTACATCTCTAGGCGCTTTGTGCAACAAATGATGGGAAAGTTGTGAATCTCATTCAGTATGATGGGAAAGTTGTGAATCTCATTTAGTATGTGGACTATATGTAGGATCAACAAATTCGGATACACTGTTGTATTAGAGGCCCGAACTTCGATATTGGTGGAGCTGTTTGTATGCATTGTGTGCAGATTCTCTCTGAGGTTGTGGAGAAGGCATTCATAGTAGAGGGAGAATAGGGGTAAATCCCAATAGGCTTGGGATAAGGCCAATCCCATGTGCAGGCTATGCAGGACATCAGTTGAGGGGAGAACTACCTCCTTGTAAGGGTTGATTTAGACCTCTAGTACAGACCTCTTGGCCCCCACCACTACAACAACGTTTCCAGCCTCATCACTAGGCGCAAAGAGACAAGGGTATTGTTACCGTATTTTAAGCCAAAGGAAGAGGTTGCATGCAAGAGCATGGAATACATTAATCAATAACAGAGCTCCTGTCCTAAGTTTGGCGCCAAAGGAAAATAGGGTGCATGGAGGAATGAATGAAATAAACAAAACAAAGAACTTCTAGATGTTGGCGCCATGGAGAGATAAGGTTGCATGCATGGAGAATAAATAAAATAAATAAATCAATTGTTGTCGTATATGTGGCGCCAAGGTTGGATAAAGATGGAATTGATTAAAAATAGCAGCAGTCTTGCCCATGCACCAAAGATAGAGGGAGATAATAAATAAAAGAAAGCAAACTGCTGTTCCAGTTTTAGATTGACGCCAAGAATAAGTGCATGGGGATAAATAATAAAAAAGAAAGTGAAATGCTGTTGTTGCCAAAGATTGGAAGAGGATAAAATTAGAAATAGATAAAATAAATAACAACAGTTCCAGTTAGAAGCTTGGCGCCAAGCATGATAGAGGAGATAAATAAAAATACTGTTGTTCCGGTTTCCTTTTGGCGCCAGGTATAGAATAGATATAAATTAATAAAGGAATTGCTGTCTAATTTGAAGTTGGCGCCAACAAGGGATAAGGAGAGATGAATTAAATAAATAAATAGATAACTGTTGCCCATGCGCCAGGATTTGGAAGGGAATTAAATAAGTAAAAAGGACAACAATTTATTCTTAGAACAATAGTTTATTCTTGGCATGAAGCAAACCTATATTGGCTATTTTTTGATTGTAAAAAAGAGACATACTTGGAGGCTGATTTGCTCTGACATCTTCAACTGTTGTAGTTTGCACTTTTGAATAAAATAAAGCTTTGTTTTTGCCCTCTCATACTGCGTTTTAGATTATTCATCGTGTTTGCATAGGATATTGTGTTTGCCTTAGTGTGGAGTTCATTCCCTCTACCGTCGTCTTTTCCTAAGACCCTTGAATTTATTATGCAAAACAATTTAGAGTTGTGCAGTGCATGAATCTTTAATTCTCTGTGTGCGAGAGTTACATGCATGTATCAAACTATTAGTGTATGACCCTTATTTCCCATTTTCTGCATTCTTTCTCCTTGTTCCTTGTCAAACTTTTCGTTTTTAGGTGATTCACAAGGGAACCAACCCTCTTTGGAGCTTCACCTCGGACATAGGTTACGCAACCTTGAGGTGTTCCAATTTTGTCTATAGGAGAGAGAGTACACACACCATTCTCTATCGTGGTGCAACTTTCGGTGATAACATGTACCAGTCATGGTTTTAGGGGGCATCTAGATCCTAGTGGCAACATGGACAACGGTCTAGATTGGCTTGTTCGTATTAGACTTTTAGGATAGGGGCTACAAAGTTTAGTGCACAAAGTTCACGAGGGACGGGTAGTGTGTCACCACTCAAATACTTGGAGGGTGTTTCACGTGTGGTGACCCAAAACTTTACTCTAGGAACGCACACGGGGTTTTGCACTTTGAACAAGGGGAAATTCCCTACACCCGAGACTACAATAGGTGACACGGCAAATCTCACGAGTGTATACAACGGTAGATAAACAAAAGGCAAAGCGTCGGGCCACAACGATCGAGTCATCGTAGTATTGGGTGTGTTAATGTATCTATTTTATCTGATTTTGGTTCCTCATACTCTTTTGTATCCTGGTGTTAGTGGACTAATAAAATCTAATGCCAATTAGGCAAGACATGAGCCGGATGTTGAGTTGGCCTCGGGGGCCAAGATACGTGTGAGCATGATGGCTAGGGAGTCTGTTCTTGATTTAAGAGATGTTAGTATAGTAGATCTATTGTAGTGGTAAAGGATCTACTCTCGAGTGAAAGGTGCAATGACCGCTTCTATGTTCTAATTGTTTCGTAGGTACTCGTTCCTTAAGAGCTATTGCAATCTTCTCGAAGGGCCTATTGTCACCCAGAAGTTGCACCCTAATAGGGAATGGTGTGTGTACTCTCTCTCCTGTTAACAAAATTAGAACACCTCAAGGTTGTAGGTAACCTATGTTTGAGGTGAACTTCTAGAGAGGGCTGGTTCCCTTGTGAATCACCTAAAAAACGAAAACTTTGACAAGGAAAAGGGAAAAAAAATGTGGAAAATGGTAAATAAGGGTGATACACCAAAAGTTTAACTCGTGCATGTAACTTTGCACACAAAGAAATCAAAGATCCACACACCTGCACAACTCTAGACTATTTTGCATAATAAATTCAAGGGTTTAGGAAAAAGAACTACGGTAGAGGGAGTGAAATCCACACTAAGGCAACACAATATCCTATCAAACACAATGAATAATCTGAAAACAACAATATGAGAGGGCAAAAATGAGACTTTTTTATTCAGAGGTGCAAGTACAATAGCTGAAGATGCCAAAGCAAATCAGTTGTTCAAATATATTTCATTACAATAAAAATCAGCCTATATCATAAGAAAAGACTGTCGTTCTATTCCAAAATAGGCTGCTTTTTTAAATTTTATTTTTCCCTAACCCCTTTGGCGCCACCTCTAGCAATAGACTGCTGCATGCTCTTGTTTTTTTATTTTCTATTTCTGTCCTTGGCGCCAACCTCTAAAAATAGAACAGCAACATGTTTTTCTTATTTCTTTTATTTCTATTTTTATCCTCCTTCATTCAAACTCCTAAGAATAGAACAACTCCTATGTTTAATTATTTCGATGCATCTTCTTATCTCTCCTTCATTCAAACTCCTAAAAATAGAACAACTCTTATTTTTAATTATTTGCATACATCTTTACCCCTCTCGTGTGCGAAAATAGGGCTGCCTTTTATTTCTTTTATCTATTTCCACGCATCTTTACCTTTGGTGCCAACTTTAGGAAGCCCCTTTATTTATTTTATTTAATTCCACCTTCATACACATTTACCCTCTTGGCGCCACATATAGGACATGAGTGGAAATAGATAACATTTTGGTGATATCATGGGATTGTTTTCCTGCTAAACAAGCAGATCAATAGCTTTCTGCATCCATTGGGCTATGGAGTCCATTCTTCTTCAACAACTGCTTCACACTTGTGTGAAAAACTTGTATCCACCGAATAATACAACAAAAATACCCTCTCCAACAAAAGGAAAAGATGTGCATGCAAGCACTTATTGAAAAGACAACTAACTATGAAAACTGGAAAAACAATGTGCATGCAAGCACTTATTATGCAAGAAACAAACCTAGCCTACTCCTAATCTAACAAAGAGAAAGGAAAGCTAAACAAAACCACATACTGGTTGGGAGAAATAACTTCCTTTTCTCGAAAGTGCGACCATGAGATCAATTTTGCAACTAGATCACATGGTAAAAGTGCATACATGGTTTGCACCATTGATTTGCTCAAAATATTAGTCCATAAAAGAATAAACACCTCTATAGGATCTATACTTTGTCTTTGTAGATGTTGGGGCTGATATTTGACAACTCCGTTTGTGACTTTATGTTTGGCTAAATACCTGATTGGACATGGTATTCTCATAGCTGATAAACTGATTTTTGATCCGCCCTCTTCTTTGTGTGCAACTTCATCATTTGGAGTACTTGAGGCACTTTCCTGATCATATTGGATGTTTGGAGACTGATCTGAAACTTTTTCTACTTCATCCTTTGCAAACAACCTCATATTTGGCTCTTTTTCAAGCTCGAAAGAAGGTTTAATAACAAGAGAATCTTTATTGAGGAAGATAGATGATGGGTTTGGAATACTTACAATTTCAATTGGCTCTTCCTCATCATCAGAATCTTCTAAGTCTGATAAAACCTCATCCTCTTTATTGTTCATGCTTGAGGAAAACTCTCTTTGAATTTGAATTTCTTTGCTGATTTCCTCCTTTGTATGATTGTTTGCAAGCTGATATGAACTGTGTTTTACTTCTTCCTCATTCTTATCATTTAGCAAATAGTCTGATAATCCTTCTTCATCTTTACTCTGAAATTGATCTTCATCCGGCTCTGATTTCTGTTCTTTAGTTGTGGACAACTCTTCTTGCATGGTTAGCACATTCTCATCTTCTATATCAGAATCATGTCAATCAACAACTTTTATTGAATTATTTCCTTCACTAGAAGATGATATAGGCTCAAGATTGCTGATCTGATCCTTAGAAACATTCATATGCTCCTTCAAAACATTATCTTTACTTTGTATCTTAAGAGATTTGAGAAAACTTTGTCTAACCTTTGCTTGTTGGTCATATTCCTCTTGTTGCTTTGTAACTTCAACCACTTTCTTGCACTCCTCTATTGTAGGCTTAACCAACCGTGGAATTTGCTTGGTCTCAAACTGTAAGCTCCATTTTATTAGATTTTTCTTGAGAACTTCTTCACTTAACTCTTCAATAGGATGTTCTTCCAAACTGATTTGCTGATTAGTTTCATTCCAAAATGGATTTGGGAATATGAGGGGAGGGGTGGGATGCGTTGCTAATTGATTTTCCAATGGTTGAAATGATTGGGGAGGTGTAATATTCTCTTGTGGAGGAGAAGCTTTAAGAAAGCTAGGAATTTGGGACTTGGGCTCCGGCTGAAGTGGTTGGAAAGTAGAAGTAGGAGGGCTGCATGATGATAGTGAAGAATTACCCCATTGACAGGTTTCTCAACACTAGATTGGTGAGCTTCCATTTCTTCATTCCACTCTAATATTTGTGGTAACAATTTAGACACAAAGTCTAACTTCTCTTGAGGGCTATACTAGTTTGGCATAGGACCGACCCATGGGTAAGGTACCTTGAATCCAAGCTTGGCTGCCTTGATGGAACTTGTTCCCCTCATTTGTACCATTTTTATCTCCAAGTGTTGTGCTTGCATCTGCAAATCATCATTAGGCATGAAATTGTTTTTATAATCTTTATATTCCTGCTCCTGAAAAACACCATGATTATTAGGATAACCATATGGATTAGTGAGGTTTGGTTCATGGGCATATTCATTATGATACGGCTTATAATGCTAATGGAGGAGGATTTTGGGGAAAGGAGATGTTGAAGAGTGGTTTTTGAAACACTCTTGATCTTTGTTAAGAATAGTATCAACTTTTTTAGCAATTTTTTGTACTATCCAACCGAGCATGCCGAAAACTCTGTTGTCACCCAGAAGTTGCACCCTGATAGAGAATGGTGTGTGTACTCTCTCTTCTATTGACAAAATTGGAACATCTCAAGGCTATGGGTAACCTATGTCTGAGGTGAACCTCTAGAGAGGGCTGGTTCCCTTGTGAATCACCTAAAAACTAAAAATTTTGACAAGGAAAAGGAAAAAGAATGCGGAAAATGGGAAATAGGGGTGATACACCAAAAGTTTGATACTTGCATGTAACTCTGCACACAGAGAATTTAAAGATCCACACACCTGCACAACTCTAAACTATTTTGCAAAATTAATTCAAGGATTTAGGAAAAGACAACGGTAGAGGGAACAAATTCCACACTAAGGCAAACACAATATCCTATAACAAACACAATGAATAATTTGAAAACAGCAGTATGAGAGGGAAAAATGAAGCTTTATTTTATTCAGAGGTGCAAGTACAAATGCTGAAGATGCCTAAGCAAATCAGCTGCTCCAAGTATATCTGATTACAATAAAAATCAGCCTATATCATAAGAAAAGACTGCTGTTTTTCCCAAAATAGACTGTTGTTTTTTATTTTATTTTCCCTTACCCCTTTGGCGCCACCTCTAGGAATAGACTGTTGCATGCTCTTGTTTATTTTATTTATCTTCATCCAACCTTGGCGCATGGGACAACAATTGATTTTTATTTATAAAAATTCCTTCTATTTCTGTCCTTGGCGCCAACCTCTAAAAATAGAACAGCAGCATGCTTTTCTTATTTCTTCTATTTCTATTTTTATCCTCCTTCATTCAAACTCCTAAGAATAGAACAACTCCTATTTTTAATTATTTCCATGCATCTTTACCCCTTTGCGCTAGAAATAGGGATGCCTTTTATTTCTTTTATCTATTTCCATGCATCTTTTCTTTTGGCGCCAACTTTAGGAAGCTCCTTTATTAATTTTATTTAATTCCACGTCCATGCACCTTCATGCACATTTACCCCTTCAGCACCACATATAGGACAACAGTCGAAATAGATAACAAGGCCTATAAAATCTGTCTCTAAAGCTTGATCCTGTTCGAGTGGGGTTGACAGTTAACTCTAATATGGTCTCTTGTCCGATCAGCCTTCGCGTTATCCTGCACAGACCACGAACAAAGTTTAGAGCATTGCAGAAGTAGTAGAAAATCATTCATATTAAATTTATTTTATTCTCCAGACCTCTCAATGTTACAATTTATCTCTGATACCAAGTGTAATCAATTAAGCTTATATCAACAAGGCTTTACTCAACCCCTTACATGCACTTATATGGAAGCTACCCCTCCTCATCACACAAAATTAAATGACAAAGTGGTTGACGTACCTTCAAGGTCAATTATAGGGTCCTTTTGAGCCTCCAAGTTGCCAAAAACTTGTAAAAATACATGTACCTCATACTCAAGTTACAACCCCTTACATGCACTTATATGGAAGCTACCCTTCACACAATATTAAATGACAAAGTGGTTGGCATACCTTCAAGCTCAATTATAGGGTCTTTTTATAAAAATGCACGTATTTCAATTTTTCAAAAAAGAAAAAGTCCAACAACTCCAACAAGCCATTTGCATGCTTAAAATGATAAAACAACAATTAAATCAACTTAAACAAGATTAAGTTAAACTAAGTAAAATAATGTAAGGGTCCCATGTGAATGGAGCATCTCCACAAAACATAGAACTGATTAAAATAATTTAACATGGTCACTCAACAAATCTTGAGGCCTGGGTTGATGTTTGGGTGACCCAATGTTGGCCAGTGAGCCTTTTATGAATTGGTTCCCTTTCATCCTTGTTTTTGGTATAATTAGGTGAAATCTTGTTAGCATGTCCTCCATCTGCACATTCAACACACGCATCATACCTACTTGAAACAATATGTTAAAATCAAATCTATCTACACATGAAAATAAGAGCTCATACATCCATGTACAACTTGTTCAATTCACAGTCAACGATATACATATACATAACTATTCTACATTTTCAAATCAATAGCAATAATTTTCAAATCACATTAATAATGCATCTATCTAAATCATCATTTCGAACATATCTAACTACTAGCATAATTCCATATCAATATCTAAATAGTAAATCCTTCTATCAATGTTGGCACCCTGTGCCACCAAAATAGTAATTAGCGCCAATGTAATTGCTGAGTCCTATACATGAGTTTAGACACCCCATGCCAATATAACAAGTATAAATGAGTGAAATAAAATGAGATCTACAGTCTAACATAGTCTAAATACTGCTCAAGAAGAGTGGGCACTGCAATTTTTCATTTTTTTTTTTATTTGATGGTTGCTATGCCGATAGAAACTTAGAAAGAGATCCCAACACACTTTGAGTTATTTCTACTTGAATATATATTCTCATTTGGGATTTATTGCTAAAATGGCCTCTTATCCTAATTCTTGCTATAATTTTGGTTTGAGCTTATTGAGGTCTTTGTAATTGTGCTTTGAAAAATATTGGCCACATAATAGACAAAAATTGATCTGATAGATTTCTGCTGTGGTTGCTAGTGGCTTTGAATCTTGATCTTGTACTAGTCTGTTTGCTATTTTCCTATTTTCTTTTTTATTTCAATTTTAACTGTCTATTTTATTTGAATGGCTCTTGTTTTTTCAGATCTCTGAGGTGCAGTTTTTACTTATTCGTTTGTATGAAATTTCCCTCTACATTTCTTTTGTGAATGCTGTTTTGCACCTCATAGGCCAGAAGTTATATGAGTGATATGTCTTCCATGGGAATGGTAATGGTCTTGCACAATGAATTGTGGTGTTCTGGTTTGATACAGTAATAATATCAAGAATCAGAAAACAAAGGAATTTTGTCAGGAAAGAAGCAGGAGTGGTGGCCTCTTACTGCAATTGTTTACCTGATACATTTATTTTTGTCAATTCGATTCTATTTTTAGTTTTAGTTTTGCACTTCTATTTTTGGAAATTATCAGTAGGAAGCATTACATAGGTTGAATTGATAAAAGACACAGTTTCAGTTTTATTATGCGCTACATTTTTTCTTTGTTAGTACTTTGCCACGAAATCCTTGGAAGTGTTGAGGGTTTCAAATATTTTTGGGGTGTTTCTGAGCTCTTTTAATTCACAAGAAAAAGTTATTGTCATGAAGAAGCAGGTCAGTTGGGTATGGGAATGAGGGTTATGTCTCCCTGATTTTCCTTTCATACAAAGGGTGCCTCTAATGAGACTCTTAGAACAACATGCATTGGTGGTGTGGCAATCTTAAGTGGTATTGCTTCCAATAATCTGGCCAAAGCTTAAGCTATCAAAGGACTACGATACATGTTGAAATTTTCTATTGAAGTTATCATTGTTTGAGTATACTGGCCATTGTTGACTAGCAGTATGAGTATCCTCTATATATGGCTTTTGGTCATGGAAGGATATTGTTCTTTGGGGAGATAGGGGCTTTTCACCGTGCAGTTGCTAGCATGAAAGCAACATCTTAGTAAAACAAGAAAACACATATAGATGAAAAAGGCATGCAAACCTTTTCTTGAGAAATGCAATGTGTATTTTGGCTAATTGTATGCAACAGCAGGATATGTGTTGCACACCTAGTCAACACTTTAAAATAGCAGCAGCATAGGACCAAGGTTATCAAATAACACCTTCGTGAGCCAGCAAAAAGAAGGTGTGGCTAATATTCTACAGGAAAAGGAGGGCCTCGACTCAGTCCAAAGTGACATGTGGCTAGGGTAGAAAGCTCAGAAGAGGACACCATCCAAGGATCAGAAGTGGATGACCCAATTTTGTACAGGTCCCAGGCCAAGCCTGCTGTACTAAATTGGCAGCCTCATGCTCCTATGGAGAAAGAAGACAAAGCCCCTACCCTGAAGGGTTTTGAAGTACCATAGGAAGGACCCATTTAACCTCTTTCTGATATGAGTGGTCCTGAACTCTAATTGTATTTCTTCAGATGGACCATGTTTTGACCAAGAACACATAGATTACTTAGCTCTTTTGTTGTGTGGGGACGTTGGTATTCAGGGTTTGCTGTTGTTTCAAGTTGCATTGTTATGTTATGTAAGTCTAGTTATAGGAAGTGTGTTTGTAGGAGTGTTATTGTCTATAAACTAATCACTGGAATTACAAGGTGGAGAATGTGGCATTTTTTAGCATAGATTTTGCATTGTAAATATGAATCTGATTAATCCTGATATCTGACAATGCCCCTGTGTTTGAGAAATTGTAATTTTTCACACCTTTTTAATATAAGTTTGGCTTTATAAAAAATAAGAAAAACAAGAAAAATATAATAGTCAACTATAACGATGGGGGTTTCAATTTAAAAGTGGGAGGAATTATATTTTTGGACAGACTGTGTGTTAGTTGGAAGTTTATGGATTGGTTAAAAACTTAAAATATTTTAGGCATCTCTTTTTCCAAATGGCAGCATCCATGCGGTGTAAATTTTTCGATCAATTTTCTCCAAACTAATAAGTAGAGGATTTTGATACAGATGCCTCAAAAAACGAGGGTGGAGCTGAAAATTCCCTTGTACTATTTTACTGCAGATCACTCTGAAATTCTCTGCCATGCCTGCTGCGAAGTTTAGGAAATCAATATTGAGAAAAAAACATTTAAAATGTGAGAAAATACATCCACATTATGCATAATCTCTAAAATAACTCTAAATTAAGCATTTAAAATGTGAGAAAATACCACCACACCATACATAATTTCAAAAATGGCTCTAAATCAACTTAATCTTGAAAATGATTCTAATTGACTAAGGAACAAAATGCCCTAATGCCCTAATTTAAATATTCCAAGTAAATCTGAAAATCTGATCTCTCCTTTTTTATATTGATACGAATATATAACTAGAACCCAAAATATGCATACCACATTGCAAACTGAAACAAGGATGGATTTAGAAATCAAGATTGAGAATAAAAGCATTATAATAAGAGAAAATAGATCCTCATAATACAGAATTCGAACCATATTGAAGCCAAGAACACTGAATTTGTTTTATTCCTCAAAGTAGAATGTCACACCCATATATATCTTAGTTGAAAATTAGATACCCCAGAATATTGCCATCTCTACAAAGTGAAATGTGCATGAGTAGGATTGACGAAAGGGTGGCAAAATTTGAAAGATGATTCCTCAAGGCTGTAAATGACATGTTTGAATTCCTACAAATCTGACGCTCTTATAACAAAAGAATTCATTCAAGGATCAAATTCAACAAAGAAAGTTTGAGCACAATATACCTCAAGGCATGGGGCAAATATAGACTACCCAATTGGTTTGTTCATACAACACCTGTAAACTAGTCCCGTCCTTAAAGATTTAAAAAGAAAATAGAGCAGAGAAGACTTTGATAACAACATGAATGTAGTATTCCTGACCAATTTCCTCTTCTTTCAAAATTACTGTCCATGTCCTTTTATGTTTTCTAGTCTTCACAAAGAAGTTATGAATGGAAAAAGATCAAAACCACTATATTAAAACTGGGTGCTTTATTGAAATAATTCTAGAGATCTTGAGTTACTAATTGATCACTTCACTTGAACTTATAACTCGATGCGATTAGAGCCCCACCAAAATCATTAACATCTACACTATTACCTTGGTTTGCAAACTAGAGAAAAATTCTTCTTTAATCACATCTAAGGCATTTTGGAAAAATAAAGCCTTAAATGTAGCCCAAATGAGTATAATTCCAAAGTGTTACACGGGGCGCGTCCCGGAGTTTTACATCACGTCCTGGACGCCTGGGATAGGGACGGACGTTTCCCTGCCGTCCCCATTTTCCAAAAATAAGGGGGACGTCCCCTAAAAAAAAGGAACGCACCTGGGACGTCCCGGGTGCAAACAAGGTTTAGGGACTTCGTTGGGGATGTCGTGACGTCCCTGGGACGTAGGGGACGTCTTGGGGACGTCACGACGTCCCCAACAACTTTCACGCCAAGCAAAAGCTAAAACAACTCGTAATATATCATTTTTATGTTTTTTTAATATTTTTTTTAACTTTTAATGCTTTCTAATTAAAAGCAACATGACCTAACCCTAAAAGCAACAAAAAAACTTATAAAAAGAGCATTTCACACTCATTCTAATCACACCAAGCAAGAGCAAAAAAAAGAGAAGGAAAGAGCAAGAGTAAAAAAAGAGAAGGAAAGGAAAGAGCAAGGAGCAAGGTGCAAAGAGCAAGAGCAAGAGCAAGAGGTATGTACATACATTACTAATTTACTACCATTCTTTGTTTTTTTTTTTTTAAATTTCCAAATGCAAAGTTGAAAGTGAAGGCATTGCATTTGCTTGTATTTTTTTCCTATTTGGATTAACAAGTGATGGAATGAGATGAACTTCTCGCCAAAACTTGCTTTTTGCTTTTGCTTTTCTCCCGTGCTCGATTAACCTTCCCAATTGCCGCGTGGTTGGAACCTGCTTATTCAAATGTTGACTTCACATATCAATAGATGCGTAGGTTTTTTTTTGCTATTTTAAGAGTTTTTTTTGTGTTTACACTCCAATTTGCGCATCCTCACACACAACACTGAAGGCTATCGTAAAGGTCCCAACAAAAAGAAAGCATTAATAGCAATGAAAGAAAACGCTGCAAATACACGGTTTTGGCTGCAAATTTATGTTTTTTAAAGAAATTTGAGTATTTTTTAAGTTGCTGAGTATTGGCTGAATATTGCCGAGTTTTTTTTTTGGGGTTTGCTGAGTATTTGCCGAGTGTGAGTATTCCAACTATGAGACAAAGCATAAAGGGAGGGCATTTTTATTGCTTTCTTTTTTAAATGTATTCATTGCTGTTTTTTTTTTTAAATGTATTCATCATTTTTAAAAAAAAAATTGTATTCATATTGTATTGTATAGTTATATTGTTTTGTATTTTAATTATTGCAGCTTCAAAATGAGTTCCGATAGTGATTATCAAGCTGAATATGAGGTTGAAATGGGTGTGCAAGGAGAAGGAACACAATCAGAAACACCTAATACTGCTACTAGTTCACAAGGGAGTGTGGACAAGTTCAATTGCCCCTCCGAAATGTTGAAAAAGTATGCTAGGGAGCCTTTTGATAAGAAAAAACCTTTGAAACAATTTGGTCAAATTATGCAGGGTCCTAGATCAAACATTTCAGGGGCACTAAAATATGGAAATGCAACATATGCTCATTATCTTGGTCAGGCAACATTACTAGGTTGAATGCACATTTATCAGACATCATGGGGGAAGGTGCGGGCATGTGTGGACAACTATCACTTGAAGAGAGGTCAGAAATGGTGAGGCTTTATAATGGAGATATGGTGGAAAAGGTTCGAGAAGTTCGTGGCCGTCATGTTAGTGGCACTGGCACCCCTTCTAGTTCTGTGAGAATTAATATTGGCGAGTGTTACAGTGCATCTTATGAGGTGTCTGAATTGGATGCTTTTGGTAGTAGTAGGGGGAAGATGAAGGTTGTGGCCTCCAATCCAGTTGTTGAAATGTATGATACAAAGGCTAGAGAAGAGCCGATGATGCCAGTGGAAAATTCTTTTTTGCTACTGGCATTCCATTTCATGCTGGTCGCTCTCCTTATTTCAAGGAGGCTATGGCTAAGGTAGCCAAAGTAGGTGTGAGTTATGTGCCCCCAGGAGACACGAAGTTGAGAACCACAATCTTGGATAGAAACTATTTCAAGGTTAATTTATTGATGGAGGAAATGAGGTGCACATGGGTCTCTCACGGTTGCATCATCATCATGGATGGGTGGACGAGATCTCTCACGGTTGCAGCATCATCATGGATGGGTGGACAAATATCAGACACCACCCACTCATAAATATCATTGTTTCATGCAGAGAGGGTCCTTACTTTTTGAGGGCAGTTGATTGTTCAGGGAAGAAGAAGGATGTAGAGTTCCAATTCACAATTTTGTGAGATGCTATTGAGGTTGGCCCTGCCAACGTTGTGCAAGTTATTACAGATGCAACTTATGTGTGTAGGGCAACAGGTAAGCTTGTTGAGGCTCATTACCGACATATATATTGGACCCCATGTTGTGTTCATGCCATGACCAATGCACTAAAATATATTGAAAAAATTGATTGGGTCAAAAATGTAGTGGCTGATGCTAGAGATGTGTAGATGTTCATCTGCAACCACCATACGTCATTGGCACTCTTCCGTAGCTTTTCGAGGAAGGAATTCCTCAAGCCAATGGACACACATTTTGCATCATATTTTATTTTGCTGGATAGGATGGCTGAGTTGCAGGAATCATTACAGTGTATGGTCATGACATCAGAGTGGTCTAGGTGGGATGGGTCGAAGACAAAGTAGGGGAAGAAGGTGAAAGCAATTGTGGTGAATGAAACATTTTGGATAGATGTGAGATATATCACATCCATAATATCTCCAGTTTTCAGTGTGATAAAATATGGGGATTCTGAGAGCCCTAACCTTGGTGAGATATATGAATGTATTGATAGTATGCTTGGCCAGATGAAGGCATTGTTCGGGCAAGGGACCCCACCTTGGAGTTCTACCATCACCATATTCAACTTATCATTGAGTGGAGATGGGAGAAGTTGAGCACTCCTTTACACATGGCTGCATATACACTAAATTTGAAGTGGTATGTTGAGAGGCCTGATAGAGTTCTCCCAAAGAGATGATGAGGAGGTGAGAAAGGGTTTCTTGAAAGCCCTAAAAAATGTATAATGCAGAGGATGCTTCACGAGTCAGAACTGATTGGCTCAAGTTCGCTTATCTGGATGGCTACAAAAAATCATCAAAGATAGATAGGACCACATTGGCACATGAGAGTCCAGTTAGTTGGTGGTGATTGTATGGACATGCAGGATTGCTACGTACACTTGCTATTCGTCTTCTTTCTCAGGTTTCTAGTTCCTCTGCTTCTGAGAGGAATTGGTCAACATATGGGTGGATCCACTCTCTTAAGAGGAACAAACTTACCTCTAAGAGAGCAGAGAAACTTGTTGTTGTACATAGTGCCTTGCGTCTCATGGATCGCAAGACACCTACGTACAAGGAGAGCCCAACATTGTGGTGGGATGTGGATCCTGAGGATGCAAGGCAGTTGATGAAGATCAGGAGCAACGAGGACTGGTTGATATCTCCTTTGCAGATGCAGATGACATTGATACAGATACTCCTAGTGAGGAGGAGCGGTTCGCAACTGTTCCTTCGGAGGGCTTTGATAGCGATTTTTGAGTTGTACTTGTCACTTGTCATTTTGGTTATGTAATGTCATTTTGGTTATGCCACATGGCATAATATTTCATAAAGCATATGTAATGTGGGTGTAGTTGTACTCTTCTCATGTTGATTATTGAAGATTAAGGCTAAGACTTGTTTTTAATTTTCAACTTTACTATTTACTATTTAGTCTTTCATTGTCATGTTGAAGTTTTGAACATTGAATATAATATATATAGCTGTAGCATTTTGGGCCTTGGCTTATGTGATGAATAATTGGATTAATCATTAATGGTTTCAATCTTCAAACTTTCAATTTTAAGTCTTAGGTTATTGAATTATTCATGTTATATTTGTAAAATTAATAAATTATATATATTTTTTATTAGCCGTCCCCTTGCCATCCCCCCGCCGTCTCGAAATTTTCCAAAAAATTTGCCGTCCTGAAACTCCGTCCCTACATCCCGCCGTCCCGATGTCCCGCCGTCCCGGAGTCTTAGGTAACTATGTATAATTCATATCTTGAAATTTAAATGTGGAATCCCAAGACATCTTAATTCGTTGTTACATTCAAAAAGTAGAAAATAGCAATAAGCAGTCTGCAGCAGACATCATGAAGAAATCAAACAAAATATAACAAGTTACATTCAATTTTTTAAATTTACACTATTAGTATTCCTTAAATATTCGTGTTTTTAAATTAACCAACCAATAATTCTGCATGGAACATTTCAATCTTCACACCTCGAGACTACTGAAAATGTTAGTCATTTAAGTCCCTAATATAGGTTCACAGTAACAACTTAGAACTCATAAAATACTTAATAACAAATTAAGATAGATTTCATCTTGTGAAAACAAAATTGCAAATCAAGTCCTGCCTATAAACCTTGCAAGTTATGTTAGCATGATCAACCTCATCAAGAGCAACCATATGGAAATTCCTTATGATCTGTTTCAATTTCCATAGTAGGTGCTAACTCAGTCAAAACTATACCACCTTCATCATCAACGTCAACCTTCGTTTGCTTTTTATTCCTGGTTACTGTAGGAATGATTGAGGAGGACCTAAGGCATTTGGAACACATAGAAGAACTTGACAGCTGGACCAATAAGATGGAAAAGTGACAAGAGTAGAAGGTGGATTTGTGTTGAGTTCATGGCTTTGATTAATTTAAGGTTTGTTAGTCTTTTAGGGCTCAACCTCACAGATCTGGACATTACTATTTGTAGACAAAGTTAAAACAACATCACAATGAATTAAGCTTCACAAATGGAGGAAAATCATGGCCAGCGGAACCATAGAAAGGCCTATTGATATCTCTACATACTTGAGGATGTTGGGAATCAAAATGGAAAGATGCTCACATATGCCTATCAAGTTTACGGTCAGTTTGGCTAAAAAGGTGAATGGTTAGCCAAGTTGTAATGGTAGTTGATTAAATTTTCCCTAGAGCCAAAAGGCAAAGCGACAACAAAAATGTTTCATCTCCAGTTGTCAAGACTCAATATACACAGTAAGCTACATTGGTGAAGATGGAAGGAGAAGAAGCACAGTTATTATGTCATTGCACTTGCATACATTAGAATAGTAGCAATATATGTTTTCTGGGAACTTTTTGGAAGCTCATAATTTTTAGTAATTTACAATAAAAGTGACCAGTGTAGAGCACAGCTTATGAAGTTTCCATGGAGGAGCCAGCTCAATAATGTGTTAGAAGATGAGAGAGAATGAAGAGAAACTGGAAGGCACACGACACACATTGGGATGTGTGTGTCAGTCATATTTATTATGCTGAAAGTGGCTACATCAGTTGGAGGTGGTTTATAACCAACCATTAGTTAACACATAACTAGTAGTTAATAACTTTAACACCCTCCCTTAATGACTGAACCGGAGACTACTCCAAGTTTGTCCCAACGTTTTACAAAGCAGTGCCAAAAGTTTAGTCATTACTTATACAGGCTGCTCTGTAGATATTAATTTGAAAGGTGTAGTCCTTTGATATTTTAACAGCAACACAGATATATTTTTTCTTTTACTTTAACAACGCTGTACATATTACTTTTACTTCAACAACAAAACCAAAAATTTAGTATTGTAAACATAGGATATATCAGGCTGTCGACCTATTCTTTGTAAAGTGATTCATCAATCGATGATGAATCATCATTGGCTGATAACTTCAGCTCAACCTCCATATTTTTGAGATCTGAATCTTGGAGATGCTGATAAAAGAGAATGTACCAAATTTGTGGAGCTTGCTTATGTCCGTACAGGGACATAATCAATCTGCAACTTAAACCATCACGTTTAGGTACCCGAAAATCTTTAGGGAATACCACGTAGACCTCCTCATCTAAATCTCTGGAGAGAACCAACTGAAATGTGACCATATTTGCAATATTTATAGGAGTACAGATCAACTCCGGCCTGGGGAGAAATAACCATCTCCATGGCTGTAGAAGAAAAAATTATCTCCATGTCATCTATTCCCTCTTGATGTGAAAGGTCTTTTGCTACAAGATGTGCAAAGTGTCCATGCCTTGCTGACGTTTGAGCCAGTGCTTAAGATTGGTTGGCGTGTGCTGCCATCTCACCATGTGCCTCCAATGTGTCTTGGATAGTGGAGTCACCTTCTAGAATTATGCATGTGAGTGAGGAAGTCCATCCTCATAAGGCATTTTAACATTCTGTACATTTTATATTGAGTGAAGAATTTCATCCTCCTGAGGCATTGCATCCTCCCGCATGTTTTGTATGGTGGATATTCCCTCCACACATGCATGTAAATTGATTGAATTAGGGTCAACAACCCTATGAGGGATTTCATCTAGCACATCTTGAATGGAATCTCCCTCCACATGTGTATTCAAGTTGACTGTAGCAAAATCAACAAGTCTATATTGGCCACCTTGCCCAATGCCTAGGGCAATTACTCGTTCCAAGTTCACATCCGACACAACACCATAGAAATTTACAACAATATTGGGATTTCTTGTTAACTGACTAACAAACGAGATTTTTATTCATGCTAGAAACATACCTGACATTCCTTACAAAGAGTCTTTGAGCATTGCTTAGGACCACACGAATATCTCCAGCCCCCTCTACTTCAAGTGACTCCCCCTCAACCTATACAATTGAATCATAACAAGTTGTATTTGCAGTAAATATTACACTTCGATCCCTTCGACACAAAAATGTCTAGATGTGCATGAATCAATGATTCAACAACTAGTAGCACCATTGTTCGAGCATGGTACTATGGGAGCATATGCTTCTTCAAAATTCCTTTCATTTGTAATTGCTGGCACATTTGCCTCATCCCCTGGCTTTTTGTTGTGTTGGGAAAGATGACATTGGCTCTTTCGGCAATACTTTTAGATTTTTCCACCATTATGACAGTAGTGGCATATCATCTGATATTTGGAAGGTAATTCAACAAGAACTTGTTTCCACTTCCACTTCAATTGAGCAATAAGTGCACTCTCTGCTTATTTAAAAGTAGACTCGCTTGAGTTTGTCGACATTCCTTCTGTAGCAAGTAGGAACTATCCTGATCAAAAGTCAGGGTCTGACTTTTAGCCATCAAATGTAAAGCTTCCACAAAAGACTCATATGAGGGCGTCAAACTGTTCAGAACAAGAGCAACCAGTTCATCATCATCCACCTTTTTGTTGATGGCACTGAGCTGGTCTCAAAGATCTTTTATTCGAAGTAGGTGTTCTGATAGAGACCCACTCTCATGCATCTTTACTGAAAACAACAATTCTCCAAGTATAAAACCCGACTTTTCTATGAAGTCAGATACTTGTTCTTCAAATTGGTACAAAGCACACTTGCCTTAGTGGCGTTCCGGCCTCGGGTATCAATTGACGTTGACAGATTTAGCAACAAGGCCCCCTTACGATGCTTTTCACAATCCCAAAGTTCGCAACAAGTCTTGCTTCAGTGCCAATAACGATTTTATCTCAATCCCGATACTCTGTCATTGTCAAAATATTGTGATTTCAGACAAAAAAATTTGGCCTGTCAATTTCTATGCTTCTGGGAGAACCTAGTTTTGAATATTGGCCATTGTGCACTCACCAAATTTATGTGAAATCCCTTCTCATGCCCTACTTCTGTGGTCTTCAAATCAAGTTGATTGCAATCCACTGGAAATCATGCTCCTTCTTCCCATTGATAATCACAACTCAAAAATCATGAAAATGATTGCAAAATCTGCATAAAAATGGAAATCACATGATATGTATTTTCTGGAAAGTTTGTTCTGGTATTTGCAATTTCAGTCTTTATCCCATTGATCAGGTCTTTTTCACATTATGTCTTCACTGCTAATTGTCCTCACAACCTAGCAACAACGTTCTTGAGTGAAAACATGTTGTGTGCTCTGCATATCATGAAAATTGTGATTGGGACTGTTCTTTATGGTCTTTGCCGTAGAAAATGCCGGAAATTCTGAAAAACAACCCGTAACAATACTGTAAAAATTCGTGAATGCCTTCTCCCGTGATCTGGATACCTTTGCATGACTTTTACAGGTGAAAAACCCTTGAAATCTGCCCTTTTTGGAATCTTTAATAGTCTAAAAAAATTCAAAAATGTCTGGCAAATCATGAATCTTCTACTACAAGTGCCCTAAGGATGCCTTTGCATGATTTTAACAGGTGAAAAACCCTTGAAATCTGCCCTTTTTGGAATCTGTAATAGTCTTAAAAATTCAAAAATGTCTGGAAAATCACAAATCTTCTACTACACGTGCCCTAATCTGTCCTCAAATGACGGTAAATTGCGATTATTTTTTGATCATGGCCCTAGTGCGATTATTATTCTTTTGCATTTTGGTCTGAAAAGTCTTCGCAAACAGCGTTTTCACAATGAATGTTCATGAAATGTCTTCGTTCTCCTGATTTCTGGGTGCTCTAGCACGATTTACCTGGTCTGCATTCACGCAACCTCTGCCACAACATTCACATGGAATGTGCCCTAATTGTCTCTGTAACAGGTTTTCGAATGAATGTGAATGCTTCCTCTTTACAGTTTGTACCCTGTTAGGGCTTCCTCGAACTCTGAGCTTGCTATTCCTACACTGCTCCTAGGGCTTCCTCAAACAGTGGCTCTGGTACCAATGTTAGAAGATGAATGAGAGAATGAAGAGAAACTAGAAGGCACATGGCACGACACACATTGGGATGTGTGTGTCAGTCATATTTATTATGTTGAAAGTGGTTACATCAGTTGGAGGTGGTTAATAACTGACCATTAGTCAACACCTAACCAATAGTTAATTAATATAATGCAACCAACAAACAAGCTTATTACACAACACTCCTGGGGACTATTGAGTTATTGACAGCGGGATTTTTGCAACTTAACACTGATCAATTAAAGTGATCAGCAGTAGGATAAATTCTAGTAATGTGCATTAAGAGCGACCAATGCAGAACAAATCCTGTACAATTTACTTGAAGAAGCAAGCTTAATCATGAAACCAACAAATGAGCTACGTACACAACAGTTTCAAAGACTTCGCAATAATTTTCTTAGAAACTAAACTAAACCAGCAGCATTAGGATTTTCACAGCTTATCACTCATCAAAAATTGATTTTCCAAGTTGCCAGTCTTGTTTTTGTTCCACTAAAAAGGAGTAGGTGTTTGGATTTAATCATTTGCTGGTTCCTTTGTGTCAGGTTCCTCTTGTTTCTTCAAGTTAGTTGACTGGGTGACTGGGTGTTGTTCTGTGGAATCCTTTTGTGATGGCCAACACCTAAAAATGGTTTAACTTTGTACTGGTTATTTTTTTCGTGGACCAAGAGTCCATGTTGTCCTTCTAGAAACTGTGCAAAACAGAACTGAGGTTAAAGTTTTATGTTGTGGGGTGGCCAGAGTGTGCCACAACTCCTTTTTGAAAACTGCATTTCGGTTACTGGTTTTCAAGCCAGTCATAGATTTTTTTCACCTTTAACTACTTTCGATTTAGCCTTCTCATTCCAAGTGACATAGTCTGACCTTGGATCAAATAAATTCTCCTTTTCAGTAACCTTTCTAGGAAAATTGATTCTTGTTGGACCAGGTCAGTGTTGAGATCCTCCCAAAGATCTTCCTTGTAACCTTATTTATGCCAATAAGCCTTCCTACAATGGCAGTCAGGCAGTGTAATGGTGTGAGTTGTTCAATTTTATTATCAACGTTAAATTTGAAGTCCATTTGACTGTCAAATGGTGAGTATCCTTAAATTTGATGTCTATTTGATCACCACTTAAATAATTTTTCTCTTTTTTCTTGGAGAAGTCAATAAAAAAACAATGTCTTGGCCATATGGTAGTGTTTGGCTCCCCTTTTTTCCCGAATATATTTTTTCGAGTCCAACACAATGGTGCAACTAAATTGATGTCATTTGCCACAAATTAGTGGGAAATTGGCAGAAAATGTAATGAAGTTATTAATCAATGTGGTATGTGAAATATTTAAGATAAGAACCTTGAAATTGATATTTGTCGAGTGTATTTCACAAGGAAAATTCAACCTTAAATTTGACTTCCATTTGACCATCATTTAGAAGTTTCCAATAAATTGTTATGTCTTGGTCATATGGTGAAGTTTGGAGCTCATTGTTTATTGCCCGAAATGATTTTGCTTGATGGATGCCATTTTAGAAAGCGGTGGAGGTTTAAAAATGTGGTATGTGAGAAATCCAAGATACAAACCTTGAGATTATATCTCGTGGCATATTTCAGATAGAAGTATTTAAGATATCTGTGCTAGTACTTAATTCTCAGGGATAGGGGAATAGGGGAACAATTTTTTTGTGATGGCAAAAATATCACAAATTCTGGGACGATAGGGGGTGGGTATTAAATTAATATATAAAAATGAATATGTAATTTTAAAATTTATTTATGAAATTCATGGGTTTAAACTTTATTCGATGTTTTTAGGTATTTTTGGGATTAGGGCTTGATGTTTTTGGTAAAAGTAACAATATTTTAAAAGTCGAAGCATAATATTTTTAAAGAAAATTTAGGAGACACTTCCCTGCCTAACACTGCTTGTAACATAGTTTCAAACTTTCTAGTACAAAAGGATCCCTTCCTAAAAATCTTTTTCTTTAGTCAATTCCTGGTCCTCAAAAGGATGTATGAGGCCTTGAGGGTTTTTCAGCAAAGATTGGTTTATGACTTGTCATTGAGTAGTTAAAGGCATTGATCTCAACAACCTTAATTAACCGAGCCATGTTTTTGGGGAAAGTTTTTAATTCTTTAATTTATCTTCAAAGATGGGAGTTCTGGAGGGACAAGGACCGTAGTCCCGGAATCCCTCTCTGAACAACCTCCACATTATTTACTTTCAAGAATTGATCTATTCTGTTCACTATTGATCATGCAACCATTAGATTGGAATACCACGATCCTTTAGTGACCTGCTCTTATTGATTAGGAAGGACCAGTTATCACATAAGGTAGGTTCGACTCTTATAGGGATTCACAAACACTAATTGGAAAGGAAAAAGAATTAATGTTCATGAAGAATCAAAATAGATCAATCAAAAGTACAACCAGTCATAAAAGAGAAGTGCTAGGGTAAAAAGTTCCGAGGGTTATGAGAAGTAACTAAACACAAAGTACAAGGTGAACAAAGCAGTGGGGGTAAATCTAAAGTGATTAAACCCAGAGTTGTAAGATAGTACATGTATAATGACCCCTACAAGGGAAGGACCCCCATAGTAAAATGTAGTTGATGATGGCCAAGGAGGAAACTAACAGTGTCACATTTCTGTAGTAAGGCTTGCATCAGAAGAACCGACATCACTGTCGTCTATTACTAGAAAGGGCCGAAGCAGGATCTGAGAATGCTCATAGGGGAATTTCCATGGCTAAGGGAGCCAGGCTGGACAATTGTAGGAGGAAGTTGAGTAAACAACCAATGCTTTTTTAACAACAAAGAACAATGAGTGACTGGTAGCACTGAAAAAACTAGTAACAAGCATCTCTCTTTGTGAATCAGGCCGCAGACTAGGATATTTTTAAATTTTATTTGAAGAGGATGGAACTGATCATGAGTATCTTCATTCATTGGTCTTGCTCAAGACTGTTTCGGTACGGGTACGGGTTCGGTACGCTGAAACGGCAATTTTTAAAAACCTCGGGTATGGTACGCTTTTGGGTACGTTTTATATATATATGTATATAAAATTATAAATTTAAAGAAGCATTTGCATACTTATTGAAATTTAATACTCATACAACTTAAAATCATTCATAGAACATGAAAACAAATTTCCAATACTTTGAGAATTGAGACTTGAGTTTGTATTGATTCATAATGTTCAAAACATAATAGTTAATAACATAGACTGTATTATAGATTTGATAATTCATTATTAATGCCTTAAGCTTGAGTTAGACGTCTCATTGGACATTAAAAAAACATTTAAAGTTTGTCGCTTGTAATATGTAACTAGCTTGGAAACCATAAGAAATTGTCCTCAATTCTTCTAAAATTGTGTTGTTATGTGTTCTCTATGCATTTTATACATTTATTCTCATCCTCCATAATTAGTCCAGTAGAGGGAGCTGTGAAAGAATTTCTGAGCATTTTATACATTCTGAACTGAGATTGAGGAAGCTTATAGAAAGCTTTAAGGTTTGTCCATTCCATCCACTTCCCAAATCTGTACAAGTCATGAAATATTTTAATTCCTTTCTCAAACCAAAGGAGGGCAGAACAACCTCTTGTCAAGGCAAGGATCTTGTCATTATATTTCTGATTCGACGAAATTGATTTGTAGGCTTGGCACCTAATGTCAAATGAAGAGAAGATAGGCTGTGCAACCACCAAGTGCTTCGGTTGTTCCCATGCATTCCAAATTGACTGAAGAATAAAGGACCCACGAGGAGCAACAAAAAAGCCCCCAAATAGTATGTCAACCAAATGAAGTCCTTTTCATCTCTCTCGACCCTTTGGAGACAATTGGCAATATTGAATCTCACACGAACTTTCCAAAGTTCAATTCCAATCAAAGCCCTCATGTTTTATTTATTTTTTTGCACTTAAAAAAAGAAAAAACTGTCTCTGATGCATGTCACTTATTAAAGATGCCACCCTAAGACATTGATGCAAGCCTTTTTCCATCTGTTTCAATTGGGAGGGAAGCGAGTTCCAATCATTATGCTGATGATAAAATCTGCTTGATCATATGCATTTGCAACACCTATTTACAAAATCACAATTTTTGATTCATGGAGAGACAATAAGTCCAAAATTCTTGCACACTGATTAAACTATCAAAAGTTACTCTCATGGGGAATTTCTCCTGTTATATAATGAATTCATTAAAAAAATAAAAAGGCATTTTACAAAGAGACATTGGATTTGTCCTCTGGAGAAACAATTTAAAGCTATTTGACAAAAAGCAAGCTTGTGACTAGTTTCAGATTATTAACGTTCTTTTTATTTTTTAAATCGTTCTGTAAATTTGATCAATTTGTAAATCAGTTTAGTCATTAGTTTTTCATATCAATCTTCTTAGCTTCACAAAAATACCGATCCTTGAATTTCTTGAACTTCAGAGTTAGACAATGTAGCAGTCAAATTAAGCCTAGTATTTTGCATCTTTCTTCCTGAATCATAGCAATTTTTAGTGCCTCAAATTTCTTGATTCACAGATCACCCATATTATGAATGAACAAGTGTTGATCAATTCGGGCCTTCAGTGTTTTGAATCTCTTTCCGAACTTCAGCTTCTTTGTTTCCTGAGTTACCGATTCCTGAGCTTTTTGTAATTAGAATTTGATGATATGCCAGTTAATTCTACCTTACTGTGACACATCTAGTAATTATTTTAATCCACGTTAATACTCTCTCTCTCTTTCTCTCTCTCTCTCTCTCTCTCTCGTATTCTCAAACTTTGTTAGAGTAATTCAGCTCCTTTTTCACATCGATGAATTTGATGATATGCCAGTTAATTCTACCTTACTGTTTGACATCTGATGATTATTTTGATCCACATTAATATATTCTCAAACTTTGTCAGAGTAATTCGGCTTCTTTTTCACATCGAGGAATTTGATGATATGTCAGTTAATTCTACCGTACTGTGTGTCTGGTAATTGTTTTGATCCACATTAATAGACTCTCTCTCTAGAGTATTCTTATACTTTGTCAGAGTAGTTTGGCTCTTTTTCCACATCGAGGAGTTTGATGAAAATTGTTAACAATCTTTTCTCCAATAGCTTTCGTCAACAAGTAACCTGCAATTTTATTAATACATTAATATTCTCTCTCTCTCTAGAGTATTCTCAAACTTTGTCAGAGTAATTCAGCTCCTTTTTCATATTGAGGAATTTGATGATATCCCAGTTAATTCTACCTTACTGTGTGAGGTCTGGTAATTATTTTGATCCACATTAATAGACTCTCTCTCTCTCTCTCTCTAGAGTATTCTTAAACTTTGTCATGGTAATTTGGCTCTTTTTTCACGAGGAGTTTGATAAAAATTGTTAACAATCTTTTCTTGAATAGCTTTTGTCAACAAATTACCTGCAATTTTATTAACACATTAATATTCTCTCTCTCTCTCTAGGGTAATCTCAAACTTTGTCAGAGTAATTCGGCTCCTTTCTCACATCGAGGAATTTGATGATATGCCTGTTAATTCTACCTTACTGTGTGACGTCTGGTGATTATTTTGGTTCACATTAATACTCTCTCTCTCTCTCTCTATAGAGTATTCTCAAACTTTGTCAGAATAATTCGGCTCGTTTTCCACATTGAGGAATTTGATGATATGCCGGTTAATTCTATCTTACTGTGTGACATCTGGTGATTATTTTGATCCACATTAATATTCTCTCTATAGAGTATTCTCAAACTTTGTCGGAGTAATTTGGCTCCTTTTTCACATTGAGGAATTTGATGATATCCTAGTTAATTCTACCTTACTGTGTGACATCTGGTAGTTACTTTGATCCACATTAATAGACTCTCTCTCTTTCTCTCTAGAGTATTATTAAACTTTGGCAGAGTAGTTTGGCTCTTTTTTCACATCAAGGAGTTTGATGAAAATTGTTGGCAATCTTTTCTCCGATGGATTTCGTCAACAAATAACCTGCAATTTTATTAACACATTAATATTCTCTCTCTCTCGTTATAGTATTCTCAAACATTGTCAGAGTAATTCCGCTTCTTTTTCACTTCAAGGAATTTGATGATATGCCAGTTAATTCTACCTTACTGTATGATGTCTGGTGATTATTTTGATCCACATTAATATTCTCTCTCTCTATAGAGTATTCTCAAACTTTGTCAGAGTAATTTGGCTCCTTTTTCAGATTGAGGAATTTGATGATATGCCAGTTAATTCTACCTTACTGTGTGACGCCTGGTAATTACTTTGATCCACATTAATAGACTCTCTCTCTCTAGAGTATTCTTAAACTCACATCAAGGAGTCTGATGAAAATTGTTAACAAATTTTTCTCCAATAGCTTTCGTCAACAAATAACCTGCAATTTTATCAACACAATGGATTAACAAAACCGTCAAACCATCTGGTAGGATCAATCAATACCATTTTTTTGCTCTGATTTTCTTGAACTCCCAATTTTGAAATCTAACTGGAAGTGTGTACATTCACTACTACTCAAATACATCATCATCTACAAACATAACCGAACAATGATGGCAATCTCATTATCCTCAGAAGCGTGCAACTTACTAGCTATGGATAGATACCATCTTATAACAATCCAAATCTTATCACCTGGGTTATATGGGTCTCTTTTTCTTTGTATTATAACTGTGATGTCAAATTCCATTTGCTGATACAATTTTCTCACTCTAATATTTGAAAATATTCTGTTTAGGGTAATATACTAAAACATATCAATGGCCCTTTGAATGAATATAGTTACATAAAAAGTAATATACAATATAGGCTTTTGAGCCCAACACTTACTTGTTGCAACCTAAGTCGCAAGGTTCGAGTTTGAGTCCATGTTCAATGAAGATAAAGTTTGGTTCAAGTTTGCCAATGGATAAAGTTTGAACAAATATTTTTTCTATCATTAATTTTTCTGAAAAAATGAATAAATATGTCATAGGAATAGAGTGGAGAGACTTGCATGTCTTCTGCTTTCAGTCGGTATATGTATACATACACACATCTATAAAATAATGCAAAAGCATGTCAAAAACTTGCCATGCAAAAATAATGGATAAAGTTCGAGATCATGTTCGACGAGAATAAAGCTTGGCGAAATTTGAACTTTTTAAAAAAAATTCGTGTACCTTGTGTGATATAGGTTGCAATGTAAGTCACAAGGTTTGAATATGAGTTCATGTTTGATGAGGATAAAATTCAGTTCAAGTTCGCCAATTGATTAAATTAAAAAAAACCATAATTTGTTGGAACTATGAGGGCGGATTAGATTGCAAGGGTTGCAACTATGAGGGCGGATTAGATTCCGAGGAGGAATGCTCACCCACCAACCATTGGCAATATTTTCAAGAATGCCTCCATTGGCTTGGACCAAATGACATGACAAAGCAGCACGAAGATGTAACCCTCTTTCATGCAAGACCTGATCTTAACTGCAGAGTCTCTTGACAATCATGACCCATAATACCATTTTGTGTGTTTTGAAATTCTATTAGGTTGATTCCAACCAAACAAGAATAGTAATGCAATTCCAGATTACAACGGGTTCAAGATTCCAGGTTACACTTGGTTGAAGATTCCAGGTTACAATTAGTTCAAGAATTGTTGCAGTTGTGGTTAAAGAATAGTAACTCTCTTTCAACTTACAGTTGGTTCAAGATTCCAGGTTACTCTCTTTCATGCAACACTTGATCTTAACTTCAGAGTCTCTTGACAAACATTACCCATAATACCATTTTATGCCTTTTGAAATTCTATTAGGTTGATCCCAACCGAACAAGAATAGTAATGCACTTCCAAATTGCAATTGGTTCAAGATTCCAGGTTACAATAAGTTCAAGAATTGGTGCAGTTGTTGTTAAAGCACCCAATGAAGGACTGTCTTTATACCACTTAGCTTAAAGATTCACCCAAACAACAATGAACTTGCACTAGAAAAAGTCTATGTGCAACATGAATCAACAAGCTTCAATTTATTAAGTCAATGGAGGAATTTAGTCTCAGGCAGAAAGAATTACAATCTCATTACAGTCTTGAAATATCAGACTCCACGTGAACCAAACTTGTCTCCTTCCCTAAGCTTAAGCTCTAGCTCAATTTCCTGCTTCCGTTCCAGATATTTGACCCTTCTATTTAAAGAAACCATCAGTTGATTGTAAAGATTCCTTCTCCTTTCCATATTGCCGTGTGATTGGGTGCTCTGGTTTCCAGGTAATTGTGTTTGTGTAGACAGGTGGCAGTAAGGTAGATGTATGCAGATTGGGCGATACATTGTATGAAGATGGTTGTGTCACAGGTGTGGTAGACGACGATATGTATGCGTATCAGCAATATATTATATGAAGATGGTTGTGTCACAGGCATGCGTAGAACACAAGAAGTTGGCACACAGGGCTTCTATAGGTGGTGCACAGGATGCGCAAGCCAACACTTGCTGTGCAGAGCTGCACACAATCTTCCAATACAGTTTGCACATGCTATTGCACAGGACTTTCCTCTTACGCAGCGCAAAGCTCTTGAACCTTTGCCCAAAGCCTTCAACATTCCACGTGCAAGTCTTCCCGATGTTAGTGCACAACACGTCCTTGATTCAACAACTGCAACCCAAACTTGTGCAGAAGGGTCTGCAATACTTTTTATTTCTTTACTAAGTGTGTTTAGTGTCGCAAGATTGCTTGTGAACCTGGATGCTTCTGCATCAAAATCCCGCAAGCAGAACTCTTGCTGCAGCTGCATCGTACCATGGTAGTCCCATCTAGACCAAGATGGAAATTTAACCCATACTAATTTTGCAGCCAAAGCCTTCTTGCCTGCATCTTAAACCTCATCCTTCTAGATATGCTTCCATAGCTACTTGCATAACTAGAATAGACTGACACGGATACTTGTTTGTATTAGTGCTCACATTATAATCAAGTGAGCGGGTTTGTAGAAAACAATGTTAGTGCAAGAACAATATTAGTTGTACGTGAGTTTATCTCACCATTAGAATAGAGATTTAGAGTGATTCTAGGAGATATGGATGAGACATCCAAGGGATTCAAGATGAAGTTTGACTCCAGGAACGAAAGAGTACAAACATCTATAAAATGTAACCACTATCTATGAATAAATCCTGGAGTTTTTTTGACTAGGTACCCTATATCGATGTTTAAATATATGTAACATCTCTATATTATTGCTAAAATGCGGGTTATTAGTATTACAGCCTGTTTGATATAAAGCGCCTTAAATGGCATTTGATAAAGCTACCCAATCCAATGCTATGGCACTTCTCAAAGAGAATAAATAAGACAACAGAAAATTTGCTGGTGCATTTGGCATTTCCTTTTGGAAATTTTGTTCTCTATCTGACCGTAGTAGTCTGTCTGGTTTTTCAATTGAAATTTATGGACACGAATAGTTCCTCCATTTTCTATCAAATTAGCAAAATGACACCTTCTGGATTAGCAGGGAATGATTTATATCTTGCATCCACAGTCCAATTGTCTTGTGCTTTTCATTAGGTTAGGTTATTTCTAACTTCTTAATCATGTAGTAATGATAAGCTCAGCTCATGGTTTCATTTTATTTTGCACTGGCTACAAAATGACTATGCTAATTTGAGTCTCATTATTGGTATACAACCAGATTTTTTAATGACTTTGTTAATGCTTGCATGTTATTGAACAGACAACAGTGACTACATGCCAGTTTTAAAAATTGTTTTATTTGCTAGGTTCCGCACTCTGGACCTTGGGCAGCTGCATGATAATGGCTCAGAGCGGACTTTGTGGCATCTCTGTAAATAGTATACTTACCAGACCAAGTATCTGTCCACTTAAAACACGGAAGACCAGGCTGGTACATCATCATTCTGTTGGCCATGGAACTGCAGCAGACTCATTTTCTCCATTCAGGAAAGGGTACAAGCCAAATGGAAACTCCATCTCACCAGTTACGACTTATTCTTTTAAAGGTAATAAATGATTTTTTCTAAGGTCTTAATTCATGGAATTAGAAGCATATGCCTGTTATTCTTTTTATTTACATATTTGAATATTAAATAATCTTAGTCAGTTATGAAAATTTTTCATTGTATAGAATTTGTTCAATTCGTTGTTGGGGAATGTGATTGAGGCAAGATATTTAGAAAATATTGTTGAAATGTAGAATGTTGTTATGCTCAGCTGCAATAAACTAGTTTGAGGAATTTTCATAAAAACAGTGTTTCGGCTATTTGGGTAACGTTTTAGGCATAATCATGTTTAGCTCCGGAGGCTTTACTCCTTGTTGATTTTCTTTCTACAGGTTGGGATCATTCACATACTCTTGCTTCTGCACCCTTCCTTGCAAGAGAATATGGAAATTTGAGAAATCCTTTGCCAACCATTATAAAACGTAGCAGGAAATTTGTGATCCCAAAAGCAGAAGCAGATAAAAACATCTATATGAAGGGTACCCTCCAATGCAAACGAAACCAAAATGGTGGTTGAGAATTATAGCAGTCTTGCCTTATCTGATTTCTGTCCATGTGTCTTGGATGTTTGCAGAAACATCATATAGTATTCATCCATTCCTGGAGGAATTTGAACACTTTACATATCCCTTTATCTTAAATACTCTTGCCAGACTACCTGAGTGGTTCTTCACAACGTATTTTTTTGTAGGATACCTAGGGATTGTTAGGAATAATAAATTTCCTCATTTCCTCAGATTTCATGTGGTAAATGGGATGTTGTTAGAGATCCTTTTCTCACTTTTTGGACAGATGAACGATTGGTTTCCCAAATCATTTTATTGGGGAAGTTAGGACAGCTCTATTGGTTTTTTTACCTATGCATTTATCTCGACAGTCCTGCTCTGCATTACGTGTGCCCTGAGAGGTATGTATGCTGATGTGCCATTTCTATCCGATGCTGCTTACATGCAAATTCCTTATTGATTTGACTCCAGGGGTTAATGAGATTTGAGCGTTTTTGATCAGAAGTGTAATATAACACTGCCACATTTTCATGTAAAAATTTGACGGATGCCCCTATTCCAGAGGAATAATTTGAGCCCCATGTTTGTTCTCTGATTATAATTTTGTTTAGATTGATTTGTGTGAGAGCATTGGTTAAAATGTTGGCTATTTCGATTTCCAAATGCATTGGCTAGCCCAAAATATGTTTATTGCTAAAGTTGCTTGAAGTAGAGTTTCAAAGCCTGTCTCTAGCACTCACAAAAAAACTAATGTTGTTTTTCCAGGAGATGCATCTAGAGAGGACTAATTCTATTGATTCTTGACTTTTGAAGCTGTGTGAATTATTTTTAATCTTTATATCTAACACTACTTATTCCCAAAAGCACTGGGTAATTTCAATCATCTATTACAATTTGCAGAAATATTCGAGGAAACATGTTTTAGTGCAGTTTGTGTCGGATAAATGGCAAGATTAGTTGTGGTTGTTGCTTCTAGGTTAACCTATTTTTATGGCTAAGACTAAACTACAGGCAAATAATGCAATAATTTTTTTGTTAGGATGTGAAAAGGCTTACCAATATCTATTATTTCTTTGTTTTTGAGTCGGGCATAATGAGTTCAGTCGCTGGATAGAGATAAATTGTCACTCCTGTCCATGCAGGTAAGGGTTTTCATAAATGGCCATATCATACATCATTTGTAGAAAAACAACCTATTTTATAGGTAGCTTTTGTTTACTTTGCACTGTTTAAAATTAAACCATGGACAGATAGTTTATGAGATGTCATATTAGAGGTTCTTGGAATTGTCTTATTTTAACGCAGGCCATTGCGAGTTCCATTCTGACATGGTTGATTTATACGGTCATCCTTGCGATCCTTGAGAGGATGAACATCTCACATAATGAGACGGTAAATAAACAAGTAAAAGAAAGCTGTTTGTAACAAAAACACTATGGACTTCAAAGTTCTTCATAAATATTTTATGATGCGAACAAAAAGCAGGTTGCTTGCATAGCCAGTAACATTAATTGTTAAACAAAAGATATAATAAAATATATGAAATTCAGATGTACATGCACGCGCTCGTGCACACACACACACGAGGATATTTAGGGTTGTAAACTACCAAATTTGGATGAGCTTAAAATATGTATTAGCTGTAAAAGGACTCGTAGGTTGCTATTGCATTTGTTGGTGGAATTTATTTTCTATAATCAGGTGTTGGGGATTGTTGAATGTATGGCATACCTCAACCTTTGCCGGGAGAAAGGTTAAGGGATATAAAGTAATCAGCTATCTATTTTCCTTTGAGATTCAATCAATAACAAAGGTAGTTGATAGAGAGGAGGCAAGACATTGAGGTGTGAGCTAAGGTCGTTAGCTAAGAACTTGGTGTAGCCATCATGACAATCCTAGAGTATTAACTATCACATTAGGAGATGATAAAAACAATTACACATGATATGTTTTGTAAATAAGACATTAGTTATAGACTCCACAATCCTTTATAAATATTTTATGATGTAAAAACATAGCAATAAAAGTACCTTTTATAGCAAGCAACACTATTTATTTATAAAAAGATGTAATAAATATATGAATTGTATACATAAACAATGATATTGAGGGTTGTACAATACCATTGAATTGTGGATGTGTTGGATTTTTAGTTGTGTTGATGTGCAACTTGTTTCTACAATGAGATAAGACTAACAACATTAAAATTTAATACTTAGTGTATACAAAAACAAAGAGTAGATGGACAGCTAATTGTACAAAAGAGATTCAACTAACACCTTTGTACAAGATGGAACCAAGGATTAAAAATGATAATAAATGTAGTTAGCAAATGAAAGGAATGATTTGATTAAAACACTCTCACTCTTTACATTCAAGGTTGAGAAGAAGTTCACAATGTTGGTAGTTTGGTGCTCAAAATGTTGGTGTTGGAAAGTTGTAAGCCTAGTTTCATTACTCAAATATCTAGAATGCAAAGTTCTTGGCTTCCTTGATATTGTAAGCGGTATTGTATGTCCCTCTACTCTCTTAATTTTTTGAGGAAGATTGTAAGACCCATTTGTCTTGGAGACATTTGGCGTGTTGAAAGATGTGATGAAAAGATTACAAGATTCAAAGAGAGCTATTTTTGATTTTCCTTTGTGTAAATTTATCTTTCAAGTGGAGGGTAAAACATTTTTGTTCCTATGATTTAGAGTTGGAACTAATATGCCATAATATAGGTAAAAACAAAAACGGTATGCATAGACACAACGTTGATGAGAAAATGGAGTGTTTGCATGCTTTGTATAATATCTTAAATTGTTATGTTATCCCTAATTTCAACCTTCTTTTATATGGATATGTTCCTTACTTTTCTTTGTGATTGCAATAGACTCATTAGACATTTTACTTTGTACTATAAACCTATTAGAAACATAATTATTCTAGTTCATTTATTCTATAGTGACTTCCTATACAAGGCATTGCAACCCTTTTAAGTTATTTTATGTATGCATTTTTAATAATTTATTATTGGGATAAAATATTACAATTAGTGTCTATAGGTAATGGATTTTGATCATATCTTATTATTATTATAAGTCCACAAAAATAATTCACCTAAGAATTTACTTACATAATTCGGAAGGATGGAGTTAAAAGTGAAGAGGAAATGCACCAATGGTGATAACTAGGGCGAAGGGACCCATAAGTGTGAGTACAAAACTATCCTCTAGTACTAGTCGCTATTACTTATGTATGTTCCTAGTATTTCGATGTACATTTTGGTGTTGTTGCATGAAGGTACTTCAATGGCAAGAAAAAGCTAATGGAAATGGAGGAACCATAAATAAAATTGTGAATTGAAATACTTGTAAAGTTTAGAAGAAATTATTGATAGCTTACCAAGAGAACCCGAGGTGACAAAATAATGATTGCCACTTGCTATGTTGGATTGCAAAATCTAGTGTTATGTAGATTGACCTTCAGAAATTCAATGAAGCGTCATTCAAATAGGCATTGGTGCTAACTACTACTATAGGTCTGAAATAATGTCAAATTCAATGGGATCCAAAATTCAAATCAAGTTTTCATCCAAATCCTCATCACCATCATTTAGAAATAGGAAGTGGATTTTGTCACTTTTAAGCGCATTGAAGAAAACATTCAAAGGAGTATCAAGGTATATATCAATCCTCTCCTTTTCAAGAGATGGATTTGTCATTGTTGGATAGAAATATTCATGTTCACATTGACAATAATATTGGTAGAATTATCAATCAAGATATGCTAAAAGAACAATAAGAACAATGAGATGTTATCACAAATGAGAACAATGATGAAGGAACAACTATTGTTAGTGTATCTAACAACACATACATTATTGTATGGTTTAAGATGCACTCTTATTATTTAATTGTAAATATGGATAAACACATTGGTGTACAAACTTATTCATATTCTATTAATAGATAAGAGTATTAACTAAGTAATTGATTTAGTTGATTGGTTATTATTAGGAAAACCACTTCAAAGTCTCATGTTTAAGAAAACTTGCTTTAAAAGAAATTTACTCTCCAAATCTAATTTCAACTTTCTTCTTATCTATATTAGAGAGTAGAGGGTTAGTGATAAGATAATCGTGGAGAAGATCTTCATTGGAGAAGTTCACTTTAATATTTTTGTATTTGGCTTTAATATATTTGGTTACAATTCTACCTTAACATACTCGTGTTTGCATTGCTTTATTGTATTACATATACGCATTGTCCAAGAATTCTTACTAGGTATCGAGCTTCACCTCGTAAATTTCAGCATAGAGATTAGTACGCATTTTTGTTCCAAAGATAAGACAATTTTGGGCCACTTTGAGAATCATAAAAAAATCTCTGTTTGAGCTATTTTTTTATCGAAGGTAGCTATCAATTTGCACATCAAACTGTCCTATGTCAAGTGTTGAATTATCCTCTAAACAACTTTGGCCCGCCTTGGGAATCATGCAAAAATTAGACTACTTTGTTTGACAATAAATTTTAATAGAAGGTAGATCTTGGTTTATGCAACGATATTTCCTTGTGTTAGGTTATAAATTGGTGTTTGTATGGTATTTTTGTAGCATTAAAATATGTGCTAGAAATTGGACCGTGATGATTTTTGCAAGAAGGTATATAACGAGTTTATAAGATTTTTCTATTCTTTTGGGATTTTGATTCACTATTGTTTTCAAGATATTACAGTTCTCTAGGCGTATTTTTTCAAAGCACATTAAGTAAAAAACAATTATGTATTTTTAACATGAGACAGTCTAAATAGTAGCCCTAACATTTCATTATTCAAAGTGATCAAGTAGTGGATCCAAAAGATCCACACATACAAATGTAATGCATTTTTGACACGAGACAATCTAACCCCAACCTCTCGTTGTTATTTAGTGATGAAGTAGTGGTTTTCTTCCACTTGTAAATAAATTTTCATCTCATTCAACAACATGTGGGTAGTTTCTATAGTTTACGACAATTAGATTGTTGGTGAACTATGTGCATTTTCAACATAAGACAATGTAACCAACATGCCATTTTTAGTGATCGAGAAGTGAATCTACATGCTCCATTTATACAATTTTGATTTCTACACTTTTTTGGGCTATTTACTTGCACCTTCGGTGTTGGTGACAATATCCAACCCATTTGGTGCATATCCCTTCAACATTTAGATGTACTACTTGTGTGTTGTGATGCTTCTTGGGACACATTGCAACATAGCTTAGCACCTCCATACACTTTTGTGGATCTTATATTTTTTGAGAAACCTCACGAAACTTCATTTTTAGTTATAATTCATTATACATGTGCACCTAACATGGCCTAGTTATCATGCCACATATACGAGGCTTTGCCTCACATGTTCACTTTCACTAAGTTGCTCTTAAGGGGGTGTTGATGTATACACAATTTTGTAGGCATCTTTTCTAAGATTACTTATGTTAGTGTAGTTTTTTCGTTCTCTCCTTCTATAGAGTACACCTTAAAAGGCGGATGTTAGTGTATTTAATAACTCATACACTATTGCATGGTTTATGATGCATTCTTATTATTTAATTGTAAATATAGATAAGCACATGATTGTGCAAACTTATCCATATCCTATTGTTAGAGAAGAGTATCAACTAAATAATTGACTTAGTTAACTTCACATATTATTAGAAAAATACTGCAAAGTTTTATCCGGAAGAAGACATGCTATACAAGTAATCTAGTTTTCAAATCCAATTTTAGCCTCCTTATCTATATAAGAGAATAGGGGGCTAGTGATAAGACAAGCTGTGGAGATGAGCTTCATTGGAGAATTTTATTTAAATATTCATATGAGGACCATTGGTCCTCCCCCAAAAAATGTGCTTTAATATATTTAGTAGTAATTCTACATTGACATATCTCTGTTTATATTGCTTTAATCTTTCACATGTATACACAGGCATGTGGGCGTTTGTCCTAAGATTAATGCAATAATCTTGTAAACCATTCCATAATTCCTACTGCTACTACTTGTGTCATTTTGTAAAGGAAAAAAATAAATTGGCTTCTAATTACAAATAGGGAAAACATTTATTATTCTACAAGGTCTATGGTTGTATGTGGAACTTGGCTTCAAGATATCCTATAAAAAGTCCAACGTATTTGTGGTGAGCTATTTATACAAAGGTTAGTTCATGTGCTCATTTCATTTACATGGTCAACCTTTAATTTTTATGATGACATTGTTTGTTTGGTTTTCTTTTCAATTAGGTACAAATAAAAGCTATTAACATTGAATATGTGGACTACATACATCAATGGTATATTTTACAAACAATCATGAATTCAACCATTGAATACACATTTCATGATGTAGATAGAGAGGGTGATAAAATGTGTTAGGAAATGTTTTTGGCCAATGCAACAAGGAAGATTTTAACGAAGTTAAATACCACACACTTATTACAACCATGGATCTCATAACGAGGTACAACATCAAACAAATATAGAGTCACTCACATAACCAACTAATTATGGAGTAAATGCTTGACCATAGTGGATTTTGTTGCAAATATCTTAATTTGGTGCTCTTAGGTAGTCAAGTAAAGACACTTTAGAGTTTCTTTGAAGTGTGTGAAGTTAACTACCTTAGGTTTGGTTAATGTATGAGAATGCTACAAACTTTCTCATCTTGCAATTGTTGAACATGTGACTAAGGATATTCAAAATAATTTGAAAAATTCAACATAGGTTCAACTTCTTTGAATGAGAATACGAAGATAACACAAAACATGATTAATGTACATTTTTTGAATCTTGTGTAATTTAGTGTTAATATACATAAAAATTGTCTTGCCTAGATGTTTTATTTTGGTTGTTATTTTATGAATGAATTTCATTGATAAGATTTTTGATTGAATTGGGTGATAATCATGAACCTAAGGTGACAATTAATGACACCATTAATAAAATGTAATCGAACATAAATCCGACAAATATTTGTCTAAATGGGGCTTGATTCTCCTTATTTGTGTACCATTCTCAATCAATCGGATGTCCATGACAATGACTATAATTTAGAAGATAAAGAGGATTGTGACGTAGAGGAGCCAAATGAGGACAAGAACATGAAAATGATGAAGATCAAAATGAGGAAAAAATTAAAGAAGAAGAGATGGAGGTAAATCATCCTTTGACATCACGACGACAATAATATATATAATATATAGCTACCGCAATTAGTCTTAGTTTAGGGGTTGAATTTAAATTGTAGAATGTAAGAGTGGTTAGAATGGTGACCATGATATCTATTACAATTGCTTTTAAGTAATTATCTCTACAAAAAATCTATCACTCATTTTGTAAGACCTTTTATGTTATCATTATTAATGAAAATTTCCTTTTTGTTAATAGTAAAAACATAATTTGTTTCAACATAAATACAAATATTAAAAATAATTTAATAAAAAAAGCTAAACCAATTTAATTCAAGAGTGAGAGCCTTTTAAAAATATACAAATGGGTACATTATTGAGCTAACCAATGAACATTTAAAAGGAAAATGTAGAACTCACATTACACTAAGTCATCATGGTTACATGAACATATGTTTGTTAATAATAATTAGAAAATTATTTTCTATTAAGATTGGCCAAAAATTGGCAAGTTGATCATCATTATCATCATTTACAAGACATATACCAATACCATGATTGTCACATATAATTTGAGATAAACAAGAAGCCAAAGTAGTATCGTCATTATAATATTTATCTTCTTTGTTATCCTCGACTTCATATTAATCCTCACCGTGGTCTTCATAACCAACATATCATTTATATTCATCCTCATATTCTAATTTTGTGAGATGAAAACCATGAAATAATTCATCTTCAATATTATTTACATGAAGGGGACTAGTATCTTCTACTTATATATCACCATCCTCAAGCATCTTCATCATCGAATTGTAGATCTATTGGATGGGTATTCATGAATAAATATTATGTCATAGACATTTTGTGTTTTAGGATGGGAATGTATTACCCCTCCATTCTTCTACATCTTCGTAAAAAACTTGCAATATGAAGATTATGAGTGTATATATATATATATATACACATATGTATATATATATGTAATTATATGTGTATATATACTTATACATATATATAGCCTAGTTGGATTGATAGAGGTCGTACTTGAGTCTGTTTAGAGTAGGACGAATCCTTGGCCTTCCAGGCATAGATGTTGTTGTTGCCCCCTCGGGAAATTTATTCTCATGCGTTGGGCCCCCACTCCCGCCCTCGTAAACTCGCGATGTTGTGGATATACATATTATTGTGCACTCCTATAACCAAAGATACCTAATAATAAAAGCTACCTTGAAGATAATCACATAACCAACTAATTGTGCACTCTTATAACCAATCTTGATTGCACAAACTCTTAGATCTTCTTGCTTTTCACCAATATATTCTTTTAAAATCATCTCTTTCAACCTTTTCCCATCTTATTTTCTCTTCTTGTACTTCCAACCATTTTGTCATTAATTTTCTATTATGGAGGATAAATTTGTTTATTGTTATTTGATCATCAATCCTTGCACAATACACAAAAACTATTTGGATCTAAAATTAAAGTACAATTCATTTATGTGAATGCATTCATTAATTAATAATTTAAAGGATAAATGTCCGAATACATCAAACATCTAACTTATACTCTTTTCTAATAATAGTTCTTTCAACTTTTAAGATCCACGATTCTCTTACCATAATCATGACACAATATTTTCCTTTGATAGGTATTTAGTAACAAAGAATAAAGCTTGACAAATGACATATTCTTCAACTATTGAATCTTTTGGATCGGCTAATTTCTTGAAAAACCTATTTTAAGTTTTGATGTACCTCTTGTTGAAAAAAATCTTCTTTGTGCCCATGAGCTCAAATTTAGATCTATGTTATCCATTAAATGGATTATAAAATGCACCATTATGTCCTTGAAGTTCATAGAGATCCTTTCTAAAAAGGTAAATTGTATCAATTATACTCTTTCTCCACAATGAAATCTTGTCTTCATGTATCTCCATCAATGAGAGCCACCCATTTAAAAAAATATATTAAATATACTTAAAAATTAATAATTACGATAAATAATAATGCACAAATGTAACACTTTCAAAATACCTTACAAAACACAATTGTCGGTATATAGATTTGCGTAAGTATTTGATGAGACATTCCTCTCCCACTAAACAAACCAACAAGATATGTTGTGAATTAGAAAAATATTCATGTGTCATTAATTGATTACATAAATAAAATTCGTAGTGTAACACAAAAATTAAACTCCATCGTGCATACCTTGAACATGTTGTGCCAATCATAAGTTTTAAGACCTATGATTTCATCATTAGTCATACATTCCTTTTAAAGAGATGACTTATAGTTTCTAAACATCTTGGTTTCCTCATCAAACTTTTTATTTTATATTTATTAGCTACTCGGATTACCTACCTTTTTATTTCATAGTCCACATGACTAATTTTTCCCTTACATGGAAAATAATTTATCTTTGTATTTGACACCTTGATGCCCATCCTCACATGTAATTTGTCTATTTCCTTCATGTTGGAAAAATATTTTGTGAAGGAAAAATGTGGATTTCGTCAAAAAGCTTGCATGGGACTAAGCCCCTCTGGTTCAAGATGGGGCAACTCCCATTTATTGAAAAATGGAAAAATATATATGCACCAATCTATCTCTTGGGATAGTCAAAGACCAGGGAATGCACTTAATAGAGAGAGAGAGAGAGAGAGAGAGAGAGAGAGAGAGAGAGAGAGAGAGAGAGAGAGAGAGAGAGAGAGAGAGAGAGAGAATTTCATTAATTACAATCTAGAGAGATTCCAATTTCAATCAAAAGAAACAAGCAAACACATGCAATTTATATAAATAATATGAAACAATAACAAAGATTGATACAAAGTTCAATTGCTGATTTTCACTCCATTTCAATAGGCACAAAGTCCTAATGTCCTTAAAAATTGTTATACATTCGGCTAAGTGAAAGGAAGGAGAATGAAGGAAAATTTCTAAGTAGGAAAATAGAACAATTACAAAATGCTATAGAGAGAAAAACTGATCCTTTGAAATGGAGAGGCCATCCCAATATATAGTCTCTTTACATGAACCTTCATCTCCATATGTGACTTTTCATATGTTGGGTTTGAAATAAGTTAATTTTCCTTATTTTATGAAAAGCACTTTTACAATGAAGGAATAGAAAGTCACTTAAGTGAGATAAGACAAAAAGAGAAAAAGTGTAACCTCAATAGAGAAATAGAAATCACTTAATGCAACAAGTCACTTTTACAAAATAAGTGATTTATTCATGAGAGAGAGAAGAGATGATCATGTGGGTGGAGATATAGAAGACACAAATCCATGGATATGTTACACTTTGGAGAACATTTGACATTCTAAAAATTTAATCGAAGCAAATGAACACATCCTAGACTTTTCCCTCACATGTAATCACAATGTTCTCTAAAACATCGACCCATGAATCTGCCACTTCCAAAATCTTCTTACCTTGCCCAAACAAATTTGGAAGTTTATTGGTTACTTCTAAAATAGTGTTATAGATTATGGAAATCTTATTCATTGAGTCTAAACAAACATTCTGAGGGCGAACAAATTTATCTCTAATCCTCTTCACAAAATGTTTGTTAAATTCCTCCATTGTTCTTATCTCTGGATTGTTATCATCAGGTGGTGAACAACCCATGTCTCACAAATCCACACTAATTTCTGATTTCAACATGTAATTAGTTTCCAATAGGGGAGAAAGATCATCCAATGCTTCCTTGAGGGTCTTGATTTTCCATTCAACAATTCTCGCCCATTTCTTTGGAATACCTCCTTCGGATTCCAGGGAAGGCTCATGTAGAAAAAGGATATCTTGATATGAGCTGACTATAAATAAGACATTTTGATGCGAACTACTTGATTTTCATGCATTCACTATGTTATTAGCACTCAAAACATTGATACACTTTATTTCACTATTTTGAAGGTCTTGTTCTAGAGTTTAGAATGACTAACTTGCAAATTTAAACCTTCTAGCTAATTCTCACTCTCCATACAACTTACCCCTGCTCCACACATCTATAAATACATTACCTCACCTCTGTAATCGACCAAGTATCATGAGATCATCAATTTCACTTACTATTCTCCCCATTCTCTTCATTAGTCTTCTTGAGAGCTTGTCCCAACCAACGCAAGATTATTTAGTATTGGAACTCAATGGATCTTTCTAGCTTCCTTTCCCTATCACCTAATGCTCATTCAACATGCCAACATTCAATAAATGGGTTAGAGATGATAAATTCTTAATCCTTCCTCAAATTGCTCCAAAACTGCTTTAACTAGGCTCTTGAGACTATACTCTTGCATCCATCATGGTTATAAGAATTCACACCTACCATAAACAAGATGAAAGAATCCCTAGACACCTTTTATGCTTATCGTGACATATTTCAAGTTTCATCATTCTATTCCTTGATCTTCCCCTACAAATCTTCCTTTTGCCTTCCTAGGATCGAGATCTCTTTCCGCTCGGGCCTTGGTTCTGTCAGGTTTATATTTCTATTCTAGAGGGTTCAATGAAAAAGGATAACATTTTCAAACACCCATTTTCATGTTCTTCCAGTGTATGAAAATTCAAATCCTGAGTCCACATCTAAAGATTACTTCCTTTGTAACTTAACCCTCTTCACTAGGTTTGCCAACTATGACCAACTATAGATTAGGGACTGATAAAGATAGCTTTAAATTCACTTGGTGGAAGTCAAAATTTGCTAAAAATCCTTGAATAGACTTTGTATCAGTATTATCTTGCCAATTCCAGATTAAATCTCGAAGGTTCAGGCCTCCAAACGTCAAACCCTAGTTAGGTGACAGTGATAGCTCGAGAGAAGGAAAAATCTTTGTAAAATGAGTTCTAATATATTTCAAAACTCCAAATATTGGTGTAGATTATTTTTTACCTCTTCTATGATCCTAGCTTAACAATAAAGCTCTAAGGACACTTTTCACACAAGATTGGATCAGGTTCTTACACTACTTCATCAACACATTGTGAGGTTTTATAATAGTTAGGGTTTCCAATAATAAGTTCCTTCTCCCATCTCTTGATATTATTTCATTCATTGAACCTCTTCTAATGCAATCCTATTTCCCATTTTAATAATAATTCCATGCATCTACCGCATGAAAAACATGTTAGGATTATGCCAAACAAATAAGAGATTGAACAAACCGCATTACATCACAGTTTTCTTGCATACACTAATGAAACTAAGACAAACACCTATTATCCTCCATAAAATGATTCCACAACCACCGTTACACTATAATATTGACAAGAATAAGTTTCCATCCTGATTTTCTAAAGTTGTTTACCCAGATACCTACTCAAGGTTGATCCCACAGATCCACAATTATAGTGCATGCCTCCACAACATTTACATATCCACAAGGTGAGAAAGGTGCATGATTAATATGATTGAAATCCTTCATTAAGATCCCTTATAAAATGATATTAATTCTAGATTAATTCATCAACATTCTGAACTCATGACTATTATACAAGTCTTGCATCTTTATCACAAGATCACACACAACCAAGACTTGGGTTCTCAAATTAGGAACATAGCATCCTATCTCAAACCTCCATAAACTATTCAAGAAGCTTCAAGTGTTTTGTAAGTACCCTCTCATAACCTTCTCATGCATAAATGAAGAGAAATTACAAGTTCCTATACCATCAAACTTAGAATTATGCAATATCAAATAAGGGATTCATGCAAAACAAAGTTATTTATTTACAACACTATAATTTGTTTACAAAAATGTTTCAAACCTCCACTTCCCTCAAGGAGTCTTCTTCCTTGCTCCTTTTCTCGAATGAATGACCCCTTTAATTGAATCTTGATCCCATTTATTTCACTCTCTCACTCCTTCCATCTACCCTAATTGTCCTTTTGAGGGCTTTCTTGAATTTTCATATGCTCATTCATACATAATACATTAATTGAGACTTCTTTATACTTATAACTTGTCTCTCGACTCCTATAAAATATCAAGACCATCACATAATTTTAAAACCTTCATGACCTCTCTATTACACCATATATGACACCTTAACATACTTAGAGGTTTGAATTTTTGAATTGGAGGGAAACCAAACATTTTGAAAATTGGAATGACTTAACCCTTGAGAATGAACCTAACCCTCCTTCATGACCTCTTGATATGATGAAAATAACATTTCAAATTTTTGATAGACTTATGGTGATGACCCTGCATCACATTTGGAATCAAAGATTCCCAATGAAAATTTTTTGGTACTTGTTGTCACCCTCAAAATTCCGCTCATTTTTCAAGTCAAGTTTCGAAAATTTTGAGTTGGTGCCTTTGAGAGATGTTTGAGCAGAGTGAGAAGTCTGGAGAGATAGAAAAATTCGTGCTTTGAAATAGTTGGTGCTCTTTTGTAATCTCGCCCTGTTAATTTAAAATCTTGTAGTCCGCATGGTTTGATAAAATTTATGTCTTCCCATCTGGATGCTTGAAAATTGTTTCCTCCATTTGAATGAAATTGTCAAATCCTTTTTCTATGGCCATGGATCACATCAAGCCTGGTATTGTTTGATTCTTCTTTCCATGAGGAGAAATTTGTTTTTCGGGCGTGAAGGGTGGAGTTTTTCCCCTCTGTATTTTTTTCTACAGTCGTGAATGAAGGCGTATCTTCCTGTCAATTTCTTTTCCAACGTCCGTGGATACATGGACATCTCTAATTGGATGCGGCATGGTGGGTTTATTTGGTGAACTTGTCACTTTTGTTATTTTTGTAAAAGTATCAAATTGGCCCCATGGCCCGAAGGATCCTGATTGGTTGAATTGAGCTATGGTGGAAAGGCGGGCCCTTTTCGTGTTTTGATGCATTATGGAAAAAGAGCGTAAAAGTATAAAAGAATGCGTAAGGCCCACAAAAGGACACGTGGCTGTTTTAAGTTCGAAGCGGGAAGGCGGGTCATCGGAGCCTTTTGGGAATTTTGGCTTTATTGCCAAAAGGAGTAAAGTTACAAAATGAGCCATAACCTCGCTGAAGCCAGGTAATGAATATACGTTGAAAAGTCAAAGCGGGGAGGTAGATTACAAAGCACTTTGGAGTTTTGGCTTTATTTTGTAAAAGGAATAAAGTGTAAAAGTAAAGCGCAGACCCCGTCGGTGCACCAGAAAAAGTCAAATGTTGAGCCCGCATCAAAAGTCAAAGCGGGAAGGTGGGTCGTCGGAGCCTTTTGGGAATTTTGGATTTATTACCAAAAGGAGTAAAGTTACAAAATGAGCCGCAACCCCAAAGCTAGGTAATGAATATACATTGAAAAGTCAAAGAGAGAGGCGGATCGTCGGAGCACTTTGGGAATTTTAACCTTTTATCAAAATAAAGTAAAATTGTAAAAGTGAGCCGCGACTCATCAATGCCCAGAAAGAGCCACATGTCGGGCCTATATCAAAAGTGAATAGTAGGCTTGCGGGGTTTGAGGGAGACTTTTGCACTTTGCATCTTTTACGCTAAAGGTGTAATTGCATTTTCGGGCCCGTGGATCCGTTTTGTGAAAATTGCATTTTCACCATTTTTGTACGGATTCGATTCAAATATTCAAATGAGCATAACTTTCGATCCAGTGCTCAAAATTTGACAAATTTTATACTGTTGGAAATATCTTGACCTCCTCTATGCCATGGAAACATAAAATATTATTTTCAGCAGGATTTGATGGTTGAGAATCTGGAAAACATCTTTCACACTGTTAATACGTGATCCAATTGCTTCAACCAAATCAGATTTGATCGATCTTCCATCCTTCCTTCTCCGACACACCAAACAGACATGCAGAACCAGACTTGAAAGATTATAGGTAGATTTGCAGGGGCATTGATGGTTGGTGGTTGAGCTTCTAAATCATATTTCTTTCCTTCTCTTCTTCTCCTCTCTTCGCTTCATCTATAAATGGAAGAGCTTGGCTCATTGCAGGTGGTTGGAATTTGATACTTTTGAATGTAAATAGAATCAAAAGCAATCAATACTGAAGAATTCGCCCTTTCTCTCTATCTTAATCTATTTTCTCTTCTTATTTACCCGGAATATGTGGATCATTTATCTTTTGTAATAAGAAACTTTGTGTTCTTATTGATACGATTTCTATAACTTTGTGTCATGGAATGATATCTTATCTTTGTGAATGAGAATGATTACATTACTGTATCACCTTTGCTCGTACGTATAAGGTTATACTCTACTATCTATATTTCTGAAAGTATTGTTATATTCTGATCTTTCCTTCTTCAATTCTTCCATTCGTTTGTATTGATAAGCTATTTTTGGTAAAAAGCATATCAAGATGTCAGAAGTCTAGCCTTAAGATGAAAGTTGAACATTTGTATATAAGATTTTCCACTTGATTTCAATAAGGGAACCTCTCCCATAAAGAGGAGGGACTTGTTGTCCCTTAACTATGGTTTTGTTAAAGTACCATTTTAAAACCCAACATTTTTGGTGACTTTATCGGGGATTTCATTTCAACGTATCCCTTTCTAAAACAACTTCAAGATCATTTTTTTGGTCTAATGACTCTATGATATACATGTGGGAAGAAATCTCTCGGGGTTGAAGATTCTCATTTTCAACTTCTAGAGCAACAAAACTTCTCTCTTCTTCCAACAAGAAGGAACAAAGGAACTTGTTTTGCAAGCACACCTCCTGTTAAAGACAGAAATTCCAAGAATAGCATTCCTCCGAACAACTCAACCCTAATCTTCTTGCTCTGATACTTGTTAGTGTTTGAGTCCCCCTTCAGAAAATCTTCCCACAGATGGTAGCACCTTTGCCTTGGGGACAACGGATTGGGCCTCTTGCTCTTCCTCAACTATTGCATGAATTACCCAAGAGTAGTAGGAAATGTTTTCCTGAATTCCAAGGTGATGGGAAGGTACACCCAGATGAACACATTGCAGCCTTTAGTGTTGCATGTGGGATTCTTGGGATTGAGCGTGAAGACATTTCCGTTAGGATCTTTATAGAAACATTACATGATAATGCTACTGATTGGTTCTACCATCTTCCTGCTAGGTCAATTACTGATTAGACCACCTTGACAACTTAGTTTAAGCAATGTTTCAAACTTCTTTGAAGATGTGCATGCTCTCTTGGCTCAAATTTATCATATAAAGAAGGAACCACATGAGCCCATGAGAGAATTTGTGGCCAAATTCAACAAGCTCATTCATAAAATTTCATAGAACACTCATCTTGTAGATAAAATCCAAAAATGCTTCTTCCTCAATGCTCAATTACTTGAAGTAAGTTATACACTAAGGAGAGATAACATAGCAACTCTGGATGTTGATCAACGTTTGGATATCGAGTGTTGAGGATGATTTAATCATGTTTGGTAAATTGAAAAGAGAACCCTCCAAGTCTAAAGCATCCTCCTCTTCCTCTCCTAGAGCCAATTTAGATCAATTAGTGTAGAAGTTGGCAAATGATCTCATTGCCATAAAAAGCAATTGGCTCAACATACTCCTTATCAAGATATTCAAAGAAGGAATTTTCAGCCTAGGAACCGGTTACCTCCTTCTTAGAATAAATTGGCTATTGAAGGCCCACCTATCAAGGTTCCAGTCAATGCAACTTGTGAAGTTCAAGAACTTGATGATGAGGAGTTTAATGAAGACTTTGAAGACCTAGAAGAAGAGGTTGATGAAGAACAAGAGGAACTTGGTGGATCTCAAGCTCATTTCCTCACCATTGAAGGTATGGATGATGAAGATGAATATGTTGAAAGAGTGACAAAGATTAATAGTGATTCATATGCTTTTATGACTCGGAGCAAACAAAAAAAAATAAAAAGTGATGCAGCCCGCTAAGAAATCTAAGGATTTTCCTATAACTATTCCATTGGTTGCAAGAAGAGGAGCTCCTATTCCCACTACCTCCATGTAAAAGGCAAGTAATGCTAATCATCCTCCTTCTACCTCTGTTTCCAAAAATTCTTGTCCTTGATTCCTAAAGTTGATAAATCAAAAGTTTCTCCTGTTCCTAGTAGTGATGCCCCATCCACCTCTGGGTCTATTGATATTATTGATCACCTCAAAAGACAAAAATCTAAATTTCAAAGGTAGAGTTTTACCAAACCCATCCAAAAGCCTTTGTTAAAATGGTAAAATTTGTCAATTCCAAATCTAAAGCCTCATCCAATACTTCTAAAGGTATTTTTCCCACTCCCTCTTCCTCACCTCAACTAAGCCTTGTGGCTGCATCACTTCCTTAATGAGAAAATTAAACCATTCTATGTGACTCTCCTCATAGCTGGCCATAAACTCGATGGTTGTGTTATAGGTGAGGAGAATCGACAATGTAATGCTTGCAAAATTAGCTCATGATTTGGGCACTGACTCTAACATGTACATTTGGTTCCCTGCTATTCCATGGAAAGTAGAGAAGTTCTTTTGATTGGAAGAATTAAAGATGCACAAGTAGCTTTTGTTTCTTTACTAGAGAAAAGGGTTATAACCCTTATTTTGATTGTTGATATTCCTCCCTCATATGGTATGTTGCTGAGTAGGAATTTATTTAAAGAGGTAGGAGGGGAAATTCAGATGGACTGGTCACATGCTTTGATCCCGATCAATGGAAAAATAAGAAAGCTATTACCACAAAAGCAAACCGAGTATATTGTGCAAAAGATTGATGACAAATACTCTATGAAGATATAGGGCATGACAACTATATGATCATGTCAGAGGATGAGGCAAGTCTTCCTAAGGGAGTGATTCATGATCCCAATGGAATTTGGACTTTGAAGTTTAATAGAAGTTGCTCTTCAGCTGGTTCTGGAGCTGGTGTGGTGTTAATCTCTCCAAAAGTGAAGATTCATCCATTTTCTTTCAAATTTTATTTTGAAAATACAAATAATACAGATTGAATACGAGTCTCTCATCCTTGGGTTGAGCATGGAAAAAGAAATAGGAGTAAATAATCTTTGTGCTCGTGGTGATGTAGAGTTGATTATGAAATAGGTAAGGGATCTTTACCAAGTCAAGAATAGGAGATTGAAACATTATAAAAATCTTATTTGGGATTCCATTGAATTCCTTGATGCTTTCTCAATTGAAGTGTGCCAAGAGAAAAGAATACTAGAGATGATTCTCTAGTTGTCTCAAGATCTTTGTTGATTCCTCATCTAGATTTCTCTCAAGAGAAATTTACCATTGAAATGATTCATAGGCCTAGTGTTCCGGATAATGCAAGCAATTGGTAGGTTTTCAATGATGATCAACACTTGCTCTCTTTCTTGGAGCTTAAAGATAACTTCAATCAATTATATTTTGAAGGAAGTGAAACTCTGCCTAGAGAATATGTGCCCTCTAATGAGGAATATATCAAGGAAGAGATGGATTAGGATGGTTGTATTAAGTTGAAGGGTAAAAAGATTCCCAAAGGACTGGTGAGTCTAGAAGATCTGTTTGACAAACATGATAGGTTCATCAAATTTGAAGCTTCTCAAGGGACTCGACAATATGCTGAGTATGAGAAGGTCAATATTGGAAGCAATGATGAACCCAAGGTGGTGAATATTGGAAAATGTTGCACTCAAGAAGAGAAAAAGAAAGCAATAAACCTATTAAAAAAGTATGCCGATGTTCTTGCCTATTCATATGAATATCTTAAGGATTTTCAACCAAAGGAGATGCAACATTATATCCCTCTGAAACTTGGGATCAAACCTTTTAAGTAGAAGCAAAGGTAGTACAATCCTAAGGTTGCTGATACTATTTTTCAAGAGATATAGAAGTTACTAAAAGCCAAGATTATTTTCCTCATACATCATTCAACATGGATTACCAACATTGTGCCTGTCAGAAAGAAGAATGGCGAGATTCACATCTATGTAGATTTCAAGAATTTGAATCAAGCCTCTCTAAAAGACAACTATCCAATCCCCATGATGGATCAAGTTTTGCAATCTATCTCAGGCTCTGAGATGTTGTCTATGCTAGATGGATTCTCTGGATACAATCAAGTGGAATTCAGTACCCTAGATCAGCACAAGACTGCTTTTACTACCCCTTGGGGCACCTTTTCCTACAAGAGAATGCCATTTGGTCTTATCAATGCTAGTGCCACTTTCTACAGTGAAATAGATTTATCTTTTGGCAGTCTAAATGGAAAGTGTATTGTTGTGTACCTTGATGATTTGACTATTTTTTCCAAAACAAGGGTAGATCATCTTCAACATCTGGAAACAGTTCTTCAAAAATGCAGAGAACATGGAGTTTCCCTCAATCCTAAGAAGTCTGTCTTTTGTGTTACTGAAGGCAAGTTCTGGGGAATATTTTTTCCAAAGAAGGGATCAAGATAGATCCAGAAAGAGTTCAAGCAATCTAGCAGATTCCTCTTCCCACAAGCAAAAAGGGTGTTCACTCTTTCTTTAGCAAGATAAATTTCCTGAGGAGATTCATTCCAAATTTTACAGAATTGACTATGAGTGTTGCTCACATGATGAAAGGAAAGAAAAACTTTGGTTAGAATTCCAAAGGTAAAGAAGCATTTGAAGGTATCAAGAAATCCATTGCTAGAACCCCCATCTTAGCATGTCCTTATTTCAGCAAATATTTTATTATCTATTGCTATGCTACATAGAGTACCTTGGTTGCTATGCTAACTCAAAAAAATTCTGATGACCATGAACTTCAAATTGCCTTCATGAATTATGTTTTGATAGCTCATGAATTAAAATATACTATGATGGAGAAACATGCTTTTGCAGTGGTCAAAGATGTCAAGCAGTTTCATGTTTATATTCTTAATTATCACTATGTTGTGCTTGTACACGATCTGACCATCAAGTCTATTCTTACACAATAGGATTTTGGAACTAAGAGAGGCAATTGGGAAGAAAAAGTCTAAGAATATGACCTTGATATCAAGCCAACTAAGCTAGTTCAGGGTAAAGGCTTGTGTGAGCTTTTTGCTGAAGGGGCTGATGAAAAATTGTCCACAAAAGTAGTTGATGTTCTTATTGTTCTCTTCCTCAGTTCAACAGATGAGTGGTATGTTGATATTGCACATTTTCTTACTTATGGAGAGTGTCCATCCCATTTGAGTGCCAAGGAAAAGAGAGCTATTAAGCTAAGGTCTGCATAATATGTATTATGGGAAAATGCTTTGTTCAAGTGAGGCATTGATGGAATATTCCTTAAATGTGTGGACAAAGAGCAACATAAGAAGTTGTTTTCAACTTTTCATGATCAGGCTTGTGGAGGGCATTTCTCTTCTACTGTCACTTCCCATAAAATCCTTCGTGTAGGGTACTATTGGCCTACATTGTTTAGAGATGCATCAAAATGGGTAGGTAAGTGTGAAGCTTGTTAGAATTTTGTTGGGAGACCTAAGTTGGATGCTTTACCACTCAAACCAATAGTGATTGATGAGCCTTTTCAACAGTGGGGATTGGATTTCATTGGAAATCTTAACCCACCTTCCATTTCTGGACATACTCACGTGCTAACTACTACAGATTACTTCATAAAGTGGGTAGAGGCTATTCCATCCAAAAGCACTACTTCTGAGGTGGTGTGTAATTTCATCAAGGAGAACATCTTGATAAGGTTTGGGGTACCAAAAAAATTGTGACTGATAATGATTCAAATTTTTCTTCTTCTGAGATGATGGATTTTTGCTATGGTTATGGAATTTCCCTTGCTCATTCTTCAGACTATTACCCCCAAGGGAATGGACAAGCAGAATCAACAAATAAGAATTTGGTAACCATCATTTAGAAGCTTGTCAATGAATCTCAAAAGAATTGGCACAAGAAGCTCTATGATGCTCTCTGGGTAGATAGAATTACACCCAAAAGAGCAATTGGGATGTCTCCATTTCAGGTGGTGTATGGTGTTGAAGCTTAGCTACTAGTAATAGTGGAATTACCAGCCTTGCACTTAATGAAGGCTATTGAGGATTCAAGTTTCATCAGTTCCTTAGACAAGAGGATCATGTATCTTCAGAAGATGGATGAAGACAAGATGCAAGTTTTTGATAGGATCTCAACTCATCAACTAAAGGTGAAAGATTTTTTTGATAAGAAGGCTAGGCCCAGATATTTTCAAGTGGGAGACATTGTTCTGTTTGTGGGACAAAAGACATGAACCTCGAGGAAGCCATGGTAAGTTTGATTCTCTTTGGCTTGGTTCTTTCAAAATCAAACACTTTACTGGAGAAAATTATTTCTGCTTGGATTATATGGACGGATATTCTCTCCCACTTCCTTATAGTGGGAAACATTTGAATTTTTTCAAGTCCTAGGTGATTAGGCAGTCCTTTTGTATATATTGTGTGTGGTGTTTTTTTTTTTGGTTTTCCTTTTGGTTTGTTTCCCTTCCATGTTTGTTGTCTTCTATATTGCTTCGCCTTTTAATCTATTTTCCCAATGGATAAGGCACTGGTCTACTTTCCCAGAGTTTTTCTATGGTTCTTGATCTTGCCTCGTTCCTCTGTCCTAGCCAAGTCATCCCCAGGAAGAGCCAATTGTTGTCACCCTCAAAATTCCCCTCATTTTTTTAAGTCAAGTTTCAAAAATTTTGAGTTGGTGCCTTTGAGATATGTTTGAGCAGAGTGAGAAGTCTGGAGAGATAGAAAAATTCATGCTTTGAAGAAGTTGGTGCTCATTTACAATCTATCCTGTTAATTTAAAATCTTACAGTCCACATGGTTTGATAAAATTTGCGTCTTCCCGTTTGGATGCTTGAAAATTGTTTCCTCCATTCAAATGAAAGTGTTAAATCCTTTTTCTATGGCCGTGGATCGTATCAAGCATGGTATTGTTTATAGTTCTTCTTTCCATGAGGAGAAATTTGTTTTTCAGTGTGAAGGGTGGAGTTTTTTCCCCTCTGTATTTTTAATACAATCGTGAATGATAATACAGTATCTTCCTGTTAATTTATTTCCAATGTCCGTGAATACGTTGACATATTTGATTGGATGCAGCGTGGTGGGTTTATTTGATGAACTTATCACTTTTGTTATTTTTACAAAAGTATCAAATTGGCCCCGTGGCCTGAAGGATCCTGATTGGTCAAATCGAGCTATGGCGAAAGACGGGCCCTTTTTGTGTTTTGATGCATTATGGAAAAAAGGGCATAAAAGTATAAAAGAATGCCTAAGGCCCACAAAAGGACACGTGGCCATTTTTAAGTTTGAAGTGGGAAGGCGGGTCGTTGGAGCCTTTTGGGAATTTTGGCTTTATTGCCAAAAGGAGTAAAGTTACAAAATGAGCCACAACCTCGCTGAAGCCTGGGTAATGAATATACGTTGAAAAGTTAAAGTGGGGAGGTGGATTGCCGAGCACTTTGGAGTTTTTGGATTTATTTCGTAAAAGGAATAAAGTGTAAAAGTAAAGTGCAACCCGTTGCACACTTGAAAAAGTCAAATGTTGAGCCCACATCAAAAGTCAAAATGGGAAGGCGGGTCGTTAGAGCCTTTTGGGAATTTTGGATTTATTGCCAAAAGGAGTAAAGTTACAAAATGAGCCGCAACCCCGCTGAAGCCAGGTAATAAATATATGTTGAAAATTCAAAGTGGAGAGGTAGATCATCGGAGCACTTTGGGAATTTTAACCTTTTATAAAAATAAGTAAAATTGTAAAAGTGAGCCGACGACTGTCGGCCCGAAAAGAGCCACATGTCGGGCCTATATCAAAAGTGAATAACAACCCCGGGGTTTGAGGGAGAATTTTTCACTTTGCATATTTTACGGTAAAGGCGCAATTACATTTTTGAGCTTGTGGATCTGTTTTGCAAAAATTGCATTTTCACCATTTTTGTATGGATTCGATTCAAATATTCAAATGAACATAACTTTCGATCCAGTGCTCGAAATTCAAAATTTTTTTACCGTTGGAAATATCTCAGCCTCCTCTATGCCATGAAAACATAAAATATTATTTTCAATAGGATTCGATGATTGGGAATATGGAAAATTTCATTCACACGGTTAATACGTGATCCGATTGCTTCAACTAGATCAGATTTGATCCAATCTTCCATCCTTCCTTCTTTGACACACCAAACAGACATGTAGAACTAGAATTGATAGATTTTAGGTGGATTTGTAGGGGCATTGATGGTCCCATGTTGTGCAATCACACCGAATGCCCTACTCCACACCTAGGCCATTCGGGGGTGCTATGATTCTACACTAACAGTTTTGGCACATCTGGTGGGACACTGATGTTAGATTTTCCATATTTCAAAAGTTCTCTCATTACAATAGCAAATCATAAGCCATTGTGTGACCGCACTAACAATTTTGGCACGATCAGTGGGACAGGTTTGAAGCACCTTACCTATTCATCTCAGCAGGTTGGTTTGTTCATGTTGAGATTCAACCTATTGAGGCACATGTAAGCACATCTAGCGACTCCATCTGGTCAATAACCCATCCTCTGAGTTACAGACCTTTTCCATCCATTTCCACTCATTTCCATCCATTTTATTCTTCCATTTCTTTCATTTTCCCCCATTCCATGAAGTTGTGCAATCATGACTTCATTCCCTTCATGGAACTCACACTTATAATAGTAATGCAATTCACCTCCAATGCATTTCCCAACTCCTCCAAATCAGCACTATAATCAGATCCAAGACCATTATGCTTACCCATATGAGCAGGGTCAAAGTCAGTTTTTCCATAGAGATTATCAAGAAAAAGGGGACGCATACAATGGTGACAACTATGTGGAGAATGTTGGTTTGCTGGAGAAGATTAAAAAAATGGAGGTTGGCATGCATCAGTTAAGGCCCATAACACAAATGAAGGCATTCAAGATTGGTTGTAGGGCACCTTGTCCATGGGGAGGCCCTTTTTCAAGACATTACAACCGTTAAGAGAAGATTGAATTCATGGTTGAAGTGCTCCCTCAACTTACACATTAGATTGAGGACATTAAGGCTTATGAGAAAAGTGCGAGACAACCTTGTCAATGGGTAAGTCAATCACTAGCTCCCTGTCCTTCATTTTCTCTTTCTCAAACTTTATCATTTTAGCATGATCAAGAGTCAAGCCCCTCATTTTCTGCCCCAAGTGTTGATTTCTCTTCTCCATCTCCTGATCTTCCACCCCATTTCAATTCTTCTCCCCTTTTCTTTCCCAAGTAGTCATTCCCTCCAAAGAAACAAGAAGTTCCACCTCCCTCCCACCACAAAAAATTGCAAAGCTGGTTGAACCCCAACTTGTCACTCCTCTTTCTTTCCCAAGTCCATGTTGGGAAGAGACTCAAGAATCCAGTCAAGGAAAATAACAAGAAGTAGAGCCCAACAGAGAAGAAATGACAGACAATCTGAAGAGTTGGGATGCTAAATTTTGGTTTACAAAGATCCCCTTGATGGTCAAGCCAATAGAGGAGGTTAGGGTTGAAGAACCAGTGGTGGCTGAGGCTGAGTTTGTAGCAAAAGAAGAAAAAAACAAGAAGAAGAAGATCAGCAATCTGTTTTCTTCGAATGTAGTGTCCATGATGGAACTTTGTCTGAAGAGGATGCTAATTTGATCCAAGTTGCACAACTAGTTAAAGAGGAGGAAAAATCAGCTCCAAGTCCCATTGAAGAGGAGCAACTGGGAGAGATCAAATCAGAGTTGAAGCCACTCAATGAAGAAGGCATCATTGAAGATTTTTTGCTTTCATTTCAAGGGCCTGATTTGATTGATGAACCCATGATGGAGGAGGATCATACAATTTCAGAGGCCCCAAGTACGAGCAGAGCCACAAAAAGAACCTCCAGTTCTTCCTCCCACTTAATCACCTTCAAGATCTGATGTTGAAGAAGAGTTTGAGCTCTCAAACTTCATGTTTGAGGAAGAGGGAAACCATGGTGAGCTAGTTGCAGATCAGGAGAACACCATGGAGGAGGTTGAGCACATGCAACAAGACAACAAGGAGACAAATTATCTGTCTGACTTGGAGGATTGCTTTGATGGAGAAGAGCCCATGGAGATTACATCATTTTCTCCTCCTCCATCCATCTTCCAAGCATATGAGCTTGCTGCCATGAAGGAGAGTGTTCAAGGACAACAACTTGCACTTCATAACAGCCCTCTGGAACCAAGGTTGGAAGATATGAGTCTTCCATGTTCTTCACAAGAGAAGGAAGAGAAAAGGCAAGAAGATGTCATCATCTCTCTCACACCATCCATCCAAGAAGGTCCACAAAAAGACTCCATTTTTGGAGTTAAATTTCAGAGCAAAGGGCACATTCAAAGGATCAGACCATGCCCAATCAGGTACTTGGCTTCATTAGAGCTAGGAGAGAAGCCAAAACCAGTCATGCCTACTTCAGGGCATGAGGACGAGCATCAAAGTACCAAGGGTCATCATCAACACCTCTAGGAGTCCAATGCCAATCAACTTGAGGAGGTATTTTTGGTTGATGTAGATACCTTGATGATTTGGGTGGAGGACTGGCTTATAGTCAGTTTTTCACTCATACAAGTAACCATATTCAGTGTCAAATCATTTGCATGGCCTCCCCTCTTGAGAAAGTCAAGCTACTTCTCCTCGCATGTAGCAGGCTTCATTTAGCCCCTTTTCACTCTGGTTAGTTTAAGAGTAGGATTAGACTTTGTTTCTAGTAGAAGAAGTACCCTTACACACTCGTATGTCTCGTTTGAGGCATGTATGGTTTTGTCTTTGTACATAAGGTTTGTTTATATTGCTCCAGAGCTACTGAGGCTAGGCCCTTCACTATTCATGGCGAAGACTCATAGTTACCTGTAATAATTGAAAATTTCAAAATAAAACAAATGTAAAGCAACTAAAGAACATTTTCAAGATAGTCCATTCAGGGACAGATGAAAGTCCCAGTCAAAACAATTTTCTATTCTCAGAAGCCTTGTTTCAAGATTTCTTATGAAATTTGCAAGTGCAAGCAATCGGGCTTGCAACGGCTCAGAGATCAAGTTTTCAAAGCAAAAGGATTAGTATCAGGCTATTATTCTTGACTCCATGCCCAATGGATGCTTCAAGGCTACCATCTTCATCTGGTAGGTAGATGTCCCCTGTGAGTTGCCAATTATTATCTCAAATTTCCCCCCCAGCAAAATTGGATCACCCATGACCCCGTTCAGAAAGAAATCCAAAAATGGTTTCGTTGAATAGTAGGGTCATGGAAAGGGAAAATGGCTATGTCGAAGGAACCAAAAACTCAAAGGAAAATAAATGGCGAAGGTTCAAAGTCTTCGTGCTCTACAAATGGTTTAGAACGGGCCTAAAAATGACTAAGTATGGAGGAGACAACAGAAGTTGCCAAGTGTCCAAATGATGCACCTCCAAAGATTAAATCCAAAGGGGTAGACCCAAACAAGCGCCAAGCTTCCACGTGTCCAGAGCTCTAAAAGTTGCACCGCCGTTGAAAAGTCTTCAACTCAGTAGAAGGTGCCAAGTGTCGGCTCGGCGCAATTCCAAGATGGGAGTCCTGGCGGAGACTCAAACTTGTGCCAGCCCTCCACATAGCCAATGGTCAACAGAGGTAAAAAGGAGAGCAGGACCAAAATGACTAAGTATAGAGTGTAGGCGAAAGGCGCCATGTGTCTTAACGATGCTCCTTCAAAGGTAAAATCCTGAGTAGGTTTTCAAATGAGCGCGGGCCTTCCATGTGTCCCAGAGTCCAAAAAGGGACAGAGTTGGGGTTGAATAGTCAAAGTAGAAGTAGGCCAGCAAAGGTGCCAAGTGTCGATCTGCTGTTTCAAGAGTAAAATTTGGAGTAGGTCTCCAAACAAGCGCCAGGCCTCCACATGTCTAGGGTCAGACTTTTGGCCCCGCCAAACAAAGGACTCAGGAAAAATACAAGGGAACATCGTGGAGCCCACGGAAGCCACCACGTGTTAGTGTGACACTATTTCAGAAGCAAAAGGTAGGGGCCAAATCTCCAAGGTGCGTGAAGCCACCACGTGGACCTTGTATGGACAGACCCTTTAAATATTGTGTGCTTGAGACCTAAATATTCAAATGGCCATATCTTTTGACCGAAAACTCAGATTTGGGTGGGAGAAGACTTTTGGAAATGTCTCGACATCCTCTACACCATGGAAGCATAAAATATTATATTTAGCAGGATTTGGTGGGTGAAAAATGGGAAAATGTCTTCTAGGCCATTAATGCAGAATCTATTTGCTCCAACAACTGGATCGGTTTGATTTGATCCGCCGTTCTTCTTCCTTAGCACGCCGAGTAGACATAGGGAACCATAATCGATAGATTGTGGGAGGATTTGAGAGTGGTATTGATTGATGGTGGTTGAAGCAGGATTCAAAATTTTCCCTCCTCTCTCTCTCTTATTCTTCCTATATATTGTAAAGGAGGGGCATATTCAAATGGTGGTTGATCTTCCCTCTTCTGCCCCCTCTCTCTTTCTTCCTTAGGGTTGAATGTGGAGTCTAAGCCTCCTCCCATGGCTCTGTAATGGTGTTTTCTTGCCTCTTTCCCACTAACAATGTACCGTGTAACTTTTGGAGCAATAGAATCATTTCGTGATGTATCTGTCCATCCTTGGCTCATTTTATTGTCTCTTCTTACCTCTCATTTTCACAGGGTATACTGTGCATACTATGATGTTTGTTGCAAGTTCGGGAGCTGTGCTTAATGGGTTTCAAGTGGTGCTCTGTGTGAAAACTATCTCTAGTCTGTGGTGCATCTTGTCCACCCTCTCCTCTGCTCACCTCTCTCCACTTCGGTAGTCGGGTCTTTGATTCAACCACTTAATTTTCTGGTGTATCACCACTTAGTGTAGGCTCTTTTACCCTCTCTCTCTATGTCCCCTGGAATGGTTAGATTAGGATAGGATAGGTTATGCTTGCACTAGAGTAGCTTGTGGCGGTAGATTAAGAGACAAGAATCAAATTTCTCTGGAGGTCCATCTCAACTTTTGCAAGTCCCATAACTTGAGAGATGGCCCCACGTTGTGTAATCACATTGAATACCCCACTTTACAATCAGGCCATTCGGGGTGCTTTGTGATTTTGTACTAGCAAGTATCTTGTTATATTTTGATCTTTCCTTTCTTCGATTCTTCCATTCATTTTTATTGATAAGGTATTTTGGTAAAAACATTTCAAGATGTCGAAGTCCAGCCTTAAGATGAATTTTGTACATTTGTATATAAGCTTTGTTGTTTTCTTTCAATAAGGAACCTCTCCCATAAAGAGAAGGGACTTGCTATTCCTTGATTGTGGTTTTGTTAAAGTACCATTTTAAAACCCAACAAGATCTTGCATGCCTCCATGATGCTTTTGATCTTTAGATTCATTATCTCCATGTATTCGTATACATTTATGATTCCACGTGTGAATTTGCAACCACTAATCAAAATACTTACAATCCATGATTTACTGACTCTCCCTTGCTTAATAAATCTTTGATTCTCATCCATAATATTTTTATCTAGGCTATAAATGGGAGAGAGGGCTTGAGCTGGAGAAGAAGTAGAAGCATTTGGGTTTAAAAAGGTGGTGATCTAAGAAGAAAACACATGAACGTGAAATTCAAGTTGTTCTTGAGTCTGATTTCCATTTTCTACCCTTTCAATCATCCTTAAAACCGATTCTTTTAAATTTAACATGTCCACTTGTGGAGTAGATTATCCAATAAGGATTATTCTTAGCTCATAAATTTCTAGATTCATTTCTACCTTAGGTCTTTCAACATGAGGTTACGCCACTTGCTTGCAAAATATGCTCTTGAAGTGTTTATTACCAACCTTGAAGTAGTTTTGGATTTCTTGACCACCTTTCTTGATATTAAGAGTTATTATATTGCATCAAAACTCGGATAAATATCTCTCATAGTTTTCTTCTTATGTTATTCTTTCAACGATGATATCTAAGAGGAAGAAATATGGGGAGAGGAAGAGGAGGGTAAAAAAGTATGAAGAGGTATGGGAGAAAGGTGATCTTGATTGTATTTTAATTTACCAATTGGAACATGATTTTGGGTCTTTTCTATTTCTTATTTCATATTTGGGGTCGGCCTTTGGTGTAATTAAGTGTCAAAATTCAAAAAAGGAATCATATATACACAACCTACTAACTACTCTAAGGAGTAATGGGGTTACTAGGCACTACCGTCCTTATGAAAATAAAGGTAAACCATCCCACAAACAGAGACATGAATCCTTTTGACATGAATAGAAAGCATACCTATAGAAAGTATAAGACAATGTCATAATCAAAATCAATCGAAATAAAATAAAAAGAATAGAAGAGGTGTCACCAAAGGTTCTAATTTAATCACTTAGGAATCATGCATATAATGACATACTAGAGGCGTAATGTAATAGTAATAAGTGCATAATTTTTGTCTACATTTGCCCCAACTTTATACTAGTAAATTATAACTCGGAGAATTAAGTAGATAGGAAGAGCATATCTTATGGAGAGTTGAAGGAGGTTGTAATTGATAGCGTGTCAAACACAAATTTTAGTATGTGTATCATAGAGTCTAAGAGGGGATAAGAACCCTAGGGGTGACTTGTGCATGTAGTGAAAAGGATACCTACATTTGTAACTAAATATTTCCTTTTCCTGAGTGTTTTGTGCTTGATATTGCTCCTTGTTCCATTTATGTTTCCTTTTTTTGGGATAAGGATGAACTGTAAAAGAAGAAAAGTGTATTCAATTCTCATGGTATATGAAATTAAACTTTAACTCAAAAAAATCATAATAGAAATGTGTAAGAAAAATAAGTGAATCAAGGATAGAGTACACCTGAATGCCAAGAGAGAAAGGATAGAATGTTCCATGTATTGTTTCCTTAGAGAACTTTCACTAGGATATCGTAAGAGGGGTCAGGGGTGATCAATCCCCAAACTAATGTGAATAATTTGAGGATTTAGGCGTCCTTCGACCGCAGGAATAATGTTACGAGAGAGGTCAACTTTTCCCTCCATCCATGATGCTTCCCCATGGATAAGTGCCACTACATATGGTCACAAACCTAATAGTAACTAGCCATAGATGACACTTTGTTCTAGGCATACCATTGTCCTTGTAGATGCCCTAGGTGCCACTCTTTATTAGATACCAGTAGGAAAAATGTGAATTGAGTAGTTAGTTCCCTTGCCCAAAGTATGAAACATGATACTAATTTTTTTACTTTGTACTAGATAGTAAAATGAATATGAATATTTACTGGATTTTGTAAAACCTATCACTAAGAAATTATTCCAAATGCTAAACTACTTGTTTTTTCCCCCAACAAAAACCACCCGGGTGGGATACTAGTGTTACCTAATTTTGCACACATGACAAAATTGGACAACGGGTCCTATTATGATCAAATTACGACATTGGTCCCAAGGACCCACCTCCGGTCATCACATAGATATCATGATTAAAGTAATTAATAAGTTGATAAGTGAGCTTACCTAGTCTTAAATAAGGACAAATTGTTTTCATCTCAGTGCCAACTCGATCTCAACTTGGTGTAGAGCTCAATGGGAGCTCAGTCTATGGTTAGCTTAGAATAGAGCTCATAAGTGAGTCGAAGTGGAAAGCTCGGAACATAGCTTTGCAGATTTGAGGTTTCAACTTAGTTTGGAGTTTGGTCTATGTGGTGGATATCTATGTGGATCTTGCTCGACAAAGGGACAATGCAGATGGTCACAACCATCCACTCAGATGGAGAGATTATTTCAAGAGCTCGGTGCGAGTGACTCGGGGTCCAAGGACTCGATAATTCATAGTGGGGCTTAGTCCATGTATAGAGAGATCAGTTACAGACCTAAGTCAAAAAGTGGAGATCCATGGATAACTTACCAAGTGGGGAGAACATAATGAAAAACCAACACGAGCCTTCCACTTCGCGGGGATCGGGAGAAGCATCACCAAGAGGAGATAATCACTTGTTGAACCAAGGGAAAAACTCCATGTACCACCATGCTACGTCGAAGCTGAGTTGATTCTGAGAAATTTGTGAGTCACTGAGTTACTCTTTGGATTAATAGGAAAATTATAAATTTGAGTGCGTTTTGCGGAACCACCATGGAAGTGGGATCTAAGATCGAGCTCATGGAATGCCAAGTCAGTTTTGGTCTTGATAACAAAGAGCTCATGCTAGAATCCCAGACAAATGAATCAGCAAAGTGTCACGTTTGGTAGATTCAGGTGATAGCTTAAAGAGTCATTTATTAGCTCGGTTCACTGCCATGAGGAATAGAAATGTCTCTGTCTCTTGTCGCAGACCCAACTAGGTTGACGTGTTAATGGCTCGGTCGTTAAGGAGGATAAAATGACTCGTGTATGAAGAACTTGACATGCAATCATGGGAGATTGACGAGTGGGTGATGTTGAGAACTCAGCCTGATGCAAGGTGATGCATCAGTGGTGAGCTGGTCTGAGAGGCCAAGATGGTGGAAGGAGCTCGGAGGGAAGCTCTGTAAAGAGTGGCTTGACCATGAAGACGTCGAAGAGATAGTTTGGTGTGGATTGAAATTGTAGTGGAGTTGAATGTGACGTGATGAGGAGCTACTTTCGGGCCCGTGAATACAAAGCATGGTGAAGTTAGCTCAATGCATAAAGGAGGGAAATATTCATAGAGGTGGGAAAAATGTTTTGTCATCGAAGGCAAAACTTGGTGTTCCATCACCATGACTAGAACTTGTTGATCCACATGAAGGATCTCGTCTCTCCCAGAGGGTGATTCAACAAACCAAGGAAGGAGTAAGTATGGCTGTCATCAGGGTGAACTTGACACTATGATGGCTTGGTTGTGCTCATGGGAGTTGCGATGAACTTGTGCCGAAGCCTAGACAAACAAGTAGTGAAAGGAAAGTGCTTCGAGTTGTAGGGAGCTTCTAGTATGATAATAGTTAGAGGTAGCTCGATGCCATAGAGGAGTTCGGTTTTGAGAGGAGTGGCTTATTTGAGGCGATCTCGTTACGATGGCTCGGTCTTGGAATTAGATTCATAGAAATATGACAGATCTCACTTGGCATCGAGTCTCGAGACGACGAGGTCATGACAAAGTTGTCTCACTATACGAAGCTAGATGATGGTTGGGCTCGATGTGCAGAAGAGGTGAGCCATGAGGGATAACACATTGAGCTAGGTCATGGGAGATATGTTGCTCGGTGGTAAGCACGTAAAACAAATCCTATGGAGGAGAACCATTAATCGATCCGATGAGAGATAATACCATGGAAGCTATGTCATATTCATATTGAGCTTATCATTTAAAAATTAATCCATGAATTCATTTTGGAGGTAAGTCGAATCGAAAAATGGATAAGTTCAACTAGGTGAGCGGTCATGGAGAGAACTCGACAGGATGATTTGAGTCAACCTTGAAATTAACATAGATAAGCGTAGGTTTAGAGCTCACTTAATTGAACTCGAGCTGCTATCAAACTCGGTAACATAGAAAAAATCTAGGTTAGGAGTTCAACATGGTACGACTCTTTCCAAGAAACAAATATGTTCAATATGGAAGAATAATATGGTGATGAATGCTTGCAAAGCCAAGTCAATTAAAGAGCTCATGGGGACATAGTTAGCAGTGAGATTGATGTGTGACCAACTAAGTAGATTTCGTGTGGAGCTTGCTGAGTCGAGAGATTGAAACATGGCAAACATGGAGGACAGTCGAGAAGAACCATGGAGACAGAGCTCAACGATGAGCTCAAAGGAAGTTTGTGGGCAATGTTCACAAGTGATGGTGAGCTTGTTGAACAAGAGGAGCTTGATTCTTACATACGAGCTCGGTTGCAAGTAAGGATGGAGGAGCTCGAGCCCAACTCGGTGAGTTGGCTCAGTAAGCCAACCACCGAGTTGGGCTATGTGTGACCCTATTTTCATGGCCCCCACTTTCTTCAAGTCAAACCAGTCAATGGGGGGTCCCACCATTATTTTTAATTAAATTAATATTGATATTTAAATTTTTTATTAATAATAGTTATTATTATTATTAAAATATTTTATTTAAATATTCCTTTAATTAATTGACAAGATTAGGTCAATAGAAAATTTATGGCACACGATGAAACCTTCTTAAGTGGTTTAACCAACTGTAATAAATGAGCAATCATGTGCCTTCAATTTAGGAAGGGAATTTATGACTTCTTCTCTCTCTCTCTCTCTCTCTCTCAGTATCACAAATTCTTCTATAAATGTAAGTAAGAAACTCATTCCAATAGGTTGGACAAGTTAGACTATTGAGACAAGTGTATAGTTTTAAAGAAACCTCCTTCTTTTGCAAGTTGTTCTTGGATGTTGAGGGAAATTTCAAGCCTCCTTTCAAGACTGTAATGGAAACTATTTCCTCTTCTGAATGTATGATGCATTGTACATGTTGTTGAAGTAATAAAATTGTGTGTTTTATGACTAATCTTGGTCCTTTCATCCTTCTATACTTATTTGTGCCTTTCTCATGCTTGCAGGTACACTGCAAGTTTAAGTTTCTATTGCAAGTTCTTGGAGTTCTATGCTTATCAAGTGGTGGAGTATTGCATGCGGTTGAGTTGTGGTGCTTGTTCACCCTTCTCAAGTTCATCCTTCTTCACTAGAAGACTGATATGTCATTATTTGATTGAATTCTTACAAAGGGAACCGTACGTATCCAAAATTGTAAAGTATTGCGCTGCTTGCCGAACAACATGACACGTGCCCCAATGATGATACAGGTCTCCTCGCAAGGTGTTCGGGATCCAAAAATCTCTCCAAGTATGCGTTATCATCCCGCATGCCCCGCTTAGCCCCCGTGTGCTTTGTTTTCCTCTTTTCCCCTCTTTTCTTTGCCTTTTGCTCTTGATTCTGGCCGCCGCCTACTGGCGGGGTCTCGTGACCGCCGCCCTGGACAGGGCGGCGGTTCTATAACGACCACCATGCTCAGGGCGGCGGTCCTTCACGCATTTTCCAGAATGCTCTTTTAACGTGACTCACATAAATTTCAATGTTTACCAGCTTTTTTTCACCGCCTTGGGCTTGCATTAATGATTCTGGTTCCCTGGAATAGTGTTTTGCCATTGTTTATAGTTTAAGAGATCAATTTGGTTTTTACCTTGGGTAAATGCAAATGCTATAAATAGTTGGCTTGTGCTCAAGCAAATGGCCCCTCAAAATTTTCCTCTGAATTTCTCATTACAATAGATTAGTCTTTCATTTTGCTTAGAATTCTTAGTTTCATTCATTGCATGCCTAGTTAGTGTTGTTTTGCTGTTAGGAAGCCACATATCCATCTTGTGCAAGTGCTGTTGATATTTCATCCAATCCATTGGAGTAAGATAGTATGTTTTTCAATAGGAAGCCATTAAAGTTACAGGTTTTGTTCTTCAAACATGATAGTTTCAGGTTCTGGACATTTTATGTTGCATGACTCGCAATAAATCCTGCTAGGAATTGCATAAGCCAAGCTCTGTACTCTTGCGCTATCTCTCTCCTACTCGCATTGTATTCAGTCTATATCCTAAGCTACCTTTTTCCCAATATCTACTTCTGTTGATGCTAGCATTACACGCTTTTACGGATCCATGTGAGCATGAAGGAGCGAGGAGATCACACTGAGGGGACAAAATCACACACACCATCGATTCGCCACTGTTACTGCGAGAATCCGTACTAGCTTTCAAAGTTCTAATTTGAAGCATATCAAATAGAGTAACCAATCACTTTATTTCAGTCAATTTTACTTTCGATATTGCGGTGAAGTCATGGGGATTGATAGTTTCTGAGAGACTATGATTCTTTCCTCACTTCTGAGGTAGGATTGAGAGTCTTTCAAATAGATTAGATTAGTTATTTCATTGTTTAGAAAAGATTTACAATTGCACGCTTAAGTAGCTATACTTGGTTGCTTTGTTTGTTTTAAATTTGTCATCGATTAGTTTTCAATTTCTAGATATATTAAAATAGTTGCTCCTTCAATTTCATTCATATAAATTCATCAAAAAAATACAAAAATATAGAAGTCATATATGCTATAGAAACACTTTACATAGTTAATTTCACCTTGCTGCATTTAGTTTACATTATTACTTTTGTATGAAAATCATGGGCCCTAGAGAGCCTAGGAATATGTATTTGAGCCAATCGTGCCCCAACCCAATCTTGTCACAACAATAATGGCGATATAGATCGAAGGTTGTGTGTTCATTTCACGTCGGGTTCACCAATTTTGTACGATGGAAAAGTGACAAGCGAGCGTGGGAATCTACAAGTAACTTTTCCTCGCACCCGACCTCCCGAGGTCATGCCGAGACAGCCGGTGGGGATTGAATATGTGTGGGATGCAGACAAACTAGTTAGGAAATCTGATGTCTTCGATGCGCACTAGTGGAAATTACGAATCTAAGGCAAAGAAGGCCCTCCTAACTTGAACTGGTGTGATAGATCGATCAGCAAGGATGATTGCTCGAAGGCTCCAATCAATATCGAGCTCTGGCGTGATTCGGTCTATGGGTTGTGGAATATGTGGAAAATGACCTGGGATAGTTTCGTGTATGTCTCCAGATAAGGTCATAGGGTGGATGGTAAATATAATTGACTCTATGGGTGATTCTCTGGCCTAGTCCAAAACTCCTTAGCTTCGTTAGTTGTTATGTATAACAAGGATAACTATTCGATGATGATAGGTGGAAGTGGAGTAGATCTTAATACTTGATGTACATAGGCGATATCAATGTCGGATTGACTGTAGATTCGTTGGGTTGAGGATTTGTGGGTCACAACCGTAGATTCGTGGTTGTTGTGGACCTGCTATGGTCATGTGTAGAATCGAGTCCCTAATCCCTAGTATCCATAGTCATATGCCTTTTCAGCCTCTATATTTAGAATTATCAATTGTGCGATATTTTCGAGTATCTCACAGGCGTTCGTGTAACCCGAATTCTTAAGTGGTATCTATATCTCGTGAGAGTATCTCTTGTGTCATCCGTGGTACCAAAGGATTACAACCAAATGTCTGCTCTCTTTCAAACCCTTCCACAATCATGTGGATATGTATCTAGGGTAATCTATAGTTTGGTTGATTTGACCAAAACGTGTGCGCTTGTTGTCTTCTATGTTTAACCCGCTTAACTAGAGGCTAATCTATTATAAGTTTGCCATTGTTCGAAGATTTGGATCCTCGATTGATCTATATCGATTATTGCTATGAAGAGATTCTCGTAGTGATCCAACCGAACACTACAACTTATCCTACTACCACGAATATCAATCAAGGACCTAAAATCCTTAATAAAAATCACGGAGTGACAACAGATGGAGTAACTGATTAGGCTAGAAAGGCAAATGTTGTGAATAATCCACCACAAATAAACAACCAATGAAACAACAACTTTACTCCAACAATCAATACAGTGGATTTTAATCATCCATAACAACAACAACAACAACAATGACGAAGCCCTACACGGGGTCCAAACCAAAATTCAACTGGGTATCAAAACTAAAATTCAAACCAAAGACAACAAACGTAAAACTTTAATCCTAATAGGCAATGGTTTGATCAGAGTTTTAGGCCACAATATACACCAAGCCAACAAACTAGGAATTACAATCCTAACTCGTATTGTGGTTTTCACAAAATCTGAGGCCATGACACTAGAACGTGCCGTGACTACAATAAATTCATGCAATGTTTTCTAGAGGAACAAAGACAACTTTTTATAGATATGTTCTTGGCAGATCCTACGTCACCAGCACCAAATACTTTTACAGGGGTAGTTTCCCCTCAAAATGCACCCCTCCAGATCTTCAATGATCCGCTCCCAAATCACAACAATAACAAGATAAATCCAAATGGGACAAACAAGGGTGTAATTATAGGAAACAATGATCATGAAGCCTCAACTTCACTGAATCCATTAGTTGCGCCACAATTAGGAAGTCAGCCACGACCTAAGATAGTCAGTTTAGTGGAGTTAGATGCCGAACTACCCGTAGAAGCTGTAACAAGGACACGAGAGTATTCCTCTCAGCTAAGTCCAAGTTACCCGCTAGAAACAGACAATATCCAACAAGTATTAATAAAGCCCGTGGGTGCTTACGATTTAATTAATGATCTAACAAAAACCTTCTCGCACATCTCCTTTTTGGATTTATTGAAGAACTCCCCTGCTCACAGGGCTGCTCTTTTAGAGGCATTAGGCTTAGGTCATTTAATTAACATCACTCCACCTCCCGAAACACAGGTAAACCATGTAGACTTTGATATCCATCCTTGGGACAGCCGGATAGGGATGTCGAATTCATATTCGAAATAAACAAAATGCCAACAGATGCTGAGATCGCACGCCGAGGTGATCCAGCCTTACACTTGCAAGTGTGGGTTTATAACAATTATGTGAAACGTGCGATGGTTGATGATGGGGCGGCAGTTAATATAGTCCCCTTCTCTTTCCTTCAAAAGCTAGGGTATGGAGAAACTAATTATTCCACGACTCGAAATACACTAACAAAGAGCTATGATAGCCTTAAAGCCACTTCAATTGGAACTATAATACTACCGGTCACCCTAGGATCCAAAATAATCCTGACTGAATTTTATATTATAGATTGGGAAACTAACTATAATATGATCCTCGGCCGACCATGGATACACCGTATGAAGGCAATCCCTTCTACGCTATTTCAAGAAGTAAGGTTTTTACACTTAGGAAAGATATTCATAGCCAAAGGTGATCCAAAACCATTCGATATACACTTGGCTGACTTAAAGAGAAGACCAGGCGTTCACTCGAGTTTGAACTCCCAACAAACCAACTTAATAAGCCTACCGGCCCGAAACCGGAAGAAAAGTTGGTACCTACGATAGATCTTGAAACCATGAGCCTAGCCAAGACAATCCCAGCCCTCGAAGATGAGGCTAAGATTGTAGAAACAATATCATTAGGAACTACTACAAATTTTTTTGAATTACTAGAACAGGATCTACCAATGTTCCTACCATTTGATTCTGTAGGCATGGGATACACCCTAGGTGTTGGTTCTCTTCCAGCAGTAGATCTCTGCATGGTAGAGGTAGAAGATGTTAACACAACAAATATCCCAACGCCCATATTCCTAGCTAAGTATTGGACTCTCCATTTCGATGGAGCTAGATGTAGTTACGGAGCTGGGGCAGGAGTAATCCTTACTTCTCCCGAGGGAAAAGTCCTACCATTTGCCTTTAAACTAAAATTTGAATGCACAAACAATGGCGCTGAGTACGAAGCCCTCCTCCTTGGCCTCATCTTAGCTAAGAGAATTGGTGTTGATAACATCAGAGTGTTAGGAGACTCACAATTGGTAGCAAACCAAGTTTCTGAGATGTATGAAACTAGAGCCGAGCACTTACAACTCTACAAAATAGTTGTACTGAATTTAAGCAAGGAGTTTGACTTCATATCAATTGAAGCAATCCCGAGAACAAAATCTTCTCGCCGATTCAATAGCAACCTCAGCATCACGCTTTACTCCAAATAGTAAGTTAGAGGACACCCGTTTCATGGTATCCCTTCATACTGAACCACTGATAAAAACAATGTCAAATCCTCTTTTAAATGGAAATGAAAACAAATCTACTATCCTAGACCACATCGATAGTGATACAACCACTCTTGATTTCTTGAACACCTATGCGGCATTACATCTCACCCATCACATGGTAGATTTATCCCTAATCCCGCATTCATCCTCCTACTTTGGAAATCCCATGACAGAGCTTCCCCCACAAAAGGAACTTAGCATATACACAGTCAAAGTAGAGACAATCTAGAATTACCTCTAGCCCCGCCTAAGTTTGAAGAAGGTAACACTTCTCTAATCGAAGAAACAATCGATATTAATATCAGAACGGAAGACGAACCAAAGATATTGAAGTTAGGATCCTCGTTAACTCCATCGAAGTAGAAATACACACTCAAATCCTCAAAGAACATCGGAAGGCTTTTGCATTTAATTATAAGGAAATGACAGGGGTTACACCACACATTGTGGTACATAACCTCGTCACTAAATCAGATGCAAAGCCGATTAAACAAAAATCAAGACCAATGAAACCTAAGGTAGCTCTCATGGTAAAAGAGGAGGTAACAAAACTCCTCCAAGTAGGATTCATCAAGCCAGTCGATTACTCTCAGTGGATATCTAATATCGTTCTGTTCTCAAAAAATAATGGGAAGATACGCATCTACATAGACTTCTGAGACATTAATAAGGCATGTCCTAAAGATGACTTCCGGTTACCATCTATAGATGTCACTTTGTTGATTTAACAACCGGGTTTGAGATTTTATCTCTCATGGATGGATTCTCGGGATACAATCAAATCAGAATTTATTTGAACAAGATCAAGCTAAAACCACGTTTATAACTCCTTGGGGAACCTATTGCTATGCTATTATGCCATTTGGTCTCAAGAACACTGGCGCTACGTACCAACAGGCTATGACGTATATATTTCATGATCTTATTCATAAAATTGTGGAATCCTACATAGATGACTTGTTGGCCAAGGCCAAGAAGCGTTGTGACCATCCGGAAGTGCTTTGCATCATTCTTTCACGTTTGATAGAATACGAGTCACGCTAAATCCAGAAAAATGCATTTTTGGTGTAACAGGAGGGAAGCTCCTAGGTTACATTATATCATCACGCGGGATCGATGTTGACCCAGCCAAAATTAAGGCTATTCTCGAAATGGTCCCACCTTCGGATGAATCTGGAATCAGGTCATTTCTTGGAAAACTTGGTGCAATCTGGAGATTCATCCCAGACTTAAGTTTCACCATTCATCCAATCAACAATCTACTCAAGAAATATTATAGCATTGATTGGACTGAAGACTATAATGAAGCTTTCGACGCAGTTAAGTGTTTCTTGTTATCACCACCTACGCTAATGCCACCTAAGCCGGATCACCGTTAATTTTATATTCGTGAGCCACCAATGTCTCACTAGCTTTGTATCTTTGGCTCAAGAAGATGATGACAAGAGAGAACGTGTGATCTATTTCATTAGCGAACGTTGCTCGACTATGAAACATGTTATACACAGGAAGAACGAGAATGCCTTGCCATAGTCTTTGTAACCAAACACTTAAGACATTACATGCTAAATCAAGAAACAAAGGTCATTGTAAAGACAAAGCATTTACGAAATTTCCTCACGCAAGGGTCCTTGTCTAAAAAGGCTGGATGCTTTATAACCTTAATGGGTGAATTTGAATTAACATTCGTAAATCAGAAGTTGGTTAAAGGACAAATCATCGCGGATTGGTTAGCTGATAATCCATTAGACGGAGGTGATCTAGTAGATCTGGACTTTCCCGATGAGTGCATATACTACATCGAAACCCGACCTTCTATCTCTGAGTGTCCTTGGTACACTGATATTATTAATTATATCATGGACCATACATATCCAGAAGGTGCTACACTGCAACGAAAAAGGCGTTTACGCATTATCGTAGCTAAATACGTCATCATAGAGCAAGTGCTCTATCGAAAAGCATTCGATGGAATGCTTCTAAGATGTGTCGACACAGAAGAATCCAAGAAGATTCTCCACAAATCTCACAGTGGAATGTGTGGAGGCCACTTCGATGGCCATGCCACCGCTCGAAAAATACATCGAATGGGCTATTTATGTCCTATTGTAGAACACGATGCAGTAGAGTTTGTACGAAGGTGTTATAAGTGCCAAGAATTCTCCCATGAGATCCACATGCCGGCACAAGCTCTACAACCAATCGCTACTCCATGGACCTTTTCTACACGGGGCCTCAATTTGATAGGGAAGTTCTCTCCCTCATCTACAGACGGCCATAATTTCATAATCACGGCCACCGAATATTTTACCAAGTGGGTAGAGTCCATGCCTCTTACTACATGTACGGGTTTTGTGATCGTCAAGTTCATTTTGAACCAAATCATTTGCAGTACGGTATCCCGCATATCATTATATCAGATAATGAGACTTCTTTTAAGAATGATGAAGTTCACAAATTGTGCAATAAATTCAAAATAAGCCATCATACGGCCTCCTTGTATTACCCTCAAGCCAATGGACAAGCTGAAGCAACAAATAAAACGTTAAAAGCCATTCTCCTTAAAACGGTGAAAGAAAACAAACGAGATTGGCATTTGAAGTTATATCTAGCCTTATGGGCCCACCGAACCTCAATAAGAACACCAACAGGAGCCACTCCTTTTTCACTAGTATTCGGGCCAGAAGCAGTTCTCCCGCTTGAGGTTGAAATACCTAGTCTCCGTATCTCATTACAAGGGATTCTAGATGAAGACGCTTACAGAGAAGCACATCTCTCCCAACTAGAAAGCCTAGATGAAGCGAGGTTAGATGCCAAACAGTGGCACAGAGTCTATGTTGACCGGATGTGCCGGCATTATAACAAGAAGGTGTATGAACGAGACATATACGAGGGTGATCTGGTTCTAAGGCTAGATAGTCGGATCGACAAAAAGACCGGCGAAGGAAGGAAGTTCCAACCCAAATGGTTGGGCCCATACCGAGTCATGAAGGACTACGGAAATGGTGCATATCTTTTATGCACACTGGAAGGTGAGGAATTTGGTGAAACGGTCAATTCCCTACACCTTAAACGATTCTACGCGTAAGCAACTAGTACTACTTGTATAGTTATATCTACATTGCATCTTCATATAGTTAGGATCATTTTGTCCACTTGTTTTGTACAACTTTGTGATCAAGGAATTTATTCTTAAAAAAAAAGTAATTCATTACAAACTTCTGATGGTATTGGCATAAATGCTCTAATCATACTTCTCCATTTCCATGATATCATCAAACTATTTCGGAATCATTTCATCAAACAAAGTTAGATATGACAAAGTCTTAATGGTAACCATACCAAGATCTGCATGCTTGTTCTCACTTTTGGTTTCTTCTTAGGATAGGTGTCTTGCCTATGGTCTGTTCTAGAAGCTTCATCGTGTCACATCTATCCCGTATGAATATCTCTTTGGAAGTAAGAGCATGCTGACATTTTACTCAAACAAACAAGTCAAGTATAAATCAAACAATTTTTTTAAATTTACACATTTCCTTGCCCCACCAACCTTTGGTGATGAGCTTGCGTCTCTTACTAGTGACGTAGGGTTGGGAAAGGATGGAAATGCCCTTACTCGCCTATGCCTTGCCTAAGGTGATAAACCCACGCTTCTTACTAGTAGTATGGGGCAAATTTTAGGGGGTCCTCTTGACAAACAAATGTAAAAGGTCATAAACAAACAATTCAAATCTTGAAGTCTTGAGTCAAAAACAAATGAATCGGATGTCCAAAATTCCAAGAGAATTAAAAATCCTAAAACCCAGATTTTGTCTACCATGTGGCCATCTACGGATCTAAGTCTAGATAAACTGCAAAGTAAGTTACATCCCAAAACTATGAAGTCACTCGGGTGGAGTAGGCTTGTAGCATCCTAATTTGGTTCGGAACAGCTTTTTCTATCTTTCATCACTATCATTTCAACACATTTCATAACTTGTGCCCTTTTCAGCTCTCGGTGATGAGCCCTTGCATCTTACTAGTTGCGTGGGGTTAGGAGAGGGGCAAGTCTATCTACTCATCATACCGGCTTTTCTTCACCACTTTGCCAAAACAAATACGAAGTATCCAAAATTGCTTACAGAAACTAAGATTCAAAATCACATTGTATCTATATTATCATATATCAAAGATCATGAAATACGAAAAGAAAGTAAACATTTGTATCATTGGTTCTCCGTTGCATACATTCTAAAAATATTATAAGTATAATATCATAGTTCACATAAGGGAATGGAAACAAAGCCATAAATGCCAAAATTCTGATATATATATATATATATATATATATATATATAAATGATAAAAATTCCTGTACAATGCCATCATGCGCTAAGCATGGTCAAAACGCTCAAAGAGCCCGAGATATACAAAAATATCATACAAAAATATAGGAGAGCCAAGTGGCTTCTCAATCCCTATGAGACCCCTCTGAAGGTGCACGCCCACGCCTAGGACTCGGCTACGCCAAAGGCACTCACGAGTGCACGGAGGGCTCAGGATCCCAAGGGGCAGCCGCAGTCTCGCCATGAGAATGACTCCTCATTAGGTGCTCGGCTGTCCTATACCCCGCTAACTCCGTACGGAGAGTCGATACCATCCTGGCCACATGCCAGATAGGGGAAAAGATGTAATTATGTCTGCCAGCTGCTGAGGGCTCCCCTGCATCCACATACAGCTCTGCATGAGTCCTCTCCATAGGGATCATCAGGGTATCGGTGCATACCCTGCGAATCAAGTCTCGCCACTCATCGGTGGTCTCTACAAACAAAGGAGAAAACAAATTAGAAATAAAACAAGAGATAAAACACAAGTGTAAACAAAAGGAGAGATAGCAACTAAGGCAATCCTAATTAAAAACAAACATTAAAAGGAAGGATGGTAACTTACTCGGATCACTAGGCCTCCAGGATGGATCTCTGGGTCGGCACACCCCACACAGATGCCGCCGCTGATTGAGGTGCTCCCCGTGGCTGGAGTGGCGTAGTGTCCCACAACGGACTCATCCTCCCCACTATGGCGCTGGGAGAGTGGCTCCTCTGAAACTAGAGTCACCCTCTCTAGACTCCACTCTGCCCTCTCTCTCTGCTGCGTGATATCCTGAGTGTCATGCCACTCGGGATCACTTTGTCCTCCTCAGTCTCCTCCTCGGTCTCTCCCCTGTGAACTCCTTGGACTCGGAGTCTATGTCGATGGGGTCATCGTTGCTTATGGGTAGGACTGCGGCAATCTGAAGTAAGGGTTCTGAGGAGCACCGGCTCTCCCTCGGGCACGTACTACCTGCCTCGCCGTAATAGGAACGACAGGTGTAACAACTGTCCAACCCCGGCCTCTAGGACCCCCTCTGGCCTCTCGAATTAACTCAGTATCTGGAACTACCAGGGGAAGCATGCCCATGTAAGGTAGGCCAAACTGCTGAGGAACTCGGTCAAAGGGGTGTATCTCCACTCGCCCTACTCTGTCAATGAGTTGCTCTGTGGTGGAGTAGGATATCAAAGTAAGAGCCTCCTCTCCCCATAAGCCTGCCATGGTCTGATATGGTGTGGCCTCCATGTCATCGGTGGTTAGAGAAGTAATTGGCTGATGAGGTGCTCTAAGCACCGACATATCTGTCCATCTGGCTGCCATCACAGCTCCGAGATCTATCACCTCTACACCTCTACCATAAGGAATGAAGTGCTCATAAACCCAACTCATAACTAGGGTCGGGTGGCTCAAGGACTGCCCCTGTAAATGACTACCCTGTATAAGTCGTGGTAGGTAGTCCCAAGTATATCTTCTCCCTAGGCGTAAATCCGGCCATGACCCTCGATCTGTGCAATGATGGGGGACCAACAATATAGTAGTGTCTCTCTCTCCCTTGTCCCCGATCAATCTCGAGGCAAGGATCCCCATAATAGCCTTGGCGAATCAAGGGGATGGGAAAACTAGGAATAGACCGAACTCTGACCCCCTTCTTCAAACCCGTGGAGATGACTGCATCTCCCATGTAAGAAGCCCACTGTGCTATCTGGGCCCGTGAACCTGCTTGTCTCAAGGGTGAGTCGTCTCCCGATGATCGGGACCCCCAGGATACGGTAAACATCCTCCAGTGTGATGGTCCACTCACCTCGGACCCCTGGTAATCGGAAGGTGTTCCGATCAGCATCCCAATAGGAAACTAAGTCACGGAGTATGTGGCTGGATGGTGCAACATGTGGAACCCGCGATATACGTAGTATACCGGCCCTCTGTAGAGTGTCCTGCTCGTCCTGTGAAAGGGCATCTAATACTGTCGGGAGCCAGTCACACTCTCTCTCTCGGCTCCACCGAATGTACTCCTCCCTACCCTGCATACACCCAAAAACACACAAAACAAAGCAAGTTAGCATCCAAATGACATTAGAAAAATCATGAAAACACATAGAAATGCTAAAAATGCAAAAACAATCTCAAACAAGTGTTCTTTTGACATTCTGTGAAGAACCACCGCCCTGAGCAGGGCGGCGGTTTCGCAACTACCGCCTTAAAGGTAGCGGTCTTGTAACCACCACCCTGAATAGGGCGGTGGTTGTGTAACTGCCGCCCTAGGCAGGGCGGCGGTCGTGTCCCGAAAACCCACGTGGGTTTTATATCCTAAAAAGGCCTAAAAACACCAAAAAAGGACCATTTTAACTAAAAACAAAGCCTACCCAGTAGGTGCCCCCCCTAGATGGACCTTTTGAACCTAACATTTTCAAAAATAACCCCCACGACAAGGATTTTAACAATTTAAAATTTTGGGGGTAAAAATGATAAATTGAAGAAAACTAACTTGTGATCTCGCAGGTCGATGATCTACTCGCGGAGGCATGATTGCTATCTTGTCACGAACATTTTGACTCTACTCTCATAAGAAACCGTCACCATGGGTCCCAAAGCTCAGAATCAATCAAATCAACACGTGTAAATGAATAGGAAAATGGGCCCACTCTCATATATATAGCAACCTGACTTGTCTTAAATTCCCTTTTCACAGGTTTGAAGCGCTGACGGAGGTAAGTTCTTACCCCCACACAAATGGTACGTCCTCATTTCACGTTATTTTAGCATTTATTTTCCGATCTATTTTGTCTATCTGCACTTGATTCCTCTTTTCATTTTGCAGGTGGCGGGAATCTTGGATGGCGTCATCTCGACACACGGACATATTAGGTATAACTTCCAACTTCCCATTTCGGGACCGCCATACTCGGATCCACTATTTTACACCTCTTCATGGCTAAAATGCTTCTCCAAGGGGGCAATATGTACGTACCCAAAATTGTAAGGTACTACACTACTTTGATCAACGTGACATGTGCGCCAATGATGATACAGGTCTCCTCGCAAGGTGTTCGGGATCCGAAAAATCTCTCCAAGTATGCGTTATCATCCCGCATTCCATGCTTAGCCCCCTGCGTGCTTTGTTTTCCTCTTTTCCCCTCTTTTCTTTTCCTTTTGCTCTTTAGTTACAAAACTGCTGCCTGCGGGCACGGTCTCGTATTTGCCCAGCGGCCCAGACAGGCGACGGTCTCGTGATCACTTTGCCACTGACAGGGGTGGCGGTCCTCTAACCGCCACCTGCTCGGGCGGCGGTCCTTCACACGTTTTCCGAATGCTTTTAACGCAACTCACGTAAATTTCAACATTTACCAGATTTTTTCACCACCTTGGGCTTGCATTAATGATTCTGGTTCCCTGGAATAGTGTTTTGCCATTGTTTATAGTTTAAGAGATCAATTTGGTTTTTACCTTGGGTAAATGCAAATGCTATAAATATTTGGCTTGTGCTCAAGCAAATAGCCCCTCAAAATTTTCCTATGAATTTCTCATTGCAATAGCTTAGTCTTTCATTTTGCTTAGAATTCTTAGTTTCATTCATTGCATGCCTAGTTAATGTTGTTTTTTGTTAGGAAGCCACATATCCATCTTGTGCAAAGTCTTTGTTGATATTTCATCCAATCCATTGGAGTAAGATAGTCATTTTTTCAATAGGAAGCCATTAAAGTTACAGTTTTGTTCTTGAAACATGATAGTTTCGGAGTTACGGGCGTTTTATGTTGCATGACTCGTAATAAATCCCGCTAGGAATTACATAATCCAAGCTCTGTACTCTTGCACTATCTCTCTCCTACTCGCATTGTATTTAGTCTATATCCTAAGCTGCCTTTGTCCCAATATCTACTTCTGTTGATGCTAGCATTACACACTTTTCTAGATCCACGTGAGCATGAAGGAGTGAGGAGATCACACTGAGGGGAAAAAATCACACACACCATCAGATTCGTCACTGTTTTGCATAATCCAGGTTCTAGCTTTCAAAGTTCTAATTAGAAGCATATCAAATAGAGTAACCAATCACTTTATTTCAGCCAATTTTACTTTCGATATTGCCATTGAAGCTATGGGGATTGATAGTTTCTGAGAGAATATGATTCTTTCCTCACTTCTGAGGTAGGATCGAGAGTCTTTCAAATAGATTAGATCAATTATTTCATTATTTAGAATAGATTTACAACTACACAGGCAAGTAGCTATACTCGGTTACTTTGTTTGTTTTAAATTTTTCATCAGATTAGTTTTCAATTTCTAGATATATTAAAATAGTTGCTCCTTCAATTTCATTCATATAAATTCATCAGAAAAATACAAAAATATAGAAGTTATATATGTTATAGATATATTTCACATAGTTAATTTTACTTTGCTGCATTTAGTTTACATTGTTGCTTTTGTATGACAATCACGGGCCCTAGAGAGCCCAGGGAATACGTATTCGAGCCAATCGTGCCCCAACCCAATCTCATCATAGCAATAACTGATATAGATCAGAATCTTAGGATCCAAATCTTCCGAACAACGGCAAACTTACAACAGATCAGCCTCCAGTTAAGTGGGTTAAACATAGAAGATGACCAAGTGCACATGTTTTGGTCAAATCAACCAAACTATAGATTACCCTAGATACATATCCGCATGACTGTGGAAGGGTTTGAAAGAGAGCAAAATTTTTTGTGATCCTTTGGTCCCCATGACCGAGACGGGAGACACTCTCATAGATATAGATACGAGCTTAAGAATTCAGGTTGCACAAACACTTGTGAGATACTCTAAAAAGATCACACAATTGATAATTCTAAATATAGAGGCTGAAAAGGCATATGACTATTGGATACTAGGGATTAGGGACTGATTCCACACATGACCATAGCAGGTCCACAACAACCACAAATCTACGGTTGTGACCCACAAATCCCTCAACCCAATGAATCTACAGGTCAATCTAACATTGATGCTAGCCTACGTACATTAATATTCAGATCTACTCCACTTCCACCTATCATCATCGAACAATTATCCTTGTTAGACATAACAGCTAATGAAGCTAAGGAGTTCTGGACTAGGCCAGAGAATCACCCATAGAGTCAATTATATTTACCATCCACCCTATGACCTTATCTGGAGACATACACGAAACTATCCCAAGTCATTTTCCACGTATTCCACAACCCATAGACCGAATCACGCCAGAGATCGATATTGATTGGAGCCTTCGAGCAGTCATCCTTGCTAATCGATCTATCATACCGGTTTAAGTTAGGATGGCCTTCTTTGCCTTAGATTCACAATTTCCCTAGTGCGCGTCAAGACATCAGATTACCTAACTAGTTTGTCTGCATCCCACGCATATTCAATCCCCACCGGTTGTCTCGGCACGACCTCGGGAGGTCGGGTGTAAGGAAAAGTTACTTGTAGATTCCCACGCTCGCTTGTAACTTTTCCATCATACAAGAACACATGCTTCTTAGTTTGTGGTCTCACCGTTTACCCTCTCTAAGTTGCAGTAGGTGAAGTTGTCTTGTGGTGTACAACACCCTCTTCAAGTCAACCCTTCCTAAGTCTGGCAATACCCTTTATTTGGTGCATCACTATCCCTAGTATAGTTTCATTTCTTGCAAATCTCTTTCCCTAAAACCCATGAAAATGTTAGCATAGGTCTAGACAACAATTTTATTACACTAGGAGTAGTACAACACTTAGTTTAGGAAGAGGAAGCCGACATTTTCTAGAGGTTCACCTCGAGCCCAAGTCCCACAACTTGAGAGGCGATCCCATGTTTCCCAATCAAACTGAATGTCCTATTCACATTCTGGCCATTCGGAGGGTGCAATGATTTGGCGACAAAAGTTTTTGGCATGCTCGGTGGGATGAAGTTGGTACTTATCTTCTCACATACACCGATCAAAGTACCTAATGACTCTATATATCTAGATTCCAAATATCAATGCGTTAACTTATGCAAAGAATTCATACAAGAGCTTCTTCAAAGAAAGGAAATTATCATCATATCAAACTATCCTTGTCTCCTCCAAGGAGAAGGAGAAGAGGCATATCAATATCACCCATTGTAGCATCACCTCATAGGGGTCATTCAACTCTCCCTTACGGAAGGTTTCTTCACCTATGAACAATCAACCTTTCGTTCTTTATGGCGAGGAACCAAGTTTTTCCCCTTCAATATAAGTAGTCCTCTTTTATTGGTTCAATTTGACCCTATACCTATTGCATAACTCAAAAGTTTACCCTTCTACACAGTGGAAACTCACATTACTCCAGTGGAACATATTCTTGATGTAGCCAACATTTGTGTAGTACATAATATCACGGAGGACAATGTTGCGGTTAGAATTCTTGCTACCTCTTTCAAGGGAAAGCACTTCAATGGTTTTGAGGGTTAAGTGTTGGTACTATAACCACTTGGGACAAGTTAGGAGAAAATATTTGTAAAAATTTGAAGATAAGAGTGATCACCTATTACTCTTGGAACAACTCGCTACTAGAAAGAGAGCTCCCCAAGAATACATGAGTGATTTTAACTTCCGATTCCATAGGACCTGGAATAGGATTTCGAAACTCATAAAGCCTTCTTAAAATAATGCATTCTTGTACTATTTATGAGCCTTCAATAGTGGAGTAGTTATGATCCAATCCATGGGAGGGAATACACTACCTGATGCCTACGACGTTAACGTATGAGCAAAGAATTCCTTGATTCAGGATGGAAAGATAGCTGCATGACCGCAAATGCCGTTGTTTCTTGATCTTATGAATAATCATCCTACCATTTCTCTTATTCCACTTGCCTCCAAGCAACCAGCTTAGTCTGCCCCTGCCTCTTCAAATGATCTATTTGAAGTCAAGTCATTCTTGTAAACTTTTGGGAATGAGCTTGTTGCACTCAAGAGGTAAAAATTTCAATATAATCATCCATACCAGCCACAAAACCAACAGTATCAGGCTAACCATCCTCATTTTCAAGGGATCAATCAACCAAAAATCAAGCTACAAATCAAGTTATGAATGTTAGGCCTTTGAACTTTTGGAACCCTCTTCTGCTAGCTCATCTAGAGCCATAATACCGGTCCATAATAATCTAGTTCAAGACTACGAAGGGTACTATCGTTGTTCTTAACCACACAATCAAAATATTTGCCCCAATGGAGTTCTTAGCCAGGCCTTTATGGTCCAAAGCGTATCTTCTCCTCCAGAGCCAATTTTTTTGTTTACATAGGAGATAGTAGATAAACCGTAGGCACCTAAAGAAACCACTTTGCTAAATTGGCAAGAAGAAGATTTTTGTGGGTTGAATACAAATTCCTCATCAGTGGCGGAAAACAATCGTTCCAAAAAGAGAGAAATGGAACCTAAACCTTCCAAAGCTGATCAAGCATCCACTTCATAGCCTTAACCACAAGCCACAAGCGGCGGTTGATAAAGATGCGGGAAAGAAGTCACCAAAAACACCTACTAGCCAAGCTGCAAGGAAAGAAGGTTCTTCAAGCATCACGGTACCCAACAAGCACTTTCCAAAAGAGGATTCTAACACCCAAAGGAATATAAACAAAGTAGGAGAAATTCCCCTCAAAGATAGTAGAATAGATGAAGAATACTAACCTGAGCGTTACTTTGTGGGATGCACTTTCAATTCCTTCTCAAAGAAATTTGTTGTGAGAGGATCTAAATAGTTTTGGTATGACTGATGGATCATCGGGTCATGGAACAACAACCACTACAAGTTTGTGTCAACTAGAAGGGAAAATTATTCCTAAGGCAAACAAACCACCACCATTCTATATTTCCTTGATCATTGGTGACCACTTGGTACATAATTACATGATCGATTTTGGTTCCAGTAGCTTGGTCATGCCCAAACAAATTACAAATGTACTAGGCATACAATATGCATCGGTTGCAAGAGGATTTGTTTAGTTAGATGACACAACCATTAAAAATGTTGGAGTTATCAAAGGACTTCAACTTACTATCCATGCATGCCCAAGTTTGTCATTCACCCAAGACATATCGGTCATTGATCTCCCTCCTCTCTTTTCCATCTGCCTATCACGATATTTCACTTGCCAAGATGGGTGGTTATCTATCAGCTCTTGGTCACATATGATTCTTAAGACTCAATATGGGACCAAATTGACTATAAGGGCAGAAACCAATCTACCATAATCATATAGAACCCCACACTTGCTAATCTTATAAATGGGAATTACACCATCAAAGATCCAAAAGAAGAAGATGCTAATCATGAACGGACCACTCTTGTTGAAGAAGTCCCGATATTGTCTTTGGATGAAGTAAGTGGAGATCATCGGGATAATCCATATGCTAATGTGTTGGCATAAGAAGAATCTAGTTTTCGATATTGGAAGAGATGTGATTGGGTACATCTTGCATTCACAAAGAAGGTACATCATACCACAACTAGTCAAAACACAAAACAATTCTACAGGACTGTGGAAATTATTCTTCGATGGTTCGAGGAGTAAGAATGGGTCTAGTTAGGTGTCATGTTAATTTATCTAGGAGGGTATATGTACTTTTCATCTTTCTGGTTACAATTCAGTTGCACTAAAAATGTTGCTGAATACGAGGCTCTTGTGCAAGGAATTCAACTAGCTCAAAAGAAGGGAATCATATCCCTGATTGCTTTTGGAGATGGTGAGTTAGTTGTTCATAAAGTGATGGAATGCAATGTATCCAAAAATAATATTTTAAGATCATACAAGAACCGAGTCTAGCACTTGATTGAAGATTTTGAAGCTTTTGGGATCCATGCAGTTCCTAGAAATCAAAATCAAGATGTTGATAGGCTTGCTACAATTGGCTCGTAATACGACATACTTGTTGATATCATGAAATAAGGGAAATTTTTGTTAAAATGGTGGTTCGACCTACGAGTCTCTAATAATGTGAGTAACTAACAAGTGTTCAATAGTGACAAATAAATTTTCCTTTTCCTACAAGAAGAGGTGGATTTTGTTGTGAAAAATCAATATAAGCAGCAATAATCATATGGCAATCAAATCATATAATTTAAAAACAACAAGCTACCAAAAGGCTTAGTTACTCTGGAATCCATCTTTAATTTAGATGATTAATCCAAAAGACAAAGCTCTAACACGGTGGTCAAAGAATAATATTTTGAGGAAGTCGAGGTAGCGATAAAAAGGTTACGAAGATTAGTAAAGTGTGTACCCCGAAGAGAAAGAATCTTTCATCAAAATTTATCAAGAGCATCATGAAATTTTTGTGTGGAGCTATAAAGACATGCATGGTTTTGATCCAAGTTTGGCATAACATCCCATCGAGCTAGATCCTAATGCCAAGCTAGTTCGCGAAAATAGAGGCCAATTAATCCCAAAATCGAGCCACTAATGAGAAAGGAGCTAACCAAACTCATCGAGGCCTATATAATTTTCCCATCAAGCACTCCTCTTGGGTAGCCAATCTTGTCCATGTAAGGAAAAAGAACGGGAAATTCGGGTTATGTGTGGATTTTAGGGATTTAAATCACACCTCGTTGAAAGACCATTATCCTCTTCCATCAATGGAGAAAATCCTTCAAATGGTGGCAGGAGCTCAAAGATTTTCTTTGCTTGATGGATATTTGGGTTACAATAAAATTCTAGTCCAAGAATCTGACCAATTCAAAATGACTTTCAATACCAAGTGGGGCACATATGCGTACAATAAAGTTCCATTCAGCTTGTCCAATGTTGGGGCTACTTTCCAAAGAGCCATGAACATGGCATTTAAGGGTCTAATCAATGATATCATTTTGGTTTACCTTGATGATATAATTGTATACTCTAAGCATGCAGAAGACCACATCACACATCTAAGGAAGGTTTTCTGAATATGTAGGGAATTTGGGGTTTCACTCAATCCCAAGAAATGTATTTTTGTAGTGCATGAGGGAAAATTATTGGGGCATGTCATTTCAGTGGAAGGACTTTCTATTGATCTAGCTAGGATCTATTCAATTATGTTCGTATCTCTCCCAAGTCACAAGAAGGGTCTCCAGAGTTTTATGAGAACCATAAATTTTGTGTGGAGATTCATCCCTCAATTCACGACATTGGCTGAACCACTTTGACATCCATTACGAAGAAAAATATGCCATTCTCATGGCAAAAGGAAGGCGAGGGAGAGATTCAAGCCATCAAAACAATCATTTCTCAAGCTCCCACACAGGTGAACCCAAGTTTTGACAAATATTTTATTCTTTATGATTTTGTAGGTCAAGAGAGCATTTCAGGTATCCTCACCCAACAAAATGATAACCTGATTGAGAAACCAATTGCTTTCTTTAGTCAATCCCTCAAAGACTACGAGCTCAAATATTCATTTATTGAAAAACAAGTTTTTGTGGTTATTCGAGATTTGAAGAAATTTAAGCACATGTTGTCCAAGAACAAAATTCATCTGATGGTGTCTAATCCAGTGTCAAGAGGAATTTTTCGAAACAAAGATATGAATGAAAAGGGTGCTTGGATGGATCACAAAGGTGATGGAGTATGACGTGCATACCAAATTTACCAAACTTGTCGAGGTAAATTTTTGTGTCAACAAATTGCTGCGAGACATCGAATCTAAAGGTGATGGGGATGCAACACTCCTAAACAACGATGAGGGTGAGGATCAAGTTGATTGGCTATCCAAAATGAAGAATTTCCTTTTCTCGGGAGTATATCCTGTGAACATGGATAAAAATCAATGACAAATTTTTCATCTTCTGTCTATTCCATATGTTACGTAGATAATATTCTCTTTTAAAAGGATTTGAATGGTGTTATCCTTCGGTGTGTGAGACCGGAATAGGTAAGTAAGATACTAAAAGAGTTTCATAATGGCCTATCTAGAGGACATTATTTTACATGAACAATTACTACCAAGATCATGCAAGTTGACTACTATTGGCTGGATTTGTTCAAAGATGCCCATCTATGGGTAAGTAAGTGTAAAGAATGTGCCCTTTCCATTAAAAAATAGAAGTTGGCAGCTCTTCCACTTGCATCCAATTAAAGTGGATCAACCCTTTGTTCAATGGGGTTGGACTTCATTAGAATGATTAATCCTCCATCCAGTGACATACATAAAGGGGTTCTTACTTTGCCGTGCAGACTATTTTACTCAATGGACAAAGGTGGTAGTATTGAAGGAGAGTAATGATAAGGAAGTTCTTGATTTCTTGGAAGGTATAATGATAAGGTTCGGTGTTCCGTTTACAGTCATTTTAGACAACACAATGGATTTCCTTGGTATGAAGTTGAGTGAATGGGATGTTAAAAATGGGGTCTACCTCAAGACTTCATCCAATTACTATCCATAAGGAAACAAATTGGATGAGTCTAGCAACAAAAACCTCACAAGGATTATCAAGTGCACAATGGAGACTAATAGGAGGACTTGGCATACACAACTTAAGATTACCTTATGGGAAGATCGAATCACACCTAAAAGGGCCATCAGAAATTCTCATTTCATGCTTTTATATGGAAGGGAAGCAAAACTTCCTCTCTCCTTAGAGTTACCTTCTTTAGAGTTGGCTCATCAGCTTGAAGTTATGGAGAGTGATCCTCGACAGTTAGGTTTCTTTGAGCTCATGGAGTTAGAAGAAGTACGGAACAAGGCCATGAAGAATTTGGAGTAACATCAGGCTCAGGTTAAGAAATATTTTGATAAGAAGGCATCCGACAAGAATTTTCAAGAGGGATATTTAGTTCTCAAATGGGATGAAGATAGAGCCAAACTAGGCAAGCACGCCAAGTTTGACACTCTCTGGAGTGGGCCATACATCATCATGAGTTGTAAAGAGGAGAATTCATTTTGTCTATCCAGGCTCAATGGAGAAGAAATACCCATTCATGTGAATGGGATACATCTCAAAGCTTGTTTTTGAGAAGCATTCCACCCCATGTACAATTTAGTTAGGTGTTTTCCTCCAAGTGCTTATGCACATTGTTGTGTGTGGTTGTTGTTTTTATTTCCTTTTTGTTGTGTTTTGTGTTGTTCTTGCACTTTGTATAATCCTTGGAAGTTTCTCAAGGGAAGAAAGGTTCAAAGTTTCCATAAGAGTTTCATAATGCTACTTCATTCAAAATTCCGCAGTATGCCATAGATGCCAAGTATTTATCAGATGCAGTATACTTCATGCTTAGCATTCTAGGGAGGTCCAAGATTGGAAATGCTCAAGGGGATTCTGAGATGTATAACCGAAGATCAAATTACTTTCAAGATTCTAACATTGAATCCATGCCCAATGGATGACTTAAGACTACTAGAATCATGCTTAATAGAAAATCATCCTGAGAGGTTGCCAAAAATGTTATCTAATTTTACACATGAAAAAATTAGACAATGGGGTCGTATTACGATCAAATTACAACATTGGCCCTAGGGACCCACTTCCAATCATCACATAGATAACATGATTAAAGTAATTAATAAGTTAATAAGTGATATTACCTAGCCTTAAACAAGGAAAAATTGAGCTCAGCTCAGTGCCAACTCGATCTTAACTTAGTATAGAGCTCAATGGGGAGATCAGTCTATGGTCGAGTTAAGAAAAAAGCTCGTAAGTGAGTCGCAAAGTGGAAAGCTCGAACATAACTCGAAAGAGTCAAGGTCTCAACTCATTTTGGAGTTCGAGTCATGTGGTGGTGCTTTATGTGGATCTCACTTTGCGAAGGGGCCAATGTAGTCGATCCACAACCATCCACTCAGATGGAGAGATTATTTCAAGAGCTGAGTGTGAGTGACTCGGGGTCCAAGGACTCAACGATTCATAGTGGGGCTCATTCCATGCATAGAGATCAATTAAAAAGCTAAGTCAAAAAAGGAGATCCATGGATAACTCGCCAAGAGGGGAGATCATAATGATGAACCAATGCGAGCCTTCCACTTCATGGGGATCAAGAGAAGCATAACCAATAGGGATAATCACTTGGTGAACCAAGGGAAAAACTCTGCAGACCAACATGCTACGTCGAATCTAAGTTAATGCCAAGAAATTTTTGAGTCACCGAGTTACTCTCTGGATTAATATGATAGTTGTGAATTTAAGTGAGTCATGGGGAACCACCACAAAAGTGTGATCCAAGATCGGGCTCGTGGAATGCCATGTTGGTTTGGGTCTTGATAGCAAAGAGCTCATGCTAGAATCCTAGACAGATGAATCACCAAAACGTCACATTTGGCCAAGTTAGGTGATAACCTAAAGAGTCACTTGTTAGCTTGGTTCACCACTATGAGGAATGGAGGTGGCTCTGTATCTTGTTACGAGGACCCAACCAGGTGACACGTTAATGGCTCAATCATCAAGGAAGCCATGATGGCTCGTGTGTGAAGAACTTGATAGGTGAGCATGGGAGCTTGATGGGTGGGTGAAGCCAAGAACGTGGCCTGATGCGAGGTGATGCATCGGTGGTGAGTTGGTATGAGAGGCCAAGAAAATGGAAGAAGATTGGAAGGAAGCTCTACAAAGAGTGACTTGACCATGAAGATGTCGAAGAGATAGTTCGGCGTGGGCGTGGCTTGAAAGCTGTAGCGGAGTTCGATGTAATGTGACGAGGAGCTAGTTTCGGGCCCATGAATACAAAGTGTTGTGAAGTTAGCTCACTATACAAAGGTAGGTAATATTCGTAGAGGTTGGAAAATGTTTTTGTTATCAGAGGTAGAGCTTGGTGTTCCGTCGCCATGACTAGAACTCGTCAATCCGTAGGAAGGAGCTCATCTCTCAAAGAGTGTGATTCAACAAACCAAGGAAGGAGTAAGTATGGCCATCATTAGGGTGAACTCAATGCTATGAAGGCTCAGTTATGCTCATGGGAGTTGTGAAGAACTTATGTCGAAATCTTAGGCAGACAAGAAGTGAAAGTTAAGTGCTTGAGTTACGGTGGAGCTTATCGCATGATAACGGATTGGAGGTAGCTTGATGCCATAGAGGAGTTCCATTGTGATGGATTGGTCTTGGAATTAGATTTATAGAAATATGATGGAGCTCGCTTGACATCAAGTCTCGAGACGACGATGATCTTGTGATAGAGTTGTCTCAACTATACAAGAAGCTAGATGACGGTTCTACGCGTAGAGGAGGTGAGCCGTGATGGATAATGTGGTGAGCTAGGTCATGGGAGATAAGTTACTCGGTGGTGAGCACGTAAAACAAATCCTATGGAGGAGAACTATCAATCAATCCAATGGAAGCTAATACCACGGAAGCTAGGTCATATTCATATCGAGCTTGTCATTTAAAAATTAATCCATGAGTTCATCATGGAGGTAAGTCGACTCAAACAAGGGATAAGTTCGACTAGGCGAGCGGTCATGGAGAGAACTCAATGGGATGATTCGAGTCAACCTCAAACTTGGCACATATAAGCATAGGTTTAGAGCTCACTTAATTGAATTGAGCCAAGCTATCAAACTTGGTAACATAGAACAAAGCTAGGTTAGGAGCTCAACATGGTATGGCTCTTTCCAAGAAACAAATATGTTCGACATGGTAGAATAATATGGTGAAGAATTCTTGTGGATAAATTCAATTGAAGAGCTCATGGGGACATAGTTGGCGGTGAGATTGATGTGTGGCCAACTTAGTAGATTTCATGCGAGCTTGCCGAGTCGAGAGAATGAAACATGGCAAACATGGAGGACAGGTCGAGAAGAGCCATGGAGATAGAGCTCGGTGATGAGCTCAAAGGAGGTTTGTGGGTAATGTTCGTAGTGATGGTGAGCTCGTTAAACAAGAGGAGCTCAATTCTTACATGCGAGCTTGGTTACACGTAAGGATGGAGGAGCTCGAGCCCAACTCGATGAGTTGGCTCAGTAAGCCAACCACCAAGTTGGGCTATGTGTGACCCTATTTTCATGGCCCCTCACTTTCTTCAAGTCAAACCAGTCAACAGGGGTCCCACCATTTTTAATTAAATTAATATTTTTATTTTAAATATTTTATTAATAATATTTATTATTATTATTAAAATATTTTATTTAAATATTCCTTTAATTAATTGAGAGGATTAGGTCAACAAGAAATTGATGACACATGATGGAACCTTCTCAAGTGGTTCAACCAACTTTGTAATAAATGAACAATCATGTGCCTTCAATTTAGGAAGGGAATTTATGACTTCTTCTTCTCTCTCTCTCTCACAACTTCTTCTATACCCTCACTAAGTTGCAGTAGGTAAAGTTGTCTTGTGGTGCACAACACCCTCTTAAGTCAACCCTTCTGAGTATATCAATACCCATCACCATCCCTAGTATAGTTTCATTTCTTACAAATCTCTTTCCCTAAAACCCATGAAAATGTTAGCATAGGTCTAGATAACCATTTTATTACACTAGGAGTAGTACAACACTTAGTTTAGGAAGAGGAAGCCGACCTTCTCCGGAGGTTCACCTCAAGCCCAAGTCCCACAACTTGAGAGGTGATCCCATGTTTCCCAATCACACCGAATGTCCTGTTCACATTCTGTTCATTCAGAGGGGGCAATGTTTTGATGACAATAACTAATACTCACCATTCGTTTTGATCTAGGCACTTCTAATCATTTGTTGTGTCTAGTCCATGTTTGATTCTGAACCATTTTATGAGTCCTTGTTATGTCCAATTCTACTTTGTACCATTTTTTCCTAGCTTCGAACTATAAAGAGGGTGAAATAATCACTTGATAGTTACACCTCCTTGTTTGGGCTGTGTGAGATGGTTTAAAAGTGAGCACAAACAAAATGAGAGGTATTGAAGCTAATGTGTACATCTAAAGAAATATTTTTATGAGTGGAAAGGGGAATTTACATGGTAACAACCATGTCATATGTAAAACATGGGAAAGAAAACTAGCATAAAGTGTTAGTAAAAAATAATCATAAGATAATGTGATAGAAACAAGTCAAACATGTAATAGAATAAAATAACAACTAGTGGAAAACATAGGATACCAATCGATTTCACAAGACAATAGAATCCTTCAAGGCCATGCAAGCAAGAAAATAATTATAGGGCCTAGACCACAAACAATGGAAAATAATTCACAATCATAGAAGAAAAGACATAATCACATAATATAAGCATATAACCATGGTTGGAAGTAGGTATGCAAGAAGCACCCATTAACATGTTAGGAACTAATATGTCACAATGTATATATCATGAATAGAAATGAAAGTAGTAAATATTGTAATGCTAACACCTAAATTTGGGAAGGTATGGAAAGTAGATACCCCGGGATCCTCGAGTGGGAATTATAGAGAACAACGTCAAGAATCATACATCGTGTAGTAACCTATGTATATCTTTGCATTCATCTCAAAGTACCATGTGAACACACATGTGTACATGTAAAAAGATAGAACATACTATGAATCAAGCTAACATGATAGGAAAAATGTAACATGGAATAGTATAAACAAGCAAAGATATATCCAACTAAGATCTAAGCTAATGTTTTTGTATTTGGTAAATATATGAATGTTTTTATATTATTAGAATATGAGATCCTATGAATAGGGAAGGAAGCAATGTTTCTACCTAGTGTGTATGTGTGAAAATTGAGGTCCATGTAGGTAAGTGTGCCCTCAAAATTCATGTTTGAACCTAGAATAAGAGTGTGTCATCAGGTAGCAAGGGGGAATTAGATGCACCCTAGTTTTAAGTGCCATATTGATTTATTTATTAAAAACATAGGTTGAGGGCCCACTATCTACTAATGTGAAAGAGGAATGTATGTGAACATGATCTAAGGATCTAGTGTCATGTGAAAGTGCATGTGTCATGATGTGTAGAGTAGGACTATGTCATGCATGTGGAGAATGATACCATGAAGTGGGACTAAATTTACCATGTGTAACATGTATCCTATGTTGGGACCTAGTCCTATGAGGTGGGCTATGTGACCGATAAACACGACGTGGTCTAAAAATAGAAATCATAGGTGAAAAATATGTAGGTGAAGATATAAAAATATTATTAGGAGTGGTAGGAGCTCTAGATGCCACAATAGTGTATGTTAAAGCCATGGGAACATCATCAAGAGGTGTAAAAGTAGGTGCACTAGTGGTAGTAGCAATTGAATATTTAGCGGTGATAGGTTCCAAAGATATATGTGTTTGTGGTGGGATGCCTCAAATAGTGAAAATGTGATGCTCATGTATGAACTTAAGGCATAAATGAACTAGGGATGGAATGGATTTAACATCCTTAAGCCAAGGAAGTCCTAAGACCATGTCACAATGCGTAACCTTAGATCCAACAAAGAAATGCATAGAGATAGTAAGAGGCCCAACAATGATTGGGAGAACCACATGCCCACAAGAAGTAGGTGATCTAAGTGTCATATGGGATAATGGAAATCTAATAGCTCATAAGAAAGATAATGAACATGCATTACATTTGAAAGTAGGATGCACCATAAATTTTTTAACATGAGAACTGTGATCATGCTAAACTTTTGCAATAGCTAACTAAAAAGACTAACACCTAGTAGTCTAGAGCTAAGCTCAAATTTATCAATGAACCATCAAGATCATAGCTTATGAGAATGCATAATGAAAATTACATGAAATTACTCATCTAATCTATAAGAATTCTTACTAAGTTAAATGATTGCTAATTAAAATGAACCTAATTAGATCTATGAGAAATCAAATTATGTTGTTGTTCTCCAAAGAGAGGGAGAAGATCTCACCAAAGAATGGCTACAAGGCCAAGCTTGGATCTTCTTCTACTACTCAACAATGGTAGAATTGATGCAAAGTAGCTATGCCAAATTAATGGAGAAAGCTCTTGAATCATATGTTTTATATGAAATACTATTCAAAGTATGGTGTAAGGTGTGAAGGTAGGAGCTTGGTCCTTTTTATAGATTTCTATTTGGGGAAAGCTTGAATCACAATGAATGTGGGACAAATGATAAAGTAACTCTAGGATAATTAACCATGATTAGATGATTTAACTAGTGAGTTAGCAACTCATGGGAGTTGAGGTGCTTTAATTAATCAATTAGGATTAATTAATAGGATAGAATAAGCTTTTTAGGCTATTTGGAGGTGATTGAGGAGGAATTTGATAAGATTGGAAGCATTTGAAAGTGGGATTTAGCCAATAAGAGGGTTTATTGATTAAATGCATGTTAAAAAGGCTTAATTAACTAATAATAGTTAATTAATTGATTCAAAGAGGATTATAACTAATGAAGTGTCGTTAATTAACATCCGAAATGTGATAGAAGCTAGTTAATTAACGAAGTGTCATTAATTGACCAAAATAGAGGGAAACATTAGTTAATTAGTGAAATCACTAATTATAATGGAAATGGTGAGATAGAGGATAATTGGTACCACTTTAGCATTAAAACTCCATAAGCGTATTTTAGGTGTCTATAAGAATCAACGAAGCATCAATATGAAGTCTATGTGATGATAAAGAAGCATGAAAATCCACATCATTGAAAGTAATAACAAATTAGGGAACATCCATATACCAACAAGAAACCCAAGAGGATGATAAGAATATGGAGATGGAACCACATGATAAGCATGATTAGAAGAAGACTATAGAACCGATTTGTCATGTTTGGGTAAGGGATCATTAAAAACCTTAAGTTTTCCATTGTTATTTATAGATTTAGAACTAGCGGGATCAATAAATTCAAGTGATTTGGTATTAATCAAGTCCTAAATTAAATGTCTAATCTTAAATACTCTATCAATAGAATGATAATTTCATCTATGGTTACCACAACATGAATCTTCATCAAAATTCTTGCCACGAGGATGGTTAGGATCAAGCTCAAGAGGGGATAGAAGAGAAATCAGATTGCTTTCAATGAGCTTAGGAAACAAGATGTGAGGTGGATATGGAAATATAGTAAATATGCATCATGTAGGTTGTATTTGGAGCTTTTTTGGTTGAGATACAACATTAACAGTAGGATTAGGCTCATTAGATTTTCTCTTAAAGGTAGATTTTCTTTGGAATTTGTTACTAGATGGATGTGAAGTATTATCACCATACTTAATATTTCCCATATAAAGTAACTTGGTTTCACGTTCTTTAAGAGTATGACATAAGTGATCAAAATAATGAAAAAAATCAAAGAGCACACATTCTTGTAGAGGAGGTAAGAGACTTTGGATAAATAGATCTTGCAATTCATATTCAACCAAGACATTTTTCATTTTAGTAAGATTATTCTTATAATGCAAAACATAGTCACTAAGATGCTCATTAGATCCTTTCTTCATTTTATCCATTTATGCATATGATATTTTAGTTCCAATGTTCATAGAAAAATGTGCCAAGAATAGATTTTCTAAAGAAGTGAAAGATCTAATAGAGTGTAAAGGTAAATCATAGAACCATCACAAAGCATACTCATGTAAGCTCTTAGAAACAACTTGGTCAATAATGTATAATCAAAAGCATAATCAAAGCATGCAACATGAAATGATCTAATATGCTCTTGTGGATCTCCATGATGTCAAAAGAGGAAACTTGGGTGAAAAAAACTTGGGAGGAAGTGGGTAAGAAGAAACTTTAGGTGCAAGAGGACTATGTAGGAGAAGTGAAGAATCAAGAGAGGGAGATGAAGAAGAAAATATGTTTTGCAATTGACAAATTTGATCCTGTAAATCATGGTACATGGAATCTAAGGCGTGGGTTCCTAAAGAGGAACTAGGTTAGATATGAGAAATGATAGGGAAGTAAAAGTGAGTGTTAGGTGTGGGAATATGAATATGGATAGTGGATTCCCCCATATTGGTGGGGGAGAAAAATTAGAATAGAATGGGTGGAGACAATATTGATCCCTAAGTTATGGATCATACTAACATGGGAAGCATTGTCATGAACATTTTTGGTAGTTAATAAAGCATTTAAAACATGTGGCACATGAGTGGGATTTTCCCGTAATGTGGAATGAAAAATTAGTGAGAGCATCATAAGAATGTTCACTATCATAAAATTTTATTTCGTTGAGGGTGTACGATTAAAATTGAGGAGAGGGTCAACATGTGTAGATTCAACCATAATTTTAGAATGATTATGTGTAGGCGGGATAGTATCAATATGTTGTGGAGGACCAAATCGACCACTATGTGTAATGGGCATAAAAGGGAAAGCATGAAAAACCTATACCCATTATGATTTGGAGAAGAATATATATGATCAATAGCATGCTCACGTTGGGTTCATGAATGATTTAACTAAATTAAATCTTAAGTTAGAGAATTAGTGCTCATTTATATATATATCAAAAATTAACAAAATATAACATGTAATGCCTAGTAAGTACAACCAACAAGAGGATGAGAGTGAATTAGCTAATATATCACTTTGTTTGCACCAAATCTACGATGTGATGATAGTGGAACAAGATCAATCAAATTATGTAGGATTCATCTAGAAGAAAATTATTTCTATGTATACTAGACAAAAACACCTAGAAGAAGAAAGAATTGCCTCAAGTGCTAGTGTTTGAAATGGGCACTAGTGTCCTGGTAGTGAGTACGAATCTGGTTCTTTTAGGGTCTATCATCATTACCTTCGCTTTGAAATTTTTATCACATCCACTTCATTATACGGTTCTCTTGTTGCACATGTACCTAAAAAACAAACCCTAGCTACCTACATGAGACTCAAGTGTACATTAGATGAAATAAAAGATGCATATGCTTAAGTCATACTGACCTCGGTGGTCACCCAAATGTGATTGTCACTAAAAACTGCACTACATTTTAGACTCAATGTAGTTTTGGTGTGTGTGTGTGTGATAAAATCATGTCCCTTGAAGCTACATTTCCCTTATGAAATTCGCACCAAGATAACAGAGCTACAATTATCTTTTCCCCAAGATCATGCGTGTGATGGAACTCAAAATTTTCCCTTCCTATGTAGTGAATAATGCAACCCACATACAATCCTCAAGTGTTAATTTTTCCCATGTAGTAGATAGAAAGTAGTAACCCCATCAAGCCCATTAGGGTAATTAGTAAGTTGTGTATATATATGATTCCTTTATTTGAATTTTGACGCCTAGTGACACCAAAGGTTGATATAGAACATGAAATAAGAATTAGAAAAGACCCAAAATCAAGTGTCAATTGGTAAATTAAAATATAAGAATTTTTTTACATAAGCATTAGGAGCGACACTAGCACACAGTGCTATTATCCTTGCTAGATGCTACTATTATTAATATAAGAAAGGTAAAACAACCCACAAATAGAGATAATTATCCTCGTGACATGACCAGAAAACATAAATCCAAAAAGTATAAGTTAATGTCACAATCAAAATCAAACAAAATCAAATAAAAGGGATAGAAGAGGTATCACAAGTGTCTAATTTTATCACTTAGGAATCATGCATATAATTACATACTAGAGGTGTAATGTAATAGTAATAAGTGTATAATTTTGTGTCTACACAAACCTTTGATCCCCTAGTCAATGCATTTAATGCCAACTAGATTTTATCTCCACACGTGTTTCTGATGTGTAATTAATGCCATTCTTAATATAAAATTGGGATTTTCCACGTCATATTTACCTTGTACTATTCAGATTTTTATTGTGACTTGCATATAGATTTCAAAAGCCCAATCGATATTTTCTCCACTTGTAGGCATCGTTTGAGAAAATTCTTCCTACCCATTTTCAAATTGGTGAGTTCGCATCTTCCTGGTTTTTGTTAAATTTTGAGCTCATTTTATGCTTGGATTTGATATAATTTTCTTTAGTTATGCTAAACCCTATTTTTTGCTTTCCCCCTCCGAGCTTTTCTTCTTATTTTAGGGATTACTTGGTGTTTTCCCTCTATTTTGATTATTGTCCTTCATAGGGAAAGATAGGGATTCATTAAATCTAAATCTAGTTTTAGTTGGGATTTTTGACTTGACAATTAGGGTCAAAACCTTGAAAAAATCCATGTTGGGATTTTTGACCTACTTTTCAAGGTAAAAATCCAACCTAAAAGTGTTTCATATTTTCGAGGTTGCTTATCGACAAGTCTTTGAAACTTTGGAGGTGTTAAACATGTCCTAAACCTCGTTTGGTCTTTAATAAGTTACAATTCTTACGTAATTTGGGATTTACGAGAGAATATATTACCAAAAGTATCATTTTTCCATTTCTTAAGGTGATACTTGACATTTTTTAGTTTCCCAACAACTCTAAACATATTAGACCTTTGAACATGTACCTTCCACCATTTAATTTTGTAGTCAAATCGGTAGTAGTAAGGAACTAATAGTAAAGCTTATTGAGTAGTAAATAAACAATTACATTCTTTGTTATTTCATAAAAAATACATAAATTTATTTAAGTAAAATCACAACTCAAAGGTTGAGTTGTCATGAACAACGTAAAAATATAATAAAAAATAAGTTATCCTAAAGTTGACTGAACTTACTATTTTTAGTAGTTAAGATTTGCAAAGAAGTTTGGATGGGCCTAATAATTTTACCTTATCCTCTACATGTATAAATAAATCTCGGGGTGAATTTCAACTCAAGATCACACCCGAGTACAAAAATAAGAAACCTAAAAATCCTTAAAATATCAAAATATATTTTACGCCCCAAAAATATGTCCATAAAATTCCTAATCGACACAAGCCACTTAGAAAAAACATAGATATCTTGAATATCTTATTTTTATAAAAACGAATCAATTAGCTTCCTAGATTAAAAGTAATTTCCTCCACAAGAAATGATCCTACATTAGATTCTTATATTTTGAGCCATGTTTGAGCATAGGAGAACCTAATTTTGGAGCATCACACATAATCTTTGATATTTGAGACAAATTTTTGCTAATCAAAACTAGATGACCGTGAACTAATTTTTTTGGGACATACATGTCTACATCGAACAAGTTTTTCCATCTCATACAGGTTCAACCACGAACCCAAATCTCTTCATCTAACCTGACCAATGTGATGATTTAAGTGGTCAAATAATTATATTTTATTGCCAAGATCATTCTAATCCTTTTTCTTGGTTTAGAGTCTTTAATAACATCATCTATTTGGAAGAATCAAGTTGAGTATTTCCTTGTACATTGGCATGTCATTTCTAACCATTATTGGTTAGACTATCCATAATTATTATAATGCAGATTCAAATTGTTATTTTTAATCTATATTCATAGGATGTGAAATATACATATAGTTTAATTGTTTAGGCATTAAAACCCTAAATAATTATTGTAAGCTATGAAAAATACACTACTAACAAGGAAATAAAATACCAATAATCATACCTCCTCCTTCGCGTTCCGTAGCAAACCTCAGAATGGGCTAGAAAACTTGGATTGAGCCATGATTGTGTGATATGTAGGTGCTTTTCTTCAAGACGGAGCAAGGCCTTCTTGCAACAATGATCCTCTTACTTTGCACCAGATGGGAAAAAGAATTTTGAGGCTATTTGGGCATTAAGACGAGGCAAAATGATGTTCTTTGCTCAAAGGATGCAAGAACTTAGATATGACATTCAAGCTTATTCTCCGTGTCTTTAGAGGGGAGGGGTAAGGTTGTATTTATAACTGAGGAGTGATTCGCTTAGATTAATTTAAGTAATCATGGTTTGAAAATGTGGGCAAGATTAAGTGAGTGGTTTGAAAATGTGGGCAAGATTAAGTGGGTGGTTTGAAAATGTGGGCAAGATTAGGTGAGTGGTTTGAAAATGTGGGCAAGATTAGGTGAGTGGGGACCACGAAGAATGGGTGAGGATTTGAATTATTTTTTAATTCATAAGTGGAGGATTTTAGGTGAGTGGGGACCACGAATGGTGGGTGAGGATTTGAATTTGAATTTTTAATTCAATAGTGGAAAAACATGGAGAATAATGACATGTGGTGAGGATTAGATTATTTTTAGATTTTGAAATGGATAATTAATCAAATTATATTTGATTAATTTGAAGTGTATTTTTGTGGGAAATGAGGAAGGGGAATTAATTGATTTAGGATAGATGTGAAATTGGGGTGTCTACATTTGCCCCTCTTTGGAAGGGTACTATGAAAGTAGTGTCCTTTCAAAGAAAGTAGACAGTATGGGGGAAGAATTCAATCTACTTTTTAAAAGGTAGAGCGAATGTTTGTTGGGGAGAATGGAAAGTGGTGAGTGACGGATGTTATAGTATCCTCCAAGAAAAAAATGTCATGAGAAGATGTGATTATGAATAGATGTGGTGATGCCCCCTCGAGAGGACTGATGAGAATGGAATATACGACAGAACTCTCGAAAATAAGGGAAATGGATTCGGTGGAGAAGAGGATGATAATGGAGTGGAAGAGACTGGAATGACCGCACGACGCAAATGGAGGAAGGATTCAATCGACCTTGAATGCTAGGTGTGAGGGTGTGTGGGAAAGAGAAAAGGGAATGGATAGGATTGGGGGTTGATTATGAGAAGAGTAAGGGAAATAGGGGAGGGGAACAAAAGGAATGAAAAAAGTAGAAATAAGAGAGAGGGATGATAGGGGAAGAAGGGAATGATGAAGGACAAACAAGGCAAAAACAAAAAGTGACAGTAGAGGGTGAAGGGGATAAAATAGAGATGTGCAAAATGAAGGAAGCAACAGATAATAAAGAGGGATGCGTGGAAGCGAAAAAGTAGGAAACGGGAAAGGATAAATAAGAAGGAGAAAATGAGGTGGGAGTAGGGGGCGAAATAGAGGAAAATAGAAAGAGGACGAAAGAAGAAGTAGTAGAACGGAGAAAAAAAAGAAACTATGAGGGGCGAGGAAAGTGTGAAAAAGAGGAGAGAAAGGAAGAGAAACATATGCAGAATGAACAAAAAGGTAGGGGTGGTAGAGAAAAGAGGAAGTGGTCAGAAGAAACGTGAAAATTAGGGGAGAGGAAAGGAAGATAGAACGAATACAAGGAGAAGATTGAAGGAATCACGTCATGGTGAGGAAGACCAAGGCAAAGAATATGGAACAGACCGTATGGAGATGCATGTGGAGAGTGGGATGATAAAAAAGACAGGACAACGCTAAACAACCAGGTTATCGATGGGGATGTAAGGAGGAAACGTGATGGAAAAAGGGGAAGAAGATGATATAGGGGAAGGGAAATAAGACGAGGGGTGGGAGAGAGAAGAGGATAACAAAGAAAATGATGTAGAAGGAAGGGAATACAGAAAGGGGGTAATAAGTGGAAAGGGAACGATAGAAGGAATGTTCAAAGAAGAAAGAGGGGAGGAATGACATCGATTGGAAAAGATATGGAGATGCATGAAATGAGGATACTAGGATGACGGGAAAAGAGAAAAAGGATGTATGATGAAGACAATAAAGATATTGAAGAGGGCAAAGAGGAGATGGAGAGATGGGTAAAAAGCGACAAGAAAGGGTGGGAGTGAGGGAAAAGAATAGGAGAGAAAAGAGAATGGGGGATAGAAGAGGCAATGCCAATGAGGGGACGTTAGGGAAATCCCCTTGACAATGAGTGGTGGGGAAGGGTGAAAGAAAAAATGAAGAAAAAGAGAAAGCGAATGAGGACTGGAAAGGGTAACGCCAACAAAGGGACGTTAGGGAAAACCCGTTGCCAATGAGTGGTGGGCTTAGAGGAGGGAAGGAATGAAGGGAAACTCTAGAAGGTCCAAGGGAGTGAATGAGGTCGTGCGGAATGCGGATTGATAATTTTTAGGGAAAACCCGTTGACAATTATGAGCGCGGGAAGAGAAGATGATGATGAAAGAATGATATAGGAGTGTTAACAAGAATGGCGAATATGTGTGTGGGTAGAAATGTAGGGGGAATGTGAGAAGATGAAGGGGAAAGAGTGAAAAATATGGGAGGGAGGAGTTAGGACTAAGTGAAAGCGAAGAGAGGATGGGGGTGATGAGGATGAACGAGGTGAGGATGAAGAACCAAGACATGAAAAGAATGGGAAGAAATGGTATGAAGGATGATGGATCAAGAAGGGGAAAATGGGGGAAAAGAATGTGATTGTAGGTGGAAGAGATGAGTTGTATGTTGTAAGAGGATATGTGGAGAAAGGATAATAGTAGGAGGAAAAAGTGGGTAATAGGAGATACCAGGTGGAAGAAGCGATCAACAAAGTGAACTAAGAATGAGGCGGGGGAGAAGTTCATGATGACAAGTTAAGTGTAGGGAGGACCCTGACATAAGATTGTCATGTGACGGAAGTGGTTAAGTAAGATTGCCATGTGAGAAAAACTGGAGATGAAAAATGGTCAAGCGAGAAGTGGTGTTTGCGATAATAAAAAAGGAGATGAAAGGATGTGATAATGGGGAATGCCGAGAAAAAAATGAAGGGTGAGGGGTGTGTAGTGATGGGGAAAGGCAAGGAGACAGATCATCCTTAAGAGGGACTCTTAAGTGAGATCGCCATCTTTGGGTGAGTGGTTAAGTAAGATTGCCAAGCAAAGGAGGGTGATAGTGGTGGTAAAAGATGTGATGATGGGGAATGAAGAGGAAATATGGATGGTGAGATTGGAGAGTGATGGGCGAGTGTAAGATGACATGTCATGCTTAAGAGAATATCTTAAGTAAGATTGTCATACTGCTGGAGAAGTTTCGTAGGGTCACCCAACCGACAGGGATGATATGCAAAGAGAAAGACAAAATGATATTGGGGATAGGGGTGGAATGGTAGGGTGAAGAAGATGATCGCGATGAGAGGTGGGAGAAATAAGATGGGGGAAATATGATGGGATGGGGAAGGCCACAGGGTAGATCAACCTTAAGTGGAAGTATTAAGTAAGATTGCCATGCGGCTGGAATGGTTAAGTAAGATCGCCAAGCTGAGGAAGAAGAAGGATGATGTTAGAGTTGGTGGGAATAGGGTATGACAAAATGGACTGAAGGGGAACCCTCAAGTGAATTTTCCATACTACGAGAGTGTGTAAGTAGGATGACCAGGCATAAGGTGGATTTGGGGAAGGATGAGAAAAGAGTGAGTGAGGTATGCCTAAGTGGTATATGATATGAGATGAGGTGATAATAAGAAAGAAAGGACACAAAGGAGTGTAACATGAATGGATGAAGGAATATATACAAAGGAGGGCTGAGAGTGTGAGGGGAATCCTTAATTGGGATGCCCACGTGGTGAGAGTAATGATGCGGGAATGGGAAGTAGAAGAGGTGGAGTTGGAAGATGTGTTTGGTGGTGATGGTTATTTGATGAGAGGGTAGGTGGTGAAGAAGCTTCTACAACTGGGAAGATCTTAGGGAGAGGGTAAACCTCCACTGAGGATTCCATATAGAAGGGGTTATTAAGTAAGATTGTCAAGTGGGAAGAAAAAGGGTGAAAGGAAAGAATACCAATGGGTGAGAGGGGACAGGAATGGTGAGAAGGGTAATATGGGTATAAGTGGCGGAGGAGTAAAAATGAGAAGTGAGAATGAATGGATCAAATACATGGTGATCATGGTGGGGGAGAAGGAGCTGCTGGATAGTGAATGCTACTTGAGAAAGATCATCAAGTAGGATTCGCAAACTGCAACGGTGATCAAGTAGGATTCACAAACTGGAGAATGCATTAGTATGGGTGAATGGATGGGGTGCAAAGTAAGATGTTGATCATGCAGGAAGATACTCACGTGACGAAAAGCATCTTAATTTTAATATAGCACATAACAGGATGCATCGTGATATAAAAGATCAGGATGACTAGACTGTAATATGCGTGATAGCATAGGCAGGGGCCATCAAAAAGGTTTGATGCCCCAGTACGATATGCAAATGGAAGAGAGCATAGACAGAGGCCATCAAGAAAGTATGATGCCCCAATACGACATGCAATCAGATAACATAAGAATATTACAGAGAACACTAGGATACATAAAATCAAGATGCCCCCTGTAATATATCAAGATACAAGAAAGCAATTAATAATTTGCCACTAATAATGCAACACAAGAACCAATAAACATGTCCCTAACGTGTTCCACAGTGATGATTGATTAGATGTGCCCCCAAGTAGGGGTACAAGGGATTGGGTCAGTCTCCTCAAACAAGGAAACAATGAGAGCTAGATTTTCCCCAAGCGAGGATTCACGCGAGGAGAAGTGGTTTGAAATTGGTAGTCATAAGGTGGTTGGACCATTTGTTTGGGATAATAGTTCAAAGGATGAATTGTGTTGCTTATTGAGTTTTTACGATTTTGTGGATGTTTTTGGTCTTTTGAAAATTTTGCAAATGTTTTTGTATTTTGGATATTTTCTAATGTTTTTGTTTTTGGATTTTTGGATTTTCTAATGTTTGTTTTTGAATTTTATAATTTTTTTAGATTTTTTGGAGATTTTTGAATGTTTTTTTTTGGAGGGATTTTTATACTTGGGAATTTGACGATTTTCAAATGTTTTTGGATTTTGAGATTTTTACACTGTTTTTAGATTTTTGACGATTTTCAAATGTTGGTAGATTTTTGACGATTTTCAAATGTTTTTGGATTTTTGAATTTTTACACTGTTTTTTGGATTTTTGACGATTTTCAAATGTTTTTGGATTTTTGACGATTTTCAAATGTTTTTGGATTTTTGACGATTTTCAAATGTTGGTAGATTTTTTTACACTGTGAGTGGCAATTTATGGCCCAGAGTGCAGACTTATTTTTGAGAGGCGATAAACCAGGATATTATTCGTATGTAGCGTGTTCAGTGTGGTAACTTATGCTCAGAATAACACAAATTCTCTTTCCATTGGCAGGATATGGTGGTGATGATATGATGAAAATAATTCTAGCTCCATTCTTGACTCCACACAACTAGTAAGATGTGTGGGCTCATCACCGAGAATCAAGAAGGACGCAGGAGGTGGATAATGAATATAGAGACAAATGCTAACAACAATCCCTTTGGGAAATTGTGACTCCATTCTTCATAATGGTACTGAACCGGTTTCAAAAATGGCTTTCACTTTATGAGTCACATGCTAGACTTAGACAGTTATGTGGCCTACTGATTGATAAGATATGAGGTTAAGGGATAGTTCTCTCTTCACTTAGGCATCTAAATTATGTGTTTGGGGATTCTATAATTTGTAAGCACTATAAGATTTTGTATTTTTGAAATGACTCCCTATGCCTTGCCCCATGCTACTAGTGAGAAGCAAGGGCTCATCACCAAAGGCAAAATATAGGTGAGTGAATTTCTTTTTAGTCTTTTTTTTTGTTTTGTTTTATTTTATTTTTTTGGAATATTTTGCAATGTTTTTATGCTTGTATGAGAATGACCCTCTATGCTTTGCCCCATGCCACTTGTAAGAGGCAAGGGTTTATCACCGAAGACAAGACGTAGATGAGTAAGGGCACCTTCCTCCATTCCCAGTCTCACACTACTAGTAAGAAGTGTGGGCTCAACACCAAAGACTATGAAGGACGAAAGATGTGACAATGAATTATTCATAAGTTATTGAATTGATGAATTTTTTTACAATAGTGCTTTGTATTTGGGAAGAAACGTCTGCCCCCAATCTCAGCCCCACACGACTAGTAGGACGCGAGGGTTCAACACCGAAGACTGAGATGGACGACCAAACGAACTGGGTAACGAAGTTTAGAGCTTTGTTATGAAAGAGAGAATGTATTAGAAGGGGATATATTACCATCAGTAAGCTTCTAGGTATGACCATAGAGGAAAGTGACTAAAAGTGGAAGAAGTATGACATTCACAAATTTAATAGGATTTATACTAACACTTGTCTCATGATGATAAATATGAAGAAGTGATTTTGATAAATAAAATATCTGCCAATGAAAATGAATAAATTTAAATTATTCGGAGATAAGCACGACAAAAGAAACAATGTACACGTTGTATCCTAGAATAGTGAACATCTCAAGGATAAAATTTCTTTGAATGGAATGCATTCATGGGTTTTTCAAGGACTTGGCCTGTGTCAATGGCCAATTTATAAGCTCCAAACCCAAAATTATCTATGATTTCGTTGGGCTCAAATTTGTCTTGTTTGTCTCGTTCTTTGGGTGTGTTCTTTCGATTTTCTTTGAGAATGAAATGATTGACCTGAAATTTTCTAGGTTTGAATTTTTTATGGTAGCTATGCCATAACCGATTTTGATATACTTGAAGATGATCTAGGGCATTAAGTCATTTTTCATCAAGAAGCTCGAGTTCATTAAGGTGTGAGTGTTGATAATAATCTTTATTGATTACATCTTTGAAGGATATTATGAAGGATGAAAATTCAACCTTGACATATAAAATAGCTTCCCAACCATAAATAAAGTAGAAGGGATAAGATGTGCGGTAAGCCCAAAGAGTGGGATAGATTTGGTTAAGCCAATAGCTTCCATGTGTGTTGACAATGATGGTTTGTGTTATTTGGTTTTTTGCTTCTATTTGTCCATTAATTGATTGTTTTGAGGATAGATTCACAATTAAAGATGGAAAAGGTTGTGTAAAGATATTCCTGGGTATAAGTACCTCGTAGAATGGATGCACGTAGAAGTCTTGACAGGTGAGACTAATTAGTGATGAGATGCCTGCAAGATCGATAGTTGAAAGCATGATGGACACGACAGGTTGCATTGTCACAAGTGTCCAAACTCGATGTGGTTGTGTTTTGACAAAAGGGCTAGAGATGTTAGGCATAAGAGCCAATATTGGAAGAATAGAATCAAACTTAATGGTACCTGTTGATGGAACCTCATCTGTAGTGTCTACAATAATATCAAGGTTTGAAAGGGAGTCTTGAAATGAGATCAAGGTCTCGTTAGATGTTGGAAGAATGTTGTCATCTAAAACAGGTTCAATATATGTGTGGGCTGAAAGAGAGTCTTGAAATAAGTTCAAGTGCTCAGTAGATGTGGGAAGAATTTTGTTGTCCAAAACAGGTTCAATGTATGTTTCTATTGAAAGAGTGTATTGAAATAAGTTCAAGTGCTCAGTAGATGTTGGAAGAATCTTGTCGTCCAAAACAGTTCAATGTATGTTTGGGTTGAAAGAGTGTCTTGAAATAAGTTCAAGTGCTCAGTAGATGTTGGAAGAATGTTGTTGTCCAAAACAGGTTCAATGTATGTTTGGGTTGAAAGAGAGTCTCGAAATAAGTTCAAGTGCTCAGTAGATGTTGGAAGAATGTTGTTGTCCAAAATAGGTTCAATGTATGTTTGAACTAATGGAAGGAAATTTGAAGAAGATATGGATTGGTTTGGAATTAGAGAGGCTTGACTTGTTGTCATGATCTTGTGGAATTTTAGTATATATAGGAGTTTTGACAGTAGTCAGCTCTTCATGGAAAGTTGTGGTATTGGATGTGTCATTGGTTGCAAGAGCATTGTCATCAAGTTCTACAGAGATGACATCGTCGTCAATTAAGTCTTGGACGTAATTCTTAAATCGCACACATTTATCTGTGTGATGACCATCAATGCGATGAAAGTCACAGTATGTGTTAGGTTTGTACCAACATGGCTTAGCTTCCCCTTTGACAAAGGGTTTTGTAATTGGATATCTTATCAGTTTAGCCTCTTTTAGCTGATGAAAAACACTAGAGAGACTTTCTCCAAGGGGGGTAAACTGATGTTGGACTTTACGTGAATTGATTTCTTTGTGAGGTTGTACGATCAGCTTTTTGGGTGATCGCTCACTGATTTGGCTAGCCATATGAGAGAGTTGTGTTGTCATCTTATTAATTTGTTCTAATACCTCATTGTGTGATGTTTTTCATGAATTCTTCATGTTTGAAAGAGAGGGAAAACGAAGAAAGGTGCGATGAAGAAATCAACCTATTGATTATGATCTTTGTTTTCGCTCAATCAAGTTTTAACAAGGCTATAAGGAGTAAGCTCAAACAAGCTACTCGGGATACAAGTGGGATATAACTTAAACAAGCTATGACGAATATGTTGATTGGTTTGGATTAAACAAGCTTAGCAGACGAAAATGTAAGGAGTACACTCAAACAAGGTACTCAATACAAGTGGGATGTAGCTCAAACAAGCTATGATGAATATGTTGATTGGTTTGGCTTTAACAAGCTCTGGATTTTTGATAGGAAGAGTAACTCAAACAAGTGACTCAACACAGTTGTGAACTCAAAATGAGTTTTGAAGGGATTTGTGTCGATGGGATTTTGTTAAACTCGACAACTGATGAAATAATGAGTGAACTCAAACAATTCACCCAATGTCATTTTGATATAGCTTGAAACAAGCTAGAAAGAATGTTCTGATAATTGATGAGATAAGGAGTGAACGCAAGTCACTCAATATCTATTGGATATAGCTGAAGACAAGCTATGACAGATGTATTATTGGCTAAAGTGAGCTAATGAAATTGGTGTGATGTTTTGGTCTGTGTTGTTGGATTGTTTGGATGTTTTCGCTTGGTATTGAATTGGTCGAGAACTGATTTTTTGTGGAACACAACTAGGGTCTGAACTTTTATAATGAACACATTGATATCAGCCAAGTTTTATGATAAAAAAAAATGCTAAACTATTGTGTTTTCAAACAGCAAGCAGTCATGTGGATTCAATTGTTTTGGCTTATGAGGTAACTTCTTCAGGAATGATCATTGTTTCATGCAATCATACAAGTATGCTGTGAAATGGTGGATGCAGGCTCTTATTACTCCAAGAAGATGTGTCCTCCGATATACCCTAGTCCTGATATACCTAATTCTATACGGGGACAAAATTGGTACGGGAACCCTTAGAGCACTGGAGGAGACTCACCAATTCTTACTTGCCTGTTTCGGAGTGAATCACCACATCCAGAATAGGTTTTGTGAAAAGGTGGAAGGTGATGGAGGGATGAATGTGTATGGTGTCCTTATAACTCCCCGAAGATTTATAGGGACGATGCCCAGAACTTCGTTATTACTGACTATTTAGGCATGACTTCGCATGTGTGCCGCACGACAACATTACACAGTAAGTGAAGAGTAGCGGCGAGGTAAATACCGAACGCTGTGATGAGACTAAGTCTCAAAGTGCAATGCAGATGAAAATGCTGTTGGTGCATGGTAGTCAAGTCCATGTCACCGGTGTAGCTTTGGTGGTGATGAAATCCACCTCGTCTATGTGCTAAAACAATATGATGAAGTGATTAAACGCAAGGTTCTTTCCAATTTGAAATAAATCACTAGCAGAAAAAAATTACGTACCTGAGCGTACTTTTTTTTTTGGTTTCAGCAATTTGTCATTGAATGGTGGTATTTTTGTGTGATTTTTGTTGTTTTTGTTTTGTTTTTATTTTTGACAATATTCCAGCAACGCGGTTCTTTCCGTTAAAAAAATGAAGTCATTCCGAGTTCGGGAGCAAAAGTTATGGCTTCCGGAAGATGGGCTACGAGAACGCTCTGAATGAAAATTTTAAACGTGAGAAAAACGTCCCGGGAGCTGGTTTTTTTATTTTCTGACTTCTATACTTCACCTGAGAAGCTAAAATTTTGACAGCAAGGTTAAAAAAGAAAAATAAACAGAAAGAAAGAGTTAGATCACAAAATGATTGATTAAAATAAAAGAAAATAAAAATGATTAACTTCCTACAAAGCAGTTATTTTAGCAAAAGTAAATAAATAAATACATTTTCCGGATTGGTTGTCCCATGACAGTAAGATGATAAACTAATGGCTAGTTCATGTGTTTCTACAGATGATGAGTAAATAGAAAAATCAAAACTGGGAACTAAACACCAAGCACCGAGGAGATCAAAGACAGAATGAGCTTCAGAGTTTCATTGTTGCTATAACCTGCAGATACACCACAAGACACCACACAACAAAAACACTACCCAAAGTGTGAAGGTTAACCAAAGAAGACCATAAGGAGGCAATGAAAATGAAATAATTATGAATAATAATAAACAAAGAATGATAAAACCACTAATTGAGAAATTAATGGTAACAGATCGAAAGTCCCAACTAAGGCGTGCCAGAATGTAAGCTATGAAAAATACACTACTAACAAGGAAATAAAATACCAATAATCATACCTCCTCCTTCGCGTTTCGTAGCAAACCTTAGAATGGGCTAGAAAACTTGGATTGAGCCCGATTATGTGATATGTAGGTGCTTTTCTTCAAGACGGAGCAAGGCCTTCTTGCAACAACGATCCTCTTACTTTGCACCAGATGGGAAAAAGAATTTTGAGGCTATTTGGGCATTAAGACGAGGCAAAATGATGTTCTTTGCTCAAAGGATGCAAGAACTTAGATATGGCATTCAAGCTTATTCTCCGTGTCTTTAGAGGGGAGGGGTAAGGTTGTATTTATAGCCTGAGGAGTGATTAGCTTAGATTAATTTAAGTAATCATGGTTTGAAAATGTGGGCAAGATTAAGTGAGTGGTTTGAAAATGTGGGCAAGATTAAGTGGGTGGTTTGAAAATGTGGGCAAGATTAGGTGAGTGGTTTGAAAATGTGGGCAAGATTAGGTGAGTGGGGACCACGAAGAATGGGTGAGGATTTGAATTACTTTTTAATTCATAAGTGGAGGATTTTAGGTGAGTGGGGACCACGAATGGTGGGTGAGGATTTGAATTTGAATTTTTAATTCAATAGTGGAAAAACATGGAGAATAATGACATGTGGTGAGGATTATATTATTTTTAGATTTTGAAATGGATAATTAATCAAATTATATTTGATTAATTTGAAGTGTATTTTTGTGGGAAATGAGGAAGGGGAATTAATTGATTTAGGATAGATGTGAAATTGGGGTGTCTACATTTGCCCCTCTTTGGAAGGGTACTATGAAAGTAGTGTCCTTTCAAAGAAAGTAGACGGTATGGGGGAAGAATTCAATCTACTTTTTAAAAGGTAGAGCGAATGTTTGTTGGGGAGAATGGAAAGTGGTGAGTGACGGATGTTATAGTATCCTCCAAGACAAAAATGTCATGAGAAGATGTGATTATGGATAGATGTGGTGATGCCCCCTCGAGAGGACTGATGAGAATGGAATATACGACAGAACTCTCGAAAATAAGGGAAATGGATTCGGTGGAGAAGAGGACAATAATGGAGTGGAAGAGATTGGAATGACCACACGACGCAAATGGAGGAAGGATTCAATCGACCTTGAATGCTAGGTGTGAGGGTGTGTGGGAAAGAGAAAAGGGAATGGATAGGATTGGGGGTTGATTATGAGAAGAGTAAGGGAAATAGGGGAGGGGAACAAAAGGAATGAAAAAAGTAGAAATAAGAGAGAGGGATGATAGGGGAAGAAGGGAATGATGAAGGACAAACAAGGCAAAAACAAAAAAGTGACAGAGTAGAGGGTGAAGGGGATAAAATAGAGAGATGTGCAAAATGAAGGAAGCAACAGAGATAGTAAAGAGGGATGCGTGGAAGTGAAAAAGCAGGAAACGGGAAAGGATAAATAAGAAGGAGAAAATGAGGTGGGAGTAGGGGGTGAAATAGAGGAAAATAGAAAGAGGACGAAAGAAGAAGTAGAACGGAGAAAAAAAAGAAACTATGAGGGGCGAGGAAAGTGTGAAAAAGAGGAGAGAAAGGAAGAGAAACATATACAGAATGAACGAAAAGGTAGGGGTGGTAGAGAAAAGAGGAAGTGGTCAGAAGAAACGTGAAAATTAGGGGAGAGGAAAGGAAGATAGAATGAATACGAGGCTTCTTAGGCTATCTATCAGTCACAAATGATTAACTAGACCCTCCCAACTCTCAATGAGTCTCTAATCACTTGCTAATCAAGTTTAACTAGCCTAAACCTAGCTTAACTAGCCTAAAGCATGTTTATCAACTCCTAATCATAAAGTGATTTTTGACTCTCCTTTAGTCCCACATGCACAATAATTCCAAATCTTCCCAAACCAAAACTATAAATAGAAGGCTAAGCCTTCCCATTCAACCTTACACCTTCACACTTAGGATATCTTATTAACACTAAGAACACCTAGCTTTGGGATTCCATTTGTATTAGCTTTAAGCTAATTAGACATTTGATCTTAAGCTTACCTCCTCCATTGATCTTGAGCTAATAGCCTCCATTTGCATCCATAATCCAAGTTTAAGTAATATGGAGAGAACCATTGGCCTTGAAGCCATTAATGGTGAGACTCCATTCTTGAAAGCTTGAGAACCATAAACAACTAATCACCCCTTTGATTGCTAAATTGATCTTTTAGGTTCAATTTCTTAATTAGTAATCTAAAGAGTAGAGAGTAGCATATATCATGTTAGTTTAGAGTTAATCTAAGTTCATACAATGATAGAAGTGCTCTTGTTTAGCTCTTATCATGATGGTTTAGTGTATATTAGGTTCATGCTTTGAGGTTATATGTTTTAGCTTCATTTTCATAGCATATCTAATTTATTCATGAAAGTAACATTCATAGAGTTTAGAGTCACTAAATAGTGGAAAGAATTTTGGTATTTCATACTCGGTTTGTAGGATAATACTTGAAATATGTGTGTATAAGAATGTATTTGTAATATTTTGAGATACAATTGAATGATGAACAGTTGAGATACTCCCCTTGTGTCGATTTCAAGGAAGAAATATTGTTTGGATGATATTTCAAAGACTTGCATGTACTATTCTTTCAATTACATGATGATTTCTTATGTGCATGGTTGCAAAAAAACTTCAAAATTGCAAGACTGAGACAATGGTGTGTAGTTGAGGTAAGATTTACTTGTTTCTTATAAGTAGTGAGTTTTCAGACTTGATCAAGAGTTTATAGAGGTCAATAAAAGGAAGCATAGACCCTATTATTGATGATTATTTGTTTCAAACCCCGAGTTTTGGATAAAACTATGTATAGAGAAAAGACATCACGATTCCTTCAATTTGTGACAATAAAACTCATGTGTGTTTGAAGTATACTTGATGCAAGAAATATCATTGAAATCTCATGATAAAAAATGTATAATATCATACTTGTAGGTTCAATTGTGGGATTTGGAGTTACCTCTAAGGCATGTTAGGAAGTTTGATAGTTCCTAGATAAACTATAATGACACAATGAAGGTATAGCGAGGGTTTGATAAGAGAAGACCTTAAATGTTAAACCAAGACTTGAAATTATTATTATACAAGATAAAGGTTATGAAGAAGCCTATTTTAGTGGTTCTAGAGTATAATAATTCATTTAAAGTGGAAGAGCTTTGTCAATTGCAAGAACTATAAATGTGACAAGGTATATAAGCTAGGGTTTGTTTTCAAAATTGTATTCGAAGCCTTAGATCTCAAATTTTGATTTGAAATTTGGAAGATATCATTATGGAAGGGTGAGTTAACAAATTTTGAAATATTTTAAGAAACCACTAGTTAGAATATGCTTTATTCATGACAGTAAAGGAGAAGTTTGCATGCACACCTATTTGGGCCAATTGAGAAGATCACCTTTTTAAGGAGGTGGGTCTTAGGGTGAGAATCCAAAATTGAATATTTTTCTACAGTTAAACCAAGGAAATGGGTCCCAAATATGGGAAGAAAGTATTTTGAAAACCCCAAGAAAGGAAGTTAGAGCCTTGAGACCCTTGAGGTAGGGCTAGTAATGTCTAGTGTGTAAGAAAGAAGGGCATAAAGATTACAAGGAGAAGGTATAGAGTTAGGACCTTAAATTTACACTACACCATCACAAGCCCAATGTATATTGGAAAATGTCGCACCTTGTTGTGGGAGTATACAATTTAGTTAAACCATGAAATCTCCATGAATGTTGTTCTTAAGAGGTCAAGAGGCAATTTTGAAGGGATTAAAGGAGAAGTGGGATATTAATCATTTTTCATTAACTGATATGGTTGATGAAAAATAGTTGGAATATGTAAAACAAGGTGTAAGGATTGAGGAAAGCTAAAATCCAAAGTTGTGCTTGATTAGTACAAAGCTACTAGTGGACTAGTGAAGAGTAACAAAGCTAAAAGAGAATTTTAATTGATTTTATTACTTTTAATCAAGGTGATGGGTTTGCTAACCTAGAGTGACATAAGTGAACAAGGTAAATACTTATAAAAAAGGAAGGTTAATGAATTGAGGAGTCCAAAGTTGTTTGTTGAGTCCATCAAACTAAGAAGACCAGTTCTATAGTAGGGTATTGTATGAATAAAGTTGTCCATATTATGATAAATGATTAAATGTAATTTGAATTTTGATATTACCTCTGCATCATGTACTATTAATTCCATAAAATTAATTTAATTTAGTTACCATTTTTGTAAAGGTTTATTTAATTAAACAGAGAGAAAAATTAATCCCAAGTTCCCCAAATAAATACATGGTTTAATAATATTACCCCTAAGGTTTAATTAAAGGGGTCCCCTAGACCCATGCTCTTTAAATTAATTAAATTTAATTACTAAAAACACCCTAAAATATTATTCACACAACTTAAAATTCAAATTTCTACTTGTAAATGGGAAGGCCCACCATGGGACCCACTTGCAAGTGCACATTCCAGGTTTAAGGAGAGCCTTTGGATTGAAAGGATCTCCACCCTAGATTTTAGGGTTGGACTATGAAGCCCTAAATTTAAATATAGAAGGTATTCCTTCCCTTTGCTATCATTTTTTTTTGTTTACAATTTTCTATGAGGAGCTCTCATGGATGGTGGAGGAGGACCAAAATCTCCAATCTCTCTTTTTATTTGAAAATCTAGTTGTGTTGTATGGATTTTTACAACTACAATGTTATTATTGTATCCATTTTATTTGTGGGTAAACATTTCTTTTAATTGTGGATCCAATTTCAATGTTAAATGGGTGTGTGCATATATATATATATATATATATATATATATATATATATATATATATATATATAAGCACACATATTTTATATACATTTATGTGAGATTATATATTTATATATAATCATATATATCTATGTACAAACACATATTTTATATATATATATATATATATATATATATATATATATATATATAAACATTTCATTTTATCCAATGGAGGATCAATTGGTGGTGTGGTGGTTTGTGCGGTGTAAAGAAGGAGGGGGTAGGGATTGGGTAGGGATTTCCAAAATCAATGTTTTTACTACTATCCTAATTTCAATTTAACATTATATTTCAAAGGTATTTAGAATACAAGTTGAGAGGAGGAATTATCTCACAAGTTAAACCAAATTTTCAATAATTTGGAAAAGAATATCTAAAACAATGAGTTAATTTTATACACATTTAATTCTAGCGAGATTAATAGACTAATTATTTCCTTTATCAACCAAAATAAGCTCTACACAAGTTTAAACTAACTTACCAACTTATTAAATCACTTAAACTTTTTCATTTATTCTTGCAAGTGATAACATAATGTATGCATGAGAAGATTAGTTATGTTAATAAACAAGGAACTAGCTAAGTAGTTCCATGATCTAATAAACCTACCATAAACATCAAGATGAGTGTTAAACAAGATAACTTCTACAATAATGAATTAAACTAAATCACTATCATTTTATCTCTAACTACTCTATGATTACTTAAAACATAAATTGAACCTAGTTAAACCTATGAACAATCAAATTAGATTTTTGTTTGCTTGATAGAGGTGAAGAGGTCTCTCTAAAATGGCTACAAGGCTCAAGTTAGATACCATCCTACTAACCTACCTACTACAAAGTTAAGGATGCAAGATGGAGGAGCTTCAACAATGGAGGATAGCCAAGATCAAACGCCTATTATCTTGGCTAATGCAAATGATGTCTAATGTCAATATCTCCAAATGTGAGAGAGAAGGAAATGGAAGAGTTTGAATTTTGGGTGCATGTGGGGCTAAAGCTCAAAAAGCACTTTTAGATTAGATTAGGATAAACATGCTTTAGGCTTAGTTAAGCTAGGTTTAGGCTAGTTAACTAGGGTTTAGGCTAGTTAAACTTGATTAGTAAGTGATTAGAGACTCATTGAGAGTTGGGAGGGTCTGGATAATCAATTGTGACTAATAGATAGCCTACGAAGCCAATAGAAGTGGTCTAGAGAGAACTAGGGAGGTTCTGAATGGTCGAAAGGAGGAATGTTTAGCTAATAAGATAGATATTAGCCAAATAAGTTGATTATATGAGGAATACGACTGAAAGAGTGTCGTGAATGGGCATCCGAGAATGAAGCAAAGATGGGTTGATTAACGAAGTGTCGTTAATCGATTGAATTGGAGAAAATGCTAAGTGTAAGCATGTTTTAGGTGTCTACATTTTCCCCTCTTTGAGGTGGTGTAAGCAATGTCACTTCAAATAAAGTAGACAAACATAAACAAGTAGAAATTTTTTAAGGGATAGAAGAAAAATAAGTAGAATGGAGGATGCCCTCGATTGTTGATGGGGTAATAGAAGAACTTGATTGATGATTGAAAAGATGATAAAAAGATAACAGAAGAAAGAATAGTGTGAAGAAGAAGAAAGGGGATATAAAAGAAAAAGGAGTAGAAGGAAGAGGGAATGAGCTAACATCCATTCAGTGCCTTTTAAACAACTTTATTTTCATCATATTGCTAGAGATCTTCATCATCACCTTATTAAAAAGAATGAACAAAAGTGTAGTATGACATTGAAAGCCATATACGAACAAATTTACATTGCTAAAAACACAAACTCCATGCAACATGAAAAATGCGGTGCGATGACGAAAGTAAAAGATGCCTAACTCCATGCAACATACAAAATGTAATGCAATACGAGAAAGTAAACAAGCTAACCTAATAGAGAAACATAATGTAATGTTTTTGTTATTGAGCTTCAGTTTTGACTTGTGTGAATTAACGACAAGGGTTGATGATGGTGCCCCAAGTAAGGATACATGTGAGGGGAATAATGGAGGACACTTGGGTCCAATGAAAAAGCAATGTGCACTACAAAATATTATCGAGGCAACTAGTAGTGCCTTAGAGTACAGACGAAGTAAGAAGCCTAGCTTTTGTTGATGGAGGTAGATCAAGATGATCCACGAATCACACACATGAACATGTGAGAACCAAAGAGTGATGTTTTGTAGGATGATTTTAAATTTTTGAAGTTTTCATAAATACATTTGATGTTTTGATTTTTCTAACATATTTGAATGTTTTTGTGATTTTTCTAACATATTTGAATGTTTTTGTTGATTTTGAAAGTATTCTGAAACTATGTACAGGAAGACGAGGAAGCATGGATGCCCCTAGCGATAGATGAGATGTACACGGCATAAGGCCACATGTGTACGAGAAAGATGAAGATGCAAAAATGCACCAATGATTAGGTGGGAGTATTCAAAGGCAAACTCTTCATGGGTAGAAGTGGGACCCAAGGCCATTATGGATAGGTTCAACATGATGATGAACACAAACTAATGAAGTGTCAGAAGAAGCAAGGATGCCCCGGTGTACGTTGGCCTAAAAGCACATGATAGAAAGGAAGGAGAAGATTGTTTTTTGAAAGGTGAAAAAGGTGTTCGTAAACATGGAAAAAAGTAATCTTATACACATGGATGTTCCGAACGAAGTAGAAGAACGATGTGAATGAAATGAATGTATCTTAGAAGCCTCGTGATGAAGAAGTGATTAGCCAAAGGCACAAATTGTGAGATAAGATACATACTAGAGTACGAGTCTAAACAAGGTCCACAAAAGAAGACACTTGGTAACATACTAATCCTGCTTTGCTCATAGATATCCAAAGTGTGTGCATGTGGAATTTATCACCTCTTGAAGGGAATATTTAATAAACAAGTGAAATACACCCTAGCTAATGTGTAGGATTGATTGATTATGAAAGGTGATTTTGTGAATGGATGGTGGATGGATAACCATACATTGCTCCTTCCACCAGTGTCTATAGCCTCGATGAAGATGCATTTGATTCTAATCACAACATTGCTCTATTTCTAGTCAAGCATCTATAGCCCCGATAGAGATTATTGGAAATACCCCAAGAGAGAGTAATATATCAATTTTATTTTGCTTTTAGCTTTTAGATTTTTATTTTTATTGATTTTGATTCTTTTACTTTCTGAAAACTTATTTCAGCTCTCTTGTTTGACCAGGGATTAAGAACCACTAATGGCTTGATGAAAGGAGGTGAAAGTGATTACGATGACGAAATTGGATAGTGTTGGGCCCTTGGAATATTGACCAAGTATGAAGGCGCTTAAGCACGCGGGATCCCAGTTATAGAATGGCGCGTAAGGAAAATGCGTGCGGAGAAAGGCTTTAGGAAGCAAATAGCATGCGTGATGCATGAAAGGAGGTTCAGGACTTAGCCAATTTGAGTGCCCAAGGCAGAACACATGAAAAGCGTGATCGGTTGCGCATGGATAAGATGCCAGCCTGGCAATAGGTTGGCCCAGGAAAGAGCATGCCCCGAGATGGAATCTTCTAGAAGATCATCATGAGATGGAGTGGAGAGCTCAGGCCTGAAGGAACATGCTTGCATGGAGGACCACATTCGACACTTGGCAATGGATCTGAGGGCGTGGTAAGGTGAGTTGGCAGCCCAGAAAGTGATAAATACAAGTGCCTGCCACAGAAAAGATATACACACACACATAGATATATCATCTGGATATACATAGGGAATAACGGGTTAGAGAGTAAGAGAAGCTCTGCAGAATTGTTGTGAGTGGATATTCGGTTCAGGAAAGGATGTACTAAGCATGGAGTTGTTATTTTTATTTTCTGTTAGCTTAGCTACATACGTCCAGTGATGCACATGACTGCGGTCTGCTCTCTGTGACACTCTGTAATGAACCAATGAATATATTGAGGTTAATGTTATAAATAGATATGAATATCAATGGGTTTAATGTATATTTCATTCATATGAGTTATCTTTCCTTTCATGCTATGAATGAATGGTTGTATCTTTCTTTCTGTTATAATATATGTTCTGGAATCTATTAAAGCACTCGATTTGAAGTGACTACAAGGATCTGGAGGCCGTTTTGAGCCCTATGGTTCTTGTATGTCTCAACTTATTTCCTAAATACTCTTACACTAATCATAGATAATGCTTCCCACTAAACTCACATAAAAGAGAGACTTGGTACCCATGCGTGCCTCGGGTGAGCACTCAACTTCTACTAGGTGATAGGCCGACATGCATGGGGTTATTCCTTTTGTGATAGGAGTAAAAATGACTACATCTTGGTTCCATTGCTCAGGACATCTTTTCAAATTTGTAGTGGGATATAACATGCATCATGATCTGTGTAAAGAGTAATGACGGATTGGTTAACATTGGAAAATGTTGAATTGTGGTTCAAGAGCACGAAGGATGAATTTGCTTAGAGATTCAACACTGGACCTGAGTTTAATACACATAGATGGGTAGAAGAGAACCTCTACCATGAGCTATATGATACCTTCTTCTGCTACTTCCCAGTAGATTCATATGAATGGATTTCAACCTATACGTCTAGATCAAGTTGGCATTATAGATCGCATGTATGGGCCAAAGAAGACTACCAAAGGCTGCAAGATGCAGATCGCGTGGACCCGTGCTTGTTGATCATTGGAGAGGAGTACTAGCTAGCTACACTCTGGAATACGCCATCTCTACATATTCTTGTCTAGAGGTTGCTGAGTTTGAATTTCTGCGAGAACCTAGAGGAACATTTCTACGTACTATTCCTCTAGCTATGAAGATATTGATGGTTACCATGAGTTTAGAGGCACTCCCAATGGCTGGCTAAACCATTTTGAGCACTTTGGGTAAGGGAACTTGGGTGGAGGAAGATGGTAGATATCATGATAGAGAAGGAGAGGGAAGAAAGATGGCTTAAGTATAGCGAAGCACGAGAAAGGGAGATTGTTAGACGATGCGAGGTTGCTAGTGTGATGGATCTATGGAGATAGACGTTGTGGGAAGGAGTTGAGGTTCACATGGAGGATGTGGAACCTGAGTAGTCTATGCTACCCCATCTTGGAAAGCACGTGAGGGAGATCCCTTTGACTTCTGGTGAGAGTTCATCACACGAGAGAGAGAGTCATTGGTGCATATCTAAACCCACCTAGTGACTAAGTCCTGGCGCTTAGTTTTCCCGATCCAGGAAGAAGTGTTATTGACCCAGTTGATATAAGTGGAAGAGATAGATTCACGCCTAGGAGGTATAATTTTTCAGTTCCTTCTTCTATGGCTGCACATAGTCTAGTATTCGAGAGGAGTTTTGGGCAAGGGGAAAGTGTATAAGCTTTTGGGCTCACATCAGGGAGTGGCACGGGACAAAGTAGTTGTAGTGGGGCACTATCACGGACCATTGGTACACGATTCAAGTAGGACCATGGGGGTGCTCAGCACAACTCCTACAGGCCCTATTGGACCTAGTGGTTCTGGTGGATCTGGTGGCTTTGGAGGTACAGGACCCGTGGACTCGGTGGATCGAGCGATGGAGGAAACACTAGAGAGAACCAAGGCTCTAGTTTAGGACAAGGACCCCAACCACCACCTCAAGTATTATTTGAAATGTCTTTGCATTTGCCAAATTACAGGGGCATTGAAGATGTGTGGAACATGTTCACAAGTGTGAACTGCTATGGTGCGCAAAGGGTATCACAACACTAGAATGAAAGGCTAGTCAATTTACAACCACACTGCAAGGGCGCGCACATAGCTGGTATAGAAAGTATGACCCTCATCAAATGGTGGTGGACTACACTTGCTTTAAAGAATGCATTCTTGATAGAGTTCCACATTCCTGAGTTCAAGCAGAAAAGCATTAGCACTTTGAAGGAGATTCAACAAGGAATGACAGAGAGTGTGCAAGAGTATGATGCGCATTTTAAAACTCTCTTGTCTAAATTATCATATGATATTCACCCTTCACAACATGCATAATAGTTTGTTGGAGGATTGATCACCCCTTTTAGAATGGCCTTGTCTTATAAAACTTTTACAGATCTGCACGAAGCATTAGAAGCTGCCTTGCACGCCGAGGATGTTCGTAGTATTGATACTAGCGTTAGCCCGTTCTTGGAGGCTCAGATTGCTGTTATGGCCAAACATTTGGAAAAAATGTCTGCGAACTCAGTCCATGAGACTCGTAGTGGTTTGTGGTGCAAAAATTGTGAAATAGAGGGGCACGTTAAGGATAATTGCCCCGGAGGATGGTATAAGCTTTGTGATAGTAGATTGTGAGATTTTCATGGGGACCATGATGTAAGTAGATGTCCCTTGCTGTAGCACATGATCAAAAGAATGTATCTTGTTATTGTAAGATTTGCACTTCTACAACCCATGATACTAAGGACTGTAGGCTCATTGATTAGATTCATGAGGCCATTGATCATGGGGTGCACTAAACCAACATTCTAGTGGTTCTCAAAATGATGATCAACGTTATGAGGAGTGTGTAGATGGAGGTGCGCACAAAAGAGGATTTCGAGGAGGATTCCGTGGTTTAGGTAACCATGGAGGAAGGAGTGAGTTCCCATACGGAACATGTTTCAACTGTGGATATATAGAACATTACAAGCATGAGTGCCTGGACTTGTTGCAGTTGCTGCTCGGGGTGCGAAAAGAAGCATAAGTATGAGGAGTTCCTAGAATGATTTGAGCATATGAATCAACAGCACCTAAAGGACAAGGGTGCTGTAATGGTCAGCATCAAGAAGGTAGACATATAATGGATGCCTCAAGTAACACAGGATGAAGTTTTGGATCTTGTCTTGGTAACAACAAGGGCATAAGCCATGCACGCAAGAGAGGTACCAAGACAGAAGACCCTGGTTATGAGGGAGGAGGTCGTTCATGGAAAATATCCAGACCTCGCGCATCAGAAGGAGATATATTAGGACACCATGGATGTTATTCAAAGCTTATAAGGGGAGATCCAATGTCTAAAGGAGCAATCCAGAAAGGAGGAACAAGGAAGGAGAGTCGAGGCGCAAAAGGATGACCTGGATGAGGTCAAGGAGGTGTGTAAAATGCTAAGGTAGGAGAACATCATTCCTTTGTTAGGATCCTGGTTGAGAGAGAAGGTACCACGTGCCGGAGAAGAGTGTGAGAGACAAGTCTTGCATGTGAACCTTCCCCCTCACAGCCTCGACTATGACAAGGAGATTACATTGAATGCAATTGTAGATGGATGGCTCCTCAAAGCAATATACTCATTGACATTGGCGTGGAGGTTAATGTTCTGACTTTGGATGCATGACATCAGATGGGGAGACCTGCATTACAACCATCTTTGAATGTGCTATATATGGAAAAAAAAACTAAGGAAATTCCCATCGGTGTCTTGAAGGATGCAACTATTACTATCCAAGGAGCCAAGTTTATTGGGGACTTTGAAGTCTTGGCACTTGCCGAGGCGGATAATTTCCTAGCACTACTTGGGTGCCCTTGGTGTTACAAGAATAATGCGGACCTTCGGTTTAACAAAGGGTACATCAGTTTCGAGAACAAAGATGAACAAGTCATTATACCCCTGGTTGATGGGAAGTCGATGCCCTATATTGAATTGTTGGTAGAAGAAGTTCTGGATAATATTTATGTGCTCAATCAGAGACCCTAAGATGGTACATCCTACTAATGGAGTTATCCAGTTTGAAGATGCCCAGTCAGTAAGTGATACCACTAGTCTGGCTTGTGAAAATTGGGTGCATGGAACTTACGAATTAATGGGATGGTAGTTAAGAGGGTTGGTGACCAAGGTAACAAAGGCATGCACTTTATTAGGTGCCTTGGAGGAAAAGAATTGCCTAAGTATTTAGGAGGAGCCTTCCTGAGATCTTTTCGAGGAGGTAGAAGCTTAGTGGAAGAATGATAAGGAATGAAGGAGATGTTAAGTTATGTCTTGCTTGGCACAACAACTCGTTGATGGGCCACACATTAGGAGATCCTTTTAGAGTGGTGCAAGGTAAGAATTGCTCTTTTTGTTAGATTTTATAGGAGTAATGTACCAACCATCATCAAGGAATACCATGGGAAGAATCCCACGTCTTTCCATGTCCAGGAGTGTGAACGGTCTGGAGAGAAGGCACAGAAGCTTTGCCACCATCCCTCTAGGTGCACAAGTTGTATTCTACACTGCAAGGTTATGTACACACATGGTACATTCATTCAGAGACACGCCGTTAGGCGAGGAATTGCAGGAGCTCGTGCCCGACCTTATTCGACCTTTGAGTATCGTGAGTAACAAGCCATTGATTGATAAGGCCTTACAGGGTATCAAGTGCCTTACCATGGGGGATAGTGCCAAAACGAGAAGATAGGCTATTAGAATTATTAGGTGAACTAGGTATAGGGGCACACTTTGAAGAAGTTGAGGAAACAAAAGAGTTACAACTTGAGCGCACGTGTTTGGAAAAGGAGAAGGGAAAGTTGGTATATGTGATTGATGGAGAGGAATAAAAATCTTAGATGTTAGCCATTCTATAGGGATGCACGAGGTAGTGGACAATGCAGATGCTCACGCGCATGCCTACCATGAGCCTTTAAAGATGAAGAAAGTTAACATCGGTTCAGAAGAAGAACCTAAGGAAGCTATTATTGGGGATTACTAGATAGAGAAGGAAGTATCAAAGATCATTGATTTGTTGTGTGAATTTGAGGATTTATTCCCGTGTGGGTACCATGAGCTCAAAGGAGTTCACCATTCCTTAGGGGAGATGAAGATAAAATTGAAGGATGGTGCGTGCTTGGTTAGAAAAAGGCCCTACTAGATGAATCCCAATTTGTGCGTGAAAGTTAAGGAGGAGATAGAAAAAATGATAGCTTTTGGGATCATTGAGGTAGTGGAAGAATCGAGTGGATAAGTTCGATGGTAATCAACATCAAGAAGGATGGGTGGATTAGGATTTGTGTGGACTATAGGGAATTGAATGTAGTTTGTGTCATTGATCCATTTCCAACCCCTTCACTGAAGAAATTTTGGAAGGAGTCGCTAGGCGCGAAATCTACTCCTTTACGGATGGATTTTTAGGGTACCACCAAGTCCTGGATTGCAAAGGAAGACCAGAAGAAGACAACTTTCACCACCGAATGGGGAAGTTTTGCATATACGGTCATGCCCTTTGGGTTGAAGAATGCACCTGCTATTTTTTCACGCATAGTGGTGCAAGCATTCCAGGACTTCATCCATAAATTTCTTCAGGTCTATTTGGATGATTGGACAATATATGGTCTGGTTAAGGACCATTGTGACAACTTGAGATTAATGTTTGAGAGGTGTAGGCAGTTGAGGATATCCCTCAACATTAAGAAGTGTGTGTTTTCTACACCCTTTGGGACCTTATTGGGGCATATCATATGTAAGGAGGGCTTGCTGGTAGATCCCGCCAAGGTTGCAGTTATTGTGGGGTCAAGGAGCCTTCTAGCCGAGCGCAGTGTGTGAATTCTTTGGGCATACGGGGTATTGAAAAAAAATCATTAAGGGATATGCCAAGATCACCATGCCTTTAGAGGATCTACTTAGACACAAAAGTGCCTTCCATTGGGGAGAGGCGCAGAGGGCATTTGATACATTAAAATATAGGCTTATTACCATGCCTATTTTATGATTTCCCTCTTGGGACAAGCCCTTCCATGTCCATGTAGATGCCTCAGGAACCACCATTGGAGCAGTGCTTGCACAACCAGGTGAGGGGATTGTTGATCATCCTCTCTATTTTGTGAGCAGGAAGTTAACACCAACAAAGTAGAATTATACCACTACCGAGCGTGAGGCATTGTCAATGATCTACATGCTCTTCAAGTTTAGACAATATCTACTGGCAACACCCTTTGTATTCTACACCGACCACATGACATTAAAGTATTTAGTGAACAAGCCCATTCTTCAAGGGTGCATATGTCGATGGGTGTTGTTGTTTCAAGAGTTTGAATTCACCGTTGTAGTGAAGCCCGAAAAAGCAATTGTGGACCTGATCATCTATCAAGAATTGATTCAGGAGAGGACACGTAAAGTATTGAGGAAGCAATGCCAGACGCATAACTGTTTAGATTGTGGCGCGTGCCCTCGGATTTGGAAGTGATTGCAATATTTTTAAAAGGTGTGGCGTCAGATGGAATGAAGGCATTGGAGAAGAAGCAGTTGGCCATATGTGCCATGCCCTACATGTTGATTAGTGGAGACTTATATAAGTTGGGATGAGATGAAGTTTTGTGTAGGTGTGTATTAGAGCATGAGCACCTGACCATCATGGAGGAAGCACACAAAGGAAGTGCGGGTGGGCATTACGTAGGTGATGCCACCATGTGTAAGATATTAATGATAGGATTATGGTGGGAAACCTTGTACAAGGATTGTAGAGATTATTGTAAAGCGTGTGACCACTGTCAGTGCATTGAAAACTAGGAAGGAGAGATGAAATACCTTTATGCCCTATCCCTAGCACGGAGCCTTTTGAAAAATGGGTGATAGATTTTATAGGACCTATTACACCAAAGAACGCGTAGGACTGGGTCACGTTATGTCATCACTTGCATGGATTATCTCACAAGGTGGGAAGAGGTAGCCCCAACTAAAGATTGCATGGTAGCAACAGTGGCAAGGTTCTTATGGGAGAACATTATCACGAGGTATGGATGTCCGTTGAGTTTGACCAGTGATAGGGGTACACATTTTTGAATGAGACCGTGAGGATCATGTTATCAAAATTCATGGTGGCTCATCACAAGAATAAACCCTATCACCCACAAGAAAATGGAACCATGGAAGCATTCAACAAAATACTAAGTCATACCTTGACCAAAATCTGTGATGTTGGAAGACAAGATTGGGATGAAAAAGTATCGGCAGTGTTATGGGCTTACAGAACAACGTATAAAAGACTAAATAAAGCCACACCTTTTCAATTGGTGTTTGACATGGAAGCCATTTTATTGGTTGAATTTATGTTACCTTCTCTGTGAATAGCGCACGTAGGAGGATTAGCCGATGAACAAGCGCTGGAAGAAAGGATTGATGAGCTAATGAAACTGGATGAGAGACAATCACTTTCTTGATGGAGCTAGACAATGGAAAAGGCAAAGCAAAAGGCTTGGCATGATCACCACATTAGAAACAAGAAGTTTGAGATTGGGCAGATGGTGTTACTATATGATTCCAAGTTTCGCACCATCCCGAAACTTGAAAGTCCATTGGTTGGGTCCCTACAAAATTTTGTACATCCTTGATTCGGGCGCGTGCCAATTACAAGCGCTGGATGGGACGAATCTGCCTAGACACTTCAATGGGAGTAGGCTGAAGCCCTACTATAAATAAGTCTTCTTAGTGTTTGTAAATAAGGCAGTTTTTGCCAGTTAGCTTAGAAGTTTCCTTTATGCATTTTCCCTTTCTTGTGTTTCCCTTTCACGTTGTTGTTTTGGTTTTGCGCCTTGGGCACCAGTAACCTTATTGCTATTTTTGGAGAATTTGTGAGTACATAGAGGACCACACATTGTTTAAGTGTGGGGTGGAGAAAAGTGAAGAAGCACGTGATTAAAAGTACCAAGGAAGTTGTGTTGAAGAGCCTTGTTGTGTAGCCCAGTTGAAAGAGGTAGATGAAGAGAAAAGATAGAATGGTTGGTGCCAGGATAAAGCTACTGGTAGATCCCATGTACAAAGGAAAAGGAAGTGCAGTTAAAGCAACACAAGGTAGGTGAAAGAAAGAATATGGACAAGAAGAAGTGCCTTCGGTGCAGGTTAAGTGCACGTAAGAGTCTCTTGTCAGGTTGGTTGGGTTATGCGCCAGAAGGTTGGAGGAGTTTTCACATAGGAAGGGTGCGTGAGTGAAGGCACTGAAGACGAAATTTGTTTGAAAAATATGCATTAAATGAACAAAGTATGGGGGTAGGTAAAGTAGCATTTAATGATCAGAAAAAGGAAAAACTATAAATAAAGGGTTGGGGCACTCTCATTTTTACTTTGCAAAAATGAAGAGTTGGAGATATAAGCAAGTGTTATAAACTAGGGTTTTCAGATTCGATCGAGTGGAAGATCTGTGTGATTAAAACACGAAGAGCCAATTTGAGATTGTGGACCAGAAGGAATTACACGAGCATGGAAGGAGTTGAAAAGGCATTGTCTTGTGAAGAGTTTATCCAAGTTAGGGTTTGAAAAACTAGGGCACGGGTTTAAAAGAGTTATATCATGGATCTGAGATTAAAGGTTGGGAGAAGAAAGACAGAGTAATAAAGAGAGGGTAGGTGTGATAAAAATACCTCAACCATGGCACCCAAGAAAGGAAAGGGCAAAGCTAAGGCTAAACAACCAGAACCCGAAGTAGACACAAATGAAGAATGGTATGCAGAGATGCAATACCTAGATGGGGTGATGATGGGAAAGGAATGGGAATCCCACTTGAGAAGCATACCTATTAGTGACTATAATCACCACACAAACACCATAGAGAAAGAAATGGCATTGGAATTGGTATGCCCCACCAACAAGCGAACACCTGAAGGTTTTCCCATATATGACGATGACGTTAAGGTTAAATTGGTGAAGGTAGGGCTGTTGTAACTCTATGAGTTTCCTTATTTTGGGAAGCTAGATCACTTGTACCAGTGGTTGATGTCTCGGGTGCATGAAGACTATTTCCACTTTGTCTAGGCGCAAGATGCATGTGACTCCCCAGTTGATTTCACAATTTACAAGCCTCATATGTGAGGGAGATAGCCTAGAAGATGACCTTGGTGACAAGGAGGCTATTCAAGAGACCATCACTGAGTATGCCTGCAAGAAAGGGTCACGGTACTATGATATTTCATACATCGGGGAGCTGTTATGAAGATGGCCGCACATCCGGTGACTAAGCTAAATGGCCAAGAAAGATGGATGCAGTCAACAAGCCTTGGCTACATGTCCAGGAAGATTGCAGAGGACGATATACAACTTATCCACGTAAATTTCAGAGAGATTGTTAAGTTCGTGAAGGGGACAAGATCCTCTTTGGCAATGTCTTACTCACCACAGTGTTTGCAGAAATTGGAGTGCTAGATGCATCAGACAAGTTCATGTGGGAGTACCCACCAAGATCCTTCGCTCGAGAAGAGGTTTTAGAAGTATGCTTGTGATACAATGATGGCTCCCCACAAAGCACATCTAGAAAATTTGTATACGTGCTTGAGGAATGCATTTGGGGAAAAGTGGAGGATCCTTGAATAACTCCCAACAACCACTGAGGGAGAAGCTGAGTTCGCGGTGTACCAACATTACTGCTTGGGTAGATTCAAGCTTATTGACGAATCATGGAACCCTTGGTGCAAGATTCCTTTCGTGTTCATTGCCCAATACTTCCAAGTGGGAGTAAACAGATTTAAAGAATCAAAGAAGCTAAGGCTGGAACTAGGAAGGTTGGACCAGGAACACAGGGAGATGAGGAAGAAGCTGAATTACCCCAGTGGTAAGCACATGTACATGGAGAAGTACGTGTCGCATGAGATCCAAATGACTAGGCCGATGACGCTTCCCATCGCTGGAGGACCTCAAAGCACACGTGTACATGCACATAAGGCCAAAGTTTGAAAAGGGTGTGTATTTGGAGGATGAAATCTCCATACCTAAAGACCCCTTAGGGAAGAAGAAGCTAGCATCTAAGAAGAGAGGTAGAGGAGAGGAAGGAGCACCAAGTGTGCCAACTGCTCAGACAGTGAGCATGCCATCTACAAGCACCAAGCCAAGCACCTACATATGTAGAAAGAAGGCTCCAGTGAAGGAAAAGATGCCAGAAGTAGAGGCACCCGAGCATCCCACCACCATGGAATAATTGCCAAAGGAAGAAGAGAAGGCCGAATCTCCTGATCAGAAGCCACCTCTCAGGAAGAAGTAGAGGGTGGATGAAGAAGATGACTCGGAGGTGACCGATAGCTTGGAGAAATACTTGGGAGAAGGAGAAGATGAGAGTGAAGGAGATGACGATGAGGAAGAAGAGCCTGAGAAAGACAAGGAACCACATGTGTTTAGTGTCTATGACTCAAAGGAAGAGAGTGGAGAGGAGAAGCAAGAGTTTGTATTTGTGCGGCACAAGGGCACACAAGATGAGGAAGGCACCGAAGACACAAAGGCAAATGAGAAGGATGCCAAGGAGAAGCAGGGAGCCATAAGTTTTACAAAAGAGCAGATTACTGAGGTAGTAGAGTGAGAAGTGAAAAAGATGCTTGAAGCCCTTGTAGACCAAGAGTTAGAGTGCAACGTAGACATAGTGCTTAAGGAAGGGAAGGAGGAGAGCGTTGAAAAGGAACATGATAGCCTAGAGGCCCCACTCGGCAGCTTAGCTTCCTAAAGGTGCGCACTTGGGCGGAAGAACTCTAGATATAGAACAAAGACAAGTAATGGGCTATGTGGATGACATAAAGAAGGTGTTACGCACATGGTTCCAAAGAACCATACCCACAGAAAGGCTCCTAGCCATGGGGTCTTTTGAAAAGGATGGCACATACCCCAGAACCAAGAAGATGCTCTCTTGGGCGTTCAAGTCACACATTGATGAGCTAGACTTTGAAGTCTACCAGAAAGCACTCATCACGTTGCCAGAGTCTAAGGGAGACAACCCCTTAGTAAATGCTTAGGAACTTTCAGACGAGCAAGTATGCAATTCTCTAAACAAAGTCACGGTAAATACCGAGGCTAGGCTGCTCGCATGAAATGACATAATCAGAGCATTGGAGGTGAAGTTGGGGAAGAAGGAGGAAGAACTGGTAGAGAAGGCCAAGAGTTTAAAACAGGAGGAATTAATCGTACAGTTAAGGTGCGAGTTAAAGGAAGAAAAAGTAAAGGTGCAGGAGGTTTACAAGAAGGTGGAGTCGATCAAGAGTGGCATCATATTAAAGCACCCAGACCTAACACCAATCCCTCGAGGTACACATCAACTTTGGAATGCTTAGAAGACCTAACACACATCCTCACTATGGAGAGGTGACCCTTGGCATTGGAATCTGCAGAAGAAGTGGCCAGTGCGCTTGAAAGAGGAAGACCGGTTGAAGGTAGTAGCACTTGTTGCCGAGTACAACCAAGTACTCATGGAGATTAAGGTCACTGCCTAGTCTGCAGAAGCTGCATATGACACATGTGTGGATAGAGATAAGGTGGCGAGCTCCTTGGTCACCACGCTTGAAGTAGAGCTAAAGAGTTCCAAGAAAATAAAAAAAGGGAACATGGCAGAGAGGGACAAGGTTCTAGCTGAGGTAGAAAAGAAATCAGAGGAAATTGAGGCTTAAGGAGCTCAATTAAGGCCTGGCTGAAGGAACTATACCCCCAAATTACCAGAAGAATGGATAAACTCACAGACCTAGGTAAGGAAATGGAGCAGATTGTGGACACTTTGGGCACCTAGGGAATTGGCCTAAGCTTTGATGAAGTGAGCACCCTAGTGGGCAACCTATGCCAGAAGGCGAAGGGTGAGGTTGAAGTGTGGAACAAGCTGGAGGAAGATCTGTGAAAGGACTTTCCCAACCTATTGAATTGATGTCCCCCATTCTTCATTCTTTCCCCTATTCTTTCATTCCTTATTCATTTTGTAAAGTATAAGTCTACATCTTGGTCAAGTAAAACATTTCCGAGGACGGAGAATAGGCATAGTGTGGGGTGATGTTGGGCCCCTAGAATATTGACGAGGTATGAAGGTGCTTAGGCGCGTGGGATCCTAGTTATAGAATGGTACGCAAGGTAAAAATGCGCAAGAGAAAGGCTTAAGGAAGCAAATAGCATGCGCGATGTGCAAAAGGAGGTTCGAGACTTAGCCAATTTGAGCACCCAAGGTAGAACATGTGAAAAGCATGATCGGTTGCGTGCGGATAAGATGCCAGCCTGCACAAGTTGGCCTAGGAAAGAGCATGCCCTGGATGGAATCTTCTAGAAGATCATCATGAGATGGAGTGGAGAGCTCATGCTGAAGGAACATGCTCGCATGGAGGACCACATTCGACACTTGGTAATGGATCTGAGGCGCGGCAAGGCGAGTTGGCAGCCCAGAAAGTGATAAATACAAGTGCCTGCCGCAAAAAGGATGAGAGAGAGAGAGAGAGGGAGGGAGGGAGGGAGGGAGGGAGGGATATATATATATATATATATATATATCGTCTGGATATACATAGGGAATAGCGGGTTAGAGAGTAAGCGAAGCTTTGCGCGTAATTGTTGAGTGGATATTTTGGTTTAGGAAAGGATGTACTAAGCATGGAGTTGTTATTTTTCTTTTTTGTTAGCTTAGCTACATATGTCCAGTGATGCACATGACTGCGGTCTGCTCTCTGTGACACTCTGTAATGAACTAATGAATATATTGAGGTTACCTATTATAAATAGATATGAATATCAATGGGTTTAATGTATATTTCATTCATATGAGTTCTCTTTCCTTTCATGCTACGAATGAATGGTTGTATCTTTCTTTCTGTTATAGTATATGTTTTGGAATCAGTTAAAGCACTTAGTTTGAAGTGACTGCAAGGATCTAACTCCACAAGACTACTAAGATAACTCCAAAAGATTAGCAAGCTAACTCCACACAAATAGTAAACCTAAGAAGGCTAACACAAGTGTAATAATTATCCTAATAAACAAATAAAAATAAAAATAAATGTTTCTACTTTCCCTCAATTGTGTGTTCACTATCTGGAAATTTCATTTAAAATGTAGATGCATCGACAATACTTGAGAAGGAATATTATGTTGTATTGGGGATAATATTGAATATGTTTGTGAATATGATTTTGGAGTATTTTTTGATGATGTCAAGGAATATATTTCTTTAGATAAAAAATTTACGCAATGAAGAAATGTATTGATTTTTACTCAGATTGATGCATTTGAAAATTTTCATTATAAAAATGAATGTCGTGGATGAAATGATGGAAGAGGTAAATATTTAAGGTGGCGGAATTTTTGTAATCGATTTCATTTTACATATAAACATGTACTAGGAAAAAGCAATACAATTTCATATCAGCTTAGTAGAAATTTTGCACTTTCTCTTATGAACTCTCCATAGGGACCTCCACCACGAAATTTCTTAATGACAAGAATAGATTGTATAAGGTTTGATTAACTTTCGCTCCCAATCTAAACACCAATATTTATATATCAAAAACTTATGCTACAAATTTAGAAGTTATTGGAGCATGCCACATGGAATCCTTTGTTAGTTTTGGACATCTAACTATCCACATGTTAAATAGTGCATTATCAGTTTACAAATTGTTGTTTTAGTATGTAAACCTAACAATTTGTGGACTATTTGAGTTAATGCATACCAAAATGAACATTTGATAATTTTTTTACAAAGAGTTGGCCCACCGATAATAGGCTCTCATGGTAACTGATCAAATGATGATTCTATTAACTCTTGTAGTTCCCACCAGTTCTCTCCCTTGCTTATGTTTTGTTGACTTAGTTTTATAAATTTATTATTACATATGGAGACATTGGACACTTGATTATGTTAGATATTGCTTAGATGATTATATGTTTTATCATCATGTTGGTTATGATAATATTACACTTGACATGAAACTATTTGTGACACTCTTTACTTATCCGCGTTATATACATTTTATGTAGTTTAGAGATGATAATATTGATGATTATGTGATGAGATGGATATGATTTTTATATTAGATATATCATTGATTTTTATCATAATTTCTATATTGATGGATATTTAGATATGTCGTAATTTTATTCATCGACATGGATTTGTTTGATTATAACTATTATTCATATTGTTATTTCGTTTGATTTTATATCAAACAGGTATGAGGTTTTGTCTTGAGTGTGCAGGGACTATAGATTGCACCATGAGGAGAACATGGGACCGTGGTATCACTAAGATGCACAATTACTCCTAGTCAAACCCATCCTCACCTTATTTTTATACCTTTTCATTATTTGAGCATGTTCAGCTTTAGTATGATCACCTCAATTTTATGTGTTGGTTCCATTTATTCTTGTTTCACCTTTCTTCACCTTGTTAATTTGATCTTGATGTTGACCCTCTTGTTTATAGTTATTATTGCTTAATGGTCATTTGATAATGATTTTGGTGATAGGGTGGTTTTTTAGTGTTAAGTATGTTTATTGGTGTCTTGAGATCACCTAAACTTGTTTTTGGGGGACCACCAAACATCTTGGATACTCCACCTTCTTCCAAATCTAGGATTTGAGGAAAAAGTGGAATTTTGGAGGCTTGTTTGGAAAGTATGGGGTCTCTCTTACCTTAAAAATGACCCTTTAGACGTAACCTATGGATAGAGGAAACTTTTTTTGAACCCCAAAAGTGTTTTCTCTCTCATAATTCTCTCTGAAGTCACCATCCTTCCTCTCTTGTCTTTTGTGAAAGACTTTGGGATTTGGAAGCATGTTTTTGGGGGTTTTTATTTTTAAATTTTGTCTTCTTTGCATTTTTTTTTGTGGGTACTTGAACTAGGACCTTGATAAGTAGGATGTGCCTAGTTGAAGGAGTAACACATTTCGGAATCCCATGGACTTGGGGGTTTCAAAGCTTTCTCTATTTATATCCCCGTTTTTGAAATTTTGGGGGCTTTTGGGAGAGTTTTTGGAGGATATTTTTGATAAGGATTCTTGGCTTTCTTGGAGGTAGATATTGTGTGGATTCCATAGGGGAATTGGGAGCTTGAGGAATTTGGCTTGATTGTGAGGCATGTTAGGATAAATATATTATTACCTTAATTAATTATGCATTGCATATTAGTTAGGTTAATTATTAATTGTTATATGGTTATATTTAATTATAACCATCTATTTTGTTTTATTCAGCATACGAGAGTTGTTGTATTGTTTTAACAATACTATTATTTGTATTAGTTCACGGTTGTACATATGCAACATATTTTATTATTTGTATCCGGTTGTGCAATATCTATAAATATTGTAGCCTGCACCATTGTAATTGATTTTTTATTATTAATAAAATATTTAGGCTTTCATCCTTGTTTTACATTTGGTACCAGAGTTGGTTAATCTGGACTTGTGAGTAGAGAAGGTGTGGAAAGAGAGAGCAGAAGAGATAGAGGAGATTGGAGAAGCATTTGCAACAATTGAGAGCTGTGCAGGCTCCTGCAACTTCCCAGCCCCATCCCTACCTCCCCACAACCTCCTATTCATTCCAGGTGTTTGGAACACAATTTGTTTTTGCATTGGTGCACCTGCACAGAAAAATTTGCTACAGGAATAGAAAATTAAAAAAATCCCCAATAGGGGTTTTGCCTCTAAATCTAGAGGTATGTTCATTCCCTACCAACTTTGGTAGATTTCTGCTAAATTTGGAGGAACCAGGTTGCATTGTGGAGTAAGCTCTAAATCGAGCTATTTTGAGCTTCCCACTGAGCACCTGACCGAGTTTGTTTGCATCATTGGAGACAAGATGTTTGCACTCCACCCAAACTGAGCTCATGTCCTTCATTGACCAAGTTATTTCATTGTAGGCATCTTGGAGAAGGATCGAACAAACTAATTTATCCTGCATTGGAGGCTGATTTACCCTATTTTGCATTAGATTTGAATGTCTAAGTAGCTGAGTTAGCATTCCTTTGTATCGAGAAAACCGAGCTAGTTGGCTTTGTTTCCTGTGGATTGAATCGAGCTACATTGGTTCTGATTGGCGAGTTGAGGAGCTCCATAATGCAAACCCTGCAACAAAGAAGCGGTCAACATGAGACTTCATTAAACCTGCAGAACCGTGGCCGAGCTGCATCCAAATAGCACCCGCAAACACAAACAAATCAATGGAAAAATAAAACATACCGCAGATCACAAAACAAAAAAGTGAGCTAAAGTGAAAGTGGCAAAAAAACAAAATAATGAAGCGCAAGGAGATAAAGGAATTCGAGATCCATTTTTCGAGCATGAAAAAACCCTAATCGCCTACCTCCCCACCATAACTTCCATGTGGAATCCTCACCGCCACTTCATTTCTACAAGGTTAGCCCTTTCGTGTTTTGTTTAAATTTAAATTGCTTCATTTTATACATAAAATGTGGTAGGTGGGTAGTTGGCTAGTGCAAGTGCTTTGGGATCGAGTGGTTAGTGGTTCGAACCAACTCACAACTTGCTTTACAAACCATTTTTCCATTTAGTGGTGAATTTGGAAAAAATGCCAACTCTAAAGGCCTATTTAGTGGAAAAAACATCACTAAAGCCTCTAGCTATAGCTAAACAGCCCCTAAAATTTTAGTGAGAAAAACCCTATTTTAGGGAAAAAAACAAATTCTCCTAGACCTCTTATTTTTTCATTCCAAGCAACTTTTGCTAAAGGAGGTATACCTAAAAATTACATTTTCAGCTATTTTTTTGTAATTTTTGGCATAGAGGGTCATATTGGGCTCCGGAGGCCACTAGGGCTGTAAAACAAAACAAAATTGCCTTCCATTCAATTTTTTTAAAAAATTAAATGTAATTGTATACTTCAGTGTATTATACTAATTTGTAGGTTGTCATAGTCAACCACAAACATTGTAACTACTCAAAAACTGGCAGAGAATTGTAATAAAAAATAGTGAAATTTGGTTCTAAAACACTCATAAGATCCTAGATCTCATTCACAATTCGGTATATATAGTGCCTCCGGAAGCGCCTACATGTAAAGTCGTCATGACTACTACTGCACTTAACGCCTAATATAGCTACAACAATGTCATTTGGGCATCAACCCTTTAAATTGACATGGAGTAATAAGGACACATTGCACATGCTATGAGCTTGCCCATCCACCTGTGAATGATTTGCGACATAAATCTAGACTTAGAAATTATCCAAGTATATAGCGAAGTTACGCACGTGTATGAGGATGGATGTTTCTTTGAGCCAGTGTTAATAATCACACAGACCCCTTTTAGTATTGTCTTGGTACCACATATATAATTATTTCACGTATGTTAATGCCTCTTTCACATACTACCAGGTATATAGAAAGGGAAAGCTTCTTCCATGTACTGATGGGTATATCGAAAAGGCACGTATATAGAAAGGTTCGATATATTGGATTGACGGTATATAGATTGGGAGACCTTATACCTGGAGTGATAAGAGCCTAGCCCTATCAGTGAATTCTATAAAATGGGCACCAATGCCCCCAAATTCTTTCTTCTAGATTCATAACTACTCGGAGGAAAAACTATGCTTCCTAAGACAAAAATCAAGACACAACTTGAGTTTGTAGAGATCCGGCTTTGTTGTGAATGCTACTCTAACCATATCAACAAATTATAGAACATAACAATGACATTTTGATAGATCAGATCAGAAGTCCAAACTCATCATATTTTTGGAGTGTCTGACGATGTGCAACCCCACATTTGAGATGCCAAAATAACCAAAGAAGCGTGGGATAAGTTGAGCACGGTATATGAGGCCAAAAACAAGAATGTCATTATGAATTTGTAGAGTCAGTTACACACACTGAAGTTCAAGCAAAATGAAAAAATAGAAGCTTTCTTTAGAAGAGTTACAGAGTTGAGGGCTTCACTTCTAGCCTTGGGATAAGTGATCACATATGAAGCTCTCGTTCCCATTGTTTTGAGAGGTATCCCTTCTTTATACCACATTTTTGTAATAACACTAAACTTGTCAGATACGACAATTAGTTTTGACAAGCTGGTAAACCTACTACGATAAGAGGAAGCCATGCATAATAAGGATGATGAAGATGAGCAACCAATTTCTTCTCATTAAAAATGGAAAGTAAAAGGAAAAGGTAAACCTAATTCCTATCAAAATCCCCAATATCAGAATCAGAATCAACAAGGGGATAAGCAACAAAAGAAGAAATGTCCAATCTGTAAGAGAGGACATGACTTGAAATATTGTTGGTATAACACTTATAATAAAGGTTCATCAAGAAAATATAGACCTCAAAACCAAAAATCTCACAAGGTACATTCAAAATACAATCAAGGGTAGAAAAAGGGGAACTGGAAAAGAAGACCCCATCAGCAAGGCAATATTACTGAGCAAGAAGAACATTCAGATAATGAAGACTACTTGTACACTTTGCTTGATCAATGAACCATCCATGTCATCTAGTGATTTCTGGTGTGTTGATTTTCGATCCACTCGACACATGACCGCCACAAAGACTGGTTTACTTCAATGAGGGACACACCTTCGAAAAACCATGTTTCGTTAGGTGATGATTCTTCATACACAATTCAGGGGATTGGGAACATTTATCTACCTCTTGGTTCACACAATTGTAGATTGTCATATGTTCTATATGTCCCTAGGTTGACTAAAAATCTGTTGTCAGTCAATCAACTCCTTGATCATAACCTAAAAATTGACTTTGATAGTCATTCCAACAAGAAATTATGTCTAATTCGAGACAAATCACGAGGCTCGAAAATAGTTGCAAAAGCATCCAATGTGGGATGCATGTTCTAGCTTAATTTTGTTCACAGAGACTATTAGGCACTTATGGCTAAGAAATCTCCCTCTACACATTTGTGGCATTGGATACTTGGTCATATAAGTTTCAAGTATCTCGAGACGATATGGTAAATGGTTTACCATCTCTCTAGAAGGATACAGACAAGTGTCCTCATTACCAAGTAGGAAAACACCACATAGCTTCATTCCATAAGATTACTTATCAAGCTTATGGTAAGCTTGACCTGGTTCATACCAATCTTTGTGGTTCAATGCAATCAAGTAATTCTGGATTTCAGTACTTCATGTTTTGTGTTGATGACTATTGAATAAAAATGTGGGTTTTTTGTCTTTGCAAGAAAAGTGAAGCTTTTAAAACCTTCAGAAATTTCAAAGTGGTTGTTGAGAACAAAATTGGTCCTCACATCAAAACTCTCCACTTAGATCAAGGGGGGAATTCACTAGTAACAAGTTCAAATACTACGTATAAGCTCACAAGATTTGTCGACAAATACCTCGTCAACACACCACAACAAAATGGTGTTATTGAGAGTAGAAATCGTACTATCATGGAAATGGTGTGATTTATGATTGATGAATTTGGACTAGAAAAGAGATTCTAGGCGGAAACAACAAAGACAACACTGTATTTTTTGAACAGAGTGCCCATAATTGCTCTTGACGAAGTAACACCACCTGAAGCATGGTCAAAGCGGAAACCATATGTTGCACACCTCAAAGTATTCGGGTGTAAAGCAAGTATGCACATACCCAATCGAATATAAATAAATTGGATATGAAATCACAAAAACATGTCTTCATTGGGTACAATGAAGAGAATCTTGGGTACATATTGATGGATCCAAAGACCAAGAAATTCTACACCAGCAGAGATGTTGAGTTCTTTGAGAAGAAGGAAGAAGAGTCTCCTCCTCCAGACTCACCTAATGTAGATTCTTCACCAGTTGTAAAATTGAAGCTGATGTTCCCATAGATGATGAAATTAATGATGGGGATGATGGTGATGATTTTATAGAACCACGACCTAGGGGAATAGTTCAGAGTGTATGATTAAGTGGTATACTAGTACGTTACGAGATGCAAGAATGGATGCTCCACTGGATACATCTACCCTTGGACCACAGACTCACAGTAAAGAAAGAGAAGAAGTGAAATTTTCTTTGATGAGTAGATTTATTGAATCTGATGAGCCCTCTATAGTCCAAGAATCCCTACAATCAAAATCTTGGAAAGATGCCATGGATGTTGAATACAACTCAATGATGAAAAACAACACTTGGCAACTTGTTGATCTTCCACCAGGGAAGAAACCCATTGGATGTAGATGGATATTAAAAACAAAGTATAAGGTAGATGGGACCATATAATAGTATAAAACAAGACTAGTAGCAAAAGGGTACGCACAAAAAAAAGAAGGAATTGACTACGAGGATACATTTTCTCCCACAACTAAGATCAAAACGATCAGGATGATCTTTTCTCTAGTTGCATAGTTTGGTTGGAAAGTCCATCGGATGGACGTAAAAAGTTCCCTTTTGAACAAATATTTATAAGAAGAAGTCTATATGAATCAACCTTAGGGATATGTTGCACTGTTTAAGAAGAAAAGGTATGCGAGACTCGGAAATCTCTGTATGGCCTTAAGCGGGAACCTCGGGCTTGGTACATCAAAATTGATGAGCATCTCATACAACGTGGATTTGTCCGAAATCCATACGATCCCAATATTTTCCTCAAAAATCAAGGGGGAAGATTGAGATTATAAAAGGAACAATAACCAGATCATACCAAGCCAAGAACACATATGCTAATCAAACGCCACGATCTATAAGATGAAAGCAATTCACCGAATAACTTTACATAAAACATTTGCGAGACAAATGACCAAGGTAATATCATATATTATTATGGAACTCAATGAAATACAATGATAAATGGGCCTTGCTTATATAGGCAAGGAATAACAATCTAAGAAACGAATCAAGGTCGTAGATCAAGCCATAAATCAAGGAAATAACTAGTCATCAAAGAACTAGTTAAGACCATAGATTTAGGAGAGAACTAAACATCAAGAATATAATCAATACCATAGATCTAGGAAATACCTAGTCAATACCATAGATCAAGGAAAGAACTATACCTAACAACTAGATAATAATATCTCCTTATATCTAAATAAGATAAAATAAATATCCACACACATAAGTGGGTGAGGATAAATACAATAAAGGTAAATAATGTACCTATGTGAACATGAGCTAATATAAATACCTACTCTAACACCCTCAAGTGAAGTTAGGGAAAAAATAGAAGTGGCATGTCCACAAAGATGAGTCCCGACAACTAGGCACGATGAGGTACTTAGGTACAATAACTAGGAAAAAGGAACACCGAAAGGTACCCAAAACTAGTAACAACAAAGTAAAGAGAGTAAAAACCCACTGCAAGGCATCCCAAGAAGCTCAGCTCAAAAAATTGTACAATGTTGAAGAATTTTGGTGTGCATTGTGGTCTAATCCACTTTGCTTGATCACAAAACTCAAAAACAATGACACTGGGCTTCACCAAAATAGCTCCATACAAGGAGACTGTTAACGAAGTGATGTCAAAAGTGCAAGAAAAAACACCAAAAATAATTTAATCAAATGCTACAAATAGGTGTGCCACGATTTAAGAACAATAACCAAAGTAACAAAGCAAGGACACAAACTCCAGAGTGTCATGATCCAAGAAAATATAAGGTAACAAGGCAAGGACATGAAACCCAAAGAAGCAGACCAACACCACACCCTCCCATGCTACTTTGAATGGGTGGATTAACGCTACAAATATGTATGAGTTTTCTAAAATCAACTACTTGAACACTAACAAAATAACACCGGAATTCACCGAATAGATCCCCACATGATACATTGTCAACATGCCGAAGTGTAAAAATATAGATACACAATCTCTCAACAAACAAGGGAGATACACTACACCCACTAAAACTATTTTGCCACATTCTTATTTGTGATTCTAAAATGGGCTCACCCTAGTATCTATGCTTCCAACTGCCTTAGCGTGCAAGGATGCTTCAAGTGCTTTACGTAGATTAGTGTATGTCTTATGTGATAATGCCCTCCTAAAAGGGGTAATCAAGCCCCCAACGAACCATTGTGCATGCTGGATTGCATGTATGTCATAAGAAATATTTGATAACAATGTTTTAAACCATGCATCATAATCTCTAACACTTTTAGTAGTGCCTTGCTTAATATCCTTGAGTGCACTTATACTCTTCTGCTCAAACTCAGGGATATGAAACTCTTTAAGGAATGCATCCTTTAAAGCTATATAATCTACGCAAGTTTGATCGGGTCAAACTTTCTGTACTAGTTGTGTGCATGCCCTTGTAACGTAGTATCAAATTGGATTTCCCTATGCTCATAAGATATGATTATTTTTGCGTGCCACAATATTTCACACATATGCACATGTTTAGTAGCATCTTCTATTCCCATATACTTTGGAAGATGAAGAGAAATTTCCATGTAAATATTCTAGGGTTGGTGCGGACCTTGCCCACCTGATCTAGAACCTCTTGTGTTTCCCTTGCCTCCAGAACCTCCAGATCCACCTGAACTAGAGCTACCTATGCCTCCTGATCCTGAACCTATAGCTAGGGTCGGACCAAAAGATGTACTTCCTTGTGTCCCAATAATAGAACTGAACTATACCCCGATAGTCTGCGAAGCATTACTACTCCCATAAGTTAATCCAAAAATCGATGCGCTTGTATTCTATGCTGATGATACACCCAAAAAGGTACTCCCATATAAAAATGAAGCCATTTGTGCTGCCATCACTGTGCCTCTTATAATACTTGATCCTACTCTCCCACTACTTGAACCAACTTATTGAAAGCTTGTTGTACTAGATGATGGAAAACCAAATGCAAGGGAAGGTTACCAGGTGGATTTAGATGTGTGCCCACGACCCAAGTAGTCTCTACTGATGCAATTTTTTTCGAGGCCAAGGAAGGATCCTGTCATGCTTTCCAAGATAGGGGAGTTCCTAATGCTCTGGCTCTACCTCTTCTACGTGAGCTTCAAATCCTTCACGAGCCATCTCTCTCCTCAACGCCATACTTTTTGCAATGTTATGTTGCTTCTCTATCTCCCTCTCGTGCACCTCATTATACTTAAGCCACCTTTCCTCTCTCTACCTTTCTACTTGCTAGGTTTTTCATCCTTCACCAAACTCCGTGTCTGCCCCCACACATGTTGAGGTTTAGTTAGCCATCTATTTACTCTTCAGATTCAAAGTTACCATTAGGATCTTGATCGCGGTGGAATGCCTTGCAGTAAGTTCCCCTTGGATATCGTAAAAGCGGAATTCAGCTACATCTAGACACAAATAAGTGGAAATTGAGTACTCCAAGATATAAGCTGTTCAAAACACCACGAACCACGTATCCATAGCTCAATTCCAAATCAGATCAGCATCATAAAGGGCTTGGAATTCTTCCTACATCTAGACAAGTGCACAATACCTCCAATTCTACTATGATACATAAGCAATCAGCCACTCGTATAATTCTCTTTGGAAAGATAACAAAAAATCTCTCATATAAACTATTATACGTGATTCTGTTCCACCCACACAAATGCGTTAAACTTATATCCACTGCTGAACCACCATGCTTATTCTTCTTCTAGATCGTGTATCCACTCTTCAACACTTGCTAAGGTCAACTGGTAAGTCTTCATCATGAACCATCATGAAAAACAAATGAAAAATAGGTCCCAAAAATGGAACCAATGACGCAACCTATAATTCAGTAATATGTTATCAACCAATTTTGACTTCGTAAAATTGTTAAAAAATAATTAAAAAATGAAAAATTAGAAAATTTTGAAAAGTGTTACTTTGCATGGTTCATTGGACTCATCGCGATCGTCTTATTTTTGTGATCGTTTCGGTCTTTGTTTCATGATTTTCGGTGAGAACTCTTCCCGCCAGCTTTAAAACACGTTAAAATACATTAAAATAATTAATTAATTGCTCCTTGTTTGATTAAATTAATTTTTAAAAAATCACTTAAGGAGTATTTAATTAAATAAATATAAATTAAAGTTCATTCGACAAGTTTTAGTGCTGGGGAAGTAAGCTTTCGTTTCCAACTGCCAGGAAGCCAATTTGGCTTCCCGAACCCGGATTTCCACTTTCCTAGCAATTTCCTTCAATTTTCCCACACGTGGGGTTTTCCTCTACCAATTGCCAAATCATGGATTGGCAAACGGGCATAAAATTCCCCAATTTCCCACATGGGGAAATTGGACGGGGATTTCCAACCCATTTTTCCATTCCCATTGGCAATTGCCCGTTGCTTTCCCCATTTCCCCCGGCACTTAAACCACTGCCCGGGAAGCGAGGAAGTGGAATTAATCCCCATAACTTCCTCCATCAAACCCGTTGGAAAAAGTCATGCTTCGGATTGCTTCTTATTTCCTCTGGAGAACATAATATTTTTATTACATCCCTCAATAATTCCACGCATTCTTCAGAGGAACAACCCACCACGCATTTGCAAGAAGTCATTATTTTTATACAGAAGGAGAGCAAAGAATAAATCAAAACTTCACGCATTAGCCTGGAGAGCAGGTTTTAATAACAAAGAAAGATTTCTTTCCATGCCAAGGAAAGCCACGCCCAGGGCACAGAAGGAAATTTGCATTTGTTTTATTTTATAGAAAGAAGACAATTTCTTTTACTTTCACGCATGCGGAAAGTGGAAAACAATTTTAAATAAGAGAAAGTAGTAGGTTTTCCATACGCGTGGGAAGAGGAGAAGAAATATTTAACATTTTTGAATCTTTTTCAAAACCCAAGCAAAGGAAGGACTGCGCAGAATAAAGGAAGGGAACAACTAAGAAGAAATTTGTATTTGTTTTGTTTTAGTGAAGAGGACAAATTTCTTGTTTCCACGCACTGCCTGGAGGTTTCAAATAAAACAAGAAAATTCTTTTCTTTCAATAAAGAAGTTAATAAACTCAGCAAAGAAGGAATATAATAGTTTTTAAAACAAAGAGGGGCAGATTTCCACGCTGAAGGAGTTAAGAAAGGAGCAGACCGCGCCCAGCCAAGGAGGACAGCAATAGACAACAAGAGAACAAATTTGTTTTATTTGCTTAAAGCCAGGAGAAAGAAAACGTGCCAGCTGAAGCAAGCTCCCACGCCGAAGAAAGGAAACTCCATTCATGTAAATATTAAGATCGGGATATTTTAATTGTTATTGTCAAAATTAGAATTCGAGCTTAGTCTCGATTTGTTTGTATTGACATATCAAATCCGGGTGAATTTATTTATTTTAAATAAATAAATAAATAAAATAAAAAATTGTAATCCAGAAATTACTTGTTTTTATTATTTATTATTATTATTGTTTTAAAATAATAATAATAATAATAAAATTTAAAGCGAAAAGTATTTTTTCTGCATCAACGGGGTGTTAGAGGAAACTGGCCCCGTTTGCATCGTTTGGCGTGCTTGAGTCACTTTTCTGTTAATTCATTAAATTCATAATGGCTGAAAAATCCAAATCTACAGGGAGATCGAAGAAGCCAGTGGAGAAATCCAACAAATCTACCCTGAAATATGAGTTCTAAGGAATTATCCCTCCCAGCTCCATTAAGTCAGCATATGACAACATCACTGATACGAATCTGGGTCACATCAACGTGCAACAATTTTATGAGCGAGTGAAACTCAAAGGAAAAACCATTTTCTCGAGATAGGCTTTACCACAAGTGGCCTACCCTAAGCGGCCGCATTCCCTGTCTCGGTGCAGTGTCCAGGGTGGTGATTGCTTGCATGGAGCATTACTTCCCAAGAGATGAGGAATTTTCAAAGACAATCATGAGCCTTACCTCTTAATCACACCTAAACACATTGAAGAGTTGCTCGGCATACCCAAATTTCTTAAAATTTCTTAAAAATGCGGATATCACTCGCCAATCAAAGCACAAGAAATCTTGGACGAAGAACCCCGAGATGGAGCAAAATGGTTAACAACAATCGGCTGGTAACCAAGAGACCTTGATTGACAAGCTCCCCCAGAACCGTACCGCATTGAGTTCATGGAAGAAATTGGAGACATGATCACTCTCCTAAGTTGAGTTTTTGGTTTACCTTCTGCAAGGGTCTTCCACCCATGGATGTACCAGTTTATCTGTATCATCCTAGCTAAGAAGGAGTTTATTGACCGGGCCACCATCATCAGTAACACCATTCACAAGCAATTGATAGAAGTCAAAATGACTAGATGCTTCTACATGACCTCTATTTGACCTATGTAGTAGCAAAGACAAAGAAAGCTATTTTCGGGACTTGAAACGAGAGGGATCCTGGGGTCATCAAACAACATTTTCACTATTACCCTCACTTAGCTTCAAAATAGTTCTCACCATTTTAGAAGAGTCAATGATGCATTGACCTTCCGTGTGATCCGAACTTGAATCGAATACGAGGAAAGGTTTTCCAAAGAAGCCATGAGTGTCATTTCCCAATGGGGAACCCGGTTTATACAATTTTAATCTTTTTCCTACATTCACGTGAGTGGCTTTGTTGGGACCCCGTGGAAACTTCACAAGTACGTCAGTGACAAGTGGGCATTAATGGAGATGGCACGACAATTGTTCCAAGTTCACTAGCCTACTTAGTGACAAGCACCGTCTAGGAATTCATTTCCCGATCCAAATCGTGGAATACCAATGCCCAAATGTATTCAGTGCATAGCTCATGGAAAAGGAGTTTTCTCTCATAACCATCCATCCATATGTGAAGAGAGCCCAGTTCGATATCAATGGTTATATGCAAAAGATTTTGGGAGTGAAGTACCAACATAGTCCTACCATGGAGGATTTTGGGATGCTTTCTTTGATGAACATGAGGTAAGGAGACGGGAGTACTCAAGTCTAACACTTGCTCAGATCAAGGCCTTCCACATCAGGAGTCCTCCTGATTCATTCATAAATGATGATGAAGATGTCGTCAATCCATCATATGATGCCATTGCCTTCACACCATTGCCTCGAATCGACTGGACCAAGAGAGATGAATTTTCTCTCGATGGCAAGAACCAACCAATTATCGAAAGAATCATATCTTGGTATGACAAGGAACCTACCAAATTTCAATAAATTCCAGATCACATTTCGGGATAAAAAATTTGCCTATACGAGGGGTCTCCATTCGAACAAGGTTTCTTCTCGATCAACTTTGTTAACATCCAATCATACACAACAGGCAAGAAAAGAATGGTTGCCAAAACCCACTTCACCAAGCAACGTGTCGTGAGGAGAGAGATCCAAAGATCCAAACCCTAAAGAAGGAAAGGAGCGTGTGTCTGGATTTTCTACCTCGAGTAGAGATTCTTCCACTCACATCATTAATAGCACTCAGAAGCTGGTAGCAAATGATCCTCAGCCATGCTTCGAACAAACACCCACTCAAGTACAGGTAATTCAAATATCAAACACTTCAGAGCATGTGGTTCATGAAGAGATTTCCCAAAATCTCCCTAATAATCAAGAAGTGGATATTGAAGTTGTGTCTCCTCAAATCGAGGTCGTAGATAGGATTCAAGAAGGATCTCATGATGTCGGGAATAATGAGAATATTGATTCGAGCTCCAGGATTCTATATGCTGAAATAGTGAATGAAACTCCTTCTTGGGTTGATTCCGAAGTGAAGAAAAGGAAGAGAGTTGTCAAGCCAATTGACATTGATTTTGATGCCCTTTTCAAACTTTCGAATGACGCCATTCCTAAAAATCCTAAGGTACTCTCTCGAATAATGGTGGATAATGATGGAAACAAGTTTACAGACCTTGCCATTCCACAAGTGGATAAAGAGCATGATGCTATGACGCCAGCCGACTATGAAGTTTCCAGACTAGGACTTGGGAGATCTACGAGAGAAAGTGACATGGTGATGGTCGAGATTCAATTGATATCGTGCTAAAAATACTTTGGAGAAGTACAAGTCCCAAAATTCTCACTCAAGGCTGAAAAGAATCAATTGGTGGAGTATGTTCAACATTTGATAAATCCCATATCCTCTACCTTCCCATACACTGATGTGGTGGCTGCCCCAGATGAAGAGAATATCAATTTGTCAAAGGAAGTAAATACATTGGGACATGTCACTAAAAATTGGCTTTCAGAGATTCTCGTTTTAGGCCAGGGAGCAATCAAGACTGCAGTTAAGCTTCATGAAGATATAAGTGCATATCTGGATCCAATTCTTTCTTTCAAAGAAACTTTTGTTTCTGCTATATCAATTTTGGATGAGATATTGCCCAGTCTACAAGAGATGATGAGTATAGAATCTTCAATTTTGGATATTGAAGGGATTCTTGAATTTGAACATCGAGGGACACGTTTTCTTTGGTGTCTGCATCTCAAATCAAGAAAGATGCTTCTCAAGGATTCTATGATCCATTATGACAACATGTGCAATGAAGTTTTCACTTCACTCTCCTTGATCGAGGAATTCATGGCTGAGATTCCTTGTAACCTAGTAAATGAGCATAATCAAAGGTGTTCATTGGAGCAGGTGGAAGAACAATTTTCATGATTTTTCAAGGACATGTACACTCCCGCCAACAATTTCTCATCAGTTTCCATGGAGCGGTGTATCAAATTGAAGAACTTGTTTAGGAATGCTCAATCTAAAATTGTTAATTTAAATGATATGCCAAATAGAATTCTTGAATTGCAGGTATTTTGTGAGGCTATTCTTCGCCCAAGTGAACCTCTAGAAGAAGAAAAGATGTTTGAAACTTTGGGAAGCTTTAGATCCTTTCAACTGGCAAAAGCAATGGATCCTAATTTCACCGATGGTGCAGGGGAGTTTATTTTATTGATATCTAGCGAAGTGGGAGAGTCCATTTCTCATACGTTTGAGATAGGTAGACCCCGTTTCAATGGATAAGGCACTGGTTATTATTGTATATTTTAAAAGGTGTTGTTATTTGGGAAACACTGGATATTTTAAGTAATTTCTATTTTTGGGTTGTCTTTAATAAAGTTGGTTAGAAAAAGTCAAAGGTCACTTAAGTGCCTTATTTAATGATCATGTAAAACCCTAACTACTTTGTAACCAACTTTTGGGTTATAAAAGGAAGTGAGGGGCTCATTTTTAAGGGTGAATTTGAGAGAGGAGAAGAAAATACTTTTGTGCAAGCTTTGTTTCAGGAAGAAACTTTGTGTTCTTTGTGAAAAACATTTTGGAGTTAATGAAATGCGAACTTTGTGTCTCATTCATTGTCTCTTGTAACATTTGGTGTTCTTATGTTCATTAGATGTTAGGTGTTTGAATCTTGCATGCAAATATTATCTTTGATCTTATTGTCAACATTATTAATCAGTTGTTCTAGTTCACAGTGATCAAGCTCTGATTATCTACTTGCTCATGTGTGTTCCCTTTTACACATTCTTGTTTGGCTAACTCAAACTCTGTTTTATTTGTGTTGGTCATTCACCTTTCTTCTTCATGCAATATTAGGCTTTGTTTTTACCTAACTCTTGCATGTTCTTTCAGTTCATCCCATTCCACTCCTTTCCTTCATTCTATTCCATTCCCTTCATTTCACTCTTCTTTCCATTGATGTTCCAAAACACCCCCCACATACAATTTTGAATGTACAAATGTAAATATAGTTTTGGTTTTCAATAAAGGCAGCCTCACCTTCATTGAGGAGGGACTTCATTCCCACACTTTGTTGCATGTCATTGGCATGCTGAAAATCCATATGCTAACATAACACAAGCCCATTAAGACCCTAGAAATGTTGACACATCGGTCAGGCTAGACCGAGAGCTCACTGAAGCGCAAAGGTACCGTGTCCCTCTTTAGGGTTCTTTGTTGCAGGATGTTAGCATGATGAAGAATTAACACATACTAGATTCAGATACACACATAACTAACTCTTAGATTCAGCCAATATCCTCCATTATATTAATTGTATTAAGTACACAAAAACTTCACTACAATAACAATAACATATTCTCATGTGCGTAACATATTTAGCAACATAATCTCACTATATCTCCATGTATGCGTATCTATATATACTACACAATTTAATACATAATTATAAGGGTGAGGACTTTCCCTTCACCGCTTATCAAATCCCAAAATAGGTCACATGCTATTATTAGCCACACACCGTTACAAAAATAGCCACACATGTAAGTGTGCTAATAATAGACTACTGTTAGTTAACTGAAAATAGTAGATCTATTTCTAGCTTGTGTCCATGTAAAGTGCTTCGTATCTAGTCCTCCAAAAATAGCCAATGCGTGACACACAAGTCTCCAATCAGTTTGAGTGCTCCACACACTATCTCCAAAAATAGATCCTTGTTGTGAAAACATCTAAGTCCCGAACCTGTTTCTATTCCTCGCACGTGATCCTTTCTGATACTTATACACCTTTGAATGCACTCGGTCTCTCATATGAACATTCTATATTTTCTTTACTAAGTGCCGGTGTTTGGTGATCAACACTTACAAACTTTAATTAATTTTATATTTGATTACTTAGACCATAAACCATTCAACCATTTATTAATGTGTGCATAACATTCAATCAAATCAACATGACCATGAGAGAGACATCATAACAAAATATATAAGTGGGAAAACCTCAAGGATAAGAAAAACCATTTAAAATTTAGATTATATTACACAAATCAAAAGTATTTAGCGAAGCACAAAATTCACAACTAGCAACAACCCCTAGTTTAGTAGAGCACCAACCATACAAGAGTAACAATCCCTAATTTAGTGAAGCACCAAATCCATAAGAAGGATACAACCTCATAAGATGATCAAGCACCTAATAAACCACATTTTTATGAAGATATCTGATGTCTTGTTGCTGCAACAATTGATGGAGATCACCTATTCACTCAAAACCTTCAAACCCTTATTCAAACCCTTGTTTCTCCAACTCACTATATATATCAATATTTCATGGACTTTTTTTGCATTAAAAACTTGTACAAAAAATCTCTACCACTCCTCAACCTATAACACACTTCTTCGATCTCAAATCATTCCTTCATACTCGTTACACACTTATACTTGGGTCGTACTTTTCCCTCTCTCTTAACTAGTTAAATTTTTTGTCTCCATCCTTTATTTTAAAAAATAAAAATAAAAAAAACCCAAAAAATTCATTAAAACATTCATATTGGGCCCATATAGATCGGTCATGCCCAAATGCACAAAACAAGCAAAAACTAGCTTAAAACCCCATCACCCGAATGAGCTAAAACCACAAACACCAAATCCATGATTAGTAAAACTCAAAAATTAATCACACATGTGTTATGACATATAAACATTATATATGGTTTTACATAAGCTTTCACCAATCAAATTTTTCATAACATAACCAAGAAGGTTCATATCCTTAACCAAAAACTGCAAGCTTCAAACACCCTGTCTTCACCTTTGGGCCTCAAGACCACCCAAGAACAAATAAACTATGGCATATAACCACTCATTAGAATCATAAGGACATTTATATCACATCCATGTATTATATATCTCATTAAACATCCATATGTGCAAACCAAACCCACTTTCCTCTTCACTCGATTAAGCTACCCAGAAAGAAGTTTTACAAACTCAATTGGTTTGCACCCTTTATTCCACTTTCAAGACCTCAAAAGGAATTCAATAGGAAAAAAATCATCCCTCTTCACTCTCCAGCTGATAGAAATCATCAACTCATTCATCTCATACATCTTCTAACTCATTCTTTCATCCTGAGCAAGTCCTGTCTCGAAAACCGAGAAACCATCTTGTTGGAGATCAAATTTGTACCCGTCCTAAATCAAAATTTGCACCCGTCCTAAGGAATATGGTATTGGTAATTTAACTAAGACATACCTCTAGAGAAGGATGGTTCCTCACTTATTCCTACTTTGCTAAAATATTCCTAGTGCTTTGGAAATAAAATTATCTAATCTTAAACTAAATTTATGAGGGATCAAGATTAGAAGGATATGCATAAATTGAAATCCTACACTACAGGAGGTGATAACACTAAAAATAAGGGGAAATATACTTCTGAAAGAGATAAAATTGGGATAGAACAATGATGGAAAGGGTAGAGATGATAACCACAATCCAAAACAACAACTAGATTCCCATTTTGAAACAATGCACAATAGAAATAAACCCTATAACACGAGGAAGCACACACAACATACCTGTAAATAAACTAAGAGGAAAAGAGATACAATAGGTCACTAGCTAAGGTAGTAAAGATCTATAAAACTAGTAATTTTATTTGTCTAATATGATGCACATGATCATTACAATGAAGGAAGGAGATGTAAACTCATTTACAAGATCATAATCCAAGGCATGCGAACTTTAAATCACTTGTGTAGTAGTTACAATGATGCCCTTGTATTCCCAAAGTATCCAACATTACAAATGAACCTTCCATAATAATATATAGAGAAGATGGGAAAGAAAGAAGAGGGAGAAAAATAAGGAAACTTGAATTTCTCCATTCACCCACCAACAAGATGCAATAAATTCCTGAAAAATATTATGGGAAACCTTACACACCCATTCTCCCATTGTACTTTTCTTATGGAAGAAGGAGTGTGCACCATACTTCATTAATTTGCTTGTTCAACTACGTGGAACTATTTATTTTAAATACTGGGGAAGTTTTCAAATTTTCACATATCTAACCTCAATAAAATTAAGAAATCCAGTTCTATGACATAGAGGATGTTGATATCTTTCCGAAAAGTCTATTTTTTTGAAAATTAGAGCTATGGGTCAAAAGTTATGGTCATTTGAAGCTCTGGGGTTGGGGTGTTCCATACAGAGCTCCTATAATCTAAGTTTAATTGTTCATTTTTCCTCTTTATTTATCTTTTCCCTTGTAGATTAGAAATTGTGGGTATTTTGGGTACATTGGGTACACGAGTCCACCAGTCACATGGGCCTCGTGGGCCCGCATTATCCACACCATCAAATTTATAATACATCACCTTATTCTATGGCTCCATTGGCTCTATGGGGAACTAGAGCCCATGCGGAACTTGTTCCATTTGGGCCTTGTGTGCCCGACATTATTCCCACATGAAATACAAAAACCCTAGACTTCTTTGAATTTTGGCCCTCATGCCGATCGCAGGGAACCTTGACCTATAAGGAACATGTTCCTCAGTACCACCTAACATCTGAAAACCCACACAAAAATCCCCCACCCTCTTCATTTGATTTTTAGGTATTTCAAAAATCAGGGAACACTTGACCTATAAGAACTTGTACCACCCTGGGCCCGAAAACTTGAAGTTTCCGCAATATACTAGGCCCGATAAAAAAATTTATATTTCAGCCTTCTCGACCTTTTGAGAACTGGAGCCCCAAGGCACTTGTACCACTTGTTCCTCCCAAGCTGAAATGTCCACATTACATTAAAAAAAACCCCCTTTTACATTTTTCTTAATTTTTTCTAAGTCATTTGGCCAAGCGAAGATTTAAGGAGTTAGAAAAGTAGGGTAAAGTGTCCCAAAGCCATTTCCCCATTTTTACCCTTTTAAAATCAACTTTTGGTTGTGTGAAGTTATGAAGCCTAACGAATAAAGGAAATGCATCTAAATGATAACAAGTTCCCAAGAACATAAAAACTACCCATTTTTCTCCGATTCTCCATGAAGCTCCATCCAACTATCCAAGTTCAAAATTTCTTAAGTTTTCCAATTTTTGCATGGATGAAAAACTGAACAACATTTTTAGTGACTCATAGGGGCCATATTCCTACTAGAGGAGTTGATCAATGGATTTGAAACATCCATTTGGCATGGAGTCACCTGATAACCTGAAATGTAATATGAAACTTTAAAAATCTACCCCCGAGACTACCCGAAGCACTACCTAGACTTGAAGCCAATCCGTTGCTCAAAATTTCTAGCTCATTATAAGAATTTTTCTGAATTTTATTCGAGTGGAATTTTTTTTTGAATCTGAAGTTTGAATTCTTCTTCACTTTGGAATCTATGCTGAAATTGAGCAGTAACAACCCCAATCTCAAGTGCGTACTATCTTTGATCCTAAATTATGTTCTGTTTAGGCTGAATAAATAAACCATGAAGACTTTCCCAAAATCTGATTTTAGTTGCTCTACATTTGATTCCATGGATTATTGCAACTGATCCTTGACACCTTGAACCTCTTCATAACAACAACATTAAGAAACATGATGAAAATTGTGTAAAAAAATCATCTACGAGAAACAAAATTGTGCAAATCACTTAGGGAAAGGAAACCTACTCTACCAAAAAAATAATGTGTTGAAAGCACTTAGAGGAATTGAAAACCTAAAATAATATGTACAATATGAAATGAAAAAATTAATGGGAATGTTTAAGATAAATCCCATTGACTGGGATTTGTAATGCATATCCATTAAGGTCTAACAAATTGAAAGATTTAGCTTCTTTGCAAGAAGTAATGACATATGGCCCACTCTAAATTGCATCAAACTTGGAGTGTCTTCCTAGTTTAGCTCTGTCTGTATCCCATTTTAAGACTAGATCTCCAACCTTAAATGTCTGATATCCATCCTGTCAAACCAACGTTTGGTTGATTTTTGATGTTGTTCCAACTTGATCATGAAATAATTTCTTAACTCATCAAGCTCCACAAATTCTTCCATCCGGATCTCTCTTTGGTATACACCTTCAATTCCAATTGTTGAGACAATTGAAGTGAAGGAAACTCAAGTGACAAAGGAAGCTTGACCTCTTTTCAATTTTTGTTATCCTGTTAACCCAATGAGTATTTATGAATTTTGTGTGCCACTACCATTGATTGATGTCGATTTTTCTCTTCATGATCCTAATCAAGTTCTTATTAGTAGATTCTACCAATCCATTACCTTGAGGGTATTAATTGGAAGAAGTATTAAAATAAATCCCAAGTATAAAAGCCCAATTAGAAATTTTTAATCCCAAGAAATATTTTTCATTATTAGAAATGATAGTATGAGGGACACCAAACCTTGTTACAATCTCTTTTAGGAAGTCCAGGATAACTAATTCAGTGGCCTCCTTTAATGACATAAAATCTGTCCAATTGGTAAAGTAATTTGTTGCTGTTAGGACCCACTTGCGACCAACACTTGATGGAGGATTAATCATACCAATGAAATCAAGACCCCATTGTGCAAACGATTAGTTAGCTTGAATTGGATGAAGTGGAAGGGCAACTAAAATTTTCTTACATGTGAAGATAACACATTATTTACACTTTGTAACCCATTTGTAAGCATCGGTGAATAGTGTGGGCCAAAATTATCCTGCTTTTATAATTTTAAATGTCGTGGCATTAGCAAAAAATTTTCCACTCGAGAAACCATCATGGAACTCAGTCAAAACCTTGTCACAATTCTCACCTTCAATGTACCTAAGAAACACCCCATCAATGGTTCTCTTGAATAAAATACCATCAATTAGTGCATAGGGAATGGAATGCAACCTTAGATTCCTTATTTGTTTCTTGTTCAATCCAAGAGGGTATGCACCAGTAGACAAGAACTTATTCATATCAACAATTCAAATATGATCATTGGGTACATCTATGTCATCCTCATGCGCTTCAATATTATTTGGAAGCTCTTCATGCATGAAGGAGGTATCTTGGTCATTTGAGCATCCAATGCAAGATGATCACAAAGTTATATACCTCTTACCAAATTTGTGGCATTGATAGTCACATCATACTCCATGATCTTAGTCACCCATCCAACTCTTTTCTCATTGATTTATACTCCCATGATGAATTCTCTAACACTGGAATGTGAGACTAAAACTTTGATGTGATTGGTAACAATCATACTCTTGAACTTCTTCAAGGATCTCATGATGGAAAATACTTGTTTTTAATGTGATTGTACTTGAGTTCATAAATCTTAAGCATTTGACTGAATAAGGCCATGGATGCTCCATTCCTTGATCATCTTGTTGAGTTAAAACCAAAACAATACTAGAATCTATTCCATACACATATATGATGAAATCCTTGGAATAGTCGGGGTTGATTATAGCAGGAGCTTGAGAAATTTCTTATTTTATCTTGGCAAAACTCTCCTTTCCTTCAGCTATCCACTTGAAATATGAATCCTTCTTGAGCATGAGAATAATAGGCCTCACCAAATATGAAAAGTTAGAGATGAATCTTTTGAAAAAGTTGATTTTTCCAAGGAATTATTGCAAAGGAATTCTTGTGAGCTAGAAAGGAAAGAGCCAAGATGGCTGAGATTCTTTCTGGATCAATGGTAATGCCTTCCTTTGAAACAATGTGCCCTAATAGCTTACCCCTAGGGATTACAAAGTTACATTTCTTGGGATTAAGAGACACCCCAAATTCCCTACATCTCTCAAATACCTTCTCAAGATGACTGATGTGATCCTTACTATGCTTTGAGAAAATGGTAATGTCATCAAGATAGACAAGAATGAATTCATTGATATATCCCTTGAAAGAAATGTCCATCACTCTTTGGAATGTGGCACCTATGTTTGATAAGACAAAGGGAATTTTATGATATGCATACTTTTCCCTTTTTGTGGTGAACATAGTATTATACTAGTCCTCTTCTTTAAATTTGATTTGATGAAAACCTAAGTATCCATAAAGCATGGAAAAAATTTCAAATCCTACTACTGTTTGTAGAATTTGCTCCATTGAAGGTAGAGGATAATGATCCTTAAGAGAGACCTTGTTCAAGTCCCTGAAATCAACAAAAATTCTGATTTCTCCATTTTTCTTCCTTACTGGAGCCATATTTTCCACCCAAGTAGAGTATTTGATAGGAAAAATTATTTTGGCCTCAATGAGTTTGGATAATTCTTTCCTCTTGAGGGGTTCTATCTTAGGATTAACTGACCTTTTATTTTTCCTAATTGGCTTTGCATTAGGATCAAGATCAATGAAATGTTAGAAAACATATGGATTAAAAGCCTTGAGATATTCATAATCCCAAGAAAATATATCACTGAATTTTTGGCACAAGGAAATAAAATCATGCTTCTCATTCTCATCACATACCTTCTTGAGAAGAAGCTATTTTCCTTGTGCAAATTATGATCGGTTGACAATCTTCTTGATTTCCTGCTATATTATTCTCATCACCTCTAATTTCATCATCTGAGATGGAAATATATTCTAAGGTGACTAATCATTTTGGAAATTTTTTTGTATTCAACTGAATAATTTGGTCACCATAAATGTCTTACAAATCAGATTGCATTATTGAGGAGAACTCAAATTCATTCTGGATGAATTGTACAATTTGTTCATCATTGTCAAACACTTACCAACTATTTTTTTTTAATCTAGGATGGATGGTATGACCACTACCTTGATATGTTGCATGTTTCCTTTAACAAGATCTTTGACAGAGATAATTTAGAACCAAGATTTTCCATCTAATCCACTTCCTTGTTCAATTTCCTAGGAACCACTTGTAGATCTAGAGCATCAAAAATCTCTAAATGATCCAAGATTCTATGTTTGTAAGACTTTAATAGCTTGTTCTTTGTGGCACACCTACCTCGACTTGATGAATGACTAGTTCATTATCTCCAAATATTTACAGTTCTTTGATCTTTCTCTTTTCAACAATTAGAATACCATGCATCAATGCCTCATACTTTGATACGTTATTAGAATATGCAAGTTGTAATCTATGAAAAAGAAGAACTTCTTGTTCATTGGAGAAATCAGCACAACACCTTCCCCGACACCATTTTTGATTCTATAAACATCAAAGAACATCTTCCAAAGTCTAGAAGCATTTTATTTTTCTTTCTTGAATGGTGCAAGTATAATAGATCCTTCTTGGAGAATGCAATAAGTACTGAGACTAGTCTCAAAGTCTTTAAAATCCTCAACATAAGGATCAAATTTATGGTCTCTCTCAACCCATTCATCTAGCAATAGATCGGGGATGAGAGGAGGAGTATCTTTGCTCTTCTCGAAACTAAATCTTGTTCACGTTCTTCTTGAGTCAAAAAATTTGATTGGAAAAGGGTGGGATCATATGAATCAATGTGATAGGAAAATATGGGTTCAACTTGTATGGTGAATCTTGTATCATATCTAGTTCTCAAAAGCATATGGGCCCAATTTGAAGACAAATAACCACCCACCATAGCTGTAAAGTCTCTAGACAAACAAATGTCAAAAATGGGAGACAAGTGAATTACTTGATATGCCATGAGTTATAGTGAGACTTGGAAATGAATGAAGGGTAAACTATAGATATTTAATTACTCCCAATACACTAATGGTTGACCCATCAAGTTGCAAAACTCCCTTAGACACAAGACTGTATTTGAGACCCGGATATCAACAATTATTTTGGGCACTAAAGAGGTGCTAGCCCCTGAATCAATCATACAGTTATGCACCAAGTGTTTACCCATGATTAATGCCATGTAAAAAGGTGGGGTCTTGACAATTTTACTTGGTATTCCTTTGTTTGACACATATTCATGGCAACCTGTGTCTTTTGCATCACTGGATTAGCTTGAGGAAGTTACTTGAGGGCTTCACATAGGAGATCTCTTTGTGATGGAATATATAATACATCCCACATTGTCACATTGACATTTGTTTTATTCATTTGCTCAACAATATTAAATGGAAGACCCATGGATTTTTGCAATTATGACACACTATTATCCTTTCTTTGCTGTTTTAATGTTGGGATAGGTGGCTTTGGTTGGGGGAAACCTCCTTGTCTGAAATGGGATTGTCGGAACTTGAGGCAATTTATTGTTTCTTAAATTAACCTATTTCTCTTTGTTGATTGAATTGCCTTGAAAGGAGGAAGATGAGGGATGTGATTCCAATATCCTTTTTCTTATATCTTGTATTATCAGAAACAATGATTCGAGGTTTGCTAGAACTATCCACTACTTGATTGACCACACAAAAATAATCAACTCTAAAGAACATGAGATTGACATCAAGATTGGCCTCCTTAAATCCTTCCACATTAGGATTGGGTGATTCTAGCTCAGGATCTTGCTGACTGGAAGAAACTTGAACCATGTAGGCTTGAAGATGCATTTCCCTTTCACAACTAAGTTTTTTATGTGGAAGATTTTCTGGAAAACACCATTCAGTTTCCTAAACCATATTATTCAGTACTAGAACCAATGATTGTCTTGAGCTAAGAGTAGGAAGTGCTGATGGAGGAGGAATTTTTGTCAATGGAAAAGGAGCATTTTGGCCCTACCATTTGTTATTTTTCTGATTTTGTGCTTATCTTTGATTATTTTTCTTATTTCTATATGGCTGATATCCTTGATTTAAAGATTGCCCATGATTTTGATAAATTTGATAGGATTGGGATTGCTATTTTTCTATGGATATGATTTTGTTGGTCAAATTTATGATTAAATATTTCATATCCTCATATTACTTTTGCTGCACAGAGTGCGGGATGGAGGTAGGAGGTTGTAAATTTTTCTCGGGATAGGAGCAATAGATGGTTGAGCAACTTGAGGAAATTCAGGATATAGGGGCATGGGTGGCCTAGGAGCTAGTTTCTCGGATTGTATTAAACAATTTTCATCCCTAATAGCTAATGCATATGCCCATGGAAATGTTATACCTCCCATATATTTCACCATAACAAAAATATCAGAGTTAAGATCTTTTAGAAAGTAGAGAAATGTAACTTCAACAGTTGGTATTACAAGAACTGGAATTTTGTCTTGCGTTCTCAAAACCTGAAGTTGAATTATGCCATTAGTTCATTTAGGTCCCTATTTATGGTGTTCAATTTCTATAACAAAAATAAATTATACCCTCTCTCTCCAAAATGATTTCAAAGGGTTGTGCACAATGTAGTCCAATTTTGAATTGATCCTGCTGTTAGACTCTGAACCATTGTAGAGCCTTTCCTTTGAATGAGGAAGCTAAAATTTTCACAGCTACATTATGTCAAAAATTTCATGGATAACACAGACATTTGTAATGTCTTGGATGTGATCAGCTAGAGTTGTGTGGTTATCTCCTATAAAATATGGAATTATTTTCAAGGCTGCCAGTGGATTAGGATTTTGTGCATTGAGAGCAAGTGGACTGCTACCTGTGAAGTTGAAAAATCCTAGATTTGGTTGTGTTGAAACCATTATGATAGGTATGAGAACTTTAGTGGATTACAAGAAATTCCTACCGAAAGGTGGTGTTGAAAGAGTTCTATTTTGTGGAGATGGTGATCTCTAAATTTATCTTCCCCTTCTTCCTCTTCCTAGTGATAGGCTGTAAGTACTTAGAGACTCCTTCTTTTGCTATTATAGAACTTGTTTAGATTCTTATTATTAATTTTAAAAACTTGGAATGATGAAACCAATAGATTTTATGCTTGGAGTCGCTAGATGTGTTGCTACAGAGCCTCCAAAGGCTAGAATTTAACCAAAATACACATCTAAACGTGGTAAAACTAGAAATATTGATTTCTGATGTCCCATCGGGCATGCCAAAACTATTGGAGCTAAAATTTACACCCAACCTAAATCAAAATAATCTAGAGCTTTGAGGAAACATGAGAATGTCTCCAAGTTTTGGTACTTGAACTAAGACATACCTTCGAGAAGGCTAGTTCCTCACCTTATTCCTACTACTAAGCTACTCTCAATGCTAGAAATGAAATTATCTAGTATTAAAATAACTTTCCAAGGGACCAAGGTTATAAGGATATGCACAAACTGAAATCATACACTATAGGAGGTGATAACATCAATAATAAGGGGAAATATACTTCAAAGAGAGAAAATTGGGACGAACAATCATGGACAGGCGAGATGATAACCACAATCCAAATTAACAACTAGATTCCCATTTTCAAATAATGCACAATAGAAATAAACCCTATAACATGAGGAAGCACACACAACATACTTGTAAATAAATGAAGAGGAAAAGAGATACAATAGATCACTAGCTAAGGTAGTAAAGAACCATAAAACCAGTAATTTTATTGCTCCAATATGATGCACAAATCATTACAATGAAGGAAGGAGATGTAAACTCATTTACAGGATCATAATCCAAGGCATGCAACTCTAGAACACTTGTGCAATAGTTACAATGATGCCATTGTATTCCCAAAGTATCCAACATTACAAATGAACCTTCCATAACAATATATAGAGAAGATGAGAAAGAAAGAAGAGGGAGAAAAAGAAGGAAACTCAAATTTATCCATTCACCCACAGAAAAGATTCAATAAATTCCTGAAAAATATCATGGGAAACTTTACACACTCATTCCCACACTATACACTACTTATGGAAAAAGGAATGTGCACCATACTTCATTAATTTGGTTATTCAACTACCTCGGAACTATTTATTTTAAATAATAGGGAAGTTTTTAACTTTTCACATATCTAACCTAAATAAAATTAAGAAATATAGTTCTTGTGACATAGGGGATGCCAAGACCTTTCCAAAAAGTTGAATTTTTTGAAAATCAAAGCTTTGGGTCAAAATTTATGTTCATTTGAAGCTCGGGGTTAGGGTGTTCCATGCGGGCTCCCACAATCCACATTTAATTGTTCATTATTCCCTTTTTCTTTACCATTTCACTTATAGATAAGAAATTGTGGGTATTTTAGGTACATAGGGTACACGAGGAACTAGGTCACTTGGGCTTTGTAGGCCCACATTCTTCACACCATATGCTTTATACTCCACTATCGTGTTCTCGTGGTTCTATCGCTCCACTTTGGGAACTAGAGCCCCTGCAAAACTTGTTCCATCTCGGGCCTTGCATGCCCACAACATGTTTCCTACCCGAAATAGAAAAACCTTGGAATCCTTTGATTTTGGTCCTCAAAACAATGCAGGAACTTCGACTCGCGAGGAACATGTTCCTTGGTATCACTCGACATCTAAAAACTTGCACAACAAAGCTTGTGCCCACCTCCTTTGATTTCATGGATTTTGGAAATTTGGGGAACACTTGAACCATAAGAACTTGTACTTTGCTTAAGCCCTAAAAACTTGAATTTTCTGCAATATACTAGGCCCGATCAAAAAAACTTTGTATTTTGGCTTTCTTGGCCTTTCATAGAACCGAAGCCCCAAAGGCACTTGTATCACTTGTTCTTCTTAAAATAGAAATGTCTACATTACACCGAAAAGATCCCTTTTTACGTTTTTCTTGATTTTTTCTAAGTCATTTGGCCAAGTGGAGATTTGAGGAGTTAGGAAAAGTAGGATAAAGTGCCTCAAATCCAAATTTTCCCATTTTTACCCTTTTTTAATCAAATTTTGGTTGAGTGTGAAGTTTTGAAGCCTAGAAGAATAAAGGAAATTCATCCAAATGATCACAAGTGCCTAAGAACATGAAAGATACATGTTTTTCTCCAGATTATCCATAAAAGCTCCATCCAACTGTCCAAGTTTAAAACTTCTCAAGTTGTCTAGTTTTTGTAAGTGTACAAAAATGGACAACACATCTTTTTCATAAATCAATATAGAAAACCCATAATATCATCATCATGAGAAAAACATTATATCAATGGAAATCCCTCTTAATCCTCTTTCCAATTTTTTTATATTTCCTTCCAACTCTAAGTGGAAGGCCTTCAACCAAGACCATCTCAAAAACGACTGAAACTGCCCCAAAACTGCCTTATGACCAGTCATCATAAATAGGGCACACTTTTCCATTTATAATCATAACCATGATCTAAAACATACATGGAAATGAATCACAACTCTTGGGCTGAAAACAATGTCAATTTATTTTGCAACTCCTTTGGACAACCTTGTCCCAAACTAAATTTCTTTAGAAACTTTCTGTTTGAGTGGGGTCCACTCATCACCACATGCTCTACCATACCTTTCTGTAAACCTAGAGGAGTCATATACATCATAAATTAATAATACTACCACAATCAATCATTTCTGGGCACTTATGAAGCAAATCTCTCCTGCCACTTTCAAGCTAGGGTTTTAAGCACACAAAAGTTTTTTTACCTTCTTAACATTTGTTCATAAAAACCTAAAAATGAAATGACATCATTATATTTGTGAAACCTTCTTATTTCAATGTAAAATCATCCTTAAAATTTACAAGGTCCCATGAAAATCACACAATTCATGGTGAGCATTAGAAGGTGCAATTCAAGCTAGAAAATGTTCTTTCTTAGACCCTGTTTCACATAAAACATCATAACTTGCAAAATATTCTTCAGAATGACTCCAAATTTTTCTCACACCTCTATAATACCCATTTTCATCATCTCTAATCATCATAATATCTCAAATAGGTCTCCATCTTCTCATCCCATCTCATTTGCATGACTAGCCATTGGGGTTTTCAGATAGTTTAAGATATGGTCAATGAACCAACACTATAACTCATCATGAAACCTCTCCAAAAGGTCCTAAAATCCTTAATACATCATTAATAACTCACCTAAATGCATCCATGAGCTCACATGGCTCCACAACTCAACCTCATTCCTCTAAGCACCTAGACTTGGTCAAGATGAACACCTGCAACTGGGTCTTCAACCCGTACCTACACCCCCGAAACTCATGTGAGTGCCTAAAACTCCCAAAAATATCTTCATGCTGATATAAATCTCCTAAAAATAAAAATAAACTCAAACAACCATGATCCATCACCTAGGCTAGCTAGGTCACCTGACTAGGCTTGCTAGACAATTCAATCTCACCGAAAAAACTCATGCCATCATGCTAACATATGAAACACCATGTCATCAACCTAATAAGAATGTTTTGACACTAATCCATCATCCTATTTTTCATTAATGGGATTTTACATCAATGACAACACATATAACTCAACATGCCAACATGTACTCGCACTAGCTCTACAAAAACCGCATAACTTTGAAATTGCTTACCATTGCAAAGGTGGTCAAATTTACATTCGATCTAGGGGTTTTTCATTCTTTCAGATTTGATAGTGCCCTACATTTCACCAAAAATGATATGGATATCTACATCATATACTGCTATGATACCATGAAAGGAACGATAAGAAGATTGTTCCAAGCCATAAGATCTCATATGCTAATAGAACATCACATACAATGAATTACATTCTCTTACATTAGCTCAATAATCAGAATGTACATATAGGAGGAGGGAAGTGAAACTACCACCTAGATCAGTGGTGATAAATCTCATTAACTGATACTAGTAGTTAAGCTAACTCCACAAGACTAGAAAGCTAACTCCACACAACTAGTACACCTAAGAAAGCTAACTCAACAAGTGTAGGGATAACAAAAGTATAAGAATTATCCTAATAAACAATAAAAGTATAAATAATAACCTACACTAATTGAGTGTTCTTAATAGAAAGTTCAGAATTTATACTAAGTTGATATGAAATTGTATTACTTTTCCCTTGGACATGTTTAGATGTATAATGAAATTGATTACAAAAATTCAGCCCCCTTAAATACTTACCTCTTCCATCCTTTCATCCATGATCCTTATCCTTAAAGGTTAAAAATCTTATAAAATCATTTTTTATAATGAAAATTTTCAGATGCATTAATCTGAGTAAAAAAATTCAAGACATTTCTTCATCGAGTAAATTTATTTATCTAAATAAATCTATTCCTTGAAATCATTGAAAAATACTTGAAGCATATTTAAAAACATATTCAAGATTATCCACTATACAAGATAATAATCCTACCCAAGTATTGTTTGATGCATCTACATTTAAAATGAAATTGTCGATATTAGAACATGCAATAGAGGGAATGTAAAAACCTTTATTTTTTGACAACTTTATTATGGGTATGAGTCCATATATATTTTTTATTTTTCTTCAATAATTCTTGCAAGATATTCCTATCAACATCATGTAAACACTCATTGTGGTAATGCATGTCTTGTAATAACACAAATTGTATAATATTTTTGCACTAGCCCATACTTTTCCAACTTGTTCAATTATTCTGCTTCATAATTGAACAAGTGTTCATAATCGAAAGTTCAAAATTTCTACCAAGTTGATATGAAATTATATTTCTTTTCCTTGGACATGTTTAGATGTATAATGAAATTGATTACAAAAATTCAGCCACATTAAATACTTACCTCTTCCATCCTTTCATCCATTATCCTTATCCTCAAAGGTTAAAAATCTTATAAAATCATTTTTATAATGCAAATTTTCGATGCATAAATATGAGTAAAAAAATTCATGACATTTCTTCATTAAGTAAATTTATTTATCTAAATAAATCTATTCCTTGACATCATTGAAAAATAAGCCATAAGCATATTCAAAAACATATTCAAAGATTATCCCCTATACAACATAATATTCCTACCCAAGTATTGTTTGATGCATCTCGCATTTAAAATGAAATTGTCGATATTAGAACATGCAATAGAGGGGAAAGTAAAAACATTTATTTTTTTGACAACTTCAGTATGGGCATGAGTCCATATAAATTTTTATTTTTTTCAATAATTCTTGCAAGATATTCCTATCAACATCATGTAGACACTCATTTTGGTAATGGCTATCTTGTTATAACACAAATTGTATAATATTTTTGCAGAGCCCATACTTGTCCAACTTGTTCAATTATTCTATCCCTAGTTATATCTTATTCATTATTGCTTGCACACACAAACCCTTTATTCACATAATGATCCTATTAGTTGATTAAATCATGTTAAACCCTTGCACAATGAAATCCCTATTTTCAAAGCATTTGCACTTGCATCCCAAATCAAAGCACCCAGAAAGGGGCCATAACATCCGTAAGCTATGACCTTCCCATTTTATTTGGTCCCCTTTCCTCTATCAAGACTTATATTAATTTAAATTCATTTGTGACACTTCTAGTCAACCTTATCCAAGCTTTCTATATTCAAAACACAAATATAAGCTAGTTATTCATCCATTATCAATGGGGAGATCATGCACACTTGACACCCGAAAGTAACTAATGAGAATACACTAAGATCAATCACGAGTAAATACATTCCAAGAATCCCTTGATCTTAATATACTCTACATATTCTTTCTAGGGAAATCATCCACTCATATCTTCAAATAAAAGGAACATGTCATCATTCCAAGTCAAGCTAGGACAAAAGTGGTACAATATCATGGTTATCTATTTCATTGCATACACTCTAGATATCACATTCTAGGAAAGGATGACATGAGATTTAATCCCTCTTCGAGTAGTGGAAACATTGGGGTACGTGTGGTTGTCCAAAAACCACCTAATGTTTGTTTTGCAAGAATTCTTGGCTATCTAGGATTTTTAAGGATCAATCAGTTACATAACAAGCATCGTACAGTTCCATAGGTCTAAATTTCAGACAAGAGTAGATTAGTAGAAAACAAACAGACCTAGAAAGTATCAAGAGTAGAATATTTGAAGGACATGATCATATAGAAAGGGCAATAATGGGGGTATGCTTTATTTTTTTCCATCTACTTTGGTCCATGTATCTATTCAAGACATAGTTTCAACATCAAGGCTTTGTTAGGTCATTTTCCTGTTTTATTCATCGAGACCATCCCAAATCATTACACAAAGTAGGATATTAACTAAGTCATCTTCTCTCTCATTGCAAGTGTTTTATTTATTTGATGTTCATCATTGTTTAGTATTGTTCATATGGTTATTCTTGATATTACTACAATTAGCTTTGGAAACTAATTGATTAGGATAATATACCATCAGTTGCCACCCTTTGTAAGAATTACCCATTTATGTTAAATCATTTGGTTAGTCCGACATTGTATATTATGAAATGGATCTCTCTTCTTCTATGGTTTCTTGTAATTCTCCATCATAGCCGAGCCTCCTCTTGAGGCATTTACTACTAAACATTCAAATTATATAAATGCATACATAGTTGTCAATCCCCATAATTTGGATCTTTTCCTATATGCCACCCATGAGGAATCACAATGGCTCAAGACTTCTACCGATGCCACCACCATCATCCATACAATCTTACATTCTAGTTTCTTCTCCTCCCATATCTATAGGAGCATCAAGTATTAATGTCTTCATTTCTATGTTTATTAATAATATTTATTCTCCTCTTATCTCTCATATTAAAACTTATTCTTCTTCGACACCCATTCCTTAGAATCCTTGGTGCGTGATCTACAAGACCATTCTTACATTATAATGGTGTACTACTTCATCATCTTATTCTACTTGGATTCCTCACTTCTTCTACACACGGTCCTCTTGTACTGAATTTGCATCTTATACTCTTCCTCACGTTTTTGTTTTACCTAAAATTTCATTTTTCAATGGTAAGGAAGATCCACAAGAGCATTTTAGATCATTTCATGTTGTTTGCTTATACTATGTTTTTGATGACACATTATTAAAAAAATTGTTCCTATAAGTTTACAAGATTATGCATTGTAATGGTTCTATAATTTGTCAGTTCATTCTCAGTATAATCTTGTACTTCATTAGCAATTTTTTTAGCACATTTTTCTATTGATATTGGAACTAAAATATCTTATGCACAAATGGATAAAATGAAACAATGACCTAATGAACACCTTAGTGATGTTGTTCTATGTTACAAGACCAATCTTGCCAAAATGAACAATGTCCTAGCTGATTTTGAATTGTAAGACCTTTTTTTGCAAATCCTTTTGCTTCATATCTAAGAATCAGTTATCTTTGATACCTTTCCTTCTTTCGATCAATTTTTTCATATCCTTAAAGACCTTGAAGGAAAGCTAATTTCTATGGGAAAACTCAAATATGGTGATCCAACTCTAATCCATCTCATGCTAAATTCAAAGGTAAAAATACTTTCAAGAGTAAGCTTATTGAACCCCAAAATGAGGCAAAGGCCAATATGAATGTAGTGACACAACAAAAAAGATCCAACTTCAAAGTCCTCAATGAAATTTGACTAAATTTCTTTGTACCACCTTGAGCAGTCTTGGAACAACTCCTTACTAGTAATATTATATCTCTTCCTCCACCTCTCGATTTGGATCCTAGTCATCCTTAGGATAAGAACTTTTATGAAAAAACATATTATTACTACCATCAATGCAATGACCACTCTATAGATATATTATTTAATCTTAAACATGTAATCCAAGATTTAATTTATTTTGATGCAATTGAATGGGAAGATCCTGTTGTGTCTAAACCTACCAATGATAATGCTAAGCTTAAACTATTTAATGACCCACTTATAAAACATGAAAAATTTACACCTGAAACAATGTTAACCATGATTATAATGAGGTCCCACCTCTTTAATCTACTAATGCTGATTTAGATTTGTTTGTTGGTGCTACTATTACTTCACCACCCATCATTACCTTTACTAATGCAGACTTTCATGTTTATTTCAAATTTTATTGGCTTTAAATTGATGCATCTATTGCCAATCAATCTCTTAATAATGTCATGATCAATCTAAATTTTAAGCATAGCACATGCTCACTTTCTCTTCTATGTTCTATTGGATTTCCATTATCCCAAATCAAAAGTAAGTCACCCACCTATAAAGGGAATATCACCCTTCCCATCACATTTGGTCCCCTCACTATCTACTTACCATTTATTGTCGCATAAAAATCAAGCATTGTGACATGGTTTTAGGTCCTCCTTGTCTCAATTCTAGTAAATTTATCCCATGTATTATACACCAATGCATTAAGTTCATAGATAAGTGTCAAGTCATCACTATCCTAGGTATACCACCTAGGGCCCCTTTACCTATTATTCCTCAAGATTTTTAGGTCCCTACGAATAGTGCACCACCCACTTCAATTTGCTTTATGACTTGTCCGCCTAGTATTACAGGAACTCATACATCTCACAATAATAGTTTGAAAACTTTTTCACACACTCCTAGTACCAGTCCCATCCTTTCACAACTGGCTACTAGCATTCCTAGATCTACTTGATTATTAATATCCACCACTCACTATTGGAATATATCTAGTTCTTATAGTCCACTTCATAGGACTAGGCCATTAAATAGGGTTTATGGTACACAACAAACCTCTAAGTATTCTCATAGGTCTATTTCACCTTCAACATGACAAAAATATTTAGGAAATAATCTTCCTACATAGAATATCCCACACATAGTCTCACATGACACCAGTATCTTGACCCATGATCACATGCTTCCTTTGTATTAGAGTTTCTGGATCTATGATGAAAAAAAAATGCACGACCAACCGCAGAAATTGAAATAACTAACAATAAGATGTAATACGATCAAGAAATCACAAGGAAAGAATGGCTCCAAATCAATTCAATGCTCTATATCATAAAATAGTGTAAGTGATGTACATATAGGAGGTGAATGTACAACTAACACCTAGATATGTGGTAAATAACTCTCACTAATTGATCTTTGGAAGTAGATTTGAGTCCACACAACTAGTAAGATAACTCAACACAACTGGTATACCTAAGAAAGCATATCCCATGAGTGTAAGAAAACTCCAAGTAAATAAAAAATACAAGGAAAATGAATATCCTAAACTAATACCCCCCATAAGCACAAATTTGGTGGGAAGTGAAAAAGTAAGTGGGTCCCAAAAATAAGACCTGATGAGGTACCCATATACAATGCAAATTTCTCATAAAGATAAAGTAAATGGAGGAAACCCGTGGGAAAAAATCTCCCCTAAAAGAGAGAAAAGTAATTCACTCAAGAAAATTGGAGAATAATAATAAGTGGAAGTGGGTCTCATTAACTCAACTCGATGGGGTACCCATGTATAATGATAATCCCTAGAGTAGAGAGAGATAAAGAAGCGAGGAAAAGTAGGCCCCTTAAGAAGAGTGTCGATGATGTGGTCCTCTGCGTAAAGACCGTAGAGAATACACATGCACCGAAAATGTTCCTACCTTTGGGAAGGAAAAAAAAGGAGCACTTGAAAGTCTGCCCACTCCATAAAGGAAGAAGAAGCTTGCAATACTCTGATCTCTACATCTAGTCTCAGAATCGAAAGGTGGCATAGGTATGGAAAAAGTGTGCACAAAATACAATGGGAATGCCATTCCAAAGATAATGTATCGAGAGAAGAAAATGGTGGGGGCATAATAACCCTCACAAAGGGATCTAAAAAAGAGGTGGATCACGAAACATCTCTGAAATAGTGGAAGTGACAAATGTACCAAGGTGAGAACTCCCAATGAGAGAGATGAATGGGTCCTCCAAAATGTGTGATGGATCAATCAGAGCATATTCTGTAATGAAACAAAAGTGGAATATGCAAATAGACAACTCAGGTCGGGTATATTCTCATCCCAATGGGGTTTCTCAATGAGAGAAATGTCTGAAAATAATTTATTAGCATCACAACATGAAGTAGGAGGAGAAGACTATTGTGAAGAGTTACTGGAAGTCCAAGATGAAGCAACACTACACTAAAAGATAACAACCCGTATGTGGAATTCCATCAAATGAGAAATCAAGATTTAATGGAGCATGAGAGGAAATGGTCACATATGTCTCAGAGGAAGGTTCTCCAATAGAAAACTACTGCAGAGAGTGAATGGAAGCATGAACATGGACAATAATGAGCTCTGTAGAGGCAAAAATAGGGAGAGTGTGCTCAATAAAAATATCCTATGGTAAATGGTCAACATGGGACTCATAAGTAGCAACAGGTGTAGAAGAACACTCAAAAATGAAAGGGATGTGAGAATGGGGAGAATCTATGGTGGCACTAGAGTGGTCTAGGGAAGCATCACTCTCAGATGGTGAAATAAGGTCGCCATGCAACTGTCAGATAATGGTCTAGGTAGTGAAAGGGAAATCAATGTTATATCCATAGAAACAATAAGACCGAAAAGTCCATATACCTCATCATTGTGGTTAAACCACTCATCTTTTTGTAGAGGCTCATCAAGCTCAAGAACAAGACCATGGAGGTAGGGAAACAAACCGTGAATAATGCAATGATTGATAAGAATTCCTTCCAAGAAATTTTTTTCCAGTGAGTGAAGATAATAATAGAATGATGAAACTCCATAGTGTAAATAAACCCCAAAATATCCCAGATGACACTTTATAACTTAGTACAAAAAGTACAAGTCCCCATAGAGTTTTGCAAGAACCCCCAAAATGTGGAACTTTATTAAGTAATGTGTCTACAAAAATAAATTAAGCCATTATGTAGAACATGAGATTTTTTTTTGACCAAACGATTGCTCAAATCCGAGCCACCAATACAAAGCTATAACAAATACAATTTCCTATAAATAATGTCTTATTTAATTACAATTTTGTAAATTGATTAAAAAATTCTAGAAATGACAGGAAAGGGGGTTGTGCGTATACTCATTAGAACTAGGATGGAATGAAGAACACAATGGTTTAATTTATGAGGGGGAATTAGACTCTTGCCAACCCGGCCTCACCCTTTGGAATCGTCAGGGCAAATATACAAGTTTAAAAACCATTTAATTTTCCCTTAATTTATTTTCTAAAAAATAATTGTTATCCAAATAACTCTCCTAGTTATTTGGGTAGCTGGTATAAATATTCTAGGTCTCAATTCCTTATTAAAGGTTACACACACTCAGTTCAGTTGGCAACTCCTTGGTTGCAATTCCCCCTTAGCGCCATTTCTTTTTCCTCAAGTGCCCTTGCACACTTTTTGTTCTCTCCTTCCTTTTCTTTTCCTCTTTGTTCCACTCCTCCCTTGTGCCCACCTTCTACGCTTTCACCTTCTTCCTAAGCAACTTCTTCACCTTGCGTGCATCTCATACTTTCTTCAATCAACTAAGTCCTTGATCTCCTCGTGCATTGTGCCCATTACTTTGTAATAGTTGTGCCTTGACCATGCATTCTCTACACACTAGTTTTCTTCATTTCTCATGAACGTTGCACACGCCCTTCTACACCTTCCTCTGTGTGCCCATCCTCACACCCTTCTTTGCACTCCTCTATGCCAAGGTCATCTTCCGACATGCCTGAATATGTCGTGTACAACCAAAAAAGCACACCAACAGGGCACCGAATCCTTGCAAAAAATCATCAAGTGACAAGTGGAAAAAATGTCAAATATTTACATTAGCTTAGCCATCATCTCACGCTAATCCCCGATTGCCACGTGTTCTATGTGCATCGATGATTCTACGGCATCTTTTGATAGCCGTATCTTTTGCTATAGAGCTTAGATCGGTGCACACTTGGAATTATCGAAAGATGCTGACATCAGCTACAATGCTAGAAATTCAAATTCAAATTCTTGGCGATTCGGTAGGTAAGAAATGGGAAAATGTCTCTCTAAGCATTAATGAGTAGATCTGATTGCTCCAACCACCCGATTTGATATGATCCGCCCTCCTTTCTTCTTCAACATGCCAAACAGGCTTAGGGAAGTGTATTTCACAGATCTCCAGGTGGATTTATAGGAATTGAATGCTTCTTGTTGGTGGTTACATTTCAAATTTGAGTTTTCCCCCTTTCTTCCTTCTTCCTCCATGGATTCATCTATAAATGTAAGAGATAGACTCATTTGTTATGTTGGACACTTTGGATCCTTACGCATTTTGCTAAGGACTCCATAATTTCTATATTTTGAGTTGCAGACCTCTAGATTTGGCTCTTGCATGTGGATATCAACCTCCTTCATCATTGTAATAGCTTTGTGCATTTCTAGAAGTAATAAAAGCATCATTTTGTGACTATTATCTGTCCTAATGTGTTTGCATTCCTTATTTTTCCATTTATTTTACGTTGTGTGTTGGTTGTGCCGTTTCACATCCCTTGTATTTCTTTATTTAGTTGTGTTACACGAGAATGATATGGAAAATACATGTTTGATTGTCTTTACTCATGCATAGCCTCCTTTCACACATTTCCTTTCATTCTCACTCGTAATGATAGTGTTCACTCCTCTTTTTGGTGCTATTTCCTTTTAGTGTAGTTTCCTTTCATGTCATCCTTCTATCCCTAGTCCCTTAGCATTATTAGTTTAGTTTCCCCTTTTAGCACTAGGAGTAACAAGATAATGATAGAAATAGATAGAGGAACCGACCTTCTCCGGAGATCCATTCTAAGTGCACAAGGTCCCACAACTTGGGAACGGTTCCATTGTGGTCTCAAACACTTCAGCCCTTCCAAGGTCTCGAGACATGGGTGCACGTTTGAGCAACCAACGGTTTCTTGCACGCCCGATGGGATGCAACATTGAAAGATTAAATTTCATATCTCTAATTTCTTGTGTGGACTTAGTGTTTTAGCCTTTGGAAGCTTATTTCAACACATCCGTCGACTCCCAATATTTTAAGATCTTTGGTTCATCATTCCTGAGCTCCTTTTATGAGAAGAGTGCACACAAGAAGAAGTGCGAGGCTGGAGATTATTTTGAGTATCTCTAGTTATCCCAGAGAAGAGTTCATTCCAAAATCCCATGCACACATTTCCATCTCTAGTGCGTCGTGCCCATTTAACTCCTCCTATTCCTATTCTTGAGCACCCTCGCAATTGCACATCAAGGTAGCCTCCTCTACTAAGAAATGTTTCAAACTTTGCTTTGGAGGGAGTCCTTGCTCAAGCTATGCAACATGATATGCCAAATGGCGTGCTTAAGAGTATTTCATACTTTACTGGTGAGAATCAAGTCACCCCTTAGGAGCATATCTAGGATATAACAAATGCATGTTCACTCTATTTGATCACACATGATGATGTAGCAGTCAGGATACTTGCAACCTCTTTTAAAGGTAAAGTGATTCAATGGTACCGAGGCTTGAAACTTGGATCTATCACCACCTGGGATGAGCTAGGAACAAGTATTTACAATTACTTTGAAGATAATTCAGGTCACCTATCTCTAGTGGAGCAACTGAAAAAACCAAGGAGGGCACCCAATGAGTAGATGATTGATTTCAACATCAGATTTCAGAAGACTTGGGACATAATCCCTCTTGTGGTAAGACCTACAACTCAACATGCTTTCTTGTATTATCTGAAGGTGCTCAATAGTGATATCTCAGTCATGATCCAATCTATGGGAGGTAGGACTTTACCAGCTACTTATAGTATTGTAGTAAGGGTAGAAAATAATCTTATTCAGGTGGGAAAGATAGCTCCTAGACCACCTATGCCCTTGTTCCCAAAAATTCACAAGTGCCCCAACCTTCTGTGGCCCCTATTCCTGTTCCGAAGCAAAGTGCGTAATCAATTTCCTTAACATCCTACTCTCCAACGCAGTAGATAAGGAAGATGAATAATTGAAGGCCCTGATTAGAAATTTATCAAATAAATTCATATCATTAGAAAAGTAACATGCACAAGCCTATAGAGGTAATTCTAATTAGGCGCATGGCCAAAGCAATCAACCTTGGTGGAATCAATATGGAAATAAAAGATATGCACCCAATCAGTAGAATGATAGATGGCATCCCAATGCACATCTACCCTTGCAAGTTGTTCCTCTTGTGCCTTCTCTCTTCCAACAACTAGTGCAAGTCGGCACTTGTCCCGATTCGAAAAAATTTGGTGCGAGAGTCGAATGGTGCTTCCCTTGCAACATGCCTCATAGTCAATATCATTATGCCAATGCTATGCACACTCAAGCCTTCATGATCTAGAATGCTTCAGTTTGTGAGCCTTCAACAAGTGCCCCTGAAGCAAATAACCAAGGAATACTAGAATCCAGAGAAAAATTTGATATTCTTTGGTGCGGAGGACTTATGTGTAATCAACCAAGCTGCAGAAGATACAAACAGACTTCACACCTAAGTTGTGGACAACAAAAGACAAAAGAAGAGGATGTTAGAGTCAGGTGCATAGGTCCCACTCCCAGTAATGCAAGCAGACCCTCAAAAGTAGAAAGATATAGAAAAGAGATCCTACAGTAAAAGCACTCAAGTCCCTACGTAAGAGGTCATGTAGAAAGCTCCTTATGAAGCAATGCACACCTCTCCTTTGGTAGGTCAAGCCTTTGCTCTAGCTAAAGTCCAGGATTTCATGCTTGAACACTCAAGAAGGGATGTCATTCCCCAAATGCATAAGACAGAGGCCTTCCATTTATCATTGTTGACCAGATGAAGAGAACAAACATAAATGTCACAATGTGGGATGCCCTGACCATTCCATCTCAGCTGGGATATGTTGCATGAAGCTCTGACACAACTCCCGTGTGTTGATCTAGTTGTGTAGAAGCCATGCACTTCTATCAATGTATGCCAAGAAGAGGAGAAACAAGTAAGTAAAGTTGTTAAAACCCCACCCTTCTATATGTCCTTGATCATAGGAAAACACCTAGTGCATAATTACATGATTGACTCAGGTGTTAGTACTTCATCATGCCTAAGAAAATAGCCAATGTCTTAGGTCTGAAATATAGCCCTTTGTCTAAAGGAGTCCTGCAACTTGATGGTTCAACTATCACCACCTTAGGAGTCATCAAATATCTTGAGTTAACTCTCCATGCATGTCTCGAGCCTAACCATTACTCAAGATGTGTCAATCATTGACCTACCTCCTTTGTTTTCCCTATGCCTATCAAGAGACTTCACCGATAAAGTGTTTAGTTACCTGTCTTCTGAATGGTCTCATATGTTACTCAAGACAAGGTATGGTACCCAGTTTACCATACAAGATGAACCTATATTTTCCTATCATGTAGATTCATATGACCTATCTCCTCTCCAAGCCAACTATTTAATCCAAGAAGAACAAGCTTCAGTTATGGAAGAGAAAGCTCTTCCACCCTCCATTCTCGACCTAGTTCTTGATGAATGGCTAGAGAGGGACCATAAATTTGATCCATATGCTGAAGAAATGGAAGATTATGAAACTGGTCTTGTTACTTACCGCATTCTTGAAGAAAAAGTTGTGCTTTACCATGCATGCTCAAGGAAAATAAAGTTGAGTAGGGTCTCATGGAAGTTGTAATTTGATGGATCCGAGCGAAAATCGGCACAGAGCAGAGTGGTTCCCATTTCCCCTAAAGACGAGATATTATTCTTCATGCACAAGTTGCAGTTCACATGTTCTAATAATGTGGCAGAGTATGAAGCACTTGTGCAGTGCATGGCTTACTCATTGTTGAGAAGAATAAAATTAAGGCGCTAGATCTTTGAAGACACGAAATGGTTATCCACCGGATTACCAATAAATGGCGAGACAAAGAATATGCTTATCAAAGCTTATAAACATAGAGTTTGGGACCTCCTTGAGATATTTGATGCTATGAATATGTAGGTGGTGTTGCGTAAAATGAACAAGGAAGGCGACTGATGACCGCACCGTGCTCACAATTTTCTCCTGCCGAGGACTTTGTCAAAGGAAACACTCAGCACATTAAGATGGTGATCAGACCATCCATTCTAGAAAACAACACCAATTGGAAAGTGTTTGAAAGTGACACATAGATCATCCAGTTTATTCAGAATGAAGCTGATTTCTCATCAAGCATGCAAGCTAACTTGCATGATAGCTATGGTGACCAAGTGATACAGCTGAAGACAAACAAGTTGCCTAAAGGGATGGTCACCTTAGAGAAAATGTTTAGCCCTGATGATGAGTTCAAGGGTGAAGAAAGGTACATGTGTGCCATGTAAGAAGATTACTCCTTAGTCACTATTACGCATGGGAAAGAGTTATTGCTCAGCAAGACTTGTGTGCATGAAGAGAAACAAACCTTCATCTCTCTCTGTCAAAAATATAGTGATATCTTCTCATGGGAGTATGAAGACCTCAAAGGTTTTGATCCAAGTGTTGCTCAACACTCCATTAACCTTGATCCTGGTATCAAGCCCGTCAGACAAAAGCAACGACCAGTCAATCCAAAGATAGAGCCCCTCATGAGAAAGGAGTTATCCAAACTCATTGAGGCAAAAATTATTTTCCTATCAAATACTCTACCTAGGTCACAAATCTGGTTCTAGTGCACAAGAAGAATGGTGAAATTAGACTCTGTGTTGATTTCAAAGATTTGAATAAGGCATATCTAAAGGATCATTATCCTTTTCCTTCAATGGAGAAGATTCTATAGACTGTGGTGGCGCACAAAGATTCTCCATGCTAGATGGGTATTCAGGTTTCAACCAGATCTTGGTCAAGGAAGAAGATCAATTCAAAACAACGTTTAAAACCAAGTGGGGAACATATGCATATCAAAAAATAACTTTTGGTCTATCAAATGTGGGTGCCACATTTCAGCATGCCATGGACATTACCTTCAAAGGATACATCAATGATTTCATCTTGGTCTACTTGGATAACATAACCATCTTCTCAAATCCAGGCGCGGATCATATGGTACACATGGAGAAAATATTTGAGAGATGTAGAGAGTTTGGGGTGTCTCTTAACCCCAAGAAGTGAAATTTTGTAGTGGCGTAAGGAAATATCTTGGGCCATGTGGTTTCAAAGGATGGCATTGCAATTGATCCTGAGTGCGTTTCAGCCATCCTAGCTCTTTCCCTGTCGGTGCACAAAAATGCCCTACAGTCCTTCCTTAGCAAGATCAATTTTGTTAGGTGTTTTATCCCTAACTTTGCAAGACTAGTTCAGCCCATCACCTTGATGCTTAAGAAGGAAATAGCCTTTAGATGGACAACAAAAGGAAAAGAAATCTTCAACAAGATCAAACAAGAAATTGCTTGTGCGCCAACACTCATCAACCCGGATTATTCAAAGGATTTTATCCTTTATGCTTATGGCGCTGATATGAGTTTTTCTGCTATCCTAACATAAGAAAATGAAAAAGGGTTAGAAACAACCCATTGCTTTCTTCATCCAAATGCCTTGAAGGATTATGAAAGGAAGTATAGTCACACGGAGAAGTAGGTCTTCACCATCATGCACATGCTCAAGAAATTTAAGAGTATGCTTGCCACTAATCACATCAAGGTGTTAGTCTCCCACTCTTTTGTCAAAGACTTCATCATGGGAGAAAAAATTAGTGAGAAAAGAGCATGATGGGTGACCAAAATCATGGAGTATGATGTGACTATCAAGGCCACAAAGTTGGTAAGAGGTAGCACAATTTGCAGGTAGACTGTTAAGGATGTGCAAAATGAACTTGAGGCTTCATTATTTCTGGATGAGAACGTCCCGCGTGTAAAATTTGAGAAAAATACAGACGCTGGCACACATGACTGGATGAAGGACATGATCACATTCCTTTCTTAGGGTGCATACCCTCCTGGTTTAAACAAAGTAAAGAGAAGACATCGATATTACAATCTATCCCTTATGTGTTGATTTATGGAATTATCTTCAAAATAAATCTTGATGGCGTGTTGTTAAGATGTATAAATGGCACGCAAACTGAAAAAGTGTTAGCATAATTTCATGATGGATTCATTGGTGGAAAATTCTCTGCTAAAACTACAAAAATGAAGATCATAATGGCAGGTATCTTCTAGCCTACCCTGTTTGTAGATGCACATAGGTGGGTCACAAAATGTAAGGAATGCACTTTCTTTGCCGAAAAAAGAAAGATTGCGCGCTTCCCCTTCGACCAATCCAGGACATATCAATCTTTTGCGTAATGGGGTCTCAACTTCATAGGCATGATAGACCCACCTGCAAGCATTAGACATAAATGGGTGTTGATAAATAAAGATTGCTTCACCAAATGGATAGAAGCTATCACACTTAAGGAATTAACTGAGTCACCATCCTTGAATTTCTCAAAGGTATAGTCATAAGGTTTGGCGTTCCTCAAACCAATATATCTAATAATGCAAAAACCTTTCTTGGTACTAAAATCACTGATTGGGCTCTAAGTCTAGGCAATTACCCGAATACTTCTTCCAACTATTACTCGTGGTAACGGTCCGGCAGCAAAATCAACAAAAAGAACTCGGTCAAAATCATGAAGTGCATGATGAACATCAACCAAAGACAGTGGCATGCAAAGGTATCGTACGCACTCTGAGTAGATAGAATCATAGTAAAAAGGTAATAGGAACTTCACCTTACAATATTGTCTATGGTAAGGAGGCTACCCTTACTTTGACACTAGAATCGAATTCATTAGCGCTCACCCAAAGCAGCCTAGAATTTGAAGGCGAGACCAGAGAGAAATAAGAATAGAAAAGTTGGTTAATCTTGAAGAACTAAGGAACTCTGTCATGATCAAGCCAGAATAACATAAAAAAACAAAAAACAAATGGTTTGACAAAAAGGCTAGGCCTCAAGCTTTCAAATTTGGGGACTTGGCTCTAAAATGGGATTCTTATAGAGCCAAACCAGGGCACAATTAAAAGTTTGATGCACTTTAGAGTGGCCCATACATCATTAGTTCCTAAAAAAGGCTAACTCTTTCAAGTTAACTCATCTTGATGGAGGTGCGCTACAAATCCCAGTAAATGGGATCTATCTCAAACCCTTCCATTAAGTGTATTACATCATGTTGTATATATTAGAGTAGTTTCAATTCCTCCAAGTGTGTTGTGTGCACATTGTTTGTTTGTACATAGTTATTTCTTCTTGCATGCACTCTTTCGTTGTTTCTAGGATAAAAACTTCCTTCATTAGTGGTAAGATTTAGTATAGAGTCAAGAAATGATCTTCAAGTGACTACAGGGGCAGTTTCATGATTACATAGTAGACCCCATGCCCAATGGATGCTTTAGGCTATTGATCTTCTTCATCTAGCAGGAAGATGGCCCCGAAAGTCACCAAATCGTTATCCAAATAACTCTCCTAGTTATTTGGGTAACTGGTATAAATATTTTGGATCTTAAGTCATCATTGAAGGTTGTGTGTGCTCGGGTTCGGTGAGGCACAACTCCTTGGTTGTAGCTCCACCCTTAGCACCCTTTCTTTTCCTCAAGTGCCCTTGCGTGCTTTCTGTTCTCTCCTTCCTTTTTCTTTCCTCTTTGTTCCACTCCTCCCTTATGCCCACCTTATGTTCTTTTTCCTTCTTCCTAAGAAGCTTCTTCACCCCGCGCTCATCCCATACTTTCTTTAATCAGCTAAGTCCCTGATCTTCTCACATGCCACACCCATTACTTTGTAATAGTTGCATCTTGACCATGTGTTTTCTACACACTAGTTTGCCTCATTTCCCATGCACGTCATGTGCACCCTTTTGCACCTTCCTCCGCATGCATGTCCTTCATGACCTCCTTTGAGTTCCTCTATGCCAAGGTCATCTTCCGACATGCCTGAATATGTCATGTGTAACCAGTAAAAGTGCACCAATAGGGAGTCAAATCCTTGCAATAAATCAACAAGTGACACATGGTAAAAATGACAAATATTTGCACATTTAGCCATCATCTTAGCCAATCCATGGGTGCCACATGTTCTACATGCACCGATGACTCTAACATCTTCTCGATAGCCACATATTTTGCTATAGAGCTTATATTGGTGAGCACTTGGACTTGTCAGAAATTTGTTGACATCAACTATAGTGCTAGAAATTCAAATTCAAATTCTTGGTGGATTTGGTAGGTGAGAAATGGGAAAACATCTCTCTGAGCATTAATGAGCAGATCTAATTGCTCCAACCACCCAATTTGATATGATCCACCATCCTTTCTTCTTCAACATGCCAAACAAGCTTGGGGAAGCATATTTCATAGATCTCTAGGTGTATTTGATAGCATTGAATGATTTTTGTTGGTGGTTGCATTTCAAATTTGAGTTTTCCCCCCTTTCTTCCCTTCTTCCTCCATGGATTCATCTATAAATGTAAGAGATAGACTCATTTGTTATGTTGGACACTCTGATCCTTACACGTTTTCTAAGGACTCCATACTTTCTATATTTTGAGTTACAGACCTCTAGATCTGGCTCTTGCATGTGGATATCGGCCTCCTTCATCATTGTAACAACTCTGTGCATTTTTGGAAGTAATAGAAGCATCATTTTGTGACTATTATCTATCCTAATGTGTTTGCATTCCTTATTTTTCCTTTTCTTTTATGTTGTGTGTTGGTTGTTCCATTTCACATCCCTTGCAGTTCTTTATTTAGTTGTGTTCCATGAGAATGATATAGCAAATACATGTTTGACTATGCTACTCATGCCTAGCCTCCTTTCACGCATTTCCTTTCATTCTCGCTCAGAAAATATAGTCTTCATCCCTCTTTTATGGTGCTATCACCTTTTAGTGTAGTTTCCTTTCATGTCATCCTTCTATCCCTCATCCCTCGGCATTATTAGTTTAGTTTCCCCTTTCAGCACTAGGATTAGAAGTAGTAGTAGAAATAGATAGAGGAACCGACCTTCTCCAGAGATCCCTCCCAAGCACGTAAGGTCCCAAAACTTGGGGATGGTTCCATTGTAAAATTTTGGCCCTTCCAAGGTCTGAGACGTGGGTGCACGTTTGAGCAACCAACAGGCTAAGCCTAAAAATTTGAAGGTTGGGGACTTGGTTTTAAAATGGGATGATGACAGAGCTAAACCAGGGCACCATTCAAAGTTTGATGCACTTTGGAGTGGCCCATACATCATCAGTTCTTGCAAAGAGGATAACTCTTTCGAGTTGACTCATATTGATGGATGTGTGCTACAAATCCCAATGAATGGGATTTATCTCAAACCCTTCCATTAAGTTTGCTGCATCATGTTTTATATATTAGAGTAGTTTAAATTCCTCCACGTGTGTTATGCACACATTGTTTGTTTGTACATATTTATTTCTTCTCGTGTGCTTTTTGCATGCGCTCTTTTGTTGCTTCTAGGATACATAACTTCCTTCATCGGTGGAAAGATTCAATATAGAGTCAAGAAATGATCTTCAAGTGACTATAGGGGAAGTTTCATGATTACATAATAGACCCCATAAACAATGGATGATTTAAGATACTTGATTTTCTTCATCTAGCAAGAAGATGGCCTCGAAAGTTGTAAAAATTGTTATCCAATAACTCTCCCAGCTTATTTGGGTAATCGTATAAATATTCGCTCTCAATTCCTCATTGAAGGTTACATGCACTCAAGTTCAGTTGACACAACTCCTTGGTTACTGAGTGCCCCCTTGGCACCCTTTCTTTTTCCTCAAGCACCCTTACATACTTTTTTGTTCTCTCCTTCATTTTTATTTTCCTCTTTGTTTCACTCCTCCCTTATGCCCACCTTCTACACTTTCACCTTCTTCCTAAGAAGCTTCTTCACCCTGCACACATCTCAGACTTGCTTCAATCAGCTAAGTCCATGATCTCCTCGCATGCCACACCTATTACTTTGTAATAGTTGCACCTTGACCATGCATTCTCTACTCACCATTTTCCTCATTTCCCACATGCGTCACACATGCCCTTCTGCGCCTTCCTCCACGTGCCCATCCCTCACACCCTCCTTTGTGCTCCCCTGTGCGAAGGTCATCTTCCAACATTCTTGAATATGTCTTGCACAACCAGTCAAAGCATGCCAACAATGTGCCAAATTCTTGCAACAAATCAACAAGTGACATGTGGCAAAAATGAAAAATATTCACATAGTTAGCCATCATCTTAGCCAATTTGTGGGTGCCACGTGTTCTATGTGCGGCCTTGACAACTCTAACATCTTCTAACAACCGTATCTTTTTCTACAGAGCTTAGATCGGTGCATGCCTAGACTTGTCAGATAGTTACTGACATCAGCTATAGTGCTAGAAATTCAAATTCAAATTCTTGGTGGATTTGGTAGGTGAGAAATGGGAAAATGTATCTCTAAGCATTAATGAGTAGATCTGATTGCTCCAACCACTGATTTGATATGATCCACCCTCCTTTCTTCTTCAACACACCAAACAAGATTGGGGAAGCATATTTCATAGATCTCTAGGTAGATTTGTAGGCATTGAATGCTTCTTGTTGGTGGTTGCATTTCAAATTCAAGTTTTCCCCCTTTCTTCCCTTCTTCCTCCATGGATTCATCTATAAATGTAAGAGATAGACTCATTTGTTATGTTGGACACTCTGGATCCTTATGTGTTTTGCTAAGGACTCCATAATTTCTATATTTTGAGTTGCAAACCTATAGATCTGGATCTTGCATGTGGATATCAACCTCCTTCATCATTGTAAAAGCTCTATGCATTTTTGGAAGAGATAGAAGCATCGTTTTATGACTATTCTCTGTCCTAATGTGTTTGCATTCCTTCTTCTTACCTTTTCTTTTGTGTTGTGTGCTGGTTGTGTTATTTCATGTCCCTTACAATTCCTTATTCAGTTGTGTTCCATGAGAACAATCAGTGAATACGTGTTTAATGTCTTTATTCGTGTCAGCCTCCTTTCATGCATTTCCTTTCATTCTCACACAGAATGGATAGTGTTCATCACTCTTTTCTGGTGCTATCACCTTTTAGTGTACTTTCCTTTTATGTCATCCTTATATCCCTAGTCCCTTGGAATTATTAGCTTAGTTTTCCCTTCCATCACTAGGAGTAGTGGTAGCATAGAATTAGATAGAGGAACCGGCCTTCTCCAGAGATCCATCCCGAGAGCACAAGGTACCACAACTTCGGGATGGTTCCATTATGGTCTCAAACACCTTGGCCCTTCCAAGGTCTGAGAGTGGGTGCACGTTTGAGAAACCAACAATAACTTGCATCTAAAAATAAAATAATACTAAATTTTGTACAATTTAAAAGCTTGAGTTAGAAAATAACAACAATGTGTATAACTAATTTAGGGTTAAGAAAACCTAAAAAAATTATACTTTTTCTTGTTATTGTTATATGAATGGTTCATGGCGCCACTTATGACAACAATATGATGCCAAGGAGGTCATTTTTGGGCTTAGAGAGGCCAATAAGGTATGAAAGCTTGATTTTTAATGTTGCAGGGTCATTTTTAGGCATACACCAACATGTATGGGACAACCCATGTTAGAAAAACACCGCCACAGTATAAAAATGAATTACAACGCTCCACATGTGTAAAAATTTCCCTTCCCGTGTCTATAAATGCATGTCCTTTCATGTTATAGGTCTAAAATGCCCCTCACAGAGGTGAAAATGCTCCTCACAACTTTGTATCTTCATGCAGGTGTTGCCATAGGTTTGAAATGCCCTTTAATCGTGAAAATTCCCTTAGAAACGTAAAAATGCCTCAAACTTGAAGAAAATGCCTTAGACATGTGAAAAATGCCCAATACAGATCAATGAGTTGCAATGAGGTAGGAGTAAGAAAGAAATTATGAAAAAGATGCCTAAAACCCTAGAATTTGTAAACCCTCAACTTATCAATCTTGTAAACACCCAATCTCACAACCATACTTGAACAAAGACGAAGTAAAACCTATTTGCACATGAACTGTTAGTTCCATAAACCAAGTATTCAAAAACTGAAAATATATTAGTAAAGGAAAATGTTTCACTAGAATCATTACGATACCATATTAGATTTTCTAGATCTCTGATGAAAAATAAATGCATGAGCAATTGTAGAAATCAAAATAACTAATAATAAGATGCAATATGATCAAGAAATCACAAGGAAAGAATGGATCCAAATCAACTCAATGCTCCATATCATAGAATGATGCAAGTGATGTACATATAAGAGGTGAAAGTACAACTGCCACCTAGATTAATGGTGAATAACTCTCACTAACTGATATTGGAAGTAGAGTTGACTCCACACAACTAGTAAGCTAACTCAATAGAATTGGTACACCTAAGAAAGTGATTAACTAAATTTATGAATTTTAGGATTAATCTAAATAGTACGAAATGGAATAAGCTGATATAGATGAAATGTAAATATTAACTAATTTTATTTGATATTTTAAATAAAATGAAATAATTGAAATAGGAGGGAAAAGGTACTAACTTGAAATGAACTTACCTCACAGTGATATGGAACTGTATTGGATGATGCACAAGGTGGAACAAAGTATGACAACACACCTTAGGAAGTTTTAGCAGATGAATATTTGGCCATCTTTGGGACACATGTGAGAGGATTAGGGTGCATGTGGGCACCCTTGTTTTGCAGTATGGGTGCCCTGGTTTGTAGAACAACTCAGAACCTAACTATGAGTTGGTCACTAGATCTTTGCAATAACTTGGTATTTGTCACATGTATATCGCATTATCTTTGCTTTGATGTCATTGTAGATCTTTGATGAATAATCTCCTACAAAATCCCACACAAAAACATTGAAACCTAAAAAAGAAATATGCAAATGAATGGGTCGATGTCCTCAGCTGCCAAATGGATGGACTTACGACTGAGTGTTGCACTACATGTCAGACCCGATGTAGTTCTATGTGCTTGTGTGTGAAATTATGTGCCTAGGGTGCCCTAGTGCCAATGACACCAAAGTAATAGGAAATAGCTAGATGTAAGATGTAAATGGTGGATGGAATAGAATGAATACAACCCTTCCTATGTAGTGTGTGATACAAAATAGTGCCCAAATGCATTCCATTTTCGTAGTAGATAGCTAGCCCTTAATAGAGATAGTATGAAATTAAGATAATGTGTATGTTGTGTTTATATAGGGATCTCTTGCTCAAATTTCGACACTAATGACCTGACATGCCGACTAGTACCTAGGGAATGAGAGGGAAAACTATAAAGACCGACCTCAAAATTCTAAATGAGAACCAAGTCCAACCAGGACCAAGGCACCTAGAAATGAGGATAGGGGCACCAATGGGCACTAGAATACCTTCCTAGGTTCCGTAGTCAAAGACTAGAGATGACGACTAAGTAAATAATGACAGCCGATACTCCATGAGAGATGACTAGAACTATGCAAGTAATTGACGACTGTTGATGATACTTTATGACAATGACCGACTAAACTGACGATAAGACTAGGGGATGAGCCATTAGTGAATACTTTTCTTATGCGAGATCCATATATAAAACAACATATTTGGTGGTATAATAGTAGTAGTAAGTGCATTATTTTGTGACTTGAGAATCATATCCCATGAGTGTAGAAAAGCTCATGCACCTTCACCTAATGTACTCATCGAGATAGATCATATACTACTCGCACACCCTTGTGGGGGCATCCAACTTGCCCCTCATTTCTCGATGAAAACATTTATTAATAGGTTCAACTTGACTTTTGAGGGAGCGAATACACACCTGAACCTCATTTTGTACACACATATTGGGGGCGAACTTGTTTCCCTTCTTTGAATGCATAATCTATATTCATCAAGAACACCTAAAAATCTAAATATTTCCTCCAAGGGAAATTATTGGATAACCCTTCCTTCTCCTCGGAGAATTGGTTTCATTTATTCCCTCGGGGTCTTAAAAATACAAAAACATTAAAATATGCCTAAAATCCAAAAACATCCAAAAATATCTAAAAATTCAAAAATATTTGCATTGATCTTGTTTGGTTGTTTCTATTGTATCTTATATTATTCATCTTGCACTTTTCTCATCATGTTCGCATGATACATAGTATGTTATATCCTTTTTCTATACACATGTATGTTCGTATGATATAGTGAGTTGAATGCAAGCTACACACAAAATGTTGCATGATGTAGGATCCTTGGCACTTTGCTCTTTACCAGTTATTCTATGCCAACTAGGGGCATCCACTTTACACTTTATTACACATAGGTGATATCATTCCAATATTTACTACTTTATTTCCTATTAACTCATTTATTCAATACATACATTGTGTCATACTCTTTATTTATCTAACATGTTAGTGGGTGCTTCATGTGTAGTATTTATTTTGTAGGTTACTTCCAAGTCAAAATCATCTTCATTCTATGACTTTTTCTTGTTTCATGTTTGCTCTTTGTTTTCATGTGTTTTCAGAAACGCCCTATATTAATTGATTATTTATTATTTGCCTTGAGTTCCTCGATTGTCTTGTGAAATCTGGGTGGTGTTCCATGTATGTGTCATATTTTTTTCCATGACTATTCTACTTGTGTTTCTTTACATGATTTGTCTTACATTTTTGCATTGTTTTTCTATTATTTGTCACTAATACTTTACTAACCTTTCTATTATCTTGTTGTGTATGCACCATGATATACACCATGCACACTCCCCTTTCCCATAGGAGGACTCCTAGAATACATGTTCACATCAGCTACACCTCCTCTTGTTTGGGCCACCTTCACATTTCTCTATCCCACACACCCAAAATAAAGGGGAAACCATCAAGTGATATTTTACCCTAACAACATCTCAAAATTCGCAAACAAAATAACAAGTACACAAATAGATAGGTTAGAGGATCATAAAATGAATTAGAAAAAAAATTGGCTTAGGAAATACCCAAGGACCATATCATATAGTAAGGACCATAACATATGGATGATATGGCACATTCCATATGCTTCTATCCTAGGAAAAATTTAATAAATTTCTCAATCGATAGAGTTCTCAGGGAAATCAGTAGGCCTTTCACTTAGTTTCAATAAAAAAATGTATGATACATTTTAGGTCATGGTGGTACTAAAGGTACGTGTAATGTAGCATTATCCTGGTACATTGTGTCATCATTTAAAAATTAATTAGGTTAATGTTCATTTGTAATGGAACCTATATGTGAGTCTTATGAAGCTTCAAGGTGAATTTTATCCTCGTAGGTTTGAATTCCCATTACTAATATTTTGTGGAGGGATGTGGAGAAAATAAAACAATCTCCATACAATTCTCTTCACTATGTGGGGTGTATTTGCACTTCTTTCTATTCTTGTTGGCACATTCCACTTGGGGACTGATCACCCCAAGTCCTTCTAACCAGCTCCAACACAAAGTTAAAAATCTCCATGGAAATAGTAGTGGGAGTACTCTCTCCCCCTCTCTATAAAAATAATGTGGTGTAATCTTTCCTTTGTTTTGATTTTTTACTTCACATATTTCTATTTTCGCAATAAATTCAAAGTTTTAAAGTTAAAGTTGGATTTCCTATACCATGGACATTGAATACACTATTTTCTATATAGGTAATCTTCTTGATAAAAGAAACACGAATGGAAAAATTACAAAGTCATAGAATAAGCACAAGGCACTCCGAGAAAAGGTAAAGTGTGTCTACACACTCAGGTGAATTTTCCTTTAAGCATGCAATTTTCAATTCCATACTTAAAGGGGGGAAATGTAGACACTCATTTTGGTAATTCATGTCTTACAACAACAATAATTATACAACACTTTTACATTATCCCACACTTTTCTAAATTGGTAAACTATGCTATCCTTAGTTATATACCATTTATTTTTTCTCACACACTATTATCATCATGCAAATGTGCAACAAAAAAATTCCCAATTTTCAAGCATGACAACTATACTCTACCCAAAAATTCCTACTCAAAGGACATCCCGAGCCCTCATTTATATCACCCTAATCTCCGATTTATTCCTATACCATTTATCTCAAGCAGTCTAATGTGTCATGTCAGGTTTTCCATAGGTGATTTAGGAGCATCCAATCATTATAGGAGCTTTCAAACCAAGTTCCATCAATATAAGCCTTTTAGCAAGCTTGGGAAAGGCCATGTTCGAGCTTATTGAAGCTATTACACACCCCTTGAGTAGAGAGAAATACCTGAATTCATCAAGGAGGTGTATCAAAGAGCTAAGGACATTGTGCAATCAGTTTTGGAAGATTTTGGGAGGTTCTGGAAGTTTTGGAGCAGTTTCGACAAAAGTTGGTCTTAGAGGCCTAAACAATGCACAGTGTGAAAACATCCCCTGAGCTTTAGGAAGAGATTCCAAGAGATTTGGAAGGAGTTATGAGTCAATAAAAATATCTCCATAAAGGTAGTTTATATCCCTAGAGGATGGAATCTCAGATTCTTCACAACACCTAGGCGCATTATGTCCACAACTAATTTTTACATGCACAACCTTAAATATTGAAAAAAACTTATTTTTAGGGATTAAATGGAATAATAAAGATATGATATCCCAACCATTGGAGTCATAATGTCATTTTCAGGTGGAATAATATAAAATTTCATCAAAAAACTCCTTCAGAAGCTCAAGATATGGTCTAGACGGGTGACTCCCCAAGGTAAAAGCTTTAAGAGTTAGTCAATTTTTGAGTTGAAAATCTAGCCAATGGGAGAGTGGCACACTTTTTTGCACAAAATTTACCAAATATTTTGTGCAAATGGTTCAAAAAATTGTTCCCAACCTCATTTTAGACCCCTGGACCCTCATATGACCTCTGCTAAGCTAGTTAAACCCATGTGCACATTTTCTTAGCCCCTCACCTCTTTGCCTCAAAGAAATCACGCTCAGCCAAGTGGCTCAATAGGGATGGGGAATTTTTTTACACCAAATTCCCAAGACCTTGGTAAAAAAAAAAAAACTACTTCTCAACTTGAAAAAATATGCAATTTTTTCTAGGTATTGTCAAATCTTCGAGCTTCTTTTGCTTCTTCCCGCACACACACACACAAAAGAAACTCCACTATCGATTATTCTTCCTTCCTCCATTGATGCTGCTACTGCACCTCCCACAACACATCAATAATACATTTATCATCATTCCCCACTCTTTGTAACACAAAAATGAGGATTTTGGAGTTGAAACCATGTTTGAGTGCTGTCAGAAAACCTCATGGTAAAAAAGGAAGTTTTGGTCATAACTCTCAAACTAGTGGTCAAATCTTAGTAAAAATTTGGGGAAATCATCCTCTCCCAAAAACATTAAAACTGAAAAAAAAATATAAAATGAAAAGGTTCCTTAGATAATTAATGACATTGAAATCAAAACTTGTGCCTTAGCTTCCTTTTCCTCAACTTGTCATTAATCCGGGAAGTGGGTGAACTTGAAGTTTTAAATGAAGCATCTAGAAAAAAAACATCACAGAGAAGTTAATTGTTCATCAATCAAAAGTGGGGAGGAAAAACTTCAATTTTTTTTTGTAAATCCTTTAATGGCTTCCCTGGTAGCTCCATGCTCAAAACCTTGCCCCAGGTGAAAAATTACATTTTTTAATTTTTGAGTTCTCTGGTGGGCAAAACATAGTGAAATTTGGAGCACATGATCGCGACAAAGAGATAAACCCAAAAATGTCATTCCCATCACAAAACGAGGATATTTTCACTACTTAATACGAATAAAATTTTTATGCTTTCACACATGTGAAATATAGTAAGTCCCCCGAGTTTCAAGTTTGATCATCTAGGAAATTTAGGAAAGGTGTAACATAGAGACATGCAAAAATGACAATTTTCCAAAAATAGCAGGTCCCGAAAAAGCAACTTGCTAAAAATAGAAATGTGCTAAAAATAGCAACACCTCAGCCATAGAAGAGAATGGAACATGCCAGAAGGTTCAGAAGGCGAAATTGGAGAAAATATGGTGATATGTCCCAAAATTGTAGGTCATGATCTCATATTCTAAAAATAGAAAGTTTCAGTGTTGAGAGCAGAAAGTTGCAGATGCCCTCATTCTCACTCATATTTCCACTTTTTGGAATGTTCATGGGGTTGTAAAATGGCTTCATATTTCAAGAGAAGGAACGAGAAAGTGAATCAGTTAGGGTGTGTTCAATGAATCAAGGATTTCATCAATCAAGTGCCAAGGAGGACCGTTGGGAAAATTTCCTATGTTCATTCTTGAAACAATGTTTTTCAACACTCATTCCATACTCCAGGTGTCCGTGTATCATGCAAGGGAAGAGGTTGCAATCATCACCTTCAAACTTCTTCAAGGCGGGTCTTCATCAATCCTCGAGAGCATTTCTTCTTTCCCCTCTTTCTTAAACCCCCTTTCTAATTCTTCGTTGGGCGTAATCATAGTGTTTCATCTCATTAACTTAAGTGACTTCATAAAGTAACATTGTAAAAGTAAATTTAATTTATAAAAAGGGAATTTATTTCTCATTTCCTAGGAAGGTGGAAATTCACTAGTGGAATGAGAAAATAAAGAGTCATGTGGGGGGTAAGTGAGGAGTGAATCCAAATTTCTATAAATTGGAATGGCTTCTCCATTCCAAGGATCCTGAAATTTTTTCTACTTTGTAGTAATAGTGGATTGTAATATGTTGTTGAAATTCATGCCACCAATCTAAATGAAATAGAGCTACATTTATTTTACATGATTTCTTCTTTTCCCCTTGCTTTGTACAACTTACATAAATGTCAATCAAGGACTAAAGTCTCTACTTTCCAAGATGTATGAAGGTGTGAAAATTTGTATCTATGGTTTCCTCTTATTGTTGATACAATAAGCATAGTTGTTATACGCATCTTTTATTCTTCCACTTCCCTTTTTATGCACTTTGCAAGTATAATGATGTAGGATATTTGTATATTTAGTAAATGAATCGAGAACTTGGTGTCTGGGTTTGTCCATATCACTAGATAGCTTCATTTTGCTTTCCTCTATATTGAATGTTGAACTACTCTGGTTATTGGGTGTGAGCTTTGCAATCTACTTACTAAGGTAATCTTCCTTGCCTAACTTCCCTCATTTCCCCTAATCAAAGTAATTTCCTCCCTTGTACCCTATACAAACACTTTTCCATAGGTTTAGTGGAGTGTCCCTATGTGATCCCCAACCAATTTGGCCACCCACAACATTTAGATAGGATTAGGATTAGTTTACTTTCAATAATGGGAGATGTACCATTCAATGCAGAGGGGCGTATCCCTATGAATGTTGGTGGAGACACCTAATTTTCCATACCGATAAATTTTCTCACCAATACACACATAGGTTATTTATTCACATAATGGTCATATCAATCCATAATATTAGGTTAAACTCTCACATAGTACAATCTTAGTTTCTAAAGCATTCATATATGCATCCTGAACCAAAGTTCCTAGAAAGGGGCCATAATGTTCTTACAAAGATGGCCCTTCCCATCATCTTTGGTACCTTTCCCACTAATGACATTTTTCTTAATTCAAATTCCTTTAGGACACTTCTAATTATCCTTATCTGAGCTTTTCAGATCCAAAACACATATATGAGCTATTTATGCATCCATTATCAAGGAGGAGATCATGCACACTTGACACCCAAAATATCCTAATGAACATACACTAAGAGAAATCAAAATAAAATTCATTCTAAGACTAATTTGAGATTCATATACTTTGCACATCAATTTTAGGGCGTCATCCACTTAGATCTCAGTAACTATATAGAGAATATAATCATTCCGAGTTAAGCTAGGGAAAAGTGAAAGTACAATCTCATTGTTGTAATATCATGGTTAGCTATTCAATTACATACGTTCTAGAGATTACATGCTAGGTGAGAATATTGTGAAGTTTGATCCCACTTCGATTAGTGGCTACGTTGGCGGTGTATGGGGTACCGACAACCGACCTAATGTTTGTTTTCTTATAATTCTTGGTTATCTAGGATTTTGAAGGATAGATCAGTTGTACAATGAGCATCACACCATTTCGAGGTCCGATTCCAGACATGAGCATATAGAAAGGGCCATAGTGGGGGTACACTTTAGCTTGTGTCATCCGATTTGGTCTCATGTGTGAGCTTTAGGAAATAATTTCAACAATAAGGCTCTATTAGGTCATTTCCATCCTGTTTCAATCATTAAACCATCCTAGATCATCACACAAATTATGATATAAGCTAAGTCATCTTCTCTCTCTAATTACAAGTTCTTTATCTATTTTTTCTTCATCATTGTTTAGTATTTTTATATAGTTATTCTTGATATTGCTGTAATTGATTAGGATAATTTACAATCGGTTACTACCCTATAAGAATTAACCAAATTAGGTTAAATCAAACCATTATATTGACAAAAACTATTTATTTTTTTGTGTAAATCATAATTGAAGTCAAGGATTTTATCCTTAATAAGACCGCATTTTCAGTTTAGAATTCTTCACCTACATGCCTAATAATTTACGTTCTATTTATTCCTACTTATTACAAGCTTGAATTTTTTTGTAAGTGTTCTTGTAACACCCATGTTATGATTCATCAAAATTAAGGGATTTTTTTAAATAAACCCCTTAAGTTCAATTAAAGCTTCTAATGATTATCATCAATAATTAGCTTACTTGCTAAATAATCTAACATTAGTTATTATTCCAAAATCCATTCAATAACATATGATAACCATGTGCAACTATAAGGGTCTATTAGATCTACCCGATCTCCCTTGATCACTCTAACCGAGTGTGTATAACTTGTATACTTTTAGTTAAACCTTTTATAGGTTAAGAGAACATGTACATATCCTTAGTGCCAATTGGTAAAGTATTTATGTAACTTCCATCCGGATCTGACACCTTTGTTGAATTAGGGGATTGGTGAAAAGATAATGTAATCAATATTTACATTAATTTGAATTTTTTAATAAGAATTACTTTACAAGCTTAGTTTTGAGATTACACACTAGCCTATGAAACTTATCTTTTGTCAACACACAACCGTTTTAATACAATTATCAAGACACTATTGAATTAGGGTATTGGTGAACAAGATAATGTAATCAATATTTACATTACTTTGGGGAAAAAATATAAGAATTATTTTGCAAGCTTAGTATTGAGATTGCACACTAGCCTATGAAACTTATCTTACAACAACACACAACCATTTTAATATAGTTATCAAGATTCCTTTTCGTTGTTTAAGAAATTAAGTTTTAGTTTTGAAGAAGTAGAGTCCATGAATCACCCTACTAATCAAAAGGATCCTATCAGTTCCACCTTAGGATCCCTATGGGAAAGATAGTGACCATGTAATGATTTTCATCATTACATCCTCACTACCATTCCCGTAGCCATCCTAAGTTGGCACGGGTAGGATACTATTGAGAAGATGATATGACATAACACCTACACATAATTTAAACTTAAGGTTGTCCATGAAATATAAAATAAATAAGTTCATCTTTACGATAGGTTATAATGTATCATTACACGGTATTAGATTCTCGAAATAGGATTATAGTAACTCTACGAGCTACTATCTTTCATTAGTTAATCCTATCAAAATAACACAATGTAGTATTTGTCATTAAATATAGGTTTACTAACCATGTTCCACATTAAGTTGTTCCATTATGTTACTCATTAAATATAGTCCTCATTCTCATAAGTTCGTTAATTTTAATGAATCATTAGTTAAATCCCACAAGGTACAATAATAATATTTATGTTGTTTTCATTATATAGTTGTCCTTATCATTCTATGTTCGTTGTTCATCATATTTGTTCATTTCAAATGAAACAGAAAATTATTTTTAATTACATATCATAAGTTTAATAATCCTTATTTATACTTAGTTGTAAAACAACATATAAATAATTTCATATCCATCAAAACAATTTACAAAACAGCCAAGTATTATATTCAAACTTAATAAGGATAATCCATTATTTTCATAAATAAGGATATACAATTCATCATGATAGTACATTAGGAAAAATTCCCATTAATCAACTTGCGAAGATGATTCATTCGCATTAACAAATAAATACAACAATCCTTATCATATTTTAAACAAATATCACATGATGTAATCATGCGTAAACAATCCAATCAGTCACTTCATGAATTTCATTCCTTCCTGCAAACTATAGGAGAGATAAATTTATATATGGGCCAGTTCAAAGAACTGGCATGAGTTTACTAACTCATATTCTTGTTGTATTTAAATGAAATAATAGAATAAGTTAAGGTTAACTTAATCAAAAACAAAGTAAACTTCCTAGTTTATTAATTAGATATCTATATCATGCACAAATGAAATGATACTTCATATTATAAGGTATGTTTACAAACAAGACATTAAATCAACCAATAAACATAACTTTTAGATTGTTAAAGTAACATACTATTTCAATTAATTATTACAATAATAAAGAATATGATTTACATCTAGATCCTTCAATTCCTTTCATAAATTGGGTTGCCTACAATGTATATATTCTTGAATAATAAAATCAATAATGTAACCTTCATCAATATATAACTATCATGTTCTAATGAATGATCATAATCCAACTCATTATCCATTTCCCGTATTTACATATGACTAAATAAAATGGATTATATATCTTTTCGGTCAATAATCAAAATAGTACATGCATTTCAATTGCTTAATCCATTATTTAAACTTTGGTAATAAATATAATGCTAAGGAAATAACATCCAAAATTCATAAGAAAAACCATGCAATACTTAATACTTGTCCATTTTTCATTCCTTTAAGCAATAAGTTAAACAATCCTACTCATAAGGAGCTAAAACATTTCTATAGTCGATAATGATGAGTTGAACCTTACCAAAAATAAAGTTCATTATCTCGTAACTACATAACAACTTTTATGATTATTCGAATGATCAAATCATATCAAATCCATAATGAATAACTTAAATCAATCCGTACTTATGGGAGAGTTAAAGAGATCAGTTAACTCATATATCCAAGAAATTAATCATAAAAAACAACAAGATCCTAATGAGATAAATCCCATTAACAATTAATTTTGGTTTTGAGCTAAATGACAATGGTGCTTTCTAATTTTCATCAAAAAACATGTTTACACATATAAAGCAACAACAAGCTAGATATGAGCTTAAACCTAAAAAATACATATAAGATCTTTAAGAGTTGAGCTGAAAACAACAAAGCATCTCAATGAGCTAAAATATACACAAACAATCAACCCATTAAGGGCTAATAAGTAATGGTGCTCTCATGACCAAAGGTAGGTTGGATCCATAATGAATTATATATTCAAGACCACCAAAAGACCCAACACAAACTTAACTTCAAGTTCTCTATGAATACCCGAATCATACGAGCTCAAGGTAAGAGAAATAAATCAATTTATTCACATTTTAGAGGTCATTATACAGTCAATAACATCAAGCTCTTAATGAGATAGTACCCATAAACAATCAAGCTCTTTTCGAGATAAATAACAATGGTTCTCCAACCAAACCCAAAAAGGTTTTAAACCATAAAAACAACACAAATCATAAAGATAAATTTCAAAAATACAACGAGTTTAAATAAACATTAAAATGGTGAGCTCAAAATGCGCTAGTTATAAGATGAAACTCAAACCAAACCCAATAGCTGAAAATTAGCCCGGATAAGAAATACGATCTAATCCACATGTATATAGTTTATGAACTTGAGATTGCACATTTTTCCAGTTTGTAAATACTTCTACCTTCCATATTTTCCATATTTTAAATAAAATTACAAACCCATAATGCTAAATAAATACAAAAATCAAATCTTTCATCCATAAAAAAACCCATTTCATTTCCATTCTTTTTTATTCTTGTTTTTATTTCAAACTTTTATATTTAAAAATGAAGGATAGTTCCACATTTATAAACCAGAAATGTATTATAAATTTCATGTTAATAACAATAAGAATGAGAGTAAGAAAAACCCATGCTTGGTTCACCCTTGTTCTCTTCCAAAATTTCCTTGAAATTTGCAACTTGAATGCCCATAAAAAATCCAAAAAATATCTTAGAAAAAACTCTTAAATACGAACATGCCATTAATAATATCTTTTCAATTGTATGCACAATCCAAAAAGGATTTCCAAAATTATCTCCTCAAAAACCTCCATGCTCATTTAAAGACCAAAACCAAATCGTAATGTAAAAATTTGAATAGGTGAAGTAATTTCACATTTTAGCTTCCTAAGCAAGCTACCATTTCCCAAGGAAACATCCACATTAATTACAATTAAAACTATTAGTGCCACATCATGGCCTCGAAAACTCAAAACCTTACATGCCATAGTTTAATTTACCAAGTTCCACGCTATATGGTCTTTGACCAAAAGAAAACATTAGCAATAAACAATAACCATTGTTACATGCTACGTGGTCAATGACCATCCTCTAAACATAAAACATTAACCTTGCTAAGTGGTATAAGACCATAGTTCATCATTAGCAATGCTAATGGGTCAATGAACACCACTTCCCAAACATCAACAATTATTTTCTAGGTGGTCCAAGCCCAATCCATTTCACAAATCAAACTTTAAACAATCCTCGTGAAATGTGGTCTAAGACCACTCCCCAAGAAATATACACCTTAACCAATGCAATATAACCTTAAAAATGCAAATAACAAAGTGGAGTTCATACAAACCAATACCATTCAACCATGCAAAACAAAAGGTGGTCCAAAAATAAAAATCCTACAAACATTATATATATATATACATACATACATACATACATACATTCATGTATGTATTTATTAAATAAAATTTTTAAATTACTTAAATCATTATCCATAAAATATCATATTAGTTATTGGTATCAATTTTCGCTTGCGCATCACCTTGTTCTTATTGAGCATCATTGTAACTTTAATCAACCAACAACCTTACGACATAAAATGCATTAAGTTAGGGGTGTGACATACTTCCCCTCTTAAAGGAATCATCGTCCCGATGATAAAACTTAAATTTTATCATACATATAAATCGAAAGAAATCTTAACATCAATGTCAAAAGAAAATAATTCATCTTTTCATAAAAATTAGAAAAATTCAGAATTTCAGTCAATCATTGTTCATAAAACTTAGTTGTAATTAGTCTTATAACAACAAATTATTTCCAAATATTAAGCAAAATGGATTAAATTTCCATTGTAGTCATTATAAGTATCAAATAATATATCATGAATCCATAATAAATAATCAAATAACTATTTTGTTCATGAAACAAGAAAAGGAAATGCAATTTTCATTTCATCCAAGTTTCCCAAGTTGTGTTGTCCTCAAAATATTGATCCCATTTAACCTTTCATTGTGCAAGATCACAATTTTTGAGATGCAACCCGTGAGTTTGTAGCACTTGTATTGGTTCAACCAAAATGGTTCCTGGGTCCTGAATATGTAATGAGTTCCAATTTATGACATGTGTTATATCAGATACATAATTTTTAAGTAAATAAATATGAAAAACAACATGCATTCTAGAAAATGTGTGTGGTACTACTAATCTATATACCACCAAACTTATAACTTCCAAAATTTTGAAAGGTCCCACATATCTAGGTGATAATTTGACATATTTTCCAAATGAAATAGAACTTTTCTTGGGTTTCACCCTAAATTTTTTTGTCTTATTGCTCAAATTTTCTTTCAACTCTTTTAAAATTAGCATAGATTTTCTACCTATTGGCTGCTTCCTTCAATTGCTCACGAATGAAATTTACTTACTTTTCCATTTCATCATGTTTTTGGGCCCACTACCTCTTTTTCCTTCGTGTTATCCCAGCTAATAGGAGTTCTACACTTTCTCCCATATAATGCTTCAAATGGAGACATTTTCAACGAAGAATGATAAGTGTTATTATAGGAAAATTCAACCAATTGTAGATATTCCTCCCATTTGTATTGCTGATCCATGCAATACATTATGAGAATATCCTCCATAACTTGGTTAAATCTTTCATTTTGACCATTTTTTAAGGATGGTAGGCTAAATTAAAGTCCAATTTTGTTCCCAATGCCAAGTTTAAAGTTTTTTAAAACTAAGATGTCATCCTAGGATCCCTATATGAAATGATCAATTTAGGAACTTTGTGTAAACAAAAATATCATGCACAAACCATTTTACAAGTATGTGGGAATCATCCTTTAGATTTCCCGGTATGAAATGAGCTACTTTGGTTAGTTTATCAACCAATACCAAAATCATGTCATGTTTATTTTTGGATAATGGTAGTCCTTGCAAAAAATCCATGTTGATTACCTTCCATTTATATTGCAAAATGTTGTGAGGGTCTGCAATGACTAACGGGATGTAAGTGCTCTGCCTTAACACATTGACATTCAAGAATATGTGCAACATAATTCATCTTATCCTTCTTCGTTCCTTTCCAAAAGTACTATTGTTTTACATTAGCCAACAATTTTGTTACTCCAGGGATGCCCGAAATATGGTGCATCGTGAAATTCCTTCATAACTTTCATTCTAAGATCATTACCCAAGGTTACATAAATTTTATTTTCATATCACAAGACTCCTTAATTATAACAATTAAAAAATTTGTATCTCATCTCATTTGGATTTTCTGCTAATCTAGTTTTCACATGTTGATAATATGGATCAATTTGCAGTTGTTTCTTAACTTCTTCCTTAAACTATGTTTTGAGGGTCACAATTGTGGAAATATGCTTCTGCGCAATTAGTACATCAACCACACGATTTTATTTTCATTTGATGTAACTAATGTAAAAATCATATTGGGATAGAAAATCCAGCCACCTACACTATCTTACATTTAAATTTGGCTGTGTAAAGATGTATTTTAGCCCCAAATGGTCTATTTTCAGTTCAAATGGCTTTCCTAGTAGGTAATGCCTCCAAATTTATAAGGCATGAACTATGAAAACAAGTTCTAGGTTATGGGGAGCATACTTCTACTCATGTACATTTAGTTTTCTACTTTCATAAGCAATTACATGATCATTTTGAAGAAGTATTCCTCCCAAACCTTCACTTGAGGCATCAGTTACCATGGTGAAGCTTCCATTGGGATCTAGAACCTTCAATATAGGTGATGTTGTAAGTTTTTCTTTCAGAAAATTAAATACACTTTCACATTTATTAGTCCATAGAAATTTCTTCTCCTTTTTCTATAAATAAGTTATTGGTCCAACCACTCTTGAGAAATATTTTACAATTTGTTGGTAATAACCAACTAGTCCCATGAAGCTTCTTACTTCATGTACATTTTTAGGTGTTGGCCACTCAATTATAGCCTTGATTTTCAATGGGTCAACTTAATTCCCATATTTGTTTATAATGTGGCCTAGATATTGTACTTCATTTTGATGAAAAGAACATTTCAAAATCTTACCATAAAGTTTCCTTTTTCTCAACGACATCTAACACTATTCTCAACTGTTCATTATGTTTCTCTATTTTCTTCAAATAGATTAAAATATCATTAAGAAAAATAGCATAAATTTATCCAACTATTCCTAAAACATATTGTTCATAAGATTCATAAATGCAAAGGTATGTGCATTAATGAGTTCAAAAAAAAAAAAACTCATAATTACCATATATTTTTCTAAATACAATCTTATGAATATATTCATCCTTTATCCTTAGTTGATGATAACTAGATCATAAATCAATATTTGAATAAATAGATGCATCTCTCATTTGATCGAAGAGGTAATCAATCCTCAACAAAGGATATCCATTCTTTATTTTTGCTTTGTTAAGCATGGAGTAATCGATGTATATTCTTAGCGTTGCATCTTTATTTTTAATGAAAATGACCGGTGCTCCCAAATGGGACACATTTGGTCAAATTGGTCCTTTAGATAAAAGTTCGTGAAGTTGTGCTTTGTTTCAACTATCTATGTAGTTGTCATTCTATATGGAGCTTTTGATATCGGTTCAGTTCCATGTTTGATGTCAATGGTAAAGTCAAACTCATGTTTAGGAGGAAGTCCAAGCAACTCTTCTAGAAAGACATCCCTATAGTCTGTAACAACAAAAAATCTTCCAAGGAAGTCTTAAGTTCCTCACTAAAATTAAATTTTTTTATTACATACAACATGCAACCTTTGTTTTTATCTTTCTTAAGTTGCATTACATATATTTGTCTAACTTTGAAATCTCTCTTAATGCCCCGAATGCTAGTTGTTTTTGAAATTCATCTATACATTCTATTCATTTTTTGAAACAATCTACTATTGATTTGTGTTTGAATAGTAAATTTACTCCTATAATAATGTCATGAGACCCTAAAAGTGTTGGGGTTGATAATGTGAAGTGAGATATCATTTGATAAACCACCACTTACGACCCTTATTAAAAAATTTATTTAAAATAAACTTAGTCGGTCTACATAACCTCTAATAGAGTGAAATGGCATGACCATTCACCCATCCTATATTAATAAGATGATTCCACATGAGATTGAATATTGCTACTTGAGCTATTGATCAAAATAGGAAAACTTGAGCTTTTTATGTAAGCGAGTTGTTTACTGTGAGACCGAGGAGTGAAGTGGAAGTGCTAGGTTAAAGTCTGATAATTCTTAATATAGACAATGCTTTATCAGTGGGTTTTCTCCTTCGGGTTTCCCCACTTAAATCTAGTGTTATTTGTCTCATTTACTTTCCTATCATTTAATTTTAGCTCATGTTATTAAGCTATGTAATTCTCTATCTGTAATAAGCTAAGTCTGTGATTAAATTGATTGCACAACATAATCTATAATCTTTGGCATTTATCTAGTGAATCTATAATTTGTTAATTATACATTCCATCTAATTCCTAACATGGTATCGATCTGGTGATTATGCATGTGTATATCAATCTGAAGTTTTTAATTTACTTTGAGTGAAGAAGCTTAAAGTTTATTTACGGATTTGTGAAATCCTAAAAGTTTTTCCACATCATCTTCAAGCTAACTAGGTTTAAATTTCCAATTCCCGCCTAAATATTTTTGAAATATTGGTGAAATATGGCTAAATGGTTGTTTAGATCATGTTTGAGCTATTTTATACTTAGATATTTTCTTTTACATCTTTTAATCATTTTCAGTTTAAATATTTCCATTGCATCCGAGCTTATTTTAAGTTTTCACATTGTTTATAGTCGTTAGAGATTTTTGTCCGTGGATCGAAAGATTTCCTTAGATCCAGTTAGTTCGGAGCATTTAAATCTGCCCCGACTTTATAAATATTTATTTTTACTCAATATGATTTTGTGAATCCCGATCCAATCATTTTATGCCATCATCTCGCTTTCTTGAGTCATTTTTATAGATCTTTTCAGTTTTGTGAAGCTCGAGCCAATAAAATTTATCCAATTAGCCTTGTTGTTGTTGTTGTTCTATTTGTGAACCCCGATCCACTCATGGAGTACTAAGTGGCTTTTGTATTTTTTTGTTTAGATATTTAATTTTCTGTGATATTCTATCTTTACGAAGCACAATCCAATCTTTAAGTGCCATCTAGCTTCGCTCTGTCAGTGTTTATTAACTTTTTGTTCTCTGCAAGGTTTTGTTGACTACAAAGCTTGAGCCAATCATTTTTTTCCATCTATCTTTACATTGTCAGTGTTTTATTAGAATTATTTGTTTTTGCAAAGATCGAGCCAATAAAAAAGCTCCACCTTGCTTCACATTGTTAGTTTTATTGTTTATTTGATTTTTAGTCACGAAACATGAGCCAATAAGGGCTTTACATGTTTTTCATGTTGTCGACTTGTGTTAGCTTTCCTTTGTCATTTACAAAATATGATCCAATAGGAAAGCTCCAAGTCACTTAATATTTCACGTTGTTAGACCTTTTTATCTTGTTTATGTCTTTGTGAAATCAGAACCAATAAGAAAGCTCCAAGTAGCTTCGTATTTCACATTGTCAGTTTATTTTAGTTTGCTTTTGTCATATGCGAAGGTTGAGCAAAAAAAATCACTCCAAGTATCTTTGTATTTCTCATTTGCCATATTTGTAAAATCCAAGCCAATATAATTGCTTCATATTTCACATCTATCATTGGTATTTTCATTTGTGGCAGTGGCTATCCAATGAAAATTAGCCACTTTTTCACATTTTTCAGTCTTGCAAAAAGTGAGCCATTTAAAAGGCTCCACATGTGTCAATTTTCACCTTAAGTCATTTTTGTTGCACTTTGTGAAGTGTGAACCAATTACTTTTGGACACGTATATTAATTTTATTTGTTATGTCGGTCTTCACAAGTGTCAAACTCTATCTTTCATGGTGTCAATATTTTCCTTGACTTAACCACTAAGATTGTGACACCTGTCTTTTATTTTTTAGACCCAAAATTTATTTTAAAGATTGGTTTATTCTGAGGACTTTAATTATACCCAAGGAAATCTATTAAAATTTTGGTGGAAATCCACCAAGTGTCTAGTCTTTACTCGTTATATCTTGACAAGTAGCATTGTTTAACTAATAATTTTTCGGTCTCTTCGTTAGTTGCGAAACAATAGAATGTGTCCACGTTCCTTCGCATATTGTTTGTTCTTTTTCATAACCATGTCAGAGTGTGAAAAAGAGATCTAATAAATTAACAACACGTGTGTATGATTTTGTAGTCTGTTTTCTCTATTAATTAGTCTTCTAACTTGTTTGATTGCGAAAGTGTGAGCTAATTGAAAAGTGACACGTGTATTCAGTTTTTTGCGGTGTCAGATTTTATTTCCTTGGGACTACCATGGATTTCAATTTCTCTTTGTACCATGGATTTTTAAAGTTTCTTTGTACCATGGGTTTTTAAATTTACTTTGTAATATGGGTTTTATATTTTCTTCATTCCGTAGGTTTTTCAAAGTCTATGTTATGTGGGTTTTCTAAAGTTCTTTGTCTCACAGATTCTAAATTTGAATAGCTTAGATCTTTTACTTTGTGGCCTATTTTTCTTTTTTTTTTTCTAATATATTTGCAAGCATATAACTAAAAATAAGATATGTAGCTTGTTTTTTCCTCTTATTAGCTTCATTGACTCATTTTTTAGTTGTATTTGTTACCAATACCATCTGAGCATTAAAAATGGTCAGTTTAGCTATTTTTTCATTAGATAAGTCTCATCTATTAAATGGGATAAATTATAGCATTTGGAGAGTTCAATTTAAATCTTGTTTTATGGCTAGGAAACTATAAGATCTTGTGACTGGTGTGGAAAACATCCCACCTTGGAAACAAACAATCCAAAAAATCTTATCTCCTTCTCTCAAAGATCACAAGAAGCTCTGTCCATTCTTTTGAAAAGCATAAAAGATGAATTCTTAATGCATATAGGTCATATGGAATTGCTTTCTAATACCTGGAAGTAATTAGAGACAATGCATGAAGGAAATCACTTGTCTAACATAATTAAGCTAGTTTTAGAGCTATTCACAAATCCCATGAAGGGGGATGAGAAAATTGTGAACTATTTAGCTAAAATTAAGAGCATTAAAGCTCAATTATATGGCCGTAACTATGAATTATTTCAAGATAAGTTTATGTACTTTATAATTCAGATTAACATTCATGAAAATTTCAGAAACTACATCTCAATTCTTAATTCTAAGTATCAAAATGAGAATGATATGCCTGAAATAGACACTTTGTCTTCTTTATTAATTCAAGAAGAGCATGTTATGGAAAAATTTGATTCAAAAGAGACTACTTCTCAAGCTCTATTATCACAGAATCATAAGTCTACTTAGAATAACAAAAATAACAATCATAATCAAAATTAGATTAAGATTCAAGGCAAATCCTAAGTCTAACTATGCTAAAAATAATCATAATTTTAAGGTCAAGTTTAATGGAACTTACAATAAGTGTGGAAAATTTGGGCATAAAGAGTTTGATTGTAGAGTAAAGACTAATAAATCAACTAATAATGCTAAGAACAACAAGCCTAATAGTCATAAGAAAGATAAGAAGCAAAATCATTCTAATGTTGTTGAGCAGTCTATTGCCCTGTATAATTGCTCTCTCAACCTTAAATGAAAATGAATGATTATTGATAGTGGTGCCTCTAGGACATGAATTATACTCTTGGTATCCTCTCATATATAATTAAATGTGAAGAAAACATCTATCTAGGAGACAATTCTATCATTAGATCTAAAACTTGTGGCAATGTTAAATTATCAAATGGAGTGATTAGGAATGTCTTGTATGTTCCTCAGCTCAAAAATAATATTTTGTCTTGCTATCACCTAACTAAAGAAAATTTTAAATTTGTTTTGTTGTAAGATTAATGATATGTCAAAGATAAGTTTAGTAATGTTATTGCTTTCTGGTATTCAAAAAATGGCTTGTATATATTTGATGGTTTTGTGTCTCGAGTCTTGTTTTTCTTCCTCTTCTAGGAATGATATTCAACTTTGGCATGAAAGACTTGGTCATGTAAATTTAAAATTTTGTATGAAATGTCTAGACTGAATCTTGTTGTTGGTCTTCCAAAGATAAAATCATATCATGAAACATGTGAAATTTTCCTACATGGTAAGAAACATGCTAAACCATTTCAAAAACATCATGATCCCATTCTTCTCAGATATTAGAATTGATTCATAGTGATGTAAGAGGTCTACTTGAGGTTTCTTCACTTAGTGGTGCTTTGTATATTGTTTGATTTATTTTATGACTTCTCTAAATGACTCAATCCTAATTTATTAAGAAGAAGTCGATGTCTCGTCTAAAGTTTCAAGAATTTAAAGCTCTAGTTGAGAATGATTCTAATCTAAAAATTAGAAGAATTAGGACTGATAATAGAGGTAAATATGTAAAATTTTTTTGATGAGTTCTGATGTGACATATGGGATTTAAAGAGAGTTGACTACTCCCTATTCCCCTCAACAAAATGGCATTGTAGAAAGAAAGAATAGGACTATCTTAGAAATGGATAGGACTATGATTCATGCTTCTAATGTGCCTAAGTTTCTATGGGATAAAGCTATGAATACCATTATCTATATTCTTAATAGAGTTCCTACTAAAGCTCTTCATCAAGCTACTCCTCATGAAGTATGGAAAAAGAAAAAACCAGATATTTCTCACTTAAAAATATTTGGTAGTCTTGCTTCTATATTCATTCCAAAAGATAAAAGGAAGAAGCTTTATCCAACTCCTTTTTCTTGTATTTTTGTTGCTATGGTTGCATAACTAAAGGACTAAGAGTTTATGATCCTTTCAAGAATTTCATTATTGAAAATAGAAATGTTCAAGTCTTAGAAAAGACATTCTATAATGCTTCTCATGAACCCTCCTCTACTACTCCCGAGATAGAGATAATATTTTCCTAACATCATGGAAATTTTTTTCAAGGGGATGATTATCTTGATCTAGATATGATGGAGATTGAGGGGGAGTCATCTCAAAATATCTTGCATCAAAAGGTTCCTAAATGGGATCAAAATCTAGTTAAGGAGTCTAATCATGTTAGTCTTAGAAAGGTCACTCTTAGTCAACACTCTTATCATGCCTTGAGGAACCTTTATGAGGTAAAACCATAGTCTTTTGAAGAATTCTGTCAAGATGATAGATGGATTCAGGATATGAAAGATGAATACAATTCTTTGATTAAAAATAACACTTGGGAACTAGTCCCTCCTCCTTCTAAGAGAAGCATTGTAGGGGTCTAGGTGGTTGTATAAGATCACGTATAACTCTTTAGGAGAAATTGACAAGTTCAAATCAAGGTTTTTGCTCATGGTTTCACTTAGACACTGGTCTTGAATATGTTGACACTTTTTCTCCTGTAGATAAGATGAGAACTATTTAGAATTTTCTTGCTTTGGCTTCCCAATATGGTTGGGAAATTCACCAAATGGATGTTAAAAATACTTTTTTAAATGGTGATTTAAAAGAAGAAATATGAATGAGTCAGCCTAAAGGTTTTAAAGAACATGGAAAGGAAATTTATGTCTGTAAACTGAAAAATCTTTGTATGGCCTCAAGTAAGCTCCTAGAGCTTGGTATGCTAAAATTAACAATTGTTTTCAAGATCTTGGTTCCACTAACTGATGTTTTAATAATGCTTTGTTTGTTAAGTTTGAAAACAATCATATTATCATTATTGTTCTTTATGTTTATGATCTTTTGATTACTAGCAATGATAGAAATTTAATTTTTAAGATCAAAGAAATATTAAAACAACGTTTTGAAATGACTGATTTAGGTTTGCTAAATCATTTTCTTGGCATGGTTATATTTCAAGATCATAAGTCTATTATTGCATCTCAATCTCAGTATACTATGAATTTTCTTAAAATATTTAACATGATTGATTATAATCCTATTGCCATTCTTATTGAAGTTGGTGTTAGGTTAGATCTAAACTAGCTAGTGTTAAATTTGATCCTACTTTGTATAGACAACTAGTTGGTAGTCTAATTTATTTAACTATTACTAGACTTGATATTTCTTATATAGTAGGATTTGTTTCAAGATTTATGCAGGATCCTTATGAGGATAATTGGAAAGTGGAAAAAATAATTTAAAAATATATTGAAGGAAGAATTATTTATGGTATATTTTATTCTTTTTGTAATGATGCACAATTATTTGGCTATTGCGATTCTACCACGTTGGTGATTATGCGAGATAGAAAGTACACTTTGGATATTTTTTCATGTTTGATGCACGCTCCATCACTTGGAGTAGTAAGAAGAAACCAACAATGTTTATATCTTCTACTGAGGTAGAGTATAGAAGTGTTATGGAAGTTGCAAAAGAAGCTATGTGGCTGAAAAGATTGTTGGATGAACTGCACATGGGCATCAAAGGGAGCACTACTCTTCTATGTGACATACAAGTTGCATTTATCTTGTAAAAATCTAGTTCAACATCAAAGGACCAAGCATATTGAAGTTCATATGCACTTTATTAGAGAGAAATCCTGAATGGTGATATTGATCTCAATTTCTGCTCAACTAAAGATCAAGTTACAAATATCTTCACCAATCCATTGTGTGCTGTGAATTTTTGCAAGTTCCATGCCTTGTTGGGCCTATCAGATTTTCCATTGAGGGGGAGTTTACATGACAATGCCACCTCTTAACGGATGTTTTAAACTTCCAATACTTCTCCATTTTTGTAATAAGTAAATGTGTCACACTATGTGTGAAGTTACTTGTAAATCCTGCAAGCTTTAGTTATGGGTATTCCTTAGTTTATAAAAGGATCCATAATCTGATGTAAGTCTTCATATGTAAAGCATTGGTTTTAAGAATTTATGTATGATTTCCCTTTTCCTTTTCGCATGTTAGCTTGATTCATTGTTGTTGATTCATGGATCTGTAAATCCTTTTGTAGAAAAAAGTAATTTGGCATGTTTTGTTTTTATATGTTCCTTTGCATTGTAGTTTTTATGGAAATCTTGGAACATTGTTTTGAACCGTGGAAAAATAGTGTCTCATGGTCTCACTAAAATCCACAATGCGTTTACAGTATGACATAAGGAACTAATGTTAACATGTTTATGCATGTTTCTCCCACTTAACATTAAGGGGGTGTTGGGGTTGATAATGTGAAGTGGGATATCATTTGATAAACCACCACTTACGACCCTTATTAAAAAGTTTATTTAAAATAAAATTAGTCGGTCTACACAACCTCAAATAGAGTGAAACAACATGACCATTCACCCATCCTATATAAATAGGATGATCCCACATGGGATTGACTACTGCTACTTGAGCTATTGATCAAAATAGAAAACAACTTGAGATTTTTATGTAAGCGAGCTATTTACTGTGAGACCGAGGAGTGAAGTGGAAGTGTTGGGTTAAAGTCTGATAAATTTTAATAATATAGACAGTGCTTTATCAATGGGGTTTTCTCCTTCGGGTTTCCCCACTTAAATATGGTGTTATTTGTCTCACTTAATTTCATGTCATTTACTTTCAGCTCATGTTATTAAGATTTGTAATTTTCTATCTTTAATAAGCTATGTCAATGATCAAATTGACTACACAACATAATCTATAATATTTGGAATTTATCTGTGAATATATAATTTTTTAATTATACATTATGTCTAATTTCCAACCAAAAGATTCACGTAGAGGTCAAGTTTAGTGGTAAAACTAGGTAATTCCAATGTTGCTCCAAACAGACATTGGTCTACCATATGTGTTGCATCATTCCCATATTGTAGAGTCCATGTTTTTTTCCATAAATACAATTTTTTTGGAGAATTTATTTGAAATAAATAACTCGGTAGCACCAATATGAAATAAAAAGGTAATAGGAAGCTTGTATAGCTTATTGGCACTTCAATAGGAATATCATGTTTCTCGGCTTGGTGATTATCCAATCCATCGTGAATTCTTTGTTGTTGGTTGTTCCCATGATTCCTTTTGGAATAATTATTAACACAAAGGTCACCACCACATTTAAAACATCCAACTACAAGCCCTTTCCTTTTAAATTTGTTTTCATTAACTACAACATTGTTCTACCCATTTCTCCTTGTATTTACATTAGTTTTAGTTGTATTATTTCGCGGTATTCATTTTTCTGCCTTCCTTTTCCACCATGTTTTCCTATGAGCTAATGGTGAATTTGTTCGATTGTCTTCTTATGATTTTCCTCTATATGAGCTGAAATTTCTTGCGGTTTCTATTCTTTCCTAATGGATTTTTGAAAATACTTCCATAGTAGATGGCCCATGCACATCTACTTATCCTCAAATGCTTGGGTTTAAATCCATACTAAACTTACGAATTATAATTTTTCATCTTTCGGAACTAAGGTACGTATTTTAGTAACTTAGTGAATTGTCCCAAGACTCTACCACACTCATTTTTCCTTGCGTTAAATTTTGAAACGTAGACATTTTATAGTCAAAGTACAACCGAGGAAACCACGTTTGTGGAAGTAAATATTGAAATTTTCCATGTGATGTTAGTAGTATCAAATCCTAACTCCATATTTTGGTTATCCCACAAAGAGGATGCCTCAATGGAGAGTTGAAAAGAACCCATAATTGTTTTGGTTTCTTCAAAAGTCCCTTTGAAATAATTTTCCATCTCACTCAAAAAAATCTCAGCTCCATCTCCCAACATTGTTCCATCAAATTTAGGTGGGCTGATCCGTTTAATATCTCTTGAAAATTCAATATCCAAGTGAGCTATTTTATCCCCTCGCTGATTTTCAACATTAAGTTGTTCTCGCTATTCTTCCTCATGCTCTATAGATTGTTCTACCTCATACTCATTATTTCCACCCACTACTAATCGCTTTCTAAGGAAACTATCCAGTTTCGGTGTCTGAAGTACTATTAGAATTTTATCTAACTTATCAATGATTGAACCTTCAACATTTGTTAAACCGGTTCCATCATCATGGTTCATCCTTCTCCTAACCATCATATCTTGTTAATACAAGGATAAAATGTTATGTAAGCATCATGAACCCATTAAGTCCAAGAGTTGATAACATTGCTCTAATACCAAAATGTAACACCCATGTTATGATTTATCCAAATTAAGGGATTTTTAAAAAACAAACCCCTAAGTTCAATTAATGCTTCTAATTATTAACATTAATATTTATCTTATTGCTAAATAAACCAAAATTGTTTAATATTCCAAAATCCATCCGATAACATATGATAACCATGTACAACTTGTAAGGGTCTATTCTCTCTACACGATCTCCCTTGAGCACTCTATTGAGTGTGTATAACTTGTATACTTTTGGTTAAACCTTATATAGGTTAAAAGAACCTATACATCTCCTTAGTTATAATTGATAAAGTATTTGTGTAACTTCCATCTGGATCCAAACACTGTTGAATCATGGTATTGGTAAATAAGACAATGTAATCAACATTTACATTACTTTGGAAAAAGTTATTAGGTTTTGGAGCCTATTTTCATGTGTGAAAATGTTGAAGATTGTACACTAAGATTACTATACACTTTCCACAGTTGTCTCGCTAGGGTTCGGGGTGCAACCCTCGAGAATTTTTTTCGGGCCTCAAAAAATGTGCTCTTCTCATATAGGTGAGATTTTTGACCCATAGGTTTATGGGATGGTTTTGGCCCATGGTTTTAATACCCACAATTTTGTAAAACTGCTTAAGTAGTTGTCTACTTATGTGGTTTTATGCATATGGTAGGGATGATGTAACATTGCAGATGTGTCTAGAATTTGTGTGTGAATCTGTAGAGTTTTTGAGCATAACTCCAAACATATCTCGTGTATTGTATTGAGAGAGGTGTCTTGTAATTAAATATGAGTAAGTTATTCTTCGTGGGCGTAGCCCAAGTTGGGTGAACCATGTTAAATACTATCTCTTTGTGTTGTTCTTTTATTATTTTGCACTTTTATTTCAGATTTGTAATATTTTATACATATTAGTTTCTTTTTTTATGATTCTGTGAGGGATTATTCCCATATTTTATCCGTTATTTTCTAACAATTGGTATCAGAGCTTGGTTTGGTTTGATAAAGTGTTGAATCATAGGGAAAGTTTTATCTTGAGTGGGAACTATGAAAGATGATGGAAGATCAAGGGTTGATAAATTCAATGGGTAGAATTTTAGTCTTTGGAAGATGCGGATGTAAGATTACCTTTATCGAAGGATCTTTATATTCGTTGTTGATGCGAGAAGGTGAAAAAACCCTTGAGAATGATGGACGTGGAATGAGATTTGTTGGATAGGAAGGCACTTGCGAAAATCTGGGTGTGTCTTACATCTTTGGTATTATTTAATGTTTCAAAGTAAAAGACTACAAAAGAACTGATGGATGCATTAGGGAAGTTGTATGAAAAAACCTCTGCCTCTAACTAGATATTTTTAATGAAAAAGTTGTTTAATATGAATATGCACCGAGAATGGTTTAGTAGAAAATCATTTTAATGATTTTATTACGATTGTAAATATGCTAGCTTTGGTTATAATATAATTTAATGAAGAAGTTAGGGATTTATTAATTTCGTGCTCTTTACCCGAGAGTTGGAATAGCCTAGTAATGGTGGTAAGTAACTCGGTTCCCAACTAACTCAAAGTTTAAGTTTAAGTTTAAGGATATTATAGGGGTGATTCTAAGTGAGGAAATGTGAAGAAAAATATTTGGGGAAACTTCTACTTCAGGAATGCTTTGATGAAGTGGAAACTAGAGGGAGCAAGAAGAATAGAGGAAGGCATGGAAAATTGAAGGATCGAGAAAGGTCAAATTCCAAAATCAAGATAGTATGATGGCACTTGTGGAAAGTCTGGGCATTCAAAGAAGGAATGATGGGAGCTTGAAGACAAGAATAAACAACAGGAAGAAAATAAGGAGGAAAATGTGGCAACGGGTAATGTATGTCATGATGCTTTAATTCTTTCTTTGCATAATATTTATGAATCTTGGGTTTTAGATTCAGGGGATTCTTTCCACGCAACTCCACATAGGCATTATTTTGTTGATTATGTTCAAGGGGATTTTGGGAATGTTTTTCTTAGTGATGACGAGCCTTGTAGTATAGTTGGAAAAGGTTGTGTTTGGTTTAAGATGCAGAATGGGAATACATGGCTATTGAAGGATGTTAGACATGTGTCTACTTTAAAATAAAATTTGATATCGGTGGGCTAGTTGGGAAGTGATGGTTGTATTGTGATATTTACAATGGACTCTTGGAAGGTTACCAAGGGTGCTCTTGTGGTGGCAAGAGGTAAGAAGGTTGGAACCTTGTATTTAACCACTTATATCACTAATGTTTGTAATCTTATGGCTTCAGAAGTAGATATAACATTGTGGCACTATAGGCTCGGGATATGAGACATAAGGGCATGGAGATCATAAATAAGGATTTTCCTGGATATACAAAAATAGGTTTGGAGTTGTGTGAGGACTGTATATATGGGAATAAGGTTTCTCAAGGTTGGACCTATAAAGAAAGAGAGTAAGTTAGAGATGGTGCATTCGATGTGTGGGGGCTGCTGTATCAACTCTTAGGGGTTCAAGTTATTATGTTAATTTTATTGATGATGCAACAAGGAAATTTTGGGTTTATCTTGTATTAGAAACAAATCTGATGTATTTGACACTTTTGTTAAATGGAAAGCCTTGGTAGAGAATGAAACATATCTTTAGCTAAAATGTCTCAGGTCGAGATAATGGATGGGAGTATTGTAGCAATGAATTTAATGATTACTATTCTAAGAATGGAATCTGCATGCAAAATATGGTTCCGAGAACTCCATGATGAGAACAGGGTGTCGAAAAGGATGAACATAACAATAATGGAATGTGCTAGGAGCACAAGGTTACATGTAGGATTGAATCTTTCTTTTTGGGCAGAAGTGGTGAGCACAACTACTATGTACTTGATAAACATAGGAACCTTAAGTTCCTTGGATGGAGGCATACCCGAGGACACTTGGTATGGTAAGAAATTTGATTATTCATTTTTTAGAGTTTTTGGATGTGAGGTTTTTGTCCATATAGACAAGGATGAAAGGATAGAGATAGAGGCTAAATCAGAAAAATGTACTTTCATTGGTTATGGTGGTGATGAATTTAGATATAAATGTTAGAGTATTAAGGACAAGAAAATCATTCGATCCAGGATGTGGTCTTTAATGAGAAAGTCATGTATAAGTAGTAGTTATAGGAAAACATGGAAGCATCCAAGAAAGTATATGCGGTGGTAGAGGATCTTCGGATGGGAAAGTGACAAATGAATCAATTCAAGAACCTCCTCAATAGGAACCCCAAACACCTATATTGAGGAGGTCTTCTAGGGTAAGAAGAGAACCTGAACATTTTCTCCTTCTCTTTATTATTTATTACTCACCGACAGTGGAGAGCTAGAGATATTTGATGAAGCAATGTAGGTAGATGCCAAGAAGAAGTGGGAGCAAGCCATGGATGAGGAGAATCGAGCTCTCATGGAGAACCAGACATGGGATTTGGTGAAGCTACCAAGGAAAAAGAGCATTATAAAATAAGTGGGTGTATAGAGTAAAAGAGGAAGAAGGAGGAAAGAAAAGATACAATGCTTGATTGGTGGTCAAGGGGTTTGCACGAAAAAAGGGTATAGATTTTGATGAGATTTTTTCTCCTATAATAAAAATGAATTCTATTAGAGTTGTTCTTGGAATAGTTGTAGCATAAGATTTGCACTTAGAATAACTTGATATAAAGATTGCATTTATCCATGGTGATTTGGAGGAGGATCTATATATTTAACAAACAGAGGGCTATGAGGTCAAAGGTAAAGAGGAGATGGTGTGCAAAATGAAGAAGAGATTGTGTGATTTGAAACAAGCTCCACATCAATGGTATAAGAAATTTGATAGCTTCATGATGGAGTAAGGTTATATTAGATGTCATTATGACCATTGCGTGTATACAAAGAAATTTGAGTTTGGAAACTATATTATCATGTGTCTCGTATGTGGATGACATATTAGTTGCATGTAAAAATATGAAGGAAATAAAAGTAAAAAAGAAGCAGCTAAGTGAATCCTTTGCTATAAAGGATTTGGGGGCAGCCAAAAATATATTTGGTATGAGGATATCTCAGGATAGGAAGGAACAGAAGCTGACTTTATCTCAGGAAGAGTACATTAAGAAGGTCTTAGAGAGGTTTAATATGCAGGATGCTAAACCAGTTGGGACTCCTTTGGCATGCCATTTAAAGTTATCAAAGGAGCAGTGTCCTAAGATAGAGAAGGAGAGAAACCAGATGTCCAAGGTACCTTACTCATCAGTGGTTGGCAATTTGATGTATGCCATGGTATGCACTAGGCCTAATATTTCCCATACAATGGGAGCTATGAGTAGATTTATGAGTGATCCAGGTAAAGATCATTGGCAGGTAGTAAAGTGGATCCTTTGGTATTTGAGAGGGACCATGGGGACATTTTTGTGCTACAGTGGATCGACACCACTTTGCGTGGTTATGTAGATTCAGATATGGATGGAGATGTAGACAACAAGAGGAACATGACAAGTTATATTTACACTATAGGTGGGACAACAATGAGATGGATTTCACGACTACAGAAGTTGGTGGCTTTGTCAACCATGGAGGCTGAGTATGTTGCTGCCATGGAGGCAGAAAAGAGATGGTTTGGCTATAAGAATTGTTGTAGGAATTGGGGCATAGGAAGGAGGAAGGGAAGTCTGTATAGTGATAGTCAAAGTGCTATACACCTAGCTAAGAACTCTGCTTTCCACTCTAGGAAAAAGCATATACAGCTTAGGTACAATTTCATCAGGACAACTTTGGAGGAAGAGAAGTTGAAGTTGGAGAAGATTCATACTAGTCGAATCGTGCAAATATGATGATCAAGGTGGTCACAAGGGAGAAAATGAAGTCGTGTTTAGCTTTGGTTGGTCTTCACGGATGACAGGTGAAGGGTTAAGAAGCTTTCTTAGAGGAAAACTAGTCTTCAAGTAGGAGATTGTTATGTTGTGGAGCCTGTTTTCATGTGCAAAAATGTTGAATACTTTGTACACTTTCCACAATTGTCTCACTGGGGGTTCGGTGGCGCAGCCTACGAGAAATTTTTGGGCCTCAAAAATGTGCTCTTCTCATATGGGTAGGAATTTCGACCCATAGGTTTATGGGACGGTTTTGGCACATGGTTTTAATACCTACAATTTTATAAAACTACTTAACCAGATTGTCTACTTATGTGGTTTTGTGCATATGGTAGGGATGAAGTAACATTGCGGATGTATTGAAATTCATGTGTGAATTCTATAGAGTTTGTTGAGCATAGCTCCAAACACATATGTGTATTGTATTAAGAGAGTGGTGGCTTGTAATTAAATCTGATCAAGTTATTCTTATAGACGTAGCCCAAATTGGGTGAACCACGTTAAATCGTCTCTTTGTGTTGTTCTTTTATTATTACGCACTTTTATTTCACATTTGTAATATTTTATACATATTAGTTTCTATTGTTGTGATTTTGTGAGGGATTATTCTACATATTTTATCTCTTATTTCCTAACAAAAGTTTATAAGCATTTATTTTAAAGCTTAGTTTTAAGACTACACACTAGCTTTGTGAAACTTGTATTTTGTCACTACACAACCGTATCAATATAGTTTGTTGGAAAACAAAAGAACCGAGAGGGGAGGGGTAAATAGGTGTTTCTAAAAACTTTGAGAATATTTTAAAAAATCAATATTATATTAAATTCTAATCAACCTTTACCATAAGAGAATAGAGAAATTCAAGAAAAAGAAGATAACATGCAAGTTCACATAGAGACAATGCTTAATGTGGGAAACCCTTAAAGGGAGAAAAACCCACTGAAATCAATGCAATAGTGTGGACACTTTTCCTATAAATATTACAAAGATTTCAATTTTTTTAGCAGAAGCAACCACTCCAAAATTTAGTCAAGCTCCCACTTGACCTTTAACAAGTTTCTACTTTCATGGAAGCAACATCTCCTAAGAATTTAGTTAAGCATCCATTTAACATTTTGCAAGCTACAACTTATAAGGAAAAAACAAATCCCTACTATGTTAAGCATCCAATTATAATTTAAGAAAGTTTTATCACTTTTATTTGGTTTTCTAATACAAGAAAGTGTGATCTCTTATTTATCTCCTATTCTATCTCTTTCACACCTCTTTCATCACCAATATTTTCATTACATCATCCTCGCTACAAGTAAAATATTCAAAGCCTCTTTCAAACAATTAATTTTTCCCTCATTCACACATGAATTAAAGTATATTCTTCCACTCTTCATAAGCTCATTGTACTACATCAATGTTGTCATAAAAACCACATATCTTTGCTCTTTTATTCACACGTTTTCATGTCCTAATTCTGCTCCAAAAATGTAGTCATCAAAATCTATTTTACTGAACATTTTGCAATACATATACATGAGGTTGCATACTCCAAAACCTTTTCCAATTCCCATTCTAACCTCTTCATATTCTAACTTCCTCAGCTCGTACTAATGGTTGAGTATGAAATCATCAAAATTGCCAACAATGCAATCATTTCATCTCGCAACATGTAAGTTATAAGTTACGACCTTTCGTGGGATTTTTATAACACACGTGACACTTAGTAGGACCTTGAGAACATCCTTGAACTCATTGCAAACCTGAAGTAACTCAAAATATTCCATTTTAAGCCCGACATTTACACTTTGTAACATTCAAATTCAATTTTGTCTTCCTTCAAACATATATTCCTTTGTATTTTAGCTAATGTAACTCATGCAAAATGTTATGGTTTGTAAGATCATGTTAAAAATTTCTTTTATAAATCCTTTAAAACCTCTTCAACTTTTTATTTCCTCTTCAAGACTCCATTGAAGCTCATATACTTCACTAGGTGCATGGTTTTCAAAACCAATCTTCATCTTGAGTGCATGCCTTCACTTTATGATTCAAATCATGCAATGGAAATAAGATGGAGGGCTATTTAGGATTTCTACTACATCATATCATGCTTGGAATCATATAGGTCAGAGCTAAGGACTTTATTCCAACTCTTTTACTTATCTTGGAGAACACCATGGGGAGTTCATTAGCTAGGTAATATCCTAAAGATGTGGGTTCATATTGAAGTATTTAAAATTAATAAAATTAAAGTCAATATATCAGTATACATGAGAGGGGTGAAAGGGTTTAATTTATTCATATTCTGAATCGGGTATTGGGGGTATAAGTAGGCCAAAGGAAAGCGCGTTTTAATTTTAATATAAAACCTAAACATTTGAACCCTAGTTTTTAGAACTAAATACCTTAACATTGCAATTTAATGAGTGTGGTCATAAATTTAAATTATAATCTCTTTTTGAATAAAGAAATCTCAATTAAGAGATTCTTAACCAAGAAATAATAAGATGGTAGAAAACTAGGATTGAGTATGCTTTTCAACACAAGTGATATTATTTCACCATCTTAATTATTTGAAGAACTATTAATAAATGATTAAAGATTTACATTTATAAGGTAATTTGTAATAGGTCTCAAATGGCTTCAAACTATATTTCGAGAGAAAATGCATATTAAAAAAAATTGAGTGAGAAATATGATATATTTTCTATTTAATATATTAGGGTAGAAATAAAAGGGGTAAATAAAATTATCACAGAAAAATGGGTAAATAAGGTACATGGAAAAAATAGGGGGTATTTTCATTATAATAATATAACAAGAGGGGGTATTATCAATTGAATAACTAGAGGTAAACACTATAATTAAAGGTATTGTTTAATACCCTTCGAGTGCACGTCTATACCATACTTTTACTAAGTGAACCCCCATGGAGAACACAATCATGTCGGCTCCAAAAACCAGTCAAAATATTTCTTCATCAACAAAACTCAGTATGACTTGTAAAAGATTATAAATGATTGGATAATGTTTTTAGGGAAATTTTATTCACCTTCAAAAAATTTTAGCAGCTCAAACACGTTAATTATCTCCATGAAATACTTATTTGCACAAGGTCCTAATGGAGTTGTAGACCCGTAAAATCAGTCCTTACAAAATGAGTTAGATCGATTCAAACACTTGCATGGATCATATCATGAATTTATGGAATGATATTGAACGTTTTCATATTTTTTATATTACCAAAAATATTCATTTAATTTTTTTATCATGAATATAATTGCATTTCTAAGACAACTCTAACTGGGTTTGAGGTCCTAGAAACTAGTCTTGTTATAGAAGAATTCAATCACTCTAAAACACACGTTCATCAAAAAATAGTGTTTGGAACACTTCATTATGGACCCTTAATTCATCTTCAAACACTTACTTATAGAGTTTGTGTGGATAAAATCATACTTTCACTCTCATTCCTTAGACCTATTTAACAAACCTAAAAAAGGTAGTTTGCACCATTTGAACTTTGGTACAAAAAAAATTCACCAAAACATGTCATGAGCTCAATCATGTTGTATTATACCTACATAAATTTTCCATGCTCATATTTTTCTTCAAAACCATGCTTTTACATCATTATCCCTTCATTCCATCTTGACTAGTTTCGGCTCTTCTAGCACTTAAGAAGTATCTCATCTTGATTGATCTGTTTCACAAAATTTATGAAAATAAATTACCCGAATGAATTCATGGACACTTAGGGAACCTCTCAAGATTTCTCCCACATCATACCTTTCACCTTGAACTCTTCCATGCATGAATATACCATCAATTTTATTCAAAACATAGGTATTTGAGCACCTTACCAAGTTGACTTGGAGAGTGATACCACCACCAAATTAAAGTATAAGGATTCCTATACATTCCCAAATCATCACATCAGCTTTCCCAAATCATTTCATGAAAAAATAACTCATTTCTTCTCCATCACTTTGAAGGTAGGATTTTAGGATGGTTTGGAACCTCCTTAGCTTGTTAAACATCGTTCCCAAAGTATAGGCCTTCATAAATCATTATTATTGAAACTTGTTATAGAATTAATTCCCCAACACTGATGAAGATATTAGGACACTATATAAAAGTTTAACGTATGAATGATCATCTAAAACTTCACCTTTGAGCTGGAAATGACCATTTCAAGAGCTTGTTAGAACCAAAACTTGCCTTTCTGCTTCTTCCTTTGAATTTTGACTTGAAATTTTGATCACAATAATGTATTGACTTCCTTAACATGGCTCATGGTTAATTTTAGTTTGTAGTTTCCTGAAATTCACTCACCACCATGGTTTTTGCATGCATATCTAGCTTGTTCCCAAGAATAGGCTTCCAAAAGACCTCAATCATGCCACTAACAACTAAAATTGGAATTGTGAAACCTTCCACATCATCTCTACACCATCACCATACATAATCCAAGTTTAATTTTCTCTACCTCAAATTACTTTTCTCAATACTACATGTTATGCTTGCACTAGGTCTCTGAATTAGGCCTAGCTGAGCCTTTTTCACCTCATAATCCATGAAATTTCCTTGTTTTCCTCATGTAATTGACCTAAAATTTCCTCTTCATTATTTCCATGCCTTTAACATGTTTATCCATCTATCTCATGCCTTGAACTCATTGATTAGGCCTAAGAATTAGGCCTATTGGACTAAGACAATCACATTGTCATCATCATTACAACCAAGTCACACCTTATGTTTCCATGACATAATCATTTCAAGCCTCCTTTAGACCTCACATACCTTTTTAATTAATGGGTATACTCCTTCTTCATCAATGAAAACTCAACACTCACATGGCAACAATCTTCCCCTTTGTCATTGATGGAAAACCTCTAATTTTTCTCCCCCTTTTTACATTAATGACAAAATACATAGCTGAGCACACCTTATTCATATTTTGTCAGAATATTAGGATGTCATCTTGGTTGGTAATATCAATCAAACTCATCACTCAAGCTCACAACCTTGTCTCACCTTCCTTGCATATTTTACTTCATTATTGCACTAAGATCACTATATCTCTCCCTAGACAGAGATGCCTTCATAACACATAAAAATGCCAAAAATATAGTATTTGAGTGAAAAAATCCTCTGACTCATAAATGGACCTATCTCATCTTAAGATACTCAAAATAAGATTCATTATGCCATATACTAGTTCTGTGAATACTATTTAGGACTTAGATCCCTAAACTAACCTTTTAGAGAAAATTAGCTTAACTTTTCTTTATCACAAAAGCATATATATTTCATGAAATTACACTTTATATATCTCCATGAGTTTATAATGTCCTCCTCTATTTCCTTAAGCAGAAATGAACCTTCATACCTAGCTTGTGTGCCATGGAGCAGGGTTAACAATAATACCCCTGTCCCGAGATGTTTTTTCAGTGATTATAGCCTTATTTGTTTGATATAGTGACTTTCATGGTCACAACACTTGCTCCCCTTGTCAATGTTCTTGCAAAACATCACATACTCAGATTATATATCTTTATTGACACCTAATTTTTTTAATACGACTCAAAATCATCTCTCTCTTCTTCGTGAGGTCTTATCGGACCGCGGGTCACTATTTTGGTACTCTAACTAACCTACAACATCCCGATATTGTTCATTTTCACTCATATTGCATGTGATCATCTATGTAAACCATGAATTACTATTAGTTTCTCCTCTCAAGGAATTGTGAGCACTTAAAGAACACCTACTTGAACATTATAAGAAGCCTCCCTGCCTTAAATAATATACTCATACTTATAACATGTTATCTCAGGGCCCTAATAACATAATGTACCATGATATGGTGCATTTTTAACTCACGATAACTCTACAACTGATACCTTTCACTTATTTATGCATTGGAATATTCTTGAGAAACTCTTCCTCTTATCTGCATAGACGTGAAATGCATCATTACCATGTTATTGATGATCATAACAAGTGACCCATGTAAGATTCTTTTCTCTATGAAAATGTAACCTCTTTGTTCCACCTTAAACTCTACTTGAAGTTCCTAATACTTCATTCAAATATTGTATCTATGCACACCTTATTAGATACTCTATCCTCTTGTGTGAGACAATTTTACACATCCCTTATAACCTCATGCATAGACTATAACTACACTTTATATACTCTTACAAGTATTACAATTACTCCAAGAGTGAACTCAGATTCATATCAAGTCATTAAATTGTGCTTTCTCACACTTCATGGATCAAATCATGATTAAAGTATTCACTCCAGGAATCAGTATAGTTCGGTAGATCATCTTGAAATTAATTCAAGATCACAATGGTCATATATACTATTGAAAACATGTTCATAACTGACACTCTCATCCTTTTGTCTTTCATAGATTTATAACCACTTCCAAGTTGTATAACTCTTCTAGAGACCTCACAACCCTGACTCAGGGGATAATGAACTAGCATGTAAAAAAGTCACCTCACTTAAAAATTTTCAACGTTGAATAATTTCCAGAGACTCATTTTCTCCTCATAGTCTTGGGAGTACTTAACTTTTCTTCATACTATTTCAAAATCCATAGTCATGATTGATGCAACATAATTCACATTTCAAAACCAATGTCATACAATATAGACTTAAATCATCAAGGTGATTATAACAATAAAAATCATTGACTTCCTTCAAATCCACTCAAAATTGCTATTTTAGACTTTTCAAGAACTATCTTAGTGTGATTCCATGGTTGGAGAAATCTATGCATGCATAGAACAAAGTAAATACATTTTTAATCACCATTTACTCTCTTTATGGTGTAGGATAAATTTTATATTTCAAATCTGAAGATAAACCACCTTTCTTCACCTCTACCTTCTCTCTAGCCTTCACATTCTACTAGCCTTATCTTATGAATTTTTAGGTCCAAAATTTGATCACATAGGTTTCAAGCCACTTTCTTGATATTTTGAGTGCCCAATTTTGTGTTTGTTCATCCTTCAAAGTCTTGGGGTTTGATTCCATAGGTAAAGCCATTTTATAAGTATCTTGAATCGTTCGATTAGGTATGTGATTTTCCACCTACGGTTTTGGTCTTAAGCATGTAGAGTTTCCCAACTATTAATGGCTTCTTCTTCCTTGAAATCACTCAAATCAGCCTTCATACAATCCTCACAGAATATTTAAAGAGTTTCAAGTCTTCATTTAAATTGAAGAGTCTTCAAATGTTTGATCTTGGTAAAACCCTAAGGAGGGTTTCTAGCAACTCGAGAAGGATAATTCTTTTACCAAATGACATGTCTTCACTGCAAAGTCTCAAAATTCTCACATGTAGGTTTTTTTAACCTACTCCTCTTTTTAAACATGATAACAAGCTTGAATGATCATTGAACTTAGGGATGATCATCCAATGTAACATTATGAATTTAATTTTGCATGACTATTATCACATTTGAACCTCTTATACATACCTTTAGATACAACTTCAACACATGTTTTGACCGAGATGGGACTATGAGTTTGAGATACGGACTAGACATGATGAGTTGATCTCAAAACTCGACCATGAAATCTTAAGACACGATTAACCCTCTTTGACCATCTTAAACTAACATGATAGGCCATTTGATGTAGCCTAGAATTCAGTAATACAAGCCCCTTAAGACCCTATACACGCTGGCACATCACTTAGCCTAGACTAAGAGCTCATCTGAAGCACACAAAGGTACCAGGTCCCTCTTTAAGGTTGTTATTGCAAGATGTTAGCATGATGAAGAATTAACACATGCAGTTTCATTACTAATACATCATTCTACAGAGCAAGCGGATCTATACCTAAGGGAGAACAAAATTAAGTACTAACCATGATGAAATCAAGAACATACTAGATTCAGATACATATAGAACTAACACTTAGATTCAGACAATATCCTTCATTATATTAAATACAGTAGGTACGTAGAAGCTTCATTACAATAACTAGTAGTATACGCTCATGCGTGTAACAAATTTAGTAGCATAATCTCACTATATCTCCATGTATACGTATATATATCTACTACATAGTTTACTACATACTTATAAGGGTGGGCACTTGCCATTCACCGCTTATCTAATCCCAAAATAGGTCGTATGTTATTACTAGGTATGTGTCGATACAAAAATAGCCACCCATGCAAGTGTGCTAATAATAGATTACTTGTTAGTTAAATGATCGTAGTAGATATATTTCCGGCCTGTTTCCATGTAAAGCACTTCATAGTTGATCCTCCAAAAATAGCCAATGCGTGACGCATAAGTCTTCAATGAGTTTGAGTGCTCCACACGCTATCTCCAAAAATAGATCCTTGTTGTGAAAATGGCTAAGTCTCGAACCTGTTTATGTTAAATAATAATAATAATAATAGGTTTTTACAGTCCACAATGTCGGTTAGAATGTTTTTGGGTATACAAGCAGTTTATAGCATATGGGACTACCTCATACTCACATGTGGGAGGTAACTAACTTTGCTACAAATGAGGTGTACATACCCTAACCCCTACAGATCCTTTCCAATACGTCCGCGCCTTTGAATGCACTTTGTTATCCCACGAGAACCTTCTTTATTTTCTTTACTAAGTGTTAGGGTCTGATTGATCAACATTACCCCACACTAGCTGCATTGTCACCTTGACAATGGTTATCTCTAAAATGAATCAAAGAATATGAATAGAAGAATAGAAAACATTTGGGTGAATGAAAGAATGTTTTTAACCTGTAGTTTCTTCTTCTATCACTGGAATGATCAATTGTGGATATTCCTCTTTTATTTCGTCTCTAATGTCTTTCGACCACCGAGCGCTACCTCTTCCTTCTCTGGAATATCCATTACAATTGATTCTAACTCATCTCTTGCAATCTCTCCTTTTTCATTCTATAGGACCAACACAATATTGGACATGCCAGTCATTCTTCCTTCCATCAAGTCCATATTCTCGGTGATGAGTTTTCCAAGCTCATCCAAACTTTCCCTCTGTGGTTCTTGAGCAAAATTGTAAGGTCCTCGCGCTTCGCTTAACAAGTGTTAACTATTCTGCACGTCCCAATGTCTCATCCTTCATGGTCTTTAGGACCTCATTGTCTTCTAAAACGGTCCTGGTCCTTATAACAGCCTCTGACACTGTACAAATATTTAGTGCTTGATCCGCCTTCTTGAGTTCCTCTTGTAAGCTCTGAAGCAATCCTTCATACGATGTAATCTTCTGCATCACTAAAGCTTTTTCTTGTTTCGCTTATTGTTATGGATCCTTTGGTGCTGGAATTCTCAAAGGTTCATCTTTAAGCAATAATTCCACTAATGTACTTACATAATGTATTACCGAAGGAAACTTCTTGGGTACCCTTGGCTCTAAGTGTGGCCTAGCCTTCATGACATTGTCACCAATCTCCTCTGTGATGCTATAAACACAACGTTATTCTTCTCTGCTAAGTATCTTTCCTTCTGTAGGAATGCTATCTCCTCATCCTTTTGATTTCTTCCCTTAGCACCCTAATTGTGGCAGGTTTGTCCATATTCTGTCATGCCACCTCTGTCAAGACTTTTACCAATGCATTGCTAACTTTGTCGTCCTCGACATAACAATAGGATTTACTGTTATGTGTCTAGCCGAGGTGTCTTTTTCAACCTCCTCGACATGCATGAATCCTCACACACATCAAAATCTAGTTCATTCATTTGTATGTGCATCGACCATGATAATTTCTTCCTTGTGTGCACTGTTGCCATACCTTCATCCATTAATTCCCATCCATATAACTCATTTTGTGTCATTGTGCTATAGAAATGGGCGCAAAATTTTTTACCTATGTCCTCGACATAGCCCATGGCTGGTGGAATGTATTCCCCACTCATTCTTTTTGATCTAAATTCTTAGGACCTTGGGCTTCAAGATTTAGAACTCATGCAGCTATGTCTTGAGCAATCTCTGTTTTTGTCTCTTATGTTCCTTTTTCTTCTTCTTCTCCATCCTTCATTTCTTCATCTTTTTGTTCTTCTACATTCTCTGGAGGTGTAGGAGAATTGGGTGCACTTTCCTCAGACTCTTCCACTTCCTCATTCAACTTTAATTTCCTTCTCCTTTTCTCAGTTGTCTCTCTTTGTGGAGAGAGTTGAGGTGATATGCACATTGTTTGCAGAGTAGCACCTTGGGTCCTTTTTCTCCTAAACACTCTCTTGAATTGGTGCTCTCCTTGGTCCACACCTAAGCCCTCTTCATCCTCCTCTTATGGCTACAGTGGTGTAGTTGTGTGTTCAGCTTCATTCTTATTTAGAGGATGTCTTCTACCTCTATGTTCCAAACCACCACTATCCTCATGCTCCTCTTCTTCATCATCAACTTGAACTATTTCTGTGGGCTTGAGTGTTGGAACATTTTCCATTGTATGCTTACCCTTTGGTGGCCCTAGGAGCATGAAATCATTCTCCACATATTCTACATTCTCTAGCTTGGGTTTGATTTGTAGGTACACAAGTGTTGCTCTAGTGTCCCCAACTACCAAGCTTACAGGTTTCATGTTTATAATATCTAAAATAAGTCTTTCAATGTATGCATTGCACCTTGGATATACATACTTCTTCCTCAGGGTGTGGTAGTCGCAATCTACCTTGTCCGCATTGAAAGTTAAGCGGTGTGCATATGAGAACCGATGAATTGATGCTTGAAAATACCTTGTTGTGAAGGCATACGATAGTTTTCACCATGGGATCCAAGCCCGTCCTTCATCACAAATCACGTGATGCAAAAGTGTTGGTATAGTGCAAAATGAATTGTCTTACCCACCATTGAAGGTAAATCCTTGGGTATGCACCACTCTTACTTGAACGTCGTGCGAGTTTATCATACCACATCTTCAACCTTTGCTTGATGGGTCCACTCATTGATCCGTCACACAAGTACTTTCCAAACCTTTCCACAAGTGACTTGTGTTCCCTGGGGTACTCCCAAATATTCTCCCTTGGCCCATCAGGCACCCCAATCTCCATGAATACTAAGACAATAATACAACGGCAAAACTTATTTTGTCACCTTTCCATGCTTCTTCAATGATTGTGTTTTCTATGTCATCTGCATTGTTATAGACCATTCCTTGAGACATATTCTTGGTGATGTGCAACCATATTGTGTTTACCTATGACCACCTTCCTTGGTCATTCATCTTTGTCACAAGATGTGTATCTTCTTGCACTACTGGGTACTTCTTCAACTTATCAATGTCCATGCCACGCGGACCCTTGGTATACCCCATCTCCTTCCTCATCTCCAATATTACATATTTATCAATTAAATCATTATCCAGATCTAACCCTAATGCCCTTAGTCCTGTCACTGTTGAAATCAAAGTAGTTGTGATTCTTACCCTCCATCTAGCCAAGTAGAAGAAGTCCTCAAAGACTCGCCCATTAACCACCGATATAATGGTTCATACTTTCCAAAGTATGGAATCTTGTACAACTTGTAGACTCCATTTTACTTCAGCAACTTCTCTCAACATCATCATAAACTATCATATCCTTTGTCATGTGCTTGTTTATTTTCTTGCTCAAAGCAATACATCGAGCTCCCGATTATTGTCTAAAGTCGATGGTTGTAATAATTGATTTTACATTGGTAGATATGGGAATCCCATTCTTGTCCCACAATCATGCTCTCTGAATCCTGCATTTTTGAAAATTTTCTCTCGGGAGTAATTTCTTCTTCCATTTACACCTTTTTCTTCCCTTTATCTCCTACTACGGGTGCTTTCTTTGGTGTCATTTGAAGCAATCTCTCTTTTCCTACTTTTATGACCGAGCAAGTCAAAACCCTAGTTGAAATATCTGAGCCCTAGTGGAAATTGTGTGCCCTAACTCCTTTTCAACGTGTCTTCTTCACTCAAACCCTTCTCTTATGGGAACGTAAACTTCTCCTACACACAACCCATCTCCTCACTTCTAATTTCACAATCTTTGCACCTCTAAATGGTTTCTTGTCTCATTCACACTTAACCCTTTTCAAATTCTCTCAATTGCAATGAGTAAAAATGAACTCGCATCCCATCCTTATATAGAATTTCAAAAAGTTAGTGCATTGATTACTCCTCCACCTACCAAAAATCCTCTCATTAATTGACCATTTTCATTATTTCCCACATGTAAATATTCGCGCCTAAGCTATAACCTTTTTAACGTGCCCTCCTACCTTTTGGTCTGTGGACTTCTCTTTAGTGAGCTTTCATGCACTGAGTACCTCATCACTACGCCTTCCACTGGTAGTCTTCCCAGCCTCTACTTACCTCATGTTATACTTGTTTCTTCATTCATTTGTTTCTATGGTCCCCATATCTAGAAGCAATCTCTGTTTAGATTCTTTTAATTCTCCAATTTTGAATAGTACTGTACCAGTTTTTCCTTTCATGTGGAATTATTTTCAATAGTCTTATACCTAGATATCAACAACCTACCCCACACTAAGGGTATGTGCAATCCTCTACGCATAAAAATTATTCAAATAGTAATTAGCTTTTGGTGCGTAAACACACTTATTACACAAAACACACCAACTAAATGGAAAAAGCATAGCGACAAAGAAGAAAACACATTAAGGAAATGTAGAATTGGAAACCTAATCTAAATGGAAACACTACCTTATTACAAACACCAAGAGGACTTATTTATAATAGGGCTTCAACCTACGCCCGTTGAAGTAACCGGTTAACTGTATTCCATCAAGGGCCTCTAACTAATAAGCGCTAGTTTCAAGTATGTGGGTGATAACATACGGCCCCAACCAATGTACCTTGAGTTTACCTGGATGGCACAAAAATTTAGAATAATAAAGGAACACCATCTGTCTAGTCTTAAAATTTTTATCCTTGATGTTCCTATCATGCTAGGCTTTCTACTTGGCCTTCTCTTGTTTTCGACTCCATCATGATATGGCTTATCACTCATCTAACTTGATTAATTTTTCAATCCTCTCTTTCAATGATTTATCATCATAAGACCTCTAGTGCACATAATACGCAAAGAAGGTAACATAAATTCCATAGGAAGAATGAATTCTGCGCCAAAGAATAACTCGAAATGGTGTGGCTTTGTTCAACCTTTCATGTGTTGTCCGATATGCCCAAAGTACTCATGTATACTTTATCATCCCAATCCTTTCATCCAACATCATAGATTTTTGTCAATTTATGGCTCAAAATTTTGTTGAAAGCCTCGGTAGTTCCATTTGCCTGAGGATGATAGGGTGTAGTCTTATAGTGTGCAATCATGAATTCATCCAATAAAATTCTGATTTTCTCATTAAGAAAATGTGTCCCCTATCACTTGTCAAACTTAAAAGGCATCCGTACCTTGTAATAATATTTTCCCATAGAAATCAGGTAGTTATAGCCATTATATAGTCCTTTGTAGGTGTTTCTTCTACTCACCTTGTCAGATAGTTTGTGCAAGTTATGATGTAGTGCAATCTAGTTCTACATGCAACTTGTGAAATAGGACCCACAAAATCTATAGCTCATTTCTCAAACAGGTTCTGTACTAGTAATAGGTCTTAGAGGCATTTCATCTCATTGACCTAGTTTTCCAAGATGTTGATAATGATCACATGCCTTACAAAATTCCTTACAATCCTAATACAAGGTCTCCCACCATAATCCAACAAGTATAATCTTGCACACAGTGGCATCGCTAGTATAGTGGCCACCTACAATTCCACCATGAAATTATTCCATAATATTTTTGCACTCATGTTCCAATACACAACAACCCAATACTTCATCTGGACCTAATTTGTACAAGTCACCACTGATTAACATATAAGGTGCGGCGAGTATAGCAAGCGATTTCTTCTCCAAGGATTTCATTCCTTCTTATACCATCCTTGTTCGTAGAAAGACAACAATGTCCTCTATTCTGATGTCAATCCATGTAACTTTGTATAATTGTGCATCTAGCATGGTATCCTCAATTGCATATGCTTCTTCTCACGATTATTCTTGATAGATGGTCAGTCTAGAATTACTTTTCCCTGGTTTTACCACAACTGTGAAATCAAATTCTTGAAATAAAATCACCCATCAACATATGCACCCTTGTAGAATAGGATTGTTTACCAAATACTTCAATGCCATGTGATCCATATAAAATATGAATGGTGTGGCTAGTAGTACTTAAGTGGAATTTATGCGGTGCATATATCATTGACAAATCTTCGCGCTCTGTAGTTGTGTAATTCTACTATGCAGGAGTCATCTTTCTACTAGAAAAATAGATAGGATGATCTACAATACCTTCTCTAGGTTGAGCCAACACTGCACTAATGGCCATGCCAGAGGCATCAACATGTACATAAAATGGTTGGTCCCATAAAGAAAAACATAGAATAGGTGCGGTAGTGAGTTTTTCCTTTAATGTCTCAAAGGCGCGTTGTTGCGGTTCTCCCCAGTAGAACATGGCTTTCCCTTTCAGTAACTCTTCCAATGGTGTGGAAACCTTGGCATATTCCTTGATAAAATTTCTGTAATATCATGTATGACCCAAAAATCCACGCACCTCACTCTGACTAGTAGGATCCCTTAGGCTTATAATGACCGCAACCTTGGTTGGATCAACCAATAAACTCTCCTTGTAGATTATGTGTCCTAAAAGTATCCCAAATGCTGTAGAAAATATGCACTTCTTGATGTTAAAAGAGATACTCAACTATCTACACCATTCAAACATGAAGCACATATTCTCACAGTGATCCTTAACTAATCCATACACCGTCCAATCATCTAAATATACACGTAAGGAGTTGTGAATAAATTCCTTGAATGCTTGAACAACTATGCCTAAAAATACAACAGTGCATTTTTAGGCCAAAAGTTATTACAATATAGGTGAAGCTACCCCATTCAGTAGTAAACTTAGTCTTTTCTTGATCCTCTTGGGAAATCCTAACCTGATGATACCCAGAGAACCCATCTATAAACGAATAGATTTCGTGCCCTGTAATGCCTTCTAGTATTTCCTCGGTGAATGGCATAGGAAATGGATTAGTTACACATGCAGCATTCAGCTCCATGTAGTCCACACATATTCTAATCTGTCCATCCTTCTTGATATTGATCACCATTGGACTAACCCATTTTGACTCATCAAGGGGATTGATAATCCCAGACTTCAACATTTTATCAATCTCTTCTTTGACATTTTCGCGCAAATTGGGGTTCATCCTATAGGGTCTCTTTCTTACGGGTGTGCACCCTCTTTAAGATTTATCTTCATCTCCCCTAATGATTCATGCACACCTTTAAGTTCATGATACCCTAGGAAATAAGTCCTGTAATCCCTTAGTAACTCTATGATTTTTGCTACTTGAGTCGACCAATAGTCTCCAATTATGGATTCCTTAGGCTCAGCATCTGTTCCAATATTCATCTACTTTATCTTCATAGGTTCATGATAGGAACGTGTGGTCTTATCCACACTTTCCAATACCTAACACTTCCCTATTGAATGGTTTACATCCAGCTTATTGAATTATTCGTCATCTACTAAGTAGACCATTTTCCTTTTCTCTTCTCAAGGAAAGCACATTGAAGTAATGTTGCTTCGGCCTCTAGTTCTTCATCAATATGCACTCCTGAGTATTATTTATCTAACTCATGAAGGATTTATTTAGCCTTGGCACTCTCCCATAGTTAAGAACTTTATGAGTTTCAATGCTTCAAATGTCCGGTCCATTCCCGCAATTAAATTCTCGCCAATTTCCAATTTCTCTATGGAGTTCTGCATATACATACCAAACACATTCCTAGCCTTATAAAGTGGAATAAAACATGTGCACCCATAGTGAAGGTGGTATAGCTTGCTGCCCTTCTATCCAGAGTCTCTCACATTTTTGAACATGGTGTTGAACAAGTTGATTACCGTGATAAGTACAGATTTGAGTAGGTGCATTGCTCCTGAGGAACCTAGTAGCAAGAGCAATCCTAATTTCATTCCACCCTACAAGGTTATCCTTGTGGACCACCCACCAACATTTTTATGTTCCATGTAGTGTATATGCTAGCATATTTCTTCTTTCTAGTGGGTCTATCCACTATTCTTCCATGGTGCACAGGAATATGATAAGATCTCCTTCTCCTGTAATAAGGTATCGAGTTGTTACATGTTCTCGTGACATATCATGGTTTACCGCCTCTAGGAAATATGCTCTTTACTTCATATCCTACCAACTCATAAGTTCTATGATCCCAATTATCACAAGAAAAACTTGTAGTATCACTAATAGACTGTGCATCCTCCCACTGAATTAGTCCTTTGGTTGGCTCAAGTATCTCTGGATCTAAGATGATGCATACATAAATCCTATTTAAATCTTCTTCACTTAAGGGCTCAACATATGGCACATATTTTCCATCTTAAAGGGATAATAACTCTCTCATCCTTGTTTTCAAAACTGATATAGCCCTTATTGAACTGAAGATCAACATTATTTTCATAGCACCAAGCACACCCCAATAGAGTTGGGAAGCTATCTAAATCTACCATCGCTAAAACTTCAAAGTCTCAATTGAACTTGACCCCTTGTATGGTAAGGGATGCGTATTTCAAAACTCGATGGGAGTGGCCTTAGTTCTATTAGCCATGAACAATATACTAGAGTATGACTATAATGGGGTCTCCCCATTTGTACCCATGCATCTAGGGTAAGAACATTGACTTCACGTATGCGCATCAATCAATATATTTCTCAATAGCCACCCATCCACAACAACATTCAGAGTTATTTCCTTGTCATATTCTAGGCTATGGGGGAGATTTGCATGCGAGAATCTATCATCCAGTCTCAACACTTGTGCACGAGTGCTTTCCTTTTAACCAACTCCTAACAAAGGGAATGATATTTTCATGGTGTAACATTTTACATACCTCCCTCAAGTCATCTATATCAGTTTGGACCATCTCTGATGATTTCTTTTACTCCATCTTGTGTGATTTATCTTTTAATTATTATATCTCACCCTCAAGATTCTTGAGAAATTCCATGGTTTCTTGATAAACCTCCTTCTGATAGGCAAGATCTGGGTACCATGCATAAAGAAATTCCTCTTTAGTGATGGTAGGCTTCTACTGCAATTCTTCCCGACACGTGCCACCTTAGCATGGGTCATGATCTTTACTTACAATGCCTTAGATTCTACCTCTAACTTAGGCATCCATTGATTTTCAATAGCATGATGTATCCTAACCATCCATGTATCTTTGTTTTCTTATTTATGTTGCTTACTCAGATGTTCATATAAGTCCGGAACTCCTCATAGCTAGGTTTCTTTCCACAAAAATAACATGTAATATTATGAGGAAATTCGCACTGTATAGTGGTCAAGAGATCTGCATGTATAACATTTTTCGTGAGGGAAATCACTTCTTCCACCACCATGGCCTCGTCCTCCGAATCCACCACAAAGATCCTTGACCTCTACCATGACCACCTTCAAAACACCATTTATTCCGATCATAGCATGCCTGATTGTGATCCCAGTCTTGATGCTCATTCTTTCCCTTAGAGTTATCTGAAACTCCTATCTATCATATAAAAATATCTTTAACATCATGGATCTATCCAATCAGTCAGCATCTTCCGTGTCATGATTCGTGGACCTATAGATTTTACAGTAGCTTGAAACGTTCTTCCTTATCGCGCATTGTAATAATGGGCAAGTGGCTAGCATCATGGTTTAAATGGCATATTTCACAATCCATCAACGCAATGAGCATACTATTCTATGAGGACAACTATCCTTTATGTGACCTTATACTTCACAATCTATGCACCAAATCCCTATGCACGTCTCATGTGCTGAATTTGCTGATAGTTTCTCTAACTATTTTTCCATAGCTGCTATTTGTGCTTCTAAAAATGGGCTCACCCTAGTATCTATGCTTCCAACTACCTCAGCATGCAAGGATGCTTCAAGTTCTTCATGTGGATCAATGTATGTCTTATGTGATAATTCCCTCCTAAAAGGGGTAATCAAGCCCCCAATGAACCATTGTGCATGTTGGCTTGCGTGTATGTCATAAGAAAGATTTGATAACAACATTTTAAACCATGCATCATACTCTCTAACACTTTCAGTAGTGCCTTGCTTAATATCCTTGAGCACACTTATACTCTTCTGCTCAAACTCAGGGATATGAAACTCTTTAAGGAATGCATCCTTTAAAGTTGTATAATCTACGCAAGTCTGATCAGGGTCAAAATTTATGTACCGATGTGTGCGTACCCTTCATAATGTAGTAGCAAATTGACTTTCCCTACACTCAGAATCCATGATTCCTTTTGTGCACCACAATATTTCACACATATGCACATGTTCAGTAACATCTTCTATGCCCTTATACTTTGGAAGACAAAGAGACATTTCCATGTAAATATTCTAGGGTTGATGCAGACCTTTCCCACCTGATCCAGAACCTCATGCATTTCCCCTACCTCCAGAACCTCCGGATCCTCCTAAACCAGAGCTACCTATGCCTCCTAATCCCAAACCTGTAGCTAGGGTTAGACCAGAAGATGTACTTCCTTTCATCCCAATAGTAGAATTGAATTGTACCCTGACAGTTTGTGAAGTGTTACTACTCCCAAAATTTAGTCCAACAATTAGTGTGCTTGTATTTTGTGCTGATGATACACCCGAAAAGGTACTCCCATATAACAAAAAATTTGTTTGTGTTTCCATTGTTGTGCCTCTTATAAGACTCGCTCCTACTCTCCCACTGCTTGAACTAGCTTGTTGACTACTTGTTGTACTAGATGTTGGAAAACCAAATGCAAGGCCCATGGCCCGGGTAGTCTCTTCTAGTGTGTTCTACATGAGGCCGAGGAAGGATCCTTGTCATGTTTTCCAAGATGGGGGAGTTCCTGATGCTCTGGCTCCATGTCTTCTATATGAGCTTCAAATCCTTCACGAGCCATCTCTCTCCTCAACACCATACTTTCTGCAATGTTACACTACTTCTCTATCTCCCTCTCATGCGCCTCATTATACTTAAGCCACCTTTCCTCTCTCTTCCTTTCTTCCACTAGGTCTACCATCCTTCAACAAACCTACTCCTACCCCCGCGTGTGGTGGGGTTTAGTTAGCTATTAGTTTACTCTCCAGATTCAAAGTTACCATCAAGATCTTGATCTCTAGTAGAATGCCTTGCAGGTAAGTTCCCCTTGGATATCGTAAAAACTAGAATTTAGCTACCTCTTGACACGAATAAGTGGAAATCAAGTACTCCAAGATATAACTGTTCAAAACACCATGGAACCATGTATCCACAACTCGAGTCCAAATCAGATCAGCATCATAAATGGCTTGGAATTCTTCCTTCATCTAGACAAGTGCATGATACCTCCAATTCCATTTAAATGTATAAGAAATCATCCACTCGTAAATTATACTTGAAAGATAGAGAAAAATCTCTCATATAAACTATCATACAGATTCTGTTCCACCCACATGTGTGCATTAAACTTAGATCCAGTGTCAAAATGTCATGCGTATTATTCTTCCAGATTGTGTATCCACTCTTCAACACTTGCTAGGGTCAACCCGTATGTCTTCATCACGAACCATCCTAAAAACAATTGAAAAAGAGGTCCTAACAACAGAACTAATGATGTAGCCTAGAATTTAGTAATACAATCCCATTAAGACCCTAGATGCGGTGGCACATCACTCAAATTCCCTAGACCGAGAGCTTACTCAAAGCATGTAAAGGTACCAAGTCCCTCTTTAGGGTTATTGTTGTAGGATGTTAACATGATGAAGACTTAACACATGCAGTTCCATTACTAATACATCATTCTACAGAAAAATCCAGATCCATACCTAAGGGAGAATAGAATTAAGTATTAACCATGATGAAATCAAGAACATAATAGATTCAGATACACACATAACTAACACTTAGATTTATCCAATATTCTCTAGTATATTAAATGCAAAGTAAGTACACGTAGCTTCATCACAATAACAATAGCATACACTCATGTGCATAACAAATTTAGCAGCATAATCTCACTATATCTCCATGTATGTGTATATATATCTACTACATAGTTTACTACATACTTATAAGGGTGGGGACTTTCCCTTCACCACTTACCTAATCCCAAAATAGGTCGCATGCTATTACTAGCCACGTGTCTGTTACAAAAATAGCCACACATGCAAGTGTGCTAATAATAGACTACTGTTAGTTAATTGGAAATAATAGATCTATTTCTGACCTATGTCCATGCAAAGTGCTTCGTAACTGATCCTCCAAAAATAGCCAATGCGTGACGCACAAGTCTTCAATTATTTTGAGTGCTCCCCACATTATCTCCAAAAATAGATCCTTATTGTGAAAATGGTTAAGTCCCAAACCTATTTCTCGTTCCTCACGCGTGATCCTTTCCAATACTTCTACACCTTTTAATGCACTTCTTTCTCCTGTGCAAACCTTATATATTTTCTTTACTAAGTGCCGTGGTCCGACTGATCAACACCATTATATCCCAATTTTCTTCATGCTTAGACAAGGAGAACATATATAATTTTTCATGGAAATATATAAGATAATGACTAACATAACATACCTCATGACTACTTAACATTTCATGTACTCGACTTCAAGAACCCAGGGCACCTTGAGTTCCATCATAACCTTACAGAGTATAATAGATATACACTTTTTTAAATGCACTTTTTTCTTGCACCAAAGAGCTTCAAATGTATATTTTCTTCTTCATAAAACCTGATAAGATTTGATGGATTCAGGATCATAAAATTTTTGTGAGAAAATCAACCTTTCTCACTAAACCTTAGAAGCATTTACTTCATTCTTCATTGATGAACTATACCTTCCACAACCTTATACAATCATGACAAGAACATACATACTCTTTTGAATTCACACACATTTGCAACACCACGAAGACCTTGAACAACACCTACTAATGGTAATGTACCTTCAAGAAAAAAACATGCTTCCTTCTAATGATAAGGACCTTCTAGAAGCCTAGAGAAGGCACACCATGATTGTTAGATCAATAGAACAATAGATAGTCATCAAAGAAGCATGATGACTCTATATTCTCTCTCTTTTCCTTTCAAGCCTTCTCATTCTTCTTGAATGTCCCTATAGGTGTGAAAATTTCATCTCTTATATCTTATTCTTCTAATTGAATTCCTAATAGACATACATGATGCACCTCATTCACTTGTTCTATCACAGCTAAGGGTAAAATTTCTTCATGGCTTGCATTAGGATTGCATTATTTCTTCTTGGATTTTTCAACACCTTCTATTTTATTGCTTGAGTTGGGATCTCCCATGATTGTCTTTGATGGATTCTCCTTTCTATCATCTACACATGATGTCTTCTTGTCATGCTTTGTCTCTTCAGACCTAGATTTGGGTTCCTTATCCTTGGATTCATGCTCAACCTTCTTATTTTTAGTGACTATCTCATATTTGACTAAATTAGACTCACTCTTAGGATTGGTATTCATCTTGAACACCTTCTTAACCTACCCTTTGAATTATTGACACCTACTTCTGTACCTAGAAGACTCATTTTGATAGCAATGCTTTGCAAAATGTCCAAGCTTGTGACAATTGTAACACACATTTGATTATTTCTTCTATATGGATGTGGACTGATATTCCAACCGTACTTAGAAGGATTTCAAAATGACACCTCATAAAGAAGTCCAATTTTTTTGTAATTAAAACATACCATCTTATTTATACCTCTTGATTTTTTATTTACAAAACTGATTAGATGGTTCATATAAGAAATATTTGGCAGTGTGTCCATTTTCTTGACAATTAAAACAAACTACATTCCTTGATTTCTCATCTCTTCTATCCCTCCATGTATGGTCATCTATGATATGATTCCTACATTCCTTAGTTCTATTTCTAAAACTATGACAAATAAATCAATAGCCATTGAAATTTATTTCATACCTTGATGTATTAGGTTGCCTGACTGATTTGGACCTTCTTGATCTTGTATCCTTGGCCTTCTTCATGTTTGAATTTCTACTTGGACCAGCCTTGTCATCTTCACACTTCTCCATAGGCTCTCCTTTGAAGCCTAGTAATGTATTATCATATATTTCTCTTTGAATATCCAAAATTCTATCAAGAACATCATAGATCTTCTCCAACTTTCAATATATCTTAAACATGTTGTTTGATTCTTATAGGTCATCTTTTAAGGTTATCAATTCTTCTTCATATTTCATGCAAGTATATTCTTTGTCCTTAAGGGCTTGTGTCACTCTATTAACATGATATTCTAGATTTGTATTGAATTTAAGGCATTCTTCCTCTTTGGCTTTGAGAGATGTTGTGGTCAACTCTAATTGTGCTTCAAGTTCTTTGAGTCCATATTTTTTTTCTCCATCCTTCTTGCTCTATCTTTATGTAAGGAAACGACTTGGATAAATAAGAGTATAAACAAAAAGATAACACCAAAGAACAAAAAATTGTAGCTAAATGATCACAATATGCAAGTATAATAGCTTAGCCACTTCAAGGGGGAAACCTCCAAACCATACAATAAGATTCAAGTGCTCAATATGATAATCAAATACTACCTACTAACCTCTATACATATTATTCCTATATTATAGCCATCACCAAATGAACCACTAATGATAATATGACACACATGAAAGAGATACATCACGATAAGAAGTTATGATAACCAAATGTTGTTTATAAACATCCAATAAAAGATATATACATGGAATGGCCCTCCCCTTCAAAGGAAAATTGTCCCCAATGTTTAGAAGCTCTCGATGCTGCTTTGTAAGAAATTTACATCCTCCAAAGTTACATCTTCATTGCCTAGATTTTTCCACTTGATTAAATACTCGGTGATGACCCTTGTCATCAATCACTTAGTGCATGTCTAAAGGATGCGTTATGGTTCCAATATGATTCTTCCCTCCTCTTCAAGCTCTAGTAACACTTTTTTGGGATGATACGGACTATCCAATTACCCTCTTCAGGAAATATACATGGAAGACTAGATGTATTCCAGTGGCCGAAGGAAGTTCTAGTTTGTATGCTACATTACCAATATTTTGTAACACTTGATAATGGTCATAATACTTAGGTGAAAGCTTATTATCCTTCTTCTTTTATTTCAAGGACATTTACTTATATGGCATAGTAAATGCATAAAAACCCAACCATCGACTTCAAAATGTCTTTCACCGTGATGTTGGTCTTCCTGCTGCCTCATGCGGTTTTGTGCCATGACAATGTTCTCCCCAAGACTAGAAATTACCTCTTATTGGTGTTGAATATGTTATTCAACTTCTCAAACCCTTGGTTAGACTCTCAAAGATGAGGTGATGGATGGTGGATGGTACCCATATAATGCCAAGAAAGGAGACATTTTAGATGAAGTATGAAAGGAGGTGTTATGCCACCATTTTGCTAGTGGTAACCATTGGACCCACCTTGCTTGCTTATCTAGGGTAAAACAATGAAGATGTCCCTCCAAGCACTTTTTACCACCTTTTTTCCCATCAAACTGGGGATGATAAGATAAACTACGAGCTAGTTGCGTGCCCAAATATGAGAACAATTCAATCCAAAACTTACTAGTGAAGATAGGGTCTCAATTACTTAATAGAATCTTTGGTGTCCCATGTAGATTTTGAGCCGTATCCATGAAGGTTGTTGATACTACACTCATGACAAATGGGTATGATAAGGCACAAAAATGAGTATATTTGGGGAGCTTGTCCACTACCACCACCATGATTACATTTTTCCCTTCTGATTTAGGAAATCATGTGATGAAGTCCATGGAAACCTCTTCCCACCTCTGGATAGGAATAGATAGAGGTTGTAAAATACCCAAGGACTTAATTTTTTCACCCTTATTTTGATGACAAACCATGCATTCTATCACAAAATTTTTGGACATCCCATTTTATCCCTTCCTAGAATAAATCATGTTTGATTGAGATAATAACTATTCAAGAATCCGAATGCCCCCTACTGGTGAAGTATGGAGATTAGTTAGAACCATATTTTTAAGGGTTGAATTCTTACATAGGTATAATCTATCTTCATACCAAAAATCATCTCCTTTCCATACAAATTTTTCTAACATGCTTGGATCATGTTGGATATTTTTAATGAGATTTTGTGTACGTGAGATCAATTTACATTTAGAACTTGCATCTCTATCCAATTCTCATGTAATATAGATATGACACACACAAATGCCTCGACCGATTCATCCTTCGAGATAGAGCATCATCAACAACATTCTACTTCCCTTTCTTATATATTATCTTAAAATCATAACCCAAAATTTTTGAGACCCATTTCTATTTTTCTTCAGATGATAAACATTTCTCTAAGAAGTATTTCAAATTATCATGATATGTCTTTACTTTGAAATGTCTACCCATTAGATATGGTCTTCATTGCTTCACTACATGAAGTATGGCTAGCATTTCCTTCTCATAAATTGGTTTTGATATATTCTTACCTTTGAATTGGTGGATTTAAAAGGCAATATGTCAACCTTCTTACATGATTATTTCCACCATACCATACCCTAAAGCATCACATTCGACAATGAATGTTTTGGGAAAATCGGGGTGGATAAAGCTGAGTGGTGCACATGAAATCCTTCAACTTCTCAAATGTCATAGTAGCTTCCTCATTCCACTGAAAAGAGTCCTTCAATAAATTTATGAGTGGTACTTGATATGCTATCATAATTCTGAAAAATCTATGATAATAACTCGTAAGTCCTAAAAATCCTCGAGATTATTTAAGGTTTTGGGAACCTTCCATTCAAGCATGGATTTTATTTTGTTAGGATCCACTTTAACACCTTCATAAGAGACAATGTGACCTAAATACTCAACCTCCTTGACTCCAAAAGAACACTTAGAAGGATTTACATAAATTTTATGTTGTTCAAGAGTTTTTAAAGCCTTATTTACATGATATATGTGTTCCTCCCATGTTTTACTATAGATTAATATATCATCAAAGAGAACTAAAACAAACTTCCACAGAAATGGCTTAAATATAGAATTCATCAAGCTTTGAAATGTAGAGGGTGAATTTCTAAGTCCAAAAGGCATTACAAAGAACTCATAATGGAATTCATGTGTCCTAAAGGCTATTTTATGAGCATATTCATCCTTGATTATAATATGATGATATCTAGAATGAATATCAAGTTTGGTAAAATAAACAACACCACGAAACTCATCTAGAAAATCATTAATTATAGGAATAGGAAACTTATCTTTGATTGAGTACTTATTGAGTTCCCTGTAATCTAGACACATGCTCCAATTGTCATATTTTTTCCATATCATCACTACAATAGAAGAGCAAGCACTTTGACTATGATGAATAATTAATGCTTATAACATCTCTTGTACTATCTTCTCAATCTCACTCTTTTGCATATAGGGGTACCTAAAAGGTCCGATGTTGTGTGGTTGACTCCCAGTACTAGCCGGGATGGCATGGTCATGGTATATTTTTGGAGGTAAACCTTTTGGTATATATCCAAACACAAATGAGTGCTCATCTATGACTTCTTACATATCGAGGGTATAAATGTATTTGGTTGATGTGCTTCGATGAAAATAGTTATGCCACAAACCCCTCTCGCACCTTTTCTAAGAAAATTTTGCATCCGGTGGGTTCTCACCAAATGTGGGGACTTTAATCTTAATAATTTTAGTTTAAAAGTCCTCCCTTATGACTAAAATCACATGAACTAATCTTGGAAATTCATCTCAATGGTTCCCAAGGTGGTAAGCCACTGAAATCATAACACAATGTCTGCTCCTCCCATGTCAATGACATACATGGGGCTAGTTAACAAGTAATATCCCGTGGTGAGATTAACGTTATGTAATTTTCCTAAATAACTAATAGTTCCCCCATCAACGATCATTACTTGAAATTTTGGTGATGGATAAAAAAATCATTTCAATCCTACCACCAATGTATGATTGATGAAGTTGTGAGTGCTTCCCGAATCAATAAAAAATATTACCGTTTGTTTTTTCAAGAATCCAACCACTTTGGGGTTTGGGGAGTGTTAATACCTAAAATTGCACGACATGATCTTGTTGGTGGTGATCTCCTAATTCCTCCTTTGGATCTACCTATTCATCTTCTTCACTCCCTTCTTCTTCATTAGGACCCTCAATGTAGAGCAAATTATTTAAAGAAAACTTATGTCCTAGTCCATATTTTCTATCACAATTGAAACATAACCCTTTATTCAATTTTTTTGAGGTGTTAGTCTAATTGTCGAGGTAATGATGGTTGAAAGGTGCTACAATATTTGATATTAGTGACAGTTTATATCTCGCTAGAAATAAAATTTTCCTCTGGACTATGTGCCATGATAATTGAATCTGAAACCTTATGAGGATTAAACATACACACCTCATTCTTAATTTTTTCCTTAAAACCCCCAAGAAATAAGTAATTTAGATTCTCTTCAGTAATATTTTCCACCCGCAAGGAAAGGTTCTATAATTGATGAATGTAATCCTTAACTGATCTTGTTTGTCTTAACTTTGCTAATTGGAAGTAATTATCTGACACACTAGAACTATAGTGAAATTGAAACTCTTTAGTGAATAATTTCCATGTAAAATTAAGACCACTCTTTTTCCTTTGAGCACATAACCATCGATACAAAATGAATAGGTTTGAGATACAATGATTCCATGGTCACCTTTTATCTCGATGGAATTTGATATAGATCAAATAAATTTTCCATTTGGTTAATCCAATTAAGTGGATCCTTTCCATGAAACTTACTCATTTCCACTTTTGGAATCAATTTACGGGCCTGAAGAGTGTTTGTATTTGGATTGGGTATGCTCAAAGATCCACCCTGACTAGTTTGTCTATTACTTTGACCTGAAGAGTCACCTTGATTGATGAGTATGATTGAGTGGTGGCTGATTTGGAATAAGATGATGACCCGTTAAATTTAAATTGAATTTGTTAATGAAATTCTCCAATTGTTGTCTAATATTATATACATCATCTTTGTTGGCCATTCTAAACACAAGGTTTCATAGCTCAAACTCAAGTTAGCTTACCTTATGGTCCGTCGAAGTAAACCCTAGCTTTGAAGACTCTGTAGTTACCCCTTTTGACTCTAACTCCTCTACAATTATCTCATCATTTTCTGTGGTTTTACCTAGAGTGATGGGATTCTCTTTTTCCTATTGTGGAAGGCCCTGCCATGATGCCCCAAAATAGTAGGATTTAGGGATCAAGGTCAAAATTTAGGGCTCAGGATTTCGTTATGAATTTGGCCAAATATGAAAAAAGTTAAAAAATGAACTCAAAGTAATTTTTTATTCTATTTCTGAAATGTAAAGAACATGGAAAAATTCCATAATTTGCATTAAATAGAGAAAAATGATCAAAAACCCTAAAATTGATGCAACTTTTTCAAAACAGTAAAAATATATTTAAATTTGAAGAGGATATTACTTGATTGAGTTCGAACCCCCATAAATAATTGTAAAAAAACTACCGTTGGAGATATAACCGATTCTTTAAAATGAGGGTTTTGACTTAGTTTTGGCTGAGATCAAGCTATGATATCTTTTGTAAGGAAATTAATTGGATAAATAAGAATATTAGAAGAAAGAGAACATGAAATAAAATAATTTTGTACATAAATGATCACAATATGCAAGTATAATAGCTTAGCCACTTAGAGGGGGAAACCTCCAAACCATGCAATAATACTCATGCTCAATATGATCATAAAATACTAGCTACTAACCTCTATATATACTATTCTTATGCTATGGCCATCACCCAGGCTGACCCACTAATGATAATATAGCACATATGAAAGATATACAATGATAATAAGTTATGATAGCCACAATTAGGTTATACACATCCAATGTAAGATATATGATTAAGGGCGTAGCAATTTCCTCAAGATTATTGATTTTCTCTTCATATTCTTTCACCATTAGCTTCAATTTATGGTTCTTCCTTCTTTGGTGCTTCAATTCCTCAAGGGAACTAATAAATTCTTCTTCAAGGTTTACTTCAACATAAACCTCATCTAGAATTTTATCTTCACTAAGATACTTATACTTTGAGTTTCTTCCAAAGATTATCTCCATAGACATGTTTGTGCTTTAAGAGGATCTCCTTCAAGATATTAAGCTTTCTCCAATAGGACCTGCTCGATACAAATTTTTAGAAAACACAAGTAATGAGATGGGGGAGGTGAATAAGTGTTTCTAAAAATTTGAGAACATTTCAAAAAGTCAGTCATTTATTCAATTATAATCAACCTTTACCATAAGAGAATATAGGCATTCAAACAAAAGTAGATAACATGTAAGTACACATAGAGACAATGATTAATGTGGAAACCCTTAAAGATAGAATAACCCATTGAAATCAATACACTAGTGTGACAATTGTCCTGTAAATATTACAAAAATTTCAATTTTTGGGTGTCCAATAAATTTGAAGAAACCACTCCAAAATTTAGCCAAGCTCCCTCTTGACCTTGCACGGAAGAAAAAACTCCCAAGAATTCAAAGAAACATCCAGTTAACCTTTTGCAAAGTTACAAATTACAAGTAAGAAACAACCCCTACTTGTGTTAAGAATCCAATTATACTTTTACAAAGTTTTGATCACTTTCATTTGGTTGTCAGCACAACAAATGTTGATCTCTTATTCAGCTCCTATTCTCTCTCTTTCACACCTCTTTCACCACCAATCTTCTCATTACATCATCCTACTGAAAATATAGTATTCAAGGCCTCTTTCAAAAAACACTTTTTCCCTCATTCACACATGAATGAACTCATATTATTATACTCTTCATTAACTCATTTTCCTCCTTCAATGTTGTCTTCAAAACCACATGCCTATGATCCTTGATTCACACATTTTCATGTCCTAATTCTGCTCCAAAAATAAACTCATCAAAAAGATATTTTACTAGAACATTTTGGCATACATATACATGAGGTTTTATAATATAACACCTCTTCCGATTCCCATTCTAACCTAACTTCCTCAACTCGTACCAATGGTTGAGTATGACATCATCAAAAATGCCAACAATGCAATCATTTCATCTACAACATATAAGTTGCAAGTTATTACCTTCCTTTGGATTTTCATAACACATGAAACTTAGGAAGACTTGGATAACATCCTTGAACTTGTTGCACACTTGAAGTAACTGAAAATATTCCATTTTTAGTTTGACCTATGCACTTTGTAATTGTCAAATTCATTTTTTTATATTCTTTCCAACACAGATTCCTTTATCTTTTAGCTAATCTAACTCATGAAAAAAATTATGGAGTGAAATATAAAGTTACAAAATTCTTAAAATATCCTTACAAATCCTTGAAAACATTTTCAAATCATCATTTCATCTTCAAGAATCCATTAGAGCTCATATACTTCACTAGGTGCATGGTTTTAAAAACTTGTCTTCATCTTGAGTGCATAAATTCAATTTATTATTCAAATCATGAAATTGAAATAGGATGGAGGGATATTAAATATGTCTAATACATCATATCATGATTAGGATCATGCAGGTCGAGCTAAGGACTTCATTCCAACTCTTTTTCTTAGCTTGGAGAACATAGTCATGACTGCTCCAAAACCAATTAAAAGATCTCTTAATCATCACAAATGTATGACCTCTCAAAGATTATAAATCCTTGGAGAATGTTTTTGAGAAATTTTATTCACTTTCACAAAAATGGAACAGCTCAAAACCTTCATTCTCTCCATGCACAACTGATTTAGACAATGTTCTAATGGAGATGTAGACCCAAAAATCAGTACTCACAAAATGAGTTAGATATTCATTCAAACACCTATTCATGAATGTTATCATAACTTTATGGAAATTTATTGACCTTGTGCATATTTTCATCTTACAATAAGTCTTCATTTCAAGGTTTTTATCATGAATATGCTTGCATTTTTGAGACAACTCTAATTGGGTTTTAGGTCCTAAAACCAGTCTTGTTATAGAAGACTTCAATCACTCTAAAAAACACTTTCATACCAAACCAATTCTTGGAACACTTAATTATGGACCTATAATTCATATTAAAACACTTAATTGTAGAGGTTGTGTGGATAAAATCATACTTTCACTCTCATTCCTCGACCTACTTGACAAACCTAAAAGAGGAAGTTTGCACCATTTGAACTTTGGCACAAATAAACTACACCAAACCAAGTCATGAGTTAAATAATGTTTTATTATACATATATCAAATATCCATTATCATATTTATCTTCATCACCATATTTTTACATAATTAGCCCTTCAATCCATCTTGAATAGTTTTGGCTCTTCTATGCCTTAAGAAGTAACTCATCATGATTGACATGTTTCAAAAAATTATGCAAGGAACATACTTGAAAGCATTGATGGAAACTTGGGGCACCTCACAAGATTTCTCCCACATTATACCTTTCACTTTTATATCTTCCATGCATGAATGTACCATCAATTTTTTCAAAAAAAGGTGTTTGAGCACCATACGAACCCGACCTAGAGAGTGAGACCACTAGCAAATTAAAGTGTTGAGCGAAAAATAAAGTGTTGAGCAGATAAAAGATAGTTTAAGTATAAAAACACATAAGGATTGGGCACGCACACATGGCACATAGAAGGACATGGTACTATAGTAGAACAATTTGTGCCTAGGACCAATATACGAGGACTTAGCCACTTTTACATATCTGGGCTATTTTTGGAGATAGAGTGTTGAAAACGAAAATATATGAAGACTTTTAATTCATGCAAGGCTATTTTGGGTTTTGCATTAGTTTGAGCACCATGCATATTCTTAGTATAAAAATAGGATTTATTCTTAGATTTAACTATAGAAGATCTATTATTAGCAGTTGTATGCTTTTGTATTCCCTTGTAAAGGTGCATGACTATTATTAACATGTAGCCTATTTTTAGAAGGTACATGGGTGATGAAGGGAAAGTCCCCACCCCTATATATATGTATTCATTTGCATGGTTTAGAAAGAGACCAATTATTGTAGAGTTATGTTGGTGTTTTGTTCACGTGCATGACTCATGATGACATTACTATGATGTATGAAGCTTCTGTGTTTTACAATACTTAATATAATGGATCATATTGGCTGGATATTAGTGTAAGATGTGATAAAATATGGTCCTTATATGGTAAATATCATTATAATCATTGTTTATTCAATCTTTCATATGGTTTATATCTAGATTTGGTTTATGTGATGTGGATTATTTACTATCCGTTCTAAATCTGGATATATACATATGCAATCATGCTAACATTCTGAACAAGCAACTTTAAAGAGGGACCTGGTACCCTTGCATGCTTCAGGTGAGCACTCGATTTTGGATGAGTGATGTGCTAGCGTGCCTTGGGTTATTTACAATGAATTCTAGGCTGAATCATTGGTTTCATTGCCGAGACCTCTTTCTTGGTTTTTTCAAGATGTTACGTGATGAAGACATATCGATTGACCTTGGCTAGTATTGAGGAGTGGTTAGTAGATCTGGAAGAAGAGTATGCTCGTAGATTCAACACTAGACCTAATTTTAATACATGCACATGGGTTGAGTAGTATCTCTACGATGCGTTGTATGAGATGTTCTTTGCTATCTTTCCTATAGAGTTGTATGAGTGGTTGGTTACTTATGCATCTAAGAGGAATTAGAGGTTTCGTATGTTTTTGGATGCAGGAAGAATTCCAAGCCTTGTATGTTGCATATTTGATTTGGATGCACTTTGTGGATGTTTTGTTCCATGGTGTTTTGAACAACTATATTCTTGAGTACGCAGTTTCAAATTACTCTTACCCGAAGGTTGTTGAGTTTCAGTTTTTGTAAGAACCTAGAGAATCATATTTACACGGTACCCCCACTGGCAATAAAGATCTTGATTGTAACCCTAGATTTGGAATAGAATCCAATGGCTAACTAAACCCCACCACACGCGGGGGAAGGAGTAGGTTTGGTAAGGATGAAAGACCTAGTGATAGAAAGATAGAGGGAAGAAAGGTGGCTTAAGTTCAATGAGGCATGCAAGAGGGATTTAGAGAAGTAATGAGATATTGTGGAAAGAATGGCATTGCAGAGAGAGATGTCTCGTGAAGGATTCAGAGCTCATGTAGAAGACGTGGAGCCAAAGAATCTAGATCTCCCCCATTTGGGAAAGCATGGTAGGGAACCCTCTTCATCCTCATATGAGAGCATGCTAATAGAGACGACATGGGTCATGGGTGCGAATCTGAATCTACCTAGAGACCTAGCCCTTGTGTTTGGTTTTCCAGTTTCTACGATAGTCAGTAAACAATAAGCTAGCATAAGTAGTAGACTTATAGTAGATAGAATTAATTTTCAGTCAAGTTCAGGAGTTAATCATGGAGATTATTAATCTATGGCACAATCGTCATCTACTTTATTTGGAGGACATGTTGGAGGTATCTTTTCTAGTGCATCATCAACATAGAACGTAGGCACGCAGAACTTTGGCATCACATATGGAAATAGTGCAACTTCACAGTTAAGGGTGTTCATTTTAGCACAACCATTGTAACACAAGGTAGTGCCTCTTCCATTCCATTACCTACTAGAGGGGGTGGATCAGGAGGATCGGTGGCTCGGGCATTGGAGGATCTAGTGGATCTAGAGGTAGTATAAATATAGGAGGAAACACTAAAGGTTCTGATTTAGTGGTCAAAGGATACACCAACCTCAACAAATTTATATGGAGATGTCTCTCCATATTCTAGAGTATAGAGGAATTGAAGATGCAACCAAACACATGCATATGTGTGAGATATTGTGGTGCACAAAGGGGATTACAACTCTAGAGTGCAAGGCAAGTCAGTTTACAACTATGTTGCAGTGGACGCTTGCACAACCGATACATAAATTTTGATCCTGATCAGACTTGTGTGGATTATACAGCATTGTGGGATGCTTTCTTAAAGGAATTTAATATCCCTGAGTTCAAGTAGAAAAACATAAGTGCACTTAAAGACATTAAGCAGGGAACTACTGAAAGTGTTCGGGAATATGATGCTTAGTTCAAGACTCTCCTGTCTAAGTTATCTTATGACATCCATGCAAGCCAACATGCACAATGGTTCATTGGAGGAATGATCACACCTTTTAGGAGGGTACTTTCACACAAAACTTATACATATCCACGTGAGGAACTTAAGGCAACTTTACACGCTAAGGTAGTAGGAAGTGTGGACACATGAGTGACTTGGTTCTTAGAAGCTCAAATTTCAGCAATGGCGAAACAATTGGAGAAATTATCTGCTAATTCAAGCACATGAGACACATAGTGGAATTTGGTGTAAAGATTGTGAAGTAGAGGGCATACTAAGGATAGTTTCCCTCAAAAATCAATACGCTCCTGTTATTGGATTGTGAGATATTTCACTTATACCATGATTCAAATCGGTGCCCTTTGTTACAATGTGCGATCAGAAAGAATGGATCATGTTACTACAAGATTTGTAGGTTGACCACTCATGATACTAAGGACTATAGGCTGATTGGTCAAATCCATGATGTCATTAATATTGGAGTACAATAGACTGGTGTTGTAAATAATTACAAGGAGAAGGGAAAGCATCATGACTATGATCACAGTGAGGGGTGTTTTAATGGCGTTCATGTTAGAAGTTGGGGTTATAGAGGTAGATTCAAAGGTCAAGGTCACGGGGGTGGAAGGAGTGATTTCCCTCGTGGGACTTGTTATACATGTGGATATCCTGATCACTACAGGCATGAATGTCCATAGAATATTGTGTGTTATTTTTGTGGAAAGAATCATAGTTATGAAGAGTGCCCCGACTTATATGAACACTTAAGTAAGAAACATAAACAGAAAATAAGGGTGCACGAATGGTTAGAGTATAGTGTGTCGTGGAGGACCAATGGATGCAAAATTTAGCATTGGATCCCGAGTTGGTACTGTGAATATTACTACACGCGCTAAGAATGCATGTGCCAAGGAAACTTTGCAACAAAAGCCTACTATTACGAGGAAGTCCTACATGCCAAGTATCCAGACCCCATGCATTAAAAGGAGGTTTATAAAGAAACCATGGATGTAATTCGGAATTTACAAGGTGAGATACAATGTTTGAAGGAACAGTCGTGGAAGTTGGAACAAAATAAAGAAAATTATCTCCATCGATAGATGTTGAGGATTTGAAAGAAGTTTGCAAGATGCTACGCCAAGAGAACATAATTCCTTTGTAGGGGAGCTGGTTGAAGGGAAACACTCCGTGCACTTGGACTGAAAATGAGATACAAATTCTACATGTTAATCTTCCTCCTCATAGTTTGTATTATAAAAAGGATCTAAATGTTATTGTTTATGGGTGGCTTTTAAGTAACATCTTGATTGAAACATGCGCGAAAGTGAATGTACTTACTCTGGATGCATGAGTTCAGATGGGAAGACATTTATTATAGCCATATTCCAATGTGTTGTTCATGGAAAATCATACTAAGGAAATGCCCATTGAAGTTTTAAAAGATGTATCTATTACTATACAGGGGGCCAAGTTCATTGGGGACTTTGAGGTCTTAGCGCTTGCAAAAGAAAAAAATTCCTACATTGCTTGGACATCCTTGGTGCTATACAAACAATGCTGACCCACATTTTAACAAGGGGTATATCAACTTTGAGAACAAGGAAGAACATGTCATCATACCTCTGATAGATGGGAAATATACACCTTATGTAGAGCCTTTAAGTGAAGAAGACTTGAACAAAATTTACGTGCGCACCATTCAAGATCCGGAAGTTCTTGAGCCATCAAAAGAATGAGTTATCCAATCGTATGATGCATAGTCAATGAGTGATACTAAAAGTGTTGCATGTGATAATTGGGTGCATGAAACTTATGAAATGGTTGGGCACAAAGTATGAAGTGCGATTTGCGCACATCGAAGCCATGTAGTATTAGATGATTTGGCAATAGCCAGTACCAAAGTATACATGTGAAGATAATCCAAAAGTATTTTTTCTTGCTATGGAATCTCAATAGGAATTTTAGGTGGAAATAAGGAACATTTTAGTATCTACTTTGCGTGGGATGATAGCGCGTTGGTGGATGGTTCATAGGGATAATCTTTTAGAGTGGAGAGAAGTAAGGATTGATTTATCTACTCGGTTTCTCAGAAGCAATGCACCTACTTAGATATGTGCATTTCATGGTAATGATCTTGTTCAGCACCTTGTTCAATAGTGTGAGAGACTGCGGACAAGGGGCGGGAAGATTTAACACCTTCTTTGTGGGTGCATAATTTTTATTTCACCTTGCAAGGTTGTGTGCACACATGGTATGTATACGTAGAATTGAATAGGTCGATTTGGAAATTTTTAGGAACTCACCAAGGTATGACTCGGACCTTTTATTACTTTTCTTATACACCTCACGTGAATGAGGCATTCTGCAAGTCATGAATCTCTTAACTATGGGATACGGTCAAAAGGTGAAGAATTACTTCAGGATTTGTTAGGATAATCGACTTTATGACATGCTTTGAAGAGGAAGAAACAAATGAATATCAACTTAGGCGTGCCTTCCTAGAAATATAAAATGGTAAGATGATATACATGGTTGATGATGAAGAATTAGATAACCCGGACATTGAGCACACAGAGGGTACCCGTGAAGTCTTAGATAGTGTAGATGAGAATGTGCGCTCTTCCGTGAGCATATGAAGACCAAGAAATTTAACATTGGGATGAATGTTGAACCTAAGGATGCCATTATCGGAGATTATTTATTTGAATCTGAAGTTGCTAAAATCATTGAGATGTTGTGTGACTTCTAGGAATTTTTCCCTAGAGGTTATCATGAGCTAAAAGGCGTGCATGAATCATTGGGATAGATGAAGATAAAGTTGACGGAAGTTGTGCACCCAGTTCAAAGAGGCCTTACATGATGAATCCGAACTTGTGCATCAAGGTAAAAGAAGAAATTGACAAAAATTTAATTTCTGGAATCATTGTGCCAATTGAGGAGTCAGAATGGGTGATTCCTATGGTGATCAACATCAAGAAATATGGTAGAATTAGGATTTGTGTGGATTACATGGAGTTAAATGTTGCATGTGTGATTGATCCCTTTCCCACACCATTTACTGAGGAAATATTGGAAGGTGTTGCAGGGTGTGAAATATACTCCTTCACTGATGGATTCTCTGGATATCATCAGGTAAGGATAGCTAAAGAAGATCAAGAGAAGACAACTTTCACCACCGAGTGGGGAATTTTTGCATACATGGTTATGCCCTTTGGATTAAAGAATGCACCTATAGTATTTTCACGCATAGTGGTACAAGCATTCTAGGATTTTATTCACAAGTTCTTACAGGTGTATCTGGATGATTGGACAATCTATGGGCTTGTGAAAGATCACTGTGATAATTTGAGGCTGATGTTCGAGAGGTGCCGACAGTTGAGCATCTCCTTGAACATTAAGAAGTGTATATTTTCCACACCCTTTGGAATTTTTCTAGGACATATCATCTGTAAAGAAGGCTTACTAGTGGATCTTGCTAAGGTAGTTGTTATTTTGGGCTTAGAAGAGCCTACTAGCTAGAGCGAGGTGCGCAAATTCTTGGGGCACATAAGTTATTACAGAAAGTTTATAAAGGGATATGCCAAGATCATCGTGCCCTTAGAAGAGTTACTTAGGGGAAAATGAAAGTTCTATTGGGGAGAGGCACAACAATGTGTGTTTGACACACTGAAGGAAAGGCTTACTACAACACCTATTTTTCACTTTCCTTCATGGTCCAAGCCTTTTCATGTTCATGTAGATGCCTTTGGCATGGCCATTGGTGTCATATTAGCTCAACCTGGAGAAGGGATTGTTGATCATCCTATTTTCTTTGCTAGTAGAAATTTAACTCCAATAGAACATAATTATACAACGACAGAGCGTGAGGCCTTGTCTATGATCTACACGCTCCATAAGTTTCGACAATATTTATTGGCTACACCATTCATCTTTTATATAGATCACATGACATTGAAGTACTTAGTAAATAAGCTTGTTTTATAGGGGCACATATGCCATTGGGTTCTGTTGTTTCAATAATTCAATTTTATAGTGGTGGTTAAGCTAGGTAAGAGCAATTTTGGTCCAAACCATTTATCAAGGATTCAATCAGAGAGGATGTGCAGAGCATTGATGATATAATATCGATGCAAACCCGTTCGAGTTAAATTGCACACCCTCGGACTTGGAGGATATTGTTGTCTTTTTACATATAGGTGTGGCACCCAAAGGAATGAAGGCTTTAGAAAAGAAACAACTTGTTATTTGCACCGCACCTTACATGTTGATCAATGGAGACTTATACAAGTTAGGCCGTGATGAATTTTTGTGTCGATGTGTACTTGAGCATGAGTGAGATGCAATTATGGTAGAGGCTCATGGCAGTATTGCAGGTGGACACTATGTAGGGGATTCCACCGCACGTAAGATTCTACTAGTTGATCTATGGTGGGAAACATTGTACAAGGATTACAAAGCATATTTTAAGGCCTGTGATCATTTTTAGCACCTTGGAAAGCATGGGAAATGAGATAATGAAAGATTAGAAGACAATGATAAACACATGAGAGGATTGGAGGATCATTCACAAAACATGCATTACCATTCCCAAGTTTAATACAATGCATTACAATGGCAGAGAGGCAAAAAACGTGCCACAATCTCCATGGAAGGTTTGAAAATCCTTGAATTCATGTGCTAAGGGGAAGAGGGGAGTCTTCAAGAAAAAAACGTCCAACCCTTTACAAATGATCCAAAACTGGCTTTTAATGGCAAAGCAGAATGAAGGAAAGGAAAAAACGTGGGAAATTTGAGTTGAGATCTCCAACCACCAACAAGATCCATTAAAACAGCAAGGGCACCCTAAAAATCCATTTTTCAATGCATTTGACCATGTTGGAGAAGAAACGAGCGCCATACCTCATCAATTTTGGTGGTTGGGGTTGGTTCTACTTTTTTCCCATGCCAGATACATTTCTTTAATTTTATCCCACAAATATCCACAAAAATAAAAATTGAATAGTCCATCATGTGGATAATTTCAACATATTTCCAATGATATAAAAAATGTGAAAATCTGAGCTCTGGATCAAAAGATATGGCCCTCTGAAGATTTAGGGAAAAACAGGCAAAATTAGGGTTCACGGGCCGAAATTCAAACTTTTTCCCTCCTTTTTTGAATTGGGAAAAATTCCCAAAAATCTCCACCGGCCTGACCTGCACCGCCATGTGGCACCCTATGGTTGATCCGCAAGTTCAAATGATCATTTTGCCCCTTTTGTGAAATTGGAAATTTTTCCAAAAATACTCCACCTCCGCCACTCTGGGACACATGGCACCATCTGGTTGCTTGGCGGGATGCACTCCATTTTTACCTTTACACCATTAACCACTTTGGAGAAAATTCCAAAGTCCTTCCACCACCCCGACTTCCGCCGCTGATAGGACACGTGGCACCATCTCATTACTCGGGGCTTGCACTTGTATTTTTCCCTTTGACGCACTTTGACCAAACACCGAAAAAACTCGAAGTCCTTCCACCCCCGCTGCTCCGACCTGACACGTGGCACCATCTCATTTCCTTGCGGGCTTTTGGGCCAAAATTTTCCCTTTGACCCTTTGACCCCAAAAGGCTAAGTGCCAAAATTTTCCCGCGGGCCCGCCTTGGGAAAATTTCCCCTCCAAACTCCGTTGAGCCATAACTTGCAAAATACAAGGAGTTAGGAGGACTTCTTTACCTTTTTGGAAAGGGGAGAAAATTTTCTATTTGATGAAGCAATACCTAGAAAATTTTGAGTGCCTAAAATGTGTAAAAATTTGACTGAGGCACAAGGAAGGAAATAATGAAGACAAGTTAGCCAAAATAAGTAGGGGGCTTATTTTGGATAAAATTTGTGACTCGAGGATCATCTCGCCACTTGGATGAAGTGACCAAATGCTCAAGCAATCCATTGGGCAATGGAGTCATCAACTTAACGCTTGTTACTCTCAATTCATTATAAAATCTCTAAGATGAAGATTGTGAGAGTAGAAAATTACTTTGACCTGGAACATGATCTACAAAAGATACATCCTTGGGGAAACAAAACTTGTTCCAAAGCACTTAGGGAAATGTAAATCTAAGCTACAATAAAATAATGTGCATAGGAACTTGGAGGAATGAAAGAAGAATCTAAGCTAATATGTACAAGGTGAGAAGTTTCCCTTCTAGTAGCAATGCTTTAGATGGATTCCATTAATTGGAATTTGCAGTTCCTCACCATCCAATGTAGACAATTGGAAGGCATTGTTTTTCTTGCATTTTTGACCATGTAGGGGCCACTCCAAATGGCATAAAATTTTGAATGCCTTCCTGGATTTTCTTGGTCTGCATCCCATTTCAACACTAAATCTCGAACTTGGAAAGTTCTAGCCTTAGCTTTCCTATCAATTCTTTGGGCTACATGCTCTCTCGATTTCTTGGAGTTCGTCAATTCTACATATCTAACTTCCATGGGCTTGTACTCCAATAATTCCAATTTCTTCATGAGTTCTAATGTTGGCAACTCAAGTGACATAGGCAAGATTTCCTCCTTACCATAAACAAGTCTGAATGGAGAGTTACCTATGGATCTCTTGGGAGTTATCCTATCAACCCATAGAGCTGATTTGAGCTTAGTGTGCCAAGTCCTTTGATTTTCATCAAGAGTCCTCTTGATGATCCTTAATAGATTCTTGTTTGTGGACTCATCTTGGCCATTACCTTGAGGGTAATAATTTGATGAAGTGCTCAAATAGATCCCATTTATAACAACCCATTCAGTTACCTTTTATCCTATGAATGCCAATGCATTATCTGATATTATAGTGGTAGGTATACCAAATCTGGTTGCTATCCCCTCATAGAAGTCTAGAATGCTAGATTCATTTGCCTCTTTGAGTGCCACCACCTTAGTCCATTTGGTGAGGTAGTCTATTGCTGTCGGAATCCATTTGTGCCCTTGGATTGAGTTTGGATTAATGACTCTAATGAAGTCCAAACCCCATGGCATGAATGGCTGGTCAAATGAGATTGGGTGCAATGGAATTGTTGCTAACCTCTCTTTTCCTATGAAGAATGCACAATGCTTTCACCTCTTGATCCATGCATAACAATCACTAAACATTTTGGGGCAATAATAACAAGCCTTCATGATCTTTAGAGTTATCACTCTTGGAGCAAAATGGCCCCCAAATGATCCACCAAGGAACTCTTCTAACATTTTCTCAATCTGATTTGTCCCACTGCATCTCAAAGATCACTCCATTGATATCCTTTTTGAACAAGACACCATCAACAAGTGCATATGGAATAGCCTGCAATATGAAGTGTCTTCTCTTGTCTTTATTCATCTCTAGAGGTCATAGGCCTGTTTATAAGAAGTGCATTATGTCTTGGGTCCAGCAAGGAGTGAGCATAACACCATTTTCTTCTTGAATATCTCTTTGTTCTTAGCTGTCTTGCAGCACCAAAACATCATCCTTCTCTTTGTTTGCTTCAATTGGTTGACTCAAGGCCAATTGCTCACAAAATCCCTTTCCTCGTACTAGCTTGGGGACTTTGATCTCAATGTCATACTCCATGACATGAGTAATCCACCATGCACATTTTTCATTTAGATCTTTGTTGAGGAGGAAGTATTTAACTCCCACATGAGAAACCAGCAGTTGAACCTTGTTTGAAACTAGATGCTTAAATTTCTTCAAGCTCCTAATCACTGTAAGAACATGCTTCTCAATGAAGGAATACCTTACTTCATATTCCTCCAAGCTTTTTCTAAAGAAGGCAATTGGATGCTCTACATTTTCTTCATTCTGTTAGTACTAAAATTGTAGAAATTGTATCACCACCACCAAATGCATAAAGGATGAAATCTTTGGAGAAATCTAGGTTAATGAGAGTTGGAGCTTGTGAGATAGCTTCTTTTATTGCCTCAAAACTTTCCTTTCCTTCAGCTGTCCATTTGAATGCCACATTTTTCTTCAACATCATAATTATTGACTTGACAAGGGTTGCAAAGTTTGGAACAAAAATTTGAACAAAATTGATTCTTCCCAAGAAACTTTAGAGAGCCTTCCTATGCCTTAGCATGGAAATGCTCTTATTTCTTCAACCCTCTCTGCATCAATTACTAACCCTTCTTTGGAAATAATGTGGCCTAGGAGATTTCCTTCATGAGCTAGGAATATGCATTTTTAGGATTCAAGATACCCCAAATCTTCTACATCTTTGGAACACTTGTCTCAAATGAAAGAGATGGTCTACCGCACTTTTAGAAAATACAGGTAATATCATCTAGGTATATCAACACTATTTTGTTAATGAATCCTTGAATGCCATGTCCATTTCCCTTTGGAAATTAGCTCTGTGTTAGACAGTCAAATGGCATTTTTCTATATGCATAGGTTCCCCATTTTGTGGTGAAGACTGTTTTGAACTAATCCTCTTCCTTTACCATGATCTGATTATACCCTAAATAACCATATAGCAATGAAAACCTCTCGAGCCAAAAACAACTTGCAAAATCTACTGCATAGAAGGAAGTGGGTAGTGATCCTTGAGGGATGCTCTGTTCAAATCTCTAAAGTATACACACAACTTGATTTCTCCACTCTTCTTTCTAACTGGAACCAAGTTTGTAACCCAGCTTGAATGCTTGATGGGGAATATGATACTTGCCTCTATTAACTTATTCAATTCCTTCTTCATGAGTGGCTCAATGTGTGGGTTGACCGGTTTCTATTTTTTCCGATGGGATTAGCACTTGGATCTAGTTAAATTGTGTGTTGTGCTAGCTTGGGATTAAAACCCCTCAAGTATTCATAGCTCCAAGCAAATACATCTAGGAACTCTTAGCAAAGTTGCATGAACTCATACCTTTCTTACTCGGTTGCCACTTTACCAATTTGAAGTGACTTGCCTTCTCCAACTAAGATGGGCTCAATCCTCTCCCTTGACTTAGATGTTTGATTTATCCTTCCTAAATTGATCATTAGGATTGAAAATAGACGCTAAAGTCACAAGTCCCTTTAGCAGTTTATTGGTTCTCGATGTACCACTTGATCACCGTACTGTTGTTCTAACTTTTCTTGATTTTTGGTGAGAACTTAGATTCCTCTTACAAGAAATTGATGATTTTTGGTCACTCTCAAACACTTGCCAACTTGCATTATTTTCTAGTAATCTTGATGGCCTCACGATCACATGTATTTTTGGCTACATTTTATCTCTTTTGTTATCGATCGTGATCATTTTTGAAAGTTACCTAAACATCCCTAAATGGTGTCAAAGAAGAATATCATCTTGAGAGATTTCCAACTACGTGAGAATGCGTGAACGGACATCATGAGCTCTAGTTATGTCCAGTCAAAGTTTAGTCAATGGGAAAGTCAACTCTGGTCAACATGTCAATAATGGACCAATAGCAATGTGACACATGGCAAAAGGAGAAAAGGGAAAAATGAAGGTTGTTTGAGTTGTTTGCAACCTCTAGTCTTTGACACACGTAAAAGTAGGCCAGAACAAGAGGCTCAACTTTTGTTACGGAGGGGAGCCCGCCGCCATGAGGATGATAATATTATCGCCGACATGGTGGGTCCTCAAACCACCACGTGGCTTGCCACCACAAGTTCGATTTTCCTATCGAGGGTCGACAAGTGGTATTTATTGCCATATTTCATTTGGAATGTCATTATATTACTTGGGTCGAATATCATATATTACCTTTGTAATTATTTGGCATTTTAACGTCCATGTCATTTTTTATGTGTTTGGGATTTTGGGCTAGTCAACATTGCCACATTATCTCCCAACATATCTGCATATTTCCTAGCAACTCGGAGTGTCAACAACAACTCACCACAACCAACGCAAATCGTTTGGGGCCAACCAACAATGCACCGGTTTCCACTTAACTCGGTGGTCAAACCTTACCATATTGCCACCCACGTGGATAAACAACCCTACTACATAGCTCGACCCATGTCACGGGCATTTCAAACAACACAAATCCAAAGTCAAACATAGCTTGGATAATATAAGTGGTGGCCAAAAAAAGGTGAACAGGTGTGGCCTAAGCCACGTTTAAAATGGTGGGTTGTTTTATATTTAAACCTCCAACCATGGCTACCTCCGCTCAATGTGGGATATCTCACCCACATGCAAAACAGACTCCACCATAATGCATGCCTCCAGTGTATTGAACCCATAACCTCCGCTGCCCAAGACATATCCACCAACCAACTCGCCTAGAGGCTTGGGTAGATTATAAAATGGGTCGCTGTAACTTATACAAGGGACAAAATGTGTAAAGAAGGATAAGGAGGCAAATATCGAAAACACCATGTTTAAAGGCCTTGCACTCATATTGGGATCTTGGAGTAAAAGGTGAAATGTAGGGAATTCTGAGACAATTCCAATGATGTAAGATTTGATGTTTTTGTTGAGTTTTAACCTATGTTTGGAAGCTTTGAATACATTTTTTAACAGGATCTACAAGATAGCTAGTTGGAAAACATGAATTTCAATGCACTTTTGGTCCGAAAAGTGACTTGGTGTAAACATGAAAAGTGTTAAAAATTCAGAGATGATATCAGATATATGATTTTTTTTCATAGAATGTTTTTAAATCTCAATTTGTAGGTGTTTTCTAACACAGTTGCAGGGAGATCACATTGTGAAAACACTGTAGGAGCCACGGATCATTCTTGGGACATTGATCAGCTCATTTGTAGGTTGTGATTCATTATTGGTTGTTTTTAAGATTTATTGTACTTAAATTTCAATATAATTAATGGATTGGTTCAATCCGAACCCGGGATGTAGGAATTTCTAACCCCATAAACAATCTTTTTTGTTATCTGAGTGTTTTCAGCTTTTGATTATTTATTTGTTACCAAAGTTTTCCGCACTTCTACGGGATGCATAATAATCAAAATTTAATCAATTTTTGGAGTTTAGAATACTTAAAAATTGGTTAAGAAAATCACGATCTTTGGAAACTTTTAAAAGTGAAAAAAATACAACACACATTTTCAGATCAAGTTTGGTATCAGAGCAATTAGATTGTCAGATTAGCTTCTAATTGTGTTTGGAAATTTGGCTTTAGTTTCAATATTGATTTCAGTCTTCAGTGTGTAGAAATTTTAGGGCTTGTTAATCTTCTTTTGTAGTGTGCAGTTTTGGAAGTACAGGTTGTGTTTGCAGGAACCGGAATCATGGGAAAGTCATCCAAATAGGAGCAACTAGATGAGCTTGAAGCCATAAACCGCCAACTCCAAGAAGAAAAATCTTTCTTGAGAGATAATTTTTATTCCTTGGAAGAGGAAATAGTGCGGTTAAAATCTGAGCCACAATCCTCTATAACCAAGAAAGAGGAGTATGTTAACAAGATGCTTGAAGAGAGCAAGAAGTTGATGGGCTTTGTTAAAGAGTTGCAAGAAGAAATACGGACCAAGGATGCCCTCTTGGAAAAGCTGCAACAAGGTGAACATAAGAAGGAAATTCCTTCCAAATCAGATGCAGGTACTATGACAGAATGCACTGTAAATTTTTCACATTTTAATTCTTCCTCTCATTCATTTTCAGATATTCCTTTGGGTCAGTTTGAAAAACACACTAAGGGAATTGGGTCTAAACTAATGGTTAAGATAGGATTTAATGGAAAGGGCCTTGGTAAAAATGGACAAGGTGATGCTAACTCAAAGACAGTAGAAGATCAGCCTCGGTTTGTAGGTTTGGGTTATTCTAGTGGGAAAATGGAAATTGGAGAAAGTTCCAAAGCAGCTGAAGGAAGACAAGCTTCCAACAACCAAGGATCTATGCCACTAGAATTGTCGGATTCTCGCCATCATCGAGGAATAATGAAAGGTGTAAAAAAATAGGTAAAAGAGGTAATCGATTCCACCTCCTTCTACTTACACTAAAAAGAGCACTAAGGGAAAATCAAATCCTAAAACTTCTAATACACTCTTTCAGTTGGAACAATATAGCTTTGGTAGGTAGAAATATGCTTTCCCTTGCACATTTTGTGAAGGTACTAATCATTTTGTTGCATATTGTTGGAAGAGGAAAAATTTGATTAAGAATTTAATGCCTTTTGTGAATGATAAGGTAGGTGCTAAAGACCAATCTCACCAAGGAAAGGTGAGAAATGGAAAGAATGTTACCTCTCCTAAATAGGGGAATCATTCTCGTAGACAGAGTTCTAAGAATGGTAAAATGGGTAAGACTCCTAAAAACAGGGAAGTTAAATTTTGTTCCCATTGTAATAGGAATGGTCATGATGTTAAGGTTTGTTGGTTTGTTCCTAAACAACAGAATTGGAAAGTTGTTAAAAAGAACAATATTGTAAAACCAACAATAAAAACCTAACTAAAACTCATTTTGGTACTGAGAAGGTAAAACAACCAAAACGGAAAAACCCAAGTGATTGGTTGGGAAAAACACTCCTCAACTTTATATTTGCACTACAATAAATTGTTGATAGTAGGCAAGCAAAAAAATTTCAGAGCTATATTTTAGGGATTCTTGTTGATTGATAAGGATTTGTTCCTAAGTTGATATTTAAGCTTTGAAAATGAATGGAAATAGCTAAAGAGAAGATTTGAGTGATAGGTTCATCATACTCATGTTTTGTTTTCTCATATTGGTTAGTAGTTCCATTGTTGAAAATAGTATGCAAGGATAGGCATCAGTAGCATGTCTAAATTTGAAACTTGCAGTTGTAATCAAGCATAATCACAAAGTGTCAGTTGAACACTAGCTTCCGTTATAGATGGGTGTTATTATCTGAGTTATTATTTGTGATGGTGATACAATGTTTTGGCAGCTTCACGTGGGTTCAGTTGTTGACTATAGCTATTTTTGGCGTTGATAGTCTATTATATTCTGATAGTGAATACTTGCAGTTGTTATAGTTTCAGATGGGCAGTGGGCACTAGCCTAATTGTGGGCAGTTTAGATGTCTTGTATATTGATCTGTGTTATGGAATTGTAATTTTTGGTAATCGGCCGTATCACAAAGTGACAGTTGAACACTAGCTTTCCATAATAGAATGGGTGTTATTATCTGGTCAGTTAATTGTGATGGCATTACAGTGGGGTATGACAGATCACGGTTGTGTGCAGAGTTGACAGGGTTACAACGTTTCAGTTGAACACTAGCTTAATTGGGTGTTATTATCTGATCGGTTATGTAATTAGCTAATCAAATATTTGCATTTTTATTAACCTATAATGTTATTTCAAGTTCTTGTATGTGTTTGTGCAATGCAGGAAGAGATAGCATTATTTTTGGGTTGATAAACAACTTTTTGGGACAAAAAGCCTTTCTCAGTGGGGAGGTGTGATCAGGGGATCATTTTTGAAAGTTCCCTAAACATCCCTAAATGGTTTTAGTGTAGAATATCATCTCAAGAGCTTTCCAATGACTGTGAGAACACGGCAAACAAACATCAGGAGCTCTAGTTATGTCCGGTCAAAGTTCAGTCAACAGGAAAGTCAACTCTAGTCAACATGTCAATAATGGACCAATAGCAATGTGACACGTGGAAAAAGGAGAAAAGGGAAAAATGAAGGTTGTTCGAGTTGTTTGCAACCTCCAGTCTTCGACACACATAAAAGCGGGCTAGAACAAGAGGCTCAACTTTTGTTACGGAGGGGAGCCCGGCCGCCATGAGGACGATAATATTATCGCCGATGTGGTGGGTCCTCAAACCACCACGTGGCTTGCCACCACAAGTTCGATTTTCCTATCGAGGGTTGACAAGTGGTATTTATTGCCATATTTCATTTGGAATGTCATTATATTACTTGGGTCGAATATCATATATTACCTTTGTAATTATTTGGCATTTTAACGTCCATGTCATTTTTATGTGTTTGGGATTTTGGGCTAGTCAACATTGCCACATTATCTCCCAACATATCCGCATATTTCCTAGCAACTTAGAGTGTCAACAACAACTCACCACAACCAACGCAAATCGTTTGGGGCCAACCAACAATGCACCGGTTTCCACTTAACTCGGCGGTCAAACCTTACCATATTGCCACCCACGTGGATAAACAACCCTACTACATAGCTCGGCCCATATCACGGGCATTTCAAACAACACAAATCCAAATTCAAACATAGCTCGGCCAATATAAGTGGTGGCCAACAAAAGGTGAACAGGTGTGGCCTAAGCCACGTTTAAAATGGCGGGTCGTTTTATATTTAAACCTCCAACCATGACTACCTCCGCTCAATGTGGGATATCTCACCCACATGCAAAACAAACTCCGCCATAATGCATGCCGCCGGGTCTTGAACCCATAACCTCCACTGCCCAAGACATATCCGCCAACCAACTCACCTAGAGGCTTGGGCAGATTATAAAATGGGTCGCTGCAACTTATACAAGGGGACAAATGTGTAAAGAAGGATAAGGAGGTAGCTATCGTAAAACACCATTTTTGAAGGCCTTGCACTCAAATTGGGAACTCAAAGTAAAAAGGTGAAATGTAGGGAATTCTGAGATGATTCCAAAGATGTAATATTTGATGTTTTTTGTTGAGTTTTAACCTATTTTTTGAAGCTTTGAATACAGTTTTTAACAGGGATCTACAAGACAGCTAGTTGGAAAACATGAATTTCAATGCATTTCTGGTCCGAAAAGTGACTTGGTGTAAACATGAAAAGTGTTCAAAATTTAGAGATGATCTCAGATATATGATTTTTTTCATAGAATGTTTTTAAATCTCCATTTGTAGGTGTTTTTCTAACACAGTTGCAGGGAGATCACATTGTGAAAACATTGTAGGAGCCACGGATCATTCTTGGGACATTGATAAGCTCATTTGCAGGTTGTGATTCATTATTGGTTGTTTGTAAGAGTTATTGTACTTAAATTTCAATATAATTAATGGATTGGTTTAATCTGAAACTCGGGGACGTAGGAATTTCTGAACCCCGTAAACAATCTTGTTTGTTATCTGAGTGTTTTCAGTTCTATTATTTATTTGTTACCCAAGTTTTCCACACTTATATGGATGCATAATAATCAGAATTTAATCAATTTGTGGAGTTTAGAATACTTAAAAATTGGTTAAGAAAATCGCGATCTTTGGAAACTTTTAAAAGTGAAAAAAATACAACACATGTTTTCGTCGGATACTCTCTACAACATCAAAAGTTGCTCCAACCAGCAAGCCTATCAACAACTTGGTTTTCTTTCCTAGGGATGGAGTTGATGCTAAATCCCTCAAAATCCTCAATGAGGTCCCACACCCTATTCTTATAACGCTTAAGCATGCCATTCTTGGCAACATGTTGTCCTTTAACTTGATTAATAATCAACTCACTATCACCAAAGACTTGTAAGTTTTTGATGCCTCTCTTCCTTGACCAATGTAATCCATGTATCAAAGCCTCATATTCAGCAATGTTGTTAGAACATGTAAACTGAAATCTAAAAGTTGAATAATACTTAATTCCTTGAGGTGAAACAAGCATAGCTCCCCCTCCTACACCTTGTCTACTTCTTGATCCATCAAAGAACAACTGCCATACCTCATTGTCATCTTTATGGTCTAGCTTGGTGATGCTAGGAAGAGGATGATTTTCTTCATGCATGTAATAGACTCCTAGTTCATATTCCTCTATTTCCTTGTAGGGATCAAAAGCATGTACCTTGCTTGCCCATTCATCAAGAGTCAAATATGGAATGCTTCCAACTTTGGTGTCAGCTTCATGTGTGCTTGGATAATCCTCTTGATCAAATGTTGAATAGTTGGCATTGATTGGGCTTGGAGTATGAGGCTCAATGTGAAAGTTTGCAATAGGTTTGGACCTAATTGTGGCCTTGGCTCCATACCTTGTCCTAAATAGCATGTGTGACCAATCAGCAAATAGGTAGCCTCCAATTTTAGCTATGAAATCCCTTGACAAACATATGGCAAAGAGTGGTGGCAAATCTATCACCGACACATCTTGCAAAACAGTGACATTGGGGCATGCATGTAAAGTAAGGCTCAAATCTTTAATTACCCCAACTTTGTTATTATTGTTGTCCCATCTAATTGCACTACCCCCTTGGAGATGACTTCATATTGAAGGCCCAGCTGATCAGCTATTTGCTTGGGCATCACGGAACTACTTGCCCCATAATCAATCATACAATTATGTACTAGTTTATCCCCAATGATCAATGAAACATAGAATGGAGGGGGCTTCAAAATTTTACCTTGTTGTCCTCCATGATTCCCCTCAGGCTGAGTAGCATTTGTGAGTACCTTCTCTTGCATATGAGCTAGCTGATTTGAGGTTGACCAATTCTTCATGGCAGCTTGTAGTAGATCCCTTTGGCCTGGATGGATAATGACTCCCACATAGATATGTTCACATTGGTCTTCTTCATTTGTTCAATGATGTTAAATGGGGATGAACCATCTCTTTGCTTCCCTTTAGTCTATATATTCTTTTCTTGTATGTGGGATACAACAAATGGGTATTTAAGCTGGTCTAGAAGGTGGCTTGGGTTGTCCTCACATATTTGGAACTACATTTTTCTTGCCAACACCTTGTGGAGTGATGGAAGGTTGTGAATCACTTGGATCTAATGACTGCCCTTCACCAATATTCCTCTTCTTTGACCATGTGTTAGCTTTCTACACTCTGAGAAGGTGTTTGATTCATACCACAAAAATCTTCAACCTACCAATTCACAAGTGTAGTCTCATTTGGAGTTGTATCTTGTTGAGAAATCCCTTATTTTTGGTTTGTTTATTGACTCACCTCACTCTCTACACCAGTTGTTTTCACCATCAAACCTTGGTTCAAATCACCCTTGAAGCACATAGACTAGTTTTGGGGTTCATTGCATGAGAAACACCAATCATACTCTTGAGCTATATTATTTTGCACTGGCACTAAGGATTTAGAGGTGGATGCAACATTGAGGTTATAGGGCTGAAATGGTCTATTGGTAGGAGGCCTTACTTGATTTTGATTTGCAGCTGGGTTGGGTGGCCTATTAGGCTGATATGGTTGTCTATTAGGCTGAGTTTGAGGCTGATAAGAAGGCCTAAAACTTTGATCTTGTTTCCTCTTGAGCGTAACCATCTCATTTCCCAAATTTTGCAATTGTTTCATAATTTCTTGAAGCTCATTTGAGGCACTAGAGTATGAAGTATAAGTTTCATTTGAACTCTAATTTATAGGAGTGGGAATAGGAGCTAAAGTAGGTGCTTGACTAGTACTTGGGCTTTCCAACTTTGGATATAAGGGCATAGGAGGCCTAGGTGCAAGTTTACCAACTTGGATCAAACAATTCTTAGCCCTAATGGTGATGTTGTAAGTTACAAGTATAGTTGCACCTCCCATGGATTAGATCAACATAGAAATGTCAGAATTTAAAGCCTTGAGAAAGTATAACAAAGCACCTTGAGCTGTTGGCCTCACTACTAATGAGATTATATCCCAAGTTCTTCGAAATCTGAAAATGAAGTCTATTATTTACTCATTTGGATCTCTCTTGATAGTTTTCAGTTGCTCCAATAGAGACAAGTTGTCCTCTTTCTCTCCAAATTGTTTATGGAGGTCTGTGCACAACTGGTTCCAATTTTGGATAGAGCCTCGCCTCAAGGCTTTCCTTTGAATGAAGATGCCAACAATTTGACAAGATAATTTACATCTCAACAATCTCATGGATTGCACAAACATTAGCAATGTCTTTGACATGATCACCAGGGGTGGTCTAATTTTCTCCAGTAAAGTATGGGATATTCTTCAATGTTGCAATTGGAACTAGGTTTTGTGCATTGAGAGAAAGTGGGCTACTACCAGTAAAGTTGACATAAGGATTGGGTTGTGCCATTCTGATTAGCCTGAGAACCCTTGTTGATTGGATGAAAGGTCTACCAGGTGGAGGAGTTGATAGAGTTATGTTTGGTGGAGATGGAGACATTTGAATCCTTCTTCCTCTTTCTCCTATTTCTAGGGATAATTGCAAATAGTTAAACAATCCCTCATCTCTAGTCCTTGACCTTGTTTGGATCCTTCTCATGAATATTCAAGCTTGGACTGCTGAAACTAGTTGATTTTATCCTTTTGGAGTTGTTAGATGTGAAAAGCGTGGCTCTTTCAAGCAAGAAACTTACAACAATTACACATTAACTTTGTTATAATAAAGATGAAGACCTCTAAGGTACCACCAGGCGTGCCAAAATTGTTAGTGCAAATCTATAACACACCATAAATGACCTTCAGATCTGTAGTCTAGAATTGGGTCATTTAGTGTGATTGCACAACATTGAGTTTTCTCCAAGGTGTGGGACCTTGTAAGGTGAGAAAAATATCCAGAGAAAGATGGTTATTACCCCTCTGTTTAGGTGTATGCATGAATTTTGTAGAGGTTCAATGCTAAATCCTACTCTAGATTCCAAGGAGACAGAGTTAAAAGATGTAAAAGGAAACAAAACTAAGTAAAAATGGTGATACACCAAAGGAGTGATGAAATTTTGTCTTGAAAATAAACATAGATCATAGAGATGTAACACCAAAGCATGCACAAATTTCTAGAATATAATGAAAGATCAGAAGACAATGATAAACACATGAGAGGATTGGAGGATCATTCACAAAACATGCATTACCATTCCCAAGTTTAATACAATGCATTACAATGGAAGAGAGGAAAAAAATGTGCCACAATCTCCATGGAAGGTTTGAAACTCCTCAAATTCATGTGCCAAGGGGAAGAGGGGAGTCTGCAAGAACAAAAACGTCCAACCCTTTACAAATGAGCCAAAACTAGCTTTTAATGGCGAAGCAGAATGAAGGAAAGGCAAAAATGTGGGAAAATTGATTTGAGATCTCCAACCACTAACAAGATCCATTAAAATAGAAATGGAACCCTCAAAAATCTATTTTTCAATGCATTTGGCCATGCTGGAGAAGAAACGAGCGCCATACCTCATCAATTTTGGTGGTTGGGGGTCGGTTCTACATTTTTTCCCATGCCAGGAAATTTCTTCAATTTTCTCCCACAAATATCCACCAAAAATAAAAATTGAATAGTCCATCATGTGGATAATTTCAATAGCTTTCCAATGATATAAAAACATGAAAATCCAAGCTCTGGATCAAAAGATATGGCCCTCTGAAGATTTAGGGCAAAATAGGCAAAATTAGGGAAAAATTAGGGTTCGTGGGCTGAAATTTGAAAATTTTCCTCCTTTTTCGAATTGGGAAAAATTCCCAAAAATCTCCACTGGCCCTAACTCTGTTGCCACGTGGTGCCCTCTAGTTGATCCATGGGTTCAAACGATCATTTTTCCCCTTTTGCGAAATTGGAAATTTTTCCAAAATACTTCGTACCTCCGCCACTCCGGGACACGTGGCACCATCTGGCTGTTTGGTGGGGATGCGCTCCATTTTTAATTTTTCACCATTAACCACTTTGGAGAAAATTCCAAAGTCCCTCCGCCACCCCCACTTCCGCCGCTGACAGGACACGTGGTGCCATCTCATTATTCAGCGGGCTTGTGCTTGTAACATGTGGCACCATCCCATTTCCTTGTGGGATTTCACGCAAAAATTTTCCCTTTGACCCTTTGACCCAAAAAGGCTAAGTGCCAAAAATTTTCTCGCGGGCCTGCCTTGGGAAAATTTCCCCTCCAAACTTCATCGAGCCATAACTTGCAAAATACAAGGAGTTAGGAGAACTTCTTTACCTTTCTGGAAAGGGGAGAAAATTTTCTATCTAATGAAGCAATACCTAGAAAAAATTGAGTCCTAAAATGTGTACAAATTTGACTGATGCACAAGGAAGGAAAGAATGAAGACAAGTTAGCCAAAATAAGCAGGGGGCTTAGTTTGGATAACATAACCTTTTGAGAAGTGGGAAATTGACTTTGTGGGCCCTATTTCCCCGACCTCTTATATATGGACAGATCACCATTTATTATAACTTATACAAATTATCTTACAAGGTGGGAAGAAGCGGCACCTACAAAGGATTGCACTACAACTACAACAAAAAGATTTTTGTGGGAAAATATTATTAGCAGGTATGGCTTCCCTTTAAGTTTGACAAGTGATAGGGGTACTCATTTCCTTAATGATACTATCAGAATATTATTGGATGAATTCATGGTTACACACCATAGGACAACCCCTTATCACCCTTAGGAAAATGGAACTGTTGAGGCCTTCAACAAGATATTGAGCCATACCTTGAAAAAAAATTGTGATGTTGGAAGGAGAGATTGGGATGATAAGGTTTTTGCAGTACTTTGGGCATACAAGACAACCTACAAGAGGTTAAATAAAGCAACACCCTTTCAGCTAGTATTTGGAGAAGAGGAAATTCTCCCACGGAATTCATGTTACCTTATATGCGTATTACGCATACAAGAGGTGTGGTGATGAGCAAGCATTAGAAGAATAAATTGACAAATTAATGCAACTAGATGAAAGGTGTGTCATAACAAGATGGAGTCAGAAGCAAGAAAAATCCTAACAGAAGACATGACATGACATGCACATAAAGGATAAGAAGATTGAGGTTATACAAATGGTACTTTTGTTTGATTCAAAGTTCTTGAGGAATCCTAGAAAGCTAAAGGTGCATTGGTTGGGATTGTATGGTATCACTTATATACTTGATTCAAGAACTTTCTAGTTAGAGGCACTGGATGGAACATGGTTTCCTGATTACTTCAATGGGAGTAGGATGAAGACCTACTATAAATAAGTCTTTTTAGTGTTTGTAATAAGGTAATATTTCCACTTAGATTAGGTTTCCCTTAATGCATTTCCTTTATGTTTGTTTCCTTCATCGCTATTATGCTTTGTCAATTTAGTTCAGTGTATTATGTAATAAACGTTCTTGTGCACCAAAATCTGATTACAACTTAAGTGTTTTCATGTGTAGAGGACTGCACATACCCTTAATGTGGGGTGGTTTGTATACAAGGTTCATTACCAAGTTGGATATAGTTGATTGTCATCTAAATATGGGTATGCACAAGGAATTTTTGTGCGGTGCTTTTGGAAGGGTACAAATAGAAAAAAATTACTCCTAAATGAAGACCACAAATGGAAAAATGGATGCACAATATAAAGTGAGGTAGGTTACAACAGAGGAAAACTACTTAGAAGAAAGCACGATGGCGAAGTACTTAGGTGCATATGGGCGCACGGAAGGAGGTTTGTGGCCAAGAAGTAGAAGGTGTGCCAGAAGGTTATGACTGTGGCATAGAGATGAGAAGAGTAGAAAAGTTGACAAATGATGAATTAATGCTAGAATCGGTGATAGGTGAAGGAGCAATAAATCCTTAACTTTTAAAAATATATATAAGGGTTATGAGGCCATTTTTACCTTTGTGATTACGAATTTTTGAGTGATTTGTTTTGAGCGAGCTAAGAAGGATGGTTGTGAAGAGTGGAGAGCTGTGAACTAGTTGGGTTGGTTAGATCTATGCACAAGGAACTATTACACTCCATTTGTTGAAGTGTTTGAGCAAGGTGAAGGTGTGCAAGAAAGGATATTAATGGCTAGGGTTTTAGTTCAAGCTAGGGCACAAGGAACCGAGTTGCAGAGCTTGAGGGAGGTAAGAGAACACATATTTTTTATTGAAATGGCACCCAAAAGAGCACCGAGAGTGGCCATAAGGGATAAGAAACAAAAGGAGGTCAAAATTGAGACAAAGGATGCTCCTGAAAATCATTTTTCAGAAATGGAATATCCAGAGGAAGTGATCATGGGCTGTGATTGGGATTCCCATGTCCATCGAAGCAAATTCAGTAATTACAACCATAGGACAACTGATAACAAGGAGGAGTTAGATGCTTTTTTGAATAAAAAGACAAACAAATGGACAATGGATGACATGCCCGTATACAACGATGCTGGAGAGAAACTCCTAAGAAAGGTAGGGGTTTTACTATTGTACAAACTTCCTTATTTTGGAAAGCCAAAAAAATTATACTAGTGGCTAATGAGTAGAGTCCATGAGGAATTTTTCTATTTTGTGGGTGACGAATGAGGATCACCATGCCCTTGATCGACACTTTGATGGGTTTGAAAATCACATGCACATAGATGAGTAGCAACCTAACTAATAAAGCACCAATTGTAGCAACCAAAAAGAAGTTGGGTCATAAAAAGTTGGGCGTGGTATGGATATTTACAAGCTAAGGAAGTATTCGGTCATACAAGCAACCTCACACTTATTGAAAAAATTGAATGACCAGGAGAGATGGTCATAGGTGAACAATTTTTGGCTACATGTTGCAAGAAAATATCACAAGGGGAGACCTATAACTTAGCTGGATACATTGTTGAGATGATCATTAAAGAGGCACGTATAAGTGAGAAAATTAGCTTTGGTGCTATTCTATTTTCCCTTGTGTTTGTGGAGATTGGAGTGCCCGATGGGCCAAAGAACAAAATATGGGAGTACCCTGTAGAAAATAAATCTCTCGACAGAGAGATTTAAGAAGCATCTTTGTGAGGGGATAATGAGTGGCCTATTAAAACCAAGGGTAGAGATTTGGTATGCATGACTTTGTGCCATGTTCAAGGAAGAGTGGAGGATACCTAAGGAATTGTTTGCAGTGGTAGGAAATTTGGTATAGTTTGCAATCTATCAACACTTTTACATCACATGTTTTGTGATGAAGGATGAGACATGGAGTCCTTGGTGTAAACTACCCTATGCTTTCACAATGTGGTTCTTTCAGGCAATTTTTCATAAACTCTCAGACGTGCGCAAGTTAATCTACAATGTGGATACGGTGGATTGTGACTATCACACTCTGTGGAAGACTTACGCCTTGTTGGCTATATTTTCTGCACAACTAAAAACCTATGCAATCATGACATAAATCTTTCTCATTTCTTGGAAAGGCTCCCGTGTAAGATGTTTATCAATTTAGTGGGTATGAATCCTAATAACTATTTGAGGGGTTTTACTTTAATTACAAATCTCATGAACCATAGCTAAGCAATTCTGTAATAAGTAAGTAGTTGTTTATGAAGTATTTTCAGAAGGGGGAAATAATGGAATTTGGGAAAGAAGAAAGAAAGATATGTGATTCAACTAATAGTTCAAAGATTTGGTCTCATACACATAGGTTAAATAAACAATTAGATCTCACAATATTCGAAGTAAAGGAAAATAAAAGCTTCTAATCTAAATCTCAGATAACACAAAGTTTATCTAAAGATCCATACCTAAGTAAGAAGTAAATGCACTATGGAGACAAAGCTCTTTGGAAATTTTCCTTTATTCAATTCCTCAGCTTTCAAAAAAATGACATCAAGGGCTACAACACAAAGTCTGGAACTCAAGAATGTTGATTAAAAAATTGTGATCCTTTAACCCATAGGCTCTTCCTATTTTTATAGTGTATAGAGGGTAGTTACAAATAGGAAGCTTTCAATGAATTTCCACATGTGGAACCTATGAAAAGGGGAAATAACTAGCAGTATTCTTCATGGAATTCCTCTTTACATGACATGCATGATTTATAACTGAAAATAGAACCTTATATTTTGCATGTCTTCCACCTATTTCCAAGTAATTGACTTCTTCCAATAACTTGAAGTAACAAATTTTATAGCCAATTACCTAATTTTTACAATTTTAATTGATTTCTCAATTTCTTTGTCGAAGAAAATAAGAGAAAGAAGAAGAAAGAGGAGAAGAAATTAGAAGAAAGTTGCAATGCTCTCAGTCTTGTTCTTCTTCCATACTCTGCATGTTGATCCAACCTGTATTGCACTTCTTCTTCATTCACTTTAGCAATGAATGATTTGAATGATATCTCTACCTTGAATCTAAGATGCTTTTTTCTCCCATATGTTGTTGAATCCTTTCCTTCGATTCTCACCAAACTGGATCTGGAAGCAGCTGACTGAGATTTACTTGTGGGTGTTACCTCTAGCCTTCCTTCTCTCTTATCCTTGAAGCTTTTGCAGTTCTTCTCCAGAGATATTTGCACCAATAAAATGCTCACTATAAACAATTCAGAAAAACTCATTATATTTCAAACAAAAAAAAAGACCCAAAATCTTAAATCAATGAAAAACTAGATCTTTCATCCACATACAAAACTCATTTCTTTTCCATCGTTTTCCCCTCTTTTCTTTATTTCAAACTTTCATATTTTAAAATGAGGGATAATTCCATAGTTATAAACCAGAAGCATATTCTAAATTTCATGTTAATAACAAAGCAAGAATGAGAGTAAGAAAAACCCATGCATAGTTCGCCCTTGTTCTCTTTGAATTTTTTTTTGAAATCTAAAACTCAAATGCCCAAAAATATCCCCGACAAAACTTTTAAATACCAACACACCATTAATAATAGATTTGTAATTGCATGCACATGCCAAATACATATTTCTAGAATTGTCTCCTTAAAAACCTCCATGCTTAGCTCAAGACCAAAACCAAACAACAATGCAAAAATGTGAATGGGTGAAGGACTTGCATGTTTTAGCTTCCTAAACAAGCTACTAGTTCCCAAGGAACCATCCCCATTAATTTCCATTAATACCGCTGCCATGTTGTGGCCTCTAAAACCTAAAAACTTGCATGTCATGGTTTAATTTACCAAGTTCCACGTTATATGATCTATGACAAAAATAAAACAATAAGTAATAAACAATAACCATTGTTACATGCTACGTGGTCAATGAACATCCTTTAAACATCAAACATTAACCTTTACAAGTGGGCTAAGACCATAGTTCATCATTAACAATGTTAAGGGGTCAATGAACACCACTTCCCAAACATCAAAAATTATTTGCTAGGTGGTCCAAGACCAATCCATTTCACAAATGAAACTTTAAACAATCTCCATGCAATGTGATCCAAGACCAATCCCCAAGGAATATCAACCTTAACCAATGCAATATAACCTTAAACAATGCAAACATTGGTGGAGTTCATACAAACCAATACCATTCAACTATGCAAACCAAAAGGTGTTCCAAAATAAAAATCCTACAAACATTAAAGATGTGTGTGTGTGTGTATAAATATATTCTTACATATATATGTGTACATACATACATGTGTGTGTGTGTGTGTGTGTGTGTGTGTGTGTGTGTGTGTGTGTGTGTGTGTGTGTGTGTGTGTGTGTGTGTGTGTGTGTGTGTGTGTGTGTGTGTGTGTGTGTGTGTATGTATTAAATAATTTTTTTAAATTAATTATATCATTATCCATCAAATATCATATTAGTTATCGATAGTGATTTTCTGCCAATCCCATCTCCTTGCTCTTATCAAGCATCATCATAACTTTAATCAACCAACAACATTATGATGAAAAATGCATTAATTTAGGGGTGTGACAGTTCCAAGTCATCTTCCAAGGTTTGAAAACTTTTTTCTACCGAATAATTTATTCATGTGATCCTGGAAATATGCAGGGAGCATTCATTAATTCAAACAACATGACATTCTATTAGAAGTAGCCGAATAGGAAGCTAAATTTTGTTTTGTGCCCATATGATTCCTTGGTTTTTATTTAGTTAAACCGAAATTTACAATAAAATAGGGAAAAATATTTGCATTTAGCAACCTTCTATGGAAAGTATGACTTATTTGGAATTGGATAGGTATATGACACGCTTATACCATTGAGGGGATTATGTTTGATTATTAGTCTTTCCTTACATTTTTCATCCAAAGTACTTATTAACCATGAAGGAATAGTAAAATAATGGTGATCTACTAGGCTATTTAGATTTTGCATCTAATATTTATTTCATGGCCTTTTCCATATCATCATAATCATGTGCAGGGAATATGAATATTTTCCCCTTTTTAAAAATATTTTTCATTGTTGTCTCCTGAAAAAAGCTCTGCATTTTCATTGCCAAATCCAATTTTTTTGAGCTCACGCCCTTCGTTGGTGTCTAAGGAAAGTTTGAGATTCAAGGAATTAGCTAAAATCATGCCCTTGAGCTATTTAAACCTCTCGTGTCACTCATTTTTTAGAAATCCTCCTCTTCCTGGTCTGTGCACGTAATATCCTTTTGCCCCTCCCATTTTGATCGAAATGGTTCACTCTTTCCATAGTCCGGTCATCAAATCATTGTTTTACCTTCATTCCTTTGTCTTGTGAAGAAAATTCAAAAATTAGACTCAAAATGATGAAGTTCTCTTCCTCTGTGTATTTTTCCACAGTCGGGAACGATGGGCGTTTCTTTCCCCACCAAATTTTGCCTCAGCATTCCTCAATGATACGTGGGTCTCCTAATTTGTGCGGTCTAGTTATACTTTAAATACTCAGCGGATGACTCCACGTGTCACAACAAGGCAAATCCAGGAGCAGGAAAGGTCAATTACCAATTCAGCACCAAACCACCACGTGGTGAAAGACATTGAAAAGTCAAGGTAGACGAGCGGGCCATAGGGGGAATTCAAGACTTTGAGCCTTTTAGTAAAAAAATGAAAAATTAAAAAGTAACCCGCAGCCCTTATCAGGTTACCAAGGAAAAAGTTAGAGCTTGAGCCCGTAGGGAAAAGTCAAAGCTTGAGCCCACAAGGAAAAAGTTAAAGGAAAGGCCCGCCATTGGAAGTCAAATCGGAGCAGGGGAACGCGGGGAATTTTATTTTTGAGCCTTTTTTCCAAAAAAGGTTAAAATTTTGAGAAGAGAACCACGAGCCCACCTACAAAAAGAATGTGCCATGTGTCCTAGTCAAATTGGAGTAGCGGGCCGACGAAGGAAATTGAGTTTTGAACCTTTTTGTAAAAAAGGTTAAAATGTTGAGAAAAAGACCGTGATCCCATTTCCAATAAGAATGTGCCACGTGTCCTAGTTGAAAAGTCAAAGCGGGGTTGCGGGCCAATTTGTTCCAAATTGTCAAATCTCTAAAAAATCACAAAATGCAAAGGGCTTCCCCATAACCACTCCAATCCCTTCCTGCCACGTGGATGACCCAAATTCAAAGCTAGAGGAGAAAATCAAATGGTCTAGATTTAAACTGGAAAATCAAATGTAATAGTTGATTTGCAAGGTCTAGTTTTAGCCGCCATGAGCGTTTTCTTCATGATAAAGGAATTCGAAGAGGCGTGAATGATTTGTAATGTTGTAATAGTTTCTTGCGAAGAATATAATGACTTCTTGATGTCATTCCAAATGTTGGCGATTGATTTCAGAAAAGACTAGAGTGCTTTGTACCTGAAAAAGATGAAAAATGCCACACTTCTTCTATTCTTCTCTTCTTCCTCAAATTTCTTCCATCCTCAAGCTATGTACAAACTCTGCCCAAGCTTCAATAAGAAAAGAAGGAATTTTTGCCTTTTTGATTGAGGAATTAATTGGTACTTTGCGATCAATGAGTTTCATTCGGTCTTGTAGCTTCTCCCATGGATTTGTTTCTCTTCCAATTATAAATGCATGTAAATGAGACTTCTAATTAATGTGTGTGGGAATATGATATTCTACTCACAACATAAATTTCTCCTACCTCCATTCTCACTCCCTTTCCCCTTCTCAGACGAAGTTCTTCTCTAGTGAGAAATTGCTAGCTTTGCCATAGGGTCAGTGGAGTGTCCCTGTTGGATCTCTGGTCGAAAGGCCACCATTGGAATCCACCATTTTTGCATGCACATACGGAAGTTGCACCGTTCAAGTAGAGGGACTTAGATTCCCATAGCATTGGCTTGAAACCCACCAATTTGTCCACAAGACAAATTTTCTCGCCAACAGTTTTTGGCACCCACTGTGGGGCAGATCTTGCAGCATCTGCACCTAAAAAATGACCTCAGGGTCATAAAAAAAAGATTCTAAGTGAAAAATTTCTAGAGATTGAATAATCACACGAACTACATGGATGTAAATCATGACTATTTGGGGAAATCCTCCTATTGAGAGACCTGATTTACTCTTTCACATCTAAGAAGACATTGCTTCTAATATGAGAGAAGCCATTTGGCACAGTAGACAAAGTGTAAATCAATACTTCATTGCCATAAGGATTCTGGACCTGGAAGAGGAACGTGTTGTCGAATTGGAGAGATAAAGACAAATTCCAGCACCCCAAAGGAGAGCATAAATCTTCAAGTTGGCTGAGAGAAGATACACCGCAACTAAGGCAAGGAGGAAAAATTGATCCCACATTTGAAGAGCTTGAAAGAGAGGTAGTTGTTGAAGAGGAGATAAGAGCTCAACTTGAAGAAATAGAAAGACTCCAACTCGAAGCAGAAGAAAGAGCAATGAGCAGAAGCAGCCTTAGCAAGACTGGAGGCTAGAAACAGGAATAGAATGGGTGATCATGAAGATGAAGTACGTAGGCCTAATGTGCCATGGGGAAGGAATACTGGTCCACTCACCCTTCCACAACCACTTCATGACCTCCCAAGAGGCTCAAGAAAGAACTTCCCAAAATTCAAAGGGGATGGTTCTCAACTCCAAGAAGAACATGTAGCAACATTCATCACTACTTATGGAGTGTTAGGAGTTGAAGATGAATATGTTTCAGTTAGGCTATTTTTGGAGTCGCTCCAAGAAAAGGCTGTTGAATGGTTCTACATGTTGCCCCCAAGATCTGTCACATGTTGGGAAGACATAAGAAGTGCATTTGAACATAGGTTCAAGAGAACATAAGATTCTCAAGATCTATTGGTCCATTTTGTTTAGATGAAGAAGGATACCTATGAATGAATGAGATATTTTATAGCAAGGTTTAATAGGTTGAAAATAAGGATACCGAAAGATGTGCCCCCCTAAAAACAACTTGAAAAGGTTCTTCATCAATTCTTTTCCACCAGAAGTTGGTTTCTTCCTCAGAAGAGCCTAACCAAGAACATTGAGGGAAGTTCAAGACTTTGTAGTTGAGACTGATGATGATCTAATTCTTTCTTTGGCAAAGTGAAAGGACCAAATGGGAAGCAAAAAGGTTAGAGTTCAAATTTAGTCACCACTAATCCAATGTTTCAAAAAATGGCAAATGACCTAGTTGCTTTGAAGAAGTAGCTATCACAAATCACAATGAGGAATGCTCCAAGGAGACCAAACCCTCCTGATAGACCAAGAATTGCTCCACCCCCTCATAGGATTTCTCTTGAAGCACCACCGGTCAATGTCATCTGTGACACTGGGGAATTAGAAGGAGCAGACATTGAGGAAACTGAAGAAGAAAGCATGGATGACCATGAAAACTATCTTGAAATTGAAGAGGTTGGCATGCACAATGGCCTGATTGAGTACATTGATGATGAGGAGGAAGGTGATGAAGAAGCTCCAAGTTTTTCATGTGTGTTTTCACTTGTGCACAATCCAAGAATGGTGTTTTAGCCTCAGCAGTTGCAACAGATGATAGGAAGAGCAAAGAAGATAGCTCTTCAAAGCCTCCACAAAACAAGATCATCAACAGAGGATCACCATTACCACCTTCCATGGAATCAGCCAAAGAGAAACTAGATTCATTAGTTGCCAAGGATCATGCTACTCTACCAAGTAAGTTATTTGACTCTTCTTCCAACTCAAAGGTTGTTAAGAGCAATTCTCTTCTAAATATTGGTTCTGCAAGAACATCTAAATTTCAATCAAGGGCTACACCCTCACCTCCTTCCAAGTCAATTGCTACATTTGAAAAGGAGAACCCAACACCAAAAGTAACAAAACCTCTACCATTTAAGTCCTCATCCACTATTGGAACCTCTTCCTCATCTACCATAGCTCCATTTGACTTTGTGGAGCATGCAAGAAAAACCAAGGTTCAGCTCTCTGAGATTGAATACCTACAAACACATCCTGCCCAATTTGACAGATTCATCAAAGCAGTCCAGGTGGTAACTCTACATCCCCAATATCTAATTCTAAAGGCTTGCTTCCCACACCATCTTCTCAAAACATGCTAGCCCTCAGTGCCTCCAACACCAACAGAGTTGAGCCTTTTTACCTGTCACTTCTCATCAAAGGTTTCCAGCTGAACAATTGCATTATAGACTCTGGAGCCTCAGATAATGTGATGCCGAAAAAGTTGCAAATGCTCTTGGTCTTACTTTGACCTAGGTAAATGGCACATGCTATTCAATGGAATCCAAACAAGTTCCATTGGTAGGAAGGATTAAGGATGCTCAGGTCACACTAGCTGATTACCCTGACAAGAAGATACTCCTGACCATTCTGGTGGCAGACATCCCAACATCATTTGGTATGTTGTTGAGTAGAATTTTTGTAGAGATCTAGGTGGAGAAATAAAAATGGATTGGTCATCTGCAACTATCCCAGTGAAAGGAGAAATGAAGAAGTTGTTACCAGTCAGGAAGATGAAATTCACAGTAAGGAAATATGATGATCCAAAAGCTAACATCCTTTTTCAAGATGGTGGGCTAGGAAACTACTTCCTTACATCACAAAAGGAAGAGAACTTGCCACTCCTCATGGAAGAAGAAGAAGATCATATTTAGACAATGGAGTTTGATGGCAGTCATTCCAGAGCAAGTTTAGGGGCTGGTGTAGTATTATACTCTCCCTCCAATGAGATATATCCTTTTTCCTACAAGCTGCAATTTGACAATACAAATAATACAACAGAGTATGAAGCATTACTCTTAGGCATGAATGCAACAGAGGACATGGGAATTAAAAATCTGAGATGCAAAGGTGATGTAGAGATTGTGGTGAAGCAAGTCCACCAACAATATCAGGTAAAAAATCCCAGACTCAGGCATTATAGAAACAGGGTGTGGGACTGCATTGAATCCTTTGATGCATTCTCCATTAAAGCTATCCCTAGGGAGCAGAATGAAAAGGATGATTCTCTAGCAGTGTCAGCTTCCTTAGTGACACCTCATCCCTCTTTTGGCAAGGATAAAGTGACCATTGAGATGGTGTTCAGACCTAGCATACCAGATAATGCAAATCACTGTAGGTCTTCAATGATGACAATCAGATCTTATCCTTCTTAGAACAAAGGGATAACTTCAATAATATTTTCTTTGAAGGAAGTGAAAACCCACACCATGAATCAGTTCCCAAAGAAGAGAAGGAGGGAGTTGAGGGGATTGATGAAGAGGGAGTAATCAAACTGAAAGGAAACAAAATCCCTAAAGGCCTAGTTTCTTTGGAAGATCTCTTTGACAAGCATGACAGGTTCATCCAAGAAAAAGAAAAGTAGTCTTCTCGGTGTCCATCTGATTTTGATCAGGAAAACATTGGCACTTCAGAGAATCCAAGGATGGTTAATATTGGTAAATGCTGCTCACCAGAAGAGAAGAGAAAGTTTGTTGCTCTGCTAAAAAAATACTCATATGTGTTGGCTTATTCCTATGATGAACTCAAATCTTTTCAGCCAAAGGAAATGAACCACTCCATTCCTTTGAAGCAAGGAGCCAAGCCCTTCAAGAAAAAGCAAAGGCCCTACAATCCAAAGATTTTTGATGTTATCAAAGAAGAGGTGAAAAAGATGCTCAATGCTAGAATCATTTTCTCCATCCACCATTTAACATGGGTGGCTAACATTGTGTCAGTAAGGAAGAAGAATGGGGAAATAAGAATTTGTGTAGACTTCCAAAATTTGAATCAGGCATCTCTCAAGGACAACTACCCTCTTCCAATCATGGATCATATTTTGCAAGCAGTCACTGGATCTGAGATGCTCTCTTTGCTTGATGGATTCTCAGGGTACAACCAAATCAAGGTGGCAGAAGAGGATTGCAACAAAACAACCTTCACAACACCTTGGGGCACTTTTTCCTACAACAGAATGCCTTTTGGCTTGATCAATGTTGGAGCCACTTTCCAGAGGGAAATGGACTTGGCCTTCAAAGATTTGAAATATTGCATTTTCATTTACTTGGATGACCTCACGGTTTTCTCAAAGAGGAGGGGAGATCATATCTATCACTTGGAGAAAGTCCTTGCAAGATGTAGAAGACATGGCATTTCTCTAAATCCTAAGAAATGCATTTTTGGAGTCACAGAAGGTAAGTTACTTGGGACACATTGTGAACAAGCATGGAGCACACATTGATCCTGAGAGGATCAGAGCTATCCAAGCACTATCCTTACCAACCAGCAAGAAGGGATTCCATTCATTCTTTGGAAAGGTAAACTTCCTTCATCGTTTTGTGCCTGAGTTTTCTAAACTGACCAAGCATATAACTTCCATGATGAAGCCTCAAACATGTTTCAAGTGGGATAAGGAAGGAAAAGTAGCATTTGAGGAGATAAAGAAATCCATTTCCAAAGCTCTAACTCTTGTATCTCTATATTTCAACAAGGAGTTCATCATGTATTGCTATGCATAAGAACATACACTCTCTAGTTATCCTTTCTCAAAAAAATGATGAAGGTTTGGAAGCACCCATTGCTTTCATGAGCTGTCCCTTGAAAAATCATGAGCTAAAGTACAGTCAATTGGAGAAACATGCCTACACAGTGGTTAAAGTTGTTAAAAGTTTCAGATTCTACATTCTTAATTCCCATACAGTGGTGATGGTCCCTGGAAGTGCAATCAAGTCCATTTTGACTCAACAAGATCTTGGGGCTAAGAGAGGAAGTTGGATGGCAAAGACCCAAGAGTTTGACTTGGAGATTAGACCCTCTAATCTAGTGAGAGGAAATGGTTTGTGCAAGTTGATTGCAGAAGATGAAGACCTTAAGGCTCAACAAGGAGAAAAAGATGGTGTTTGCTCAACCTATTCAGGAGATAGTCCACAAGTGCTCTTTGTCACCACTACTAATGAGTGGTATGCTGATATTGCTTACTACCTCACTTATGGAGAATTCCCTCCTCATCTTGACTACAAACAAAGAAGGACACTCAAGCTAAAGGTAGCCAAGTTTGTGATCTAGAATCATGCACTTTACAAGAGAGGCCTAGATGGTTGTTTCCTCAGGTGTGTAGATAAGGAGCAAGAAAGAAACGTTTCTCAGGGCCTATCATGATCAAGCTTGTGGTGGACATTTCTCAAAGAATGGTCACTGCACATAAGATCCTCAGAGGAAGATATTATTGGCCCTCCATCTTTGCAGACACTCAAGATTGGGTTTCCAAATGCAAAGCATGCCAACAATTTTTAGAAATCCGCAACTAGCTGCATTGCCACTCATGCCTGTGGTGATTGAAGAACCATTTCAGCAATGGGGGCTAGATTTTATTGGTGTTTTGAATCCTCATTCAAGTGCAGGGCACACTTATGTACTCACTGTAACTAATTACTTCACCAAGTGGGTGGAAGCCATTCCAACCAAGCGGCCAACTCTAAAACGGTCTGACAACTTCATCAAAGAGAATATCATTGTCTGCATTTTGGAATACCACAGAAGATTGTTGTAGACAATACCACCTATTTCTCTTCCAAGGAGCTCACAGAGTTTTGCTATGGATTTGGAATCTCTCTATCTCACTCCTCTGACTATTATCCACAGGGAAATGGTCAAGTTGAGTCAAGCAACAAGAACATTGTTACCATTGTTCGTAAGTTGGTTGATGAGAAGCAAAGGAACTGGCACAAGAAATTATATGATGCATTGTGGGCTGATAGGATCACTCCTAAGAAGGAAATAGGTATGTCACCTTTCCAAATTTTATATGGAGTTGAGGTAGAGATTCCCCTCAAAATTGAGATGCCGATCTCAACTTGCTGTAAGAAATAGAAGATGGTCAATACAAAGACTCCATTGACAAGAGGATCCTCTTCTTGGAGAAGCTAGAGGAAAGCAGATGCCAAGTGGTGGATAGAATTAAGGAACACCAATTGAAAGTAAAGAATATATTTGACAAGAGGGTGAAGGAAAGAGAATTCAAGGTTGGAGATTTTGTCCTGCTATGGGACAAGAGAAGAGAACCAAAAGGCAGCCATGGAAAGTTTGATTCATTATGGCTTGGCCCGTTCCAAATTCATGAAGCTTGTGGTGAGAATGTTTTTCTCCTCTCATACCTGGATGGAACACCATTAGAATTTCCTCAAAGTAGGAAATACTTGAAATTGTATCATCAGTAGAAGCGGTTGTCCCCTACCTTGTACCATAGGTGCTTTCGTAGGTGTGTTTTTCCCTTTGTTGTTGTGTGGTTTTGGTTTTGTTTTGTTTGGTTTTGTTGTGTGTGCTTTGGTTTGTGTGTTTCCTCCTTCTTCCTTTCTTTCTTGGAATTGTACATGACTCTGCAAGGCCCAATGGATAAGGCACTAGTCAAACGTAATATGTTTTGAAACTCGAGATTCTGGATCCTCATGTCGTGCCCTAGCCATGCCTAGTTCATGCCATGTCCCCAAGCTAGAGCCAGCTTGTTGTCTCCTGAAAAAAGCTCTGCATTTTCATTGCCAAATCCAAATTTTTTGAGCTCACGCCCTTCATTGGTGTCTAAGGAAAGTTTGAGATTCAAGGAATTAGCTAAAATCATGCCCTTGAGTTGTTTAAACCTCCATGTCACTCGTTTTTAGAAATCCTCCTCTTCCTAGTCTGTGCACGTAATATCCTTTTGCCCCTCCCATTTTTGATCGAAATGGTTCACTTGTTCCATGGCCTGGGTCGTCGAATCATTTTTTTCCTTCATGCCTCTAGCTCATGAAGAAAATTCAAAAATTGGACTCAAAATGACAAAGTTCTCTTCCTCTATGTATTTTTCCATAGTCAGGAACGATGGGCGTTTCTTTCCCCGCCAAATTTTTCCTCAACGCATTCCTCAATGATATGTGGGTCTCCCTAATTGGTGTGGTCCAGTTATACTTTAAAGACTCAGTGGACGGCTCCACATGTCACAATGGTGTAACTCTAGGGGTAGGAAAGGTCAATTACCAATTCAGTGCCAAATCGCCACGTGGTGGAAGACATTGAAAATTCAAGGTGGATGAGCGGGCCATCGGGGAATTCAAGACTTTGAGCCTTTTTGTAAAAAGATGAAAAATTAAAAAGTAACATGCAGCCCTAATCAGGATACCAAGGAAAAGTCAAAGCTTGAGCCCACAGGGAAAAATTTAAAGGAAATGCCCATTGTTGAAAAGTCAAATCGAAGCAGCTGGGCTGGTGGGGGAATTTGATTTTTTGAGCCTTTTTCCAAAAAAGGTTAAAATGTTGAGAAGAGAACCGTGACCCCACCTACAAACAGAATGTGCCACGTGTCCTAGTCAAATTGGAGCAGCGGGCCGGTGGAGGAAATTGAGTTTTTGAACCTTTTTGTAAAAAAGGTTAAAATGTTGAGAAAAAGACCATGATCCCATTTCCAATAAGAATGTGCCACGTGTCCTAGTTGAAAAGTCAAAGCGGGGTTGTGGGCCAATTTGTTCCAAATTTCCAAATCTCTAAAAAATCATAAAATGTAAAGGGCTTCCCCTTATAACCGCTCCAATCCCTTCCTACCACGTGGATGGCCCAAATTCAAAGCTAGAGGAGCAAATCAAATGGTCTAGATTTAAACTAGCAAATCAAATGTAATGGTTGCTTTGCAAGGTCTAGTTTTAGCCGCCATGAGCGTTTTCTTCATGATAAAGGAATTCAAAGAGGCGTGAATGATTTGTAATGTTGTAACGGTTTCTTGTGAAGAATATAATGACTTCTTGACATCATTCCAAGTGTTGGCGATTGATTTTAGAAAATACCAGAGTGCTCTGTGCCTGAAAAAGACAAAAATGCCACACTTCTTCTATTCTTCTCTTCTTCCTCAAATTTCTTCCATCCTCAAGCTATGTACAAACTCTGCCCAAGCTTCAATAAGAAAAGAAGAAATTTTTTGCCTTTTTGATTGAGGAATTAATTGGTACTTTGCGATCAATGAGTTTCATTTGGTCTTGTAGCTTCTCCCGCAGATTTTTTTCTCTTCCAATTATAAATGCATGTAAATGAGACTTCTAATTAATGTGTGTGGGCATATGATATTCTACTCACAACATAAATTTCTCCTACCTCCATTCTCACTCCCTTTCCCCTTCTCAGAAAAAGTTCTTCTCTAGTGAGAAATTGCTAGTTTTGTCATAGGGGTCGGTGGAGTGTCCCCGCTGGATCTCTCGGTCGAAAGGCCACCATTGGAATCCACCATTTTTGCATGCACATACGGAATCTGCACTGTTCAAGTAGAGGGAATTAGATTCCCATAGTGTTGGCTTGAAACCCACCAATTTGTCCACAAGACAAATTTTCTCGCCAACATTCCTTTAACTAGGTTGACTTTCATTTCGCACATAGTTTTCAACCATAACTTCTAGGGATCATTAGAAACAAAATTACTCTTTGATATTTTGTCTTAGTTCCTACATGTTTACAACTACATCATTATCATAGTATTGTATCATAAAAGAGTGATCCCGATATTTTTATATGACATAGAAAAGTCTAGGTGCTCGATCCTCTCTCCTCGAGTGTAAATATCGTGTACTCTTATGAGTAATTTCATAAGGAGATTATTGGTCTATGAAAAAACCTCCTAATTATTCGTATACTATTAGTGTTGGACAAACAAAATAAATCACAATGATTTTTTTAGATTTTAATAAGCTCTTGGTGTTTATAAAAGTTGCAAGTAAAGCTATTGCCCTCGAATATACATCGAGTTATACTTATTTTTCTCATCTAAATCTTCCCAATTATATATTAAATTTGGATTACAAAATGATAGTGATTCTCTTTTGGATTCTTACACATCTATTAGTTTTCCATTAATTTCTAATGAAATAAATTGCACGTACCTATTATTTATGAACTATAGAAAATAGGCTAGCTTTGATCCGTGGGTATATGATTAGTAGAGCATACTAACCTATAATGTTTTTGGTCTAGAACTTATTACCTTTGTTGTGTAAGATTCCTTTTTTGTACCTATTTAATTTCATGACCAACTCTCATCTTGTATTGAGGTTCATCCCAATCTAGTGTTTCTTGCTCAACCTCATATTGTTCTTCTTGAAAACCCCACTTTATATACGGATATTATTATTCACATCTTGGAATGGTCTTACACTTTATTAATTCTTATGGTAATATGAAGTTAAATTTATCCCTTTTCTAACTTTTATTGTGTTTGAATGTCCCTCAAAATTGAAAGGAGTATAGGTAGGTATGGCTTAGAATAGTAATTGGTTATTAATATTGTGTTCAATGAAAGGTTTTGCAAGAGATGTTTAAATGGGGTAATAAACACTCAAGAACCCCAAAGCTTTGTGCAAAATCCCCTCAATGGACCATATGATAAGAAATGAACAAGGAATCCTATTTGCATGCATAACTTGAAGTAAAAAAACAACTTAAACAAATGAAGTCAACCTCTATTCTTGAAAGCTTAAAGTAAATGAACCTAAAAGGATCTAAGCAATTAGTTTATGCTTCAGGAGAATGGGATCTCACTATTAATGGCTTCAAGGCCAATGATTCTTCCCATTTACTCCATGTTATGTGATAGAAATATAAAATCAAAGCAAATAGCTCAATAAAAGGTCCTAATCCTGGAAATAATGCTATAGTTTAGGTTAGAGGGAAGAATTGTTATTAGAAATGAGAGGGGGGGTAGTAGGCTATTTATAGTTTTCCATTTGGGAAATGGGAGGATTTTTGGTGCATGTGGGACTAAAAGGGAGTTAACAAGTTAATTAGCAAGTCAAAGTAAGATTTAACTAGTTTTTAGAGAGAGGTTGATCATGGTTAAGACTAGCTAACCATGTTTAGAGGGTAAATAACCCTATTTAGAGAGAAATTAGGTTTTTGGGAGGGTTTTGAAAGGCCTAATCAATCCAATGAAGTGGATTGATATTCTAGGGAGCTAATAGAGGTGGTAAAGAAGAGAATATTATCCAAGAAGAGGTTATTATAACCTATTTAATTAGTTTATAAGAGGAAATACGACCAAAAGAGTGTCGTAAGAGGGGAGTTAGATAGATCTAACGACGAGGTGTCATAACTCACAGAAGAGGACTAGCTAGGGAAATATTAGGGATAATAGTTCTTTGATCAAACTAAAGGTGTCTACATTTTCCCTCTTTGGGGTGATGTGTTATGTCATTTCAAAGAAAGTAGACAAGTACAAATGAGTAGAAATTTTTAAAGGGGTAGAAGAAAAATTAATAGGATGAAGGGTGAAGGATGCCCCTCGAGTGTCGATGGGGTGTGAGAAAAATCGATCGATGATCAAAAAATAAAGTAGGAGAGAAAGCGAGAAGAAAGGAGATGAGAAAGTAAAAAGGGATATTGAGCTATCCACAAACCAGTGTTTTATAGAAATAATATATAATCATCATTTTGCTTAGAATCCTCATCATCAGTCCTTATTAAAATGTAAGCATATGATGGAGGCATAAAATGACATGAAAAGAAAAAATACAAACAACTGCTACCTTGCAAAAAAAATGGCCAACTCCATGCAACATACATGAATGCAATGCAATACGAGAAATAAACAATCTCACTTAACAGGGAAATAAGTACAATCACACACACTTAAACCAACAACGTTCAAGATAGTTGCACAAATACTTTGTTATCAAGATGTAGTCCCAAATGTTCTGATAAAAACAAGGGTGAAGGATGATGCCCCAAGAAATGTGTATAGTGCAAGGGAAAAGATGGAGGACACTTGGGTCCAATGAAAAGCAATGTGCATGATGAAAATAGTACCAGGAAACTGATAGTGCCCTAGAGTACAGATGAAGTAAGCAAAGCATAGCTTGTGTAGGCAGTGATTGAAGATTTAGATGATCCACGAGTCATTGTTTCAAAATATTTGAAAACATCAGCAAGATATGGGATGAGTGTCATGCGAGAGACACATATTTCAGCCGTAGATGAATGGTTTACCAAGTTTTAGTCTATTTCCGAAGTATTTCAATGTTTTTGGTTTTTAAATGGTTTTACAAATTTAGATTTTTGATTGGTTGGCGAATTTGTATAAGAGATCAAATATCTCCTAAAAATATGTGCAACTACCTAAAGGAAAAGGCAAAGGCACTAGTTAGCACATAAAATGCCCTAGCGAGAAGAATTACAAGCCAAAAATAATTATTTAATAAAAATAATCATCACAACAAGTGAAAGATAGAGGAAAAATAGAAGAAAAAGATAAGAAATGACACCTGGAATATGCGTAAATCATTCTAGTGTAATGAAGAAGTGACCACAGGGTGACACTAAGCGCCCCAATACGTGCAAATATGAATCAAAACAATTATTGTAATAGAAAAATAATCATCTCGGTGGATAGAAGAAGGGCTAGAATGATCACGAAAGAGAAAACATGCCCTGGGGCATCGTGGTAGCCTAATATACCAACCCCATGGGAGGGGGGTAAATCAATCATGATTAGTTCATTTCTACAAGAGTTCTTGCAAATTTTTACTACAAGCGAGAGTGATAACCTTGCAAAGAAATGGCGAGACTACTAAGCGAGAGGAGACAAGCAGATCACATCCAAGAGTTCATGTGAGACCTAACAGATGGACCCTATGTGAGTGGCCTATCCCTATTTGTGAATTAATCATTTAATGCACTTTTAAAGGTATTTTTAGGCTAGGTAGAATAATTGTGACGTATGAGCACATGCGCATGCATCGATGACATATACGCGTACACGCATGCATCAAAACCAACAAGTATGCGTATGCGTATCCGTCAAAAGAATGGATATGCACATGCCTAGCCATTGGAAGGAAACCAACGTGGGCATGCACGCGCATCTGCCGAAAGGGTCGCATACATGTTTTGGGTGGGGGAACAAGGACGTGCACGTACATGTGTCAAGATAGGTGCGTTGGTGTTATACTGGGCATGCATGCATCCGTGTAGACAAGAAAATACAGAAGGGGCACGTATGCGTCGGATGGGTGCGCAGTGTCGAAGAAGGTGCACACATGTCATAAAAGGGAGTAGAACACCCTTCGGCCAAATGACCAAGGAAAAAGAAGACAAACTAGAAGAAAGTGAAAAATGTTTAGGAAATAAGATGGAAGAATGGTGATTTACCAAAGAATTTTTAGATAGAAGTAGATAGAAATGTTAACTGATACATGTGTGTTTTCTTGTTTGCAGTGTATACTACCCGTCCTACAGACCCATGAGTGATATGGTTGGCTAGCGACGATAGAGGCCCAGTTCGATGATGATGATAGAGCGACATTGGACAACCTTCTATATGTTACAGGATTGGCTCATGTGGCTGATATGCCCTAGATCACATTAGATCATGGCCTTTTGACAGCTATAGTAGAGCGATGGCATAGTGAGAGTTAGTTCTTTTGGCTCCCGATCGGGAGATCATGATTACTCTTGAGGATGTGTGGCATATTATGCGGGTCTTGATCCAGGTCAACTTATCCATTCTATGAGCACTGGACTGATATTCAACAATATATCATAGATTTGTTTGGTGTCCCGATGATACCACAATATGGGATGACCATTAGGCTATCACGGTGTATTGAGGACTTAGAGCTAGACCGAGTAGTGGTTTATATGATGGCCTTCGTCAGTGGAGTCTTACTCCTGACAAGACTCGGTGCTTCATTTCCACTCAGCCTCCTTAGAGTGATACACGGTTTGGTAGAGGGAGAGACCTACTACTGGGGTCAGCATTCTAGCACATCTATATTGGGACCTTCATTTGATTACCTACTACCATCAGAAGATGGTAGGACCAGCCTCGCTTGCTTCAAATTTGGGCGTGGGACCATATTGCCATTGGTCACCCCTTAGGTGTTTTGAGAGTTTGGGCTCCTGAGGAGCCTTCTACGATGGGTTGGGTTCGACAGGGATGATGTGCGACCATATATGGGGGATGCATATCACTATCACTATGAGCTTGATGAGTTACAACAGGCTTCCATGGTTTGGAGGCCCTACAGACATTTCCAGTGGCCCAAGGATGGTTTAGAGCTCAGTACTGCCACAATGGAGCACTTTATATTAGGTAGTCGTAGCTATATGTGGGAGTTGTACAGGGTGGATCAATGTTAGAGGAAGTTTGACATTACCTAGGATGTTCCTGGGCCAGATAGGTGGTATGCTCACAGGGCCCAAGAGTACTTTGATATGGGTCCATAAATCACCCGAGATAGAGCACCGCGGCCGAGCTTTCCTATAGGTGGTACCCACTATGTGGGTGCCACTAAGACAGATTAGAGATCCGGGTACTACACCTGAGTATGTGTCAAGGTACTATGGTGTGCTTCCACATCATTTGATTGTTTCCAAGGTGGCGTATAATGCTGGTATGAGAGCTCCTCCAAAGGGGGCCTCCTAGTGGTGGCGAGGTGGAGTCATTGGCATTGATGACAAGATGAGGATGATGATGGTGGTCATGAATCATAACATTATGTCGGGGAAAGGGACAGAGTCTAACATTACAACAGCCACAGGGATAGGGTCCCAAGCCTAGGCCGAGATAGGTTTTTAGGGTAGCTGACATAGAGTTTCCCAAAGAGGCAATCCAAAGAGGGATATACACCCCTCTTGATATATTTTCAAAGCAGAGCCCACCACCTCATGCTCCAGGGGTGGTGGTGATGGTGGATAGCCATCTTCCCTTGAGCAATAGTTACATGCGGTGATTATTGTTTAGTTACAGGTGGTTGGAGAGAGATATGCAGCCAAGGCACATGTACATGCCCTTATAGCAGAACGAGATCAGGCACATACTTAGGTATAGATTTTGACATTGGAGAGAGATCAGGCTAGAGCACAGGCCACTCAGGGAAAGGATAGTACCCTATGGTAGAGTCAGATTAGTGAGATGGTTGCATAGGGGGCTCATGTATTGAGCCTTTTACATTAGTCTTAGACCCAATTGCAGATGGTTGTTGCTAAGAGGGACCATTCCTAGGCACAATCACAGGGTTATATTATGCATAGAAATTAGGCATGAGCCCAGTGCGGGACTATCACTACGAGATAGAGATCGAGAGGCCACCGCCTCTGTGACAGCTCGGGATGACAGTGGCGTGATGACAGTGAGCGAGATGCCGCCCTATAGGAAGCTATTGCTTCAGGAGACGATGATTTGATACTAGATGCCATGAGATCTGGTGGTGAGGCTTTATATTATAGGATTGCCTATTTTAGGGTAGTCCCGAAAGAGCAGCCAGTGGTACCTTTTGAGCATTCAAGTATGAGTGCAACAGGCTCTAGGTCATGGTAATCAGGCCACTTAGTTAGATCAATTTGGCAGCCTATTGCAAAGCAAATTGTTAGACAACAACCCAACCGCACAACAAGGTGATACCCTCGGTGCTGGTCCATCATAGCCACCACTCTTCTCACCACCGTGTCATGGACCCGAAGCCTGGTGAGGGCGAGAGCTGTGGTTGAGCTCTTTACTTCTCCTTTTATATATATGTATTATATATATGCCTCTTATGAAGGCTGATTTTGATGTATATTTTTATGTACCATTGTTTTGATGATGCCTCTTGATGAAGGCTCGATTCTTTTGATGCATTCCATTTTTAGATGGCATAGTATATTGATGATATACAATTGAGTATTGACATGGATAGTTATACATGTATTATATAGAAATTTTTTCATTATGTTGTCATGTTATACTGTGATTATGCTTTGTATGATTATTGATTATTGTTTTGTAATCATTGCATCATGATGTATGATTTCCCTTTCCTCTATGTATGTGACATACCTTAGATTTAGAGATGTGTATGTTTCATGCTTTCATATTGATGATATATCCATAGAGAGTATCACATGTTTTAGATTTTATGAGGTGTTTCTGAGTTCTTATTCTAGCACTTGGGATTATACTAGATGATATTGGTGTGGGGGGGAATAGATTTGTGATTACGTGTAATCCCTCTTACCCCCATGATGATACGATATGTGATGATTAGCTTAACATACATGCATGATGTTATACTTGGCATTTTTGTATATATGATGTAGTAGATGATGCTTTATATGTGATGAATGATAAATGATAGATGTGATAACAAATGATTATGCAAGAGACAAAAAAATAAGAAAAATTTAACAAAGCTAAACAATTGTACCTATACAACACAACACAACTTATGATGCAAACACACGAATTGATAAAGCATACTAAAAGATCAAATTGACATTTTAATCTAAGTAAGTAAAATGAACCCTAATAAATGCATACAAGCTACAAATGAATCAAATGCCATATATAATTATTTCAAACAAGATCCAACCCATGCTAAGAAAATAAGTCACAACATCACACGAAAAGGTATTCACAATCAAAACTATACAAACCAACAACTAAAAGCAATTAAATCATTACCTTGTTTTTGCAGGACAACATTGACATATTTTCTAATGTTTTTGGGTTTATCTAAAAAGATAAGTTTTCAAGGCTACTGTTCACATTGTTTTCTAAGATGTGCAGTTGTCGTAGCTTCATCCTTAAAAGGGGAGATTTTCTGAATGTTTAGTTTTTGTGTATCCTTTTCTGAGTGTTTTTGCATTTTCTAAGGTCATGTTCTGAAAGTAATGTACAAGAACAAAGAAGCGTGGATGCCCCCAATGTGATGTGGGAATATACAAAAGGCATAATATGACACACTTATGTATGAGAAGGTGAAAATGTGTAGGTTCCCTCAGCATTAGATGGGAGTATGCAAAGGCAATGTCCTTCATGTAGATATAAGAGCAAATAAGCTAGATCACGGTTCAACAAAGGTGGCTTTAGTAGGGTTCCTAGACCTAGCAAAGGAAGTCATATCTAGAAAGTGGTGACAATTACCCATCCTATTGTAAGAGTGACTTGTGCCCAAAAATCTTCCTTGAGTGCCGAAAAATGGTTTTCACCCAAAGACCTACCCACTGTGCCACAATTGCGTGGTTTTCACATGTGGACGACCTGTTTTTTCTTTACTGTTTTCTCAATTTTCCATTTTTTTGCTTGTTTTTTCTTTGTTTTTCTATTTTTTAGTTCTTATCTAATATTCTTGTCATGCTTAAGTGTAGAACCACTTGAGGTGCATGGCGTTCATAGGTTCTGAAGCTCTTCACCATCCGAGTATGTAATTTTATAGATCCTGATCCATACTTTGCAACTACTACATAAGGACCTAGCCAGTTAGCCTCAAACTTACCTTTCTTTTCTCTATCTTTGACGGTGTTCTTCTAATTTTCTTTTAGAACTAGATCTCCTACATCAAATTCTCGATGAATGATGTGTTTGTTGTATCCCCTGACACTCTGTTTTGATAGAATTTCAGGTGATTGAGCGCTCTAATACGCTTTTCATCTAATAGTTCCAACTCTATCAGTCGAGCAACTCTGTAGTCCTTGTCTTTATCAAGATAGTCTCTAAGAGATATTCTTAGGGAAGGAAGCTCCACTTCCAGAGGTATGATGGCTTCAGTTCCATAGATGAGTGAATATGGGGTCGCACTAGTAGGAGTGTGGATGGAAGTTCGATAGGCCCAGAGGGTGGGATGTATCTGTAAGTGCCAATTACGGCTAGTTTTATTGACCATTTTCTCCATAATCCATATAAGGGTTTTATTAGTAGCTTCTTCCTAGTCCATTACCTTGGGGGTAATAGGGGTAGACCACTTGAGTTGTATATAGAAATGTTGACACAAGGTTTTAACCATTTTGTTCTTAAAGGATTTACCATTATCAATGACAATGGCTGAAGGGATACCGTAACGGTAGATGAGATGGTTCATGATGAATTTTGAAATTTGTGCACCGGTGACATAAGTAAGAGGGAAAACCTCTACCCATTTGGTAAAATATTCAGTGGCAGTGATGATGTGAGTATGGCCATTTGAAGAATAAGGATGGAGCTTCCCTATGATATCTATGCCCCATTTAGAGAATGGCCAAGGTGTTGTAATAGGCTACAAGGCCTATGCTGCGCATGTATTAAGTTTCCATATTTCTGGCATAGTTCACACTTCTTTACAAAGTTGCAGCAATCTGATTCCATGGTAGGCCAATAATAGCCTACTCTCAATAGCTTCTTAGCTAATACCATGTCGCTGGTGTGCGCTCCACAAATACCACCATGTACTTCCTTAATGGCATGGATCGAGTCAGCAACATCCAAACAACAAAGCAAATTCCCGTCATAGCCATGATGATAAAGGGTGCCTCCTAGGAGGGTATAATGGGCTATGTGGCAGATAAGGGCTTTCTTTTCAGAATGAGTAATGTCTGGTGGAAAAGTGTCATCTTGTAGGTATCAAAAGATTGGATCATACCAGGGGATAAGAGACTAACAACTTCACATGCCAAACATGACTCTGGCATATCATATGTTGGCACTTATAAATGCTCTACGAAGAAAGACATCTTACTTTCCTGAGGGGGAATGTGTAACGAAGACCCAATAGTAGCCACAACATCTATGGATCTATTGTGCGACCTTGGTTTTTGCTCAAATATGATCTATGTAAAGTAATCCTTCAAGGTTTCAACCATCTTTTTATATGGAATGAGCTTCTCATCTTTAACTGTGTACTCATCATTAACTTGTTTAATGATAATTTGAGAGTCTTCAATGAATCGTAGTTTTCGATGTTCCAAGTAATAGCCAACTTGAGGCCGGTGATGAGTTCCTCGTACTCTGTAATGTTATTAATGTATGAAAATCCCAAATCAAATGTTCTTGGTATGACATCGCTATGGGAGTGATGAGCACCACTCCCGATCCAGTCCATGGAAGGTGAAAGATCCATCAAAATGGACCCACCATTCTACGTGACTATTCAATATACATCATAGACGCATATGGCATATCTAGGCACAAAGGTTCCATTCCTGGGAGAGGAGCTTCTGCTAATTGATCAGCCAATACATGTCCTTTTAAGGACTTCTGATTCACGAAATCAATATCAAATTCACTCAAGAGAATGATCCAATTAGCCATTCACCAGTGAGGGTAGGTTTGGATAAAAGGTATTTGAGAGGGTCAACTTTGGATATGAGTTTGGTTTTATTGTTTAGGAGATAATGGTGAAGCTTTTAGAAGGTGAAGACAACTGCCAAGCAGCCTTTTCTATTTGGGGGTAATTCAACTTGTACACAATCAAGGTGTGACTGAGATAGTAAACTGCTCTCTCTTTATGGTCTAAGTCGTATTGGGAAAGTAGTGCACCAATAGCAAACTGAGTAGTGGAAATGTACAAGAGGAGAGGTTCACCTGGGGTAGGCGGCATGAGTATAGGTGGGATGTCCAAGGGCTATTTGGGTGCACGCGAAGGCCTTCTCTGACAAAGTGTCCCCAATTGAATGCAATATATTTCTTTAGTAAATGGGTAAAGGGGTGGAACTTATCTCGCAAGTTGTGAAATAAAGTGATGGATTGCTTGAATTTTCCCTTGTAGACTCCTTAGTTGTTTGAGAGTGGTAGGTGGTGGCATTTCTGTGATAGTCGTAACCTTCGCAGGGTCCACTTCAATCCCTCTTTGTGAAACAATGAACCCTAGGAGCTTTCCTGATAAAACACCAAAGACACATTTCTTAGGGTTCAAGTGAACCTTATAGTCTTGTAGATGCTAAAAATACACCTCAGTACTTTAGGGTGCTCTCCCTACTCTTGGATTTCGCTAGGATGTCATCAACATAATCTTCCATGATGTCATTCATCATATCATGGAAGATAACAGTCATGGCCCGCTGATAAGTAGCCCCGACATTCTTGAGCCCGAAAGGCATGACTTTGTAGCAAAATCTCCCCCAAGGGACGATGAAGGTTGTTTTACACGATTTTCTTCTCGCATCCGTATCTAGTTATAACCTGAAAAGCCATCCATTAAGGACAACATTTCATAACCAGCAGTGGAATCAACTATCATGTCAATGTTAGGTAGGGGAAATTCATCCTTAGGACATGCCTTATTAATGTCATGGAAATCAGTGTAGATTCTTATGCCAATAGGCTTCTTCTGTACCGGGACTATGTTAGAGATCCATTCTGAATAGTCAATGGGTTTAATAAAATCAGCAGCTAACAGCTTTTCCAATTCTTCTTTGACAAGGAGTTTCACCTTAGGATGCATATTTCTCAACTTTTTCTTGATGGGTTTGGCATCCGAGTGCACAACAAGGTTGTGCACAACTAGCTCTAGGTCCAAACCAGGCATATCTGCATATGTCCATGCAAATATGTCTATGTATTCTCTTAAGAGCTCTACAAATATCTTTTTTTCCTGAGCTGAGAGTGAAGCCCCCTTTATCATTCTAGGCTGCTCTTCTAAGCCAATGTTGACGTTGATTATTTCCTCAAAAGCATCTTAGAAGCATCTTCCATCCGTGTAGGATCAGGGGGAAGAGTAAGATCGACCTCCTATGGTAGCTCATTATCATCTTTAAATGGATAAACCACTTCATCTTTAGATTCTTCGTTCTGTTTATCTATGAGTTTTTCAAAGAGTTTGTCACAGTGAGATTTCCATCTATCCTTTTTGCCAGGTTTCTCAGAAGTGGTTGTACTCTTACTTACCATCTGCTTATTTAAACATCCACACATCTCTGCTTCTTCCTTGAAGTATGCATAGGTGTCTAGTTGAATTGAAAATCCTTTCTTGTGGTCCCCAGCTGGAATAGAATCTCTGATTCCCATGAATTCTGCAAATGCCTCATCATTTTCAAAGAATTCTAGGGGCACATGAAGTTTTTGATCCCAATCTATAAGTTCAGGATATACAAGGGCTACTTGATAATTTTTAAGGGGATGGATTCGAATAAGGTAAGGACTATTGAATCTGGGAATAGGTTAGTGGAAGCAAGATCCTCATAGAGGCTACATTGGGAATCTGCATCGCTATCAGAATGAGATGAAACGTCCTCATGTTCAGAAGAGGTGGCGTCATTCTCAGAGGGTAGAGCGTTATGAGGCCTTATCCCCACGCCATGCTTATATAACTTAAAACTATGGATGGGAATAGGATCTAGCTGTCCTTGTGCATTAATTCCACATCCAAACCCACTATAGCCCATAACAAACATCATGCGATGACCTTTGATGTATCAGGGGTGCTTAATGGCATGAAGCCATGGTACCTTCCGCACTTTCTTGGGTAGGATATTCTAACATTTTCTCCTCGAGATAGGAGACCACTATTGATAAAATTTTCCAATGGTTTAGGACACTGCTCCCGAGTGCTCTTGAACTGAAAATAAGGCTTACCCCTTGTTCTGGGAGATACTGATAAATATTATATTAACAAACCTTGTTCAAGAGTGAATGGATCACCTAGGCCATATTTTCCGACATTGCCTCCCATGAAGAGAACAAGTTGACTAATGAAGGAAAGTATTGATTATAAGGCATGAGGGACTCTGAATCTATCTATTTCTTAATAGCTTCTATTTGTAGGGGGACAACAACATCCGCCGAAGGACACTCATAAGTTGCATGAGAAAACTTGTGCAAGGCCCTACAACGTGTGAATGTTTCTGGGTCACCCAAAATGGTAACCACTTGACCTTCATGACATAACTTGATGCACTGATGAAAATTTGATGGAATAGCTTGCATGGCATGGATCCATGGGTGCCCCAGGAGCATGTTATATGGAAGGTCCAAGTTAAGGACATGAAACTTCGTGTCATGACAAGTTGGGCCTACTTCCATGGGAACTACTATAGTACCACCGATTCTTGTTCTTCATTGTCGTAAGATGTGATTGTGATAGTCTTCGCTCCCGGATATGCTTTTGAATGACGTAGGTGCTTAATCAGCTTCAAAGTGTAAATTTTTACACCGCATCCACCGCTCATAAGCACCCTCTTGATTTTGCGATGGGTAACCACCACTTCGAGACATAAGGGTAAGTTATGTTCAGGGTTGTTATGCGGGATTGTAGTGCAATCAAAAGTAATATGATCATTGGAGTCTAGGCACGCAATCATGGCTTGGAGGTTTGTGGGGTCAACATCTGTTAAAACCCTTGATTTATGCAATTTTTTATACAATATGTTCTTGTGTTCAATGAAAGGTTTTGCAAGAGCTATTGAAATGGGATAATAAATACTCAAGAACCCCAAAGCTTTGTGCAAAATCCCCTCAATGGACCATATGATAAGAAATGAGCAAGGAATCCTATTTTCATGCATAACTTGAAGTAAACAAACAACTTAAACAAATGAAGTTAACCTCTATTCTTGAAAGCTTAAAGTAAATGAACCTAAAAGGATCTAAGCAATTAGTTTATGCTTTAGAGAATGGGATCTCACCATTAATGGCTTCAAGGCCAATGGTTCTTCCCATTTACTCCATGTTATGTGATAGAAATGCAAAATCAAAGCAAATAGCTCAATAAAATGTCCTAATCCTAGTAATAATACTATAGTTTAGGTTAGAGGGAATAAGTGTTCTTAGAAATGAGAGGGGGTAGTAGGCTATTTATAGTTTTCCATTTAGGAAATGGGAGGATTTTTGGTACATGTGGGAATAAAAGGGAGTCAACAAGTTAATTAACAAGTCAAAGTAAGATTTGACTAGATTTTAGAGAGAGGTTGATCATGGTTAAGAATAGCTAACCATTTTTAGAGGGTAATTAACCCTATTTAGAGAGAAATTAGTTTTCTCGGGAGGGTTGTAAAGGCCTAATCAATCCAATGAAGTGGATTGATATTCCAGGAGATAATAGAGGTGGTAAAGAAGAGAATATTAGCCAAGAAGAGGTTATTATAACCTATTTAATTAGTTTACAAGAGGAAATACGACCAAAAGAGTGTCATAAGAGGGGAGTTAGATAGATCTAATTGACGAGGTGTTGCCAACTTGCAGGAAGAGGACTATATAGGGAAATATTAGGGATAATAGTGTTTTGATAAAACTACAGTGTCTACAAATACCTTTTAGGTTATTTTCCTTTAATAAAATATATTCCTCTTGGATAAGGGTTTCTTGGTAACTTGATATGTCACCTCCTCTTCCTTTGGGTTTACAATTACTACTTTCTTCGAAGGGGTGTATGGTCTTTGTATAAAAGTAATGTTTTCTTGTTCTAAACTCACAACTAAAATATCAAGATTATATCATGCTTATTTTTTCATTTTCATATTATTCTATTATAAGCTCTTATACCGCATCTTAATTATAGAGATATCCATCTTTGTCAACTGCATCCCACCACATTGGTAATAGCTAGTGGAATACATGACTTTAATAGTATGCTTTTTACATTTGTAATCAAGGTATTTTTGGCCTTGTTGTTGTGACATATGAAATTTTTGTAACACCCTCATCGGGTTATATCTAGATTAGTGAGTTAAACACACTAAAATGATGTAAAAGAGAGAAACACAAGGTTATTTTAATTAACTAACTTCCAACATTAATCATGTAATATAAGAATGCATTAATTCTTGTAGCTAAAGTACACAATATGATATTAAATTGAAAACACAAGAGGATGAGCACACTTAGATGATTAGAGATGGATCTTGGAAGTTCTAGGTGTTCGAGTATTAAAACTAGGAGATTTGAACTTGATAGTGCTTAAACACTGAAAATGTACTTGGAAACTAGCCTAATGCACGTTTGTACAACTCTTCCAGGACCTCCCATATGGTTTTGACCCTAATGTATGGTTTTGGACCTCCTCTAAATATGGATATGTAACATTATGAGATTATCACCTACCTATAAATGTATGTCTATCAAACCCTAATAGTATCACATGTTACGAAGACATACAAACATTTTGAGTAGGGCCTCAAACCATAGCCATGAGGGGTAGACCCTGCAAAAAAATCATTAATTATATTGAATTGAAATCATTACGCTGCTTACATTGGTACTACTCAAGAAGAGGATTAAAACCACACACCATTCTCCACCTTGCATGTGATATTTTAATGAATGTAACTAGATTTGTCAATTGATAACTCCTTGAAAATGCTTGAGTTGAGTTTAGCTGTTGCTAATAATTGAAATGAGGATGTTTGAGTGTTTGAAAATGAGGGAGGATGAATCATTAACCAAGTATGATGTTTCGTGACCTATAATGATTGGTATAATAATGAATGTGCATAAAACTTGGTGAGATTTAGGAGCCTTGGGTGCTTTTGTGAGTGTTTTAAAAGAGTATGTCAATATAATACTATATGATTTCTAGGTTCTTAAATGAGGTGAGTTTAACTTTATTATATAGGTTTTTAAAGGTAAATTATCAAATAAAGGATAAGCTAGGGGAATTAAATGACCCAACGAAGAATATGAAATTGAAATCAAAGATGGAAGATATGTAAGTTCAAAATCCTATAATTCGGCCAAGACCGAATATCACAAGGAGACCAAATTGGGCATTTTTACATGCGGATGAAAAACACAAAAAATGAAGTTTTCATCTTTTCAAGTGGAGTTTGTCTATTGATTTTATGCATTTGAATCTCAAAATATGTTTACATATCAATGTGTATGCCTAAAAATCTAGAAAAGATACCTTAGGATGTACTAATTTTTAGGAAATATATCTTAGTGCTCCATTTGTATGTATGGGTGAATAATAATTACATGTGTAATTATTATTATGGTAAGTTAGTAAGTTAGAATAATAAAACAATTAGTATTGTTTTATTATTATATTGGTGAGAAGTTGAAACCATACGGGTGTATGGTTGTATATGCAAACAAAGGTTGTTGTGAGGATTGTTACTATAGATCTCCTATGTAATGGATTGTAATGAAATAATAAAAATATAATATAGAGTTGTTGATTTCAATTATTTTCTATGTAGCTATTTCATGTATTTTGTGTATTAGATTAGAGTAATTTCTACATTTGGTGTCAGAGCAGGTTAAATCTGTCTCGAAGAAGATCTCATAACTTTTGTTTCATGATCTAGGTTTCTCCACAATTTTACAAGTGTAACTATATGTTATATAGGCAGATATAGTAGAAATTTCAGCCAAACCTAGTTCGTTGTTTGGGATAAAAGTGCAATTTACTATACAACACATTGATCACTGCTATTTTTTGAAGAAATCAGAGAATCAAAGGTAATTCAAATCTACATTCAATTTTTTTGGATATTTAGATTCAGTAAAATGGATACACCATTAGATAAATTTAATGGGCTGAAATTCCATACATGGAGAGTAAAAATACAGATGCAGTTAATGAATAAAAATTGATGGAGGATAGTAGATGGAAAATAAAAAGTACCTACGTATAAGCAAAATTGTAGAATGGGAAACTAGAGATGAACAAATAACAAATGAAATTGACTATAATTATGAATAATTTCTATACTAAGTGAAGTTATTAGAGGAAGGAGGCATAGGAGGTTGGAGGTCATTCAACAACCTCTCATCACCACCAACGACGAGGCCGTATCGGCTATATGGTGATTATTATTTTTATGGTGTGTTCCTATTGTTTCTTTGTGTGTCTGGCAGAGTGTTTGGTTGCAGTGTTCCTATTGTGGTTTTTAGAATAAAAGAAATTTCACATTGAGGGGGAACATGATCTTAATGTTCCATTTCTAGTTTTCTACATTTCTGGTATTTTCTATATGTGAGCAACTATATTTCCTATGTTTTTCCATGTAGTGAAATGTGATGAGAGCTGATAATTGTATTTGACACATCATGATGTGGTTGTAGGTAAACCACTTGAAAACCTTCATTTTTGGTTTGTGGTACACCACTTGTAAAACCACCATTTTCGGTTGTTGGTAAACCCTATGTAAAACCATCACCCTTTTGGTTTTTGGTAAACCAGTTACAAAACCACCATTTTTCGGTTGTTGGTAAACCCTATATAAAACCATCACCCTTTTGGTTTGTGGTAAACCAGTTTCAAAACCATCATTTTCTATTTATGGCCAACCCTATGAAAAACCATCTACTAGGTTTATGATCATCCTATAAAATCATCAGATCATGAAAGTAAGTGCACGTACAAAGGCAAGTTTTCCCCATGTTCGCACTAAGGGGGGGAATGTTAAGAAATATATCTTAGTGCTCCATTTGTATGTATGGGTGAATAATAATTACATGTGTAATTATTGTTATGGTAAGTTAGTAAGTTATAATAATAAAACAATTAGTATTGTTTTATTATTATATTAGTGAGAAGTTGAAACCATACAGTGTGTATGGTTGTATATGCAGAAAAAGGTTATTGTGAGGATTGTTATTATACATATCCTATATAATGGAGTGTAATGAAATAATAAAATTATAGTATAAATTTGTTGATTTCAATTATTGTCTGTGTAGCTATTTCATGTATTTTGTGTATTAGATTAGAGTAATTTCTACACTAATTGAGAATGAAAAGAGTGTGTCTGCTTTTAACAAGAGTGCATTATCAAGACTAGTAATGTCAAATAGTAACTTACCAAATTTGAGTGTCTTTATTTCCCCCTTTAAGTATGAAATGAAAAATACACGCTTAAAGGAAAATATACCTAAGTGTGTAGAAACACTTTATCTTCACTTGGAGTTTGTTTTGTACAGTCTCTTATCTTGTGCTGGCATGCTCCATGGTGAAACCTGCAACATATAATTTAGTCAATTTCCATAGTAAAGAATTGAAATTTAACTCAAATGTAAAATGTAATATGTAAAATTTTATTCTCATAAAGTGAAAGAAATGAAAAATGTGGAAGGAATATACATGTTGTTTTACAGAGAAAGCACTTCCCATTATTTTCTTACACTTGGAGATTTGAATTGTTAAGCTTGATGAAGAATTATGGATGATGAGTCCCCAATTGTGTCAAGGATAAATAAGAGTGTTAGGTACATACAACCCAAAATGAAATCGAGGGACAAAGAGAATAAGAGTGAGATACCAAAGCACCTATGAAGGAAGAATATTGTGTATCAAATTCATTCAACAACCATGATATCTTTGCCTTTAAATGTAAGAGGAAATGAATGAATACATATAAGGAACTTAGCCAATTTGATACTTTCTATAACCTCATGGATCAAACCATTGTATATGTATCTAGGTCCAAATTCTATAAATAAGGACACAATAGAAAAGAGAACAAGTGATCTCATTCCCTTCACACGTGCCACATAAATGAATAGAAACTATAATGCACTTTGAAATGTAGATAGAGGGAGGAGACACATGCCCCTAAGATCCCTAAAATTATAATTGAAACATAGTTTCGTGGTGAATGAGTGAAGTAATTTGTGCCACCTATAATGATTGTAATGGATATGAAATTGCGTAAAAAAAAAACCTATACGATTAAAGTGGAAATATGAAAACTATTGATAAATTTGGTGTAACCCCCAAAAAAACCATGTAAAAGGATCAAAACCGTCCATACGCTCCCTAACAAGCCTATGCATTTTTTAACATGTGCATATTTTCTAAAATTTTTGTATTTGATCTTGTTTCTTAGTATTTGTAACCCATACATAACTATGTGTGAACCTAGAATTATGTTTATATCTATTTTAGGTGTAAAATATACCTAGATGAATGCCCCATATTTTGAGGTGCATGTGATATAGAATTTGGTGTAATGGGTCAAAAGAATATATGTGTAACTATGTTTTATTAATACGATAGTATGTGTATAAAAAGATGAAAGGCTATAACCGTGACCACCGATGATGGGATCCCAAACTTGCAAAGGGGATGTGCATAGTGGAAACTATGGCATGCAATAAGAATGACAATATAAACAATATCAATAGTAGTAATAACACATGTATAAGAAAAATAAATGCAAAGAGATAGAAACAATGAAGTCGAGTCAAAAATATGAAGACAAAGTCATACCAAAGGTGTAGAGCCATAAACATGGGACACCCACTGTGTCACAAGAAAAGTAAGAAACTTAAACCACAAGCAATGAAACAAGCAAGTAATAACACACACAACTAACAAGCATGTATAGAAAACAAGAGTGTGAGAATATGACATGAATAATATAGAAACTAAATGGATAGAAACATGTGAAGCAAGATATGTCAATGCTACACAAGGCATGTTTTATTCATATTAGCTCACAATATAGAATGTACACAACATATGTAATCAAGAGCAATGAGGAAGTAGAAAGTAACTATAAAGAAACAATATAAAATGCGCTTAGTGTATAATAAATTCTCTCTTAGATATATAGGAAGTATGTGTAAAGGGACAACCAACACTTGTCATCATGTACCACTATGTGTATGTCCTGCATCAAACTCAATATACCACATGAATGTAAGTGTGTAAAGTGTAAGGAGATATGATATATATCAAACCAAAGAGACAAATAACATGTATAATGTAAATTACTTACAACAGAAGCTAAGTGTACAAGTCCTAATTTTGTATTTTTGCAAATATGTGATTTTTATTTGTAACTATGTAATTATTTTATTTTTGAATATTAAGCTATGTACGAGGAGAGGGGTATCACAAAGGATACTTAGAGAGAAAATTAAGAAGAGGTAAAGTAGCTATTGAATAAGATGGATGTGTGGGACTCAATTATGCCAAACAATATGACTTGAGTGCAAATGGTACAATAATATTGATGTATGCAAAAGAATTCTGAGTGAAATACCGGTCAAGAAGATCCATGAGTAGTGTGTGAAGTAGAATACCTGCGCAGGAAGGAATAAAATAGTGAGTACTCCTAGGCATATCATGTGCATTAGAAGACTTGTGAGAAGCTATGGATATGGCATACGTACTAGATGACCATTGTGGGATCCTATGAGAGTGAGATAGACTAGAAATAATGTGCGAAACTAAAGCATTATCTATAGAACTAAGGTGATTAGAGTTTTAGGAGATAGTTTGTGAGATTAAAGGCCTATCGGGGGACCTAGGAGGGATTAAATCATGAGAGACAAGTGTGTGCAACCAAATTCCTATGAGGATACCTAAGAGGAATAGTAATCCCAAAAAATAATCACCACTTCATCAAATTCAACCAATATCGAAGAAAAATTCAGAAAATGAGAAGTAGCATGTTAAGTTATAGAACTGCCCCTACACATGGAGACAGCTTGTGTAACCACCAAATGCAGTGCAAGGTGGTCATCTTGTCACTTTTGACAAAAAAATAAAATGAAGCACAAACAACCATGGATTCAAGAGTTTGGGATGTGTATCTTCGTTTCATGACCTTTCCCATTCCATTCTGCAGTACACATGAGGACATGGGGAGGCTATAAATACAACAAGGAGTAAGAGAATTGGGCATCGAAGGATATCGAAGACAAAGAAATTGATGAGAGCAAGTGAGAAAAGAACTTTCAAAGTGCTAGAATTGATTTGGAGCAAGGTGCAAGAAAACAGAGCAAGAAATTATTTGGAAGGAGAGTTGACATTGTTGTTTCCTTTCAAACTTATTGTAATCTATATAATTTGAATAAATTGGCTAATACAATTGGGAAGAAAGAGAAATTTCCTTCCGACTGATTTTCCTCGAATTGGATGTTTCTAGGATAAAATCTTGGTGTTGTGTTATTGAATTCTTCTAGTATTCTCTACAATTTTTATTCTAGCACTAAGAAAATCAGTAATTAGATCTAAATCTGTCATTTTCCAAAGTGAAATTAGAACAACAAATTTATTTGTGATTTGTGAATTTCCAAAGTAGAAGTTTACAGATCATTTTGGTATCAGAGCTGATTATATATCCAGGACTGTGGTATTCGTTCTTGTGATTTGTATGACAGTGAAAAGGTCCAAAGGCGAAGAATTTTTACCTTGTGAACCAAATATTTCTATAAAGAAGTGGAAACAGAGAATTTGAGATCAAATGGAGGAAGAGAACTTAGTCCGTAGAGTGAGATGCTAGAGACCATGATGGATATATTGTATAGACAACAAAAAGAGCTCTTAGATCTACAAAATATGGCTTTGGTTAAACAAGATTCCATGGACTTAGTGGTTTGAGCACTGGGAAAAAGTTTGGCATAGGAAAGAGCCACGAAGAGGAAGATGATATGGAAGAGCATGAGGAAGAAATCCCAATTGTAAAGGAAAAGGTAAAATCTGATCATACTCCCTTTAAAGTTGAAACTAAGGTTGAAATTAAGAACTTTGAAGGACAAGTAGATGTAGAGTTATTAGATAAATGGTTGAAACAATTAGAGGTTTACTTTAGTGTGCATAATGTCATGGAGGCACAAAGGATTACCTTTGCATGTCTCAAAATGGAAGGTCATGCTCTGGTTTGGTGGGAAACCCATCTAGCCACTTGTGAAAAGAAGAAACGTCCTATTGTCAGTACTTGGAAGGGTTTTAAAGAATTGCTTAGAGCTAACTTTTATCCTATCGGCCATAAGACTGACTAGATGATTAAATGGCAGTACTTTAGACAAGGCAGTAGTCAAAGTGTGTAGGACTATACTACAGAGTTTTGGAGACAAGCCATGTTGCTCAATATGGACTTGGAGGATGAGGACATTATTATCAAATATTTGGGAGGACTTCACACTCACATTTGGAGGAAGGTAATCACCATGAAGCCCAAGGATCTCAACGAATCTTATGTACAAGCATACTACATTGATGGTGAGAAGAAGCAAGGAGAAACAAATCCAAAGGAAGAGTAGGAAACAAATCAACAAAGATAAGGAGCAGGGATCAACAGGTAACAAAGGTAAATGGAAAGGTTAATAGGATGCCACTGCTTTAAATACTTGTAAAGATCTTAATAATTTTTGTAAGACTTGTGATATCAATGGTCATACTAACACCACATGTTGGAAGTTACATCTAGACTTACATCCAAAACATCAAACCAAGGATTATAAGAAATCCATGACCACTATAAAGCCATAAGAGGAGGTGTAGATAGAGGATGATTCAGACATAGACGAGAGGTTGGGATGCACAACCACTAACATGCACAATAATGAAGAAGAAGAAGGGATGAGTAAGTTATTCCAGATTAAAATCAAAATAAAAATGACTAAGATAAATGCTTTGGTTGATTCTGGTTCTCAATCCAATTTTATTTCTGATGAGGTTATGGAAATGCTTGGTATTGAAACTTATGAACATCCATGTCCATACCCATTGGGATGGGTGAAGAAGGGTGTAGAAATTCAGGTAACGAGGAAATGTAAGTTCAAGTTTGGGATAAATTCCCAATATATAGATGTATTAGAAGTTGATGTAATTCCACTTGATGCATTTGATGTTGTTTTCAGAGCCCTTACTTGTATATCAGGGATGTTGTGTTCATGAGAAGGGAGAACCGATACAGATGGGTCAAGGATGGATTTAGTTTCAACATCCGGGCACACCAACACAAGTCAAGAATTTCTATGGTAAGTGCTAACCAAGCAAAGAGGCTAATTCAGGAAAATCATTTTTGTTTACTTTCATTAAAAGAAAAACAAGATGGAGTAGAGATTTCAGATGTTGCTAATAGAAGGATGGAAGGTTGAGATAGTACTATTCAGTCTTTTCAGGAAGATTTCCAGACTCCCAGTAATATCGTATTGTATGGGCGGTCCTTGTTGGAGAGTACAGAGGTGAAGAAGCAACCTCATGAACTGTTAGACCAAGGGGCAGTTCACACTTCCACTATGTAGTCACCATTTGGAGCATGCTTGGGTGATCTACCTACCAATTCACTAGACTAGACAGTTGGGTAGCAGGAGGAAGAGGAGATACGTGTATCAGGGGTGACTAACACAATGGTATTCATCGAGAGGATCCAGAAAATCCATCTCAAGGAGGAGAGACCTCAAGGTTAAGCAAGAAGCACCCAACCACTATGCTATGGATCCTTCACCATACTTGAGTAGGTTGGAGAAGACACCTTCAGACTTGACGTACCACACTTTAGGCAGATGTATGCAATACGAAATGGCAGTAATTTGCGCCTATGTGAGCCATCCATGCTTGGCAAAGAAGGAATTCATTTTCTACCTTCTGTAGAGGATTGTGTCTTGGACACTCTAGGAAAATTGAGGAGGACGTAGGCTACAAAGAGGGAAACCAGAGATCCACGCAATCTTGACATGTTGGATTGGAAGAGAAGACACCAAGGCGACTTGGTGGTACTCGAAGGAGCAAGTGAGGGAATTATTTCAACATCTGGCTACACACTAAGCTTTTGTGGGACCAAAATCCTCCTAATTAGGGGAGGTATGATCCCTAGGGATCTAAAAAAAATAATCACCACTTCATCAAATTCAACCAGTAAGAAAAGTCAAAAAATGAGAAGAAACATGTAAATTTATAGAACCACCCCCGCATTGGGGTGGCGATTGCATAACCACCCCTAAACATGGCGGCGGTTGATAACCTCCACCTGCGTAGGGTGGTGGTCCTATAAATTTTGACGGAAAAATGAAATGAAGCATGAACAACCATGGATTTGAAGAGTCCAGGTTGTGTCTCTTCCCTTACTAACCTTTCCCATTCTCCAATGCACGGGAGGACATAGGGGAGGCTATAAATACAAGAAGGATCAAGAGAATTAGGCATCGAAGGATATCAAGAAAAATAAATTGATGAGAGCAAGTGAGAAAATAAATTTTAGTGTTGGAATTGATTTTTAGGAGAAAGGTGCAAGAAAACAGAGAAAACAAGTATTTGGAAGGAGAGTTTGACATTGTTGTTTCCTTTCAAACTTATAGTAATCTATATAATTTGAATAATTGGCCAATACAAGTGGGAAGAAAGAGAAGTTTCCCTTCTAGACTTTTTTTCCCTCGAATTAAGGGTTTCCAGGATAAAATCTTGGTGTTTTATTATTGAATTATTTTAGTATTCTCTGTAATTTTGATTCTAAGCACTAAGAAAATCAGTCACTAGCTCTAATTCTATCATTTTCCAAAGCGAAAGTAGAACAATAAATTTATATGTGATTTTTGAATTTCCAAAGTAGAAATTTACATATCAAATAGATCCATGAGAGATGGTGTATAAAACCAAAGACCTATCCATAGATTCACTAGGGGTAGGGATAAAAATTGTAGAAGACTCGATTAGGAAAATTAGAAGGGGGAGCCTTAAAGGGAATACCTTGAATTTTGACAACATATTGATTATGAATAAATTTAACATATTGGTGAATGAATAATGGAATAGACCCAAAAGCATGAATCTAGGATACCTAAATGTAATGCACTAGAGCTAAGAGTAGCAACAACCAAGAATGAAATTGGTGTATTAACAAAACCAATTGTAATAGGTAGAGTAATGCATCGATATCAAGGGTTATAATTGAATGTAAGTTTTATTTTATAAATGCCAAGAGCTTGAAGTAGCATTAGAGAGAATTCATTATCCTTATTGTGTGAATCAAAAAACACCATAGATAGGTACTTAATTAATAGAGTCGGGAATGGACATGGTATTAAAAAATGTTTAATCTATATTAGAGTCATCAAAAGTTATAATCGATATAGAGATGATGTGTGAGTGTCAATGCCAATGATTACATCCAAATGGTGATCACAAGAGGGGGTGGTGGCACCGCACAATAAGTATCAGCACTTCTAAAGTATATTTTTCATTGTTATGTTTAGAAAGTGGGTCGCTTTAATATTTTTCAATTTTTGTTATCATTGGTTGGCTTAGAAGGTTTAGTGGGATCATCTCATTAAATTAAATTTGAGTCAATAATATCCTAAATGATGTGACAAATTCTGATACATCGATCAATGAGGTGGACAATACATTACCGGGTAATAAAAGAAGGCATTAGATTCAAAAATATTACTTTGGGGCTTGCTCATATCAACCTCAAATGGTGGAGGGAGAGACATGAGATTACACTTAAGAAATTGTTTTAATACAATGTGTGGGGCCCAAGGTAAGTGTGTAAACTATTTTCATGTGGTTTGTAATCGTAATTTAGTATGTTGAGTAATTCAATTAACAATTTCATTAGAAGTGTCCTTAACATCATTAGTCTTTCCTTTAAATGTAGATTTGATTGAAAAATTGGCATTAGATGTAGTAGGAGTGCTAAAAACACACTTGAGTTTTTTCATATGTAAAAAATTATCTTTACACTCTTTGAGTGTGTGATATAGATTGCTAATTGATCGTAATTTTTCAAATATGACCAATTATTGTAAACGAAAGAAATATTTTTTGAAGAGATCTTTTAATTCATTTTCAGCCAAGATATTGTTCATCTTAGTAAGCATGATATTGTATTATAAGACATAATCATTGATAGGTTCATTAGATTCTTGTTGCATTTTAGAAATTTGTGCATAAGAAACCTTGTCCCCAATGTTGATAGAGATTTGTGCCAAAAATTGATTTGCCAATGTGGTAAAAGAGTGTCTAGATTGTGTGGGGATATCATAGAACCATTGTATTACAAAGTCCTTAAGAATTCTTGGGAAAATCTTAGTGAGTAATATGTCATAATAGGCATAGTCAAAACAAGCCAATGGATTTATCATATATGTTTTGTGGGGTCTCATTTTCCATTGTAGATAGGAGTTTATGAGAAACAAAACCAATAAGAAAAGGATAAGAAGCCTCTTCAAAGCGTGGTGGATTATGAAGAAACTGAGTAGAATCCATAACATGAGGAGAAGTGGATGCACCTTGTTGTAATTGTAAGATTTGATCTTATAGGGTTTGAACAAGACTTTCAAGAACCTTTGTGGTAAACAAAGAAGTGTGTTCAATATGATTGCATATAGGATGTGTAGTAATAATAGTGATTGCAGGAATAGACATAGAGACATTATACATTGAAAGATTAGGTGTCCCCAAGGATGTAGGAACCATATATGTAGGAATATTAGATGTCTCTATATGAGATAATGAAGCATGCTTAATTTTATCTCTTGCAACATATATAATAATATCAATATTAGCAGGGGTTCTCATGTAAGAAATGTGTAAGATGTTGTCCCTAATCTTTAGGAAGGTCATGAGATATTTTTAGAGTTATTATTATAGCCTTCACCTTGGAAATGCTCAATGTTAATAGTGAAAACAACATTGGAAAAGGTATTAACAACAAAATAAGTTCGAGTACTAAGACCCATGTTTGTATGATCAGAAATATCAAAGAATAGATCCTCGTGAATAACATGTTTAAAGGGTGTATGAGGATGAAACTGAGTGTTTTGAAGAATTTTAAAGAGTATCCTTGCATATAGGGTTTCACTTGAGGTATTCAAGGAATGATATGGTATGATCATGAAAGGAAGCCATTGTTTTAACTAAAAATAGAATAATCAAGCCTAGAAAAATAATCATACATCAAGATCAAAAAGACGAACCCATAGGTAACTAGGGTTGATGTAAAGATCGAGTCACAAGTCGGGTTCACCAAATGTTTTTACACCCTTATTAGGTTATTTCTAGATTAGTGAGTTAAACAAAATAAAAGGATGTAAAGGGAGCTATCAGAGGTTATTTTGATTAATTAACTTCCAATATTAATTATGCAATATCACGATAATGCATTAATTCTTGCAACTAATGCACACAATATGATATGAACTTGAAAACACAAGAGGATGAGTGCACTTAGATTATTACATGTGGATTTGGGAATTTCTAGGTGTGTAGAGAGTTGGAATTGGGAGATTTGAACCTAATAGTGATTTGAAATTGAAATTGTAGTTGGAAACATGCATCATGCGCAGATCATTAACTCGTCCTAACCATCTATAATTTTTAGACCCTACCGCACGGTTTTAGACCTACTCGAATCTATATTCAGAACTTCTTGAGGTTTTCATTTTCTTGGAAATGTATGTTGCTATCAAAATGCAATTTTCACTCATGGTGCAAAGCCTTATGAAAAATTTGAGTAAGGTATCAGACCCTATCCATGGGTGGGAAACACTACAAAAAAACATTACTTGGGTCAAAATACAATCCTTGCAATATGTAGTCTTTATTTCCCATACAAGTACTAAATGCACTAAGCACCTCATCCAAAAAAACTAAATGTTCACCTAAAGCACATGTAGCTTCCAGGTCCCTCCTTTGTATTTGTTTATCATGATGTTATCATGCATAATCATAGTGATATCTCACCAAGTACTCATTCAATCATACTAAACCATTACATTCACTTGGAAACACATGTAATAAGGAAACATAACATATCAGACAATTACTAATATCAACTATACCATGAAATATCAATATACATACATATCAATGATCATAATCCATCCTACATAATCCATTATATTGAAGTCTTACATGATAAAATTTGAATACATGTCGATCATTGTACCAAGACATTTGGAACATCGACAAGCATCAAACCCTAGATCATAACAGACTTCGCGAATCGATAAATAAGGACTAGTAACTCTCGCCCAAAAAATGGTTTATAACACACACACACACACACACACACACACACACACACACACACACACACAGGGGTGGGGAATTTCCCTTCACCACACATTAACTTCCTATTAATAAGCGTGCCAAAAATAAACTACATGCATGATTTACAAAACAACTAATAATAGACTATCCTATAAATACGATTTTTTTATCATATTAATATCCTAAACCATGCATGCCTCTTCATCTTCGATCCACATGTGATTTTATCAAAAATATACCTTCCTCGAACACCAAGTCTCTTTGCTATCCTTTGATTCTCGAATCATTTCTTGTTTAGAACTCTAACTCTGTTCTTCTATTCTTATCCCGTGGTTCACAAAATTAGTTAAGTCCTAAAGTTAACTCGCTCTCTGGCATGAACTCGTGCACCGTCCCCCATATTACCTATGTGTGTCCTATATCCTCGTGTGTGGCATATACTTAGTCAATTCATCTCAGTAACATTACCCCACACTAATTGCATTTCCATCCTCAAAAATATTTTGATCAACCGCCTCGTCCAAAGAATGTGAATAAAAGAATAAAGAATTCAATGCCCAAAAGAATTAACCTACCTATACACTAGTCACATTAGGCCTCGTGTTAATAAAGAAGCTATGGTAATTCATCATTCAACTCTCCCTCCAATTTCTTCCATTCACTAAATTATTCTATTGCGTTCTTGAGTGCCGCATTTACAATCCTTGGTATTTGGTCAGGAACCAACTCTTCTAATCTACCCTTGAGCTCCTAGATGACCACAGTTAATTATGTAAACACCCCTTCTATTACATCCATGCACTCCATTACCATGTTCTGAAACTGTTTGATCCAGATCTCTAGCTTCTCCTTCCCGGCCTTAATAAACTCTTTCTACTCTGATAACTCGGCCATAACTTTAGTGTGTGTCTTCTCTAAATGGATATCCTTTTTAAGGTTCTCAATCTCATGCTCTTTATTATTTTTATTTGCTATTATCACCCTCATGGTAGCCTCGACATCCAAATTCCTATGCGTAACATCTATGGCCATCTTATTTAAGACATTACATGCTTGTTCATCCGATAGGTACATGGGTTCTACATGTTTGTATTTCTTTGTAGGATCACTTTATAATTCTATCACGCTTTGGAATTATCACTTACCTCATATCCAGGTTCCTTTTGTGTGTATGCATGGTCTAATATAACATCTTCCCGTGTGCGAGACCCCTTATTTATCCATTAGATCTTGGTCATATGACTTCCCGTAGCTACTGTGCTTTGGAATCATGCCCTCGAACCTTTGTAGGGTCATTTTCAAATTCCATGTATGGTATCTCGAGTCATATTTTCCTTACCACCTTATCCATTTTCACTATTTCTTGAGGGTGAAAGCACATGAGCTGATTCCTCCTTTTGTGCCCTTATCTTCCTTGATATCATAGGCATCATCTACCTCTTTCTCTTCCTCTTGAGACTCCTCGTGCACATATGAATTTTCCTTCATTGGCTCCTCATCTCATCTTCTAACTATGTGTTTCTCTTATCGGGTTAGAACTTTCCTTCATTTGTGTTGATTTTCTTGCCTCTTTCTCGGCCCATTCGTGCTCCAAATCTTCCAGAAAAGTTTCATCCTTCTCTTTTTTGCTAGACACTAACTAAGCTTTCCTCCATGCTTAGGTGGTTGATAAGTCCTTGCATCATCAACATGTTTCCTTCTTCTATAATACATTCTATTTCTATGTGAGTGATCAAGCCCACCTCATTTTTCTTCTTCTTCTTCAGTATATTCTTCATGTATTCTCTTGAGTGGTGGTCTCTATTCCACCTTGGGTCTTTGGTCTCAAAACTACAAAAACTCTGCATGACATCCCCTTTATTGTGACGCTAAACTAGGGATTGAAGTCCAAGGTATCCAGCTCCAAAGTTTCCAAATATGCAGGCCTAGATTCATACCCGTAGGTTGCGCACAAGGTGTGCTAGTCATAATCCACCTTATCAACATCAAAACTCAATCTATACGTGTCCTTAATTTGGTTTACTCGTGTACTTGAAATATTTGGAAGTGAATGTAAATGACAGTTTGCACCATGGACCCATTTCTCCATACTTCATTCTAAAGTGTGCAATATTATAGTGTTACATCACTCCAAACTTTTTGGTTCTCCAACCTCTCGCTAGTAATTCACACGCAATGTGCCATTCATTCTCAAACACTGCGTGCAACCTATTTTACCACTTGTCTATCCTAGCTTTATAAGCATTGGTGATTGTTCCATCATAAATATATCCTACTAACTGAGCTGTAAGGGACTTATTCACTGGTGGGTGAACCCACTTGTCTTCATCTGATCTATTTGGGACCCCAATTTCCCATAAAACAATCAATAATAGGATCAAGCGCAAACTAATTTTTTATCCCTCTTCATTCTGTGCCTTGGCCTCTTCTATTATCCCATTGGCAACATATCGTGCTATGTTATATTGTGTTTTGTGATCCATTCTATGTGCAATGTATAATAACTTCTTATTCACATCGGTCCATCTCTATAATGCACCTAATTTTTCACTTATGATCCCGGTTACAACCCTAGTCGTGGGGGTTTGTAATCGTTTCTATGCTTATAGCTCTTCCTTCCTTATCATAATGAAACTAAATGGCCAAGTTGTCAATCTTCACGCTGACACACAGTCCAGCCTTCGTTTCTACTCATGTTCCTCACAACCTTATGACCTATTCAATAAGTTGGGTTGTGATCCTTATATTTCGCCCGCAAAATAAAAATAGTCCTCGTGTACCCTAGACATGATCCATTGAAATAGATGTGCGGGTTTCCTAAAGAAAGCTAGCTCAAAACATTAGAGGACCCCTACCTTCTCCAAGTTTATCCTTACCAAATCATCTACCATAAATTTCCCTTCCTCATTCTTCTATGGTATCTCTCGTAACATATCTTTCTTCGAGTCACTTCATTCCCTGGAGCAGTATGATTTAACTCACTGATTTTTCACTTTGGGAGCTGTGAATTCCATGTCTGAACCCTAATTACTCTAGGAGCATATTGCATTTATGAATAGATATCCTTTAATGGGTCCTCAACTTCAACCTCAACCCTCTTTGTGTGGGATTTTCCCCTTCCTGTTTGGGATGTCGTAGTCACCCTTCTTGGTGCCATTAATCCTCTAAACTTGTGCCCCGTATAATTTGATTCTCAACCCATAGTATCACCTTAATACTTGAGCGCTACGAACCCTAGCTGCTTAAACTTAAATTATGCAAACCCTTCCTACTCGTGCCCTAGTGTTATACTCAACCACACTCAAACTTCTTTCTATCCACAAGGATCCACACACAAACACCTTACGCACACTGCTATGGTTTTCTTGTCACTTCTCTCACTCACACATTAGATTTCTCAAGAGCTCAATTTATTAAGTCTTATTAGATGCAAGGTATAAAATAACCCAATTTTCCTCCTTTTATAACCTTTTTCATTCCACCGACTTACTTTTTCACTTTTAACACGCTTTTTCTTGCTTTAAAATTTTTAATTTATTTTCCAAATAAATAATGTTTTCCACTTTTTGCTTTATCTTATCTTCCTTCCGCTTGTTGCAGTCATTAACTTTTGGCACACTTACTAATTTACAAGCCACAAAACTCCTCACACACATCTTCTTGTGCCACAAGACATAACCCCCTGTGCCATGTACCAAGTAGTTCCTCATGTCATCGCTACCTCTCGTTACACTACATGATCCTTTATCTTGTGTGATCTTCAATTTGAGCATTGTCCTTATCAACACCTTCATTCTTGCACTTGTAGCACCTTTTTCTTCCGCACCAAACTTCTAGAGAGCATCCTTAACTATGTGAACATGTATATAAGCCTTGACGTGAATAGTTTTATCTTTTACACACTTGTACCTAATTCACCCCACAATAAAACGATGTGTGGTCCTCTCGCACATGAACTTAAATATAGTAATCAAATTCTTTCTTGCAAGCACACTTGTTACAATAAAACAAAAAACCAAAATAACAAAACTTAGCAACAACAACTAAAAATAAACACATGAAAGGGAAACCTAATCTAAATGGCAATACTACCTTATTAAAGAAGCTTTATTTATAGTAGGGCTTCAACTTGCTCCCATTTAAGTAACTAGGAAAATTTGTGCCATCCAACACCTACAACTGACATGCACCTAATTCTAGTATCTTGGTTACTAGAAAATGTCCCAATCAATGCACCTTCAACTTTCCTAGGTGGGGCACAAACTTGGAGTCATAGAGAAGGAACATCTTGCCAACTGTAAATGTCTTGTTCTTAATGTGCATATCATGTTAGGCCTTCTATTGCTCCTTCTCATTCTTCTCACTCCAACGCGTAATGGTGCACCACTCATCCAATTCTATTAGTTTTTCAATGTGCTCTTCAACAACTTGTTCTTCATCTAATCCACATGTTTGCACAATGCACAGGGATGGTAACATGAATTCAACGGGTAATACAACTTCTATGCTAAACACCAACTGAAAGGGTGTGACCTTGTTCAATATTTTATAAGTGGTCCTGTAAGCCCAAAGTACAATTGACACTTTATCATCCCAATATTTTCTTCCAACATCACAAATATTTGTCAATATTTGTCCCAAGATCTTGTTGAAAGCTTCTACAAGTCATTATCTTGTGGGTGATAAGGAGTAGTTTTATGGTGTGCCACCATAAACTCTACCAATAAAATTATGATGGTATCATTCAAGAAATGAGTTCCTCTATCACTTGTCAAGCTTAATGGGAATCCATACATGCTAATAATGTTATCCCATATAAACCTTGTTGTTTTAGCTACAATACAATCCTTTATAGGTGATGCTTTTGCCCACCTTATCAGATAGTCTGTATAAGTTATAATGTAGTGTGCGCCAGTATTATGTGAGGTGGTGCAGTAGGTCCTATAAATTCAATAACGCACTTCTCAAAAGGTTTTTCACTCACAATAGGTCTAAATGACATCTCATATCTATGTAAAGGGTTTCAAAGGTGTTGACAATGATCACATACTTTTACATACTCGTTGGTATCCTTGTACAATTTATCCCACCAAAGGCTAGTTATAAGTATTTTGTGCATAGTCACATCACCTACATAATGTTTACCTCACATTATGTTGTCATGAGCCTCTTCCATAATAATGTCATGATCATGTTCTAGAACAAACCGACACAATACCTCATCTCTTCCCATTTTGTATAAATCTCCACCAATCAACTGATAAGATGTTGCACATATTACAAGATTCTTCTTCTCTAATGTCTTCATCCCCTTTGGTGCCAATATAGTGCGTAAAAATACAACTATATCTTCCAAATATGAGGGTGTGTGGTTTAACCTAAACAATCGCACATCCTCACCAAGTGATAAATGGTTAGGCCTCTAATCACTTTTCCCTGGCTTCACAACAACTATGAAATCAAACTCCTGAAACAAAAGTATCCATCTACAGATGCACCCTTGTAAAAAAACTTGTTGAATAATTACTTTAGAGCCATATGATTTGTATAGAAAATAAACAGGGTATCCAGAAGGTACTGTCTAAACTTGTGAAGCACGTAAATCATAAACAAGGCCTCATGCTCCATTGTTGTATAATTCTTCTCTATGGGTGTCAAATTCCTACTTGCAAAGAAAATAGGATGATCCACAATTCCTTCTCCAGGTTGCACCAACACTACACCAATTTCCATTTTGGAGGCATTAACGTGTATAGGAAAAGTATTGTCCCATGAAGGAAAGCACAAAATAGGTGCAGTGTTAAGCCACTCCTTCAATGTTTCAAATGCCTATTGTTGTGCATCACCCAAATAAAATTTCATTCTAGCTTTGAGAAACTCTTCCAGGGGCATGACAATCTTTACATAACCCTTGATAAATTTTGGGTAGTATCTAGTGTGTCCCAAAAATCTGTGCACTTCACTCTAATTGGTAGGCTCTTCCAAACCCAAAATGATAACTATCTTAGTTGGGTCTACCAATAATCCTTCCTTGTAAATGATGTTCCCAAGTAAAGTTCCAAAGGGTGTAACAAAGATACACTTTTAATGTTAAAAGAGATGCTTAATTGCCTACATCTCTCAAACATGAGCCTCAAATTATCATAGTGATCCTTGACTAACCCATAAACAATACAATCATATAAATATACCTGTAAGAACTTGTGAATAAAATCATGAAAGGCCTGCACAATGATGAGTGAGAATACTGCAAGCACATTTTTCAATCCAAAGGGCATAACTATATATGCAAAACTTCCCCACTGGTGGTGAAAATTTTCTTCTACTAATCTTCTTTCGTGCTATGCACCTATTGGTAGCTTGAAAATCCATCTGTAAAGGAATATATATCACACTCAGCTACTCCTTCCAAAATTTCCTTAGTAAAAGGCATGGAAAAGGGATCTATAACACATGAAGCATTGAGTTCTATATAGTAAAAAAATATCCTTATCCTCACATCCTTCTTAATGTTTATAACCATGGGGCTAACCCATTCGATTCTTCAATTGGCTCAATTATTCCAAACTTGAGCATCTTATTAATTTCTTCTTTCACCTTCACATGCAAGTTAGGATTCATCCTATAAGGCCTCTTCCTAACCAAGCACACACCTTATTTCAAATTTATCTTCATCTCACCTAAGGAAGGATGCACACCTTTTAATTCATGGTAACCTCTTGAAAGAGCTCCTGAAATTTGTGCAACAATTTTATGATCTCGGCCACTTCCTTGTTACGATCAAGAATCCACAATGATTGCTTCCTTAGGCTCATCTTGCGTGTCAATATTCACCTTCTTTTTTTCATGGGAACATGGTACACATGTGCCTTTTCATTTACTGTAATCCATGACCTCACACACATCTTTTGTGTGGGAAACATCTAGGTGGTCCACTTCCTCATCATCAATCATGTACACTAGCTTTCCTTTTTCTTTTTCTTTCTAGGCACGAACCATCCGTGTACTCTCTTCTGTCACCTCAAGATCAAGGCATGCCTCGAATAACATTCACCAAAAAAATTCTAACATGAGCTATTCCACCTTCACGTTATCCCCCAATGTGATGTGTTTTATGATCTATAATACTTCATGGACTGGAGGCTTAGTAGAAAAGTAATCAAAAGTTTGAATCATACATGCAATCATCTCTTTCCAGTTTGTAATCTCCCTTTTTATCTCAACATGGACATACCAGTGTGCACACATCCACACTGTGTGGAGTAGAACTTGTGTACCCATAAGGATGGAGGTATGCCTCCTAGAATTGCATCCATAGTCTCTCACAATTATGGATGTGTACCGAAGCTGGATTCTTACCATGAAATTCAAAAATGTGTGTAGGTACATTGCTCGAGTAAACCTGGTGGAAAAGGTGATTCTCACTTCTCGTTAATCCAAAAGTCTATCTCTATGTGTATCCCAACAATGCACTACTATCCCGCCAAGGTATAGACCATTATGTTACATCTATCTCCTTCATTTTCCCACCGAGATTCCATGGTGCGCAAGAATGTATAGGGATTTATGTCACCAAGATACCTTGGTACTTGAGTTGATCCCAACTGCCTAACCATACATGACCTTATCATCCTGGTGAATCATCCCTTAACTTTGTGCCCGACCATCTCATATGTGCCATATGCCTAGTTATCACAAGAAACAATAACATTGTCACTAACAGATCGTGTATCTTCCCACTGAATTACACCTTCCTTTGATGGTTCTACATTCTAGGGAACATGTACTATCTCGTGAAAAATTTGATTAATCTCTTCTTTACTTAAGGGCTCAACATAAGGCTCCACGTTCTTATCATGCAGAGGTATGATCACACACTCATCTTTATTCTCAAAATTGATGTATCTCTTGTTGAAGTGAAAATCAACATTCCTCGCATAACACCGTGGTCGTCTAAGTAATACTGGAAAATTTTCTCCTTCAAAATCTCCAATACCTCAAAGTCTCTAGTAAACTTGGCTCCCTAAATGATAATGGATGCATCCTTCAATACCCCAATAGGAATAACCCTAGTTTTTTTCACCATATATAACACATTCAAAGATGGCTACAATGTAGGTATCTCCATTTGATTCCATGCATCCAGAGTGAGTACATTGGCTTCATTTCTTGTATCAATCAAAATGTTGCACACCAACCAACCATCAATCACCGCATCAAGTGTGATTTCCTTTTCAAATTCATGATCCTGGGGTGGTAGATTTGCATGAATTATCTACCTCTCACGCTTAACTCCAGCGTGTGGTACCTTCTGCCAAATCCATTCCCCTAGTAGTAGAATAATATTCTCTTGGTGCAACATCTTACATACCTCTTTCAGGTCATCCACATCCTTCTGTAGGAGTTCAATATGCTTTGCATGTTCCCTCTCGTGTGCCTATTCTTTTAAGCATTGTATTTCCCCTGTAAATATCAAATGACTCCCATAGTCTCTTGGTATACTTCCTTCTAATGTGATGCATCTAGGTACTTAACATGTATCACTTCCTCCCTCATGATGAGTGGCTTGGCCTTTAGAGGCTCACACACGTGTTTTCCTTGACATACGTCATAACTAGCATGGGTTGTAATTCTAGATCAGACATCTTCTTAGGCATCCATTGATCAAAATTTGTGCGTTACACCTTGATCATTCATACACCCTTGTCCTTCTTCTTATTTTTACTCATGTGCTCATATAGATATGGGAAATCTTCCAACTTATGTTGCTTCCCACACCATGAGCAAGTTGTATTTTGAGGGAAATATTGTTGGTAATGATCAAGAGACCCACAGTGTAACAAGTTCCTCGAGTGAACCTTCCTCTACCACCACCACAACCTCGACCTCGATATCCTCCTCAGAATCCTCCATTTCTATTATCTCCATTGTTGCGCCCTTCATTATTTTTTCCTTCATGCTCCTTTGATCCGCTCGCCACACTAGTCTGGCACACTCATGTTTCAATGGCTTCATGGATATGATCAATTAGTTTGCAATCAGTAGTGTCATGGGTATGGGTGTGGAAAATATTACAATACATGGACACATTCTTCTGGATCGCGCACTTCAAAAGAGGACAGCCTTCAGACATCATGGTCCAAGTAATGAGACTTCATAATCTAGTAACAAAGCATGAATGAAATTGTGTGAACAACCATCCTTCATATGTCCCTCAACTTCAAACCAATACAACATATAACACTTTGTGTGCCTCGTGTGTTGAGTTGGCATAAAGTTTATCTAATTTTTTTCTTCATGGCTTAGATATGTGCCTATAAGAATGGGCTCACTCTAGTATCAACACTTCCAATTACCTTAGTTCCTAGAGCGGATTCCAAGGCCTCACGCAGATCCACATATGTCTTATGAGAGAGTGCTCTTCGGAATGGAGTCAAAAATCCTCCAATGAACCACTATGCATGTTGAATTTGATTTATATCATAAGAAAACTTAGACAACAGAGTCTTAAAACACATGTCATACTCCCTCACGCTTCTAAACAAACCCCGCTTTATAAACTTGAGTGCGTTAATGATTTGTTGTTTGAACTCGTATGTGAAACTCATCTAGAAACATAGTGTGCAAAGCATAGTAGTCCACCATAGTCTAATGTGGGTCATACTTCCTAAACTAGCTATGTGCGTGCCCTCAAGCGTAGTTGTAAATTGACTTGCCTTCCTATCAAAAGTTGTAATTCCTTTAAGACGTCATAGTAGTTTGCACTTATGCATGTTATCCGATGCATCTTCAATACATCTATACTTTGACAAATGGAGAGACATCTCATAGTAGACTAGAGGTGTTGGTTGTGCTAGTTCTTCGAGGTGGTGGTTATTTTGGTGGTGCTTATAGTCCTTGTCCACTATATTAAGATCCGTAACCTCCTCAATGTGGTGGATGACCTGATCCACCTAATCCTCCTACGTCCCCTATTGCATGAGAGATGTGGTCTAGTCAATGCACTTCCTTGTGTCCCACTTGTAGTGTTGAACTAGACACCTCACTCAAGTTTCACGGTAACAACTTCTATTGAAGTACTTCTAACGATATGCGTGCCAACACTTTGTCCTAACAATGCAAATTTAAAAACAAACTTGCATAGTTACTCCTAAACAAAGGTGCATGTTGTGTTTCCATTGGCACACTACTAACTTAATTCCATTCTAAATTCAACGTAAAATGATATCTACTCGTATTTCCTTTGTTACTCCGCACTATTCTTCTTCTTAATGACTACCTCTAGATTTGGAACACCATGCGCAAGGGCTAAGTGGCTAGGTTGGTTCGAGATATATGCCCGTGGTAATCATTCTTTCCTTTAATGTGCTCTCATCTAAAGCGAAGGAGATTCTTTATTTCTCTAAGACAAAGATAGGAGAGCCCGATGTCATGCGCTCCATCATCCTCCTCAATTTTAGTGCCTCCTCAATTTCCCGTACATGTACCATGTCCCTCTCTCACGCTTCATTAAACTTGAGCCATATTTCCTCTCTCTTTGTATCTCTTCCGCAAGGTCTACCATATTTCTCCACACTTGCTCCCGTTGTTTTGCCGAATAGTGTGCATACGTAAGAGCAAAACAGATAAGGTAAGGGTGAGGAGGAATACCTGTGAATGAAGGTGGAAGGTAGAGTGTGTGTGTCCTGATTTCCCAATCCAATGCTGATTGTGAGAACTTCATTTTTGCTAGGAGGAACTACCTGCGAATACAAACAAGACCACAAGAGGAATATTAAATAATATATGTCAGTGGACTGCCTAGCGTATGCTAGATCCGGGAAGTGTGATACTTCCTAGATGGTTGTTAATCCACTGTTTAAAATAACTTAATGTAAGAAATTATGTAAACCAATAATGTCCTACTGTAGTTGATATGATTTAGGTGTCTCATTCAATTACAATAAACAAATCTAATCTAACAAGCTAGGTTATGACCAGATCTGGAAGTCGGATATTAAATAAGGTGGTTAGGACAGGTCAGGGTCAAGCTTTAGGTGATTTAGTTTATTTAGGTAAATGTTATGGGGTTGTTGTTATTGGCAGGTTTACTAGACACGAGAGACCGACATCACCTGTATGACCGATGCCGGATGAGGATAGAACGAAGATGGTTTTAGGTTAACCAACATCAGTAGGGTCGGGATGATAGAAATTTAATGAATTTTGGTTTTGGTGATTCTCTGTGATTGCACAAAGAATGGACAGATAATGGTGAGGTTGATGACAATGCTAGGAATACTCAAAGATGTCTAGAGGCGGGTATGGAAGGCTGGGAGGTTGTAGGTGGTTAGGTAAAGGGATTGGCAGGAGGGTGAGAGATAATGGGATGTAAGGGAAACTAGAACTCCCAAATAGAGATGGAGAAACTAATCTAAATAAATATGGGAAGGTGCAGATCCAAATGTACTTACTTGTACTTGAATGAGACCTGGTGGTTGGATGGAGGTGATGGCTGATTTGTGGAACTAATGGTTAGTGTCACAGCCATGCTTTTTGAAATGTTACCATGAATGCTTTCCCTTTAGATCAGTGCTTGATGCTGGTTCAGGATGTTTGGATGTGCAGGAGTGCTCTGGTGCGTGCTTGTATGTAGATCTCTCTTCTCCAAAATCAAATAATTCTTCCAACCTCTCAAACAAGGTTACCAAAGTGAATATATGGTAACCAACAATGGTTTAGGATAACCAACGTTGGTTTCAGGTCGACCAGCATTGGTTAAGGCAAGAAATACTAGGTTTGCTCAAAATGATAGATCTTGGAAATCTTTTTGGCCAACTCTATCCATTGTCACATATCGAAATGGAATGTTGCACTTAGATAAGCAGAATGTAGTTAGAGGAAGAATAGGCATGTGATTTTAGGTTTAAACTAAGTCTTAGTTAGTTATGGTAAGTAGGACTAAGTCTTAGTTAGTTATGGTAAGTGGATATTGAGTCCTAGTAAAAGGGAAGCATGCTAAGAATAGGTTTATGATGAGGTGTTTAGGTGAGGTGGTGGGGTGAGGTGTTTAGGTGAGGTCGAAATTAGTTTAATTAAGGTAATTAAATAATGAATATTGTGAGAGTGGGTATTAATTTAATTGTAGGTAATTAAATTAATATACATGTGAGGTAGAGGGGAGTGTGACCCCAATTTGGTGTCTACACTTGCCCTCGCGCACAATGGGGTTTAGACATACATGGGTAGGCTTTCTAAATCTAGTTCTATAGTCAAAATCTTGATCAATAATGGTATAGTGCACAAGTAAGATCCTTTGGGCTCACGCAAGAATCTGAATTCAGCTTCCTCTGGACACAAATACATAGAAATAATGTACTCCAATGTATAATTGTGCAACACTCCAACCCACCAATGATCTACAACTCTAGTCCACTCCACATCTGCATAAAAAAGAGTCTGGTAATCCTCTCGCGTCCATCCTCAATCTAGGTCCCCAACGTTTCCCTCATGTGTATGCTGCCAACTACTCGTATAATTCTACTAGAAAGAAAATGAAGAATGTCTCATATAGCTCATGATAAATATTATCTTCCACCCAACGACATGCATTGAAATCAGGTCTAGTGCTATATCTCTGTGTAAACTTATCTTGATTGTCCTCTACCCAAATTTCAATGCTCTCTAGAGTCAATCGATCGCCATCTGTATGCAACATCTTGGTAGACAGAAAAAGAGGTCCTGACAATGGAACCAAAATGTACTCTTTATTTCCCATACAAGTGTTAAACGCACTAAAGCACCTCATCCAAAGAAGACTAAATGCTCACCTACAAAGACGTGTAGCTACCAAGTCCCTCCTTTATATTTTCTTGTCAAGATGTTATCATGCATAATCATAGTGATATCTAACCAAGTACTCATTCAATCATACTAAACCGTTTCATTCACTTGAAACACATGTAATAAGGAAATATAACAAATCAAACAATTACTAATATCAATTGTACCATGAAATCTCCATATTCAGACATATTAATGATCATAATCCATCCTCCATAATCCATTATATTAAAGTCTTACATAACAGAAGCTGAATACATGTCAATCAATGTACCAATACGCTTGGAACATCTGCAAACATCAAACCCTAGATCATAACAAACCTCCACGTCTCGATAACTAAGGATCGATAGCTCTCGGCTCCAAAACAATGGTTTACAATAGATATATATAGGGGTGGGGACTTACCCTTCACCACCCATGCACTTCCTAATAATAGGCGTGCCAAAAATAAACTACATGCATGCTTTACAAAACAACTAATAATAGACTATCCTATAAATAGAACTTGCTTTAATCCTATTAATAGCCCAATCCATGCATGTCTCTTCATCTTTGATCCGCATGTGCTTTTATCCAAAAATAGACCTTCCTTGACCTTCAAGTCTCCTTGCTTTCTTATGATTATGAATCATTGCTTGGTCGGAACTTTAAATTTTTCTTCTATTCTTAGTGGTGGTTCACAAAATCAGCTAAGTCCTGAAGTTAACCTACTCTAGACAAGCCTTTGCATGTTTTCCCATATTACCCGTGTGCGCACCTTCACATTTGCCTCGCGCGCGTCCTAGATCCTCGCATGCGGCATATACTTATTCAATTCAACAGTAGCACAATATAATCCTTGCACCACCGACATCAACACTACTTAGAAGAGGCCTCAAACCACATGTTGTTCTCCAACTAACATGGGATATGTGAATGAATACATAACTAGATTTGGAAATTGAGAACTCATTGACAATGCTTGAGTTGATTTTGGCTCTTATTAATACTTGAAATGAGGATGTTTGAATGCTTGCAAATGAGGGAGGGTGATTCCTCACCCGATGCACGATGCTTCAAACCTATTGTGATTGTTGCCCTAATGAATGTGCATAAGTTTTAAGCGAGAATTAGGAGCCTTGGGTGATTTTTGTGAGTGCTACAAGAGAATATGTCAATATAATGCCATATGATTTCCAGGTTCTTAAATGAGGTAAGTTTAACTTGCTTATATAGGGTTTCAAGGTAAATTATCGAGGAAAGACTGCCCACGAGAAGTAAATGACCCAACAAAGAATATGAATTGAAAGAAAAGATAGAGGATATGTCTGCTCAAAATTGTACAAGTCGGCCACGACCATATATCACAAGGTGACCAAACTAGACATTTTTGCACAAAGTGATGCTAAACATGAAAAATGAAGTTTGCATTCTGTCAAGTGGCGTTTGTCTATGGATTTTGTGCATTTAACTCTCAAAATTTATCAACATATCAATGTGTATGAATAAACATGATAAACATGATACCTTAGGATGTATTGATCGGGGATAGAAATATTATGTGTATCTTAGAAAGAGTGCATTGTCAAGACCACCATTGTCAAAGTGTAAATTACCAAATTTGTTTGTCTACGTAAGCATGCAATGGATTTAGATGGTAACCTTGGATATTGTCTGGTGTAAACAATGGTGTTTTGGACTAGGACTGTGGTAGTGAGGAAAGTAAAATTTATAGAATGTTATATGCTTGCAACATCGTTGGTGTTAGGGTTTAGTGACATATCTATGATAGCCATATGGATCCAATTTTGAGAATTGTGGAGCAAACTTGGTTGTTTGGTGTTTAGAAACATTTTTCATGACTTTGGTTTGGGAAAATAATTACATGATTTGTAAGTGTTAAGCGTGTACGAGCATAATTATTCATCCGGATTAAATTTAGAATGCAATCAACTAGATAATACGACAATGCATATGCTTTTCCTCGATGATGAGTCCAATACAAGACTCGAAACATCAAAATTTAAAAATATCTACACTTTCCAAAAACTTTCTATTTGGGATGTGAATCTTCAAACCCTAATTGTAACTTGGTTGCTTCATAATTGTGGGTATTGCTTTCATATGCTAATTGCCTATATTGCTTGACAAAATCTTCAAATTGAGCCAAATCACATAATTTCATTTGTGTAAGTTATTTTTACATATATTGTTTGTTTATTGACTTGAGGGGGAACAAAATCATTGATTAATAACAAATACAAGGCCCGAAATGGATCATCTTGACTAAAGACATTAGCTTCTTGCCATTCTTTTGTAGTATTGTCCCACCAAGTGGAAACAAATCTCAAAACATATATAGTTGCTAGCATAATTTTTCCTCTTTCTAACTAGTCAAGAATTGAAGTTAGCTAATCTATTTTTTCATCCATTTCTTTTATGTTCTGGTTTATACACGTTAATTTTTTTCTTCTCTCTTTTATATGATCAACACGTGTAGGTAACATTCAAGTTGTTACCTACAACAATGTGTAGTTCTTGAAGAGTACTACTCATATTGTGTATTGTCCCCATGGACACCCTGATTTCAACACAAATCGTCAAAGTTTTCTTGAAAGTGGGCATTAATTCTAGCCATATAATTTCGTTGTTTCAATTTTTCATATGGCTCTAAATCTTCTAGTTCACAAGGATGGAATGCATAAGAAAAATAATATACTTGGCCTTCTATGTGTTTATAATGTTCTCTTAGAGGTGACCATATTCCTCCTTTATAAAAGGTGGGCTCATCTTCTTTATATAGTTGAACCAGTCTAATTTCTATTCAGATTGAACCTAAATACTTTCAATCATTCCCTTTCACAATTGTACTATTCCACTTAACCTTCTTGTATAAGGAAAAGTTTCTAGGACCTTGGGATGACTATTTTTAGTCATCGAATACAATAATTTGGATATTTAGGCTAGCATATTGAAAAGGAACAAACATTTACAAACCATATATAAAATTAAAAAGCCCCCAACAATCTAAACTTCCTAATTTGACCTCATCACTTCCTTTATCATGAGCACTTACTAATAGATTAGCACAAAAATCATAATAGTCCGTGCCATCATTTAACTATGAAAGACTTAACAATTGGAAGGCATGATCAAATTGGCTTGATGCGTCACAAATAATGCCATCACTCATAGGGTTCATATTATCAAGAAATTGGTGTGTTATATATACACGAATTAGGCTCAAGTGAACAAATTGAATGTGGATGGCTTCAAATATAATCTATCTCGTTGATCTAGATTGGGATGCAACCCAATAGACGACACACTAATGATGGTGTTTAATGTGTTATAACAATCAATTCACAATGAAAGAGCTCCAAAACAAACTAAATTTATTGCAATTCTAAATATATACAAACTAGAAAACTCATAAGAGAGATCTATGCCCAAAGATCTATCTCTTTATTCAAAACAAGTTGCTTTATAGCTATACACGGAGAATATAATTTTTGTGTGCTAAAAATAGAATATGAAGGGTTCTGGATGGGAACCAAAAAGTCATCCTACATGGAGACCATTTGTATCCACCTTAGGGATGGATTCAAAAAGACAGAAGTGGAAAAAACCAAAATCTATCCTATTATTACTATTATTTTATTTAGTGCCCCTTGTTGGGGTCATATCTCCTAACTCATTGACATGTTTTGCAAACCGTAATAACCATTGGTGAGAGCATGGAATGAACTTGGTGAGGGCAGTTCTAATAGTGATTATACTATCTTTATTGTTAGGAATGTCCAAACTCCAAAAAACCTTCAAAGACCCTCAAAATTGCAAATTCTCAGCAGATTTTCACGAGTTTCCAAAAATAACTTTTCATAAATCCTATTTTGACCCACTTATACCTTGGGAGAACTAGAATCAAGTTGGTTTGAAAAAATCTTTCCAAGGCTATCTCAAAATCTTAGTTTTGGGTCTTACAAAATATGTATATGTAGACTTTTAGAATTTTTTATTCAACCATTTTTTTCCATTTACATATGATGAGAACTTTTATAAACCTTGTTTTGTTTTACCTCATGAGGAGAAAATTAACAAGAGAACTTGGTATGAAATTTCTCCTCATCAGTATATCACCCTAGTTGGAGGTTGCTTATGAGCTTCAAAATAAAATTTTGCTTTAGTGTCGTTCAAAATTTGAAATCCTGGTTTTGCTTTTGCAACTTTGGTGAATTCTTCTATTTTCTTCTTCAAATATCTCGCAAATGCGAGAGCAATTGGGTTTTCCTAATTTGAGCAATGAAATGCCTTAACACAATAACATCGGTTATAGGATCAAATAAAATTATCTATTAGACGATTATTGACTCAATTACTCTAATAACATCAATCTACAGGCCTCTCTCTGGATCCTTATTTGTAAGGAAAAAAATAAGAAGGTTGTTGGCCGAATGGCTATGACTTGGATATCGGCCCGATCGCAATTAAGACAATGGTCCCATGAGATGAATCATATAACGAACTCTATAGACGTATCACACAATTCATCGGCTCCCGAGATCCTTAGTTATCAATTTGCTATAGCATTTGTTGTGCCCAAGATTATATTATATGAGGCAAGGGTGACCCATAACAACACATAAAGGTTTTTCATGTCGCACGTCTAGATTATGTGGGTAACAATACCTCGCTAGCTAGACCCTTTCAAATAAACTTTAAGGACTATGCCTTAGAATAGTTTTACACCCTTGCAAGGGTTCCATAAATGTTTTCAATAGTTTAGTAGATAGCTTCCTACCTCAATTTGCAATGAACATCAGCCAAAAGGTCTCTTTTGCTCATATTGCACAACTTAGACAAGGACCTAATGAGCTTATTGGTGACTCTTTTTAAATTCAAGAATATGTTTTCCCAAAGTTCACATCATATTGAAAATGGTGAAGAAATTTTTGCTCAAAGTTTGCTTCAACTAATTAGAGACAATGTCATGTTTTCAACGTACCAATCTTTCAATGAAGTTTGTCATGCGATTAAGCACAATGAGATTAAGTTCTTACAACTAATATGCTAAAATATTTATACAATACCCCAACGTCAACCAAAGCTAAATTTCAAAATAAAACACCTTTCAAGGCTAAAGCTAATAATGTAACTTTTCAAGCTAAAAATGAGACTACAACTTCAATAAAAGCGGTATTACAACCAACAGATTGTCTTTTTCGCTTCTCTACGAAGACAATTCACACATTTATCTGAACTTCCTCACTAAATGCTTCAACAATTACTTAGATGTGACAGAATTTCATTGCCTTCACTACATAGATCGATACATCTAAACAATAATCTAAAAGCTTTAATGTGAATGTATATTACAATTATTAGGGGTGCCAACAAGAACTTAATCCGAACCAATCTAAAACACACACATACTCGAACAAAAATATTAAGTGTTTACATAATGCAAACGCCAAAACAATTATCATCCACTTACAACTTGCGAATAAAAGTAGCTTTGTTGTATTGTTAAGCAATTGCTACATTTTCACAAAAGTGAAAAAATGTACTAATCCCAAGTTAAGGCACAAAGAAATGCCATTCAGATTATTAATGTGTGATTATTTCACTGTATTAAATAGCTTGTAAATTAAGTTACGTCGCACGTATAACAATTACATGTTAGATAGGACCCACAAACCATGACAACAAAAATATTCATTTATTTTTATAAGAAAAGAAAACATACTAATAAAGATAAAGAAAACTTACTAAAATTGTGATACTACATATAAGAATCTCACAATTTCATATTTTCATCCAAAAACAATTTAAGAACAAATCAATTATGAGGACTAAAATGACCTACTATAAATCCACATCCAACTAAGTTCTCTCAGTCACTAATTGGTTAGTTGGCTTGGTCCAAGTAACATATAAACCTAAATATATCACAATTTCCATGCCAATAGAAATGATGGCACAATGCAAATGACCCTCCTATTAATACTAGGTGTTTGCTCTTCTAGAGCAAAACAATGCACCTTGCCAAAAGCTGATTAAATTTCTAGTCAAGCTTCTGGTTCTGTTTTCGCCATGACTCTATGTTTCTCATTTCTTGCAACATAGCTAAAAACCGGGAAGATTCATTTCATACTTGGCTAAAAACCAAGAAGATTCATTTCAACATACAAGCATTTTTGGGCTCCAGGAAAAACAGAGAATGCAAAGTTCAAAAATCTCTCAAAGTATGATTCATGACATTGACTGTTAAGTCTGTTACTTTCCAACATGAACCATTCATGGATCTCTTTGAGCAACTCAATGAATCTCCTAGGGAGAAACTTCAGTGCATGCCAAAATATTATATTTAGCTTAAAAAAAAAAACCATATACTTTTTTTTTTTCAAAAGAAATACATCTTATATTACTTCAGGAATGAAAGATTTACATCAATCTAACAACAGGGTTACATGGAAAGTCTTTTCCTTAAAAACCAGGAAAGCTAACATTTGACCCTGTGCCCTAAGGGTCAACAACTCAAACTTCTTACTGAAACACACTCCTACTTAAAAGCTTCAACTCCCCATACTGCAACAGATACTCATTTGAAGAGATAATGAACAAAAATAACATCAACATATCAGCCTCCTAATACTTAAGTGGAAAGTGCTCACAACATGCTATCAGTCCGTGCAGGCATTCTCCTGAAGAAATTGATGGGAACAGAAGGAATCTTGTGCCGAAATCTTGGGTGGCGCAACATGTACAGACCTGAAAGTAGTGCTACCACTGAAAGGAGTGATATACAGTTTTATTGCAGCAAACAAGCAAAAATGATAAATATGGTAGTAGCACGTGGGTCTCTCCAACTCAAGAGAGACTGAAATCTCTCTCCTTGAGTAGCTATGTCTCCAACTACAGTCTGTATCCGCCCTGCAACACTTCTTAACCTGTCATATCGCATCCTAACAACTTCAGGATTTCTTGAAGTAGGGAATGTGTCAAATTCTTCATCAAGCTCATCAGGATGCACTGCTTCAGCATGAGAGAGGCGAGTGTCCATATGGGGTGGATGTCGGGGCCGGAAACGAAAATGCCATATGCCAATCAAGAACATGTACAAGAAAACTGTGGGCAGTATCAACTCTGGATACCAGACTAAAATAAGAAACAACACATGCACTAAGATGGTGGTGTAAGGATTCTTCCAGTGACATATCTCATTGAACCATTTGCCAACTGCTATGAGTGGAGAAAGTACAGACATTATACGGAAAAAGTTGGCTTTGCTCCGGCGCATGCTCCACATGTGGGAATCCACATCTATCATGTATTCTACAACTTCCTTTCTTAGAGGGGGCTCTGCCCTGCTCAGCCTCATGGACACAATGTTCATGGCTTGGTGCCTAAGGTTTTCAAGCTGACTTACAGAAAAGGGGTACAAGTAGTGCATCTTTGGTAGCAATGGATAAGTGTAAAGGTGCATCATGTTACCCAAAGATGAACAGCTGAAACGGACAGCCAACTGAAGCTCTCCCATCTTTTTAACCCCAGAGGAATGCAGTACCAATAGAGGATAAGAGTGAGTGTAAATTGCCCAACTCGAGAGTGGAAAGACGAATACGTACCTTTCCAATCTTTGAGTCCCTAGCTCCAGCTCCTCCTTGAAGATGACAGTTATCAAAAACTCCCACAGTTATAACAGTGCATGGGTCATAAACTTCCCAAGTATACTGCTCATTCCACTTTGGATTGAAACTATCAATGATTGTCCTTGTTCTAACCCACTTCTGACCATACTTGGCAACACAGTAGGCATCAGTCGCTCCCCGTCCATCTTTTGTCTTCATTGGAAGCAAGGTATTTGCATTCAGTATCCCGACCTCCAAGATCCCAATAGAAGGCTTCCATAACTGTCTGGCTGTAGGCCTGAGGTCACTGCTATAATGTGTAGATTCGTCAAGGACGTGATAACCACCCTCAAGACAGATTCTCAAGTGGATTCTACTTGCAAATTTGATTTCTTTCTTCCTCTGATCCCCCTCTATAAGATTGTGTCTTTCTAGATTGAACCACCTGGAATGCACAGTTCTATAGTCCACGCGCCTTTCAACTGTTGTCAAAGGAATTATCGTCCTCCCCATTACTTCGTCCTTACCTGGACCTAGCCGGTCCTCCACTGAGAGGACCAAATGCTCTTCGAAGGGCTCTGCTGCAACAAAAATCAGATCCTCATTCCACATGGGACTTGTGGTTCGAGTCTGAACTACCTTTGTCTTCAACAATTGGTTCCCAAGCTGCGCCTTAACACCGACATCAGGTAAGCGCCCTTTGTCACTTGGCAGCAAATCCTGAGCTTCAATAACATTAACCCTCACATACCAGAGCTTGGGAGAGAGATATACTTTGGATCGAACACTTACCACTCCATCACTATGAACTGCAGTAGCATCAGAATGCCATGCTTCTGGAAATGCTTCATCAGCTTGTGTACCCATCCATACTGCCAACATAAGCTCACCTCTATGCTTAGGATCTCCTTTCTTATCCTCCAACCTATACCACTGAGGTGCCAAGGGACTATCAGGAGGCACTCTGGTGGGAACCTCATTGAGATCCATAACCACATGCCCAACAAAATCATCTTTGACAAATCGCTTGTCCTTCACCACTATCTCAACATTGGAAGACTGTATCCTCTCCTTTGAGAATGCAAAAACCTGATTCCATTCTGGATTCATATTCTTCTCAAAATGCTTTGTGGTTCCTTTGTAATTCCCAAGTCTGACCTCCACGCAAGGGTCACAAATCCCTGTGACGTCCATGGCCAGGAGACCTCTTGCCTTCACAACTCTAACATAAAGATACTGCATCCGTTCCACCAGATCATAGGTGCTGGAGGTCCTCTCACTGCTTATCCATCCACCTCCTCTGACTCTTCCATCTCCAAGATGTGGAGAGGTCTCCTTTAATGCATAATCTAAAGGCTGTGAATGAACATTGTGCATTATCACTGGCTTTGGTTCATGTCTCCTTTCTGTGACAATAGACATCCCTGGTTGCTGTGATGTCTGTTGTTTATGGATTTGCTGCTTAGGTTCACTCTTGACCTCCAACACAGGTTTCTCTGCTACCTCTTCCTTCTCTGTTTTCTCCTGCTTTTCTGACTTCTCTTGTTTTTCATGCTTCTCTGATTTTTCCTGCTTCTCTGGCTTCTCTTGAGTCTCCTGCTTCTCTGGCTTCTCCTGAGTCTCCACCTTCTCTGGCTTCTCCTGTGTCTCCACCTTCTCTGGCTTCTCCTCCTTCCCTTTAGACTCAACAAGCAAGGTTTCTCTTCCTCCTCCTCCTCCAGCAACAGCAACACCACCACCAACAGCACCGCCACCACCACCACCACCCTCCTTCTTCTCTTCCTCCTCAAAAGTATATATTTTCAATTCAATGTCTCCCTTGACAAGTGAAAAATAACCCCTCTTCTCCAAAGGAAACTTTTGCAGAACCGCTTCATCTTGCTTAACAATATTGCTCCCACATATTCTCACCTTCCCCAAAAATTTTCTACGAAGGGGAAAATTCTTTTCACTATACACATAAATGTCTAGAAACTGATTGTTCAAGTTCATAGGGTTGGGCACATCAAACACCAACTTCTCGTTCCAGACAGGGTTAAGGTCTTTCTCCTTGGTAAGAGTTCTACGCATCTGATTGTCATAGTCTACTTCTACAAAGGGACTTGAAGACCCCTGACCATCCTTGGGCATCAAGTTGTGAGCTTTCACCACCTCAACAACCAGTTTCTTCACTTTAACCATTGTTTTATTACACACAAATTTGCAAAACAGACATTACATGTGTGTCTCTGCAAAGTCTCTGCTTTTATGTACTTACCCTGGCCTGTGTTTGATTATTGTCAACCCACGAGCTATGCTGCAGGATTTGATGCAAAACATCAGTTGGGTGCTGAAAACTATTGCAAAGTCCAGCTGGGTGCTCAAAATTACTGCAAAAGCCGAGTTGGGTACCTACTGAAAATTACAATAAAAATATCTTTGGGTGATAACTACTGCAAAAGTCCAGTTGGGTACTTTAAAAACTTTCAACTGAACTGTAAAATATTACATATAAGCTGCCTTGCAAAATCTACGACAATCGGTACTTGGTACTTACCTTGGCCTCTGACTCTGAATGTATATCAGGATTCTGAGCAAAACCTCGGTTGGTGAAAACTGCGCAGAAATCCAGGTGGGTGTTACAGAGAGTCTTCAGCTGAAGATACCCAATACCTATAATTGATTGGTCTTATTCTAATGCTAAAAGCCAGTCAAGATTCAATGTAAAAAGATGAGATGAATCACAAAGTAAATGCAACACAAAAGTCAGGGATTTTCAAGAACCAGCTTGATAGTTGGTGAAGGACTAAACATGATTAAAGGAATCATATATAGACTTAATAAACAATTAATTATTAATGAATAAAGGATCTCCTCCTGAGATATACCAAGGAATGTCTTCCATAACTATGGCAATCAATGACTGTGTATCTCCCTTTTGTTTTTTATTGTTTTCTTCTAAGTGGTAAATTGTGGAGTCCAGCCATGGATCAAATATGGTTTTGCTTTTACCCACCAGACTGTGCTGTCACGGCAACTTTTTCTTTTTCTGCATTGTTTGTCCTTATAATTTCACTTTATTAATGAGGTTAAGGTAATGCGGGCTTCCCAAGCAGAAATTGTTCTCTTACCAGTTATAAAGTCGGTGTTTGTTCTAAAAGTTTGTGTGAATGTGGAACAAATTTGTATTTGATGAAAGGTAACTGGTATAATTCGATGTTGAAATATGATTATATAGTGACCGGTGCCAAATTCCAATGCCATCTTTGGAAAATGGAAACGCAAGACTCGGAAGTTTTAAAAACTTTTGAAACCTCCTTCCTCCCTTGAGTAATTATCATGTACTTTCAAAGCTGTGGAAATTCTGGACTCCATTATCGTTAGACCTGTTTTATGATTTATAAAATATATATATTTAAAGGAGATAATGTGGTGATAGTATAGTGTGAGTTTTAATTGGTGTAGATGATGGTTAAGTAAGTTGTTACACCAATACATCAAGATATTATGTGTCTAATAAAATGTCTATGAAGGATTGGGGTGTAAACTGGTTTTACATTAATAATGCATACATATACTCGTAAACATTGTAACTAAAATCGAAACATATATAGAACACTCAAATTAGACTTGATTGTATACAAGATTTTTTTTGAAGTAAGAATAATTTACTTGGAAGAGGTTTTAGATGAATATCTTGTTTTTCACAAATTTGGAGATAAATGCCATAAATAAATAGTACAACGCAAGTCTAAACAATAATGACAATGAAAACATAGAAAAATCATTACAAACAAAAACCTTAATAGGGAATGTATTGTTCCTTTATCGACACTAGGGAGGGGAGCCAGTCATGGTGCACCCAAACTTCGGGACACTATTCCGAACATGAAATTTAACCGGGTAATCACCAAAATCATCAATGTGAAGCGCGCGAGAATTCTCTACATCTGATCTTTGCCAAACAAACCCGACACGTAACCCGCCGTACACCCAAATCGGTCCGGTTTGAGTGGGAGGTGTCACAATTGGCACGCTTTTGAGTGCGGACCAATACATGTTAACGCTGAGCCCCACCTATTACTATTTATCCGCCACCCATTGGTTTAAATGCCGCTATTTACGAGGACGTCCAAATCGGCGCGAAAGGATATGGTATCAATACAAATCAAGGACCGTGTCGTGGCAGCAGAGCGGTAGATATTTGTGTGGCATTCATGGCCGTTTAATCTTTGTTCAATGCGCCAACCACTCCGGTTGATGTGCCCATACGGTTCTACAATCCATCACCACCGTCCACCGCCGGTTCCAGCTTTCGCTCAACCTCCGCCGAATGCCGCGATCGCGACTTCGTGACTCGGATACCGAGATCCCCCGGGTATATTTGTTCTTAGTTTATTCCTCGGCTATTCGTGTTAATAAAGAAATGCATCTTGTGGAAGGTACTTACGATTTCTTTCTTCAAAGAATAATATTGATTTCTTCCTTACGCTCGTATTACTGCTCGTTTCTAAGTCGCTTTTGTTCATTAAAACTCGATTTGTATTATTTGGTGCTTGTATATATTACGAACTGATAGTATTATGTGAACATGTCTTGCAGTGGTGGGGAGGAGCTTGTTCAATCGACCCAGTATGGAAGTGCAGATGCAGAGCGTGATTTCAACTGTGTTTATCAACACATCAAACAAGTTTGGAAATTGTTTGATTCTCTTTGAATATCTACAGTCCTTAGGGTTCTAATAGGTGAGGTTTTTACCCTCACTGAGGCAGTGATAGAAACTATTGCATATTTCTCTTTTCTACTGGTAGATTGTGTTATATGTCTTCCAAGTTATGTGATTCCTTTTTTCATATTTTTTAACTCCTACTGTTTTTGAAAATTACATTACTCTGAACATTAAAAAAAACTAGGTATTCCCAAAATCACAAAAGAAGCTCGTGAGAATTGTATCATTTTACTTGTTGAATTAATATAAGATCTCATTCATAAAAGGAAAATACCAACAATTTGTAAACACCGTCCTGTACACATATTTGATCTATTTTGCATTATACCGCGCATGTATTGTATTGTGAATAAGATTCGATATTTTTGTATGATTTTTGCTTCTCTAAGAATTGGTTTATTTGGTTTGCTACTTGGCCAGATTTAAATAGTCCTTTACTCCATTAATCTTCGGCGAGCTATGTAACCTGTGTACCCTTTTGGAGGAACCAAGATATTTGTATATCGAACCTCTTTTTAGTTATAGCGGGGTCATGACTTTCACCTGAAGGCACCATCGTTCTCTATATTACCATTTCTATTCTATCAAAGGAAATTCTTTTACCCAAATGCCTTCATTCTTCGTGTGTTGATATTTGAGCTAATTTGATGATTATGTGTACAACCCTTTGTGTCATAATCCATATGATGCCTTACGAACTATCTACATTTTAAGATGGGCATTTGAGAATGTATGGACACTAATTTATATTTAAAGATAGGTTGAACTCTGTTCTGTAAATCTCTTTTGATATTTCCTTGTACATGGACGTTTCCATTCTTGTATCTATGTAACGTTAAGGACGTACTGAGATCCAAAGTAACGTCAGCCCGGCCATATGAGTATTTATATATATTTCGTTTAAACATCACAGAGAATAAGGTTAGTGTCCATTGCATGGGAGGGGAGACAGTCATGGTGCACCCAAACTTTGGGACGATATCTTGACATTAAAAAAACCAGTAATCACAAAAATCACAAAAGAAGCGCGTGAGAACTCTCTACAACCCCATCTCCTTTGCACAAAAAATTAACCTAGTCCTCAATCTCAAAAAGACGTCCTTAACCTTACTGTTTTGGCCTCATAATTTTGTTCTCGGTCATTTATACAGACCACCTCTGCGTTGGGAGCTAGTGATACTTAGTAGTGTATTACCTGGCTATTCGTTATAACAGCACATGCAGAGAGAGTAAAGGTACTTCTGATTTCTTTCTTCAGCAATAATATTGATTGCTTCCTTCCTTCGTATAATCGTTATGTTCTTCTTTGTTTTGTTCTTTTATGGTAACCCCTATTATTAGTCCAAGAGGCTGATTTGTCAATACCAATGGTAACCCCTATTATTAGTAACTGATTTGTATAATTTGGTGATTTTACAAATTAAAAACTGATAGTATAATTTGTACATGTCTCGCAGTGGTGTTGTAATGCTTGTTGGAGTGACTGAGAATGGAAGTGCAGATGCTTGTTGTTATCAACACATTTTTTAGTTTGGAAATTGTTTGATTCTCTTTGAATATCTACAGTCCATACAGTTCTAATAGGTGAGGTTTTTACCCTCATTGAGGCAGTGATAGAAACTATTGCATATTTCTCTTTTCTACTGGTAGATTGTGATATTGGCTTCTGGCTGTTACATTAATGTCATTTACTATTTTCTGTTACTCAATGTAATTTTCAGAAACAATAGGAGTTTAAATCTTTGAAAAAGGGTATCACATAACTTGGAAGACATATATTCATTCAGTAAACATTTCCATTGTCCATTACAAAAACATGGCCATACAATATACTTGGGCCATATAACTACTATTACTATATTGTAGTTTTTAAATCGAAAGGCCAATTGATTACATCAAAAATTCAGCCCTCAAAATTAAATATTTACTTTCGATAATATCATTTCCAAAATCCGAGGAAAGGCGGTGTTGAATCTGCAGTCGAGGTTGAAGCTGGGGTGTTACTTTGCAATTGCCTCCCTATGTTGACATCCCTCACAGGCGTAGTTGGGAATGGATCAGAACTTGGAGAAGCATTCACTCCAACTGCAATATTATGTGTTGAAACTGATAAAGGGCAATGTATGCCCATTAATTCTCTTAACATTGGGTGTTGATCAGGAAAAGGATTAATTGGACTACTCAATCTCCTTTTCCTTTCTAACTCTCTTCTTGCCTTCTCGAACTCCTTCTCCTTTATCTCTTGATCCCTTTGAATCCTTTCCTGTTCCTTTCTCTGTTCCCTTTCTTGCCTTTCAATCAACTTTTGGTGCTCCTTTGTTTTCCTTCTATATTCTTTTTCAATCTTTTCCTGCTCCTTCCTTTCCCTTTCAACAATTCGTTCAACCTTCTTCTCCTGGATTTGTTCCTTTTTTCTTTGCTTCAATTCATCTATTTCTTTTTTTCTTTTCTCTTTCTCAACCAGAAGCTCCATGTACTGATCTGCGGTGATTAGTAGAGATTCCCTACTCAATCTTATACCTGAAGCACTATTTGACCTTGATGATTCTCTAACCTTTTCCACAGGGAGTTTCAAGAATCTACCAAGAGTTTTTTGTCCTTGGTTTGCCTCACAAGTTTGGTTTGAATTTGCTCCTAATACCCCTGCTGCCTCTAACTGTGAATCTACATCATTGTCTTCAGCTTGACTGCCAACATAGTAGTGCACCAAATCTGAGTCATGAAGTAGTGTTGGATGAGAGGGTAAAGAGAGGCTGACCTCTTCATTATTGAAGTTCAAGTTTACACCAAGATTAAGAGCTGCTTCTTTCATCCAATCAGGAGGGCTATCTTCTGTGGGCAGAGATAGTGATTCATCGATTTGATTAATTCTGTTTGGAGTTTCCAATTGTTGAGCAACACATTCATTTATATTTATCTCCTTCTGCTGAGGTTCTGATTCTTTCTCCAATTGTGTGTTAGGCACCATCTGAACATCTTCACTTTGCTGTAAATCAACCCTAGATAGATGAAGCATATTTTCTGCTGCACCAGCATCATCTTGAGAAGATGTGTCAAATGTTCTGCTTGGTGCCATGTCTTCATCCAAGGCATTGGGATTAAGAGGCCATATACCTGTTCTTTTGAATCCTGCTTTAATGTTGCTAGGTGTAAGAGCCCTTTTGAATGCTTTGCTCCCTAACTCGGCTAATTCAGCCCTTTTCACATCTATCCCATGGTTTGCAACTATCCATTTGCGCCTCTCCTCCTTGAAGTATGTTTTGAATGGAGCAAAGACACTCACATCCAATGGCTGTAATTTATGAGAGGTGTGTGCAGGCAATGTTAACAAATCAATCCCCAAACTCCTGGCTTCTTGAATTGTCCCCAAAGCAACATGTGAACCATGGCCATAAAAAATTAGTAAATGCCTATTGGTAGGAGAAACTCCACCAGGTACAGATGATGCAAAGTGATGTAACCATTTCATGAATAAATCCTTTGTCATCCATGCATGTGGTTGTGTTGCCATGCAAGCACCAGGCTCACAACCTGCAATATAATTTTCTAAATGGTTCTCCTCCTTAAAAGATAGAATCTTGGAATGCTTTTTCCAATAAAATTTACACAACATAATATGGTTATCCATTCTCTGCTTTTTGGGATTATGTATGGGACACTTCTACTTCCTCTTCTAGCAAGCACTCTCATACCACAATTTCTTCCAGCTTGTAATCCAGTTTCATCACAATTCCATATTCGGTTTGGTCCATATGGGTTGGCCTCATAAGCTTTAGACAAATTAATGTAGAAGGAACTGACAATTGATGGCCTCAAACACACTGCTCGATCCTTATCAAGCCCTTCAGCTGTCCTTAATGTTAGATCCGGGTGTCTTTTTTTAAAACCTGCCCACCATGACTTACCCGGAAAACCATCCGTGAATGGGTTAGACCTTGTTTCGCAGATTTGTGCCACACATGTCTTAAGTTGTATAATTTCTAACCCGTGTCCCATGTCAGCCATTTCATGACACCAACTCACTATCTCCATCTCTTCTTCATCTGTTAGAATTGTTGGTGGACCCTTTCTTTTAGTGGTGGTAATGCCCATTAGCCAAGAAGTAAGGGTGGTCGCTGGTATACCCCATTTTTTTGCAGCAGCGACGTGTAGAGTATCCATAATCTTCAACATCTTTCATGGCATTATTCATATCAGACTTGTTCCAATCAGATCTTGGCTTTGACACTTTTTGTGTTGAAGGGCTCACGCTTATTGCTTGGACATTTACTTCTTCATGTGGTGTGTCATTGGCATCTTGAGGCGGGGTATTGATAGCCTCTTCTTCATGCTCTTCACTTGGCGGAAATCTTGCTCCCCTAATTTTGGCACATGCTGGTCTTACTCTTTTGGGAAGCTGCCTTCTCCTCATGATGTCAATAATAACCTGCTAAGATAGATAAATTTACCAAACCGATGTAACTTACTACAATGAGATTTTTAGAATATTGAATCAACTAACGTAAAAGAAGTGCAGCCATTTGATATGAGTGCCTATGTTACGAGCAATGTTATAGAAAGAAATACAAATTTGAAATTATGACCAAATGTACATCTACATGAAAAGGCAGCATGCAATATAGTTGAAAGCTTCCTTTTAGTGTAGATGAATATTCACAAGTAATTCCGAGCTAAATTAATGAAAGCTGTAGATGTATGTGTACATGTAGATTTATATTTACAAGTAATTCCAGGATAAATTGAAGAAAGATGTATATGTATACTTACAAGTAATTACATGTTAGATGTATGGTTCATGCTGCCTTTTCATGTAGTTGTATATTTTATGCTTCATTCTCATGTAACTGTATATTTAATGCTGCTTTTTCCTGTCGTTGTATATTCTGTAGCTGTATTTTTACAAGTAGATGTATATTTCGTATATATCTATTTGTAAATATAGAGCCATTCCTTAATTTAGCCTGGAATTTCTTGTAAATATACGTGTACAGAGCTATTTGTAAATATGAAATACATTTCATTAATATAGTCCTGGAATTACTTGTAAATATACATCTACATGAAAAGGCAACATAAAATATGAACGTGAGGGGAAATACGAATACTTGTAAATATGAAATACAGATTTCATTAATATAGTCTGGAATTACTTGTTAATATACATCTACATGAAAAGGCATTAAAATATGAACCTAGAACCAAAGAAGGGGAACATACATCTACTTGGAAATGTGAAATACATATTTCATTAATACGATCCTAGAATTACTTGTTAATATACATCTTACATGAAAAGGCTACATAAAGTATGCACGGTGGGTTACATGTCGATTTGTTTGCAAGTAGATTGGGTCAGTAGAGAATTCTCAAGCGCTTCTTTTGACAGATTTTTGGGATTACCAGGTTTTTTACAGGCTCCCCTCCCATATATAGATTGACAAAAAAAAAAATTAAAATAAATTGAATGTGCATCAATATAACAACAGAGGTAAGAACTTACTATGTAGCACTATGATGTGGAATACCAGTTGATTACTGCAGCTTGGAACTGTAATTGGCATGCACTAGCAAAATAACTCTAACCTGAATAAAATTTTAGAGCAGTTGAGGAACTGGATTTATAGGAGATATGAAAAGTGTTGTAGTTGAGTGATCCTTGTGCTTTTTTTTGATTGGGTAAAATTGGTTGATCCTTGTGATTGTTTTTGATTGGGTGAAACTGATAGGGGTGGATCAAGATTTATGATATTTTATTTCAATACTCATATTTGAAGTTCAATTTGATTTGATTTCTCATTTCAATTCAGTCTTTGTTTCTTGAGCCTCACATTTGTTAAAAAATGCAGGTATGTCATTTATGGGAGTAGCTGGTACAGAAAAGGGTGAGAAAGTTAATGCTTAAAAGACAACTTGTATTTGAAAATGGTGCACTTTGGACTTCTTCTTGTGAGAACCTGGCCCAAAGTGTGTGTATGACAAGACTTTTTATACTGTAAAATGGGAACTTAAATTATATGAAAATTGACATCAAGTTGATATGATGATGTGCTATCAATTTTGTATAGGGATGAAATACAATTATATATCCTTGTATTAAATACATATTGACTTTAAATTTGGCAAACATGGGAGTACAATATATGTTATTTTATGTTTAAAAATGATATTGACTATTCTATTGTTGATAGATTCATGGCTGTACATGAAAAGTGACAGACACATCAGTTTTGAAGAGTGTTTGTACAATTATAGGATAGTATTCATTCAATTATTAATATTTTACTGTGCAAAAACTGGAGTCAAATATGTCAACTACCCTCACCACTACTGGGTAATGCACCATGACTGGCTCCCCTCCCCTATAGTTGTATGGTTTTGGAAACTGCCAACTAGCATGACCTTGTTCATCTGCTCAGAGCTCGAAAAACCTTGCTTGAATACCTTGAATTTTGTGTGGATCTTTGGGAAATCGGCCCCCTTCTTTGGAACCACGATGGAGAAGCCTTACATTGCAAAACCAAAATAAAACAAAAGATGTTTTGAGGGGTCATTGTTATTCCTCCGTCATTACTGAGGCTCTTTATGGGAGTTATTCTTTGAATTCAACACACCCAATATAATGTCAGTAGACAAGAGTCTAGTGTAATGCCAAGTACCCAACCCATATCACTTTCAATGACCTAATCATTACAACACAATAATGTCATATGCTCTTCATATTTTCTTAAATGGTTCAAGACTTCTCAAAATATTTGTAATTGTTTTTAGCACAATATGTTTTTCTATCAATCAATTGTATGATTCATTCTTTGTATCCTTGTGATTTTCCTAAATGCACTAATATACCTATATATTTATAGACTTCTTGAACTTAAAGTAGGACTCTCTTAGTGTGCATGCCCACCAATGTATGCGGGAAAAACTAACAAAGAAGGGCTAAAACTCCAAGGCACATAAATATGGGTCATTTAGGCCCATAAGAAAAATAAGGTCATAACCTTAGTGATATGGTTCTAGGAACCTTAAGTGTATGAGTTCAATTCCAGGGAACCATAATTGTATGAGTATGGTTGTATAGGATATCAAAGATCTACATGCATAGTTTTAGGAAAAAAACAAAACAATAAGAAAATGAGGGGAAAAGAGAAAAATGGGAGAATAACATAGGAAAACCTATCAAAAGATTACCAAAAATAGGGAAAATATAAGCCTAATTGAATGAATAATTGACAAAAACACAAGTACAATAGATCAATGTGAATCGTAGACACCCCAAATTTGTCATGTTATTTCAATCATAAATTGCACAAATTGCACTAATTTCCATATTTAACCATTAATTAATGACCTTTCATTTGTTAATTAACTAATTTTCTCATCTCGAATGCTAATTAACAACATTTTGTTAGTTCAAATCCATGCCACTTATTAATTATTAACCCATTATTAATTAAATACTTTCCTCTCTTCATTATTTTCTTAATGACCCTTCATTAGTTAAATATTACTCTTAATCATCTCTAAATCGAGTAAATTCCTCTAAAATTATCACTAGATATCTTTTATAAGCTAATCAAGGCATATTAATTAATACCCAATTGATTAACTAACCCCCTCTATCCCCATCCAAGTCCTATGAAGCACTAATCCCATTTAATTGCTCTAAATCCTACTTAACCAAACTTAAGCCTACATTCCTATTATCCTACTTGGGTTGTAATCATCAACCCAAGTTCCATTCCCATTGAGTTCATTGGACGCTTTCAATAGGTGGCCATGGGGACACCTTGAGGTAGGGGTCAAACTTCTCCATATGGACCAAGCGGAACATAGCGGGGCACTCCAAATGCAGATCGCTCGGTGGACATTAAGGACCCAAGCCCACCCCCATGTCCCAACTAGAGAAAGTGCTCCTCTAACCACTCTAGTTTATAGATCTGGTATATTAAAAGCATTTAACACCAAATTTTTTAAATCAAGGTCTTGGGCTATTGGGGAGTTCTGAAGTAGTTTGTAATCATCAACCCAAGTTCCATTCGTATTGAGTTCATTGACAATTTCAATAGGTGGTCATGGGGGCACCTTGAGGTAGGGGTCGAACTTCTCCATATGGACCAAGTGGAACATAGTGGGTTCTCCGAATGCGAATCACTTGGTGGACATTAAGCACCCAAGCCCACCCCCATGTCCCACTTAGAGAAAGTGCTCCTCCAACCACTCCAGTTCATAGCTCTGGTATATTAAAACTTTTAACACCAAAGTTTTGAACTCAAGGTCTTGGGCTATTGGTGAGTTACAAGTAGTTTATAATCATCAACCCAAGTTCCATTCCCATTGAGTTCATTGGACGCTTTTAATAAGGATATCTAAATAGGTGTTTGTGGGGACACCTTGAGGCGGGGGTCGAAATTATCCATATGGACTAAGAGGAACATAATGGGGCACTTTGAATTTGGATCACTTGGCATACATTAAGGACCGAATCCCACCCCCATGTCCCACTTAGAGAAAGTGCTCCTCTAACCACTCTAGTCCATAGCTATGGTATAGTAAAAACATTTAACACCAAAATTTTGGGGTTGAACTTCTCCATGTGGACCAAGAGGAACACAGACAGGCGCTTCGAATGTGGATCGCTCGGTGGACATTAAGGACCCAATCCCACCCCCATGTCCCACTTTTATAAAATGCTCCTCCACCACTTCGAAAGAATAGATCCGTATAATAAAAGTGTTTACCATAAAAGTTTAGACTCAAGTTCTTGGGCTATTGGTGAGTTACCCACTAGTATGTAATCATCAACCCCGTCATTCCCATTGAGGCCATTGGACACTTTCAACAAGTGGCCATAGGGACACCTTGAGGTAGGGGTCAAACTTCTCCATGTGGACCAAGCGGAACACATCAAGGAGCTTCAAATGTGGATCGATCGGTGGACATTAAGTACCCCAGCCCACCCCCATGTTCCACTTTCAGAAAATGCTCCTCCACCATTCTAGTTCATAGCTCTGGTAAAATAAAAGCATTTACCATCTAAATTTTTTGAATTCAAGGTCTTGAGCTATTGGCGATTTACAAGTAGTTTGTAATCATCATATTGAGTTCATTGGACACTTTTAATAGGTGGCCATGGGGACACTTGTGGTAGGGGTTGAACTTATCCATACGGACCAAGCAAAACATAACGGGGCACTCCGAATGTGGATTGCTCAATGGAAATTAAGGACCCAAGCCCACCCCTATGTCCCACTTAGATAAAGTTCCCCTCCAATCACTCCGAAGTTCATAGCTATGGTATATTAAATGTGTTTAACACCAATGTTTTAAACCATCAACAAAAGTTTCATTCCCATTGAGTTCATTGGACACTTTCAATAGGCAACCATGGGGAAACCTCGAGGTAGGGGTCTAACTTCTCCATATGGACCAAGTGGAACATAATGGGGCACTCTAAATGTGGATCGCTCGTGGACATTAAGGACCTAAACCCACCCCCATTTCCCACTTAGAGAAAGTGCTCCTCTAACCACTCTAGTTCATAGCTTTGATATATTAAAAGCGTTTACCACAAAATTTTGAATTGTTTCGTTTATATTTTAGGTTTTGTTGAATAAGTTATCAAATTTAACAAAAGCAAGGATTTGGGCCTTATTTTGATAAATTTTATGGATCTTAAAGCTCTAATTGCCCCTTTAAAATTAGAATCAAAATGTTGGGATTGGGCATGCATCGGGTCGTGAGGCTTTTTCTTGGTTGAAGGCTCGGTTAGAAGATGGGAAACAAAATCTCTTCCATGTTCTTGTTATGTCTTCTGGTTGTTCTCTCTTGCTTAATGTGGGTATGTTGTCCTAATCTAATGCAAGTTTGTAGTAAATAAATGAATAATGAAATACTTGAAATAATACCCAAACAACTAAGCTAAAAAATATGAAACCCTAATTACAAAGAGGGTTAGAAGAGCCTTAGTTGATTCAAGAGGTTGTTGAATGTGTCGTAGTGGAGACCGACTGAACAGAGATGGAGGACCATCACACATGAAATCTTGGAAAAATGCAGATCTTGGTATATTTGACTAGATAGGGGGGGCACTGAGAGGGATAGGGGTACCTGTGGGGCACCCAGTCTTTTAGGTTCTTGGCCCTGTGTCTACGTAGATGCTCTAGAAAACCTCCTTTGAGGTGTCACAAGAGGTTCACACTTTTGTTCACCTTTTGTCATGTGTGTATGTCATTGTAAGATCACCGAGGTCACTGTAAAACCTAATGAAGAAAGCACCTATAAAACCCTAAAAACATCAAATCCTAAAAAAGAAAGATGCAAAATGAGGGGTTAGACTATCCTCAACTGCCACAATGATGGACTTACTACTGAGCATTGCACTACATCTCAGACCCAATGTAGTTTTGTGTGTGTGTGTGTGGAATTGTGCCCTAGGTTGCTCTTGTGTGTGTCACACTTTGAAGTAGCGAGTAAGTAACTAGATGTAGAATGTAAATAATGTGTGCATGGAAACAATAGACTCCCCTCCTATGAAGTGTGATGCAAATGAACCAACCTTTTCCCTTGTGATGGAGCTAGATGGATGCAAATGGAGCTATAGATGCCTTTGATGGATGCAACCTTAGGTGGAGATAGTAGATGCTTAGTGCTTGGTCCCTTATTATGATCACATAACTTTATATTTATATGATTCCTTTGCTTGAATTTCATAATTAACCCCAAAAAGGCCACTACCAAAAAGATAAGATGCTCAAATGGCTAGAAAGGACCCAAAAAGTGTGACCAAAGTACAAAGAGGACAAGGGTGCCTAGAGGGGATGAGGGCACTGGCACTGGCGTCCTAGTTGGGCGCTAGTGTCCAGAATGACAAATGTCGAAAGGTGAAAAGACAAAATGAGAAAATAAGAGTGTAAGACTGAAAGCAAAAGCATAAAAAGCAAAGAAAGGTGGCCAAAGACATGGGTTAATTAATACTTTTCTTACTTAGGAATCATATGAATAGTAGTATGTGATCGAGACTAGATAATTACCCAAAGTGTGTGATTTTGTGTCTACATTTTCCCCACTTTATGTTGGTGAGAAGAATGCTTGGTAACATAAAGTAGATAGAGATGTGTACTTGATATCCATGTAGATTGATGTAGAAAGCGTGTCGAGGGACTAGACAAAGCGTGGAGTGATAAAAAGATGGAGCATGGAGACTAAAGATGAAAAAGTGTAAAAGGTGATGAAAATGAACCTAGGGGGAAAAACATGTGTGTGAATGTGATGTGTGTGATGTACTATGTTGTTGATGTGTGTGTGTGATGTTGTTGTTGTTGTTGATTACTTTCTTCCCATATAGATGACCTACAAAAGAGAAGATGATCAAGTAGTCAAATACACATGTATATGTATAAAAAAAACATATGTAAAAGTATGTAAAAAAAATGTTGAAAATGTGAAAAAGGAACATGTGCACTTGATCCATGATGAGGAAAGAGTGTAGAAAGGATCCTGTATAGATGATGTCGATGCACGTGAGTTTTTGGGAGATCTCACACCAATGTAATGGAAGAAGTATAGGGAGAAAATCTGTGTTTATCCTCCAACCTTTAACTACTTCCCAAAAATAGAGATCTCTGTATTTTGTCTAGTTTTTTTGGGATCCACCCATGCATATGTGTGTATGTAGTGTAGAGTAGGATTTGTTTATCCTCTAACCTTTAACTACTCTAAAACTCCTAAATAAAACACCACTACTAAATGATGTGTACCATGCATGTCTAAGGACAAATATTCCTGTAAAATCCATTGTATGTAGAGTTATGATTATGTAGACTCCAAGTTGAACCCAATCGTATGTAATTTCCCCCTTGTTATAGGCACTCCAGGGAAAGGTCATCACTTGTGTCACTAAGGACCCAAGTCTGATTCTAAGCCCCATCAAAATCTAAAACTATATGTATACCAATATTGTGTGTGTGTTGTATATGTATGTAACTTATATGGGGTGAATGATTCACCCAAATGATGCCCCCTCTTTGGGGGCATGCGACATCACTGAAGGAGAATGCGGCCCAAAAGAGGACCAACCATTGTAAAAATTGTGCCCTACAGGGGGAAGGGATGTGCTTGGTAGAAACCAAGGCACATGCAAACAAGTGGCTAGAAACAAGTGTTAGTACAAAAAAAAAAAACATGCATGTATAAGACAAAGTGTAAGCTAAGAAATGAATAATAAGTAAGAGATAAAACAAAAGAAGACAATGTAGACCACAAAAAAGTGGGTTGCAAACATGGGACATCACTCACTGATGTCACAAGACAATCAAGGCCAAAAAGCCAAAAAATACAAGTGTGCACACAAGACAAAGGGAAAATCCCACAAACAATGGAATACAATGACAAACAAGTACAAACAATATAACAAATAACCATGGTGGAAAATAGTCCTACAAAAAAATGTTGCACATGAAGCACCCATTAACATGTTAGAAAGATAAAAAAATATGTCAAAGCATGTATAATCCGATAAAGTAATGTGCTATGAAAAAAATGAAACAATAACACCTATAGTGTATGAAAAAAGTGGATGCCCCAAGAGCCATTGTGGGGACTGGTACTAGGTATTGTGCCAAGCATCCATGTTGTGTAATGGATCTATATAATCTATGATCACAACTAGAAAGAAAGTGAACACACATGTGTGTATGATAAATATAATGACATACAAGATATCTATCTAGCATGTGTAATAAAGTGAACATGTACAAGTAAATGTAAGCAAGAGTAAATGCAACCAAGATATGTAGTATGTTGTGGATGGATGGAATGGAATGCAAGTGAATGATAGGAGCCATGCCCCCCCCAGAGTGAATGGAATTGTATGTAGTGAGGTTCATTTGTTTATGCCCCCTCAATAGTCAAGAATGAACCATAAAATGAGAGTGCGTCATCGGAAATGGTTTGAACTATGTGTTGTGTGTGTGATGTGATGAATGTGTAGTGATGATATGTGACATAGAGATGAGGTGTGAGAATGTGTGATGATTTATCCTAAAGTGTATATCACAACAAGATAATGAAAGAAGTGATGATTTAGCCTAAAGCGTATATCACTAAAGGATGCTAGAAGAAGTGATGATGTAGCCTATGGTGTATATCACTAAATGATGCAAGAGTGATGATGTAGCCTATGGAAGTATATCACTAAATGATGCAAGTGGAAGTGATGATGTAGCCTATAACATATATCACTAATCTAGGAATGTCGCATGAGAAAAAGATTGAATGGTTGAATGTGTGAGTGTGATGAGGTCCATTTGATGATGTATACCCTCAACAGTCCAGTATGGACCGTGAGACTAGAGTGCATCATCGGGTAGTGAGTGTAGCGCATAAAAGTAGATGTGTAAAATGTGTAATATGTGTAATAGATGTGGTGATGAGAAATCATCATGTGATGTGTAATGTGTAATGTGTGTAATGTAGGATGTATAATATGTAATGCAATGATGCGTATAGATGATATAAGATGTATAGATGTATATGTAGATGTAAGATGTATAAGATGTAAGATGTAGATGTAGGATGTATGTAAGATGTGTGATGTATGATGTGTGATGTGTAATGTGTATTGTGTATTGTGTGTGTGAGGTTCATGTGTATAGGATGCCCTCAATAATCAAGTGTGAACCAAGCACAAGAGTGCATCATCGGGTAATGTCATGTTAGAGTGTGCGTGTGTGTGTGAATGTTGAAAAAGTGTGTGATGTGATGAAGATGTAATATGTGTGTGGATAGGGGGAGAGATAAGTATAATGCCCCCAAGTGTGTAGTGGTGAATATGATCATGTGACACTTGTCTAAAAGATCATCATTGTTGTCATGGTTGAAACCTACTGGAGCAACATTAGAGACATGTGATAAGAAATAGAATGAGGTGGATCATATAAAGAGCCATTGTGGCATGTAGGGTGTAGAACTCATTGCATACTCTTCATCAATGAAGGGTACTGGTGGACAATCATGTGCATACCAATGAGAAAGATTCTAAGAATAAGTAGGAGATGAATCATTAGCAATAGAAACATTTCCGAATGGCATAGGAATGTGATAGAAGTGTGGTCGATGTCTAAAGTACCACCAATATAGTCAAGCCAAGATTTCCCAAGTGTCAGTGGAGAAGTGAGGGGCACATGCTACGAATACTATCAAATGAAACACACGAAGACCATAGGTGGTCATAATGTGTGAAAATAACCATGGTAAAGGTGAGGTGAGTGAATTGGTGGTAAAATGTTGTTAAGCATCAAGCCAAGCCTAGTTAAGCCCTCATGTGTGTAAATAGTATCTGAACAAGTATGATCGACCAAAATATGATGCCAAAAATAGTTGTTATCAATAACTTGCACATGTGAAAGGTGGGGTGGAGATGCAGACTGGTCGGGGGGGTGAAACAACATCTAAGGTGTTGATAGACCCTGATAAAGTATCATAGCATTAGTAGAAGGAGGGGTCTTGAATTTGTATTCACCTAGGCCATCAGCCACAAAGGTGTCATTGAAATAGGAGTCATCTACATCGATAGGGTAAAATTAAGTTGGCCTAATGCTTCATCAATAAGTTTGACAACATCAACTTTGTCATCATCAAAATCCTCATAATCATCTGTATTAGTATTATCATGTTGTATAGCTTTGTCGAGTATATTGCTAGGAGTTGTACATTAGGTGGAGGAGTGAGAGGAGTCTCAACAGGTGGAGTAGTAGTGCTTATCGAAGTAGATACGGTGGGTGAGATAATTTTCATAGTGTGAGTAGAAATAGTCCGAAATACTTGGAGCGGTAGAGAGAGATATTGAAGAAGTGCTAGATTGACCAATGTCATATGTGTCAATGCTACTATATGGAATAGGTTGTGAGAGGAGGATATAGCATAGTAATAATAGGGTCTATGTGACATAATTTGAATGGTTCGGGATCAATAGTAATAGTATGTTCATAGCCATCATGTAAGAATTTGACACATTGGTGGATAGTAGATGGGACCACTTGCATTGCCTGGATCCAAGGTCTACCGAGTAACAAATTGAATTGAAATGAAGCATCATAACATAGAAGTTTAGTGAGGATGGTCTTAGGCCCGACCCAAATATGTAGTGAAATAGTCCCTAGACATGTGCGAGTAGTAGAGTCATAACCCCAAATAAGAGTAGAGTTCTTAGAAATTAGGTTATCATTAATACCCAATTGTTTGAGAAGGGAATGAGCACATAGGTTGAAATGACCCATTATCAATAAGTACACATTTGATGCAAGTGGTGCTAATAATGATAATAATAAGCAAGGGCACACATGGATTGTTTTTTTAGCAAAAGGTGATATGTCCTCATGAGTGAATGATATAACATGTGGCATATTTTTGAGAGACTGAATGAGGTGTGTGAAGGCCACCGCAAAAAGTTATCACTTTCTATATGAATGACATGAAGGGATGCTTCTAATGTTTGATGAAATTCTGGTGCATTATGCAATAAGTCATAGAGAGGAAATTTTAGTTGGTGTATTTTTAAGTTGTTCAATGATATCATAGCCCTTAGGAGGAGTAGAAGGAGCCGAGAAGTGATAGGTGGAGGAAGAGAAGCGGGTGGAGCCGTAGGAGGATGAGTGTGGTGAGTAGTTACTACATTGATGGAAGGATCAACCCTAGGTGTAATAAAGTGAGGAGGATGTTGAGTACAAACTTGCATGAAATCAACAACAATAGTAACTATACCAGAGACTTTAGTTGGTGTGAAAGAAGGATAAGATGATTGAGTCATGACTTGATAAGGAGAAGACATATTCAAAAGAAAGGGTTTGATCGATTTGGGTTCACCAAAATGATTATGCTAAAATGTAAAATAATAGCCTAATCTAATGCAAGTTTGTAGTAAATAAATGAATAATGAAATACTAAAAAATAAACCCAAACAACTAAGAAATAAAAATATGAAACCCTAATGTACAAAGAGGGTTAGAAGAGCCTTAGCTGATTTAAAGAGTTTGTTGGACTGTGTCACAATGGAGATCGACTGAACAGAGATGGAGAACCATCACACAAAGCTTGGAAAAATGTAGATCCGATAGATTTGACTAGACTGGGCACAGAGAGAGGGATAGGGGCACCCGTGGGCACCCTAGTCTAGTTTTATGGGCACCCTAGTCTACGTAGATGCTCAAAAACCTCCTCTAGGTGTCATAAGAGGTTCACACTTGTTCTCCTTTTTCATGTGTATGTCATGTCATTCAATTGAATTCTCAAATGTCTCTTGTAAACCTGAATGAATGAATCACTAAAAACCCTCAAATAAACATCAAATCCTAAAAAATAAAGATGCAAAATGAAGGGGTCATACTATCCTCAACTCTTCCAAAATGATGGACTTATCATTGAGTGTTGCACTACATCTCAGACCCAATGTAGTTCTCTGTGTGTGTGTGTGTGCGGAATTGTGCCCTAGGTTGCTCTTGTGCGTGTGTCACACTTGAAGTAATGAGCAAGTAACTAGATGTAGAATGTAAATAATGTGTGCATGGAAACAATAAACTCCCCTCCTATGAAGTGTGATGTAGATGAACCAACCTTTGTCCCTTGTGATGGAGCTAGATGGATGCAAATGGAGCTATAGATGCCTTTGATGGATGTAACCTTAGGTGGAGATAGTAGATGCTTAGTGCTTGGTCCCTTATTATGATCACATAACTTTATATTTATATGATTCCTTTTCTTGAATTTTGTAATTAACCCCAAAAGGATGACTACCAAAAATATAAAGATGCTCAAATGGCTAGAAAGGACCCAAAAAGTGTGACCAAAGTACAAAGAGGACAAGGGCACCTAGAGGGGCGAGGGCTTTGGCACTGGCATCTTGGCCTAGGCCTGTGTCCAGAATGAAAATGTCGAAAGGTGAAAAAAAATTGAGCGAAGTAAAGAGTGCAAGACTGAAAGCATAAGCATAAAACAAAAAAAAAGGTGGCTAAAGACATGGGTTAATTAGTACTTTTATTACTTAGGAACCATATAAATAGTAGTATGTGATCGAGACTAGATAATTAAAAATATGGAGTGTGGAGATTAAAGATGAAAAAGTATAAAAGGTGATGAAAATGAACCTAAAGCGAGAAAACACGTGTGAATGTGGTGTTGTTGATGTTGATTGCTTGCTTCTCATATGGATGGACTGCAAAAGAAAAGATGATCAAGTAGTCAAATACGCATGTATATGTATAAAAGACATGTAAGTAAGTATGTAAAAGAAATGTTGAAAATGTGAAAAAGAACATGTGCACCTGATCCGTGATGAGGAAAGAATGTAGAAAGAATCTGTAGATGATGTTGTTGCACGTAATTTTTTTCGGGTGATCTCACGCAAACGTAATGAAAGAAGTATAAGGAGAAATTTTCTGGTGTCATCCTCAAACCTTTAACTGTTTCTCGTTGTATAAAACACCATTGCAAATGTTGTGCATGTGCTAAGGACTATCTACTCTGTAAAAGCAAATGTGCATAAATTTTTGTAGACCGTGCTAAACTACTAATCGTTGTGGGATATGCCCCTAGTCTCGTGTAATCTGGTAAGGCATTTACATGTGATATGCCCCTAGTTTTAAGAAATCTAGGAAAGGTCATTGTGTCATGGACCCAAGTCTGATTTTGAGCCCCGAAATCAGAAAATTGTATTATATCAGTAATGTGTTGTGTTATGTATACTCTGTATAGGGTGACTAATTCACCCAAATGATGCCCCCTCATTTGAGGTGCATGTGATGTCGTTGAATGAGAATGTGGCCCAAAGGAGAACCATTGCTGAAACTGTGCCCTATAGGGGAGGGGAGGTGCTTGGTAGAAACCAAGGCACATGCAACCAAGTGGTTGGAAAACAAGTGTTAGTACAAGAAAAAATAAACATGCATGTATAAGAGGAAGTGTAATCTAAATGAACAATGTGTAACCTAGAACACACAAGAAGACAATGTATACCATGAAAAGTGGATTGTAAACATGGGACATCACTCACGATGTCGCAAGAAAATTAAGGCCGATAAATTGTGCACACAAGACAAAGGGAAAAGCCCGCAAACAAAGGAATTTAATGACATACAAGTACAAACAATATAATAGATAACCATGGTGGCGATAGTCCTATAAAACAAATGTTGCACATGAAGCACTGTTAGCATGTTAGAAAGATAAAAGGTATGTCAAAGCATGTATAATTTGATAAAATAGTGTGCTATGAAACAATAACACCTGTAGTGTACGAAAGTGGATGCCCTCAGGATCCGTTGTTAGAGTGGTACTAGGTATTGCATGCGAAGCATCCATGCTACGTGTAATGGATCAGAGAATTTGTAATCAAAACTACAAAGCAAGTGAACGCGCATGTGTGTATGTATAATTTTTGGTCTTAAGTAAGTTTTTGGATGTTTGGTAGGGCTGAGGGCTATGGTGTTTGATATAGTTTTGTCCTCCTTTTTTGATAATTCCTAAAGTTAAACATATTTTTGTTTAGTAGTGTCGAGGTATTGTTTTTGGAAATATCTTCACGATGTATGTTTCAATGTAAAGGGACCCTTGAACCTCGTTTATCTATAAAAAAAAATGTATTCATATATGATGAATGAATTTATTTAATATTGTCAAATTCACTTTAAAAAAATTTATGACAATGTGAATTGTAAAAGAGTATTTTGAATGTTGATAGAAGTATTATAGACAAACTATATTTTATAGAATAAGCTTATATCAAAAAAGCACATTCAAAGGATGTTGATGATAAACAATGTCTTGCTTTCATTTGCACTTTTTTAAATATTGACATGAAGAGTAATTATTGCACTAATTCTCATTGAATATTGATGATTTTATAAACTTTTGGCATGTCATCTATAGGCTTTTTGATATTTCATACATTTCTACCAAGACACTTGTAACTCTGAAACACATGAAAAAAACATGATTTTGATAATATTTTTTCAATGGATGGACATAGCCTTTTTCGAGTTCCCAATTTAACACATTCTAGGAGAATGTTGGCCTATTTTATGCATATCTTGCAATTTTCATAGTCCACAATACGAAATTTAATATTTAAATCCACTTTAACAAAATGATTTTGTGCATATGTTGTAAGCATAGAGCATTTTGTGAATCTAAAAACTACCACACTTGAATCTAAAATGGCACCCGTGGTCAACGAAAATTCCCTACCTATTTATCAACACGTGTTTTGTTCCTTTGTTTCAAAAATATTAATTTTACACGTGTGTGGATAAAACCATCAAGAACATTTCATTTGGATTTTCCAATGCGAGCTACATTATTGAAAAAATAATCAAACCTTCACCATGATGAATTTTGAGAATGAACAAAGTAAATGAATTCCATAACCATTCTATCTTGTTTCACATCTTCTACTTGCATTGCACTAAAAAAATGGTTGACACTCATTGAATTTCTAATCAAGGCATACCTAAAATCAACTAACCCCATGAAATTATGTCATGATTGATTGATTTAAAATCAAGGCATATCCTAACAAAGGAACAATGAAACGAAATTGATGTTTTTATGTGTAGTTACATTTGTTTAAAAATTTCTATAGACTAGTACCCCATTTTATGAAGTCCATGTAATCCACATATAATCATTGTGATCAAGGGGACCACATCTGTAAGGCATTTCTTTCAAAACATATAAAACCAAGTCACAAGCATTCTTTTTGCATATCTTGCAATCATAACATTTCATGAGTTCAAAAATTTTCCAATATTTTTCCAAACATTTTATGTACATGTACCAAACTAATGTACTTGAAATTTACATTGAAATGCTTAATTGGAAAGCAAAAACTTTATTTTATTCTATTTCAAGAAGAAATTTTCCTCTTCTAAGACACAAGATAGAGGTAGTTATTTTTGTTGGGAATTTTCCATGCATATGCCAAACATATGAAGGAGGTTAATAATCCTACAATGGAATTGGTTATATTGCTCCATGTCAAACTATGTGTTCATTAAGATGATATCATTCCTCTGAAATGACTAGTCATAAGTCCAGAGAGAGATGAAAACCATTGTCATAAACCGATCAAGCCCGTAAATAAAGCAACAATTTAACTGCTTCAATGCTATAATAGTTTTTTCATAGGAGTTATGTTGCGTATACATAGTCCATAACTATTTAAAAATAACTAATTTTTATGGTCCCTTTGGTCTTTAAATAGTATTGTCCCTTTGGTCTTTAAATAGAGAAATTTTTGATATAATACTATATGGTTATGAAGGTTTGGCTTTAAGTGATAATTGTTTTTGTTTTGTTTTTGATGTGCTCCATGGCTTAGCTGAAAAAATAGACACCATAAAATTAATATTAATTTTGATGTGTAAGCATTTCTTAGGCTTCATATTTGCTAAATCCACCATTTATGGTTTCATTTCTATTTTCAAATAACAACCTACAATCCATTATTAGAATAGAAAACTTATCCATAAACAATGGACCCAATCTCCTTAAATGGATAATCATGGTGAAACACATCTATGTTTCTCTTAAGAACTCTTGTAAACTTGAAAATGACTAACTGTACGATATTTTTTTCATGAATTACATCAGGAATATACATAAGAAAAATATTAACTGGTTAAAAACCATCTCTATTATTTATTATTATATGGGATTCTGCTTGAGTTAGCACAGGGTCATTTACAATAGACACGCGAACAACTTCTGTGCACTGAAAATGGCTATAATGGAAGTGGGTTGACGTTGTAGACGAAGCACCTTTTATTGTAATCCATGTGGAAATTATGAAATCATTTTTCTTCAAAATTTGTGCACGCCAAAAATTTAGACAAATTTTTATTGTATTTAATTAAGTAACATTGGTTGCAACAATCATTTTTGAGTGGATTTATCTTATTTTCAATAAATATAAAATGTAAATTAACAATTTCAATAAACCGATATAATTATTTAATTAAGAAATTACTAAAAGTTGATATGGAACATGACAATGGACCTATAGAATTTTGTAAGGTAATATTGAAGGAATAACCAATACCAAAATTTTATATTTGAAGTTATGAAAATCATCAAATTTATTTTTAATTTTTTTTTATATATATATATATATATATATATATATATATCAAAAATGTGAAAAACATCAATTTGAACTTTTATTTATTTATTTTGGATTCAAAAATAAATTTCTAAATTGAAGGACTCTAAATATCAAAGTTTGACATTAGAAGAAAATAAAATAAATTCTAAAATCTTGTTTATGAATATTTCATTTATCATATTAAAAATTTATTTGTGAGGCTAATTATCTATAATTTATTTTCAGTCTAATATTGACTCCCAAATAAATTTATGTAAGATATCAATTTCGATATTTTTATTTTAAATTATATATATATATATATATATATATATATATATATATATATATATATATATATATATATATATATATATATATGATTAGTGGTAAAGAAGCATTAAGGGACCCTACCCCGCATAATCTAGAAATTTCAGACCATAAGATCATGGCCAAGGGTATACCCATTGAAGCCAATAAAAACACACCAAGAAACCAAATAACAACAAATTTTACCAAACTAACAACATCAAAGGTCCAAAAGGCCAAACTAACAACAAAACATAAAAAGGCATACAACCTTAACAAAGGCCAAAAACAAATAACATAGGTTTAGTCCTTGACAATTTCTCCCACAGACTACATGCAATCATTCCATTCTTTGACCAATTATGCAATAGTGACCCTCCATTTTTCATAGTCCGGTTCGATCATTTCTTTTTTTTGTATGACACCTTCTTTTCCAACTACTTGGCCCTATGCATTGCATAAACCAATTCTCCCATCATTTTCAAGTGTTGAATCGTGCTTTTCATGTTCATAATATGCAATTCTTTGATGTGCATCACTGTCTCCCTCATTTTTAGCATATCCTTTTCCATAGCTTGGCATCTTTCATTTGCATTTTGTAGTTTCTCATTGACCACAATTGAGGTGATTTTATCAATCTTCTCCTACACCTCCCTAAGTTCAATAGTGACCATATTGATCTTGTTCCTGTTTCTATCAATATCTATTTTGCATTTTTGAATTCCTTCATGAAAGCATTGGTCTTGACCATTGAGTCTTGAACAACAAAAAGATATTTTTGTGCAACCTTCAGATCCTTGAGACTGGAAATTGCTTCCTCAGTACTATGAGTATGTGTTTTAGATATCTCTTCCTTTTTAGCCATTTTGGGGGGGCTCTCCTTGTGTTTTTCCTTCTCTATCAATTCAGGCTCCGCATAGTCTTCCTAAAATTTATCGTCACTTCCATCCTCTTGATCTACTTAGTCTCCTTTTCCTCGGACCTAGAGCTCATTACAATTTCCCCTTGTTTCTCTTCCAAACCCTCCAATATTATTTCCTTCTTAGGATTCTCCATGGCCGTGTGAGATATTTTCCTTTTTCCCAAGATTTTAACGCCTTCCTCCTTCCTAGGGTTCTTCCCCTTCACACCAATTTTCTCATCCCTTCCAAATCTAGGGATCCCTATTTGAATCAAGGCCTTAATAAGCCGTTGGTGCAGAGGAACTTTGAAAGTCCCTTTTCTGAAAAGTTCAATAGACTTCTGTATGATATCCATAATCAATTTTAAACCTTCCTTTAAAGGTTATATATGACATCAAAAGCAAAGTGATTTTCGAGAAAGGGGGAGGCAAAGAGTTTCTATCATAACCATTGAAATGTTGTTTTAAAGTCTCTATACCTTGCAATAATTTGTCCACTTCCAAACTGTAGTATGTCTTTGGTTTAAAGATCAATCTACCCTCCACCTGTCAATTTTGTAATAATATTTGGTCTAATTGAAAAGGATAATCCTTTCATATACTGACCATCTTTCCATGAATTAGCAATTTGGAGGCTTAGCTCTTCATCATGGCCATTGAAGATGTTGAAAAATTAATCAAACCAACTTTCTCTAAGAGTTTGATCTCTTCATTACTCATCTCTGGAAAAGTTGCCGGTTCAACCCTCACTAAATCTCTGCCCATTTTTGTGCTTAAGGACTTAACTCCTCCATGGATTTTCATTCTATGCAATAGGTGCAGCTTCAGCTCAATAGTTTTCTTGATTTCTAACCTCCAATGAGTTTTCCTACGCAAAAAATGATTTTACCTCCACTTTTGATAGACTCATTCCCACACTTTAAATCTTGACCTTTATGAGTATTCAGATCTTGCATGTGTCTCTACCTAACATTAGTTTTAATCATTGTACATCTTGACTCCCAATTTCAATTGATTCAAGATATGATTTCTATAATCACTCTTCTTACCATGGAACATCACCCCCTCTAGAACTTAAGATAATTTCTTGACATTACTGTGTTCATTAGCATCCTTATAAAGTTGGGCTTTCTTGGGGTTTCTAACTCCTCAAGTTATTAGTGAACTTCATCCCATTAGAGTAGACCCCTTTGTTAGTGAAGAGGTCAGCCATCCCATTGGCCTCCCTATATATATGTTTAAAATAAATTCCTTCAAACCCTTTAGCCATGTCTTTTATACCTTCAATAGAATCCTTGATAGATATAAAAGTAGTACCATTATTGAGGATGCTATTTATGATGTTCATGGAGTCACCTTCGACTTCGATTTTCCAAAAATTCATTTTAACAACAATGCTTAATCCCAAAAAAACTATTGTGGCTTCAATAATATGATTAGATTGTATTCCCAAATTACAACAATTACTAAGTAAAAATGTGCCTTCATGGTCCCTAAAAACTCCTCCAATTTCATCTTTGTATGGGTTTCCATCTTAGGCACTTGTCAAATTTCAGCTTGATCTAGTCAATGATGGGAGTTTTCCAACAATCCAACCAAGGGTTAGGTTTAGGAGGTATCTTGTGGTGTTGTTAATATCCCACCTCGAGGATATTTTTCTCTCCTGATCATTGATACACTTTTTCTTATTTTGAAGAATGGAAAAGTTAGATTTTATAACATTATAACATCTAACAACAATTCTTCTCTCTGTTTCCTTCTTTCCCTTGAATATTCTCCTATTTATTTCCTTCCATATTTCCTAGCTAAGATGCATGATGGTAAAGATCCATAAAAACTTGAGACCTTGGCTCTTAAAATGGAAACTCCATTGGGTCCATGTCATTTTCAAAGTAGGAGGAAAATCCACTTAATATCAAAGAGAGAAAGAAGGGAGTTCCTAACATTGACCAAAAAAGGGAAGTCAAGGAAAAGGTGATAGGTGTTTTCCATATCTTCCTCACATAACACACACCTATTGACCATATTGAATCCCCTTTTGTTTAGGTTTACCAAAGTGAGGATTTTGTCATGTAGAACAAGCCACCAAAAGATATTAACTTTGGGAATAACTTCCTTGATCCAAAAACTATCCCATTTGAAGCTGTCCACTAAAGACACTTCTTCAAAATGAACTTTATAGGCACTCTTAACCGAGAAATTTTCACTCTCCTCTCTAAACCAGATAATGTTGTCTTGTTCTTATTTTCTGGTAACCACCATTCCACACAATAAGTCATTAAGTGTATCTAGCTCAGATATATTTTGGCCCTCTAGAACAATGACTTTCCAAATTTTGTAGGGTTCCTCTACGTTGAAATAATCCTCCACTTGAGAACCATACTTTCTAACAACAACATGTTGTAGATTAGGGAAATAATCCTTGAGAGGTTGGTCCAAAACCATTTATCCTCCCAGAACTTTGTAGTTCTTCCATTCCCTATTTTCCATTTGCAACATTTTGAGAGTAACTCTTTGGCCCAATTGATGGCCTTCCAGAAAATGGATCCTCGAAAAAAGGTGTGTTGAAACACCAACGAATGTTGTTATATTGTTCCAATATTTATTTTGGATAAATTTGGTCCAAACACTTTCCTCTTTAAGTAGCCTCCAAGCCATTTTGGATAGGAGAGCTTTGTTTATTTTCTCCCAATCTCTAATTCCCACCCACCCCATTTTTTAGGCATACAAATCTTGTCCCAAGAAAGAAGAGGTAGTCTATTCTTGTTTTCACTCCCACTCCATAGAAATATTTTTGGATACTTTCTAGTTTGTTAGCAAATGCAACTTGTAGTATGAAAATAGGCATTGTGTAAACCGGAAGGTTTTGAATAGAGAACTTGAGAAGGATAACTTTACCTTCCTGTGAAAGGAGATATCCTTTCCATCCTTCAATATTATTAAGAAATCTATCAATCAATAAGTTCCAATCAAAATTATTGATTCTCTCAGTCACTATACGCATCCCTAAATATCTAGTTGGAAAGGATTTCCTCTCACAATCCAAAATTTGGGAGATCTTAAGGCATATTTTTACGGGGTGTTGACAAAAAACACCAAGCTCTTCTTTAAATTTATAAGTTGATATGAGACCTCTTCATAGTCCTTCAAAATAATTTTAAATTCTCTAGCATCCAAGACTCGTAGCTTCACAAACCAAAATTGTATCATTAACGAAGTGTTGATGGGTAACAGAATCAAAATTTTCAACAGGAGTAATCCCCCTGATTCTTCCATTAACATTGGCTTGATTTAGAGCTCTACTTAAAGTTTCTACCATGAGTATGAAAAGGAAAGGAGATAATGGATCTCCTTGTGTCAATCCTCTGGAACTACTAAAGAAACTGCATGGGGTACCATTGATAAGGACATAGAATCTAGCAATATATATTCAACTATGAATCATGTTGTTGAATTTGGAAATGAAGCCATATTTTTCCAAAACTTTGTGAAGGAAATACCAAGACACTCTATCATAGGATTTCTCCATATCAAGTTTGATCACCATCATTTTTTCTTTTTTAACTTCATGGAATGGAGGGTCTCCTGTATAGTCACAATGTTTTCTTGGATCTGCCTTCCCATCACAAACCCCCTTGTTGATCGAAATCAAAGTAGGGATAAGTAACTGTAACCTCATGGCTAAGATCTTAGAATACATCTTATATATGCAGTTATGCAAGATGATCGATTTGAAGTTCTTAAAGTCGTCAGCATTGTGGCTCTTTGGAATGAGAGAAAGAAAGGTACAATTCATATCTTTGAGCATCTTTTTATTTTTGATGAATTCTTGAATGGAAACACAAACATATTTTTTGACCACTTCCCAAAATAATTGAAAAAATGGTAGGGAAGCCATCCAGGCCAGGAGCTTTGTCTGGGCTCATAGTTTTCAACATAAATTTAATTTCTTCATTTGAGGGAACCTTGATAAGCATGTGGTTGTCTTCTTCTGAAACCGACATGGGATTATAATCTAAGAAAAGCCTCTCTTTATCCCTATTATAGTCATGATGAGAAGAAAGGAGATTGTTGTAGAAAGCAACAACAACTTTTTGGATTTCATTAGGGTTAGACAAGAACACATTTTCTTCCCCTTTAATACAAGTTATCTTATTGGAACATCTTCTTTTGAGGGTAGCAATATGGAAGAACTTAGTGTTTTTATCCCCTTCATTTAGCCATTGGATCTTCAACTTCGTGTCCAAAGGTTTCTTTCTTCACCAAAATATTTTGATACTCCGATAGAATCTCTTTCTACTAATTAATAATAACTCTATTTTAATGTATATTTTATTAATTAATAACTCTATTTTTAATAAAAATTCCTATTATCTTAATGACAAATGACATCAATCTTCCTACACTAATGTGTTTAGCTCAAAAATATATTTTTAAATTGATAAGCTCTAAACTCTAATGTGTGGTCGTAAATATTATGTTTTTTCCATTGACTTCTCAAAATAATTTATTTTTTAAAAACAATGTTTAAATGAACACTAAATTTAAGATTGTTATTAATTGTGTCTATAAACATTAATTGTGTGGGAGGAGGTGAATCAAAAGAAAGAGGTACAATAGTGGTAATGTGTGTCAAAAAATTCGGGGTGAAGACTATGTATAAGGAGTATGGAAAGTAGAAGACCTACATGAAGGGCTATAAGAGCAATTATTTTGAGACAAAATATGGGCACTATAAGCCCTTTGGGAAGTGTGGGAGAGATAATGTGCACAAGAGGACCTAGATAGAATTCTATGAGGGGAGGATCTATGAGAAATAATGCGTGAAACCAAATGCCTATCAAAAGACTTATGAGAGATAGAGTCATGTGAGGTAGTGTGTGTAACCAAAGGCCTGTAATTGGGATATATGAGAGAGCTAAATCTATGTGATTTAGTGTGTACAACCAAAGGCCTATTAGGATACAGAGAGAGCTAGAGCTATGAGTAGTAGTAGGTGGGATCATATATCTAGGAAGAATTGAGGAGGGTTAGAGATATAAGGGAAATTATGTGAAACCAAAGTCCTATCTATAAGTGTACTAAGTATAGGGGTAGAAATTGCAGAACAAGCCTCAAACAAGATGCTTAAAATGGTGACAACTTTCTAGTTATGAATAAAATTAACACATTAGTGGATGATAGAAGGATTATCCCTAAGAGCATGTAATAAAGTGAGACCCAAACACAAGGTACTAGAACTAAGAGTAGAAAAACTAAGAATTAAGTCATAGTAGTGATAAAACCAACAATGATGGGTAGAATAATATGATGATTTTGAGGATTTGTTTCAATGCAAGATTCTATGTAGAAATGCTTTGAGATTTAAGTAGATTCAAAGTGCATACATTATCTTTATTGTGTGGGTCTACCAAAACACCATGTATAGGTATTTGATTAATAGAGACATGAATAGATAGAATATCATAGACAAGTATGTCATATATATAAGAGTCAAAGAAATTAATGAGCGGTGCATAAGACGATGTATGAGTAATAGTACCGATCAATACATCTAAAGGGTGATCATAAGAGGGAGGTGGTGGCTCCATACATAAGTATTATTCACATTATATTTATACTTGTCATTTTGATGCATATGAAATGGATCATTAAATATTTTGAGTTTATAATTATCATTAGTTGGATTGGAAGATTCCTGGCTCATCCCATTCGATAGCATGGGATTCTACGAGGTCTTGAATGATATAGTGGATCTTAATACATCTATTGGTGAAGTGACCAATGCATCAATGATAATCACAATAAGCATTGGTATCAAAAGTATTACTTTGAGGCATTCTTGTATCAACCTCAAACAGTGGATGGAGAGACATAACAATACACTCAAGCAATTGTTTCAATATAATATGTAGAGCACAAGGTAAATGGGTGAACTTCCAGTAGGTATCTTGGAGTTGTAACTTAATTGGTTGAGAAACAAAATTCACAATATCCTTAGAAGTAACCTTAACATCATTAGTCTTGCCTTTGAATGTGTTTTTAATTGGAAACTTAGCATTATGGGTGGTATTTGAGATTATTCATGTGTAATAACTTAGCTTCATGCTCCTTGAGCGTATGACATAGATGGTCAAAAGATCAGAAATTTTCAAATAAGACCAATTTTTTCAAAGGTGGAAAAAAGGTTTGGGTTAATAGATCTTGCAGTTCACTATCAACTAATATATTGCTCATTTTGGTAAGCATGGTCTTGTATCGTAAGACATAATTGTTGATAGGCTTAGTGGATCCTTGTCACAATTTAGATAATTGTGCATAAGAAACTTTGTCCCTAATGTTAATAGAGAATTGTGACAAAAAATGATTTTCCAAAGAAGTAATAAAGAACACAGAATGTGTAGGGAGATCATAGATCCATTGTAAGGTAAAGTCTTTAAGGCTATTAGGAAAGATTTTGGTGAAAAAAATGTCAAGAGAGGTGTAATTAAAACAAACCACATGGAAAGAACGAAGATATTCAATGGGTACTCCTTTTTGTCATAAGTAGGGAGTTTAGGAGCAACAAAACTAATTTGAAAAGAATAAAAAACCACTTCAAGTGGAAGGGGATTGTGAAGTAGCTGAGTAGAATCCATATAATGAGGAGAAGCTGATGAACCTTGTTGTAATTATAAGATTTGTGCTTGTAGGGCATGAAAAAGGGTTTGAGTTATTTTGTGTTAGATGTAGAAGTGTGGGAACCATTATGGGTAAATGTGGGATGTGTAGTAGAAATAGTGGTTGTAGGAAGAGGCATAGAAATATAGTGCATTGGAAGATTGGGAGCCACATATAGATATGCACCATAGATGTAGGCATAACTGCCGTTAGAAAAGTGGAATAGGGTTGAGGCCTCCTAAAAAGGGATTCTTCACTAGATTTTTGATCATAAGAATTAGTATTAGTTTGAAGGATGTTGATTATATCACCAAGTGTGGTGGGGATTCTAATGATGTTGTTCACGAAAATGAGATATGAGTTCCACTTGTTCATGATCCACAACATTATCATCATCATTGTGATAATGATAAGAATGCTCACTATTTTTTCAAATTCATGCAACGGGATCTCATGCGCATGGTAACACATAGGTGGATTATAGAAATATAAGACTAGGAAGAATTCAAAGGACTACGATGATTACGAGTAGAAGGAGACAGATTCAATATGATTAACGGGATTGATTACGAGTAGAAGGGCATAGGAAAAAAATATATGCAATTTGAAATGGGATGAGAGAAGTGAGAAAAACAACATATACTTGTAAAGAAAATCCTAAGGCAACTAGGGGATGCTAGGATTGAATCACGAGTTGGGTTCACCAAAATGTTTACACCCTAATTATATTTAACATGAAACCTAATTGATTTTAGTGAATTAATACACTAAAGGATGTAAGGGTTAGTAACAGGTGATTATTCTAATTAATTAACTTCCAACATTAATTACCACAATCAAAATAACACTTTTATACTTGTAACTAATATGCTAGATAAGATATGAACTTGAAAACACAAAGGAGTGAGTGCACTTAGCTAATTATAGATGATTATGGAAAGTTATGAAGGATGTACTCGCTAGAAAAAGAAGGTTTTAACCTAAGGATGCTTCATTTAGATACAGTAACTAGAAAATGACCTAGGGTAGGACCACAACTCTCGTAGGGTTGTACCATATTGATCCATAAATTGTAGTAGACCCCCTATTATTAAATAGTTTTAAAACAACTTCTGATTCAAATATCCCATTAAGGTGTAAGCCTACAACTTGATTAATACCTTTTTAAAAATGGAATTATGAGTGGTTTTCAAATATGATCACATACACCCAAAACTGAAATAAATCAGATCGTAAACATCCACTTCCAAATGTGCATCCAAATATGATCAAATAACCATTTTCCATATTTCAATAAATCATCGTTAATGATTAAATTGCATCCAAAATGATCAAATAATAAATCATTACTATGGAAAAATAGAATGCAATAAAGAAATCACAATGATGAAATTGATAATGGAGTTTGTCAATTTTGCTAAGTCTCTGCGTTCACGTAAACAACAAAGCTGGTCAATTTTTAAATATCTTGTAAGTACAATATGAAAACTTAAAAATTAAATGAATCTAAACTTGTAAGAAATCTACTCAACAGACCTTCAAAGGAATCTAAACTCGATCAATAATCCCCTCCACCTTCTTGTGGAACTTGCAAATCAGTTTCCTTGTGTTCTATGTCGAAGTGGTGAAAATATTATTCAAATTGATGTAAAATGAACACCAAAAGGAAAAATCAAAGGCTCAAGTGAATCATCCGGAAATTCTATGAATATCTATAGCTATGTCAAAAGCTTGAAAATGCCATCTGGTTGTTCAAAAATGACTAAATGCAAAAACAGTCCATTAAAATACCTTACACTGTCCTTGAGACATTGTGTTTCACTAACTCTCCTCTGTGAGCTCTATCTTTCTCTCTCTCTACGATCTCCATGAAATTCTCAAGCTCCCAAAGACTACTACCTTGAGTTAGGCTTGCATGCCTATAAATAACTCCAAGGATTTTGGTTTTTTGAATGGGGCTAGAGGGCCTTTTATAGTGTATACGAGCCCGAAATATGCGTTAAAATCCATATCACCTATGCTTAAAATAGCCAAAGGATATATGGTGCGGTGGTTAGAGAGACCGATCAAGAGGTGGTAAGTCACGGGTTTGAATCCCCCACTGTCACCTTTGCTGCCACTTTTCCTTGGTTTGGTGGGCTTATCCCACTTTACCCACTTGGTAAGTTAGTTAAGGCTTAAAATAGCCTTTGGCTTACTAATCTATTTATAGTTATGGCGACGCCCAAGTTTGTTTTTATGCTTGGGATATGGTCCCCTCTATGAACTCACTGGTATGTTCGTGAGTTGGGTTGAGTGGCTCGACCATGCTATTAATTGCAATGCCAAGATGGGCTCGGTTGTAGAACTTTCCCTTATGACTCGGGCTCGACAATTGGTCTCCTCCTTGACACTTGGTAGTGATATGGAGCTCGGTCTCCCAACTCGCTTTACAACTCGATGAGTTACTTAGGAAAGTAATAATTTATAAAAATAACATGGAGGTCAGGTCCCCTTATGAAACAAGTTGATTAAGGATTAAAATATCCTTTGGCTCACCGATGTATTGTTGGCTATGGCCACACCTAAGTTTTTTTACTGCTTGGGACATGATACCCTCCATGCAAACTCACCAGTCTGTTCATGAGTTGGGTTGAGCAGCTCGAACACACTGTGATTGCAATTATGAGATAATTAGTTGTGGCTCAACCATGGAAGTAGCCCTTGTTGTTAGCATGAGTGGATGCTTTGTGTGCCTCTGTCCCAAGGAGTGCTTCTGATGCTCAAGTGCTTTGAAGAAGACAAAAATAGAGTCGAAGATGGAAGACAAGTTTGTATGATTATGTGAATAATTTTAGTTGATGTTTCCAACCAAGAGGTGATCATATTATGTTGAAGACGATGAAGATCATATGCTACAGTGGTATGCTTTTCAATTAATGTAAAAAGGGGGAGAAGAACTAGGTGGTTTTCCATCAATGACAAAGGGGAGATTGTTGGCATGAGTGAGTTAGAGGGTTTTCATTGATGTAAAATCTCATTAATGACAAAAAGGATGATATGGGAGAGTTAGAAGAAGCTTTGTATGATGATGACATGGTCAATCAGGTTGTAACAAGATGGCATGAGTATACACAGTGAGAATGGCTTGGCCTAGTAGGCCTAATCAGGTGACCTAGCTAGCCCAGGTGATGCTACATGGAGAACATAGTTGCATGGTCAAGGTATGGAGACCATGAGAAGTGTGGAAGTACTCATATAGGTCCAAAAGATGTTTGCAAGGTGGAAGACTCAATTGTAGCTGCTCATCTAGACCTGGTCTAGGTGCTTGGAGACCAAATGGAACATGAGAATGAGTTTTAGAGCTATGAGAGCTCATGGAGTCATGCAGGGGTGTGGGACATGTTGTTTCAAGTGTGTTAGGTCCTTTTGGAGTTCTCGGAAGCATAATCATAGTGTTTCATTACTTGGTCTAGGTCCTAACTAGACCTAATCTTAGTGTTTGGAGGCCTAATAAGTCATGATAGTCACTTGCGGTGTGTGTGAGATACACTCAACAAGGTATGTCATGTTTTTTTCATCATATAGATGTGGTTTATATAGGTTTCATGCTTAGTTGTAGTGTTAGTTCACTTTTTTATGGCCTAGAACATACAAAACCCCAAGGCCTAGTCATGAAAATGAGATATGTGGTGAAGATTCAAAGCTACTTGTGGCTAAGTAAACATTAGAGATGTTAGTAGGGTGTTTCATGGTGTTGTGGGAAAAATTTCAGGTTTCCATGATGAATATTTTGTAAGTTATGATGTTTTTGGTCCTATAAAGTTCTAGAGAGTGCATTTTCCATCTTGAGGTGAGAGAAATGTTCTTGGTTAACACGTGTAATGTATACATGGGACCATGAGCCTTTTAGGAATGATTTTTAATTGAGTTAAGAATATCTTAGAGTTATAATGAGATCAAATGAGGCCTTAAAATTTATGAACGATTGTTAATAAGGCAAGTTGCTTTTTATGAGTTTAAAACCCTAGGTTATGAGTGATGGAGAAAATCTTCATGATATGAGCCTATAATGCATTGGATCATAAAATGTGATGATTGGAGGTGAAAGAAAACTCTCTCAACCTTCTAGAAATGTTGGTTAGAGTTCATGACAATGAGTTGGGCCCACTCATATTTTTTAGTTTCTAGGAAAGAAGGTTTTGCTCTCTAGTTTTCCAATTGATCCCATGTCTGAATTGGTTTTCTAAGATTTGTAGGAGATATGATACATTTTTAAGACATTTCAGATCTTGGTGAGGCATTTTTATGACCTCTGAAAGTTCAAAATAGGTTGACTATTTTTGGGCCAAAAGGACCATTTTAACAAGGTTGGTGAATGGAAGTGCTTGAGAAATTTTGGGATTTTGATGAAGTATAAGGGAATTGGAGGTGTTTTTGATATCTCATGTGAAAATTTTCATGTTTTTGTTGAGATCTTAAAGTGTATTGAGGTGGCATGGTTGAGGTCACAAGTTGACCTAGTTTGACTGGTTTAGGATAACTCTGCTTTGGCTAGAATATTGATATTAAAGACTAATGATTTGGATTATCTGATGTTTGCAATCCACTTGAGAGTTAATAGGGATGAATTTTGTTCCTATTGAATTCATTTAGAGGTATTTAAAGTGACATAAAGGGTGCAAACATGTTGATTTTCCAAAATTGGTTTTTGGGTAGTTTAGTTTGTTGAAGAGGAGAATTGGATTCATTTTCTTTTATGGATGTTTCATGAGGTATAACATGCATGGATATGTTATACGATTCAATGGATTTAAAATAAGTGGTTACATGGAATATTTGAGTTTTTCTTGTGTGATCTTGAGCTCCATAGTTGAATACCAGTCCCTAGAAGTTCTTGTTTTGAGTAGGAAACAATCCTATTAAGTGGTGCTATGAGGAGAATGATTAATATAGAGGTTCCTAAGCTGATGATGGATCTTGTGAATCTTTTTTTGACACGTGTGATGAATTTTAAGGCTTGACATAGCTGGATTAAGTTCTTTGAGTCCTTGGTGTGCTTGATAATGGTGTTTTTAGTCCTCTTGGGCTAGTGTGAGTTATTTATTTGTCTTGATGCTTTACCGACCCATGAGGGGTCCTTCATGGTTTTTTTATATGAAGATTTAGTTATGTTTTTAAGTTGTGGTGATCAAACTCTTGGGTTATGGATGACAATTGTTATGTTTTTGAGTTGAGTCTCATATAAAAGTGCATGTATGGTTCATTTTTGAACTAGTTTAGAAAGAGGGAAAAGTGTGAGCTAGGTGAGAGAGTGAAAGTGGTTCAAGGGCATAAAAAAAGATTTGAGAGAGTGTGTGAAATTTTGAGGAGTGTTGAAAAGATTTTGTGTAAGGGTTTGTGTCCAAATAAGTCCATGTTTGAGATAGTTTGAGTGAAGTAGGAAGTGTGTTTGAAGAGGGTTTGAAGGTGTATGAGTTGAATCTTGTGATCACTATCAACGGTTTGTGTGTTGGCAGAATATATTCAGTGGTCTTCTGATCAAAACTTGTGTGATGAGTAATATTCATATAATTCCTTTGTTTTGAGTAATATCAACAAGGGTTTCTAGGGGTTGGTGCTCCTTATGGGGTTGGTGCCTCACTAAACAAATCTTGTGTGATGAGTCATATTCATGCAAGTATTTTGGTTTGAGTAATATAATCAAAATTTTTAGTGGTTTTTCTTCCCTTGAGGGTTTCCCACTTACATATTGTGTTCTTGTGTACTCTTTCATGGTTATGATCTTGTGAATGGTTATTATATGTTGTTAATCACACATTAATGCATGGTTGAATGATAAATGGTTTATGTAAGTTAATTTGAGTTGGTTAAGGGTTTTAAGGACTAATTCTTTGCCCCCCTCGGTCCATTGTGCTTCCAACACTTGTGCTTTAGGCTCGATGTTGGTATACTCCTTAAAACTTGGAAGTGATATGGAGCTCGGTCTTCCAAATCACTTTGCAACTCGAAGGGCTGCTTGGGAAAGTAATGAGTTGGCCAAATAACACAGCCGATTGGGCCCCCTTCACGAAAAAAGAGTTGGGTCACTTAATTGAAAAATCATTTTATTCTCGTTGAAGATATATATATATATATATATATATATATATTCCACAAATCCAAAATACACACACACACACACACACACACACACACACACACACACACACACACACACACACACACACACACACACACACACACCACACACCCACACCCACACCCACACCCACATATATAGTATCGTTTCATACATAGACAAAAATCATACAAAATGGCTCGCGGCTATCTACAAAGTGGATCAAGCACCCTCACCCCATCTAGGGGGTCTCTAGATGCTTTGGGATGATGGGGACATGATAGTAGCTCGGATGTTTGGGCTAGGGACTTCTACCTAGATCAAGCTCCAAAATTTTCTCCTTATACTCTCACCAGTTGTGTCTCCAATGACGTAATCCTCTCCACTTTGCTCTTTGGGCATCGATAGAAGACTAACTACTCCTAAACCAAGGCTGTTGTGCCTACTGATATACTCTACAACATCACGTCTATGCTACTTGGTGGCTGCCAATTCCTATACATTCAAATCTTTCCATAATTTCATGAATGCCTCTCCCCCTAGATGAAATGAGCTAATAGAATCTCCTACCGATGGTGCTTTGCTTAGATTCACCATCATTATAGTATTCTGGAAATTCAACACTAGATCCAGGATCTCATGGTGAGAACTCTCTATCATGTATTTCCACTCCTCCACCGTCCACTCTACAAAAACAAAAATAACACATGTTTCTCACGTTGTGGATATGCGACAAATCCATTTCTCGAAAACCATCTAAATAACATAATATCACACACACCTAGCTACATGGGTCTCTCTGATGCTCTCACCATCTCTACGGTAACCTAATCCATCCTCCTCTTCCTCATCATCATGACGATGTCTCCCACATATTATGCCCACCTGTCTCGGGGCACCAATATCATGTCCCCTTTTCGCTTTGGTGTGGGCCTCTGTCTCGGATGCACAAATCTAAACCCCAATCGGCATAAAATATCCTCCTCCTAGTCACTACATATTATAATATCTTAGCCATGGTGTTGGGTGTCCTACTAATCCTCCACCGGTACTAGGATTAGCTCCGATTTTACCCATGAACTGTGGACCTATGTTTTTGGATCATTTATCGATCCCTCCTCTTATTAACTGATGACTATGATCTATGGTGGGCCCTGAGAATCCCCACCATGCCAAGGATACCTCTAACAATGTGCGCTCATCACCCATATCCTATGGGGTCATAATGTTAGTACCCTAACCTTTGTTCTTGCAAAGCATCTCGGCATGATGATGTTGGTAGGGTGGTAATGGTCATATAACCATGGGCGCAGTCACCCAAAATTCCTCGGGACCCTAATCACCTAATGGGTTTGATCCCAATATACAAAGTGCCTCGTCATCTTGGTGATGATGTAGTGGAATTTTCTCTAGGCTAGTTAGGCCACATGTGCTAATGGCTGGAATGCTCAAAGTGACCTCAATCTGACCTTAGTACCCACCGAAGCACTCTTAGGGAATTTTCTGCAACTACCAAAGTGGTGTCCATGTCACCTATACATAGGAAACCTCTCGTATATCTAGGATGTCAATAAAATCATGGGTCCCACAACCCTTTGACCTTTACGCCAAACCCTATATAAATCATGAGCCAATTACACCTATATGGTGGTTCCCCAACTAAACAAAAACACATGATCAAAAAAATATCCGTATACCAAAATCATAAACAATGGGATGGATCCATCTACCTTATGACACACTATACATGCCACCATGATCCCCATCACTACCTTCCAGATATCTAGAATCCCTGCAGCCTACATTGTGATAAGTCGAACACATAACATGCTTTCTTCATATGTTTCACTCCCAATAGCCCATATGGCTAAGGCTCTCCACTTTGTAGCATCTAGGCTCAAATCAAAATACATGCGAGTGCCTCCATAGGCAACCCCAAAATACCATGTACATCCTCTAAGGTCAATTCCATCTCCATGGTATCCTATCATGTCCACCACCAAAAGGTGTTGGATATATAGTCTCCCATGTGGCTAAGAACATCTTTAGTAAATCTAGATCCAGTGGCATCCTAAGCATCTGCGCATGATGCCCCCAAAACACCAACCTTAATGGGTCACCTATGCCTACGTCGATTATGTAATCATCGTACTCAACCATGATATATTTATACTTTGCCATAGGCAAATCTTGTGCTCTACCTTCATCCACAAAATGAAAAAAAGAAAACATTAGAATTTTGATATATCAATTTGAAATGGAAAATCAAAGCATTAAACCTATTCCTACAAGCTTTCCTATGCCATCGGTCCCATGGCTAGATGCCATCAGCCCCTAAAAAAATTTCCTTTATGCCATCCACACTGCAAAATTTTTCAACCATCTCAATGCCATTGGACATTCTATTTCAAAGGGGCCAATGATGTCTAGCAAAAGTGAAATTGAATTTCAAAATATGACTTTTGAAATGTGATAAAGTGATAAAATAAAAATTAAATCCCTCCCAAACCCACTTGTATTTTTCCTAACCTACTTGATGACACAAGTTTGGACAAGAATGACATGTTAATGACTTTGAAAAATAAAAAACCAAATAATACCTAGTCTAATCAATGAAATTAAATGCAACAAATTACCCATGGTCACACCCAAAGACGTGCTCCACCTCATCATCCTCCATCACCACCTCGTACTCATGTCATGACGTTGAAACACACCCAAATTTGAAATTCTAGAGCTCAGTTCTCTCAATTCCAAAAATAGCAATAAGCAAATCAAAATAAAAATCACTATATAAAACTCAAATTTTCTATTCAAATTCAGTCTCAATTATCCAAAATATTTAAATGATCATCATTTTTACTCCCAAAATTTGCAAACCATGTCATTTTTTTCGCATCTTGACTATCATCTCATGTCATTTATTTTGACCTATTACACACATAATTTCAACAATCTTCAATTTTTTCCTATTTTATGACACCATACCACCATAAAATATCTATGACATTACAAAATTACAAAAAATATGACATGACATCCATCCGGTGGGCCCCTAGCTAGGTTATTTATGTCTTATTTTACTGATGATCCTCTAGTGTTTCCTTTCAATTTTACTTCTCTAGGGTTCTTGCAGCATTGATTTCCCAGTATATGATAGGATAAAAGACATTATCATGTATGCATTGGTGGGTATATTTCATTTCAACTAGTCCTTTCAACATTCCTTTATGTACTTACTTTCAATATTAGTGTTACAAATGTTTTTCATTCCATTGACCACCCCATGTTTTACTATTGTGACATGTGGTGATCAACAGCTGGGGCATATGTATACACCTAATTTTTCACTTTTCATCTTTCATACATGTTACTAATAATTTCCTTGTGTAAATAAGGGTCATTGATGCATCTATTTCTTGAGCGGGGTGTCTTAAGGGCATCAAGAATGGGAATGTGTTAGGAAATTTAAGGGATAGATAATGTTACAAATAATAAATCTATAATATAAATTGTTGATGATTATAGTTTATGAAGTGCGATAATTAGAAAAAATAGATCAAGATGATTATATTGGAGATTATAGAATGTATATACCATGAATAGACAATAAACAAACTAAGTGACACAAGATATAAGTGGTAAAACCTTGGAAGGTAAAAAACCAACAAAAAATCACTTTTCTTTATTAACAATAAATTTCACCCAACACTCCCACTATTTCTCAAATACAATTTCCTTTGCACCTTTAGAAAGGTATTACAAACCACTTCATACATGCAATCATGAGTTTTACATCATTCACGTCACGTATCTATAACCAAATCACATATATTGCTCATATTAACATGTTACACTTGATATTTTTAATATCCTCGATGTAACCGATCTCTAATGAGATCACCTTATTTTATACAAGGTGGGTGATCTGGTTTAGGTCACTCTTATATTTTAAAAATTTCGATAATAGTAGTGGATCCACCATTCTTATATTTTAAATATAAGCTATAAACAAAAAACATACAGTCTTTGGCGGGTTTCTTAACTAAGAAGTTTTCCACTTGATATTATAAACCTAATACTCCCCCTTAATGTTAAGTAGGGAAACATTCCAAAATTTCTTTTGCATGTCAAAGTTCGTTCCTCGTGTTAAGTCACCTTTTAGTAAAAATGAGCTAAAATCCATAAATTAACACATGATTTAGGATAACATCCAAAAACACTTGTTGTGTGGGTTTTGTAGTTTTGTGGTGCACTAAAATAGTGTCCTATGGGTTTTTCAACTCTGCGATACACTACTGCAGATCCCGCAGAGACTTATACGAGCCACCAAAAATGTGCATGCATTGTGGGTTTTAGAGAATCCACGAGACAACTTTGTTTTTCACGGTTGAATCGGTGTTCCAAGGATTCCATAAAAAAACTCAATACAAAGGAAAATTACAAATTCTCAAAATAAAATGATTAAGAATGAAACGTTACATAAGACTATGGAGTTAATAAGCTCTTCATATCTAATGCTTCACTGGGGATTACACGTAAACTTCACATACATGATAATTTACTTAAACAACATAGAGATAGTCTCGGAGTATCCACTTTGAAATATTCAAGCCTATTAAGAAATGACATTTCACAAGAAAAAAACTTGCAACATGCCCATTACTTATTTCCCTCTCATGGACAGACTCTGAAGGGCCAAAACTCATATGATTCATAGGTGAAGATCAACATTATTTACATTATCATAAGAGAAAACCACACATGCTCGGATGATTCGAGAGATGGATATCAACATCATCAACATGATCATAAGAGATAATATGTGAAATTCCCAAAGATAGCACGAAATTTATAGAAATTTACAGATTACTAAGGGATTAGTAATTTTTTCATTAAAGTAGGGTTAAATTTATAAAGTAGGGTTAAATTTATCACTAGAAGGTTTTGGATCTAATTTAACACCAACTTCCATAGGAATAGAGACAAGATTACAATCAATCATTAAATATTTTAAGAAGATTAGTAGCATATTGTGATTAATATTTAATAATAGATTTGTGATTTTGATAAATAATAATGCATAGATAATGATTTTATAGTTCTAAATCACTCATTTCAAAACATTGTCTTAACTTATCTTTGATTCTAAGAATTAGATTCTTATCACTACTAGTAATCAAAAGATCATCAAAATATAAGAAAATAATAATAACATAATTGTTTTCATACTTGACAAATAAATCGATATCAACATAATAGTTATAGAAACCAAACTCATATATGAAACTATTTATCTTATCATACCAAGCTCTAGGAGATTGTTTAAGACCATAAAAATATTTATTAAGTTTACACACATATAATTCTTTACCAGGTTCTTGAAAACCTTTAGGTTGTTGCATATAAATTTCTTCTTTCAAGTCACTATTTAAAAATACATTTTTAACATCCATTTGGTGAATCTCCCAACCATGTTGAGAAGCTAAAGCTAGAAAAATTCTAACATGGATTGTTGATGGTGAATCACAGCACCCGTGAATTTCTGCAACTCAATGGGTTGAGACTCTCAGTGCGATTGCATAACATGGAGCTTTTCCCAAGTGTGGGACCTTGTGAAATCAAAAAAGCTCTCCAGGATGAAGGCCGGTTCCTATTCCTCTGTTCAGATGCACACGTAAAAATGCAGAGGGTTTACTCAAAAACCTAAACTAACTTTCCAAGGAGACAGGGTAAGAAGATGCATAAAAATAAAACCTAAACTAACAAAGGTGATGCACCGAGGAATGAAGAACACCTATCTTGCCAATAAACACAAACCATTAAAATGCAATGCAAGATCATGCACTGAGATAACTAGGGTTTACGGTGAAAGATCAAGAGGATGCGTAAATAAACACGAGAGAGGTTGAGAATCATCCATGGACATGCATTATTTGCTCCAAATATTGATACATACACTCTGAAAATGCCCAAGAGGCAAATTTGCATTACAGTTTTAAATGGGAGGTTTGAACTTCCACAAATTCACCTGCCAAAGAGAAGAAGGGAGGGGCAAAACAAGAATGTCCAACCTTTAGAAAGAAGCCCCTCCTTACAATTTATAGGAAGAATGAGAGAGGGAAGAGAGAGGAAATCCAAATCTACCCCAACCACCTCCAAGTTGCATTTAATTCATCTCATTATGGTGGTAGGTGAGGACCCTAGCAAACCCAAAAAGTGGTAAACTGTATTTTGCATTTTTAAGAACTTTTCCCACCCAATTAAATATATCCAGTCGTAGTTGGATAGAGGACCTCGTAAGCTTTCCAAAATTCCAACCTTGCATGAATCCGAGCTCCCTGTCAAAAGTTATGGCCATCTGAATATCTGCGCCAGGGTCTGCTTCCTGTCAGCGCTCAAAATGTTGCGCCTCCTAAAGGTGCGCCTTGGCGCATCCATCCTTATGTCAACATACCCTTATGTGCACCAAGGCACACATTTTTCCATGTCGACACTCTTTTCATGCGCCCTTGACCTGCGCCTTGGCGCATATATTTTCATGTCGACATCCATTTTCATGCGCCCTTAACCTGCGCCTTGGTGCATATATTTTCATGTCGACATCCATTTTCATGCGCCCTTGACCTGCGCCTTAGCGCATATATTTTCATGTCAACATCCATTTTCATGTGCCTTGATCTATGCCTTGGCGCATATATTTTCATGTCGACATCCATTTTCATGCGCCCTGACCTGCGCCTTGGCGCATATATTTTCATGTCGACATCCATTTTCATGCGCCCTTAACCTGCACCTTGGCGCATATATTTTCATGTCGACATCCATTTTCATGCACCCTTAACCTGTGCCTTGGCGCATATATTTTCATGTCGACATCCATTTTCATGCGCCCTTAACCTACGCCTTGGCGCATATATTTTCATGTCGACATCCATTTTCACTGCGGGCGACTCAATAAATGTCGGGGTCCGAGTTTCTTTGATTTCCATATTCTTCCGTTTGTCTATATCTACCCGGGGGGAAGATATATACAACAATTTGGTGACTCAATGGGATCACCTGCCTGCTAGGTAGAAGATCAGTGGCCTTTTAGCAATCCATTGGGCATGGAGTCATAAGCAATACCTGAAACCAACCTGATACCTGATCCCGAGCCTGATGTTGTAACTCCTTCTCTGACAGCACTCTGAACTGTAGAAAACAACCTGAGAGCAGCCAAAACCTGTGCCAGAGCACTTAGGGAAATTGAAACCTAACTACAACAAGACAATGTGCATACGCACTTAGAGGAATTGAAAACTAATCTAATATTTACAAGGGTAAACCTTTTCCTTTTAGTAGCAATGTTTAAGATAGATTCCGTTAACCGGAATCGGGAGTTCTTCTCCATCCAATGTAGACAATTGGAAGGCATTACTACTTTTACATCCCGTGACCATGTAGGGGCCACTCCAAATGGCATCAAACTTGGAATGCCTTCCTGGTTTTGCCCGATCTGCATCCCATTTTAGAACTAGGTCCCCCTCCTGGAAGGTCCTTGCTCTTGCCTTCTTATCAAACCATCTTTTTACTAAGGCCTGGTCCTTTTCAATACTGAAACTTGCATGCTCTCTGATTTCTTCCAATTCCATCAACTCTGCATACCTGGCCTCCATTGGTTCGAACTCAGACAACTCCAACTGCTTCATGAGCTCCAATGCTGGCAATTCTAATGATATAGGCAATACTGCCTCTTTCCCATAGACCAACTTGTAGGGAGAATTACCAGTAGACCTCTTTGGCGTTATTCTATCAGCCCATAATGCTGATTTTAGCTTGGTATGCCATGTCCTTTGGTTTTCATCCAGAGTCCTTCTGATGATTCTTAGCAAATTCTTGTTCGTGGACTCTGCCTGTCCATTACCCTATGGGTAATAATTTGAAGAGGTGCTCAAATAGATTCCATTCTTGACAGCCCATTCTGTAATCTTGGAACCTATGAATGCCAATGCATTATCTGATATGATAGTGGTGGCACACCAAACCTAGTCACTATTCCTTCATAAAAGTCTAGTATGTTAGACTCATTTGCCTCTTTGAGCGCTACTGCTTCGGTCCACTTGGTGAAATAGTTTGTTGCCATGAGAATCCACTTGTGGCCTTGGCTTGAGTTTGGGTTGATGACCCCAATGAAGTCCAATCCCCATTGCATAAATGGTTGGTCAACCAAAATCGGGTGCAATGGAAGTGCTGCTAGTCTTTCTTTTCCCGTGAAGAGTGCACATTTCTTGCACTTTCTTATCCATGTATAGCAGTCACTGAACACTGTGGGCCAATAATATCCTGCCTTCATTATCTTGAGAGTTGTTACTGTGGGGTGAAATGTCCTCCAGAATCTCCATCATGAAAATCTTGTAACACCCTCTCAATTTGACCTATCCCAATGCACCTCAATAGAACTCCATTGATGTCTTTTTTAAACAAAACACCATCAATAAGCACATATGGAATGGCTTGTAATCTGAAGTATCTCCTTTTTGCTTTGCTCATTTCTGGAGGGCATAGGCCTACTTGTAGGAAGTGTATCATATTCTGAGTCCAACAAGGAGTGGGAACATCATCATTTTCTTGTTCTTGACCATCCTGTAGTACCAAGACAGTCCCTTTTTCATCACCTGCTTCAATCTTCTGACTCAAAGCTAGTTGTTCACATAGTCCTTTTCCACGGACCAACTTTGTGACCTTGATCTCGATGTCATATTCCATGACACGAGTGATCCATCCTGCACGTTTCTCATTCAGATCCTTGTTTAGAAGGAAGTCCTTGACTCCCACATGAGAGACCAACAATTGGATCTTATTGTTTGAGACTAGGTGCTTGAATTTCTTTAAGCTCCTGATCACTGCAAGGACATGCTTTTCAATGAAAGAGTACCTTGTTTCATATTCCTCCAAGCCTTGACTGAAGAAAGTAACTGGTTGTTCTAATCCTTCTTTGTTTTGTTGTGCCAGGATTGCAGAAATTGTGTCTCCACCACCAAAGGCATATAACATGAAATCCTTGGAGAAGTCTGGATTGACGAGAGTCGGAGCTTGAGATATAGCCTCTTTTATTGCCTCAAAACTTTCCTTGCCTTCAGATGTCCACTTAAATGCCATGCTCTTCTTCAACATCAGCGTTATTGGCTTTACAAGAGCTACAAAGTTTGGAACAAACCTACGGAAAAAATTGATCCTTCCCAAGAAGCTTTGAAGAGCCTTCTTGTGACTTGGCAATGGCAACGCTTGAATTGCTTCAACTCTTTCTGGGTCAATCATCAATCCCTCCTTTGAAACAATATGGCCTAGAAGTTTTCCTTCGTGAGCCAGAATATGCATTTTTTGGGATTCAATGATACCCCAAATCTTCTACACCTCACGAAATACACCTCGGATGAAAGAGGTGATCCACTACATTTTTGGAGAATACAGTGATGTCATCAAGATATATCAGAACTATTTTATTGATCAACCCTTGAATGCCATATCCATTGCCCTTTGGAAAGTGGCTCCAACATTTGATAGCCCAAATGGCATCTTCTTGTAGGCATATGTGCCCCATTTGGTGGTGAAAGCCATGTCTTGAACTGGTCATCTTCTTTCACCATTACCTGATTATACCCTGAGTAGCCATCTAGGAGAGAGAATCTCTCTGAACCGGATACCACTTGCAATATTTGTTCCATTGAAGGAAGTGGGTAATGGTCTTTAAGAGATGCCCTGTTGAGGTCTCGGAAAGTCCACACACAACCTGATTTCTCCACTCTTCTTCCTGACCGGAACCAAGTTTGCAACCCAGCTTGAGTGCTTGATCGGGAATATAATGCTTGCCTCTATTAGCTTGTTTAGCTCTTTCTTCATTAGAGGCTCAATGTGGGGGTTGACTGGTCTCTGCTTCTGCCTGATGGGTTTAGCATCTAGATCCAATTCTATGGTATGTTGTGCCAACTTCGGATTGAAACCTCTCAAGTCTTCATAGCTCCAAGTGAAGACATCTGGAAATTCTTGGCAAAGTTGTATGAAATATGATTTCTCCTGCTCAGTGGCCACTTTGCCAATTTGAAGTGTTTTGCCTTCTCCAACTAGAATTGGCTCTGAATCTTCTCTCTTGACCTGCATGTTAGCCTTTTCCTTACGGAATTGGTCGTTAGGGTTGAAGATAGACTCCAATGTTACTAAACCCTTGGGAAGCTTGTTTGTCCGCAGCTGCACTACTTGATCCCCATACTGCTGCTCTAATCTATCTTGATTCCTAGCTGAGAATTCAGCCTCTTCTTGTAAGAAATTGATGATATGTTGATCATTCTCAAACACCTACCAGCTTGTGTTATTATCTAGAACTGCTGGCCTCACAATCACATGGATATGTGGCTGTGTTTTTCTCTTTTGATGTTGTCAACCACATCAAACATTGCTCCAACTGCTGCGAGCCTATCCACGGCTTCATTTTTCTTCCTGGGTATGGACATGATGTTGAAAGCTTTGAAATCCTCAATGAGGTCCCATACCCTATTTTTGTAGTTCTTCAGTAGGTCATTCTTTGTAGCATGTTGTCCCCTGACTTGATTGACGATCAGCTCGCTATCCCCAAACACCTGCAAGTTCTTTATGCCCTTTTTCTAGCCCAATGAAGTCCATGAATCAAGGCCTCATATTCAGCTGTGTTGTTTGAATAGAAAACTGAAACGGAAAGTTGAATAATATTTGATGCCTTGAGGTGAAACAAGCATAGCTCCTCCTCCTGCGCCTTGCCTACTCCTTGATCCATCAAAAATAATTGCCATACCTCATTGTCATCCTTATGGTCTAGTTTGGTGATGCTAGGAATAGGTTGGTTTCCTTCATGTATGCAATAGACTCCTAGCTCAGATTCTTCTACTTCTTGGTAGGGATCAAAAGCATGTACCTTGCTTGCCCATTCATCAAGAGTCAAATCTGAATGCTTCCAACTTTGGTGTCAGCTTCATCTATGCTTGGATAATCTTCTTGATCAAAAGTTGAACAGTTGGCATTGATTTGGCTTGGAGTATGAGGCTCAATATGAAAGTTTGCAATTGGTTCGGATCTGATTGTGACCTTAGTACCATATCTTGTTCTGAACAACATGTGTGACCAATCAGTAGATAAGTAGCCTCCAATTCTAGCTGTGAAATCCCTTGATAAGCATAGGGCAAAGAGTGGTGGCAAATCTATCACTGACACATCTTGCAAAACGGTAACGTTGGGGCATGCATGCAAGGTAAGATTCAAACCTTTAATCACTCCCACCATTGCTATTGCTGTCCCATCCAATTGAACTACCCCTTTGATATGACTTCATATTGGAGGCCCAACTGATCAGCTATTTGCTTGGGCATGACAAAACTACTTGCCCCAGAATCAATCATGCAATTGTGTACTAGTTTATCCCCAATGATTAATGAAACATAGAATGGAGGGGGTTTCAAAACTTTACCTTGTTGTCCTCCATGATTCCCTTTAGGATGAGCAACATTTGTGAGGACATTCTCTTGCATATGGGCCTGCTGGTTCGAAGTTGACCAATTCTTCATGGCAGCTTGTAGAAGATCTCTTTGGCCTAGGATGGATAAAGATTCCCACATCGATATATTCACATTCATCTTCTTCATTTGATCAATGATGCTAAATGGGGATGAAAGATCTCTTTGCTGTCCTTTAGTCTGTGCATTCCTTTCTTGTGCATGGGCAGCAACAGCTGGCATTTGAGCTGGCTTAGAAGGTGGTTTGGGCTGTCCTTGTGTGCTTGGAACTGTATTTTGCTTACCAACACCTTGTGGAGTGATGGAAGGTTGCAGATCACTTGGAGCCAATGACTGTCCTTCACCAATATTCCTCTTCTTTGATCTTGTGTTAGCTGCTACACTCTGAGAAGTTGTTTGATTCATGCCACAAAAATCCTCAGCTTGCCAATTCACAAGTGTGGTATCATTTGGAGTTGTATTTTGCTGAGATGTCCCTTGTTGCTGATTTGTTTCTTGACTCACTTCACCCTCTACGCCAGTAGTTGTCACCATCAAGGCTTGGTTCAAAGCACCATTGAAGCACATAGATTGGTTATGAGGTTCATTGCATGGGAAACACCAATCATACTCTTGAGCTATGTTGTTTTGCACTGGCACTAATGCTTTAGAAGCAGATGCAACATTGGGGTTATAGGGCTGAAATGGTCTATTGGCGGGAGGCCTTACTTGGCTTTGATTTGTAGTTGGATTGGGTGGCCTATTGGGCTGGTATGGTGGCCTAGCCTGGTACTGCGCTTGAGGCTGATACGGTCTAGCACTTTGAGCTTGTTGTCTTTTAATAGTCACCAGCTCATTTCCAAGGTTTTGTAATTGTTTCATAACCTCTTGGAGTTCATTTGAAGCACTAGAGGATGAAGTAGAAGTTTCATTTGAACTTTGATTTCTAGGAGTGGGAATAGGAGCCAAAGTGGGTGCTTGACTAGTGCTTGGATTTTCTAAGTTTGGATACAAGGGCATGGGAGGCCTAGGAGCCAGCTTACCAGCTTGAATAAGACAGTTTTCAGCCCTAATGGCAATGCTATAAGCGGCAGGTAAGGTTGTGCCTCCCATAGATTGAATTAACATAGAAATATCAGAATTTAAAGCCTTAAGATAGTATAGAAAAGCACCTTTATTGTTGGCCTAACGGACCACTTTGGAATCCTATCCCAAGACCTTTGAAATCTGAAGTTGAAGTCGTCAATTTGCTCATTGGGAGCTCTCTTGATAGTTGTCAATTGTTCTAGTAGAGACAAATTGTCTCCCTTTTCTCCAAACTACTCATGGAGAACTATGCATAAGCGATTCCAATTTTGATAGTAACCACTCGAAGGCTCCTAAACCATTGCAATGCCTTCCCTTTGAATGAAGATGCCAGCAATTTGACAGCAACATCCATTTCATTTATCTCGTGGATTGCACAAACGTTAGCAATGTCTTTGACATGATCACCAGGAGTAGTATGATTTTCTCCAGTGAAAAATGGAATGTTCTTCAATGCTGCAATTGGAACTGGATTCTGTGCATTGAGGGCAAGTGGACTGCTGCCAGTGAAATTGACAAAGGGATTCGGTGGTAGATGTGCCATTATGATTGGCCTAAGGACTCTGGTTGATGCGAGAAAAGGTCTACCAGGTGGAGGTGTAGACAAAGTCCGGTTAGGTGGAGATGGTGACCTTTGTGGTCTTCTTCCTCTCCTTCCTCTACCTGGTGATAGTTGCAAGTGGACAAATAACCCCTCTTCTCGAGTATCAGACCTGGTTCGAATTCTTCTCATGCGCTGGGCAACTATTGCTGCTAAACCACTGAATTCTATCCCTTGAGTCGCCAGATGTGTTAGAAAGTGAGCCTCAAAAGGCTAGATTCTACCAAGTTACACACCAAACTTGACAAAATTTAAACTCAAAATTTTGAAAGACCTGTATTTTTGAGATTTTAGGGTTTGGAATTTGATTTGGAATGACAGTCTCGAAAACCCAAAAATGCCAGACTTCTGAAATCCTGAAATCTGAAATACCAAAAACCATGAAATTTTGAAAGTCAAAATCTCAAAAAACTAAGAATACCCTTTTGAAGATTATCTTCCGATCTATCAACTGGTGAAATTTTGACTTGTTTCGAGCAAGTTAAGTCCTTGAAAATTGATTTCAAAGTTCAGCTGGAAGGTGAAAATCTGAAATTGTAAAACCTGTAATTTTTTAGTCCAAATTTCTTGAACATTCCTTCAAATCCTGTGGAATGACCTCTTGGTCCCACCGAGCATGCCAAAACTATTGATGGAAAATCACAACACCCCTGAATGTCTACAACTCGATGGGTTGAGACTCTCAGTGTGATTGCATAACATGGAGCTTTTCCCAAGTGTGGGACCTTGCGAAATCGGAAAAGCTCTCCGGATGAAGGCCGTTCCTATTCCTCTGTTCAGATGCACACATAAAAATGCAGAGGGTTTACTCAAAAACCTAAACTAACTTGCCAAGGAGACAGGGTAAGAAGATGCATAAAATAAAACCTAAACTAACAAAGGTGATGCACCGAGGAATGAAGAACACTGTCTTGCCAATAAACACAAACCATTAAAATGCAATGCAAGATCATGCACAGATAACTAGGTTTTGCAGTGAAAGATCAAGAGGATGCAAATAAAAAGAGAGGGTTGAGAATCATCCATAGACATGCATTATTTTCTCCAAAGATTGATACAATACACTACAAAATGCCAAGAGGCAAATTTGCATTACAATTTTAAATGGGAGGTTTGAACTCCACAAATTCACCTGCCAAAGAGAAGAAGGGAGGGGCAAAACAAGAATGTCCAACCTTTAGAAAGAAGCCCCTCCTTACAATTTATAGGAATAATGAGAGAGGGAAGAGAGAGGAAATCCAAATCTACCCCAACCACCTCCAGGTTGCATTTAATTCATCTCATTATGGTGGTAGGTGAGGACCCTAGCAAACCCAAAAAGTGGCAAACTATATTTTGCATTTTTAAGAACTTTTTCCCACCCAATTAAAGATATCCAGTCATAGTTGGATAGAGGACCTCGTAAGCTTTCCAAAAGTCCAACCTTGCATGAATCCGAGCTCCCTGTCAAAAGTTATGGCCATCTGAATATTTGCGCCAGGGTCTACTTCCTGTCAGCGCTCAAAATGTTGTGCCTCCTGAAGGTGCACCTTGGCACATCCATCCTTATGTCGACATACCCTTATGTGCGCCAAGGCACAAATTTTTCCATGTTGACACTCTTTTCATGTGCCCTTGACCTGCGCCTTGGCGCATATATTTTCATGTCGACATCCATTTTCATGCGCCCTTAACTGCGCCTTGGCGCATATATTTTCATGTCGACATCCATTTTCATGCGCCCTTAACCTGCGCCTTGGCGCATATATTTTCATGTCGACATCCATTTTCATGCGCCCTTGACCTGCGCCTTGGTGCATATATTTTCATGTCGACATCCATTTTCATGCGCCCTTACCTGCGCCTTGGCGCATCTATTTTCATGTCGACATCCATTTTCATGCGCCCTTAACTGCGCGCTTTGGCGCATATATTTTCATGTCGACATTCTTTCATGTGCTCGACTGCGCCTTGGTGCATATATTTTCATGTCGACATCCATTTTCATGTGCCCTTAACCTGTGCCTTGGCGCATATATTTTCATGTCGACATTCTGTTTCATGCGCTTTAACCTGCGCCTTGCGCATATATTTTCATGTCGACATCCATTTTCACTCGCCGGTGACTCAATAAATGTCGAGGTCCGAGTTTATTTGATTTCCATATTCTTCCGCTTGTCTATATCTACCTGGGGGGAAGATATATACAACAGAGATCATTTTGGAAACATGAGAAAAGGTTTAAACATAATCCAAGCCGGTTTTTGAATAAACCCCTAGTAACTAATCTTGCCTTGAATTTATCAATTTTACCAAAGAATGTTATATTTGATTTTATACAACTTTCTAGAGCCTACAATGATTATTTTAGGAGGAAGAGGGACTAATTCGGAAGTTTGATTCTTGATAAGAGTATCGTCTTCTACTTCCATAGTTATTACCCATATTTCATCTAGTCTCAAATCTTCAAAAGATTAAGGTTAAATCTCATAAACAATTGACAAGGCATGATAAGAACATTGATTATGGGTCATCTTTCTTAAATCATTAGGTTGAGAGTTTGAGACCATATTTTTGGTCCATTTAGGAATCCTAGATTGAGACAAGGATTGAGAAGACTCCCCCTCAATGTATACATCTATCATATCATAAGAAGGATGATTAGAGTCTTGCAAAAAACAGTTTTGATTTAGGAAACTCGGAGAGGGAAAAGTAACATATTTACAAAAAGGTTTCTCAAGAACATTGTAGTCACAAAATCATGCACTTTAGGCATTATTTAGCCCGATCTCATACTACTATTTAGAAGGTTCTTAAGTGAAGAAAGTACTAATTAATCCCACCTTTTGGCCATCTTGTTTTACCTTTTGTTTCATCATTCCCGCACATTTTTATATACATGCCCAACTATTTTGGCACTTTCCCATCATTTTAGCCTAAACCGGGGTGCCCAAGCCTGTACTTGGGTGCTCAGTCCCACCTGGGCACCCCAATCATTGTTTTACTTTCTCGCCTCTTTTTGGGATCTTTCTAACCATTTTTCATCCTTATCTTTTTCCTAGTCGGACATATCGAGATTAATTAAAAAATCGAGAAAGAGTACCCTTTAAATATAAATTTATGAGACCAAAATTAGGGTCCTAAATACTACTACTACTATGAACCCATCTAGAGTTGCATCCACATACTTCCATGCATTAAGACTAGGAGATCTGCATCAACACACACTTCATAGTGGGATGGATTCTATTATATTCCATGCATACATACTATTACATTTTCTACATTTAGTTATTTCTCGCTACTTCACAAAGTGTGACTAACACAAGAGTACCTAGGGCACGACATGCACACACACACACCATAACTACATTTGGGTCCGAAATGTAGTACAATGCTCAATTTAGTAAGCCCACTATTGTGGCAGTTGAGGTCAATCTGACCCATTCATTTTCATATTTATTTTTTTAGGGTTTTGATACTTCTCTTGTCTCTTACAGGTCTTCAACTTCATCTTTCTATATTCAAAGACATTGCTTCGGTGAATCCAATGCAATAGGAAACGAAGGTTATAGAGCATCTTCTGACCCAAAAAGAACCAAGTTTTGAGATTTTTAGAGATCAAGGTGCCTATTTTGCCATATTAGGGCACCCCAATACCCTCCTAGGTGCTCTAGTCTACTCAGATCTTCCAAATTCACTCTTTTTGGGACCTTTTTGCATTGTTCTAGCTTCTGTATTTTCTGTCAGACCTACAACACCCTGCGATAGTCATCCATAATCAGCTGAGTTCATTCCTTACCTTCCTCTTACATATTAGGGTTTTATTTCTACTAGTTCAATCATTTTAATCATTTTAGTCACTTCATATTACTTTAGTGCATTTATTTACAACGTTTATGTCCTCCTAGATTAGATTAACTATTATTACATTTCCCCCATTTTAGTTAATCATTTTGGTAAACCCGATCATTTTTGTGGCACCTTCTAGGGCTTACGTTTATATTCCACCGTAATGAATCTATTTTCTTACCCTCTTTATTATTTATCCCTACATCCATCCTACTAGAAGATCCTTCACTCATTCACCTTTTATTTGTTCATCTTTCTTTCCTTAGTATATTAACATTGATTCACCATGAACATATCTATTCACGCTTATCTATAAAATCATCCAGATCACCTCAATAACCTCAGGAAATACTTAGCTACCCATTACATTCCTCCCATATATCACCTGAATATGTATATCATAATTTCACTTCAGCTCTGTCCCTTAACGAGGATCAATTGATTTCACATCCGATGATCTACCGCCACCAACGTTTCTAGAACATGACCCACCTTTATATATCCAAGTTTGTATTAACAAAGTAGGTGTCAAGCATGCCTTAGTCAACAATGGATCTAGCCTCAACATTTGTAACATCACTTTTCTTCAACACATAGGCATGTCGAAGCGTCTCTAGCTCCTTCATCTATCTCTATTCATCTGCACGACAGTTTTGATAACATCCCAAAGTGGGTATTAGGTATTGTTTACTTACCCATCACTATAGGCCCATGTATAATCAATATCCCATGTCATGTCATTCCCAATGACCTTAACTACAATATTTTCCTTGGAAGACCTTGGATTCATGCTATGCATGTGGTTCCTTCGATGCTACATACACGACTTAAATTTTCTTACCGGATATTGTTTATGACGTGCCCTCCCCATCATCACCCTTCGAGTATCAGTAACTCTCTCTGAACACACTATTTGATCTACATGTTACCCTAATTTTTTAGCTTAGTCACATAATATCACATCACACCTTTCATACTTATTATCTATCATCCTTTCTTATAGGCATATCATATCATGTGTCATAGCATCATCATTACCCAATGACACACTCTTTTGCTTCGGTTCACACTTGACTATTGAGGGATTACCATTACACTGAACCCCACACACCACACCTTAGGCATTACACATTGCATTTCATCATACATTACGCGTCATACACCATTCATTCTACACTTATTCTACATTAGACTAGTCCTCATCTACGCATTACATCCATTAGGGTATCTACACACTTAGTCACATCATACACTGTGCATATTTCTACACATATTCTACATCTTACGCTAGGTTACATTACATATGAGTCTAGCTTTACATGTTATCATTACATATTCCATTTCTATCTACACCTATTATTGCACTTTACACATTACATAATATACATCTTACACACCCTATGCATCCTACATTGCATTTCCCACACCACACATTTACAAATATTACTCATCACGTGGTAGTCTAGTCTCAACATACATATACTATATTGTTTTCTATGCGCTGCACTCACAACCCTATAACACAATTTAGTTCCTTAGTCCATACTCGACTGTCAAGGGTTTATAAATCAAATGGACCCTACACTCACCATGTGACATTTCCTCATGTGACATTTCTAACCTAGTGACATACGCTTTAGGATAAATCGTCACCTATCTCTATCATTATGTAGTGATATATGATTAGTGCTAAATCATCACCCACCATTTTCATCTCATAGTGTGCTAAATCATCACTCGCCATTTTCATCTCACGTGATATATATGATTAGTGCTAAATCATCACCCACCATTTTCATCTCATAGTAAGTTAAATCATCACTCACCATTTTCATCTCATAGTGATACACACTTTGTGCTAAATCATCACCCATCCTTTAATCTTCTAGTGATAGACGCTTAGGGATAAATCATCACTCATCCATTCATCATATAATTATATACGCATAGGGATAAATCATCACTCATCCTTTCATATAATGATGATATACGCTTAGGGCTACATTATCACTCAACCATTCAAATATTCATGATATATGCTTTCGTTATAGGATTCACGAACATTCTTTCTAAATATTACATCTCATCACCACTACACATACACATTCATCGTAGTGCGCTAGACACAAAAAAATTACTCGATCATTTCCCGATGACAAAATCTCTTTTACAATTCATTCTAGACTATCAAGGGGAAAAAAATGAACCTCATTATTTAAAATTCCATCCAATCGGGGGGCATGCGGCTCCTATCATTCCATTATATTCATCCACGACATATTTGCATTGTCATACGGGCATTTTCTCTTGTTTGCTAGTGTTTGAGATGATCACTTTACTACACATGTTAGATTGATTTATTATATATCATTATATATTTTATCCACACATGCATGTTCATGATTTTGTTTAGTGTGATCGTGGATACTAGACTCCTACATGCGGTATGGATGATTTGCTTCTACCCTCCCTATCCGGTCATTGGGGGCATCCACATTCATCTCATCCAGGTGTTATTGTTTCATTTTGTACTTAGCATCTTACATTACTTGATCATACATGATTTGACATATTGGTTATTACTCTAACATGCTAATAGGTGTTCCATGTGCAACACTTAATTTTTAGGATTACATGTTTCCATGACTACTTGTTTTCTTATTTGTACTTGTCTCTGCTATTGTTTTCCATTGTATGCAGAGCTTAGCCCTATATTTGTGTGCACACTTGTTTGTTTTTGTGGCCATAACAACCTTGCGTGTCTAGAGACATCATCAATTATGTCCCATTTTCTGCAACCCGCTTTGTGCGGCTTACTTGTTTCTTCCATGTTTACACTAATGTGCTTAGTAGTTCTTGCATTGTCTCGTCTTTTACACTTTTCTTATTGAATGCATGTTTTTTCTGATTCAAACTTGTTTTGGCTAGCCATCCTTGTTTGTGTGCACCTTGGTTTCTACCAAGCACACCCCCTTTCCCCTTGCAAGTTAGAGTTACAAAGTTCAGAGTGCGTTAGGTCCTTTTTTGGGGCTGCATTCTCCTATCAGTGATGTCGCATGTGCCCCCAAAGAGGGGGACATCATTTCGGGTTTTACATACTAACACAACACAACTACACCGGTCCAGTACAATGCACTTTCTGCCCTTGGCATTGTGGGTTTACATACAACGAGTGGGTTCAGAATAGTCTACGAACCCCATACACAATGGATTTTATAGGACATGGTGTCCTTAGAATTTTGGGAAGCAGTTACAGGCTTGGAGGTTACAGTGGGTGTGCCTCTCTACACTACTTTGGTCAATGGCATTGGATCTTCCAAAAAACCAAGACAAGTGCATATATCTCTTCACACACATTTCAGAAGAAGCGGTCAAAGGTTGGAGGACACATAACATTTCCTCCCTACACTTCTTCAACCATGGTGGCATGAGATTGCCCAAAAAACTCGCAACAGTACAAGATATCCTTTTACACCCTTTCTCTTGACATGGATCAAGTGCACATGTTCCATTTACACTTTTCATTTTGTGTATTTTACACATTTCTATACACATGCATATTTTACATAGCATTTTTACACACATACATATTTAAATACTTGATTATTTTCTCCTTACAGGTATGACCGTATGAGAAACAAGCAATCAAATTGGGGGCCACAAGAACAAGAACAACAACATTCCACGATGACACTTGCCTTACTAACCATGTAGGTACATTACACATTGCAACAACTACACATGTGTTTCACCCTATGTTCACTCTCATCACTTTTTCTATGCACATTTTTCATTTATAGTTTCCACGCTCCTCTATATTTTTATCATTCCACATTTTTGTCTAGTCCTTTGACACATTTTCTACTACACTCTACATGGATATTAGGTATGCATCTCTATCTACTTTATGTTACTGATATTTCCACTCACCAACATAAAGTGGGGGAAAATGTAGTTACAAAATCATGCATTTAAGCATTATTTAGCCCGGTCTCATACTAATATTTAAAAGGTTCTTACATGAAGAAAATACTAATTAATCCCACCTTTTGGTCATCTTGTTTTATCTTTTGTTTTATCATTCCCTCACATTTTTATATACATGCCTAGCTATTTCATCACTTTCTGTTATTTTAGCCTAAACCAGGCGGAAGGCATATATTGGGGTGCCTCCGGCACCTCGGTCTCACCTAGGGTGCCTCGATCCTTGTTTTACTTTCCCGCCTCTTTTTGGGCTCTTTCTAGCTATTTTTCATCCTTATCTTTTTCCTAGTCGGCCATGTTGGGATTATTTACAAAATCAGAGAAATATAACCATATAAATATAAAGTTATGAGACCATAGTGAGGGTCGTAGCATCACTTACTACTATCACTCCATCTAGATTTGCATCCATTGCATCACTTGCATCCACATACTTTCATGCATCAAGGATGGAGATATGCATCAACACACACTTCATAGGGGAGGGATTCTATTCTATTCCATGCACACATACTATTACATTTTGTACATTTAGTTATTGCTTGCTACTTCATAAAGTACAACTAGAACAAAAGCACATAGGGCACAACATGCGCGCACACACACACACACACCAGAACTACATTTGGGTCTTAAATGTAGTGCATTGCTCACTTTAGTAAGCCCACTGTTGTGGTAGTTGAGGTCAGTCTGACTGATTCATTTACATCTTTTATTTTTAGGGTTTTGATACTTCTCTTGTCTCTGGCAGGTGTTTAAATTCATCTTACTATATTTGGCACATTCAATGTAGTTCAAGTGATCCAATGTGATAGGAAGAGAAGGTTACGAGCATCTTCGCACCCGGAAAGAACTAGGTTCCAATATTTTTCAAAGACCAGGGCACTTATTTTTTCATACCAGTGGCACCCCGTGGTGCCCCAAGATTCCCCTCCTCGGTGCTCCAGTCTGCTCAAATCTTGTAGATTCACTCTTTTTGGGACCTTTGTGCAGCTGTTCTAGCTTCTGTATTTTCCTGTCAGACCTATAACACCCTACGACTGTCATCCATAATCAACTGAGTTAATTCCTTACCTTCCACTTACATATTAGGGTTTTATTTCTCTAGTTCAACCATTTTAATCATTTTAGTTACCATTTATTTACAACATTTATGTCCTCCTATATTAGATTAACTATTATTACGTTTCCCTCATTTTTAGTTAATTTTAGTTAATCAAACATACACATACCTATTTTTTACAATCACATGCTTAATCGGATCATATACTCTTAATATTTTTTTATTTCTATACCCAAAAAATACAAGAGTAATAGGTAGGATCAATCTTTTGTCTTTTAACTTTAATAAGAAGAGAAGAAGGGCTTACAAATATCTTTAAATAAGAGATATCAATTTTTAGCCCATACTTCATGAGGAATGGTTTTATGTGTATATTTTATGGGAAATTTATTAAGGATATGAACAACAATGTTCATAGTTTTAGCCCATAGAAATTTAGGCACATTAGAAGCGTGCATTCTAGTCTTATCCATTTCTAATATTGTTCTATTCTTTCTTTTAACAATGCCCTTTGCTGAGGAGAATAGGGAGTTGCTAATTCTCTTTGAATTACAAAAACTCATCAAACTTCTTATTAACTTACCTCCATTATCAGCTTGATTCTTTTAATTTTTAGATTATTTAAGTTTTCAACAAGGGATTTAAAATCTTGAAACTTAGATAAGACATCGACTATTTCCTAATATGACCAAGTAATTCATGAGGAATCATCAATGAAAATAACAATAGATAAAGCACCACCAAGAGAAGACTCTTCCAAAGGACCGCTAATATCACTATGAATTAACTCAAGTAAGTAAGAGGAATTAGACTCATGGTGTCTAGGAAATGGTTTTACATGTTTCTTACTTGCACAAGTAACTTTAACAAGATTCATGTTCTAATTTTATCTTAGGAAGACCTATAGTAAGGTTAAGGTAGGACATCACATACAAAATTTTAAAGTTCACATGCCCAAGTATTTCATGCCATAATTGAACAACATTACAAGAAGAATTGGAAAGATAAGATTCATCAACAAATCCACCAAAAAATACAATCCATGTAAACCAACAACAATTAATTTACCAAGCTTATTCTTAACATTCCATTTATCTTGTAATAACAAAACTTCACAATCATATTTAGTTAATTGTGAACAAGATAAAAGATTTTTCTTCGTGTTAGGAACAAACAACACATTCTTAATGATTTCATTTGCAAACTTTATATTTCCACAACATTCATACTTGATGAAAAATTTATATCCTAGATAAATGTTTTCATGACACTTAAAAATATCATGAAGGATACCATGCATATATGTCACATGTCTAGTTGCACCACTATCTAGGATCCACTCACTATCATTGAGGTTGAAAGAGAAAAATATTGAGAAATAGAATGCTCAACATTATTGGCTTGGTTATTAACACGATTCTGATTTTTATTGTTCTTCCTTTTAAATTACATCCATCTAATTGAGATTTAATATCCTTAATCTTAGCTAGATAGTTAAAAAAATCGTCAAATTCATATGGGTTGTAAACATTTCCATGATTAACTTAATTATTCTAGAGAGTTAACTACCCTCATGCATAGTTTGTAATTGATCCCATGCATCACTGGAGATTCCATACATCCAATATGCAACATGAGCTCGTATTTTATGATCTACAATCAGATGGACATAACCTCTTGAGATTTTTGAGAGAAAAACTAAGGTTCTCAAGAGTAACTTGTCTCCCAGGAGGGTTTCTTCTCAACACAGCCTAACTAAATCCCATAGCTTTCTAGCCATAAGGATAGCCTTAATCCTAATTCTCCAAATATTGTAATTAGATTCATTTAAAATTTGTGATTTATCCATGGAAAAACTATAATAATTAGCCATTTAAAGTAAAAATTAACAAAATTTGGAAAACAGAGTGTTAGGCAAGTTTTCAAAATTACAAAGATTCATGGTACAAAGGATACCGACTACAACATATTAAAAATTTAGAAAAAAAAACTTGTAACTCGATGAAAACATCTAAACAAGGTTTTAGAACCAAGAAGGATGACCACAAAACCAAAAACTAGTAGCCACAGGCCGTAATGCAATTGAAGAAAAGTTATAAAATTTTCAAAATTTGAAAGCCGCAGAATAATGAAATAGTGTTCCATGGATTTTTGAAATCTTAGTGTTATACATATTACTTAGGACAATAGCTACAAAAAAAGGAACTGCGTGAAAAGAAGGAGTCTACGTAAATGACCGAAACATAGGGGTCTGCGTAAAAATAAAAACAAGCCATGATACAAGGCACCCATGGTACAAGCTAGTGGAAATCATGGAGCAAGGAAATCTGCATAACAAGGATAAAAAGTTTCCTAAGACTTAAACAAGGTCGTGCAAGTAAAAAAATGTAGAATACTTGGAGAAGTTGTAGAAAACTACGAGATGAATAAAATGAGTAAAATATTTGAATAATTTAGCTAATGGCTATTAAAGACGTGAATCTTTTAAATAAGCTGCAAAAAACACCGAAAAGTAGAGAAGGACATAGAAATTGTTGCAAAGGCCAGTAATCTTAGAAAAAGGTCACGAGATGGTGAAAAAGACATATCTATGCACACAAATGACTCATGGAGGCTAGAAACACGTGCACATGCATGATCTAATCTCCCTAAACTAATTTATCATCCAAATTCACATTATTTTGGTAGGAATTGGAGTTTTGAACCTAATAAACTTGAATCACGACACAAAACAAGCTAAGGTTTCATAGTTTTTAAAAACTCCGTGTGTCTTCACACCGTAAATCAAAAAATCCAAATCTATCTTTCACATGCATAAACACAAGTTTTGATACCATGTTAGGAAATTTAAGGGATAAATAATGTTACAATTATAAATCCACGATATAAATTTCGATGATTATAGTTTATGAATTGTAATAATCAAAACAAATATATCACGATGATTATATTGGAGATTACATAATGTAAATATCATGAATTGAAAGTAAATGAACATAGTGACACAAGATATAAGTGGGAAAACATTGGAAGGTAAAAACCCACTCAAAGTCACTTATCTTTATTGAGAATAAATTTCACCGAACACTTTCACTATTTAACATATTACAAAATGCCTCATATATAAACTCATGAGTTTTACATCATTCACATAATGTATATTATATAACCATCTCACACATATTCTCACATTCACATGTTACACTTGATATTTTTCATATCCTTGATGCAACAAATCTCTTATTAGATCACCTTAATTTATACAAGGTCGGTGAATTTTTTTGGGTCGCTCTTATATTTTAAAACACTTCCGATAGCAGTAATGGATCCGCCATACTTATATTTTAAATATAATTTATAAACCAAAAACATACGAGTCTTTGGCAGGTTTCTTAACTAAGCAGTTTCCCGCTTAATATTATAAACACTACAAAATGGTTATTCACGTAATCATTATGGGTTAGAGAAAATACACAGAGAGAGTGTCACTATTTAGTATTAGCCTTAGTTATCCTTGCATTAGTTATCCTTTTCCCCTTAGGTCTCACACACATTGCACACCCGACATCTTGCTTGTATCTCACCATTTGGCACTTTTTTCATCCATGTTCATGATTTACAACATTATTTTCACTTGTATGACACATTACCATCCTTAACTGATGCCATCACCCATGGGTGATGTTGTCATTGTAAGTTTTTTCCTAGCTAACACCATCGCCCATGGGAAATGGAATCGTATATATACCTACTACATCTTTACATTCATAAAGGAAACATGAATCTTAAGAACGCCACTGTTCTCTTTTGCACCATCTTCACATCTTCTCACTTAGCTCTTGGTTCATATTACACTTGGCTTAAATTACATTAGGAAATATTCTTCTTGGTTGTATTACTTATACTATTGGGTCATCTATAGTGAGTTTATGATAGGAACGATGTTCCCCTTCTCCACTTAATAGTGATTCTCTCTCGGTGAGCTACTTCTCTAGAGAGATAGATGCATCAGTGACCACCCTACAGTACATGTGAGTTCTCTAATTATCTTAGTCATTTTTCATAGATTAGTTCATCTCCTTCCCTTATTGTGCCATGTTAGCTTAGTGTTACATGTGTTTTGATACTAGTTAGCATAGTTCTCTTATCCATGATCAACTCCTTATATTTCCATTAATTTAATTTCAGCTTAAATTGTGCATGCTTGCTTTACCTATTATTGATCCACACCTCTCATCACCCAATAACCAATATATTAGTAGGGTACTCTCCTATGTCTTGACTGCGGGCCTTGAAACCCTAGGTTGACCTAGTGTAGGGATTACTGCACTCTAGGTATGCGACCCTACTACTCACCATAACTAGTTTAAATCTATCCATTATGTGTTGGTTCATGTGTGTCTCCTACCCATTTTCTCAATACCCTAGTGGAATGGAATACTTAGTAGTGAAATTTATTGAGACACATTCTTGGCTTTGTTATACATGATCTACTCTAGTATTTAACTTGGAAATAATGTCATTAACATAATATTCCATTATATCATGAATCATGGAAAATGACAAATCATTACACATTGATATGTTACCCTTGTGTTCTTAAGGCCAAAAATCATGACCTTGTAACAAAATTCACCTATTGTCACTTGAATTTACACCCTTTGCTGAAGCTAGGCTCATCACTACAGGTGAAACATGGAAATACCTTCAAAGTGTGGGAAAATGGATCCTTTAAGGTCAATCTCTAGGTGAAAATGATGGTTCCTTTCACTCTAATTCACTGCAACTAATCTAACCAGCTCTACACTTTATTACTAACTAGTTATAATCTAATATTTCCAAGGAACCAAGGTTCGAAAGGTGAAATACTGAAATAAATAAGGTGATGCACCAAAATGGAAGTGGATTCTCTCCTTGAGATGAAGAATGAGAGGAAAAATTTAAATCCAAGAGGTCAGAAAGAAGACACATTCAACCCTGCAATTTTACCAAACTCTGATTCTCTACATAAATGACACAAAAGATGGAAATAATGTAAGTATAACTCACACAAAACATGCTGATGGGAGTCATTATTCCCTTCATTTGATCAACTCATGGTTGATGTCATATTAAAACCAAGGGTGTGTCTAAAGCTATATGCAACAAGTGAAGTCTTAGGTGAACTAGTAATTGATTTTAGTTACTACTATTATTTATTTTTTCCTCGGGGTTTTATAGTGTTTTGAGATCTTTTGGCCAAAGCCTTATTGAAGCTAAATTGTAAGAAACTTACTGAAGGAAACACACATTACTGAAATGAACACACCTTGTAGAATTGAACACTACTGAAATAAACATGCTTTACAGAATTGAACACATTGTTGAAATAAACATGCTTTACAAAATTGAACACACTGTTGAAATAAACACACCTTTTAAATATTGTTAAATTTTTTTAAGGAGATAGAAATGTAAACTACAACACCTACAGGGACAATAGATAACTCAAATAACAGAACTTACTTGTTGAATCAAAAGTACTAAAGAATTTCCAAATAACAAAATTACACAAATTACTTGAAAGGAAAAATACCAATGAAAGAAAAGATCATTTTCCTTGGAGGAGTGGGCCCTTGCTCCACCTTGAATTAGGAGTTAACACAATATGTTGCTCTCAAAATTATATGGCTATTCTTATTATTGAAAATATATTAAGTTTTACAGAACTAACTGATATATTTTATATCTACCTTTGGTTTTCTATATATCCTTTCCTCATCCGAAGATGCATTTACAATAATGAGTGATCAATAGCTATCCTTACGCCTACAAATCCTAGTAAACCGAATAGTGCCCAAAGTAGCTATGAAATTGAGAAAACTAGCTAGATATACAACTATTGGTCTTATACATGTATATTTGGAGTGTGAAGAACCAAAAAATTGTTGGTCTATGTTTTCTTGGAAGGCCCATTCTTTGCTCCATAATCAAATTTTGACAGATTAGGAGGATCCCATTGATTCGGAACTTTGGAGAAGTTCCTAAGAAAAGGGAAATCTTCTAGAACTAATTTCTAGAGTTCTAGAGCTAAGCCATATTTAGCCAACTTTCTCAAAAAGATGTTGGTCACTCCACAATTCGCTTATCCTAACCAAGTATGACCTGCTTATGCCAAAACTGAATTTCCACACCATTTGTTAGGAATTATAGAGTTTTTAGACATTTGAACTAAATCAAACAAAAGATAGACAATTACATCCTAAACTTATATTAGATCAAACAAAAGTTATGAAATGCATTCAAACTTGATTAAAAAGGTAGCAAAATGAGAGTATTCATTGCACATTGATGAGGCATATTTTAGCCTCATCATCTCCCCCACACTTACTTGTTTGTAAGTCCTCTTACAAACTTTACTCTCCAAAAATGGGATCATAAACTCTAGACTCCAACTCATTGCTAAGATCAAATGGTTGAAATTGAATGTGTCAGGTCTTCTTATCAGAACTGTTGTATCCCAATCCTTCCTCCATATTTTGCTGCCAATTCTCAAAAAGAGTGGAATCTTGAGGTTCCCAATTCTGCCATGGAGACATGGGTGTAAGAAGGAGAGGATGTCTTGTTCTCATTCCTATCCACATACCTTTGTGTGCCTCAAAAATTGAGGAATGACTATACATAAAGTTCTGGCCCTTTCTAGGCTCCATATCAGATTTTTGGGAGAGATAACTTCCCTTCTTTTCAATGGCATAGTAAGGAGTTCCCATCTTATTTTGCATGCATCATAAAATTCCTCAAAATATTCCTCTTCATATGAGGTGAATGCAACAATATCCCTTTGCAGGATTTCAATGTAATGTTCCTTAATCCGGGGTTAAAGGCATGAGCCCTGAAATCTATAACAAATGCAGGTGGTTTTCCGTACTGAGCTCTCATACATAGGCCTAATGAACTAGATTTTGTCAAGTGTTCAATATTCCTTTCCTTCTAGGATATCTGATTCTGGAGCATAGAAACAAATGCCTTAAGTTGGATTTCCCCACATATAAATTAATCATAAATCTTGTGTTCTTTTCTAACATGAAATTGCAGAGATAAAATTCACAAAGAAGATTTTTCTGCTCTAGAGTGGCTAAAGAATATGCAGCCATGAATTTTGCTTCGTCCTTCAATTCATGTGGAAGGCCACATGAAATCCTCAGTAGCTGCCAATGGATGAACTATTCTTCTAAGAAGACATCAGTATGTAGGTGAAGGCCTTCTACATGCTAGTAATTTTTCACTCATCATGCAAACCATTTGTATTCTTTCCAAACATTTAAATGTTTCTTCCTCACTCTTATAGAAATTTTCTTCCCATTCTTCCCTTGCCTTCTTCTCTTCTTCCATTTGGCTCTTTAGCTCTTGATTTGATATTTTTAAATCATTCAACTTCCTGCAGGTATCATCCCATAATTGTTTGAGTGGCAGGTAGGACAAATCTATTTGTACCATTTGATTCATTGAATCTGCTTTTGTCACAGTCTCTTTGCTAGTGCTTTGTTCAGTAGCTGATTGTAATTCTTTTTCTTTTTCAGAAATTTGTTATTTTTCCAATAAAAATTCTTCATTCTTCATTGTTAGATGAATTTTAAATTGTTCTATAAGTATTTCTTTGTGCCCCACTTCATGTTTTAGGAAGTTTAATTCCTCATCTTTTTCCCTAATCATAATTTCTGCTCTAGACAAGAACAAATCCTGCCTCAATTGTTGTTTTCTTCTTTTGTTGGAGGTTCCTCAAGGAATGAGCATTGTTCCTCCACCAAGGGAAATTTTCCTTTTAATCTCCAAGATGCCAATTGTTCATCTTCATTTGATGGTACTGCCAAGTCATGTGTTTCCTGAAAAGTCTTCCTTTCCAATTTTTCACCTTCTTTCTCCAACTCCTTAGTTTGACCTTGTAGAGGAGGGGGACTTGACATGCTACCAAGAATATCAACAACTTCCTTCTCCAAATTCTCCTGAACTTCAATCTTTTCTGGTTGAGTTTCCCTAGGTTTCTTATGAATTATTTTTTCCTAGGAGTTTCAACATCTTCTAAAGTAGGATTTTTCCTTGAACTTCTTCTGACTTTTATTCCAGAGTCCATCCTAGGTGAACTATCACTATCAACAATATGTATTGGTTCTTCTGGAGATTATCCTCTTAGACTTCCTCCTTTTTGTTATTTTAACCCCACTTGTTTCTTCCTTCTTCTCCTCAGAGGGGCTAATGCCTAAGTCACTTTTAGGAGTAAAATGGGTTGGTGTTCCCCTTCTGATAATATCAGGAGTTTGTTTGAATTTGTGGAGGAATTTCTCCCATGCTTCTTCCCCATTTTTCTTAGAAATAAAATGATGTTGATAGACCAAATGAATTAACCCATGGTGCCTAATTGTTCCTACTCCCCAAGAATATCTCTCGAGCCATGGTATGGATGGAATCAAAGAGGAAACCAGGAAGGTTTACCATATAATCTTACTTTTCTGTCCCATACCTAAGATATATCAATATTTTAAGGACTTCCCTTCCGACAGTCCCATATTGGCCATCACATGTCAGGTATTTTACTACCCAGAATGCTACTCTGTCAAGGGTTTGGGTAGGATAGCTCTTTTGACCCCTTTTATGAACTTCTTTGTGGTATAAATGTACTTTGGGGTTCAGGTTCACCTTCTTTCCTTAAGGTATCTACCAATTCTTTCAGAGTTCCCCTTACAGGGTTTGGTACATTCACAATTGAGACACTAGATACATTGCTTATTATTTTCTTAGTAAAGGGAACTATGATGCCCTTAACCTTAGTTCTAAGCTATTCTAAATTCACAAAAAATCTCTTACCATCTCATCGTTGTATTTGGATAATTTCTTCAAAAACTCCAGCCAACCTACCCGCTCAAAAATGGTCGTAACCTCACCATCTACAAGGAGTTGTGTGTCATCTTCTAGTTCTGATTTATTCTTGATACCCATGGCCAAGCAGATAATTTGAATTCTTTTCCCCTTTTCGAACCCTCACTATGCCAGGAGATAACTACGGAACTACCAAACTTAGTTGTGGAACTCCAAGTACCTTTCCTGTCACCTTCTCGAGTTTCTTTGCAACTATTTCAAATTTTTGTTTCTTTTGATTCCACATGTATGACAATTTATCATTAATACACCTCTACCTTCATTTTTTTAACTAGCGTCGCTGACATGATTGTTTTCCTTTCTTTATAATCATGATGTGCAATTAATAACTCATTATGCCGTTGATTTAAACCAAATCTAATCACACATGCAAAATTTTAATTTAACCTTTAATAAGATCAAGACATAATTATCATCCTTGCCGACGTAATCCAACCGCTTATTGACTTGTCATCCCTACAAGTTTGAAAAATGGTTAGAAAAGATAGCTGGAATTCCAAAGAAATTTCTTTTATTTGAATTAGCCAATTATTGATGAGACCAACCACCATTTCTAGTTTTCAATTGGCCTTTTGAGAGATTTTTTTTTTATTTCATTTTTTTCTTTTTTTGGGGAAGAGAACGCCATTTATTGGTTTTCATTCCCTTCCCTTTATTTAGATCCTTGCATCTACTTATTTGATCATTTTGGAAGAACTAGGTTCTTCCATATGATCAAATTCCTTGTCTGCTTCAATTTGCTTAAGGAATTCATCCATGGTAGGAGGTTTCCTATAGAGTTTTAGCCTATGTCCATTGACCAAAAGTGCCCTTCTGCTGCCATCAATGGGAAGTAGCTGAACAAAGCCATTATCATATATCTGCTCAATCTGATAAGGTCCTAAACATCCGTCCTGCAGAATCGTCCTTTGAATTGTCGGTACTATCAGAATAAAATAGTAATGCCCAATATCCTATCTTGAATTTCCTTTCCTTGATATGTGTATCATGTCACTGCTTCCTTTGATCTTGGATTATATTTGTTTGTTGAAGTGCTTCTAGTCTCAGCTCATCTAATTCATTGAGTTGTAGAATTCTTTCCTTTTGTGTTGTATCCAATTCAATACCCAATTTAGTTGTTGTCCTCAATGTTTTTAGTTAAAATTAAATGGGTAACAAGGGATTCTCCCCATAGACTAACTCATATGGTAGGAACCCTTTAGTAGTCTTCCAAGTTGTGTTATAAGCCTGATACCCTCGGGTAGTCTTTTCACCCAATCTCTTCTACTTGCTTCAACTATTTTGGTGAGAATGTTTTCCAATTCCCTATTTGTCACTTCTACTTGTCCATTGGATTGTGGATGATAAGGAGATGACTTCCTATGATTGATCTGATAGTACATTGTAAAGGCCTAGATCATGTTAGACATGAACTGTGGGCCTTGATATGAAACTATACTTCTTGGTGCACCAAACTTCATCATGATTCTATGCCAAAGGAAATCAACAATTGCATCTTCATTAGCATTTTTAAAGCTTTGCACCTCTGCCCACTTTGTTACATAGTTAGTACATACAATAATGTGCTCCTTTCCCTGTGAAGGAGGACTAAAAGGACCAACGAAATCCAGCCCCCACCTTTCAAATGGTTTAATCACCACTTGAGGTTGCAGAGGCATTTCACTAGTAAAAGTTGGTTTTCCCATCCTTTGACAGGATCACACTGCCTAATGTATTTCTTCACATATTTATACGAGATGGCCAATAATAACCAATACCGAGGTATTTTTGGGCTTTCTTTTTTTATTGAAAAGTGTTCTCCACTTGGTTCATCATGACATGCTCTAAGTATGTCAATTTTTTCATCTTCTCTAACCCACCTACGAAAAACCAAATAAGGGCCAGATTTAAATAACATTCCCTTTAACCATTTAAATTGTGCACTTGTTTTGATTAATCTTTTCATTTGTTTCTTAGTAAAAGAAGGAGGAAAATTCCCTGTTGCAAGATAATTTTCCATGTCAGCAAACCATGGTGTATCAACTGAAATAACAAATAATTGTTCATCTGGAAAGTTGTCCTTAACTAGATCTTGTTCCCCTGTAGTGGTTAACCTTGACAAGAAATCAGCTACCACATTAGATTTTCCTAGATTATCCACAATAGTAATATCAAATTCTTGTAAAAGTAATAACCATTTGATTATCCTACCTCTAACAATTGGTTTATTAATCAAATATCTAATTGTTGCATGATATGTATGTACAAATATTTTGTACCCTGTAATATAGTGTCTGAACTTGTTAATTAAATAGATCACAACAAGAAATTCTTTTTCAGTGGTGGTGTAATTTCTTTCAGTGGGAGTAATATTTTTACTAAGGTAATAGATAGCATACATCTTTCCCTCCTCATCGTTTTGTCCCAAAAGTGCACCAATTGAGTTATTTGATGTGTCTGTTTAGATGTGAAAAGGTTCCTCTCAATTAGAACCTCTTAATATTGAGGCAATGATTATTTTTACTTAATCTCTTCAAAAGCATGTTGACATTTTTCATCCTAGAGAAATTCACTATCCTTGGTAAGAAAAAAAAACATGGGGCAACAATTTTACTAAAATATTTGATAAAATGCCTATAGTACCCAACATGTCCTAAGAATGACTTGATATCCATGGGGGTTTGAGGAACAGGCAAGTCTGAAATAATCTTGATTTTGTCTTGGTCAACTTGAATTCCTCTTTTTGAAATGTGGTGTCCTAGTACAATCCCCTCATCAACCATCATCAAAAATTTCTCATGGCTAAGAGACAAATGGTTTTCTCACACCTTGTTAACACTCTATCCAAAATTTTCAAGGCATCATCAAATGTGTCTCCATGCACAATAAAATCGTCCATGTATACCTCTACACAATCATTAGTTAGATCTACAAAATTACTAGTACAACCCTTTGGAAGGTTGTTGGAGCATTACATAGTCCAAATGGCAGTACCTCTGTAGGCAAAGGTACCCCACAAACAAGTAAAGGTAGTTTTATCCTGGTCTTCAACAACCACCCTAATTTGGTTATATCCACTAAAGCCATCTAGGAAGGAAAAATATTGTTTTCTGAGAGGTTGTCTAGAACTTGATCTATGAATGGTAAAGGAAAATAATCTCTCAGTGTAGCTTTGTTCAATTCCCTATAGTCAACACAAATTCTCCATTTTCCATTACTTTTAGGCACAATTACGAAAGAAAATCAACACGTGACCTTCTGCCCACCCGACCTCCCCGAGGTCGTGCTTTGAGACTGTCGGTGTGGAATTTCAAATGGGAGTGAAAATGATGATGATGACCAAGATAATTGGGCAACCTTATGTCTTCGATACGCAATAATGGAATCTACGAATCTAAGGCAAAGAATTCTCTCCTAATCTGAAGGGGTGTAATGGCGAGGTCTAATATGATAGCTACTTAAAGACTCCAATCGATGTTTAGCTCAGCCAAGATTCTATTGGTGGGTTGTGGAATACGTGGAAATTAGCCTTTAGGTGCCTCGTATGGGTTTCCAAACAAGGTCATGGAAACTGAGACAAAATATGTAGCGGAGTGCAGGGACTAAGGGTGATTCTCTAGTCTCGTCTAGAAAGTCTTAGCCTAATTGGACTGCTATGTTCAACAATGAAAGTTGTGTGATAATATAAGGTGGAAGCGGTGAGGATATGAATACATGCGTGCGTAGGTTAGTGTCGATATCTAATTGACTATTAGGTCCATTTGGTTGCGTGATTTTGGGTCACAACTAAAGACTCATTGAGGTGAGGCCCTGGAATGGTCATACACGCAGATCAAATCCTATTCCCAAAGCGAGTCCAAATTCGTAGGCCTTGTTAGCAGCTATGTTTAAAGTCTCTAAGCTGTCTTATTTTCTCTATGTATGTGGCAGTGTGCATAAGATTGTTAAGCGTAGACTTGTGTCATATCGATTCTAAACTCGCCCATTGGGTTATGGGACCAGAGGATCACAACCGTAGGTATTTTCCTCTGTGTGTACCATTGATGGTCATACAAGATGAATTTGATTCGTTTTGTGAAGAAAATATCTATCAAATGAAATCTAAACTATATTTTTGGTGTTTTCTCAATGTATAAGACTAAAACAATAAAACAAGCTAATCTATGGAAATAAATATTTTTTTGCTTTTCTAACTTTACAGAAATGCATCTAATTTAACCAACAATTAAAAAAACAAATAGCTGGCCGGATGTAGCTAGCTATCTATGCAGATGTGTGAATCTAAATCTAAGATCTACTCTAATTCAAATAAAATCTCTCCAACTCTACCTCAAAAGTGAAGAATAAATCATGACTCTAATAGAGCTATCATTCACCCAATATTTCCCTGGCAATATTGAAGAGAAAAATTGCTATTGACTTGATCTACTTGTAACTATCTGATTAATTGAAATGAATTTTTTCTCTACTCTATTTGATATGCAATTTGACAAAACAAAGCAAACAGATACACAACTCCAACCTGGAAGAGCAAGAGCTTTGGAAAATTTAGAAGTATGAGTATCTGTCCCCTCAGTTCTTTCATTTCTTTCTTTGAGCGTTCATGTGAGTCCAAGGATGGGAATGCAAAGAACAACAATAAGAGGATGACACTTGAGTGATGGCAGCTTGGAAGTAATATGGGGGTAATACGGTAGTAGAAGAAAGATAACATAAGAGATTTGAAATTGGCTATGTAGTTCTAGCAAGATTATTGCAGCACAACAATGCAAGATACACAAAATACTTAGGCCCTTTTGCTTGAATATAAGCATGGAATATATAGGAATGGAGGCTAGAAAGTTACTTCATGTATAAGGAATTGAAGAGCGGTTCCACTCATTAAATCTATTTAAAAATAGAAGGAACTAGGAGAACCAAGCAAACGAAGCTATTTTTAAAAATTCGACTCATAGACGCGTTTAAAAGATAAACTTAAGTGAATCGTCACATGTAATTTCTCGCATGAAGATTTTGGAAAAATCGATTAGGAATTTCTTGCCACTGTGGGGTGGCAATTTAGGACCACCACCCGGGTAGGGAGGTAGTCACAGCAAAAAGGCCAAAACAAGCACATGATGAAAGGGGAAAAGGGAAAAATGCAAGGAAAAGATAAGCAAGGCTATCTAGGCCACAAATATATACTAAAAATGGGTTTTGGAGCTCAAACACCTTCTCGAAAGGATTTGGAATCATTCTTTGGGACCTTTATACCTATTTTGTAGCCATGTAGCACATGTAATTTTGGGTGCGTACATATTACCCCCTCGGAGAAGCATCTTAGCCATGAAAGAGGCGTAAAATATAAAGTTTGAGTATGGCATTCCCGAAATGGGGAGTTAGAGGCTATACCTGACACGTCCATGTGTCGAAATCTTGCCGCCCAAGCTCCTGCTACCTGCAAGAGAAAAGAAGACTCAAGTGCAGATAGATAAAATATTGAAAAATAAACACTAAATTAAAACGACAAGAGGACTTACCATTTGTGCGGGGATGTAGAAATATACCGTGCCAACGCTCCAGCCTTGTGAACACATATACTCAAGACGAGGTTAGAAAGACCATATATATATCAAAACAAATTCATTTTCTAATTCATTTGTGCATTGTTGATTTGGATTGTTTGATTGATTTGGAGCTCTGGATTTACGGTGACCGTTTTCGACGAGAATACAGTCAATACATTCATGTCAAGATCGTGATCATGCCTCCACATGCAAGAGATCGACCAACGTGCTCCTAGGTTAGTTATTTCCTTCTTTGTCTTTTTGTACCCTAAAAGTTTAAATGTTGAAAACTTCACCTAGGGGAGATTTTCAAAAAAATTGTCTTGAATAAGTCTTTAGGGGGCGCCCATAGGTCATGCTTTTGTTCTAGAAAAAATGGTCAATTTTATCATTTTTGGTCTTCCTTAGGGTTCACGATGTGTTTTGAAATTCGGTTCAGGACCACCACCCAAAGTAGGGTGGTAGTCATAGGACCACCACCGAACTTAGGGCAGCGGTCCAGGAACCACCGCCCTACATTGGCCAGTGGTTCTAGACATAACGTCAAAACATGCTCAAAACTTGACCTTTTTGGATTTTTGAGAATTTACTATGTTTTTGATGAGCTTATTGTGTGGCATGCTTTACTAACTTGCTCTTTTCTCATGTTTTGGTGGATGCAAAAAAATGTGGAGTACATACACTGGAGCAGAGAGAGAGTGTGATTGGCTCCCTGGGATTTTAGATCAGCTGACCCAGGATGAGATGGATCTTCTACAACAGAAGGCATATGGTGGATAGCACGGGTGCCCCATGTTGCTCCTGCTAGTCATATTATGTGTGACTTATTTTCTTACTGGGATGCAGACCGAACACTTTTTGGTTCCCAGGTGTCGGGGGAGTGAACCATCACTTTGGAGGATGTCTATCGCATTATTGGTCTCCCATTACTTGGTAGGAAACTAACATTGGAGACAGTGGGGTCGAGAGTTGTGATGAGACAATAGGCTACATACATGGGAGATGTTATTGTCTCTTCTAGCTCGAAGAAGGGAATAAAGGTTTGGTCTATTGCTACCTGAACTCCCATTCCTAACCTCAAAAAAGCCATCATGGGTATCTTGTCCTCGAGACTGATCGGGGATAAGGGGGGAGATACACTTTTATCTCTTTGGGCCCTATCATTGTGCGAGATCAAGGATCATGGTCGTAGGTATGCAGGGAGCATATATCTGGGGACCACATACCATGATTTATATAGAGTCGTGAGATTTTAGGGGCGAGAGTTGAGCCACCCCACTCGGTTATGAGTTGGGTCTACGAGTGTTTCATCCCGTATGGCGGGGGTTGGAGAAGTCGGATCTAGGGGCTATCTCGAGAATCTAGATGGACGGGCATGTCGAGTGCTCTGGACTCCACATCGGTTGGTGGCCTCTCTGAATATGGCTGACATGACCCCACACCCTATCAGGATATGGAAGGGATATGGGGTGAGGAGACTACGATGATGGTAGCTTGCTCTTCCACAAGAAAGCTAGTTGACAGGGTTGGGAGACTAGAGATTCATCCCTTTAACTCGGGTACCTCAGTAGTTCGGTCTTCCATACCCTGTCATGCTTCCTCCAGTGACACCTATTTACAGGACTATCCAAGAGGCACAAAGAGGTCCTAGAGGGGATCTTGGCTAGACAGTTGTTACTCTTGGTGTGCCTATTACAATTAGGTGCGTAGTTTAGGATTGACGAGTAGCTGGTGCTCCTCAAGCACCTTTACTTCAGATTGGGGCAGCTCCTACTCATAGTGGGGAGGAGGATGAGCTGATTGACTTGGACTCGATTCTGAGGAGGAGGCGGGAGATGATACAGAGGGGGATTTGGGTAGAGAGGAGGATGAGGGGGTAGGACCTTCGGAGGGAGATGACAATGACCCTGTGGCATGATACCTAGGAGATCCTCAGAGCAGCGCATGAGGAGGTGAGCATAGAGAGAGACTCTAGTCTCAGAGGAGACCCTTGGAGGAGATGATGAGTATGTGATGGGATAACACCATGCCTTTGGATTCGGGGAGGCTCCACAGCCACCAATAGCACCTGCCACACAGCCCGCTAATCCCACATGGATGCCCAAAGACCCGAGTATGTTCAATACTCCTCTCTCTATTTTTGCTTATTGATTTTTGTAGGTTTAGTTTAGTATTCTCTTTTGACTTACATTCTGTGATTTTCTCTTTTCTCACTATCTCTTATTTTTCCTTTTGTAGCGTCCATGCATGAGTGGCGAGAGCTCATTCGGCGGGTATGCGTGGACACCCTATTGATCCCCTTAGGGAAGACTTGAGCCGAGTTGGCTTTTGATTTAGGTTATCTCTTAGGCTGTTGGTGACATTCTGATGTATTTTCTCATGATTGGAAGATCACAGAGATGGTGACCTCCTTTCATGCCACAGTAGCTAGGTATGAAACCACCGAGCGCCTGATGATACAAAGCCATTCTCATAGTGAGGCTACGGGAAGCAGGTGCCACCATGAGCACTCACACCATTTAGTCCATTCTGAGCACTGGCACAGTCGCAACAGGAGCCCTAGGCATGGCCACACACCATTTGAGGGATACCACAGGATTGACAAGTCACTTTGAGCCTTTATTGCTTTGATACTATTTTTTGACATTATATGATTTTTTTGTGTGTTTTAGGCTCGTTGTGAGAATTTTTTTACCATGCCTGGCGCATGATGACATTGTACACAAGCTTGATCCATCATGATATATAGACTCTATTTTTGGTTCGGCATTCCATTGCATCCGAGTTGACTCTCTTTGGCTTATCTCTCATGTGTAATCTAGATGTTTAGAATTTCCACTTTCTTATGCTTTTCAGAATGTATGCAATGGATGTGAAATGATAACAAAATGATTTCTTTTTGTATTTCATGATGATGATATATGATGATGTAAACACAAGGTGATCTTAAAACTTAGCTTCTTTTGCAATTTTCGGTACTTCATATTTGTCTTAACAAAATGTGATGACATAATTATATGATGAATAGATATGCTTGGCCCACTCCTAGCCCCACACAACTAGTAAGATGCGAGGGCTCAACACTGAGAGCTAGGAAGGGCACAAGCCATGAAATTTGTTGAATGGTAGATATGAGACGAAGATAGAGGTTTGAAAGAGCCAAATTGGAACACTACAACCTTACCCCACTAATGCTACCTCATAGTTTAGAATGTGAATTGCTCAGTAGTTTATCTAGACTTGGATCCATAGATGGCCACTTGGTTGACAAAATCTGGTTTTAAGGTTTTGAATTCTTCTTGGAATTTTGAAATATAATCCACTTTGCTTTTACTTAAGATTTCCCAAGAACTCGTATAAGTGTTTATGACTTTCGGATTATCAAAGAGACCCCCTATACCTTGCCCCATGCTTTACCAAAGTAGGAAGCACGGCTCATCACCATGGACAAATCATAGGCAAGTAATGACATTTCCTTCCTTTCCCAACCCTACGTCACTAGTAAGAGACGCAGCTCAACACTTGAATGTTGGTAGGGCAAATAAATGTGTAAAATAAAATTTTCTGTTGATTTGTACTTGACTTACTTATTTGGGAAAAATCTTTAGAATGTTCTTATTTCCAAGGAGATGTATGTGGGATGGATGTGACACCATGAAGCTTCTAGAACATACCATGAACAAAAGACACCTATACTAAGAAGAAACCAAAAGTAGAACCAAGTATGCATGCCTTGGTATGGTTCTTCAAAACTTCATCTTATCCTGCTTTGGGCCGATGAAATGATGCAGAAATAGTTGATGATACAATGAAGATTTGAAGAGACATGATTTGAATGTTTTGCTAATATTTTTAGAAGTTCTTTGGGATTGCTATAAGGATAAGCTCCTTGATCACACTTTTTTTTTTACAAAATGAACAGACAAATGAAAATGTAATGCAGATGCAATAATGTACATATGAGAATGTTGATGGATCATGTGTAGTATCTCTTTAGGTGAAGGGAGTTCACGGATTCACTAAACTCCTCACCTTCTAGATTACACAAATGGAATGCGCCATTTTTATAATCTTCCACCACTCGATATGGACCCATCCATCTAGGTCTGAACTTTCTTCCCTCGCCGGTCTTCTTGTCAATTCGGCTATCGAGCCTTAACACCAAATCTCCTTCATAGATCTCACATTCATATACCTTTTTATTGTATTACCAGCCATGCGGTCAGTGTATACACTGTGCCATTTCTCAAGCATTCAATCTAACTTCATCAAGGCTTTCTAATTGGGAGAGATGAGCTTCTCAATAACCCTCTTCTCCTAGGATCCCATGTAATGAAATGCGGAGGTGGGTAGTTTGAACTCCAGTGGTAGAATTGCCTTAGCACCAAACACTAAAGAAAAGGGAGTCACTCCCATTGGTGTTCTAACCGACGTTTGGTAGGCCCACAAGGCTAGAAAAAGCTTCAGATGCCAATCTCGTTTATTCTCCTTAACAATTTTTAGAAGAATGGACTTTAAAGTCTTATTGGTAGCCTCAACTTGTCCATTAGCCTGAGGGTAATAGAGAGAAGTCTGTGTGATGACTTATTTTGAACTTTGCACACAAATCACGCACCTCATCATTTTTTGAAAGACGTGCCATTATTAGAAATAATGACTGTGGGTACCCCATACCTACAAATGATCTGGTTCAAGATGAACTTAGTGATTACAGAGCCAAGGATAGTGGTAAGGGGCATGGCCTCTACCCACTTGGTAAAGTACTCTGTGGCTGTAATTATGAAATTATGGCCATCCATTGATGAGGGAGAGAATTTCCCTATCAGATCTAGGCCCCACGTGGAGAAGGGCCATGGAGTTGCGATCGGTTGTAAAGCTTGTGTTGGTATGTGGATTTCATGGGAAAACTCTTGACACTTGTGGCATCTACACACAAACTCTACTGCATCATGTTTGAGGGTGGGCCAGAAATAGCCCATCCGATGTATCTTTCGAGCAGTAGCGTGGCTGCCAAAGTGACCACCACATACCCCGCTATGTGACTCATAAATAATATTTTCAGACTCTTTAGAATCAACACATCTCAATAGCATTCTGTCAAAGGCTCTGTGATAAAGCACTTGTTCCAGGATGACGTACTTGGCAGCAATTATGTGTAACCGCCTTCTTTGTTGTGACGTTGCCCCTTCTAGGTACGTGTGGTCCATGATGAAATTGATGATGTCAGTGTACCAAGGACATATAGAGATGGGGGCCTGGTTTCAACAAAATATACGCACTCGTCGGGAAAGTCCAAATCTACCAAATCACCCCCATCTAATGGATTATAAACTAACCAATCTGTGATGATTTAACCCTTAACTAATTTTTTATTTACAAATGTTAGCTCGAACTTGCCCATTAATGTAATGAAATACCCAACCTTTTTAGACAAGGATCCTTGCATGAGGAATGTTCGTAAGTGGTCTGACTTGACGATGACCCTTGTCTCTTGATTAAGCATGTAATGTCTTAAGCACTTGGTTGCGAAAACTATGGTAAGGCATTCCTTTTCTACCTATGTGTAGCATGTCTTGTAATTAAGTAACGTCCGATTGATAAAATAAACAACCCATTCTCGTTTTTCATCATCCTCTTGTGCCAACATACAGGCTAGTGAAATGTCTGTAGCCCATGAATATAAGATCAAAGGGTGATCTGACCTTGGTGGCATTAGCGTGGGAGGGGATAACAAAAATCACTTAACTACCTTGAAGGCCTCATCACATTCCTCCGTCCAATCCAGGATATAATATTTCTTTAAAAAATTGTTGATTGGATGAACGGAAAAGGTCAAGTTAGGGATGAACCTTTGAATTGCACCGAGTTTCCTAAGAAAAGATCTAATACCAGAATCGTTCGATGGTGGAACCATTTCTAAAAATAGCCCGTATTTTGGCGGGGTCAACATCAATTCCTTGTGAAGATATAATGTAACCCAGGAGATTTTCACCTGTTACACTGAATACACATTTCTCTAGATTCAATGTGACTCCATACTCAATCAAGCGCAAGAGAATGATACGAAGCACCTCTAGGTGATCGCAGCGCTTCTTGGCCTTGGTCAATAGGTCATCCACGTAGGATTCCACAATCTTATGAATAAGATCATGGAATATGTAGGTCATTGCTCGTTGGTATGTAGCACCAACATTCTTAAGACCAAATGGCATGATGACATAACAATAAGTTCCCCAAGGAGTTATAAACGTAGTTTTAGCTTGATCCTCGGCAAAGATTTTGATTTGATTGTATCCGAAAACCCATCCATGAGGGACAACAACTCAAATCCAGTCGTTGCATCGACGATAACATCAATGGATGGTAGTGGGAAATCATCCTTGGGACAAGCCTTGTTGATGTCCCAGAAGTCTATGCAAATACGAATCTTTCCATTTTTTTAGAATGGGGACAATGTTAGATACCCATTGTGAATAATCAACTAGCTTGATAAATCCTACTTGGAGAAGCTTCGTTACTTCTTCTTTTACCATAAGGGATACCTTTGGTTTCATAGGTCTTGATTTCTACTTAATTGGTTTGGTGTTCGGATTAGTAACAAGATTGTGGACTACGATGTGTGGTGTGATTCCCATCATTTCCTTATAAATAAATTCAAAGGCTTTCTGATGTTCCTTAAGGACTTGGGTATGAATTTCTACTTCCTTTGGAGTTAAAGAGGACCCTAGCTTTAAGATTTTTGTTCCTCCTCCGTTCTGATGTTTATATCAATCATTCCCTCAATTAAGGAGGCATTACCCTCCTCAAACTCAAGCAGGGCTGGTGACAACTCCAAGTCCCCTTCCTCTTCTACCTTGTAAATTTCAAGATCTCTTCCCGGAGATGAATCAATCATTGGATTCCCAAAATAAGAGGAGGAACATGGAATTAAGGAAAAGTCTACCTCTTGACAAGTAAGATGTAATTCCGCCAAAGCATTTAAATAAGCTAAAGTTGACTCATCCCCATCGACAGGGTCCGAAGAGTCAAACTAGCCCTCAGCTTCCACGTATGTCAACATTGATGCCACTCCTTTGCGAATCAATTTGGTGTGTCCTCTAAATCATTACTTGGGGTGAAGCATGAGGCGGAAGTCACTATAGAGTCTACCAGAAGGTTTTGTTCATGTGGAACTACCTCGATTGATATGAAATCAAACCCCTTAGTTAGGTCCAACACGACAGTTTTATAGAGTTGTAAGTGTTCAACCCTAGTCTCGTATACCTCGCATACCTGATTTACGACTAGTTATGAATCTCCCAACACCCTAATATTGAGGATGCCCATTATCTTGGCTATAATGAGACCTAATAGAAGAGCTTCATACTCAGTCCCATTGTTTGTGCTTTAAAAATTCATTTTGAAAGCAAAAGGTAAAACCCTTCCTTTGGGTGAGGTAAGGATTGCACACTTTGACTAAACCGACACTTGGCCCCATCAAAGTGGAGAGTCCAGCAATTACTCAAAAAGACAGATGTTGAGTCATCCTTTGAAAGTTCTTCTTTTATTTTGGTTACATCTGCCATGAAAAACTCATCTACCTGGAAGGGTACCAGGTCCCAAATCATGTCCCATACCCATGGAATCGAAGGGAAGAAGGATAGGAAAATCCTTTTCTAATAGTTCAACAATATTTGTTGTAGTTCCTAGTGAAACTATCTCTACAACAATGCTTTCATCCTTGAAGGCCGAAATACCCTCGATCAAACCTGTAACCTCTAATTCCATCGTGGGAACCAACTTTTCTTCTGGTAACATGCTTACCGGTTTGTTTAACTGGTTGGTGGGAAGCTCGAATTCAGAGTGGACCCTGGCCTTTTCTTCAAGTTGGCTAGGTGTATGTCAAAGGGCTTTGGATCACCTTGAGTGACAAATACTTTCCCTAAATGTAGGAATCTAACTTCTTGGAATAGGGTGGATGGGATTGCTTTCATGCGGTGTATCCAAGGGTGACCAAGAATCATATTATAGTTGGTTTCCCAATCTATAATATAAAACTCAGTAAGCATCGTCTTGGGTCTAAGAGTGACTGGTAATACTATGGTCCCGATCGAGGTCGCCTTGAGACTATCATAGCCTCTTAATGTGTTTCACGTCGAGGATTAATTATTCTCCCCATATCCTAACTTCTGAAGAAAATAGAAGGGGACGATGTTAACTGCTGCCCCATCATCGATCATCACACGCTTCACATAGTTGTTATAGATCAAAACTTGCAAAAACAGGGCTTGGATCACCTCTACGAGCTATTTTGGCATCTATAGGCATCTTTCTTATGTCAAAGACAAATCCAATATCCCTTTCGGGCTATCCTAGAGGGAAAATGTCAAAGTTTATATGGTTTATCTGTGCCTTTAGCGGGGGTAACGTTAGCCAAATGGCCGAGACTAAGCACTTCCAAGAGAGTGGCTCAATGAGTGGGAGAATTATTCCATAGATCTAAGAAGAAAATGTGTGAAAAGGTCTTGGTTAGATCTTTGATCAAGTCATAATCCCCTATTAGCTTGCTTAGCGTGTCATGAGCATTATTCAAGATAACTGGGTAAATCAGGATCGGCTGCGATGAATAGTCTTTGGCTCTTGTTACAGCATTAATCTGGAGTTCAACATCTAACTCAACCAAACCTATGATCTTCATTTGTTGGTGACCATCCAAAGGAGGTGTCACCTGTGGGTTTGACGAAGTTGAGGCTTCATGATCATGAGTCCCTATTACAATGCCTTTATTCAAACCATTAGGATCCAGTCTTCCATCCTTCAGACGCGTGGGGAGAGGATCATTGAAGATTCCCAATGGCATGTTCTATGGAGACACTGGTCCCATATAGGTGTTTTGATTAGGCGCAATTGGGTTGGCTAGAAACATGTCAAAAACAACTATCTTTGGTATTCGGCAAACGTTGTAAAAATTATTACAATCACGAAAAGTTCTTCCGTCATGCCCACGGACCCTATGGAAACCACGGTATGTCGGGATCATAATCTTGAGGCCTTTGTTTGGTTCCTTATTGTGGTCCAAAACCACGGTTATTGTTTGGTTGTTGACTGTTATAGTTAACACTTTGGAACCCTTGCCCCTGGTTCTAGAATTGGTTGGGGTATTGACTAGGACTTGGGGTCAACATTAGTTTTTATGGCCGAGGTTGTTGTTGTTGGGGATGATTAAAATCCACAACATTTACTGAGGGTGAGAAATTTTTGCTCCTCTGATTGTTTCCATTGTTATTCCCATTGTTGTTGTTATTCATTGTACCTATACCAGTGGGACTAACAACATTAGGATTTTGGGCTGGTCAGTTACACCGTCGGTCATGAATCCACAATTCTTGTTAAGGATCTTTGGTCCTTGATTGTTATTTGTATTTTTGGAGTAGTCGGGAGTGTTTTGAGAAGGGGTAACTAACTTCCCATTTGCTCCGTAGGTCTTACGACCACTGTTGATGGCTGCTTGGTCGATCCGAAGAGCACCCTCTAGCACCTCTTCATAGCTCCTTAGTGGGAACTTTTGAACCTCTTCCTTCGTCTCTCTATTGAGGGAGTGGAGGAAAAAATCACAAAGTTCCATTTGGTCCATGTTGGAGCACTTACGGAAGAGAAGAGAACATGTCGCCACCTCTGAATGAAGTGAGCTGCAAACTTGTTATGTTCTTATTTGATATGAAGAAATTCTTTGATTCCTATTTGTAAAATCTTGTTCATATCAAAGGCTTTAATAAACTCTGACACTAGTTGCTTGAATGAGTGTATCAAAGCCTCCGATATCCTATAATACCAATCGAGAGCAATACCTTCAAGTGTCTTAGGGAAAATCTTTGCAACGATTGCATCCCATGGGAGCAGCTCTCGAATGGCCATTGCATAAGCTTTGATGTGGGAATTTGGATCACCCTCCCCCTTGAACTTCGGGAGATCAGGCAAGGGTCTCGGAGCATGACTACCCGAATGGAGAAATCTAGGGGTTCTTTGAGATATTTGGAATAAGTCCCCATTGCATATGTTTCCACCATTGAAGACCCTTGTTGGGGAGGTGGGGGCTGCGTTGGTTGCATTAAAATGGGATAACATAAATATTTGGCGGGGTGTATGACATCCCTTGCATTTTTCCATATGGACCTAGGTAGGTGTACATGTCCCCCTATGGAGATTTGGAATACATGTGTATATATGGGGGTTGACTTCCTTGATATGGAGTGAAGGCATGAAGCCAAGGAATGACACATTTCTCATTTGGTATAACATTTGAGAATGCACTTCCAGCTGGCGCCTGTTGTAGATGACCATATGTGGCTTGAGGAGGCATACCTAAGGTACCCATCCCAGTTAATAAGTCTACATGGTTCGGAATATTCATGTAGACCGTTTGCACGTTCTAGGCGGTTGTATTTGCCCATGGTTACGTGGCTAAGAAGGAGCCCACGCTTGCACTGCATATGAATTTTGTGTGTTCTGGGCAAGCTCTAACTCCTTGACCTTATCAACCAAAGTTGAAATGACATCGTCCATTGACGAGGCAATGCCCTACTTAGACTCCTTTGGTTGAAACCTTGAAGGTTGTTGAGGAATATGGTGTCCCGCTATGAATTTTCCACGATGTTGCCACCCCTCATTGGTTGTATTGTTAGTTTGTGGTGGGCTAACATTATTGTTTTGCGGTGGGACACTACCTTGCCCTCGACCTATCAAAAGATTGGTTCATTTTTTGGAATTTTTGTTCACTCATAGCATATCGTGCTAGATAATCCTCATCAAGATGGGGGATTGGATCAGATTACATGGTGATGGGCTGTCGAAACAATACCCGAGGAGATGAACTAGTTTCTCCAGTAAATGTCATGTTATTTTAACTTGATTGTTCAAGGGGTAAGTCTGAGTGATCTGATCCAGTTCTTTGATGCGCATAAAAGAACCAACATTGGTTCCCTGAAGCAGAGGGTTTTGAGTGGATGAGCGGTTGTCTGCCCACATTGAAAGCAAAGGTGACTGTTGTGGTATGTTTGAGTGGTGTTGGTACAAGTCGAAACCTGGGATGGGTCGACCATACTCGTCATATCCTGACATATTCGGGGGGTATAAGAATACCCACATAATAAAGGATGGATGAAAGTGGAAATGTTTAGAGACTAGCTCTTCACGTTGGGTTCACCAATTTGTATGACAGAAAATCAACACGTGACCTTCTATGCACCCGACCTCCCGAGGTCGTGCCGAGACAGCTAGTGTGGAATTTGAAATGGGAGTGAAAATGATGGCGATGACCAAGCTAATTGGGAAACCTTATGTCTTCGATACGCAATAAGGAATCTATGAATCTAAGGAAAAGAATGCTCTCCTAACCTAAAGGGGTGTAATGGTGGGGTCTGATATGATAGCTACTTGGAGACTCCAATCGATGTCTAGCTCAGTTGAGATTCTATTGGTGGGTTGTGGAATATGTGGAAAGTGTTAAATATCACCCATATTAAACACACTAAACAAAGTAATAGAGATCAGAAATTTTAACACAATAATAATGCTTCACTCACATTCATTCGGGATATTTTATTAGACAAGGGAGATTACAATATATAGAAGATTGATCTCCTTAATACAAGGAGTCAACTTCAATCTCAAACAATTCCCTAGAATATCTCATGATCCACTAATCACTCAACATATCTCAACAACTCTTATCTACGTGAGTTACAACTCACTTACATTATTTACTCACACAATATATAATATATATTTACACACACACAAATATATAAATATCTAATGTTCACAATAACAAGCTAATTCCTAACATTCACCCCCTTAGTGTGAACATGGGAAAAACATACACACTCTTATCTGCAGTATGCTCTCCTCTATGGAGCATGTCAAACTCTGTGACTCATGACCTTGATACTAATGAAGGGAGCAATGCTCAAACTTCTATGGTTTCTGAGTTTACCAAAAACCTTGGCGTGTAACGTATCCATCGCTGTCCACCTCGTGTGGTTTTCTGGATCTCCCACAAACCTTTTCAAGATCCATGAACCCTGCTTCTTACTGTGGTGCTTTTGTTCACCTATTTCATTACATAAGGAGTTACATTCAGGAATGTTTATACATTAATTTTGAACAATCATTTGTTCTTATTCTCACAAATGTACGTTGAAAGCAAACACTCAACAGAAAAAACTTGGCCACCAATTCAGTTTCACGGCCTCATCGATGGTGCCTGACGAGAGGTCGCTGATCAACCTCCTTCCTCCGTTGCCTCCGGCCTCCATGCGTTTGTTGCTTAGTTACTCAACAAATTGATCTTTGAAGCTCAATTATATTTATCTTATGCGAACGATGGATTCCACCGAAAATGCATTCATAAGGCAATTTTTTTTTAATACAATTTTGACAACTTGACTACATTGACACAGATACTTCAAAAACTCAATTTTGATGACAACTCTTTATAAAATAGACACGACACAAAATATATATTAGAGCCAACTCAACATACAATACCTCAATTTTCTAGAGGTAGAACAGAAAATAAAAACAACTGACATAATCTTATGATGCACCGCCAGATATTCAAACTATAACAAGTACATGTGTAAACTATTATCTTGACAAAATAATAGCTTTTACATATATACTATTCTGCACTTACAAATCTATCACCCACAGGAAGAAGAACAACATCACTGCCCGTACGCATTCTTTACACCATCAAAATCTCCTGATTTGTTTCTTAATTTTATCAAAAAATATGATCTGGGTTGAATCAAAAATTTGACAGTATTGTTATTGCATGTGTATCTTCAAACCCAATAAATTTTACAAAAACCCAGAATGTAAAAAAATAATTATGACCTGATTTGTAAACGGGTTTAGCTAATTTGTCAAATACATTCTTCATTCACAAGACAAAGGAACATTACTCTGCCCCTCCACTGATATCAGATCTCCAACATTCTCCCATCCCTGATTTATCCTGCTCTGATGCCACTGTTAAATATCACCCATATTAAACACACTAAACAAAGTAATAGAGATCAGAAATTTTAACACAATAATAATGCTTCACTCACATTCATTCGGGATATTTTATTCATATGAGAGATTACATTATATAGAAGATTGATCTCCTTAATACAAGGAGTCAACTTCAATCTCAAACAATTCCCTAGAATATCTCATGATCCACTAATCACTCAACATATCTCAACAACTCTTATCTACGTGAGTTACAACTCACTTACATTATTTACTCACACAATATATAATATATATTTGCACACACACAAATATATAAATATCTAATGTTCACAATAACAAGCTAATTCCTAGCAAAGTAGCCTACAGTGCCTCGTATGAGTTTCCAGACAAGGTCATGGAAATTGAGACAAAAGGTGTAGTGGAGCTGCAGGGGACTAAGGGTGATTCTCTGGTCTCATCCAACATCTTAGCCTGATCGGCTGCTATGTTCAATAATGAAAGTTGTGTGATAATATCCGGCGAAGCGGTGAGGATATGAATACCTGCGTGTGTAGGCTAGTGTCGATATCTAACTGACTATTAGGTATGTTGGGTTGTGGGATTTGTGTGTCACAACCAAAGACTTGTTGAGGCTAAGGCCCTGGAATGGTCATATATGCAGTCAAATCCTATTCCTAGGAGCAATCCAAAAGTCGTAGGCCTTGTTAGCAGCTATGTTTAAAGTCTCTAACTGTCTTATTTTCTCTGTGTATGTGGTGGGTGTGCGTAAGATTGTTAAGTGCTGACTTGTGTCAATGTCAGTTAATAACTCTGGCCTGTTGGGTTGTGGGACCAGAGGATCACAACCATAGGTCTTTTCCTACTGTGGACCATTGATGGCCATACAAGATGAATTTGATTCATTTTCGGTGAATAAAATTTCTATCAAATGAAATATAAACTATATTTTGGTGTTTTCTCAATGTATAAGAACAAAACAATAAAACAAGCTAATCTATGGAAATACATATTTTTGTGCTTTTCTAAATTTTCAGAAATACATCTAATCTAACCAAAAATTTAAGGAAAACAAATAGTAATTGGATGGATGTAGCTAGCTATCTGTGTAGATTTGTGAATCTAAATCTAAGATCTCCTCTAATTCAAATAAAATCTCTCCAACTCTACCTCAAAAGTGAAGAATAAATCATGACTCTAACAGAGCTATCATTCATCCACTATTTCCCGGCAATATTGAAGAAAACTTCCTATTGACTTGATCTACTTGAACTATCTCGATTAATTGAAATGAATTGTTTCTCTACTCTATTTGATATGCAATTTGACAAAACAAAGCAAACAAATACACAACTCCAACTGGAAGAGCAAGAGCTTTGGCAAATCTAGAAGTATGAGTATATGTCCCCTCAGTTCTTTCCTTTCTTTCTCTGAGCGTTCCACGATTCCAAGGATGGGAATGCAAAGAACAACAACAAGAGGATCGCACTTGAGTGATGGCAGCTTGGAAGTAATATGGGCGTAATTCAGGTAGAAGAAAGATAGCACAAGAGATCTGAACTTGGCTATGCAGGTTCTAGCAAGATTATTGCAGCACAACAATGAAAGATACACAAAATACTCGAGGCCCTTTTGCTTGAATATAAGCATGGAATATATAAGAATGGAGGCTAGAAGGTTACTTCATACACAAGGAATTGAAGAGGTAGTTCTACTCATTAAATCTATTTAAAAATAGAAGGAACTAGGAGAACTAACCAAACAAAGCTATTTTTAGCAAATTCGACTCTCGGATGTGTTCAATGAGATAAACTTAAGTGAATCGTCGCATGCAATTTCTTGCATGAAGATTCTGGAAAAATCGATTAGGCCCACCACCCTATGCGGGGTGGCGGTTTGAGACCGCCGCCTAGTCGGGGTGTTGGTTTGTGAACCGCCTTGAGGCGGGGTAGTGGTCTTGGCACTGAAGGCCAAAACAAGCACATGATGAAAGGGGAAAAGGGAAAAATGCAAGGAAAAGATAAGAAAGGCTATCTAGGCCACAAATATATACTACAAATGGGTTTTTGGAGCTCAAACACCTTCTCAAAAGGATTTTGAATCATCACTTGACACCTTTACAACTGTTTTCCACTAATGTAGCACATGCAATTTTGGGTGCGTACATATTTCAGCATCTGTAGGCATCTACGAGCTATTTCGACATCCGTAGGCATATTTCTTATGTCAAATAAAACCCAATATCCCTTTCGAGTTGTCCTGGAGGGAAAATGTCAAAGTCTATATGGTTTATCTACGCCTCTGGTGGCAGGGTAACATTAGCCAAATGGCCTGGCCGAGGGCTTCCAAGAGAGTGACTCGATGAGTGGGAGAATTCTTCGAGAGATCTAAGAATGAAATGTGTGAAAAGGTCTTGGTTAGATCATTGATCAAGTCATAAGCCCCTATTGGCTTGCTTAGCATGTCATGAGCATTATTCGAGGCAACTAGGTAAATTGGGATCGGCTGCGATGAATAGTCTCGGCTCTTATTACAATGTTAATCTGGAGTTCAACGTCTAACTCAATCAAACCTATGATCTTCATTTACTGGTGACCATCCAAAGGAGTTGCCACTTGTGGGTTTGAAGAAGTTGAGGCTTCATGATCATGAGTCCCTATTACAATGACTTTATTCAAACCATTTGGATCCAGTCTTTCCGTCCTTCGGATGCGTGGGGAGAGGATCATTAAAGATTCCCAACGATGTGTTCTGTGGAGACACTGGTCCCATGTAGGTGTTTTGATTAGGCACGCTTGGATTGGCCGAAAACATGTCAACAAACAATGCTTTTGGTCTTCTCGGAAAATGTTGCAAAAACTTATTACAAACCCAACCGACTATCTGAGATAGGGTAGATAAAGCCTACTTGTAATAGCTTTTCAATTTCCTGCTTAGCTATGTACCTTAATGCTGGATTGATCCTTCTCTGAGGTTGTCTAAGTGGTTTAACATTTTTAGTATAAATGTGATGGGTGCAAATACTTGGATGGATTCCTTTCATGTCTTTATAGTCCCAAGAAAAGGCTCTAGTATGACACTTCAAAACATCAAATAATTTAGCTTCTTGATCATTTTCCAACCAACTGTTAATGTTCAAAATCCTTCCTGGTTGAATCTCAATTTGTTTGGTTCCAAAGTGTACTGAATTGATTTTTTAAAAGGATCCATTAGAGTGTTTAGTGGACATGAATGAGGTAACAACATATGATATGTCGTAATGTCTCTAAAGTTCCCTTGAGGAAGAATACTAGATAAAGGACAATAAGAAGAGCTATGATACTTATCTTGATGTTGGTCAAGCTCCTCATCACTGACATTTTCCCAAGATTCCTTACTGTTTCTTGATATCTCCGAGACTAATGCTACTGATTCATAGCTATTTCCTCCCCTTCCGAAGAGAAGTCACATTCCACAGAGTGAAATTATTTACATCTGCATCAGATTGTGATGGTTCCAGAGATAAATCTGAATGTTCTAGAACTAAATCTAAAGGTTTTGAAACTATCTTGATTATTCCAAAGATAATTGGTGACTATTCAATGGGTAATTAATACTATTCTCCACCTCCTTAATATGATCATGAAATGTTATCATAGCCAAAGAAGACACATTTTGTTTATCTGTATTAGGATCATCAACCCATAATTTTTCCCGATTATCCATGAAAGGCCTTACGAAGGATATAAGGAAATTTGTTTAGAACTCTTACCATTAGAGATGGTCATATCACCTGATCTGCAATCAATTAAGGCAACAACTATAGCTAACCATGGTCTGCCCAAAATGATGGGATAACCAAGTGTTTTACCTTTTTGCTGTAATATAAAGAAGTCCACTAGATACTCCCATGACTCCACCATATCTGTCATATCTTCAATGATCCCTTCTAGTTTAGCTACTTTGAATGATCTGCCATCTGCAATATGGTGCTAGTAGGTTATATACATGTCAATGGTAATGTTTTCAAAGTGTCTAATGTCATAACATTTATATTTGCTCCCAAATCAACCAAAACATTATGTATATGTTTGTTTCCTATGGTAATAGAAATAACAGAGGCTTCCAGGATCCCCATATTTGGAAAGTAAGAGTTTACCTGCTAATAAATCAACAAGTTTCCCATCTATCTTAATAGTCCTAAGGTATTGCTTCTTCCTTCCAGGTATTTTCAAGCATAACATTTTGATTAATTTTTTTAATTCAAGAATTTCCTTGATTACTTGTAATAATGGTATTTCAATATTTAATTTCCTTAACTCCTGAACCAATTCAGATTCCTTGGTCTCAATAACTTCTTTAAGTCTTTCTGGAAAAGGGGTTTATGAAGAATTGTTATCTGGTTATTTCTCTTTTTCTTTTTCATCAACCTTAGGGATGACTAAACTAGGTGTTTCAGTTTCATATGACATCTCAGTAATTATAACAGAAGACTATTAATTATTTTTCCAGATCTAGTTTGAATATCTTTACAGTCCATGGTGTTAAGATAAACTAGTTTTTCTTACTCTACTCCATAGACAAGGGTTTTTTTAGGATTAGACATTGATTGTGTTGGTATTTTTGTTTGAACCAAATTTTCAGTTTGTGAACCTTGTGCTAGGGAACCCATTATGGCTTGTTGTTATTGGTTGGGATATGTCCTCCCTTTGAGCATAGTTATTGGGGTTCCACCTAGGTTGTGACCAAGCATAAGGGTTACCTTGACCAGACCAGGGTTTTGGTGTCCTTGAGCATACCAAGCTTGTCCTACCCAGTCCTAGGGATTCCATGTTGGTTGAGGAACCCAAGGGGGTTGTACCCAATTTTGTGGTATCGTCTGACCTTCCCATGACATCATCCAAGGATTAGGAGCAGATCTTGGTATGAACTACCCCGGCTCTGTGCAACTTATCTTTGGACAAAGTTTACTTCTTCTGTAGTGGATGAAGTGTTGGTTTGTTTAAGATGATTTTTATGAATGGAAGAAGAGAACAAACATTAACTTCATGTTCCCTAGATTCACAAATGAGACATATTTCTGTTTTATCCAGAGGATAATCTCTTGTTGCATGTTTCTTTCTACATCTAAGACATTAAATAGTTAATGGTTCACTATTAGCGTTTTTTCTTTGGCTTGCAATCCATCCATGGTAGAAGTTAATTAAACTAGGATATCTATTTTGAAGTTTTCTAGTTCATCCATAAATTTGTTCATGTCTGGGCTCCTATCTTTCATAATTTTTCCTTTCCTAGGTCCACCCCTCATTCTTGAATAATTTCTATAGAGGTCTTTAATCTCATCCATTCCCAATTGATTGATGTCTCCACCTCCCATTAAATTAAGGGCTTCCCTAGATTCACCATCCAGACCTTTAAGAAAAATGGTTTTGCATAGATCCTCTTGAAGTACAAATCCACACCTTTTACCTATGAAGAGGAATCTATCTAAATAATCTTCCAAATTTTCATCCTCTTCTTGTTTTATCCTAAAAAAATATTCCTTCATGTTTCTCCCTCTATAGTAGTCTTGGTACTTGTCTAAGAAGGTAGTTTCCATTTGCAGCCAAGAGGTAATGGAATTGGATGCTAATCCCATGAACCATCTCATTGCTACATCTTTCAGAGTAGATGGAAATAACTTGAGTTTTTGATTATCCATTTTGTAGTCATAGGTTTGACACAATACTTTGAATTCAAACAAGAATTGGTCAGGGTCCTCAGATGACATCCCTCTAAATGTGGGCAAGTGTGTAGGTGAAATATTCTTCATAGGTGTTTCGTCATCCTCCAACTGGATTGGGTAAGTGAAAGTCCTATCAGGTTCTCTCTCTGGTTCCCTAGCCATATCTGCAATATATCCTGAATCTTTTTCCCAATCAACCCAATATGTTATCTATTTTTGTAGAGGTGAGAAGTCAGGTGTAGGAGGTTGACTGCTATACTGAGAATTGAAAATTTCTCTTAATGGATCTTGTGATATAACCCTTCTTCTAAAATTTCCACCCCCTTCTGGTGATTGATCCAAAATTCCAAAGGTGGGAGTTCTACTTCCTGTCTAATAGGGGACAATGGTGCTTCTAATTATTTCTCAAATTCCTTGGTTGGACTAGAGGATGCTTTGATGATTCCTGTTGAGATATTTTTGGGAGAAATCTACCCTTTGAGTCTCTTGGTCTACTCATAAATTTTATGATAACCTAGGGGATATTTTTCAATTACTAGATGTGTGATTGTTTTTCTTGTTGACACCTAATTGGACAATTCCAACTAGTTTTCCCCAACAATGGTGCCAAAAATGATGGGAGTCGTTATTCCCTTCATTTGATCAACTCGTGGTTGATGTCATATTAAAACCAAGGGTGTGTCTAAATCTATATGCAACAAGTGAAGTCTCAGGTGAACTAGTAATTGATTGTAGTTACTATTATTATTATTATTATTATTTTTCATTGGGGGTTTTATAGCGTTTTGAGATATTTTGGCCAAAGCCTTATTGAAGCTAAACTATAAGAAAATTACTGAAGGAAACACACATTATTGAAATGAACACACCTTGCGTTAATTGAACACCGCTAAAATAAACATGTTTTACTAAATTGAACACGTTGCTGAAATAGACACACCTTTTAAATATTGTTTAAAATGATTTTAAGGAGATAGAAATGTAAACTACAACACCTTTAGGGCTAATAGCTCACTCAAATAACAAAACTTACTTACTGAATCAAAAGTACTAAATAATTTCCAAATAATAGAATTACACAAAATACTTGAAAGGAAAAATACCAATGAAAGAAAATATCCTTTTCCTTGGAGGAGTGGGCCCTTGATCCACCTTGAATAAGGAGTTAACATAGTATGTTGCTCTCAAAATCAGATGGCTATTATTATTATTGAAAATATATTTAGTTGTATAGAACTAATTGATATATATTTTATATCTACCTTCATTTTTCTATATATCCTTTCCTCATCCAAAAATGCATTTATAATAACGAGTGATCAATATCTATCCTTACGCTTGCAAATCCTAGTAAACCGAATAGTGCCCAAAGTATCTATGAAATTGAGAAAACTAGATGGATATACAACTATTGGTCTTATACATATATATTTGGAGTGTGAAGAACTGGAAAATTATTGTTTTATGTTCACTTGGAAGGCCCATTATTTTCTCCATGATCAATTTTTGACATATTTAGGAGGATCCCATTGATTCCGGAACTTTGGAGAAGTTAGGGAACTAAAGGAAATATTCCAGAACTAATTTATAGAGTTTCGGAGCTAAGCCATATTTAGCCAACTTTCTCAAAAAGACGCTGCTCACTCCACAATTCACTTATCTTGGCAAAGTATGACCTGTTTATGCCAAAAATGAATATCCACACCACTTGTTAGGAATTATAAAGCTTTTATACATTTGAACTATATCAAACAAAGATATAAAATTACATCCTAAACTTATATTAGATCTAAAAAAGTTATGAAATGTAATCAAACTTGATTAAAAAGGTAGCAAATGAGAGTATTCATTGCACATTGATAAGGCATATTTTAGCCTCATCACATGCCATAAAATAATATAGAAGCAAGAACACAATAATAATTATTAAAGGGCAGAAAGAGAGCCACAATAACAAAATATTATTGATTATAATGTGCATAGTCTATTACAATAATGGAGGAGGCACTGAGTGCATTACATAACACCAACACATAAGTATGCAACTCGAATTTTAGCTACAAAAAGGGCAGCATAACCTTGTATTCAAGAGGATGTATTACAATGAAAAATGAGTTACATATATAGGAGAAGGAGAAGGGGAAGAGGAAATATGAAATCAAGCAGATCACCTACTTCCACAACCACCAAGGACCACTTAACATTCAAGTGTACAGACCCAACATGGTCACCAAATATTTTTCGCAAATCCCAAACTTGAATACAACCATGGGTTCGTTTTTTACAATTTTGGCTAAATAAAATATATTTTCATGATCCAAAACTTCTTCTAACATATAGTAATCTCCAATACTTTCCAACGGTATAAATTTTATCTTATTTGGTGCCCTAGATGAAAATTTATGAGCATTTGGGATCACCATGTTATGTCTACACCGTTGACATCCATGAGGCCATCAAATTTAAACTCGGGTCACTCTTGTTGACATGTTGGCTCCCCATTAGATCCCGGGCCTCCATTTTTGATCCGAGAAATTTGAGGGATCTACATGAAAAGAAGGAAGTTGTGGAAAACTTTAACCCGTGGAAAAGAAAGAATCCGCGTGAGACTAGGACCTTTGGAAAATAAAGAATTCACGAGAAACTAGGACCCAAAAAAAAGAAGGAATCCACCAAAACTAATAACCACATAAAATAAAGAACCCACAAATTTTAAGGATCTGCAGAAAAAAGAGGAAGATGAGAAATTATTCATTTTTACAACAAGTTTTCCAAATAAGCATAAATTATTATTTGATAACATTTTGGTGACCTCTTGGGGACATTTTCCTACTAAATATATGAATTAGTGGCCTTCTATATCCATTTAGCATGGAGTCAACATATAACTTTAAAAATAATCTTGAAATCTCTAAAACTCACCCTAAACTTGTATGATTTTGAACTTGTCCCTAAGTGAAGAAATTACAAAAATTTTGGCCTCGAAACCCAACTATAGCTCTTCCTAAGATCAATAAAAACACTTCCATTTTATCACTTGATTCTACATGCCTCTTTTCCATCACTTAGTTTATCATGACTCAATAACCCAAGGAACTGCAAAAAGTGACAATAACCTATGTAACACAACAATTATTTAAGAGGATCACCATTAAAATATTGATATGGTCATATCAATCAAACAACCACTAACAGGACAAAATAAGGCCCCCAAATAACAACAAAAAAGAGAGCAACCAATACAAGATGAAACACACCCCTCTTAGTAAGATTGTTTAAGATAAATCCCATTAGATTTGAAGTACTTCTCCATTGAGATTTGACAACTTGAATGTGTTAGCTTGCTTGCAGGATGAGATGATGTATGGTCCACTCCATAACACGTCAAATTTGGAGTGTCTTCCTAGTTTGGCTCTATCTACATCCCACTTCAAAACAAGGTCTCCCTCCTTGAAGGTTTTCTCACTAGATTTCCTATCAAACCACTTTTTTGGTTAGCTTTTGATGCTCTTCTAATTTATGCATGGTTGATTCCTCGGATATTCCAACTCAACCAACTCTAACATTCTAACTGATCTTACATCTTCACCTTCCAATTCTAGCTCCAATGAAGGAAATTCAAGAGATATTGGAAGCCTAACCTCTCTACCATACACAAGGATGAAGGAAGAATTTCCTATTGATCTTTTGGATGGGATTCTATTATCCCAAAGAGAATGTCGACTTTTGTGTGCCATTTTTGTTGATTTATTTCCATTGTTCTCCTCATGATCCTGATCAAATTATTGTTGGTGGACTCAACTAGGCCATTACCTTGAGGGTAATAGTTGGAAGAAGTTTTCAAATAGATACCATGTTTGAGAGCCCAATCAGAGATCTTAAATCCCACAAAATATTTAGCATTATCAGATATTATAGTATGAGGGACCCCAAACCTTATCACAATCTCTTCCAAGAAGTCTAGAATGGTTGTCTCAATAGCTTCTTTGAGTGCAACAACTTCATTCCACCTAGTAAAGTAGTCAGAGGTAGATTAAAACCCATTTATGACCAACACTAGACACTGGATTGATCATGCCAATGAATTCAAGACTCTATTGGTAGAAGTGTTGGTCATGTTGATTTGGGTGAAGCAAAAGGGCATCCAACCTCTTCTTACTAATAAATAAGGCACATTCTTTACACTTCCCAACCCATGCATGATCATCGTTAAATAGTGTGGGCTAAAAATAACCATCCCTCATGATCTTCATGGTTGTATCTCTTGGATAAAAATGACCACCATCTATACCTTTGTAAACTTCACTATAAATCTTCTCAATTTGATCTCTACCAATGTATCTCAATAAAAATCCCTCTATAATATTTTGAAGAGGACATCATTAATTAAAACACAAGGACTAAAATGAAGCCTAAAGTTTCTCCTTTTTTATCCATCCTAGGGATATTCACTAGTTTTCAGGAACCTTTTCATATCATTGACAAATTTATTTCCATTAGGTGCGTTGCCACCAATTTTTCTTCTTCTTCCTCAAAGGCATAAGAGGCTTCTTGGTCATCATTACTAACATCTGCTGCAATTTGTTCACATGGTCCTGTAGCTCTAATTAGCTTGGTATCCGTGATTGTGAAATCATATTCCATGATTCTTGCTACCCATCCAACCCTCTTCTCACTAACCTATGCCCCCATTATGAAATTTCTCACACTAGGATGAGAAACCAACACCTTGATAGGATTGTTAGTGAGCATATGCTTGAATTTTTTTAGATCCCTCATGACTGCAAAGACTTGTTTCTCTATGTGGCTATACCTCATCTCATATTCCTTCGTTTTTGAATAAATAAAGCCACTAGTTTCTCCAAACCTTCATCATTTTGCTGAGTTAGAATGGATTCCACACTACTCTTAGCCCCATAAGCATACAAGATAAAATCTTTTTCATAATTTAGGTTAATGAGGGTGGGAGCCTGAGTTATTTCCTCCTTGATCTTATTGAAACTATCCTTACCTTCATTAGTCCACTTGAAAGGAGTGTTCTTCTTCAACATTTGAGTGATGTGTTTGACCAATCCCAAAAATTAGGAACAAATTTCCTAACAAAATTGATTTTACCAAGGAAAGACTATAATTCCTTCTTATGTGCTGGAAAGGAGAGATCAAGGATGGCTATACTGGTCAATATATATTCCCTCTTTTGAAACCATTTGACCCAATAGTCTGCCTCATGGGATTAAAAAAATGCATTTCTTTGGGTCAAGTGATACCCCAAAGTCTCTACTCTTTTCAAACAATTTATCAATATGTTCCATGTGATTTTCACATTCCTCTGAGAAAACTGCGATATCATCCAAATAAATCATAATAAACTTATTTATGAATCCCTTCAAATAAAAATCCATTTCCCTTTTAAATGTAGGACCGACATTAGATAATTAGAAAGACATTTTTCATAGGCATATGTTCCCCATTTAGTAGTGAAAGTTGTCTTATACATGTCCTCTTCTTTAATCCAAATTTGATTATATCCAAAATATCCATCCAAAAGGGAGAACCTCTCATCCCCTACTACTATTTGCAAAATATGATCCATGGAGGGTAAAGGATAGTGATCCTTTAAGGAGGCTCTATTTAGATCTCTAAAATCAACACATAGCCTGATCTCTCCATTCTTCTTCCTTACATGAACTAAATTTTCCACCCAAGTGGAGTACTTGATAGGAAATATAATTTTGGCCTCTATGAGTTTGGACAGATCTTTCCTCATTAGGGGTTCAATTTTGGGGTTTACGGGTCTTTGTTTTTTCCTAACAGGTTTGACATTGGGGTCAAGATCTATAACATGTTGCATAATTTTAGGATTGAAACCTTTAATATATTCATAGCTCCATGAGAAAATATCATGATATTGCTAACATAAGGACATAAAAACTTCTTTTTCAGTTTCACCACATACCTTTCCAAGTAAAAACTCCTTATCTTGGGAAATCACAACCTTTTGATAGTATTCTTCACTAGTCATCATGTTTTTCTTTTCTCCTTTGAACTCATCATCAGGGTTGAATATGCTTTCAAGAGTAACTAGACCTCTTGGTAATTTGTTGGTTCTTAATTGATAATCTGATCTCCATAGCCTTCTTGCAACATTGACTATAACTCAGATGAGAATTCAACTTCATTCTTAATAAAATGGGTAATTTTCTCATCACTCTCAAAGACTTGCCAACTCACATTATTATCAGGGATGGATGGCCTCACCACCATCTTGACATGTTGATCATGTACCTAAATGATATCTCCAGGTGTGACAAATTTTGATCCTACAATAACCATCTGATCATATTCTACATTTAACTTTCTTGGAATTACTTGGAGATTAATATCCTCAAAAAATTCAAGTAGGTCCCAAACTCTATGTTTATAATCCCTTAAGAGATTGTTCTTGTAGCACACTTTTCTCTTACTTGGTGGACAACTCATTCAATATCCCCAAATACATCTAACTACTTAATGTGCCTCTTCTAAGCTAACAACAATCCATAAAATAAAGCCTCATACTCAACTACATTGTTAGAGCATGTAAATTGAAGCCTATGAGAAAAGATAAAATTATTACCCTTTGGGGAAATCAAAACAACACCTACCCCAACTCCATTTTTACTCCTAGAACCATCAAAAAACATCTTCCATAGGCCCTGGGAATCCTCTTCACTTTCTCTTAATGCAATTGGGATAAAATACTCCTCTTCTTGGATGTAATAAGTACCTAAACCTATCTAAAAAATATATCATATGGATAAAATTCATACCTTTCCTTATCCCACTCATCTAACATATGATTAGGGATTGATTGTGATGAATGTACTGCTTTAACTAGTTTTGAATCACTACTCATTTCTCCTTGCACCATGACACTTGAATTAATATGACTTGGATAAAAAAATTCCACATGATAAGATGATATAGGCTCAATTTTAATTGTAAACCTTGTCCTCAAGAGCATATGAGACCAATTTGAGGACAAGTAACCTCCTACCTTGGCTGTGAAGTCTCTTGACAAACAAATAGCAAAGAGAGGAGGAAGATCTATAACTAATATGTCTTGAGAAATGGTTAGGCTAGGGCATGCATGGAAGGTTAGCTCAAGGCCTTTGATTATTCCAACCGTTATGATTGTAGTACCATCCAATTATAAAACACCCTTAGTGATGAATATACACAATCCCTAAAGTTTTGTTATCTTCTTAGGCATCATAAAGGTGTTGACCTGAGCCTATCATACAATTATGCACTAGATGCTTGCCAATAATCAATGAGATATAAAAGGGAGGAGGTTTCTTTGTTTCACTTACTTTCCCCTTCTTGATTTGACATAAGCTGATTGAAGAGCTTGGACTTTGTTTAACTATCCCATCTGGTGGAATGATTTTCTTCAAAGTTGCTTACAAGAGATACAATCAACGTTGAATGGACAAGGCATCCCACATTGTCACATTCAGATTAGTCTTCTTCATCTACTCAACAATGTTGAAAGGGAGGCCCAAGGATTTATACATTAGAGGTAAAACGTTATCCTTTCCATTTTGTTATTCACATAATTTATTTGTTTGGAAAACTTGTGTATTCAGCGATCTCGCAATGTTATATGGGTTTTGAATTTCCCATGAATTTGTTCATTATGAGGCTGAAATTTTAACCAAGTCTACAAACTAATTAAGAACATCATGTTGACCTAGAGAAATATAAGGATACCTTACATCCATTTTCCTTTTCTTTTACTTTGTGTTATCCTCCGCGTGGATTTGTTCCCTTTCTAATTGATCCATAGATTGATTGACTACACAAAATTCATCAGCTTCAAAGAACATAAGATTATTTTCGGGCCAACTCCTTGAGTTTCTTCAACATTAGTACTTGGGACTTCCATCATTGGTTCATGTTGATTGAAGGAACCTTGCACCATGAGAGCTTGACCTTTCACACCATTTTCACAAGAATTCTTATCATGGGGCTGATTACATGGGAAACACCATTCAAATCCTTGAATCATATTATTTTGGATAGGAACAATAAATTTTCTCAAGCTAGGAGTAGGTGCATATTGTGGAGGTGGTAATGTTTGAAGAGGAAAGTTAGGATTTGCACCTTGAAACCTACTTTTTGGTAATTCTATCCATACCCCTGATTTGGATAGTAATTCCTTTGTTGATACCCTTGATTCTGATTTTAGTAGGGCCTAGGAGCTTGGGTTTGTTATTTTTGAGGGAAACTATCTCATTTGACATATTATTGATCAATGCTTTGAGATCATCTATCTCATTGGAATAATTATATGTAGGGGTAGATGAACTAGCTTTAGACTCAGGGATTGGGGCAAGAGAAGGTTGAATTTCTTAGGAAATTCTAGGGAAAAGAGGATTCGTGGGTCTAGGGGCTATTTTTCTAACTTATTTCAAATAATTATCATCCTAAATAGTTGTCTCATAAGCAACATGTAAAGCCATAGATCCCATTGAATAAATAATTATTGTAATATCATAATTAAGAGCTCTAAAAAAATCAGGGAAAACTTTAGCGGAAAGTTTTCGTAAACTCGCGAATATTAGGGGTTTTGGAAATTGGAAATGGTGAATTTTTAGCAGTCGCTACTGCCCAGTTCTCCTAAAATTTCACCCCAAAGGTCATTTGTATGGGTCAGTTCACCTACTATTTACACTAAAAATTAACTTATGCATGTATTTCACCAATGTTTTGAATCAAAATTCACTCATATTCGCCGAGCTATATTACATATCGGAGTTATAATATATAAACATCGACCATCCAATATATTAACAAAAAGATGTACGTCTACTTTTTTAGCACATAGACGATCGTCCAAGTTTGTTGTCCTACACCTATTCCACCCCACTTTTGTTTATTCTATAGTCCGTCATCCAACCTAGCTTCCATCTTACCCTATCACCGTCCAACACCTCTAACATCTAACGTATTTTCCTTCCATTCCCTCTCTCATCCTACCCCTAATGTGCACCCTTTTATTGCCCAACCCTCCACCATGAAGGCTAGTATCATCCAAACTTGTAGCCATCTATCAATAGTCAATATCTGTGACATATCCATGGATTCTAGAAAACAAGGTAAGAAGGATACTTTGCCAGTTCAAAAAAGAGTAAGATGACATTATTTGGCTATTTTGGCCAATCACAAAAATGAAATTGGTGTCGGGATCTACGAGAAAATATAAGTATGTACTATCTACTAATTTACAAAATTTTAATCATATATTTTCCATATTATTTTTCCTTGTACTCCTATTTAATAAATTGTACTCTTGTTTATTAAATTGACTATTTACTCTTTGTACTCTTGTTTATTTAGTTGTATTAATCATATAAATAATTAATACTATATTTTTGTAACACTTATTTATGCAAACATTTCTCAAACACATTCAAAAACTAATGTATTTCGAGATGATCCTATTAATTTAAACAATTTTTCCTTCATGACATTGAACTATCAATAAACTACAATTATGATAACTATATTAAACTAGGAGAAGACACATCAAATTCTCATCCAACACCAACCTCGGATGAAGCTTCTACTCCAATATTTGTTTCCAGAAAAAGGAGACATGACGATCAGGATATTCCTGATGAGAATAGACTTACAAAATACCTAGAGGCACAAGTTGAAGAAAGTAATAAAAATATGCGAGAAGAAAGAGGAGTAATTGGACAATAGGAAGGACTTTCAAGTTCGAATGGGTAGCCAAATATCCTTTTATTGAACTCGTGGAGCCAAAAAATGGTAATGATATTCTAACTCAATTTCGATGTAAAATATGTAGTTGGAAACAAGGGAAAGATCATACAATGCAACTCAAATTAGACATTATCAAAAATAGTGCGGGAAAATATATATTTCACAAAAGTAGAAGGATGGGCACATAGTAAGGAATCATAAATGGAAAAATGCAAAATAATGCTTGCATGTAAAGTACGCAAAAGAGTATGAAAAAGAACAAAAACATTTCAAAAATATAAATGAAAAAGGTGGCACAATTGCATAGTAAAATTAGGCAAAGCTATGTAGACTGAAATGCTTGCCAAAAGTATTCAATTTTCTATGGTATTCCATATATTGAAAAAGGGAAGACCTATTTCATATTTATCAAATAATTAAATTTTGTATCAGTTATTGGATTACATAACGTTCCATAATCACATTGGTCAGATAGCAGTGGTTGGGAAATGGAAAAATGTCTTGCTATGGTGGAAAAGGAGGATTTGAAATAAGCTATTAAAAATGTAAATTTTATTTCACTTTCAATTGATGAGGTCACATCGTGGAAAATAATTCATGGGTTTGTATTCATGTCTATACTTTTGTAAATGAAGTAAGAAAACCCCATCTCCTAGCTATTCATAAAATGGTGGAAAATTGCAATTCGAAAACCTTTACAAATTAGTGGTGTCAATTTTAAAGGATATAACATGTATGGATGATTTTTCCATTGCCACAAAGTTAGTTTGTGTTGGAATTGATGGTGCAAAAGTAATGCAGGGGGCTAGAAATGGTCTCTACATTAGACTACAAACAACAATTGCACCGTATATGATTTTAATTCATTGCATGGCTCATAGAATTAATTTGGCGTATAAAATTGTGAGCACATTCGAAAGTGTTGCTAGAGTGGAGGAGCTCATCTGTGAATTGCATGCATATTATTCAAGTAGTCCAAAAAAATTATAATTTCAAAAAAAATCAATTGGATTTGAGATGGGAAAAATCTTCTTTAATTATTAAATACCATATGGATTTCCATGTATGAGCCTACTTGTAGAATATTTGAAGAATATCCTTCATTGATAGGTTTTATGTATAAATACCGTAGGGAAGTAGATAAAGCTAAATATTTGTTGTACCTTCGACAAATATATTGAAACTTTACTTACATTATGTGGTATTTTTCCAATGTTAAATGAGATCAATGTTTTGACGAAGCATGTCCAAGAGTGTTCCATCTACATTACTGACTTCATACAATTGAGAAAACATGTATGCATGAGTCTAGATAATTTATATTTTTCAAATGGAAGTTTTCAAGGACCTTTTTTTGAAAGATGGAATACATTAACCGACCTTAAGAATCCAAGATACTACTTAAAATTTAATATAAATGATCATCTGTGTATAACAATTCATGGGAAAGAGATACCACTTCACACTTTTCAGAGAAGAGTAGATTTGGTTGGATCAGAGTTGGAAGAAGTATGAGTGACACATAATTTATATGAAATAGTATTATGTGACACATGAAATAAATTGAAAAATATTTCTCAATCTTTATCTATGGATATTCGTGAATGATTTAAAAAGATAAATTACTTGAAGAAATGGGAGTTTTGAATTCACTATTTTGGAATACGGTGGCATTACTAAAAAGTCCATCAATAATTTATTTTTAAAATACATGGAACATTTTTGTAAGCGTGAAGAGATAAATGATGTTATTTTGTATTTTGCAAAAGAAGTATTGAGTTCTAAGTCAAAACATTTTTCTTACTATGCAAGAACAATTTCAGTGGCATTACTGATGTTTAAACATATCTAGATTCATAACTAAACATAAACATTCCACAATGCATAAACCAGATCTAGATCTCAGAGAATCATGAACTAAACAATAACTATAATAAGATTAACCATACAAGAACTAGATTCAGTTATGTCTAACACCATTATCCAACCAATATACTCCATTGCATTAAACATTGTAAAACACAAGATTCTTACACTATAAAGTATCTCCATGAGTCATGTGCGCATCAAAACTAGTAACATAACTCTACAATAATTCACTTCCTAAACTACACAGTTCAATTACATATTTATAGAGGTGGGGACTTGCCCTTCACCACCCATGCACTTCTCAAAATAGGTCACATGCTTGATAATAGCCATGCACCTTTACAATAGCATGCACAACATGCAAGTGTTCTAATAATAGATGTCCTATAGTTAACTCTAAGAAGAAATCCTATTATTAGCTTAAACTATGCATGGTGCTTATCAACCACTTGTTCCCAAAATACCATTGCATGTAGCACAAGTCTTCATCTCTATGTGTGCTCTACATACTATCTCCAAAAATAGCCCTTAACCACAAAAAACTAAGTCCTGAGCTTGGGCACTTCAATACTATTATAGCTTCATGCATTTCCAATGCCCTATCTTCACACACCCAATACTTAGAATATTTCTGACTACTCAACATTACCCCACACTAAAGTACATTTTCCCCTAAAATGGGAATTCTTTCTGATGTTGCCAATGATAAAGAATAAGTAATGAAAGAATGAAAAGAATGAACCAAACTCTATACAAAAGAATGATGTTTATTCTGCAACACCCTCTTCTTCAACTAGAAGGATTAGTTCTAGATATTCATTCTTGATCTCAACCTCCAAGGTCTTCCAGTCACTCAACATGTTCCTCATTTTCTCTAGAATATCAGTGGCTATGTCATCCAATTCATCCTTAGAGAGTTTCTCTTTCTCATTTTGTAGTATCCAGACAACATTGGCCATACCTGACAACATTCCCTCCATGAGGTCCATCTTCTACGCTATAAGCTTTCCAATCTCATTAATCCTTTCCTTGTGTGGATCTTGGGCTGCAAGGGCTTCACTGCTTTTGTTTTACCAGTGCCAACCTTTATGTGCACCAAGTGTTTCATCCTTCATCACCTTCAGAACTTCATTATCCTCTTCCAAATTTTAGTCCTTATTATGGTGTCTAGCACCACACATAAATTAAGAGCTTGATTGGCTCTCTTCATCTCATCCTTCAATGTTTGGAGTAATGCCTCATATACTAAAACTTTTCATCAATAGTGGCCCTTTCTCTTGTTTCTTCTTCCTTTGCATCCTTTTTCTTGGGAGGTGCATTGGTCCTTCATCCAAAAGTAGGTGAACTGTTGCACGCAGATAGATAGTGTAACTCATAACTTGAAGTCTTGAGGCACCTTTTCCTAAAACTCAGGCCTCTACAAAAAATATCATCTACAATTTGTTCTACCATCATCTTTACCTTCTAGGCCTCCATGACTACATTATCACGCTCTTGAGTAAGGCACTTTGATTTATGTGTCCTTTTCCTTTTATCCTCCACTAGCACTGGAATTTTTGTTGCCTTATCCATATTTCTGCATGCTACTTTTATGGACACCTTAATCAAAGCATTTCTCACCTACTCATCTAAAAACTGAGTTGGCTTAGTGGTCATATGGCATGTATGAGGCACCTTCCTCATCTTCTTTGAAGTGCACGCCTCCTCGTAGACATCAAAATCAGGCTCATCCATGTGAGTCTACATGCCCCAAGATAACTTCTTGTGAGTGTGTGTATTGGCCATTTCAGGGTCCATCCAATCCCATCCATACAACTATTTGTTTGGTAGTGTACTCTAGAAATGGGTTCTAATAATTTGTGAAGGGTCATTCATATAACCCAAGTCTTGAGTACCTACCACTTCTTCTTCTTCATGCGCACCTACATGCTCACCAACATCCTCATGCACTAATGCATCTTCTTCTTGTTATTTAGCTATGCCTGCATCTTGTGGGATGTGCCTTTAACCACTTGGTTGACTTCCTCCTCATCTTTCCCTTCTTCTACATGGGGCACATGAGGACTTATGTATCTCCACCAATGCTTTCTTTCTCCTTCACTAGAGATATCTTCTCAATACTCACATTGGGGTCTATAGTCTCATAGACTACGTGCTCACCCATCTCTTCATCATCCTATATCTCCACACTGGGGGTGGCCTCAACTCTATCTCCACTCATTCTTGGAGCTTCCTCCTCTACTTCCTACACATTGGCTATGGGGATTCCCCCTCACTATCTTGTATAGGGATATACTTCCTGTGCTTTCTCTTCTCCTTCTCTTCATCCTTTACCGAGTCACGTGCGGTGATTTCCTTACTGGCTGTGAAGTTCCAACACCAGTATCTCTGAAGTGCGCCTCTTCCTCATAATCCTTCTTGTATGCACAAGTCCAATGTTGTCTTCAAGTTCCTCTTGTTCTAGGATTTTTGAAGTCCTATATGTACTTGGGTCCTCTTGAGCAGGGGGAGCATAGATGCAACATTCCTTGAAGTCCCCACTATTTTGCTTCTTCTTAGGAGGTCTTGAAGAGCCATATCCACACCCTTCACCACTTTTTTCATCCTTGAACCTTGGTATGAGGTATATGTAGACACACACTGGTTCAATCTTCCCTATACCAAACTCTCCGGCATGATGTCCACAGTATCAGACTCCATAGTTTTGACATAGGCCTCCTTACCTGGACCATACATATGTTTTCACAAAATGTGAATGTCTGGTCCACTTTTTCTACATCAAACTAGAGATGACGACACATCATGAAATATATTTACAGAGTCCTTGAAATACCTTGCGGTAAATGCAAAAGGTAACTTACACCATGGGATCTTCTCTCTAGACTTCATGTGGAAGCCCCCAGGATGAAATGCTGGTAGACTACAAATTCAACCTCCCCATTCAACACCTTGGGTAACTCACGTGGAATGTGCCATTCTCCCTCAAATTCCCTGCGTAATCTCTGAAACCACTTGTCCAAGTGCTCTTTGTATGTGTTGGAAACAGACCCATGTAATATGTACTTGGCATATCTTTTGGCTGGGGACTTGTTCTCCAATGAAACTCCCATATATTTTCCCTAGGACCATCTGGTACCCCAACTTCACTTGAACACAATTAATAACAAAATTGTGCCCCAAGTTATCTTCTCACCTTTTTCTATTGGATGTGCACCTCATTCACCAAGTTCTCTGTAATGTAACCAATGATATTATAGTAGGTCTTGTTGGCCATTTTGTGCACTATATGCAACCAACACATGTTTACCTCATTCCATCACTCAGTGGCCCCTATTTTACTCCTCTAACTAACCTTCTTGCTACTACTTTGGGCCATGTCTGCATGAATGTTAGTGACCTTGAAAGCTCATACCCCCTTTTTATACTTGTATAGGGCTGTTGTGGCATCAATGCCCTCATCATCTGTTAAGTCTCCAACAATTTCTAAACCTGTCACAACCCCGATAAATTTTCCAACCAATTTAGTAGTTATCCTCATTCTCCTACCCATGAAATAGAAATAATCTTCATGGACCCATGACATTAGCCACTAGTACAATTGCTTGGGATTTCCAAAGTAGGAAACTCTAGGATCTGCATTATGCCCACACTCTCAAGTAGTTTCTTCACCGAGGCATCCAAAACCCTAGTGTCATCCGCCAATCTTGGTTAGTCTTTCTATAGACTTCTTCGCGATGTCCTTCATACATTTTATAGTGCGGTGGTTAATCTCTGCAACCCTACACTGAGTAATATTTTTTCCATGGACCACCCTTCAATGACTCCTTCGATACAACATTTCCACCAACCACTCCTCTGTTGGGTCATCAACCTCCTTCTCTACTACTGGAGCTTTCCATGGTGCCATCACCCCTTTTGATTCTATAAATGCATAAAAACCCTAGTTGTGAAATGAAAACCCTAGTCACCCTTCCATTACACGCATGCACCACTCCTTAAATCCTACTTCCATGCTTGGGTACTCAACATTGTGCTTCAAACATGTGACATATTTACTCAATCTATAGAATTCTCTTCATCTCCAGCTCTTCTTTCACTTCACAATTTCTTCTCAAGTTTGCAAGGTAGCAAATGACGTTGAGAATGCCAACTTTAAACCAAGTTTTCAAAAATTCCTTCATTAATTTCTCCACCTACCACCATACATGACATTAATTTCTCTTGAGTGTGTTACACGTCCTCATTATCCCATGCTTCAATGTCTCACCTCAAACTCTTGCACCTCAATCATAATTTTCTGTGCGCCGACTTACTTATCCATCACATCTCCTCTACCCACACTTCCTTAAGCTGAAGTAGTTTATCCAATGTGACCCAACATACATAGTCTCTAATGTCACAACCTCCCTTGATTTATACTGAGCACCCAATGCCTTACGCATGGTCTTAATTTTTTTAGCAATTCTTTGAAAGTTCTCATGAATTTTGAAACCTTTCTCCTTTTGTTCCTCTTGTGGTTACCCATGAGTTTATTTCTTTTCCATACCTTCTTTATCCACCCCACACTAAGGGTATGTGTAGTCCTCTATGCATATAAACACTTTAGATTGTGATCAGCTTTTGGCGCGCATAAATGCGCTTATTACACAAAACACTAAACTAAATTGACAAAGCATAGCGATGAAGAAGGAAATACATTAAATGAAATACAAAAAGGAAATCTAATCTAAATGGAAATACTACCTTATTACAAACACCAAGAAGGCTTATTTATAGTAGGGCTTCAGCCTACTCCCATTGAAGTAACCAGGTAACCATGTTCCATCAAGCACCTCTAACTTGGAAAGCACCTGATTCAAGTATGTGAGTGATAACATACGGTCCCAACCAATGCACCTTAAGCTTTCTGGGTGGCGCAAAAAATTTGAATCATAAAGAAGTACCATCTTCCCAACCTCAAGCTTCTTATCTCGATGTGTGTATCATGCATGCCATGCCTTATGCACTGGCCTTTTCTTTTTCGACTCCAACATGCTATGGCACCCTCTCATCTCATCTAGCTATATTAACTTGTCAATTATTTCTTCCAATGCTTTCTCATCAGCTAGACCTCCCGTGCACAATACACAAAGAAGGTAACATGAATTCCATGGGAAGAACTACTTCTACACCAAACACCAACTGAAAGGGTGTGGCCTTATTCAACCTTTTGTAGGTTGTTCTATATGCCCAAAGTACAACAAAAACTTTATCATCCCAATCTTTCCTTCCAACATCACAAATTTTTTGTCAAGGTCTGGCTCAATATCTTGTTGAAGGCCTCAACAGTCCCATTTTCTTGAGGGTGATAAGGTGTAGTCTTGTGGTGTGTGACCATAAATTCATCCAATAATATCCTGATTGTCTCATTCAAGAAGTGTGTTCCCCTATCACTTGTCAGACTCAATGAGACATCCATACCTAGTAAGAATATTTTCCCATAAGAACCTTGTTGTTGTAGCCATTGTACAATCCTTTGTAGGTTTACTTCTTCCCACCTTGTAAGATAATATATACAAGTGATGATGTAGCGTGATCCATTCTACACACGTGCTAGGGAAATAGGACCCACAAAGTCTATTTCCCATTTTTCAAATGGCTTTGCACTAGTAATAGGCCTCAAAGGCATTTCATCTCTTTGCCCAGTTTTCCAAGGCATTGATAGTGATCACACACCTTACAATACTCTTTACAATCCTTGTATAGGGTCTCCCACCATAAACCAATGAGTAGAATCTTGCGCGCGGTGGCATCACCTACATAGTGCCCACCTGCAATACCACCATGAGCCTCTTCCATGATATCCATGCACTCATGTTCCAGTACACACCAGTGCATAATACTTCATCTCAACCTAGTTTGTATAAGTCACCACTGATCAACATGAAAGGTGCGGACATGAATTGCAAGTTGTTTCTTCTCCAAGGATTTCATTCCTTATGGCGCCATACATACATGTGTAAAAAAAACAATATATCCTCCAATTCTGAAGGCACATGGTTTAACTTGTATAACTGTGCATCTGACATTGTATCTTCAATTTTTGTCCTCTCTCTTGATTGAATTCTTGATAAGTGGTCTGGGCCATAATTACTTTTACCTAGTTTTACCATGATTGTAAAGTCAAACTCTTGGAATAATAGCACCCATCGGCATATGCGCCCCTATAAAATGGGCTTATTTACCAAGTATTTCAATGCCATGTGATCTGTATAAAACACAAAAAGGTGTTGCTAGCAAGTATTGTCTAAACTTATGCAACGTGTAGATCATCGACAAGGCCTCGTGCTCTGTAGTTGTATAATTTATTTTGTAGGAGTCAACTTTCTACTAGCAAAAAAAAATAGGATGATCTATAATACCTTCTCCAGATGAGCTAACATTGCACCAATGGCCATGCCAAGAGGCATCCACATGTACGTGAAAAGGTTGGTTCCATGAGGGAAAGCATAGAATAGGCACCGTAGTAAGCCTCTCCTTCAACACTTCAAATGTGTGTTGCTGTGGTTCTCCCCAATAGAATGTCCCTTTTCCTTTTAGTAACTCCTCCAAGGGCATGCTGAAATCTTAGCATATCCTTTGATAAATTTTCTATAATACCCTATGTGGCCCAAGAATCCACACACCTCACTCTGACTGGTAGGCTCCTCCAGGCCTATGATAACTGCAACCTTAGCTTGGATCTACTAACAAACCCTCCTTGCAGATGATATGCCCTAGTAGAGTTCCAAAAGGTGTAGCAAATACACACTTCTTGATGTTTAAGGAGATGTTTAATTATCTGCATCTTTCAAACATTAAGCACAAGTTGTCACAATGATCCTTGACAAGCCCATATACTGTCCAATCATCTAAGTAAACCTACAAGAATTTGTGAATAAAATCCTAGAATGCTTGAACAACTATGCATGAAAATACTGCAGGCACATTCTTTAGTCCAAAGGGCATCACCATGTATGCAAAACTTCCCCATTCAGTGGTGAAAGTTTTTTCTCTTGATCCTCCTTTGCAATTCTTACCTGATGATACCTAGAGAATCCATCTATAAAAGAGTAAATTTTGTGCCCTACAATGCCTTCTAATATTTCCTCGGTGAAAGGTGTAGGAAAAGGATCAATCACACATGCAACATTCAACTCCCTGTAGTCCACACAAATCCTAATCTGACCATATTTCTTTATACTAATTACCATGGGGCTAACCCACTCTGATTCTTCTAGGGGCTTAATGATGTCCATTTCAACATCTTGTCAATTTCTTCTTTAACTTTTACATGCATAGTTAGGGTTCATCCTGTAAGGTCTCTTCTTGACTAGGTGCACACCTTCTTTTAGCTTAATCCTCATCTCACCCAAAGACTCATGCACTCCCTTTAACTCATGGTAGCCCCTAGGAAATAAGTCCTAGAAATCACATAGTAACTCAATTATCTTAGCCACTTCAATCAGACCAATAATCTCCAATTATGGCCTCCTTAGGTTCAACATCCATGCTAATGTTCACTTTCTTGGTCTTCATAGGTTCATGATAGGTGTGTGCCTTCTTATCCACACTATCTAAAACCTCACATGTACCTTCTAAATGATCAATGTCCAAATTTTCTACTTCTTCATCATCCATGATGTAGACCATCTTTCCTTTCTCCTTCTCAAGGAAGCACACTTAAGTAGTTTGGCATCGGTCTCATCTACTTCATCAAAATGCTCTAGGTCTTCCTCACCAAATAACTCCTGAATGAGTTCTTTAGCCTTTGTATTGTCTCCCATAGTCAAGTGCTCCATAACCCATAATGCCTCTTTCACCGGAGGTTTAGTGGAGAAGTAGTCAAAAGTCTAGATCATTCCTGTAGTCAAGTCTTGCCAATTTCCAGTCTCCTATGTAGCTCCCATAAATGTACCAAGCGCATGCGTAGCACCACACAAAGTGAAATAAAGTTTGTGCACCCATAGTGAAGGTGGTAAATATTCCTTCCCCTCTCCAGAGTCTCTCACACTTGTTGAATGTGGTGCTTGAACAAGATGATTACCATGATATGTGTAGATTTGAGTAGGCACATTGCTCCTGAGAAACCGGGTTGTTAGAGCAATTCTCACTTCATTCCATTCTATGAGATTATCCCTGTGAACCATCCACCAACATGTTGTTGTCCCACACAGGGTATATACTAACATATTTCTTCTATCCACTTGATCCTTCCATTGTTCCTCCATGGTGCATGCAGAATACCACAGGGTCTCCTTCTCTAGTGTACCGGGGTACAGAGTTGTTACCTATCCTCCTAATATAACAAGTTTTCTCTTCACGTAGATGCACTTCTTACTTCATGCCCAACCATCTCATAAGTTCCATGTGCCCAATTATCACAAGAAATACTTGTAGTATCACTAATAGACTATGCATCTTCCCACTTGGAGGATTCCTTCCTTAGATGGCTCAAGTACTTCCGGATCTCGAATGATGCACACATAAATTTTGTTTAGGTCTTCCTCACTCAAAGGTTCAACATAAGGTGCAGATTTCCCATCTATCAAAGGGATAATAACATGTTCTTCCTTGTTCTCAAAACTTATATACCCCTTGTTGAACCATAGATCAACATTATTTGCATAACACCAAGGGTGCCCAAGTAGAGCTGGGAAGTTGTCTGCTTCTACAAGTGCTAAAACCTCAAAGTCCCCAGTGAACTTGGCCCCTTGTATAGTAATGGATGCATCCTTTAAAACTCCTATTGGAGTGGCCTTAGTTTGATTTTCCATAAATAATACATTAGAGGATGGTTGTAATGGAGGTCTTCCCATCTGCACCCATGCATCTAAAGTAAGCACATTAACTTCCACGCTTGTGTCAATCAATATATTTCTCAAAAGCCACCCATCCACAACAACATTCAGTGATCTCCTTGTCATAATCCAAGCTATGAGGGGGAGATTAGCATGCAGATCTTTCATCCATTCTCAATACCTACATGTGTGAGTGTTTCCCTTTAACCAATTCCCTAGTAATGGAATAATATTCTCCTAGTGCACAACATCTTGCATACCTCTTTCAAATCATCAACATCTGACTGGACCATCTCTCTGCCTTTCTTTTGTTCCAACTTCCGTGATTGTTCCTTTAAACATTGTATTTCACCTTGAATATTTATGAGCACCTCCATGGTCTCTGATAAACCTCCTTCTGATGTGTAGGATCTGGGTATCTTGCATGTAAAACCTCCTCCTTAGTAATGGTAGGCTTTTGTTGCAACATTTCTCTGGAGCACACACAACTTCAATGCATGTAGTAATCTTCACAGTACTACCTCAGGTTCCGGTGCCAACTTTGGCATCCATTGATTTTCCATTGCACGTTGAATTCTAACCATCCATGCACCCTTGTTTTCTCTATTTATGTTTCTTGCTAAGATGCTCATATAAGTCCGAGACTCCTCATAGTTATGATTCTTTCCACAAAAAGAACAAGTAATATTCTAGGGCATTCACACCTGTAGTGGTCAGGAGATCCACATGTATAACATGTTCCCCGAGGAAACTCACCTCATCCACCACCACAACCTCAGCCCCTGAATCCACCATGATATCCTCGACCTCTGCCATGACCTCCTTCAAAGTGCCCTTCGTTCTGATCAGTAGCACCCTTGAGTGTGATCATGATCATGGTGCTCACTTTTACCTTTAGATTTATCTGATACTCCTATCTTTCACACCAATATCAATGGCATCATGGATCTAATCAATCAACATGTAGTCTTCGGTATTGTGAGTCATGGACCGAAAATCTTACAATAGTAAAGATACATTTTTCCTTATCATGCATTGTAATAATGGGCAACGGCTTTACATCATGGTCTAAATGACATATCTCACAGTCTAAAAATAATGAATGCACTGACTTGCATGGGAAAACTATCCTTAGTGTGCCCCTCAACTTCACAATTTGTACACCAAATCCCAGTGTGTGTCTCGTGTGTTGAATTGGCCATAGTTTCTCCAACTACTTTTCCATAGCTATAATCTAAGCTTCCAGAATGGGCTCACTCCAATGTCTATACTTCCAACTACCTCAGCATGCAACACTTGCTTCAAGCACTTTGTGTGGATCCATATGTCTTATGTGATAGCACCCTCCTAAAAGGTGTGATCAAGCCCCAAAAAACCACTTGTGCATGTTGGCTTACATGGATATCATACAAAAGTTTAGACAAAAGCATTTTGAAATGGGCATCATATTCCCAGAACACTCTCAATAGTTCCCTACTTAATATCCTTGAGCATGCTTATACTCTTTTCTCAAACTTAGGGATATAAAATTCCTTAAGGAAAGCATCCCATAATGTTGTATAATCTACACAAGTCTTCATCAGGGTCAAACTTTATGTACCAACTGTGTGTCCCCTTAACGTAGTTGCAAAACTAACTTCCTTACACTTACTTAGAATTCATGATCCCTTTTTCACACCACAATATCTCACACATGTGCACATGCTCAACAACATCTTCTATTCCCCTATACTCTAGAAGATGAAGTGACATCTCCATGTAAATATTCTGGGGTTGGTGAGGACCATGCCCACCAGATCTAGAACCCCCATGTTACCTCTTCCTCCAGACCCACCAGATCCACTAGAACTAGAGCCACCTATGCCCCCTGATCCTCCACCTATAGCCAGGAAGTGAACCAAAGGATGTATTTCCCTGTGTCCCAATAGTGGTACTAAACTAACTCCTATAGTATGCGAGGTGGTACTACTCCCAAAGTGAGTCCAAAATTCTACGTGCTTGAGTTACTGTGATGACGTGCCTAAAAAAAGGTACCTCCAAATAAAAGGAAGACGTCTACTAGACCATAGATGTACTTTTATTTGATTCACTCTTGTTATTCTACTACCCAAACTAGCTTGTTGACTACTGGTTATACTAGAAACTGGAAAACCAAGCACAAGGGCTAGGTTGTTAGGTAGATTCAGATGCACACCCACGGCCCATGTCATCTATTGGCATGCTCTCATAAGAGGCTGATGAGGGTTCCTTGTCATGTTTACCCAAATGGGGGAGTTCCATATGCTCTAGCTCCATGCCCTCTATGCATGAGTTCCAAATCCTTCATGAGCCATCTCTCTCCTCAACAACATCCATTCTACAATCTCACATTGCTTCCCTAACTCCCTCTCACACCTCATTGTACTTAAGCCACCTTTCTTCTCTTTTCCTCTCTTTGCTAGGTCCTCCATCCTTCACCAAACTTGCTCCTACCCCACACATGGTGGGGTTTAGCTAGCCATCGCTTCTCTTCCAAATTCAGGGTTACCATCAAGATTTTAATCACTAGTGGAATGCCTTGCAGGTAGGTTCCCTTGGGATAACATAAAAATTAGAACTCAGCTACCTCCGGGAAAGAATAAGTGGAAATTGAGTACTCCAAAATATAGCTATTCAGAACACCATGAAACCAAGTATCCACATGCATATCCAAATCAGATCAACATCATAGAGGGCCTGAAATTCTTCTTACGTCCAGACAAGTGTGTGAAACCTCCAATTCCTTTTAGACACATAAGCAACCAACCACTCATATAACTCTATCGGAAAGATAGAAAAGAAAATCTCATATAAACATCATACATACAAGTTCTACTCCACCCATGTGCGCACGTCAAACTCAGATCCAGTGTTGAATCTCCAGCGTATTCTTCTTCCAGATCTACTATCCACTCCTCAACACTTGATAGGGTCAACCGATACATGTCTTCATCACAAAACATCCTAAAAATAAGCTGAAAAAAGAGGTCTCAGAAATGGAACCAATGATGCAAGCCTAGAATTTACTATGAATAACCTAGCGCATTGACACATCACTCAACCTGAGCTAAGCGCTCACCCGAAGCACACAAAGGTACCAGTCCTCTTTAGAGTTTCTTGTATAGGATGTTAGTGAGATGATGTTTAAACATATCTAGATTCATAACTAAACATAAACATTCCACAGTGCATAAACTAGATCTAGATCTCAAGAGAATCATGAACTAAACATAACTATAATAAGATTAACCATACAAGAACCAGATTTAGTTATGTCTAACACCATTATCCAACCAATATACTCCATTGCATTAAACACTATAAAACACATAATCTTCTTACACTATAAAGTATCTCCATGAGTCATGTGCGCATCAAAACCAACAACATAACTCTACAATAATTCACTGCCCTAAACTACACAGTTCAATTACATATTTATAGAGGTGGGGACTTTCCCTTCACCACCCATGCACTTCTCAAAATAGGTCACATGTTGATAATAGCCATGCACCTTTACAATAGCATGCACAACATGCAAGTGTTCTAACAATAGATGTCCTATAGTTAACTCTAAGAAGAAATCCTATTATTAGCTTAAACTATGCATGGCACTTATCAACCGCTTGTTCCCAAAATACCATTGTGTGTAGTGCAAGTCTTCATCTCTATGTGCTCCACACGCTATCTCCAAAAATAGCCCTTAACCACAAAACAACTAAGTCTTGAGCTTGGGCGCTTCAATACTATTATAGCTCCGTGCGCTTCCAGCGCCCTATCTTCACGCGCCCAATACTTAGAATATATACTTGGATTATTGAATTCACTCATATAAATAAGAGGAGTAGGTCATATTGTGACTAATGCAGGATCTCGAACATATACATTTAACACGATTCCAATTCAGTAGAATTTGAGGACACTTATGAAGAACGGGTTGCTCTAGCGTTATTTCAATTGCTAGAGTCCTAATTTCTTGTCTACATTCTAGACACTATTGAAAAAATGATTTGATTATTTATATATTTCATATCGAATAAGTATCAATCGGTATTACTATACTATATATATTGTTTTACTTTTAAAAAATCATTTTTATATTTTGTTTTATTATTTTAAGAAGGATAGTGATTTATTTAGATCCATCTTTGTGTGATTAATATTTTATCTCTGCGCATGATGAAACGTAATTTTTTTCTATACTCAAGAAAAAACACGCCAAAAATCTAAAACCATGCAAAACATCTATTAATAGTAACATAAAAACATTCATAAGAAATAATAAATCTGAATACAAGAGTGCATATTAAATTGTTCAAAACTTTCAAAAAAATGTGTCACAATCAGTAAATAGAGTTTCCAATTCACAATTAAACTTGTATACATACTAACAAGTGGTAAATTACTTTATGAAGACATACATGTTTTCATAAAGCATTTTTAACTAATACAATTACAAAATTTTGGGTTGTCATCATTTTATTTTTGAAGTTTCTAGGAAATTCATGTCATATAAGACCACATTACAAGGGAAAAATTGGTTGGCCACTATCTTTTAATTCCTACGCTAGTGTCGAAATTGTGATAACACACATGTCACATGGTGAAATTAACTTTTTTTTCAATTTTGTGTTGCAGGGGCATCTTCACCTTCTTCTTCTTGAATGGAGGTAGAGATTTCTCAATTTGTATAATGATTTGTGCTAAAACTCCTGATTTCTACAAATCTTGCGTTGCGGTATTGATATTGGAAAGAATACTTTTTGTTCCCTCTCAACATCTCTTGATGACAATAGTGATGAATCAAGATATGTCTTTTATTTCGTAAGATTTCTAGATCCATCCCATACTCCTTGATTAATGCACATCAAATACGACTACTTATTTCTTTAAATTTTCATATTTTGCATGTAAAACAAAAATGTATTTGATAAGTTGTAAATAATTTACTTGCAATAGTCATAATTTCGCAATTTTTCAAGTTTAAAAAATGACCTACCACAATTTTTTCTTTTTTTGTATTTGCAATTAAAACATTATTTTTGTCTCTAGCCCTTTTTTTGTAGTATGCATGGGCTTTAACATTAATATTTTCTAACCTATTTAACATTATATCTAAAATTCCATCATCATATTCATTATTATACAAAATTGTACAGATGGGATTTATTTAGCAAAATATCAAGCATTACTAGTTGTCACTCTACGACATTGAACAATGAGTGTGTTTGATCATGATTATGGTAACAACTATTTATTTCTTTGATAAAAAATTTGGCCATATACTCCCAAATGTGCACTAATTCCACATATGCCATAACCACTTCTTGAATTATGACCCCCATACTGTCTAATATTATATTTTTGATGGAAAAATTTGTCTTTTGATAATCCATGAGTGGAATTTGACTTAGTTAAGGAGGGGAATATTTGATTTCATGGATAGTTTGTTGCGCTTGTGGTTGAGTAGGTGGAGGAGTACTTTGTATCATATCATGGGTGTCAAAATAATTACTTGCCTCGGTGTCAACACTATCAAACCCCAAAAAATCATCATTGAGCTCGATCTGGTTCAAAATCTAGGTACCATTTACACTCTAGATACCACCTAGTGAAAAACCTATAAATTTAGAGGTTAGAGAGTGAACTGTCCCTCTCCGAAGTCAACAAGAAATGTAATATTCTTCCTGAAATTTTCTTTTTGTTTGTACCACCTGTGGCGGTGGGACTAGAGGAGGCTTGTTTGTAATTTGTTATGTTTGTCTATTAACTACAAGAAGAAAAGTATTAAAAAATTAAACATTATACCCTTGTAAATATTATATATAATATTTGCAAGTAAACAAAAGAAATTAAACATTATAAATTACATAACATGGTTAGAGAAGAGACCATATGACTTTGTGGATCGGGCTGAGTTTGATTTGCACCTTCAAACTCGTAAGTTGTTGCAAATAAAACATTTTAAAAATATTAAAACACTTTAACACTTACAGAAAAGTAGATAACTTGTTAGCGATTCCTACTAGTAGCTTAGTTATAAATAATAATATAAATACCTATAGAAAATTATGGAGGGAAAGGTGGTGGTGGAGGTATAAAAGTAGTGGTGATTAAACCCCTAGCTCTTTTCTATCAAGTAATTCGAACCGGGTTGATTTTGCTGAATCCATATCATAATTAGCGAAGCATTTAGAAGAAGGCTTTACCCCAAGTAATAGCCTCCTTGTGAGATATTGTAGCTATAATTCTTCTCTACAAAATATAAATTATTGTTATTATTGCATTAAAAAATAATTAATTATTATATTGTTAAAATTAATTGTTACTTGTTCTTAAACTAAAATACCTATCGATAGTAATTTTTCGTTTGTTGCAATCAAAATTTATCTATTCATGAATTGGTGGAAAGCTTCTTGATAGAAAACAAGAAGATAATTGGTACAAGAAAATACAGTCTTCAATTTATCAAATGCATTGATATTGGAATGGGAATTGTTGACATCTATTTTAATTCAATTAGAAAAATACATGCACCAATCGATTTGTTCCCCTACTATTGTCCGAAAAAATATTGAGTTGTCCAATATGGAATGTCGGCGGATCTACCCTACAACACAATCCTAGATTGAAAGAGTGATATCATTGCAAGAAATAAATTATGTGTAACACCTTGTATAACAAGGCCTCTTTTCGATCGATTAACTGCAGCTGCAACAACACAAAAGAAAAGTTAGATGCATGGATAGTCAACTGATATTAAGAAAGAAAATAATTGAAAAATAAAATTGAACTTACCATCAACCTGCACATTGTAATGAGATTCCAAATATTTTTTTGTCTACATTAGTTAAGATAGCCTTGGTAGTCACAACCATTTGGTGTGGATATGGTAAACTAGTTAATTGATGGATGTCTATGGGCTCCATGCTAAATAAAAATGTATGATCAGTTAGAACAACATAAACCTTCCATCTGCAGGGTTGTAAGCATTGATCATGTAATCAAGGACAAGAGTGTCTATTTCAAATTGGGGCATGTTGAAAATCCCCATGAATTTTTTTATTTTTATCAATTCCTTAGGTGTGTTTTTTTAATTTCATTAGCACAGTGATTCGAGGGCACATGAGGTTTTAAACTACAATTCGGGGCGATTATTAGAGTGGTCATGGAACTAGCCATTTTTAACTCTTTGTTGAAAATTTGGACGAGAGGGAGGGGCCATAGGGTGGGTCAACTACACATTTGGGAAAAAAATTGTTGTGGGTGGTGGGATGGTTTTGTAGAAAATTAGAGTCATAAGAGCGTTGTAGATTCATAGAAGTTTTATCAAAAGTTAAAGAAATGAACCTCGTAGTGATATATATAGGTCGAGGGTTCCCAGTCAGGACATGTGGTGGAAAATGATAGGTGGAGATATTTTAGGTCACATGTGTCTAAATATGGCTGTGCAACAGATGATTACCATGATTAAACAAAGGGACAATTTAGGATATGTTGCACATTGATTCATGTAGAGATGACCAAGATAATGACGTCCATTCGATAGATGGCATGTCATGATTAAATAAAGGGACTATTTAGGACATGTTGCACATCTAATCATGTACAGATGGCCAAGATAATGATGTCGGTATGACTAAATATGTGTGATATGAGCATCTAGGATTGGAATAGATAGTTACATAAGAGATGTTCATCTATTCTAGGGAGAGATGGCTAGGAAGGAGATGATCATCCAATCTAGTGTCGTCTAATGTTAAATTGATAGACAACCATATAAAACTAGTCTAATATTGCCTTGTTGGACATCTGCCTAATTCATGTACAACAACCTTGTGAAACCCTAGAAATATACAACATATCAAATCACCTTTGCCACGAACCATCTTTTTGAATATTCTCTATTTTTTCAAAAGTCAATATCATGAATTCACCAAAATATTATAAGTTTTTTAGAGGGGGTCTTAAAATGAATCTGTAAAAAAATAAAAAATGTGCCTTGAGGAGATGGCTAGAGTATGAGTGAAATGCTTTCCCATGTCTTTTGAAACCTGAAGTTGAAGTCCATCATCAACTCATAAGGGGCCCTTTTGATAGTTGTTAATTACTCCAATAAAGAGATATTATCTACCTTTTCTCCAAAATTCTTGCAAAGCTTCTCTCCAAGATCATCCCATGTATGAATAGAAGCAGGTTGTAGACTCTATACCATTGTAATGCTTTTCCTTTGAAAGATGAGGCCAAGAGCCTAACTACCACATCATCTTCAGTAACAAGATGAACTGAGAAAACATTAGCAATATCTAAGATGTGCTCAATAGGGTAGTTGAATTTTCACCAGTAAAAAATGGAATGCTCTTTAGGGAAGATACTAGTATGTCATGTTGGGCATTCAAAGCCAAGGGACTACCACCATTAAAGGTCACAAAAGGTTGATTTATTTGATGGGCCATGAATGTGATGGGTCTTAGAACCCTAGAAGACAACAAGAAAGGCCTACCGAATGAGGAGTAGAGAGAACTCTATTTGGAGGTGATGGTGACCTTTGAACTGATCTACCTCTTCTTCTTCTCCTTGGTGAAAATTTCAAGTGTTTAAAAGGATATCTACTGATTATCCTTTATCTTGTTTGAATTCTTCTCATGAAACTGAAACAATTGATTGTTGAAACCAATAGATTTGAAGTTAGGAGTCACCATATGTGTTTCTTGTTGCCTTCAAAGGAAAAATACCACTGAAACACACACTAATTTCAATGTAGTAGATCAAATTTGAGCTATAGATTTATCAAATGTCCCACCGAGTGTGCCAAAAATGTTGTCACTTAAAGTTGCACCCTTTGTTGAAGCTAGGATCAAAAATTTAGTGAAACATGGAAAGACCTTCAAAGTGTGGGAAAATGGATCCTTTAAGGTCAATCTCCACGTGAAAATTCCAGTTCCTTTAAATACAACTAATCTAACTATCTCTAAAATCTATTACTAACTATCTATAACCTAATATTTCCAAAGAAATAGGGTTTAGAAAGGTGAAATAATGAAATAGATAAGGTGATGCACCAAACTAGAAGTGGATTCTCTCCTTGAGATGAAGAATGAGAGGGAAAATGTAAAGCTAAGAGGTCAAAAAAAAAGACACATTCAACCCTATAATTTTACCAAACTCTGATTCTTTGCATAAATGACACAAAAGATGGAAATAATGCAAGTATAACTCACACACAACATGTCATAAAATAATAGAGAAGAAAGAACACAATAATATAGATTAAAGAGAAAAAATAGCCACAATAAAAAAATATTATTGATTATAATGTGCACAATATATTACAATAATGGAGGAGGCACTAAGTGCATTGTATAACACCAAAACAAAATTTCTGCACTCGGAATCTTTGGGCTACACAACATGGCAAAGATAACCTTACATTTAAAAGAGGATGTATTACAATGAAAAATGAGTTACATATATAGGAGAAGGATAAGGGGAAGAGGAAATATGAAATCAAGTGGATCACCTACCTCCATAACCACTAAGGACCACATAGCATTCAAGTGTGTAAACCCAACATGGTCACCAAAGATTTTTCACAGAGCCCATACCTAAACACGACCACAGGTTCCTTTTTTACAATTTAGGCCAAATAAAATATATTTTTGTAAACCAAAACTTCTTCCAAATTATATTACTCTCTAATACCTTTCCAACGGTATAAATTTTGTCTTATCTGGTGCCCTGGATCAAAAATTATGAGCATTTAGGATCACCATGTCGTCCCCACACTGACGGCCACGGGGATGTCAAATTTAAACTCAAGGTTAAACTCATTGATGTGTCGGATCCCCATTGGATTTTGGCTCCTCTATTTTTGATCTAAAAATTTTAGGGATCCCCTAGAAAATAAGGAAGTCATGGGAAACTAGGATCCACATAAAAGAAAGAAGCCTAAGGAAACTAGGACCCACGGAAAAGAAAGAAGTCGTGGGAAACTAGGACCCGCGGAAAAGAGGGATGCTACAGGAACTAAGAAATAGTACCCCAAGGTGTTGTGAACATTGTCTTGTGTTGATCCTCCCTAAGAATATGAATATGTTTATAACCTTAAAAATCCATCCATTAGGGATAACATTTCGTGTCATGTTGTATAGTTGAGAATCATGTCTATGTTTGGTAGGGGAAAATCGTTCTTCGGGAAAGATTTATTGATATCCTGGAAGTCGGTATAGATCCGATCCTAGGTTTCTTCTTTTCAATAAGCACCCTATTAGATATCCACTCATAGTAATATATAGATCGATGAAGCCAGATTTGAGTATTTTTGCTATCTCCTTCCATTTTCCCTTGTGTGCCTTCCTCCTGCGTGCCCCACTTTCTCTCCTATCCCATCATGCACTCCTTGCGCGCACCTCTGTAGACTTACCTTCCAATCAGCTAAGTCCTGGCATTCCTCTTGCACACTTACCCAGACTCAGTTCTTTCACGTCCTCTTTTCTTTCTTCCTCCACATGTCCTTCCTTTAGTTGAATGCCCACATCTTGTTTTCATACTTTCCTTCTGCAAGTATGCCTTCCTCTCACGCATGATCCTCTATGCCTCCCCCTTTTTCCCTTTCACGCACTTGCTCCTCTATTCCCCATGCGCATAGCATGCGCCCCTCTTCACCTCTTTCTTCCACTTCTCCCTTGCACCCACATTCCACTTGCATTCACCTTCTTTCCAAGTCAGCAAAATGAGTGCATCTCTAAAGGATAAATTGGGCCCAAAATAGACTAAGTATAAAAGTTCCTACGGAATATTCCACGTGTCAACCCAACACTCCTTCAAAGGTAAAATCCTGAGCGGGTTTCTAAATGAGTGTGGAGCCTCCATGTGTCCGGTTTCATAAAGGATAGGGTTGGGGTTGAATAGTCAAAGCATTGAGATAGGCCAGCGGAGGATGCCAAGTGTCAGCATGGCACTAATTCAAGAGAAAATTTGGGGTGGGTTTCCAAACAAGCGCCAGGCCACCACGTGTCCAGGTCAGACTTTTGGCCCCACTAAGCCAAAAAGAGACTCAGGAAAAAAACAAAGAAGCCCAAGGAGCTTGCAAAAGAAACCACGTGTTATTCCGCATGCATTTTCAAAAGTGAAAGGTAGGGGCCAAATCTCCAAGGTGTGAGGCTACCACATGGACCCGGTATGACAAACTCTTTAAAATATTGCACACTGCGCCCACATCCAAATATTCAAATGGCCATATCTTTTGACTGGAAACTCAGATTTGGGTGGGAGAAGACTTTTTGGAAATGTCTCGACACCCTCCACACCATGGAAACATAAAATATCATTCTTAATAGGATTTGGTGGGTGAAAAATGGGAAAACATCTATCAGGCCATTAAAGCAGAATCAGATTTCTTCAACCACCAGATCTGATTTGATTCGATCCATCATTCTTCCTTCTTCAACATGCCAAGCAAGAATAGGAACCAAACATGAAATATTTGGGGCAGATTTGAGAGGCATTGATTGATAGTGGTTGAGCTTTCAAAGCAGGATTCAATGCGTCTCGAGGTGGTTGAAGCAGGATTCAATTTTTCCCTCTTCTCTCTCTTATTCTTCCTATATATTGTAATGAAGGGCATATTCAAAGGGTTGGACACTCTGGATCCTTACACATGTTGCTAAGGACTCCATATTTTCTATATTTTGAGTTATAGACCTCTATGTTTGGCTCTTGCATGTGGATATCGGCCTCCTTATCATTGTAATAGTTCTATGCATTTTTGGAAGTAATAGAAGCATCATTTTGTGACTATTCTCTGTCCTAACATGTTTGCATTCCTTCTTCTTGCCTCTTCTCTTGCATTGTGTATTGTTGTGCTATTTCAAGTCCCCTATAGTTCCATACTTAGTTGTGTTCCATGAGAATGATCTGGTGAATGCATATTTCACTATGTGCTACTCATGCCTAGCCTCCTTTCACACATTCCCTATCATTCTCACTCAGAATAGATAGTGTTCACCCCTCTTTTCTAGTGCTATCACCTTTTAGTGTAGTTTACTTCATGTTATCCTTCTTTCCTTGGTCCCTTGGCATTCTTAGCTTAGTTTCCCCTTTCAACACTAGGAGTAGCATAGCAGTAGTAGAAATAGATAGAGGAACCGGCCTTCTCCGAAGATCCATCCCAAGCTCAAGGGTCCCACAACTTGGGGATGGTTCCATTGTGGTCTCAAACACCTCGGCCCTTTCGAGATCCAGATGCGGGTGCACGTTTGAGAAACCAACAGTTTCTAGCACGCCCAGTGGGACCAACATTGAAAGCTCAAATTTCATATCTCTAAGTTTTGGTGTGTGAACTTAGTGTTTCAGCCTTTGGAGGCTCATTTCAAACACATCTGGTGACTCCCAATATTTTAAGATCTTTGTTTCAGCATAGTCCTGAGCACCTTTCATGAGAAGAGTGCACACAAGAAGAAGTGTAGTAGCTGAAGATTCTTTTGAATACCTCTAGCTATCCCCGAGAAGAAGAGTTCATTCCAAAATCCCACGCATGCATCTCTATCTCCAGCACACACACCCATTCAACTCCTCCTCAAAAATAGACAACTTATGTGCCCTGTAATGGCACATCACCACCTCCTCCATTAAGAAGCTTTGCAAACTTTGATGGAGGGAGTCCCTTACTCTTGGCCATGTAACATGATATGCCAAATGGCACGCTCAAAGTATTCCTTACTTTACTTGGTGAGAATCAAGTCACCCCTCAGGAGCATATCTAGGATGTAGCAAATGTGTGTTCACTCTATCTGATCACACATAATGATGTAGCAGTCAGGTTGCTTGCAACCTCTTTCAAAGGTAAAGCACTTCAGTGGTATAGAGGCTTGAGACTTGGATCTATCACCACCTGGGATGAGTTGGGAACAACTCTATGTAGTTATTTTGAAGACAAGTCAGATCACCTATCTTTGGTGGAGCAACTGACAACAACAAGGAGGGTGCCCAATGAGTAGATGACTGATTTCAACATCAGATTTCAGAAGACTTGGGACATAATCCCTCTTGTGGTAAGACCTACAGCCCAACATGCTTTCCTTTATTATCTAAAGGCACTCAACAATGATATTTCAGTTATGATCAATCTATGGGAGGTAGAACCTTACCACCACTTATAGTATTGCAGTAAGGGCAGAAAATAGTCTTATTCAGGTGGGAAAATTAGCTCCCAGACCACCTATGCCCTTGTTCCTAGAAAATGTCACAAGCACCCCAACCTTCTATAGCCTCTATTCCTACTCCTGAGTAGAGTGCACAACCGGTTGCCTCAACATCCTATTCTCCATCACAACAAAAGGAAAATGAAGAAATGAAGGCCGTGATCAGAAATTTGTCAAACAAAATCATATCATTGGAAAAGCAATAAGTGCAAGCTTATAGAGGCAATTCCAATCAGGCACATGGCCAAGGGAATCAACCTTGGTGGAATCAATATGGAAATCAAAGATACATGCCCAACCAGTAGAATGATAGGTGGCAGCCTAATGCACATCTTCCCTTGCAAGTTGTCCCTCCCACACCTTCTCTCCCAGCACCCAATGTGCGCCAGCAGCACTTGTTCCAGTTCAGAACAATTTGGCACAAGAGTCAGAATGGTGCTTCCCTTGCAAAATGCCTCATAGTCAATATCATTGTGCTAATGTTGCACATGCCCAAGCCTTCATGATCTAGAATGCTTCATCCTGTGAGCCCTCAACAAGCACCCATGAAGTAGATAATCCAAAAGACCAGAAGATCCTCCGGAAACCAATTTGATGTTCTTTGGTGTGGAGGACTTCTGTGCAATCAACCAAGCTGCAGAAGATACAAATAGACCACGTGCCCCAAGTTGCGGACAACACAAGATATAAGAAAATAATATTAGAGTCGGCATGCAGTCACAGTCCCAACAATACAAGTAGATCTTCAGAAGAAAAAAGAATCAGACAAGACCTCTTGCAGCAAAAGCATTCAAATCCCTATGCAGGAGGTCCCACATAAAGCTCCTTCTGAAGCAACACCCCATCCTTTGGTAGGCCAAGCCTCTACTCCAACTAAAATTCAGGCTTCCACACCTAAAAATCAAGAAGGGATGTTGTTCCCCAAATGCACAAGGTGGGGGGCTTCCATTCAACATTGTTGACTAGATGAAGAAAACAAACATAAACGTCACAATGTGGGATGCCCTGACCATTCCATCTCAGTGGGATCTTGTTGCATGAAGCTCTGCGCAACTTCCGCGTGACATTGACCCGGTTATGCAGAAGCCACGCACTTCTATCAAAATCTGCCAAGAAGAGGAGAAAAAAGTAAGTAAAGTTTCTAAAACCCCACCCTTCTATATGTCCTTGATTATAGGCAAACACCTAGTGCATAACTACTTGATTGACTCAGGTGCTAGTACTTCTATTATGCCTAAGAAGATAGCTGATGTCTTAGGTCTGAAATATAGCCCTTTGTCTAAAGGAGTCCTACAACTTGATGGCTCAATTGTAACCACCTTAGGAGTCATCAAGGATCTTGAGTTAACCCTCCATGCATGTCCAAGCCTGAAATTACTCAAGATGTGTCAATTATTGACCTACCTCCTTTGTTTTCCCTATGTCTATCAAGAGAATTTACTACTAAAGTGGGTGGTTACTTGTCTTCTGATTGGTCTCATATGTTACTCAAGACAAGGTATGGTACCCGGTTTACCATACAAGCTGAGCCTATATTTTCTTATCATGTAGAGCCATATGTCCCATCCCCTCTCCAAGCCAATTGTCTTATCCAGGAAGAACAAGTTTCAGTTCCTGAAGAGCAGTCTCTTCCACCCTCTGTTCTAGACCTAGTGCTTGATGAATGGGTGGAAAGGCATCACAAATTTGATCCCTATGTTGAAGAACTGGAAGCCTATGAAACTAGGGCTTGGTACTTATTGCATTCTAGAAGAAGACGTTATGCTTCCACATGCGCTCATGGAGAAAAGTTCAAACTGGTCTATGGAAGTTATACTTTGATGGATCTAGAAGTAGAAATGGCACAGGAGTAGGAGTGGTTCTCATTTCCCCTAAGGATGAGAAATTCTTCTTCACATAGGTTGTAGTTTGCATGTTCTAACAATGTGGCAGAATGAAGCGCTAGTGCATGGCTTGCTTATTGCTGAAAAGAAGAAGAAAATTAAAGCGTTGCACAGATCTTTGGGGACACAGAATTGGTCATCCACCAGGTCACCAACAAATTCCAGACAAAGAATAAGCTTCTTAAAGCTTATAAACATAGAGTTTGGGACCTACTTGAGAGCTTTGATGCCCTTAATCTGCAGGTAGTCCCATGTAATGAACAAAGAAGATGACCAAATGGCCATGCTCGGTTCACAATTTTCTCTTCTGCTAGGACTTTGTCAAAGGAAACACTCAGCACATTAAGATGGTGATCAGACCATCCATTCCAAAAATAACACCAGCTGGAAGTGTTTGATAATGATGCACATAGATCATCCAGTTTATCCAGAATGAAGCTGAATTTTCATCAAGTATGCAAGTTGACTTGCATGACAACTATGGTGACCAAGTAATACAGCTAAAGAAAAATAAGTTTCCTAAAGGGCTGGTCACCTTAGAGAAAATGTTCAGCCCTGATGATGAGTTCAAGGGTGAAGAAAGATACATGTGCATGCCATGCAAGAAGATTTGCTCTCTCCATTACTATTACATGCAGAAAGGAGATGCTGCTCAAGCAGACTTGTGCACATGAAGAAAAATAGGCCTTCATCTCTCTCTCTATCAAAAATACAATGACATTTTCTCATGGGAGTATGAAGACCTCAAAGGTTTTGATCCAAGTGTTTCTCAACACTCCATTGACCTTGATCCTAGGTATAAATCCCGTCGACAAAAAAGCAACGGCCAATCAATCCAAAAATATAGAGCCCCTCATGAGAAAGGAACTATCAAAACTCATTGAGGCAAAATTATCTTTCCTATCAAATACTCTACCTGGGTTGCAAATCTGGTTCCAGTACACAAGAAGAATGGTGAAATCAGACTTTGTGTTGATTTCAGAGATTTGAATAAGGCATCTCTAAAGGATCATTATCCTTTTCCTTCAATGGAGTAGATTCTGCAGACTGTGGCTGTGCACAAAGGTTCTCCATGCTAGATGGGTATTCGGGTTTCAACCAGATCTGGTCAAGGAAGAGGATCAATTCAAAACAACATTTACAACCAAGTGGGGAACATATGCATACCAAAAATGCCCTTTGGTCTGTCAAATGTGGTGCAAACATTTTTCAACGCACGCCATGGATATTGCCTTCAAAGGTTACATCAATGAGTTCATCTTGGTTTACCTTGATGATATAACTATCTTCTCAAAGCAAGGCACGGATCACATGGCACACTTGGAAAAGGTCTTTGAGAGATGCAGAGAATTTGGGGTATCTCTTAACCCCAAGAAGTGTAATTTTGCGGTGGCTCAGGGAAAGCTCTTGGGCCATGTGGTTTCAAAGATGGTATCACGATTGATCCTGAGCACATTTTCATCCATCCTAGCCCTTTCCCTTCTGCCACACAAAAAAAGGCCTTACAGTCCTTCCTTGGCAAGATTAACTTTGTTAGGCATTTTATCCCTAACTTTGTGGGACTGGTTCCCATCACCCTCATGCTCAAAAAGGACATAGCCTTTAGATGGACAACAGAAGGAAGAGAAAGCTTCAACAAGATCAAGAAAGAGATTGCTTGTGTGCCAACACTCATCAATCCAGATTACTCAAAGGATTTCATCCTTTATGCTTATGGTGTTGATGTAAGCATTGTTGTTGTCCTAACACAGGAAAATGAACAAGGGATGGAATAACCAGTGGCCTTCTTCACCAGATGCTGAAGGATTATGAATTGAAATACAATCACATGGAGAAGCAGGTCTTTTCCATCATGTGCACGCTCAAGAAATTCAAGAGCATGCTCACCACAAATCATATCAAGGTGTTAGTCTCCCACTCATCTATCAGAGACTTCATCATGGGAGCAGAAAATCAGTGAGAAGAGAGCGATGGGTGACAAAAATCATGGAATATGATGTGACTATTAAGGCCACAAAGCTGGTAAGAGGTAGTGCACTCTACAAGCAGATTGTTGAGGATGCGCAGAGTGAACCTGAGGCTTCATTATTTCTAGATGAAGACCTCCCATGTAGAACATGAATAAAATATAGACCCCAGCACATGTGACTGGATGAAGGACATGATCACATTCCTTTCCGGGGCATACCCTCCCGTTTGAACAAAGCAAAGAGAAGGCATCTGAGGTTGCAATCTATCCCTTATGTTTTGATTGATGGACTTCTCTTCAAAATAAATCTAGATGGCATGTTGTTAAGATGTATCAATGGCGCAGACTAAAAGTGTTAGTAGAATTTCATGATGGATTCTCTGGTGGACACTTCTCTGCCAAAACTACAATAATGAAGATCATAATGGCAGGTATCTTTTGGCCTACCCTATTTTGCAGATGCACATAGGTGGGTCACAAAATGCAAGGAGTGCACTTTCTTTGCAAGAAAGAAAATATTGGCAGCACTTCCCCTCGACCAATCCAAGTGGATCAGCCTTTTGCGCAATGGGGTCTCGACTTCATAGGCATGATCAATCCACCTTCAAGCACTTGGACATAAATGGGTGTTGATAGCTACATATTACTTCACCAGATGGACAAAAGTTATCACGCTTAAGGAATCAACTGAGGTAGTCATCCTTGACTTTCTCAAAGGTTTAGTCACAAGGTTTGGCATGTTCCTCAAACCATTATCTCTGATAATGCAAAGGCCTTCCTTGGTGCTAAAATCACTGATTGGGCTCTAAGTCTGGGCATTTACCTAAAAACCTCTTCCAACTATTACCCTCAGGGAAATGGTCTGGCAGTAGAATCAACAAACAAGAACCTGATCAGAATCATGAAGTGCACAATGAACATCAGCCAAAGATAGTGGCATACGAAGGTCTTGCATGCACTGCTCTGGGCAGATAGAATCACAATAAAAAGGCAATAGGAACTTCACCTTACAAGCTTGTCTATGGAAAGGAGGCTGCCCTTCCTTTGACACTAGAACTAAATTCATTGGTGCTTGCCCAACAGTTGGAATTTGAGGGCACGGATCAAGAGAGAGAAAATCGGATGGCAGAGCTGGTTCATCTTGAAGAGCTCAAAAACTCTACCATGATCAAGCTAGAACAACATCAACAAGCAACAAAGAAATGGTTTGATAAAAAGGCTAGGCCTCAAGCTTTCAAAGTTGGGGACTGGTTCTAAAATGGGATGTTGACAGAGCTAAACCAGGGCACCATTCAAAGTTTGATGCACTTTGGAGTGGCCCATACATCATCAAGTCCTACAAAGAAGCTAACTCTTTTGAGTTAACTCATCCGGATGGAAGCACTAAAATCCCAAGTAAATGGGATCTATCTCAAACCCTTCCATTAGGTTTGTTACATCATGTTGTATATATTAAAGTAGTTTCAATTCCTCCAAGTGTGCTCCATGCACATTGTTTGTTTGTACATAGTTCTTTCCCTCGCGTGCTTCTTGCACACACTCTCTTTTGTTACTTCCAGAATGCAGAGCTTCTCTCAGCAGTTGTGAGATTCAAAATAGAGTGCAGATATGATTTTCAAGTGATTACAGGGGCATTTTCATGATTGAACAAGCAAATCCATGCCCAATGGATGCTTCAGCTACTTGATCTCTTTCATCTAGCAGAATTAGATGGCCCCAAAAGTCACCAAAACTATTATCCAAATAGCTCTCCTAGTGATTTGGATAACTTGCATACACATCCTGCTCCCCTTCACATTCTTCTATCTCCTTCCATTTTCCCTTGCGCACCTTCCTCCTACATGCCCACTTTCTCTCCTATCCCATCATGCACTCCTTGCACGCACCTCCCAGACTTACCTTCCAATCAGCTAAGTCCCTGGCATTCCTCTTACATGCTTACCCAGACTCAGTTCTTTCACATGTCCTCTTTTCTTTCTTCCTTCTCGTGCATTCCTTCCTTTAGTTGAATGCCCGCATCTTGTTTTCATACTTTCTTTTGCAAGTACCTTCCTCATCTTATCTCTATCTTCACCTCCCCTCTTTTCCCTTTCACGCACTTGCTCCTCTCCTCATCTCCCACATTCATAGTGCATGCCCCCTCTTCACCTCTTTCTTCCCACACTTCTTCTTTCTAGTCTTCTTCCTTGCATCCCAATTCCACATTCACACCTTCTTTCTAGTCCACTCGGTGCATCTCCAAAGGAAAGATGCCCAAAATCCACATGTGTTCATAGAAGCTTCTGAAAGATTCCACATGTCAACCCAATGCTCCTTCAAAGGAAAAATCTTGAGTGGGTTTCTAAATGAGCGTGGAGCCTCCACGTGTCCAGTTTTATAAAAGGACAGGGTCGGGGTTGAATAGTCAAAGCATTGAGACAGGCTAGCTGAAGAGGATGCCAAGTGTCAGCATGGCACTAATTCAAGAGAAAAATTTGGGGTGGGTTTCCAAACAAGTGCCAGGCTGCCACATGTCTCGGGTCATACTTTTGGCCCCGCTAAAAAAGAGAAAAGAAAAAATACAAAAAGCCCAAGGAGCCTCAAGAGAGCCACATGTCCACCACATTTTCAAAATTCAAAAGTGAAAAGGTAGGGGCCAAATCTCAAAGTGTGCGCTGAGGCTTCCACATGGACCCGTATAAAAGGGACAAACTCTTTAAAAATTTGCGCGCCCATGAAATATTCAAATGGCATATCTTTTGACTGGAAACTCATATTTGGGTGGGAGAAGACTTTTTGGAAATGTCTCGACCTTCCTCACACCATGGAAACATAAAATATCATTCTTAATAGGATTTGGTGGGTGAAAATGGGAAAATCTATCAAGCCATTAAAGCAGAATCTATTTCTTCAACCACCAGATCTGATTCGATTCGATCCACTCATTCTTCCTTCTTCAACATGCCAAGTAGATAGGGAACCAGACATGACATATTTGGGGTGGATTTGAGAGAGGCATTGATTGATAGTGGTTGAGCTTTCAAAGTAGGATTCAATGCATCTCGAGGTGGTTGAAGCAGGATTCTAAATTTTCCCTCTTCTCTCTCTTATTCTTCCTATATATTGTAAAGAAGGGGCATATTCAAAGGGTTGGACACTCTAGATCCTTACGCATGTTGCTAAGGACTCCATATTTTTGTATTTTGAGTTACGTAGACCTTTATGTTTGGCTCTTGCATGTGGATATCGACCTCCTTATCATTGTAATAGTTCTATGCATTTCTAGAAGTAATAGAAGCATCATTTTGTGACTATTCTCTATCCTAACATGTTTGCATTCCTTCTTCTTGCCTCTTCTCTTGCATTGTGTATTGTTGTGCTATTTCAAGTCCCCTATAGTTCCATACTTAGTTATGTTCCATGAGAGTGATCTGGTGAATGCGTATTTTGTTGTGCTACTCATGCCTAGCCTCCTTTCACGCATTCCCTATCATTCTCACTCAGAACAGATAGTGTTCACCCCTCTTTTTAGTGCTATCACCTTTTAGTATAGTTTACTTCATATAAGAGAAGGATGTAAGCCTAGCATGTTCTTATATGAATATGTAAAGACATCGTCAAACTCAATAAGGAGTTTTGTGAATACCTCTATTTCTAATTTAGACAAGATCGCACCAAGTTATTATAGCTTGGGTAATCACTTGTCCCAATGTTAACTATGATGGTCTCCTTGACTAGCATTTTTGATGTTTCATTATCTTGAAAATATGTGGTAGGTTTATGTAAGTCATTTGGTTGATCTAGAATTGAGTCTCCTCTCTTTGGTGCCTCAAAAATATTTTCACCAGGAGATGCATCCTTTTCCTTTTTCTTGTTTTTCTCTTTCTTGTTTTTTTGCTTCTCAAATAGCGCCTCAGTGAGGTTTTCACTATAAGAGATTGTATTTTTATTTTTCTTATTTTTACTTTTTTGATTTTTGATAGACTAGAGAAATCAAATTCCTCACCAAAGTAAGTTGAAGCATCAAGGTCTATATCAAAACCCTTCTTGTGATCTGATAGGGGAATAGGGTCTTGAGTCCTAAGAAACTCCTCAATGGCCTCATCATTCTGAAAGAGGTCCATGGAGATATGATTTTGTTGGTTTTGATGGATAAGAGATGGGTAAATGATATCAAAGTAGACGGTCACGGATGGATAGGGGTTCAATTAAGAGGTTGGTTTCAAAAAGGTCTTTCAAAAGGCTATGTGTGGAACATGTCTCAACTTCGAGTCGAGTCCTCTTCTTTAGTTGTTATGTTAAATATTAGGAGTCTCTTTTCAAAGGTTTCATAACCTAAACCATGACAATATAGGTTTTATTCATACAACATAGGTTAAATATGACATTTTTCTTATGGGCCAAGCCCTCTCGCCCTTCCATTTCATTTTTGCATCATTTTTTAGCCTTGTTGTAGTCTATGCATTTGTAATAATTAGCCATCCAATCCTCATATAACCAATATATGTCGATGTCATGAATGTGTTCATCCTCTAAGTATCCATACCATTTCCATAATTTATTTCCAAGATATTAAACATGATCTTCATTTGGATAGGGTGCATTAGGTCATTTGTAATCGCATAGATAGATATTATGGTAGCTTACCGACATGAAAAAAATTCTCAAGATTGTATTCATCAATACCTTTATGAGAAAAGTTGAGTTCGATGGTGATTTGGATATAGATGGTTGATATTGGAAAAGTGTATCAAGATCTACACGGTTGTCATTTGTGACTAGAATAAAATGCATCACTTTGTAAATCTATCGAAGATGGACAATATTTTACATGGTTATACCTTCCTTATAGGATTTTACAGATATTTGAAAGGCTTAGCATCGGTGAGCAAGGTAAACTCTTTTTCATTATGGGGAAATTTGATACATTAGTAGAAAGTGGAAGGTACAAATTGTATTGGATGGATCTATGGCTGACCCAAAAGTATATTAAATGAGGTTTTGACATTAACAACATGGCATAGAGTATCTAGCGTGTATAGGCCAGATTTATGGCTAAGGTGATGGTCTTAGATCATTTTCTCTCATTGTTTTCATAACCACAAATGGTTATGATATTGGCTTCAAGATATTTTTAGTATGCCCAAGATATCTCAACATATTCATAGAGAAGATATTCAAAGTAGCTCCATTTTCGATAAGGAATCATTTGATCTTATGATCAGTAATGTAGGCTTAAATGTATAATGAGTTATTATTCTGAAGATTGGGATTTAGGAGGTCTTGAGGACCAAATGATAATATAGGGATACTTGGCGAAAGATGGGAAATGAGTGCTTGAAATTGTTGTGTGTTGAGATTCTTAGGAACACGTTCCTCATGGAGAGCATGAGTAAGAATATATTGGAAGGTAGTTTATGCTTTTAATAACTCCATGAAGGAGGTATGTGTGGGTGTCGTGGGCTAGTTGTTTGACTAAATCATAGGGAGAAGATAAATATTTATTCACGGTTGTGATTTAACAAATATATTGAATAAATGATAAACCCTAGTTATTGCAGAGTCACATATCATAAATAAAAATTATAGCACATATTTAACACAAATAATAAGCTAAAATAATATGAAGCCCTAGGGGCAAGAGAGAGAGAAAGAGAGAGAGAGAGAGAGTAGAGGACTTATCTGATTTTTCAATAAATCCCAAAGTTTTCTAGACTAAAAAAATGATGAACAGGAGGACGAGACTATCACAACCGCACTCAAAAAATTTGGTAATTATTATATGAGCATGGACTAGGGTGCCTGGACAAGGGAAAGGGAACCTAGGAGCCGAGACCTCTTCTAGAGCCCCGTGAGTGCGCACGACCTTGAAAATTGATTTTTGTTGTGTTGCAGAGGTGGTCACTAACCTTTGTTGTCGTATCTTGTATGTCGTTAGATGATCATTGTATTCACCTGTAACTTTGTAAAGAGAAGGATAACCAATAAAACCCTAAAACACATCAAATCCTAAAAATAAAAGATGTAAATGGGGAGTTGGATCGACCTCAGCGGTCACCGACAAAGTGACCTTATGATGAGCACCTTGCACTACATCTTAGACTCTATGTAGTTATTATGTGTGTGTGTGATAGAATCGTTCCTAGGAAGTTCTTGTGCAAGATGCACTTCATAAAAAAAATAGTTATATATAGCAATGTATGTGTGTGTGTGTGTGTGTGTGGATGAAAAAATAAACTTCCCTTCTTATGCGTGTATGCATAAAATGCAGTCCCTCATCCCTTAAGTGAAGTTAGATGAATGCCTTGATCCTCTTAGAATACCTTTGGATGAAACCTTAGGTGGTGATAGTAGATTCTTAGAGCTTGGTCCTTTATTATAGTCACATAGATTTTTATTTATATGATTCCCTTGTATGAATTTTTTAATTGAAAACTAAAAGTCCAACCCATAAGAAAATAAGATGCCCAAAAGATAAAAGAGGCACAAAAAGGGTGACTAAAATACAAAGAGGTCGGGGTGCCCAAAGGAGATGAGGGGGCCTAGAAACTTATGTCCTAGCTGGGTGCTAGTGTCTAGAGTCAATAAAGATAAAGAAATGAATATCAGACTGGGATATGAGGTGTGCAACACCAAAGAGGAAACAAGAAAGACATAAAAGATGCCAAAGATAGATGACAATTACTAGTCTTCTTGATTGGGAATCATATGAATAGTGGTATGTGATTATGACTTAGAAATGTACCCAAGTGCATGATTTAGTGTCTACATTTTCCCCCACTTTATGTTGTTAAGTGAATAATCGATAACATAAAGTACATAAGAGATGTGTACCTGATAACCATGTAGATTGATGGCAAAAGCGTGTCAAAAAGACAAGAAAAAGCATGGAGTGATAAAGATGATCTAAAATAAGAGTATTCATGGTACCCAAAATAATGACATGCAATATATATATATATATATATATATATATATATATAGGGTGGGGACTTTCCCTTCACCACTTATGTACTCTCAAAATAGATTGCATGCTCAAAAACAGCCATGTGTGCTTTACAAGACAACTAATAATAAAAATTCCTATAAATAAGACTCACTTTCATCCTATTAATAACTCGATCCATGCATGACCTTTCACATTCATATTGCATGTGCTTTATCCAAAAATATCCCTTGCTTGGTTTCCAAGTCATCTTGCTTTTATCCTTTGCTTGATCCATACTCTAGCTTGCTTTTTCTATTTTTAGCTTGTAATCGTAAAATCAGCTAAGTACTGGGTTCTGTCTTCTTGGGCATGGGCCTTTTTCATGCCAATTTTATGGTCCTAGTGCACATGTACACACCCTACTTGTGTGCCTCATTCCCCTGCGTGCTCTTTATACTTATCCATTTTGCTATCCCAACATTACCCCACACTAATTACATTTTCATCCTTGCAATGGGGTTGTCTCATCTTACAGCTTTAAATAATAAATAATTTGTTACAAAGAATGAAATAATGGAAGAATGCTTAGCACGTGTTGGTTCCTACTCCTCAATTGGCAAAAAAGCTTTGGGTGCTCTTTGTTAATTATTTTCTATCTCATTCCATTCCACCAGCCCCTTTTTCACTGTATCTAGGACTATCCCAACTATCCCTTCCATCTCTTCTGGAGTCATATCTTCCCCTTTGTGCTTGAGCTCCTTATCACTCCAGCCAAACTGTGATCATTCCCTCCATAAATTCTATCTTTGCGCCACCGAAACCCAAACTCCTTTATTATTTCACCAGTGGCTCCCTCACTTACTTAAAACCACCACACTTCTTGAAATCACTCCTATCTTCTCTTTTCTTCTCTTCTAGGGCTCATTTTAAGAGACCTCTGGGAAATCAAAGGTGGAAAATCCTGCGAATATCCCCAAAAGAAATTTCACAAAATAGGAAAAAAATTGGGGTTTGTGTGCAAAATTTTCACCTGAAAGAAGCTTTCATTTCCAAGACATGCGACAACAAACTTGTTGTCACATGACAACAACCTTATCGTCACACGTCAAGTAAACTTCTGTCGCATGACTACAAAATACAAATCTCTCATCAACAAAATAACTTTTTTGTGCATTAGAGAAATACAACCAAACCCTTATCGCACATCAGCAAGATCTTCTCTTCATGCATCAATAGAAAACCTTTGTCGCACGTGAACAAATAACATAAGTCACGCATCAAAAAATAACCCTTTTCGCCCGACTACAAACTTCAAAATAGATTTGTATTGTGTACTTGTGTACTTTGTGCTTAGATTTTGCAAGTTCATGGTACTTGATATGCAGATACCTCAACTAGTAGTAAGTTAGTAGTATACTACCCAACGAAATCACCTAGGTTTTTATAGGAGATGGTTTCAAATGTAGGAAAAGCTGACCCTAAAAATAATATACTGTAAATTTTAGGTGAATAGGACACTAACCTACTCTGAAAAATTCACCTTTTCAAAATTTTCTAAAATGGAATATTCACCAAATTACGAATCTTTGCCACTAAAAAAGCCATGTTCTCTTCTAAGTGCTTCATCCTTTTTAGCCACGAGCATTTCATTTTCTTCTGGATTGTGTATGACTTAAGGATTTTTTCTAGATATTAGAAGTTATTCAATGCCCGACCTGCCTTCTCCAGTTCATCCTTCAACATCTCGTAGTATTGCATCATACTCCATGATCATGTGTGCTATAATATTCTTATTCTTCTACTTTTCTCGACGTGATGTCTATTTGAGCTACGCCTTGCATGGCCAACCTCTCCTAAAGTAGTAGGTGAACTAAATTTTATAGAAAATTCAAGGCCAAAAGGTACGTATTTTGTGTTTTCTCATCAAATTTTGTACACAACTCCAAAAACTCACTTCCAATGTTGGCATCAAACTCCATAATAGAATTTTTTCATCTTTTATTCTTGTTGCGCACTTTAGTCAATTGTTGGATTTCATTTTCCTTATTCTTATTGTCTTCCAATAATTTTCTCGAGTATAACAGCCCCATCCAAGTTTCTTCAAGAAACTTCTACAACCATCTTTTAAATTCATTGATTGCGTGTTTCATCAAGAAACTCAGATCGACTTTATTATTGCGTGGGTTATTTGGGGTTCCTTCTTCATCATACACCTTATACATACCTCCTCGCCGACATCAAAATCAGGTTCATCCATGTGTGTCTACATATTCTAACTCAACATCTTCCTTGTGTGCATATTCACGCCCTCTGGGTCTATCAACTCCCCCTCATATAAGCTGTTCATGAGTGATTGTACTCTAGGATTTTGCACACATGATCTTAGTTGGGTCATTAATATACCTAAAGTCTAGTGTCTCGTAAAAAATTTCTCCCATTTTTATACAAGTCCGCTTTACCTCAGTGGGAACATGAGTTCCTACACCTAGAAACATACCTTCTTCCTTTTCTCCGTGCTTCTCCATGCACCCAAGATGAATCACCTATACTTATCTCCTATTCTTCTTCTCCTCTAGTGGGGCCTTATTCTTTATGATATTTAAGGACTTCTTCATCTCAATGGGCCTCCTCTTCCCTGGTTTCCTCCCCACCTATATTAAAATTAGGAGATGGCTCTATGTTATGCGTAGCCTCATCTGACACCCCCTCTTCCTCACTATGATCATGTGTCACAAGATTTTGCCTCCTCTTTTCTTTTTCTATGGGCTTGGATTTACCGGTGTTATTCTTAGCGGCCTCCTCACCGACTTAGAGGGTCCCGCACTACTACTCTACATTTTGGGATTTCTTCTCATATTCCTCTTATGTCCCTATTCAATCACACCACTTTGTTCCTTTTCTGGCTCCTTAGCTTCAAGATCAATTCGACTTCTTCTTCTTACTACCTCGGAGGAGTATCTTTACGCTACCTTTTGGTAATTGATGTTGGTTTTCTTTTAGTACCTTAGTCAATCACACCGCTACCCTCCTACTCTTCCCCTTCATCCTTAGGCTCTTATTCCTCCTCATTCCTTAGAGAGGTGGCCTTGCACTCTTGTCTTGTTCGATTATATTTTTCCCTTAGGTAGTTATGGGAGTCTAAACTTGTCCTCAATGTATCTTCCCTTGACCAATTTAGGCTTAAGGTAGATGTATACCTTAGCCACATCTATCTTCCCAACTGTTAAGGTCATGGAATTAATGATGATATCATATGATATCATAGTCTCAATGTAAGCTAACTTAACAAGATGCACGTAAGTCTTTTAAAGCATGTAGTAGTCACAATCTACCTTATCTGCATCGAACCTCAGCTTTTGCATGTCTAAAAACATGTTCATGGAGGTTTGGAAGTATTGTGAAGTGAATGCATATGGTAATTTACACCAAGGGCTCTTCTTTCCATTCTTCATGAAGAACCTCCCAATGTAGTAATGCTTTGGTATACTGCAAATTCTTCCTTGATGTCCTTCACCACAGGTAAGTTTCTTGGTATGTGCCACTCATTCTCAAATTCCTCACACATTATCCTATGCCACATATCTAATATGAGCTTATAATCACATGACATACCATCACATGTGTAGTCCTTAAAACTTTCGGCTAATGAATTCATCTCTAGTGGGTACTTTGCCATATCTTGTCCTTAGGGCCATCTGGTACCCCAATTTTTGCAAACAAAATGGATAGGAGGATCGCATCCCATGTAATCTTATCACCCACACGTGCTTGCTCGATAATTCCTTCAGCAATGAATGCAACAATATTTTATACTATCCCCTCCACCATCTTCTTTGCGATGTGGAGCCATTTCTTGTTTACTTGGCCCCATCTCTCCTAGTTATTAAACTTGGTTAAAATATGTGTGGCGATTTTAATAACATTTTCAGTTACCTTTGAGATATCCATCATGTGCCATCCTTTCTGATAATGCATCTCAACTACAATGGCCTCCATACCTACTTCATAATCTATGTCAACTGTAATTTCTATACCTGAGCTTCACAACCCTGTAAGTATCCCAATCATCGGTGGTGCGGAGATTCGTACTCTCCTTCCTATGAAGTAGAAGAAGTCCTCATGGACTCTTGACATGATCCACTGATAAATTCTCTCTGATTTACCAAAATATGGCAACTCATAAATCTACAATACTCTTGCTTTCTATAAAGTCTTGTAACCTTCGTCATCGTAGATGGGTTTATCATCCTCAATTCAAAAGTTGGTCTTCTTTACTAACTTTTTCTCTATCTAATCCTTGTTTGAACCGGTGTGTGTTGGTTTTGGAGCCCGATAGCAATGACGGTTGCAAGGGGGATTTATGCATTGTGAAATCTAGATCGTTCCTTATTAGTTCATAGATCTAATCTGGGCGGTTTTCTATGTTTCCCAAAATGATAAAAACCCTAATATATTTAAAGGTTCGTTATGTATGAGGCTCATTGTATTAGTGGTGGCACTGTGAGAGAGAGTTTGGCTGGACTGAATAAAAGGATTGGTTTTTTCTAGTGGATGTAGCCCATTTTGGGTGAACCACATTAAATATATGTCTCTGTTTTATTGCATTCTTTTCTATTTTACGTTTTCTGCATTATTCATTGCATGTTTGTTTATCTGTATAACTGGTATAATCCTAACAACTGGTATCAGAGCACATTTGAGATTTATTTGTTGGTAGTATACTCATAGAGGGATTTCTATTCGAGTGGGAGAAGCAGCAATGGTAGAGGATAATAAGTTTAGAGTTGAGAAGTTTGATGGCCGAAATTACTAGCTATGGAAAATGCAGGTGGAAGATTACACAGTATCAAAAGGATCTATACCTACCATTGGGAGGTGAAGAAGTGAAACCCTCAATCATGTCTAATGAGGAGTGGAAGGATCTCGGTGTGATTCAATTGAGTCTAGCATCATCTGTAGCTTCAAATATCTCACAGGAGAAGAGTACGGTAGAGTTGATGAAAACCCTAGCTAATTTATATGAAACACCTAGTGCATCCAATAAAGTTTATTTGATGAAAATATTGTTTAATCTACAAATGCAAGAAGGTGGATTTGTATCTAACCATCTTAATTATTTCCACACTATTGTAAATCAGTTAGATTCAGTTAATATCCCATTTGATGAGGAGGTTAGAGCATTATTATTCCTATGTTCTTTGCCAGAAAGTTGGGACAACTTAGTAATGGTAGTTAGTAATACATCATCGCTACTCTTAAATTTGAAGATGTAGTCAATGTCATTTTAAATGAGGAAATGCACAGAAAAGTACAGGGGAAAATTATTCTTTTGGAAATGCATTGAATATGGAGAGTAGAGGGAGGAGAAAGGAGAAATCAAAGAGTAAGGCTCATGGGAGATCTAAATCAAATATGGGCAGATCCAAATATAGGAGTAGAGGCATTACTTGCTTTGGAACTGTGGAAAGAGGATGTGCTAAAAAGGATTGTTGGTTCAAAGGAAACAATGAAAACTAGCCCGAAGGTATTAAAGAGGAAAATCTAATAGGTAATATTTTTCAGATGCTCTTATACTTTCTCTTGATACTAGAGAAAATCTTGGGTAATAGATTCAGGTGCCTCTTTCCATACAACCCCTGATAAGAGATATTTTAAAGAGTATGTCTAGGGAAATTTTGGACAAATTTATTTGAGCGATGATGAGCAAGTGTAACATTTTCGAGAAGGGAAATGTACACTGAAATTACAGAACAAAAATACATGCATAGTGAGAGACGTGAGGCATGTACCTAGCCTCAAGAAAAATCTCATCTCTGCAGGATAATTGGGTGGTGAAGGTTTCACAATCACATTCACTTCATATGCTTGGAAGGTTTCCAAGGGTTCCCTGGTAGTGGCATGGGGTAAGAAAGTAGGCACTCTTTATTTGTCTACTTGTATATCTAATTCTTCTACCATATTTTCTACTTCAGATGAGGATGCCAACATGTGGCACAATAGATTGGGACATATGAGTGAGAAGGGCATGAAAATTCTACAGGAAAAGGTAAGCTTTCAAGTTTGAAGCAATTGGACTTAGATTTTTATGAGCATTGCATTTTTGGAAATAAAAAGAGTTATATTTCTCAAGGCAGGGAATACCAAGAAAGAGAAAAATTTGGAGCTAGTTCATACAGATGTGTGGGGGCCAGCCCATGTTGCATCTCATGGTGGTTCTCTATACTATGTCACATTCATATATGATGCCACAAGTAAGGTATGGGTATATTACATTAAGTGTAATTATGATGTCTTTGATACATTTAAGAAATGGAAAGAAATTGATGAGAATCAATGTGGTTTTAAATTGAAATGTTTGAGATCGATAATGGTGGTGAGTATTGAAGTAAGAAATTTGATGATTATTTTTCCTTGAAATAGATTCGTAGAGAAAAAACATCTCCCAAGACTCTGTAACAAAACGGTGTTAATGAGAGGATGAATATAAAAATAATGGAGTGTGCACAGACAATGAGATTACATGTGGGGCTACCTCTTCAGTTTTGGGTAGAGGCTGTAGATATTGTTGTGTACGTAATCAACTATGGACCTTCGAGTGTACTAAATGGAGGAATTCCTAAAGAATCCTAGACCGGGAAAGAGGTAGAACTTTCATTTTTAAGAGTATTTGGTTCAGAGGCATTTGTGCATGTTAATAAAGAAAATAGGAAGAAATTGGATTCAAAATCCAAACATTGTACATTCATAGGCTATGGCTCCAATGGTGATTATGGATTTCAGTTTTGGGATCTAGATGAATCTAAGATAATTAGGATTCATGATGTTGTTTGGCGTGAAAATAGAATGTACAGGGATCAAGTACAGGATGACAAAAACCCAAGAAAGAATTGGTTGAGGATATAGCTCATAAAAATGAACCCTTGGGTGGAAAATATCCACCTATAGGTACCGAGGTTGATAGTTCTGTAGGTCAAGCATGACATCCAGTGTCGGCATCGACACCTCTATCAAAAATTCAAGAAAATGAGCAGAAAGCAAATAATGATCCCATGACACCCCCATCTTTGGTAAGAAGGTCACAACGTATTAGTAGACCTCCAAAAATATTTTCCCCTACTTTGTATTATTTGTTACTAACAGATAGTGGTGAGCCAGAGAGCTTTGATGAGGCAATGCAGGTGGAGTCCACTAAGGAGTGGGAGCATGGCATGAATGAGGAGATGGACTCCTGGAGAAGAACCAAACATGGGATTTAGTCAAATTTCCAGCTGGGAAGAGAGTACTACAAAACAAATGGGTCTACCATGTGAAAGAAGAAGAAGGTGGACGGAAAAGGTACAAATCAAGGCTTGTAGTGAAGGGGTATGAACAAAAGAAAGGTATCGATTTTGATGAAATTTTCTCCCCTATTGTAAAGATGTCTTCCATTCGTACTGTATAAATTTTAGTTGTTGTTGAATATTTACACTTAGAGCCACTTGATGTCAAGACGGCATTTCTCCATGGTGACATGGAGGAGGATATTTATATGCAGCAACCACTTAGATATGAGGTGAAGGGTAAGGAGAAATTGGTTTGCATGTTGAAGAAGAGCCTATATGGGCTCAAGCAAGCTCCTCGAAATGGTATCTAAGGTTTGATAGTTTTATGCATGAGCATGGTTTTACTAGATGTCAATCATATCATTGTGTGTACTTTAAATGGTTGGATAGTGGGAGCTACATTATTCTTCTAGTTATATGTAGACGATATGCTTGTAGCAGGGTCTAATATGCAGGAAATTGCAAAGCTTAAGGAAAAGCTTGCACAAACATTTGCAATGAATGATTTTGGTGTAACAAAGAAAATCCTCGGTATGCAAATCAAGAGGGATAAGAAAAATAAGAAATTTTTGTTGTCTCAGGATGATTATGTAGAAAAGGTGTTAGAGAGGTTTCAAATGCATAATGTGAAACTAGTTAGTACACCATTGGCTGGGCATTTTAGATTAAGTAAAGAGAAATGCCCAACAACATAAGAGGAAAAAGATTATATGGCACAAGTTCCTTATTCTTCAGTAGTTAGGAGCCTCATTTATGCCATGGTTTGTACTAAGCCATACATTGCCCAAGTAGTGGGATTTGTTAGCGGTATATGGAAAATCTAGGTAAAGCACATTGGAAGGCATTCCAGTGGATTCTCAGGTACTTGAGAGGGACCGGCAATAGGCACTTGTGCTTCGGAGGGTCAGATTATACTTTACATGGATTTGTGGATTCAAATATGGAAAGAGATGTGGATAGCAGGAGGATCACTACTGGATATTTGTTTATAGTTGGTGGTGTGGCAATGAGTTGGATCTCAAAGTTGCAGAAGGTAGTTGCCCTGTCTACTACAGAGGCAAAATATGTTGCAGTGATTGAGGCAAGTAAGGAAATGTTATGGATGAGAAGGTTCATGGAGGATTTGGGTAAGGAACAAGGGGATTATAAGTTACACAGTGATAGTCAAAGTGCAATTCACCTGGAAAAGAACTCAGCCTTCCATTCCAGAACCAAACACATTCAACTAAGATATCACTTCATACGATAGGTGTTGGAGGATGGGCAGCTTGAGTTGGTGAAGATTCATACAAATGATAATCCTATTGATATGTTTACTAAGAAAATGGAAAAGGAGAAGTTGGATTTTCATTCAACTTCTGTGGGTCTTCAAGATTGATCTTGAAGTGGAAGAAACAAGCAAAGAAGAAAAGTTCAAGTAAGAGCTGTAGAGGTGAAGTTATAGCAATCATTCTCCAAGTGGGATATTGTTGGTTGTAAAGTCTCGATAACGATGGGGGTTGCGAAGGGGTATTTATGCATTGTGAAATTTAGACCGTTTCTTATTAGGTCACAGATCTAACGGTGATTTTCTATGTTTCCCCAAAATGATAAAAACCCTAATATCTTTAAAGGGTCATTATGTATGAGGCTCGTCGTATTAGTGGCAATACTTTGAGAGAGAGCTTGGATGGACTGGATAAAAGGATTGGTTGTTTCTGGTGGACGTAGCCCATTTTGGATGAACCACATTAAATCTATGTCTCTGTTTTATTGCATTCTTTTTTGTTTTGCATTTTCTACATTATTCATTACATGTGTGTTTATCTATACAACCGGTATAATCCTAATAGTGTGATGATTATAATCGATCACCTTACTTTTTCGATGTTGGACTCATAAAAATGTCCCATGATAATGCCCTTGGTGTTAGGTTATGGAGCCTATTTTAATGTGAGAAAGTGTTAAAGACTATACACTAAGAGTAATGTACACTTTCCACAATTGTCTCGCTAGGTTTCAGGGCCGGGCCGGGCCCCGAGCGGGGGTCTGGGGGCGGCATCCCCTAGTAGCAAGGGCTCAGAGGCACATCCCTTGAGAATTTTTTTGGCCTTAAAACGTGCTCGATATACCGGGAAACATGCTTTTCTCATATGGGTGGGATTTTGTACCCATAGGTTTATGGGACAGTTTTGGCCCATGGTTTTAATACCCATGGTTTTGTAAAACTGCTTAAGTAGTTGTCTACTTATATGGTTTTATGCATATGGTAGGTATAATGTAACATTACAAATGTGTTTTGAATTCGGGTGTGAATTTCAGAGTTTGTTGAGCATAGCTCCAAACAGATCTGGGTATTGTATTAAGAGAGCAATGGCTTGTAATAAAATATGAGCAAGTGATTCTTGGTGGATGTAGCCCAAATTGGGTGAACCACGTTAAATATTGTCTCTTTGTGTTGTGTTATTTTATTCTCAGTATTGTTATTTAAGATCTCGTAATCTTTTCTCGCATATTAGTTTCTCTTCACAGTGATTCTATGAGGGATTATTCCACATATTTTATCCCTTATTTCCTAACACTTGGCATATTTCATTTTAGAGAATCTCTCCTCGGACATTTCCTCTACTTCTACCTTTGGTTCTTTCTTCTTTTTCTCCTTTCGACCACTATAGATGCTCTTTTGGTGCCATATCTAACTTTCACAAATTTCCCTTGCATTTTTGTCCTTCTCACACCTTTGTATCCCCAAAATTACGTGCCCTAGCTATGATTTCCTCTTTCTAAACCCTACTCTTCTCACTCCTTTTACTCTCTCTCTCACTTCTCTCAAAGGATCTCTACTTCGTCGTGACCACATTCCACTTTGGTTTGATGGAATCTCGTGTGCACTCGCACTTTGCACTTCAATTCACTCTTTAAGGATTGAATACTCAAGCATGCAAGGTAATATTGAATTCATTTACACTTCTTTTATAGATTTTTTAAAATTCTTTGTGTTAATTACTCCTCACTACCACATACCCAACTTTAATTACACTTTTTTACTTTGTCCATGTTTTTCACTACTTTATTCTACACTTTAGACGTAACCTTCTGGTGTGCCCCACTACATCTCAAGCTACAAACCTCCTCATGCATGCCTCTATGCACCAAAGTACATAATCCTCTACACCTTATGCCAAGTAGTTCATCATGCCACTACCTACCTCACGTTACAGTGTGTAAACCTTTTCTCACGTGTGGTCTTCATCCTGAGAAATTTCCTTAAGAGCACCTTCATCCCTAGCACCTGTAGTAACTTTTCCTTTTATGAAAATACTTGAGAGAACACCCTCAAATGCGCTAATACGTATAAATCCCAATGCTGATAATTTTATTTTCCTCTTTTACACTTTCACTTGGTTCACCGCACACTAAAAGTATGCACAATCCTTTGTGCATGAACTCAATAGATAGTACCAACTTCTTGCATGTAAGCGATTATTACAAAAAATAAGGAAATTAAAAAACAAAGCATATCAATAACTATAAAGAAACACAACTTAGGTAAATCTAATCTAAATGGAAATACTACCTTATTACAAACACCAAGAAGCATTATTTATAGTAGGGCTTCATCCTACTCAGATTGAAGAAACCAGGAAACATGGTGCCATACAAAGCCTACAACTGAAATCTACCTGATTCAAGTATCTTGGTTATGACAAAAGGTCCTAACAAATTAACCTTTAATTTTCCTATATGTCATGCAAAATTGGAGTCATAGAGAAGGACCATCTTGCCAACTGCAAATGTCTTGTTCTTAATGTGCCTATCATGCCATGCCTTATGTCTTGATTTCTATCTTCTGTACCAACGTGTAATGGTGCACCACTCATCCAATTGCATTAGTTTGTCAATACGCTCTTCCATATCTTATTCATCATGAAGTCCACCTATGTGTGCAATACATAGGGATGGTAACATGAATTCAACTGGTAGTACTACTTCGGTGACAAACACCAATTAAAAGGATGTGCCCTTGTTCAACCTTTTATAAGTGGTCTTGTAAGCCAAAATTGCAACTGACACTTTATCATCCCAATCTTTTCTTTCAACATCACAAATTTTTTTCAATGTCTATCCCAAAATATTGTTGAAATGTTTTTTAGTACCATTAGCATGTGTGTGATAAGGAGTAGTATTATTCTTTCAACAAAATTCTGATTGTCTCATTCAAGAAATGAGTTCCTCTATCACTTGTAAAGATTAATGGGAAAACATACATGTCAATAATATTATACCATAAGAACCTTACTATTGTAGCTGCTATACAATCCTTTCTATGTGTTTCCTTTTCCCACCTTGTCGATAGTTTGTGCAAGTAGTAATGTAGCATCTGCCATTTTTACACGCGGTGGTGAAATAGGACCTACAAATTCAATAACCCACTTTTCAAAAGGATTTCCACTTGTAATAGGCCACAATGGCATCTCATCTCTATGGTCAAGCTATCCAAGGCATTCATAATGATCGCATGCCTTGACATGTTCCTTAATATCTTTGTACAAAATCTCCTACCAAAGTCGAGCCATTAGAATTTTGTGCATTGTAGCATCACCAACATAATTCCCTCTTGCTATTCCACCATGAGCTTCTTCCATAATGGCCTCATGCTCATGCTCTAAAACATAATGATGTAAAACTTCATCACGACCCAACTTGTAAAAATCTCCACCAATCAACCGATAAGGTGTTGCACGTATAGCGAGATGTTTTTCTCCAATTTCTTCATTCTTTCAGGTGTCTGTCCAGTATGTAAAAATATAGTTAAATCCTCCAAGTCTGTGGGCACATGGTTTAACCTCAAAATTTGTGCATCTAGCATTATGTCCTTAATGCTCTTCCTATCCTCGTTAGAATTGATCCTTGATAAGTGATCAGACCACAATTTATATTACCTGGTTTCACAATAATTACGAACTCAAACTCCTAAAATAGAAGTATCCATCTACAAATGTTCCCTTTCAAAACAATCTTGTTGACCAAGTACTTGATTGCCATATGATCTATATAAAATATAAACGAGGTTTCTAGCAAGTATTATATGAACTTGTATAGTGTGTAGATCATGGAAAATGCTTCACGCTCGGTGGTCGTATAATTATGCTTTGTAGGTGTCAACTTCTTACCCGAAAATAAAATGAGATGATCCACAATTTCTTCTCTTGGTTTTGCTAACACTACACCAATCGCCATGCTAGAGGCATCAACATGAACATGAAATGGTTTGTCCCATGAAGGAAAGCACAAAATAGGTGTAATGGTGAGGCTCCTTCAATGTTTCAAACTCCTATTGTTGCACGTCACCCCAATATAATTTCCCTTTAGCCTTCAGCAACTCTTCTAGGCGCACGGAAATATTTACATAGCCTCTTATAAATTTCCTATAGTAACTAGTGTTTCCCAGAAATCCACACACTTCACTCTAATTGGTAGGCTATTCTAAGCCCAATATTACAACTATCTTGGCTGGGTCTACTTATAACCCTTCCTTACAGATGATTTGCCTAAGTAAAGTACTAAATAGTAGCAAAGATGCACTTTTTAATGTTGAGAGAGATGATCAACTGCCTGCGCATCTATCAAATATAAGCCTCATATTATCATAGTGATCTTTCACCAATCCATACACTATCCAATCATCAAAATATACCTCGTTTATGAATAAAATGTTGAAAGTCTTTCATAACGGTGCATGAAAACACTTCTTGACACATTTTTCAATCCAAAGGGAATAATTGTATATGAAAAACTTCCCCACCTAGTGGTCAAATTTATATTCTCCCGATCTTACTTTGTGATACACACTTGGAGATGACCTCGAAAATCCATTTGTGAAAAAAATATATCTCACATCTAGCACTCCTTCAAGGATTTATTTTTTGAAAGGGGTCGAAAAGGATCTATAACAAAGGAGGCACTTATTTCTCTATAATCCACACAAATCCTTATCCTCCCATTCTTCTTAATTTTTATGACCATGGGGATAACCCATTGAATTCTTCTGTAAGCACAATTATTCCAAACTTGAGCATCTTGTCAATTTCTTAATTCACCTTCACACGTAGATTATAATTCATCCTATAAGGCCTCTTCCTAACTGGGTGCACACCTTCTTTCAGCTTGATCTTCATCTCACCTAAAAAAAGGTGTACCCTCATTAACTCATGATAGCCCTGCGGGAATAAGTCATGGAAGTTGCGTAAGAGTTCAATAATCTTTTTACTTCTTGTTTTTACCAAGAAATCACCAATAATGCCCCTCTTAGGCTCACCTCTGTACCAATGTTAACCTTATTTGTCTTCATAAGAGCATGTTACGTGTGTTCCTTCTCATATGTAGTTTCCTCGCGTACACCTTCGATGGCTAACGCCTAGGTTATCAACTTCCCCATCATCAATCATGTATACCAATTTGTAATTTTCTTTTTCCTTTTAGGCACGACCCATCTATACTTCTTCTATCTCCTCAAGATCAAGGCATGCCTCAAGATCAGATTCTCCAAATAGCTCTAACATGATTTCTTCAACCTTCATGATATCTCCCAAAGTGATGCACTTCATGATCTACAATGCTTCATGGACTACAGACTTAGTAGAAAAATAATCAAAAGTTTAGATCATACCTGTAATCATCTCTTACCAATTTGTTGTTTCTATTTTTAACTTAGCATGGACATACCATGCACGCGTGCAATCGTGTAATGTGGAGTATAAATTATCTACCCAAAGTGAGGGCAATAAGGCCTCCTTATCCTATGCCCGTGATCTCTAACAATCATGGCTATGACGTGAGGCATGAGACTTCCCATGAAATTCACATGTTTGTTTAGGTACATTTCTCTAAGTAAACCTAGTTAAAAAGTGATTCTCACTTCTCGCCATTCCAAAATTATATGTCCCATGAAAATCATAGACCAGCATGTTTCTTCTATCCCCTTCATTATACGATTGAGTCTCCATGTTGTGTAATAATTCCCATTACATGTTTTCATACATTCTACATTTTACATTTTACATATTTTCCCATAGCTATCATATATTGTATGATTTTACACCTCATACATGTCATATCACATAGCGTCTTACATATACTATACATATACACATCTTAGGGCATGGATACATCTCAAATTACATCCTATTTTGTCACGTACATTACACATTTTACATATTCACTTCTACACATTGCACTCACTACCCTATGACACACTCTAGTTCCTCGGTCCATACTCGACATTGCCGATGGTTTACAAATCAAATGGACCACATCATACTCACACATCCACTCACATCCTATGTTCCTCATGCAACATTCCTAGGATTAGTGATATATGCCTTAGGCTATAGGGTCACTTCTTCTAGCATCATCTTATGATAGGTTATAACATCACTTTCACTTACATCATTTAGTGGTATATACTTTAGGATAAATCACCACCCCCTTCTAGTCATCCATTCATGATATACACTTATGTTATAAGGTCACACGTAGTTTATCTCTATGTCGTATATCATCACAACGCGCTACACACAACACACAACTCAACCATTTCCCAAAGATGCACTTTCATTTTTGGTTCATTCTTAACTACTAAGGGGGAATACTAAATGAACCTCACTACATAAAACTCCATTCACTCATGGGGCACATGGATCTTATCATCCACATTGCATTCCATTCCATCCATCCACAACATATTGCATTTTATGGTTACATTTACTCTTGCTTACACTTGCTTTTACATGTTCACTTTACTACACATGTTAGATAAATCTCTTGTATGTCATTATATTTACCATAAACACATGCGTGTTCACATCCTTTTCTATTTTTGATCACAAATACAGAGCTTCTACACACAACACCGATGCTTGACACACTACCTACTGGGGCATCCACATTCGTAAACTATAGGTGTTATTGTTTAATTTTGTACTTATCACTTTTTACTATCATGTTATACATATTTTGACATATTTTCATTTTTCTAACATGCTAATGGGTGCTTCATGTGCAACATTTTTATGTAGGGATATTTGCTTCTATACTTGTTTGTTTGTTTGTTATTTCTTATTATTGATTACGGGCTTTTCCCTTTGTTGTGTGACACACTTTCTTGTTTTTGACCATGATGTCCTTGAGTGTCTTGTGACATCGTGAGTGATGTCCCATATTTTCAACCCACTTTTCGCAGTCTATGATTGTCTTCTTGGGTGTTTACATTGTTTTCTTATGTTCTATCTTATACATTGTTTGTTTGGCTTATACTTGTTCTCTACATGCATGCTTGTTTGTACTAACACTTATTTTCTAGCCACTTATTTGTGTGTGCCTTGGTATCTACCAAGCACATTCCCTTCCCCTAGAAGAAACAATTTCAATATACATAGATGATCCTCTTTTGGGAGGCATTCTCCTATCTCGCAACGTCGCATGTGACCCCAAAGAGGGGGACATCATTTGGGGTTTACACATTGAACAAGTATAGTTTAGTCTATAGTTCAATATGTAGTTCACTATATTCGTCTTCTATGAGAAAGTTTAGTTTACAACAATTGGGTTCAGACTAGTCTACAAACCCCATACATGGTGGCTTTTACAGGATACAAATTGTCCTTAACATTATGGGGAGTAGTTACAGGTTGGAGGATACAACAGACTTTCCTCCCTACACTACTTTGGCTGGAGGCATCATATTACCCAAAAACTAGATCGTATGAGACCTCTTCACCAATTTTAGAGAATAATTTATAGGTTGGAGATAACACAACTTTCTCCCTACACTTATTCAGCCACAGTGGTGTGAGATTGCCCAAAAACTTGCACTTCACTAAAATTTATACAATATCCTTTTTCTACCCCCTTTATTTCATCAAGGATCAGGTACACATGTTTTGTTTTCATTTTTATACTTCCATTTACAACCCTTTTAGTATATACATGCAGTTTTTACACATATACATGCATATTTGACTACTTGATCACCTTCTCTTTTGTAGGTCCATTCATATGGGAAGCAAGTAGTCAAAAAAAAAAAAAACACACACGTCAAGTACATCACACACATGATACTAACCATGGAGGTATGCTACACATATTGACATCTACACACATGTTTCCACCCTAGGTTCACTCTCATCACTTTTATAGTTTTTCATCTTTAGTCTCCATGCTCCATCTTTTTGTCACTCTATGTTTTTCTAGTCCTTCGATGCATTTTCTACATCACTCTACATGGATATCAGGTACACATCTCTATCTACTTTATGTTACCAAGAATTCTTCTCACCAACATAAAGTGGGAGCAAACGTAGTCACTAAATCACAAACTATGATTCAATAATTAGTTACATTGTCATACTACTATTCATATGGTTTTTGAGTGAAGAAAGTACTAATTAACCCATGTCCTTTGCCCTTTTTAATTTTCTTTTTGTCTTCACTTATGATCCTCTGACTACTTTCCCAAATTTTTTATCATTTTTTGTTATTCGTATTCGATTAGGGCGCCTAACCAGACCGGGCGCCCTAGGCGCCCTGATTCTCTTTGTACTTTACTTACATCATTTAGGCACCTTATAGCCATTTGATTTTTCCATATTTTTAGTGGTTGACATTTTTGGGGTTGGTTACAAAATTAGAACAAGAGAACCATATAAATATAAAGTTATGAGACCATAATGAGGGACCAAGCACTAAACATCTACTATCACCATCTAGAGTTGCATCCATCAAAGACACCTAAAGCTACATTTACATCCATCTAGTTCCATCAAAAGGCACACAAGGTTGGTTCATTTGCATCACACTTCATAGAAGGGGAGTCTATTGTTTCCATGAACACATTTACATCATTCTACATCTAATTAACTAAAATTTATATTCTATTCTAAGTTAATCTAATATTAAGAACAATAGTAAATAACAGATAAATGCACAAATAAAATGACCTAAGAAATATAAGCTATGAAAATATAAAAACCTAAAGTGTAAGAAGGGTTAGATAGAGCTTATTTGATTCAACGGAGGTGTTAGACCTTGTTGTAGTTTGAACTAGGCCAACAAGAGGAGGAAATGATCACACATAATCCTGAGAAAGCACTGACCTAAGATCTCTAGTTGGACCGGGGCACCCGTGGATGCCTTGGTATGAGATATGGGTAACTTTGGTCTATGGAAATGGCACGAAAACTCCTCGATGTGTCGTTAAATATTTTCCTATGTTCTCTTCTTATCACACCACTTTGTTGAACTACATCAAATGTCATTGTAATACCCGCAATAAAGAATCATCTCAGAAACCCACAAAAAGAACATCAAATCCATAAAAAAATAAAGATGCACATGAAGAGGTTAGACTTTCCTCAAGACCACAATGGTGGACTTACTAACTAAGCGTTGCACTACATCTCGAACCCGATGTAGTTCTATGTGTGTCTCAGAATGGTGCCCTATTGTGCTAGTTGCATTTTGTGAAGTAGCAAGAAATAGCTAGATGTAGAAATGTAATAAATGGTGGATAAAATAGAATAAACTTCCCTCCTATGTAATGTGATGTAGATGAACCAACCTTGTGCCTTGTGATGGAGTTAGATGGATACAAATGGAGCCTTTGATGGAAGTAACATTAGGTGATGATAGTAGTATTTAGTGCTTGGTCCCTCATTATGGTCTCATAAATTTATATTTATATGGTTCTCTTGTTATAATTTTGTAATTAACCTCAAAAAGGCTGACCACTAAAAAGATATAAATCTCAAATGGCTATAAAGTGCCCAAAAGTGAAAAGAAAGTGTAAAAAAACTCGGGGTGCTCCAAATGGGACCAGGACCCGATCTTGGGCTGAGCACCACACCAAAGATAAAATGACACCGAATGGAAAAAGCTGATCGAGAGTACATGCGGGAGGTTGGAAGTGGTGACATAAAGAAAAGTAAAATGGCCAAAGGACATGGATTAATTAGTACTTTCTTCACTAAAAAAACATATGGATAATAATATGAGATCGGGATTAAATAATGTCTAAAGTGCATGATTTTGTGTCTACATTTTCCCCACTTTATGTTGGTGAGAGGAACACTCGGTAACATAAAGTAGATAGAGATGTGTACCTAATGTCCATGTAGAGTGATGTAGAAAGTGTGTTGAAGGACTAGACAAAGCATGGAATAAAAAAATATGGAGTGTGGAAACTAAAGATGTAAAGGAGAAAAAAGTGATGAGAGTGAACCTAGGGTAGAAACACGTGTGTAGTTGTCGATGTGTGTAATGTACCTGCATGTTAGTATGAGGTATGAACTACCAAATGACGTTATTATTGTTATTGTTTGTTGACACCTTTGTTATAATTTTTGTTGTTGTTGATTGCTTGCTTCTCATACAAACGGACCTGTAAAGGAGAAGATGAACAAGTTGTCAAATACACATGTATATGTAAAAATCACATGTATACAAGATAAAAAGATTGTAAATGAAAGTATGAATGCACCCCATCCGTGATGAGAGAAAATGGTGTCGAGAGGATATCCTATAATACGAATTTTTGGGCGATCTCATGCCACCACGGGTGAAGAAGTGTAGGGAGAGAGTTGCATTATTCTATAGCCTATAACCGCTTACCTAAAGATATGTGAAGAGAACTGTGTACTACCTAGTTTTTGGTCGATCCAATGCCACTAGCCGAAGTAGTGTAGGGAGGAAATCCGTTATATCCTCCAACCTATGACCACTCCCTAAAATGCTAAGGACAACATGTCCTGTAAAATTTGTTTTATACGGGGTTCATAGACTTTATTATTAGCCCACTCTCTATATAACCCATAATTTCAAGGACAAAAACTAAACCGAACTAAACTGGTAAAGAACATTGAATAGCGTGTCAAACCCCAAATGATATCCCCTCTTTGGGGATGCATGCAATGTCCCGATAGGAGAATGCAGCCCCAAAAGAGGACCAACTGCATAAAAATGTTCCTTGTAAGAGGAATGGAATGTGCTTGGTATAAACCATGGTTCCCACAAATAATTGGCTAGAAAATAAGTGTTAGTATGAACAAACATGCATGTAAAAGACAAGTGTATGCTACACAAACAATGTATAAGCTAGAAAGCAAGTAAACATGCAAGAATACAATCATAGACCACCAAAGTGGGTTACAAACATGGGACATCACTCATGATGTTGTAAGAAACTCAAGGCCACAATGGCCACATACAAAAACAAGTGTGTACACCAAACATAGGGCGAGGCCTGCATATAATATCAAACAAGAGACAAAAATAACAAACAAACAATAAGATAACCATGGAAGTAAATAATATTGCAAACAAATGTTACACATGAAGCACCCATTAGCATGTTAGAAAGATAACCCATATGTCAAAAGCATGTATAAGAAAGTAATGTAAAGTGCTAAGTACAAAATGAAACAATAGCACTGTAAGAGACAAATGTGGATGCCCCCAACAACTGGTTGTAGGCATGGTAGAAGGAGAGCATCCATGTTGTGTGTAAGAGACCTGTGTCTACTATCACAACTAGAGAAATATGTGAATGCGTATGTGTGTATGGTAGAGATAATGAAATACAAGAAACTTATCTAACATGTGTAACAAGACGACCATATACAAGAAACTTCAAGTAAGAGTAAAATAAACCAAGATATGCAATATGTTGTGGATGGATGGAATGGAATGCAATATGGATGATAGGATCTGAGTGCCCCGAGTGAATGGAGTTGTATGCAGTGAGGTTTATTTGGTTTTCCCCCTCAACGATCGGGAATGAAATATAAAGAAGAGTGTGTCATCGATGAAAAATGGCGAAGTCTGTGTTGTGTCTAACGCGTTGTGATGAGTGTGTACGTTTCTTCGTGATATGTGACCTAGCTATGAAGTTGTGCATGATCCTATAGCCAAATTATATATCACGACAAGATGAGCGTATGAGTGATGATTTATCCTAAAGCGTATATCACTACAAGATGAATAGAGGGAGTGGTGATGTAACCTAAAGCATATAACACTACAAGATGAAGGAAGAGGTGACCATTTATCCTAAAGCATATGTCACTAACATAAGAATTTTACATGATGGAAGGTCAAATGATGAACATGTAAGTATGAGGATGTCCATTTGATTTTTAAACCCTCGGTAGTCGAGTATGGACCAAGGAACTAGAGTACTTCATAGGGTAGTGAGTGTAGCATGTAGAAGAAGATGTAGGAAGTGCGATGATTAAATGACCATGTGATGAGAAAAATGTGTAAATATGTAATGTGTGTATTGTAATGTAGATGTGTAGATAGACTAGTAGTGTGAGATGTGCATTATGTAGTATTTAAAATGAGTAGGATATAATGTTAGATTCGTAGGAAATAGCGAAAAGGCAACACATTTTTGGGACAAACTAATATGATGTATGATGTATAGATGAGGAAATGTAGAAATGATGTAGACTGAATGTAGAATTTATTATGTAAGATGTAAGATATATGATGTGAGATGTATGAATATTCACAATGTGTAGTATCTAGTGTACAATGTATGGGGTTCATGTGTAGCATGCCTTCAACATTCAAGTGTGAACCGAAGCACAAGAATATGTCATCGGGTAATGATGAAGCTAAAGTTTAGATTGATATTCCTATGTTAGGATATTGGTGTATGATTATGCAAAAATGAGAGATGTGTTGATGCTAAAATGGATGGGGGATGTGTGAATACTATGCCCCCAAGTGTGTGGTGATGCATGTATTTTTTAAAAACAATGTTACAAAACAAATAGAGAAGTGATTTATGAAGCTATTGGAGTACGATAGATATTGTAAGATTGATTAAGTGATGCGATAAATAATGAGAGATCGTATGGTATGCATGATGAGTGATAGATGGCGATAGATGGTTGTAGATGTATGTATATGTATGTATGTATGTATGTATGTATGTATGTATGTATGTATGTATGTATGAGTGGTTATAAATATATATGTTAATGTAATATGAAATGGTTTCTTTATCGTAATAGACCCTCAATAGTCATATAAGAACCATAAGAATATGAGTGTGTCATTAGGAAGGTAGGGTGACAAGAGTCACCTACCAAAGACCAAGTTTGCATGAAGCGGTGGAAGCATGGTGGGAAAGAGTAACAATAGGACCATGCGATGGTGGAATTTGCAATGTCTTGACCAACAGTAGAAGGGGTAGTTACTTTATAAAAAATCATTGGCTATTGAAGTGGTGATTGGGAAGGGGTTTTACATGATGGTGGCTTGTCTATGGGTGTTGTGGAATACCTGAGTGGAGGCCGGATTGAACTAAGATTTAGTGTAGGTTGCTTAGATAGATTTGGTAATACTGTAGATGATATAGTAGGAGAAGTTGATGGAGAATGAATATTGATAGTGATTTCCTAGTTTGACTTGGTAATGTTGTAAATAGCTTGAGTGGAAGAGAAGTGGGACCATCCTTGAGAGGATGTTGAGTGGATTGAATAGGTAGAGCTTGATCAACCAAAGAAAGTACCTCATAAATGATAGTCTTATTGTCATTTTATGTAGAAGGAAGATATTTAGGATCCCATTGAGATGTAGCATTTGTAGATGGGAATGCAAAAAAATGTTGTGCAATGAATGAGATAAATCCTTGATGCTCAAGATGTTTGATTATTCATTGTAAAGTGTGGAAATCATTTTCATTATGTCCATTAATTTGATGAAAGTGGCAATATGGACACCCTTGATACTTTGCTAGTCGATAAGGAGGATAACAATGAGTAGGCGGTAAAGTGATCAAGTGATGACTAAGGAGCTCAGTAAGAAGGTCATGTTGTTGAGTATTGTGATCAAGGATGAGGCTCTGTAATGGTATGAATTGAGGCTCACTGATATGAGCACATGTAGCAGACATATAATGAGAATGAGATGTAGAAGGAGAACAAACATGCGCTTGAGAAGCATCCTTAAGTTGTTGAATTTAATATTTGAGAGATATAACTGTGGATTCCATGGCCATAAATTTTTCTTTAAATAAATCTTGTAGAGCTTGAATTGAATCCAATATAGGTTTATTAGATGGAGGAACACTAGGGTCATCAAATATACGAGCGAATATAGGACTTATTTTGTGCCGCGGCATATTGTCGTCAAGATACATGGTGTCTAGGGATTTTGAAAAACATCATGGCAATTAGGGTATCTCTTAAGTAATTTAGATAAATAAACTTGAGTAACTTTGGGAGCCATGATAGAGGGAAAATGAGGATCCTAAGCGTGAAGATCAAGTTCGGGTTCACCAAAATGATTAACTAAAATTAGTATTTTATTCTACGTTAATCTAATATTAAGAACAACAATAAATAATAGATAAATGCATAAAGAAAGTGACCTAAACAATCTAATACATGAAAATATAAAACCCTAAAGTGCAATAAGGGTTAAATAGAGCTTATATGATTCAATGAAGGTGTTGGACCGTGTTCTAGTGTGAACCAAACCAATATGATGAGGAAACAATCACATGAGAGCCTGAGAAAACACACACATGGGCTCTCTGGTTAGATTGGGTCACCTTGAGAGGGAAAGGGGCACCCGTGGGTGCACTCATCTACTGAAATAACCTAAAACCCTCCTCTAATGTGTCAATTGATGTTTTCTTGTGTTCTCTTCTTGTCACACCACTTTGTTGAACTACGTCGATGTCATTGAAATAACTACAATAAGGAATCACCTACAAAACCCCAAGATGAGCATCAAATTCCTAAAAAATAAATTTGCAAATGAAGGGGTCAGACTATCCTCAGTGTCCATATTAGTGGAATTCCTAACTGAGAGCTACACTCCATCTCAGACCCAATGTAGTTCTATGTGTGTCTGTGAATCGTGCCCTAGGTCGCTCTTATGCCGCTTGCACTTTGTGAAGTAGCGAGCAATAACTAGATGTAGAAATGTAATAAATGGTGGATGGAATAGAATAAACTTCCCTCCTATGCAATGTGATGCAAATGAACCAACCTTGTGCCTTGTGATGGAGCTAGATGGATGCAAATGGAGCCTTTGATGGATGTAACATTAGGTGATGATAGTAGTGCTTAATGCTTGGTCCCTCATTATGGTATCATAAATTTATATTTGTACAGTTCTCTTGTTCTAATTTCATAATTAACCCCGAAAAGGCTGACCACTAAAAATATAGAAATCTCAAATGGATAGAAAGTGCCCAAAAAGTGGCGGGAAAGTGTAAAAGGCTCAGGGTGCCCCAATCGAGAGATAAAAATGGTGCCAAAGGGTGAAACCGACTAGGTGAGTACATGCGTGAGATCGGGAGTACGAAACCAACCAAAGTAAAATGGCCAAAGGTCATGGGTTAATTATTACTTTCTTCACTCAAAACCATACGAATAGTAGTATGAGGCTGGGATTAAATAATGCGTAAAGTGCATGATTTTGTGTCTATAACATCTATTTACTTACTTCCTACTTCACAAAGTGTGACTGGACACAAGAGAAACCTAGGGCATGATTTGCACACACACACAAACACACCAAGAACTACATTGGGTCTGAGATGTAGTGTAGCACTCGAGTTAGTAAGTCCACCATTGTGGTAGGCCGAGAATAGTCTGACCCCTTCATATGCATCTTTATTTTTAGGGTTTTGATGTTTTTCCGGGGTTTTGTAGGTGATTCCTTATTGCAGGTCTTACAACGACATCTAACATATTCCACCGACTTTAGTGTGACAAGAAGAAAATATAGGCAAGCATCCAATGACACCTTAGAGGAGAGTTTCAAGCCTTTTCCGTAGACTAGGGCTCCTATATCTTAGACCAGGGTGCCCATGGGTGCCCCTATCCCTTTCCAAGCACCCAATTCTAGTCAAAGAGCTCATATCTATACTTTCTCATGCTTCTGTGTTGTCTTTTCCTCCTCCTATTCACCTGGTTCACACTGTGACACAATCCCGCACCTTCATCAAATTAGCTAAGGAATCCTTAACCCTCTCTTGGACATTAGGGTTTTACATTCTTATTTACTTAATTGTTTGAGTCATTTCCTTTATTTATTTAGATGTTATTTATTGCTTTGCATAAAATTAGATTAGTCTATAATATCTCATTTTAGTTTAATCACTAGTTATACTTGGTATCACATTTCCTATGCCTTTCGGTCATGTTTCTATCTCGCAATGATTCATCTCTTGGTTATTCACGAATCTCACTCATTGGTATGTAAACGGATGTCCACCAAAACCTTTTACCGATAAAGATTACATAATGGGCATGTACAATTTACGTTGCAATGACTCGTTATATGATTCACCACACACTATAGCTTAACATGTTTCTAACACATCTCCATTTGGATTCGACTAGGAAAAAGATGATCTTTTAGACAGCTTTCACTTGATCATTCACATCATTCTGAAATTGGGAGGGCATTGTACTTATTTTTCCCCCCTTCTAGCATTCCTAGGTGTATCACACTTCTACCATTTCACTTATTACTTCACATCTAGTCTTTCACACACATCTCACACATCTTGTTACACTTGTATCGTAATTAACCGATGATACAATCTCGTGTTACGGTTCACACTTGACTGTTGAGGATCACTACATTCATGAACCTCACATCATACACACTACACATTTCACATTCAGCGCATTCACAACACATCTTTCTCGTGCACATTCACACTACCCTATGACAGCCCACATTCATACTTGACTCGTTGATGGTATAAATTTGAAATGAGCCTCACCACACTCGCTCACTCACTCACTCACTCACTCACTCGCTGCTCTACACTTTGAAAATCATATATTTATAGTGCACTATTCAAACCATTTCCTAATGATGCACTCTTGTTCTATGGTTCATTCTTGATCACTGAGGGGGAATGTATACATGAACATCATCTCGTGAATATTCATTCACATTCACTTGGGGGTCATGCAGCTCCTTTCATATCCACTTTGCATTTCATTCCATTTCAGTCATCCACAACATACTACATATCTTGGTCGCACATTGTTCTTACTTACTTATACTTGCCAGTCCTGTGAACTTTGCTTACTATGTTAGCTTTGGATATATCATATTTCATTTTCTTTTCCATATACACAAACACATTCATTTTCTTTCTAGTTGTGATTGCATACTTTACATATATCGATGTATGCGGTACGAGATGCTTGGCACAATACCTATTACTAGTCCCATAATAGCTTCTGGGGGCATCCACTTTCGTACACATCATAGGTGCTATTGTTTCAATTTATACTACTTCCTATTCATACTAGCACACTCTTATATTGGATCATACACATTTTTACATACTTTTTATCTTTCTAACATGCTAATGGGTGCTTCATGCAAAACATTTTTCTTACAGAAATATTTGCTACCACGGTTATCGACATCTTGCTTTATATTATCTGTCATTATTTTTCATTTCTTGTGGGATTTTTCATTTGTCTTGTGTGTACACTTTGTATGCTTTTGGCTACATCGGCGTTGATTGTCTTGCGACATCATGAGTGATGTCCCATATTTGAAAACCATTTTTCACAGTCTATTTTTTCTACGGTATTGTGTGTCCACATTGTCTTCCTTCTTGTTAGCTTACACATTGTCTTCTACATGTGTGTTTATCTTTCTTGCACTAACACTTGTTTCCAGCCACTCTATTTACATGTGCCTTAGTTTCTAACAAGCACACTCCCCCCTTGCGGGGCTTCAACTTTAGCACATCGTTTGGTCCTCCTTTGGGCCGTATACTCCTTGTGATGTCACATACACCCTAAATAAGGGGGGGATTTATTGGGTGAATCATTCACCCCATACAATGGTTTATAGTCAAAACACAACCCATTTTAACACATAGTCGAGACAATGTTTAGTTTCGAGAGTGACCCGAACTGACTTGGGTCTTCAACACAACACGCATACACCGGCGCTTGACATAAACAAGAATGCATGGGTGCTCTTGACCCTTCCTAGATTCCTGTGACCAAGGGGAAATTACATATATTTTCTCAGTTTAGTACAATTTTTGGTAGTTTACACAACGGATTTTACAAGATAGACAGTCCTTTAACACTCAACATGCATGCACTACACCTTCTTTTCTACTTTCACATTGGATTAGAATGGATCGAAATGGAGCAGATTTTTATACACCATGTGTAAGGGTGTTTACAATTTGGGAAGCAATAAAAGGTTGGAGAATAACACTAGACCTTTCTCCCTACACTTCTTCCATACTTGGCATGAGATCGAACAAAAAACTTGCATTCAACGCAATCGGTGTGAGATCACCTAGAAAATGTGTTCTTCTATGACATCTTCAGGATCATTTCTATCTCTTTCACTCATCACGATCAGTGCACATGTTATTTTTCACATTTTACACAATTTTTTCTCGTTTGGATCAAAATTTTCATATACACGAATTTGACTACTTGTTTGTTCTTCTCTTTTGCATGTTTGTCCTTATGGGAAGCAGTAATCACACCAATCATCATTTTTCTCACTTCCTCTTCTCTAGCTTTCATACTTCACTTTTTATCACTCCATGCTTTTCTTTGTCTCTCAACACACTTTTTGCCATCAATCTGGGTACACAACTCTTATCTACTTTATGTTATTGAACATTCACTCAACAACATAAATTGGGGGTAAATGTAGACATTAAATCACTCACTTTGTGTATATTTCTAGTCTTGATCACATACCACTATTCATATGATTCCTAAGAGAGAAAAGTATTAATTAATCATTGTCTTTGGCCTATTTTTTTGCTTTCTGTTTTCTTTCTTGATCTTACACACCTTCTTTCTTAGTCTCACTTTCATTACTTCAACATCTTTGACTCTAGATATTAACACCTAGCCGAACGCCAACGCCTGTGCGCCCCATCCCCTCTGGGTGCCCCCGACCTCTTTGTACTTTTCTCACATTTTTGGGTCTTTTATAGTTGTTGGGCATATTTATTTCTTACTATTCATATTTTTAGTGGTTAATTAAAAATTCAACCAAGGGAATCATATAAATACAAAGCTATGTGATCATAATAAAGGACCAAGCACTAAGCATCTACTATCTCCACCTAAGGTTGCATCCAAAGGCATTTACAAGAGCATTCAAACATCCATCTAACATCCACACAAGGGAAAGGGACTACATTTTTCTACATACACTTCATAGGAGGGGAATTTCATTTTTCCATACACACATCTATCTACATTTTCTACATCTAGCTATTGTTTGCTATCAAGTGCGACTTGCACAAGAGCCATCTAAAGCACGATTCTACACACACACATGCAGAACTACATGGAGTCCGAAATGTAGGGCAGCGTCAAATTGTAAGTTCACTCAATCGGTGACCGCCGGGGTTAGTCTGACTCCCTATTTACATCTTTTTTTTTTTAGGATTTTATGTGTTTTGGGGTTTTGCAGGTGCTTCTTTCTTATTGCAAGTTTCAGGCGAATAACAACAAAGTGCAACAACATACATGCGACTAAAAGAGACATCCAAAGAAAACATCTCGTGACCCTATGAAATTGAGTTTTGCAGCTTCTAAACAAGTCACAGGCACCTAGAGAAGGTCTCTGGCACCCTAGACGCCCGACCCTACATAGGCGCCCTAGTCCTGGCATTTCCAACACTCCTACATTTTTCTAGGTTTGTTTGTGACACTTTGAGTCCCTGTTCCATCAATTTTCCATCTCAACACAACTTCGGCATCACTGCAAATCAACTAAGTATTTTATTCCCTTCATTTGCAACTAGGGTTTCAAATTTAAATTACTTATTTTCTTGGGTCAAATTTGTACTTAATTGTTTATATCATTGTGTTGGTACATATTTTAGATTTAGCATTTATTTATTTAAATATTTTCATAATCAATAACTTTGTTAGATAAAGGTAGAATTATGCTTAGTGGTCTATGTTTGGACAAGATATCATGGGTAGAATAAGTGACAAATGCTTATTACATGATCAATATATTGTTTGCGTCCTTTATTAAAGATAAAAATCCACAATACGCATGGAGTGGTAAAATCCCTTTGTTTGAAATTTAAGAGCATTTGGTTGTATTGCTTATATGGTATATGATGAAGAGCATAAAAAAACTCATTCAACAATTTAGATTGAATCAAATAACTCAAATTTCTTCAATTTTACAAAATAGCTTACTTGTACTAGTCAAAAACCCCTCAAATCACGCCAATTTCTTGATTAAAATCCCAAATTATCTTATGTAATCAATTCATCATGTGTCTTAGGTCTACACCATGTTATTCCAACTATTAAGCTTGTTTAAATTAATCAAAACCTTTTATTTGACTTATATCTCACAAAACGGTCCTTTTAGGCTACTCAAGGCAAATTTGAAATTTAAAACTCGTGGGAACAACTCACAACTCTTCAAGACAAACTATTACCTATTTTGGACACCCATTTGGCCTCCCATGCTTATTATCAAGTTTTGTTTCTCAACTCCTTTGCTAAGGAACTTTTCTCCACACTTTCTCTCCTAGGCCTAATTCTCCTTCTAGTAGCCCTTCCTTGTTTTTATGACCTAACATTTTATAGACATACTCAATTGGAAAAATGGAACCATTCTAGGATACCCATTTAGCTCTTCTTATTGTGTACAAAGTTTCAAGGTGTACTCCTTTACAAAAATTCTCCTAAACTCAAAAACCAAGGTTCCCAATTAGGCTTCTCTACCCTTCCTTGGGTATGTAGACCTACTGATATGAACTATTACTTCTTGAAATGTATTCAATCCTTAAAACCTTCAAAATAAATTTCCTTACACTCAGTATATTATATGTATAAATTTTCAAGGTTCAATTCAAGGTGCAAATTCTTAATTCTCAAGTTTGAAGTCAAACCCTATGTGCATCTATAGTCTTGATCCTTAACTATCATGATTTCCACTTGATTATCAACCTTAAATGATTTAATTTGTATTGAATCTTTATGAGGGATTTTTGTATATAATCTCTTCCAACTTTCAGCTCCTAACACCTTAAGGAAGACCTTCAACCAATCATTCAATTTTAGCACTTAGTCCTTTAAACCAACACCTATAGGTTGGGCATACAACTGTCACAAATATCCATCAATTAATAAATTTCAAAGGCATAACTCATTTTAAATATTTACAAGGACTGTGAGTAGATATTTTTCTCAAAATCTAATATCTTGAAAATGATTCTCAAGGTTCCAAAGGCTAAATTATTTATAAACCCTAACTAGGGTTTCTATCTCACCCAGGAGGTTTCTTTTCCTTACAAAGTGCATAAAGCTTATTCTCAAAGACTAAAAAATTTCCCTATAGGTCTATAAGGAATTATTAATTCTTTTACTCTTATCATTCTTAGTCTTTAAATTGCAACCTTTATCAAAAAGATGTCAAATATGTGTAATATGTGCTTGAAACTACTGCTACGAGGTTTTAACAAAGTATCAAGCCAATACACTTATAAATAATTATGCATGCATGTAGAGATAAATCATGAATAAATTACTAACACTCTTATCAACATTTATAAACCACCATTTAATGATTTTCATAAAGTTTCTTGATCAAATTCACCTTTTCCTTTACAAACCAAAAAGCCTCCTATATACTCCTACAAGCTTGAACTTTGACTGTAAAAAAATTGTGTCAATTCAAGGAATTTCCAAGCTTTAAATCTTCCAAAATATATTAGATTATGATGTTAATAAAATATCCTCCAAGTTGTAGGGTTTAATTCCAACCTTAATATCTTCAAGCAATAAATCTCTACCAAACCACGAAAGTATTTATCAAAGGAACCCGGACTCATCAAAATCTTACAAATTACAAGAAACTTATTTCCATGAACTAAAAATTCTCCCAAATGTTTTTTTAACATGCATAAATCTATTACTTTGATAGTAGAGATTATTTAATCCATAAATTGTAAAACAACACGTTTCCTTATACGAGACAGGTGACTTGCTAAACAGGTTTTTCAATCATTCAATAGCTTTCATATCCAAATAAAGTTAATATTTCTTAGTTACACCTTGAAAATCTCCAAAAATAGGTTAATACAAACTTCTAATCATTGTTAAAAGATACATGAAACAAACTATCCACCAAGGGTTTTCTAAATACTTAGATTACGAGTCTAACTGCAATTTCAAGCATACAAAACAAAGATCTTCATTTTTTCATAATATTCTTACAAATCCTCTTCACTAGAGACCCTTCCATGAGTATCACACCTGTACAATGAGTATCTCCTCAAATGAGTCTAACCTTCAAAAATACTCATTCTCCAAACCCTAATTATTGCTTACATGTTAGGACTTTTAAACATAGAAATGACACCTTTTAACCTTCCTAACATACTATTTTACTCCTTTCACACATTCTAGGAGTCTTACTTAAAATAAATTGACCACTAAACAAGATCCCCTCATCATTCTAATCCACTAACACTCACATCACAAGCCAAGAATGGCTAATACCATCTCAAAATTTCAAATAACACTTTTTGGAGGGAAATACTGAATTTGAAATTTTGAACACTTAACTTCATTATAATGACTCCTTATGGACCTCTAGGACCTCCTAGAACACTTAAGACATCTTCCCAAACCAAAATTGATCAAACACATCAAAAATTACACCTTGGAGAGATGCTCCTACATCATACTCCCAGGGAATGAAAAAGTTTCCTTCAATTTGTCTTCTTCTTCCTATACTTCCAATTGAATTAGACCTCCCTAAACTAATCTTTATTGAGTACCATGTTTCTTGTGTCCTCATCAATTGCATCATGTCCTTCACTAGCTTCTTGGTCCTTGAAATGATCATATGCTTGAACAAGATGATGGTTTTGGATTGTTCGCGAACTTCTCCATCTTATACCCGAGTATATACACCGATCCCACTTCATGTGAGATTAAATTTTGATGCATCCTAGAATTCACCAGAAAAATCCCAGGCGCACTGGCACATCACTCAACCTAAATTGAGAGCTCACCCAAATCATGCAAAGGTACTAGGACCCTCTTTAGGGTTGTTGCAAGATGTTAGCATCATGAAGACTTAATGCATTCAGATCCATAATTAATACATCATTCTACAGTGCATGTTCAGATCTAGATCTAAAGAATAATAGATTTAAACAATATCCATAATGAAACCAACCATGCAAGAACCAATTATACTCATAATTAACACTCTGATTCAGCCAATACACTCCATTATATTAAACATGATAAATACACGAATCTCATTACAATAGATAATACCATCGCTTATGTGCACATCGATTTGACAACATAACTTCATAGTAACTTTGTTCTCACACCCCTATACTACGTAGATCATTACATATTTATAAGGGTGGGGAATTTCCCTTCACCACTTGCATAATTCCAAAAATAGGTCACATGCTGAAAATAGCCATGCGCCTTTACAATCACAACCACACATGCAAGTGTGCTAACAATAGACCTCTTCTAGTTAATTGGCAGTAGCAAATCTATTCTTAGCTTGCACCCATGCAAAGCACTTCATAGCCGCTCCTCCAAAAATAGCCAATGTGTGTTGCACAAGTCTTTACCCGGTTTGTGTGCTCAAGCACGCTATCTCCAAAAATAGCCTATACACATGAAAATGGCTAAGTCCCAAATCCACCCTTATATTTCGTGTGCATGTTCTCCTTATCCTTCGTGCCTTTGACTGCACCATGTTCTCTTGTGCAAACCTTTTGTGTGCCTTCTGCTAAGTATTCCACTTTCATCTCGCTCAACAAATTTCACTATTCATGATTGTGATTCCATATTTTTCATCTTCATGTTGCTCTTCTTGCTTGATCATGGCTTCAAAATCTGAAAATAGACTCTTGCTTGAAATAAGAACCTTCATTTGATTTATCTACCTTTATCTTCTCTATCAAAATTGCATTCACAACAATAAAATCAAAATTACTTTGATAAAAATGAGTTTTATTAGTCGCTTTAGTCACCTCTTTCATCACTTGCTTGTTTGCTTCCATTTTCTCTTCTTGAGTTTCTTCTTGCACATGTAGCTCATCTTATTTGATTATTTTTCTTCACTTTCCATGACTATTTTCACCTTTCCCAAGGTCTGATTTCCTTCTATTTTCTTCATACTTTGAATCTTGGTTATGGTTTGTTATCCTTGTATCCCTAAGAACTCATGTTTCTCTTCTTTCTTCTTGAAATTTGTAGTTTCACTTGACTCTTAATCTTTACTCATTCTCTTTTACAAATTGTCTTGGTACTCTTCCTCACCACTTAACCACTTCCAAAGCTTCTTGATTGTACCTATCTTGTCTTCCACCTTGTCACACTTCCTCTCACTCTTTTCCATCTGATTCTAGTAGCTTTCTAACAAGAAATTCTTCATCTTCTCTCTCTTTCTTTCCTTCTCAACTCACTCTTTCTCTCTCTTCAAGCAAGTATGTTTCACCTTGCTTCTTCCAACACCTCACCTAGGATTTATACCTGGCCTTTTGGTGTTTCTATCCTCTTCTCCTCTCTCCAATCTCTTTTCTTCTCTCTCCAAGTATTTTTCACCTTGGATATCTTCCTCTTCCTTTCTCTTTCCTTCTTCACAACCTGTCAACACTCACAAGCACTTAAACAACTTCTTGTTAGAATTCACAAATTATTTTCTAGAATATATAACCGCGCTCTGATACCACTATGAAGCAAAGCATCAAACACAACTCATTCAAAAAGTTATATTGAATCAAATAACTCAAATTTCTTCAATTTGCAAAATAACTTACTTGTACTAGTCAAGAACCACCTCAAATCATGCAAATTTCTTGATTAAAATCCCAAATTATCTTATGCAATCAATTCATCATGTGTCTTAGGTCTACACCATGCAATTCCAACTATCAAGCTTGTTCAAATCAATCAAAACCTTCTATTTCACTTATATCTCACAAAATTTTCCTTTTAGGCTTCTTAAGGCAAGTTTGAAAGTGAAAACTTGTTGAGAACAACTCATAACTCTTCAAGACAAAATATTACATGTTATGCACACCCATTTGGCCTGCCATGCTTATTACCAAGTTTTGTTTCTCAACTCCTTTGCTAAGGCAATTATTTCCACACTCTCTCTCCTAGGCCTAATTTTTCTTTTAGTATCCCTTCCTTCTTATTTTTCTGACCTAAGTTTTTATTTATGTACTCATTTGGGAAAATGGAACCATACTAGGATACCCATTTACTTCTTCTTGTTGTGTACAAATTTTCAAGGTGTACTCCTTTATAAAAATTCTCCTAATCTCAAAACCAAGGTTCCCAATTAGGCTTCTCTGCCCTTCCTCACATATACAGATTTAATGATATAAATTGTGACTTCTTGAAATGTCTTCAGTCCTTAAAACCTTAAAAATAACTTTCCTCACACTCTGTAGGTTCTATGTATAAATTTTCAAGGTGCAAAGTCTTAATTCTCAAGTTTGAAGTCAAACCCTCCTATGTGCATCTATAGTCTTGATCCTTAACTTTCATGATTTCCCATGTATTCTCAACCTTAAATGATTTAATTTCTATTGAATATTGATGAGGGACTTGTGTTTATTATCTCTTCCAACTTTTAGCTCTTAACACCTTAAGGAATACCTTCAACCAATTATTCAATTTCAACACTTAGTCCTTTAAACCAACACCTACATGTTGGGCATATAACTGCCACAAATATCCATCAATTAATAAATTTGTAAGGAATAAATCCTTTTAAATATGTACAAGGAATATGAGTAGATATTTTTCTTAAAATCTAAGATCTTGAAAACAATTCTCAAGGTTCCAAAGGCTAAAATCTTTATAAACCCTAACTAGGGTTTCTAGCTCACCCGAGAGGTTTCTTTTCCTTACAAAATTCATAAAGCTTATTCTAAAAGACTAAAAAATTTCCCTATATTTCTTTAAGGACTTATTACTTCTTCTAATCTTATTATTATTAGTCTTTAAATTGCTTTCTTTATAAAAAGATGTCAAATTTGTGTAACATGTACTTTAAATTGTTTGCTATATGGTATTAACAAAGTATCAAACCAATAAAATTTCAAATATTTATGCATGCATGAAAAAATAAATTAAGAACAAATGACTGAGACCCTTATCAACATTGATAAACCACCATTTAATGAGTTTCATAGCATTTCTTGATTACATTCACCTTTTCCTTTGCAAACCAAACACCCTCCTATATACTCCTATAGGATTGAAATTTAAATGTCAAAATTGAGTCGATTAAAGGAATTTCCAAGCTTTAAATCCTCCAAAATATTTTATATTATGATGTGTTGGTCGTCAAATAGGACTTTTAAGAAGAGCAACAGTCAGGGGACAAGAAGTCCCTCCTCTTTAATGGGAGAGGTTCCCTTATTCAGAAACAAACTTATTTACAAATGTACAGGACATGATTTGTTGGTTAAACTTGGATATCACGAAAGTGTTTTCTATGAAGATCATCAATTACAAAAGGACTGAGGAAATGAGAGTGCGGGACAGAGCAGAAAGGCAACATGCAGAATTATAGATATCAGAGTAATTCTTTATGTATGCGAAGTCACAGTGAATTGAAAACAAGATCATTCGTATAGAACAAATAAGATGTAATTTAAAGACACAAAGTTCTGTAAATAACATCTGCCAGAACACAAAGTTTCTTGACGTAACACAGATTCATTAATCAAGGACACAAAGTTCCTTCTTGGTTATACAAGATCACCAATCGGCAAGACTAACAAACTGGAGACAAATGATCTTCACAGAGAAAATAAATGAAAGCTCAGAGATAACGGAGATCAGATAGACAAAGAAAAGAAAGCCCTTCTGTATTGATTTCTTTATGATCTATTTACACTTTCAGAAAATACGCCAAGTTCTTCCTCCCTTTGGAATGGCGTGGAAAGGCCATTATATAGCTTACAAATCAGTTATTCTTTGTAACCACTTCTTTAACCGAGAATAGTTAAGGACCGCCAATCGTAACGCCTTAACTTCTTACAAAGAAAATGGAAAAAGAAAGGGAAGAAGAGAAAAGAACAAGGAGGAGAAGACAGGTGGCCAGTCACTGAGAGGGACCCACTGACTTCAGAATCCGCTGCCTGAACTTCTTTAACGCCTCAGCTATGTCTCTGCCACGAGGAACTGACGTGTTGGCCGAAGACTGCGTCCAAAATCCAAGACGTTTCTCCATCTCTTTATCAAACTCGGCGTGGGTATGATAATCTTCGTTTGGCTTCTTCAATGGCAGACTCGAGCGGTGAAATTTGTTCCTGTTCCTGAAACTGGATCTTCATATTGATAGCAACAGAGCTGCAACCTGAACTCGGGAAGGAATTACAGAAAAGGGGATATATGCGCAGGGAATTAGGTTGCAAGGGTTCGAGCAAGGATAGCATGGAAACAATGTAAGAATTGCAAAGGGGGCTTGCTCGTTATATAGCCGTTGAGAATTTCAAATGCGCATTACATTCATGTCCATCAGTTTGAAAAACAACATATTCGGGTAGAGCGGGAAAAACTAAGTATGAATGGCATTTGGTTCGCTAGGAACATGTGAGACGCGAATGCGCGAAACACGCGGCTCGGCCGAATAGGGTGAAACAGGGAGAAGACGCACAAATGCATTTTTGGGACATTTGGGACGAAAATGCGCGAAGGACGCGGTTCGGGAGTTTCGGCCGAAAATGGAACAGCTTGCCCGATTTGACTTTGGGACACTTGGAACATGAAAGCGCGGAGGACGCGGTTCGGGTGAATCGGCCGAAAATGTTTCAATAGGTCCGGAGAATTTTGGGACATTCGGGACGAAAATGCGCGAAGGACGCGATTCGGGTGTTTCAGCCGATATTGGAACAACCTGCACTTTTTTGACTTGGGACATTTGGGACAAAAAGTTCCGAAGTACGCGGTTCGGGTGTTTCGGCCAAAAAAAGAACAGCTCGCACTTTAAGTTTTGGGACACTTGGGACAAAAAGTTCCGACGGGCCCGAAAATGAAACAACTTCGGGGGTTTCGGCCAATCGGGGAACAGAATGCACTTTTGTACTTGGGACAGGCGGGACAAAAATGTCCGACAGGCCCGAAATACATACAAAATGACCCAAAACACAAATTTTCTCAATTTTCACGACTTAGGCACTTTAGAGAAGAACACTCATAACTCAAAATTTTGAAATTTTACTTTTATCAGAGCAGGGAGTTTTGAGTGGACAACAGCTGGCTCCTTCTGGGGATGACTTGGCATAAATTCAAGGAATGAGGCAAGGCAAGAACTTAGACAAACTCGGGAAAGCAAACCAGTTCCTTATCCATTGGGCCACGGAGTCAAAAAGAACACCAATACAGAGGGCAACACACCAGAACAACAAAAGGAAAACACACCAAAAGAAGAGAAGAAAAAACACTGTACAGAATATACAAGGGACTCCCTAATCACCTAGGACTTGAACAACTTGAGGTACTGCCCACTATAAGGAAGTGGGAGGGGGGAACCATCCATGTAATCAAGATAGAAAGAATTCTTACCAGCAAAGTGCCTGATCTTGAAAGGCCCGAGCCAAAGGGAATCAAACTTTCCATGGCTGCCACGAGGTTCATGTCTTTTATCCCATAGCAACACAGTGTCTCCAACTTGGAAATCTCTGAACCTAGCTTTCTTGTCAAACAGGGCCTTTACCTTTTGCTGGTGAACAGATATCCTATCAGCAACCATCAATCTGTCCTCATTCAGTTTATGCAGGTACATAATCCTCTTATCCAGAGCATCACTGAAACTAGTATCCTCAATGGCCTTCATTAGGTGCAAGGCTGGTAGTTCCACTGTCACTGGCAATTGAGCTTCTGCTCCATATATCACTTGAAAAGGAGACATTCCAATGGCTCTCTTTGGTGTAATTCTGTCTGCCCAAAGAGCATCATAGAGCTTCTTGTGCCAGTTTCGTTGAGACTCATTGACCAACTTCCTTATGATAGTCACCAGATTTTTGTTTGTGGATTCTGCTTGCCCATTGCCCTGAGGGTAGTAATCTGAAGAGTGAGCCAAAGAAATGCCATATCCGTAGCAGAAGTCCATTATCTCAGCTGAAGAGAAATTCGAGGCATTATCTGTTACAATCTTGTTAGGTACACCATACCTTACCAAGATATTCTCCTTGATGAAGTTGCAAACCACTTCGGAAGTAGTGCTCTTAACTGGAATAGCTTCCACCCATTTGGTGAAGTAGTCAGTGGCAGTTAGCACATGAGTGTGACCAGCACTAGAAGCAGGATTGAGTGCACCAATGAAGTCCAAACCCCACTGTTGAAATGGTTCCTCAATCACAACTGGCTTGAGAGGCAAAGAAGCCAATTTAGGTCTTCCCACAAAAGTCTGACAAGCCTCACATTTATCAACCCACTTGGATGCATCTCTAAACAAGGAAGGCCAATAGTATCCTCCACGGAGTATCTTGTGAGCAGTAACCGTTGATGAAAAGTGCCCTCCACATGCATGATCATGAAAAGCTGAGAGCAACTTTCTCTGTTGTTCCTTGTCTACACACTTCAAAAATCTCCCATCTAAGCCACGCTTGAACAAAGCATTTTCCCATAATACATATTGCGCTGACCTCAATTTAACAGTCCTCTTTTCCTTGGCAGTTAAATGAGAGGGACATTCCCCATAGGTGAGAAAATGGGCGATGTCAGCATACCATTCATCAACTGAACTCAGGAACAGAACAGTAGGAAGGTCAACTTTCTCCTCAAGCAACTCATGTTTGGCTCCTTCAGCAATGAGCTCACAAAGACCTTTTCCACGAACCAGCTTGGTCGGTTTGATATCAATGTCATACTCTTGGACCTTAGCAACCCAATTCCCTCTCTTGGATCCAAATTCTTGTTGTGTGAGAATTGACTTAACAGTGGTATCTGGAACCAGCACTATGGAATGGGAGTTGAGGATGTAAAAGCGAAATTGCTTGACAGCTTTAACCACCGCAAAAGCATGTTTCTCCATCATAGTATATTTCAGCTCATGATCTTTCAGAATATAGCTCATGAATGTGATTGGTAGCTCATGCTCATTAGAGTCTTCTTGAGTTAACACGGCAGCCAAGGTATTATCTGTAGCATAGCAATAGATGATGAAATCTCTATTGAAATCAGGACAGGCTAAAACAGTAGTTTTAGCGATAGCTCTCTTAATACCTTCAAAGGATTCATTTCCCTCAGAGGACCAACCAAATGTTTGCTTCCCTTTCATCATCTGAGAAATATTCAAATTTGACTCTACAAAATCAGGGATGAATCTTCTCAAGAAATTCATCTTACCAAAGAAGGAGTGCACGCCCTTCTTACTAGTTGGGAGAGGAATTTGCTGGATAGCTTGAACTCGTTCAGGATCAATCTTAATACCATCCTTGGAAATGATGTGTCCTAATAACCTTCCCTCAGTGACACAAAAGACAGATTTTTTAGGGTTCAGAGAGATCCCATGCTCTCTGCATCTCAGCAGAACTGTCTCTAGGTGATCAAAATGATCCGCTCTTGTCTTGGAAAACACTGTCAGGTCATCAAGGTAGATGACAATACACTTCCCTTTTAAGCTTCCAAAAGCCAGATCCATAGCTCTCTGGAAAGTGGCACCAGCATTAATAAGCCCAAAAGGCATTCTCTTGTAAGCAAAGGTGCCCCAAGGAGTAGTGAAAGCTGTTTTATGTTGATCTACAGTATCAACCTCTACCTGATTGTATCCAGAAAATCCATCAAGCATAGATAACATTTCAGAGCCTGTTACTGCTTGCAATACTTGATCCATCATGGGAAAAGGATAATTATCTTTCGAGAAGCTTTGATTCTGAGTTCTGAAATCGACACAGATGCGGATCTCACCATTTTTCTTCCTGACAGGCACAATGTTTGCAATCCACGTTGAATGGTGAATAGGAAAGATAATTTTAGCTTTCAACAACTTCTGTATCTCCTGAAAGATGGTGTCAGCTACTTTGGGGTTGTATTGTCTCTGTTTCTGCTTGAAAGGCTTAATTCCAGGCTTGAGGGGAATAGAGTGCTGCATATCTTTTGGTTTGAAAGCTTTCAAATCTTCATAAGAGTAAGCGAGAACATCTTTATACCTTTTTAGAAGATCAATTGCTTTTCTCCTCTCATTTGCTGTGCAACATTTCCCAATGTTCACTAGCTTAGGGTCAGTAGGACTCCCAATGTCAATCTTATCGTACTCAGCTGATTGCTGAGGCCCAGAAGAAGCTCTAGATTTCACATACCTGTCATGCTTATCAAATAGTTCCTCCAAACTCACCAACCCTTTAGGAATCTTGTTTCCTTTGAGATTGATGCATCCATCTTGATCTGTTTCTTCTGCATGGGCGACTGTTTGGTCAAAGGGCACACTCTCACGAGGCAGGTTGTCACTTCCCTCAAAATACAGTTGTTCGAAATTGCCCTTGAGTTCCAGGAAGGAAAGCAAATGTTGATCATTATTGAAGACTTGCCAGTTATTGGCATTATCAGGTACACTAGGCCGATGGACCATCTCAATGGTGAACTTATCCTGAGAAAAGTCAGGATGAGGAATCAGTAGTGATCCTGAGACTGCCAACGAATCAGCCTGTTGTTGTTTTTCCCTAAGTCTTGCTTCAATAGAGAAAGCATCAAGGAACTCAATAGAATCCCAAACTGATTCCGGTAATGCCTTAACCTTCCATTTTTTACTTGAAAAAGGTTTCTGACCTGCTTTACAATTAATTTTGCATCACCATGAGCCAGAAGATTCTTTATACCTTGTTCTTTGGCCACCTGCAATCCGAGAATGAGAGCCTCGTATTCTACTATGTTATTAGTATTCTCGAACTGTAACTTGAATGAAAAGGGGTGTAGGCTTCCTTCAGGTGACACTAGCAGGACACCAGCTCCAGAACCAGCTGAGGAACAACTTCCATCAAATTCTAAAATCCAAACCCCGTTAGGATCTCTAGGAGACACTTTGGGGGGTGGGATTTCGTCAGGGGACATAATCATGTAGTTGCCATGACCCATATCCTCATAGAGTATTTGTGCTCTAGGATCATCCGTTTTCTGCACAATATACTCAGACTGCTTTTCAGGCAACAACTTCTTCATTTGTCCATTGACAGGCACGAGTGCATGCGACCAGTCCATCTGGATTTCCCCACCCACATCTTTGCAGAAGTTCCTACTTAGCAACATCCCGTATGAAGGAGGGATATCTGCTACTAGGATGGTAGCCAACACTTTCTTTTCAGGCAAGGCAGCAAAAGCCACTTGTGCATCTTTAATCCTTCCAACCAGAGGCACTTCTTTACTCTCCATAGAGTAGCAAGATCCATAAGTACGAGTGAGGGTTAAGCCTAAAGCATGAGCTACTTTAGCTGGCATGACATTGTCCGAGGCTCCTGAATCTATGACACAATTACTGAGTCTATGGCCAGCTATGAGAAGTGTTACATAAAATGGTTTAATTTTGTCACCAGGCGAGGTGACAGCAGCTACCAGACTGGGCTGTGGCGCAGAAGGAGGAGTAGGTAGAAGGCCTTTAGAAGTGGTCTTAGAGTTGGAATTAACAAAGTGGATCATTTTGGCAAAGGCTTTGGGATGGGTTTGATAGTACTCAGCTTCTGAGATTTGTACCTTGGTCTTTTTCAGGTGATCAACAATATCAAAGGATCCGTAAGTGGACGAGGCCATCATCATTTGGAATTCTAGGCTTATCAACTTTAGGAGAAAAAAGAAGCAACTTTGGTAAGCTGGATTGATAGGACTCACCTTTGGTGTAGACGAAGTAGGGATAGGAGATCTCTTCTTGCAATTACGAGGATAGTTGCCAACCGCTCCTTGGATTTCTTAGGTGGTTTGGGTCACCTTCTCCCTCTGCTTTATCTGCATTCTCGAGTCATGACAAAGAAAAGATTCGCTATTCATGTCTCTGCTACCACTTCATCATAATCATCAATGCCCTCGGTGGTAGAAATTCACTCGAGATCCCTCAAGTTCCTCTGCCTCATCATCAAATTCTCTCGCAAACTCTTCGCAAGCTTCATTAGCTTCATCATCATCTGGTTCTTCCACCTTGCAGGTCGCATTGATAGGGACTCTAACAGGAGGTCCTTCAAGTGCTAATCTTGTTTGAGAAGCCGGCAAACGATTCCTGGGCTGGAAATTTCTTCTTGGAACATCTGCATAAGGGGCATGCTGAGCCAATTGTTTCTTTATAGCAATAAGATCATTCGCAAGTTTCTGAACTAATGGATCGGTGTTAGGTCCAGGGGTGGAAGAGGAAGAAGCAGCGGACCTAGATTTGGGAGGGTCTCTTCTCAACTTCCCTGACATGATCAAGTCATCCTCGATACTAACAGCAAGAGTTTGATCCTCGACCAATGTTGCGAGATTAGCCCTTCTTAGTGCATAACTAACCTTGGGCGTTTGAGCATTTAGGAAGAAACACTTTTGAATTTGATCAACAGGGCGAGTATTTACAGGAATCTTGTTGATCAGTCTGTTGAATCGGGCCACAAACTCTCTCATGGGTTCTTGTGAATCTTTCTTTATCTGAGAAATTTGGGCAAGCAAAGCATGCACATCTTCTGCCGGCTTGAAATGGTTTTCGAACTGAGTTCTCATCATGTTCCAGTCGGTGATAGCGTTAGCCGGAAGGTGGTAGAACCAATCAGCAGCATTGTCTTGTAACGTCTCAACGAACAGCCTCACGGAGACGTCTTCATGTTCGACTCCCAGAACTCCACAGGCAACAATGAAAGCTGCGATGTGTTCATCAGGATGCACTTTGCCGTCGCCTTTGAACTTGGGGAAGTTCTTCCGGTTACCTCTAGGTAACTCATGCAAAGGCTGAGTAAGGGCCAGGGGCCCGACACGATGACCCCATGGTAATGGCGCCGCCATTCTTGGAAAAATGGCTTGGAGAGGAACTTTAACACCAGCGAGGATCAAAGCTCGTAGATTGGGACTAGCAGGCTTTGAAGGAATACCACCCTAGGACTTCTTTCTTGAACAGGTGGTGTGCTTGTCGAACGAGTCCTTCTATTTCTTGTTGAAGGGAAAGGAAAACCCCGTAGCTCCAAAAAGCTGGCCGAGAGTCTTCAATACCAAGGGTCCTTCTCCCTCGAGTAAAACGCGAGTCGCGGATCAAAAGATGATCGAAAAATTACGAATCTGAATATGATTTTCCCAGTAGAGTCGCCAAAACTATTGGTCGTCAAATAGGACTTTTAAGAAGAGCAAATGGGGGGACAAGAAGTCCCTCCTCTTTAATGGGAGAGGTTCCCTTATTTAGAAACAAACTTATTTACAAATGTACAGGACATGATTTGTTGGTTAAACTTGGATATCACGAAAGTGTTTTCTATGAAGATCATCAATTACAAAAGGACTGAGGAAATGAGAGTGCGGGACAGAGCAGAAAGGCAACATGCAGAATTATAGATATCAGAGTAATTCTTTATGTATGCGAAGTCACGGTGAATTGAAAACAAGATCATTCGTATAGAACAAATAAGATGTAATTTAAAGACACAAAGTTCTGTAAATAACATCTGCCAGAACACAAAGTTTCTTGACGTAACACAGATTCATTAATCAAGGACACAAAGTTCCTTCTTGGTTATACAAGATCACCAATCGGCAAGACTAACAAACTGGAGACAAATGATCTTCACAAAGAAAATAAATGAAAGCTCAGAGATAACGGAGATCAGATAGACAAAGAAAAGAAAGCCCTTCTGTATTGATTTCTTTATGATCTATTTACACTTTCAGAAAATACGCCAAGTTCTTCCTCCTGTTGGAATGGCGTGGAAAGGCCATTATATAGCTTACAAATCAGTTATTCTTTGTAACCGCTTCTTTAACCGAGAATAGTTAAGGACCGCCAATCGTAATGCCTTAACTTCTTACAAAGAAAACGGAAAAAGAAAGGGAAGAAGAGAAAAGAACAAGGAGGAGAAGACAGGTGGCCAGTCACTGAGAGGGACCCACTGACTTCAGAATCTGCTGCCTGAACTTCTTTAACGCCTCAGCTATGTCTCTGCCACGAGGAACTGACATGTTGGTCGAAGACTGCGTCCAAAATCCAAGACGTTTCTCCATCTCTTTATCAAACTCGACGTGGGTATGATAATCTTCATTCGGCTTCTTGATGGAAGACTCGGCGGTGAAATTTGTTCTGTTCCTATTCCTCAAAACTGGATCTTCATATTGATAGCAACAATTTCTGCAACTGAACTCGGGAAGGAATTACGAAAAGGGGATATATGCGCGAGGAATTAGGTTGCGAGGTTCGAGTAAGGATAGCATGGAAACAATGTAAGAATTGCAAAGGGGCTTGCTCATTATATAGCCGTTGAGAATTTCAAATGCGCATTACATTCATGTCCATCAGTTTGAAAAACAACATATTCGGGTAGAGCGGGAAAAACTAAGTATGAATGGCATTTGGTTCGCTAGGAACATGTGAGACGTGAATGTGCGAAACATGCGGCTCGGCCGAATAGGGCGAAACAGGGAGAAGACACACAAATGCATTTTTGGGACATTTGGGACGAAAACGCGCGAAGGACGCGGTTCGGGAGTTTCGGCCGAAAGTGGAACAGCTTGCCCGATTTGACTTTGGGACACTTGGAACATGAAAGCGTGGAGGACGCGGTTCGGGTGAATCGGCCAAAAATGTTTCAATAGGTCCGGAGAATTTTGGGACATTCGGGATGAAAATGTGCGAAGGACGCGATTCGGGTGTTTCGGCCGATATTGGAACAACCTGCACTTTTTGACTTGGGACATTTGGGACAAAAAGTTCCGAAGTCACGCGCGTTCGGTGTTTCGGCCGAAAAAGAACAGCTCGCACTTTAAGTTTTGGGACACTTGGGACAAAAAGTTCCGCACACTGAAAATGAAACAACTTCGGGGTTTCGGCCGATCGGGAACAGAATGCACTTTTGTACTTGGGACGGGCGGGACAAAATGTCCGACAGGCCGAAATACATACAAAATGACCCAAAACACAAATTCTCTCAATTTTCACGACTTAGGCACTTTAGAGAAGAACACTCATAACTTCAAAATTTTGAAATTTTACTTTTATCGGAGCGGGGAGTTTTGAGTGGACAACATGATGTTAATACAATATCCTCCAAGTTTTAGGGTTAAATTCCACCTTTGATATCTTCAAGCAATAAATGTCTACCAAACCCTAAAAATATTTCTCGGTGAACCCGAGAGTCATCAAAATCTTAAAAATTACAATAAACTTATTTCCATGACCTAAAAATTCTCCCATAGGTATGTTTTAACATGAATAAATTTATTACTTTGACAAGATAGATTATTTAATTCATAAATTACAAAACATCACATTTCCTTACACAAACAATACATTGCTAAACAAGGGTTTCAATCATTCAAGAGCTTTCATATCCAAAAAAGTTAATATTTCTTAGTTGTGCCTTGAAAATCTTAAAAAATAGGTTAATACAAACTTCTAACCATTGTTAAAAGATACATGAAACAAGCTATCCACCAAGGGTTCACTAAATACTTAGATTACAATCTAACTCGTAATTTTGAGCATATAAAAATAGAGCTCTTCATTTATTTTTAGAATATCCTTACAAATCCTCTTCACCAGAGATCCTTGCATGAGCATCACACCTATACAATGATTAACTCCTCAAAGACGAGTTTCACCTTCAAAAATACACATTCTCCAAACCCTAACTGATTCTTGATTATATGTCATGAGTTTCAAACATAGAAATAACACCTTTTAACCTTCCTAATATATTATTTTTCTCCTTTCACACATTTTAGGAGCCTTATTTAACATGATTTTACCACTAAACAAGATCCCATCCTATTTATAATCCACTAACACTTACATCACAAGCCAAGAATGGCTAAGACCGTCTCAAAATTTCAAATAACACTTTTTGGAGGGAAATACTAAATTTGAAACTTTGAATGCTTAACTTCATTATAATGACTCCTTATGGAATTCTAAGACCTCCTAGAACACTTAAGACATCTTCCCAAACCAAAATTGATCAAACACATCAAAATTTGCACCTTGGAGAGATGTTCCTACATCATTATCCCAAAAGAGAAAATAACAAAGGTAGATGATAAATATGCTAAGTGCATATTTATTGGATACTCTAATGGTGTAAAAGGACACAATCTATGGAGTCCAAAAATACATAAGGCTATTTACAACAGTAATGTAATATTTAGAGAAGTTAAGGGGATTTCTGAGCATGAAGCAAAAATAAAGGATGAAAATGAACAAACTTATGTTGAAATAGAAGATGGTGAATCTATGTCTGAGTTTAATGCAACCGTAGAAGATTATAGTTAAATCAAAATAATTACATTGAGATGGTATTGTAAAATTTTAAAATGCACGTAAGTAAACCCATCATTAGTATTTTTCTATTGGTAAAAAAGTATTTACTAAATAATCTCCTAAATATGAATCAAAAATTGAGGACATGTCTCAAGTGTCAATCTTAGTGCGGTTGGTAGTTAGATGTATGTGATAGTCTATACAAGAATTTATATTTCTCATGTAGTGGGAGTAATTATTATATTCATGTCAAATCATGGAAATCAACATTGGACAATAGTGAAAAGGATCTCCATGTATCAAAGATTGGGCATCTAACTATGCGATATGCTATCGGGAGATCTTGGTGAAAGAAATACATTAAATCTACATGAATTTGTGGATTAATGCTAGGATGGAGATATGGATATGTGTAGATTTACTAGTGGGTATGTTTTCAACTTGTTCAATGGAGTTGTATGAGTAAATTTCAAACAAGTTTTGTGACATCCATCATAGGGGTTAAGTACATGGAAGCTACTCATGCAGGGAAAAGAAGTAGTATGACTTAAAATTATAATTTCTACTATTGGGTTCACTCAATATTCTTTAAGGATAGATTGTGACACTAAAAATTGAAATTTGTCTATAAAATAACCTTGAGTATCATTCTAGAACAAAATACATTAATGTTAAATACCTTTTTGTAAGAGACATGGTGGAGGAGAGAAGATATTGTTAGAGAATGTGGACACAAAAGATAATATTGATAATTATTTGACAAAGGCTATGAGTACGAGAATTTTATTAGTGTCGAAAATCAATAGGCTTGACTACCCCGATTTTTGACTATATGGCCTTGAAACCCCTATTTAAAATATTCAAAAAGTGGGAGAATGTTGGGAATGTGTTGCATATTTTGTGAGTTACACTCTTATACACTATACAACCTAGAACAAATAAGGAGGTACAAGGAATTGTCCCAACTGGGGGTTTGCGGATATCACCTCCCTAATTGAGTGTTCAGGACTTGGACCCCAAGAAAAGTCTTTGGGGCTCACTTTATACAATTTCAAGATCGTATAGATATTTTTAATATAGGGTACAATGGATGGTTAAATCAATCATGTTTATGTGGAGCCGTTATGTGTTGTATTATTGGCCAATGTTTTTGGTGCCCATTGTTTTATAATGTCACTATGATGGTTACCTTTTGTTATACTTACATATAGTTGGATATGCAGTATGATAGAGAAGTGAGAAGTACATTATTATATGGTAAAACATTTAAGTTAATAAAATAAGGAGATAAACTATTATATGTGCTTTTTCCCAAAAGGATTTTTAAGGTTATATCTTGTGTATTGTGTTTATATATGTATGTATGATCCAAAATAGTAGTTTCAAATAACTACTTTTGGAAATTCTGAAAATCTATTTTTAATAGTTTTTAGTAGCTTTTAGTGTTTCACAATTTTGAGGGTATCCAAAGCAATTTTGGAGTTTGGAATTTATCATTGATAATAAAAGTGTAAACACCATTAAAACTACCCTTTCCAATTGATTCCATGTTCTTTCCAACGGTTCTTGCGATTCACAAAATGGGTCAAAGGAATCTAAGAGATATGACTACAACAAGGGGCACTAAATAAAATAATAGTAATAATAGGATAGCTTTCAGATGTTTCCACTTATGTCTTTTCAAATTCATCCTAAGGTGGATATGAATGGTCTCCATATAGGATGACTTTTTATTTCTCATCTGCATGTTTTTATATTTTCCTTTTATATCTATAAAGTAGTTTGTTTTGCATAAAGAGATAGATCTCCGGTGTACATCTCTCTTATGGAGTTTTCTACTTTGTTTATATTTGGAATTGAAATAAAATTAGTTTGTTTTTAGATATATTCTATTGTGATTTGTTTTTATAACACCTTAAGCACCATCGTGAATGTGTTGTCCATTGTCTTGCACGTTAATCTAGATCAATGTCATTTCTTTATTTTTATTTATATAAAAGATTTTGTGAAGTATTTCTTCTCTCGTATTTTTTTATCGATCAAATTATCTTCAACCACCACGTTGTATATTTTTGTTCTTATTTATTTCTAATTATCTTTTTTTGTGTTTCATATGCCATTGAGTTTTAAGGTAAATACAAAAATATGAGGGACTAAAAGTAGGCAAACATGTGAAATTGACTTTAAAACATACACGTTTCTAAAATTGTTTGTACTTTCATTTCTTAGGTTGGTAATTACCGAGCCAAAAGCACATACACTTTTTTATTGAAAAGGAACATGTACGGGCTAACACATACATGTTCTTATGGTTAAGGAATGTGTACAAGCTATAAAACATATGTTTTCTTAATATTACTTTTGGTTTTTGTATTGTTTTGAATTGGCAAGTTAGTCTAGGGGTCCATATTTACCAAAATAAACGTTAAGTATAAGAAATGATAAAAGTATAAAGAATAATAAGAATAATAAAATAAAAATTATATTTTAAGGTCACTTTACACCTTATAGGACTGGTCTTATACTTCAAATATATTTTAGTAAACATGAGAAATTACTTGTCACTCTACACCTTATAGAATTAGTCTCATAGCTCCAATAGTTCTTGTCTAGATGGTAGTTATTTGAAATCTAATTTAGTCAATACTTAGTTATTTTTCAAAAAGAATAGCATTAAACATAAAGCTTTTAGGGTGTTAAATTTTCAATCGATGTATATTTTGGGAAACCATATAGTCATTTTGTAGGTTTTGGCTTCTAGATTGGTTGCATTAAAGCCTTAATTTCATATTGGGATCATGGTAGCATCATATTATTTATGAGTACATACTTTAAAAATCCTGGGATATGCATATTTAACATGTTCACATGAGTAATCCTCGCAATCAATAATGTAGGGGAATGACCTTGGTTCATATCCACACACAAATATAATTCTTTGAGCATGATAATATAGATTAAAAGAAGCGAAGGTTGGGAAATAAGATGATCCATTTGAGGAATTTGTGTGATAACTTTATTTTCTCAATATAAGAACAAAAGATAACCAAGAGAGTTGAAATATGGAAGAGTACATCACATTGATATCTATAACTTTCAACAAAATATGGGGTAGGAGTTGGTGGAAATTGTGCGAGAGCTTCCAAACATTCATTTTATTTTAGTGGAAAAAGAGACTAGTTGCTTTCATCAATATTTGTGCTAAATAAATTATCTACATTCTTAACTTCTTGTAGCATGATTGGAAAAGATGAGTTTGAGGAAAATGTTAGGGAACCCGTGGGAAAAAAAACTTATAGAAGTAGTGTCAACTGTAGCTGAAACTAGAATCATAGGGTTGGGAAATTGTCTGAAATCAGTGGTCATGACATTGGAAAAATATATCATTGTTTTTTAATTAAGTTTTGGATGTAATGGAGAATGTAGGATAATTTCTACTAAATTTAGAAAAAAAATGGTGAATAGAAATTTTCTTTTTCAATTTATGAATTGTGATGTCAGTATCCATTAGTTTCAGTTCATTTTTGTCAATAAATATTAACAACAAAGTATGTTTTATTTATAAATATTATGCATTGTTTGGTATATGAAGATCAATGTCGTAGGTTCTATTCCAGGATGAAGGTCTACACCCCACATTTCGAAGGGAAGTTCCTAAAATAGGCCTAGATAAGTGAAAAAGTGTCATCTGTTAAATATAATATGAATAAGTGACTACTTTTAAAACAACCAATCATGGGCTCCACATTACTACCCGTAGACATAAATTTCTTGTAAATACGTCAAAATATATTAAAGAATGTGTATAATTAATAAAGTTCAATGCCACATGTTTCTGGGTACCTTTAAAAGAAATAGCTTAGAGGCATAAATTTTTATGGAACTCCAAAAGAGGTTAAAGGGAACATAAATGTATCCACCTACATAAGGGGTATGGACATATCCCCATTTGGGAATGTATGAAAATGTTTCTATCCAAAACCCCACCCAAAATAAGGCTCTAATGGATAAATTTGAGGTTTCTATTTTATGAAAAGTTTAAAACAATAAAAAACAAGCCACTTGTAGGATAATATAATATTTAAATAAATTAGGCTTAAGCAATTCAAAAAGATTTCCTTCCTTCCACTTGTCCAAGACTCAATAGAACAAACCCCAAGAAATCCAATAATAAAATGGGATATTTATAATAGGGAAAGTAAAATTCTTGAAAAAATGGCTTGATGAGATGTGGTCTAGTGGACTAAAATGATGTAGAATATACACAACATGGTTTTTTTGAAAAGACATTTGAAAGTTTCAAGTAAATGTTATTTTTAGCCTTAAAGCTTGTACCAAAATGAGAGCTTTAGAAATGTGGAATAATGTAATTGATATATTAAGTATTTGATTAAATTCCTAAAATAAATGTGTCTTTATGGTTTATATTGGTCATAAGATATGTAAAAAATATTTTTATTAAAAAGGGATTCAAACCTTTTTGGAAAATGCAATTGGCAGGAGCAAAGTCAAACTCCATAACCTTATACAACATCCTTCTAGCTTCTACCAAAATGGGAGATTTAGAATATAACACATGAATTATTTGACGAGATTTGGTCTTGCGTAATATATTGAACAAATAATATGAACAAAATCCTCTCTCCAAAAAGGAATTTGAAACTTTCATGAAAATAGATTTTGCAGCCGCAAATCCCATGCCAAAATGGGAGCTTTACAAATGTGGAAGCATACAATTGGTCTACAAACTATTTGATTGAATTCCTAAAATAAATGTGGCTTCATGATGTATATTGATTGTAGCATATGAAAAAAATAGGTTTTTTGAAAAGGCCTTGGAACCTTTATGGTGAATGCAATTGGAAGATGTCAAGACAAACTCCACACCCTTGGCTAACATCTTCCCAACTTCTACCAAAATGGGAGATTGAAAGCGTGGGCTTGTGAACTACTTGATAAAATTCGTTAATTTTATGTGGTATTCTGACTACAATGAAATAAAAATATGAAGAAATTGATCTTTTGTAAAAGGCCTTTAAAACTTCGATAACACTCATTTGGCACCCGTAAAGTGCATGCAAAACTAAGAAATTTAGAAATGTGGAAGATTGCAATTGGCATGCAGATTATTTGAATAAATGCATGAAACAAATGTGGCATCAAGGGGTGTGTTAATTTCAAGATATGTAAAAATTGTGATTGTTGAAAAGTCCTTCAAATCTTTCTAGAAAATGTAATCGAAGGGTGACTTTCCTACTAAAGATTTAAGCTATAATACTTTTCATAAATTCTTTCATGATTTAGAAAATTGATGTTTCTAAGCTCAAATTGTTTCTATTAATATATGAGGCCAATTGTAAATGTTTTCTCCTCTTGTTTGGGTGGGAAGAGAAGAGTGTTTTGAATGTTTTCCTTGGTTTCAAATTATTTTATTTCATGTACATACTAATAAAGAAAGTAAAACATGTAACACCAAAAAGAGTAGGTGATTTAAGATTTAATTTCCTAATCATATATGTATATACATCATACCATATTAGTGAAACATATAAATAATAACATGAAATTCAAGTATATTTGATGAGGATGGTGAATATACAAGGGCTTGGCAGAGGTGGCTGAAGTGAGATTACCCTTGATAGTGCACAAAAATTTCCAATATAAATGATTGGGGATAGTTAGCCCAATAAGTAGCATTCAAACATACATTTTGTGTTAAGAAGGAACACTAAGAATTCATTAGTCATCATATATAGTAAATATTAGTATGATTCATATTAAGAGCTATCTTTTTGAGAAATTATACCAAAATTTTGAGAGCTATCTTGACAATAAAACTTGTAATCACAAAATTATTTCACTTGGAAATTGTAAACCATTGAATTTCCAATTGGATGTTAATTGCATATAAAAATGAAAAAAAAAATCAATTAAAAAGTTTCCCTAAAGTTAAGATGTCCCACCTATAATTGATTTATATACAAATGACCAAACATATTTCATGGAAAACATGAGAAAAATATGAAAAAAATAATAATAATCATACAAATAAAGGCTATTATATTTAATAATTTTTTTGTAAAAGTATTTTTTATTAAATGTTGCACTCCAATTTCAATCTAAGAGAATCATCTAATCATCGAGATAAATATAGAATAACTTTAAAACAAAAAGGGGTTAGATTATGGTTATATTAAGACTTATAAATAAATAATAAAATATAAATTAGTTTTCATGTTTTGTAATATCCCAAAAATCCATATAGGTTGGCATACGCAATGTTTAATTATGGTTATCCAACAACATAACTTTGATTAACAAATAAAAATTATGTAATTAGGACTATTTTGACTTCATATTACCCCTAATACAAAACAAGATCCCAAGACCAATAGTAGTGAACAAGTAAAAATAATAAAATTAAACAAGCATGGATAGTAGTCGATGTTGACTAGTAAGTAATGTGATCATCAAATAGGGCATGGTATATCATGTGTCATATGTAATTCTCCACCCATCACGTTGGGAGGGTAAGCCACCCAAAGGTTGTCATGTGAATAATGTTTGATTGTAGGTTTTGTTTGTGCGAGTTAGCCACAAGAGTTTTCGCGAACCTTAGTTTGTAGAAGATCCTTTTATACAATTCAATAGACCCATGATTTATTTCAAATTGTGAGGATAAGATATTAATAATAATAATAATCATCATCATCATCATCATACTACAAAGTAATATATGTATTGTAATTGCAATGAATCGGTATTTTTTTATGGTCAAAGTGACAATCCCCAAATGCACTAAGGAAACATATAAATCTTGAGTAACCATACAAGAGATCAACTATAAATTATAGATTTTAGAGTATGACCAATAAGTATTATATAAATAGTAAAAATAAGGATAATAATAACACGAGATTTTGGATAATTTCAATAATAAAACATAATCTTAAAATAATAAATTATAAAAAAATGAAGATATGTTGATGAATAGAAATAAAATAAATCATTGTATATATATATATATAAAGAGAAGAATGCTATGGTGGAGGAGGTGATCAAGCGAGTTGGTAAATGGAGTAATGGCTCCATGTGACGTGGGCATGGTGGTGGAGTGTGTCAAGTGGTGGTAATGTTGAAGGCATGGGCACCCTCACAAAGCATTCACATTGTTTCACCAAATGCAATAAACAGGTTATAACCCAATTAGTTTTCCATTGTATGCCAAAATAAGAGATTTTGAACAGGGTTTTGGCATCTCTCAAAAATATTGCAGGTTCCCTATTATATATGCACAAAATATATAATGTGGAATGAGATGATTGCAAAAAATGGGTTTGTTGAATCCCCTTGGAAACCTGAATGAGATGATTGCATTTATTGTGTGTTTGGGTTTGGCGCGAATGACATTGGCATTGTATGACCAACTGAAGCCTTGGAATGTGTTTCCCCCATCAGTCTACCCTTGCCAACATATGCGCAACTTGTGTAAAAAAATGTAGTTGTTTGCCAAAGTGCTTTAAGGGAGAGGAATCTATAACCGTGCACCTAACTTTAGGGGCATGAAAATATATGTAGGTATGTCGGTAGTGTAAAAAAATTATATCATCGTGTAGCGTATGATCATGCCATATCAACATTTTTGTTTCACGTGTTAATTTGGAGGGAAAAGTAGTTTTTGAATTGATTTAATATGAAGAAAATCAATATAAAGCATTTGAAAGAGGGACCAATGACCGAGCGCCCTATGTGTCACATTCTCATTAACTCTTAAAAAGTGTAATTAACCAAAAAGTGAACAACTATTGGTGCTTTTGTCAACAACCTATGGTGCAAAGAGATGTACATGTTTTAGTACCCGCTCAGTTATAGGGTCCTCTCCCCTAGATTTGTATGAGTTTCAATAGTTGTTTTATTGCAAGTACATTGGTAGAGGAGTATGTAAAATGTGGAATAAAACATAAGGCACATGAATTGTTTAACTTTTTTCCTCAAAGGAAATATGACATGTAATGGTTTTTGATATATGCACAACTTTATGTAGAAAAAGGGAGGCCCAGTTGAACAAGGCATTACACATTCTTCTTACTACTCAAAGCCCCCCTCCTTGTAAAATCTGCTACATATTTTCAACTATTGCTGGCATACGTTTCTAAGAAGAAAAATCACTCCCACTCACAAAATTTACAAAGCATGAAGTAGGAAGGTTTAGTTTAACCGGATGACTAGACACTTTTAGCTATCTCATGGAATATCCTAGTTACAGCTTATAAAAGACACAGGTATCCAAACATGGCATGGACATTATCTCACAAAATGTAACCAAGGTGGGTGTTCAAAGATGATTCACCATTGCCTTCTTATTCCAAGCCCATGCCCCTTTTGAATAGGTTCTTGTTTTCCCAATCAAATCTTATTCATCCAAAGGACTTGGTATCTTTGCAACTCCTCGTTTTGAGTCAAATTGTGTGGCTTCCGAAGTAGACATGTGTGTAAAACATGGAAGCATTAATCATACGTGTGTAACTTCAACACCTCTTCTCTCACTCACAAGATCAATAAAGACATGATTATCTTCCTCCATCTTGCATGAATTCAATATTTCTAGTTTTTCCTTTCTTACGGTTATTGAAAATAAAACCTTGGATGAATATGTTTCCACGAGTTTTAATGAGATGTAACACCAAAATTTAAAATTCCCCTTTCTACACAACTTGAAGGATATGTTTTGAGTGTGACCTATTTTTTTATTTTACCTCCTTAGATGTTTGGTTATCTTTAATAACAATACGGGATAACAAAAACACAAAAATAATGAGTTTAACTTGATTTCTAGCTAAAAACTATTTTTTGTTTACCTTGCAAAGTTAATGAAACACGATTTTCTATTATTCACGAAACACCTCTCCGAACCCGAAATGGGAAATTCAAGTTGTGACTGTATTCCCTGTCATGCGGAGTGTTGTATTAAACCTTAGAACAACTACAAATGTTTGTTCGTGCATTTTTGTCACCCCTTTAGGAGCCATGTTAACCCTTTTTGTAGTTTTGGGAAGCTACTTGAAAGTCAAAAGTTGGGTTTGGTTTTGGCTTTCCGTTTAGACCCTAGGTGAAGGAATAGATATCGCCTCCATATACCTCTAGTATTTATCTATGAAAATCACCATCAACCATCAGTTATAAGAAAATCAGTTTCCAAGCTAGTTTTACAAGGGGTTTTGTAGGCCTCCGGTCATTGGGTGACAAGGTCAACTAGTGTAATTATGATTGGTGGCTCCGGAAAAGTAGTCGTCATTCATTACATGTTCTTCATTTCGAGTTTTGTCAACTCCAATAAATTCCTTATATATAGGTGAGCATTTAAGATTAGTCTTAAGGTGCATTTGACCATCAAAAATTAGTTTTTGAACGTAGTGTCATAGCCCTCGGTTAAATTTGGACATTTTTGCAAACTTGTAGCAAAATGTGAAAGAATGTTGTGGAACCCTCATCAAGTCAAATAGCTGATGAGAAAAATTGTAGGGCACTAATATATGATTGTATGGAACTCCCTTTTGTTGCTTGTTTTGATAAATTTGATTATTGGGAAAATGGTGCTCTCTCTCTCTCTTTAGTTAGTAAATGAAATGAAATGAATGTATCTTTAACTCTCTCTTGTTGTGTACTAAGTATTATAATTATGTGAATGGAAAACTATGAAATCATGGATTGTGCTAGTTTTGGGTAAATGCCATGCCTACAGTTTGTGCTAGCCATTTAGTGGTTAAAGGTACCAAGATAAGGAAAAATTGAAGCATTATTGGTGTTTTCATAATAACATGTTATCTTGGAAACAATGTAATTGTATAGGATATATCAGCAATATTGCTATAAATAGAAATGTTATTTATTGTTTTCTATGATGAACATGAAATTGTAGCATATTGAGAAAGTGTATTATTTTCATACTTAGTTGTACTTCTATATGTTGACTAATTTCATTCTTGGTCATACTTTGGTATTTGGGTTATGCAACTTAAGTTGATTGTATCATGTTGTTGTGGAAACTAATGTAAAAAGAATCTTATAAATAGTATTTGAATCATTATAGGAGGGTGAATTTTGAAATCTTGTTATTTAAAATTATTTGTACCATGGTAATTTTGGATGTGGATTGTATCAATAAAATGTATGGTAATAAATTGAAAACGGTGTATCCTACCTATTTTCTAGTGATGTGTTGACCTAGGAAACCTTTTATCCTTCAAAGGAAAATAATAACTTGTATATGTGTTTCTCCATTTTTAGCAAAAAGCAAAAAACAAACTTATTGCATGAATTAATGACCCTTGTTGTATGGAATGGCCCCTTAAGCTTACCCTCATGCCCTTGTTCCTTAGTAGGGCTACACACCTTAGTAAAATTTTAACCGGGGCATCTCCCATTCTATTTTGAGACTTGGTTCTTCTACATGCTGAATGAATGAGTTTTACTTATGTTTCCTCAACCATTTTGTAGAAGGTGAACCTTATCCTTTCCCACCCTTTGCACATGGCCCATGAGAATGCCCCTTCTTTCCCTCATGGACCAATTTTTCACCTTCACAAAAAGGAACTAAAATAATTCCTTGTGGTGGCAAGCTCACATTGTGAATGAACCCCATTGCGACATTCCTAAGCCTTAAGGATAGAGGTGTTACCTTAACAAGTAGTAATGAAATACCTTGGACACTTACGAAGATTTTTGTGAGATAATGATGACCAAACACTCTAACATTGAATTGTCGTAGGGCCTAGATTTCTTGAACATGAATAAAAATATATTAAACCTATGAACACTTAAGAAGTTTAATTGTGGCTGAAACCTATATTTAACTCATAACTATTGATATTGAATTCTTAAGATGATGGATTAGAAGTAAAGTGAAATTTGAGACTCATCCCTTAAACTCAATGTAAACCATCATATACATATCACGAATGATGCAAACTAAATAGTTAAATTACATAGTTAGTTGTAATAATTTGAAAGTGAATAGAGTGTATCCTTAGTGTTTAAGCATTATTATGAAATAGGACATGTAATTTTTCTACCCTTAGATCTAATAGTCTTCCTTTTCACTTCATGTGAATTTCCCTTTTTGGCAAAGAAGGTAAAAATACAAAACCAAGTAAACATGCTCTTGAGAAACAAATTCTCAAAACAAGTACTAGTAGACTCATGGGTGTTTAAAAATGTTCCTATTAACAATCAAGTTATATAAATTAATTGCAATAAGAGAAGTAAGCAAAATCAAATGGAACCATTATAGGTGAAATTTTAGATGAAATAAAGAAAATATAGTCTAGAGAAAATGAGAACGTATGTTTACATGATAAGTGCTCTTTAAATCTTTAGGGTCAAATAATGAAATATGACTGTAATAAATATGTAACCATGAAAGTGGTTTGTTGTGGTATGTGCCTATCCATGAGTTTATATTGTGGTTTGGTTGTTATTTTGCACTTGTTCATTTGAAAAAGCGTGGCATTGATGTGCATCTTATGTTATCATGTGGTATTTTTCTCCTCTTTGTAATCCTCGTAGATAATATTGGTATTGTGTGTCATCTCTACTTTTGGTGTTTATCCTTTCCTCATCATGTTATATATGTGGGTTCATGTTTGTGTAAATTTCTCATGTGATGTTGAGTTATTCTTGTGAGCCCATGCATTTCGTATAGTAAAGATATATGTATCAAGTAAATGGTGACAAAAAAATATCATTGTTTATTTCATCTTGTATTTTGGGTCTCATTATTTTGGGCCTTTAGAAATGGAATTATTATTGAAAACTATCTTGGGGTGGGAGAATATGTTATAACTATAATGTACAATATTGGCCTTTATGTATGGTCTTATTCATGCTCTATTTTTGACTTTGCAACTTTCTCGTGTTAGTTATCTTCCTAGATTTTTTTGTCAATGTCAAACCCTAGTTATCAATCATGCAATGAGGCTCTTTGAACATATTGAGCACCATCTGAAATCATATCCATAAATGAATACTCCTACAAAACAAACATTAGTTGAGTTATGGGAACCCCCATGCACCATTGACATTGCCACTACTCTGAAGAGGTATCAAACCACACATCATTATCCACCCAATTTAACAAAAATAGAAATATGTTAAACCTTAGATATTTCAGAGTCATGTATGATATATAAACAATATAGCACATATTTGACACAAGTAATAAGCTAAAAGAATATGAAACCCTAGGTGTAAAAGAGGAATCAAAAGACTTATTTGATTTTGTAATAAATCCCAAAGTGTTATGGACTGGAAGACCAATGAACAAGATGAGGAGACTGCCGTGTATCGCACTTAAAAAAAATTAATTTTTGGATGAGCATGGACTAGGGTGCTTGGACTAGGGTGAGGTTGTCTAAGCACTTTGGAGACCACCGGTAGTAACTTGTGACCGTGCAAGAGCTCGGAATTTGGATTTTATTGTGTCACAAGGTGGTCACTATCCTTCACCGTTGGTCACCTATATGTTGTTGGATGATCGCTATATTCACTTGTAACTGGAAAGAGAAGGATAACCTACAAACCCCAAAACACATCAAATCCTAAAAATAAAATATGTAAATGGGGAGTCGATTGACCCCAACAGTCACCCGACAGAGTGAACTTATGACCGAGCGTTGCACTACATCTCATACTCCATGTAGTTCTTATACGTGTGTGTAGAAATCATGCCCTAGGAAGCTCTTGTGTAAGATGTACTTGATAGCGAGAAATAGCTAGATGTAGTAATGTAAATAGATGTGTGGATGGAAAAATAAACTTCCCCTCCTATGTGTGTATGCAGTAAATGAATTCCCTTCTCCCTTGAATGAGGCTAGATGAATTATTTAATGCTCTTAGAAGGCCTTTGGATGCAACCTTAGGTGATGATAATAGATTCTTAGATGTTAGTCCTTTATTATGGTCAGATAGCTTTGTATTTATATGATTCTCTTGTTTAAATTTTGTAATTGAAAACTAAAAAGCCGACCCATAGGAAAACAAGATGCCCAAAAGATAAAAGAGGGCCAAAATGGGCAAGTAAGATACAAAGAGGTCGGGGAACCCAGAGGGGATGAGGGTGCACAGGCACCGGCATCTTAGCGGGCGTTGGTGCCTAGAGTCAATAAAGATAAAGAAATTAATATCAGATTGGGTTGTGAGGTGTGCAAGACCAAAGAGGAAACAATAAAGTCAAAAAAGAGACCAAAGATAGATGTTAATTACTAGTTTTCTCGCTTAGGAATAATATGAATAGTGGTATGCGATTAGGACCTAGAAATGTACCCAGTGCATGAGTTTTTGTTTACATTTACCCCCACTTTATGTTGTTGAGTGAATAATAGATAACATAAAGTAGATAAGATATGCGTACCTGATAACCATGTATATTGATAGCAAAAGCGTGCCAAAGAGACAAGAAAAAGTGTGGAGTGATAAAAAATGAAGTGTGGAAGATAAAAAAGAGGAAGTGACCCTAGGGGTGAAGCATATGTGTTGTGTTGTGTTGTACCTATTGTCGCTTTTGCTTGTGTTTGCTAATGTGAGGCTACTTGTTGTTGTGTATTAAGGACAAACCTACAAAAGAAGAGTGAAAGAGTAATTGAAGTTATGTGTTATGAAAATAATACAAAAGTATGCAAAAGGATGTAAAAATGAGAGAAAAGTGATGAAAGGAACATGTGCACCTGATCCACAATTAGTGAAAAAGATAGAAAGTGTCTTGAAATTTTGTAGACATACTGTGTGTTTGTTGGGTGATATCAAGCCAAGAGCGAGTTTTTGGGAAATATCACACCAAGAATGAGTTTTTTGGGTGATTTCATGCCACGATATAAGAGTTTTGGGGATAAAGTTCTAGTGTTATTATCCATCCTTGAATGCTTCTCAAAATTTATACACCAATGCATGTGGTCTACTTCTTTTGTGTTCCATGTTCGATCCAGATTCGTGCCAAGTAGAAAAAATAAGATATAATGCATTCTACTTGGCTGGAGGACCGTGCTGTCTTGTGAAAATAGTGTTGATATGAGAAAGTAATTGTAACTTCCCCTAGTCATAAGCACCCATGAAAGGTCTATATTTGGGTGTTGGTGTCTATGTTGAACTGAGGACCCAAGTCAAATTTTGGGTCATTTCTGAAATTGTATCATGTGTTGATTATGTCCTGTGAAGGCATGCACTAAAGCTATGAGTTGTTGTATGGGGTGAGTGATTCACCTAATGTATGCCCCCTCGTTTGGGGTGCATGTGAGGTCTCTAGGAGGATGTAGACCAAAGGAGAGGAATGGATGCTAATTTGAAACTAATTCCTGCAGGGGGATGTGCATGGTAGAAACCAAGGCCCATGCAAACAAATTGGCTAGATGCATGTGTTAGTAGAAAATTAAAAAGAATGTAATAGAATACAATGGAAGTAAGCAATAATGTAGACAAAGTATACCACGCAAATCCAATATCAAATATGGGACATCACTCACAATGTCGCAAGACAATGAGGGCCTAAGTGGCCAAAAGCATATAAACAATGAACAAGCAAGACATAAGGAAAAGCTCGCAAACAATGGCATACAATGACACACAATGGAAAATAGTACCAAGAAAAGTATCAGAAAACTATGGTGGAAAATAGGTCCTGCAAGGAAAATGTTGCACATGAAGCACCTGTGAATAAGTTAGTTAGAGATAAAAATTATGTTAAGATGCACATATATCGATATATTAGTGTTCTAGTAGGAATAGGAAGTAGTATAAAACAAAACAATTGCACATGTAATGTGTATGAAAGTAGATGCCCCTAGGATTCTCGATGGGACTAGTAAGAGGTAGAGTGACAAGCAGAATGTTGCATGTAAGGATCTGTAGAAATTTGCCATTGATAACTAGAGACAAAGTGAACGCACATGTGTATATGATAAATATAATGACATACTAGATACCTGGTTAACATAGTAAGAAAAGTGTAACATGTGAGTGTAAGAAAACAAGAGTAAGTGCAACCAATATATGTAACATGTCGTGAATGAGTGCGAGACGAAGTGATACGAAATGTGAATGTGATAGGAGCAACGTTCCACCCAAGTGAAAGTATAAAGATGTGTATGAGATGAGGTTCATTTTTAAAATACTCCTCAATAGTAAATAATGAACCATAGAACAAGAATGTGTCATTTGGAAATAGTTCGAAAATGTGCACTAGATAGATAGATCAATAAAGCATACAGCGTAAAGAGCATGAATGCAAAGTGAGGTTTATTTCAGATTTAGATCCTCAACACTTATTGGGCCCCAAAATATCAGCTAAGTACAAGAAGGCGAGTGTGCACGTAGGAACTAGTTTAAGAAGGGCGTGTGGGTTGAAGGTGCACAGGGAAGGATTCTGGAAGGATTTTGCAGAACACATTGCACGCGTGTGAAAGGTAAAATAGGTTTTGTACTTAGCTACATTCGGCATCCCAAGAAGCACACGAGAAAATCATGACCCTTGTGGATAAGGTGCCAGCCTAGCGACTGTGGGATCAAAAAGGGAATATTTTAGGCATGCGATGGAAGGTTCCGAAGACATCATTGCAAGGAGTGGAGAGCTTGGATCTGTGAAGGCATGCTCCCATGGAGGACCACTTCGACACTTGGCGACCAATCTATAATTTCTAGAAGGCATGGCGGTGGGTGCTAAGGTTATAAATACAAGCGCCCGGTAGAAGAAATATATAGAAGGTAGAGACGAGAAAAGGGAGGCAAATCCCTACAGAAACAGATGGATAATGCTATGGGTTAGGGATTAGGAGATCTCTGTGAGCGATAACACATTTAAGGGGATGGGTTTTTATTCTTCTTTGTAATATGATGAGCATAATATAGCTTTGATGCATGACTTGGCTCTACATAGTTATATGAGGATCTATTATGACCTCAAGGGATGTAATGTGGGTTATTATCTGTTAGTATGAATAAAATGCTCTGTTATAAATCATCTATGTGTTCGAGGTATAATACTTATGCATTTCCCTTTTGTATGAACCATCTCCATATGTTGTTTATTATTTCTCTTTTTGCATACAATGAGATGATAACTCATTCTAAGTTCTTAAGAATGTTGTATAGTTCTTTTATGTCCTGCATTTGATTATTTGTCCTAAGATGATGCATTCTCATGAAACTCACATAAAGGATAGACTTGATGCTTGAGTGTGCCTCAAGTGAGCACCCAAATAGCTCGCTAGGTGATAGGCCAACACGCATGGGATTAGACTATTAGTCTAAAGGCATGAAATGTGACTACAACACTCAAGTATAAACCGTGGAACTAGAGTAAATCATAGGGTAGTGTGATGTATGAGAAGACAGTGCAAGTAAAATGTATCATAAAGAGCATAGCATGAAATGTGTAGTGTATGATTTATATGGATGTAGTATACTCTCAAGATTCAAGTGTGAACCATAGCAAATGAGTGTGCCATAAAGCATAATGATGATGCAAGAGGTGTATCAATGTATGTACGATGAATGAGAAATACTAGACGTGAAGCACATATCGTGATAGTATAAATGAAAGACACATGAGGATGCTAGGAAGGGGGATAAGCATGATGCCCCCAAGTGTATGAAGATGAGTATGTTATCCAACAAAATTTAAGGACAATATTCCTCCACCCGATGCTTGCAGAGATAAAGGTGTGTGACCATGCTTTGATATCGATGATGTATGAGATAGATGATGTATCGAGTGAATGAGACATATGTGCATGAGACCTAGGAGGTGATGAGCACCTATGTGAAGGAGACTGAGGAAGTGATATGCACCTATGTGAAGGGGACCTAGGAGACAATGTGCAGGTATGTGAAGGAGACTGAAGAGGTGATGTACACCTATGTGAAGGATCCGTATGAGTGGTGCATCTAGGATGATGAGATGGACTAGTGGACCAATGATACTAAGTAGGTGTGTGAATAGAAGAGTTAGGAGAAAATTATAACTTAGATTTGAGAGGTCCATGGGACCTAGATGCTCTAGCGAGTGCAATGGCAACCTCAAGAGGAGGTTGATCCACGGTGTGCATGGCGAACACCTTTGATGGTGATAACTTAGTTGTTGTGAATGAACTTTAGATACAAGTGATTCATGGAAATGATAGCTAGAGCAAAACAAAGCCAAGGAAGACCTATGATCATGTCACGCCCTTTGATTGAAGATGCCACAATGAATGGAAAAAGCATAGTAAGAGGCACAACCGTGTGGCATGTGAAAATTGGGTGCATGTGGCTTATGAGTTAATTGGGCGAGAATCAAAAGGATCTGTAATAAGGGTTATAAAGGCATGCTCGGTTAGGCACCTAGGGGGAAGAAAGTTGCCAAGTTCACTTTGGAGGAGCATATCCTAAAATTTTCTTGCAAGAAATGGAAGCTCAGTGGAGAAATGAGGAAGAGAGAAGAGGAATGCTCAGTTACAACCTACTCGAAACTGTAGCGCACTGGTGGGCTACACATCAGGAGAACCTCCTAGAATAGTGCAAGGTGACGATCACCTTTTCTATAAGGTTCTCCAAGAGCAACATACCCACAGTCATATAAAACTACCATGGTAAATAAGCCGCTTCATTTCATATCCAAGTGTGTTAAAAGGCCTAGATGGGAAGCGCAGAAGCGTTACCTCCTTCGTTATGGGTAGATATAGACAAGCAAAAGAATATGGAAATCAAAGAAACTCAAAGCCTGATGTTTATTATGCCACCAGTAAAAATAATGTCGACACAAAAAAGGATGCACCAAGGTGCAAGTTAAGGGCGCACAGTAAAGGATGTCGACACGAAAAAGGATGCGCGAGGCGCGCAGTTAAGGCGCCGCACAAAAAGGATGTCGACACGAAAAGGATGCGCGAGCGCGAGTTAAGGGCACATGACATAAGGTGTCAACACAAAGAAATTTACACCTGGGCACATGTAAGAGTATGTCGACATAAGGATGGATGCGCCAAGGCACACCTTCAGGAGGCGCAACATTTTGAGCGCTGATAGGAAGCAGACCCTGACCCAGATATTCAAATGGCCATAACTTTTCACAGGGAGCTCGGATTAACGCAAGGTTGGACTTTTTGGAAAGCTTACAAGGTCCTCTGTCCAACTACGACTAGATATCTTTAATTGGGTGGGAAAAAATTCTTAAAAATGAAAAATACAGTTCGCCACTTTTTGGGTTTGCTAGGGTTCTTACCTACCACCATTATGAGATGAATTAAATACAATCTGGAGGTGGTTGGGGTAGATTTGGAGTTCCTCTCTCTTCCCTCTCTCATTCTTCCTATAAATTGTAAGGAGGATTCTTTCTAAAGGTTGGACATTCTTGTTTTTCCCCTCCCTTCTTCTCTTTGGCAGGTGAGTTTGTGGAGTTCAAACCTCCCATTTAAAACTGTAATGCAACTTTGCCTCTTGGCATTTTGTAGTGTATTGTATCAATATTTGGAGTAGATAATGCATGTATGTGGATGATTCTCAACCCTCTCTATGTTTATTTGCATCCTCCTGATCTTTCACTACAATTTTGGTTATCTGTGCATGATCTTGCATTGCATTTTAATGGTTTGTGTTTATTGGCAAGACAGGTGTTCTTCATTCCTCGGTGCATCACCTTTGTTAGTTTAGGTTTATTTTTATGCATCTTCTTACCCTGTCTCGTTGGCAAGTTAGATTAGGTTTTTGAGTAAACCCTCTACATTTTTATGTGTGCATCTGAACAGAGGAATAGGAACCGCCTTCATCCGGAGAGCTTTCCGATTCACAAGGTCCCACACTTGGGAAAAGCTCCATGTTATGCAATCGTACTGAGAGTCTCAACCCATCAAGTTGCAGACATTCAAGGGTGTTGTGATTCACCACCAATAGTTTTGGCACACCGGTGGGACCAAGAGGTCATTCCACAAGATTTGAGGGAATTTTCAAGAAATTTGGACTAAAAAATTGTAGGTTTTATAATTTCAGATTTTTCACCTTCCAGGCTGAACTTTGAAATCAATTTTCAAGGGCTTAACTTGCTCAAAACAAGTCAAAATTTCACCAGTTGATAGATCGGGGATAATCTTCAAAAGGGTATTCTTAGATTTTTGAGATTTTGACTTTCAAAATTTCATGGTTTTTAGTATTTCGGGTTTCCCAAGTGTTGAGCATGTCCCAAGTTCCAACACGGTGTATTTCAGGTTTTGTAAGTTGCCTTACATGACCTAAGTTTTTCCTATACCTTTTGGGGATTAGTAGCTACACAACAAAACCCGATAACCGAATTGAAGAACTATATCTTTTGGGTCCTTCAAGCTTTTAAATTCTATTTTTTAATATTGTCAGGTTTGATGTGTAACTTGGCAGAATCTAGCCTTTTGAGGCTCATTATCTAACACATCTGGCGACTCAAGGGGATAGAATTCAGTGGTTTAGCAACAATAGTTGCCCAGGCACATGAGAAGAATTTGAACCAGGTCTGATACTCAAGAAGAGGGGTTATTTGTCCACTTACAGCTATCACCAGCAGAGGAAGGAGAGGAAGAGGACCACGAAGATCACCATCTCCACCTAACCGGACTTTGTCTACACCTCCACCTAGTAGACCTTTTCTCACATCAACTAGAGTTCTCAGGCCAATCAGAATGGCACAACAAAACCCTTTTGTCAACTTCACTGGCAGCAGCCCACTTGCCCTCAATGCACAGAATCCAGTTCCAATTGCAGCATTGAAGAACATTCCATTTTTCACTGGAGAAAATCATACCACTCCTAGTGATCATGTCAAAGACATTGCTAACGTTTGTGCATGATAAATGAAATGGATGTTCTTGTCAAATTACTGGCATCTTCATTCAAAGGGAAGGCATTGCAATGGTTTAGGAGCCTTGGAGCTAGTTCTATCCAAAATTGGAATCAGTTATGCATAGTTCTCCATGAGCAGTTTGGAGAAAAGGGAGACAATTTGTCTCTACTAGAACAATTGACAACTATCAAGAGAGCTCCCAATGAGCGGTGGCCGACTTCAACTTTAGATTTCAAAGGTCTTGGGATAGGATTCCAAAGGTGGCAAGTTAGGCCAACAAATTTGAAGGTGCTTTTCTATATTATCTTAAGGCTTTGAATTATGATATTTCTATGTTAATTCAATCTATGGGAGGCACAACCTTACCTATTGCTTATAGCATTGCCATTAGGGCTGAAAATTGTCTTATTCAAGCCGGTAAGCTGGCTCCTAGGCCTCCCATGCCCTTGTATCCAAACTTAGAAAATCCAAGCACTAGTCAAACACCCACTTTGGCTCCTATTCCCACTCCTAGAAATCAAAGTTCAAATGAAACTTCTACTTCATCCTCTAGTTCTTCAAATGAACTCTAGGAGGTTATGAAACAATTACAGAACCTTGGAAATGAGCTGGTGACTATCAAAAGACATCAAGCTCAAAGTGCTAGACCATTTCAGCCCTATAACCCCAATGTTGCATCTGCTTCTAAAGCATTAGTGCCATCCAAAACAACATAGCATTAGTGCATCTGCTTCTAAAGCATTAGTGCAATGAACCTCACAACCAATCTATGTGCTTTAATGGTGCTTTAAACTAAGCCTTGATGGTGAAAAATATTGGCATTGAGGGTGAAGTGAGTCAAGAAACAAATCAGCAACAATGGACGTCTCAGCAAAACACAGCTCCAAATGATATTGCACTTGTGAATTGGAAAGCTGAGGATTTTTGTGGCATGAATCAAACAATTTCTTAGAGTGTAGCAGCTAACACAAGATCAAAGAAGAGGAATATTGATGAAGGGTAGTCATTGGCTCCAAGTGATCTACAACCTTCCATCACTCCACAAGGTGTTGGTAAGCAAAATACAGCTCCAAACATGCAAGGACAGCCCAAACCACCTTCTAAACCAACTCAAATGCCAGTTGTTGTTGCCCATGCACAAGAAAGGAATGCACAAACGAAAGGATAACAAAGAGATGTTTCGTCCCCATTTAGCATCATCAATCAAATGAAGAAGACACATGTGAACATTTCAATGTGGGAATATTTATCCATCCCAGGACAAAGAGATCTTCTACAAGCCGCCATGAAGGATTGGTCAACTTCAAACCAATAGGTCCATATGCAAGAGAATGTCCTCACAAATGTTGCTTAGCCTGAAGGGAATCATGGAGGACAACAAGGTAAAGTTTTGAAGCCCCCTCCATTCTATGTTTCATTAATCATTGGGGATAAACTAGTACACAATTGCATGATTGATTCTAGGGCAAGTAGTTCTGTCATGCCCAAGCAAATAGCTGATCAGCTGGGTCTCCAATATGAAGTCATATCAAAGGGGGTAGTGCAGTTGGATGGGACAATAGTAGCAACGGTGGGAGTGATTAAAGGTTTGAATCTTATCTTGCATGCATGCCCCAATGTTACCGTTTTGCAAGATGTGTCAGTGATAGATTTTCCACCACTCTTTGCCCTATGCTTATCAAGGGATTTCATAGCCAAAATTGGAGGCTACTTATCTGCTGATTGGTCACACATGTTGTTCAGAACAAGATATGGTACTAAGGTCACAATCAAATCCGAACCAATTGCAAACTTTCATATTGAGCCTCATACTCCAAGCCAAATCAATGCCAATTGTTCAAGATATTTGATCAAGAAGATTATCCAAGCACGATGATGAAGTGACACCAAAGTCGAAGCATCCCGATTTGACTCTTGATGAATGGGCAAGCAAGGTACATGTTTTTGATCCCTACCAAGAAATAGAAGAATCTGAGCTAGGAGTCTATTGCATACATGAAGAAAACCAGTCTATTCCTAGCATCACCAAACCAGACCATAAGGATGACAATGAAGTATGGAAATTATTTTTCGATGGATCAAGGAGTACATAAGGCGCAGGAGGAGGAGCTATGCTTGTTTCACCTCAAGGCATCAAATATTATTCAGCTTTTTGTTTCCAGTTTTCCTGTTCAAACAACATAGCTGAATATGAGGCCTTGATTCATGGACTTCATTGGGCCAGGAAAAAGGGCATAAAGAACTTACAGGTGTTCGGGATAGTGAGCTAATCGTCAACCAAGTCAGGGGACAACATGCTACAAAGAATGACCTGCTGAGGAACTACAAGAATAGGGTATGGGACCTCATTGAGGATTTCAAAGCTTTCAACATCGTGTCCATACCTAGGAAGAAAAATGAAGCCGTAGATAGGCTCGCAGCAGTTGGAGCAACGTTTGATGTGGTTGACAACATCGAGAGGAAAAAACACAACCACATATCCATGTGATTGTGAGGCCAGCAGTTCCAAATAATAACACAAGCTGGCAGGTGTTTGAGAATGATCAACAGATCGTCAATTTCTTACAAGAAGAGGCTGAATTCTCAGCTAGGAATCAGGATAGACTAGAGCAACAATACAGTGATCAAGTAGTGTAGCTGCAGACAAACAAGCTTCCCAAGGGTTTAGTAACATTGGAGTCTATCTTCAACCCTAACGACCAATTTCATAAGGAAAAGGCTAACATGCAGGTCAAGAGAGAAGATTCAGAGCCAATTCCAATTGGGGAAGGTAGAACACTTCAAATTGGTAAAGTGGCCACTGAGCAAGAGAAATCAGATTTCATACAGCTTTGCCAAGAATTCCCAGATGTCTTCTCTTGGAGCTATGAATACTTGAGAGGATTCAATCCGAAGTTAGCACAACATACCATAGAATTGGATCTAGATGTTAATCCCATCAGTAGAAGTAGATACCACGTCAACCCTCACATTGAGCCTCTAATGAAGAAAGAGTTAAACAAGCTAATATAGGCGAGCATTATATTCCCGATCAAGCACTCAAGCGGGTTGCAAACTTGGTTCTAGTTAAGAAGAAGAGTAGAGAAATCAGGTTGTGTGTAGACTTTTGAGACCTCAACAGGCATCTCTCAAAGACCATTACCCACTTCCTTCAATGGAACAAATATTGCAAGTAGTGTCTGGTTCGGAGAGATTCTCTCTCCTAGATGGCTATTTAGGGTATAATCAGATAATGGTGAAAGAAGATGACCAGTTCAAGATGGCTTTCACCACTAAATGGGGTACCTATGCCTACAAGAAGATGCCATTTGGGCTATCAAATGTTGGAGCCACTTTCCAAAGGGCGATGGATATGGCATTCAAGGGATTAATCAACAAAATAGTTCTAATATATCTTGACGACATCACTGTATTCTCAAAAAATGCAGTGGATCACCTCTTTCATTTGAGGCAGGTATTTCAGAGGTGTAGAAGACTTGTGGTATCATTGAATCCCAAAAAATGCATATTCTTGGCTCATGAGGGAAAACTTCTAGGCCATATTGTTTCAAAGGAGGGGTTGACGATTGACCCAAAAAGAGTTGAAGCAATTCGATTGTTTCCATTGCCAAGTCATAAGAAGGCTCTTCAAAGCTTCTTGGGAAGGATCAATTTTGTCTGTAGGTTTGTTCCAAATTTTGCAGCTCTCGTAAAGCCAATAACACTGATGTTGAAGAAGAACATGGCATTTAAGTGGACATCTGAAGCCAAGGCAAGTTTTGAGGCAATAAAAGAGGCTATATCTCAATCTCCCACTCTCGTCAATCCAGACTTCTCCAAGGACTTCATGTTATATGCCTTCGGTGGTGGAGACACCATTTCTACAATCTTGGTACAGTGAAACAAGGAAGGATTAGAACAACCAGTTGCTTTCTTCAGTCAAGGCCTAGAGGAATACGAAAATAGGTACTCTTTCATTGAAAATCATGTCCTTGCAGTGATTAGGAGCTTAAATAAATTCAAGCACCTAGTCTCAAACAACAAGATACAATTATTGGTCTCTCATGCGGGAGTCAAGGACTTCCTTCTAAACAAGGATCTGAATGAGAAACGTGCAGGATGGATCACTCATGTCATGGAATATGACATCAAAATTAAGGTCACTAAGCTAGTACGTGGAAAAGGATTATGTGAACAACTAGCTTTGAGTCGGCAAGTCGAAGCAGGTGATGAAAAAGAGGTTGTCTTGGTATTACGGGATGGTCAAGAACAGGAAAATGATGATGTGCCCACTCCTTGTTGGACTCAGAATATGATACACTTCCTACAGGCAGGCCTATGCCCTCCATAAATGAGCAAAGCAAAGAGGAGATACTTTAGATTACAAGCCATTCCATATGTGCTTGTTGATGGTGTTTTGTTCAAGAAAGACATCAATGGAGTTCTATTGAGGTGCATTGGGACAAGTCAAATTGAGAGGGTGTTACGAGATTTTCACGATGGAGATTCTGGAGGACATTTCACCCCATGAGTAACAGCTCTCAAGATAATGAAGGCAAGGTATTATTGGCCGATAGTGTTCAGTGACTGTTATACATGGATAAGAAAGTGCAAGAAATGTGCACTCTTCACGGGAAAAGAAAGACTAGCAGTGCTTCCATTACACCCAATTTCGGTTGACCAACCATTTATGTAATTGTGATTGGACTTCATCGAGTCATCAATCCAAACTCAAGCCAAGGGCACAAGTGGATTCTCATGGAAACAGACTATTTCACAAGTCGACCAAGCAAGAGTAGCGCTCAAAGAAGCAAATGAGTCTAACATACTAGAATTTTATGAAGGGATAGTGACCGGGTTCGGTGTGTAGAGCCACCACTATCATATCGTAAAATGCATTGGCATTCATAGGTTCCAAGATTACGAGAATGGGCATCAAGAATGGAATCTATTTGAGCACCTCTTCAAACTATTACCCACAAGGTAATGGACAAGCAAAGTCCACGAACAAAAATTTGCTTTGAGAATAATCGAAGGACTTTGGATGAAAACCAAAGGACATGGCATACCAAGCTAAAATCAGTGTTATGGGCTAACATAATAACGTCAAAGAGGTCTACTGGTAATTCTCCCTACAAGTTGGTCTATGGGAAAGAGGCGATGTGCCTATATCATTAGAATTGCCAAGATTGGAGCTCATGAAGTAGTTGGATTTGGTGAGTTCAAACCAATGGAAGCCAGGTATGCGGAGTTGATGGAATTGGAGGAAATCAGAGAACATGCAATTTAGATGATTAAGAAGGATCAGCCCTGGTAAAAGATGGTTTGATAAGAAAGCGAGAGCAAAGACCTTCCAAGAAGGGGACCTAGTTCTAAAATGGGATGCAGATCGGGCAAAACCAGAAGGCATTCCAAGTTTGATGCCATTTAGAGTGGCCCCTACATGGTCACGGGATGTAAAAGTAGTAATGCCTTCCAATTGTCTACATTGGATGGAGAAGAACTCCCGATTCCGGTTAACGGAATCTATCTTAAACATTACTACTAAAAGGAAAAGGTTTACCCTTGTAAATATTAGCCTAGATTTCAATTCCTCTAAGTGCGTATGCACATTGTCTTGTTGTAGTTAGGTTTCAATTTCCCTAAGTGCTCCGGCATAGGTTTTGTTGCTCTTAGGTTGTTTTCTATAGTTTAGAATGCTCTCGGAGAAGGAGTTGCGGTATCAGGTTCGGGATCAGATATCAGGTTGGTTTCAGGTTATTGCTTATGACTCCATGCCCAATAGATTGCTAAAAGGCCACTGATCTTCCCCAGGTAGATATAGACAAGCAGAAGAATATGGAAATCAAAGAAACTCAAAGCCCGATGTTTATTATGCCACCAAGTAAAAAGAATGTCGACATGTAAATGGATGCGCCAAGGCGCAGGTTAAGGGCGCACAGCAAAGGATGTCGACACGAAAAAGGATGTGCCAAGGCATAGGTTAAGGGCACACAACAAAGGATGTCGACACAAAAAGGATGCGCCAAGGTGTAGGTTAAGGGTGCACAGCAAAGGATGTCGACACGAAAAAGGATGCGCCAAGGCACAGGTTAAGGGCGCATAGTAAAGGATGTCAACACGAAAAAGGATGCGCCAAGGCGCAGGTTAAGGGCACACGACATAAGGTGTTGACACAAAGAAATTAATGCCTAGGCACACATAATAGTATGTCGACATAAGGATGGATGCGCCAAGGCGCACCTTGAGGAGGCGTAACATTTTGAGCACTGACAGGAAGAAGACCCTGACCCAGATATTCAAATGGCCATAACTTTTCACAGGGAGCTCGGATTAATGCAAGGTTGGAATTTTTGGAAAGCTTACAAGGTCCTCTATCCAACTACGACTAGATATCTTTAATTGGGTGGAAAAATTCTTAAAAATGAAAAATACAGTTCGCCACTTTTTGGGTTTGCTAGGGTTCTTACCTACCACCATTATGAGATGAATTAAATACAATCTGGAGGTGGTTGGGGTAGATTTGGAGTTCCTCTCTCTTCCCTCTCTCATTCTTCCTATAAATTGTAAGGAGGGGCTTCTTTCTAAAGGTTGTACATTCTTGTTTTGCCCCTCCCTTCTTCTCTTTAGCAGGTGAGTTTGTGGAGTTCAAACCTCCCATTTAAAACTGTAATGCAACTTTGCATCTTGGCATTTTGTAGTGTATTGTATCAATCTTTCAAGCAGATAATGCATGTCTATGGATGATTCTCAACCCTCTCTGTGTTTATTTGCATCCTCCTAATCTTTCACTACAATTTTGGTTATCTGTGCATGATCTTGCATTGCATTTTAATGGTTTGTGTTTATTGGCAAGACAGGTGTTCTTCATTCCTCGGTGCATCACCTTTGTTAGTTTAGGTTTATTTTTATGCATCTTCTTACCCTATCTCCTTGGCAAGTTAGATTAGGTTTTGAGTAAACCCTCTACATTTTTATGTGTGCATCTGAACAGAGGAATAGGAACCGGCCTTCATCCGGAGAGCTTTCCCGATTCACAAGGTCCCACACTTGGGAAAAGCTCCATGTTATGCAATCGCACTGAGAGTCTCAACCCATCGAGTTGCAGACATTCAGGGGTGTTGTGATTTTCCACCAACAGTTACAAAGGCACGCTCAAATCGTGCACCTAGGGGAAGAAAGTTGCCAAGTTCACTTTGGAGGAGCATATCCTGAAATTTTCTTGTGAGAAATGGAAGCTCAGTGGAGAAATGAGGAAGAGAGAAGAGGAATGCTCGATTCAACCTACTCGGGCCGTAGCGTGCTAGTGGGATACACATCGGAGAACCTCCTAGAATAGCACAAGGTGAGGATCACCTTTTCTATAAGGTTCTCCAGGAGCAACATACCCATAGTCATACAAGACTACCATGGTAAATAAGCCGCTTCATTTCATATCCAAGTGTGTTAAAAGGCTTAGATGGGAAGCACAGAAGCGTTACCTCCTTCATTATGGGTGCATAAGTTATATTCCACCTTACAAGGTTGTGCACATGTATGGTATATTCATTTGGAGATGCGTTATCAAACAGGTAATTGGCAAGAGTTGGCGGTTGATCTCATTCAAGATTTCGAGTATAGGAGTACCAAGCCATCAGTGGATAAGGTGTTGTAAGTAATCAAGCATCTTACAATGGGAGATAGTGCTATGGCAGAAGATAGGATATTGGAGCTACTAGGTGAGCCTTACTTAGAGACGTGCCTCAATGAAGAGGAATCAAAGGAAATACAACTTGAGCGTGCGTGCATGGAAAAAGAAAAAGGAAAGATGGTCTATATAATAAATGGAGAAGAGATGGAGACTTTGGATGTTAACCATTCAGAAGGTACACATGAAGTCATAGATAGCACTGATGAGCAAGCACACACCTACCATGAGCCCTTAAAAACAAATAAGGTTAACATTGGAACAGAGATAGAACCTAAGGAAGCTATTATTAGAGACTATTGGTTGGAAAAAGAAGTTTCAAAGGTCATTGATCTGTTGCATGAGTTCCAAGATTTGTTTCCTTACGGTACCATAAACTCAAAGGCATTCACCATTCCTTGGGAGATATGAAGATCAAGTTAAAGAAAGGTGCACGCCTGATTCAGAAGAGGCCTTATCGGATGAATCTGAATTTGCGCATATAGGTCAAGGAAGAAATATAAAAGATGATAGCATTCGTATCATTGAGGTAGTGGAAGAATTAGAATGGATAATCCCAATGGTTATTAGTATTAAGAAGGATGGTAGGATAAGAATCTATGTTGACTACAGGGATCTAAATGTAGTGTGTGTCATCGATCCCTTCCTAACCCCCTTTATTGAAGAAATTCTAGAGGGAGTAGCCGGGCACGAAGTCTACTCTTTCATGGATGGGTTCTCAGGGTACCACCAAGTTAGGATTGCAAAGGAAGACCAGAGAAAGACAACTTTTGCCACTAAATGGGGAAGTTTTTCCTACATGGTTATGCCTTTTAGATTAAAGAATGTGCCTGTTGTGTTCTCGCACATTGTGGTACAAGCATTTCAAGACTTCATCCATAAGTTTCTTCAAGTTTACTTAGATGATTGGACTGTGTATGGATTGGTGAAATACCATTGTGACAACTTAAGGCTAATGTTTGAAAGATGTCGATAATTGAGGATATCCCTCAACATTAAGAAATGTGTCTTTGCTACTCCATTTGGAACCCTGTTAGGGCACATTATATGCAAAGACAACTTACTAGTGGATCTTGCCAAAGTTACAGTTATTGTAGGATTAGGGGAGCCTACTATTCAAAGTGCAAAGGTCTTGATTCCTTGGGCATACGAGGTATTACAGGAAGTTTCTCGGGGATATGTGAAGATCGCCACACCCTTGGAAGAATTATTAAAACACAAAAGTTCCTTTCATTGGGGAGAGGCATAGCAGAAGGCATTTGACACTTTGAAGGATAGGCTTGTCACAACACCCATATTACGCTTTCCTTCTTGGGAAAATCCTTTACATGTGCATGTTGATGCCTCAAGAACAACTATGGGAGTAGTGCTAGCACAACCTAGTGAGGGAATTGTTGATCATCCCTTGTGCTTTGTAAGTATAAAGTTGACACAAGTAGAATTACACAAGTACTAAGCATGAAACATTGTCTATGATCTACGCACTACATAAGTTTAGGTAGTATCTGTTGGCAACACCATTTATATTCTACACAAACCATATGGCATTGAAATACTTAGTCAACAAACCCATTCTGCAAGGGTGCATATGTCATTGGGTCCTTCTATTTCAAGAGTTTGAGTTCACAGTGGTGGTGAAGCCGGAAAAATTAATTCAGGACTGACCACTTATCAAGGATTAATTCGGGGAGGACGTGCACAACATTGAGGATACCATGCCAAATGCACAACTATTTAGGTTGCAGCATGCACCCTCAGACTTAGAAGATATCGCAATGTTCTTAAAAATAGGTGTGGCAATAGAAAGGATGAACTCTCTGGAGAGAAAGTAGTTAGCAATACATGTCATGCCACCTTACATGTTGATTAGTGGACACCTGTATAAGTTTGGTCATGATGAGGTTCTATGCCGGTGCGTATTAGAGCATGAGTGTGTGGTAATTATGGAGGAAGCGCATGGTGGGATTGTAGGAGGACACTATGTAGGAAATGTTACCACGCGGAAGATTTTATTAGTAGGGCTTTGGTGGGAAACCATCTATAAGGATTGCATTGAGTTTTGCAAGGCATGTGACCATTGCCAACACCTTGGAAGACCTGGAAAGAGAGATGAAATGCCTTTATGACCAATAGCCAGCGTTGAACCATTTGAAAAATTAGCAATAAAATTTGTAGGGACAATTGCTCTAGCCACGTGAAGGACTAGTTCGCGGTATATCATCACTTGCACTGATTACTTGACACGGTGGGCGGAGGCAGCACCTACAAAGGATTGCAGTGCAGCAACAACTGCTATATTTTTATGGGAGAACATAATTAGCAGGTATGGTTTCCCTTTAAGTTTAACAAGTGATAGGGGTACACACTTTCTTAATGAAACAGTCAAGATTTTGTTAGCAGAATTTATGGTGGCCCATCATAAGACTACCCCATATCACCCTCAAGTAAATGAAACTGCTGAGACATTTAACAAGATACTAAGTCACACATTGACTAAGATTTGTGACGTTGGAAGACAAGATTGGGATGAAAAAGTATCATCCATTCTATGGGCATATAGGACAACCTACAAAAGGTTGAACAAGGCCACACTATTTTAATTGGTGTTTGGCGCGGAGGTCTGTTTTTCTAGTTGAATTCATGTTACCATCACTACGTAAACGTGCATCGGGAGGGTTAGTGACAAGTAAGTCTTTGGAAGAAAGAATTGATAAGTTGATGTAGTTAGACAAAAGGAGATCACTTGCTAGATGGAGTCAGAAGACAAAAAAATCAAGACAAAAGGCATGGCATGATCGTCATATAAATAATAAGAAGTTTGAGGTTGGGCAATTGGTTTTGTTGTATGATTCCAAGTATATGTGCCATCCTAGGAAGTTAAAATTCCATTGGCTAGGATCTTACATCATGTCATACCTTCTTGATTTAGGCACTTTCCAGCTTAAAAGAATTGGATGGGACGAGGTTACCAGTCACTTGAATGGGAATAGGTTAAAGCCCTACTATAAATAACTCTTCTTGGTGATTGTAGTAAGGTAGTATTGCAGGTTAGTCTAGAATTTCCCTTTATGTATTTTCTTTTCTTATGTTTCCCTTTCTTGTTGGTTGTTCCTCTCCTTTGTTTTGTTTTATGCCTTATGCGCTGTGGTAACCACATTATTTTTCCAAGGTTGTGTATACGTAGAGGACCGCGCATCTATTTTAGTTTGGGGTGGAGTGATACAAACTATAGGCCCATAATACAAGTCCGAGCTACCAAAGTAGAAGTTGCGGTGAATGACTTTGGTTGAAGGATGAAGAAGCACATAGAAAAGAGGTGGATGATAATGGTTGGTGTCAAAAAGGTCTTGCAAAACCATGTACAGAAAGGATGAAGAGTTCATAAACAACATGAGGTAGGCGAGGGAAAAAATTGGGTAAAGGATAGAAGAAGTACCTTCGGCATCGTGGACGCACACATAAGAGTCTTTGGTTGGGATATAATTTTACATGTCAAAAGGTTGTAAAGGGTTTTTCATGTAGGATGTGGCATGTGGCTAAAGGTGCTTAAATTTGGCTTAGTGGAAAAATCCACATTTATTGCTAGAAAGAAGAAAAAACTATAAATACAAGCCCGAGCAAGTCATTTGTTACCTTGTGATTACGAAGTAAAAGAAGCTCTTGCGAACTAGAGCATCCAGAGAGAAATTTGTGTGATGAAAGGATAATTCGAGGAAGTTGAGTGTGCATCTAGAGTAGATCTGTGAACCAGAGGAAAGGAGTACATGGGCGTGAGGAAGGTTTTGTGAAGAGCATCATCTTATGGAAGGATTTCTTGGTTAGGGTTTGGCAGCTAGGGAATAGAGAAAGAAGGATTCATTTCAAGAGTTAAAGCTTCAGAGTGAGCTTTGGGATTGAAGAGTAGCAAAGCAGAGAAAGAGGAAGGATTGTTTAAGTTCAGCCTGACTAGAAGAATGACACCAAGGAAACCAACCATTTCACCAAAGAAAACAAAGGGCAAGGGCAAGGAAATCAAATCGTTGTCATCACGAGCACCAAAGAAAAAGAATGGTACGCAGAAATGCAGTACCCAGATGGGGTATTGCTAGGGAAAGAGTGGGAGTCACACTTACAGAAGATTACCGTGAGTAATTATAACCATCACACCAAAGCACAACAAAGAAGGAAATGACACTTTGGAATTGGTTCGAATAACTAACAATAGGACATCGAGATTTTAATGCCCTTTTATAATGATGAGGTGAAGGTAAAATTAGAGAAGGCTGGATTATTACAACTATATGAGTTGTCATACTTTGGCAAGCTTGAGCACCTTTACTAGTGGTTGATGTCATGTGTACATGAGGATCATTTTTATTTCATGGGGCGCAAGATGCGCATCACACCACAACTGATATCCAAGTTCACAGGCCTCATTTGTGAAGGAGATAGTATAGATGACGATCTAAGAAATGAGGCTATCAAGGAGAGCCGTAGATGTGTATGACTATAAGAAGGGGTCGTGATACTTTGACATCGCTTGGATTCGAGACCCATTTATGAGAATGGGCACGTACTTGGAGACCAAGCTCAATGATCAGGAATGATGGACACAAGTAAATAAGGTATGGATAAATGTATATCGGAAGATATCATAAGAAACCATATACAACTTATCTACTTTCATCGCAGATGAAATTATAAGTAGCGCACAGGAGGGAGAGAAGATACTCTTTGGTAACGTCCTCCTCACCATTGTATTTTCAGAGATTGGAGTGCTCGATGGGCTAGAAAAATTTGTTTGGGAGTGTCTAGAAGAGGATCCCTTGCCCGCAAATAGGTTTGCAAAATATTCTTGTGAAACCATGACAGCCACTCACAAGGCGCGCCTAGAGAAACAATATAAGTGAATGCGTGAGGCATTTGGGGCTGAGTGAAGGATCCCATGTGATTTCCCAAGCTCGTGAATGGAGAGGTAGAATTTGTAGTGCAAAACTTTTGCATTGTGAGATGAGAACATGAGCCCATGGTGCAAGCTACCCTTCTCCTTCACCATGAAATACTTCCAAGCCAGAGTTAATTGGTTTAAGGAGGCCAAGAGACTAAGGTTCGACCTTAGCGAGGTAGATATAGACCAATGCAAGTTGTCTGGTAGCTGGTCTACCCAAAGAAGCATGCGTACATGGAGAGATATGTCTCCCACGAGATATAGATGATGAAGCCTTTGACACTTTGCTTGATTGCGGGAAGGACCATGACAAGGGTGCATCTGTACATAAGGCAAAAATTTGAAAAAGGAACTTACTTGGAGAATGATGTCTCCATCCCTGAAGACCCTACTAAAAGGAAGAAGGCCACACCTAGAAAGAGAGAAAGAGAAGAGGTGTAGAAGGCACCAAGTGTTCAAACCACACAAATGGTGAGTGCGCTAGAAGCAAGCGCTAAGCCTAGTAATTACGCATGGAAAAAGAAATATCCTGTCAAGGCAAAGACCCCAGAAGAAGAGGCGTTAGAGAGCACGAAGAGCCCCTCATCTAGGAGGAATCACCAATGAAGACATCACCTATCAAAGAAAAAGAAAGAGAAGGATCAAAATTTCAAGGAATGGGCTAAATCGATGATCCAAACAAGGTGTTGTGCACGTGCTTCTAGAGCACCATGCCAATAGAACAAATTTTAGCCATGGCTTCATTTGATGAGGAAGGTACATACCCTCGGACAAGGAAAATGCTATCATGGGCATTTGAGTCCCACATTGATGAGCCCGAGTTTTAGGTAAGCTAAGGAGCATTGATGAAAGTGCCAAAAATAAAAGGGATAAACCCCTTGGTGAATGCTCAACGATTATCAGATGAGAAAATCTGCAACGCGCTCAACAAAGTCTTAGTTGAGGTTGAAGCTAGGCTCTTTGGGAGAAATGACAAGGTGAAGTTCCTAGAGGTAGAACTGGAGAAAAGGGAAGAAGAGCTCCTTGAGAAAATCAAGGACCTGAAGTAGGAGGAACTAATCAGCACTCAGCTAAGGCGTGATATGAAGAACGAAAAGGCAAGAGTGCAAAAGGAATACAAGAAGATAGAGATTATCATGGATGTGATTGTCTTAAAAATTCAAACTTAACACCGCCCGCACAAAATTATGGATCATCCTTGCAATGCCTAGAGGACTTGACCCGCATACTCACTATGGAGAGGTGGCCACTTGCCTTAGAATCTACAAAAGAGGCGTTGGCATGCCAAGAAAAATAAAATAAGATGAAGGTTGTGGAAATTGTTTCTTAGTACAACAAGATCCTCGCCAATGTAAAAGCCTCCGCGTAAGTTACTAAGTCCACCTATGATAATTTTGCGGATAGGGATAGAGTGGCAAGTATCTTAGTTTCCACCCATGAAGTAGAACTCAAGGAGTTCCAGGAAAATAACAAGGGGAACAGTGCAGTGAGAAAAAATCCTAGCCAAAGTAGAGAAGAAATCAGAGGCCATTGAGACCTTATAAGGATCAATCAAGAACTGGCTAAAGGAATTGTACCCCAAATCACTCGGAAGATGGATGCGCTCAAGGATTCGGAAAGCAACTAGAGGAGATTGTGGAGACGATGATTGCTAAGGGAGAGGAGCTAAGTTTTGAAGAAGTGAGCACCACTGGTGGTGACCTTTGTCGATAAGCTCGAGATGAGGTCAACACTTGGGGAAGCAAGAAGAAAATTTAGGGAAGGATTTCCCTCTCCTCCTTCAGAAATAAATTTCCCCATTCTTTTCCCCAATTCTTCCTTCCTTTATTCTTCCTTCCCAACCATTTGCAAGGAACTGCCATTCTTTATTTCCTTATTGAAGAGTGTTTCTAAGGATGGAGAATAGGCGTAGTGTGGGGTAATGTTGGGTCCCAAAATATTAGCTAAGTACAAGAAGGTGTGTGGGAACACGGGACCTAGTTGAAGAAGGACACACCGCTTAAAGGTGTCCAGGAAGGATTCTTGAAGTATTTTACATAACACATAGCATGCATTAAAAAGGAAAAATAGGTTTTTACTTAGCCACATTCGGCATCCAGCAAGACACGAGAAAATAATGACCCTTGTGGATAAGGTGCCACTGGTGACCGTGGGATCAAAAGGGAATATTCCAGGAATGCGATTGAAGGTTCCAGAAGACATCATTACAAGGAGTGGAGAGCTCATATCTGTGAAGGCATGCTTCCTGGAGGACCACTTTAACTCTTGGCGACCGATATGTAGTTTAAGGAAGGCATGGCGGTGGGTGCTAAGGTTATAAATACAAGCGCCTGGTAGAAGAAAGATATAGAAGGTAGATAAGAGAAAGGGGAGGTAAAGCCCTGCAGAAACAGATGAAGAATGTTATGGGTTAAGGATTAGGAGAGCTCTGTGAGTGATAACACATTTAAGGGGATGGGTTTTCATTCTTCTTTGTAATATGATGAGCATAATATAGCTTTGATGCATGACTTGGCTCTACATAGTTATATGAGGATCTATTATGACCTCAAGGGATGTAATGTGGGTTATTGACTCTATTAGTATGAATAAAATGCTCTATTATAAATCATCTATGTGTTCAGGATATAATACTTATGCATTTCCTTTTTGTATGAACCATCTCCATATGTTGTTTATTATTTCTCTTTTTTGCATACAATGAGATGATAACTCATTCTAAGTTCTTAAGAATGTTGTATAGTTCTTTTTGTCCTGCATTTGATTATCTATCCTAAGATGATGCATTCTCACAAAACTCACATAAAGGAGAGACTCGGTACCCACACGTACCTCGGTGATTGCCAAATGCCCGCCATGGGTGATAGGCATGCGTGCGTGGGATTAGACTATTAGTCTAAAGGTATGAAATATGACTACAACACTCAAGTATGAACCATGGAACTAGAGTACATCATAGGGTAGTGTGATGTATGAGAATACAATGTGAGTAACATGTATCATAAAGAGCATAGCGTGAAATGTGTAGTGTGTGAGGTACATGGATGTAGTATGCCCTCAAGAATCAATTGTGAACCATAGAAAATGAGTGCGTCATAGGGTAATGACGATGCAAGAGGTGTATTAATGTATGTACGATGAATGAGAAATACTAGACGTGAAGCACATAGTGTTATAGTATAAATGAAATACATATGAGGATGCTTAGGAAGGGGCTATAATCATGATGCCCCCAAGTGTATGACGATGAGTATGTTATCCAACAAAAGTTAAGGACAAGATTCCTCCACCCAATGCTTACAAAGATAAAGGTGTGTGACCATGCTCTGATATTGGTGATATATGAGATAGATGATGTATCGGTGAATGATACCTAAGAGGTGATGAGCACCTATGTGAAGGAGACTAAGGAGGTAATGTGCACCTATGTGAAGGAGACTAAGGAGGTGATATACACCTATGTAAAGTGGACCAAGGAGGTGATGTGCAACTATGTGAAGGAGACCAAAGAGGTGATGTACACCTATGTGAAGGATCTGTGTGAGTGGTGGACCTAGGTTGATGAGATGGACTAGTGGACCAATGAGACCGAGTAGGTCATGTGTGAATAGGAGAGCTAGGAGAAAATTATGCCTTAGATTTCAGAGGTCCATGGGACCTAGATGCTCTAGCAAGTGCAATGGAAACCTCAAGAGGAGGTTGCATCCACGGTGTGCATGGCGGAACACCTTTGATGGTGATAACTTACTTGTTGTGAATGAAATTTAGATACAAGTGATTCATGGAAATAATAGCTTGAGCAGAATGGAGCCAAGGAAGACCTATGAGCATGTCACGCCCTTTGATTGAAGGTACCACAATGAATGGCACAAGCATAATAAGAGGCTCGACTGTAATTGGAAGCTTGACATAACCATAAGATTTGGGAACTAGATACTCAATATGAGAGAGTGGATAGTTGGTAGTGATAAAAAGTGCAAAAGAGAACACACCCATATGAATCAATGGATCGATCATTGTATTATTATTGATAACATGAGGCCCGATAGAATTCATGTTATGTATGTATCAAAAGAGAATGTAACATGATAACCATTATCAAAATATGCAACAAGTAGTGGAGATGCATCAATGTGAGCAGCTAGGAAATCGGATCCCCCGATGAAGGAGGAGACACTACACAATATGTATGATTAGTGGTATAGTCAACAACTTGCTTGTCATGCTTAGGGAGAGGATCATTAAAGATTTTTGGATTTTTTTCTTTGACCGGCGTAGATGTCGAAGGATCAAGGAGCTTGATTACATTTTTATCTATAAGATCTTGAGTGAGATTTAGAGTTTGAAACATCGATCAAGAGAATTCCTAAATGCATTGATGATAGTCACATCTAAAATTTTCATTATAATTGCAGCCTTTAGGGCAAGATGGATCTAGATTTAGTGGAGGGGAAGTGTGATAATATTTCTCTCAATAAGTTGTGGCAATAGAATATGTGGAGCATAAGACAATTTTGTGAATGTATGCTTTGGCGGTTGTCATTGAATCTTTTCAGGAGTAGAAGCAACATTACCAGTAGATTTTACTTCAATAGGTTTAATAGATGGCTTAAAAGTTGAATTGCTTTGAAATTGATTAGAAGATGGTAAAGCTTGATCATGATACTTGAGTTTTCCCATAGAGATAATTTTACCTTTACATAATTTAAGAGTATGACATAATTGATTGAATAAAGGAGATGTCTCGAAGATGACACTCTCTTGTAGAGGTGGTAAGAGACATTGGGAAAATAGATCTTACAGTTCATATTTCGTGAGTACATTAGACATCTTAGCTAAGTTGTTCTTATATCGTAAGACATAATCCATTAGATTCTCATTAGATCCTTATTTGATTTGTGCAAGTTGAGCATAGGATATATTAGAACCGATATTGATTAAAAAATGAGTGAGAAAAGCATCAACTAAATGTGTGAATGATATTACCAAATGAATAGGTATATCGTAAAACCAACACATAGCATAATCTTTGAGAATTCAGAGAAAGAGCTTTCCTAGTAAATTATGATCATCCACATAATATAGACATGCCACATGAAATGCTTAGATATGATCTTGAGATTCACCATTTCCATTAAAGGTGGGAAGCTTAGGGGTGAAAAATTTTGGAGGAAATGGTAGGTGAAAAAGGATTGTAAAGGAGAAAAGTGGAGTCAAGAGATGGAGATGCATGAGAAGTATCCTACTAAGTTTTTGTATTTGAAATTTGAGTTCATGATAAAGAGAGGCTAGGTCTTGAATTCCAGTGGAAGAGACTTGTGTGTGAGAAACAAGAGGCAAAGTGAAGTGTTTGGTGGGAGTAGGAACAGATATAGGAATAGTATAAGTAGGTGGAAGGGTGGAATTAGGAGGTTGAGAAGTAGTAGGAATGGAAGTGGTAGTAGAAGTAGGAACATAAGCTTAGCTAGATTGTTGGTGTCCTCACGAGTAGTGAATAAGATGAGATCTAGATCTTGTGGATGTTAAACAGGATGAGAATTAATATTATGAAGGTATTCATCAATAAAGGGTTGTGGTTGAGATATGATTAGAAGTTATACCAAGAATACTTAGAAAATTTTGGGTTCAAGCGAATTGGTTCACTAAATGATTTAACAAAAATCAAATCAATGTTAGACCCTAGATATTTCGAGTCACATATGATAAATAAACACTATATCACATATTTAAAATAATTAATAAGATAAAATAATATGAACCCATAGGTGTAAGAGAGGGAATATAAGACTTAGATGAGTTCACAATAAATCCTCAAGTGTTTAGGACTGGAAGACCGATGAACTGGAGGAAGAGACTGTCGCAACTACACTTAAAAAATTATGTAATTTTTTGGATGATCCTGACCAAGGGGTTTGGATCATTGGGTGAGGGCGCTAGGCCTTCGGATAAAACTAGTAGGCTCCTGTGACCACGTAAGATCTTAGAATTTGGCTTTTCTTATGTCATAAAGTGGTCATTAGCCTTTGGTGTTGATCACATGTATGTCATTGGATGATCATTATATTCACATGTAACATGAAAAGAGAAGGATAACCTGTAAAACGCCAAAACATATCAAATCCCAAAAATAAAATATAAAAATGGGGAGTCAATTGAGCCTGGCAGTCACCCGATAGAGTGAACTTACAACTGAGCATTGCACTATATCTTAGACTCCATGTAGTTATTGTGTGTGTATAGAAATCATGCCCTAATAATCTCTTGTGCAAGATGCACTTGATAGCAAGTAATATCTAGATGTAGCAATGTAATTAGATGTGTGGATCACAAAATGAACTTCCCCTCATATGCATGTATGTAGAAAATGTATTCCCTTGTCCCTTGAGTGAGGCGAGATGAATGCTTTGATGCTATTAGAATTACTTTGGATGTAACCTTAGGTGATGATAGTAGATGATTAGAGATTGGTCCTTTATTATGGTCACAAAAATTTGTATTAATACGATTCCCTTATTTTAATTTCATAATTAAAAACAAAAGGATGACCCATAAGAAAACTAGAGGCCCAAAAGGGGCAAGTAAGATACAAAGAGGTATGGGGCACCTAGAGGAGTTGAGAGTGCCTGTGCACCTTTGGCGTCCTAGTTGGGCGCTAATGTCTAGAGTCAATAAGATAAAGAAATGAAGATCATAATGGGCTATGGGGTGTGTAATACCAAAGAGGAAACAAGAAAGACATAAAATAGGCCAAAGATAGATGTCAATTACTAGTTTTCTCGCTTAGGAATCATATGAATAGTGGTATGTGATTAGAACCTATAAATGTACCCAATTTTGTGAATTTGTATATATGCCTCCTAGAACATAATATTTAGATATATCAAATAGATTTGACAACTTCTTTGACAATACTTTCTTTGACTTTAGATCTTGCTAAAATACTTGAAGGGGGGATGCTTGAGTGCTTGAAAATGAGATAAGATGTTGTATTGACCTTGTAAGAGGCTTCAAAACTATTTTGGTTGTTTCGCTAATGACCGTAGATGTGTTATTGCAAGATTTATGGAGCTATGAGTGCTTTTTGTAAGTTTAGGAAGTGAGTGTATCAATGCATTTCCATATGATCTCTAGGTTAGCAAATGAGGTAGTGTTTACTTTCTTATATAGGTCTCTGTATATGATTTATCTAATACAAGATGACCCATATGAAGTAGAAGACCCAACAAAATATATAAATTTGAAAGAACGTTTGGAAGAAATTTCAGTCCAAGACCATACAATTTAGCCATAACTATATATAAAATCCTGACCAAACTATACAACCCTTCCCTGTTGTAGAAAATATACCAAATGAAGTTTATAACTTATTACTTAGTGTCTTTTTATGGATTTTATGAATTGTGCTCCCAAAATTTTTTTACATGTCATTGTATAAGGATAAACAAGCTAAACAAGAGACCTCAAAAAGTGCTAAGTGGGACTTGAGAGATGATATTTATCATGACAAACACGCATTGTCAAATCAAGTGTTATAAAAGTGAAAATTTCTAAATTTGAGTGTCTACATTTCCTCCTTTAAGTATGAAATGAAAATTTCATTCTTAAAGGAAAATATACTGAGTGTGTAAATTTACTTTGTCTTTCCTGTTGTGCTTGGTGTTGGCATGCTCCATGATGAAACCTACAACATAGAGTGTATTCAATGTCCATGATAAATAATTTAACTTTAACTCAAATATAACTTGTAATGTGAAATATTTTCATTTGTATAAAAGTGAAATGAAAGGATGTAAACAAAGAAGGAATACACTTGTTATTGGATAGTAAAATGTGATAGTAATCCAACATGGATATAGTTCATGATTCGCAATCCTTTTGTATGTATATAGTAATATAAGACAAAAGATAGAATGTATACCTTCTCTATGCATATGTAGAGAATATGAAAATCCTCTGAAGATATGAGAAGGAGATGAAAGGACTGGTAATTCAACAATCATCACATTTTATATAAAGCTATGTAATCTAAGGTGAAATAAGGTTGATCTTTGATCCTAATAGAAAGTAATTCAATATAATTTCTTTTTCCATCCTTGCTTTGATATAACTATGTTTTATTCTAGTTTCATTAAGGGATTTATGTGATATATTTCACTTTTTGTGAAATATTTTCATAAATTTTAGTGTGTAATTGAATCATTTAATGATATCCCTTTTTATAATATACACTACAAAATGTCAAAAGTTTCTAATGTCGTAATCGAAAGCCTCTCGCTAACAATGGTTCCATTTTTGGGACTTGAAAATGCTAATATGGTTACCACTCTAGAGAGATGTAGAGAGATGGCTAGAGGGGAAGATAAGAAAAATTGTGGAAGATGAAGAGATGGTGACAAGAATCCCAAATGAAAGAATTCATTTAGAACACATCTACAGAGATATTCATGAAGATACTTTGGTGCAAGCTTCCAAAGTTTTTGGCTGCCTAGTTATCCCAATTATAATTCTATTGATTTAGATATGAGCCCAAGGAGGAATATGAATGGATGAAGGAAAAGAGGAAATATTGCACAATTTGGATGTTCTATGGACCCATGTTATTGATCATTGGATGAAAACTACTATTAACGGGTATATAACTGAAGTTGTTAAAAAAATCTCATTTGATTTTGTTGAAGCATGCTTTCTATTTAGACTAAGAGGAAATTTTGTTAGAAAATTACCATTTTTTGTCAAAATGTTAGGTATGGAAAATTCTGTCATGTTGATTCTACGTATTATGGATTATTCAGGTAGGTTCCAAGGGGATGTAATCCTAGAAAGGAAAATGAAGGGGAAGAGGCCAGAACTAAAGAGAAATATGGAAGGGTCTGAGAAGGACTGGAAGGAAGAAATAAGGAGATTGAAAAGACTGTAGAGAGAAATAAGACTTCGCAATCAACAAGGAAGTGGAAATAATTACGGGGAAAGATAAAACCAATGCGAGTAGTAGTAAAATAGGAAAAGTTTTTGTAAGAGGAAAAAAAAACCTATCTTAGAGACTGAAGGAATTGAGGAAGAAAATAACTGAAGTGAACCAAAGGATGTGGAGAAAGGTATGGGCCCTGGAGAGGAAAATAGAAAATAAATCGAGGAACCAAAAACAAAATCCGAAGGAGAAACCACATAAAAAGAAAAGAAAATTGAGGATATCCAATTAGAAGTATTTAGGAGTAGATTTAGTAAGTAATGGATGTTGAACCTAGAGAAACCGTCATGAAATACATGACATTACGAGAACCAAACAAACATATAATATGAAGAAATAATGCAACATTATTTGTAGAGGCCCATAGAAGATGATAGTACCCTCTTATATAATATATATCATTGGATCCAGATAGAGAATTGAATACTTGGAATTTCCTAAACAACATCAAGCAATTTGAAACTCTACAAGAATTGTGAAGGAGACTAGAACATAAATCTAAAACACAATCAATATTAAAATCAAGAGTAGAAGAAATTGGTGTAGGATAAGTTACAAGACAAGTATAGTTTTCATTACATAGTCCTTCATTACAAACAATTGTGTCTTATGGGGAAATTGTGAGAGAAGGAGGAGATATAGTAACAATAGTTCCAAAGAACCCAAAATATAGGGTCATTTTTCTAGAGTTATAAGAGTCGGAAGAAAAAAATATGAACCTATCAGCAGCGATACAAGTATTAGAGTGAACAATTCACAACCTGAAACACACTTAAATTCAATATATCATTTGATTTTTACAATCATGTGCAAAGTCAACTAGGATACCAAATGGGAATAGGAAAAATAATGGCTCGTCACTCCAATCCATTTACAAGCCTACAACCATATGACGGAACTACCGACCTTGAACATTACTTGTTGACCTGTGACATGCAATGGGACAAAAGGAGTCACTAATGATAATACCAAGAAATGTGAACTAATAGGCACACTATAGGGAAGAGCCTTGGAATTCATTTACTCAAGACAGTTGAGTTCATAAACTTTGTAGGATGTCTGCAAAGCTCTAGCTCGAAATTCAAAAGAAACAATTGTGCCAATGAGACAATTTAGGATCTGAAAGAAATAAAATAAAGACCAGGAGAAATGGTCACAAAATATGACTGAGATTCTCAAATGTCATGAATAAAGAAAATTTCAATTTTGATGATTTAAATAAAGTTTCTTTTGGTTTGTAGAAGGATTGCACAGTAAAATTCAATTTTTAATTGCGCTAATAAAAATTTCAACTGATTAAAATCCATTGAAGTAGCAATTAGGATGGAAAATTTAAAGAATATGGAGATATTAGTAATCCTAGTTACAAAATAGAAGTAAATATCGATGCAATATTGCGGATGTTAGAGGAATTATAGGAAGGAAAGAATCCTAGACTCAGCGTATGGTGCGTAGATTGCGGAGAAGGACATCATAAGAATGACTGCCATAATATGAAATTTGGAGAGTGAAGCATATTTTTTATGTCGGTAAAATATTTGGACATGTAATTAACAATTTTCCTTTATTACAACACTATGTGAGGCACCCTCGAAATGTGGTATGTTCTTTTTGCAGGCCACGACCCACAAGACAAAATATTGTGGGGCATTGATGGATGTAAAGGAAGAAGTTAATAGAAATGTTTTTGCATTACAATATCAAATGAAACCTAAGAGGAAAAATGTTATAGCATAGAGGGAAATATCCACATCACCAAATCCAAATGTACCATGGATCCAACCTTGCCATAAATAAATCAGTAATGGATCCTACTAAACAAATCGTTAATGGATCCCACAATCTTCTTGAGCTATCCCAAGTTGGGCACCACCATCTCCATAAAATAATATAGGGTGGGAACCTCCTTCACTACAGAAATCACTAGGGTGGAATATGCCTTCATCACAAGTGGAATATAGAGGATATTAAGGACAATAAAAATTGGAATGCACCATATGGAGCATAAAGCAAGGATGATACTAGGGTGGGTACCATTAAATGAGGATAGGACCCAGACCTAATGAAAAGCAATGATTTACTACCTTTATGGAGAGTTGAACCAAATTGCTCAAAATTTCCCCTAAAATTATGAGCGGGACATTTACCGCTCATATTTTAGGTTGTAAGTGCATCACAATTTAGAAGACCACCCGTATTGGAGAAAAAAAGAATAGAAAAACAATTGCGCAATGTCAAAATGATTAATGTGGTACCCCAAGAAATTGGCGAGTCTTCAATTTGTACATGTGCACAAAGGAAATAATGAGGCTTGGAGCATGAGGAGATTCCTATGGAGCCCCAAATATGTCAAGCGCACAAAGATACACATTATGACCTAAGAAAGGAAAATGCGTTATTAGAAGAAGTCGAAAAGTTACTCCAATCAATTAAAAGTATTGAGGGTTGTTAGGAAATAAGGGATAAAATATGCAAAATAATCCCTCACGAATCGCAATGAGAAAACTAATATACGAAAATTATTATAGACCTTAAATAAAAGTGCGAGAATAAAATAACACAACACAAAGAGACAGATTTAACGTGGTTCACCCAATTTGGGCTACGTCCACAAAGAATCACTTGCTCGATTTTATTACAAGCCACCACTCTCTCAATACAATACCCAAAACTATTTGGAGCTATGCTCAACAAACTCTGAGAATTCACACCCGAATTCAAAGCACATCCGTAATGTTTTTCATCCTTCTATCATATGCATAAAACCATATAAATAAACAAGCTCGCTTAGCAGCTTTTACAAAACCATGGGTATCAAAACCATGGCGAAATCCATCCCATAAAACTATGGGTCAAAATCCCACCCATATGAGAAAATCATGTTTCCCGATATATCGTGCACGTTTTAAGGTCATCCGGGGCCCGGCCCGGCCCCGAACCCTCTGCGAGGATACATGAAAAGTGTACAGTACTCTTAGTGTATAGTCTTCAACACTTTCACACATAAAAACAGGCTCCAAAACCTAACAATCTCCCACTTGGAGACTAATTTTCCTTTGAGCAAGCTTCTCAACCCTTCACTAGTTTTTGTGAAGACCAACCAAAGCTTAACACAACTTCATTTTTTCCCTTCTGACCACCTTGGTCATCATGTCTCTGAGACTTATGACTGGTATGAATCTTCTCGACTTCAACTTCTCTTCCTCCAAAGCTATCCTGATGAAATGGTACCTTAACTGTATATGCTTCGTCCCAGAGTGGAAAGCAGAGTTTTTAGCTAGGTGTATAGCACTCTAACTATCACTATGCAACTTTCCTTCCTCCCGCTTATGCCCCAACTCCTCCAAAGTAATTTCGTAACCAAATCATTTCCTTGGTTTCCTCGTGGCAGCAACATACTCATCCTCTGTGGTTGACAAAGACACCAACTTCGTAGTCGTGAAATATAGCTTATCTTTTGTTCCACCTACAGTGTAAACATAACTGTTGTGCTCCTCCCGTTGTCTACATATCCAGCCATATCTCGAATCTACATAACCACACAAAGTGGTGTTTGATTCAATGTAGCACAAAACTATCCCCAGGGTCCCTCTCAGATACCGAAGGATCCACTTTATTGCTTGCCCAGTGATCTCTACCTGGATCACTCATAAATCTACTCACTTTTCCCACTGCATGGGCAATATCAGGCCTAGTGCACACCATGGCATACATCAAACTACCAACCACTGATGAGTAAGGTACCTTGGACATCTGGTTTCTCTCCTGCTCTGTCTTAGGACACTTTATTCCTTTGATAACTTGAAATGGCCTGCCAAAGGAGTCCCAACCGGTTTAGCATCCTGCATATTAAACCTCTCCAAGACCTTCTTAATGTACTCTTCCTAAGATAAAGTCACTTCTTTTTTTTTTCCTATCTCGAGATATCCTCATACCAAGGATTTGTTTGGCTACCCCCAAATCCTTCATAGCAAAGGATTCACTTAGCTGCTTCTTGAGTACTTTTATTTCTTGCATGTTTTTACCTGCAACCAACATGTCATCCACATACAAACAAAGGATAATATAACTTCCATCCTAAAATTTCTTTGTATACATGCAATGGTCAGAATGACATCTAATATAACCTTGCTCCATCATGAAGCTATCAAATTTCTTATACCATTGACGTGGAGCTTGTTTCAAGCCATACAAGTTTTTCTTCAGTTTGCACACCATCTCCTCTTTACCTTTTACCTCATAGCCCTATGGCTGCTGCATATATAGTTCCTCCTCCAAATCACCATGGAGAAATGCAGTCTTTACATCAAGTTGTTCTAAGTGCAAGTCTTCTGTTGTAACTATTCCTAGAACAGTTCTAATAGAAGTCATTTTTACTACAGGAGAAAAAATCTCATCAAAATCTATACCTTTTTTCTGTGCAAACCCCTTGACCACCAACTGGGCCTTGTATCTTTTCTTGCCTCCTTCTTCCTCTTTCACTCTAAACACCCATTTGTTTTGTAATGCTCTTTTTCCTTCGAGTAGCTTTACCAAATCCCATGTCTGGTTCTCCATGAGAGCCTGATGCTCCTCATCCATGCCTTGCTCCCACTTCTTCCTAGCATCTACCTGCATTTCTTAATCAAATCTCTCAAGCTCTCCACTATCGGTGAGTAATCAATAATAAAGAGAAGGAGAAAAATATTTATGTTCTCTTCTTACCTAGAAGACCTCCTCAATATAGGAGGTTGGGGTTCCCGTTGAGGGGTTCTGAACCGATTCATGTGTCACTTTCCCATCCGGAAGATCCTCTCTGCCGTGCATATTCTTTCTTGGATTCTTCCCTATTTTCTTGCAATGAGGCTTATAGATGACTTTCTCATTAAAGACCACATCCCTAGATCAAATGATTTTCTTGTCCTTAATACTCCAACATTTACATCCAAAGTCATCACCACCATAACCAATGAAGGTACATTTTTTTGATTTAGCCTCTAGCTTGGTCATATCATCCTTGTCTATATGAACAAACACCTCAAATCCAAAGACTCTAACAAATGAATAATCAACTTTCTTACCATACCAAGCCTCCTCAGGTATGCCTCCATTCAAGGCACTTGAGGTTCCTCTGTTTATCAAGTACACAGATGTGCTCACCGCTTCTGCCCAAAAAGAAAGAGGCAGTCCTACATGTAATCTCATGCTCCTAACACATTCCATTATTGTTTTTTCATCCTTTCTGACACCCCATTCTATTGCGGAGTTCCTAGAACCATCTTTTGCCTATAGATTCCATTCTTAGAATAGTAATCATCAAATTCATTGTTGCAATACTCCCCTCCATTATCTGACCTGAAACATTTTAGCTTAAGACCTGTTTCATTCTCTACCAAGGCTTTCCATTTAACAAAAGTTTCAAATACATTAGATTTTTTTCTAATACAATAAACCCAAACTTTCCTTGTTGTATCATCAATAAAAGTAACATAATAACTTGAACTCCCAAGAGATGATACCTGAGCCAACCCCCACACATCAGAATGCACCAACTCTAACTTACTCTCTTTCTTTGTAGGTCCAACCTTGAGAAACCTTACTCACTTTTGTTTCCCATATATGCAGTCCTCACAGAACTCCAAACCTATTTATGTATATTTAGGAAAATCTTTCTTTATGATCTCCATGCCCTTATGGCTCATATGACTGAGCTTATAGTGCCACAATGGTGTATCTACTTGCAAACCACAATATTACAAACATTAGTGCTATAAGTGGTTAAATACAAGGTTCCAAACTTATTACCTCTTGCCACCACAAGAGCACCCTTGGTAACCTTCCAAGAGTCTACTGTAAATATCACAATACAACCATCACTTCCCAACTGCCCTGCCAATATCAAAAATTTTCTTAATGTAGGCACATGTCTGACATCCTTCAATAGCAAAGTATTCCCATTCTGCATCTTAACATGAACAGATCCTTTTCCAACTATGTTGCACGGCTTCATCATCACCAAGAAAAACATGCCCAAAATCTCCTTGAACATAATCAACAAAATAATGCCTATGTGGAGAAGCATGGAAAGAAGCCCCCAAATCTAAAACCCAAGATTTAGTAATATTGTGCAAAGAAAGAATCAAAGCATCCTAACATACATTACCCATTGCCACATTTTCCTCCTTGTTTTCTTCCTAGTTGTTTCTTCTTGTCCCAAAGCTCCCAACAGTCCTTCTTTGCATGCCCAGACTTTCCACAGTGCCAGCATACTATCTTGCTTTTGGATTTTCACCTTTCCCGATCCTTTGATTTTCCATGGCTTCCTCTATTCTTCTGTCTCCCTCTAGTTTCCACTGTCAAAGCATTCCCTGAAGTAGAAGATTCACCAGAGCTTTTTCTTCGCATTTCCTCGCTTAGAATCACCCCTACAACATCCTCAAACTTCAACTTTGAGTTAGCTAGAACCGAGTTGCTTACCGCCATTACCAAGCTATTCCAACTCTCAGGTAAAGAGCACAGAACTAATAAAGCCCTAACTTCTTCATCAAATTCTATTATAACCAAAGCTAGCATATTTACAACCGTATTAAAATCATTTAGATGATTTGCTACTGAACCATTCTCAGACATCTTCATATTAAACAACTTTTTCATTAAAAATATCTTATTAGAGGCAGAGGGTTTTTCATACAACTTCCCTAATGCATCCATCAATTCTTTTGTAGTCTTTTCCTTTGAAACATTAAATAATACCAAAGATGCAAGACACAGCCGGATTGTCCCAAGTGCCTTCCTATCCAGTAAATCCCATTCCACATCTATCATGCTCGAGGGTTTGTTCACCTTCTCAGATAGTGGAATATAAAGATCCTTCTAATAAAGGTAATCTTCCATCTGCATCTTCCAAAGACTGAAATTATGCCCATTGAATTTATCAACCCTAGATCTTCCATCATCTCCATAGCTCCCACTCAAGATAAAACTTTCCCTGTGATTCAAAACTTTAGAAAACCAAACCAGGCTCTGATACCAATTGTTAGGAAATAAGGGATAAAATATGCGGAATAATCCCTCACAAGAATCGCAACAGTAGAAACTAATATGCGAGAAAATTATTACGACCTCCAATAAAAGTGCGGAATAAAATAACACAACACAAAGAGATAGTATTTAACATGGTTCACCCAATTTGGGATACGTGTTAGGAATATCTATGTTGTAGTGTGAACATAGAATATTATGTAAGTGATTATATTATCTAGGATAATATAATATGTGTTGTAATAATTAATTACATTATTGTAAATGTAATTATGAGTGGGTGAGTAAATATTGTTATGAGTTGTTGAGTAAACAAATCATTAACAATATTAGTTTTGTGAGAAAACAAAATCTCACGTAAAATAGCATGGAGTTGTTTTAGGAGTTATGTGTGGAGATATTTATGGAGATTATATCTCCTTAAATATAGGAACAACATCTCCTATTTAAATGGATGTAATACTTCCTATGAATGTAGCAAGAATAAAGAGTAAGATTTCAAATTTTCTTTATGCAATTATGATATTAATTTTTCAATACGTCCACAAAGAATCACTTGCTCAAATTTTATTACAAGCCACCACTCTCTCAATACAATACCCAGATCTGTTTGGAGCTATGCTCAACAAACTCTATAGAATTCACACCCGAATTCAAAGCACATCTGCAATATTTTTCATCCTTCTATCATATATGCATAAAACCATATAAATAGACAATGCTTAAGTAGTTTTACAAAATCTGTGGTATCAAAACCATGGGAAAAAATCATCCCATAAACCTATGGGTAAAAATCCCGCCATATGAGAAAATCACATTTCCCGATATATCGGGCACTTTTTAAGGCCGTCAGGGGCCACCCACCCGAACCCTGGCGAGAATACATGAAAAGTGTATAGTACTCTTAGTGTATAGTCTTCAACACTTTCACACATAAAAATAGGCTCCACAACCTAACCAGGGGTAATATGTTGAATATTGGTGTAATAGAAGCCCAAAATTATGGGAAAATGATTATAATACTAAAATAAGGAATAGTTTCCGCCTTACATGATTTTTGAACATAATGAAAGTATTACGCAATGAATATATCTTATAGAACATATCCAATATTCTCATAACTCTATTAGAAAGTGTATCGACAAAGAGGTACAAGCAAAGAAACCAATTTGGTATGTAAAAACTAAGAAGTCATGGGACATGGACACTCGGCTAAATGTAACTTTAGAAGCATCATAAACATGATGTCAAGATCTACTTGGGAAGCAATGGGAGCTCCTTCTCTAGCATATAGTCTTGTAACACTCAACCTCACAAACTATGGAAGAGTAGACCCAATTGGTCGATTAGAAAACATTGAAATACATGTAGGAGATTTATGTTTGAAAGGATATTTTGAATTCATAGATATGAAAAAACAAAACACACTATCTAGTGTTGATTGGAAAAAAATGGGCATATGATGGTAATATGATGATCAACATAGTCACTAATCAAATGGAAGAACATCTAGATGATTCTATTATTGTAATTCCTATGAACAAAATTGAACAAAGACCATATACCTTCCCTAAAGAACTGTTGTCTCCATATGTGCATGAAATTAAAATTTGGTTTGAGGTGGGACACTAGGAGAAGAATTTTGTTTCATGATACATGTCAAATGTAAGAAAGGAAGAGTTCCTAGAATGGAAAAATTGATTCAAACCCACACCAAGAATCCATTCATAGGAGAAGAACCAAGTTATAATATTGGTCCCCAACTAGATCAGAGATATCCCATCTCTATAACTTTGCGCAACACGACCAAGACTACATAGAGCCAAATGGAGAAATTCATATTCCATGGGAAATGGAATCCTCAGTTGGTGGTGACTTAGATGCAAATTTGAATCATTAGATGAGAAGGGAACATGAGATAAGACCAATGAGGATGGTACATGTTGAAGAAAAATATATTCCACAATACTTTGGAACTTCAAACTTAGATACATTCTTGGTAGAATTACAAAAATGTGTGCCTTAGAAAGAGATAAGAGTAAGTGCATTAGATTATGCACTAAAAGGGATAGTTGCATCATGGTGGGTTGTGCATAAATCTAAGACGCTAACCTAAGAAAAAGTCATAGAAATATTACAATCAAGAATTGCACTAGACGAATGGACTACTAAGAAATGAACTAAATTTTGCATGGAAAAATCCAAAAACACACATCCAAGAATGCATTGAAACTTGGAAAATTCAAGAGATAGAGCCAAAATGGTGGATCCATATATTCCCAAAAACATTAACACCATTACCAAAAGCATGGTATGTTCACCAAGAAAGAAGAAGAGAAACACGTAATTGGGGATAGCTGCAATATGATTTTATTCAAACTTTCACCTTTGAAGATAGTAATCCTATGGTTGATATTATTTTCACAAAATTAAAACATTCCTTTTTTTTGGAACTATTAACTCAGAAGGATGAACATAATTTCCGAACCCCCTAGAAAACAACAAGAAAAACTGCACAACATATAATAAAAATATCATAATAGAGAACAAAGAAGAATGCAAAGTGAAAAGTTTCAACGAGTGGGGAATTTGAAGAAGACAATGATGACCAAAAAATGAAGAGGATAATGAACTGAGTGAAATATTTGAACGAACATCTTCACCCAATACCAACAGAAAAAGAAGTGATCAATCAATAAGAAGCACAGTTGCACAATCTAAACATAGAAGAAAAAGAAGGATCGAGGATGGTTATAGAGACCAGTAATAAGAAGAAGGATAAAATACAATGAACTAGTGCACAAAAGGGTAGAAGACATAGGAAAGTAGGAAAAATAAAATTAGATATTGTGGGGAGACTACTAGATAGAAAATGAGATGTCATAAATATTACAACTATTACAATACTATGAATATGTGTTCCCTACAAAATTTAGTGAAATAAAAGGAGTGGATCCATCAATCGGTGAAATGTGCATCGAATTGAAAGAAGGAGAAAACCTATAAAGAAAAGGCCATACAGATTGAACCTAAAAATGAAATCCATGGTATAAAAGGAATCAAATCGAGATGATAGAAGATGTAATATATCTAATAGAAAAATCAGATTGGGTAAGTTTGATAGTCACTCAACCCAAGAAAATGGGAGGAATCAAGAATTTGTGGAGACTATAGGGCTCTAAATGATGCATGTGTTAATGACCCCTTCCCAACTCCATTCGATGAAATATTGGAAGTAGTAGTAGGACATGAAGTATACTCATTTACAAATGGATTTAGTGGCTACCATCAAATACCAATTTCGCAACCGAATGGGGAAGATTGGCATATAAGGTCATGCCATTTGGGCTGAAAAAATCACATGCAGTCTTTTCTCGAGCTATTATTACTGTGTTCAAATTTTTCATTCATGATTTCTCATAAATATACTTGGATTATTGGGTTGTATTATTCTTATTTAAAGAACACATATCTAAGGTATGATTAATGTTAGAAAGATTTAGATCTTTGTGCATTGCATTAAATTTTAAAAATATTTTTCTTCACACCATTTGAAGTGATACTTAGAAACATAGTGTGCACAAAATAAATTTTGGTTGATCAAGAAAAAATAGCTATCATCATCAGTCTCAACCCACCAATAAGACCCTCGAACTCTACACATTCCTAGGACATACATGATACTACAAGAAATTTATTAGGGTATATGTAATCATAGTACACCCAATGGAGAAGTTGTTACTTAAGGGTGAAAAGATTGAATTGACAACCAAATGTCAAAATACATTTTTTTAATTAAAATAGAAACTAGTTAGTGCACCAATCATAGTATTTCCATATTGGTCAAAAAAATTCCATGTGCATGTTGATGTGTCAGGCACCACAATTGGCACAATTTTATCTCAACCAAGGAAGGAGGTATAGATCATCCAATCCACTTCACAAGTAGAAAATTGTCACCCATAGAAATAAATTACACAACTACAAAATGAGAAGCTCTAGTTATGATTTTCACACACCAAAAGTTTAGACTATATATGTTAGCAACTAATTTTCAATTCTTCACAAATCATGAAGCATTGCATTATTTAGTGAATAATCCGTTCTTGGGAGGTATGATATCAAGGTGGTTGATGTTATTCCAAGAATACAAGTTTAAAATAAATGTGAAACCAAGAAAAGAGCGCGAAGGACCGACCATTTGTGTCACATAAATGCGGGAGAAGAACTAGAGTAATTAGATGAAGATTCCCAGGATACACAATTATTTTGTGTTATCAAATACCAAAACAATTGGAAGAAATTATATAGTTCCTATGGCAAGGAATTTTTCAACAACACTATATAGAGAAAGAAAAGAAACAATTGATTACAAAGGCCTTACCATATACTATCATCAATGGATTTTTGTACAAGCTAGGAAAGGATAAAGTAGTGCTTATATTTGCACTAAAACATGAAAGAGGACTATTACTATGTGGATATCATGAAGGCATCATTGGAGGATATTTTACAAGAGAAATTGCTAAGAAAAAGATATTGTAGAGTGTAATTTAATGGTCAACCTTTTTTTTAGGATGCACATCATACATCAAAACATTGCAACATTTTTTATCTAGCAGGAAACTAAATCGAAGGATGAAATGTCACTTAATCTTATGTTAGCAATGCAACCATTTGAGAAAAGTGGAATAGACTTCATTGGGCCAATTCACCCTCCATCAAGAAGGTCTAGAGCAATATATATAATCACAAATATGGACTATTTTACAAAATGGGTAGAAGTTGTAATTACAAAAATTATGCAAAGAAAGGACACAAAAAAATTCATTTACAAAAACATAATAACTAGATTTGGATGTCCACAAAAACTAGTAAGTGATAGGGGCACACATTTTTTTGAATAATACCATTAAAATCCTCATAGAAGAATTTATGATTGCACACCACAAAATCACAACATATCATCCGTAAGTGAATGGACAAGTGGAATCTATAAACAAAGTTATGGAATTTGTTTTTGAAAAATATCTATAATGTGCAAATGGATGATTGGGAAGATCAAATACCCACAATTATATGGGCATACAGAACCAACTACAAGAGAAGTACATGACAGACACCATTCCAGCTAGTTTATGGAATTGAAGAAATCATGCCAATGGAATATATTGTACCAAGCCTTCACATCACAATAGTTACTCGGTTGGGAGACAAAGAATCTATTGAAAGTAAATTGTTAGATTGGACAAAAATGGAGGAATATAGGGAAACAATGCAATATAACCAAGAAGTATGTAAATAGTGCCATAAATCTTGGCACAATATAGCATACACAAGAAGGAGTTCCCAATAGAAAAAAGGTTTTGGTGTATGAAAGTATGTTTAAAGAAAACCCAGGAAATTTGTGCGTAATATGGAAAGGTCCATATATCCTCCATCACATCACGAAACAAGGAACTGTAATATTGTGGGATCTACAGGGAAATATATTTCCCGAAAGAATAAATGGATGTAGGTTGAAAGCCTACAATGCGTAAATGTGAAAAATATCAAAAGAAGACGATAAGTACCTTGACATAGTGCTCGGAGTAGGAAGTTGTTCAAATGTTCAAGTTTTATATATTATATGTTTGTGTAATTAATTAGTGGGTGTGATTATATGTAAGTTAGAAAGGATCCAAACAAGATAACCATCGAGTACATTGTGAAGCAAAAATGGTACAAAAGGGAATGAATCCAATAAGCCTACAAAATCTACACTTTAAATAAGACAAAAATGAAAACAAAAATCCAAGTTTAAAAATAATAAAATCTAACTAGTAGTATATAAAATGCATCAAAGGCCTAAGATATCATGGAAAATTAAATCCCCAATAGATAAAAACAATTAAAGAGGTAGATAGAGTGATCAACGGTTCAAAAATAGCCACTGGGAAATATCTAAGGGTATAAACAAAAAAAAGTTTACCGAGAATTCATTTTTGGGCAATAACAAACAATAAACAAGAGCGAAGTAATAACAAAGAGAGAAAGTGTAAAGAAACATCAAAGAGAAGCAAACAAAGAAATGGATCCTTTCATAGACTTACTGCCCCAATAGTACAAGGAGTGATGTAAGAACAAGGATTTACATTCATCTTCATATCTGATGTAAAAGAAGAATACATGGGGATTTTTGTAATGCTCCAATAGACTAGGTGGAGTGACCCACCTCACCACAAGCTAGCAGAGTGTGTCCTAAAAATTTGGGGGGAAGAGCTATCGAAATACCAAGTAGAAGCCACGTAATGATATTATACCAAAGGACCCATTCCAAGGAATGATGAAACTATTTGGTTCTCTGAATAATATGTTGTTCTTATTAACGTAGCCACAGTTTTGTGAGCCACGGGTCTACCAAATCGAGGTATCTCTATGTTTCCTTATAAAACCACCAAACCTCTTGTAAAAATGACAATTGTGATCATTTATGGTCATTTATGCAAAGGAAAAGGCATCACATTAGGGGCCATCACAAACCACGTAGTCAAAATTTTGGTAAAAATAATAGCAAAACAATATTGACAAACAACTAGGGGAGTAAACAAGCATATATGGGTGTAGTGTACATTATTACAAGAATGTGGGATGATGGTGCAAAGTTCAAGGTTCCTAAACTCCTCACACATGAAGTGAATATAAATTCCCAAAATATCATATAGGTAGGAGGAAAAGTGTTCTAATACTAGTGGCTCATCATTCTGCTCTATTTCACACATTGGAAGGCTCCCGAGGGCATTATAGAAGTAGATAATGACTATTTTCCATAGGAAAAATTTATGTAATTTATCCTAGAAAATCCCTACACAACTTTTGAAGATACATAATTATTGGGAAGTTGGCTGCTAAAAATTATAGAATAGCTTAGCACAAACCCTTGTGTACCCAGGGATGTAATAATTTATACAACCCCACATACCAAATAACTTTTTTATATGATGGGTTCATACTACAATTAGGCGTTGTCAATTCCAAACACCTTAATCCACTTCTTTTTTCATCAATATGGAGATAACAAAGGCTAAACCGAGAAGACAACATGGCATGATTCCAACAATTATTTTTCCATTTTACATGCAAAGGCCTCGTACATACAAAGGCTAGAGAAGATGGTAAGGGGAGAGTTATAGATGGGAGTAGGCTGAGTAGGATCAATTCCTAGTGAAATTAGAAGGGGAATAGCCAATAAGGGAAGCTATGAGGAAAAGAGGAAAATGATTGATCATCACACCGACACAAAGACAATCATCAAGGTTATAAATAGACCCCACACTACCAAGATGGTTCTCCAGTCTAGATTTTCAAAAATACAAATTAACAAAGAGAGAATGTGTGTAATTGCAATTGCGGAAATGGGCACCAAAATGTACATTCTGAGGAACATGAATGATATACCTAGAAAACTATCCTAATGAAGTAGACTACAAGTAAGAAGATGATGTTAGAATATAGGTTCCAACTCCGGGTGATGTTGAAATATCTCATGGTCACTACATGAAAGGAGGATGTGACAAAATAATATCTAGTGTGCAACATTAAGGAGGGTATAAAGGACAACAGATTCAAGGTAGCTACCCTAGAGGAAGAATTCTCGGTCTCCCCACTAAAAAATAAGAGAAGTGGCACAATCCCTTTTAGAGTGGTACACCTTCTTACACTAAAGAAACAAATATGTTGATCACATGTGTCAACATGCACGAATATCCTCTCTTATATAGGAGGACATCCAACAACATAAGATAATTGTGCAATGTGTTCAATAAAATTCTACCGATGAGAGAGAGATAAAAAACATAGAAAAGACCCGAATTCAATGATGATTTGGATTAAACCATGTGTATAAACAACTCATCTTCTATATTTTGTTGAACCATTTGAAGCCTTGTACTTGTATTTACCTCCTATATTGTTGAACATTATCATCATAACCTGAACTTATGGCATAATACTAATTAATATAATTGTGACTAGTTATCTTTATTTTATGGTATTTTGAGAATGTACTTATTATCTTGATTGCAATAAGTTGTATGGATGATGATATCTTTGATGCCACTCTTTTTTATCAGTAAATTTTTATATGCAACAAAGAACCGGTCCATAGAAATTTGGTTGTAGCCAAAGGGAACCACCTACAACCAAAAGACATGTCCGCAGCAACCCTTCCATAGCCAAAGAAGACCACCTATAACAAGGAGTTGTGATTGTGTAGATCTCTTAGAACATAAAGGCCGAAACTCCAAGTTTGTACGTGTCACGGAAAAGGAAATTACAAACTCGAACATGAGAACTAAAGATAACTCAACAATAGATCTTATTATTTGTGGCAACTAAATGAGGAACTAATTGATTGAATTCATGATTTGAGATCTGATTGATTGAATTTGTGATTTGAGAAATTATTGATTACTTAAGTTATGTGTTTGACATCTAAACACATTTTGAATAATTATGTTACATGCATCTAATTTCCAAATGATTTGTTTGAGATATTTTACCCATTCAATTAGAACTTCTAGTTGAAATCTTCTTCCCATACTTTGATTATAATGAGAAAGTATAAAAGGAAAGGATTAATGCTAAAGAGATAATTAGATGTAGATGTAGAGATATAGGAAGAGAATTAGAATAGAGGATATGCAGATACAAAAGTTTCTTTTCTCCTAAATGTAATCTTCATGCCAATTCAATAAATAATCTAAGTTTTATTCAGTAACTTCTAGGTACAAGCCTTAGGAGGGATTAACACCCAAGGCAAGGCCCACTTTTGTCCGTTAACCCCCTCCAGTCTCGTTGCTTTTTTATTACATGGATAGATTAGCAAGAAATTCATTCCTTTATCTGTATTCTGAATTTACAAGCTTTGTTTTAGTTATAGTATTTGGAAGCTATTTACTTTTAGTCTGAGTTGAGTTTATTTTCAACATTGTAATTTCAAGCTTTGTTATTCTAAGTATAATAGTGACAACTATTTACTTTCCATACCTCCTAAACGATTTGTAATTATGCATACAACACTGGCATTATTGAAAGTTTATGTCCCTTGGTTTGATGATTAAATGACTATAGATTAATGAACAACATATTAATTGTGCAAGTTAATTTTCACTACCATTTTTGGCACCATTTCCAGGGATACTACCAAGTTATAAGGTTTTTGAGAGGTTTTTCATTTATTAGAGTAGTTTAGGTATGCACCTCCAACCACCCCCCAGCCCCGCTAATTCCCGTTGATTGAGTTGATATAGTTTATGTATGCACCATCTAATGGATGCCCATGGTAGATTTTTACCCAATCCACAAGTAACAAATATGTCTTCATACAATTCTAAGGATTCTGAAAAAGACATACTTTCCTCTGTACAAGGTTTTTTTTCAAGTGAAATTTCTAAAGCTGCTCTTGATCAACTAGACATAACGAATAAATGGACCAAAATGTTGAAGATAGGACAACCGCATTTGAGTTTCTCATTTCCAACAATGATGAGGCTGCTACTATGAAGAATATTTCTCCCTCTGTCTTGCCTAACTTTCATGGATCCATGACTGAAGACCCAGAAACCTTTTTGTTTGAGTTTGACGTTATATGGAGCTATGATTATACCACTAATGCACATAAACTGAAGTTCTTGCATGCTACATTTAATGATGCAACCTTGAGATGGTGCATTGGTTTAGGAAGATATTTTGTTACCACCTGACACATATGAAGGAGAAATTTCTCACTAAGTACCGTGATTATCGCAGTGAGTAAAAGAGGAGGTGATGAAATCAACAAAATTGCACTGAAAGGAGGATGAACCATTGGAATACTATCTATAAATATTATTGTTCGCATTCGAAGGCAAGGCACATAAGACTACCCCCTGAATCTCTCAAATTATTCTTTTTGAAGGGACTCAGTGAGGAGGACATGGATGCTCTAGATCTGATAGGAGCTAGAGACATTTCAAAAGATACCTTTGAGAATATTTTGAAGCTTGCAGGAATTACTCCAAAGCCACCATGAAGAGAATAAGAAATGTAATATCAAGAGGTGGATCAGCTACAAAAAAATTTGGGGACATATCGAAGTCAAATATTGTCAATATATTCAAGAACATGAAGCAGGAGAGTTTCAATGACATGGCCACTCAATTATATGTTTTTCATGCCAAGAAGAAAAGAGAAGATGTAGAGACAACACTTACCAAGTTCTGAAATGCATGTAGAAGAAATAAATATGACTGTAGATGCAGAGGATTGGCCAGCATTGCATAAGAAAGGGATATTTCACTTGAATTAAAGATGTTGCACAAGGAGGTATGTCACAAGACCCTATGCCATCATTTCATAAATGGGCTAGTAATCAATATATGCAACCCAAACTTTGGGCTAATCCACAACAAGGTTGGGGTCCATACCCTAGCCAATACGAACAACAATGACAACCTCAATTTTTAGGCCGACAATAATGGCAACAACCCCTCAATCATGGTAGTAGCCTTGGAAAGGAGGGAATTCATGGAACAACCCACCTAATTACTAAAAATCTTACCAACAACCTCCTTATCCATAGCAGCAAGCTCTAATGCCAAATTCCCAACCTAGCTCTCAACCAAAAGCAACTCAACTACCAGCTCAACCAACGCCTAACCCCAACAATAAAGCTACTCAGCCAGCCTATTCCACTGAACCAACTCAATACCCTACCTATTCCATTGATGTTAATAATATCCATCTCTACTCGGAAGAGAGCACTTCCTCCACCAAGTGGACCCACCATTACAAAGATTATAGATGAACCATAGTTGTTACAAAATGATCCGCAATAAAGTGAAAAAACTCTGGTGATACACAAAGAACTCGGATGAGAATTCCCTCAAGGAAAAGTGTAAGCTAATGAACCACCATTTCTAGAGAGATTACAAGAAAATAATACTGACCTCAAATCAGAATTTGATTCTAATTTTGTCAACCAACTCGAGGGATATTTATGTACAAATTTCTCTTATTTAAGAAAACAAGGATGTACCATCTACAACAAGCTAGTTAAATATCTATGCATTAAAAACCAAGGTAGAAAAAGGAAGGATCCATCCACTATATAAGTTATTGGACAACTGGTTGATATTATGCCTAGGAATTCAGTTTTACCAAAGTATATAGATCCATGCAGTCCTTTAGTAAACATTACAATCAATGGCACGACAATAAAAAACACTCTAATTGACTTGGGGGCAACCATTAACATCATGAAAAGAAAATCATGGATGGTCTTAAATTGAAATGACTAAGTCCAATCTCTACACTCTTACAACTTGCAGATAGATCAACAATGAGACCTAAAGGAGTACTTGAGGACATAGTTGTGGTGGTAGAATCTTGGGAATACCTTGCTAACTTTATTGTCCTTTAACCAAAAGCAATTTTAGGAGGATATCCTATCATCCTAGGAAGGACATGGTTAGCCACTGTTGATGCATTCATAAGTTTTAGGTTTGACAACATAATTATTTCTAATGGAAATGGTACTAAAAATTTGATGCTCTATCCTCCTGCCCAATCATTGAACAATGAAGATCAAATAATTTGGGTAGAAGAACCATAAGTAAATCAGAACTCTTTACAAAAACTCATGATGATGGAAAATTCTTGTACAATTGAAGAACAAGAAGAATATGTTGTTATCTCCAATGTCTTGTAGAATAACTATGGAAGAAACGAAGAGGTGGATGACAGATTAAGATGTTTAACTTTCCCCTTGAACCAAGTTCTACTACAACAAAGCACCATGGACATTCCAGGTAAGGATTGTGTTCTTCATCAACTTCTTCCCCATGATTACATACTGAATTCTATGAGCAAAAATGTATACTCAATGATTTATCTCTCCAAGCAAGTGGAAATAACTCCAGGAAGGCCACTTAATGTAAACAAGATGCTAAGCATGCAACAAGAGCAATTGTTGATTTCCTTACGTAAAAACATAAAGCAACATTTGCATGGTATTATAATGACATGCATGGATTAATCCTAAGTTGTGCACTCATAAGATTTATATCAAGAAAATTTAAACCAATCAAGAAACCACAAAAAATAATGAACCCAAAGAGTAACGGAGATGTAAAAGGAGAATTGAAGAAGTTATTAGATGTTATATTTATATATCCAATATCAGATAGTCAACTAGTGTCACCACTTGTCATTTTGCTAAAGAAGAATGGAAAATGGAGGATATGCGTAGATTATAGGGAGTTGAATGCAAAGAACAAAGAAAGATCATTTTCCACTACCTTTAATTGATCAGGTACTTGACACTTTGGCTAGTAAGAAATATTTTCTTTTCTTGATGGATATAGTGGTTATAATCAAATTTATATTACACCGAGGATCAAGACAAAACTACCTTCACATGCCCATGGGGAACATTTGCATATTCAGTTCTTCCATTTGGCTTATGTAATGCACCTGCTACATTTCATAGGTAGTCTTGAGCATCTTTTCAGATCTAACAAATGACTGCATGGAGGTATACATGGATGATTTCACAATACATGGAAGCACTTTTTAAGAAGCCATGAAAAATATGGAAAAAAATTTGAAGAGATGTAAGGAGCACAATCTGTCCTTAAGTAACAAAAATGCTACATGATGATGTCTGAAGGTATAGTTTTGGGACACTATATTTCTTCTAATGGAATTCAATTTGACCCAAGATATATGTTATTGTAAATATTCCAACACCAAGGAATAAAAAGGATGTTAGGAGATTTTTAGGCCATGTTGGTTATTACAAGAGATTCATATAATAATTTAGAAAGATAGCAACGCCATTGTTTGTTTTATTAGGAAAGGATGTTTCCTTTGAGTGGAATGAAAATGTGAGATTAAATTCCAAACTTTGAAGCAAATGTTGACTATCACTCCAGTATTAAGAGGACTGATTGGAATATGCCATTCCATATCCATACTGATGCATCAGACCATGTCATTGGATTTGTAATAGGAAAAAGGATGGAGTTTTGAATTATGTAATTTATTATGTTAGCAAGAACTTGCAGCATGTTGAACTCAACTACACAGTAACAGAGAAGGAGTTCTTGGCAGTTGTGTATGCTATCAATAAATTCAGACACTACATCATAGGTTATCCAGTGTTCATTCACACTGACCATGATGCAATAAAATATTTGATAAAAAAGTAGGAGTAAGTGAAGAAACCTTCATCGATGGTCGCTCCTACAAGAATTTTATGTCACCATATTGGAAAAACCTAGAAAGGACAATGTGGTAGTAGATTTCCTTTCAAGAATGGAGACTAATGATGAAGAACAAGTATTTGATGACTCTTTTCTAGATGAGAACTTATTTTCCATCTCTACAAAAACACCTTAGTATGTACAGACATAGCCAACTATCTGGTTTCAAGTAAAACACCTCCACACTACTTATACTCTAAAAATAAATATATAGTTGAAAAGAGTGTGTATTTTTCTTAGATAGCTAGATTTCTATTTCATATAGGGAAAGATCATGTCATGAGGAGATGTATAGATGATGAGGAAATATATGATGTCCTCAAATCCCCCACAATGGAACCTTGTGGAGGACATTTTGCTACAAAAAGAACAGTGCAGAAAGTATTAACAACTGGTTATTATTGGCCAACATTGCATAAAGATGCAACACTATACACCAGAGATGTGATAAGTGTCAAAGAATGGGAAATCCTACCAAATCTGATGAAATGCCATTGCAACTTAGTTGGTATTGCATACTTTTGAAAAATGGGGCTTGGACTTTATTGGCCCCATAGATACTAAATCATAGCAGAAGGAATACATCTTAGTATGCAAAGATTATCTAACTAAGTGGATGAAGTGAAGGCATTTCCAAGTCGAGAAAAGTGAGAAACTAGCCAAGTTTCTCTATGATCATATCTTCACCAGATATGGAGTTCCAAGGGATATTATCACTGATTAAAGTACACACTTTACTATTGATGTAATTTCTAATCTAGCAAAGAATATTAAATCGGGTATAGGAAGTCTATACCATACCATCCACAATCTAATTTCCAAGTAGAGGTGACAAATAGAGAGATAGAGGTTATCTTGACAAAGACCATTGCACTTCATAGAAAATATTGGGAAGACAAAAATTTAGAGGTAGTATGGGAATTTAACACAACGTGGAAAAAACAATTGGTTTCACACTATTTGAACTCTTGTATGGTAAGACTATTGTTGATCATAAAACACTAAGGACTTCACTTGAGCTAGGTATAGATATATTTTAATCTCGGAGGAAAAGGATTCTCCAACTCAATGAGCTGGATGAAATGAGAATACATGTTGTGTATAATATAAAGGTATTATAAAGTAGAGGATCAAATGGCATGACAGTAAATAAAAATAAGACAATTTCAAGAATGTGATTAAGCACTCTTACTTAACTCAAAGTACAAATACCATATGGGAAAACTCAGGACAACATGGTTAGTCCCCTATAAGATTGAGAAACTATTTCCCAATGGAGCTATAAAACTCACCACCATAGATCCTGTGAGGTTCTAGCTATTGGTGAATGGCCATAGGTTAAGGTTGTACAAATCCAACGATACAAGTACCTTCATGCAATAGTTCATAGGAGGAAAAACTAGGATGGAAATAAAGACATCAGAGTTGAAATCGGAATTTGAGCTCTTGGTTTATCTTCTGAGATTTCAGAGGATTGAGATTTTTAGTGGCCTTGGTATATTCATATTGTTGAATACTCCAAGGACAAATAAAAGTGTTGTGATCAGACCTCTAGGTGATCAACAACACTCACTAACATTTTATTTTCTTAGAATTTCTATTTTGCAGGATTTGATGTTAGATGGTTACAAGAGTGCATAATATCCATCACAAGGAGAACATGTAATGACTGAAGATCCACTTGCAGCAACATACAACAAAACCCCCTTTTTTTTTTCATGTTTGATGCAGCTCATGATTGCATGAAGAAGATCAAAGATATTCTACACATGTGAGAGATGAAAAAAGATAACTTGTACCCCAACAGATTGGTGTTCCCTCTCTGGGAGTTAGTTGATGGTAGTAAGGATTAGATAACATAAATTCAACACATGCATACAACATCATAGCAATGTCCGCAACATAATAACAAGGTTGCATGCATCCAGGGAAAAAATTCAATAAAACATGCACAATCATCATTCTAAACATGCATCAAGATAAGTGCACTTAACTACCACTTTATTAAAGTATGATTAGAATGATTATTATTAATTCGTATTTATGCCAAGTCATCGATTATTCAATGCATTTAAAATATTGCCACCCTTTATGTTATGAGGTATCACTACACATAAGCCCATACCGTCATATCACTTTACCTCACACACTTCATGTAGTCACATCAATTAATTACCTCTCCCGTAACCATGTTGCGTGTGCTTCGGTCTCAAAGTTAAAAAAAAAATACTCAAAAAATCCCACACAATTCAATTTTGCATCATTTCTTAAAACAACACTGTGTGATTACATTGAGAGAGCCGAGAAAGCTACTTATTCAAAATGGGTGGAGACTTGATACGCCATGAGCCCACACAACACTCTCAAATTCTCAGACAACAACAAAATTTACAATATTTCAAGACAATGGGTGGTTTGATTACATAAACAAATTCTAGGGTTTCAATGAGTCGATGGTTGAAGAGTTTACTACTACATTTAGATATGGTGAAGCAAAGGTAAAGGGTTTATTCATAAGAATCAATGATGACATCTTGGTTGAGGTGACTAGAATTCCTGCACATGGTGAACCCTTTCCAGAGAAATAAAATACGGAAGCAGCTCCAGATGATAATTTGACAATGAAGATGATGTATTCATCAATGATAGACAAGGTACATACAAAACTTCTCTCAAACTTGTTTGGGCTGAAATTACAAATTATATTATCAAGTATTTTACCTGTGAGGGAGATACTCTAGGCTAAACACAATTCACTTTAAATTACTCAATCATCTTAAAAATAATAGACATGTGAATGTGCCCAACTTCTTGAATGAGATATTTAAAAAGATGAGTAGGAAGGCACAAAGGGGAAGGTATACATTATCACACCACTTTGCCTCATCACTCAAATAATAAAACACACCCTACAGAGGGAATATCTTGAGCTAAGGTGGGAGGATTTTGCAAGACTTAAGAATATTGATGAACTATTGGGAATAAAAGGAAGATGAGAAGAAGTACGGGAAACTCATCTAAAAATATATCTAAACCCATAGTTTCTACCTCCCAACCTTAACCACAACCATAAGAACACCCTGCCTCTAAAATTTACCACATACTATAGAAAATCTTATTCCTATATCCCCTAAAAGAAATTTCATGTTGAAACCCTCCTTGATGTTGTACTCATGAATCATCCACCTCAAAGGGTAAAATAAAATCTTCCAAGTCCACCCCTACACCACAGAGGTGCTCTCATAGGCTAAAAACCTCCACACAAACAAAGTCACAAACCATATCACTTGATAGTGATGTGGAAGCTACATAGGAGAGCATTGAGCCTATGGAGACAGAGCAGGGAGGTGTTGATGCTACATTCCATGAGCAAAATAACACCTGAAGAGCACATGGAGGGACAAGGAGACCAATCCTAGAATGTGGAGACAATGTGTGTGAAGGAGGGTCATGAAGAGAGAAAGGAAGAAGAGGTTGGAGAAGAAATTGAACAAGAGTACCCTAGAGAGTGCATGGAGGAGCATGTAGTAAAAATTCATACTGATGAGATAGTTTGTGAAAAGGAAGGATCTGAGGAGAAAATGGGAGAATAAATTAGCAAGAAATTTGACCAAATAGTTCATTTACCAGAGGGTAATGAGGAAGAAACAAAACAAGATATTGGTGAACAAATTGCACATGTTGAGAATGTCATTGAGCACTTGGTCCATGGAATTGAGGAAGAGAATATTTTGTGGGAGTTGAACAAGTACTAGAACATACCCCTATAGTTGTGGCTGATGTAGTTGAACAAGTTACACCACCATTTTTACCACATGCTAGCATGCAACACGTAAATGTTGCCCCATTATAACCAAAAATTGTCATCAAAGAAGTAATCAGAGAGCCTATCAAACCAATTTTTAGAGAAATAGCAACACAAACAACACTGATGATAACTAAATCAATTTGAAACCTATATCAATATGTTAAAAGGAAAGTATGAAAGAGAAAATTAAGAACTCATCTTCTAGCACAAGTAATAAATTGAGGCAAAAGATAAAGAAATTGCAAGGCTAAATAAAAATAAAGAAGAAACACTTAAAATGGCCCATGAGATATTCAAATGCATGCCTCCTTTCAATGTTTATGGCATTTTATTGAAAGAAAAGATGTTGCAGCTCAAACTTCTTGTATCAACTCTGATATGCCATTTGACATCAATGGAGAAAGGAACTTCTTCAGGTTTTATCTAAATAGCCCTCATGAAACTCAGCTTATACTTTGTGAACTCTACATGTATAATTATGCTCTTGAATATGATAGGGACTGGATTCCAGTCATATACATTGGAGATGTTCCAGTTAAATCACTTTGTTCCTATTTTCATAATGATTTGGATCGAGAAAGGAAAATGGAGGACTACATGAATTTGGAGAAAACTTACAACCACTGATGGTCAGGGATGAAGCTAATAACACTAAAGAAGTTGTAGAGAAATATGGTAAGTAAATGCAAAATAAGAAAATTAGAAAGAGGGTATGGTAAATGAGGAAATTAGCTCATGAGGAAGTCAGGGACATGATTTAAAAAAATGGAAGAGAGATAGTACACATGCAGGATGCACTGGAATGAGATGTATCCTAAGATGCAAAAGAAATAAATGCACTCTTATCATAATATCATACTAACTTTAAGAAGAGTGAATGCATACATTGATATTTCTATTGCATGTGCAAATACTTGGTTCCCAATTGGCTATCACCCACCAATCTTCCACTTTCCTATACCACATTGGTCTGGTGATCATCCATTGAATGAAATGATACAAACAAAGTCATGAACAAGTTCAGGATGAGTGGAGGTTACTTCTTCACTAAAATAGGAGGGATGGATACTCTAGTGGACTTCAGATGAGTATGCAACACCATTCAGGAAGAACCTAAGGAATCTGAATGAGGACATTTGGGAAATTAATCTTAGGGATGTGATGAGTTGATTAAACCAATGTATAAAAATCTTATCTTTTGTATTTTTTTGAACCATTTGAAGCCTTGTACTTGTATTTCTCTACTATACTTGTTGAACATTATCATCATAACCTGAACTTATGGCATAATACTGATTAATATAATTGTGACTAGTTATATTTATTTTGTGGTATTTTGAGTATGTACTTATTCTTGATTGCGATAAGTTGTATGATGATGATGTGTGTGATTCCAATATTTTTGTAAGAAACTTGTTATATGCAAAAAAGGACCCGTCTGCAACAACTCATCTACAACCAAAGTGAACCACCTACACCCAAAGGACCTATCCAAAAAAACTCATTCTCTACCAAAGAAGACCACCTACAATAAAGGAGCTATGATTTTGTGAGATCTCTTGGAATGTGAAGGACAATACTCCAATTTTATACACGTCATGGAAGAGGTAGTTACAAACTGGAACATGAGAACTTAAGATAACTCAACAATAGATATGATTATTTGTTGCAACTAAATGAGGAACTGATTGATTGAATTCATGATTTGAGAACTAATTGATTGAACTGATCAATTACTTAAGCTATGTAATTTACATCTAAACACTTGTTGATCAATTTGTTACACGTATCGAATCTCCATATGATCTATTTGATATCTTTTACCTAGTTTGTTAGAACTTCTAGTTGAACTCTTCTTCCCATGCTTTGATTGTAATGAGAAAGTATAAAAGGAAAGGATTAATGCTAAAGATTTAATTGGATGTAGAGATCTCGAAAAAGAATTATAATAGACGATACACATATACAAAAAAAATTCTCCTACATGTAATCTTTATGCCAATTCAATAAAGAATCTAGGTTATTTTCAATAACTTATAGGTATAAGCCTTAGGAGGGATTAACACCCAAGGCAGGGCCCACTTGTGGTCTTGCTAACCCCCTCCATAGTTTGTTGCTTTGTTTTATTGCATGGATAGATTAACAAGCAATTCATTCCTTTATCTGTATTCTGAATTTACAAGCTCTATTTTAGTTATAGTATTTGGAAGCTATTTACTTTCATTTTGAGTTTAGTTTGTTTTCAGCATTATACTTTCAAGATTTTTATTCTAAGTATAGTAGTGACAACTATTTCCTTTCCATACCTCCTAAACACTTTGTAACTGTGCATACAACACTGGCATTATTGAAATTTTACATCCCTTGGTTTGATGATTAAATGATTGTAGATTAATGAACAACATATTAATTGTTGCAAGTTAATTTGCACCATTATTCAATGAGAAAAGAATAATCAAAAGCACAATCCCTAAAGTTGAAATCCAAATACCAAGCACACCTTCTCCTCCTCCATCTCCACAAGAGGTAAGTAACCCATCCAAAACTATTGCAAATTTAAATTCTAATTGCATAAGTAGTATAAGAACAATAATTCATAACACAGACTAGTGCACAATCAATGGAGGGATAAATATAAAAATCTAGACAAGAAGAAGATGCAACTGAATAACAACGTTTAAAGTAGAAGGAAGTGGAAGAAAATATACATAAGTAGAAAGTTGAAGAACAAAAATACAAGAGGAATAGAAAGTGTTCAAGGAACAAGAAGAAGAGTAGCGGAAGATAGAAATTGTGTAGGTCAAAGCACGAGAAGGCCATGAACATGAAAAGGAGACAAAAATAAGAAGAAGAAGAAAAAGAAGAAGAGAGAAGAACAATAAAATAAAGAAGAGGATTCATAGGCTAAGGAAGAAGCTAAGGAAATAGAAAAGGAAGTAGAAGAAAGAAAAGATAAATAACATAGAAAGAGGAAAAGAGAGTAGCAGAGGAATGAAATATGTAAGAATAAATAGAGGCCAAGACATCCAAAGGCAACACCATCGAATTAGAAGAAGCAAACAAAGGATATGTGTAAACATTTGGGTAGATAGCGCAATCAATAGTGCCAACATGAAAATGTAAGCTAATTCTCTCTTCATCCCATGTTCGAATGTACTCCCACAAATTTATTAGACAAGTGTGCATACTACAACAACCCAATCTATAATCAACATAATAGAAGTATATTTGAATCAATTGCCATTGTAGACACTAATTGAGGGAGTAAACACACTTTGTAAGAAAAATACTTTGGAGTAGTTTCACTATAGATGGCCCAACAAAAGGATTACTTAGAAAATACAATATGCAATATAAGGTCGTATGTCATACAACATTGTCCCCTTTGTCATGTAGACAACATAGGTGGCCAAGTCATGAGTGAAGAAATGAAAAAATAACACTTCTTGTTGACACACTGGTGGCCAATAAGAATAATAATGAAGTGGCCAAGAAGATTGCAACACAAGTAGTCAACACCAATCGGAGGTAAAAAGGGCATAATGATATTCAAGGATTATGTCACAATGCCAAACTAGGCCAAAGCTTAGGCAAAGTAGCTAATATTTGAACTCTTGGATAAGAACACATAATTACAGTTTTCCATGAGAGAACATAATAATGACATTGAGGTGGGTAAAAATGCACCAAAAAATGTTGTCGAGGTAGAGGATCATAAACTTGAAATGGATTTGCAATCATCACTACAATATAGGGACAATTCCAGTTAACTATTATGGGAATGGGAAAAAAATGTGACAAGGAAAACTTTTGCATGGGTCCAAGCACAAAAATTGAGAGTCCTGCCGGAGAAAATCATTCAAGATATCCAAAACTCTATTATGATTCACAACCAAGCTACCCCACAGACAAGGATGAAAAACCATATGAAGTTATGAAGGTTCTTGTGTAATTTACAGATGTACTATGGAAGAATAAATTAAGTCTTCACATATTGGAATATATACAAGGTATACCTAGAGATCATTCTTCCAACCGCAAAGATAATGAAGAAAATGCCAAGGTTCATTATTCCGCATATACTTATTTAAGGAGCCAAGACCGCACTCATAATACCACCACCATTCACCCCTCATTGTCAAACTCAATAGATGGATCAGCCAAAGGAGAGTGAGCAACACTAGTAAACAAAGAATATCACAATTTGGAGGAAGGTAATCATGTAAATATATTAAGTGCACAATTTTTTTTATATATGTAAGCAGACCCGCATAGTCTGAAAACTTATAAGGGCTACTAATAAGGGATTTCTCATAGATTGAAAATCCAAAAGGGTGTTCTATTGGGAAATATACTTAATTGAAAAATTGACAAGGAAAGTAAGTTGTGTGCAAAGGATTAAAATTGGTAAATGGCATCCTCTGTGTCGACTATGAACATAGTAAGTTACTTTGCATAACGCAATCACCATTTGGAACTAGATAGAAACAATTTTTGTCTCGGGATGAGACAACTATTAATTTCGGGAAAGTGTTGGATAGTAAAATGTGATAGTAAGTCGACATGGATATAGTTCATGATTCCGCAATCCTTTTGTATGTATATAGTAATATAAGAAAAATATAGAATGTATACCTTCTCTACACATAGGTAGAGAATATGAAAAGCCTCTAAAGATACAAGAAGGAGATGAAAGGATTGGTAATTCAACAATCATTGCATTTTGTATAAAGCTATGTAATTTGATTTGAAAGAAGGTTGATCTTTGATCCTAATAGAAAATACTTCAGTATAATTCCTTTGTCCATCCTTGTTTTAATCTAAATCTGCTTTAATTCTCGTTGCATTTTCATATTTCTGTGATATATTTCTCTTTTTATGAACTCTTTACATATATTATAATATATAATTGAATCATTTAATGATATATCTTGTTATAATATAGACTACAACCTCGTTGCAAATTCGATGTCGTAATCTAGGAACCTCTGATAACACTTGTTTGCTTTATGGAAAGAGATAATATTTTCCTTTTCTTGTGCTTGGAGATTTGTATTGTAGAAATTTCCAAATGATTGGGGTTATCAGCCCCAAATTTGTGCCAAGGATAAACTAGAGTGTTAGGTGCATGCAACCCAACATAGAATGCCAATGAGAGAAGAAGAAGAATGAAGTGTCAAAACACCCCACTAAGGAAGAAGACTAGGTATCAAAGTTATTCAACTAATCGATATATTCCCTTTGATTGAAAGATGATAGGAAAGTCTTCCTATGAAAAAATTAGCTACTTAGAGACCTTTCATAACCCCATGGACTACACCACTACAAATGGATCTATGCCCAATTTCGTGAATTAAGACAACTCGTATAAAAGATAACGGATGTTCACATGTCATTCCCATGTGCCGCACAAATGAAATGAAACCAAAACATGCTAAAATTTTGATGTATAAATGAGACTCATGCCCCCAATATCCTTAAAATTGAATTCCATAGTGAAGGAGTGTACTTCATGCCCCTATATTGATTTTAACTAAGCTTGAAATTGTGTCAAAAAACTTGAGAATGTAGCTAAAAACCTAAATCCACTAATAAAACAGATGTTTCTTCCCCTGGGAAAAACATATAGTAGAGTTAAAACCATACCATTCAGTCTTAACCAATATGTATGGTTCTAAACATGTGTAATTTTATCTAATTTTTGTGCTTTTCTAAATTTACGAGTCCCTCGTACTCGTTTATACCTGTATCATATCCTATAACTCTACCCGTCTCATTGTAAGTGTAGAAATGAACCCCGATGAATGATACCTCTTTTGAAGCATGTGTGAAAATCATGTTGATCATGTTGAGATGTATGAGAAGCTATAGTAGAGTGTATAGTGTTGAATAGGTGACCACCTAGAATAACATGTACCTACAAAAGGGAATGTGTTTACACATGGTGGCAACCATGGCATACAACAAAAGATAAATAAAAATACATAGAAACCACATAGTTGATAACAAGAGTAGTTTAAATACATGTAAATACAACAATAGTGAAATTAGATGTAATAAGTATGCAAATAATGTCACACACAAGGTGTAAAGCCACGATATGAGACACCCATAATGTCGCAAGACAATCAAGACTGTAATATTTTAAAAGAGAAATCAATAGAAAAAAATAGCCATGATGCCACAAACATGGGACACCCATAATATCACAAGAAAATGAAGGCACATAAGCCACAAGCAATGAAAATAAGTAAGTAGTAATATACACCCGAAACAAGTACGCATAAAATAAGAGTGTCAAAACATGGTATCATGATATATTAGTTAATATAGGTGAAATGTGTGAAACAAGAGATGTGAATGCTGCAAAAACATGTGTTAGTCTTGTTAATTTGAAAAGTATCAAGTACACAATGTATGTAATTGAGAATAAATGAGGAAGTAGAAAGGAACAATAATATAACAATAGAACTTGTAGGAGATGGAGGGATTTTCCCCAAAAGAATAATGAAGGATAAATGAGTACGTGTGTAAACAAGAATACATGATATTTATCAAACCAAAGTGATACACAACATAACGTAAGATGTTAATAAATCAAATAAAATGCACAAGTTCATGTAAATATTTGAATGTTTATGTATCATTTGAATGCATATCTATGTTCAAAAAGGATGGAGTACATGAAAACTATCCAATGATAGCCTCTTGAAGAGGTTAAGCAATGTTGGGAAGATGGAAGTTGAGGCGTCAATTATGATCCAAATATTAGTGGTACCATAGTGATAATATGTTCCAAAGAAGGTCTAGGAGATAAAATAGGTGCCAAAGTAGCATTTGAAGAATGGTGTTGGTGTGGTAGACTATAAGAATGAGTGTGTTGAGTACTAGGATGTATGTGAGAAGTGTTGTTGGTAGTATGTGCACTAGAGGACCGATGTAGGGTCTTAGGGGAGTAAGGACAATGAGAAGTAGTGTGTCGGGCTACAAGCCTATGTGGAGACCTAGATTTGTGAGATGTAGTGTGTGTAACCAAAGGCCTATTAGGATACCTAGGAGAACCAAAGTGATTAGGGATAGAATGGAGGAGTATGGGCTTAAGAAGGAGCTTAGAGTGCTAGATCCATGAGAGGCAATGTGCAAAACCAAAACCTATTCGTAGATGCACTATGACTAGGAAGATAGGAGGGGATGCCTAAAGGGGAACACCTCTAATTGTGATAACTCAATTATGAATGAAATTGACACATTGGAGGAGTATTGAGTGAATAGCCCTAACAACACATAGCCAAGGAGACCTAACTGCAAGGAACCAAAACTAAGATTAGAAACAACCATGAATGAAACGATATAGTGATAGTACCAATAATTACATGTAAAGTAATGCAACAAAGAGCGGGATTAGTATCGAGTGCAAGATTATGTGTGTAAATTCCAAGAGACCGAAGTAGTGTGAGAGATCATACATTATCCTTGTTATGTAGATCAACATATACACCACATATATGTATATGATTAATAGAGAGGGATGTATATCCTGCCTAAAACAAACTTGTCATCTATATTAGATTCATAAAACGTTATAAGCGGTGTAGAAAATGTTGTGTGAGTAACAATACCAAGCATTGCATCTAAAGGGTGATCATAAGAGCGCAGTGGAGGTACCGTATGATAAGTGTTGTGCACTTCAGAAGTAGATTGTTAGTGTCATGCTTAGGAAGTGGATCATTGAAGACTTTTAATTTAGCATTATCATTGGTTGGCTTAGAAGATTTAGTGGGTTCACCCCATTCAATAGAGTCATTAAGATCTTGGATAATGTGACAAAGCTTTAAACATTTATCGCTGAGGTGAATAATACATCAATGATAATCACAATAGGCATTAGCATCAAAAATTTTACTTTGAGGCTTACTCGTAGTAACCTCAAATGATGGAGGGAGAGATATGAGATTGCATTCGATCAATTTTTTCAATACAATGTGAGGAGGGCTTAGTAAACAAGTAAACTAGCGTCATGTAGGCCGAACTTATAACTTAATAGGTTAGGAAAGATCATTGACGGTGTCCTTAGAAATAATATTTACATCATTAGTCTTGTCTTTGAATGTTGGTTTTCTTGAAATTTTTGCATTAGATGTGGGGAGCATTAACAACATATTTGAGTTTGTTCATATGTAACAACTTAGCTTTGGATAAATCAAGTTTGACATGAACCATTTCTACTCGATTGAGATGCATAAAATTTGTTTTCTCATGCCGTATAAAGTGCCATAAAGGTTTGATGAGTTAGTCAACAAATCCCAAAACTCAATCCAAACTATGATTTTAGGGTGGGTTTTCTACAACACTTGAAATTCCCTTGTCTAGTAGAAGAAAATGACAAGAGTATTGTGAATAAATGGAAGACAATGGTTGACAATGGCTTTACAATAATTAGTCCTGAAAAATGTAATAGAAAAATCCTTTGGTCATATTTTGCACTATCTCAAGCTTGATGCTATGAGGTTTTTGGTGGTTATTAACCCATTGCCTAAGCATTTTTTTTTAGGGAACTCAAATAATAAAATGGACAATGAAAGTGAAATATTCAAATCGGTTTGACATGCTTTATGAAATTCACGTTAATCAAACATAACATTAGGTAAAGGAGTTTCAAGGTTAGAACCATTAACTCCTGGAAAGCCTTTGAGAAAAATTTCTTACACACTTTTGGGCCATGGTTGTCTACGGATATATCAACAAGATCATCATTAATTGATGTATGTGCCATGAAAGTGGCTATTAATATAATAATGTATTAAAACTCACTACCCAAAAGGTGGACTAAATACTAACACAACAAAATAAATATTCAATAAAACTTTATATCATGGCTGGATCGATAATTGATTGGTAGTATGAAAAACAATATATCAGAAAAAAAGGCATATATGCCTACTAAATATCAAACATGTACACTTTTCCTCAACTCTTATAATTACATATAACCATAACTCAAAAAGAGAGACTTGAAAAGCAAAAGAATGAAATATATTTATAAATATTTTTATAAAACATTATTTTATTTTACTACGTTAATAGGAATGGTAGTTGGGTAGAAAGTGATGGAATGAAATTTTTACTTTTATGTGTGAGCTTAAATTTGATGCCTATTTGGCCATCGTCATGAAATTTCAACCTTAAATTTGATGTATAATTAAATTTTCATCGAAATTGTTGTTTGAAACATGTCTTTTTGGCAAAAATAATTCCAAACCCGATAAGTACGTGGTGTAGATAGATTTGCACCATTCTTCACCACTAAAAAAAAATAGAAAAGGTAATAGAATTATTAATGAATGTGATATGTGAAAAACTAAATTAAGAATCTCAAAATGAATATCCCTCAATATATTTTGGATAAATGTATTAAAATAGTCATACTTATTTATTTCATAAAAATGTTAAGGACTCAGCTACTCCATATAAAGTTTACTATGTGGTAATCACCTTCAAAATTCCGAATTATTAAAGATTTACTAATTCCTCTTGGGAAAAAACATATAATAAAAATAAAAACAAACTTGCACCCTAAAATTAAAATCATATTACATATATGTTCATGACCATTTAAATGCACTCAATTATAACGATAGTTTACTTTAAAGCTTGTAGTGACACAACATTATAATGAAACGACTCATCTAAAGCTCGTGATTTTTTTGTATTTCTTTAGATAAAATATTTGTTTTATTAACAAACATACCAATCTAAAAAGTAGCGATGGAATAGAGATCACTTGTGAAATATGGCTCAAATCTTGCACGAGAAGTTAAGTGAATATATAAAGTTCTAAAGTTATGACTTTAATTTTTTCAATGTGGACTTAATTGTAGGAATGGGTCCATGGAAAGAGAAGGGAGAAGAAAAAGGCTAACTAGTTGCAAAATTATTCTCTTCCTTTAGGGTACTTTTAATTAATTATAAAGTTGGTCACATACCCACTTACCCAAAAAAATTAAAATGTGCCACGCATAATCTTCAAAAGTAGGTACATAGCCCCCACATATTTAATACTAAATCTAATAACAATAATAATCTTTTAACAATGTTGATGGGTTATTAAAAAGAAAATTATAAACAATGGTACATAAGTTATAGTGGGATATCTAGTTAGATATTCTTAGTTATTAGTATTACCCATGGCAATATACATTATAGTTTTCATTTTCATTTAAATCATTGTTATTATTTGTACTTTATAACCAATAAGATATTGTTATTTTTTTCATAAACAAATATACACTTTTCATATTAACAAATTTATACAATTTTTAACAAAAAAATTATAAAATTTATTTTATCTTCAATGTGATTGGTCTATAAATTCGGATGTTATTGCAAGCTTCAGTGAATCGAGGAGAACAGTTGTCGAATATTTATTACAATTTATTTAGATCATTTGAGTTCATCAATTAACCTTTTCTATTACTTGGGCAATACTAGTTGTCCCTTAGGCACGTGTCATGCAGCATGTGGAGGGGCGCGTCACAGCTGTCTCCAATAATGGAGAGCGATACTCATGAGTCATACAGTTGAATGGGCGATTTGGCAGGGACACGGTAAATAATAATCGCTGCCAGCACACGCTCCTCTGTCAATCGCTTTCAAATCTTCAATCACCGCGTCATCGTTTCAAATCCCTCCCGTATTTATATCTCTAACTCATTATTTCATCTCATTCTGGTCTCATTCACTATTTCATTACTAGAGATCTAAATTTCACTAGTGAGATCAATTTTCCATTGTTCGATACGGAGATTAAATCTCTTAGCTTGAGGGTTTAAAGTATTTTCTGCGGGGATTTTCAGTTCTGTATCAAATGGCCGAGCTATGGCTTACGCTAATGGCGAGACTTGTGTTGGTTGTCTGTGTTGTCGAACTAAGCTGTGGTGGTGGTGTTGTTGAGACAGTCGGCTACTCCAGAAAACTCGCGGCTCTGGTGGAAGAGCAGCCCCTGGTATTGACTTATCACAAGGGTCCTCTTCTTTCCACGGCCCCTGTTGATGTTCATGTTGTGTGGTACGGGAAATTTAGCCCTGTTCAGCGCTCTATTGTGGGGGACTACTTGCAGTCGCTGGGTGCACATTTGCAGGGAAGGCCAAGAAGCCCTCTGTTTCTACTTGGTGGAAGACTACTGGAAAATACAAAGGTGAAGCCTCTAATCAGGCAGCTGTGAGCATTGCGAGGCTCGGGAAGCAGAAGATAGATGACTCGTATTCCCTCGGAAAGTCGTTGAAGAGGACCGACATTGCTGCTCTTGTGGAAAGCTCTGTGAAATCAAAAGCTCTGCCTCTGCCGGAAAAGAGCTCGAATTCCATGTATTTGGTGTTAACATCAGAGGATGTTACGGTGGAAGGGTTTTGCATGAGTTCTTGTGGATTTCATGCCAACATTTTACCGTCCCCTGCTAACGGAGGGAAGCTTCTCCCATACGCGTGGGTTGGGAACTCAGCAAGTCAGTGCCCTGGTCAGTGCGCATGGCCGTTTCACCAGCCAATTTACGGCCCTCAGACATCTCCTCTGATTGCACCAAATGGCGACGTAGGCATTGATGGAATGGTCATCAATATTGCCACTGTATTAGCTTGAGCGAAAGACGAATCCATTCAATCTTTGGTTATTAGTATTGCCCATGGCAATATACACTATAGCTTTCACTTTCGTTTAAATCATTGTTATTATTTGTACTTTATAACCAATAAGACATTGTTATTTTTTTTCATAAACAAATATACACTTTTCATATTAACAAATTTACACAATTTTAACAAAAAAATTATAAAATTTCTTTTATCTTCAATGTGATTGGTCTATAAATTCGGATGTTATTACAAGCTTCAGTGAGAATCGAGGAGAACAGTTGTCGAATATTTATTATAATTTATTTAGATCATTTTAGTTCACAATTAACCTTTTCTATTACTAGGCATACTTGGCAACTTTACACGCTCTTGTTTTAGATGTATCAAAATATGTTAGGAGAAGGTTTTTATATGTTAATCTAGATATTCTTAGTTATTTTAAAATATCAAAATATGTTAGGAGATAAGGTTTTTATATGTTCTATTGAGTAAGAATTCAATTATTAATTTATTATTGATTCTTTAATATATTTTTTTGTTGAGGTTTTTAGGGAAAGGGCCCTAGCCCTTTGTGGCATTATTAGCCCACACTAGTGTGGAACCATCCGAAGATGGAAGTTTAAGCTCTCGGCTAGCCCACAGATTAAACCATATTATCATGGTGATTATTTAATAATTTAATTAATGTGTTAAGAAAAAATATTTTTAAAATTTTTTAAAATTTATTGTTTTAATTAAAATATTATAATTTTTCAAATAATAATAAAAATGAAATGATATTTAAATTGTAATAATTAAATGAAATGTCAATTTTAAAATTAGATATATCAACATAATTAACTTTTAAAATATTATATGATTATAGGTACAATATTTTATTTTGAGTCATTTTTGTTTGAAATGGAAGTTGATTAATGTAGCCAAATTATGAACAAACCTGATATACTGCAAATAATATGAACTCCAAAAGAAAATAGATCTCCTTCTTTGTTACTGAATAATGAATTACAATGTTTCCTAAATAGGAAAACAACTCCCAACTCGAGTTGCCAAGCAAACTCTAACTAACTCGACTAAATCTACTCTAGGTGGCGGAAATTACTATTTTTAGCAGTTTACTAGAACTTGTTATTCTTAGTAAGTTCGCATGCTTATTCGTACGGCACAAAAATTTCCACACATCTTCTACATCCCTAAATTAGAGGAATTGCCAACTTTCTAACTCATAATGCAACTAATAGACTAAAATTAACTAATGCCCAAAAATAGGAAAAAACCAAACTATAACTTAAATCCTAATTTTCAGCCTCAAGATGGCAGATTTAGGGCCCGAAAACGTGTCAAAACTTGCCCCAACCAATAGGTTAGATTGTCGTTGCGTTTGTCTCATCGAAACATGTGGTTTCAAAAAAAACTCAAACGGACACCCGGAGCTCAAGTTATGACCTTGTCAAGTTCCTGCTAATTTTGGCGCATCATTGATATTTTATAATTGCCAAACCAAATCTTTCAAGAAAAAAAGAGTATGATTTATGTCTTCTATATATATTATTATGAATATAAATATCTAAGTTACATAAGTAAATTAGTATTTTTGCAATAAAAACGACCAAAGTAAATGCACGAGGCAATGGTAATAATGAGTTGGACTTGAGATAATAAGTTATTGGTAATTATTTGGTCATCGACTGGAGTTTGGCATAATTCATATGTAGAAGTAAAAACTATTAGATCACAAAACTAATAAAAGTTAATTACGTTGAAACGTGTTCTTTATAGTGGGAAATCCCACAGGGTCTTTAACAATCCTAGGCAGATTGGAGGCTAAAAGTGTAACGTGTTTCAACATCCTACACAATTGCACTTCCGACCGTTGATTTGAGAGCTTATGGGGTCAATATTTATGCTTCCAGTAGAATATGTAATAAGGTTCACTTACACCCTCTCGCTGAAATTCTGAAGCGTTTTTGGCGCCATGTTAGGTGTCTTTGTCAACTAACCGAATGGATGCTTGCAGAAATGATCGTGCAGCTCTCAATGTCGACGACAACGAACATAATCTTAGCAAATTTCGTTTGTTTCTGGGATCCGTATTGGATGTCTCTTCCTCGTGGATCCAACATTATTTAACCACGGTTAAGATTTGGGTTAGGTAATGGATTGGATTTGACTACAATCTTAACACAAGTTGTTTGTATTTTGTTGTTTCTATAGTTGGCTGGTCTATTTATGCAAATTGTATTTAAAGAATGTTTAGGTATTGTAATTTGTATTTAATGTTGTCATGTTTATTTGCAATTACACATAGAAGATCCATCCCAAGTGATGGCATGCGGAAGCAGGGAGATGTCATGTTTAGAGATAAAGCGAGGGTATTTATCAACAATTATTGCATCATAAATTTGTTTTATTTTAAATATTTTATGTGAGTGGTTGAGGGAATATATGATTATTTCAATAGGCACATTGTAATATTGAAGAAATTTATTTTTTATTTTTATTTTAGATGCATAACCAATATCTAATTGAATACAATATAATATCTTACATACTTTGAAGCATATTGATTATGTTTGGGAAAAAAATTTTTCATTTTTATCTTGTCACATATTTAATGCCAAAATTATGAATGTAATAAAGATCACTCATACACTTATTATGTTGAATCTCTCTGGGAGCCTTTATGACCATCAAGAAAAGAGTAATGGTGGTTTGTTTAGTAGGAAATGACGGACCTCACGCTAAAGTGCCGAAAATGTTGTGGTTTGGATTTTTTACTATCGATGGAGGCACTACCAACAGGAATTATGTCGCCGCCTTAAAGCTAGGAAACAAAAATATTGTTGTTAAGGCGTTGTCTTTCTTCCTTGATGAGGGAACACTTTCGCATGGATATCCCATGCTTCACTCCTTCACCAATCCGGGACCCTGCGTGCACCAAAAAAGGGAGTTTGTTTGTTGTAGGGTGAAAAGCGCTTAGTCTGAGTTTTATTATTAAAGTTATGTTGTGGAAGATAGATTGTGTGTTCTTCATGGTTGGTTGTTGAATGTACCTTACCACTATGAGTTCCAATGACAAACTGTGAGAAATAAAGTAATTATTCCAGATCTACATTGAATATATATAACTCAAAGCTTATATATCATTGCCTTTCCATTTAGTTAGATTTGTAAATGTTGCTTATTCACTTTGTAATTCTAAATTTATATGACACCATTAAAATACCATTGTTAGTCATCTATTCTTACCATATACCATCAGACACGCCATGGGCTATGACAACAACTATTAATCATCATTTCCATGTCCTCATTTGTAGAAACATCCATGTACAATCGAAATCCTCACTGGCACATCCTTATCTGTATCAACGCCCACGTTAGTATCAAGTTCCATGTTTGACCTTTGAAAGCTAGCAATCATTGTTTGATAGGTGTATAAATTGACACAAAGTGGATCAAGGGCGTGTAAGAGAAGGATCCATCTCAAATGCCAGCACGTGGAAGCAGAGATGCATCATGTCTAGAGTTAAAGTGAGGGCATTTATCATCGATTATTGTATCATAAAATTTCTTTATTTTAAATATTTTATGTGAGTGGTTGAGGGAATATATGATTGTTTAAATAGACGCATCCTAATATGGATGAAATTTGATTTTTATTTTTATTTTAGATGCATAACCAATCTCTAATTGAATACAATATAATATCTTACATACTTTGAAGCATATTGATTATGTTCGGGAAAATATATATTTTTATCTCATCACATATTTAATGTTGAAATTACGAATGTAATAAAGATACACTCATATGCTTATTACACCGAATCTCTCTAGGAGCCTTTGCGACCATCAAGAAAGGAGTAATGGTGGTTTGTTCAACAAGAAATGATGGGACCTCACGTGAAACTAACAAAAAATGATGTGGATTGGATTTTTAATATTAGGGAAGGCAATATCGATAAGGATTAATGTCACCGCCTTAAAGTTGGGTAATGATAATATTGTTGTTAAGGCATCATCTTTCTTCCTTGACGAGGGGAACACTTTCACAAGGATATCCCATGCTTTTCTCCTTCTCCGATTTGGGGACCTTGTGTGCACCAAAAAGAGGGAGTTTTTTGTTGTAGGGTAAAAAGTTCTTAGTCTGAGTTGTATTATTAAAGTTCTGTTGTGGAAGATAGATTGCACATTCTTCATGGTTGGCTATTGAATGTACCTTACCACTGTGAGTTTTGATGAAAAATTGTGAGAAATAAAGTAATCATTCCATATTTGCATTGAATATATATATAACTCAAAGCTTATATATCATTGCCTTTCCATTTAGTTAGATTTGTAAATGTTGCTTATTCACTTTGTAATTCCAAATTTATATGACACCATTAAAATCCCATTGTTAGTCATCTATTTTTTCCATGTACCATCAAACATGCCATCATTGCAAATAATAACAGAAAATGAAAACAATGAGTAGAAATTTGTCAAGAAATAAGACATGAAGCTCGTCAAATCAGCTTCAATAAGACCCACATCCAACTGATTTAGTTGTTTAGGTATGGATTTAGTTGTTTCATTGGAATTGATTTTTGAGATTTGTTGGAATTGAATTTAGAGATTTGTTTTAACATTTTTTTACACATTTAAACTCTAATTTAATTTGAATATTATTAATAGATTGCATATTTTTAGTAACTAATTATTCCATGACTATAATTTGCAAGACATGAACTGCTTAAACATAGACTAAACATGTTAGATCTTAAATTAAGAAAACAAGCAACCTCTTTCCACTTATACATTGCATGGAACACTTTGATGGTTTTATTAGTTCAAATCATCTCTTTCAAATGGAAAATAAAAGCCACCTTTCTCTCATTTGGCCAACTGCTTGAAGGACTTGAATATTGATGACTTTTTGTGCGTCAAATTTTCTCATGTGCTTGCTTGAGCTTGAAAATGAAAAGGGAAGTTTGTTGGGGTTTTCTCATTTTTAATTTTGGTCCCTTTAAACACAAATTGCATTCATGTTAATAATACGGCGAGATCGAGATGATAGAGTGGAGCACATATCATATATTGTTTAGGTAAGAAAAATCTAAGCTGGGGAATGGGTGTGGGACATGTAGGTATTTAATTCCCATGTTTTTACTAAGACATCACCTATTCCCCTACAAGTACTCAAGCTTGAAACTGAAAATGAACGTTTACTTAGGTTCTCCTCATTTTTAAATTTTGGTCCCTTTAAATGCAAATTGCATTCATGTGTATGACACAAGAGATATTGAGAAAAAAAGTGGAGCACATAACATTTATTATTTGGGGGAAAATATAACTTGTGGAATAATCATGGGGCATGCATGTATTAATTATCACTTTTTTTTTCAGACCTTCAATTCATGTCTTTGTCTTCCTTGAACATTCCTTTTATGTGTCCTTGCTACTGATCCCAGGGATGTAATTTCAACTATAGGGTTCTCATCTCAGTCACCTCTCGAGCGATAAAATCCATTTCCAAAAGCACACTCCATTTCCCTTCACACTTCCAAGGTGTTCTTCACCTACATCATTCACATCTACAAAAACTATGTGCCTCACAACTAGAGGAAAACTATATTTGTTTTGTTGATAGCTATACAAAAACCCTAATCACAATTGTGTATGAAACCCTACCCTTGGGTTTTAGGTCCAATTGACATATCCTTGTCTCTAAATTATCCATTAAAACACACAAGGGAGTAATGCCAACTATCGGGTTGCAATCTCAATAGACCTCCCTCCAATTTGCAAGCATCACCCTACCCACAAGCACATTGCATCACCCTTCACGTTTCCTGTTGTACTTCACCTCCATCATCCACACATGTAAAATTGTGTGCCTCACGGCTAGAGACAAACCCTATTCATTTCCATAATAGCTACAGAGAAACCCTAATTGTAATTGTGTATGCAACCCCTACCCTAGAATTTTAGGTTCACACCACATATCCTTGTTTCTAAATTAACCCTTGAAACACATAAGTGAATTCCCCTTGCATTTATTTGTGTTCTAACTACCTATAAAGTGCAAGAGCTGAAATTGCAAACAACAACTATTGACATCGACAATACTGATTGATCACTCTTTTATTTTTTAGATATCTCCAAAAATATGTTTCCTCGACTTATTTTACACCATATTTTTTACAGTTAGGTTCCGAAGTCGTAACATGTTGGCTTTTCCTTTTTTTTCCCCTTTACACGTAATTTTCACTCACATGAATATTACACTACCCTAATCTTTAAATTGATAGTTGGATAAAAACACCAATCTAAATTTTGCATGAAATTGCTACTTGAGCATTCTCCATAAACTCTACATCTTCATGTCCCTAATGTGTCCTATGAAACATGCATTTAAATTCCCCTTACATTTACTTTTTTGTAACCACCTAATAAAGTCAAGAGATGAAAATTCAAACAAATATTTTCCTTGGGAAAAAATTTCCATCCACTACTTTCATTTTGAGATATCTCCCTCTACATTTTCATCTACATCTTCCCCGACGCTGAGTTTTCTCCTTCTTTCGATTGACTTACACATCGTGCTCTTCATATAGAATTTATTTTCACATTGGCTCCTCGATTCCTCTTTCCTTTCCCTTGCACTTCTCTACCCTCAAATGCCATTTTCTACACCCATCTTCCTCATTGTTCCTCTCCATCTAGTTTCGCTTCTTCACTATATCCCTTTCGGCGTTCACATCGTACATTTCATGTATGATTGCTAGTGTTTTATTAGTAGTCATTATATTTTGGACAATACCATTACAATCAAATCAATGGGTTTGTGGAAAAACAATTTTATATGTGTGGGTGGATTGGGGTTTATTGAGTGTTTTTTTTTTTTAATTATTAAGGGCAAATAATTTTGGGGACTATACCACATGTACAAAAGGGCTTTAAACATGAGAAAAGCCACCAAAGCAGTCGACTAAGAAGAAAATTTTATCTAAACGTTTCCGGAGCAAAGGAAACAATTAAATAAAATTTTATTTTTGACAAAAATTAATTTAAGAGAGATTTTGGTTTTTTTTGAGGTTTTTGAGAAATTTATTTTTGACAAAAATTTAATTTGAGAAAGATTATAATTATTTAGAGATTGTAAATGACTATGCCCTGTAAAAAATGTTCTTGTCACATGCATTCCATGTTTTGATATAATATGTAATTTGAACCCATCGCACTATGATTAGTGCACCCACCTACCAATCATGATACTACAACAATTTTGCATCTAATGATATTTAGTATTATTAAAAAGTTATGCCAAATTTTGACTTTGTTTTATCTAGACACATGGTAATCGTGCATCTCTCGCATGTATGACATGTGTTTTATATAGGGCTTAATCTACATTTTTATTTCCTTGGGTTTTCAGCCTAGGGTTTTCTATCTATGGGGATTCACAAACATAAGCATTGTTTATCACATGAGTTTATAGAGGGGTATTAAATATTAGTCAAAATGGACAAAATATATTACCTCATATTAAGGGATATAAAGTGGCTAAAGTATAAATGTTTCTAAAAATATATTGGGGTTAAGGTAGTAGTAGAGAAGAGGGAAGAGGAGTAGTCATGGGGTAGATGAAGAAGCCATAAATTCATATCATTTTCATTGTGTTTTTTTCAAAGTAGTGACGTTGTTTTTATAAAAACAACTTGTTTTCCATGTAACATCACTACATAAATCTCAATACCTAAGATATATTTCATAAAATCATTACTAAGGTATTTTTTCACTTGATTTCATTTTTAAGGAGAATGGATATAAGAATACAACCACACTAACCCTTCACATTATTATAAAAGTTTGATTAGTGTGAAAAATGTAGATTAAAAAGGGAAGAGAGACATTAAATTATACATTTTGAGGGGTTGTCCTTTTAAGTCAAATATGAATTTCATCAAGGATTTAAGTGGAAATATAAATAAATTTTGTGAAAATGTAAGATGTTGAGTCCAAGAGGTGGAAATTGTTAGGAAATAAGGGATAAAATATGTGGAATAATCCCACACGAATCACAATAGTAGAAACTAATATGCAAAAATGTCACAGACCTAAAATATTAGTGCGAAAATAAAATAACACAACACAGAGATAGTATTTAACGTGGTTCACCCAATTTGGGCTATATCCACTAAGAATCACTTGCTAAGATTTTATTACAAGCCACCTCTTTCTCTCAATACAATACCTAGATCTGTTTGGAGCTATACTCAACAAACTCTCATGAATTCACACTTGAACTCACACACATCTACAATTTACAATACCCTACCATATGTACCAAAAGCACACCAATAGGAAACTACATAAGTATTTTTACAATACCATGGGTACCAAAACCATGGGCCAAAATCGCCATAAACCTATGGGTCAAAAATACCACCCATATGAGAAGAGCATGTCTCCCGAGGTATCATGCACATTTTTCAAGGCTCAAAATTTCATGGGTTACACTCCCAAACCCTTGCTAGCGTGGGTTGCCACCCTCACCCCCACTCCCCACTCAGGGCCTAGCCCATCCCCAGAACCCCAACGAAAAATTGTGGAGAGTGTACAATAATTTTAGTGTGCAGTCTTCAACACTTCCACACATGAAAAAAAACTCCACAACATAGCAATCTCCCACTTAGAGACTGGTTTTCCTCTAAACAAGATTCTCAACCCTTCACTGTCATCCGTGAAGACCAACCAAAGTTTAATATAGCTTTGGTTCCTCCTCAGACCACCTTGGTCATCATGTCTATAGGATTTTGACTGCTATGAATATTCTCCACTTCAACTTCTCTTCCTCCAAATTTTTCCTAATGAAATGGTACCTTAACTATATATGCTTCATCCTAAAGTGGAAAGCAAAGTTCTTAGCTAGGTGTATAGTACTCGACTAACACTATGTAGCTTCCTTCCTCCCGCTTATGCCCCAAATCCTCAAGCAATTTTGTAACTAAATCATTTCTTTGCTTACCTCTGTTGCAATAACATACTCAAATTTTTTGTGGTTAACAAAGCCACAAGCTTCTATAGTTGTGAAATCCATCTCACTATTGTCCCACCTATAGTGAAAAGATAACCTATCGAGATCCTCCCGATGTCCTACATCTTCACCATGTTTGAATCTACATAACCACAAAAAGTCATGTCTAATCCATGGTAGCACAAAATTGTTCCCATGGTCCTCTTAAAGTACTTGAAGGATCCACTTTATTTCCTACCAATGATCTTTACTTGGATCACTCATAAATATACTCACTACTCCCACTACATGGGAAATATCATGCCTAGTGCATACCATGGCATACATCAAACTACCAACCGCTGATGAGTAAAGTACCTTGACATCTAGTTTCTCTCCTACTCTATCTTAGGACATAGCTCCTTTGATAACTTGAAATGGCCTGCCAAACGAGTCCCAACCAATTTAGCATCTTGTATATTAAACTTCTCCAAGACCTTCATAATGTACTCTTCCTAAGATAAATTCATATTTCATTCCTTCCTATCCCTAGATATCCTCATACCAAGGATTTGTTTGGTTTCCCCTAAATCCTTCATATCAAAGGAGTCACTTAGCTTCTTCTTGAGTACTTTTATTTCCTGTAACCAACATGTCATCCACATACAAACACATGATAATATAACTTCCATCCTAAAATCTCTTTGTATATATGCAATGGTCATAATGACATCTAATATAAAAATTTTCCATCATGAAGCTATCAAATTTCTTATGCCATTTATGTGGAGATTTTTTCAGGCCATATAAGCTCTTCTTCAGTTTGCACACCATATCCTCTTTACCTTTAACTTCATAGCCCTCTAGTTGCTACATATATAGATCCTCCTCCAAATCATCATGGAGAAATGCATTCTTTACATCTAGCTTCTCTAAGCAAAGTCTTTTGTTTCCACTATTCCAAGAATAGTTCTAATTGAATTCATTTTTACTACATGAGAAAAAATCTCATCAAAATATATGCTTTTTTGTGCAAACCCTTGACCACCAACCAGGCCTTGTATCTTTTGTTGCCTCCTTCTTCCTCTTTAACTTTGTATACCCATTTGTTCAACAATGCTCTTTTTCCTTCGTAGCTTCACCAAATCTCAAGTTTGGTTCTCCATGAGAGACTTATGCTCCTCATTCATGGATTTCTCCCACTTCTTCCTAGCATCTACCTACATTGCTTCATCAAATTCTCTAGCTCTCTACTATATGTGAGTAATAAATAATAAAGAGAAGGAGAAAAACAACCAAGTTCTCTTATTTCCCTAGAAGACCTCCTCAATATAGGATTTTGGGGTTCCTGTTGAGTAGGTTCCTAAACTGATTCATGTGTCACTTTCCCATTCGAAATATCCTCTACCATTGCATATTCTTTCTTGAATTCTTCCCTATTTTCCCGTAATTTTTGTTGCTATACACAACTTTCTCATTAAATACCACATCTCTAGATTGAATGATTTTATTTTTCTTAATACTCCAATGTTTATATCCAAAGTCATCGCCACTATAACCAATGAAAGTGCATTTTTTAGATTTAGCCTCTAGCATGGTCCTATCAGCCTTGTCAATATGAACAAACACCTCACATCCAAAGACTCTAAGAAATGAGTAATCAACTTTATTACCACACCAAGCCTCTCCTCAGGGATGCCAAAGAATTTGACTGTCCTATGTTTATCAAGTACATAGTTGTGCTCATCGCTTCTTCCCAAAAGGAAAGAGGTAGTTCTGCATGTAACCTCATGCTCCTAGCTCGTTCCATTATTTTCATCTTCATCATTTTGACACTCCCATTCTGCTGCAAAGTTTCTAAAACCATATTTTACATATGGAATCCATTCTTAGAACAATAATCATCAAACTCATTGATGCAATACTCCCCTCCATTATCTCGACTTCGAGACATTCTACTTTAAGACATGTTTAATTCTCTACCAAGGCTTTCCATTTAAAAAAGTGTCAAATACATCGATTTATTTATAATACAATATACCTAAACTTTCCTTGTTATATCATCAATAAAAGTGACATAATAATTTGAACCCCCAAGAGATGATACCTAAGTTGGCCCCTACACATCGAATGTACTAACTCCAACTTACTTTCTTTCTTTTAGGTATAACCTTAAGAAACTTTACTTACTTTTTTTCCCATATACACAGCTTCTCACATAAATCCAAACATGTTTCTATAAATCCGAGAAAATTCTTCTTTATGATTTGCATGCCCTTATGGCTCACATGATTGATCATATAGTGCCAAAATGTTATATCTATTTTTGAAGCCACAAGATTACAAGCATCGCTATATCGTGGTTAAATACAAGGTTCCAACCTTCTTACCTCTTACCACCACAAGATCACCCTTGGTAACATTCCAATAGTCCATTATAAATATCACAAAGATAACCATCATTTCCCAACTATCCCGCTAATACCAAATTTTGTCTTAATGTAGGCACATGTCTAACATCCTTCAATAGCCATGTATTCCCATTATGCATCTTAACTTGAACACAACCTTTTCCAACTATGTTACAAGGCTCATCATCACCAAGATACACATTCCCAAAATCCCCTTCAACATAATCAACAAAATAATGCCTATGTGGAGTAGCATGGAAAGAATCCCCCAAATCTAAAACCCAATATTCAATAATATTTTACAAAGAAATAATCAAAACATCCTAACAGAAATTATTTGTTTCCACATTCACTTCCTTTTTTTCTTCTTGTTGTTGTTTCTTCTTATCCCGAAGCTCCCAATAGTCCTTTTTACATTCTTAAGCTTTCCATAGTGCATGCCAATACCATATTACTTTTGGATTTTGACCTTTCCCAATATTTCTATTTTCCACGTCTTCCTCTATTCTTTTGTCTCCCTCTAGTTTCCACCGTCAAAGCATTCCCTAAGTAGAATATTCCCTAGATATTTTTCTTCGCATTTCCTCACTTAGAATCACCCCTATAACATCCTCAAACTTCAACTTTGAGTTAGTTGGAACCGAGTTGCTTACCTCCATTACCAAGCTATTCTAACTCTCAGGTAAATAATACAAAACTAATAAATCCATAACTTATTCATCAAATTCTATTGTAACCAAAGCTAGCATATTCACAACCGTATTAAAATCATTTAAATGTTCTGTTATTGAACCATTCTCAGACATCCTCATATTAAACAACGTTTTCATTAAAAATATATTGTTAGAGGTAGAGGGTTTTTCATATAACTTCCCTAGTGCATCCATAAGTTATTTTGTAGTCTTTTCCTTTGAAACATTAAATAATATCGAAGATGCAAGACATAGCTAGATTGTCCCAAGTGCCTTCCTATCCAAGAAATAACATTATGTACTCATTGTGCTTGAGGTTTTTCCTTTTCCAGACAACAAAATATAAATATCCTTCTGATAAAGGTAATCTTCCATCTGCATCTTCCAAAGACTAAAATTTTGCCCGTTGAATTTATCAACCTTTGATCTTCCATCATCTATCATAGATCCTACTTAAGATAAAAAAATTCCATGCAATTCAACACTTTAGCAAACCAAACCAGGATTTGATACCAATTGTTAGGAAATAAGGGATAAAATATGTGGAACAATCCCACATAGAATCACAATAATAGAAAATAATATGCAAAAAATATCATAGATCTAAAATAAAAGTGCAGAAAATAAAAGAACACAACACAGAGACAATATTTAACGTGGTTCACCCAATTTGGGCTACATCCACCAAGAATCACTTGCTTAGATTTTATTACAAGCCACCTCTTTCTCTCAATACAATACCCAGATCTGTTTGGAGCTATGCTCAACAAACTCTCCTAAATTCACACTTGAACTCACACACATCTACAATGTACAATACCCTACCATATGCACCAAAATCACACCAATAGGTAACTACATAAGCAGATTACAATACCATGGGTACTATAACCATGGGCCAAAACCACCCCATAAACCTATGGGTCAAAAACTGTCCATATGAGAAGAGCGTATCTCAACACTTCCACACATGAAAAACAAGCTCCACAACATTATAGAAATAAAGGGGGTGTAAAAATGTCAAAGGGAAAATAGGTATTTTGAATATATGGTAAAATAAGGGGTATTTTATAATTAAAAAGGTGCATTGTGAGGGGTGTTATTAATCAAATATTAAAATGTACATTTGGAATAGGGGTATTATTTAGATCCCATGAACTTGTGTGATGGGACATAAGTTTACATAGTCAATCCCCATATCTTTATCCAAGTATTTTTAAGTGATACCTCTCCATGCTTCATAATTAATTGCCATCAATTTGAGAAATTTGCTCATTTTGGTCTTGTTCATATTTATTTGTGCACCTATTTGTTTTGAAAAAATATTTATTTTAACTTTAGCACATTAGCTAGGTCCTAAAAATTCTAGGTGCTCACTCGAGGCACAAAAAGAGATGATTAAGTCTCTATTATGTGTCCAAAAAGGGAGATATCTGGAAATAATTGATCTATGAATATCTATGAATATATTTAAATAAAGAACAAAGCATTAGATTTGGTCATACGAGCATGATATAATCATATAGATCATCACTACACAAAAGAATCATATATGCATTAATGGAACACATCATAAAACACTAGATCTATGTAAAACCAGCTTATATATAGGTATATTAGTGTTTACATAATATTATGTAAGCTTACACTCGATGGCACTTGTATTTAATCATCTTACCCTATTATGAACTTTATATGTAATAATAACAAATGTGGGGTTTATAGATGTAGTCTATATTTCTTGCTCAAAGCCCTAAACATGTTATCACATCATTAAGACAAATCTGAGCGCTCACCTAAAGCATGCAAAGGTACCAAGTCCCTCTTTTTATACCATCTTTGTTAATATGTTAGCATGATCATTCATATATTCCATATCCATATCAAGTAACTAAAGCTAAAGCATAATAAGAATCATCTTACAACCATAGTGCATAATGAATCAAATAAGTATCAAGATCAAATTTACCATACAATAATCAATAACAGAGACATCAATAATCAATAACCATCCACAATGATCCATTATATTAATCCACCATAAAACATAGTATCTAAATACACCAAAAGTAACAACACAAAGTCATGAACGCAAACATACCAACATCATAAATCATCACAATCCAATCATACCTAGTACTAAGAACTCAAAACTCTCTAAAATGTGCAAATCAATACATATTATATAGGGGTGGGGACTTTCCCTTCACCGCCCATGCACTCTCAAAATAGGTTGCATGCTCAAAATAACCAGGCGACGCTAAAAAAGCAACTAAGGAAGCATGCAAGCTTCGTCGAAGAGCGCAAAGGTACCATGTCCCTCTTTTTATACCATATTTTTCAATATGTTAGCATGATCATTCATATATTCCATATCCATAGCAAGTAATTAAAGGTAAATAATAATAAAAATCAACTTACAACCATAGTGCATAATGAATCAAACAAGGATCAAGATCAGATTTACCATACAATAACCAGTAACAGAGACATCAATAATCAATAACCATCCACAATGATCCATTATATTAATCCACCATAAAACATAGTAGCTGAATACACCAAAAGTAACAACACAAAGTCATGTGCGCAAACATACCAAAGAACATAACTCTGTCACAATCCAAGCATACCTAGTACTAAGAACTCATAAATCTCAAAAATGTGTAAATCAATACATATATATAGGGGTGGGGAATTTCCCTTCACCTCTCATGCACTCTCAAAATAGGTTACATGCTCAAAATAACCATGCGCACTACAAAAGCAACTAAGGAAGCATGCAAGCTTCACCTAATAATAGATCATCTATAATTAACTCTAGATCTGCACCCTATTATTAGCTCGAACTATGCATGACTCTTAATCTTCTTCTTGTTCCCAAAATAGCCTTGTAGCCTCCAATTATTCTTGTTTTTATCTAATACATGCTCATTGCTCCATGTCTATTTTTAGCTCATAATATGTAAAAACGGTTAAGTTCCAAACTCTATCTTCATGGGCGCAACTCTACCAAACTTTTGTGCCTCCTTCCTTCATGCCACTATCAAATGTGCTCTTAATCCTTAGTCAATATTTCACCCAGTCAACATTACCCCACACTAACATCATTTCCACCCCCGGAATGGGTACTCATACCTTATATCTCCAAGGAACAAATAATGAAAATAACTTTACAGAAAGAATGAAATAATATAATAATAACCTCAACAATCAATGTGTTATTCTGTTACAGGTATCAATAATTTAGGGTACTCATTCCTGATGTCCGCCTCCAAATCTTCCCAATCGTTGAGTCCCTTATTTTCTTTAGCAGGGATGTCACCAAGTACAACACCCATTTCATCTAAAGTCATGTCTTCTCCCTTATTCTTCAACACCCTGACTACATTCACCAATCTTGACACCATGCCATCCATAACATCCATACGTCACGCCATTAACTTTCCCAATTCTTTGATCTCATCATCATGGGGGTCCCTGGCTTCCTTAAGCATGTCATGCTTCTCTACTAGTAATTTCATCTTCTCCTCACACCCTAAAGTATCATTATTCTTCACCACAAGGACTGCATTCTCCTCTTCCAATGTTCTTGTCTTAATGATATTCTTGTTCTCTTCACACATGTTAAACGATAAATTTTTTAGTTTTAATTTATCCCTTAAATTATCAAGTATGGCATCATACTCAACTATCCAAAGGCATAATCTATTTCTTATCCCTTTCCATCTCGGGTTATAGCCTCTTTTTGTTTCCTTGTAACTAGTTCCTCCTCACTTGGCACTCTGCACTATATATCCTCATCAAACATCAAATGAAATAACATACACAAGTAATGCAATGTGGATGGGAATCACTCAGACACCTTTTCTTCATATTGTGGCCTTTCCTGCAAAATTTCATCGCCAATCTTCTCTGCCATATCCAAAATTACACGTGCCTTCGCCTCATATCTCTCTTTTTCTTCTCACAAGCACCGAATTTCCTCCTCTTTATATTTTTATCATCCAACAGGCCCGAATACTAGCCGCTTTATCTATATTCCTATGTGCAACCTCTCTAGATATCTTTGTTAAAACATCGCTTTCTTTCTCATCAAAGAACCGAGTTGGCTTGATGGTCACATGTCTGGAATGCAGTGTTTTTTTCATTCTTATGGAGGCACGTGACTCTTCACATACATCAAATATAGGCTCATCCATGTGAGTCTAACTACTCCATGAAATTATTTTCCCAGTGTGCATGTTTGCCATCTCTAGATCCATCAACTAACATCTATATAATTGTTCCTTCGTAATAGTGCTCTAGATTTTGGCACGTATAATATTTGTTGGGTCGTTGATGTGCCCAAGGTCTATTTTTGTACCATTTCTTCTTCTTTTTCCCACTAGCATGCTCACCTATATTTCCCTATGTTTCAACACTTTCCTTCTTTTCTTCTCCAATTCTACTACATAAGGTCCACTAGTTAGTTGTTTGACACTATCTTCCTTCTCCGTATCTCCCCAACATAACTCTCTTCTTCATGTTCATGTATACTTACATTGGGGACGTCTACATCAAACCAAGGTTTCTCGTCACTGATCTCTTCATCTTCTTGCACCTTAAGGCTAGGCATGGAATCATCGTCATGCATGCTCCCATGTGATGACTTCTCCTCATCACTATCTTTCACAAGCACATACTTGCGCCTTTTCTTTCTTTCTCTTTGGCCTTCTTTACAAGTGTTACATGTAGTGATTGTCTCAAAGGATACAAATTTCTAATGCCTATTTTGCATTCTTTCTCCCCCATGTAGTTTTCTCTCCGCCATGTTCAATGGCAATACTATCTTCTTTCTCTTCTTCTTCTTGCTCAAGGACATTTTGTAAGCCCTCATGTTCCTTCTTTTCCTACCTAGGGGGTGTATTTTCAAGTGGCCTCTTCATGCCCACAGTCTGTTTACCCTTAGGAGGACCCAACAACGAAAATTCCTTTCCTGTAATCACTTTTCTCTCTTTAAACCTCGGCCTAAGGTATACATACATACACGTGCGGGCTCAATTTTCCCTACACCATGACCTCTGGAGTAATATCAATATTATCATACTCCATTATCTCCACATATGCCTATTTGTTTGGATAGACATATGTTTTACGCAGAATATGAATGTCTACATCTACCTTTATCGTAGTCAAATTATAAATTTCATGCATTATGTAGTTGGTTCATTGAATCCTTAAAGTAACAAGAAGTAAAATTGAAAGGCAACTTACACCATGGGCTCTTCTCACCAGTCTTCATGAAAAAGCATCCCAAAGAAAAGTGTTGGTACGTCACGAACTCCGTCGTCTGTCCTTCCAACACACCAAGAAACTATCATGGTATGCGCCACTCTCCTTCCAATGCATTGTGCATCCTCCTAAACCACCTCTCTTGGTGTTGTTTTGTAAGTTTTATAAATCAAACCCTAACATGTGAAATTCATGAATATCTTCGTTGGTGACTTGTCTTCTAGTGGATAAACCTACATTTTATCTTTTAGCCCATCAGCACACCAATTTCAAAAACACAATCAACAATAAGATGGTGCCCCAAGCAATAATTTCACCCTTATCATCCTATACGTGCGCCTCTTCCACTATGCCTTCCGCAACATAGTTTGTGATGTTATAATATGTCTTTCTCACCATTTTGTGTGTTATGTGCAATCAAAGCGGTTATTCACCTCCTTCCACCTCTCTAAGGTGCCCAACTTGTAACTAACTAGCCACATTGCTACCCTAGTGGCTAGATCTTCAATGTTTTCAACATTAAAATCCCAAACCCCTTTGTGATACTTAAAGGTGGCAATCGTTGCTTCTACTACATCATCATCTGACAAATCACCTGCAATATCTATACCAGAGTCACACAAACCTATAACTTTTCTAATCAATTTCATTGTAATCCTCATTCTTCTCCTAGCAAAGTAAAATAAGTCTTTATGCACGTGCAAGATGAGCCACTGGTATAGACGTTCGGGCTTTCCAAAGTATGAAAATTCAAACAGTTGCATAACCCCAACACTCTCAAGTAGCTTATAGATCAAATTTTCCATGATTCTTTACCCATTTGCAATCCTCTTGTTTGTCCTTAAGATGGTCTCTACCTTCAAGTCCTTCATGGTTTTCTCAATTCGGTGGTTGAAGTCGTTGATCTTGCATTTTTCCAACTGGGAAGTCTGTGTTCGTCCTTCAATAACTTCACATCGTCAAGAATCACATCTCTCGTGAACCACTCTTGTGGCTCCTCTTCTGCCATAGGCTCCTTCAACACAACTCTCATTGGTTCCATCGCTCTTTTTAACCAATAATGTTATTTTAAAAACTATAACTTTCCCCTACCTTACCCTCTCACTCTCGATATTCACTGCTACTTCAAACGCCCATTCCCTAGTGTGCCCTAGCTTCAAATTTTTCTTTCTAAAACCCTAACCACATGAACCTTCCTTCCTCACACACCCCACAAGCTCAAACACCCTACCACGCAAAGCTCTATTAATGTCAGGTTGTGAATCCACATGGTTCACCCGTTAATCAATCGCTCTTCGCACTTCGCACTTCGTACTTTGTCATTCTTCTCAACTTAAAAACTCAAAGGATGAAAGGTAATAATAACATTACAAGCACTGTCTTTTATAGGTTTTTCAAAATTCCCCACATTAATTTATCCTTAATTACCACCATAGGAAACATTAATTCTTCTCCTTCACTCTTTCACGCATTGTGTCATATTTTTTCGTGCCTCGGTCATAACCTTCTGGCACGCCCACTACATCTCATCCACATACCTCCTTTCACTTACTTACCTACAGCGAAGTACTTATCCACTTTGTGCCTCATACCAAGTAGTCACTTATGTTATTTCCTACATCACATTACACTCTGCATTCATCCATCTCCGTACGGTCTTTAATCCGAGAAATCATTGTCACTAACACCTTCAATACGGGAACCTGTAATATTTTCCTTATACGCACCAATCTTTCAGAAGACACTCATCTTTCAATGCAAGTAAAACACTTGTATTTGCTCCACCCCACACTAAAATTATGTGCAGTCCTCTGCACATGAATTCAATAGATAGTAATCAGCTTCTAGCGCAAAGCATGCTTATTACAAAAACACTGAACTAAATTTACAAAGCATAACAACGATGAAAGGAAACACATATAAATAAAATGAATTAAAGGGAAATCTAATCTAAGTGGCACCACTACCTTATTACAAACACTAAGAAGACTTATTTATAGTAGGGCTTGAGCCTACTCTCATTGAAGTAAATCTGAAACCAAGTGCTATCCAACACACATGGCAAATCACACAATCGAATATATATGTCACCACATACGGTCCTAACTTGAACTCGGCTATCGACACTAAAATTTTCCTCCGTAATTTCTATTTCATTAATGTATGTATTAGGAATAGGATGTTGTTAAGTGTAATTAGTAGTAGCGTCTGATAGAAGATAACGGCGCCGTCAGTACGGTGCCGCCAATAATGTGGAGTACGTTAACACTCAAAGTACAATAGGAATGTTGTAAAAAGTAAATATTTTTCGTAATTGGTCCGGTAATGTTAAAATATCAAAGTTTGGGTAATTAGAGAAGTAGGGTCTACATGATTAGGAATTAGAAATATTATATTGGTAATAAGGACAAGGAGTGAGGTCATAAATATTTTGTGTATTTTATTTGTAAAAAGTCTAAAAATGTGGAACCCTTGTAAAATGATAAGGTTTATCTTATCTTAAAAGATAAGCTTACATGTCTGAGATAAGGGTCGCTTGTTGTTTTTATTGCCTCAAAGTTCTCAGATTGGCCAAGATAATCCCAAAGAGCCATATTAGTCCTTTTCGCCAAATACCCGATGCCCAAAATTGTTTTATTCTCGTCATCGGGATTTGTCTCATGGAAATTTGTATTTAATTATTTTGAGCCCCGTATGAGGCTATTTCATGCTCTGCTTTAACTCTATTATGAGCGAATATGTTATTATTCCTATGTGCCAAAGGGTTTTAACTTATTTTAAGTTTTGGGCTTTATTTGTAACTTTTGGCAATTTTTCGTGTTTTTGTGGTGTCCCGCTTTGTTTTCTCGTGAAATTTCTCTCGAGCAATTCCTTCACGGTAAGCCCGATTTTTGGCCCGAGCAAATGGAAAACATACACGCACATTATGCCCGAGGAAGTCGCATCGAGGTCCGGATCACTGGGAAAAAGTGAAGTCGCATGCAGTAAAAGCCCTCGCGGGGATGGGCGCATTTTTGGAAAACAAAGGATTTAAGTCACGATGGGAAAATATAAAGCCGCAGTGTGGTGGGAATTTTATACCCGCCTAAGCAGGTACTTTTTCCCGTGTTATAAAAGTCACTTAAGCCGCAGTGGGAAAATAGAGGTCAGCAGTGTGGGAATTTATTGCCCGCCTCGCAGGTAAAAATTCCCATGATATAATAAAAGGAAAGTGACTTAAGTGAAATCATGGGATTTTAGTGCCCGCCTGCAGGTAAAGAATCCCATTGTCAAAGTCAAATCACTTAAGTGGATCATGGATTTTGGTGCCTCGCCTTGGCAGGTAAAGAATCCCATTGTGGAAAAATTCTTAAAAATAGAATTACATGTGCAAAAAGTGCGCCCCTTTGGTGAGAGAGATTAAAAGGATTAAATTTGATTATTTTTATTAATCTTTCTTCTCAAAAAGTGCGCCCAAGCTTGGAGGAGGTCAACAAGTCAAAGATGGAATAAAAGAAAGGAGTTAAATGCATTAAATTTAATTTATTTAATGGCTGCCCTCTTCCTCTCAAAAAGTGCGCCCCATTTGGGTATTATTTAATGTTTTTTAAGGCATTAAAACATTAAATTAATTTCTATTTTCAGTGGCTATGGTCAAAGCACACTGTGGAGCTTGAGTGAAGTGTTGTGTGAAGGATTAAATTGGATTAATTTAATTTATTGATGGTTGTCCTTAAACATGCTATTTTTAAAAGAGAAAAGCATGATTTTTAATTAATTAATTGCCTTTAATTGTTAGGGCAATTATTAATTATAGAATTGTGAAGGTTATATAAGCATGGGCAGCCATATGGGTGAATAATTTAATTCACAGGTGTAAAGAATCGCAGCCAAGAGGAAAAGTGCGCCCCATTAGAGGAAGGATTTTGTTCTGCATAAAGTGCTAACAAGGCTAAAAGCTTCCGTATTTGGCGCATGCTTGGAGGAGGTTGATCTTTGTCTCGCATAGTTGTTTTCACAGTGTTACAGAGCTCAAGTGTTGATCAAAGGATTCATGCTCTCTTTATGTGCAAATTAAACACCAATTTTTGGGGCAGCAGTTTGAAAAGTGCAGATTTTTATAATTTAAATTCACTATTCATGCTCCGGTGGCCATTTTTGTCCGAATAAATTGCAGAATTCATTACAGGTGTGCTTTACAAAAGAAAAGGAGTTTTTATCAATGTCCAATACATTGCAAATATCCTCCGAATCAAGAATTGTCCAGATCCGCACCAAGATTGAAGAAATCCGCCAAGTTAGAAGAAAAAGAATTATTCAGATAAGATAGACAAAGCCATGGCGAAAGGAGATGAAAAAGAGAGCACGATGGATTCATGCATTGCTTTCCAAACTTTCGCATATAGAGACACTGATCTAGGCCCGTAACCTCTTTCTCGATTTGATTGATAGATCCAGAGCGGAAAGACTTCACTCATGCGCATGTGGGTCAAAAGTAGTGGAATTATCCGAGCCGCAGCTTTCCCATGTACATGCCCCAATTGCCGAGTTCGTGATGGAGTGTGCTAGATCTTATCATCCTTCATCCAGATATCAATGCGTGATGTCATGGGGGAAAGACAATAATTCGCTTGATGCGGAGTTCATCAATTATTGTCTCAAGATTCCAAAGGCGAAAGGTGGTGACTTCTATTAGCATTCGTGATGCCGACAGAGAGGGGAGAAACATAGAGCCGATCACGTGAGCATAATGAATAAATGGTTCATGAAGAAGCCTAGATCCCCTTCAAAGTTCCCGAGAACTCTTCCACGGTCCAATTTGGTGCAGGAGGCGATGATGTCATCAAATCACTATGCAGGTCAATGGCGAAGCGAATGCCTACACTTTCCGTACATGGATGTATGCTTTCATCAGACCATCAAATCAACAAGGTTGATTCTATAATCAATCGGTCGGAAATTATTAAGCAAAGAACATCGGTGAGCAACTTCTAACGTGAAGCGATTTCACTTCTTCAAGATGACTTCATACTTGTGTATATGTCAGCAGCCTTCACAGGTGTCTTTTCCAAGCTGGATAGATGTGGTGTTCTTTCCAAGGACCCCATTTTCGAGTGCTACCCACAGCTTACCGCACCTGCATGCGAGAAGGACTTCAAAGTGATCAACGATGACTTCTTCTACGATTTCATCTCGCAGCTGACAAAGACTTGAAGACTCACAGGTGGTAAGCAAGGAAGCGTGGGAAGCAAAGTGTCCAAGATTGGCGCTTATTCATCCAATTTGCAGATTTCACATACCTCGTGGTTACGGGCTTTTCTCGAGAACCAATAAAGATGCCCAGTGTATCCGAATGATAGATTGATCGCCACGGAGCCGAAAGCAGTAACTTGTGGAGTTACACGACCTTCAAATAAACGGCACAAGTCTACGGGCTTCTTCCCAATCACCGTGGGATATTACAACACCAGATGCAAAGATTCACAGAGCTCGAGGGATGGAAGCGCAAATGTTATCCGAGTATGAGCAAGAGTTCTTCCTCGCACGGCTTAACTTCGATCCATTCGAGTAGCCAGAAGACAATCTCCCAGAGTACGCACATGTGCCTTCGTTAGAAGATTTCTCGGATGAAGTGCGTATGAGTACGAGGTTAGAAAGAAAGATTTCAGCAGCTATCAAGAAAGCAAGTGTTCGACTTTGACTAGCGCGATACCTGCGATCTTAAAGATGATGGGAACGTGGTACTTGACACTTACCATCAAATGGGAGGAGATAAAGCTATACCGCAGATAACATCGAGGCCGCCATTCAATCAAGAAAGATCTGAGTCGTGTTGGTGAATACTTCGAATCTGTCATTGACGAAGGGATATTGCCTCGATGAAGTATCGATGAATCAAATCACGGCAACTTCGCACAGAGATTCCTCAAACGAAAGCATGAAGGAGAAAGCAAAGAAGGTCCGAGAAGTCAAAGTACACGTAAGATCTCAAGAGAAAGAGAAGACCACTTCTACGACCATAGCTTTGACTCCGACTTCTCCAAGACTTAAGATCACCAACTATCGCACCGCAAAGAACAGGATGCTTCCATGCCTTCATCAATCCGCGACGTTCGCTTTCTCTCCGCAGCCACTTCTGCTCATCACCCGCTCCAGAGGAGATGTCAAGCCGCAGATGACGGAGTTCGAAAGAGCTTTGTCCTCGATGTTTCGTAAGATGGCAGCCATAACACCGTGGCACTTTCTCGATGGAGAGGATGCAGAGCGGAGATGGTAGTGCACTCAAAGACTTCTCACTCCCCGAGAAGTAACTTCTGGAATGGTTAGCTTTGCAGCTTGGTTCCGAAGCAAGAGTAGAGATGAACTTAGAGGAGCATGACTGCAGCCTACTTCAGATCTCGAGCAAAGAGAGAGATGTAAGGCCTAAAGTTGCTAAAGCAACTTCTAGGTTGATCATCAAGGATTCGGGAGAGAAGTTTGCACGAGATATCAATTCCGGCGGAAGGAAAGATAGAAGAGGAGCTCACGGCGAAGATGTGACGGTGACCAAAATACCACTCTACTGCTACCACCGAAGGATCAAGCAGACACGCAGACGCGATGGATGCTTGCTATTCCTTAGGCTCGATAAAGAAAAGGCGGAGAAAGAAGAGCCGCAGAAGCAAATATCTCAATTATGTGAGATCATAGCCAAGGTTGCTAAACCTTCCATTCAAATTTCATTTCAGAAAGGTGAGTGATCATCTTATGCAGAAATGGAAGATGCAAGCAATCAAGTAAAGGCTATCGACGAATGGAAGGATTTGATTATTCGCAAGCTTCGTGCAACTTGGGAAGTGCCACCGCCTAAAGGTTATGAACGATGCAAAGAAATCAACTAAAGCAACTCGATGGAAAGCATAAAGGCATGAATACAATGCAGCAGAGAGTAACCTCGAGTATTTTGGCCGAGATCAACAAGTCACGGAGATGTATCGTCATAGAACAAATTGTACTTGATGGATCACCGAGAAGGGGAAGCAAATAGAGTTTGCAGATCTTCCGCTTGGAGATCTGCAGAGTTTTGCCAAAAAGGATGCAGCGCTGAGAGTAGAACATCGATTTACTGCATAAAGATCATTTCTTTCACCGAGGAAAGAGTGGACGGAGGTGTTACTTCATACGTGCGGATTGTTTCTAACGAGGTGCATGATTCCTCTCGAAGGTTCTCTTCTCGATGGTACAAAAGAGAATTGATAAAGCTACCAAGCCTTTCACGATGAATTCTATCAAGAGATCGTGGCGCCGCAGTGCATATCAAGGGTTTGGGCCGAGCTGAAGAGGTGGAAGCACGCAAAAAGTGTCAATGAAGGGTCACGCAGTTCAGACAGAGAAGGAAGCAAAGGCTAAAACAGATGGAAGGATGCTGAATTATATGTTCGATAAGTATATCGATATCGTAACAAGAAGAAGATGTAAACATTACAAATTGGCATGACTTCTTCTATTCTTTCTTCTTCTATTTTCTATGTTCCTGATGAAATTGTAAAACTTCTAAGTTATTGGTTTTGCAACCATTACTTGAAGTCATGTGGAACCATTCTATTAGTTAAGTGATACATGTGTCACTTAAGAAGAAGTTAGTTGAGGATGATCACCAAATGTCATCTTTACTTGTTGTTCATACTTTAGTTCAGCTTTGAGTCTTCTATTTGTACTTTCCTCCTACATTCTATAAGTAGGAGAAGAACCTCCGGTTAATGATCGATCGAATTTGTAAGCAAGCAATCTTGTGTTCTAGACTTTGTGCTCAACCCCCGAGAGCACTTCTAGCAGAGGAATACAAAGAAGCAGTGTTTCCTGAGAACTTTGTGTCACGGTGTACATACGTGTTTCTTGCTTTTAAATCTTAGATCTTTAAAGTAAACTTTGTGTTATTTTAGATCCGGATCTAGAGCCGCCTTTGCTTTATAATTCGTGTGTTCAAATCTATTAAGTTTCTTCTATGTGCATGCAATTAGCTCTGCTATCTACTAATCGGGATGCACATCTTCCTCATTTCTTCTCTCTCAGAATTTCCTTTACTTTCTTCTTCTATAATTTTCCTTTCTTAAACAAATGCTTACTTGCTGCAGTAACTTCTTAGTTATGGTTCATGAACTAAGTGGTTAAAGTAAAACCCCGATAGATAAAAACACATTTATAGTTTCTCCCATAGTCTTGGTGTAAGGCAAGTGAAGTCAATAACACTTGAAGTACCTCATGGGTGAGATTGTAACAATTTCATGTTAATATTATAATTTACTTTGATATTTCGAGATTTTTCATCATTCCATCTTATCATAGTCGATGGTATTCTTTTGTTATGTTGTTGTTCGTTTCCATGATTACATCCACCAAACTAAAGGCATGCATTAGTAAATAATCATAGACGAGAGTTCCCGTGAAGAATTATCATAGTGCGGATTGGTGATGACATTTTGGTTTCGTTGCCGAATTCCTCATTGGTGGATTTTCTTCGGAGAGATATTCCCACTTAGTCAAAAATCAATTGGAGGGTAACCTTATTTTTACTGTGCATAGTAGTTACCATGGTAAAGTCATTTTTACCGTGAATAGTAGTTACCATGATAAAGTCATTTTTGCTGTGAATAGTATTTATCACAGTAAAGTCACTTTTTACCGTGAATAGTATTTACCACAGTAACTTCACTTTTTACTGTGAATAGTGTTTACCACAGTAAAGTCAGTTTTTACCGCAGTAAGTCAAGTTTTACCATAGTTTACCGTGGTCATTTCTATTTTCTATTATAGTGATTTTAATTATTGGTGCACATAAGTCTTGTTGATTGTACTTTGCGTTGGTATTTTCTTTGTGGTTACTTTTGAAAATGGGAAAATTCCTGTTTTTTCAAATCTAATGAAGATGCTTGCTCTTTCATTCAAGAGTTTAAACGATCTTGTATTTGTAATGGCCTTATAAGAAGGGAACAATGGACTGAATTTTTCCTACCTTTTTGGATGGTTCAAGACTTAGGTGGTTTGAAACACTAGGTGAAAATGTGAAAAAATCATGGGATTTATTAACTCCAAAGTTTTCTTGAAGAATTTGGTGAACAACAAATATGCAGATCTCATGATCAAGATCACAAAGCTATCCAAGGAGAGAAGGAGAAGATAAGGGATTATCATGCTCGTATTCTAGAGCTAAGGAGGAAAGCTCGATGCCCGATCCGGAAGGAAGGATTAGCGGATGGGTTGATGAATGGCGTGGATAATCTCCTCTATAAGCACTTCATTCTTGGATAAAGCCGGAGATCGAGACAACGAGTGAAGTATGACCGCCTGTAGATACCATTGAACAAGCAAAGGAGATTGCAAGAAGGCAAGAAGAAAGCATGGAAGAGGAGCCCAAAGAAATTGTTGCTAAAGTAGAGCCTACACCAAAGCACCTTTGGTCCAAGAATCCACAACCACTCTCGGTGAGCACAAATATTTCTCCTAGTACATCTACCGAGTATGAAGATCTCATTCAAAAGATGGGTCGATTAACTATTAATCTTCTTCAAGGAAAAGAAATTAGTTCTCGGGAGGAGATAGAGTTCCAAAAGAAATATTTCTGAAGTTGTATGTTATGGTTATTATAAAAGGGTCATTATAAGTATAATTGTCTAGATAGAGCTTCTACATCTGGTAAAGGAGATAATGATAAAGGAAAACACCTGTGAATTCTTTTGATGTAGTAGATAAGAGCAGAAATAATGAAGTAGATGTGTTTGTAACAAAAAGAAAGAAAGAAAAAGATAATCAAGATGGAAATGATCCTAAGAAGATGAAAGGAGGTTCTAGTAAGAAACATAGGAGAAGAAAGCTAGGTGTGTAGGATTGTTTGATTTCACAGGGGCAAGGACCATACTCTATCTTGGAAGATCTGTCCAAAAGGCCTGCAAATATTACATATGGTCAACTCTTGGCTATGTCTTCGGAGAAGAGGCGGGAGCTGCGAAGTGGACTCAATACTCGAAAAGAAAGGAGGTTGAGGTCCCTGTTTTTGGAGGCAGAGTGGATCCCTGCCCACAAGCTGAGGTATTATGTAATGGTATTTTAATTCATGATGTCTTAGTTGATGGAGGTGCTGCATAGTTAATGTAATGGCCGAGTCTATAATGAATATGTTGGGTTTAAAAATTGATCGCCCTTCAACACTTATGTTAAGGTCATTAAATAAGGAAAAACTAAACCGAAGGTGTAGTTTCAAATGTGGCAATATCTGTTATGGGTGTTGTATGTGTAGTAGACTTTTAGGTGATGAAAAATGGTATTGTTGTACCCAATCTTGCTTTGGGAAGACCATGGCTAAGGAGACTTCATGCAAGAAAACTCTGGAATGAAGGCTTCATGACACTTAGGCGTGGTAGAGAGAGGGTGAAAATAAATGTGATCCTCGGCATCATAAAGCGTAACACGTGGATTCAAGTGATGAAACTGATGATTGGACATCCTCTGATTACTCTAGTACTAGTGAAGTGGACACTGAAGATGAAGAAAGCGAGGTGGATGTTTCAGTCATGAATATCCTTCCAGTCACACCTACTCATGACCCCATAAAATTATTTGAAGAAGAAGTTGATGATCGTCTCCAACAAATAAAGATTGGTGATGCTGTGATGGAGAGTGAGAAGGAATCCTACCTCCAGCTCTTTCGAAGGTACATACACCTATTCACTTTTGATTACAAGGAACTCCGTCAAGTAAGTTGGGTAGAACATTCTATTGAGCTGGTAGATGGTCTAAGCCCATAAAGCAAATGTCATATAGAATGAATCCTAATTTTTCCAAGACCTGTGAAAGAAGAAATAGATAAGTTGCTTGATTTACAGCAGATTCATATTTGTTGTGGAGAATTCGTAATGGGTTTCTCCCATTGTGATCTCAATAAAAAGAATGGGAAGCTATGCATTTGTGTTGATTACAGGGAAGCTCAATAAGGCAACAAAAGAAGGATCATTACCCTCTTCCATTTTCGAATCGGATCTTGGGCGAAGTAGCTGGCCGGAGTGCTATAGTTTTGCGATGGATATAGCGCTACAACCAAGTTCGTATAACAAAGAAAGATCAGTGAATACCACGTTCACCACTCCTTGGGAACGCTTTTCTTATAGAGTTATGCCTTTTGGGTTGTGTAATGCTCAGCAACATTCCAGCGTTTGATGAATAGGGTGTTCGAACCCTACATTGGGACCTTCATCGAGTATTTCTGGATGATTTTTGCATCTATGGGAGCAAGTTGGACCACCTGCACCAAATGGAGACAACATTTCAAAGGTTAGATGAAGCATAAGCCTCACTAAACCCTACAAAGTGTGTCTTTGGATGTTCTAAAGGCGTTTTGTTAGAGCATATTGTATCCAGAGATGGTATTGGTCGATCCGATAAAGTTTCAAAATCAAAGATTTACCATTTCCTATTAATAGAAGTAAGTTGAGATCATTTTTAGGCCATGTGGGTTACTATAGAAGGTTCATCAAGAATTTCTCAAAGATCTGCATGACCCACTAACCCGCCTTGAAGAAGGATGTTACTTATGAACCAGAAATAAGGTGCATGAAGCTTTTGGACAATCGAAGGAAGCCCCGGTCTTCACCTATTTTGAAGAATCCAGATTGGAGCAAGCCATTCATTGTGTACACTGATGCCTCGAATGCGGCACTAGGAAGTACTTTGAGCCAAAAGGATGAAAATGGGAATGAACATCCAATTTACTTTGGGAGCAGACAAATGAGCGATCTTTGAGGTAAATTATACATGTAATCAAAAAGAGGCTCTAGCTATCATTTTTTCTGTAAAGAAGTTTAGAAATTACTTGCTAGGGCAAAAATTTCTAGTTATAACAGATCATCAGGCTCTAAAATATATTGTAAATAAGCCTAACCCATCAGGGAGGATAGCAAGATGGATAATTTTGCTACAAGAATTTGAATTTGATATTATAGATAGGCCAGGAAAGAAGCATGTCAATGCAGATGCACTCTCTCGAGCCTATGATGGTTTAGGATCATCTTGTGATGATGATGATTTCCCCGATGCAACATTGTTATCCCTTGACACAATCCCTAGTGAATACATAGATATTTGGAATTATCTGAATGAATTCAAGTTTCCTGATGGTGCCAATGCAAAAGATTAAGAAAAGATTACTCAAGCCGATCGTCCATATTCTATTCTGCATGGAGTATTATTTGAATAGGACACGATGGACAATCAAGAGGGCGATTGGACGTGATCAAGGGAAGGAGCTGCTAGAAGAATTACACAATGGTACATGTGGAGGGCACTTTTCTAGACAACTTACAGTGAAGGATCTTGGATGCGAGTTATCAACCCACTCTTTTAAAGATTGTTATAATTATTGTAAGACATGTGATATTTGTCAAAACACATGGTAACCGTAAGACTTCATTAGCTCGATTATGCCATATTCTTCCACTTGGTCCCTTTGAAAAGTGGGGAATAGACATTGAGGTCCACTTCCAACTATCTCACGCCAAAATAAGTATATTGTAGTTGCCACGATTATTTAACCAAGTGGGTTGAAGCTAGGCCATTGAAAATAGCTTCCATGGATGAAGTGGCAAGGTTCATATATGAACGCATTGTCACGAGATTTGGTTGTCCATTAGAAATTGTATGAGATCAAGGAAGCCACTTCATTAATGAGGTGGTATAAGCCCTAGTCAATAAGTTTTCTATTAAGCACGGAAGGCAACAACATACAAGCCAAGCACAATGGACGAGGTGGAGCGAACAAATTTTGTGTTGTGTCAAATTCTAGCAAAGATGCAGCCTTGCAGTACATAAATGGGATAAAAGGATTCATGCAAACATTGTGGGCATATAGGGCAACATCAAAGTCGCAACAGGATACTCCCCATTTCGGTTGGCTGTGGCATTGATCCAATTCTTCCTATTGAGTTTGATATTCCCACTTTGTGAGAGTTATGAAAATGAAAGGATGGATGAAAGTGATTCAAAAAAGAAAGGTTGGTACATCTTCATTTGCTAGAGGAAATGAGGGAAATAGCAAAGGATACAAGCCATAAGAAAATGAAGCGAGAAGGAATACTTTGATCAAAAGATCCGGTGGTCTCCATTTCATGTGAATGACTTGGTTCTAGTATATGATTCTAGATACAAAAAAAAAAAAAAAGACAGAGAAAATTTCTTCCAAAATGGATGGGGCCTACAAAATAGCAGCTGTGCATGAAAATGGTACGCAATCTGATTGGGAAGGAATTGGATGGCACTCCCATTAGGAAATGGGTCAACCACGACAAGTTTTTTCCAAGCACTGAATAGTCTACTCAGGGACGGAGTAGAAGGCTAGGGAAGGGGAAGATGTCGACACTAAAATTTTCCTCCGTAATTTCTATTTCATTAATGTATGTATTAGGAATAGGATGTTGTTAAGTGTAATTAGTAGTAGCGTCCGATAGAAGATAACGGCGCCGTCGATCAAGATTGGCAGTCCGCCAATAATGTGGAGTACGTTAACACTCAAAGTACAATAGGAATGTTGTAAAAAGTAAATATTTGTCGTAATTGGTCCGGTAATGTTAAAATGTCAAAGTTTGGGTAATTAGAGAAGTAGGGTCTACATGATTAGGAATTAGAAATATTATATTGGTAATAAGGACAAGGAGTGAGGTCATAAATATTTTGTGTATTTTATTTGTGTAAAAGTCTAAAATGTGGAACCCATGTAAAATGATAAGGTTTATCTTATCTTAAAAGATAAGCTTACATGTACGAGATAAGAGTTAAGGTATGGAATATGATTCGGTCAGTGGATTTCTTATCCTATCTTAGAGATAAGATGGATAAGCACTGGAAGTTCTATAAATAGAGGCCACCCCCTCATTTAGCATAGAAAGGAAGTAGTGAGAAATATTGTAGGAAGTGTGCGAAGGAAGCCATCGAAAAGGTGTGTTGAAGAAGCCATTAAGAGGTGTAATTGTAAAGTTTCTCCCATAGTCTTGGTGTAAGGCAAGTGAAGTCAATAACACTTGAAGTACCTCATGGGCGAGATTGTAACAATTTCATGTTAATATTATAATTTACTTTGATATTTCACATCATTAAAATCTTATCATAGTCGATGGTATTCTTGTGTTATGTTGTTGTTGTTTCCAGTTACATCCACCAAACTAAAGTGCATTAATAAATAATCATAGCCGACGAGTTCCCGGTGAAGAATTATCATAGTGCGGATTGGTGATGATAGAACCTTCCATTTCCTAGGGCATGCAAAATTAGAAGTCATGAAGAAGAATCATCTATCAATCAAAGCTCTTTTATTCTTAATATGCCTATTGTTTCATGCCTTCTTCCTATAATTTTCTATCTTCTATCTCCAACGTGCGATGGCGCACATCTCATCTAACTACATCATTTTATCTATACTCTCTTCAAGTGTTTATTCATCATCCATTCCACCTGCGCACACAATACGCAGGGAGGGTGACATAAATTTCACTAGTAAAACAACCTCCGCACCAAACACCAACTGAAAGGATGTGGCTTTGTTCAATCTTCTGTAAGTTGTCATGTATGACCAAAGTACATCAAAAAAATTATCATTCCAGATCTTTCCTTCCAACATCATAGATCTTTGTCAATGTATGTCCCAATATCTTGTTGAAAGCCTCAACAGTTCCATTATTCTATGGGTGATAGGGTGTTGTCTTATGATGCGCCACCATAAACTCATCCAATAATATTATGATAGTCTCATTCAAAAACTATGTGCCCCTATCAATTTTCAATATCAATGGACATCCATACCTCTGATAATATTTTCTCGTAAGAACCTTGTTGTTGTAGTTACCATGCAATCCTTTGTAGGTGTTTCTTCTACCCACTTCGTCTAATAATCTATACATGTAATAATACAACACGATCCAGTCCTTCGCGCGAGTGTGGAAATAGGACCCACAAATTCAATTTCTTATTTCTCAAAATGTTTTACACTCATTGTCGTTATCAAAGGCATTTCATCCTGGTGCCTGCCTTCAAGGGCTTCCCAGAGTGCGTAAATGATCACACATCCTGTCATAATCTTTACAATCCTTATAAAGTGTTTCCCACCAAAGGCCAACCAACAAAATCTTGCATGTGGTAGCATTACCTACATAATGTCCTCCTACAATTCCACCATGAGCTTCTTCCATTATAGCTTTGTACTCATGTTCAAGTACACGCCGATCACAAAATAATGGCCTAACTTGTATACATATCCACTAATCAACATGTAAGGTGTAGCGCGTATGGAGAGTTATTTCTTCTCTAAGCTTTTCATCCCTTCAGATGCCACACCAGTACGTAAAAACAAAACAATATCTTCTAAGTTAGAGGGCACACGGTTCAATCTAAATAGTTGGGTGTCTAACATTATATCCTCAATGCTTTTCACATCCTCGCTTGAGTTAATTCTTAGGAAATAATCTGGTTCAGAATCTCTCTTTCCCAGATTTACCACCACTCTAAAGTCAAATTCCTGAAATAAGAGAATCCACTGGCATATGTGCCCCTGTAAAATGGGCTTATTAACTAAGTACTTAAGTGTCATGTGATCTTTATAAAATATAAAGGAGTTTCTAACAAGTATTATATAAATTTTTGTATTGCGTAAATCATGGACAATGCTTTGTGCTTTGTAGTTGTATAATTATACTCATCTGGGGTCAACTTCCTACTCACGAAATAGATAGGATGATCAACAAGCCCATCATTTGGGTTGTGGTAACATTGCACTAATGGCCATACCGAGGCATCAATATGTACATGAAACAATTTTTCCCAAGAAGGAAAGCACAAAATGGGAAAAGAAGTAAGTCTTTCCTTTAATGTCTCAAACGCTAGTTGTTGCACCTCATCCCAATGGAACTTTCCTTTACTTTTCAACAATTCTTCCAAGGGCACGAAAATCTTAGCATATCCCTTAATGAACTTCTTATAATAACTTGTATGTCCCAAAAACCCACGCACCTCGATCGGTAGGCTCCTCTAAGCCCAAGATAACTGCAACCTTAGCAGGATTTACCAACAAACCTTCTTTGCATATAATTTTCCCAACAAATTTCCAAAGGGTGTCGCAAAGATACACTTCTTAATGTTAAGAGAGATGCTCAACTATCGGCACCTCTCAAACATAAGTCTCAAGTTGTCATAGTGATATTTTACTAGCCCATATACAGTCTAATCATATAAATAAACCTATAAAAACTTGTTTATAAAGGCGTCAAATTCTTGTATAATGTTTTCATGCAAGAATGTGCAACAAGAAAATTTCCAATTTTCAAGCATGACAACAATACCCCTATGTCAAATTTTTCAAATTTTACCTTTCCAAGACACCCTAGGTCTACATGTCCTTAACACCAAGCCTTAATCAGTATATGTAATGGTCCTCAATTTGATTTCCATCCAATTCCCATAGGTTATTTAGGAAAGCAAATTCATTCCCCCTAGGTGATTTTAGGAGTTTGTGAAGAATGCCAAGTTTTGGGTAGTTTTGGGAAGGGCTACCATTGGCCTTCCCGACTAGTGCACCCCATGGAGTGGAAAGAAGGATTAAAATTAAACATAGATATGCATTCAAGTTCCAAAATCATCATCAAAAACATTTTGGGATATTTTGGAAAGATCTGAAGGTTTTGGAGCCATTTCAGTAAAAGTGGGTTTTCGGGCCTAAAGGAGCATACAACGAAGGAGTTCTTAAAATCCATTCAAATATTCTAGGAGACTTGTGAATATTCAAGAGCCCAAAAATTTTCATATGGAAGTTATTATCCATGCCTAAATGGTGGAAAAAATGAGACATCGTGAAACATCATGCACCTCCCTAGGAAACTCATTCTTCCAGCATGACAGATGGTCCCAAGAAAAAGGGGGTAATTTGGAGGTTATTAAATCATAATTGAAGCTCCAAACCATCACCATTAAACTAATTTTTGTTTTCCAATCAAATTCATATAAAATTTCACCTCTGAACTCATCCAGAAACTCGATTTATCGTTGTCACAAGTTGGCTCAAGGTAAGAGTTCGATACTTAGACAAATTTTTAAAGAGGACACGTGTCAGCACTAGAAGTCTAGGCGTCATTTCATGTCCCTTTAATCCCTTTGGAAAAGGGACAAAGGGGACATAAAAAAATTTCCCAACCCTTTTTGGCCCCCAAGACACCAATGTGACCTCATGGATTGTCGGTTGCTTGCCCCATGAGCTAGTTGGAGCCTTTCCTCTCCTTTAGATCTGAATGATCGCAAGTGTTGCAACTTAGCACTGGCGCAAATGTCCCTTTTATGCCTTTAGAAAATGGACAAAGGGGACCAAAAAAATTTCACAACCCTATATGCATTTTTTGGATGAATACAAATCCAAACTTAGCTATTTTTCATGTTATTTCATCCCCCCACATCTCCACACCTCTAGGAACTAACTCGGAAAAAAATTCCGACATCCCAACCTCCATTTCACTCAACCAAATCTACAAAGTCCTTATCACAATGAAAATATAGATATTTTAAAATAAAATCACAAAATTTTCAAAGAAAGCAGAATGAAATGGTGAAGAAAGCGAGAAGTTTTTTCGAAGAAAACCACTCAAGTCATCGACAAAGATTCATTCATATATTTAGAACTATTCAACATATTAAGATGAAAATTTTCTTTGACCTCCTCATTTTTGAAGGTCGTCACAATGCAATAGATGGATGGTCAAATAGTTCTCTAGATCATGCTTTTCCACAACAAAACTCATTTTGGTGCCTAGCTCTCATTCTCGATTTCCCCACCAATCGGCCAGTCGGATCAAGCTAAAAAAATTTACACACGGACTCCAAATGAAAAACCTATCGTAATGGAGTTAATTTCATCATGATCAGAGGTAAAAACTAGACCTACAAATTTCAAGCTCCATTAATGGCCGCCATGACTCCGTGCCGAAGCCACTACCAGGTGAAAATTTTAAATTTTATTTCCAAGCATTTTGGTTGGGAAATCGAGTGAAATTCGGAGGATAAGATCACGATGACAAGTGAGTTTGAAAATATGTGTTCCATCACAAGCCGAGCACCAAAAATCCACTTTCCAAAAATAGTAAGCTTTCCTATACAGGTTTACTATGTTTGGAAATTCATCATCAAAAGTGGTTATGAAAAGTAGTGTGCATGAAGATCATCACGAAGTCGAGAATGATTGTCCGAGAGTAGAAAATACCGAAAACAAACGGTTACTAAAAATAGTAAGTTCCTTATATGAGTACTTACTAAAAATAGTAAGTCACCCCTAGAAGTGGTCAAGGTGAAGGTAGTGTGCACATAGGTGAATGAAGAAACTCATCACATTAGGATGGTCAAGAAGAGGATAAAATCATCTCTTACCAAAAATAGTAAGTCTCCCATCTGGGAACTTTCTTATAATGGTATGTCACACTCAAAGGGAAATTTTGGAAAAATGGGACATAGAGGGATGATCATTCGGATCAAAGCGCAGCATCATTTTAGATCGACATTATTATCTCTTACGGCCATTTGTGTTAGATCTTTGTCATTTGTCATGTGTTGTCATTGATGTCAAGTTGCATTGATGGCATAAGTATTTGATGTCAAGCGACATTGATGGCAAAAGGATTAATTGGTAAAGTGAGAAAGTGAGAAAGATGAAGGTTGATTAATAGTGTTAGCTCACAGAGGCTTCAGGGTGATCAAGGATAAGTTATAAGGGACTTAATCGGGTTTTGCAAGCCGAAGTCTTGAAGTAGTTGTCGAAATCTGCAGAGGTTGTGGAACTCAAGAAGAAGCCACGAAATATTAGTGAAGGCCACGGTAAAGGAATGAATTTGTAAAAAAAAAATAAGCCAAAGGATGAGTCAAAGATGTGAAAGGTGAAGCCACGAAATGTGAAAGAAGATCCAAGGATGAATCAAGACAAAGTCGTGGAAGTAAGGGAAATTCGAGGAAGCCATGAGTAAAGTGAAAAATCCGTGGAAAACTATAGAAGCTACACATAAAATAAAATAGCCGCGAGACATGGAACAAAGTTGCATGGGATGGTAAGCAGACGAGGAGGAAAGTCGCGTAACATTGTAAAATCATGAGAAGCAAAGAAAAGTCGTGGATGACTAAAAAGCCACCAAGAAAGAAGAAATGTCGCAGATCAAAGGATAGAGCCGCGATATAAGGAAAATGTCAAAGAATCTTATAAATGTTGTGGATTGAGAAAATATGAATTGATAAGCTCAGGACAATCAAATTGATTTAAACATGGAAAATTGAGAATTTTTTATTATCTAAAATCATGGTGATGCGATTATCTGATGATTGTGATTGAGTATACAACTTGAGCTCCATGAAGAATGAAGAAATCTATAGTTCCAGCTGTCCACATTTAATGCTCATTGACTTTGTGGAAATACAATTGCATTTCTCAATGTGATTCCTGATTTCAAGGAAAAATTAAATATCAAAGAAGAAAATGGCTCACTCATCTTGATCACATTGGAAATCCTAGAAAGATGAGAAATCTATTTTTAGGTATCAGCTAATAAATATTTTCTAGTGAATGCATAGAAAAGGTGAAATCAAGTCGAATATAACAAGAGAAAAATTTGGAGTTAGTTGTATTCATTTAATGAACCAGATTTTCAAGTGACAAAGCAAGAAGAGTGCATGGCATGCTAAAGGAAGTGATGGAATGAGTTGATTATGAAAAAGAGGATTCCATACCAATACACGAGTTGATCAAGTAAGAAGATGATGCATTCAAGCTAAGGTGCTACTGAAGAAAAGAGAGAGAAAGGATCCTGTGAAAAGAGTCGATTCAAATGAGAAGAAGAGAGTGATAGAGAGAACATAGACAGATACAGAAGAGTGATCATAATCTATTGTGTAAGCAATTTTTGTAGCTAGATGATCAAAAATTGTATGTAAAATAAGTCTAAGTTGTAGATTAGCATTTTCGGGGGTTATAGCCTCCTTGTGGGTTGGTGCCTGTAAAATTAGTTGTAGCTGATTAAATTAGGGGTTAGTGCTCCTTGCAAGTTAGCGCTTACTAAAATTTGTTGAGTGGGTGCTCAGAAAATCTTCAAGTGGGTGCTTGAAGTTGTGAAGTGGGTGTTTCACAAGTTGAGTGGGTGCTCAACCAAAACCATTGTAAGCTTTGAATTGGTGTTCCTAATAAATCCTTGGTTTCAAGTGGGTTTTTCTCCCAAAGGGTTTCCCACTATAAATTATGTGTTCAACATTTTTGTCTTATATATGTTTGACAAAATGCACATGATATAGTAACTACTCAAATTTAAGAAATTGTGGATTAAGTATAACTCTAGAAATTAATTTTAATCCACATTAATTCACCCCCTCTCTCATTGCTTGTGATCTCTAACAATTTGGAATTCATCTCGGGAACCCAGACGGTGTCTTTCGACACTCTTTTATGGCCCGAGTTGTAGGATCATCATGTGCAAGATAGAGGTTACGATCATCGAAGAACATTCCATTCACTGGTGGGGCTCGGTTTTGAGCTCTTATATCCTCAGAAGGGATCTTTGTGAGTTGTGTTCGTGTTCATTGGGAAAATCATTCAAAAATGTTGTTAAACTCTTAAACCAAGGTGTTTTGAACCATCCAAAGGATTTTCTTAGGGTGCAAAGAGTTCAAAGATTTAGAGTTTCATCACATTAGAGCATTCCATAGATCAAGAACAGTGGATCTTCATCAGATATGGAGTGTTCTTCAAGGCATCTCTTTATCCCTCTTCTTTCTCTCTCCTTTCTAATTATTCATTGGGCCTCATCATTATATTTTTCCTATTCACTTAAGTGACCTATTTAAAATTGTAAAATTATTTTCTCAAAATTATAAGAGAAATACTTAATTCATAGAAAATAAAAATTCACAAGTGGAATATGAAAATGAAGAGTCATGTGAGGGAAGTGAGAGGTCAAATTGAAAGTGTTATAAATTGGGATGGCTTATCCATTCTAAAGGATTCTAAATTTTTGAATAACTTCTACTCTGTATCATTATGAATTGTGGTAGATGGATTGAAGCTTTGTATTCATCACTTCACATGAAATAAAGGCTACACTTATTCTATTTTCCCTTTCTTGTTTTTCTACTATTTTCATCTTGTATTCACTTTGTAACCATGGTGATCAAATAGAGCTTTGAATATTCAATGAATGAGCCTCGTATAACTTTGTGTTTATGTGGGTTTTGTTTGTCTCAATAAAAGCTTCATTGTTTATTTCTTCTATATTGGATGTTGAACTACTACATTACTAAGGGTGAAGCTATGAAATCTACTCATGACAGTAATCTTCCTTAACTAATTTCCCCCTTTTCTCCTCAACAATGTAACTTCCTCCCTTGTACCCTCGTATAAGCACTTTTCCATGGGTTCATGGAGTAGCCCCATGTGATCCCCAACTAATTTGGCCACCTAAATCATTTAGATAGGATTAGGATTACTTTACTTTCAATAATTGGAGTTGTACCATTTAATGCAGGGGACGTAGCCCCGTGAACGCGTTGGTAGAGACACCTAACTTTTCCATCTCGACAAATTTTCTCACCAACATACAACAATACGCAAAAAGACTGTGGTGCATTCTTCAACCCAAAGGGCATAACTGTATATGCAAAAAATACCCACTCAGTGGTGAAATGTGTCTTTTCTTGATCTTCCTTAGCAATTTGCACTTGATGATAACTAGAGAATCCATTAGTGAAAGATTAAATCTCAGCGCCGCTGCAACACCTTCTAAGATATCCTCAATAAAAGGTGTGGGAAAAGGATCTATGACACAAGCAACATTCAACTCTTTGTAGTCCACACAGATCCTTATCCTACCATCTTTATTTATGCTTATCACCATGGGGCTAACCCACTCTGACTCCTCAATGGGCTCAATGATTCTAGATTTCAACATCTTATCAATATCTTCCTTTACCTTGACACGTAGATTAGGATTCATCTTGTAAGGCCTCTTCCTAACCAATTGCACACCTTCCTTTAACTTGATCCTCATCTCACCCAAAGAGTGATGCACTCCCTTCAACTCATGATAGCCTCATGAAAATAAGTCCTAGAAGTTGTGTAGTAGCTCAATAATCTTTTCCACCTCTTGTTCAGACCAATAGTCACCAATAATGGCTTCCTCTGGCTCTGCATCTTTCCTAATATTGACCTTTTTTTTTCATAAGCTCATGATAAGCGCATGACTTCTCATCAGCACTATCTAAGACCTCGCACATACCTATAGTGTGATCAACATACAAATTCTCTACTTCCTCATCATTAATTATTTAAACCAGCTTACCCTTCTCTTTTTCTAGCTAGGCACGCCTTCAAGCTACTTGTCATCTCTCTTCTTCTTCAAAGTGTGCCTTTAAATATAAATCTACAAACATATCTAATAGGAGTTCCTCATTCTTTGCACTATCCCCCATCGTAAGGCACTTCACAATCTGTAATGCTTCATTCACTAGAGGTTTAGTAGAAAAATAGTTAAAGGTCTTAATCATACCTGAGGTCATATCTTGTCAATTAATTGTTGATATTGTTAGCTCTACATGAACAAACCATGCACATGTGCAACCACTTATGGTTTTGTAGAACTTATGTACCTGCAGTGATGGCGAAAAGGCCTCCTACCCCCTCGTGTCCAAATTTTCTCACACTTCTGAATGTGGTGCGAAGAAGAATCCTTCCCATGAAATTCACATATCTAAGAAGGTACATTGTTCCTTAAAAACTGATAGAAAAGGTGATTCTCACCTCTCATCATTCCAATAGGTTATCTCTGTGTGTAGTCCACCAATGCGTTATTATCCCTCGCAAGGTATAAATCAGCATATTTCTTATGTCACCCTCATCCTTCCATAGGGCTTCTATGGTGTGCACAAATACATTACGGTTTCCCTTTGACGGTATGCCGAGGTTGTCGAGGTACATGGTTATGTCTTAAGTGTCTAAACATGCGCGACTTGATTATGAGAATAATAGTTTTATTAATATCTCACCTAACCATTTCATACATTCCATGTGCCCAATTATCACAGGAAATATTGGTTGTATCACACGTATAATGAGCATCATCCCACTGAATAATAACTTCTTTAGATGGCTCAAGAAATTCAAAATCCCTAATTGTGCATGCATATATCCTATTCAGACCCTCTTCACTCAAGGGTTCTACATACAGTGCAGCCTTTGCATCTATCAAAGGAATAATCACTCTTTCTTCTTTGTTCTCAAAATTGATGTATCCTTTATTAAAGCACATATTAGCATTATTAGCATAGCACCAAGGGCACCCAAGTAGCATTAGGAAACTATCTTCCTCAGCAAGCTCCAATACCTTGAAGTCCCTAGTGAACTTGGCTCCCTGAATTATAATAGTCACATCCTTCAAAACTCCAATAGGATTAGCTCTAGTCCTATTCGCCATGTACAACACATTCAAAGAAGGTTGCAATGGTGGTCTCCCCATTTGATTCCATGCATCCAAGGTGAGTACATTCACTTTTACACCTATATCAATCAATATGTTTCTCAAAAGCCACCCATCAACAACTACATTCGAGTAATTTCCTATCATATTCATGACTACGAGGAGGTAAATTTGCATGCAATATTTATCTCTCATGCCCACCATCCATGCATGGTGACTTTTCTCTCAACCATTCAACTAACAATGGAATAATATTTTTTTGTCGTATCATCTTAAATACCTCCTTTAGGTCATCAACATCCGTATGTGGGTGATGCACCTAGGATCTACTATATAAAACCCAAAGCGCGGCACATCACCCACCTTGAGCTGAGCGATCACCCGAAGTGCGCAAAGGTACCAGGCCCCTCTTTAGATTTACTTGTGCAGATGTTAGTGTGATGAAGATACAACATATTCATAACCATAAATAAGCATAAACATTCCACATAGCATAACCAAATCTAGATCTTAAAGAATCATGAATTAAACAATAACTATAATAATATTAAACATACAAGAACCATTCATGATGCTTTTAAAACCATTATCCATCCAATATACTCCATTACATTAAGCAACGCATGTAATACATGTAAACTTCTTACATTACAAAGCTTCACCATAATTCATACGCGCATCAAATCCAAAGAGTATAACTCTCAATAATTCACTACTCAATATCTATATCTAACTACATAGTTCAATACATATTTATAGGGGTGGGGACTTGCCCTTCACCACCTATGCACTTCCCAAAATAGGTCACATGCTGATAATAGCCATGCGCCTTTACATTAACATGCACACATGCAAGTGCGCTAATGATAGACATCCTATAGTTAACAAGAAGAAGTAATCCTATTATTATCTTGAACTCATGCATGGCGCTTATCAGACACTCATTCCCAAAATAACATTTATGTGTCACGCAAGTCTCCATCCTAATGTGTGCTTTGCACGCTATCTTCCAAAAATAGCCCGCATCCATGAAAATGGCTAAGTCTCGAATCAACTTGTCTTGGTGCGTGTTTCCTTTCCTATCCTTCCGTGCCTTCAAGTGTGCCTTGTTCCCATGCACAAATCCTATGTGTGTCTTCTCCTTAGGACAATATTTTTGCTCAACATTACCCCACACTAACGTACATTACCTTCTCGGCAATGGGGATTCTTTTTGATGTTCCCAAAGAATAAAGAATAAGAATGGAAAGAATGTAAAGAATCATTGTATAAAATAATAGACCTTTACTCTGCAGCACCTTCTTCTTCAACTGGGAGGATCAACTTTGGATATTCTATTTTAATCTCAGCCTCTAATGTCTGTCAGTCATCCAAATGCGGTCCTTTTCTTCTTTGGAATGTCTATGGCAATGGCTTCCAATTCATCCTGAGTAATATTTTCCTTTTCATTCTATAGTACTTGGACAACATTGGCCATAACAGACATCATTCCCTCCAGAAGATCCATCTTCTATGTTATGAGCTTCCCAATCTCATATATTCTCTCCTTATGTGGGTCTTGGGCTGCTACAAGGGCTTCGCTTCTGTTTCACAAGTGCCAATCTTTCTACGCATCCTAGTGTCTCATCTTTCATGGCCTTCGAATGTCATTATCTTCAACCAGATTTCGATCCTTATCACTACTTCTAGTGCCACACAAATATTCGGATCTTTGTTGGCTTTCTTGATTCATCCTTTAGCATTTGGAGTGATACCTCATAAGTTGAAATTTTCCTAACCACGAGACCCTTTCTCTTTTATCTTCTTGTTCTAGATCCTTTGGAGCTGGCATTCAAATTGGTCCATCTTCTAGCACCAAATCAACCAATGTGTGCACATAATGCATAATCAAGGAAACTTCTCAGGTACCTTAGATTCATGATGAGGTCTTACTTTCATAACATAATCACCAATTTCTTCTGCCATGTTAATGAAGGCCTCATTATTTTTCTAGTTCTAGGTCCTTTTCTCCTTTTAAACGTGTTATTTATGTAGTTTTTGCCTTGTTATCTTCAAGTAGCGCTCTAATGGTGGCAGCCTTATCAATGTTCCTTCGTGCCACCTCTGTAGATACCTTAACCAAGGCATTACTCACCTGCTCATCAGACATTAGAGTAGGCTTTACCGTCATGTGTCTGCTTTGGGGTGCCTTCTTCACTCTCCTTGATACACAAGATTCCTCGCATACATCAAAATCTAGCTCATCCATATGGGTCTGCATGGACCAGATAATTGTTTCCTTGTGCACGTGGTGGCCATGTTTGGATCCATCATCTCCCATCCATATAATTCCTTAAGGCCTACTGTACTCTAAAATCAGGCGCAGGATGATTTTTCTTGTGTCCTCAGCATAGCCCATACTTAGCACAACATATTCTTCACTTGTTCTCTTTGTTCTTGGCCCCTTATGAACCTAAGCACCAAGGTTTAAAGTTGGACCTTCTCCTTCCTGAGTAGTAATATGCATGCGGGGTTGTTCTTGCACGTCTCTTCTACTTCCTTCATCCCTTCCTCATCTTTCATTTCTTCATCTCTGGGTTCCTCCATATCTTCTAGTTGCACTGGGGTTCTAGGCGCACTCTCTTCAGACTCTTCCACCTCCTCATCCAGCTTCAACTTTCTCCTTCTCTTCTTCTCAAGTGCCTCTTTCTGAGGGGAGAGTCTAGGTGATATTCTTACAGGTTGTGGTGTTCCCATGCCTTGGGTCCTAGTTCTTCTGAATACCTTCTTAACAGATACTCTTCAGGGACTGCATCCATGTCCAAGTCCTCTTCTCCTTCTTTCACCGGTGGTAGAGTATCTGCACACTCAATCTCCAATTTTTCTATGGGCTACCTTTGGCCTCTATGATCCAAGCCTCCACTATCTTCGTGTTCCTCTTCCTCCTTGTCTATATGTATGGTCACAACAGGCTCTGAGCTGGCACTTTCTCCATTGTGTGATTTGCCTTAAGCGGCCCTGGGAGCATGAACTCATTCTCCACATACTTATTATTCTCCAAATAGGATTGAGTTAAAGATATATGAGCATGGATCCACTTTGTCCCCAATAGCCAAACTTACTAGCTTCATATTTATGACATCTAAAATGAGCCTCTCAATGTAGGCAGACCAACCCAGATATACATATGTTTTTATGAGGGTATGGTAGTCACAATCTACCTTGTCTACGTTGAAGTTCATCCTGCGTGCATCAAAAATATGTGAACTAAAGCCTAGAAGTAGCGATTGTGAAGGCATATGGAAGTTTTCACCATGGTCTCCATTTCCCATCCTTGATAGTAATTTGCGTGTGCATAAATGTTGATACACCGTGAATTGTATTGCCTTTCCTACTACCAAAGGTAGTTCCTTTAGAATGCACCATTCCTCCTCAAACGCCATGTGAAGTCGGTCATACCACATTTTTTCCCTTTTCTTGAATGGGCCACTCATTGATCCTTCACATAAATATTTCTCGAACCTATCCACGAGGGACTTCTTCTCTATGGGGTATTCCCAAATTTTATTCTTTGGCCCATCGGGCACTCCAATTTCTACAAATACAAGAGATAAGAGGATGGTGCCAAAACTTATCTTTTCACCTGTGCGTGCTTCCTCAACAATGGTTTTTGTAATATAGCCTGCTAAATTGTACACTTCTCCCTGAGACATTTTCTTTGCAATATGAATCCACATGGTGTTTACTTGTGACCATCTCTCTTGATCATTCAACTTGGTGAGTAGATGCACGGATGCCTACACCATAGGTACTTCCTCAATTTATATATATCCATTCCATGCAAACCCTTGGTATACCCCAACTCCTTGCTTGTGGCTATAACCATTGCTTTATCATTTAGATCACTAACAATGTTTATCCATGTGCCCTTCAATCCTATTAATGTCACAATTAGGGTTGTTATGATCCTAACCCTCTGTCCGATGAAATAGAAGAAGTCCTCATGGAATCTGCTCATAATCCATTGGTATAAAGGTTCATGTTTTCCAAAATATGGGATCTCATATAGTTGATAAACTCCTACCTGCTTAAGCAAATTTTCTCCAATGTCATCATACACTGGCATATCTTCCACTGTGTGCTTGTTGGTCTTCTTATTCAAAAAAGTGTCCAACTCTCCCTTGTTATCAGTGGTGCGGTGGTTGTAGTCACTTACTTTACATTTGTGGATGTGGGAATCCCAATCTTGTCTAACTATTACTCCTTCCGGGTATTGTATCTCGAAAAATTGCTCTCATGAGCAATTTCAACCTCAACTTCCACCTTTTTCTTTCCTTTTGTGCCTGTTGACAGTGCTTTCTTTGATGCCATCATAAAAATCCCACCTTTTATCTTCTGTTTCAAGTAATTTCAAACCCTAGCTTGAAATCGCATGCCCTACCTCCTTATCAACACTTTTGCTTCACTCAAACCCTTCACTAATGGGGATGCAAGCCTTTTCCGCACATAAATTTTCTCTCCACGTCTGGTTTCACAACTCTTTGCACCTCAACACAATTCACTTGGCTCGGTTGCACTTAGCTTGCTCAAATACTTGTGATTACAAAGGTAAAAATGAACCCGACATCACGTCCTTATATATATTTTCAAAACGTTAGTGCATTTATTTATCCTTCACCTACCAACAATCATCTCGTTAATTGTCCCCTAACTATAACCTTCTAGCACACATTCCTACCCTCTAGATACAAACTTCTCTTCCACACACTTCCATGCACCAAGTACCTTTCTAGTGCACCATCTCATAGTATTTTCCATGGTCACTGCTTACCTCACGTTATATTATCCCTTCATTCATTTCCATCTATGGTTTTCTTTAGAAACAATCTCCTTTCTAACAACTCCTTTCCATACTTGAATAGCACATGTAATAGTTTGTTCTCATGTGTACCCAGTTGTGAATAAAAATAACAACCACCCCACACTAATGGTATGTGCAGTCCTCTGTGCATAAAAATACTTCAGATTGTAATTAGCTTCCAGTGCACAAATGCACTTATTACATAAAACACCAAACTAAATTGACAAAGCATAGCGAATGAAGAAGGAAATACATTAAAGGAAATATAGAAAGGGAAACCTATACTAAATGGAAATACTACCTTATTACAAACACCAAGAAGACTTATTTATAGTAGGGCTTTAGCCTACTCCCATTAAAGTAATCAGGTAACCACATTCCATCAAGCGCCTCCAACTAGAAAGTGCCTGATTCAAGTATATGAGTGATAACATACGGTCCCAACCAATGCACCTTAAGCTTTCTTGGATGGCGCAGAACTTAGAATCATAAAGTAGTACCATCTATCCAACCTCAAGCTTCTTGTCCTTGATGTGTCGGTCATGCCATGCCTTCTTCCTGGCATTTTCCTACTTCGACTCCAATGTGCTATGGCGCACCTCTCATCCAACATTAACTCACAATTCTTTCTTTTAATGCTTGTTCATCAACTAGATCTTCATCGCCTATAATATGCAAAGAAGGTAACATGAATTCCATAGGAAGAACTGCTTCTACAAACACAAACTGAAAGGGTGTGGCCTTATTCAACCTCTTATAGGTTGTTCTATACACCCAAAGCATAGCAAAAAAATATCATCCCAATATTTCCTTCCAACATCACAAATTTTTGTCAAGGTCTAGCTCAATATCTTGTTGAAGGCCTCAATAGTACCATTTTCTTGAGGATGATAGGGTGTAGTCTTGTGGTGTGTAACCATAAATTCATCCAATAATATCTTAATTGTCTCATTCAAAAAGTGTGTGCCCCTATCACTTGTCAAGCTCAATGGACATCCATACCTAGTAAGAACATTTTCCCATAAGAACTCGGCATTGTTGCTCTACTATAGAATCCTTTGTAGGTGTTGCTTATACCCACCCTATGAGATAATTTGTGCAAGTGATGATATAACGCAATCCAATTCTAGGTGCGGTTGGTGAAATAGGACCTACAAAGTCTATATCCCATTTCTCAAATGGATCTATACTAGAAATAGGCCTTAAAGGCATTTCATCTCTTTTCCCAATTTTTCCAAGGCACTGACAAGTGATCACACACCTTACAATAATCTTTACAATCCTTATACAGGTCTCCCACCATAATCCAACTGAGTAGAATCTTGTGCACGGTGGCGTCACCTACATAGTGCCCACATGCAATACCACCATGAGCCTCTTCCATGATATATGTGCACTCATGTTCCAATACACACCAAGAGAAATACTTCATCTTGGCCTAGTTTGTATAAATATCCACTAATCAACATAAAGGGTGTTGCATGAATTGTAAGTTATTTCTTCTCCAATGATTTCATTCCTTTTGGTGCCATACCCATGCATAAAAATACAACAATATCCTCCAATTATGAAGGCGTGCAATGTAACTTGTACAACTATGCATCCGACATTGTATCTTTAATTGTCTGCGCATCCTCCCTAATCAATCCTTGATAAGCGATGCTGGGCCGAAATACTTTTACCTGGTTTTACCACAATTGTGAAATCAAATTCTTGGAATAAGAGCACCCATCGAAATATGCACCCTGTAAAATGGGCTTATTTACCAAGTATTTTAATGCCATGTGATCAATATAGAATACAAAAGGTGTTGCTAGTAAATACTATCTAATTTATGCAATGACGTAGATCATCGACAAGGCCTCACACTCTATTGTTGTATAATTCTACTCTGTAGGAGTCAACTTTCTACTAGAAAAATAAATAGGATGATCTATAATACCCTCTCTAGGTTGAGCTAACACTGCCAATGGTTATGCCAGAGGTGTCCACATGTACATGAAATGGTTGGTTCCATGAAGGAAAACATAGAATATGCACTGTTGTAAGTCTCTCCTTCAACGCCTCAAATGTGCATTGTTGCGGTTCTCCCCAATAGAATGTCCCTTTTCCTTTTAGTAACTCTTCTAGGGGTGCGAAATCTTCACATATCCTTTGATAAATTTTCTATAATACCTGTGTGACCCAAGAATCTGCGCACCTCACTCTGACTGGTAGGATCTTCCAGGCCTACAATAACTATAACCTTAGTTTGGATCCACTAACAAACCTTCCTTGTAGATGATGTGCCCTAACAAAGTTCCAAAAGGTGTAGAAAACATGCACTTCTTGATGTTTAAAGAGATGTTTAATTGTCTACATCTTTCAAACATTAATCAAAAATTGTCACAATGATCCTTAACAAGTCCATACACCATCCAATCATCCAAGTAAACCTGTAAAAAGTTGTGAATAAAATCTTGGAATGCTTGAACAACTATGCATGAAAATATAGTAGGCACATTTTTCAAACCAAAGGGCATCACAAAGATATGCAAAAATTCCCCATTCAATGGTCAAAGTCGTCTTCTATTGATCCTCCTGTGCAATTCTAACTTTGATGATACCCGGAGAATCAATCTGTAAAAAGAATAAAATTTGTGCACTGCAACACCTTCTAATTTTCCTCTATGAAAGGTGTAGTAAAATGAACATTGAGTTCCCTTTAATCCACACAAATCCTAATATGACCATCTTTCTTTATACTAATCACCATGGGGCTAACCAATATGATTCCTCTAAGGGCTTGATGATGCCAAATTTCAATATTTTTTCAATTTCTTCCTTAACTTTGAAATGCAGTTAGGGTTCATCCTGTAAGGTCTCTTCCTAACCGAGCACGCACCTTCCTTTAGCTTAATCTTCATCTCTCCTAATGACTTATGAACTCCTTTTAACTCATGGTATCCCCTAAGAAATAAGTCCTAAAATCCCGTAGTAACTCAATTATCCTTTCCACTTCAAAATCAGTCTAACAATCCCCAATTATTGCCTCCTTAGGTTCAAAGATCATCGTACCCAATGTTCACTTTATTGGTCTTCATAGGTTCGTGATAGGCACGCGCATTTTTATCTGTATTGTCTAACACCTCTCAAGTACCTATTAAATGATCTATATCCAAATTTTCTACTTCTTCATCATCCACTATGTAGACCATCTTACCTTTTTCCTTCTCAAAGCAAGCATGCTGAAGTAGTGTGGCATCTGTCTCTTCTACTTCATCAAAATGTGCTCCTGAGTCTACCTCACCAAATAACTCCTGAATGAGTTCTTCACCTTTGCACTGTCTCCCATAGTTAAGCGCTTTATAACCATTAATGTCTCTTCCACCGGAGGTTTAGTAGAGAAGTAGTCAAAAGTCTAGGTCATTCCTATAATCAACTCTGCCATTTCAGGTCTCTCTATGCAATTCTGCATAAACATACCAGGCTCGTGCGTAGCCTTGTAAAGTGGAATAAAGTTTGTGCACCCAAAGTGAAGGTGGTAAAGCTTCCTGCCCCTCTGTCCAGAGTCTCTCACACTACTGAACATGGTGTTGAATAGGTTGATTACCATGATACATGTAGATTGTAGTAGGCACATTGCTCTTGAAGAACCGAGTGGTTAGAGCAATTTTGACTTCATTCCATTCCATAAGATTATCCATGTGAACCATCCACTAGCGTGCTCTTTGTCCCACACAAGGTATATACTAACATATTCCTTCTTTCCACTTGATTTTTCCACTACTCCTCCATGGCACGCAGAATACCATAGGATCTCCTTCTCTAGTGTACCGAGGTACAAGGTTGTTACCTATCCTCCAAATACATCAAGGTTTGCTTCTCCACACAAATGTGCTTCTTACTTTGCTGCCCAACCATCTCATAGGTGCCATGTGCCCAATTGTCACAAGCAATACTTGTAGTATCACTAATAGACTGTGCATCTTCCCACTGGAGGATTCCTTCCTTAGATGGCTCAAGTACTTATGGGTCCTAAATGATGCGTACATAAAAAAATTTCAAGTCTTCCTCGCTCAAAGGTTCAACATAAGGCATAGATTTCCCATCTATAAAAGGGATAATCACTCTTTCTTCCATGTTCTCAAAACTTATATACCCCTTTTTAAACCATAGATCATCATTATTTACATAATACCAAGGGCACCCAAGTAGAGCTAGGAATTTGTCTGCTTCTGCAAGTGCTAAAACCTCAAATTCCCTAGTGAACTTGGCCCCCTGTATAGTAATGGATGCATCCTTTAAAACTCCTATGGGAGTGGCCTTAGTTCAATTGGCCATGAATAATACATTAGAGGATGGTTGTAATGGAGGTCTTCCCATCTATACCCATGCATCCAAAGTAAGCACATTCACTTCATGCATCTGTGTCGATCAATATATTTCTCAAGAGCCATCCATCTACAACAACATTGAGAGTGATCTCCTTGTCATAATCCAAGCTATGAGGGGGAAGATTAGCATGCAGGATCTTCCATCCATTCTCAATACCTACATGTGGAGTGTTTCCCTTTAGCCAATTCCCTAGTAATGGAATGATATTCTCCTAGTGCAACATTTTGCATACCTCTTTCAAGTCATCAATATCTGATTGGATTGTCTCTGTTGCCTTATTTTGTTCTAACTTTTGTGATTGTTCCTTTAAACATTGTATTTCACCTTGAATATTTCTAAGTACCTCCATGGTTTCCTGATAAACCTCCTTCTGATGTGTAGGATATGGGTACCTTGCATGTAAAACTTCCTCCTTGGTGATGGTAGGCTTCTGTTGTAATGCCTCTATGGCATGTGCAGGCTTCAAAGACATGTAGTAATCCTCACAGGTAATACCTCAGGTTCCAGTGCCATCTTTGGCATCCACTGATTTTCAACAACGCGTTGTATTTTGACCATCCATGTACACCCTGTTCTCCCGTTTATGCAAACTTTGCTAGATTCTCATATAAGTCCTGGGCATTCCTCATAGCTATGTTCTTCCCACAAAAGAATAAGTAATATTCTAAGGAAATTCACCTGTAGTGGTCGGAGATATGCGTGTAAAATAGGTTTCGCAAGGGAAATCGCCTCGTCCACAACCACAGCCTCAGCCCCCAAATCCACCATGGTATCCTCGACCTCTCTGTCGGACATCCTTTAAAGCACCCTTCATTCCGATCATAGGTCATTTGAGCGTGGTCACGATCATGGTGCTCACTTTTTCCTTTAGAGTTATCTGATACTCCAGTCTGTCACACACCAATATCTATGACATCATGGATCTAACCAATCAACATGCAGTCTTCTATATCATGAGTCATGGACCAGAAAATTTTACAATAACAAGATACATTCTTCCTTATCACACATTGTAATAATGGGCAATGACTTGCATCATGGTCCAAATGACATATCTCATAGTCTAGCAATAATGAACACATTGATCTATGAGGAAAACTATATTTGTGTGCCCTTCCACTTCACAATCTGTACACCAAATCCTAGTGCACGTCTCATGTGCTTTGAATTTTCTGATAGTTTCTCCAACCTTTTCCATAGCTGTAATATGTGCCTCTAGGAATGGGCTCACTCCAGTGTCTATACTCCCATTGCCTCAACACGCAAAGCTACTTCAAGTGCTTTGTGCAGGTCCATATAAGTCTTATGTGACAACGCCCTTCTGAAAGGTGTGATCAAGCCCCCAATGAACCACTGTGCATGTTGGCTTGCATGAATATCATAAGAAAGTTTAGACAACAAAGTATCTTGAAATGGGCATCATATTCCCAAACGCTCTCAGTAGTTCCTTGCTTAATATCCTTGAGTGCGCTTATACTCTTCTGCTCAAACTCAAGGATATAAAACTCCTTAAGGAAAGCATCCTTTAATGCTACATAATCTACACAAGTCTGGATCAGTCAAACTTCATCTCGCTAACTAATTGTATGTGTGTCCCTCTGAATGTAGTTACAAACTGACTTGCCTTGCACTCAAAATTCATAACTCCTTTTTGCACCACAATATCTCACACATGTGCATGTGTTCAATAGCATCTTCTATGCCCCTATACTCTGGAAGATGAAGAGACGTCTCCATGTAAATATTCGGGGTTGGTGATGTTGATCAGTTAAAGTATGGCACTTAGCGCAGGAGGCTCAGGAAAGGATCGCGCATGAAGAAGAGAGACAGATTTGGGACTTAGCCATTTTCATGATGAGGATCTATTTTTGGAGATAGCATGCAGAGCACACAAACCAGTCAAAGACTTGCGTGACACACATTGGATATTTTTGGAGGATTGGCTATGAAGCACTTTGCATGGATACAAGCTGAGAATAGATCTACTACAAAGTTAACTAAAATCATTCTATTGTTAGCACACTTGCATGTGTGGCTATTTTTGTAACGACGCATGGCTAATAATAACATGCAACCTATTTTGGGATTAGATAAGTGGTGAAGGGCAAGTCCCCACCCTTATAAATATGTAATGAACTATGTAGCATGAGAGAGATGTGAGAGCTAAGTTATTGTAACGTTATCTTTGCCAAATCTGATGCACGCATGAGCATATATTATTGTTATTATAAGGAAGCTTTTATGTATTAATGTATTTAATATAATGGATGTTATTGACTGAATCAAGGTGTTAAGCATGGTTATAGTTTATTATTGTATGAATGTTCTCGTTATGATTATTGTTTGATTTATGATACTTTAAATATCTAGATCTGAACATGTATTGTAGAATAATATATTAGTCATGGATCTGAATGCTTTAAGTCTTCATCATGCTAACATCCTACAAAAACAACCCTAAAGAGGGGCTTGGTACCTTTGCATGCTTCGGTGAGTGCTTGGTCTAGGTTTGTGTGATATGCCAACGTGCCTAGGCTTTTACCGTGAATTTTAGGTGCATCGGTGAGGACCTTACCCACCGATCCGAACCTCTTATGTTACATCTACCTCCAAAACCTTAAGATTTACTATAACTAGAGCCACTTATACCCCCTGATCCTCCACATGTAGCAGAAGAAGACCATTGGATGTACTTACCATATGTCTCAATCGTGGTACTAAATTGAACTCCTACAGTCTATGAAGTGGTACTACTCCCAAAAGTGAGTCCAAAATTTTACGCGCTTGAGTTTTGTGCTAATGATGTGCCTGAAAAGGTACCTCCAAACAACAAAGAAGATGTTTTCCTTGCCATAGATGTACTTTCTATCTGACTTACTCCTACTCTTCTACTACTTAAACTAGCTTTGTTGATTATTGGTTGTGCTTTAGATATTGGAAATCCAAGCACAATGGATAGGTTTCAGAGTAGATTTAGATGCGCGCTTGTGGCCCATGTCATCTCTGCTGGTGGGCTCCCATGTGAGGATGAGGAGGGTTACCTATTATGTTTTCCTAAATGGGGAGTTCTAGATGCTCTAGCTCCACACCTACTACGTGAGCTTCAAATCCTTCACGAGCCATCTCTCTCCTCAACGCCATTCGCTATGCAATATCATGCTACTTCTCTATCTCCCTCTCGTGTGCCTCATTATACTTAATCCACCTTTCTTCTCTCTGCCTCTCTACAGTGAGGTCCACCATCTTTCACTGAACTTATTCACCCCCCGCATGGTGAGGTTTAGCTAGCCATTGGTTTTTCTTCCAATTTCAGGGTTACCATCAAGGTTTTTATCACTAGTGTAATACCTTGCAAATAAGTTCCCCTTGGATAATGTAAGAACTGGAACTCAGCTACCTCTGGGAAAGAATAAGTGGAAATTGAGTACTACAAAATATAGATATTCAAAACTCCATGGAACCAAGTATCCACATCACGTGTCCAAATCAGATCAGCATCGTAAAGGGCCTCCAAATTCTTCTTGAGTCCAAAAAGTGTGTGATACCTCCAATTCCTTTTAAACACATAAGCAACCAACCACTCATACAACTCTACCAGAAAGATAGCAAAGAATATCTCATACAAACAATCATATAAATTATGCTCCACCCACACGCGTGTGTCAAACTTAGATCCAATGTTGAACCTCTAAGTGTACTCTTCTTCCAAATCCTTTATCCACTCCTCAACACTTGCTAAGGTCAACCAATATGTCTTCATCACAAAACATCCTGAAAACAACTGAAAAAGAGGTCCCAACAATAAACCAATGATGCAACCTAGAATCTACTATATAAAACCCGGTGCATTGGCACATCACCCAACCTAAGTTGAGCACTCACCCAAAGCACGCAAAGGTACCAGGCCCCTCTTTAGAGTTGCTTGTGTAGGATGTTAGTGTGATGAAGATACAACATATTTAGAACCATAAATAAGCATAAACATTCCACAAAGCATAACCAGATCTAGATCTTAGAGAATCATGAATTAAACAATAACTATAATAAGATTAACCATACAAGAACCAGTTACATTCATGTTTAAAACCATTATCCATCCAATATACTCCATTACATTAAGCATTGTAATACATAAAATCTTCTTACATTACAAAGCTTCACCATAAGTCATGTGCGCATCAGATCTAACAACATAACTCTACAATAATTCACTACTCAATATCTATATCTAACTACACAGTTCACTACATATTTATAGGGGTGGGACTTTCCTTCACCACCTATGCACTTCCCAAAATAGGTCACATGCTGATAATAGCCATGTGCCTTTACATTAACATGCACACATGTAAGTGTGCTAATGATAGACATCTTATAGTTAACAGGAAGAAGTAATCCTATTATTATCTTGAACTCATGCATGGCGCTTATCAGATGCTTGTTCCCAAAATAGCATTTACATGTCACGCAAGTCTCCATCCCAATGTGTGCTCCATGCACGCTATCTTCCAAAAATAGCCCGCATCCATGAAAATGGTTAAGTCCCAAAATAGCTTGTCCTAGAGCATGTTTCCTTTCCTATCCTTCCATGCCTTCAATCACACCTTATTTTCACACGTGAATCCTATGTGTTTCTTTTCCTTAGGAAAATACTGCCTTTCAATAAGGGATTTAAAACTTATTTTCCTACTCCATCTTGCGCACTTGCTCCTTTAAGCACTAAATTTCACCCTATAAGTTCCTAATAACCTCCATAGTTTCCTGATAAACTTCCTTATGATGGGTAGGATCTTGATATTTTACATTTATCGCCTCTTTCTTCATAATAATAAGATTCGATTTGAAATCTCATGAGTGTGCACATCCTCGGTGTGGGTAGTCATAAATACAGGAAGCAACTCAATCATGTGCTAGCTTTAGCATCCATTGATCTTCCACAACGCGTTGTACTTTTATCATCCCTACACCCTTATCATTCTTATTATATTTCTTACTCATGTGCTCATATAACTCAGGACATTATTCAAACTTATGTTGCTTCCTACACCATGAGAAGACTATATTCTAAGGGTATTTGTGCCTATAATGATCGGGGGATCCACATGTGTAGCAATTTCCTAGCCATAAATCTCTTCTTCCTCCGCCACGACCATGACCTATATATTCACCTTAGTAACATCTACCTCTACCACCTCCATCAGATATCCCTTCATGATGTTTTCCTTCCTGGTCCTTTGAATTATTCACAACACTAGTCCGGAACATGCTAATTTAAATTACATCATGGATATGATCAATCGAGGTCTACAATTCTCCATATCATGAGTCCGAGATTTAAAATCTTATAGTATGAAGACACTATTTCTTGCTCAAATCCCTAGATGCATGGGCATATCATTCGAAAGATTTGAGTGCTCACCGAAGTACGCAGTGAAAGGTATCAGTCCTTCTTTTTATACCAGTTTTGTCAAGATGTTAGTATGACATTCATATATTCCATATCCATAACAAGTAATTAAAGGTAAATCATAACAAGAATCATCTCACAACCATAGTGCATAATGAATCAAACAAGGATCAAAATAAGATTTACCATACAATAACCAATAGCAGAGACATCAATAATCAATAACCATCCACAATGATCCATTATATTAATTTACCATAAAACATAGTAGCTAAATACACCAAAAGTAACAACACAAAGTCATGCACGCAAACATACCAACAACATAACTTTGTCACGATCCAAGCAAACCTAGTATTAAGAACTCATAACTCTCTAAACCGTGTAAATAAATACGTATATATAGGGGTGGGGACTTTCCCTTCACCACCCATGCACTCTCAAAATAGGTTGCATGCTCAAAATATCCAAGCGTCACTAAAAACAACTAAGGAAGTATGCAAGCTTCACCTAATAATATATCATCTATAATTAACTCTAGATCTACACCCTATTATTATCTCAAACTATATATGACTCTTCATATGTGTAGCCTCCAAGTTTTCCTATCTTTATCCAATGCATGCTCATCACTCCATGTCTATTTTTAGCATGTAATATGCAAAAATGGTTAAGTTCCAAACTCTATCTACCAGGCACGACGAATCAGAGGGTGAAACTCTCACAAACTTCTTGTGCATCCTTCCTTCACGCCACTATCAAATGTGCTCTTAATCCTTAGTTTTTCACCCGGTCAACAATAGGTACATCTCTATTTCCATGCTTACAATAAGGAAAGCCTAAATTATTCCACAATCATCACTAACAAACTTAATAAGATCACTATCCTATTATTTCATCTTTATCCTATATTAAAATATCCCATCTCGTCCCTTTGTGATTAATCCTTAAACTAACCACCATTTCACCCTTCATAATACCCTATAAACCTTATTTAAAATTTCTAGTAAATTTAAATTCCTAACTCACCTACCCCTAACTAACTTCCTCCTACAAATTCAATTTTATATCTAACTAACACTAAAACTAATTAATTAAATGGTGGTACAAATTAACATGCAACAATTAATATGTTGTTTATTAATCTACAATAATTTAATCATCAAACCAAGGGACATAAACTTGCAATAATTCTAGTGTTGTATGCACAGTTACAAAGTGTTTAGGAGGTAAGGAAATTGATTGTTGTCACTACAATGCTTAAAATAACAAAGCTTGAAAGTAAAATGCTTGAAAACAACTAAACTCAGACTGAAAGTAAATGGATTTCAAATACTATAACTAAAACAGAGCTTGTAAATTTAGAATACAGGTAAAGGAATGAATTGCTTGCTAATCTATCCATGCAAAAAACAAACTATGGAGGGGTTAGCAAACCACAAGTGGGCCCTACCTTGGGTGCTAATCCCTCCTAAGGCTTGTACCTAAAAGTTACTAAACAGAACTCAGATTCTTATTAATTTGGCATGAACATTACATTTGCATACAAAGAAACCTCTGTAGATTCTCTACTCATTATTCTCTAATTCCTCAATAGATCTACTACTCACTACTACCATTTCCAGCCTTCAATATCTTTCTTTTATATTCTTTTAGGTATAACAAAGTGTGAGAAGTAGATTTCGAATAGGAGTTCAAATGAATCAAGTAAAATATCTCAAACAGATCATCTAGATATTCTGATGCATGCAACAAAATTAATCAATATGTGTTTAAATGTCAAACACATAACTTAAGTGACCGATCAGTTCAATCAATTAGTTCCTTATTTAGTTACAATGAATCACCAGGTCTAAAGTTGAGTTATCTCTAGTTTCATGTTTTAGTTTGTAACTTCACCTCTTCCATGACACATGCAGACTTGGAGTGTCATCCTTTACATTCAAGATATTTACACAATCACGGCTCCTTTGTTGTAGGTGATCTTCTTTGGCTACTGAGACATGTTGTTGTGGATAGGTCCTTTGGGCTAGGTGATTCCCTTTGGCTATGGATGAGTTGTTATAGATGAGGTCCTTTTGCTTTGCATATTGCTAATATAACAATTTTCTTGCAAACAAGAGTAGCATCACACAAAGCATCATTCAAACACTTATTGCAATCAAGAGAATAAATGCATACTCAAAATACCACAAAATAAAGTTAACTAGCAATAACTATATTAATTAGTATTAATGCCATAAGTTCAGTTATAGTGGTAATGTTCACATGGAAATATAGGGGCATAGCCTCAATGGCTTAACAAAAGTACAAAGGATGAGTTATTCATAAAAGGAATTTAATCAACTCATCACACCCCTAGGCTTAATCTTTTGAATGTCCTCATTCATTTCTTTGGCTCTGCATGTATGGTGTTGCATACTCGTCTGAAGTCCATTGGTCTATCCATCCTGTTGGTTTGGTGAAGAAGTAACCTCCATTCATCCTAAGCATGTTCATGACTCTTTCCTGTGCTATTTCATTCAATGGTGGATCACCTAACCAATGTGGTATTGAAAAGTGGAAGATTGGGGGATGATAAGCAATTGGAACCATTTGTCTACATACTAGTGGAAATGTGAATGTATGCATTCACTCTCCTTAGATTTGGTATTATGTTAGGGTATGAATGCATTTCCTTCTATTTCATCTCTGGAGTCATTTCATTCCAACGCATTCTACAGGATTGTACTATCTCTCTCCCATTGTTTTTAATCATGTCCCTAACTTCCTCATGAGATTTTTCCTCATTTTCCACACCCTCTTTCTGATTTCCTTATTTTCCATATACTTTTCCATATTTCTCTATAATTTCTTTGGTGTCATTAGCTTCACCCTGACCATCAGTGGATGTACTTTCTCCAAATGTCTTAAAGTCCTCCATTTTCCTTTCTCGATCCAACTCATTATGAAAATAGGAACAAAGTGCTTTAATTGGAACATCTCCAACATATAGGACTGGAATCTAGTCCCTATCATATTCAAGAGCATAATTATACATGTAGAGTTCACAAAGTAGAAGTTGAGTTTCATGAGGGCTATTCAGATACAACCTAAAGAAGTTCCTTGCTCCATTGATGTCAAATGGAATATCAGAGTTGATATATGTAAGTTTGAGTTACAACATCTTTTCTTTTAAGAAAATGGCATAGACATTGGAAGGAGGCTATATCTGAATATTTCATGGGCCACCTTAAGTGTCTCTTCTTGCTTTTTCTTTAGCCTTTCAATCTCTTTATCTTTTACCTCAAGTTCTTTCTTGTGTTGGAAAATGAGTTCTTCTTTTCTCTTTCATACTTTGATTTTAACCTATTTACATAGGTTTCAAATTGATTCACCCAGTAATCTAGCATAGTTGTTTGTGTTTCCATTTCTCTACAAACCATTTTTTTAACTTCTTCCTTGATGAATTTGTGGTTGCATGCTAACATGTGGTAAAAATGGTGGTGAAACTATAGGGGTATGTTCTGGTACATGCTCAATTCATGGCAGAAATCTTCCTTCCTCAATTCCATAGACCAAGTTCTCAATGACATTCTCAACATGTGTAATTTTTCACCAATATCTTGTTTTGTTCCTTCCTCATTACCTTCTGATACATGAATTTTGGTCAACATTTTTTCCAATTTCTTCTCCTATTTTCTCCTCGGTTATTTCATTTCACAAACTACTTCATCAGTAGAAATTACTGTTGCATGTTCCTCCATGCATTCCTCAGGGTACTCTGTGTAATTTCTCCTTCAACCTTTTCTTCCTCTCTCTCTACATGACCCTCCATGGGCTGCTTAGGGCATTGTTGTTCATGAACCACATCATTAGTACCTTCCTGCATTATGTCCATTGGTGTGGAATCAATGTTTTCCTCTACAGATTCCACATCACTATCAAGTGATATGGTTTGGGACTTGGTTGGCTTGGAGGTTTTTGGTCTTTTGGTATTTAGCCTATGAGAGTGCCTTTGCGGTGTAGGAGTTGAATTGGAATATTTTATTTTTCCCTTGGAGGTAGATGATTCGGGAGTAGATATTTCTAGGAGGATTTTAATAATAAATATTCTTTTAGGAGAAATTGTTCAGGGTTTGGTTCAAAATATGGTAAATTCTCATAAATAGGAGGTTTTCTAGGCTAAGAAGTGGATTTTTCTAATATAACAGGCTCAAACTAAAGGTGTGGAAGAGCTTCCAGTACTTCTTCTTCTTTTCTTCTTATTTCTCAACAATTCATCAATACTCTTAGCTCTTACAAAATCCTCCCACTTTATCTCAGGGTATTCCCTTTGTAGGGTGTGTTTAATTATCAAAGTTATGAGGTAGTGGTGTGAGAGTGCATACCTTCCCCTTTGTGCCTCTCTACACATATTCTTCAATATCTCATGTAAAAATTTGGGCACGTTCACTTGTCTATTGTTATTCAAATGATTGAGTAATTTAAAGTGAATTTGTTTAGCCTAGAGTATCTTCCCTCACAGGTGAAGTACTTAATAACATAATTTGTAACTTTAGACCAAAAAGGTTTGAGATAATTTTTGTGTACCTTGTCTATCATTGATGAATACATCATCTTCATCACCAAATTCCCTTCTGGATGCCTCCGAATTTTCTTTTTCTAGGAATGGTTCACCATGTGTAGGAAGTCCAGTTACCTTGGCCAAAAATCATCATCATAAATTCTTACTGTTAAACCCTTTACCTTAGCTTCTCCATCTCTGAATGTATTTGCAAACTCTTCAACCATCGATTCATTAAAACCATATAATTGATTTATGTAGTCCAACCACCCTCTATCTTGAAAATATTGTGAAATTTGAGGGTTAATGTGAGAGATCATGGCGTGTTTCTCCTCCCATTTTTGATATGCAGCTTGCTTAGATCTCACAATGCAATCACACAGTTGTGTTTGAAGAAGTGATCTCAAATTGAGAATTTTATTTTTGAGTATTTTTTTAAATTTGAGACCGAAAGCATATGCAACATGATGATTATGGGAAAGGTAATCAATTGATGTGGATGCATGAAGCGTGTGAGGTAAAGTGATATGATGGTAGGAGATGACGTGTATATACACATCATGGCATGAAATATGATGGTATTTAAAATAAATTTAATACATGAAAACTTTGCATAAATATGAATCAATCATAATTATTCTAATTATACTTTAGTAAAGTGATAATTAAGTGCACTTATCTCAATTTTGGTTTGAATGATTATTGTGCATGATTGTTGATTTGTGCTTTATTGCATGCAATCTTGCTATTATGTTTGGATTCCGCTTATGATGTTGCATGTGTGTGTCAAACTATCATTTTCCGACCCTTACTAGAACCAAATGGATCTCGAGAGGGAATACCGATTTTTGGGGTGTTAGTTGTTTTCTTTGTTCTCACACATGCAATATATTTGATTTTTTCATTCATACAATCATGAGTTCAATTCATTAAAAAAAAAATGGGGGTTGTTGCATGCTACTGCAAGTGGAACATCCAGTCATTACATCATCTCCTTATGTTGGATATCATGCACTCTTACAATCATCTTACATCAAACCCTAAAAAAAAACTCTAAGAAAATAAAATGTTAGTAGAGTGTTATTGATCACCAAGAGGGATCATCACAACACTTTTATTTTTCCTTAGAGTATCCAAAAAGTTGAATATACTAAGGCCACTAAAATATCTCAATCCTCTAAAATCTTAGAAGATGAACCAACAGGCTCAACTTCTGATTTTGTCTATGATGTCCTTATTTCCATCTTGTTTTTCCTCCTCTAAACTGTTGCATGAAGGTACTTCTGTCAGGTTGGTTTCTTGTACAACCTCAACCTATGGCCATTGACCAATAGCTTGAACCTCACAGGATCTATGGTGGTGATTTTTATAGCTCCATTAGAAAATATTTTCTCAATCTCATATGGACCTAACCACCTTGTCCTGAGTTTTCCCATATGGTCCTTATACTTGGATTCAAATAAGAGTGCCCAGTCACCTTCTTGAAATTGTCTTGTTTTTATGACTTGTCATGCCATTTGATCCTTTTCTTACACCACCTTTGTATTATGCACATCATGTCTTCTCATTTCATCCAACTCATTGAGTTGGAGAATCCTTTGCCTTTGTGCTTCAGATAAATCTATGCCTAGCTCAAGTGCAATACTTAGTGTTTTGTTTCTCAAATCAATAGGGAGAACAATAGTCTTACCATACAAAATATCGAATGATGTGAAGCGATTTATTTTCTTCCACATTGTGTTGAATGCCCATACTACCTCTAGAAGTTCATCTTCCCAATCTTTTCTAGTGAAGTGCAATGATTTTTATCAAGATAACTTCTATCTCCATGTTTTCACCTCTACCTAGACATTAGATTGGGGATGATATGGTGTAGACTTCATATGCCTAATTTCATACTCTTTAGCTAGATCAAAAACTACTTTAGCAGTAAAGTGTGTACCTTGATCGTGATAATCTCCTTTGGAACTCAATATATAGTGAAGATATGATCATAGAGAAACTTGGCTACTTTCTCACTTTTCTGACTTGGTAGTGCCTTCACCTCTTTCCACTTAGATAATAATTTGTGCATACCAAGATGTATTCCTTTTACTTGAGATTTAGGATCTATAGGGCCAATGAAGTCCAAACCCCATTTTTTAAAAGGTTGTAAGACCAACTGAGGTTGAAATGGCATCTCATTTGATCTGTAGGCTTACCCATTCTTTGACACTTATCACACCTTCTAGTGTATAGTTTTGCATCTTTATGTAATGTTGGAAAATAATAACCAGTTGTTAATACTTTTTGTGTTGTTATTTTTGCAAAAATGTCCTCCAAGGCTCACTATGGTAGGATCTAAGAACATCATATATTTCCTCATCATCAATGCATCTTCTCATGATATGATATTTCCCTGTATGAAATAGAAATCCAACTATCTAAGAAAAATGCACACTCTTTTCAACTATATATTTATTTTCAAAGTATAAGTAGTGTGGAGGTGTTTTACTTGAAACTAGATAGTTGGTTATGTCTACATACCAAGGTGTTTTTGTGGAGATAGAAATAAATTCTCATCGGAAAAGAGTCATCAACTACATGTTCTTCATCATTAGTCTCCATTCTTGAAAGAAAATTTTCTACCACATTGTCCTTGTCAGGGATTATCCAATATTGTGACATCAAACTCTTGTAGAAGGAGCAACCATATGATAATCTTGTTGCTTACAACTAGTTTGTTGATCAAATATTTAATTATTGCATGATTAATGTGAATGAATATTAGATAACATGTGATGTAGTGCCTAAATTTATTGATGGCATACATAAATGCTAAGAACTCATTTTTCTATGATTGTGTAGTTGAGCTCATCATGCTACAAGTTCTTTCTAACATAATAAATTACATAATTTAGAAATCCATCCTTTTTCCTAAGACAACTCCAATGACATGGTTTGATGCATCAGTATGAATGTGGAATGGCATATTCCAATCAAGTCCTCTTAATACTAGAGTAGTAGTTAACATTTACAAAGTTTTGGAATGCAATCTCACATTTTTCAGTCCACTCAAAAGCAACATCCTTTCCTAATAATACAAACAATGACATTCTTTATCTTGTTGAAATCTTGTATGAATCTTCTATAATAACCAACATGGCCTAGGAAGCTCCTAACATCCTTTTTCTTCCTTGGTGTTGGAAGATTTATAATAACAAATATCTTGGCTAGATCAACTTGAATTCCATCAGAAGAAATATAGTGTCCCAAAACTATACCTTCAGACATCATCATGTAACATTTTTCATTGCTTAATGATAGATTGTTCTCCTTGCATCTCTTCAAAAAAATTTCCATGTTCTTCATGGCTTCTTCAAAAGTGTTTCCATGTATTGTAAAATCATCCATGTATACCTCCATGTAGTCATTTGTTAGATCTGAAAATATGCTCAAGACTTCCCTCTGGAATGTAGCAGGTGCATTACACAAGCCAAATGGAAGAACATAATATGAAATTTTCCCCATGGGCATGTGAAGGTAGTTTTGTCTTGATCCTCTGGTGCAATCTGAATTTGATTATAGCCACTATATCCATCAAGAAAAGAAAAATATTTCTTACCATCCAAAGTGTCAAGTACCTGATCAATGAAGGGAAGTGGAAAATGATCCTTCTTTTTGTTTCATTCAACTCTCTATAATCTACACAGATCCTCCTATTTCCATTATTTTTTGGTACAATGATAAGGGTGACACCCATTAATTGTCTAAAATTGGATATATAAATCCAACATCTAATAACTTCTTCAATTCTCCTTTTATAATTTCCTCACTTTTTGGGTTCATTCTTCTTTGTGGCTTCCTAATTGGTTTATAACTATCTTTGATATAAATCTTATGAGTGCATAACTTAGGATGAATGTCATGCATGTCACCATAATTACATGTAAATTCTACTTTATGTTTTTGCAAAAGAGAAATCAGCAATTGCTCTTGCTACATGCTTAGCATCTTGTTTACATTAAGTGGCCTTCTGGAGTTATTTCCACTTGCTTGAGAGATCAATCATTGAATATACATTGTTTCTTATAGAATTTAGTATGTAATCATGGGGAAGAAGTTGATGGAGAATAAAATTCTTACCTGGAATGTCCATGGTTCTTTTTGCGGTAGAACTTGGTTCAAGGGGCAAGTTAAACACCTTAATTTGTCATCCACTTCTTTGTTTCTTCCATAGTTATTCTACAAGACATTAGAGAGAACAACCTCTTCTTATTGTCCTTAAATTATACTAGAATTCTCCAACATCATGAGTTGTTGCAAAGATTTTTATCTACTTCTAGTTCTTCTACCTAAATGGTTTGATCTTTTTCATTCAACGGTTGGGTAAGAGCATTGGCTTTTTTTTGGTACCAATTCCATTATAAATAATCATGTTTACATACATACAACCTATGAATTAATCAGCAGTGGCCAACCATGGCCTTCTTAAGTTCCTAGGATGATAGGATATCCTCCTAGACTTGTTTTTGGTTGAAGAACAATAAAGTCAATAGGGTATTCCCAAGATTCTACCACCACAACTATGTCTTCAAGTACTCCTTCAGGTCTCACTGTTGATCTATCTGCAAGTTGTAAGACTGTAGTTATTGGCCTTAGTCCTAATTTCAGATCATCCATAATTTTCTTTTTCATGATGTTAATGGCTACCCCCAAGTCAATCAGAGTGTTCTTTATTGTTGTGCCATTAATTGTAACGTTTACCAAAGGATTTCCGGATCTATATACTTTGAAAAACTAAATTCCCAAGCATGATATCAATCAACTATCCAATAACTTGCACAATAGATGGATACTTTCTCTTTCTTCCTTATTTTTAATGCATAGATCCTTAACCAACTTATTGTAGATGGGCACATCCTTGATGGCTTGAATAAGAGGAATTTTGACATAAATATCCTCAGTTGATTGACAAAATCAAAATCAGATTTTGATTTGACGTCAGTCTTCTTTTCTTGTAATCTCTCTGGAAATGGTGGTTCATTATCTTGTACTTTACCCTTGTTGGAAACTCTATTCAAGTTGTTGCGTATCATCTTGCAACGTGTGTTCACTTTGCTTGTGGATTAGTCTGCAACAAACTATGGTTACTCTATAATATTTGTAATGGTGGATCCACTTGGTGGAGGAATTACTCTTCCTGAGTGGAGATGGATGTTATAAAAATCAACATAATATGTAGGGTATTCAGCTAGTTCAGTGGAATAGGTTGGCTGAGTAGCTTTATTATTGGGGTTAGGCATTGGTTGAGATGGTAGCTAAGTTAATTTTGGTTGAGAGCTAGGTTGGGGATTTTGCATTAGAGCTTGTTGTTGCGGATAAGGAGGTTGTTGGTAATATTTTTGGTAATTAGGATGTGGTTATTCCATGGTTGACCTCCTCTCCAAGGATGCTTCCATGATTGAGGGGCTTGTTGGCCTTCAAATTGAGTTTTCATTATTTTTGGTATTGGCTAGGGTATGAAGCCCAACCTTACTAGGGATTAGCCCAAGGTGGGGTTGCATATATTGATTACTAACCCAATTATGAAATTATGGCATGGGGTCTTGTGACATACCTCCTTATCTTGGTGGCCATGGTTTTCTTTAGAAACATAGAAAACTTTCCCATTCTTTGTCTCCAACATCTTGAATTCAAGTGAAGCCTCCCTTTCTTGTGCAATGTTGTCCAATCCTCTACATTTGTAGTCATATTTCTTCCTTCTACATGAATGGAAGAATTATGTGAGTGTTGCCTCTATGTCTTCTCTTTTCTTCTTGGCATGCAGAGCATCTAATTGAGTGGACATGTCATTAATAATCTCTTTCTTCATGTTCTTGAACATGTTGATAATCTTTGACTTAGATATGTCCCCAATGTTTTTGTTATCTAATCCACCTCTTGATCTTACATGTCTTATTCTCTTCATGGTGGCTCTAGAGTAATTCTTGCATGCTTCACAAATCTCCACAAAGGTATCTTTTGAAATGTCTCCATATCCTATCAAATCTAGATCATTCATTTCCTTCTCACTAATTCCCTTCAAAAAGAATAATTTGAGAGATTTAGGAGGTAGTCTTGTGTGCCTTGTCTTCTGAACATAGAACAAGAATCTTTCTAGATAGTCTTCCAATGGTTCATCCTCCTTTTGTGCCATCTTGTAGATTTCATCACCTCCTCTACTACTCGGTCTGTAATAGTCTTAATACTTAGTGAGAAACTTCTCCTTCATCTGTTCCCAAGTGGTAATGACATCTCTTCCTAAACCCATGAACCATCTCAAGGTTGCATCCTTGATTATAGCAAGAAATAGCTTCAATTTATGTGCATCAATGGTATATGTAGACACTGAAAATCTACACCCCTCATTTTTATTCAATCAAATTAATTAAATGCATCGATATTTCTATACCACACCCTTCGTCTCTTAAATATTATCCTAAGTCATATACTATACCCCCTCATCTTCATTTAATCAATTGATATTTCATACTCTAAATCATACCTACCATTTAATCACATTACATTATTAAAACCATTTATCTTAAGTTCAATATTCCATAATATTTTATATTCATAAAATCCCTTATCACATCATTATTACACATGTAAAATCATATTTATAAGACCTAACCACCTAGATAAGCTTAATCATTTTCTAAACCACCCAAATCAACCTAAATCTATTTCCTAAAATCCATTTAATACTATGTTTAACCTATTTCTAACTCCCTTATCTTGACAAACAAATCATTATCATTCACACACCTATCAAAATCATCTACAAACCTAAATTAGATAAATCCAAACATAAACAAAATCTAGCCTATGTTATCATCTCCTCTACCCTTACAACACGTCCCTAAACAATCTAACAAATTCACCCCTCGAAATCTAAACCAAAGACCTTAATTTAGAAGTTTCTCCAATAATTTTTCCTCACAAAGCTAATACGGACCGTAATCTCCGGTGATTACTTAAGAAATTTTTCTAGCCTCTCTCCAGGATCCTCAACTTTAGTTCACAAATTCTTGCTTTTGATTTGGTTCCAAAGCTTCTTATGCATCATCATTCAACACTTGGGAATAAAATCAACATCAAGCATTATCATCTATCTTCATTGAGCATCTTGGAGAAATTTTGGATCACATGTAAATCAACTCTTCACCACTCAGTCTGCAGACTTCATCAGCCATCACAGATCACTCTTCAGTGAGGTTTGAGGCTTCTTTTAGCTCCACATCAACCTCCAGGTACCTCTTACTTGTTTATTCATCTCTTTTACATCATCTTTGAACATTTAACATTCTATAAAATCAATTTTTAATCATCATATATTTGAATTTATCAGTTTATTACAAAGCACCAGAATCACCAACGATTTTGCCAATCGTTAGCGATTCCTATCACTTTTATCTTTCTAGTAATTTCATCCATTTTTCATCAAGTATATTTTATCTATCATATCAAATCTGGTTGCTTCTAACATATTCTTGAGTATGGATTACTTTTAGATGGCAATTGGTGGCCCCTCCCATGAGATCACCAACATTCATTCCTTGCCTATAATTCGTCATCCTTTCTACTGGGAGCAATATGACTTATTGCATGATCTAACTTTGTGTGTTATCCATTGTGCCCCATTGGACAAGTTAGAGAACATTTTTAAGTTCACTCAAGCAAATCCATGACATTGTAGAAGGATATTGGGCTACATATTTTGAGTATCAACACATCCGAATTGAACTTGTTTGGCTTGAGTACGAGGCCCAACAACAAGATCCACATTTTGAGCTCGAGTTTGAGCCATAGTCTTCCTCTTCCCTCTCTCATCTATTTTCTATCTGATTTGTAATAAACTTATCATTTATCATCATATTATCTTGTATCGGTTATCATATATCATATATCTTTCAAATCCACTTGATTGTTTAAAAGTGGATTGAAATCTTTTTAAGGAATCCCATTGACTTTCGGGGACTAGCCTTTGCTAAGAAATCCACCATATATCTTACTTGATCATATTTTGTTTAGTGTATGTGATTTTTAGGTTTCTTAGCAAAGAGGATCTTATTCCAACATTTCATGGAGTCTGCAATACCAAATATCATCATCCATCATCTACAGTATCGCTAAACCACAAGTCTTACGAGTATATTTCTATTTTCTTTCTTTGTTAATTCAAGTTGAAGAGGTAGGAATATTTCTAAACATCTTGGCACACCTAGTGGGACCAAGTCCCTTAATTCATTGTTTTATTTCATCAAAATACCATTTGTTTTTATTTTTGGTTCTCTCGCTTTCGGTAATCATTAGCGATTTAGTTAATCACCGGAAATCGATCGGTGAATCCCGATTTAGTCAATCGAATCGACGATTTGTTGCATACTTTTATTTACTTTAAAGTTTGCCTTCTAATTCTTGTTTTCTAGCCATTTCTTTGTTTTATGATTAGATTATGTTTTTATATTTTTGTTTTTGTAGACTCACTATCAAAGTCTAAAAAAACTTGCATTCATCCAAAACATCATATTTTTCTACATTTGGTTTTTTGTTTTGTAATCGTCAATGATTTGGTTAATCGTTAGGATTCTCATAATTGTTGATGATTCTTCTAAATCCTTTTGATTACTTTATAGTTAGCCTTCTAATCTTTGTTTTCTATTTTTTCTTCTCTATTTCTGCTAACATGTTTTATAGGTTGCTGTTTTTGGAGATTTTACTTATTGGATTGCTTGTTGCTTAAAAATTAAAAATTGCAAAAAAATTAAAAGGGAAGCATTTATCACGTTGAATCCTAAAACCTTCTTTTACTTTCAGTATTGCATTATTTTCTTTTTTATTCTCATAAAAATAACATTTCATTTTGGGTCTTAAAATGAACCATTACATCCTTTTTTATTATATATTTTTAATTATTGAAAATTAATCAATTGTAATCACTTTTTCCCCCACACACAACCAAATCACTTAAAACATCAAAATCACATTTAAGTAATTCCCACCCATGTGATAACTATTGGTATTTCACCACCTAATAGGAAATTGAATTATGTTAAGGCCGAGTATAAAAACATGTATGTCTACATCTTAACAAAGTACACGACTCCCTTATCACTACGGGACCATGAAGTGAGGGGGTAAGCCCTCATACCAAGCTTTATCGGCGCAGCAGTACAAATTTGAGCCTTATGTACCTTTGGGTACATCAATGATGTCACCCATAAACATACCTAAAACTAGCCATAGACAGGTCATTTCCTAGGACCCATCAACCATTTTTCACATTTCACTTTTCTTAATTAAATCAAGATAATCTAAAAATTTATTTTGCTTGCTTTGCTGTGTTTGTAATCAACCCACTTAGTTACTTTTTTAGGTGATTGTGTGTTTGTTTACTATGGTACTTACTAGACAGAAAGCCCATAATCAAACTTCATAAAACATGTCTACACCATTATCTACACCATTACAATAACATATCCCATCATCTATTCCATTATCTACACCATTACCTACCACATTCTCTACACCATTACAACAACAAAACCCATTTTATCAACACATCCACTCCTCTTACTGATGATCAATGAGCCTAGGATGAAATAGAGGAGAATATAACAAAGAAATGCGATAACATCTCTTGTATTTTGCATGTCAATTTTATATTCAAATCTTCCATGGATTTGAGTAATAAGAAACTGAACAATCATATTCTCCAAGCTCTCAATCATAATCATTTGAACGTCCTTTCTTTGATAGAGGAGACCCTATTTTCAAAGAGATGTTAGATTCAAACCTTGTTTCCCTTAATTTTTATCTTGTAGCTAGGGGTATCCAACTCCAACCATTTTTATCCAAACCACACATTCCTGATCCTTCATCTAGTATTGCATGTCTTATTGATTCAAACCAATAACCCATTATCCAACAAATATATTCATATCCACCCATAATTCAATCTGAAACATCAAATTTTGAGTCTTCCATTCCTATCAGTCAACCCGAAACATCTAGTGTTTTGTTTTTTATTCCTATGTTTTTAGTCTTCATATGATCTCTTCTCAAGACACAACTACCCAACAACCCACATCTTCACCCGAGCCTTCCATTGGTTCCACACCTCCCTTAAGTAATACCAATGCTTCCACATCTACCCCTCCATCATCTTCACCATCTAAACACCATGAAAAATTCTATTTCCACTTTTGTTGATGTATCTCAACCCCATACTCTCAACCGGTCCAAGTATTCTCATTCAAAACATTACTATATCTATTCATGCATACATTCCCTTAATCAATACTAGTTTCATCTCCACCACTCATTCATGTTTCAGTCCAATCCTTTATACCCCTTGTCTCACAACATATTCCACAACCATCACAACCATTAATTTCCATACCACAATCTATTCCTATTCAGAACATCCCACAACAAGCACCATATTTTTTTGCCTCTGCAATATACTTTCAGACCCACCTCTTTATTCACAACCTTTTACTACCACATTTATTCCACATCCTTATCACTATATCAACTGTCACAACCGTTAGTGTCCCAATATGCCTATAATATCCCTCAAAAATATTCTCAACAAAATATCCTCAGAGAATATCCCTCAACAATATATTTCACAACAATGCATTCCTCAACAAAGCATTACCTCTCAACAAAACATTTTGTATCAACAAAATATCCCACAACAAAACATTCTTCAACATAATATCCCACAAAAATATTCCACAACAAAACATTCCACTTCAACAAAACATTCCCTACCAACGCAAAAAATTCCTCAACAATATCAGACATATCCACAACCTAGCTTGTTCTCATTTCAACCTAGCTCATCTTCGCAGCAACCAACACAACCTGGCTCATATTTGCATCTTTATTTTTTAGGATTTGATGTAGTTTGGGGTTTTACATGATATCATTTGTTTTGTAGGTTATAGGTGAATTTTTTGATCATCCAATGACATACAGACGACCAAAGGTGAAGGTTAGTGACCACCTTTCAACATAATAAAAACCAGATTATGAGCTCTTGTGTAGTCATAAACACCTAACAAAAGTCTCTAGTGCTTGGCACCCTAGTCCGTGCTCATCCGTCGATTCTAGGATTTTATGAGTTCAATTGTGGTAGTATGCTCCTCTTGTTTACCAATTTTCCAGTCTTACATACTTTGGGATTAAACGAATATCAACTAAGTCTTTTATTCTCTCTCTTTTTAGGGTTTATTTTTATCTAGCTTATTGTTTGTCTTAAATTTGTGCTTTATCAATTATTTATCATACGTGACTCTCAATTAGGATTTTCACAAATTTCCTATTTGTTTAATCATTTGGTGAACTCATATTTGAATACCCTTGAATCCTCATTTTTCTTCTCTCATGGCTCCTAAAACTTCTCAAGTCTCCTTACATCAATTTCTTCAAATGCACCCACCTTGCAAAGATGTTCTTCTAAAATCCCTAGACACTATGTATCTTCCTAGTGATACACCACCTACTCAAGTCAGTACTATCTTTGATCATCTTTCTGATGACTCTCTTGGTCCTAATCCCAATCAATTTGTTTGCAAGTCAATTCAAGCTTTACATTCTTTATTTCAAGATAAATTTAAGGCTATGGAATCCATGATTACATCACTCAAATCAAAATTCAACATCCCAAGTTTTACATTCTCTATTTTAAGATAAATTTTAGGCTATGGAATCCATGATTACATCACTCAAATCTGAAATTCAACATCTCAAGGATGCTTCTCAAGCCCATGCTTGTTCTTCTTCTACATCTCATCCCACTTCTATGTCTTCTACATGTGCTCATATCAGTGAACCTCAAGTCTTACCATTACTGGCACCTCTCAGGTTTGATCTCAATACTAAGAAACATGATCTTCTTCCTCAACTCCTTACTCATCAATTGATCATTTTTCCATCTACTCATCCTTATCATCTTGAAACATATCAAGTTATCCCTATTGAAATTATCATTGAATTAATGGACATAATGACAACAATTTTTATGCTCTAAAATGAAAAATTAGCCACCTTAAGCATTATGGTCTTATTTCATTTGTTGCACAACATTATGTTACATGCCCATCTCCAAATGCTACATCCAAATGGGCTCCTAAATATTCTCCTTCTATGACCAATGAGCATTATGTTATCACTTCTAATGTCCCTTCTTCGATCACCAAACGTCACCTATGCAACCCACTCCAACTAAGAAAATGCCTCTCAAAGTCGGTCCTCTATCACCTCCTCCTACTAAGTCTTCTACCGCATCACCAAATCCTAAGAAACCTCCTCTAAAAATCAATACAAAATTCTTCCTCTCAAGTATTCTATGACATCATCAATCCCAAATACACAACCACTCACTAAGTAAGACCAACGAACTATAGCAAGCCTCTTTCAATTTTTTTGTTTTGGTCCCTTCACACCTCCACTTAGGCAACCAATTATTTTTGTCAAGGAAACTACTCCTGAAATTGATCCCTTTAGCAACATCGACTAGATCTACACCTCTCACACACTTGGGGTGCATCACACTTACTTCCCCCCTACTATGATTATCAAGTGTCTAGCATTTCTACTTTTACGCTTTGTGCTCCACATCTAGTCTTTCTCATACAACTTACACAACTTGTATCATCATTACCCTATGATGCACTCTAGTTCCATAGTTCATACTCGATTACTAAGGGTCTAAATATGAAATGAACCTCACCACATTCACACTCTTTATGCTCTATGCTTCATTAATCTATCTATCTAGCACACATTTTAAACCATTTCCTAATGATGCACTCTTGTTTTATGGTTCATTCTTGATTGTTGAGGGGTATTTTATAAATGAACCTCATCTCATACTCATCCACATCCGTTGGGGCACACTACTCCTATCACATTCACATTGCATACCATTCCATCACACTCATTCACAACATACTACATATCTTGATTGCACTTACTCTTGCTTGCTTATACTAGTTACATGTATACTTTGTTTCACATGTTAGACATATACTTAGTATGCCATTATCTTTTCTATATACACGTGCGTGTTGATGGCTAGAAAATTTGTATCATAACACAAGCAACAGTTTAGGGGACAAAAATCCCTCCTCTTTATGGGATAGGTTCCCTTATTCACCAAATAAAGAAAAACCTACTTATTTACAAATATACAATCTATAAATATTCAAATGAGGATTTTGATATATCAAATGTTTCCATATTTAATCATTCTCAATACAGAAGATAAAGAGGTGGAAGAATCAATAGGAATGGAAATGGCAGCACTTTCAGATATATAGATTGCAGAATAGTATCCTACTTATGCATACATGAAATCTCAAGAGAATATGTATATATATTTGAATAACCCACATGACATATATGTAGTAGACACAAAGTTCTCGGCACTACATCAACTGAATTGAACACAAAGTTTCATATCCAAATATATCAAATCCACATTCACATGCTAAAGAATAGAAATAGAAAGAACACAGGAAAAGAGAGGGAAGAACTTCTTTTGTATTGATCTTTGGTAGTTCTGTATCTTTTTACATTCAAAGCATCAAAATCCTTATATAGGTATAAGGGAAATTGTAATAACTTTCCTAGTTCCATAATCTTTTAATTAAGTGTTGATGTAGTGGAATTTAGCAATACAAGCCTAGGTGCACTAACACATCACTCAGCCTAGGCCGAGTGCTCACCAAGCACGCAAAGGTACCAGTCCCTCCTTAGGGCTGTTGTTGTAGGATGTTAGCATGATGAAGACTTTAATAATTCAGATCTATAGCTATTATATCTTTCCAATATGCATATTCATATCTAGATCTAGAAAATAACAACATTAAAGGATAACCATAATGGAATCAAACATGCAATACTAAATTATAACTATGATAACACCTTATTTCAGTCCATAATCCCCATTATATTAATTACAGTAAATACCACGAAGCTTCATTACAATACCAAGAGTATAGCATATGCTTTGCGCGTGTAATGAGATCTAGCGATAATCTCAATATACCCTAGTTCTCACACGTATATATATGCTCTCTCACTCTTACACAATTCAATACATATTTATAAGGGTGGGGACTTTCCCTTCACCACTTATCTAATCCCAAAATAGGTCACATGTTATTATTAGCCACGCACCGATTATAAAAATAGGCTCACATGCAAGAATGCTAACAATAGATCTCTCCTTGTCAACTATCAGTTCACCATTCTATCTTTAGCCTACATCCATGCAAAGCGCTTTGTAGTTGATCATCCAAAAATAGCCAATGTGTGACACACAAGTCTCCAATTGGTTTGAGTGCTCCACACACTATCTCCAAAAATAGATCCTCATCATGAAAATGGCTAAGTCTCAAATCTATCTTTGTTTGTGCATGCGATCCTCTCTGATGCTTCCGCACCTTTGAATGTGCTCTGTTCTCCCACGTGAACCTTCTATATTTTCTTCACTAAGTGCCAAGGTCTGACTGATCAACATTACCCCACACTAGTTGCATTGCCACCCCGAAATGGTTGTCTCCAAAATGAATAAAAGAATATGAATAGAAGAATAGAAAGAATTTTGATGAATGAAAGAATGTCTTTAACTTGCAGTTTCTTCTTCTGCAACCTAAATAATCAATTCTAGATATTCCTCTTTTATCTCTGCCTCTAAGGTCTACAAGTCATTAATCGTGACCTTTGCTTTCTCTGGAATATCCATTGCAATTGACTCCAATTCCTCCCTTGCAATCTCTCCTTTTCATTTTGTAAGACCAACACAATGGTGGACATGCCAGGTCATTCTTCCTTCCAACAAGTCCATCTTTTGTGCGACGATTTTTCCAAGCTCATCTAACCTTTCCCCTGTAAGGTTCTTGAGTTTTTTTATTATGGGAAAATAGTTTTTTGAAAGGGACTATACCCTTATACAAAAGTGCTCAACAGCAAGATTTTATCCCAGAAAAGCCCAACAATAGAAAATAATCTGTCGAGGAAAGAACCAGCAAAAGCAAACTAGCTGCTACAAAAAATAGCTAATAAACAACAACATAACAGCAACATGCTATCCTTTCAAGAATCGCGTATTAGACCATATGCCTAAATGTAGCAATGATAGCACCCAAAAGACAAGAATCAAACCTTGTCCGATATGGTGGGGGATTTAGATTTGGCATTTCCCTTCTTATTCCTATCCACCACTGTCCATTCCTGATTTCCCACATCCACTTCAGTCGGAAGAAAAACTGCAATGGGTTTGATGGGGATGTGACCCATAGGAAGGGGGGTCGACATATCCTTAATCATCGAATCAAAGAACTCTGTAAAGAATAGTCTCCAGTAGGCTTCTCTCAGTATTGGTCTATGAATCAACCATGATGGGTGAGTTAACTTGTAGAGGGCACCGATTCCTTAGCCGGATTCGAGTCAATTGTTGAAGATGTTGTGTAGAATCCTTCCACAGCATGTTTTTGGTCTTACGTTTGGAGTGTTCACAATCATCTGTAACATGACCAGTTTGGAAGCAATGCCGACATCTGAAGGCAAGTCCCTCATAGTCTATCCTCTGCACTGGAGCTTTCTGCACTCAATCTGTAGATTGATTTCTGTAGTAAGAGTTGGAGGTATCGAGATTAACCAGATTCGAGCATAAGTAGTATGTGTGCTTGAATGGAGGTCTTATCATCAACTCGCTTTGCCACACATGAGCTTAGAGTATCACCTATAAGAATGAGACAAGATTTGTTCCAAAGGCTGCGAGTGGAGACTTTCAGTAAAGCGAACCCAAATCGGGTAGGTATCAAAAGACTCCTTTAACGGGTCGAAAGACGGATACCATGGTTTGGACATAAGCCCGTGTTCCCCCCAAACCCAATGTTGGCTAAAAATTAAATCCCTATCTTCAGGGGTTTCAAAGATAGCAATGAAGTAAGCTTTAGCACAAGGATAAAGCTCAATCTTACCTTGTATTTTTTCTCTCCATCTCTGGGTTATCCAGTCATGAAGTTGAGAAAGCTTAGGCCAAAATTTGTGAAATCTGCATATGAGACCCAGCTGGGAGAGATTTTCCTCCTCCTTAAGAACCTTTAGAAGTAGATCCTCCTCGATTTTCAGTGTCGGGACCTCTTGGGAGGGTTTCAAGAGCTCATTTCATTCTCCTTTTGTTTAGAGACCGCATTTGAGCATACGATCTACCTATTGTCATGCTTTGTTTGTCTGGTTCAAGGGCTGACCCCTGTTTCTCTCCCTCCATCACCAGAGCCACACATAGTCCCTTGCAACCTGCAGTTGCTAGTGTTGAGTTTTAAAGGAGATGATGATTCTTTGTCTGAACCATCTTTACCTGCCCCATGAGAGAGCACCCCTGTTTTGTGACCAAGCAGAGAAACTCCATCTCGGTTTTGTTGAAAAGGGGAGTCTTGGTTAGCATTGAAAGCCATGTCAATCCATGAGATTGGTGCTTTATTTTCCTCTTCATTTTTGTAGCCACCGCCCTCAGAAACCTCTGGTTTCCCAAAGCCGCCGCCAATGATAGGGACATCATCATGATTTTTTAGCAGGCGAATCCTAGCAGACCTTTCGCCTCCTCCATCCCTATTTGCAATCGCGAGATCGGTAAACCTGGGCTCCACGTGCTGTGAAGCCCGCGTAGAAACCATGGAGCTAGGGCACGCGGCCCAGCGCGGGCGGGAATGAGTTATAAATGAGGTTAGAACACTAAATAAACCTTGAATATTTAGTAAGGTTCTTGAGTTGTTGTAAGGGCCTCGCACTTCTTCTTAACAAGTGCTAACCATTCTGTGTGTCCCAATGTCTCATCCTTCATGGCCTTCGTGACCTCATTATCTTCTAAAATGGTCCTAGTCCTTATAACAACCTCTCGCACTGTCAAATATTCAAAGGTGCTTAATCTACCTTCTTGAGTTCTTCTTTACTGAAGCTCTCCGAAGCAATCCTTCATATGATGCAATCTTCTGCATCACTGAATCCTTTTCTCTCTACTTCTGTGCTTTAGATCCTTTAGCTCAAGCATGTGCAGAGGCTCATCTTCCAACACTAAGTCCACCAATGTAGTTACATAATGTATTCTTTGAAGGAAATGTCTTGGGTACCTTTGGCTCTAAGTGTGGCCTAGCCTTCATGACATTATCACCAATCTCCTCTCGCCATCTTTGATAAACATTGTATTCTTCTTCTTAAGTGCCAAATTTTTTTCTGTTTTTAGGCACGTTATTTCCTCATCCTTAGTCTTAATCTCCTCCTTAGCACCTTGATTATGGCAGCTTTATCCATATTTCGACGTGTAACTTCATTTGTTGAGACTTTCACTAATTCATTGCTCACTGTTCATCGACATAACAATAGTTTTATTATTATGTGGCCGGCATGTGGTGTCTTTTTCAACCTCCTTAACACACATGACTCCTCACACACATCAAAGTTTGGCTCATCCATGTGTGTGTGCATCGACCATGACAATTGCTTCCTTGTGCGCATTGTCACCATATCTTCATCCATTAACTCCTAGCCATACAACTCCTTTTGTGTCATTGTGCTCTGAAATAGGCACAGAAAATTTTACATGTGTCCTCGGCATAGCCCATGGCTAGTGGAATATACTCCCCACTTGTTCTTCTTGACCTAGGTTGCTTAGAACTTGGGCTTTAAGATTTGGAACTTATTCGGCTATGTCTTCGAGCGGTCTGTTGTCTCTTTCCCCCTTTTTCCTCTTCTCCATCCTTCATTTCTTCATGTTTTTGTTCCTCTACGTTCTCCAGGTGTAGGAGAATTGGGCACGCTTCCTCGACTCTTCCATTTCCTCATTCAACTTTAATTTCCTTCTCCTTTTCTTAGTTGTCTCCTTCGATGGAGAGAGTCGAGGTGATCTACGCACTGTTTGCAGAGTAACACCTTGGGTCCTTATTCTCCTGAACACTCTCTTGAATCGATGCTCTCCTTAGACTACATCCAAGTCCTCATCATCCCCCTCTTATGGCTGAGGTGGTGTAGTTGCATGCTCAACTTCATCCTTATTTAGAGGTTGTCTTCTACCTCTATGTTCCAAACCACCACTATCCTCATGCTCCTCCTCTTCATCATCGACTTGAATGGTTTCTATGGGCTTGGGTGTTGGAACATTTTCCATTTTATGCTTACCCTTTGGCAACCCTAGGAGCACAAACTCATTCTCCACATACTTAGATTTTTCCAGCTTGGGTTTGAGTTGTAAGTACACAAGCGTTGCTTTGGTATCCCCAACTTCCAAGCTTACAAGTTTTATGCTTATAATATCTGAAATAATTCTTTCAATGTATGCATTGTGCCCTAGATATACATACTTCTTCCTTAGAGTGTGGTAGTCACAATCTACCTTGTCTACATTGAAGGTTAAGCGATGCGCATATGAAAATCGGTGACTTGATGCCTGGAAATACCTTGTTGTGAAGGCATATGTCAGTTTTCACCATGGGCTCCAAGCCTCGTCCTTCATTACAAATTGTGCGATGCAAAAGTGTTGGTATACTGCAAACTAAACTGCCTTACCCACCACTAAAGGTAAATCCTTGGGTATGCATCACTCTTCCTCGAACATCATGTGGATTCTATCGTACCACATCTCTACCCTCTCGCTTGAATGGTCCACTCATGGATCCATCACACAAGTACTTGCCAAACCTCTCCGCAGTGACTTGTGTTCCGTGGGGTACTCCCAAATCTTCTCCTTTGACCCATTAGGCACCCCAATCTCCATGAATACTAAGGACAATAACACAACACCAAAACTTATTATGTCACTTGTTCACGCTTCTTCGATGATTGTCTTTGTTATGTGATATGCAATGTTGTAGACCACTCCTTGAGACATCTTCTTGGTGATGTGTAACCACATTGTGTTTACCTGCGACCACCTTCCTTGGTCATTCAGCTTTGTCACAAGATGTGCAGCTTCCTGCACTATTGGGTACTTCTTCAATTTGTCAATGTCCATGCCACGTGGACCCTTGGTATACCCCAATCCTTCCTCGTCTCTAGAATTGTGACTTTATTACTTAAATCGCTATCCGGATCTAGCCCAATCCCTTAGTCATGTCACCATTGAAATCAAAGCAACTGTGATTCTCACCCTCCGTTCGGCGAAGTAGAAGAAGTCCTCATGGACTTTGCTCATCAACCACCGATACAATGGCTCATACTTTCCAAAGTATGGCAGCTCATACTGGTGGTAGAATCTATTCTTCTTCAAAGAACTTCTCACTAGCGTCATCATATATTGGCATATCTTTTGCCATGCGCTTGTTTGTTTTCGTGCTCAACAACACATCGAGCTTCTTCTTATTATCTAATGTTTGATGGTTGTAGTTGTTGATTTTACATTGGCGGATATGGGAATCCCATTCTTGTCCCACAATCATGCCCTCTGGATACTACATTTCTGAGAAATTACTCTCAGAAGAAATTTCTTCTTCCACTTCAACCTTCTTCTTCCCTTTATCTCCTGTTATGGGTGCTTTCTTTGGTGCCATTTGAAAAATATTTCTTTTCTTCCTCTATAGTCGAGCAAGTCAAAACCCTAGCTTAAATCTTTGTTCCCTAGTGGAAATCATGTGTCCCTAGCTCATTTGTAACACGTCTACTTCACTCAAACCCTTCTCCTATGGGAATGCAAGCTTCTCCTACACACAACCCTTCTCTTCATGTCTAGTTTCACACTCTTCACACCTCAACACGATTTCTCGACTCGTTTGCACTTAACCCTTCCCAAATTCTCTCAATTACAATGATAAAAATGAACTCGCATCCCATCCTTATATATAATTTCAAAATTTTAGTGCATTTATTACTCCTCCACCTACCAACCTCTCTCATTAATTGACTATTTTCATTATTTCCATGTGGTACATCTTTGTACCCAAGCTATAACCTTCTAGTGTGCCCTTCTACCTTTTGGTTGCAGACTTCTCTTCAGCACGCTTCCATGCACCTGAGTACCTCATCACTGAGCCTTCCATTGGTAGTCTTCCTAGTCCTCGCTTACCTCACCTTATACTTTGTTTCTTCATTCCTCTTTATCTATGGTCCTTGTGTCCAAGAAATCTCTTTTGTTTTTCAATTCTCCACCCTTGAATAGCACACCTAGATAGTTCCTTTCATATGGATTTATTTCCATCAGTCATGTACTTGGGGGTATCAGCAACCTACCCCACACTAAGGGTATGTGCCATCCTCTTGTGCATAAAAATTCTTGAAATAGGAATTAGCTTCCGCACGTAAACACACTTATTATACAACACACCAAATAAATTGACAAAACATAACAACAAAGAAGGAAACACATTAAGGGAATGCATAATTGAAAACCTAATCTAAATGGTAACATTGTCTTATTATAAACACCAAGAAAACTTATTTATAGTAGGGCTTCAAAGATACTCCCATTGAAGTAACTAGGAAATCGTATTCCATCAAGTGCCTCTAATCTGAAAAATGCTTGATTTGAGTATGTGAGTGATAACATACAGCCTCAACCAATGTACCTTGAGTTTGCCTAGATGGCACAAAAACTTAGAATCATAAAGGAGCACCATCTGTCATATCTCCAACTTTTACCCCTAATGTGCTTGTCATGCCATGCTTTCTGCCTAGCCTTCTCTTATTTTTGACTCCAACGTGCTATGGCTCTTCACTCATCCAACTTGATTAACTGTTCAATCCATTCTTCTAATGCTTTCTCATCAACAAGACCTCCAGGCACGTAATACGTAAAGAAGGTAACATAAATTCCATAGGAAGAATTGCTTCTATGCCAAACACTAACTGAAATGGTGTGGCCTTTTTCAACCTTTTATATGTTGTCTAATATGCCCAAAGTACTGTAGATACTTTATCATCCCAATCCTTTCTTCTAACATCATAGATTTTTGTCAATGTCTAGCTCAAAATTTTGTTGAAAGCCTCAACAATCCCATTTGCTTGAGGATGATAGGGTGTAGTATTATGGTGTGCAATCATGAATTCATCCAATAGAATTCTGATTGTCTCATTAAGAAAATGTGTGCCCCTATCATGGTCAAACTTAAAGGGCATCCATACCTTATAATAATATTTTCCCAAAGAAACATGGTTGTTGTGGCCGATGTACAATCCTTTGTAGGTTTTGCTTCTACCCACCTTGTCAGATAATCTGTGCAAGTTATGATGTAATGCGATCCAATTCTGCATGTAGCTAGAAAAATAGGACCCACAAAATCTATAACCCATTTCTCAAATGGTTCTGCACTAGTAATGGGTCTTAGAGGCATTTCATCTCGTTGACTTGGTTTCCCAAGGCATTGACAATGATCACAAGCCTTACAAAATTCCTTACAATCTTTATATAGGGTCTCCCACCATAATCCAGCGAGTAGAATCTTGCACACAGTGGCATCACCGGCATAGTGGCCACTTGTAATACCACCATGAGCTTCTTCTATAATACTTGTACGCTCATGTTCCAATACACAACGGTGTGAATACTTCATCTTGGCCTAATTTGTACAAGTCACCACTGATTAACATATAGGGGGCTACGCGTATAGCAAGTTGTTTCTTCTCCAAGGATTTCATTCCTTCTAGTGTCATCCCTATTTGTAGAAAGACAACAATGTCCTCTAGTTCTGATGGCACTCGTTGTAACTTATATAATTGTGCATCTAACATGGTATCCTCAATTGCATGTGCTTCTTCTCTTGACTATATTCTTGATAGATGGTCTGGTCCAAGAATTACTTTTCCTAGTTTTACCACAACTGTGAAATCAAATTCTTGAAATAAGAGCACCCATCAACATATGCACCCTTATAGAACAAGCTTGTTTACCAAATAATTCAATGTCATGTGATTCATATAAAAGATGAATGGTGTAGCTAGTAGGTACTAGCGGAATTTATGTAGTGCATAGATCATTGACAAAGCTTCGCACTTTGTAGTTGTATAATTTTGTTCTACAGAGTCACTTTCTACTAGCAAAACAGATAGGATGATCTACAATACCTTCTCCAGGTTGAGCTAACACTGCGCCAATATTCATGCTAGAGGCATCAACATGTACATGAAATGGTTGGTTCCATGAAGGAAAACACATAATAGGCGGTAGTAATTTTTCCTTTAATGTCTCAAATGTGCTTTGTTGCGGTTCTCCCAAAAGAACGTACATTTCCCTTTCAAGAACTCTTCCAACGATGCGGTGGCAATTTTTCCATATCCTTTTATAAATTTCTTGTAATATATTGTATGACCCAAAAATCCGTGTACCTCACTATGACCGGTAGGGCTCCCTTAGGCCTATAATGATTGCAATCTTGGCTGGATCAACCAACAAAACCTCCTTGTAGATTATGTGTCCTTAAAGTATCCCAAACGGTGTAGTAAATATGCACTTCTTGATGTTCAATGAGATACTCAATTGTCTACATCTTTCAAACATTAAGCGTAGATTATCACAATGATTCTTAACTAATTCATACACCATCCAATCATCTAAATATACATGTAAGAAGTTGTGAATAAACTCCTCGAATGTTTGAACAACTATGCGTGAAAATATAGCAGGCACATTTTTTAGACCATAAGGCATTACAAAGATAGGAAAAACTACCCCATTCCGTAGTAAACGTATTATTTTCCTAATCCTCCTAGGCAATCTGAACCTGATGATACCCAGAGAACCCATCCGTAAACGAATAGATTTCACACCCTGCAACACATTCTAGTATTTCCTCTATGAATGGCGTGGGAAAGGGATCAGTCACACATGCAACATTTAGCTCCCTGTAGTCCATGTAAATCCTAATATGTCCATCCTTCTTGATATTGATCACCATTGGACTAGCCCATTGTGACTCATCAAGGGGCTTGATAATTCCAGACTTCAACATTTTGTTAATCTCTTCTTTGACCTTTTCGAGTAAGTTGGGTTTATCTTGTAGGGTCTCTTTCTTATTGGGCACGTGTACCCTCTTTAAGTTTTATCTTCATCTCTCGTAACAATTCATGCACGCCTTTAAGGTCATGGTACCCCTAGGAAATAAGTCCTGTAATCCCTTAGTAACTCTATGATTTTTGCCACTTTAGAGTCTGACCAATAGTCTTCAATTATGGCTTCCTTAGGCTCAATATTTGATCCAATATTCACCTTCTTTGTCTTCATAGGTTCATGATAGGCACATGTGGTCCGTATCTCGCACTGTCTAACACCTCACACCTACTACGTTGAATGATTTACATCCAAAATTTCTACTTCTTTGTCATCCACTAAGTAGACCATTTTTCCTTTTTCTTTCTCAAGGAAAGCATGTTGAAGTAGTGTTGCATCGGCCTTTGTTTTTCGCAACAACATGCGCTCCTGAGTCTCCTTCATCCAATAACTCCTAAGGAGTTCTTTAGCCTTGGCACTATCTCCCATAGTTAAGCACTTTATGACTTTCAATACTTCTTCCATCGGAGGCTTTTTAGAGAAGAAGTCAAACATCTGGGTCATTCATGTAGTTAAATCCGCCAATTTTTGGTCTCTCTATGGAGTTTTGTATATACATACCAAACACGCATGCATCCTTATAAAGTGGAATAAAACTTGTGCACCCATAGCGAAGGTGGTAAATCTTCTTGCCCTTTTTCTAGAGTCTCTCACATTTCTAAACATGGTGTTGAACAAGTTGATTACCATGATAAGTGTAGATTTGAGTAGGTGCATTGCTCCTAAAGAACCTAGTAGCAAGAGCAATCCTAATTTCATTCCATCCTACAAGATTATCCTTGTGGGCCACCCACTAGCGTGTTGTTGTCCCACATAGTGTATATGCTAGTCGATTTCTTCTTTCCAATGGGTCTATCTAATGTTTTTCCATGGCACATAGGAATACCATAGGATCTCCTTCTCCATTGTAATAAGGTACCGAGTTATTACCTATCCTCCCGACATAACACGGTTTATTGCCTCTAGGAAATATGCTCTTTACTTCGCACCCTACCAACTCATAAGTACTATGAGCCCAATTATCACAAGCAACACTTGTAATATCGCTAATAGATTATGCATCCTCCCACTTGGATTATTCCTTCTTTGGTTGGCTCAAGTATTTTTGGATCTCGGATGACGCGTACATAAATTCTATTCAGATCTTCTTCACTTAAGGGCTCAACATAGGGCGTAGATTTTCATCTGTTAAAGGGATAATAACTCTCTCCTCCTTGTTTTCAAAACTGATATAGCCCTTGTTGAACTGAAGATCAACATTATTTGCATAACACCAAGGATGCCCCAATAGAGTGGGAAGCTATCTGACTCTGTCAACGCTTAAAACTTCAAAGTCTCCAGTGAACTTGGCTCCTTGTATGGTAATGGATGCATCTTTCAAAACTCTGATGGGAGTGGCCTTAATCCAATTAACCATGAACAATACATTAGAGGATGGCTACAATGGGGGTCTTCCCATTTGTACCCATGCATCTAAGGTAAGAACATTGACTTCTCGTGCCTATATCAATTAGTATATTACTCAATAGCCACCCATCCACAATAGCATTCAGAGTGATTTCCTTGTCATAATCTAGGCTATGAGGGGGAAGATTTACATGCAGGATCTGTCATCCAATCTCAATACTTGCACATGGAGTGTTTCCTTTAACCAATCCCCTAATAATGGAATGATATTTTCTTGGCGCAACATTTTACACACTTCCCTTAAGTCATCTATATCAATTTGGATTGTCTCTGATACTTTCTTTTGCTCCATCTTCTGTGATTGCTCTTTTAAGTATGGTATCTCACCCTGAATATTCCTGAGAACTTCCATGGTTTCTTGATAAACCTCCTTTTGATAGGACGGATCTGGGTATTGTGCATGTAGAACCTCCTCATTAGTGATGGTAGGATTCTGCTGCAATGCTTCTCTGCGTGTGTCACCTCAGTGCGGGTCGTAATCTTCACTTACAACTCTTCAGACTCTTCCACCAACTTAGGCATCCATTTATTTTCCACAGCACATTATATCATAACCATTCCTACGCCTTTGTTTTCTTGTTTATGTTGCTTACTAATATGCTCATACAAGTATGGGCACTCCTCGTAGCTATGGTTCTTTCCAAAAAAAGAACATGTAATATTCTAAGGACATTCACGTTTGTAGTGGTCAGGGGATCCGTATGTATAACATGTTCTGCGGGGGGACTCACTTCTTCCACTATCACGGCCTCATCCTCCAAATCCACCACGGTATCCTCGACCTCTACCACAACCGCCTCAAAACACCCTTCATTATGTTCATAGCATGCCGATTGTGATCCTAGTCTTGATGCTCGTTCGTGCCCTTTGAGTTATCTAAAACTCATGTCCTGCATATACACCAATATTTATAACATCATGGATCTTACCAATCAACCAACAATCTTCTGTGTCATGAGTCGTGGACTTGCAGATTTTACAATAGCTTGAAACATCCTTCTTTATCATGTGTTGTAATAATGGGTAAGCAGGTAGCATCATGGTTTAAATGGCATATCTCATAATCCAACAACAATGAGTGTACCATCTATGAGGAAAACTATCCTTTTTGTGACCTTCTACTTCACAATATGTGCACAAAATCCTTGTGCACGTCTCATGTGCCAAATTTTGATAGTTTCTCCAATTGTTTTACCATAGTTGTAATCTTTGCTTCTAAAAACGGGCTCACCCTAGTGTTTATGCTTCCAACCGCCTCGCCAGCGTAAGGATACTTTAAGTGCTTTCAGCGGATCAATGTATGTCTTATGTGATGATGCCCTCCTAAAAGGGGTAATCAAACCCCTAATGAACCATTGTGCATGTTGGCTTGCGTGCATGTCATAAGAAATCTTGATAACAATGTTTTGAAACGAGCATCATACTCTCTAACACTCTTAGTAGTGTCTTTCTTAATATCCTTGAGTGCACTTATACTCTTTTGCTCAAACTTATGGATGTGAAACTCTTTAAGGAATGGATCTTTTAAAGTTGTATAGTCTACACAAGTCTGATCAGGGTCAAACTTTCTGTACCATTTGTGTGTGCACCCTTGTAGCAACGTAGTAGTAAATTGGCTTGCCCTACGCTCGAAGTCATGATTCCTTTTTCACGCCACGATATTTCACACATATGTACATGTTCACATCTTATATGCCCCTATACTCTGAAGACGGAGAGACATCTCCATGTAAATATTTTGGGGTTAGGTGTGGACCACGCCACCCGATCCAAACCTCATGTGTTTCCCCTTCCTCCGTAACCACCGATCTACTAGAGCTAGAGGTCCTATGCCTCCTGATCCCGAACCTATAGCTAGGGTTGGACCAGAAGATGTACTTCCCTATGTCCTAATAAGTAGAACTGAACTATACCCCGACAATCTACGAAGCGTTATCACTCCTAGAAGTTAGTCCAAAAATCGGTGCACCTGTACTATGCACTAATGATACACCCAAAAAGTACTCCCATATAACAATGAACTTGTTTACATTGCCATTATTGTGCCTTTCATAAGACTCACTCCTACTCTTCCACTACTTGAATTAGCTTGCTAACTACTTATTGTATAAGATGCTTTAGAAAACCAAGCGCAGGGAAAGGTTGTCGGTGGATTCGATACGTACCCACAACCCAAGTCGTCTCTATGGCACACTTCTACGTGAGGCCAAGGAGGGTTCCCTATCATGTTTTCCCAAATGGGGAGTTCCTGAGGCTCGGGTTCCACGTCTTCTGTGTGAACTTCAACTCCTTCCCGAACTATCTTTCTCCACAACGCCATTTGTTCTACAACCTCTAGTTGCTTTTTGATCTCCCTCTCACATGCCTCATTATATGTAAGCCACATTTCCTCTCTCTATCTTTCTACCGCTAGGTCTATCATCTTTACTAAACCTATTATTACCCCACGCATGGTGGGGTTTAGTTAGCCATCGGTTTACTCTCCAAATTCAAAGTTACCATCAAGATCTTGATTCTAGTGGAATGCCTTATAGATAAGTTCCCTTGGATATTGTAAAACTAGAATTCAACTACCTCACGGGCACAAATAAGTGGAAATTGAGTACTCAAGATATAATTGTTTAAAACGCCACAGAACCACGTATCCACAGCTCGAGTCCAAATCAAATTAACATCATAAAGGGCCTAAAATTCTTCCTATGTCCAAACAAGTGCGCGATACCTCCAATTCCACTTATATGCATACGCAATCAGCCACTCGTATAATTCTACTAGAAAGATAGTGAAGAATCTATCATATAAATTGTCATACATGTTCTGTTCCACCCATACGCATGTGTTAAACCCAAATCTAGTGTTGAACTAATGTGCATATTCTTCTTTCAGATCATGTATCCACTCTTCAACACTTGCTAAGGTCAACTGATATGTCTTCATCAGGAACCATCCTAAAAACAACTGAAAAATAGGTCCCGGCAATGGAACCAATGATGCAGTCTAGAATTTAGTAATACTGAAGCCCATGTGTCACGCTAAGCACATCACTCGGCCTAGACTAGCGCTCACCCAAAGTGCCAAAGGTACTAGGTCCCTCTTTAGGGTTGTTGTTGCGGGATTTATCATGATGAAGACTTTAATCATTCAAATATATAGCTATTATATCTTTCCAACGGTGCATATTAAGATTTAGATCTAGAAAATAACAACATTAAAGAATAACCATAATGGAATCAAACATGCAATACTTGAATTATAACCATGATAACACCTTGTTTCAATCTATAATCCCCATTATATTAATTACAGTAAATACACGAAGCTTCATTAGAATACCGTAGTAGTATACGCTCACACGCATAACAGATCTAGCAGCATAATCTCACTATACCATAGTTCTCACAAGTATATCTATGCTCTCTCACTCTTACACAGCTTCAATACATATTTATAAGGGTGGGGACTTGCCCTTCATCACTTATCTAATCCCAAAATAGGTCACATAATATTATTAGCCATGCGCTCTTACAAAAATAGGCTCACATGCAAGAATTCTAACAATAGATCTCTCCATGTCAACTATCAGCTCACATTCTATCTTTCGCCTACATCCATGCAAAGTGCTTCATAGTTGATCATCCAAAAATAGCCAATGTGTGATGCACAAGTCTCCAATCAGTTTGAGTGCTCCGCACACTATCTCCAAAAATAAATCCTCATCATGAAAATGGCTAAGTCCCAAATATGTCTCTGTTCTACGCGTGATCCTCTGCGATGCTTCCGGCCTTTGAATGCGCTCTATTCTCCCATGCGAACCTTTTGTATTTTCTTCACTAAGTGCTTGGTCCGACCGATCAACAAGTGTTTCCACTTAATTAATGAATTACACTTTTAGTTAGCTTTATTTACAATTTCACATCTTTTAAAATAATAAAGCTAACTTTGAACTACATCGACTAGAAAGAAGGACCTAGGAACTAGGAGAAGGAACACTTGTAGAAGGTGTTACTGGAGTCTTCACTTTGAGTATTTGATTCCTGAATTTAACAAGAGCTCTAACAATCTCCATGCCTCTAGGGATGGTGGTGTTTTCCATAGCATTTTTCCAGCTTCCCAAGGAATCCTCCATCTCCTTTCCCATATCTGCATTTTCAATAAGCCTTTGGTTGTTTCTATGACCACATTATGTAATTCATTGATTTCTTCCATTTTCTCTTTAGTTATAGTTTCATATCTAAATAAGTCCTCTTTAATGAGTGCTCTAAAACTTTTTGTTGGGAATTCAGGATTTAGAATAGTGTTATGATTCAATAACAAACCCAATCATGCACACAAGATCTAAAGAATTCCCAAAATCTACAAAGCAGGTGGAAATATAAACCAAAATAATCCAAATCACACAAAAGCACACACACATAACACAACATGTAGCATGGTTCACCCAATGTGGGCTACATCCACCTAAGATAGAGATCTCACATATATAATATAACAAGATTACAACCAACCTCTTCAATACAAGAGTACAATGCATCTCTCCAAGATTATCTCCTCCTCCAGATCTCTAAACGGATCTCCATGAGTGTACTACAACCGTGCCTCCAAACCACCACCAACAAATCTCTCATAACCTAGGAACTACTACATCTCTGAACTACTACCAAGTTCTCTATCTATGGATTTGTAACAAGACCTCTCACATGGGTCTACCAATGTGTAACCATGACTGTGCACTAAGAAGTAAGGTTGTCTTTCCATCACTGCATCAACCTATGCAAACATGAAGATAACCTCCTCTCCAATATCTAGATCTACATGGATCAACAATACAATATGATCTCATGGATCTATGAATACAAAATCTCACAAACATGTGGATCTATAAGAAGAAACTCTATGTGCTTTGCATACTATGCAAGCCATTACAATGAGACAATAACTATACAAAGGAAATACAATAGAATATGTTACCCTCTTCTCACCATTGAGATGTACCTATCATAATTGTACCTACTATTTCCTTTTGTCCAACTTCTCTCCATGGAAGCTCTATCTTCATGTAACCTATTCTTTCTTTCTCTTCTTCTTCATCCTCTCAATCTAGGAGAATCAAGGATCTAACTCAATCCTTCTCTTAATTCTCCTTCTAACCCTAACTTTCATGCTTATATAGGCATATACAAACTTAGGGCACTTAGCCATGTAATTACAATCAATAGATCTACTTTAATACTAAATTTAGATCTAATTCTCGTGAGTTAAATAAAACACTCATGCACATGTAACCAATGTTGGTTAGCCCTAACCGATGACGGTTCCTACTTGCCTTTGACCGATGTCATTCGTAGGTGAATGATGTCGATCCCTTCATAATGTTGTTCTTTGTGTTTTCTAGCAAATTGATAAAGCATGCTAACTATGAAGCAATTCGGCTCCACAATCCTAACAATTTCTTTGATATCTTGTGATGTGTGCCTCTTTGTAGAATTGTCTTTATAAAATTAACACCGAAGAGCTAGAAATTCAGCAAGTATTGCAGATTTGAATGCCTCTCCCTTTTGCACCATGCTCTTAAGTTCATCAATTGCTTCTTCTAGCACTTTCATCTTCCACTCTACACTGAACACCCATTTTCTGGAAAGATTACTCTTTGAATCATCAAAGATCTTATGTGCAAGGAGGATTTGTTCATCTATATCCTTCATGAGTCTAAGATCTTGAATACATTCTGACCAAAGTTTAAGTTCCTTCTCAGAGCCAATGATTACTGGGTCAATCTGACTTTGGACCAGAGAAATGTTGTCATATGCTTTGTGTGCTTCATCAATGAAATTCAAGCTAGACATCAACATTCCCTCAACCATTGCTTCAATTTCCTTTCCATAAGCAACATGCTTATGAATGTCCTTGATAGCTTGAAATTATTCATCGAAATGACAATGGGAGGGGGCATTGAAGTTAGAGGGGTAGGATCAAGCACTTTATCACTTGCAAGGAGGGATTTGATGAAACCAGAGAGGACTTGTACCTGCTCCTCAAGTTGTTCCTATGTTTGTTTCCCCTTTTCTACCCTTTCAATGACCTTAGAGATTGTATCTTTTAAGTTATGAACCTCCCCCTCAGGAGTAGATTCACCCAGTGGAATTCTTGTCGATCCAAGTCAACAATAGTTATATCCTTTTCATATTTCTCCACTCTTGGATTTGTTATCTCCAAGTATTGCTGGCCTTTTGAATCAAAATAAATCTTGAAGCGGTCTTGGTTTTTTTGGCAAAAGGAGTGGGAGTTATACCCAGGAGGGCAGCTACAACATCAAACTTAGGAGAAATGATTTGGGAGGATGCCTTCCTTTTCTTGTTATCAATTAGGGGTTGGACCCATGTAAAGGATTCACTAGGAGGTGGAGCAACAAGAAGGCCCAAAGCAAGTGTGTTGAGGGAACTAAGGATCTGAGTAACAAATACCTCAAGAGTGGGTGTTTCAATATTAGAAGAAGATATTTCCTTAGCAAGTGACTTGAGCTTGGGAATGCTCAATGCTTCAAAATTTGGCTTTGCCCTTCAATTTATCTCCTTCATCTTCTTCCTTCTCAGTACTTCCTCCTTCATAATTTCTCTCTTCATGTCCCTCTCTGTCCCTTTATGTTCCTTTTCAAAGTTCAACAATTTGTTAAACCCTTTGAACCTTTTCTATTTTCCTTGGAGAGAGAGATTGTTTGTCTTTTTCTTCAATTATTTCTTGTCTTCTCATTTTTCTTAGTCTTCTCTTGCCTTGAATATACCTTGACTAAAGATTCTACATGTAGAGGAGAAAGAGTTGGTTGATTTGGCACCTCTGTGTGTGTGGCAAAACTTCCTTATGAGATGTTGATGCCCCATGAGAAGAAGATTGAGTCACTCTTGCTTTATATGCTTTCATCTTTCTATCAAACCAGACTTTGGTCCTCACCATGACTAGGTTTATTATCTCCTGAAGATCATCATTTTCCTTTTGAAACCAATTGATGGTGAGAAGGGGTGTATGCCGAATAGTTTTATTGTATTCAAGAGAATACAAGTCTTCATCATCATCTGCAAGTCCTCTGGCACTTTGTAAATTCCAAAATCTTTAATCTGTTGCAAAGAAAGTTGGCCAAAGTATCTTCTTCTCACCTCATAATCATCTGAACAATCTTCCCAATAATCTTCTAGGGTAGGCAAGTGATAGAAATTCATTTTAAGGTTATTGGAGATAAGACCTCTTGTGAAAAGTATAAAAATTGAATGTAGAGATGGTCCTTTCTACATTTTGAGCATCTAATGTTGTCTTGTAAGTATAATTCCCCAAAGTGATTGGGAATTGAATACCTATTATCTTTTTATCCTTGCAGGTTCTATGCAACATGTCAAGTTGCCTACAAACTTCCACTAAAACCAGTTTATCATTGTAGTACATGGGAAGCTTGTTAGGTGCACCTTCAAAACTAGCCAATTTGATATATGAGAACCTTCTAAACTGGATGAACAAACTGCCATAAGTTGAGATTAATTGTTTTGCTTCGAGATACCCTCTCAGCTATATTGTCTTCCAAGAGTCTGACAATGTACATTGTGAAGGCATCATTGACTCTTTTGAAATGATGCTTGTTGTTTTCAAGAGTCAGTTAGGGATAATAATCATACACTGGTGCATTCTTCTTTTCATCCACTGGAGTAAGACCTAACAAACCCTATATGTTGCAATGGTGTACATAAAATATGAGGTCATATAGAAAGATTTGCTCTGTTGTACATTGGCTAATTGTTCACTGAGGTTTTCACAAATTATCTCTCCCCAGTTTAGGATTTTCTTCCCTTCACAAATAATGTTTATATAAGGACACATCTAGAAGTGAAAATCATTGGTTGAGGGAAGGCCCATGATTCTAGACAATAGAGTGATTATATCAGACAACTCTTCTTTGAAATCAACCTTGTACATATTCTTAGGCAACCTGGATGCTCCTTTCTTTGGAACCTTAAACCAAGATTTATCTATCATTATTTTATATTTCTCCTTATCTTGTTCAAAAAGGCCTTGAGCCTATGCCATAGTGAGAGTATTGGCATTTTCAACAATAGGGATTCTAAAGGCAACATTTATGCAATTGACATCCAATTTAGCAATCACTTGGCCCTAAGGATCTTTGATTTCTTTTAAATCTGGATCGAAACAAGAAGCATAGGCTAAAATGGTATTTACGCATTGAACTGAGATAGGAAACCACTAGCATGAGAAATCCCACTTTCTTTGATGCATTGAGCCATGGGAGTGGGGTTTGCATTAGAAATATGAGCCCAGAAGTCGTTGAAATCAATATGTCGAACATCACTATCCCCAATATTGGGTATTGATGTTTTAAGGGATGAAATGTGTTCATAACCCCCATAATGGTACTTCATGATGGAAAGGTTAGGAAACAAATGCTCAGAGGAATGGGAACTCAACAACAGTTTTCAAAAAGAATGGTATGATAGGGCACAAAACAAATTTTGTGTTAAACCCTAGTAGAAGTGCTTCAAAATCACTCACTTCAACTATACGTGTAGAATGACGCTCCTTTAGATCACTATGCAATTTAAATTTCCAAAAATGGTTGGAGAATTCTTAGAAACAAGTAGAAATGACTTTGAGGGCACATGAACAAATGCATGTGATTCAACCTATAATTCTTGACTTGTGATGGTAAAAATGGCTTACTTTACCTCTTTTATACTTTTTGTTTGAAAAAGGATGTGAATAAATGCTTAATTAGGAAAATGCAGTGTATTGTAGGAAATGAGAGGGTTCATGGAACATTTTACCAATTTTCCCTTTGTATTGCAGTTATGACGGAATGTAGGAAAATGAAAGCACAAAATAACTAGGGACATGAGGGGCTCAGATCTCTAAAATCTCCGCAACATAAAGGAAATGCTATTATGTGCGGCAAAAGGCAAAGGGCTTGTGGGGAACAATAAGTCGGGATGCACATGGGACACAAGTTCTTTGAAAAGCTGAAAATCCCGCAATACAAAGAAACCCAAGCAAGTGTGGGAGAATCAAAGCCAACAGAGAACACAAGGTCCATATGACACGGGGACGCGAGTTCTCCAAAACCCGTAAATTCTGTAATACAAAGAAACACTTAGCAAATTTGGATGAAAATTTTGTGAATTGGAAACAAGTGTAGAGAACACGAGGATGCAGGGGAAATGAAGTTCGAGAAGCACAAGGGCCACGAGTTCTTTGAAAAGCCGCAAAGTCCACAATACAAAGGATGAGTGCAAATTTTGTGGAAGTAAGGCAACTGTGGGAAACATAAGGATGCGGGAACCAAGACTCGATAAAACAATTCGATTTAACACTAAAACCGCAACAAAAGACTTAACGAAGTGCGGAAAAGGTGGGGATGCAGAGAACCTAAGGCCCAAAGGAACTAGGGACATGAGTTCTCCAAAACCCGATATTTCCACAATGTAAAGGAAAAGACCCAAATACTCAAAATACTCAAAAATGACTAACTATTGGGACCATTTCTCTTCCACAAGACTTCACAAAGGCAAACAAATTTATCACAAAAGTCACTTTACCAATTTTTTTGAAAAATTACACACGTTTTTTCCGGTAAGTGACAACACGCGCTTCACTTGGTCTTTAGTTGTGAATGTAGACTTCCTACATCTCTTTACACACAAAGACGGATGCTTGGCATTGTACCTCTTACCATTCCCACCGAGGCTCCTAGGGGCATCTACTTTCTCACACATTACAGGTGTTATTGTTTCATTTTATACTACTTCCTATTCTTACTAGCACACTACTTGTTCCATTGATCTATACACGCTTTGACATACTCTTTATCTTTCTAACATGCTAATGAGTGCTTCATGTGTAATATTTGTCTTGCATGAACTATTTTCCACCATGGTTGTCATGTTACTATTTGTTTGACATTGTTTTCCATTGTATGCCATTGTTTACTGGGTTATGCTTTATGTCTTGTTTGAGCATTGCTTTGTATTTTTTGGCCACTTCGCCCTGATTGTCTTGTGGCATTGTGAATAATGTCCCATGTTCAAAACTCCGCTTTAGGAGGTCTACTTTGTCTGCACTATTACTTGTTTACATTATCTTCTATAGCATGCTTGTCACTTTTTATACTAACACATGTATCTAGCCACTTTGTTTACATGTGCCTTCATTTCTACCATGCACATTCCCTCCCTCTACAGTATCGGTTTCAGTCCTCTCCTTTGGGTCGTATTCTCCTAAAGAACGCCACATGCACCACAAATGAGGGGGCATACATTGGGTGAATCACTCACCCCATACAAAAACTCATAACTCCGATCAAAGATGACAGTCTACACAAGTACATGAGTAGAACAATCTACAATTACAAATGACCCATAATCTAACTTGGGTCCTTAGTTCAATATAGACACCAAAGGCCTGTGATAGATACACTAGCACTTTTGAGCACTCCTAACCTTTCTTGGGCACCTATGACCGGGGCATTCTGATTACTTTCTCGATCAACACAATTTTCAGATAGTTCATAGAGCAATTTGCACACTACAGCACAACAACAATCAAAATGCATTTTATCTCCTTTTTCTATTTTCTTGGATCAAACTAGAATAACAAGGAACAAAGCAGGATCACACCATTTGCAGTGGTGTGTAAATTCGAAAATATTCATGGATGAAGAATAACACTAGACCTTTCTCCCCAACACTCTATTGTCATGGCATGAGATCGCCCAAAAACTCATTCTTGCATGAGATCACCCAAAAACTTGCTGATATCACCCAAAAACTTGCTCATGAGATCACCCAAAAATCACTCTTCTACAATAGTTCAAGGAACTTTTTATCCTTTTCACTCATCACGGATCAGGTGCACACATTCCTTTTACTACTTTTTTCACATTTTTACATACTTTTGCATACTTTTACAGAGTTCTCATAACACATGACTTTGACTACTCTTTCGTTCTTCTTTTCCAGTCCGTCCTTAATACACAACAAGAAGTAACCCTTCATCAAGCTAACAACAACAGGTACAACATGATAGAACTCATATGCTTCGCCCCTAGGGTCACTTCCTCTTTCTTAGCTTTCACGCTTCATTTTTTATCACTCCACGCTTTCACTTGTCTCTTCGACACGCTATCGTCATTACATGTACATAGTTATTAGGTATACATCTCTTATCTACTTTATGTTATCAAGTATTCACTCAACAACATAAAGTGGGGGCAAATGTAGACACAAAATCACATGCTTGGGTACATTTTTAGGTCTTAATCACATACCACTATTCATATGATTCATAAGCAAGAAAACTAGCAATTGACAATTATCTTTGGCCTTTTGTTTGTGTTTCTTATTTTCTATTTGGCCTTCTACACCCTACAACCCAATATGATCTTCATTACTTTATCTTTCTTAACTTTGACACCAGTACCCAACTAGGATGTTAGCGCCAGCGCCCTCATCCCCTCCGGGCCCCTAACCTCTTTGTATCTTATGCGCATTTTTTTATCTTTTGGGCATCTTATTTTCTTATGGGTTGGCCTTCTAGTTGTCAATTGTGAAATTCAACCAAAGGAATCATATAAATACAAAGCTATGTGACCATAATAAGGGACCAAGATCTAAACATCTATTATCACCACCTTAAGGTTGCATCCAAAGGAATTCTAAGAGCATCAAGGGCATCCATCTATCACTCACTCAAGGGACTACATTTTATTCATACATGTATAGGAGAGAAAGTTCATTTTGCCATCCACACATCTATCTATATTGTTACATCTAGCTATCGCTCATTATCAAGTGCATCTTGCACAAGAAGCTTCCTAGGGCACAATTCTAATCACACACACACACACACACACACAGAACTACATGGATTCTAGATGTAGTGTAACACTCGGTTGTAATTCACTCTATCTAGTGACCGCATGGGTCATTCTGACTCCCCATTTACATCTTTATTTTTTAGGATTTGATGTAGTTTGGGTTTTTATAGGATATCATTTGTTTTATAGGTTACATGAAAATTTTGCGATCATCCAACAACATACATGCAACCAAAGGCAAAGGTTAGCGACCACCTTACGACATAAGATAAACTTGTTTCTCGAGCTTGTGCATAGTCACAGGAACCCAACAGAGGTCTCTAGCACCTAGATACCCTTGCCCTAGTCAAGGTGCCCTAGTCCAGGCACCCTATTCCAGGATCATCTTGTAGTTCTAGTATTTTCTGAGTTTGATTGCGTGCAATCTACTCCTCCTATTCATTAGTCCTCCAATTCATAATACTTTGGGACCAATTGTGAAATCAGCTAAGTATTCTTCCCTCTCTCTTACACATAGGGTTTCATATTTTTGTAGTTTATTACTTGTGTCGTATGTGTTTTAATGCTTATTTATCATACATGACTCTACAATATCTCAAGGTTTTACAAAATCCAATATTTGTTGAATCAACAATATGTCATATTGCTCACAATTTGAGAAAGTGTAAATAGGGTTAAGGAATGAAACAAACTCATCATAATATGTAGACAAAAGATACAATTATATCATCAAAGGATGTGTAGAGGAAAATAACATTTTTAATGTCCTAAAAAAACTTAGAATTTGAAATTGTGTTATATACAAGTTCATATTAAGTGGACAATATTGTAGTCAAAACCATCCAGGGACATATAAATCTATCCTTTATAAATTTGTGCATGTTCGTTATTTATCTATAGGTGCGCTCATGTTTGTAAATATACTTTATAAGTTTGGCATCTTGTGATGATTATGAAAAAATCAAATATTATTTCTTCTTTTCTAAAACACTAACTATATGTAACTTGACTTGAAAAAGGGTCTTACACAATTAAACTAGATGGCTTCACCCCACCCATGATGATATGACAAGCATTTCCTACTTACCACTATCACAAAGAGGGATCAAGCTACATGTAGTTCTCCCAACCCTATGATGAGATGCAAGAGAATATACAATAAACGATGAGCCTTTAATTTGACCCTAAAACTTAATAACTTGCACTTCAAGTCTCGTGTTTTAAAACTATATTCAATATGTGACTAGGACTGCACTTGGATGATTATATATGTATAACTTACTACTTTGATCATAATGTGCTCCAAGGAGTGTAAGATATTTCAAAATATTCCTAGATGCCCTTAATTGATTAGGGTGCATTTGTATTTATACGTGATCTTTCATTAGTTTCATTGCTCACCGATCCTAGAATCTCCACTAAGTCGACTAAGCCTAGTTACCCATTTGAATTTGTTATTGTTAGAGAATGGGATGATGGGTTTATGGTAGCTGGATAAGGTCGGGACCGCTCATGATCTATGAACATGTCTAGGGATGACAAAATTCAGGATTAATACATGAATCAACCTATATAAATATTCAAAGGGAAATCAAGTGATTTTCATGAGTTGAATCGAGAAGGGTTGTCAACTAGTGGTTTAGATGGTGTAGGAAGAGTTGACATATGTCTAAAATTGGTCAAATATGTGTAAATAAATGATATATTAAAGTAGATACAAAAATTGTCATTGTCAAAAGGCTCAAATAAAATTTAAAGTACTACAATGAGATGGATTTTATTTTTCATCGATTGATGCAAACTTTAGAGTAACACAATGATTTAAAGAAATTTAAATATTTTTATCGGATGAATGCAATCAAATGAATATAATAGTAATAAATAAGATCTAACATGCAAAGTACAAACAAATGTGCAAAGATAGGAGATAAGAGTGACTTAGCTTGTATTGGGAGATCTATACTTATCTTAGGTTGGGAAACATGTTGAGAAGGCTGGATTTGGATTGATCAGTAAGACTGCTTAAGAAATCGAACTGGAACTTCTTCTTGACAAAACCATTCAAAGGGGGATAGGATTTCCCGAGCGCTAGTGTCTCAGCAAGTGCTCGCTTCTCCGTATATTTTTAGGGTATGAACTTAGCTTCTTCCTTTCATTGTTTATCACATCAACTTCATCAGTAGGGTTCTTGTCAAATTGTACCTATACAAAACCCGAGCTACCTACACAAATCTGAAGCAAATATTAGGTGGAATAAATAATACATATGTTTGAGTCTAACCGACTTGACAAATACCTAAATATGATTTTCATCGAGTGTTAAACTACATTTTAGACTCTATGTAGTTCTAGTGTGTGTGATTAAATCATGTCCCTTGAAGCTAGGTTTTCCTTGTGCTATTCACACCAAGATAGCAGGCTACAACTACTTTCCCCAAGATGAATGTGTGAGATGGAATTTAGAGTAACCTATCTTATCCAGTGAATAATGCAGCCCAAATGCAGTCCTTAAATGTTGCTCCTTGCCCAAGTAGTAGATAGTAATTATTATCCCCCAATTGTCCTGTAAGCAAATCCGGTGACGGATCTTCTTCTTCCCATCCTGTGGATTTGAAGGAGAAAATATATGTAGGAATTTGTCTACATATAATAGATTAATTGGAAAAGTTATTGTTTTATGTTAGCATACACTCAAAGACAGGTGAATAAGCACGTTGGGTTATTTTGCTTGTTTAGTTTTAGTGTAGAAGTAGATTTGGCTATTTAGAATAAAAGCAAATTGTTGTTTGTGATTATAATATTTCAGTTGTGTGATTTGTTTAGATTAGTTTCCCTTTCAAGAGTAGTAGCAGATAGATCGTTAGTTTCATCCTAGTTAATTTGGACACTTTAAACTAGTTCAACATTGAGATTCAATTAGACAAATAATAGGAATTTGTGCTCCTCGCTCATAACCTCTAAATCTCCCCTTTGCTAACTCAACTACTAGGAGATCACACTACCAAATCTTAGTCATTGATCCTCCTTTAGTTAGCCATCCACACATTCAACATCGGTTGCTTTGACACGACCTCCGGGGGGCCCCATTAAGTGTGGTTGAAGGTTGCATGTCAATTTTCATCCGTGTATAAATTGGTGAACCCGACGTGAAAGATTAATTCCTTCTTGTTTCCTTTTCTTTCATTGTTATTACCTCATCTTTCCATTTCTTCCCCTATTTTGGTAGGTATTTTATACTTTCTAAAATATGTTTGGAAGAGAGTTTGGTGGGCCATTTGGCTCTAATAGATATTACACCAACGTTCAACCACAATAGTCCCCTTCTCTTTCAAGATGGGGCAATAATTACACAAGCAACGTCTAAACCTCCCCTAGTTACACTTTAAACCCCATTAGTTATGTAAGGATGGAGGAGGTTGATCAATTGTTAAACATGCAATATGGTCAACCCAATGCAAACCACGTTGTTATCACAAATGGAACATGTTCTTACCATAGAGTCTTGTCAAGACCTCACATTGTCATGCAATCAACAAAAGATGATACATTTACACAAATATCTAATCCTCTTTGTCAAATAGATGAGACTTTGGATAGAATGAAGTCTACAACCTCTGAGATTTTGAATGCTTATCCTAAGATTCTTACTTTTGAGGAAGACAAGAAGTATAACACTCGAACAATTCATGACATGGTCTCATGAGCCTCGCCCAATCAAACCCTAAGCCAAAGGCACCCGAAAAGGGACTCAATCCTCTCCCAAGGATCTTATTTCTACTTTAGTAGGGAGGATTAGAGAACTAGAAAGTGCCCAAAATTCACAACCAACACATGTAGTAGGGCAGAACATATGGGTATCTAGTTGACATCAAAGGATACATCCCTTCCAATGAGCAACCAACACAATATCATGTAATTTACAAGGTTATCCGTTCATTCAAATTCGTGGTGATCTTCTCACAGGGTCAAACACACTAGGGATGGGTCCTCATCCTTCTCAAGCTTATCCTACATAAGGGTTGATCGAAGAGAGCATTCTTGAATTTTGCTATAATAGGCAATGCAATGTTCCCTGGTTTTATGCTTGCTAATCCATATCCTAGGTACTATCCCACCTTACATGCACATATATTCAAAAATCCCCAAATGAACCCATATACCATTCCTGCTCCCTACATGCATATCAAGGGACCCCATACGTTCTTGTTAACGCTTATAATACAACTTATCTAACTCCTCCTTCACCTCCTCATCGAGGATCTTCAATCGTGGAATCTTACGCAATGGGTACATATGTTGAGTACTTAAAAGAGCCTACTGACTTCACCATACGTGGTGTCATGCTTCCACACCCATTGTCAAATCTTCCAAAATTTAAAGGAGAAGGAGACCCGAACACTCATTTCAAGGCCTACGCTACTCCTATAAGGGAATTGCTTCATTGGGATGTTATAATGGCTAAGATATTTCCAAAGACTCTCAAAGGAATCACATTGGATTGGTATTACCATATTCGAAGCTTCTATACATTCCTTTAAACAATTTGTTTCCAAGTTCATCAAAGCATTTGACATGAACAAGTTGTTGTGTATAGGGATTAGGGAGTTCTTGCATATTAGACATGAGCAAAATGAATCTTCTCCCATTTCATCCAAAGATGGTGCTAAGTTCTCTATTCCTCTGCAAGTGTGCCTAACATGGACCAGATGGAACTTTGCGATCTTTTCCTTCACTCACTTAATCGAGAGACTAGGGAGGAAGTCCAAAATTTTCCTTTCTGCATTTATGAGGAAGTATTGGAAGGTGCACTTTGGATTGACCAAGCCGTTATAGATAGTGGGTGTAAGATCTATGGTCCCAATGGAAAATTGGTATCCCCAAATAAAAATAATGCAAATTATCAAAATAATGGTGCCAACAACCAAGGACCTAAGGGTGTGAATCGCAATCAAGGTGCTACCACAAATAGTGCTACTGATCAAGACAAGAATGTTGGTTTTCCAAACAACGACAAAAATAACAATAACAACAACTTAGGCAACCAAAGAGGCCCTAACATTGTGTCTTCTATCAACACAATTGACATTAACTAACCCCCACAAAAACAAAATCAAGCCCAAGGCCCAAACCAGTATCAAAACTCTGGCCAAGGGGAAATGAATCATGGTTATAACAACCAATTTTAAAATTATTACCAAATTTATAATCAACAATAGTAAGATGCTTATCAAAGGCCAAGAGATTACGACCCTAACCTATAAGGTGGTTTTCATAAGGTTCGAGGTCATGGCGATAGGACTTACCGTGATTGTAATAAGTTTCTACAAAGACTTCCCGAAAACCAAAGGAAGCTCTTTGTAGACATGTTCCTAGAAAATCCTGAAACAAACCCACAACCTAGTCATACTAGACCTGTCACACCTCAAAATGTGAACCCTAAACATCTTGAGGATTCCAAATGAATCCTCAAAATATAAACAAGGGCATTCCTATAGGAAACAACAACCATAAAGCCTCAACCTCTGACAACTCTCGGGTTGCTCCTAACCTTGGTTCAAATGATAATACAAAAATCTTGGGATTAGTTGAGCTAGAGGTTGAGCCTAAAATTAATGCAACAACTCAAACAAAGGAGTATGTTTCACAACTCTTACCGGTTCTTTCCTTTCCACATGATGGCATTCCTATAATCTCAAAACCAGTAGGAGCCTATGATTTAATATCGGATTTGAACAAGACCTTTTCTCACATTTCGTTTCTAGATTTGTGAAGAATTCACCCGCACATCATTTTGTGTCAAGCTTCAATGCACTGGGTCTTGGTCATCTAATCCATTTTATGTCACCTCCTAACGCTAAAATAAATCATATTGACTTTGACATACATCCTCCAGACAAATGATATGGACACTTTGGGTTTTTTTTGATATAAACAAGATGCCATCCGATGCTGAAATTGCCCAAAGAGGTAATCCCATTTTATTTTACAAGTCTGGGTTTATAACAATTGCATTAAGAGAGCCATGATTGATTTACGGGCTACTATAAATGTAGTTTCCTTCTCTTTCTTGCATAATTTAGGATATGGAGAGACAAATTGTTCTCTACAAGAAACACGTTACGGGGGTACGAAAGTTTAAAGTGACCTCGATTGGAACCATAGTTCTTCCAAATCACACTTGGTCCAAAAACCATATTGACGGAGTTTTACATTATCGACATGGAAACAAGTTATAACATGATCCTTGGGAGACCCTGGATTCATCGAATGAAGGCTATCCCTTCTACCCTGTTCCAAGAGATTAGATTCCTCCATTTGAGGAAGGTCTTCATCGCTCAAGGTGATGGGGAAGCCCTTCAATATACACTTAGAAAACATCAATAAGAAGAGAGGATTCCATACATAGTATGAACTTCCTATGAATTAATTGAACAAACCACCTCCATCAAAAGAGTTAGTCCCGATCACTCCGAGTGTGCCAAGGTTGAAGTTGTTGACCCAAAACATTTGAGATGGTAAAAATAGATAAGGGTAAATCATAAATTGTGGAAACAATGTTCACTTAAACTACAACGGAAATTATGAAACTCTTAGAGAGTGATGATCCGATCTTCCTCTCGCTTAAACCATGGGATGGGTAGTCTTCTTAGTTTAGCATCTCTTCCTCTCAACAACCTAAGTCTAGGCATAAACATGATAGAATTAACAAACAAAGAAGGGCAATTTGAGATTGAAATAATTCCCATCAAAACCATCTTTGAGGTGTTTTCTATTCTAGACCCTAGTTTCAACCAATGTGCATCTGAAACTAAGCTTGCCATATCCATGGGGTAAGGCCTCATCATTCAGCAAGGGTCATAAGTAAACACAATGCTCTACATAGGAAACAAGGTTGAGTAACATAGTCATGCTCACCCACACACCATGTCTCAAGAACGTGACAAAGAGGTGCATGAACACCTCTTTCAGACAAAATGATTTTAATGATTGGACATATACACTTCTGGGCAAGGGTTGTCATTAAGAGAATGGAAATTTTGAGGATCATGGTTCTCCCTTGTGTACTTTTAGGGGTGAAGAATTCAATATTCGTCAACTTTATTCACCTTAGCTATCATGACATGTAGTTTCACCTACATTTCCACATGTACATTACTACATCTGCATTGCATTTTCATCTGCCAGTTCATTTCGTAAAATTTGTGATCAAGGGACTTATTCTTATAGCAATTCCTAAAAATTATGAAAACATTGGAAAAACATTCAAATAATATCTATTCAAATCCTCGTGGTATCACACATTGTTTCCAAATCATTTCATTAGTTCAAATAATATAAAACAAAGCTTTGACAAGAACCATACCAAAGCCTGCATACTTGGTTCTACTCATCGCTTCTTCTAGATTAGGTGTCTTTGTCTATAATCTGTTCTAAAGCTTCATGGTGTCGCATCTATCCCATATACATCTCTTTGAAATAAGAAAATTCTAGACATTTTGCCTAGATAAATAAGTCAAATGCAAATCCACAGAATATTTTTATTTTACACATTTCTTTGCCCTACCAACCTTCGGTGTTGAGCTTGCGTCTCTTACTAGTGATGTAGGGTTGGGAAAGGAGAGAAGTGCCCTTACTCGCCTATGCCTTGTCCATGGTGATGAGCCCATACTTCCTACCGGTAGCATGGGGCAAGGTGTAGGGGGTCTCTTTGACAAATTTGAAAGTTAGAAACAATTCATTCAAATGCATTGAAATCATAAATCAAAACAAAGTGAGTTAGATGTCCAAAATTCTAAAATAGTTTAAAACCTCAAAACCAAATTTTGTCAACCAAGTGGCCATCTATGGATATAAGTCTAGATAAACTAGAAATCAATTCACATTTTAAACTATGAAGCAAACTTGTGTAGAATGAGGTTGTAGGGTATTAATTTGGTTTTTGCCAAATCCATGTCTTTCTCTCGTCATTAATATTGAACAAATTTCTATAACTTGTGCTCCTTCTAGCTCTTAGTGTTGAGCCCTCGCATCTTACCGGTTGTGTGGAGTTAGGAGTGGGGTAAGTTCATTCACTTATCATATCACTCTTTTGCCACATTTTGCCAAAACAATACAAAGTATCAAAAATTGCTTAGAGAAATTAAAGTTCAACATTACAATGTGATTGCATTATCATATATCAACATTTTAAAACACAAAAAAAAATCATTTTGTTAGCATTCATATCCACTGCATACATTCTGAAAAGCATATAAAAAAAAAAGTTATAAACATCTAAGAGTACACATGTGAATCAAATCATAAATGGAAGTCAACTTTATGTAAGGAATAATCGAGCCAAAAAAGAGATATCTGTACATATCATGGTGTGCCATAGTTTTGTACAATGCCATCACACACTAGGTGCGGTCAAAACGCTTGCAATAAACATGAAATACCAAAACATCATATATGCCTCACAAAATGGAGACTAAGCAATAAAGGCACTCTGCCTGTCTGCCTCTTTGAGGCCCCTTATGACCGCTCTAGTTACAAATTTATTAGAGTTATTCTCAAAAGAATTCAAACAACAAAGGGCCAAGCCTAACCCAAAATACCATTCCTAAATCCATTCCAATCCAACCATACTCACAAACAAAACGGTCATCGTGGGCCTAGAGCTAAAAAAATCACAATGCGAATACGTGCAAATGAATTGAAAATGATTTTGTTTTGATATATGCATGTTGTTCCATCCCCTGATTTGATGAAAAGATTATATTTCAAAATGAAAAAATGCATTTTGTTTCATACTTTTGATTTATCATGTGACTTGATGAAGCTCATCTGTTTTCACTATTCTTTTAAACTTATACTTTTTCATCTAAATCCTTAGAGTTTTCTCATTTGTGGTATCTCCTATAACTATCCTCTTCATGGGTTCTTGTAGAGGTTTTTAATGAAAAATGGAAGATACCCTTGCTTATTTTTTGTGCTTTGATGAAAACTTTGTTCAAAAACAAGAATTATTACTCATATTCTACTTCCTCACTTTTGATTTAGTGTCCTAATGCCTTCTTTCTATGCATCATATTTTGTTTGAGGAGTTGTTGTAGATTCTGATACTCATTATGTACTTTATACTTGATTGTAATTTGATGAAAACTTTGTTCTCTGCTTGCATTTTCCCGAGTGCATATGTTCACAGGGTTGGAGTGTTGATGCATGTATATTTCTATATCCCCGCACAAATGGTAAGTCCTCTTGTCATTTTAATTTAGTATTTATTTTTTGATATTTCATCTATCTGCACTTGAGTCTTCTTTTTTCGCTTTTGCAGTAGCGGGAGTTTGATGACGACATTCCAACACACGGTGTGTCGTATAGCTTCTAACTTCCCATTTTGGGAATGCCATACTTAGACTCTATGTTTTATGCCTTTTCATGGCTGAGACGCTTCTCCGAGGGGGCAATATGTATGCACCCAAAAGTACATGTGCTATATTTTCGGAAAATGACTATAAAAGTCCCCAATGATGATTCGCGTCCGCTCCGAAACCCATTCGTAGTGTATATTTGTAGCCTAGATATCCTTGCTTAGCTTTTCCATGCTTTCTTCTAGCTTCCCACTCATTTTTGTGCATGTTTTGGCCTTTAGTGTCAGGACCGCATTTTGCTTTGCTTGGGCGGCGGTTTTAAACCATCGCCTAAAGGGGTGGCGGTCCTACGTGCTTTTTCTAGAACTCTTCATGCGTGGTTTTAACTCACATGATTTCACTTAACTTGACTTCCAAGGCACGTTTGTGAATCAAATTGCCTAAAAATACTCTTGATTGTATGGTATTCCTTCCCTCTTCTATTTTTAAATAGATTTAATTAGTTTGAATTGCCTCTTCACCCAATGATTTGGCACTCCAAGGCTGCCTTGTGTATAAAGGCACATCCCAACCAATTCCTATATATTCAATGCTTGTATTCAAGCAAATGGCCTGAGAATTTTGTGTATCTTGTATAGTATTGCTACCACAATCCTGCTAGAAATTACATAGCCAAGCTCTGTTCACTTGTGTTATCCCTCTTTCACCTACATTGCAATCCGACCGCCTTGCCAAGTTGCCATTGCTCAAGCATCTTCTCCTCGCTGCGCCTTTGCATTCCCAATTCCTTGGACACATAAAGAAAGAAAGGATAAACCGAGGGGACAATTCATCACACAATGGATTTACCTCATGTTATGTGAATTCCAGTGGAGTTGTTGTTTGATTTCTTCATTGCTGCAATTTATCATTGTTACATCATTAATGTAGAAGTAGATTTGGTTATTTAGAATAAAAGCAAATTGTTGTTTGGATTGCAATATTTCGAGTTTTGTGATTTGTTTAGATTAGTTTCCTTTCAAATAGCAAAGAATATAGATTGTTAGTTTCATTCTATTTAATTTGGACACTTCAAACTAATTCAACATTAAGATTCAATTAGACAAACCATAGGGGAATTTACGCTACTGCTCATAGCCTCTAAATCTCCCTTTGCCAACTCAAATACTAGGAGATCACACTACTAGATCTTAGTCATTGATCCTCCGATAGTTATCCACACATTTCCACATTGGCTACGTTGGCACGACTTGGGGGTCGAGTGCGGTTGAAGGTCGCATGTCAATTTTCATCCATACAAGGATATTGGCACTTGACGGGTACTATCCAGATTCTCGAGGATATAAAAACATACAAAGTTGTGTCGTGTGTGTTGTTAAATGTCCAAAAGTAAAGTGATCATTCAGTAATTTCACAAACAGGACTAAGAAGCTTTCAGTATATTTTATTAATGTGAAATTGAGTAACCATTACAATGGAGTGCTGCAATATTTATACATATTGACAACAATGTGCGAGAAAACATGATATGTTGCATAGGTAAAACCATACTTATAAACTCGCCCAATAATACATCCTCAGAAGCATAAACATTGTTATAATAAATGTAACAATTATCCCTGTGAAACAAAAAGACAAGTATGGTTTAAAACCATATAACAACTTACAATTATTTTATGGTTTATAATATAACCATATAATATGATTATTCAATTAATAAAATAAATTAAATAATAAATCATATAATGCATAATTAATATTTTATCCTAACATTCCCCCCCTTAATTGTGCATTGTCTGAAGAGATGAGGAGAGGAACTCTCTGAACAACTCGAACTTGTCACGTGCAAGTGACTTTGTGAAAATATCTACTCGTTGTTCAGCAGTTGGACAAAATTGAAGTGGATGTTGTGCTTCAACACATGTTCGCGTATGAAATGAACTTGAACCTCAATGTACTTTGTTCTCTCATGAAAAACTGATTGTGAACAAGTTTGAGAACACCTTCATTGTCAACATACATGGTGGTTGGTTTGTCATGTGGTATTCCAAGTCCTTCCAAATGTGACGAGCCAAATCGCTTCACGCATACACTTCTCCCCGCAAAACGATGCTCGGCTTCGAAAGAGCGAGAAACAAAGTGTTGTTTCTTACTTCCCCATGATATTGGTCCATATCCCATAAAGAATACAAATCCAGTAAGTGGATTTTCTATCATCAATGTTACCTGCATGATCTGAATCCGAATATCCAGTCAAGAAGAAGTTTTCGTTCTTCTTCGTATTCTAGACCAAGATCCTCCGATCCTTTGAGATATCTCAAAATGCGCTTTCACTGCTTTCCAATGACAAAATTTAGGTTCCCGCATGAACCCTGGATAGATAGCTCACTGCAAAGCTTCGATATCTGGTCTAGTGTAGGTCGTAAATGAGACTCCCACCCCGATAGAGAGTGGCACTTACCTCAGAGATGGATCCAACGAGATAACTATAACTGCTTCTCCATAGGTGTAGTAATTGGTGTACAATCCATCATCCTAAACTTCTCGAGTGTAGTCTTGGTATATTTCATCTAAGAAACAAAAATATGATTCTCTTTCTATCACACTTCTAATCCAAGACAATAATGCATCAGCCCGAGATCGGTCATGTCGAACGATCGATTAAGATCTTTCTTCATTGCATCGATCATCCTCACTGAACTACCAGTGATGACTAGATCATCGACATAGACAACAACAATCACCATCTCCCCCTTGCTTTTTGAGGTAGAGATTGGGATCGTATGGATTTCTAATAAATCCATGTTGTACGAGATGCTCATCAATCTTGATGTACCATGCCCGGGTGCCTGTTTGAGGCCATACAGAGATTTCCTGAGTCTGCATACCTTTGTTTCTTGACCAGGTACAACATATCCCTCAGGTTGAGTCATGTAGACTTCTTCTTGTAAATCTCTGTTTAGGAAGGCACTTTTTACGTCCATTTGGTGAACTTTCCATCCAAACTGAGCAACTAGAGCAAAGATCATCCTGATCATTTTGATCTTAGCTGTGGGAGCAAATGTCTCCTCATAGTCAATGCCTTCTTTTTGTGCGTACCCCTTTGCTACAAGTCTTGCTTTGTACTTGTCCACTGTCCCATCTGCTTTGTACTTAGTTTTGAATATCCATCTGCATCCAATGGGTTTCTTCCTTGGTGGAAGATTGACAAGTTGCCAAGTGTTATTCTTCATCACTGATTGATATTCAGAATCCATGGCATCTTTCCAAGATTTTGACTGTAGGGCTTCCTGGACTGTAGAGGGCTCATCTGATTCAATAACTCTACTCATCAAAGCAAATTTAACTTCTTCTCTTGCTTTACTGTGAGTCCGTGGTCCAGGGGTGGATGTATCCGGTGGAGCATCCAATCTTGCATCTCATAATGTGCTTGTACACCATTTAGGCATACGTTGAACTGTTCCCATGGGTTGTGGTTCTATTTGATCAACACCATCATCCCCATCATCACTTTCATCTTCTGAGGGAACATTAGCTTCAATTTTTACAATAGGTGAAAAATCTACATCTTGCGAGTCCAGAGGAGGAGTCTCTGCTTCCTTCTTCTTGAAAAACTCAACATCTCTGCTGGTGTAGACTTTTCTGGTCTTAGGATCCATCAATCTATACCCAAGAGTCTCTTCACTGTACCCAATGAAGATGATTTTTGTGACTTCATGTCCAATTTATTTCTGTTCTATTTGGGTATGTGCATGTTTGCTTTGCACCCAATACTTTGAGGTGTGCAATGGATGGTTTCCTTTTTGACCATGCTTCTTGTGGTGTAATTCCATCAAGAGCAGTTGTGGTGCTCTGCTCAACAAATACACTTTGCTATTTTTGGCTTTCTTAATGTCTTTGCAAGTCTAGAATCATCGATCATGCATCACACCATTTCCATGATTATACGATTTCTTCTCTCAACAACACCATTTTGCTGCGGTGTGTGTGGAGGAGGCATTTGTCGACGAATACCGTGAGTTTGTAGGTAGTCTCTGAACTCATCACTGGTGAATTCCCCCCCTTGATCTGAGCGGAGGGTTCTGATGTGACGACCAATTTCTTTCTCAACTGCAACTTTGAACTTTTTGAAGGTTTCAAACGCTTCACTTTTCTTGTGAAGATAGAAAATCCACATTTTCCTCGAATAGTCGTCAACACAAAGCATGAAGTACTGGAACCCAGAATGACTTGGCTGCATTGGACCGCAAAGATCGGTATGAACCAAGTCAAGTTTACCATGAGCTTGAAATGTACTCTTTTGGAACGAAGCTCTGTGTTGTTTTCCTGCTAGGCAGTGAGGACACTTGTCTGTATCCTTCTGAAGAGAAGGTAGCCCATGTACCATATTACGCCGGTAAAGTGTTTCGAGATATTTGAAACTAACATGACCAAATCTCCGATGCCACAACTGGGCTGAGGTGGAGTTTTTAGCCACAAGTGCTTGATCGTCTTTGTGAATGAAATCAAGTTGAAACATGCGTCCCACATTGGAGGCTTTTGCAATTATTTTCGAGCCTCTGGATTTATCTTGAATCAAACACATTTTTCTTGTTGGATTGACTATCAAAGTCAATTTTCAGGTTGTGATCTAGGAGATGACTAATTGAAAGAAGATTCTTTGTCAACCTAGGGACATATAGGACATCTGATAGTCTCACGTATTTGAGTGAACCAAGGGGTAGAGATGTTCCCAATCCTCGAATCAGTATATGAAGAATCATCTCCCAATGAAACATGATTTTTCAATGGCGTGTCCTCATTGAAATAAACCAGTCTCTGTGGCCGGTCATGTGTCGAGTGGCTCCCGAATCAACATACCAGACATCACTAGATGACGTGGATGGTTCACTTGATCGAGCAGTGAACAAGAAGTCTTCATTGTCTGATTGTTCTTGTTGCTCAACAATATTACCTTGCTGGTGGGGTCTTCTTTTCCAGTTCCCCTTTTTCTGCCCGTGATAGTTGTTAGAATGTCCCTTGTAAGATTGTTGTTGTTGTGGTCCAGAGTTGCTTGATGAACCTTTCTTATAAGTGTTATACCAACAATCTTTTAAGTCATGTCCTCTTTTGCAAATTGGACATTGCTTCTTCTGTTGATTGTCCCCATGATACTGATTTTGATGTTGGGACTTCTAATAGGAATTAGGTTTTCCTTTACCTTTTCCTTTCCATTTTTGATGTGAAGATAGTGCCTGCTCCTCTTCATCATCCTTATTGTGCATTGCTTCCTCTTGTTGCAGTAGGTTTACCAGTTTGTCAAAACCAACTTTCGTATCTGTCACATTTAGTGTTGTGACAAAAATGTGGTAAGAAGAGGGAAGTGCTCTCAGAAAAATGGGAACGAGAGCATCATCTGTGATTGGTTCTCCTGTGGCTAGAAGTGAAGCCCTTAATTCTCGCAACTCTTCTTAAGAAAGCTTCAATTTTCTCATTCTGTTTGAATTTCAATGTATGTAATCGACTCTCAAATTCAAAGTGGACATTCTTGTTCTTGGCCTCGTATATTGTACTCAATTTATCCCACGCATCTTTTGTTGTTTTGGTATCTCAAATGTGGGTTTGCACATCATCGACACTCCAAACAAGATGATGAGTTTGGCCTTCTGACCGCTTTATCAAACTGTCCGTTGTTGTGTTGTAGGTGGTGATCCGATCCGTCGGTGAGTACCATTCACAATGTATGACCATATCCCTTCAAACTCAAATTGTGTCTTTATTTTTGTCTTCCATGCAAAGATAGTTGCTTCCTCCGAGCAATTGTGAATCCTAAGAAAAAAATTTGGGGGCATTGGTGCCCATTTTGCAGAGATCACTAACGTGGTTTGGCTCTTATCACCCGTATTAGGTCTCCCAATCTATATACCGTCGCTTTGATATACCGAACCTTTCTATATACGCATGCCCTTCCGATATACCCGCGGTACGTGGAAGAAGCTCGCCTTTCTATATACCGGTGGTACATGAAAGAGGCGTTAACGTCGTGAAAGAATTCAATACATGGTACCAAGACAATCGATGGGGTCTCAGGCGATTATTGACACCGGCTCAAAGAAATATCCTCATACGCGCGTGTAACTTCGCTATATACTTAGATAATTTCTCAGTCCCGCATTTATGTCGTCAAGGCAATCGTTCACGAAGGATGGGATGGTTCATAGTGTGTGCACTATGACCTTATTACTCCCCGTCGATTTATAGGGACGATGCCCAAACGACGTTGTTGCAGCTATATTAGGCGTTAAGTGCAGTAGTAGTCGTGACGGCTTTACCTGTAAGCGCTTCCCAGAGGCACCGTATATACCGACCACCGTGTGAATGAGATCTGGGATCTCGTGAGTGTTAAACCAATTTTTTTATTGTTTTTGATTACATTTACTTGCGCTTTTGAGCAAGCTTACAAAGTTTGTAGTTGACTATGGCAACCTGCAAATTAGTACAATATACAACAATATACAATTTACATTCAAAAAATGGAAAATTTGAATGCAGCAAAAATTTCATTTCATGTCCTGGTGGCCTCCTGAGCCCAATACGACCCAAAATGCTAAAAATTGCAAAAAAAGCAGTGAAAATGCAATTTTTAGATGGGTCTCCTTTTGTAAAAAATGTTTGAAATGAAAACCAGGCCGAATGGGAGAATTTTTTTACCCTAAATTAGGGATTCCTCCGCTAAATTTAGTTAGTTATAACTAAATTCAAAATTTTCCACTAAATTTGGTAATTTCGCCAAATCTGCCGCTAAATTTCAAAAATGGATTTTTGTGTGTTGGGGCAGGATTCGAACCCCACACCTCTCATTCCCAAGCCGCTTTCACTATCCAACTTGGCTCATATGAGCGCTTGGTAAACAAATGAAGCAAATAATATTTAATGAGTAAAATAAATGATCTGACCTGTTAAAAAAGAGGTGATTTGGAACAGCTGAGTTGGATTCCACGTAGTCTAGGCATTTTAGGGTTCCGTTTGCTCACAAGTCAGATCTGAAACTTAATATTTGTTTTAGCCGCTCTGTATCTCCTTATTTCTTTGACTTGTTTTGCACGCAGGTCCTTGGAGTTTCCATGCCTTTTTTTATACTTTCTCACTTATATCTTTGTGCAAGCGGCTTATATATTTTACACGCAGGTTCGACTGGAGTAGGATGGAGATGGCCATTTTTTCTTGTGTTGCAGGTTGTGGTTGCGCCTTCTATATTGTTGGCCTTTATTTGCAGCTCGTGAGGACGCAGGGGTCTCCAAACTATGTGCAAACTATGTGCAGGTCGAGCCGCTTCTCGATTGTATTTCCGTTCTTTGTTGTTGCATGCATGCAAATTCTATGCAAATGTTGATTGAATAAACTCGCCAATGCTCAACAATATAGGGAACAATCACAACAAATGCATTTGAAAAACTCGATCTTGGAAGAACAAATGCACAGACCTCCAAATATAGCAGCCTGCTAAAACTAGCAGAGACTAATTGCTTTTTTTTTTTAATTTAGAGACAAAACCCCTATTGGGGAATATTTTTCTTTGTTTAAATTTCTATACCTGCAACAAATTTTGCCTGGTGTTGAGTGCACCAGTGCAAAAAAAATTTGCGTTCCAAACACCTGGAACGAACTGGGGGATGTGGGAAGGCAGAGATGAGGCTGGGAGGTTGCAGGAGGCTGCACATGCTCTCTATTGCTACATACTCTTCTCCAATCTTCTCTATCTCTGCTACATTCTCTTTCCACTCCTTCACAGGTCCAGATTCTCGCTCTGGTACCAAATGTAATTTCACAAACAGATGGAAAGCCTGTATATTTTATTAATGTGAAATTGATTAACCATTACAATGGAGTGCTGCAATATTTATACATATTGGACAACAATGTGCAGACAAACAAATATGTTGCACAGGTAAAACCATACTTATAATCGCTTCCAATAATACATCCAGAAGCATATACATTGTTATAATAAATGTAACAATTATCCCTGTGAAACAAAAAGACAAGTATGGTTTAAAACCATATAACAACTTACAATTATATTATGGTTTATAATATAACCATATGATTATTTAATTAATAAAATAAAATAAATAATAAATCATATAATGCATAATTAATATTTTATCCTAACACATTCGAGAAGAGCAAATGTCATAGTATTAAGAGGGGTAAAACAATGTAAAAGCAAAACAAGTGTTGTTAATGTCTAGTTTTCTTAATTAGGAATCATGCATAAGAGGCGTGATGTAAGTAATAAGTGTGTGATTTCATGACTACACAAAACCACTTGGAAGAGGATAATACAAAATAATTTCACCGATTTAGAAGGATATCATTGGAAGTAACTCTTATGGTTTTTTTACTAGTAGGGGAATAATTGTTTTATTTGATTTTATATACTATTAAGGGTATGCATCATCAGCCATTTGTGGATGTGAAGCGAAAAAAATAGTACATGCAGTGATATACATTAGAGGTAATGAGGTATGTAATATGTAATGGGAATGATAAGTTTGGTAATAGAGAATGAAACAATGTGGAATATATAATAATTTTGGAAGACTTTAATGGAATTTGAGAAGGATTTTGAGATATTTAGGAAGAATATAAAGGGCATTAAGAAATTGTAGAAGAATTTTGAAAAAATTGAGAAGTAATTGGAAGGGTTTTGAGAAAAATTTAAAGGAAATTGATAGTAAATTTGTAAAAATAAGAAATAATTAGAGGGTTTTGAGAATAAATTAGAGAAATTTGAGAAGAAATAGGAGGACCTTGAGATGAATAGGGTGTGGTGAAACAAGAATAAACATATTCTATGGGTAGTTTCCTATCTATATATGAGTTGATCATATCTACATATCGTCAATCAATCATGAATGACCTCTCCATACTATGTCGGTGTCCGACTTGACCAATTAACCCGGAATATATTCTCCAAAGAAAGGAAGGAGTAGCTCGATGTTTACGTTCTAGGAAATTGTTAAGAATATGAAATAAAAATAATCTTTTTAATGTTTAGTGATTTAATATTATTTATTATCTATTTAATAAAGCCTCAAAAGAGGCTTTGCTTTTACATCCTTATAAAAGGCATTAGTTTAAACCCCAAATTTTTGGGGCACACATACATCAACATAGATATGGCTTCGGGACTATCTACATAAATTAGATATAGTCGCCCCCATAGAAGTATAACCCACTATATATATGATATATGGGTCATTTCTCCATATAGGCACCCACCCACATATATATCTAGATGGGTCGATGGATGGGCATGGGTAGAGAAATGGGTAGAGGGATCTATAGTCCCCTGAGGAGATGGGGAGGTGACGAACATAATACAATCAATACCCAATCCGAATCCTTATTCTTGATACAATCATGCGGAGAGGAGAGATCGCACACTATATAGATATAACGCCTACCCTTCCACTCAATCGATACCTTGCTCGAGTATATCAAGATTTAGTTTTTGGTTCAGATTTCGTTGACCAATCTTTCCCAATACAAGTTTAGTTCAAAAAAAAAATTTGCAAATTTTCACATAGAGAATCATAAAATTCCAAAGTATATTTTTTAGGGTCATCGTAGTTGCGAGTTCCATTCAACATTCAATAGTGAGTGTGAGTGGAGGGAATTCTCTAGATATAGATATCTTGTCCAGTGTTGGTTGGGGTAGTTCAAATATAAGATATAGGGTGAGTACCGAGTGTCTAAAGACTAAGCCCTATGGACGTTATCGACATCCGCCCACTATCTACAATCGGGGCCCCGGGGCATCGGGAGGCTAGTCGAACGAACTGGCTAGTCGAACTGGCTGGTCGGCTAACAACCCCAACTAACTCTATTTGGCTAGTCGTTACTACCTAAGACTAATATCGGGTCGTCTGTCTCCCCATATCTATATAAAGGGGGCTAGGGCACCATAATCTTTCAAAACATTCACTATTATAAAGATTTATTGAGGGCCATCTATCATTTTTGGATTTAAATGGTTAAATTATAATTATTATTGCATTGGGCATTCAAAGCTTCTTCTTGATGTAAATCACAATTACCATACACATCATTCGCATTCACATGTTTGGCATGTAAACAATAATTCTAAATACAATTATAATGTTCAAATATATTTTATTTTGCAATCATATTTTAGATATAACAAGAGGATTTTGAACAATATGGAGATTATTTTGACTAAGTCTAACACTTCTTCTAATTTAAAATTTAAAATTATGTAATTTTGGTGTCTACTTGTATTTTGGCCATCGTTGTCCATACCTTCGCTTTTGGGGTGATAATTATATAAAGTTATTTTAGTATTTTCTTTAATTTATTTTGAGAGGCATAACTTGTAATGACATTTAGGGGTGGGGATGAGTGTATGCTCATAACAATGGTCAACACTAAATTTGATGTTCATTTGATTGTCATAAGATAAAAATTGCTATGTTTTGGGCATATTGTAGAATTTGGAGTCCTTTTTCCCTAATTTTTTTATTCAATTCCAAAGAACTAGATTGAGACCATCGATCACCAATCAATGAAATTCACCGAGAAGACAACATAATGATTAATCTTTGTGCAAGTACGTTGGTAATAGGTGTTTAGTTTCTTTCAACTTAGTGCTAAGGTCTTATGGGTACCCATTCCAAAAATTTACCTTCTCTAATAAACTAACCACCTTTTGACCATCTCAACACTTTTCAAATTAAAAATACAAGAGGAAACAATGTCATTACATTAATGACTATTCATTCATAATCATCATCTTAAAATAAATTAAATATAAGAAAAAAAATCCCACAAAAATTAATAATCTAATTTAATTGCTTATAAAACCTTCGGCTTAAATATGAAATGTAGTAAATATAATTGCTAATTAAAAAAAAAACAATTTTTTCGTAAACAAACCTTCCTTCTAACCTTTTAGATTTGTACATAAAATCGATCAAATAAAAAACAATTTCCACGAAAACCTGTTTTTAAATTTCAATCAATAAACTGCTCTTCTTAACGCCAGAGAAAGGATTGCTTTATGAACAAGGCAGTTTGCCTTCATCTCTGATTCCAACAGAGTAGTAAAGATAAGAGTTATGGATTGAAAACTATAGAGTCTACAATGTTTTCCTTTGGCAATAACAGGAGGAAGACCGACATAAACAGTTAAAACTATTGCCATTGGTTTGCGAGAATGAACTAGAGTTCTGCTAAACTACTTTCCAAATTATATTGAGATGCAACATCAGCTCTGTCTTCAGGTGTGTAAACAGACACTTCTAAACTCAAAACTCATTTTTGTAAAACTTTGGATCCGGGCAAAATCTTTGTGGGTTACTTTCAATTAGGGCAAAAAAATTAAAAAAACCAGGGTCACTTGCGATCATGGTAAAATAATGTGGGTCACTGCTGTTACGATCTCAAATCTGTCTCTGTTTTTACTAGAATTTTATTAAAAAAGAGAAGGTTGTTTGGGAATGATCTCCGAGAGCCCAAACAACAATGCACAAATCTACCCACCTGTTATTTTTTTCTAGATTCATGTAAAAACCACGAGGTTGTCGAATGAATATTGGTTCTATCACATATAACTTAATGCCTAATTCATCTGTTTCAGTATTGGAAAAATGAAGATTTAGGGTTCAATGATCGGCGTTTAAGGCATGGGGATTTCATATAGTTTTTTTCCTCTAAATGTTTCAATTATCACAATTTTAATCCCTAGCAAATCTAATATCAGCTTGTAAGAATATGGTGTAAGAAGGTATACTGAGGCGGTCTATACGAAATGGTAGTCATCTTCGAGTCTCTTATTGGTGTTATCTTAAACTTTTTATAGGTAATTTTTTTCACTCAACTCTGCTATCGAACAAACACATGGAATGCATCATCAAGCTTATGACATCTTTCAGCTTAGAAGACATGGCCAAGGGATTTTTATTCTGCAAAAAGTTAGCAGGGACTTTCATCCAGCATTGTCACATGTGGAGTATGTGCAGCAGGGTTTGAACCTGTGCCATTATAGTGGCAATGACTGTGTCTTGCTGCTAGTCCGTAACCTGCTGGACCTTATTGGCATTGTTTGATAATCAATTATCTTGGTTTTTTTCTTCTTCTCGACAATGCCATGTAATTGGTGACCATGACAATATGATGTGTACATAGCAGAGCAGGCCATTGACATGGCCATGGACAGATGAAAGTCAGGAATAGGCTCCTTCAGAGGACCATGGTGGAGTGCCTGTGGCAGGTAAGAATTTATTTATGTTCATGTTTGTACCTATCTGCATTCTCTCTCACTCTTCTTTTTGATTAGTTGTCTTGAAGTAGGCTTCTCCTTTACTTCGAGTCCCCAAAAATTGTTCTCTATCTTTCTTAAAGCTTTGTGTGGCATTCACTGTTTTTTTCCTTCCCTGATTGGTTTCTGCTTTAGGTACCTGTTTTATCAATTCTTCCCTCCTCGGCTGTTCTTTTGGATTCATTCGTTCAAATCTCCACAAGAGTGTTTTCAGGTTTTGCAACAAAAAGACTTGGAGATAGAGAGGACTATGTGAGCCAGGAAACAAAGGATAGTATCAATTGCTCCGTTTCTTCAAGTAAAATCTTTGAGAATTTTCATTGCTCAGAGCCGTTGCCCTGTCGTGAATCTCCTTTGGGTGTTAAATATGACAAACTGAATCTAAAGAATATGTCTCAAGATTTCCTTTCTCAAATAAACAGCCTTCACACAGCCTTTAAGGAGAATGGCGTTCCTGTTCCTATCTTGGAGGCAATTGTTCGAAGAAAAGACAAAGGTTTCACAGCTGATTTAGCTGTACACGTTCTAAGATCTGTTGTGAATGATTGGGAGTCAGCTCATAGGGTTTTTCGATGGATAGGACAGCAGCCTGGCTATAGACACACCTCAGAGACCTTGTATTTGATGGTTCATATCTTAGGCAAGGCACACCAATTCCAGATCATGTGGGAGTTGATTGAAGAGATGAAAACCAGGCCTTTTGGATCAGACTTAAAACCTTGGAACTCATTATCCAGAGTCATGTCAAAGCTGGGAAGTTACAAGATTTAGTCGATTCCTTCGAGAGGATGAAAGATTTTGACCATGAAAGTGGTACAGTGGCATTTAACACTCTAGTTCGAATTCTCTGCCATGAAAACGTGTCGAGGATTGCCAATTGATATTTGAGAGATTGAAAAATACATATTCCCCTGATGAGAAAAGTTTTAGCATTCTTATCCATGGATGGTGTGAAGTGAATAGGCCGGCAGATGCCTTCAGAATACTGGAACAGATGAACCAGGAAGGCGTTCAGCCAACATGGGGTGCATACACATCCCTTATTGAGTCTCTTTGTGCAAAAGGCGGGAAGGATATAGCAAATAAATTATTTAATCAGATGAAAAGTAGCATTCTTAGTAATTTTAAAGAAACAAAAGCAGCTACAAAAATTTCAGGGGACATTTCTATATTGAATGCAAATATCCCCGTCTCTTGATTTTGCAGCATACAATTGCATGATTACTTGCCTCTGTATGTTAGGCGAAGTAGATGATGCATGTGAGCTCTTGGAGAGAATGGTTAGACAAGGCTTCACACCATATGTGAAGACCTACAGCTATGTTTTTGAACAGCTTTGCAAAAGAAGAAAGTCTAAAGAAGCTTTTAAACTGTATAATATGATTGCAGGAACTGTCTTTTCACAAGCCTTAGGATTCATGACAGGTTGATAGATATGTTTTTGTCTACCGGGCATGTGGGCATGGCTTTACATATTTGGAACGAAATACAAGACAAGGGTTATAGTTGCGGATGTCAAACTTACAGTGTGCTAGTAGACGGTCTTTGTTATAATGGTCTTTTTACAGAAGCTTTTGAGCACTTCACGAAAATGTTAGAGAAGGGAATTGTGCCTCGCTATCAAACTTATAGAATGCTACGTTCTGGGTTCCTAAAAGTTCGCAACATGGAATTGTTTGATGAGCTCGAAGAGACAATCGAGCGACTTGATAAAACAGGTACTTGTTAGTTCAAATTGCACTTCATATAAAGATGAATTTTATCTTAATGACTGGTGTTTTCATTATAGTAGGTTAATTATTAATGTGTTTTATAATTGGCCTCAAGTTTGTCTTGATCTCTTTTGTCTGGAGATTCATGGCATTTTATTGTAAACCACCTTGTCCTTTATCTCTATATATATTTTGACTAATAGATATGCTGATGTCTGGACATTGATACATTAAACTGTCATATAGTTCATCTACTTTAACTGAAGGCACTGATATTTTTAATGCTAACTAAACTTCTTGACCAGGTATACAGCTAGTTACCCACAGAAAACAATGACACAAAGCGATTAAAAGTTACTGATAACCAACGAAAATGGATCCCGATTTCAAGCCATGACTAATCAGTTGTCAACTTATCATCAGTATCCATCAGCTGTACACAGCAGCAAGCAAATGCAGTCTTCTACCTTGTCTTTTAAGGTGGTGTTAGGGCCTGCATGGCAGAAAGTTTGAATCCAAAGTTACAAAGCAGTACCGCTTCTTAGGTATGGTTTCCTCTCTGGCAATGTTGTATCACTATGTTAACATAGGCTATTTATAGTGATAGAAAATCAATTTTCTTTGGGTTGCTTCTTTATACAAAAATTTCCAACTTCAGGGCTTTGTGGGTGATGTTGTGTGCAGGTTTTGGCATGAGACACAACAAGGATACTTGAATAATTGTCCCCCAACTTGCATCATACCTGTCGAGTGCATGGGCTTGTCTGTGCGATTGAGTCTTGCTGTGACATCTCTGCACAAAATTCAACCATATTCTTAGTCATTATGTACTCTAAGAAGCTGGTAAATCAAGGTATTCTAGATCAACGGAAAACCTTCTTGCACCAGCTGAGGTGTGAGACTTGGAGGTTGAAGAGTTCTTGAGATGCTTGAGAAAAAATAATATGGATGAATGGGAATCGAAGATGTGCTTGGTTTTGACTTCCAAGGATAATGTGTGCCAAGGTGCTTCTGAAGTAGCTTTCCTGCACACTATTTGAAGCTAGAAAAGCATTGGAATTATATACCGAACTGCTAAAATGATGGAATACTGGAAACTGGCATCAGTCTGTAACTGGGAAATACTGTCTATTGTTTATTGATTTTGATATTCTAATGTATTGAGCACCGATTCAAGATCACACATTCTTTGTTTTGATAATTTTTCCAGATTTCCTATCGCTCTTCCAGCTATGGGATCTAAGCTCTTTTTTCTCTTATTACAGCTTGACTAGATCTGAGCAGATCTAAGTACAAAGGAGATGTGTCAATTAAGCTCTCAAACAGTCAAATTTACATGTGCGTTTCTAGTATATTTTACAGTTTACAATTTTCTATATTAGATTTGCATTTTTATTACTTTCTACTAAAGGACCAGATTGCTATACTTATTCAATAGAAATACTGCTGTTGGTATTAGTGTCATATATTTAAGACAACGAGCTTCATGTATCTCATGGCCTTGTTGATTATCAATGGAATTCTTTTTCAATACGATATTGTCCCCTGCACATTATCTTCCTGTGCCTTGTTATCACTCAACAGTGATGGCCACAGCTTACTTAAAAATTTGCTATCATTATGTAGCCCCAGTTCCACAAGATCCATTTTTGCCTCAATATCTGCACTTCAATGAAATCCCCTGCTAGCCACAGCCCATTTTCCCATCCAATTTAATGCCAGTTGCTTGTCATTGCCTCAGAGACGTTTCCTTCACTCAATATAATCCTTCCATGTTTATTACTTCAGATTTCACCTCAAAGGTCACATTCCCGATGCTTATATTTTCAGGATTGTTTATCTTGTTGCTTGGAGTATGCTCATGGTGCAAGGGAAAAATAGAGAAGCATGCAAATGGGATATTTATGAACCAGATTTACTTACATAAAAGATAAATTAGAAGAAGTGTTAGAAGATATGAGCATAGAAATAACGAAGAGAAGCTGGAAAGCGCACAACATGCTAAGATATGTGCGTGTTCATCATTTTATTATGCTGAAAGAGGTTACATTGTAGTTGGGGAAGTTGATAATTGAACATGAGTCAATAAATAGCTAATATTCATTAAGTGTTAACTAATATGTTCTAATACCCCCTTAATGACTAAACCGGAGACTACAAGTTTGCCCTGAAATTTTACAAATAAAATAGAACCAAGAAATTTAGTTATTAAATCTGCAGGCTGCTCCTTAGATATCATTCTGAAATCTGCAGTCTGACATTTTGCTGCTGTCCAATGTAGGAGCTTTGGTGTAGAAAGAAACTGAAAAAGATAGCTATTAGCAAAACAATGATCCAGCTGTGTGGACATAACATATAAGAAGTTGTCCACCGGTTGTTTGTAGAGTAATTCATTGACTAGCAACAAATCATCATTGGCTGATAATTTCAGCCCGAACTCCATCATTCGGAAACCAAAATCTTGAAGATGCTGATCAAATGTAGTATACTAGGCTCGTGGAGCCTGCTTAAGTTTGTATACTCGTGGAGCCTGCTTAAGTTTGTACACAGGTTTAATCATTCTACAACCCAAATTATCATGTTCAGGTACCCAAAAACCTTCGGCAATACCATGTAGATCTTCTTGTCCAAATCTCTGTTCAGGAAACCAAAGTGAGCTTTTGTGGGGTGAAGCAACTGAAGTGTGACAATTTTTTGCAGTATTCATAGGAGTTTAAACCAACTCCGCAAAAGGAGAAATAAGAATCTCTGCATTAGTGTGAGAAATAACCATCTCCTTCTCATGTATTTCTTCCCATTTCTCATCTATTCCCTATAGTTGGGAAAGGTTTTTTTGCGACAAGTTGAACAAAATGACCATGCTTTTAGGAAATAACCATACCTTGATCCTGGTCCTCTGAGTCGATTCCTTTGTTCGAATGAATTTTTCTGCTATCTCACAATGAATGGCTTTTCTTGCCATCTCACCATGTGCCTTCTGTGCATACTGGATAGTGGGTGGAGTCACTCTCCACAGTTCTTTGAGTGGCTTTTCCTGCCAGTTCACCACACGTCTCTTGTCCATCTTGCAATTGGAGTGTTTCATCCGCCTGCATATGAAGCATTTCAGCCTCTTGCACATTCTTTATAGTGGATATTCCCTCCATAATCTGAAGCAAGGTCAACATGCCTATGAGTACTGTTATCTACCAACACATCTTGTATGTTGGAGTCTCCCTCCACGTGTGCTTTTAAGTTGACTATATAAGAGTCAACAAGCCTATACTAGCCACCTTGCCCAATGCCTAGGGCAATTACTCGTTCTTGTTTTACATCTGACATAATACACCTCTGCCTAGAGAAATTTACAGAAATATTGGGATTTTCTGTTAACTGATGAACAAACAAGAGATTTTTATGCATGCTAAGAACATACCTAACATTTCTTTCTAAGAGCTGTTGAGCATTATTTAGGACTATATGAATCTCTCCTATTCCCTGTACTAGAAATGAATTCCCATCAACCAATAAAATTGAATCATACCAATTTGTATTTGCAATAAATGTTACACACCAATTTGTTCAACATGAAAAATGTTTGGATGCACCAGAATCAATGATCCAACAATTGGTAGCATTGGCATGATGCGAGCATACTTTCCGCAGAATCTTATTTTACTGTCACCTTTGCCTCATCTTGTGGCTTTTTGTTGTGTTGGGAAAGATCATACTGTTGCTTCCAACAATCCTTTTTGATATGCCCAACCTTATGACAGTAATGACATTTCACCTGATATTTGGAAGATGATTCACTAGGAATTTGTTTCCACTTTCCCTTGACTGAGCAACAAATGCACTCTGTTTGTTCAGAAGTAGACCCACTTGCGTGAGTCTACTTGAGTCTGCCAAAATTCCTATTGCAACGAGTAGGAACTAACTTGATCAAAAGTCAGGGTTTGACTTTCAACCATCAAATGTATAGTTTTCTCAAAAGACTTATTTGAGGGTGTTAAACTCTTCATAACAAGAGCAACTAGGTTGTCATCATCCACCTTTTGTTGATGGCACCGAGATGGTCTTGGAGATATTTCATTTGAAGATGTTTGGATAGGGACCCACCCTCATTCATCTTTGCCGAAAATAACAAATTCTTCATGTACAAAACTTGACTTTTCTCCAAGTTAAATACATGTTCTTTAGATTGGTCCATAACACACTTACCTCTGTGGAGTTTCGGACCTTGGGTATCAAATCATTTGATATGGCCCATGGACAAGTTCAACAAGGACTTCTTATGATGTTTGTCATTATACAGAAATTCTGCAACAGACCTTCTTTACGTGCCAAGAACGATTTTATCATAATCCCGACATGCTGCAATTGTCAAAATCTGGTGACTCCAGACATTATAATTTTGACCTATCAGCTTCTGCGCTTCCAGTAGAACTAGGTTTTGAATATTGTCTGTTATTCATACAATGTTTGACCCGCAAATCAATGCAAGCATAAATGCAAAAATAATCACAACAAATTACTTAAAAAGAAAAAAACAATTATTGATACCTGCACAGAATGAGAATCACCTCAAAGCAATGCACCAACGACTGCAACCTTGTCTTCGCCTAGTGTGACTGTTCTGCCTCAGATTGTCACTATAATAGGTTGAAAAATTCGTGGGTTTGCTCACAAACGGCTGTTGCCCTTCTAAAATGACAAAACTAGAAAAAAACTCTACAAATGATTTCTGTGGCAAGTTTGGACTCTACATGTCAAACAATAATGAATTTGTTGAGCAATTGTGCCGTAGCCATCAAATGTTAATCACGTCTGGGTCGTGAATCTTCAAATTGTGATTTCTAGCAATCTCTGGCCTGCGAAAAAAAAACCACGATTGTGTCTTCTACCAAGAGGAATTTTTGTCGCTGCTACAAAAAAACTCACGAAATCTTGTTCCGTGATTTCAGACTTGAAATCTCTGCCTTTAATTTTTGTGTAAGTCAACCTTTGCAGGTTGTGATTTGTGTATTTGCCCTTGAAATTGCATGTTTTGCCCTGGAAGCATCCACCTTTGAGTGCTGTTGATTTTTGTACAACTCAGCCTCTGCAATTCGTGATTTGTGTATTTGTCCTCGAAATTGCGGTTTTCTTCTGGTTTGGTCATGTTTTTCTCCAGAGGCATCCACCTTTGACTTCGGCAGATCACGTTCTCTTTTTGTCCGATCTTTATCATCTTTCAACTGCTTCAGCTGCGGCCTAGCACGAGTTTTATGGTAGTCTTCATCCACCTCCTTGCACTGATGTATTTCTGCAACTCGTTACCTGCAAATCACAACTTCAGATTTTTCTGAAGATTCCGATTTCTGCAAATAGATTCAGTTAATCGTGCTTGAAGCCTCACATTTGACATGCCCTAATCACAAATGCATGATCTACACTGCTCTCGTTCTTCATTCCACAATTTCTGCCACCTTCAATTTGCTAGTTTCTATATACAACCTCTTCAATCTTCTTCCCGCCGTCTGTACCCTCTTCGAGGGCTTCCTCAAACTTCAAAGATGTTGAGCACCAATGGTTCTGATACGAATGTTAGAAGATACAAACACAAGAATGAAGAGAAACCGGAAAGCACATGACAGACTAAGATACATGCGTGTTCATTCTATTATGCTGAAAGAGGTTACGTACTAGTTGGGGAACTTAATAACTGAACATTGGTTAATAAAAAACTAATAGTTACTTTTTGAAGGGGAGTTTGGAGCTCTGGACTTGGGGAGGTGAAAAGTTGTCCTCCATGAGTGTCTTGAAAACACACCAATTGCACAGGAAAAACTCACACGATAATTACTTTCACACAATAATATTTCTTCTATTTAATATTCAGATACAAGTGGCTATTATATAGCCATAAAGGTAGGTAAACAACTTCCTAGAAAATAGGAAGTGAGTAGAACAATAAACCCGTATTGATATATTGTTATATAATTGTTATAACAATATATCAACAACCTTACAAACTAATTACTCATTTATCGTGAGTAATTATACAATTACATCACACATATATAATTATATTATCATTGATAATATAATTGCACATATTAATAATGTGAACACCATTCATTCCTAACATTCACCCCCTTGGTGTGAACATTATTAACCCAATATTCACCCCCTTAATGTGAACACGAAGAAGAACCATATTCACAGAAATTGAACCACCTCCTGAAAGCACTTCTTAGACCAGGTACAGACTCCATAGATTATCTCTTTACCCTCGTAAAGGCGTAGTGTCAAGCCGAATTATGCAGGAATGCTCCCTTCCTCTTTAGGTTCCTGTGGGACTTTCCCTTCCTCTCTGGGCGCCCGAATTCTGAATCTCCAAGATCCACAAGCTTCACACTAGCTGGATAACCATCCCTTGAGTCTACCTCGAAATCTTCTCCTGCTCCCCAAAAATGAGTATTCTGAAAACATGACTCCTCCAAAAAGTTCTGAAAAGGGTTTATTCAGAAAACCATCACTCTGCAAAACAAGAACACTGAAAATGAAAAAACCACACTGCACACATGTCACCAGATCAGTATGCGGCCCCGTCGTTGGCGACTGACGAGAGGACGCTGCTTGTCCTCCATCCTCCTGTGCCTCCATCCTCCGATATCATGCTGCTAGCTCAGCAAATTTGGCTTTGAGGCTCAATAATTACATACCTTACCCGAAATTCCACAAAATGCTTCGTAAGGCAAAATTTTTATTTATTTTTACAATGACACAAGTTTTCTATTTGAGATGACTTATATAATTGACTAACAATTATTTTGACTTTGATGATATGACAATAACAACTAAAGACACTAATTTCAAATACATAAATAAATACGAGTCCTCGATAACTAAATTACTTTTACAATAATATTGTTTTTAAGACTTAGACCACACGATAATACTCGAACACTAAACGTGGTTATAGAACAAATCAAAGACTAAAAGTATAACAAAGACCATATACTTGATTTACAAATCTAGGCCGACTCAACTGCCTATACTTTTGGCAGACCGACAATGACAATGACAAAACTAACAACCTATATGGAGTTTGGATTTTGCGGACTTTTGATGTATTAACAATAAGGCTAAAACGTAAACTAGATTTTTAATATTATATGGAACATTGACTCAAATATTAACTTCAACATACATACGGCAGAACATGCAAACTTTGAACCAAAACTCAAAACTTTAATCAAACTGCAATACCGTTTTTGTTTGAGAAATCTGCCAGCTCACTCACTACTATTTTAGAAAATGCAAATTAGTTGTTTCGCCCCGACTCCGGAGAAATTTGCATAGATAGATCGGTCGTGCCACAACATTCCATATCACTTAGCTAAGCGTGCTCAGGAAATTGAACAGCTATAGAGCCCAGATCTGATGTTCGATAAATGCATACTTGTGGAGGAGATACCTGAAAGTTTTGTAATGCACGAACTGATGCACAAAGGAGACGTGATACTGCAGGTCGCCGTAAGCTTGAATTGTGCAGGTGACGCGATCTGGAATGATGAACGGAAAGGAAATGAGATTAATACATATAATATCCAAAACGTCTCAATTCTAAGAGCGTCATCAGGTGGATGTTCATGCACAAGAACTATCAGAAGCGTGGATATCACGTCCGCACAGCATCTGGAAATTAAATATATGTGGCATGAAAACGTGGAAACGGTTAAGAGAGGATCGGATGCTGCAATTCATGCACAATGCAAATTCCAATGCAACATTTGTATAGCCAATACTGCAAAAAAGTCGAGATAATATCGATGCATATCAGGTCGACCAGTATACTGGTGATTGCAGGAATTTAATCCATAGGGAAACTATGATTAAGACGGATATGCCTCAGAAAAAAAGAAAATTGAATCCCATATCGCTCAAAGACATTGTGGATAGTGCAGGTCGCAGGACTCCACAAAGACACAAGCCGTACATATGTCCTCAGACTCTCATTATGTCGCTCTGATACCAAATCTTGAAAACACACCAGATTTGCACAGGAAAAACTCACACGATAATTACTTTCACACAATAATATTTCTTCTATTTAATATTCAGATACAAGTGGCTATTATATAGCCATAAAGGTAGGTAAACAACTTCCTAGAAAATAGGAAGTGAGTAGAACAATAAACCCGTATTGATATATTGTTATATAATTGTTATAACAATATATCAACAACCTACAAACTAATTACTCATTTATCGTGAGTAATTATACAATTATCACACATATATAATTATATTATCATTGATAATATAATTGCACATATTAATAATGTGAACACCATTCATTCCTAACAGAGTGCACCTTCAAGCTTTCCTAGACCTATCCTTGGTTGTATGTGCTGCTGGTCTTTGTTTTTCTTAGTGCTAGGTCAAGTCCTCATAGGGATTTGTGCTGTGTTTATTTTTCTAGTGGTTCCACGTAGTTGTTTGGTTGGTCATAAGGCTCCACTTGTTTTTTTACCTTGTTTTATGTTTGATGAGTTTCAGGCTTTTGATACTTTGGTTTGGCTATCTCTGATCTCTCACGCACGGGAGAGGTCAAATTTGATTTGAATAAGGCAGGCAAGGAGGAGTGCATCATTAATGGAGATGCAAAATTTATTGATAAGGATAACCCTACTGAAGGTGGCTGACAAGAAGATATTTCTATTAAACAAAATCATCCAGAGAGGCGTGGTGCGGGAAGAGTCTATGGTGGAAATTCCGGCCGGTGCAGCCTTCAAAGTTTGCAGAAAGGATTCAAACAATGGACAAGTCAGCTGTGGAGGAGGGGAAGTCGAATCACCAGGTAAGCCCTCTGCTGAGCAACCTGCTCTTACTCTTGCCCCAAATGGTGAAATGACAAATGTTATTAGGAAAGAGGAAGCTTTAATTAAAAATGTAGGTATCTTTTTTGTCTGCTTAAACCAAAATAAGCTTCCGTCTAGGATTTTTTTGATAATTGGATTGCTTCTGTATGGGGAAAGAAATTGGGGATGCATGTATACTTCTGTCGCAGGTTACAACCTGGGGTTTTCCTTGTCCTGTTTAAAAACTCCAACATGTAACGAAGAGCTATCTCTAGACCCTTCTGGAATGTAGGAAGATCGGTGTTTAAACACATGCCTCGGGCTCCTGAACTTTCATGGGACAAAAATTGCTGACCAATTGAACCCAAATGGCTTGAGATCTCTATTGTACCAATTCAGCTATGGCATCTGCTTCCACAAATTTTAAAACCTGTTGGAGAAATGTTGCAGGTTGAGGAATTTAGGGTTATCCTATCCCACATGAATGCAAGGCTGCTTATCTCGGTGAACTCGACAGGGTAATCCCTAAATCTTTAGATATCAAATTACAAAACAAAGATTATATGTGCTCTGTATTGCAGCTTGGAGGGTTAAATGCATGTTTACTGTGTAAAAGAATGATCATCTCAAGAAAGGCTGCCCCTAATTGTCCACAGAGGCCCTTCTCCTTGCCCCTGAAAACTATGCACTCTGATCCTTAGTGGGGTCTGAAGCTCTGGTGATTGGGGATATTTCTGAGCCTAAATCCGACTGTAACAACGAAGGAGGTGAATGTGTAAAGGAGAATGCGACTGTAACCCTTCCGACAGACTCTGAAGAGAATGTGTTACCGAGTAACCTGTTTGATGACACCTTGTTCACGATCCCCCTCAAACTAAGGATTGATATGGAAATCTCCCCTTTAAAAGATGGGTATTCTGTCATGTGGTGATTCCGGCTAAAACAATGGCTGATGAGGTACAAATTTAGGCCAGAAAATTTGTCGAGGCTACCAAAGCAGATGAAATCGGAACTAGGCACATGAGCGAGTGGAAAACCTTGGCCTCTACTGTCAAACCCTGTGAAAATGGACCGATTCCCCACCCCTCCCTGTGCTGCCCCTGCCTTCTTCGAGTGGTGTGGTGGCGGTTGAATTGGAGGCTATCTAAAATACCACTGCTCAGAACCTGGCTGAATGGTAAACAGGGTGCTAAAAGGTTGAATAAAGAGGGTGCCTTTGAAGCCCTGGATACCCCTGTTGGGGGCTTTGAGGAAGCCAAAAACGAAAAGGTAATGAGAATTGTGGAGGTGAGAGTACTAGGAAAAAGGGTAAGGAAGAAAAAATACCCCCTACTATGAAAGGCTGTACAAGACTGTGAATGGTAGTAAACCCTTTGGATCGCCTCATTTATAAAGATTATTAGTTGGAATGTAAGAGGGCTTGGGGCCTATGACAGAATATCCATGGTTAGAAGATTTTGTAGAAGTAAAGCTGGGTTAGATTTCTGACTCCTTCAAGAAGTTAAATCTACCGGGTTTGCTCTGAATTCAACTCTCTTTTATTTGGTCGTGTCCAACATGTTTTACCACCAGCCATGATAGGGGTGGAGTGGGGGTGGCTGTGTTGGTTAGCAATCTTTGGTCTCAATATGTATTTGATTCTGGTACTTCACTGTACAATAGGTTTGTGTGGGTCTCTCTAAAGATGGGGGAGCAGGATTTTGGAATTTTCTCATTAAATGAACCGAATGACTACTGTCTCTGGAAAGGGATTCCTAAAAACTAAAGAACATCCCATGGGTAATAGGTGGAGATTTTAATATGATAGAAGACAAGGAAGACAAATTGGGAGGGCATGAGCAAGTGTGGAAAGGAGATGAATAGTTTTGGTGGCTCAAGATAATGAAGAGAATTTTGAGACTGGTGGACCCATTGCATAAAGGAAAGAAAGATAGTAAAGGAATCTGGTTCACATGGTGTAACAATCAGGTTGGTAAAAAAGAGTCAACGCAACACTTCACAAATTTCTGATGGGTAAAGAACATTTCATTATCCCTCCAATTGACAAAGACAATACTATAAAGGTTTCCCCTACACCCTTTCTGATCATCACCCTATTGAAATGGTGTTTGAAGTGGCCTTGGTTCCCTAACTGTTGAAAGGGAGTGGAAGGGGTTGTACAAACTTAATGCCTCTCGTTTAAAAGATGAAGATTGTCTGCAAGGCCTCAAAACTACTTGGTTTCTTGCTAAGAGCTTGTCTTCCTTCCCCTCTGTTGCTAGCTCCTAGAATGCCTGGATCTTTGCTTGTCAGAAGTTTATGATAGGATATGAGAAATCAAAGCTCGGTTTAAAAGAATTAAGGAAAGAAAGATTCAAGAGGACTTGAGCAATATTGAGAATAAGCTGCAAAGCTCCCTGGGTGATGTTGGGCTGCTAAAGAACTTGATTGACATTAAACACCAACATAGAACCTACCAATCTTACATTGCTCATGGAGCCAAGATCAGGTCTAGGTTTATGTGGCTTAAGCATGGAGACGAAGGCACTGAGTATTTTTTCAGACTGCTCAAAGCTAAACATAGTAGGTAGAAAATCAGTACAATTGATATGGTAGTACTAACTGAAAACCCTGATGAGATCAGATAGGATTTCTTTTCTTTTTATAAATCTTTATTTCGGTTTGGGGCCTTTCATAACATATTGATAAGAACAGGAAGATTTGTGAGGCATGTGTACCTCAAAAAGTCTCAATGAAAATGGCTCAATAGTTGGAAGTAGATATATCTATATCTATAGGTCAAATCAGACAAGTTATTGATGAAATTAAGAATGAAAAGTCCCCAAGAGCTGATGGGTTTTCGGCTGAGTATTACAAAGCTTCTAAGGACTGGATCGGTGATGAGCATTTTTCTGGATTTTCAAGAGGCAGTGCAGGGTGGTCCTCGGGCATCATATCAATGAAGGGATTGTCAAACTTATCCCAAAGGAGGGTGACAAAACTCAAGTCAAAAACTTGAGACTGATCACTATTCTTAATGTCTCATACAGAATTCTAGCCACTAGAATTGCTAAAATCCTTCCTGACATTATCTTGGTAACACAGACTCGTTTTGTTGAAGGAAGATATATTTTAGACAATCTCATAACTAGTTGGGAATGCATTACCAGGGCCAAAAGCTCTGGACAAAATGTATTCATAGATTTAATTGACTTTGAAAAAGCCTATGCTAGAATTGAATGGCCGTTCATCAACCTAATGATGAGTGCCCTTGGAATTGGAGACAAGTTTAGGATAACGGTATCAAGATGCCTCTGCACAAGTTGAAATCAATGTAGAATTGTTAGTTTCCTTTGTCCTTCAGAGATCCATCCGACAGGGGTACCCTCAGGCCCCCTTTTTTTGTAATTGCTGTGGAAGCTTTTCATCATCTAATGAGGTTTTCAGCCCCTGGACATCTGATTATAGGCATTGTGCTACTTAATAAAGATTAACTGATTGATGTACAGTTTGCTGATGACACCTATCTCTTTTTGGAATTAGATGAAGATAACTTTAGAGTGGTTGAAGAGAGGATTGAAATTTACTGCTCTGCCTCTGGTTCCAAAGTCTCCTTGTCCAAATCCTCGCTTCTTGGTTGGGATGAAACCCCCGCTTCTTGGGTGAAGAATATTGGATGGTCCTGGGATGGCCCCCACAAGCAGGTGAGATATTTGGTAATTCCTTTTGCTCTTGAGCACTCTCTCAGTAATATGTGGTAGTTGATTGTCAACAAAATTTCAAAAATCTAACAAATGGCAAGGGCATGTCCTATCCCTACCTGGTAGAGTTCAGGTTTGTCAAAAAGTATCGTCATCCTTCTCTATTTATTACTCTTCATGTTGGCTCTTTCCTAGCTCCCATGTTGGAAAATTGCATCGAAATGATAAAGACTTCTATGGTATGATGGTAAAGGATGTAAAAAAGACATGCTGTAAAATGGGATGTCTGCGGCAAACCTAAGGTGTTGGGAGGGTTGGGGCTCAAGGATCTTAGAATACAAGGTATGGCTTTGGCCTCCAAATGGATATTAAGATCATTGAGTGTCAATGAACCGAGGATACCAATACGCTGCCCCCACGGGGTTTGGAGTGGGTACGGAGCGTACCCAATATGGATACGGCCATGGAGTACGGCTTGGGAGCGCCCAGGGTATACCGTGTACCTTGTGGGTACGTCTGGGTACGGCTGTAGCCATACCCGAGTGTATCCACAGGGTACACGACGTACACTGGCCGTTCCCAAGCCGTATCCTGAGCCAAATACGGTTATCTTTTTGTTTTTTTCATGCTTTTAAAGTGAAAACCTCCTGCGAAAACCTCCACGGCTCCACCTGCACCTGCCAAAAAAACTTGCGAAATCCATGAACACTCCATGGGCACGAACTCAAAATCCCTGTGAAAACAATACTTATAATATAAGATATTATTATAATAGCTGTTGGGGTGGTAGGTTTAGGTTTAGGGATTATAGGTAGTATTAATTATATTTTATAATAATATCTTATATGTTTTTATAGGTAGTATTAATAATTTAATTATAATAATATCTTATTTGTTATAAGTTTTTATGTTATATGTTAATAGTTTATATGTTTTTATGTTATAATTTAATTATAATAATATCTTATATATTATAAGTTTTAACTTTTATATATATTTTTAATGTGTTTAATAACTTAATTCTTATTTAGAAGGCTGAAATTTATATTTTTTAATTTTTAAATTTTTTTGTACTGCTGTATCCAACGCCGTATTTGGGGCCCAAAACTTTTTGCCGTATCCGCGTATGGGATACTCCGTACCTGCTCCCATAATCAAAACGTATCGGCACTGAGCAGTGAACCACAGAAAGCTTTGGTTAAGTTCAATATGGTCAATGGACATCCTAAAGGGCACAAGAATTGGAAGGGATTACATCTGACTGATCTGATGTTAATTGGCAAATTCTCGGTGAGGCCTCTGGGATCTGCTATCTTTCTCTCGATTTGGAAAGCTTGGGAAAAGGTCAAATACCTGACTGTGAATCAGCCCTCTTTACATGGTTTGATACTAAATGCCAAGGTTTTAGGTATCTTAGCTAGAAAGATAAATGTTGGCTTTGACTAGAAGCTGTTCGGCCTTGCTCTTGTACAAAAAGGTTTTAAAACATTCAGTTACCTATTTGGGGTGGGTGGATACCGATGATCCGGGAGGATATTAAGCAATGTTTTAAAAATCGGAACCGGACTCGGAACCGGCCGAGGTCCGGACCGACCGGAACCGGACCGGTTCAAACTTAATGAACCGGTTTACTAAAAAATACATAAAATTTTATATTTTTAATGAAAATAATATATTTGAAAGGTTAAAACCATAATTCCAACAAGTACACACAGAATATGCAAAGTTTTCTCTTATATATATGCAAGAAAGGTGTTTATAGCAAAATGGCACGAACTCCAAGTCCAATACACAATACATATATCATAGATGAGATTCCGAAACAAAATACATAGACATTGAGGCTCTAAATGGTCTCCAATGATCAATCTCCATAGTTCAAGACTCCAAAAAAACAACATGATATGATCATTGATACATTACAAATACTACAAGTTACAAAACTCTAGAATAAACTAGATGACATCAATGATCAATCATCATGATCAAACTCTGCACCGCTGCTGGAAATGGGATCCTCAAGGTCATCCTCATCAATATGATCACCGGCCTCTGGCTCTGACTCGGACTCATCCAAATCCTCGTACATCTCGCAATAACCGAGCCGCACGGGTCGGGAGTAAAGACGAGTGCGACTAGTGCCTCGCCGTGTCTCGTGACGATGGCGGCGGTCGCTAATGGCTCATCGATTCTTGATCCAAACCCATCCACCCCAAGTCATCGGGATCAAACTCACTGGCCGACTCTCCTCTACCCATTCTCGAGTCGGATCTATATCATCCAAGACAATGGGATCGAAGACGTCTTCGGTTCAACAACCGGTTACGCCTTAACCAAGGTCAGATTGCACGAAGACAAGATCATTCAACCGTTGTTGTTCCAAACGGTTTCTCTTCTTCGTGTGAATCCGCTCAAAGACAGCTTCAAGCGCTCGCACTCGGCACCGCAAGTTTGGCTTAGGATCCTAATTGCAAACTTTTGCACCGAGGACACCGACTACCAAATGAATCCCACCAATGTGCTACGATAAAAAATGTAAATGTTTAATTAGTAAACAATGACAACAGAAAGTTAAAAACACAGTTAAAAATTAAAAGTAAAACATAAACTTATAACTTAAAGGTTAAAGCGTAATTCAACAAATTAGAAAAATATTGTCTTATGCTAAAAATTCATGATTATTCATTAAAATTTTTAATCAAATGAACTTCAAAAAACTTAGAATTTCTTACCTGGTTGGTCCACATCCCTTGCAATCTTTGCAAGGTTTTTCCCAAAGGTACCTGTGGCTCTGCTGAAGAAGCTGATCTGTCGGTGAACCTCAAGTTGTTGCATCTCATCAGGGACCATGCGCTCTAGGCACTCGTACAAACCATCTTTTACTTCTCCTGTTTGATCTTCTCCAGCTGAGCTTTGTAATGATATTTTGGGTTCAAGAAATACCCAGCTGCATGTATAGGTCGATGGAGTTGATTGTTCCATCTATTATCTATGATCTCCCATATAGGCCCATACTTAGTTACCCTGTCTTTGTATGCTGCCCTTATCTGCTCCTTTGCCTGATCCATAGCCTCATAAATATAGCCCATGGCTAATTTTTCCCCATCCACCAACCGCAACACCTTAACAAGAGGCTCAACAACTTTCACAATCTCTGCTGTTTTTTCCAAAATAAATTATCAAAAAGTTTCTTCTTTGTGTCTTTCCCATCCTGTTTCCGGCTCCACTTTGATGCATTCCATTCATCACTTGAAAACATCCTTTTCAAGTTCTGTTGTTGGGAAATAAGAGATTGCAACGTGAGAAAGTTCGTTGCAAATCTCGTGATGGCTGGCCTAACAAGTTCTCTGCCCTCAGTGTTCTTCCTCATTAGGTTCAATACCCATGAGTGATTATAGATGTATTTGGTGATGCTCTTGCCATGCTCTACAGTGTTCTTAATCCAATCTTTTTTCCCTATATCCTCAAGCATGAGGTCTATGCAATGTGCAGCACATGGAGTCCAAAATATTGTTTTGTGTTTAGCCTCTAACATCTTACCAGCAAGAACATAATTAGATGCATTATCTGTTATGATTTGTACAACATTTTCTACCCCCACCTCTAAAACAATCTCATCCAAAAGCTCAAACAATAAATTTGCATCTTTTACCCTATCAGATGCATCTACTGATTTCAAAAACATGGTACCTTGTGGACAAGAGGCAAGAAAATTTATTATTGTGCGGTTCTTGCCATCACTCCACCCATCTGACATGATAGTGCATCCTGTTTTGGCCCATGAAGCTTTGCAACCTTTCAAATATTCATCTATGGATGCAACTTCTTTCTTCAAAAGTGATCCTCTCAAGTCATGCATACTAGGGCCTTTGAAGCCCTTACCAGCAGCAACAATAGAATCAAACATCGGCTGGTAATAAGGTGAGCGGGCAGCATTGAAAGGGATATCTGCATCATACCACCATCTAGCAATGTACTCAAAAGTTGCTTCTTCCAATGGTTATCCAAGGTAGGCTGATTTTGTGTTGGCATGGAGGCACTAGCAGTGGCAGGTGTGGAAGATGGAAAAAAGCTTTGAATGTTCTTTCTTTTTTGAGGCCGATTTTCTCGACTATGAGTGGATGGGGGAGGCATATACTGAAAGGGGTCTCTAACAGTCACAGAAGGGTCAGAGCAAGATCCTTCAACACTCAAGGCATGTTCCCTCCTTCTCCCTATTTCAGCTTCCATCTCTTTTTGCCTAGCCTTCTCTTCTCTATGTTTTTCAAGCATGTTTTTCATTTCCAACCTAATGTCATCAATACCAGGTGCCTCACATGGGGTAACTTGGCCTCTTTGACCAGCCAAGTGTTGTTTCAACCTATGAATCCCCCCTTGATGTGTTTCTTACAATATTTACAAAAAACTTGGTCATCAATTACGTCTGCATGGGCCCATGTAGGGTCTTTTGATTTGGGGGCCATTGCAAATGCAAACAAATCTGAAAATGCAAATAAAAAATAAATAAATTTCCTATTTCTTTTTTAATAAAATTTACAAATAAGGGGCAAGTTTAAAATGTAACATACCTTTCAATGTGCACACAAATGAGGTGAGGAAATGCTCCAAGCTTGTATATAGCACCACAAAGAGCCCACACTCCAAATGTAGATGTAAATGCCACCACAAAGAGCCCACACTTGATACCAAACAACTCCAAATGAACACTATTCAAGGCTGCCCCAATCCTCCAAATCCTTGCAAATAAGAGAGGTGCTCACAAATAGAGGTGAGGTGCTCACAAATGGATGCCAATATCACCACAAAGAGCCCACAAGCAATGCCAAACAAACTCCAAGCCTCCAACTTCCAAGCTCACTACAAAAAATAAACTCTTCAATCTTATGCTCACAAATGCTTTTGCTCACAAATGCTCACAAATGCTCAATGAGAGAGGTGTGAAGTGATAGGGGGGTGTATTTATCACACTAAATTAGGGTTTAGAAGCAATAAAAAATAAAAGAAAACAATTAAAAACGCGTTTTTTCCACGCTGGCGCCGTGTACAGCCGAAAAAGAATGAACCGGCCGGTTCCGTACGGAACCGGACCGGTTTGGCCGGTTTGGGCTAAAACCGGTCGGGCGATCCGAGTCACAGGCCGATTCAAATTTTTTTAGGTCAAACCGGTCAAACCGGCCGGTTCCGGTTCCGGTTTGACCGGTTTTTAAAACATTGCTTCATGCGTTACTACTTTGGCTCAAGCTTGCTTAACCATTAAGTTCCACTACCACCTGCCACCTCCCCTCCCTCAAATTAGTCTCAGTTAGCTTGCTACTCCATTTGTAAAACTCCGAGTAATTGTTGTGCCTTACGAACCATTCATTATAGAGCTCCCTAGCCTTCTCAATTCAAACAAGTGCTTTGTTTCTGAAGTGCATCAAAATATGTGATGATTTTTGGGATTTGGTTGTGTAGTTTTGAGTCAATTTATATTAGACTAATTTTCTCTAGAAGAGGTTAACAAGAATCTCTCTCTCACAAGAATGAATGGTTTACTTGGAAATCTTTGCATTTTGTTGATGCGCAAAGGGGTGAAGCATTGAGACTTTCTAGAGGTCATGCATCCCGGTACTATTCTGGCACAAGTGCATTAGGCCACAAAGTGTCCTCTAAATCAAGCCCACTTAACTTGCCACCCCATTTGCAAAACTTTCAGCAAGTGATACGCCTTATGACCCTGTTTCACAGGTAAGGGAAATACATTTTTTTGGGGGTCCATGATAGTTTTAAATGCATCTGCACACCTTAGAATAGGCACATCTACACTATCTCCTCCATTTTCCACCTCGTGACCTCACCTCCCATGTGTAGCCACTAGCCTTTTCACCAACAATCAACCAGATGGATGTAGTGTTTTGGAGTTGCTCCTATGTCAAAAGACAATGAAACAAAATATCGAACAATGAAGTGAATAAGATGATGACAACAAAATTTGGAGAAGGGTCTATAATAATGGAATATAGAAACTCATTTACTAAACGAGCTGATAAATATTCAAGATTGAATGGAGGAGGCAAAATGTAAACAGAGCTTCCAAAATGCTAACAAATAGTCAAATTATTTTAATTATCAATAATATGAAGTAAACTAACAAAATAACCTACCTACAAATTAAGAATAACATAAGAGTTCCTGTAAAACATACATAAAATTACAAGCAAAGCATGTTTGAAGTAGGGGGCGTATAGTCTTGGAAGTATATCTATTTTTCATTTTCACAATATAATCAGTACCAAGGGTTCTATAGCCAATGCAATTTTATTTGTTTTTCTTTGCAAGTAATCAATTAGAGTTTGTGAATCAACTATACATGTTTTTTACACCAAAGCTTTTAATTCTTTAGTTTTTTTATATCCCTTACTCCCTGCCAAAACAATTAGTTGTAGCACAGGTATTAAAGCTAATATTAATATCTTAGGTTTCAAAGGTTCTTTCCTTTTTGTATTAAAGAATATAGATCTTAGGTTTCAACTCTTTTGTATGAAAGAAATTAAATAATATGTGCTTCTTAATTTTTGTAGAGGGAATTGAACGGTAAGTTGCATATGATAAGGCATACCTTAAGATATTTCTAATTTGACCATTTATGAAAATAATTATTTTCTTTCTATTTTATTTTATTGAGTTTTGCTTTATATTTACGAGGATTGTGGACATTTTAATATTGTAGACAACTATTTTTGGTAATGGATTAGTCAAGTGTTTTGTTGTTGGTGTATTAATGTGTTTATTGATTATTGGTTTAATTTAACCTCGTACTGATGTGTGTTATTTGTGTTGTTTGTATGTTGTATTGTTCCCTTGTGTCCCTTGATGTGTACTTTAGATATATCTAGATTAATGATTTATTTACTTTGTCCATGAATTTTATATCGATACTCAGCATAAGCGGGTGGTTTCTGCGGGCTTAACCAAAGCAAAACACAATATTTAAGATCTATGCCTATGGCCTGGATAAATCTGCCCCTACAAATTTGAGCAGAAATAAGGTGGTGCAATTGAAGCAGGGCAGCAGTTTGAGTCTGGAATATGGAGGGTGGATTATGAAGAAAATTAGTATTGTGGATTTTGTTGTTGTGAAGTGGGGTTTTCAGATGTGAGGGGATTTATCAAGAGTGGAGCCATGTGCCTCATCAATAAACTCTGTGGCATGCAACCATAAGCATAATGCACCGTATGCACTTGCCGCTATGTCTCATAAATAATGGCGGGTTTGCGCATAGCGGTAGCACAGCCCACTTACTGTAATGGTGAATCTGCACTGCTATGGTACTGTATCAGATAATTAAAAACTTTAGATATGTGAATATAGGAGGCAGGGATAACTAGATCAGGGAATGAAATACACTGTGGCAACTTTTAAGCATATGTTAGGAAATAAGCAACTGGCAGGAAGTGATATTGAAGACAACTGAAGTTTCTGGAAACTTTGAAAAATGGTTTTGGAAACTTTGAAAATGGTTTTGGAAACTATTAGAAACAATATTCCATGATATCCCCATCTGCTGTAAAAGAGAAGCTTCATGAACTGATGAATTCATTGTTTCCCAAGTTGACGAATTCACCAGTAATTGCTTTGACAGCACCAACAAGTATGGCATACATTCAGCTATTGCTGCATATCCATTCTGTTGAATACGTGTGATCTTGGCCTCCAATTGCGGAACTTTCATGAAACTAGGTAGTACCCCTATTGTTACTTCAGGTCTAGTGATGCAGCTTTGGCAAGATCCAGGATAATTGAGGTGGACAGTAATGTTCGAGAAGATTGTGCACTCCTGTAAGTGTTTGGGAGTAATTTATAAATGGTGAACTAAATTTTGGATTTTTCCTTCTCTCCAAATGAAATATCCAACCTGTAAATTTGGAATAAATTGGCTGAAAATTCAGTTGTTGGTTGTGACAATACTTTCTTTTGTTAATGTGATCTGGTAGTAATGTAAGTTTCTTGTGGCTTGCAGGAATGGGGCCCAAAAGCGGCTTGGTGTCCTCATCACAATTGGCGAATGTATGGTGATGTCAGGGACCTTGAAGCTAGCAATGCCACCCTTATTATTATTGTCCAACTCTTTTTGGCTGGTATATTTGCGATAAGTTTGGATGATTTGCTCCAGAAAGGCTACAGGTTGGGCTCTGGCATTTCCTTGTTCACTGCAACTAACATATGGTGGGTGCTTTCGTATCATTTAGGTTTTGGTTACCTCTTTTATGTGTTCTTTGAGAGAATTCTATTGGAAGAATTTGAGAAAGCATTAGTCCCACAACAATTAATAGTGGATGAGGTGTTGAGTTTGAAGGAGCTGTTATTGCATTGTTACATTTGTTGATAGCCGGAACAAACAAAATCTGTGCACTCATAAAGGCTCTTTACAGGCAGGACCTTCCAAATGTGACCAATCTGCTTGCAACAATTTTGGTTTTTCACCTTCTGAGATTGCATGTAGTTAAAGCATACCTGAAAGAAGTTGTTTGGAACAAAACCAATCTTTAAATGCTATAATACGATTTATTTTCTTGACAATTTGTAAGTTATCAGCATGGGTATTCTCCAAGGCCCATCCCTATGCCAAAGCGGTTAAATGAGCCATAGGGACACATGTAAGAATACAACATAACATTAAGCACAGCGATGTATTACATTTACAACTATTTTACACAACTATCATATTAAAATGAAAACACATACAAACTTTCAATTGATATCCCTTCTGGCGTACTTTGCAACACGTGCAATTGCTAGTAATATCTTAGGTTTTAAAGGTTCTTTCCTCTTTTGTATTAAAGAATATAAATAATATGGTGCTTCTTAAGACCAGGATGTGGGATTCCAAGACCATTTTGGGAACTGTGACATTTATTTTATGGTGGTTAGTCATTAGGCGCACAGTGTGCTGGCTGTAAATTTTGCATGGTGGAATGGTATGTGGTGGAGTTTAATACTAAATGGCAACTTTGCATGGAAATTTGTATGCATGGACATGTGGCTGCCACTTTCACTATATCTAAATGGAGATGCCACAAACTTTTGTAATTCTAGTCGTGAAAGTCATTTTTGTGTATCTAACTAGGTATCACATGTTTTCTTGACTCAATCCGAATGAGTAATATTAAAGTTGTGTACAGCAGGCCGAGTATCAGCAACCTGGTTAGTTGTTTTTGATAGTTATTGTTGTCTGCCTGACTGGAAATGCACGGTGAAGAACATAATTTGAATTCGGAAGAGACTCTGTTCTTTGTAGCTTGCAATAGTCTTACTAGCCACTTAACTTAGCCATATATCCATTTTGTAATTTAGTTTAACAACACTCCTGGTATCTTCCCTGGCCAGAAATAGGCAAATAGTTTTATTTGTCTTTGTAGTGATATTTGGGGATTAATGAGTTTTCTCTTCCTTATATTTTGCTTTCCTTAAATTCGAGTTTTTATTTCATTAGGTCTTGGTTTTCGTTTTCCCTGCAATGGGCCTGGGAGAGGAGTTCAAATAACATACCTCAAAATTTGCACTAAGCCTGTGGTGGGATGTGTAATCCAATTTTAATTTATCTGAACATAAACCTAGAGGTACATTTTTATGCTTCTGTGATTTATGGTGATGAAGCTTATGCACATCTCTCCATTTTACATTCTGTCATTTCTAACTAGTGTGAAGCATTATCAATGAAAGGAAAATTAGTTTTATTTGTTGTACATTGCAAATCCTTCCTCAGCGGACTCTTACAATCTGCACAATCTTATCGAGGACCCATTCTTTTAATTATGCTAGAGTTGTAATATATCAAGAGAAACAAAAGAATGATTTAGTGTTATATGATTTGAAACATGTCTTATGTTAGTGTGCTATTTTTTCAGGTTTAGTGGTATTCACATCTATTGTTCTATTTTTTCAGGTTTAGTGGTATTCACATCTATTGTTATCTTAAATGGGCTTTATGTTTTTCCTTTTCTTCGTTGCTAGATATCTCTTTTTGGTACAAGAAATATTCAGAGCCGCATTAAAGGTTATGAGTGCCCTAGGCAATAATTGGAGCAGACGCCCTTCTCACAATTTTACTTAAAATTTTTTCCCATGAAGTAAATAAATAAAAGCTACTTGCATTATCATCTTTTGAAATTTGCATAAGAATCATAATAAATAAAAAATTTAGAGATACTTGTCATACTAAAAGAAAAAGAAATCCTATAAAAGAAACAAAATTAATCTTAGGAGGTGCCAACAAATATAACATTTTACAAAGGTTGCTTACAAGTCCAATTTACCAATATCAAATAGATAATGGGACTCAAACTTGAACAAAGTACCATTTTTCCAAAAAGCAATAAAAATGGTTATGTAGCTCCCATGGTTTTGTGAAATTGCTATTTAGACCAGGCCCACCAATTCCTCCATAAAAATAATAGACATTTCCCCCAAAAAATAGGAATAGAGAATTAAATACTTCTTTCCCTCAATTATATTCACCTCTATTGGATATACAAGTGACATTATCAAAAATACATGAACCTTTTCCTAAAAATATTACACACCTCCATTATCATATGAACTCATAAATATGCCATATTTATTTTTACTTGCAAAAATATTATATTAACTTGTTATGTGTATGGATGAAATTTATGTTACTATATAATAATATCATTAAATGCATCAATCAATATTGAATCTTCAGATAAATCATTGTAATGATAAGTTCTAAAAATAACAAACAATAAGGGAAATATTTAGATTTAGGTGCCCCCTAAATTCTCGGTGCCCTTGCAATCGCATAGTCTCCTAGGGCTTAGTCCCCTTGGAAATATTCCATTTGGCTCGGATGTGGTATTGTAACTTTGGGGTTTTGTTAAATCTGGTTTATAATTTAAAAAAAAAAAAAATTGCTTTCATCTAGTAAAAATACATTGTATTTTAATATTTTCCCCAAATTGCAATAGTTTTGTAAAGCCGTGTTTCTACTTTTTCATGGATACAATAACAACCCATATCAAGAATGTAAGTGCGATTGTTTGTAGAGTTCTTCAAACCGATTAAACATTTCCCAAAACAAAGTATTTTTGCTTTCATATTGCACTGCCACCAGAGGACTAAGAATTTCTATTGTATCTGATTTCGTGTTTCTCAATGTTTTCTCATATCAAAGTCAAGAAGGCAATAAGGGGAGCAAAGTAGGAGAAGCAAGAGTAGCGGTCCTCATATGCTATCTTTTGCTTGACTTTGTGGGATTATAACATGAAATCCTTGGGCTATATGGAGTCCTTTGGATCCTTGCAAAGCATAAAATCATCAATTCCGTTTTGGTTTTTTTTTTTTTTTAATTTCTTTTACTTAAATATTTTGCGATGCCACATTCCAACACAACACTAGGAATTATGTATGAAGGGAAGAAAATAGCAGCCCAAGAAAATAACCCGAGATAATATAGATTGTAACTCTTCACACTTATATCATAGTGTTGTGCAAAGTTTTGGACTATGCACACTAGAATTTCTGAGAGATAAATTATTGTATGGTTTTGTGCATTAATGTAGACGTTGTATTAGTATTCAATGCTCTAAGACCTAATTATTTTGCTATACGGGGTGGGAGCTATGTTACCATGGTTCGCCCCCATCCTTCCGTACCCCTGAATACGTATCCGGTACGGATACGTCTTGTGTACGATACTGATACGTCCGGGTATGTATGAGTACATACCTGCTACATCTCAGGTACGTTTTGATGTATCCGTGATGTACCCAGACGTACACCAGACATATCAATCAATACCGTTGGGTAGTGGGGGGGCTCTAAATTTATTTTATTTTATTTTATTTTGACTCAAACAAACTTCAGTTTTATTGAGGACTCGACTAGGAGGGCATGACAACCACAAGGAAACCTGGAGATTGTTTAAAATCCCTCTAGTTTATTGAAGAGAAAATATTCAAAGGATATCAAGAATGTTTGAGGTAATTATTTGGGATCATCGCAATTGGCCAAGGAAAGAAGCTATTCATAGAAATTTGGACATATATCTGAGCCTCCGTACAAGTTATTTATGAGATCAAATCTCAGGTGATCTTCAATACTAATAGAAAAATTTGGAACCGCAAATTGCATAGCTTAAAGTTTCAAAGAGCATCCTGTCCTAGAAACTATTAAGGCACAACATTGACTCCTTCCTGCATCCTTAAGGAGGATTAGAAGGTGATTTTGGATAATATGAATGCAAGAACCAACCATTGGACTGACCTCTTTAGTTATCATTGGCAGGTTAGAGTCAGCCTAATTAAATAGGTCCTTCAGAGCTCCCTATATACATCTTTTATGGCCACCATCGCAACACAATAATTAATCTCAAAGGAAAGGGATGAAACACAAAGGAATATAATATTCATATATTGTAGACAATGTAAAATCTTAAGTATATTGATTGTTTTGAACATTGCTCGTACAATATTTTTCAAGTTTTGTATTTCTTATGGACTAAACAATGTGTGTGTGTGTGTGTGTGTGTATTATATATAGACGTATCGTACCCAAGGGTGTTTTAAAATTGACGTATCCGCGTATCAAACCCGTTCACAGGAACATAGAGCAAGAAAAGTAGGATCTTTACTACTGTAAGGCTTTAATACTGAATGATTTTGCTATGAAGCACCAATTATAATTCATGGTTTCAAATTTGGCAAGGCCTTCTTTGTTGGCTCATATCCAAAAAAATATGTATGTTTGTTGGCTCATTTGCATAATATATGTATGTTTGTTGGCTCATTTGCATAAGATATGTTGGTATATCATGGTGTCTTCCTAATTTTTAAAGCTACAAAACAGTGGGAGATTAAGAGCACTAATATTCTAGTATTGAACCTATAAATGTTGACTTGTTTGAATTGGATATGATTCTTGGGGATAGCATTATCTTAAAACACTCCAACAGAAACAGAAGAAGCGCCTGTTTACAACAAATCCACTATAACATTTTTTGCAACTAAAAGAATATAAAATCGTATCTGTATCATAATGATAGCAATGAAGCCATCTCATTTTGCATTGTAATAAATATATTTAAAAAAATAGTTTGAACATATGACAAAATTAATATAAAAACTACATGATTAAGTAAAGAAAATAAATACAAAAAAAACGAATTTAAAATAACTACAGAGTCTAAGGTTTGATGGTTCCAGCCAATACTATCAAATTTGTCAATGACATAAACACTTTTCAAATCAGCATATCATTTTTAGTTCTGCAATCATCATTACATGGAAAACCGACACCCCTTCGCAATGGTCAAAACATTCCTATGAATTCTTGCTTGTATGCTTTAGAATTGCTTTCGTTTTTGATAGGGCTAAACTATTGCAACTAAACTTCATTGATGCAAGAATTTTATTTTTTTCAGCAATACCCGTAGGCATTGTGCCACTTTGCGGTCTTCTTATTATTTTGATGTAAAAGGAGAAATTAGTGAGGTTTGATAGAAAGTTATGCATTAAGAAGTGATGATGTAAATTATCTGGGAACATAGAAAGAGGAGGGTCGATAATCATACCTATACTAACTTCTAAAGACCATGGGTGGGCATGATGGATGTCAAGGTAATTCCAACTCCAACTTTAGCATTTGGCTTCAACTTCAAGTGATCCATGAAAATGAGAACAAACCTATGGACCAAGTTGGTTGTGAATCTTATTGATCAAGGCATCTAGCCTAGCATTTTAAGATTATGAAATATGAGAGATTTAGAAAGTGAAGAAGTGGGCAAGGAAAACACAACCTCATTTAGAAGTGGGTAAGTTTGACACTTTGGCTATTCCAAGCCTCGTTGAGTTGGGGAACTTCCAATAAAGAATCAACATAATGTTGCACGTGGAATGCTTGAGATCAAGGGTGTTTGAAATGTGCCGATGATAGTGTGATACTTAGTCGGGAGTTGTTGGTTTGGTGGGGTAAGTAATACCTAGTGGTTTCGATTTGACTACCTCAAGAGTCATCAATAGTCCAAGTCATTATCACGAGTCTTTGATTGTAGTCTAAGAAAACATTCATGGATGAAAGCATCTCAAAACCAATTGTGGTTACAACATCGACATTATTGCAAGGATTGAGAAAATTCTTGTTGATAAGCCTAATTAATCCCACACAAATGCTCTTTTGAATCACCTCATTGCACAATAGGGATTTTTGATAGAGGCCTTTGAGTTATCGTTGGCTACGTTGTTGTGAACAATGGGATAGATGAATCCATCCCTTTAATATATGCATATTCTGAGCGAATACATCAAATTATTCATGAAGAATATCAATGACGAGCTCCATTTCTTTAGAGTGAAATCGACTCCGATTTTGACAAAATATGTTTTTTTGAAAATGCAAGTTTATAATGATGGGATCCTTAATAGATGTAACATTTCCATCGTTGAAGCATTTAGGTGCTAACTAAAGATTTTATCAGAGATTTTCAAGGTAACTTTATCATACTTATACTTTGAGCAACCTATGGAAGAACTACCAAAAGATACCAAAGAGATTTTCATGACAAATATAATGATGAGTAGGGAGGCGATTCTTGTGAAATGCCTTAATAAGTTTCCTATATTCTTATTGCTCATGAAAGATGTGCTAGATGTTAAGTTGGATGAAGAAACACTCAAGGCCATCCTTTGTGGTAGAAGATCCCTTAAGAGATGCACTCATTACATTGATCGGTATCTTCTGCTCTCGGTCCTTAGTTGAAATTGCACCCTAATATAGGAAGGAAGTATCCTCAAAGGTATTTATGGGGGAGGTCTTGGGGATGAGTGCCAATAGAGGTGATAAAGGATTCCTTGAGCTACTTGAGTGGCAAGAATTCACCGAGGATCAAGACCGACTTGTATGACATGGATTTCACCTTAATGCTCAAATTGAACTATCAAAAATACCTAATGGGATAAATCTCATTACCGAACCATCTACCGCTGATCAAGGATGAGGCTATATGTTAAATCAATATGAAGGATACTAAATGTAACATCTTTTCCCCAATTTGAAATGAAGCGGCACATTATAGACATGCTTGATTGTTGTTATGTGCCTAAATCCCCTAAGCTTTTAAAGCATTAAAGATTTGTTGGATTGTTAAAGACAAGTTTGATTTGAGATTGTTATAGAAAAGATGTTGTAATAAGCTATTTGATTAATGTGGGAATGAATATCTTGAGCATTTGATTAAAGATGCTTAATTAAAGTGAAAGGGTGTGGAAACCATTGTGTTGGTTCATAACCACCTATGATGTATTATAAAAAGAGATGTGAATGTAAACACAAAATATGCGAACATGAACAAGGATTGAATGAATCATTCTGAGAGAGAAATAATTACAAGAGAGTCTTAAGGACTTTGTAAATTGAGGTCATGAAAGTAATTCCAAGGCTGGCTAGGTATAGACAGGTGGTGGGCTAGAGAGAGGGGCACCGATGGTGTCCTAATCGGGGTACAAAGTACGACCTCGGATGGTTCCTGACCATGGCAAGGTGAAAATACACGGGGTGTATAACATTTCCTCTCATAATGCGGCCATAGTTTGGTGTCTGTTACCTGTATATGTGCATTGGAATTTTGTATTAGAATTCCTGATCATTGTCTCAGATAAGTTCTCTCTCGTGAAACTATGTAATCTCTGTTAAAAGCTAATGAAAAGAAGTTAATTCTTCTATCTATTCTGCTAATGTGCATATGAAAGTATTCTGTTTATTCAGATAAAACGTGCAAGTGAATGAACTCTGTTTATTTTGCTATGTATATTGTGCAAATACGTATTTGTTTTATAAAGAACAATGAATTGTCATATTTTTGATATTTATGTCTGTTATTTTAAAAGATCTTGTATAATTTAATGCAAAATAAGAACTAATATAGTATAATCTTGCTATTCAATGACGCGTCTTGATCGAATTATCCGTTTTTTTCCTGTATTTTTGGTTGTGGATCCGAAAGCTTTCCCTTAGGGGTAAGTGCACCAAGTTGGGGGACAAAAGGGGGTCTTAAGTGGACACATTTTTTGAAAAAAATTCAACTTGTATGAGTTTTTTGAAATAGTTACACTCAAAATTGGAAGATGTTGTAGAAATATGAATCATAGCATTTTGAGTCTAGTTTCTAAGCTACTAAATTTTATTGAAAACGGATAAATTTAAGTGGGTCAAACAACTAAAATACCAATAGATGCTCCTGTTTTTGTTAAAAACATAATAAAGTGACTTTCGTGCCCCCACCATTTTTTGAGCACCATTTAATATTTTTGAAAACCCTTTGGTAGAAAGATAGCTAGGAGCATCTAGTTTGGGATCCATTTTTTTAGCGAATATTTTTTTATTTATGATTTTCTAGTACAAAAATTTTATGTTTTGAAAAATAACTGAGTCCGATCATGCCCCCTAACTACCTCAAAAATATCAAAAATTAGATTTTTTTTTAATATGTATAGAATTATGCCTAGTTTGGGCTAGTATATTTTTTTAAAATTTTTGATCACCCAAAAAAAAGATACACCATGAAAGATAGACATATTTACACTTCAAAAAATAGCTATAAAAAGGCATAGTTAGAAAATAAATAATATGGAAACCTTATATTAGTTAGAAAATTTGAAAAATTATATTTTTAGAAAGAAGAGACTCTGCTCTACGTCGTGGTATAATTTTTAAAAAATGGATCGATTGTTTTATTTTGATTTATCATAGAGGAAGTGGCATTTTTACATTTTCTTGTAAAAACACGTTTCTTTGTTTGTGCGAGTCCATGCCTCGTGCTTGGGGATCCAACCATTCCAAGCCTTGAGGTATGGCTTGGGAAAAGAGAAAACGCAAAACGCGTACGCGTTCTGTGTAGTATAAACATTATGTATGCTTTTGACATGCTTCTATTTACATAAATAAATAAGTATAAGTTTTTCATTTATTATTATTTATATTTTATTATTTCTTATACTTTAAATTTATTTATGTAAATATAAGAAATTAGGGTCACTCTACACCTTATGGAATTAGTTTCACAGATTCCATGAGTCATGGTTTAAGAGATAGTTTTTTAAAGTATAATCTAGTTAGTACATAGGTAATTTTTCAGATTTCAACATTCAACCTAAATCTTTTAGCGTTTAACTTCTACAATCGAAACCCTAAACCATAGGCCATAAACCTAAACACTAAACTGTAAACCTTGAGCCCTAAACCCTAAACCCTAAACCTTTAACCATGATCCCTAAACCCTAAACCCTAAACCTTAAACATTCAACCCTTACCCGTGAGCCCTAAACCTTGAGCCTTAAGCCCTAAACCCTAAGCCATAAGCCCTAAACCATGAACCATGAGCCCTAAATGCTAAACCCTAAACCCTGAACCGTAAAAACTAAATCCTAAACCCTAAACCCTAAGCCTTGAACCCTACACCCTTATCCCTAAGCCCTAAAATCTAAACCATAAACCCTAGACCATATACCCTAAGCCCTAAGCCATAAAACCTAAACCCTAAACCCGAGCCCTAAACCATAAACCCTAAACCTTAATCCCTAAACATTAAATCCTAAACCCTAAACCCTAACCCCGAACCATAAACCCTAAAACCTGAACCGTAAACCATAAACCCTTATCCCTAAACACTAAATCCTTAACCTAAAACCCTAAACCTTAAACCCTAAATCCTTAACCTCGATCCGTAAACCCTAACCATAAACACTAAACCCTAAACCCTAAACCTAAAACCTAAATCCTAAACCATAACCCCCGAACTCGAACCACACTAAACCCTAAACCTTAAACCCCTGAACCATGAGCCCTAAACCCAAAACCCTTAACCCCAAAACCATATTTCAACAATATTTCCTAGTCTCGTGCCTAGAACCATCATTGAGTCTCACTTATAGAACTACCTTGTTTATGAGAGGTGGGACAAGTAACTAAATGGATATGACATCTACTCAGTGCCTCAGAATGCATATATTACACATCTCTTCCAAACTTGTTTCTCCCCACATATACTTGCACTCTTGAATGTAAATTTATTCACACTCTGAAACAAATTTCACATTTATCATATTTCCATGTATGGTATTATGCAAGCCAGGATGACCCATTGGAAGCTGGAAAAAATAACCATCACAACAAAAAAATTAATCTTAAAGGAAACAAAAGAAACATAGAGAATATACCAATGCGGAGGTGTAGGATCATAATTGAATTTCCTAGTATCCTCTCCTCCAGAGAAAGAGAAAGTTCTTGTTCTACTGGAATGGATAGTAAATTTGACAGAACTTCCTGAAGTGTTCAAAATAAGCATAGAAACAGGGAATGACTAAGAACACAAAGGGGTTATCAATCGCCTAGTAAATCTTTCTTGTTTAGTTCTAAATGGGAGTTACTTGGCCTACGACTTAGTGACATTCCATTCATTGATAATTCCTTATATGATAAACCCATGGATTTTTTCAAAATCCCTTGAACAAAAAGATAGGGGTAGTCATCAATCCTAGTGAAGGGTGTGATGTGATTTCTAAGCAACTTGAAATTCATATAGATTTAGAGGTCATAACATGAATTTACAAATATCTCTATCATTATAAATGGAAGCCAAGTAATAGTGTCTCCCGTACATCCAACGATCGAGGACTACCGGTCTTTGGAAGGATCGACGATCAGAATATGACATTTCCCTCCTTTAAAATATCAACAGATGAAAAACATCAAATTTTGATGACTCTCTTTGAATGTTCTGCCTACAAATTCAATGAACCCTGAACTCTGTGACCTAAACCCTTAACCCTCAACCATGAGACCTAAACCCTAAACTATAAACCCTAAACCCTAAAACCAAAATAATAAATCCTAAACCCTAAACACTAAATACTAAACCCTAAAACCTAAACCCTTGACCCTAGACCCTAAACCCTGAGCCCTAAGCCCTAAACCCTAAATACTAAATCCAGAGCCCCGAGCTCTAACCCCCAAACCTTAAACCAATAACTTTGAACCCCGAACCTTAAGCCATAAACCATAAACCATGAACCCTAAACCCTAATCCCTAAACCATAAACCCTAAACCTTAAGCCTTGAACCCTACACCCTAATCCTTGAGCCCTAAACCCTAAACCTTAAACCCTGAGCCCTAAACCCTAAATCTAGAGCCCTGATATCTAACCCATAAACCTTAAACTCGTAACTAACCCCTAAACCTTAAACCCGTAACTCCAACCCCAAACCCCGAGTCATAAACCTCAGTAGACACCTATAATTACACCCAAGCAATTTAAATACTTAAATTGCGCTAATTATCCCCTTTCTCGCAAATCAACGACATATCGTCAAAAGCACTCATTTTCCCTCATATCATCATTAATTAATTACACTAAGCTAATTAATTAAGTTTCCTATCCAACAAATACCCTAATTAACAACCTTCCATTAATAAATCACCCCTTCTACCTAGACTAATTAATTATTATTAATTAATTAGCTTTCCCTTCCATTTAACCAATAAATCAATATTTAATTGATTTAATCCCCTTATAATAGCCTAAATCGCACTAATATTCTTCTAATTATCTTCTATAAGCTTACACATACCTATTAGTTAATCACCTTTGATTAATTAAAACACCCCCCAACTCCCATGACTTGCTAAACATGTATTAAACTCTTCTAAAGTAAGGTTACCTTTAATAAAGCAACCTTATCCATTCCTAATCATGTTTTACCTTTATCCCACATTCATGAGAATGTGTTGAATCCTTTATCCTTTGGGCTATATAAAGAGCCATCCACCTACCTTTTTACTTACACCTAAACTTTCTAAGAGAGCAAATGCAAAGCATATAGCAAAGAGACTAAGAGCTTGCACCTTGCCCTTTTGAGAGTTCATCATCTTGAAGAGTTAAGCCTCTTTCTTAAAGTGCTTGGGTCATGTGGGAGGTGTCAAAAGGGCTTCAGAACCCAACTTTGATTAGCCCCCATTCCTAGGTTCTTGGAACATTAAGGACAACTATTTTGATAGCCATGGAGCTTACTTAGGTCCATTCATTTATTTTTTGTTAGAGAATAGAGGAGTTTAGATATTTAGCATTGTTAGTTTCAAAGTTTGTATTGATGAATGCTAGCATCTAACCCTTGTTTAATTCTTATCATGATGGTGTTTATGCTTTGTTTTAGCTAAATTGTAGAACTATTTTAGGTGGTAGTTCTTGTTTCATTTGATTTAGCATTAAGCAAAGTATACATGCACACATTTGGCATGCCCGGTGGGACATACTCCATTGTCCTTTGCACTTAATTTCAAGTTTTTGTAGTTAAGTTTTATTTTTGGTTACTAACCCTCTTTTACACATGTTGATCTAACTTATTTTTCTTAACATGTTTTGTTGAGTTTGCATGTGTTGAGTCTTCCTTGTAGGTATAAAGGAGGTGAAGTGCTGTCAAAATTGGAATTGAGGGGAAAATTTCAAGATTTCTCCATGTTTTCATTTTTAGTGCTTACTTTTAAACATTTTACATGCTAGTTTTGTCAATTTCTTGAAAATTTTCAATTCTTGAGCATGTAGGTTAGTGTTTGATAGTCTTTGAGTCTTCTATTTACATATTAATGTGGTGGGTTGCTGTCAAAATTTAATCTTGGTGAGAAAATTTCAAGATTTTATCATGTTTTCATTTTTAGAGCTTACTTTTTCAACATTTTACATGCTAGTTTTGTCAATTTCTTGAAAATTTTCAATTCTTGAGCATGTAGGTTAGTGTTTGATAGTGCTTGAGTCTTCTATTTACATATTAATGTGGTGGGTTGTCAAAATTTAATGTTGGTGAGAAAATTTCAAGATTTCATCATGTTTTCATTTTTAGAGCTTACTTTTTCATCATTCTACATGCTAGTTTTGTCAATTTCTTGAAAATCTTAAATTCTTGAGCATGTATGTTAATGTTTGATAGCGTTGAGTCTTCTATTCATATATTAATGTGATGGGTTGTTGTCAAAATTGAATCTTGGTTGGAAAAATTTGTCCATTTTGCAGATTAAGGGACGTTTTTTTTTGACATTTTTTTGAGTGCATGTCAAGTGCATACCCATGAGCATAAGATCATATGCGTAACCCATCTTCCGAAGGCCATAACTTTTGCTCCCGAACTCGAAATGACTCCATTTTTTTGCATTGGAAAGGTATTGAAGTTAACTTTGCAATGAAAACATAAATTTGGGATTTGTACTTACAAAAATTGTAGGTTTTTTTTTGTTATTTTAAAACTGGTCATTTTCTAACATGTTTAATGTTTTGATGAATGTTGTATTTCCATGCTTACTTGATTTAGACCAAAGCGTGTGTATGCTCTTTTCTTGCACCTTTTGGTGATCTTGAGAATCAAAAACAACTTTGATCTCTATCTTATTAACATTGGGATTAAACTTGGAAACTTGATTATTCATTTTTCTTAAGGGAATGAACCTTTCACAAAGTATTTTTTCAATGGTCCTTTGATTTGAAGTTTTCCATTTCTATATAGTTGGGATAAGGTTTGTGTATGCTTTTCTCTTGCACCTTAGGGTGATATTGAGAATCAAAAGCAACTTTAGTCTTCATTTTATAACATTTGGTAAATTGGAAACTTCATCTTTCACTTTTGGTTTAAGGGAATGAACCTTTCACAAAGCATTTTTTCAATGGTCCTTTGATTTGAAGTTTTCCATTTCTATATAGTTGGGATAAAGTTTGTGTATGCTCTTCTCTTGCACCTTAGGGTGATCTTGAGAATCAAAAGTAACTTTAGTCTTCATTTTATAACATTTGGTAAATTGGAAACTTCATCTTTCACTTTTGGTTTAAAGGGAATGAACATTTATCAAGAATTTTGTATGGTTCATTGATCGAAAAGATTTTCTTTACTTTTTAGTTGGATTATTTGTTGTGTATGCTCTTCTCTTGCATCCTTGGATGATCTTGAGAATCAAAAGCAACTCTTAATCCTCTTTTAAATAATGTGATTTTCTTGGAGAACTACTAACGCTTGAGTACAGGACTTAAAAACGCTTGTCAAAGAAAGGAGGAACCAAAACAAAACAAAAAAACTACTAATACGGTTGTTATACGGAGTTGCCAAAAGGTGTTCAAGCAAACCACACCTAATTAAAAAGATAAAAAGAACAACATATTTAAAACATCAGATTGCAGGTTTTCGGAAAAGGTATGTCCCTCTCCGCTCAATCTGGAACATAACCCCTTTAGCATAACGCCTTAAACTACAACAATGGGGTGGTTCCAAGAACCCCAAAGTAGTCCACGCAAGAGGGAACCAGTGGATGAAACAGGAAGTGCTCCGCACTACCTACTTGACTAGTGATTCCTTTGTGAGATAGCGTTACAAGTTGTCCGTTGTGGCGACCCCAGGTGATAGTACACATGGGACGCACTAGCTGTTACTCTAGTTGCCTACCGTTGAAGGGGGTAAAGTAAAGCCGAGATACTCCCAAACTAGTCGGTGTGACTTTTTGGGTAAATCGCGCTTCGCTTGGCAACTTTGTAACACCTAGGGCGAGAGAACCACCTAAGAAGAGAATATACTTTGGCCAGAGCCCACTTTGACCATTTTAAAACAAAGTGTTGAGTTGTGAACCTTCTTTTTGAGAAACGTGTGACGTATTACTTTCACCTAGTTTTTACTTGCCTTAGGCGAGGGTGAAACTCTGCCAAGTGAGGCTAGCATTTTTGTTATTTTTTCTTGATTTATTTCCTTCATATTCTTTTGACAATTTGTTGATCAAAAGAGGTGTGATTACCTTTGTGTTGCCATTCGACTGTTTCTCTCACTTTTATGTCCGTTTACGCCCATCCATGTTTGTGGCTAGGTTAGTTAAACGTCTAAAGTGAGTGGAAGTGTTTTCACATCATTTGGTAGCCATTGTGATCTTGATACCCACGTCCAAGATCGTCAGAGTTAGGCATGGTTCATCATCGGACTTCCATAGAGGAGTTAGCTTGTTTGTCTCGTATCATTACAATTTCGATATTTACGTCTTGTTTCTTGTAAACTCGACATAAATACCTATATTGTACGGTTACGCTGCACACATTCTTAACTATTCCTAGCTATACTTTGAGATTTTTAGTTCGGTTTTATTATTACCTCGATTTCAAAAGGTGCTAGGCACTACCATTTGTGCATGTTATATCAATAACACCTCGATATCAATACTTCACTTTCTTGCAAAGTGGGTTAACATATCTTGGTGATATTGTTGTGTCATTCACAAATCGTAATTGACACTTTTTGAGATATAGGTCTTAATCAGACTTGAGCTTGCTCATCGTATATCTTGATTGGGAGATCGCATTTAACTTCATGTATTTACTTACGTCTTGTTCATTCCTTTGAACTTGGCATAAGTGGAGACATCTTGTTAATCATCTGGCATCGTAAATTACTTTAAAACGTAGTCTAGGAGGTACTTCATTTGATTAAGTTTTGATACCAAATGATTGTTCATTGGTGACTTTATCATTCTATCACATTGGTATTCTCACACTGTTAATTTACTCTTAACACGTACATCTTGTGTTTCACTTAGGGGTAGTCATTGAATTTTGAACAAATCTACAACTTACCTTAGTGAAACTTATCACAAAAACATGGCTCCCAAGACGCGTCTAGGTTTAAAGAAACAAACATATGAGGAACAACAGGCAGCAAGCTTGGGAAACCTCTAACAGACAAGGGTCAAACCCATTTATCGGACATGATCTAGGACCACTATTTTTTGCAGAAAAGGAAATAGAAGAAATGGTCGACCATAGTGGAAACGAATTAGAATCACCACACGTAGACTTTGATTTTGACCCCACTCTACTAGATGAGTTTCTCCTTAGAAATAAAGATAGAGTTTTGGCACGGGTCATGGAATTAGGGGCCAAATTGCCGACCAAGAATGAACCAATATTACCTACAAATGACACTACTACTAAGGAAGAACGCCCTTATCAATATGGAAGATATTTTAATAGGTGGGCATGCTTCCACTTCTTACGAAAATGATAAAGTGGTAGGGCATAGAATACCCCTCATCAAAGTGCCACGAAGAAACAAGATAGAACATGAGACAGGGGAAGAACCTCCACAATACGAAGAGGAAGAACCTTTAGAAGAAGAAGACACAAACCAAGTCACAATCCAACAACAACTCAGTAACCTAAGCCGAAAACTAGCTTTGCTTACTTTCCAGGTACAGAAAGACACAAACAAGAATGTTCAAAAGTCAAAGCCTAAGTTTAGGATCCACGAACTCCATCGAGAAAACCAAGGAGAAGAAGACACGGGGTATCATCATGTACACATCCCCGCTTCTCCCACTAAAGAACAATTGCTCACACAAGAAGTGTAATCTATGAAAGCAACACTTGCGAGCATACAAGAAAGCAATATAGGGAGTATTAGGAAATACCAATACGAAGAACTATGCCCCTATCCTTTTGACAAGACAATGACCCTTCAACCCTTTCCAAAGAAATTTGATATGCCAAAGTTTGACAAATACAAAGGAAAGGGAGACCCAAGGGATCATGTTAAAGATTTCTACATGGCATGTCAAGAGGTGTCTTATAGTGATAATTACCTCATCAGACTTTTTCCTAAGAGTCTCGGAGGTCAAGCATTGGAATGGTTTACGCGCTTACCACGAGGATCAATTTTCACCTAGCCAGAATTGGCGGAAAGATTCGTGCGTCATTTCTTGTATAACATAGAGAGTGACATCACCATGGCAGACTTGTGTGGCACAAAACAACGCCCAAATGAGACCTTCGCCAGCTTCCTCCAACGATGGAGAGGGATAGCTAGTTGCTTCCCTTGCGCTTTCCCTGAGAAGCAACTGGTCAGTATTTTCGTCCCTAATCTCAACCCAGATATAGCTTTCCACCTCCAAATGCATTGTGTCCGCACCTTTGAGGAGGTTATCGAGAAAGGGATTCAAATAGAAAAGGCTCTCATTGCCAAAGGCACCCTCAAACCCAATCTAAAGACAACCAAAGTGTCAAATCCATTTGAAAAGCCAAAGATCTTTAACAAAAACAAAAACGTGGTGGGAGACGCGGAATCACCGATTCCGGGCGTGTTCAAACACTCCAAACCACCAACCTTTAAACCGACCAAGGGCCCAATTCAACCACCACCAAAGCGACGAACATTCACCTCCCTCAATGAGCCGTTGTCCGTCATACTAAAACAGTTGGATGCGGCCCACATGATGACCTATCCTACAACGCAACCATTTGATGACAACGCTCCTAAACCTTCATGGTATAAGGAGCATGAATACTGTGAAATGCATCGCGTTAAAGGTCATAAAACAGATAAATGTTTGCGACTTCGCCACTATATTCAAGACCTCATTGACAACGGGAGATAGAGGTGGATAACCCTAGCCACATGCAAACACCTAACAAGAAGATGGGGATTTATAAGGAACCATTCCCCAAGCATGATAAGTCAGAAAAGGCAAAACCGGATCGGGAGAGTCATCCCAAACCTATAAAGCCATGAATTACTTGTATACCAAGAGAGATAACAATCATTACGATTCACTTATCGGATGTATTCGCTCCCCTGCTGACCGCGTCAACACCATCCGGATTAAGGGAAAGGACTGTGCTGCGGTAACAAGGCGCGCCCGCCTCGTAATTCCGACCCTCTCCGTCGACCCCGCATACTGGTAAGTATAACCTTTTAGAACAACTTGAGAAGACGTCTGCTAAGATTTCGATCTTAGACCTTCTCAAGATTTCCAATGTACATAAGGACATCCTGTATCAAACTCTTCAGGGGTCGGGAGTGCCTTTAGAAGTCGATCCGGCGTACCTTCAAACCGCGGTGGCAAATATTGCACCAAGTGAGCATCTCACTTTCAACCATAGGGAGGTCCCTACCGAGAATCCTACACATAATCTTCCCTTATACATTGAGGTAGTTGTTACCCACAGGAAAATCAAACGGGTGCTTGTGGATAACGGATCTGATTGAACATCTGCACGCTTAAATTAGTCAAACAATTGGGACATACGGAAGAAGATCTTGAGTCCCATATCATCACTATCACCGCATACGACAACACGGAAAGAGATTCAAAGAAGCACCATTACGCTACCAATGGAGGTGGGCCCCACTTGCCATCGGACAAAGTTTCACGTCTTAGACTTGGAACTTTCATATAATATGCTTCTAGGCCGACTCATGGATCCATGCCATGCAAGCCGTGCCATCAACATTTCATCAATGCATCAAGTCAAGCATGAGGGACATACTGATAACAATACCAGGGAGACTCGAGCCCTTTGCTCATTGTAGAGCTCTTAATAGCTTTGCATTTAAATGGTACATACACATGTCCCTCCGCGGATATGGCCATTCCTTTTCGATCGAGGCTATGGAATCCCGACCGGATTCGATTCTCTTAGGTGTTGCACTCATGGGGCGTCCACTTCCACATCTCCATTTGATTCATGGGAGATGAAAATTATGGAATATGGTTGTGGGATGTATAATATACAACAAGCGCTCTTGGTTTCTCGACCTCTCCTTGTCACCCAAGAATAGAGGTCGACCCAACTACCGCTTCAGAGACCTAGAGAGGAACACACTATTGGGTCGTTCCACCTGGAGGCTTGTTAGCGAGGAAAAATTACTTGATCCACCTACTACTTGGGTCCCCGAGGACACTCACCATCTTGTTATCAAACCCCGAATATGAAAAATCTAGCGTAATGATGTACTCCATGGGCTACAAAGGCCTAGGATGTGGGAGGAATGAACAAGGACAAAGAGAACCAGTCCTCTTCCACATTTCAAAACAGAAAGATATGACATTGGGATTCGCCCTTATGGATTACACCCCAAGGATCGAGATGCGACTTGTTCTGAGCATTAGGATAGCTCCGATTATCTAGACAATGATACGGATTCCTGTTGTAGCCAATATGAGGATCTGGCCTCCACAAACCTTTTCATGAATAACGCTGTCCTAACCATCACCCCCACTGAACCAACCCTTGACCTTGTATACCCTTCCCTTGTTGAATGGGACCAACAACGTCACGTGCCACTAGATTTATTCGAGAACGACAAGGCTATTGCAGAGTTCATGGGCATAAGGGATACAATTCCCATTGGAGATCACAAGAAGGGTTTCTTTATCGACTTAGACACCTGCGCCTACTTCGCGAGGAGGCTGAACTTCGTGGTCAGCAAAATTTAAAGAAAAGTGAGGGCAAGAGTTCTAAAGAAAAGCCTCGGCAAAAATCGAAGTCCAAGTCACACAGTGAAAACCTCTTTGAGGCATTGGCTGACAAACAAATAAGAAAATCAAAGGACAAACAAAGTGACCACGCCAAGGATGAAAATCTCGTAGAGACATCCTTGGATGAAGATCTCAACCTACCTCCCGATCCTACGTGTATGGAGGATTTATCAAAATTGTTAGTTGAAGAAACCATTGATGTCAATATTGGTACCGAAGAAGATCCCAAGATAGTAAAATTGGGAGCATCACTCTCGGCCAGAGAACAAAAGACGTTCACTATGCTACTACGAGAGTTTATTGATGTGTTCGCATGGTCTTACAAAGACATGCCCGACTTAGATCCAACTTTGGTTGTGCATAACTTGGTTGTGCACGCAGACGCTAAGCCTATCAAACAAAAGCTTGAAAGATGCACCCAAGAGTGGCCTTGTTAGTTAAAGAAGAGTTGGAAAGGTTGCTTGCAGCAGGATTCATCAGGCCAATTGATTATTCTGAATGGATATCGAACATTGTTCCTGTCCAGAAGAAACCTATTGGTATCCGAATTTGCACAGATTTTAGGGACATCAATAAAGCTTGCCCTAAAGATGACTTTTCGTTGCCCAACATTGACATGATTGTTGACTCAACCGCAGGGTACGAAATGCTATCACTTATGGATGGCTTTTCGGGTTATAATCAAATTAAGATCGTTGAGGAAGACCAACACAAAACAACTTTCACAACTCCTTGGGGCACCTTCATTATCAGGTGATGCCATTTGGCCTTAAGAATGTGGGAGCAACTTATCAGTGGGCCATGACAGTAATATTTCATGATATGATTCATGACATCATGGAAGACTACGTAGACGACATCCTGGGAAAGTCCAAAACAAGAGAGGATCATCCTATCATTTTACGGCGTATCTTTGAGCGCCTGCGTGAATACAAAGTCAAGCTAAATCCAAAGAAGTGTGTCTTCAGTGTGCTATCTGGGAAACTATTAGGCTTCATCGTGTCAAGATGAGGTATTGAGGTAGACCCTGCTAAAGTGTCTGCCATCACAGAAATGCCTCCACCTGAGAATATCAAGCAACTGCGTAGCTTGCAAGGGAAAATTCAAGCCATTCGCCGCTTTATCTCCCACTTTCCGCGATAAATGTCACTCATTCACTCATTTTCTTAAGAAGGACATCGCTTTCATCTAGGGACCTGAGCAATAACAAGCCTTTGCTTTGCTTAAACAATACCTGGCTAATCCACCTGTCCTCATGCCTCCCACTCCGGAGAACCACTTTTGCTCTATATTTCCACTACGCAATACGCTATTGGTGCACTACTCGCCCAATATGACCTTAGCCATAAAGAGAAAGCAGTGTACTATCTGAGTCGCACCCTCATCGCCTATGAACGTAATTATCCTCAGATTGAAAAGGCTTGCTTGGCCGTTGTTTTTACCTTTCAGAAACTTCGCCATTACCTGCTAAATACTAAGACCAAGCTCATATCCAAGGTCGACCCACTCAAGTATTTGTTGTCCAAACCTGCCCTCACAGGTAGAATGGCTAATTGGATCATTCTACTCAGTGAGTTTGATATAGAATTTGTCCATCAAAAATCAGTTAAAGGACAAGTACTTGCCGACCAACTAGCGGAAGCACCTTTGCAAAGCACAGAACCTTTGAGTCTGGATCTGCCAGATGCATCTTTTCTCTACATTGAAGAATCTATCGTATGGAAGATACATTTTGATGGATCTTTTACGTTTCATGGTTCAGGTGCAGGAGTGGTCCTTATTACTCCTTCGGGTGATCCTATACCGCAGGATTTCCGCCTTGGCCTTCCCTTGCACAAACAACATTGCGGAATATGAAGCACTCATTGTAGGGATGAAGCTAGCCATCAAGTGGAATATTCAACATGTTAAGGTTGTAGGTGATTCGCAGCTAATCATCAAACAAGTTAATGATGAGTATAAAGTTAAGGATGACAAGCTCATACCTTACAAAAAGTTAGTGGAAACTCTAAAGGAGTATTTTGTGTGCATCACCTTTGAGCAGATCCCAAGAGCACATAATAGATCGGCAGATGCTATGGCAACGGTGGGATCTATGCTTCGTATTCTGCCAGGGAACAATGATATGCCATTCTTCGTAGAAAATCTACGCCAGCCCGCATATGACATGCCAGAATCTTACCTAGCTTGTGAGGTTGTTGGTCCCCATTCACCATGGTATGAACCCATTTTCACCTATCTTAAGGATAGTACATTCCCTCCCGATATCTCCCGCTCTGAAAAGCAAAGCCTAATTCACCAGATAGCCTATTACACCCTTTTAGGAGGTACACTTTATCGTCGTGACTACGACAGAATCTGTTACGTTATGCGGATGTGACGGAGTCAATCCAGGCAATCAAGGAAGTACACGAAGGAGTATGTGGAGCGCATACAAACGGAATGGTCTTGGCTAAGAAATTGTTGAGAGTAGGTTACTATTGGCCTACCATGGAAACTGATTGTTGTAATTATGTTAGAAAATGTGTGCTTTGCCAAAAGTATGGAAATTTCATCCATGCTCCATCGCAACCATTGCAACCAATCACTACCCCGTGGCCATTCTCCAAGTGGGGACTTGATCTAATAGGAAGCTTACTCCTACCTCATCCGATGCTCATACATGATATCATCACAACTACTGAGAATACTTTACAAAATGGGTGGAGGCTTTCCCTTTAACCTATGTCACAGAACACAAATTTCTAAATTCATCATGAATCATATTATTTGCCGATATGGTATCCCCTGCATACCATTGTCACGAGATAATGGGAAGTCATTTAAGAACAAAATCGTGAAAGGTATTTGCCAACGGTTCCAAATTAGATTGAAATGGTCCACGCCATATTACCCTCGTGGTAATCGATGTCTGTGAGGCAACAAATAAGACTTTGGTAAGGATAATGGAGAAGATGGTTAGCAAAACTAGTCGAAACTGGCACCTACAAATCCACCTAGCCCTCTGGGCCTACCGAACATCAATTCGCACTCCTACGGGTGCGACGCCATATTCCCTAGTGTTCGGGACAGAATCTATCATCCCTTTAGAGATTGAACTCCCATCCTTGCGAATTTCTCTTCGGGACTATTTGGATAAGGATGAAGATTACCGAGTGGCAAGATTGGCTGAATTAGAGCTCCTGGATGAGAGGCGCATTTGTGCTCTTAATCACCTGAAGGTATATCAACACAGAATCTCCCGCAACTACAACAAGAGAATCATCCCTCGCCAGTTTGAGGTGGGTGATTTAGTTATGAAGGAGAACCAGTTCAACACCAGAGCAGAGCGAGAAAAGAAAGGGAAGTTTGAACCACACTGGTTAGGACCCTATGTTATAGTTGCAGCATGGCACATGGGGGCATCTGAAGTTGGCTCACCCCAATGGTGATGAGCTCCGGGAGCCCATGAATTCCATGCATCTTAAGAGGTTTTATGCCTAAACATGGCACAAGAAAGTCATAAAAATCACAAAAAAATATAAAAACATCAAAAAAAAAAAAATCAGAAAAAGAAAAAGAGAAAACAGGTCGTCCACTAGTGAAAACCACGCAATTGTGGTACTTTGGACAAGTCCTTGGGTGAAAACCGGTTTCCGGCACCTCGGGAGGATTTGTTGTTCACAAGCATTCTGTATTAGAAGGGTAGTTGTCTTTGTCCTGGACCTGGTTCTACCTTCGAGTTTCCTTGTGCACACCATCTAGTCCAGCCTTGATCCGGCTTTGCCTTCTTCTATTCGTCTGTAAGGTACGTGGTCTTTCGTTATTTCCCATCTTACGCTGGGGCCACTCAACGACTTCACCTTCTTGTTCATAAGCGCGTGGCTTCTGCCCTTGTATATTCCCCACCTAACGTTGGGGGCATCCATGCTTTCTTGGTTACCTGCACATAGCTTTGGAAAACTGTTAAAAACACAAAAACAATAGAAAATTGTTTCGAGAAAAACACAAAAACAATAGAAACATTGTTTTGAGAAAACACAAAAACAATAGAAAATTGTTTCACAAAACACAAAAACAATAGAAAATTGTTTCACAAAACACAAAAACAATAGAACATTGTTTTGAGAAAACACAAAAACAATAGAAAATTGTTTCACAAAACACAAAAACAATAGAAACATTGTTTTGAGAAAACACAAAAACAATAGAAAATTGTTTCACAAACCACAAAAACAATAGAAACATTGTTTTGAGAAAACACAAAAACAATAGAAAATTGTTTCACAAACCACAAAAACAATAGAAAATTGTTTCACAAAACACAAAAACAATAGAAAATTGTTTCAGACAACACAAAAACAATAGAAAATTGTTTCGAGAAAAACACAAAAACAATAGAACATTGTTTCGAGAAAACCACAAAAACAATATATATATATATATATCAAAAAATCTAAAAACAAGGCAAAAATTTTCAAAAAAATTCCTAAAAAGTAAAACACCCTACAAAATGGTAACTTGCTTCTTATGGCTGAAACTTGTGTCTTACGCATGGTATTTTCTCCATATCCTATTGGTTTGTCTCACATCTTCCTCGATTAATATGACTTGCGGATCACTGGATTCACAACCATTCACAAAAGCTAGCGCTTGCTTGCTGTCTGTACTCTAGGGCACTTTTGGTTGCTCCTGGTGCTTTTCGTGCGCACAAATACTTTTCATGGACCCCGTGTCCATTTTCATTTCCCCTCGCATGTATCCTTGCTTGGGGCATCATTTTTAACGCTTGTCAAATCAATCACGAACTTGTGGATCTCTTCAATCGATAACAAAACATTTGTACAAAACTGTCTTGACCGTTGTTAGGTTAGATATGTGCGTTCGTACTTGTTTTCCTATTATATGAGCTTGTTTCCTTCTCGTATTGCATTGCATTATTATATGTTGCGTGGAGTTGGTACTTTCAACAATGGACAATTGTTCATAGTATGGCTTTTCATGTCATTCTACCTTTGTCGTATGCTTATATTTTTCATAAGGACCGATGATGTAGTTCCTATGGCAATATGATGACATCAAATTTGTTCCAAACAAATAAGTGGCTAGAGGTTAAGCTCTTCTCTCCCCTCATCCATATTTCTTCTACACCACTTCCCTTTCACCCCTAATTCTCCCTCTCCTCGGGCATCCTGCCTCGTCCCCATTCTTCTGCCTACTTCTCATCTTTTTCGATCGTCAATCGGCTTCCTTCATCACCCCATCGACACTTGAGGGGGCATCTCTCCCTCCTACTAATTTTTCTTCTATCCCTTCAAAATCTCTTTCTGTCTACTATCTTTGAAGTGACATCACTTACGCCACCCCAAAGAGGGGCAAATGTAGACACCTATAATTACGCCCAAGCAATTTAAATACTTAAATTGCGCTAATTATCCCCTTTCTTGCAAATCAACGACATATCGTCAAAAGCACTCATTTTCCCTCATATCATCATTAATTAATTACACTAAGCTAATTAATTAAGTTTCCTATCCAACAAATACCCTAATTAACGACCTTCCGTTAATAAATCACCCCTTCTACCTAGACTAATTAATTATTATTAATTAATTAGCTTTCCCTTCCATTTAACCAATAAATCAATATTTAATTGATTTAATCCCCTTATAATAGCCTAAATCGCACTAATATTCTTCTAATTGGCTTCTATAAGCTTACACATACCTATTAGTTAATCACCTTTGATTAATTAAAACACCCCCAACTCCCATGACTTGCTAAACATGTATTAAACTCTTCTAAAGTAAGGTTACCTTTAATAAAGCAACCTTATCCATTCCTAATCATGTTTTACCTTTATCCCACATTCATGAGAATGTGTTGAATCCTTTATCCTTTGGGCTATATAAAGAGCCATCCACCTACCTTTTTACTTACACCTAAACTTTCTAAGAGAGCAAATGCAAAGCATATAGCAAAAGAGACTAAGAACTTGCACTTTGCCCTTTTGAGAGTTCATCATCTTGAAGAGTTAAGCCTCTTTCTTAAAGTGCTTGGGTCATATGGGAGGTGTCAAAAGGGTCTTGTAGCCCAACTTTGATTAGCCCCCATTCCTAGGTTCTTGGAACATTAAGGACAACTATTTTGATAGCCATGGAGCTTACTTAGGTCCATTCATTTATTTTTTGTTAGAGAATAGAGGAGTTTAGATATTTAGCATTGTTAGTTTCAAAGTTTGTATTGATGAATGCTAGCATCTAACCCTTGTTTAATTCTTATCATGATGGTGTTTATGCTTTGTTTTAGCTAAATTGTAGAACTATTTTAGGTGGTAGTTATTGTTTCATTTGATTTAGCATAAGTGAAACCCTAAACCTTAAGGCTTAAATGTTAAATCCTAAAGGTCCCTAAACCCTAAACCCTAAAACTAAATCATAAACCCTAAACCCTAAACTCTAAACCCCAAGCACTAAATCCTAAACCCTAAACCCTCGCCAGACCTAAACCTTAAACACTAAACCTTAAATCTTGAACTCTGCGACCTAAACCCTTAACCCTAAAACCTAAACCCTAAACCTCGAGCCTTAAACCCTAAACCACAACCCTTTGCCACAACCCTAAACCTTAACCTTTAAACCTTAAACCCTAACTACTAAACCCTAAACCGTGTTGGCTAGATTTTCTACATAGCACAAAACCTAGGCAGTCATGAGATAAATCTCCCTCATTTACCGGTGAGGCTCCCGTGTCAGATTTGTCATTAAAGTATGTTAATATCTAAATGGGGTTTTACTTTAACTACTCGGTTCATGAACCATAACCAAACAATTAGAAGCAAGTAAGCAACTTGTTTAAAGAAAGGAAAAATTATAGAAGAAAGTAATTACATAAACACATAGAAGAAATCGGGAAGATGTGCATCCCAATCAGTAGATGGCAGAGCTGATTACATGCACATAGAAAAATCCAATAGATATAAACACAGAATTCTAAAACAAAGGCAGCTCTAGATCCAGATCTAAAATAACACAAAGTTTATTAAGAGATCTAAGATTAAAAACAAGAAACACAGTACACCGTGACACAAAGTTCTCTGGAAACCTGCTCCTTTGTATTCCTTTGCTCCAAGTGGCTCTCAGGGGTTCAACACAAAGTCTAGAACACAAGATTGTTGCTTACAAATTCGATTATTAACCCAGAAGGTTCTTCCTCTACTTATAGAATGTAGAGGGGCAATTACAAGTTGGAAGCTTTTAGTTGAACTGACACATGTGGAAGTCGGAAAAGAAACAACTGGCAATCTCCCTCCTGGAATTCCTCTTTGCATGACATGTATGATTTGCAACTAAAAATAGAACCTTCTATTTTGCACGTCTGCCACCTATCTCCAAGTAATTGACTTCTTCAAGTAATGGCTTTTAAACCAATCACTTAAGTTGTATAATTTAATTGATCACTCAATTACTTTGTCGGAGGAAAGAATAAGGAAGAGGAAAGTTATAGTTTTGTCCTTTTTCATGTCTGCATGTAGCTGATTCTTTTGCCTTTGATTCTCACCAAACTGGATCTGGGAGTAAGCTTTGGATTTGAAACAAGCTAGAATTAGAAACGGCTGGAATTGGAAACAAGTTGGAATTGGAAATGGCTGGAATTGGAAACAAATAGATCTGGAAACAACAAGCTGGATCTGGAAGTGAGCTGGATTTTACCTTCGCCTTGTCTTCTCTTTTATCCTTGAAGCTTTTGCAGTTCTTCTCCAGTACATGCATCAATGCAATGTTTGCCATAGATAACTCATCATCCTTATTTTTAATTGCATATGAGCAATTAAAATTTTTTGGAAAGCACTCTAGATGAATGAAAATTCAATGAAGGCTTCAACTAGAAGATGGGAGCATTTGCACAAGATCTTGGAAGGAATTTTCCACGCACTGACTTCTTCACGGGCTGCATTCGAAACAAGAGGATGAAGCCTTTGTACTTTAAAGCTTTTGCTGCAACTATGAGATCTGAATGCTGGATCTACATATGGATTTGCATCTGCATCTGCATCTGCATTTGGATATGGATCTGCACCTGCATAACAAACTCTACGCAAATTTGTGGATGGAAAAGTCTGTGCTCGAATAATTCCACTTGCTTTTAATCTGCACACGCATGAGTGAAATTTTCCCTGCACGCATGAGTGAAGTCTTTCCTACTATGGATCTGTCATCAATTCAAAGAGGGTTCCTAGCCTAGATCCGTGTCTCTAATATCTACGTAAATTTAGAAGTGATGCATGAATCTGTTGTGCTTTCTTTTTCATCTTTCTTTGCCATAGCTTTGTTTATCTTTGTCTAAACAATTCTTTTTCTTCTTATTTGACTGGAATTCTTCAAAACTGGTGCAGATCTGGATAATCCTTCAGATTCGGAGGAAATATTCAATGTATTGGACATTGATATAAGTTCCTTTTCTTTATAAAAGCACCTGTATCTAACTCTTGCAATTAATTCAGACAAAGATGGCAACCGGAGCATGCACAGTGAATTTTAATCACAAAAATCTGCATAATTCAAGCCTGCTGCCCCAAAATTTGATGTTTTATTTGCATGCAAAGCAAGCATGAATTTTACCAACATCACTTGAGCACTTGTATCACTTCTACAAACAATTATGCGGAGACCAAATCAACCTTCTTCAAAGCATGCACCATAACTAGAAGCTTTTTAGCATCAAATCCACCTTCCTCTAAGCAAAATTCTTCTCCAAATGGGGCACTTTTCCTTTGGGGTGCACTTCTTTACCTGTGAATTAATTAATTCATCCTTATGGCAGCCCATGCTTATATAACCCTCATAATTCTATAATTAATAATTGCCCTTCCTATTCCTAGCAATTAATTAATTAAAAATCATGCTTCTCTCTTTAAAAATAGCATGTTTAAGGACAACCATCCATTAAATTAAATTTAATCAATTTAATCATCCACTCTTCACTTCACTTAAGCTTCACAGTGTGCTTTGACCATAGCCACTGAAAATAGAATTTAATTTAATCAATTAATACTTTAAAAAGTATTATTTCCTTCTCAAAAGGGGCTGCATTAAATAAATTAAATTTATTTAATTTTGGAATTCTATTTTTAAATTCCTTTTGTCCACTTCTCTTTGTTGACTTTTCCACAAGCCTGGGTCCAAAAATTGGGTGAATAAATATTAACAAATATTTATTTAATGCATTATTATTCACCCAAGGTGGGTCACACTTTTTGGAATAATAGAATTCTATTTTTAAAAACACATGGCAATGGGAATTTTTACCTGCAAGGCAGCCCCGGAAATCCCATGATCCACTTAAGTGATTTGACTTTGACAATGGGATTATTTACCCTGTATGGCAGGCAATAAAATCCCATGATTTCACTTAAGTCACTTTTCTTTTATTTCACCATGGGAATTTTTACCCTACAAGGGTATAATAAATTCCCGCTTGCCTCGCTGCTTCCATTTTCCCATTATCCACTCGATTTTTGTTTTCCAAAAATGCGGCTAGCCTGAAGAGGCTTTTTGGTGCGCGACTTCGTCTTTTCCCGAGTGAACCTGACCTCGATGGTGACTTCCTTCCGAAAATCTGCGTATGTGATCTTCAAATAATCCAGGGCCAAAAATCAAGCTAACCCGACAAAGGAATTGATCTAGAGAAATTTCACGAGAAAGCGAAACGGGAAACACAAAAACATAAAAATTGCCAAAAGTCACAAATAAAGCCCAAAACTTATTTTTAGTCAAAACCCTTATGGTATATAGGAATAATGATATGTTTGATCACAACGAGTTTAAAAGCGGAGTGCAATTACGTCAAACAGGGCTCAAAATAATTAAATACAAATTTCCATGAAATAAATCCACGATGACAAAATATAATAATTTTGAGCATCCGGGTATTTGATGAAAATGGCTAATATGGCTCTTTGGGAATATCTTGACAATAAAAACACAAAACAACCCATTATTTTAAAAGTATGAATTTTTTTCTTTGGATAGGGTAGTCACAGATTTCAGGATGAAATTTGGGTACACCAAACCGTAAACCCTAAATCCTCAACCCTAAACCTTAAACCCTGAGCCCTAAACCCTAAACCCTATACCATAAACCCTAAGCCCTAAACCCTAAACTCTAAGCCCTAAATCCTAAACCCTAAAACCTAAACCTTGACCCCTAAACCCTAAACCTTGAGCCCTAAACCCTAAACCCTAAGCCACTGAACCCTAGGCCCTAAGCCATAAGCCCTAAGCCAAAACCCTAAACCTTGAACCCTTAAACATAAACCCTCAACCCTAAACCCTAAAAACTAAACCCTGAGCCCTAAACCCTCAACTCTAAACCCTAAACCCTGAACCCTTTGCCCTAACCCCGAACCCCGACCTTTAAACCTTAAACCCCGACTCCTAAACCCCGAACCATAAACCCTAAATCCTCAACCCTAAACCTTAAAACCTAACTCCTAAACCCTAAACCGTAAACCCTATACCTTTAACCGTGAGCCCTAAACCCTAAACCCTACGCCCTAAACCCTAAGCCTAAACTCTAAGCCCTAAATCCTAAACCCTAAACCTTAAACCCTAAACCTTGAGCCCTAAACCCTAAAACCTAAATCCTGTATCCTAGGCCCTAAGCCATAAGCCCTAAGCCAAAACCCTAAACCTTGAACCCTTAAACCTAAACCATAAACCCTAAACCCTAAAAACTAAACCTAAACCCTAAACCCTGAACCCTCAACTCTCAACCCTAAACCCTAAACCCTCAACCTTGATCCCTAAACCCTAAACCCTGAACCTTGAGCCATAAACCCTAAACCCTCAACCTTGACCCCTAAACCCTAAACCTTGAACCTTGAGCCCTAAACCCTAAACCCTCAACCCTTAACCCTGAACCATAAACCCTAAACTCTAAACCCTAAACCATGAACCCTAAACCCTGAGCCCTAAACCCTAAACCCTAAAATCTGAACTATGAGCCTTAAACACTAAACCTTAAACCCTAAACTCTAAACCTTGAGTCCTAAACCCTTAGCCCTAAACCCTAAACCCCGAGCCCTAAACCCTAAATCATAAACCCTCACCCAAAGGAAAGTCCTAAAAATATCATTCAGCGTGTTTTAGTGTGTAGGGAATAGTGTTTAAGGTGATCAATTGACTCATTTAGTTTTTATGAGAGACTACTTCCTTTGAAGGCCTAAAAGGCATTTTTGGCCATTTTGTAGTTAATTGAACACCCTTCAGAACAAGCTAAAATGAGCTAGTCATGTCACCGAGTTATCAAGGACCATTATTTGTGAAGTATTAAGGCATCGTTTGTCTCCATAAGAGACATATGAGCAAAAGCATGTATGAGAATCATGAATTTGATTCCATGAAAGGATGCTTTTAGAGCTAGGAAAGGTGAGGGGATGATCTTTATATGGAGCACCATGTTTCTAAGAATGAGCAATCATCTGAGTTCACTTGATGCAATTCACTTGGTACTATTCGTAACAACTCATTCAACACCTAGTAGTGTTATCACACCTTAAGGAGGAGGCACATTACAATCACCTCATTTTGGCCATAGGACAGGAATCCCATTCAGGGAACAATCCTCTATCTACAAAGTGAGGATCTCTTTTTAGTAAGAAGTAGACAAACATCATAGAGTTAATTCATGGTCACTAAAGTGAATTATGGACCAAATTTAAAAATTAGTACCAATTCAAGCAGTGGTAGGGCCAAAATCCATTTTAGAAGGTCAAAAAACCTAAAAAATGACTATATGCTTTCCCAAAACAAAGACCAACTACAATATATATGCCTTGAAAGTTTTAGGTCGTTTGCTGAAATCCTGAAAATGAGTAAGCACTCTAATCTTGACAGTTAGATTTTGAAAAACTCTCTTCTAGATAACTGTTGAGCTATGAGACCACTTCCATAAGGTGCAGAGTGACCCTAATTTCTTATATTTACTAAAATAAATTTAAAGTATAAGAAACAATTATTTCTTATACTTAAACATTTATTTTTGTAAGTATAAACCACCAAAACACATATGCATGGTCCATACTACACAAAACATGTACGCATTTTGACTTCTTTGAAACACGTACGTGTTATAGGTTCGGTGATTACCGAGCTAAACAAATTAAAACACAGCGCTATGGCAAACACGTATGTGTTTTGTCTATTTTCGGTTTTTGTCCACTTTTTGGCCCCCAATTTCGTGCATTACCCTTAGATACGGTTAATCCCGTGGTTCTAAGTCCGCTTGACATGAAAAACATCTTTTCACCAAACTAAGGATTTAAACATCCTGTTGCTAAATTGAGAATTTGATCGTTTTATCGCTAAGGGAAGAGTATTGGGAGAGTTGTAGGCTTTTCCCTCCAACCATTAACACTTCCCCTTAAATAAGTGTCATTGCAAATGGTCACAAACCTAATAAAACGGTCATGGATGATGCATTTCTCTAGGCATATCGTTGTCCTACATATGTACTAGGTTCCATTCCTTATTTGATCTCGAGAAACCAGAGTAATTAGTTTCCTTGCTCAAAATATGTAACTTTCCACTGATTTTGTTCTATTGTTCTTCCTGATAGTAACTATAACTAAGAACATACTACCAAATTTTGGAGAAATTTGTCACTGGAAACTTGTTGATCTTGTATTGTGCATGTTTCTTCCTCAAGACATAATGACCCAAGTGGGACACTATCACCCACCACTCTTGTTTGATTTAGGCGCTTGTTCCTATAATATTTTTTCTCTAAATTTGATTTTGAACCATGTTATCGGCTCTTGTTTGTTCGAATTTGATGTGTACCATTATGTGTTTGATCTTTGAATCTGTTGAGAGGGTGAAATAGTCACCTGATGATTGCCCCTATTGTTTGGGGTGCACGAGATGAATCAAGGCAAGCACAACCCAAATGAGGAAAGCTAAAACTGATGTGCACATATGAAATAGAACTCCTATAGGGGAAAAAGGAATGTGCATGGTAACAACCATGATGCATGTAAAACAATGGGAAATGCTAGCCAAAAGTGTTAGTCACAAACAAACATGGTATGATGCAATAGAAACTTGTCAAATGACACAATAACATAGAAAAATACAAAGCGAGTAGCTGTTTGAATACATGGGACACCACTCAAGATGTCGCAAGACACTCAAATCCTTCAAGGCTATAGAAATGAAGACACACAATCAAGCATAGGGTATAGTCCATAAACAATGTCAATCAAGACACAATCATATACAAGATACAAGCAAATTAGATAACCATGGTTGGAAGTAGGCCTACAAAATTTTAATGTACCATGTTTTTCATGAAAGGACAAAGTGAACCCTTCCATTTGGTGCAAACATCACTTTCCTTTTCTATTATTTCTCTCTCCCTTTTTCTCCCGCATTATTAGCTTTGTGATTAACATATGAGTAGGTTAGGATCAGATCCATCTTTCTCCGGAGGATTCTCTCGAAGGAGTTAGGGTTCTCACACCTTGAGGCACTCCCAAAATCGCTTGTCCAAGAGGGAGTGAAAATTTCTAGGACAACACATACCTTTGACATATGTCACAAGCTTTGGTTTAGTGATGTGTATCCTTATGAAGTGTTTGTCACCCATAGGCCACCAATAACCATGCTAGTAGTACTTTTCTCACTAGAGTGCGTCCTATGTTATGCTTTATGGAAATTCCATCACAAGATTATCTTAGTATTACCTCCCTTTCATGCCATAATACCACTCTCAAATTATCATCCCGCTCCTTTTTATAGAGGGAACCATCAATGAGCATCAATGGGAATGATTATATACAAAAATTTCTTTCTTGTTTACCATATGCTTTAGACATTCCCTTGTAGCTAGTAAATTCACAATCTTCTCCATTTATTTTGGTATCTCTTATAATCTAAACAAACATGCACTTTGAAAGTCATCATACTAATATAAAATCATGGTCCTCATCCATTATCAATTCATGATAAATATTCATGTCCACATGATTAGCCTTCTTTGCTTTACCCTAGTTATAAATCAAACTCTTGAAACAACTTCCACCATATACATATTATACCATGAATGACCAATTTATTATCTAAATACTTTAGAGGTTCATAGTTAGTGTAAAATATGAAGTGAGTAGCCAAAAGTTAATATTTTAATTTTTGTAGAGCATAAACCAATGTTAACCTCTCGCATTACCTTTACCTTTGCCAATTTTTGGCTTCAAATGATAAATGATGATCCACATTCCCTCATGATTGTGTCAATACCACACCAATCATTATCCCGGATGCATTAACATGAACATGAAATGACATATTTCGATATGTTAAAATTAATATGGGTGCATTGTCTAGCTTGTTCAATACTTTAAATGCATCTTGACACTCTTTTGTCTCGATCTCTCCTAATAATGCATTTATCGTCATGTAGTTCCTTATAAACATTCCCATGTATCCTATGCACCCCAAGAATGTCCTCGTACCCTTATTTACTTTTGGTTGTGGTAAATTGATTAAGATTGAATTTTTAAAGGATCTACCATCAACTCCTTTTTATATGTAAATTGCCCTAATATTTTCCAAATGGCGTAAAATATACATTTCTTTAACTTGAAAATTTTGTGTTAATTTTTTAAAATCGATTTTGGATCACATCCCACTATTTATCATTAAAAAATTTAAAATTATTTAAGAGGCATCCCAAACAAATATAATTGGGGCCCAATGTCGAACCTCCATCCTTTGCTTGACGTCTATCAAGCTTGTTGGATATTTATCCATGACTTGTCACTTACGATATTGTTATCCCAACTATTACCGCTGCACACATGACCATGCATATATTTTCCTTTGCATTACTATGCATTATGTCGCGAAAATATGAAATACAAAAAAAGAAGACACTATATAATAACACCATTTTTAACACAAACATCTAATGAGACCGATGTTTGTTGACTGTGACATCATAAATACTTTCTTTTTGATCTTTCCTTTTTGATAAACACAATATCGAAAAATTACATGTACACGTTTAAGTGAAGGATATACAAGAATTATATGGTTGTAATGACATTAACAGCTTAAGTAGATGTGACTTGTGAGGGATGGAAGATAATTGAGTTAACATCATAATTTTTTTCTGATTGGCAAACCCACCGACAACATCCCGATGAAGTCGACACTCCCGATAAGTTGAAGAATGTAAGCGTGGTAAATCGGTGGTGCCTTATTAATCGGTGGTGCCCTATTAAAGGGGCACTGATCCATAGGGTCATCAAGTGAGGTGGCCCCAAGAGGTAGCCAATCCAAGGATCAACCTATAGACCTCCCACATTAGACACAATGCACTCATCCACTTGAGCTAGCCCATCGAGTTACAATAACTAATTTTCTTACAAGCAAGTTAATAACATAAATATGTTAATATTACGTATTCTAAAAATATTGAATTTTTAAGAAGTTCACAAACATTTATACCAATCGCATTAGATATTAAGTGATTTTTTTTCCTTTTGGTTAACAAAAGAGCAAGTTTAACTTCTTTAAATATGAAGGTTTTTGTTGAAATAAAAAAATTCTAATTAGTGAAAAGGCACAATTTTATATAAAATGCTGTAGTTTAATTATGTGAATGATATGACAAAGTTGGATAGAATAATTTGGACTTTGGTATAAATTAATTGGAATAAATAGGAAAAGCAACAAATGCATTAAAATAATTTAAACAAAATCCAATGTAATATAGTATATACAAAATCCAATGTAATATAATATATACAAAATTGTTGGATTTAGGCAGTGACTGGTGTTAAATGCATTCCACATATATTGAAGTAGATTTTCAGCCTTCACATGTTTGGAACGAATCTCAGTAGTGAATATAATAATACACATAAAAAAATGCAGAGGTAGATTGTGTTTTAAAATTTGAGCCTGTCTCGATGCAATGAAGAAGGTGACCGTTGGATTTAATGAGTTTCAAATTCAAAACTATATCCTTCTGTCATTTAATATCTCCATCACATTTGAATATTTGAAAGCTTCACATGATTCTTAAATAACGTTTGAATTCTTCACATGATTCTTAAATTTTAGCAGCAGGCAAATGCCGTCACCTTTTCTGTTTTTTTGTTTTTATTTTTATTATGATTTTTAAGATGAAGAAGCAGCCATGCAAATCGACGTCACAACACACGTGACTTTGGACGCCGCAAATCAAAATTGAAAGGTATTTATATAATTTATAACTATAACGGCTATTTCAAAGTCTATAACGGCTATTTCCAAAGCCAAAGGTTTTCAAAAATAAGATGTGCAGGTGACTTTATAAAATAGTGGTGAGGTGTCTTTTTATATTAATGTCTATCATACGGCAAAATTAGTTCACGAGAATGTAAAAGATTTAAATAGAGAAGTAGTGTGTGTAATTGTACATTGTAAATAATTATATAAAAAGAAAATTAAAATAAGAAGTAACTTTTTAATAAAATAGAAAATCTTTCCATAGTGAGATGGATCATGTTATTTTGAGAAACACGAGTAATTATGTGAGACAATTGGAAGAAAGATGTAATTAACTTGGTGCAATTCTCCCTTTGGGGACTTATGTTTAAAATGTTACTATCGAAGGTCAAGCATCTCTTGGAGGAAAAGGATCAAGCATTATTAGTCTTTATAAGCCTAGAATGTCCGGAGAGATCCAAGAGTATCTTTGAAGTGGCAAAAGAACCATCCCCTTGTCTCATACTCGGAGAGCATAGGAAAAACAAAAGTCCTTAGTCATAGAAAAATATGACAAATGCAAAGCTAATGGGTATAAAGTTTGAGTTGAGCAAGGGAATCCTCAAGCCGTAAGGTAACCGTAGTTTTGTGTATCCCATGTTTTGAATGAACCCACCAAAGAAAGAGAAGATACAAGTCTAAGCAATGTTGAAATTATGAGGTGATTGGCACTTTAAGCTAAGGTCATGCGGGTGGAGGTAGGCTTGGTATATATTGTTACAAATGACATTCTCTCTTTTGTAGAGATCAATAGCATCCACTAGGAAGCTAGTGGGGGTAGAATTCCGCTATTAAGATCAATGAGGTGAAGCCGCAAAAGGTTCTTGTATGTGCACCGCATGAGTCAATCTCACAATTTTCTTGCTCCATGCAAGATTTGAAAGTGATTTATGGATAACTAAGGCAACTATTATGGAATTTTCCCAAATGTATGAGTTTGCGAATCATTAGCACTTGGAGGAAAGATCATTAAAGCAATGAGCATGGTCATTTGTGCCAAATTATACAAGGATGATGGTGTGAGGGAATCATGTATTCACACGAATATGTTTGGATAACATTGTGAAAATCACTCTTTATATTTGTTGTGTCCTCAACTTAAATGTATGGTCCCGAACCTCACAATGATACAAGAGGGTAAGTGTGACCAATGAGTGAAAGCGAGAAGATCTTTGTATAAATATCCTAAAACCGAAGCCGAAAATAATCCTTTTCAAGGGTGACAAGAGATGCACATCCCTCATTCACTATGGCCTTTATACACGGATTCAAACTAAAGTGTGGTCCTAAGAAGAGGACCCCAATGAAATATACAAAGAGACTACCTCAAATTTCTCACCTCTATAAATAAGAATTACCTCGCTTGCACTATTTATAGAGATGTTAAAAGACATGAATTTTATTTTACCCAAATTAACTTGAATCTCATGAATATCATAAAAGGAGGCTAAGATATCAAATTGTTTCCAGAGACCTCTTATGGCATGAGGCATCAAAATAATGTCATTGACAAAAAGGATAATTACAATAGAGACTTCTAAGAGTGAGAAACCATTTGTTGCACCCAATGTTATGAAATTATTTCATCTAGATCATAAATGTAGAGCCTAAAAAGTGTAGGAGAGAGTGGGCAACCATGTATATAACACCTATGACACTCTAGTGATGTAAGAGCATCCAAGTTCAAGAAATCCTGCACAATTTTATCTAAGTGTGGGTGTGTGCGAGGATGGAGAGCATGTGGTTAAAGAGAGGAAGCATAGTATAATGGATTAGTGATTGCATGGAAGTGCACAAGGACTCTACGCAATGGATAACAATGAAGAGTGAAATGCAAAAAGTGCACAATAGAAGAGGGCGCACAATAGTAAACAAAATGTTTGGTGAAGAGCGGGGTAAAATAGGCACAAAAGGTTTTATGGAGAGGGAAGCAAGTGAGGTGTGGAAGAATGAGGTGCAGTGATTGCACGTAGGAATTTTGGTAGCACAATAGGTTTTGGACCAACGAAGTGACTAAAGAAACACACATATTGTGAAGTAAATTATGCATGCAATAAAAATAGTGCATGAATAATACAGTAAATGATTGCACAATATCTTGGATTGTAGAGAAGGCATAAAATGTTTTAGAGGAGACCTAGAATCCCGAGAGATATATGAGGTGAAGTGTGACTAAGCATAGGAGTGCATGTAAAAATAGAGAAGATGTGTGTCAAAGGATTGATCTATAAAGGAGTGCATGGTAGAGTTGATAGTTTTGAGACAAGTCAAAAAGTGTCTCGAAGGAACGTAAAAAGGAGACAAACATGGACTCAATGGATACTTGACTCAACAATGATATTGATGTAGCACTAGTAGGAAATGTATGGATGAAGGTAGATCAAAGTATTAAAAGAGATCAATTCAAATTTGATTATGAGCGCGAAGAGTTGGGGGAATCTAGAAGAGACACACTTGCCCAAATCATATTTCAACCGAGGAGATAGAAGTGGGAATGCAAAACTATATAATAGAGGTTGAGTTCACCATTTGGAGGTTTTTGAGAGGTTAGTTGATCGGATGAAGAGAGAGTGAGCTAAGGTTGTTGAATATACATGAGAAGGCACAAGAAGCCAGCGAGAGTAGCTAAGTTATTTTAGGCCATTAGAGTTGAGTTGAAAGGAAGAAACTAGTCTAGGTCGAGTCCTTAGGAGAACAATAGATTCTGAAAAAGCTAGAACATAGTGTGTGTAGTTCCATAGAGAGAATGCACATAGATGAAAAAAAGGCCATTGAGAAATAGAAGAAACCATTGAGTTTTATTCCATTATGTGAACTCTACAAATGGTGTCATATCATCCTTAGTCTATCATGTTGTATCATTAGTGGTATCGAGTAAGATACACCCCACAGTAAGTAAGAGAGGTGAAAAGAGAATATGACAAAACACAAAACATTAGGCTACTAGAAAATGAGTTGTGTTCTCCACTGTGAAGAAAATATGGGTAGAGAACAAAAGAATATCCTAGAGAGTAGTAGGTAGATGTGATATATATCTTGTGTGTGAGGGAAAGATTCCACAAAGAAGAAGGGATGTATCATATGCAATAGTTGTGGAAATTTTGGAGAGATTGATTGAGGAGATAAATGGTGTAAGAACTAAAATGGAGAGAATTGAGGAATACCATCGAATAAAAAGGGGTCTTATGGCTTGATGTACCCAAAATGAGGAGAATTACTTATCAATGAGTCAAAACATAAATAATTTTGCGTGATGAGAGTCCCAATAGAGTACTCGAGAGAAGAAAGGGCATACATATAAGCACATACGAAGAGTGTGCAAGTGGAGTGAAAAATAAAAGAGGAAGAATGTGTGTGAATAACACAAAGAGATGCATAAAATATAGTATATAGAGAATGCTCATGTGATGAGCAAGGGATGAAGAGAGAAATAACCCAAGGGTGTGCGAGAAGTGCACAAAAGTGTTCCCAGAGAGAAGGAATCGCCAAGGAGAAGATGGTCACAATAGACTATAAGTGCATGAAATATTTTGTAAGGCCATAGATGGAAGTGGTAAAGAGAAGAGAAGAGAGGAAAAAAAGATTATGTAAATGGAGAAAGAAGATAGTGTAGTTGGAGAAGTCACAATAGATGGAAAAGAGTGCACAATAGATTGTGTAGAGGAAGAATTTATAATTAGGGTTCAATAGGGGTTCACGAGACAGTGTGCAAAAATATATACCCCAATGTAATGAAAGGAGAACACAAGATATTTTGTAAAAGAAGAATATCCTAGAATAGGAGATGAGGAGCGTGAAGATGAAGGTGTGGATAAAAGTGGGAGTATCATGCCCAAAGAAAGTAGAGAGCAAAAAGAAGATTCTATGAAGGAAAGAGAGGAGTGGTCCAAGGAAGAGATTGTGGGAGTGGAAAATGAGAGAACCACAAAAGAGGAAGAATGTGTGAACATTGGATTATGCAGAGTAATGGAGGAACACTATGAGGAGAAGAAAATGTTGCCCTAAATGCAATAAGAGAAGAGGATAATTGAGAAGAAGAGGATCTAGAAATTTTACACAATGAAGAGAGCACATAGGGAGAAGTATATGAGAAAAAAATCTAAATAGATCTCAAGGAGGATGGAGAGGAGGAATTCACCAAGGAAACAAAGCTCTGGAAAGGTGAAGCTACCCAAAAATATGGAGAGGAGAAGTATCCCATAGCCACAAATGAATATTGTGTGGTGAAAAGGTAGGAGCAAAACCAGAGAGAATGCAAGGAGGGGATTATGCAAGTGAGAAGAGTGAAGATGACGAGATAAACCATGAAGAGGATAAGAAGAGAAGAAGTCTGCAAGTGAGAAGACCGAGACTTGTTAGTGTGTAGGTAAATAAATTACAACCTAGTAGGGGTCAATAGAAGGAGAAGTGAGAGAGAATCCTACAAAGACATATTGGGCATGAAGGTGAAGAGTGTATGGAGGAAATTCACAAATGAAAATGTGTGGTAAAGAAAATGTGCAATGGAGGAAAGACCAAAGCAGAGAAGGGTCAAAGTAGATCAAAATAGGAGGATGGTCAAAGGTGGGTACAAACCCAAAAGTGTGTGAAGAGATGAATGCGCAAAGGAGAAAAGGTGTAGAGGGAGAAAACATAGTGAATAACATAAAGAGAATATGCATAATAGATGGCAAAAATACGACATAGAGAGAATTGCAAAAATAGGGGTTACTGAAGAAATGCACAAGAGGACGCAGAGAGAAGGAAAGAGAGTGTGTGCATAAAATAATCTCACAAGGAAGACAAGGGTGTGAAGATAAAAGGAAAATAGAAGCATAAGTGAGCAAGGAGGAGATGCATAGAGGATGAAATCTCAAATATCATATGGGAAAGGAAGAAGAAAAGTCTCAAGAATTTTCGTGGAGGAAAAAAGTCAAAGGTAAGTAGAGACTCACAAAGGTTTGAGGCGAAAAAGGTTTGCAAATGAAATAGATGAGATGAAAAGGTCCATTTGGAGGAGGTGGTTGATCTATGGTGGGAATAGGCTCACAGGGTGCACGAGTTTATGTGAAGGAGCCACAAAGAAGTGATGAAGGAATATAATAGATTACGAAATAAGAAGAAAGGCATGGGAAAGGTTTATTAGATGAAGAACTTGGTAATATATTCTCGAGTAGTCCTAAAGGTGGTTCTACTACTCATTAAGTCTACTAGAGGGAATGAAAAATTAAGTGAGATGTTTAGTGAAGTACGAGGTATAGTAGAGCACACAAGGTTTTACAGAGAATGAAGTAAGTTGTAGGAGAATAATGCACAATTATTGTGTGCATTATTTTGATAGGAAAATATGTTTTGGCAAAACCAAGTGACTAGAGATGAACATAGATTGTGAAGGAGTTATGCGTAATGGAAAAGAGTGTGCGAAAGGTGTAGGAGACTGAATGAAAGGATTGTGCAATAGCTTGGATTGTGAAGAAGGAACAACGATGCTTTGAAGGACACCCAAAATCCTAAAGATGGTGCATGGAAGGATGAGGTGAAGTGCATCTAAGCATAAGAGTGCATGATAGAATAGAGAAGATGCATGGAAAATGATTACACAATAAAAGAGTACACGCGAGTTGGTAGTTAGAAGACAAGTCAAAAGAGCATAAGAAGGCACTGACAAAGGAGGTTGACACGGACTCAATTGTTAGTTGAATCTAACAACCAAAGTGATGTGGCACCAAAATGAAACATCTAGATGGAGGTAGATCATATAATTACAGGATATCAATTCAAATTGTAATCTAAGTGGGAAGAGCTAGAGGCATCTAGAAGAGTGAAGTGAGAACATTTGTTTATATAATAGAGGTCGAGTTCACCATTTAGAGGTTGGTGAGTGGTTAGTTGAGCGGATGAAGGGAGAGAAATATGAGTTTGTTGAATGCGTATGAAAAAGAAAAAGAAGCCAACTGCGATTGGATAAGTTGTTTTAGTCCATTAGATATGAGTTGAAATGAAGAAACTAGTCTAGGTTAGGTCATTAGGAGTTCACTGAGTCTAAAAATCTCCAAGAGAGAGTTTTATCTCCATAGAGATAAGATGCATGTAGATGTTGTAAAGTACATTGAGCAACAAAAAAAAGCATTAAGTTCATTCCACTACGTGAACTATGTAAATGGCACGGGTTCATCTTGATCCTTGTGTCACCATCATTCGACATCCTTTATCTCACCATCCATCATTTGTACCTTTCCAACAATAGTCTCATGATTAAAGTGTTATCACAAGTAAAGCCTCCTAAGGTGTAGCACCCAAATTTTCAATCCTATCAAATAACAAGTTCCATGAATGTGTATCAAATGCCTTGCAAAAGTTTATATATAAAACAATAATATAAATCATTCTTATTTTCCTTGGATTCCTCAATGATAAAGGTAAAAGTAAATATATAATCAATAGTATGAGGGTTCCTCTTGAAACCTACTTGTCCATTTCACCTTGGTCTCTTTGTCTTTGTCCATCTAGAGATATGGATGTCTAGAGATGTGGGAATTATCTTAGATAAGGTATGGTCATCCATGATATTGGGTAATTATTAGGACCATTCTTGTCTCCATTTTTGGATGACATGGGAGGTCAGGAATGTGGAAAACATGGATGATCATGTTGTTAAACATTTTTGCAATATGGGATGCTAATATTTTAAATATGTTTTAAAAAATCATCTTTGAGGTTCTCCACATCATGGTATTTTTTTGGATTCGAGCTTAAGGATGACATAAAGGATAATGATACCAATGAAGAAGTGATACGATGAGAAGGATTTCGGTTGACTCTAATTCTTATTGTCTCATAACAGAGTATATGATATAAACATAATCAAACCATGAATGCAGATCATATATAAAGCATAATGATTTCTTAGGAAGGAAGACTCTCCAAAAAAATTTAGGATTGAACCAAACTTGGTTGAGGTTAGTTTTGTACTTTTTCGGGATATAGTTCCTCTTGTTCCTTAGAAGAAATATCTTATAGAACCTTTGCATTTTCTTTGATTTGGAAGGTCTATGCATCATAATATGTTTATTTGGGAAATGATATTTTTACATTCAAATTCATACCAAAAATTGAAATGACAATATCCATTACTACAAATGTGAAAAGTGTGAATAAAATGGGGAAGTGTTTAGGGTGGAAGGAAATATCAAGTAAGTGAAATGAAGAGAGTGCTCAATTAGATCATGATAATCATAAAGTGAGAGGATCATTATTTTAAGGAAGTTAATGTATTTTTCATAATGGATTATTGTATATTGGAAAGGTTGATTAGGAAAAGGAAGGGAATGATAGAAACCAAGTGGTATTTGAAAATGATAATATCTTTGCATATAATAAATGAACAAGCTGAATAATATCCAAAATATAACACAACACAAGATATGTTGTGTTGGAATTGATGTCAAAGAACGAGGGAGATTATTGGAAGTGTATTATCGTTTATGTCAAAGTGTGATGTTATATGTATTGTCCGAGATGTCATTGATGTCAAAAGAGGTAAGGAACATGAAGGTTGATTGGTAGTGTCTTGTTGAGATTGTTTGGTTTAATTGAGTTGCTTGATGGAGTGACATGATTCTTGAGATGGTGTAGTGTCTTGTAAAGATATTGATGATGTTTTTGAGGTCTCATGAGGGTGTTTTTACTTGGAGGATGAATTCATAGGTTTGTAAAGTCTTCATGATGTAAGAAAGAGAGAATTTGAAGACAATATAGGTGTTATGGTGCCTAGTCATGATCATATCATGTCATGATGAGACCTTGGGTGAAGCATTTAGCATGGTTTCTTGAAGAGGGAGTTGTCACAATTATGTTAAAGGATTATTGCCATATTTTTAGCATGAAAAAAGGTTTTAGACATCATAAGCTGAGGTGGTTAGGTTTGTTTCAAGACCTAGTGAAGTAAGAAAACCTAAAATTGAAGAAAACATGCCAAAACATGTATGAGGGCCATTTTTCCAAAGCAAGTATGCATGTGTGAGATGTTTTAGAGATATTGAAATATGTTTCATGATTTTTATGAGATTTTAGGTCATAACTTGGAGTACACTGCATGGAAAGTGATGTTTAGGTCTTTTACTAGACCTAGTTCTTGAGAAAGCATGACCTAACGAAGTAGAGTCATATTTTATGAATGTATTTGGGAAAATATGAGCATTTAATATGTGTTGGGATATTTATTCAGATGCGTGGAAAAATTTGTAGGTCCTCTTTTTGTTGAATATTTTGCAAATTATTGCATTTTTTCTCCTACTAAGTTCCTAGAAGTGAGATTTTGAGCTCGAGTTGGTCTGTTTGATTATTTTTGGAACGTGAGAAGTTTTCATGGGATATTAATATATTTATACCTGTTGTGGGATGGAACTAAGAAGGATATCCAAGAATTAGTTCAGAAAATAAGGCCTAGACTTTTATGAACAATCGTTAAGAAGATAAACTGCTTTTAAACCCTCCTAAAACCCTAGGTCAAAAGTGATGAAGAAGAACTTGCTTGTAGTGACCAAAAATTGATTTTTTGAATTTTTTTTATGATTGTAGGTTGTAGATATCTCCTCCATATTTCTCCAGGTGCAAGTTAGGTGTCTTGGATGTGTGTGGACCCCACTTTGAAAAATGAAAGTTTATGAAAAAGTTCTATTTTATCACAAGTTATACGTTAAAAATATTAACTAAAATAGTGTTTGATGAATTATGGAAGATATTATACATGTCCATGGTGTTTTCAGATCATGGATGAGCCCTTAAGAGGTTTTTTTGGTCTATTTTACGAGACCGGTTTTTGTGCGATTTCAGTTACCTAGTTGCGATGTGTCTTGGTGGTTAGTAAGTTTGATTTATGGTAACCTATTCATTTTTTTATGACCATGATGTCATGATATTTTTATTTATATATCAAACTCACATATCTAAGGTGATTTGATGAGGGTTTGGCCTCAATCTTTGAAGACTAGTTTTATAGGTCTTAGACCTAGTAAGAAGAAAAGCTCAAAAGGTGGCATCATTGCATGAGGTGATGGTGCAGAGGTGTGAAAGATTTTGGAGGTTTCTTGAAGGATTGGAAAACATATGTAAGTGTTATTTTTGTTTGGTGAAGGTCTTGTTGGTCCAAGTGACTTGGTTTTGGTGAGTGGGTTGATTTAGTGCTTTAGGGGTTCTTGAGTCCTAATGGAGACGTGAAGGTTCTAGAGGACATTTCCGACCTATATGGTCCTATGTATGGTGTTATAATTATTTTTTTATATTTTTAAATATGATATTTTCCTTTTGAATGCTGACCTATATGTAATTAAGTCATGAGTCATGTATTAAAAAAGTTGCAAGTCTCATTTGAGTTAGTTGAGAGAGTAAGGAAAAGTGCGAGCTAGAGGGGTGTTTCTAGAAGTGAAAGAGGTCTTTGTGACCATAAAGAGATGGAAAAGAGTGTGTGGTGATGTTATAGAGTGTGTGAAGATGCTTTAGATATAGGTCATTATGCCTAATCAGCTTGGTGAAGAAGCCCATGAGTGATTTGATCTATAGAACATATTTAAAAAAAAAGGAAAGAGAGCTTCATAGTGTCATCATCAGTTGTTGGTGCAACATTTTAGAGGTGAAAAACACATCAGGTGGATTTAGTTGGTGTTGAGTCATCTAGGGGTTGGTGCCTCCTTATAGGGTTGGTGCTCTTTGTGGGGCTGATGTCCACTAAACCTAAGGGTTGGTGCTCCTTGTTGAGTTGGTGGTAAAATAAATTTGATTCACTTCTATAATAAAGCTATGTTTAAGTAGTTTTCTTACCATTAAGGGTTTCCCACTTATATTTGGTGCCCATGTGTTGACATGTTCTCATTTTCTCATGTTTGGTTATGATTCTTGAATGCATGGTTAATGGTTAATGGTTATATTGATGAATGATTAATGAATGGTTAAATTTTTATTGATTGAAAGTTTTACCACCCAATGATTCACCCCCTCCTCAGTGGTTTTTATTCCAATAATTGGTATTAGATAAGGGCCTCTAAAGTAATATTAACATCTTTAGGTGATCCATAAAGCACATAATGTATTAGCTATGGATATTTGCGATGAAAGTCCTAAAGGAGCGGGTAGGATTATTGCAAAGCATCATGTTCAAAAGAGCTAAGAAGATTGTGAAAATCATCAATAAACTAGAGGATGAATAAGCCAAAGTGGAAGAAAGCACTTGGTATAGTATAAGGATGAAGAGTGAAGAAGAATCCTTGATTGTTCAAACTACCTTTCACACTTAGAATGAGGACATGATTTGGTACATTGATAGTGGATGTTCAAAGCACATGACAGAAATAAAATTAAATTCATCTCATTAAAGGAGAATTTAATAGGATTAGTAAGGTTTGGTGACAATACATCTGCCAAGATAGTTGGTAAAGGTTCCTTGAGCTTAGATAATGGAAAGACCTTGAAAAAAATTGTTTTATATGTAGAAGGGTTGAAACAAAATTTTCTTAGTGTGAGTCATATGTGTAGTCAAGGGAACACATTGACATTTCATAGCAAAGGATGTGACATAAGAAAATTCAAGATAGGAGAGTTGGTTGTTTAGGTTAAAAGGGTTGATAACAACATGTATATATTAAATGAAATCAAGAAAGAGAGTTTATTCATGAGCAAGGGTGATGAAGGGTGGATATGGCATATAAGGATGGGGCATCTGAATTTTGACAATTTGGTCAAGTTCGGTGCAAGAAGTGTGTAAGAAACATGCCCAAAATCAACAAACCTGCAAGTACTCATGTAAAGCATGTCAACATGGAAAAAAAACTAGGAGGAAGTTCAAATCCAAGGAATATTCCACCTCAAGACCTCTAGAGTTAATACATACTGATCTATGTGGACCTACCAGGGTTCAAAGTATTCAAGGAGAGAGTTATTTCATGTTACTTATTGATGATTACACAAGAATGACTTGGGTGGAATTCTTGAAGGAAAAATTAGAGGCTCTTAACAAGTTCAAAGGATTCAAAGCATTGGTTGAGAATGAGAAGAATGTGAAGATCAAATGTTTGAGGTCTGATAGAGGAGGTGAGTTTTGGTCTAATGCATTTGATGATTATTGTGAAGAACATGACATTATAAGACATTTTTCATCTACTAGGACACCTCAACAAATGGGTTAGTTGAAAGGAAAAATAGGACTATCCAAGAAATGACAAGGACTATGTTGAATTAATCAAAACTACCTGATAGTTTTTGGAAAGAAGAAACAAGAAAATACGTATATATCTTAAATAGCTTTTAAATAAGGGTTAACATTAATCATACTCCCTATGAGCTATGGAAAGGAATATTTGTAAATGTTGAACACTTTTCGGTATTTGGAAGTAAGTGTTTTATCAAGAGAGATGAATAATATCTAGAAAAATTTAACTAAAGAGTGATGAAAGGATATTTTTAGGTTATTTAGGTGTGAGGTTAGCTTATGGGTGCTACAACAAAGACTACAAAAATAGTAGAAAGAAAAAATGTCAAAGTTGATAAGACATGCTCAAGAAGGACAAAGGATGCTACACATGATGTGAAATCAAACAATAAGGAAGAAGTTATAGAATTAAATGGAGAAGAAGAGGAGGCTGAGGAGAGACAAGATACAAGAGGTCCTTCAAGAAAAATCAAAAATATCATCTTAAAACTCAAATTCTTGGCAACAAGGAAGTTGGGTGTGAAAATAAAAGAAGAATATTGATAAGTAACTTGAATCATGGGAATACTAATTTGTTATCTAAATTTGAACCTAAAAACATTCAAGAATCTAGTAGAGATGATTTTTGGGTGAGTGTCATGAATGAAGAATTAGATCAAATAGAGAAAAATGAGACTTGGGAACTAGTTCCTAGGCCCAAAAACAAAAATTTCATTGGCACTAAATGGGTGTTTAGAAACAAGTTGAATGAAAATGGAGAAGTCACTAGAAATAAAGATAGATTGGTGTGCAAAGGATATGCACAGGTAGAGGGAGTAGATTTTGAAGATACATTTTCTCTTGTAGCAAGAATGGAGGCCATAAGACTGTTCTTGGCATATGCATGTTTCAAGGGATTCAAAGTATACCAAATGGATGTAAAGTCAACTTTCTTGAATGGAAATTTGGAAGAGGAAGTATATATAGAGAAACTTGAAGGGTTTTATTGACAAATGATCAAGACTATGTTTGCAAACTGAAAAAGGATCTCTATGGTCTAAAATAGGCCCCTAGGGCTTGGTATGCTAGATTGGATAGATATCTATTAGACCAAGGTTTCAAAAGAGGAGAAACAGATAGAAATATTTACATAAAGACAAAAGGAGACCATTAGTTAATAGTAGTGGTGTATGTAGATGACATTATATTTGGAGGAAACAATGAAGACATGACCAAGGATTTTGTTGATGTAATGAAGAAGGAATTTTAGATGTCTATGTTAGGAGAGCTGTCATTTTTTCTTGGTTTGCAGATCATTCAATCATAAAAATGTATTTTCATTTCACAATCAAATTATATAAGAGAAATGTTGATTTTTTTTGGAATGGAAGAAAACAGACATGTTAGTACACCTATGATTACAGGGTGTAAGCTAAGCAAAGAAGATGAATCACCAAAAGTGGATCAAACAATATATAGGTCTATGATTGGAAGCTTGTTGTACTCCATTACTTCTAGGCATGGCATTATGAAAGTAATAGGTCTTGTAGGGATATTTCACTTTGATCCAAAGGATAGTCACTTGCAAAGCTATCAAGAGGATTTTTAGATATCTCAAAGGAACTATGGAATGGATTATGGTATCCAAGAAGCAAAGTTTTTGATTTGACAACCTATATTGATGCTTGACTAGGCAGGAAGTCAAGATGATAGGAAAGTACTAGTGGTGGGTATTTCTTCCTAAGATACTACCTATCTTCTTGGTCAAGCAAAAAAAATGGTCGATAGCTTTGTTTATTGGGAAGTTGAGTATGTTGTTGTTGTTTCATGTTGTACTCAAGTGATCTGGATGAAACAAACCCTAAAATACTACAAGGTAATGTATGACAATCCCATTCCTATTTTTTGTGATAACACAAGTGCAATAAGTGTGTCAAAAAACCCTGTCATGCATTCAAGGACCAAACACATTCCTATTAGGTATCATTTTCTAAGAGAGCAGGTGAATGAACAAAGTGTCAAGATTGAATATGTATCAACTAAGGATCAAATTTCTAATATGATAACTCAGCCACTAATAAAAGAATATTTTAAACATATTAGGCACGAATTGGGTGTGATTCTTATACCCAACAATCATTAATGGAGTTAAGGTCTTAGGGGGAGCTAAGAAAGTCATCTTTTAGCTCCAAGTGCAAGAAAACAGGTTAGAAGGTAGTATTAAGTTCATTTGAGAAGTGTACATGAACTTATTATGCCTCATATGGTGTGTGTTAATATTTAGTATGTTTTCAAGAAGGTGTGAGAAGGCTTAGCTGATAAAGAGTCACTTTAATGCATATTTGTGCTTAAAGAATGATGCATGCATGTCTGGAAGTGAAGTGTGCTAGAACTCGATACTGACTATTAAGAAGGATATAAGACTTAGATGGATCTCAAGGATACCTTGAAGGATATAATGTTGAACAAGAAGCATGGTTACATGACAAAAGATAGAGAAAATCTAGGCATAACACAATTGTCATCATGAAAAGAGAAATCTGGGTATGTATGATTTGATCTTAAGACTGTATCATATGGTTTGTATTATCCAACATTATGATGAAGGTTTGAGCTTCAAATAGAAGAATGAAGACATAACATATGGTAAAATAGGTTGAATTGTGTGTGTATATGCAGGTTTTCGCTGAGAAAAGTGTTGGGTGACCTTATTTAGGTTTGTCTTGTGATGCAAGAGTCAAATCTAGGCATAATTATCTAAGGTATGTGTATGAATATTCATAAAATGTATGTATGTAGGATTCATAGTCCCCATAATCCTGTTGAAAACTCAAGATAGTTGTATGTGTGTGTTAATAAGATGGTTTTTACTTCAATGAAGATCTATTAGGTAGATAGAGGTGTAATACAAGCATGCTTGAGCTTTGTGATTGTGTTTTAAGGTTTGTATTGATTCTTTGAAGCATATGACGACATATTAAGGGATGAGTAACAAGATGACACTGAAATATGGACACAAGGATTGTGAAATATAATCAAAAAGTATGTGTGTTGTATGATCAGGTTTAAAATTGTTTCTAAATGGTTGATATATAACTTGAAAAGTGTTAAATGTGTAATAGAGTTTAGTGAAGTGCTAGAAGACCTAGTTTAGGTCTGGATGTCTTGAGAGATGGAGATTGGTCTAATAGACCAATGTGTTTTTTAGCCTTATAGGTTATTCTTAATATGAAGATCCATATGAGTCCATAAGAGTGTGTTTCTTGAGGTATTGACATGAATTGTGGGGTTTTCACTTTGCATGGAGGATCGTCCTAGTTGGACACACATAAAGGGAAAGAATTCATCATGAAGAAGATAAAGACTAGTTACCAATATAAAGTCAATAAGGAGTTGAGCTTACAAGAATGTGTTTGAATTATAACAGGTAGAGTGAAAATGTGCATGATCTCATGGGGATCCTCTCTATATTATGAAGGATAAAGGTATGCAATGTTTGGTTGAGTACTTATTCTCATGCATGAGTTAGAGTACATACAATAAAAGAATGGTTTCCTAGCACTATTTTTAGGAGGCTTGCATTAGCTGGAAATTTTTGTGAATTTTATATTGTCTCAAGTTAGTATCATGTTTTCTTTGAAAGGTTTGAGGTGCCTATAAGTCATAAGAAGCTACACGGTTGTGTTTTGTGCTCCAAGAGTAGGATGTTGAGTCAAGAAGACATAAGGTTAGTGTGACATTCTATTGGTAAGTTATTTTGGAGGAGTATATGACTCAAGGAGCTTGAAATCTCTTATTATTGTTGCATCAAGTCATGTTAGTGGTATCATGGACTCGGGGGATTCATCAATTTTTTTCTCAACTCAAGAATGCATGCACCTATTGAGGGGGAGTTGTGATTTCTCTTGTGTTGTCAAATCGAGAAAGAAGAAGGTGAAAATGACATTGATAGGTTTGGTTGATGTTTCCAACCAAAAGGTGATCCTATTGTGATGTCAAGAAGGATACCAAGTTATTGTAGGCATATATCTTTGTCATTTATGTCAAAAGGGGGAGAATGAGCTGATGACATGTGAAGTACCTTAGGAAAGAATGATCTAGTTGTGTTTGACATCAATGAGTTTGTCATCAATGAAAAGGGGAAGATTTTTGGCATTAATGTCAAAATGTGATGTTTTTCAGTGTTGCTTGAGGTGTCATTGATGTCAAAAGAGGTAAGAAACATGAAGGTTGATTGGTAGTGTCTTGTTGAGATTACTTGGTCTAGCTAAGTTGCTTGATGGAGTGGCATGATTATTGAGATGGTGTAGTGTCATGCGAGAGGTATTTCTCATTTTTTTGAGGTGTCCAAGGTGATGTTTCTTGGAAGATGAGCTCATAGGTTTGTAAAGTCTTCATGATGCAAGAAAGAGAGAATTCGAAAACAATAAAGGTGTTCTAGTGCCTAGTCATGATCCTATCATGGCATGATGAGCCCTTGGGTGAAGAATTGAGCATGGTTTCTTGAAGAGGGAGTTTTCATAGGTATGTTGAAGGATGATTGACATAGTTTGAGCATAAATTTTTTTTTGATAGTATAATCTGAGGTGGTTAGGTCTGTTTTAAGACTAGTAAAAAAGAAGACCTAAAATTGAAGAAAACAAGCCAAAACATGTATGAGGGTCATTTTTCCAAAACAAGTATACATATGTGAGCTTTTTCATCGCTGTAAAAATATGTTTCATGAATGTTGATGAGGTTTGAACTAGGCGTACGCTGCATGGAAATTGATGTTTAGGCTTGTTCCTAGACCCAATTATTGAAAAGCATTCTCTAATGAAGTAGATAAATACTTTATGAGTGTGCTTGGTAAAATGTGAGCATTGGAGATGCGTTGACATGTTTATTCGAGTACGAACAAAATTTCAGGTTCTAATGTTGAATAATTTTCAAGTTATTACATTTGTGCTCCTATCGATTTTGTAGAAGTGAGATTTTGAGCTCAAGTTGGTTTGTTTAATGCTCGTTGGCACGTGGGAATTATGCATGGGAGGTTGAGATTTTAAATTTTTTTCGGAGGATGGACCTAAAAATGATATCCAAGAATTAGGTTTGAAAATAAGGCCCATACTTTTATGAAAAATCGTTAAGCGAGTAAACTCCTTTTTAACCCTCCAAAACCCCGGGTCAAAAGTGATGAAGAAGAATTTGCTTCTGAGTGATCCATAATTGTTTTTAAGACTAATTTTTATGATTGGAGGTTGTAGATGACTCCTCCAGATTTCTCTAGGTGTAAGTTAGGTGTTTTGGCTGTGTGTGGTCCCCACTCAAAAATTTAAGTTTATCAAGAAGTTATGCATTAGACCTATTAACTAAAATGGTGTTTGAGGGAGTATGAAATTTATCATAAATTTCCATGGCGGTTTCATATCATGGTTTAGTTGTTAACATGTATGTTCGATCTATTTTACAAGATTGGTTTTCGGGAAGTTTGAGATGACTTTGGTTATATAGATGTTTTTGTTGTTCTTGATCTTATTTATGGTAACCTATGAATTTGTTAATGAGCCCGAGATCATGATATTTCTAGTGATATATCACACTTGCATATTTGAGGTTATTTGATGAGTGTTTGACCTCAATATTTGAAGACTAGTTTTGTAGATCTTAGACCTAGTAAGAAGAAGAGCTCCAAAAGGTGGTCTTATTAAAGAGATGATGGTGTAGAGGCGTGAAATCTTATTGGAGGTTGCTTAAAGGATTAGAAAAATGTTTAAGTGGTATTTTTGTTTGGTTAAGATCTTGTTGGCCCAAGTGACTTGGTTTTGTCAAGTGGACTGATTTAGTGCTTTAGGGATTCTTGAGTCCTAATGGAGATGTGAAGGTTCTATACGCTATTCCCAACCTATATGGTCATATGTATGGTTTTATCATTATGTTTTTTATTTTTTTAAGATGTTATTTTCCTTATGAAGGATGAAATTTATGTAATTAAGTCACGAGTCATGTATAAAAGCAAGTTGTAAGTCTCATTTGAGTTAGTTGGGAGGATAAGGAAAAGTGTGAGCTAGAGGGTGTTTCTAGAAGTGAAAGAGGTATTTTTGACCATAAAGAGAGGTAAAAGAGTGTGTGGTGATGTTCTAGAGTGTGTGTAGCTATTAGAGAGATAGGTCATTAGGCCTAATCAACTTGGTGAAGAAGCCCATGAGTGAGTTGACCTAGAGAGAAAATTTGAAGAAGGAAAGAAAGAGAGCTTCATAGTGTCATCATCAGTTGTTGGTGAAAAATTTCAGAGGTGAAAAACACATCAGGTGGCTTTAGTTGGTGTTGAGTCATCTAAGGGGTTGGTGTATCCTTGTAGGGTTGGTTCTCTACTAAATCTAGGGGTTGGTGCTCCTTGTGGGGTTGGTGCCTCACTAAACCTAGGGGTTGGTGCTCCTTGTTGAGTTAGTGCTCAACTAAATTTGATTCATTTCTCTAATAAAGTTTTGTTTCAATGGGTTTTCTTCCCCTTGAGGGTTTCCCACTTATATTTGGTGTTCATGTGTTGATGTTTTCTCATTTTCTCATGTTTGGTTATGGTTATTGAATGCACCTTTAATGGTTAATGGTTATATTCACGAATGATTAATGAATGGTTAAAGTTTAATTGATTAAAAGTTTCAATGATTCACCCCCCTCTCAATGGTTTTTTTCCAACATGTTGGTGGGCCAATATGTCCAAATATTGAATATATGCAGAATAATATAAGAATCCCCTTAAGTTAGGGAAACACCATACAATTATCCTTAAGGAAGGATTAACTCCACAACCTACCAATATGGGAATCCACTTTGAGGTGAACACCTTCAATATAATTCTACCATGAATAATACTCCACACATAAATGAGATCTCATAATGATACTCATATCATTTATATCGAATTCATTACTCTTAATGGATGGGTGATATCTAATCCCAATGTAGTTTGATTCATTGTCTAATATAAATAGTTCTATGTGACCCCATATATTATAAAATTATAACTAAGGGGAATGTGTGCCACATGTTGGCATCTACATCAACCCATATACATTATAATATCATATCCCAAGGTACATAACATGCCCTCCTCCTTGACATGTTTTGTCCCCAAAACATGACAAGAATCCATATAGTGAGTGAAATTTAAACCATTGCACAATTGTCGCCATGTTTTATCATCCAATAACCCATATGATATTTTAATGGGCGATACATTTTGAAACATAGTTCCATAATCCATTGCTCTACTTTGATTCCATCCATGTCTAATTTTTTTCATCCTCCCCATCCATGCATATCCATAGTAATTACTCCTTTGATTCCATGTCATATAATTGTTGCTCCATTGATTCCATGTATAACCATAATGATTGTTCCTCTAATTCCATGTATATCCATATATATTTCTTCCCTCATGTTCCCTTACATGCCTCCATGATTGTTTCCTCTCATGATGATGTGGATGTCTATATCTGCAACCTTAGTATCTTTAACCTTATCAACCTTTTCCTCAAATTTATTTTCCTCTTCCACCTTGTTGTTTTCTTGCTATTTATTTTTTCTCTTGAATATATGAATTATTTTCTTATTTTTATTCATTTTATTTATGTTCTCCATCTAACTCATCCTTATTCTCTTGTTTATTATCTTTAAATTCATCTTCATACTCCATCTTGACATTATTTTTTTCCTTGCTAAGTGTGATATTCTGCAACATAACCTTCTTTACGTAGACACTAAATCACACACTTTGGGTACATTTCTAGGTCCTAATCACATACTACTATTCATATGATTCCTAAGTAAGAAAACTAGCAATTAGAATATATCTTTGGCCTTTTTATCTTTGTTCATGTCTTATTCTTGGCCTCTTACACCCTGACAACCCCGTCACAATGCTTCATTGTTTCATATTTTATCACTCGGGGCACCGGTGCACTGCCTAGCCAGATGCCAACTCCTGGCACCTCGACCTCTTTTGTATCTTACTCACCTCTTTTGGGAATATTTTATATTTTGGGCATCTTGTTTTCTTGTGGGTCATAATTTTAGTTGTTAATTACAAAATTCAACCAAGGAAATCGTATAACTATGAAGCTATGTGACCATAATAAAGAACCAAGCTGTTAGAATCTACTACTATCACCTAAGGTTGCATCCAAAGGAATTTCAAGATCATCAAAGAATCAATCAAGATTTCATTCAAGGAAAAAGGGACTGCATTTTTTGCATACACACATAGGAGGGGAAGTTCATTTTGACATTCTATTAGCATATGGATTTGCATGCATGCAAATGACATGTAACAAATGTGGGAATGAAGTCCCTCCTCAATGAAGGTAAGGCTGCCTTAAATTAAAAACCAAAACTGTATTTACATCTGTACATTCAAAATTGTATGTGGGGGGTGTTTTGGAACATCAATGGAAAGAAAAGTGAATGAGGGAAATGGAATGGAATGAAGGAAAAGAGTGAAATGGAATGAACTCGAAAGAACATGTAAGAACTAGGTAAAAACAAAGCCTAATATTGCATGAAGAGGAAAGATGAATAACTAACACAAATAAAATGGAGTTTGAGTTAGCCAAACAAGAACGTGTAAAAGGAAACACACATGAACAAGTAGATAAGCGAGCTTGATCACTGTGAACTAGAACAACACATTAATAATGTTGACAATGAGATCAAAGATAATATTTGCATGCAAGATTCAAACACCTAACATCTAATGAACATAAGAACATAAAATGTTACAAGAGATAATGAATGAGACACAAAGTTTGTATTTCATTAACTCCAAAATGTTTTCACAAAAGAACACAAAGTTTCTTCCTAAAACAAAGCTTGCACAAAAGTATTTTCTTCTCCTCTCTCAAAGTCACCCTTTACAAATGAGCCCCTCACTTCCTTTTATAACCCAAAAGTTGGTTACAAAGTAGTTAGGGTTTTAAATGCACATTAAATAGGGCACTTAAGTGACTTTGACTTTTTCAACCAACTTTTAAAAAGTGACTAAAAATAGAAACCACTTAAGTTAAAAATTCATTTAAGGAAAAATACATAAATAAAAGAAATGGGTACATGTGGACCCACTTAAATGACTTGGATGCACACGTAGACATCCTAGTCAGCAATGCGCCACCCAGATCAAGACACCTAGGATCAGTGCCTTATCCATTGGGCCAAGAGTCCACCTATCCCGATCATACGAGAATGAACTCATTGACCGTGCTCTGCAATCCTCCAAATGACAAGAGTGTTGAGCTTGAAATTTGAGCAATTCATCCACCCCTCCAAGTACCTTTCCATGGTGAATTATTCATTTGTCGTGAGACCGTAGTCGTTACACCACCTTGGTTCGTCAGAATCCAGCTTCTGGTCTTTTGCCATTGAGAAGATCTCCAAGAGCCAAAATTACAATTCACCTCCTAGAGTTATGTCTTTTGTCTTTGTCACCATCCCGAAGTATTGGCATTCCCGAGCAGAATTCGTGAGACTTCAGAGTCTTGGAAATCCATCTCCTTTGCCCCATTGTGAACGAGTGGTGTTAAAATATCATTGAAGCGATTTATGAATTCGTTGACACACACCTTAACTTGCCACGACTTGTTCTTTGAAACCACGTGTCTTACCTTCAACTTTGCATTGACTCTTGCGTTTGACTTGGAAAAACATATTTCGGGACCCGAAGTCCCCCCAACCCCGAACTCATTGATCACCCGCACATTCATTCGGTAGGCCGACGTCCTTCACGGGAAAAAGACTCCAAGTTTCCCTGGCTCGAAGCAATATAGGAACGGTGCTTAAAACCCCCCAAATCTTGCTGCTCACTTCAGCATAATCAATCCATGTCGGAATTACATAAGCACTGCCTTTACTAAAATAGGCCCATTGAAAAAAGACCTTTTCATAAGCCTCCGGATGGGATAATTCCTTCCCAATTAGCCATTGAATAATCATTTGTCGTACCCAAAACAATGACAATCTTTTTCTTGAACCTTTTCCTGATGTAAAATGGCAGGAATGATAAAAGGATGAGGGTTGCTGGATTGCAGCGGAGAAGCTACCACAGAGCGTAAATCCACTAAATCCATTACAACTGTGTTTTTTCAAACCAGTGCGGCAAAACCAGGTTGAAATCGGATACCAAGTTCTTCATTTGATTTTCATGAGAACCAAAAGATGAAGAGGCAAGGAATGTTTAGAGTCTAAATTTTATCGATTGAAAAAGATATCGAATTTAGTGGCTGCAATTAAAAGACAATTTCTTCAAAATCAAGACTCGAACAATTAAAGAGAAAAGGAAAAGCATGGAATCACAATTTGTCTCTGCACTGCTTGGGACGTGGGCTCCTCTTTCTCTTTTATTTGAAAATTGTTCTTTCCTTTTTTTTCAATGCGCAGTGTGTGGAACTGTCTTCTTTCTATCCCTAAGGCGTCTCCTTTATTTTAAACTTACAATTTCTCTTTCTACCTTCAAACTCCTGGGCCTACAACGCCACCTCTGTCATCATCATATGATCGGCGAGATCGAGGCACAGGACTCAGACTTTAACTGTGGCTGCGACTTCCATTGCCTTTGAATTATTGATTGGGTGGCCATCTGCACAGCTCATATCTTGATCAGGAATAACGACCTTGCTTGATGCCTCCAAATCTATCTCCTGACCTGGGGTTTTCTCAACGTCTTTGAAACAGGAAACTTCTGTTTCCTTTACTGCATCCTGTTCAGGCAAGCCACTTCCTAATACAATTTCTATTTTGTTATCCATTTCAAGAGACAACATATCATCTGAATTTGTATTATCAAAATCTGGAGGCTGCTCCCCTTCTCTATAACTCTCAGAATCCCCATTGATAGGAGAAATGTGTTTGGATTTAATATTGTCTTCAGGTTTGTCGAGACACCTTGGGCTCAATGCTACATTTTTCTTGAGAATAGAGCACATCTTCTGTCACTTGAAGATGAATATTATCTGCAAACCTTGAGCCAATGGAGATAGCAGAAGATGCAAGTTGAGGTAATTTCTCTGTTTGTGATTCCAATCTCTCTTTTTGCTGCCAGCTCCTAAAGATTTTTTTGAAACAGAGCCCTCAAGACTATCAGAGGGGTGCGCAGCATCACATTGCTCCTCTTGTTCTTTGGTTTCACAAATGGAAACTTCTTGTGTTTTGCTTTCAGAGAGTTGTTGATTGGTTGGAGAAGGCTCATAGATTTCCTTGTTAGTGGATGCTGGAGTTTCCTCGACTAAAGAAAAATTGGCCTTCAGGTCATCAGAACGTGTTTCCTTAAAGGACAGAATTGATGCAATTCCAACTTTCCTTGAACTAATTCCTAAGTTATGATGTATAGCAGCATGTCTTGGAGTTGTAGCTGAGATGCCAAAAGTTCGTGGTGGTTCAATATGACCTAGATTCTGTGATTTTGCAAATGATAGTTTGATATCCTCATAAATGTGTTGTTTCTCACTTGCTCCTTTCTCTTTGAATCTCCTGTAGCGTCCAAACAATCTTCTACGCAATTCTCTACCTATCTTCTTGACATGCATGAAGTTGCAATATCCACCTCTGTTACAGTTGTTTTCTTCAAACTGCCTGCATGTAGCTTCGTGGAAATCTGTCACAGGAGAAAAATCCACAATAATTGGGTGACCAAAGTAAAACCTTCCTGGCAGAGCCTGCAATGCGTGGCTTCTCTTTGCTTCTCCATAACGCATGGGAAATTTTCTTTATCCTTTTGAAACTGTTCTTTATCTAAAAACTTGTTCTACTCTCCAACACGTGGGTCTTGAAAAGCTTCTTTATCCTTATTTAGCCAATGTGTGGCTTTGATTCTAACTCCCCAGTGAATGCATGTGAATGCTAATTGGACTGTACCTTCTCCCTTCACATGTGACCTGCCCAAAGAGATGTGTTTTCTTGTATTTGCTGTCTCCTCCTCTCTCCAACAAATGCATTGAAGATTTTGTTGGATGTGATAAAATATTATACCTTCAGAAGAATTAAGAAGCAAAGCTTCGCATGAATTTTTCCAACGGGTTTGATGGAGGAAGTTACGAGATTAATACAACTTCCTCTCTTCCCGGGTAGTGGCTTAAGTGCCAGGGGAAATGGGGAAAGCAACGGAAAATTGCCAACGGGAATGGCAAAGCAGGTTGCAATCCCCTTTCAATTTCCCCATGTGGGAAATTTGGGAATTTCTTGCCCATTAGCCAATCCATGATTTGGCAATTGGCAGAGAAAATCCCACATCCGGGAAAAATGAAGGAAATTGCCAGGAAAGGGGAAATCCGGGTTCGGGAAGCCAAATTGGCTTCCCGATAGTTGGAAGCGTAAGCTTACTTCCCCGGCATTAAAATTTGTCGAATGATTTTTAATTTATATTTATTTAATTAAATACTCCTCAAGTGATTTAAAAATTAATTTAATCAAACAAGGAGCAATTAATTAATTAAATATTAATTAATTAATTTTAATGTATTTTAACGTGTTTTAAAGCTCCTGCAGAAGAGTTTTTGCCCAAAAAGGACGAAACGAAGACCAAAACGATCACAAAAATGAGACGATCGCGATGAGTCCAATGAACCACGCAAAGTAACACTTTTCAAAATTTTCAAAATTTTCAATTTTTTTATTATTTTTAAACAATTTTGCGAAGTCAAAATTGGCTGATAACACATTCACACATCTACTTACATTCTTTGCATCTAGCTACTTGCTCTACTATCAAGTGCATATGGCATAAGATCTACCTAGGGCACTATTATTTCAAAAACACACGAGAACTACATGGAGTCTGAAATGTAGTGCAACGCTCGGTCATAAATTCACTCATTTGGGTGACCGCGAGGTTTGTTCGACTCCCCATTTGCATCTTTTTCTTTTAAATATTTGATGTGTTTTGGGGTTTTACAGGTGCTCTTTCTCTTTGTAGGTTACATGCAAATTCCGTGGACATAGTGCAACATGCAGGTGATCAACAACAAAGGTTAGTAACATTGGTGTGACAAAAGAAAAATTAGTTTCTTACCATTTTCACAATCATGGGCACCCAACCAGAGCTCTCCAAAGTTAAGCCAATTGCACCCCTCGGTCCATGCTTCCAGTGCCCTAGTCCAGAAGATCTATCAGTCACACAATTTTATGAGCTTAATTACGACACTTTCCTCCTCCTATTCATTGGTTTTCCAAAGTATATGTCAAGATTTATTGCGAAATCAGCCAAGTTTTCTATCCATTATCTTGCACCTAGAGTTTTAATTTCTACTTGCTTATTACTTAGGTCGAATCTATACTCTATTGTTTGTTTATTGCATTGTGACTCGAAATATTCTAAGGTTTAAAAAAAAGTTTATTTTTGTTAAATCATTTGTTGAACATGTCTCATTCGAACACTCTTAGGGTCCTCCTACTTGCATTGTTCATTTTCCTAGGATCATCTCATCATGGATATTTCCATTCATGGTTTTTTGATAGCCAATTGTTATTATAGAGCTAACATCATTACTCTTTTGGCTAACACTCACATTCCTTCTACTACCCATCCAAATGTCATATATCAATCATTCGTAGATGCATTTTCAAGACAACTTACATTCCCATCTGACATCGTTGTTAATATTGTGGTTTATGACAATGATCCTCCCCTTTATATTAGGGTTTTCATTAATAACATGGGTATCAAACAAGTAATAGTCGATAATGGATCTCATCTCAATCTTTGTAATTTATTATTCATCTAGAATATCGGCCTTTCCTTGGCTTATCTTAACCCAACATCTATTTCTTTACATGCATATGATTCTTCTACATGTTCATGCATATGTACTATCACCTTTCCACTCACATTTGGGCCTAAATCTATTCTGTTGTATTTTTTTCATTGATTTCCCAGTCCAATACAATTTCTTACTTGGTAGGCCATGTTTTTATGTTATGCGAGCGATTGATAAAAGGGAAGAAATTCTACATTCACCGATGTTTTAAATTATTACATGAAGGCTTTAAATATATGGTCCTCGTTGATTAGAACCCATTCCAATATTTCCGCCTAGATCCAACTACTGCATTACCTATTCCCACTTATGCTACTATACATCCTACTATTGATCAGTGACCCATGGACTATCCGAACAACTTGCCTCCACTTGAAGGAACTATTTGTGCATTAGACGACATTCCATCAGCTTCACTCTCACCTCCCCCTCTACTATTGCTATGATACTTTATCGGGGCTCTATCCATACATTGGATGTCATACCACCTTCCTCTTCTACTCATGAGTAACATGTATATGTGCTTCCTCCTTTTACATGCACAATACATATTGGCCACATATTCCATTCGATCCCACTTGATCTGACACTATTTGTAAATATGATGGCTTGGATTGGATCATATTTACACTTGATGGTCTATTTCCGCCACCTCATTCTCCTAATATCTATCATGGATATGTTTGCATCATTGTTGCTTATGGCCTTTATGTCTTCCATTTATCAATATTTATCATGACGCACTTCTCGCACATCTTCACTCATAATAGGGCAATCTTGGATTGACTACATTGGTAGCACTTTGGATCTTGACCATATTGAAATTTCATTTACGATGCCCTTCGGCCGTGTTTTTATTTGCAATGATTCATTTCTTGGCTATTCACAGAATCTTACTCATTGGTATGCATATGGATGTCCACTAGCACCTTTCACCGATGAGGAATATGCAATGGACATGTACAACCTACGCTGCAATGGATCTTTCGATGATCAACTTCATACTATAGCTTATCAGGTCTCTAACACATCTCCATTTGACTTCGACTATGACAATGACGATATTTTAAATGATGTTACTTGTAAAGGAACGATAACCATATCGTACCAAGCCAAGAACATAGATGCTAATCAAACACCACGATCAATAAGATTAAAGCAATTTGCCAGAATAACTTTACACAAAACCTTTGCAAACAAATGAGCAGCAATATCATATATTATTATGGAACTCAATGAAATACAATGAGAATGGGCCTTGCTTATATAGGCAAGGAATAACAATCTAAGAACCAGTCAAGGTTGTAGATCAAGCCATAAATCATGGAAAGAACTAGTCATCAAAGAACTAGTCAAGTCCATAGATTTATGAGAGAACTAGACATCAAGGATCTAGTCAATACCATAGATCTAGGAAAGAACTAGTCAATACCATAGATCAAGGAAAGAACTATACCTAACAACTAGATAATATCTCCTAATATCTAAATAAATAAAAGAAATATCCACACACATAAGTGGGTGAGGATAAATACAATAAAGGTAAATAATATACCTAGGTGAACATGAGCTAAGGTAAATACCTACTCTAACAACTTGATCATTCTCATCATTCTACATTTGGAGGGCATCATGCTTATTTTCCCCCTTCTTCTAACATTCTCGGTGTCTCACATTTCTACTTCGCATCTAGTATTTCACACACATCTTACACATCTTGATACACACAACTTGTATCATCATTACCCTATGATGCACTCTCATGCTAAGGTTCAAACTTGACTATTGAGTGCATACTACATCCATGAGCCTCACACACTACACATTTCACACTCAACGCATTCACGACACATATTTCTAGCATCACATTCTCACACATCACACTACCCTATGACGCACTCTAGTTCCATAGTTCATACTCGAATGCTGAGGGTCTAAATCTGAAATGAACCTCACCACATTCACTATTCATGCTTTATGCTTCATTGATCATATCTTTCTAGTGCACAATTCAAACCATTTCTTGATGATGCACTCTTGTTCTATGGTTCATTCTTGATTGCCGAGGGGTATTTTATAAATGAAACTCATCTCATACTTATCTAAATTCACTCGGGGCATGCTTCTCCTATTACACTCACTTTTCATTCCATTCCATTCCATTCACAATCACAACATGTTGTGTATCTTGGTTACAATTTTTCTTGTTTTCTTATACTCACATGTTACACTTTGCTTACTATGTTAGTCAAATATATAGTATGTCATTATCATTTCTATATACACATACACATTCAATTGTTCTCTAGTTATGAATGCAAAAATTCTACAGATCCTTACACACATGGATGCTTGATATTGTACCTCTTACTAGTCCCACATCGGCTCCTAGGTGCATCGATTTTGTACACATTGTAGGTGCTATTGTTTCATTTTATACTACTTCCTATTCTTACTCGCACACTACTTCATTGATATATACATGTCTTGACATACTTGATATCTTTCTAAAATACTAACGGGTGCTTTATGTGCAGTATTTTCTTTATAGGTCTATTTTCTGCCATGGTTGTCTGATAATTTGCTTGCTACTATTTTCCATTATTTTTCATTGTATGCCATTGTTTATGGGCTTTTCCTATTTCTTGTCAATTTCTATTTGCTTTTGGCCGCTTTAGTCCCGATTTTATTGCGACATTGTGAGCGATGTCCCATGTTTGAAACCCACTTCTCATGGTCTACATTGTTTTCTTGCTTGCTAGTTTACACTTCATTTTCCATATGCGTCTTTGTCTTGATTGCTCTAACACATGTTTCTAGCCACTTTGTTTGTGTGTGCCTTGGTCTCTACCATGTACATTCCATCCCCTTGCATGACTTTAGTTTCATATCAATATTGGGTCCTCCTTTGGGCCACATTCTCCTAGCAATGTTGCATGCACCCCAAATGAGGGGGCATACATTGGGTGAATCAGTCACCCCATTCAATAGACTACACAATCATAATTCAGACATGCACATTACAGAACAACACAGTCTTGATTCTGAAAAATGGCCCAAATCGACTTGGGTCTTCGAGTTTGTATAGACACCAACGCCCATCTCCAAACACTAGCACTTGGGTGCTCTTGACCTTTCTTGAGCACCTATGACTAGGGGAATCTACAATATTTTTGTCATATTGACATAATTTACAGATTTTTACACAACATATTCCACGAGAATAGGCACAATCCTCAAGCAATCTATATGCATTGTATCTCCTTTTTCTTTTATTTTCTTTGGATCAAAATGGATCAAACTTAAACAAATCAGGATCACACCATCTGCAGTGGTGTATAAATTTTCAAGAAACAATCAGGGTTGGAGAATAACACTAGACCTTTACCCCCAACACTTCTTCTTTTGTGGCGTGAGATCGCCCAAAAAACTCATCCTTCTGACAACATTTTCAGGATCCTTTCATTATTCTACAAAAATTTTAGGATCACTCTTCACTTGTCACAAATCAGTGCACATGTTCCTTTTCACATTTTTACATACTTTTACATGTTTTTTACGCATTTGGATTGAAATTTTCACATATACACAAATTTGAATACTCTTTTGCTCTTATCTTTTACAGTTCGTCCTTATGGGAGATGAGCAAGTCACATCATCAAACACATCAAGTGACAACAAAAATAGGTACACCGCGATGTGACACATACGCTTTCACCCGTAGGGTCACTTCCTCTTTCTTAGCTTAGCTTCCACACTTCATTTTTATCACTCCATGCTTTTTCTTGTCTCCTCAACACACTTTTTGTCATCAATCTACATAGTTATCAGGTACACATTTCTTATCTACTTTATGTTATCGAATATTCACTCAACAACATAGAGTGGGTGCAAATGTATACATTAAATCACACACTTTGGGTACATTTCTAGGTCCTAATCACATACTACTATTCATATGATTCATAAGTAAGAAAACTAGCAATTAACATGTTTTTAGCCTTTTTGTCTTTGTTCATGTCTTCTTCTTGGCCTCTTACACCCTAAAGCCTAGTCACCGCTTCACTGTTTCATCTTTTATCACTCAGACACTAGTGCCTAGCCAGACACCAACTCCCATGTGCCCCATCCTTCTAGGTACCCCGACCTCTTTTATATCTTACTCGCATCTTTTGGGCATCTTATTTTCTTATGGGTCGGCCTTTTAGTTGTTAATTGTGAAATTCAACCAAGGGAATCATATAAATATAAAGTTATGTGACCATAATAAAGGACCAAGCTCTAAGAATCTACTACTATCACCTAAGGTTGCATCCAAAGGAATTTCAAGAGCATTAAAGCATCCATCTAACTTTCATTAAAGGGAAAAGGGACTACATTTTCTACATACACACATAGGAGGGGAAGTTCATTTTTACATCCACACATCCACTTATATTACTACATCTAGCTACTCACTCATTGTCAAGTGTGTCCAACAAGAGCCACTTATGGCATGATTCTTGCACACACACACACGAGAACTACATGGAGTTTGAAATGTAGTGCAATGCTTGATCGTAAGTTCACTCATTCGGATGACCACCAAGGTCATTCTGAGTCCCCATTTGCATATTTTTATTTTACATATTTGATGTGTTTTGGGGTTTTACAATTTCTCTTTCTCTTTATAGGTTACGAGTGAATTCTGCGAGACATATTGTGACATACATGCGATAAAAATGAAGGTTAGCGACATCGGTGCAACACAAGAAAAATCAATTTATAACCATTTTCACACGGTCATAGGCACCCAACAAAGGTCTCCAAGGACTAGGCACCCCTGACTTGATCCAGGTGCCCTAGTCCAAGCAGATCCAATAGTCACTCAATTTTCTAAGCTCAGTTGTGAAATTTTCCTCCTCTTGTTCATCGGTTTTCCAGTCAACATATCTTAGGATTTATTGCGAAATCAGCTAAGTATTCTATCCCTTCTCTTGCACCCAGGGTTTTAATTTCCACTTGCTTATTTCTTAGGTCAGATTTGTACTCTATTGTTTATTTACTCCGTTGTGACTATGAAATATTCTAAGGTTTGCAAAAGAATTGTTTTTGTTAAATCACTTTCTCTTATACCATATTTTCATGAATTTATTTTTCACATTAATATTAATTTCACCAAAGTTTCTAACGAAGGATATACAATAATAATATCCATACCATCCATATCTAAAGCATATAAATATGAATGCAAAATAAATTTATCCATAAAGAGCTTTAAATCTTCAAAACTTGAATATGCTTACCATGAACTTCAGATTCTTTGATATTCCTTTCTGAACATGTAGTTGTTGAGCTACATCCATACCATCCATTTCTAGGTTTCTAAACATGTATTTGTTGAGATACATCCACACCATCCATACCATCCTCGAACATGTAGGTTTGTAACCAAGGATATATAATAATAATATCCATACCATCCATATCTAAAGCATAAAAATATGAATTCAAAACAAATTTATCCATAAAGAGCTTTAAATATTCAAACACTTGAATATGCTTACCATGAACTTGATATTCTTTGATATTCCTTTCTGAACATGTAGTTGTTGAGCTACATCCATATTGATGAATTTATACTTGTTGCTAAGGTTTATGGAAATAATTACCTCTTTCCTTTGAGTGTACCCTTCAAACTAAAATATTGAAGCTTCCTTCTTTAGAAATGCATTATCTCAACACTTATCTTGATATGTTATCTCTCCATCTAAATCATGTGTAGCCTCTTCATCATCAACATTATCTTCTTCTTCTTATTATTTTTATTCTTATGTTTCATATTCTTCCTTATCATCATCGTCAAGCCGTCGTCATCTTTTGCTTCATATTCTCTCTGCATCATAAATTTATTTCTCTTCTTCCATACCCTTGTATTTTTATCCACCCTAGAATGAACCCATTTTTTTCTATTGACTTATCCTTACTATTTAGAGTCTCAAGCATAGTGTTTAGACACTTTAGGAGAGATTTTTGGTCCATGAAAACTAGGGGTTTTAGAACATAACCTTTTAACCAATATTTGTACTACCTTTTTGGCTAGATTTCAGCCTTAAATAAGAAAGCACGAACAAAACCCTAATTATAATTGTGAGAGACTTTGGAAAATGTAGAAAAATAAATAAAAATATAAATGTTGATGCATATGGATCAAATTTGTGAAAAACAATAAAATGAAATAACTCTCATAAAAAAATTCTAAATTATATAAAAAAATAATGGATTCACCCTAAAACAAATTAATCATACCTCTAAAAATACAATAAATAATTAGCCACCATTCAAAAATATAGATGAAACATGAAAAATAGTGTTTCAACCCTAAAGCTGTAATATATCTCTAAAAAAACTCCAAAAATCTGAAATTTTGATTGTGGATGGTGGTGCAAATTAACTTGCAATAATTATTATGTTGTTTGCCAATCTACAATCGCTTAATTATTAGACCTAGGGACGTAAACTTTCAATATTGCAAGTGTTGTATGTAAAATTACAGATGTTTGAGGAGTGTAAAGGTAAATTGTTGTCACTAAAATTAAGAAATAACAATATTGGAAATGAACTAGACTATGAATGAAATGAATATTATGACTATGGAAAAGCATGTAAAAACAAAATACGAGATAACGGAATGAACTACTACATTTCTAATCATGCAATGAATTAAAAAAATTAAAAAAGGAGAAGGTTAACAAACCACAAGTGGGCCCTACCTTGGGTGATAATCCCTCCAAAGGCCTATGTCTCAACAATTTAACGAACTTAGATTCTTATTTCATTAGAATTAAGATTACAAATGAAAAATACAATAAGTTCCCTATCTATGGATAGATCTCCTTTGTATGCATCCCTTTCTACAACATTAATCTTTTTATTTTTATATTTTTCACTATAGCAGAGGCATGAAGAGATAGATTCTTACTAGGGGTTTCAGTTGGATTAAGTGAAATATTTCAGCCAAGCAATCTGGAAAATTATTTGCATGCAACAAAACTATTCAATATATTTTCTCATATAATCACATAACTTAACTAACCGATCAGTTGATCAAGCAATTATTAAATTATGAGTTAAATCAATTAGTTCTTTGTTTGAGTTGCAAAGCATAATAAGGTGATGGTGTTGAGTCTTCTTCTTGTTCACATAACTACTTCTATCAACACGTGCGAGCTTAGGTGTAGTGTCCATGTTGTGCAAGATCCCCATATGTGACCCCATTTGACTATGGATGAATTGTTGTAGACGGTCCCTTAGGATGTATGTCGATTCTTTGCGCAGATGACCTCTTTGCTTTGAATGAGTTCCTTTGGCTTCATGTCGGTTGTTGTGTATGGATCCTTTGCTGGATGTTAGTTGTTGTATATAACAACTTCTTTTCAAAAAAGGATGAGATTTATACACAACATCATTAACATAATATTACAAACCAAAAGAATAAATGCATATTCATAATCCACAAAATAAAGTAAACCTTAGTAATAATTATATTAACTAATATTTATTCCATGAGTTCAAGTTATAATAGAAATGTTCAACAGTATCACCGGGAAACACAAGTTCAGGGGTACAATTGGCCAAAACAAATACAATAGATGAGGTGTTTAAAAAGGGAATAAAACGGCTCACCAATCCCCCACCTTAACTTTTGGAATGTCCTCATTCAATATTCTTTAGGTGCCTCTGCTGGTTTAGGATCTTCCTGAATGATGTTACATAAATGTCTAAATTCAATCGGTGTAGATGTTCCTTTTGGCTCATTGAAGAATTACCATGCATTCATTATGCATATTTCCATGATCATGTCATGTATGTCCTCATCTAGTTCATTATTTCCATACCAATGTGGTATAGGATAGTGGAAAATTGGTGGATAATAGCCAATTAGAAACCAAGTTTTTCCACATCCTTTGGAAATTTCTATGTATGCATTTATCCTCCTGAAAGTTGGAATGATATTATGATAAGAATGCATTTCTTTTCTTTGCATTTCAGGGGACATTTCTTACCAGCGCATCCTGCAGCTTGTACTATCTCTTGGCCATTGAATTTAATGTGGTTTCTGGCTTCATCATGAGCTTCCTGTCTCATCCGGTGTACTCATTGTCTAATGTATCTTGTGTTGCATGTATTTTCCATACTCCTTAATTATGGCCTTTATATTTGGAGCTTCACCCCTTATCATCAATGGTTTCTCCTTTGACAATTGCATGTATCTTGAGCCATCTATTTTTCTTTGTACAACTCATTGTTAAAATAGGAACACAGTGCCCTAATTGGAACATCTCCAATATAAAGTACTGGATCCAATCCTAGTCATATTCAAGGGCATAGTTGTATTGATATAATTCACATAAAATTAGCTGAATTTCATGAGGCATTTTCATGTATATCCTAAAGAAAGGTCTGGCTCCACTAATATCAAATGGAATATCATTGTTTATACAAGTATACTTTAACTACAACATGTGTTCTTTCAAGAAAATGGCATAAATGTTAGATGGTGGTGATGGGTGTTGTTATTCCCTTCATTTAATCAACTTCCTATTGATGTCATATTCAAACTAGGGGTGTGTCTAAAGCTATATACAACAAGAAAGATCTTATTGATCTAGTAGTTGACTGTAGTTATTTTTGTATTTTCTGGGGGATCTTTTCAATGTCTTAAGGATTTCTTCGTAAAAACCTTATTTAAATCATACTATGAAAACTTTACTGAAAGGAAACACACTAAAAGCTTTGTTGAAAGGAAACACACTTTGTAGAATGGAAATAAACACACAACTTAGAGTGCTTAAAAATGGTTGTAAGAAGAATAAGAATCTATCTAGACACCTGCAGGAATGAGTATACAATAGAGTTTAACTAGAAGAATTAAAAGTGATACAAAATTAACAGATCTAAACTATTTGCTTAGGAAATATAAATACCAAATAGATGAATATCCTGGTCCTTGGGGAGTGGGCCCTTGCTCCTCCTTGAATCAAGATTTAACAACTTAGAATTCTCTCAAACAGAATGGCTATTTATTGATAAAACATTCGGTATTACAAAACATATTAGATCTGTGTACTTCGATCTGTATTACTTATTCTATATGTATATATATCTTCTCTTTTCTATATATTTATCTACTACATGTTTGCTTATATATACATTTACAATCATAGTTGTCTCTACGATTCTGATGAAATCGAATCGTGCCTAGAATAGATCTTGACTCAGATTGTGGCTGATCGCATATAGCTGTAAGATAACTATCCTGGATCTACGATCGGAAATCTTCTCATCCTTTCCTAATTGAAAGGGTTGTTGATGCTAAATCACCGGATGTGGTTAGAATAGATAAACTTCCATTGGTTCCGGAACTTCAGAGAAGTTCCAGAACCATAGAAAATTGTTAAAGATCAAAACCGTGAGAAATCCAAAGCTATACCCAGGGGTTCTCGGAACTAAGTCCGAAAATTCCAGAACTAAATACTGGAGTTCCAGAACTAAGTCTGAAAATTCCAGAACTAAATACTCGGAGTTCCTAACTAATTCCAAAATTTTTGGAACTAGATGATGATTGTGTAATGGAGTTTGAACTAGCTTGGAAGTTTTGGAACTAAGCCATATAGGAAGAGATGCTACCGAAAACATGTTGACCACTACATACTTCATTTCTTCAACTGATTAGACTTGCTTTATTACAAAACTGAATTTCCAACACACTTTGTCAGGAATTTCAGATCTTTTAAACGTTAGAATCACAATCAATCAAAAGATGGACAATTACATCCTAACTCATATCAGATCAAATAAAAGTCACAAAATGTAATCAAACTTAATAAAAAGGAGAGTAAGATGATATCATTTATTGTACAGCATACGCTTAATAGGCATATTCTCGTCTCATTAGGTGGCCTACATTTAAATATTTCATTGGTCTATTGAACTATACCTTCCTAATTTTTCTTGAGTCTTTCAATTTCCTTGTCCTTTTCCTTGAGTTGTTTTTCCTTTCTTCAATGTCTTGTTGATGTTGGAAGATTAATTCTTCCTTCTCCCTTTCCATTTTCCTGCAACTTATTAACATAAATTTCAAATTATTGAGCCCAATATTCTAACAATGTTATCTAAGTGTCTATGGTTCTACAATCTATTTTGATAACTTGTGGTTGCGATCTAACTTGTGGCAACAATGGGGAAGCAGGTTCCAATATGGTCTCAGTTATATACTCAGGAACTGCAGGAATATCTTCTTGCAATATTTCATCATGATCAGGTGGAATTTATGTGTCAATGTTATGAACAATATTTTCTATAATTTATTCAACATTATGGGGAAAATCATCCCTAATTTCCATTTCAACAGTATGTGTTTCAGGAACTACATGGTCATGTTCCATCTCTATCATTTCTATATGGTTATGGGTTGTATCCTCAATTTTGTTGTCAATCCTTCACCTTCATGCTTATCATGGGTCTCCCCAACATGAATTGTCTCTGTAGGAACTTCAATATGTCCAACAGGGCCTTCTTGAACATGTTTCCCACCACATTCTTCCACCTCATTCTTCTCTCGTATCACATGTAACTTCATGGTCACCCTTGTCAATGTCCATTTCAACATCTTCTACATCATTGTCAAGTGTGATTTTGACAGTGTCCGAGGCTTTGGTCTTTTTGAACACAACATATGTGAACACCTAAGGCTAGATTTTGAAGATTTAGGGGTAGATTTGGAGGGTTTTGGAGAGGACCCAAAATATTTTCTTGTTCCCTTGGATGAAGATGATTCAGGTGTAGATATGCCAAGGAGGGTTTCTGCAACAAGAATCCTTTTAGGAGAAATGGGCCGAGGGTTTTATGGTGGTGGTTTCTCATAAACAAAGGTTTCTATAGGCTGAGAGGTGGAAGCTATGGGTTTAGATGAAGGTGTGGAGGAACCATATACACTTCTCTTTCTTTTATTACTTTTTCCCCATAACTCATCAATGTTCTTCGACCTTGAAAAACCTTCCCACCTCGAAGACAGGTGCTCCTTTCCAGTGTATGTTTCATAATCAAAGTAATGAGACAATGGTGAGACAGAGTTGACCTTCCCCTCTGTGACTCCCTACTCATTCTTTTCAAAATTTCATTTAAGAAATTGGGAACATTAACATGTATACCATTCTTCAAATGATTAAGTAATTTAAAATGAACAATATTCAATCTGGAGTATCTACCCTCATAGGTAAAGTATTTGATAATGTAGTTGGAAACATCAGCCCAAAATGATTGTAGAGAAGTGTGAAATGTACCTTTTCTATCAATCACAAAGTTATCATCTTCATCACCAAATTCACGTTGAGCTTCTTCTAGGTTTTCCTTCTTGGAAAAAATCTCACCTTTTGCAGGAAGACTTGTTACTGCAACTAGAATATTTTCATCCACCTTCACTACTAAACCCTTGACAGTAGCCTCTCCATCCTTGAATGTGGCATAAATTTTGTCACCATGGATTCATTCAAACCCCAAAACTTATTTATATACTACATCAATCCATTGGTTTGAAAATACTGAAGTATATGTGGGTGGCTACGGAGTTGTGAATGATTCATCGGTTCATTTTGAATTAGATCCCCGCCCATTTTGAATTCTCAGAAACTACTTAGCTCGAGAGGAAAAATATTACACTTTTTTAGAAATTATGCAATAATTCGAGTAAGGAGGAGATTTTGCAAACTTGTGTTTTTGAATTCATTACCAACTCACATGCAACACACAAAAGAAATGCATTAATTTTATTTGAGTGTTGCAAACGTGTGAGGTGAGGTGGTATAACGAGTGGGGTAACGTGGAGTGATAACTCATAAGGTGAAAGATGACGGCATATAATAGCTTTTAAAAAGACATTTATGACATGACACAAACATTAGTTAAATATAATCATTCTATTGATACTTTATTAAGGTGAAATGAGTGCACTTATCGCAAGAAATGCGTCGATGATGATGACATGAGCATTGCTTATGATTTACACATTTTTCCTACATATAGATCTATTATGAAGTTGCATGTTGAGGTGTCATGATGTTGCGGATGTTGTTGTAAAGCATATGCAAAATGTATACTATAGGATATTTATGAAATCAAATAATTCCCAGAGAGGGAATATTGAATTTCTATGGTTCCATTTGTCTTCATCACCACTACCTCGTGTAGATTTTTCCCTTTATTTTCTTTATGCAATCATAAGTTTTGTCAACAAGAAAACAAAACAGGGATTTTTACATGTTGTTGCAAGTGGACATTTAGTCTTTGCACCATCTCCTTCTGTTAGAGACCATGCACTTCTTACAACAAATACACCAAATCCTACAAAACAGAAATTCTAAAAAACAAAACATGTTAGTTGAGTGGTGATGATCACCAAGAAGGCTGATCACATCACTTTTATTTACCCTTGGAGTATTCAACAAGCTGAATATACCAAGGCCATTGAACATCTCATTCTTCAACAACTTCAGAAGATGAACCAATAGGTTCAACTTCTGACCTCAACTCTGATGTTCTCATCTCCATCCTATTTTGACTTCCTCTAAACTGTTGCATGAAGGTGCTCCTATTAGTTGGATTTTTATACAACCTCAACCTATGACCATTCACTAGTAGTTTGAATCTCACAGGATCTATGGTGGTGAGTTTCATAGCCCCATTGGGAAATATTTTCTCAATCTCATATGGGCCTAGCCACCTTGTCTGGGGTTTCCCATGTGGTCCTTGTACTTGAATTCAAATAAGAGAGCCCAATCACCTTCTTGAAATTATCTTGTCTTGATGAATCTTTCATGTCATTTAATCCTTTTCTTTTGTATCACTTTTGTATTATGTACAACTTATCTCCTTATTTCATCCATCTCTTTGAGTTGGAGAATCCCCTTCCTTTGAGCTTGAAAAAATCTATGCCTGGTTCAAGTGCAGGTCCTTAGTGTCTTATGCTCAAATTGAATAGGAGAAAAAGCAGTCTTCTTGTCTGACAAAAGCTTGAATGGTGTAAATCATGTTGTTGTCTTCCAAGTTGTGTTCAACACCCAAACTACCTCTAGAAGTTTTTCTACCCAATCTCTCCTGTGGAGTGCAATAGTTTTTTCAAGATGGCTTCTATTTCCATGTTTGTTACCTAAAATTGACCATTATATTGGGGGTGGTAAGGTTTAGATTTCCTATGTCTGATTTCATATTCCTTAGCTAGATCAGAAATAACTTCAGCAGTAAAGTGTGTACCTTGATCTATAACAATTTCTCGTGGCACTCCATACCTCATGAAAATGTGGTCATATAATAATTTAGTAACTTTCTCACTCTTCAAATTTGGCAATGCTTTCACTTCTGTCCATTTAGTGAGGTAATATGTACACACCAAAATGTATTATTTCTATGGAGATTTAGGATCTACTGGACCAATGAATTCCAAACCCCATTTATCAAATGGCTGCAATACTAACTAAGGTTGTAATGGCATCTCATCTGATTTGATAGGTTTACCTATTCTTTTGCATTTATCAAACCTCCGTATATACAATGTTGCATCCGTATGCAATGTTGGCAAGTAATAACTGGTTTTCAATACTTTTTTTTGTTCTTTTTGTAGCAAAATGTCCTCCACATGGTTCACTACGGCAAGATTTGAGGACGTCATAAATTTCCTCATCATCTATGCATATTCTCATAACATTATCCTGCCCCATGTGAAATATAAAACTAGCTGTCCAAAAAAATTCACACTTTTCTCAACTATGTATTTCTTTTGAGAATATAAATAGTGTGGAGGTGTTTTACATGATATTAAGTAATTAGCTATATCAGCATACCATGGTGTTCTAGTGGAAATGGAAAATAGGTGCTCATCTAGAAAAGAGTCATCCACTACTGTTCTTCATTATTATTCTCCATTCTTGAAATAAATTCAACTACAACATTGTCCTTACCAGGCTTATCCACAATGGTGACATCAAACTCTTGCAAGAGTAGCAACCATATGATTATTTTGCTACTTACAACTAGTTTTTTAATCAAATATTTAATTGTTGCATGATCAATATGAATGAATACTTGAATAACATGTGATGTAGTGCTTGAACTTATTGATAGCATAAACAACTGCTAAGAACTCTTTCTTTGTGACTGTATAGTTAAGTTCAGCGTGTTACAGTTCTTACTTGACATAATAGATTGCATAGTTTAGAATTCCATATTTTTGTCCTAACATAACTCCAATGGTGTGATCTGAGGCATCAATATGAATGTGAAATGAAAAAATCTAATATGGTTCAAAGTGCGAGAATTCAACATTTCTTTCAAAGTCCTGGAATGCAACCTCATATTTCTTAGTCCACTCAAAGGAAACATCTTTTCCCAATAGGAAAAATAATGGTGTTGCAATCTTACTCAAGTCCTGTATAAATCTTCTATAATACCCAGATGGCCTAAGAATCTCCTCACATCCTTCTTGCTTCTTTGGTGTTGGTAGATTTATAATCACAAATATTTTTGTTAGATCTACCTAAATTCCAGTGGTTGATAGATAATGCCCCAACACTATTCCTTCAACATCATCATGTAGCATTTTTCGTTGCTTAAGCACATATTATGCTCCTTTATATCTTGAGAAAATTTTCCATTCTTCATTGCTTCATCAAAAGTATTGTCATATACTATAAAATCATCCATATATACCTCCATGCAGTCATTGGTTAGATTTGAAAAAATGCTCAAAAATACTCGTTGAAATGTAGCAGGTGCATTGCACAAACCAAAAGGAAGAACAAAATATGCAAACGTTCCCCTTGGGCATGTGAATGTGGTCTTGTCCTGGTCTTATGGCGCAATCTGAATTTGGTTTTAGCCACTATAGCCATCCAAAAAGAAAAATATTTCTTGCTAGCAAGAGTGTCAAGTACCTGATCAATGAAAGGAAGCGGAAAATGATCCTTCTTTGTTGTTACATTCAACTCTCTATAGTCCACACAAATTCTCCATTTTCCATTCTTCTTAGGTATAATGATAAGGGGTGACACCCATTGACTATATGAAATTGGATATATGAATCCAACATCCAATAAATTTTTAATTTTTCTTTCACTACTATATCCCTCATCTGCTTGGATTTATTCTTATTTGTGGGTGTCTTATTGGCTTGCAACTATCTTTGATGTATATCTTATGTGTACATAGGTTAGGGTATATCCCATGCATGTCTCCGTAGTTCCATGAAAATTTTGTCTTGTGTTTTTGTAGAAGAGAAATTAATAATTTCTCTTGCTACATGCTCATATTTTTTTTTACATTAAGTGGCTTGCCTGGAGTAATTTACACTTACTTAGAGAGATTAGTCATGGAGCATATATTTCTACTTATAGAATTCAATATACAAGCATGGGGAGGAAGTTGGTGGAGGATGCAATTCTTATCTAGAACATTCATAGTTATTTGCTATGGCAGAATTTGATTTTCAGGACAACTTATACACCGTATTTTTCCATCTACTTCTTCATTCTTCCCATAATTATTTTGTAGGATGTTAGAAAGAACAACATCTTCTTCTTTCCCTTCAATTATAGATGACTTCTCCAGCATCATGAGCTACTAAACTGAGCTTTGGTCTTCTTCTGTCTCTTTCAAACCAAACAGTTTGGTCTTCTTCATTAAATGGTTGTGCAGGGGAGTAAAGCATGAGCCTTTTGGTAGCACTTTGCCATTAGAGATAATCATATTACAAGATTTTAATCCTATGAATTCATCATCAATTGTTAACCATGGTCTTCCCAAGATGATAGGATATCCTCCCAAGCTTTCTTTTGGTGAAGAACAACAAAAGCGATTTGGTACTCTCAAGAGTTTACCACTACAACTACGTCCTCCAAGACTCCTTCAGCTTAACTGTTGATATGTCTACAAGCTGCAAAACTGTGGTTGTTGGTCTTAGCCCCTCTAACTTTCATCCATGATTTATTTTATCATTACATTAATTGTTGTCTCCAAGTCAATCAATGTGTGTTTTATCATTATTCCATTGATTGTGACATTTACCAAAGGAGTGTCTAGATCTATGTATTTGGGTAGAATTGAGTTCCCAATTTTTACCAAGTTTATCATTCTCAATGAGGGCAATGCACTAACTACTAAAGAAACTAGCAAAATCAGAAATGCTAGAGGGTTTATGTTACCTCACATGTGATGTGATACGAGTGCAAGGTAATGATGGATTTCAACTCGATACAAATTAGATGAATCCTGCAAACAAGACCCACCGAAATAGGATTGATTAGATCGATTTATGCGGAGGCTACCTAGAAAATGCGAGCTCCAAGAATCTTTTGGCTTCCTTTTGTGGATGTCAACCTTCGTTGTTTAAAAAGGATGAAATAGACAAAAAAGTAGATAACATGCATAAACAACAATAATGGATCTCGGAAGATGATTAAAACTAATTTTAAGCTAATTTGATTGAAATAATTGTAAAATAAAGGCTACCTAGTTTGGGTCAACAATGACCCAAACTATGTTTAGGTAGGTTGATGATGACCTAGGAGGATGGATCTAAATATTTACATAGAATATGTAGACTGTAAGGTTTGAATGTAACCTAAAAGCTAATAAAGGCCTCGTAAGTGTTGTCTGAGGATCTGTGGAAAAGAACCAAAGATGAAACGTAGGAAAATGACAAGAATGGATGATTTGGACAAATTATTGGATGAACTAGACCCCACCAATGACGACTAGGTGGAATCGGCGGTGAATGTATCGTAGAAGTAAAAATTTGAGGATAAAATGATGGATATGGCAACTTGTAATCAAAGGAGCTATGGGAGAAGGTGATGAATGTTCACCGGATGTTGTAGAAATTGCTCTTTACCTTTAAAAGGTTAGGAATAAAAGATATGCAATAAAATGATAGATACACCAAAATCCAGATAACGATGATGAGAAATATCACAAAGGATGATCATGAGCGATGCAAACATGTCAAAGGGATGTTTAGAATATATGTAAATGTCTCAAGAATGCTCGTGCATGAGGAAGGGTTTTTAGATTTGCGTGCATCTGATTGAAGAATAGAAAGAAAGCACTTAGCTTTATAGGGTTGATGATGGACTCGGATTGGGTCATTGCTAATCATGGGTAAGTTTCCCCAATGGGAGGATTTTTCTACTTTTGACATGATTTTGGATTTTTAAGAGTTGGTTAGATGCTTTAAAGCATATAGGTAGGAAGATGATGAGATATGGGTAGTTAGGGCATAAAAATAGATGGGAGAAAAGAATTAGAAAAGAAAGGGGATGGATTTAGGATAAAATCATCCTAAATAGAAGGTAGGTAGTTAGTTAGGGCAAGATAATGGGTATTAATTAATTCATAGGAATTAATTAATTAATAGTAATAAAGACTAATATGGATGAGATAATTGGGCATGTAAGATATTTAAATGATTAATTAATTAATTAATGTGGCTTGATTAATTAATGGGAATTGGATGGGTGTTTAATTAAATAAAGGGGATGAATTAAATAAATATGTGCACGTGGGTGATCAGGGGTATAGATACCGAATTTAGGTGTCTATATTTTGCCCTTTTTGTTGAGTGGTTTGGATTAGCAAGCCATGAGAAAAAAATGATAAGATTTGGATGAGGATAATAAAAGGATTGATGATGAGCTCCCCCTCAAATGGGGATCGATGACATCAAGGGAAATCGATGACACGTTTGAAAAAGATAGATGATAAAGGGTGGGTGGGTAAATAAAACGGTAAAATGATTACCAAGGTGAGATGCCCCAAGAAAAAAGGATTGCAATATTAAGAAAAATATGGCAGTGACTCCAATAACACATCGGTAGAGGACATATGTGGTCTCAACAGAGACGAGCTACAACATTCTATGGATGAGTGAGTGAGGAAGATCACTGCAGTATGGATGCAAGCCAAGATAACCAATGAGTCATAAGCAAGTCATAAAAATATGCACAACTATATGAGAAAAGGTATGTGAAATCCTTTGTACATGAGGAATCGAGTGAATAGGTATGCATCCACAAGGGACGAGGATGAAAATGTATGGTGCCCAAAGAAGAAAAAAAAGCCGAGACGAAAAAATGAACAAGTGAGTGATGAAACAATATGCCCCAAAAGGGGAAAGTATGGCCATGAAGGAAAAAAGGGAAACAAAATATGCCCCAAGTGGGGAAATTATGGCCACAAAGGTGGACTTAGAATGAGAATATGGTGCCCCCAAGAAGGGCACGAATATGGCCACAAGGGTGGACTTGATATGAAGAATGTAATGCCTAAAGGGGAAAATGAATATGGCCTCAAAGGAGGACTTTGTGTGTGGATTAGATAGGATTGTGAATTAAAAATTCCCAAAAGAGGAGTGATTATGGCCACAAAAGGTGGACTTAGGGGGTATGATAGGATTAAAATGCCCAAAGGAAAAATATATGGCCACAGATGTGGACTTAGAAAGTATGTATGCCCGAAGGAGGAATAATTTGAACACTGGATCAAAATTCCCAGAGGGAAAATGATTATGGAAATAAATGTGGACTTAAAGGTAAACAATAGATGAAGCCCTAGGAAATGAAGCAAGGAAGGGGGAAGCCCAAAAATAATTATTGCGAGAGGGGAGTCAACGGTGACTATGTCCAATTACCGCGACACGAAGTCGGTGGCTCTATAAGCCCAAGGGTCGACCAACAATGCTCATTTACACGCGTGGAGTTGACGATCGAGAGAACAAAGTTGATGGAGGCTTCTAGAGCCGTGAAGAAGCGCCAGTGGGTGTGGAGGATGGTCGAAACAAAAAACCCACACTAGTTTTTGATTAAATTTAATGTTTTTTTTTTTTGCACTTTTTGTACAAACAAAAAGGATGACACTAGGGGTGGTTGGCGACGACCCAGGAGGCCCCATGGGATGAGGATGATGATGTTGGATTCGGGGTTGGGTTTGGTGATTGGATGGTTGTTATTTGGGAAGTTAGGGTAGTTATAGAGAAAGGAGATGAGGAGGAGGAGGAGATTGAGATTGAGGCGGAGGCAACTCCTAGACAAGGAGACGGTGGAGTAAGAGATCCTGCAGAGGTGGTACATTTGTATGTTGAGTTGGAATAGATGAGTTTGGAGAGAGACACAACTTATCAGTAGCAGGATGTGATCACTCAAGAGAGGGACCAAGTTATTCAGGAGAGATATCATTACGGGTGACAAAGGGAGGCCTATAGGGCTCATTTTGGTGATTTAACTACTATTTTGGCGACAAAGTTGGTTAGTGGTGCAAGCAAGCAAAGCTCTCCACGAGGGGGTTGGGACATGTAGCACTTCCCGACATGATTTACATGGATAGATACAAGGTGTTATCCACATAGGATAGATATTACGAAGGGATTTTGTTCAAGAAGGTGCCGAAGACACTACGCTACTAGGGGCACTTATAAAGGACAACGACAAGAGGCACATGGCCATCTAGGAGCACGACGAGTGTGGCACAACTACAATGAGTAGAGGGAGGCCATACAAGGGCGGCAGAGACATGCATGGATTCGGTGTTGTACTTTCCCAAATAGAGAGGACTTGAGAGCCTCATATATACACTTCACAAATTTTGATAGCATCTCTGCTTTGAGAGAGCCCCATTAGAGGGCAGTGATGTATTGATACACATTTTGATTTATATATGATATATGGTTTTTTCATGGATTATTATGTGTTCATTATGTGATATGATGAATTTAATTCGATGTGATGATGATTTTAGATTACATGTCGTGATGATGGCTTTTAGATTAGATGTGATGGTGATTTTAGATTATATGTTTGTTTTATATTTGATGATGATGATGAAATAAACATATGATTAGATGGTTAATTTTGGATGTGCATGTGTATGATGATATAAATGTGTGATGTGTTAATGAGGATTATGACCATATGTTTTGTGTTTGAATTTGATCATGATGATTAGAATGTATATGGATAAGATGTGATGAAAAAAATTGAGAATGGATGTGATTAATGATGAATATGAGTAAGAGTAAATGTGTTGTATGATAGATAGATAACATATATATTGGATAGAGTTTATGCACTACTAAAAACCTAGGCAATCGTGAGATAAATCACCCTCATTTAATGACGAGGCTCCCATGAAATATGTTTATCAATGTAGTGGGTGTGAATCCTAATAACCATTTATTTGGTTTTACTTTAATTACAAAGCTCATGAACCATAGCTTAGCAATTCTACAACAAGTAAGCAACTATTATGAAGTATTTGCAGAAGGGGGAAATATGGAATTTGGGAAATAAGGAAGGAAGATGTGTGATTCAACCAATAGTTCTCAGAGTTGGTCTCATACACATAGATTAAATAAACAAATAGATCTCACAATATTCAAAAGTAAAGGAAAAGAATAGCTTCTAACCTAAATCTCAGATAACACAAAGTTTATCTAAAAATTCAAATAGAAGCAAGAAGCAAAGCACCATAGACACAAAGTTCTCCATAAATCTACCTTTTATTCAATTCCTAGATTTCACAGAAATAACATCAAGGGTTACAACACAAAGTCTTGAAAACTTGAGAATGCTCTAGCAAAATTGTGATCAACAAGTTCTGATCATTAAACCCATAGGATCTTCCTCTATTTATAGTGCATAGAGGGAAATTACAAATAGGAAACTTTTAATTGAACTCACACATGCAGAAGGTATAAAGGAAACAACTGAAACCTTTCCCCTGGAGTTCCTCTTTGCATGAAATGCATCTAAAGACTAAATCAATGCCCTTATTCATGTCTGCCACATATTCCCAAGTAATTGAATTTTTCTAGTAACTTGAAGTAACGAATTTTAAACCAATTACCTAAGTTTTACAATTTAATTGATCACTCAATCACTTTGTCAAAGAAAATAAGAGAAAGAAGAAGAAAGAGGAGAATAAATTATTCTAGCTACAACACTTCATTCTTCCCTTTGATTTTTCCATTAATCCGATGATAGACACGTGCCCCATGTCTGTATCATTAACTTTAGCATTCCTGGACACTATGCATGGTTCTTATGGATTACCCTTGTTATCGCCCTTCATTCTGGTCTCCGAATTTTCATCTATCTAAGACTTCCCTTTTCCACCTTTGTGTGAAGCTTTTGCAGTTGTGAAATCTGGATCTCTCTATGTAGAAGTTGCAATTGCTGCCTTTGATTCTGAAGATATATTCAATGTATCATACGTTGACTTTGCCTTCCTTTCACCAATAAGAGCACCAGTGAAGTACTCCTACAAATAATTAGAACCAATATAGAATACATGGCATGAATGCCAAATTTCTTCACCAAAATTTGATTATAAAGCTTGCCTATAATTTTAGACTTTGCTTGCATGCCAAGCAAGCTAAAAATATTATTTTATTCACATGTGCACTCACCTCAACATGCAGATAGCTATAATAATACAAAGAAAGCCTTTGTAACCTTAGGCACCAAAATTGGATGCTTCTCGACAATTAAAAATATTTTTCAATGTTAACAACTTCTCCCTTTGCGCCAACCTTTCCCGGAAATAATAAAAATAAATATCTTTTAAGGCATGCAACTTTGCCAAAGTGGGTCACCATTTTTGGGCTAGGAATAGTGTGAAAAATATGTGGAAGGGGAAGTGGGAATTTTTCACCTTCCAGCAGCCCCAAAATTCCCACCTTCTAGGTAGCTCCAAAATTCCCACTTTCCACTTAAGTGATTTGGGTGAATTTCTAACCTTCCCACAACTTAAAAAAATGCGACTTGCATGGGTGAATAAAACCTCTTTTATGTGAAAATTAAGAGGGCAAGGAAGTGGGAATTTTTACCCTTCCAAGAAGCCCCAAAATTCCCATTTGCACTTAAGTGATTTGACTTTCATAATGGGAAAAAACAACCTTCCAGGAAGCCTCCAAATTCCCACCTTCCAGGAAGCTCCAAAATTCCCATTTGCACTTAAGTGATTTGAATTTCATAATGGGAAAAAACAACCTTCCAGGAAGCCTCCAAATTCCCACCTTCCAAGTAGCACCAAAATTCCCACTTTCACTTAAGTGATTTGACTTTCATGTTTTGCATGGAAATTCAAGAGGAAGGGTAGCTTTGAAAAATGCGACTTGTATTATGAAATTATTCTTCCCAAAAAGTGTGACTTGCATGACTTCTACTTTTAAAGTTGCGTGAAAACTCATCAACAACATTTTATTTCCATTTTTGAATTTTTGGAAAGGGTCCGGGAAGATGTAGCAGCAAAAAACTTGCAAGTGCCATAACTTTCACTCCATGGCTCCGTTTTAGGTGCCATTTTTTCTAAAAGTGCATATTTTCTCGAGCTCTACACATTAGTGGAAATATTTTTCTTATTTTCATAAAATCCATTATTACACATTTTTGTACCAAGCAACCTCTTGCAATCTCCTGAAGGAATCTTGAGCTCTACATGCCACCGCCGATTAGTTAGGTCAAGAAAACTCTTCCCTGGTGAACACTCCATTGAGAGGCGAAAGCAATACTGGCGTGAAAATCCTCGGTAGGGTTCAACTGCAGCACAATTTATTTTTAAACAAAACTTTATTTATTTAATAAATAAAATTCTCTCAGACAAAACCTGAAGGGATAGAGTGAGTTTTAGCATGTGGGTATTTGTCGAGTTTGAATTTTATGACTCCCTGGAAATATTCTAAAGCAATGAAGACAACTGCAGGTGAAACAAACACAAAACAAACTGTCACCTTGAACAGAACAAATTTTTTAAAGGGGTATCCCACCATTTCCAAGTGAAATTTTTGGGGACACCAATATAGGTGATTGAGATCAAGAAAGATGTGCTAAAAGGCAGATGTGATAGGATTAGGATAGAATGCAATGCAATGGTGGCGACCTACAAGTGAAAACAACACTACATTATATTGAGGAATGTACAAGGAAAAGATGCCTCCAATTGCATTAGAGGTAAACAAAAAGGGGATCTAGGTAACACAAGGCACATGCGACCAAAATTAGTGCTAGAATATAACCAACGATAGTTAGTCATATCAAAGATCATGAGGAGCATGGATGAAATGAACTCATACACCAAATGTCGACATGAAAAATGAATTTGAGATGTACTTGTACAAGGGAAGAGGGTTATCCAAAAGTGGTGTTCCCTAAAACTATGCTCTAGCTCTGGGAAGGGGAAAGATCTAACCGATTAATGTAGGAAGTCTACTAGAAGAAAGTTGATCAATGCGGGAATATTCCTAGGATGTTAATAAAATGGAAGGTTGATCAATGCGGGAAGCCTTCAAATCCCATAAGGGGTAATCACACTTTGAGGGTATGGTATAATTTATACAATATATAGATGATAAGAACAATATGATAGCTTTCCTTTGAGGGATCAGTCTATTTCTTTTGATTTTCTTTTGAATTTGATTTTGATTTAAATTTTTCTTGCATGAAAATTTGTCCTTTGAGGGATCAGTCTGTTTTTGATAATTTTGATATTTTTGATTCGAGCATCCATGATTTTTTTTTTTGAATTTCACATGGGGAGAGCTAGGACTAGATAAGTAAACCACTTAGGAGTGGGTGAATAATGCACAAGAGACACCCCGGATCCTTTGCATGGTTTCAATAGGTGAATAAGAGGGTGATGGATGTCATGATTGCAGAGTTCACACCAAATGGGATAGCCTATCTATAAGGAATATGTCATGGGAAGAGTCGTGGTGCCCATATTTAAGGTCACATATAGGAAGTGACAAAAGACCACATAATTCCAAATCATCACAATGAGAGATGGAAGAGGATAAGATGGAGGAAAGATCTAAGGATATGACTAAGGGAACATTGGTAAATGTGCTAACAATAGAAACGATCGCTAGTGCAAGGTGCATTAAGAGGTTCCACTTCCGGTTTACCGTCAAGGGAGGCCAAACGATAGGCTTCCACCCATATTTATGTGTGATAGGATATGGTCCAATCCAACTAGGGAAAACTTTCCATGTTGGCTCCTTTCTAGAGTAGTGACATTCTCGATTTAGTTGCAGGTTTCGATGTTAATGTTGTGTCGAAAGACGGGACGAGATGAACAAGCAAAAGTAAGAGCAAGCACTTCCCATTAAGGAATCAAATGGTATGCGTCTAAGACGAATAAATGGTCCCCCTAAAGAGAGACAAAATAAACCAGGACCATATGAGATGAATTAAATAAAGATCATGAAATATGTGCCACATGGTGGATTTTAGACAAAGCCATGGTGCTTCTAACGGGAAGCATAAATATGGCCATGAAAGTGGTCGTAGGAAGAGGAGAGATTAAAGTACAATTCGATGAACTGATCTAGATGAGATAAGAAAATGTCAAATGTGGAAGGGAACTAATCTGTGAATAGTCAGATCTTAGAAAGAAGTCCCCCAAAGTAGGAGCACATATTGATGAAGACGAGAAGAAGGATGCGAGGAGGTCGATAAGAAGGGGAAAATGCTCCCCCAGATGGATGGATAGGATGTCGATAATAATGGATCATAGAGGTGGTGTAGTGAGGAAAACAATATCGATGAACAAGGGAGGACCCTTGTCAAGAAGAGTGATAAGAGATGATGTAGATAGGTGAAGAGACCTAGGAAGTTGAATGGATGGAGATGCGGTAAAAGGAGTCAGATGGACTATGGATGAAGCAAGTAGATGGAGAAGGAGACTCATCAAGGAGGTCCTCTTGCTCAATAATATCATGGATGATAGTCTGAAGAGCCTTATAATGCTCAATGTCGTGACCTAGAGTACGATGATAGGTAAGATGCATTAGGGATAAACTACGATGGCTTTGAATGGTCCTGGGTCAAAGGCCCTGATAGGTGGGAGTGTGATGGCAGAAGTTTGAAGTAGATGTTGGAGGACCTCTACATATGATTCGATGTATGCACCAAGAGAGGTTTTGTGAGATGGTGTGGATGGCGAGGATGAAGGTGGATTACTCGAGGTCTAGGTGGTCTAGAAGAGGATGCAATGGTGGATGATTTAGGTTTGGATGGATGGATAGGTGGAGGTGTTTTCGATGAAGGAGCTAGTCCTAAGAGGGAATCAGATGGTTTGGACTTAGATTGATTGATTGATTGTGATGGAGGAGGTGGCCCTAAGATAGAGGGATGTGGCCCTAAGAATGGATGATGTTGATTTGGTCTTGGTTGGGGGAATGTCAATCTTTCTATGGGGACGCACAAGATATTGTTGTGGAAGGGTGCCAATGTTTTTGGATTTGTATTGTTAAGGAGTTTCCTTGGCAGGGATGACAATGATTTTGACCAATGGATCCGAAGATGGGGTTGTGGTTGATGGAGGAAGTAATTTTTGCATGATTTTTTCTAAAGAAAGTGGGGATTGGCTTGGTGTAGGAGGATCTAATAGTGTCGATGAGATAAGAGGGTCACCTATAGCTGCAGAAAGTTGAAGTGCTCTCCAATATTCTTCGAATGATGAAGGTGGTGTGGAAGAAGAGGGGGATAATGGAGATGTGGTCACAATGGTTGATGTGGTAGGTGCAGGCAAGAGCATGGAAAGAGGAACCGATATGGATTCCAAGGATGGTATGATAGGCAAGGGTGGAATTGATGTGGATGGGGAATAGAGTCTAACAAAGTAGATAGGGTAGATGTAGGTGTGGAATCAATAATGGGAGTAGGTGTGGCTATAGAAATAGAAAGGGGGTTTGGATGATTTGATTGATGAGGTCTATGTGAGAAGGAGGTGATATAGGAGGTGGATGAATCAGTGTAGAAATGAGGGATTGTGTGGGAGAAGTATGAATGCCTTTTGTTTTTGTCTCAAGAGGCATCATGGATGTGAATGTAGATTGAGAAGATGTGATGGGGATGTAGATGTGGGGATGGTAGGTGTAGAAGATTGGGATGAAATGGATGATATAGGAATGGGAAAGGAAATATGTGATAAGGATGTCAAGGTATACATGGGTGGATTTGTGGGTGTAGCAGATATAAAGGTAGTGATGGGTGTGCTCGGAAGAGATGTGGTCAATGGTTTATGCATGATAGGTGTGGATAGAGAAGCATGTGCGGTCAATCGATGCGAGATGTGGTAAGAGTAGGAAGACATGTAGATGAAAGAGAGGCAGTGGAAGTTAAGGAGGTAGGTAAGGTGATCATGGGCATAGTGGATGTGAGGATAGCCCTTGAAGGGGCGATAGGCACAATATCTAAGAGAGGGTTAGATGATGAAGGTGGTAAAATAGATGTGGGGGAAGATGTCTGGTGTATGGTGTTGATTGAAAAGGGATTGAATTGATATAGTGTAGAGGGCGAAGACAAATTTTATGGTGGCAGATTAGGAAAGGGTTGTCTAAATATATCAGGTGGTGAAGATTGGATTGGTTGGGGAGATATATGATGGGGAGAAGCAATATCATGATAAGATGATGGGGATTGGACGGAAGATCCGATGTGGGAGAGACAGGAAGGTCAATAGGTTGGATAGGCATAGTGACACTAGGTGAAGCAGAGATGATAGAAGATGACAGGGAAGGAGTGGAATCTCTTATAAAATAAAGGCTACCTGGTATGGATAAAAAATGACCCGGTTGTGTACGGGTAGGTCAACGATGACCTAGGAGGATGGATATGAATATGTAGACTTACAAGAGTCCGAATGTAACTGAAAGTTGATAAAGGTTTGTAAGTGTTGTAAAAGGACTGAGAAAATAACCGAGAGATATAAAGGTAGGAAAAAGGATAGGAATGGATTATTGGATGAATAGGGCCACAGTCGGCGACGACCGAGCGAGATCGATGGTGGCCGTATCGAGAAGACAAAGTACAAAGCTGAGGATAAAAGGATGGATATGGAAACCTACAATCAAAGGAGATGTAGGAGAAGGTTGTTGAGTGTTCCTTGGATGTTGTAGAAGTTTCTATGTACTGTAAAAGGTTAGGAACAAATAATATGCAATAATATGATAGATATACCAAAATCCAGATAATGATGATGAGAAATCTCACGAAGGATGATCGTGAGCGATGCAAACACGTTGAATGGATGTTCAGAATATCCATGTAACGTCTCAAGAATGCTCGAGGCATGAGGAAGGGTGCTTGGATTTGCATGCATTTGGTTGAAGAATAGAAAGAAAGTGCTTTGCTTTATAGGGTTGAAGAGGATTGGGATGGGTCACCACTAAGCTGCATGGGGTAAGTTTCCCCAATGGGAGGATTTTTCTGCTTTTGGCATGATTTTGGCTTTTTTAAGAGTTGGCTAGATGCTTTAAAGCATATATGCGGGAAGAGGATGAGATATGGGTAGTTAGGGCATAAAAATAGATGGGAGAAAATCTTAGAAAAGCAAGGGGATGGATTTAGGATAAAAGCATCCTAAATAAAGGTAGGTAGGTTAGGGTAAGATAATGGGTATTAATTAATTCATAGGAATTAATTAATTAATAGGAGTAAAGACTAATATGGATGAGATAATTGGGCATGTAAGATATTTAAATAATTAATTAATGTGGCTTGGTTAATTAATGGGAATTGGATGGATGTTTCATTAAATAAAGGGGATGAATTAAATAAATATGTGCACGCGAGCGATCGGGGTATAAATACCGAATTTAGGTTTCTACACCCAAGCATAATATCAACTAGTTTTCCAATGACTGCATAGTAGTGAGATCTTTCCTTTTTCTGCGCAAGTTTCTTTATGCATAGATCTTTAACCAATTTGTTATAGATAGGCACATCCTTAAAAACTTGAATCAATGGAATTTTGACACAAATGTTTGTCGGTGATTACAAAATCAAGTAGATTCGATTTGAGGTCGGTCTTCTTTTCTTGTAGCCTTTCAAGAAATGGTGGCTCATCACCCAATGTTTTACCCTTTCTGAAATTATGCTAAGGTTGTTATGAGTTAGTGTACAACGTCTTCTGTTGTTGTTGTGGATCTATCTACAACATTTTATTGCTTTGTTGCAGGCCATCCTACAACGTTTGTGGTTCCTCATCAATCTTAGTAATGGTGTGTCTAGCTGGTGTAGGAAGTGCTCTTTACGAGAAAAGATGGATATTGTTGATATCAACAAAATATGTAGGGTATTGAGTGGTTCAATGGAATAGGTTGGCTGAGAAGATTTATTGTTAGGGTTAGGCATTGGTTGAGCTAGTAGTTGGGTAGCTTTTGGTTGAGAGCCCGCATGGGGGTTTGGCGTCGGGCTTGCTGCGAGGATAAGGAGGTTGCTAATAAGATTGCTTTGGTAATTTAGAGGTTAGTTATTCCACTACTCTCCTCCTCTCTAAGGTCGTTCGTGATTGAAGAGGTTGTTGCCATTATTGTTGTGGTTGGCCTTGGAATTGAGGTTGCCACTATTATTGATATTAGTTGGGATATGGGTCCCAACCTTGAGGGTTAACCCAAGGTGGGGGTTGCATATATGAGTTATTAGACCAATTTTGGAATGAATGCATAGGTTCTTGTGTCATACCTCATTGCTTCAGTGGCCATGGTTTTCTTTGAGCAACATATAAAACTTTCCCATCCTCTGTCTCCAACATCTCAAATTCAAGTGAAGCATCACTTTCTTGAACAATGTTGGTCAATTCTCTACATCTACAATTAGATTTCTTCCTTCTGCATGCATGGCAATACTATATGAGTGTTGCTTCTACATCTTCCTTTTTATTTTTGGCATGTAGAGCATCTAATTGATTGGCCATGTCATTGACAATCTTCCACTTCATATTTTTAAACATGTTGACAATCTCTAACTTGGATATGTCCCCAATTGTTTTAGTAATTGATCCACCTCTTGATCTTACACTTCTTACCCTCTTCATAGTAGCTCTTGAGTAATTTTTCCAGGCTTCACAAATGTCTGTAAAAGTAGCTTTTGAAATTTTCCCTGATCCTATCAGATCTAGAGCATCCGTGTCCTCCTCACTGAGTCCCTTTAAAAAGAGTAATTTGAGAGATTCAGGTGGTATTTCGGTGTGCCTTGACTTCTAAACGCAGAACACAAACCTTTTCAAATATTCTTCTAATGGTCCATCCTCTTTTTGTGTCATTCTGTAGATTTCATCACCTCCTCTATTGCTTGGTCTGCAATAATCCTAGTACTTATCGAGGAATTTATCCTTCATTTGTGCCCACGTGGTTACAATATTTCTTCCCAATCCCATGAACCATCTCAAAGCTACATCCTTGAGTGTAGCAAGAAATAGCTTTAATTTATGTGCATCAATAGTATAATCATAACTCCTGCATAAAACATCAAACTCAAATAGAAAGGTGTTTGGGTCTTCTGACATGGATCCATGAAAGTTGGGCAAGGTTGAGGGAGAAATATTCTTCATACCAGCAGATTGTATTATTATCATTGATGGGGAACTCAAAGGTGGTTGCCCCATTTCAAACATTCTGATTTACTTCTTCTATCATCTCTGGCTACTTAGGAACAACTTCAGAGATTTCACTTAGAGGATTATCTTCAAACAACAAACCTAATATGGAGGTTTCTTCTTCAGAATCCTCAAAGGTATATGAAATATATGTGCTACCTGTGGATTAGGAAAAAATCTACCATGGGCATCCCTTATGCGGTGTATACATCAACTACTCAACTCTATCAATGGAAAGTTAGTTGGGGGTTGGTTGGAAGTGAATTTCCTAAAACCTAAACTACTCTAAGAAATAAAAACCTCTTCAAAAACCTTATAACTTGGCAGTATCTCTGAAAACAACACCAAAAATGGTGGTGCAAATTAACTTGCAACAATTAATATGTTGTTCATCAATCTACAGTCATTTAATTATCAGACCTAGGGATGTAAACTTTCAATATTGTCAGTGTTGTATACACAGTTATAGATGTTTGAGGAGTGTAAAGGTAAATTATTGTCACTACAATTAAGAAATAACAATACTAGAAATGAACTAGACTATGACTGAAAAGAATACTATGACTATGGAAAAGCATGTAAAAACATAATACAGATAAAGGAATAAACTATTGTAATTCTAATCATGCAATGAATTAAAATAACAAACAAAAGGATAGGGTTAGAAAACTGCAAGTGGATCCCACCTTGGGTGTTAGTCCCTCCTAAGGCATGTGTCTACAACAATTTAACAAAACTTAGATTCTTATTTCATTAGCATGAAGATTACAAATGGAAAATATAGCAAGTTCCCTATTTATGGATCGATCTCCTCTGTATGCATCCCTTTCTACAACATTAATCTTTTCTTTTTATATCTTTCATTATAACAGAGACATGAAGAGATAGAGTCCTACTAGGGGTTCCAGTTGGATTAAGTGAAATATATCAACCAAACAATCCAGAAAATTACATGCATGCAACATAACTATTCAATAGATGTTCTCATACAATCACATAACTTAACTAATTGATTAGTTGATCAACCAATTATTAAATTATGAGTTAAATCAATTAGTTCTTTGTTTGAGTTGCAATGCATAATCAAGTGATGGCATTGAGTCTTCTTCTTGTTCACATAATTACTTCTTCTATCAACACGTGTGAGCTTAGGTGTAGTGTCCATGTTGTGCAAGCTCCCCATAATCATGACTTTATGTATGTGTATGACCTCCTTTGGTTATAGACACATTGTTGTAGACAGTCCCTTAGGCTACATTTCGATTCTTTGCGAGATGACCTCTTTTCTTTGAATGAGTTCCTTTGGTTGCATGTCGATTGTTGTGTATGGATCCTTTATTGCATGTTAGTTGTTGCATATAACAACTTCTTTGCAAACAAGACTAGCATTTATACAAAGCATCATTTAACATCATATTACAACCAAAATAATAAATGCATACTCATAATCCACAAAATAAAGTAAACCTTAGTAATTATTATATTAACTAATATTTATGCCATGAGTTCAAATAATAATGGAAATGTTCAATATCACTTTGAGAAATACAAGTTCGAGGTACAATTGGCAAAACAAAATACAATAGATGAGGTGTTTAAAAAGGGAATAAAACAACTCATCAATGGATTACTTGTGTGGTTTCTCCACTTTCCACAAAAAACATTATGAAAAAATCATAGTCAATATGAAGATTTTGGTGAATCACTAAAATTAGGGTTCTATCCCACAAATTACCCGATTGATGCCCCGATACAACTTGATAAGATATTTACATATAATAAATGAACAAGTTGAATATTATGGAGAAGATAGCACAACACAAGATATATTTTTGGCCCAAGATGCTCACCTTTTTCTCAAACCCTCACAAACTCTACAACTCTTTGCAACTTCTTCTTCCTCTCGTTTGAGGAGAACTTCCCTCCTCTACACAAATAGGGTGGAGTTTGATCAATTTTATTAATTTCAAAAAAAAATCAATGCAAACCAATGAGAGAGCTACAAAGTTTATAGGCTTTGAACAACTTCTATCCATTCCATGAGAAGTGGATCAAATCTCCTAAAGTTGGCAAATATGCAAAAATAACATATTTCCCCTAATCGCCCGATTGCCCTGTTGGAATACGGCGAGAGAACAAGCAAGATAGGAAAGCCCCCACTAATCTAGGGATAGACAACTAAGAGTTATAGAAAAAGTAATTAAAAATTACAATTAATTTATTTATTTAACTCACCTACATGGTGAATTAAGCCTAGGTTTATCTTAACAAATGAGAGTTATATTTTCTTTATAATTGTTCCAAGGGATATGATTTCACATTAAAGATAGCCTAAGAAGGAAAGATAAAATAAATATAAGAAAAATTATACCATTTGGGCTTTGCAAACACTACAATCAAATAGTGGATAGACCTATGTAATGTATATGTCCAAAGCTAGATGGTAGTGTCCAAGAGGATAAAACACTCGTGGTGAAGATTTGGAAGTGCCTAACAAGAGGTTTAGGAAATTCACAAGTATTTAGACTAGTCTTATAGGTGTCTAAGCGGTAGAGTGTGATATTATGAAGTGTTTCCAAGTCTTAGGAAATAGTGAAATAGTTTGGTTAAGTTGTGTTTATGTGTGTAAGTGTGACTAAGGGATACCTATCAAATTAGTAGTGTTAAGTACATAATTACCAAATTTAGGTGTTTACACCTAGTATCTTTGTGTGTCTCGATTATGTGTAGATTCTTTTTCTAGACATTCTTGTTTTTTTGGGGGTTGCATTTTACCATGCATCTTTGTAACATTTACAAACCGCAACATTTTAGCTTCTAGTTTATGTTGTAGGATTTTGTAGTGGCAACCATGTTTCTTTTTCACAACTTCCTATCACATTATGATGGTCTTGTTTTTGCTATGCATAGGCTAAGTTTTGTGGTTGTTGGGATGATATTTCCATGATAAATGTGTCTATGTTGGTTGCTTCTTGTTCTCTTTGTTGGTTAGAGTGGTCATAGGTTTGAGGTCAATGACTATGTTGGGCATGGTGTTTTCCGCTTCTCCCTAATAGTTATGACACTCAAGGGTTTTAGGTTATATATGTGCTTTAGGATTTATTTCATTCACTTGATATTTGTTTTCATCCTATATTGTTGTGTTATAAGGGATGTATTAAGTGTCTTTGGCCTTTACCTACTCGTAACGTGGTTTTATGAGGGATGTTTATATATCGTGAACTTTTTCTTTTGGTTATGTCATGCGGTGTTGTGAATTCTTATCATCTACTCATTTTATTATAGATCATTTATGTTTTTAATTTATATTTTTTTATTAATTGATATGGTATGTGTTTCTAATAAGAAATTTTAATTCGTATTTTTTTCAAAGATAAATTTATGAGTTTTAGTGTATTTATCTATGTATGGATGATTTGGTTTAAAACAATGTTATTTAGACATTTTGTCAAGTTTTATGTCCTAAAACTCCCTTTTTGATCATTGTATCAATCAATCTAAATCATTTTTAGTTTTCCTATCCCATATTGGGACCATTCATACAATATCAACATTTGTCAAGATCACATTTTTACAATCCCGACGCTTTAATTTTCGCTCCTCTTGTAGTTGGATGTGCCCATCCACCACTTTTCTCCTTTCTATTTTCTAATCATTGGAATTGAGCATGCAAGAAAAATAGGCAATGTTTGATTCAAGTCACATATAAATAAACAAGTGACTAGATTCATCCGAACAATTAAGGATAAGCAAAAACACTCAAGCACATTCATTTTCTAGCTAACATTCTATTTTGGATTACTTTTGATAGACATACTTATTAATGTTATGCAATTTACATTTATCGACTTCTTTGTTCCAATTGAAGGGGTATGGCTATTAGAGGGATAATTAGTTCACACTAGCCATTTAAACACTAATGCAAACCCCAAACTTTATTTTTCTTAACATTATGGTTCAAGTAGATTTAGCTCATTACATGAAGACATGAGTCACAACGAGACTAGGGTAAAACGGTTAAAGAACACAAGAAGGTGAATAGACCCAAAAGATCAAATTTCATCTAGCAACTATTTATTAGGAATATTTTTATGGTCTTGAAAAATTGCCATGAGCATTAATACAATCTTGAGAAACTCTCGTAAGTGTTTGTATAGTCACGACGACTTTTTATGAGCCTTTGTATGATTTTGGCACCAATTTTAGATCATTCTTGCATTTCATTGTGCGAGAATGTCAATGTGCATTTCTATTTTTGAATTCTAGTATCAAATTTACAACATAAGACATCAACAAGTTAAGAGGCTTCAATTTCCCTATTTCCTTATATATTTATTGAAGATTTAATTAAGCACTACAACTACATTCTTACTTATGTGATATTCAATTAGTAACACTTCATTTATAATGGCATATACTAATTTTATATATATTTACATCATATATTATTTAAATCATGTACTTCAAGAATTAAACTTGAACAAAGTTGGTTTGTAGATGTGCAAATATAAGAGTTATAATTTCTATCCAAATTAAATATAAAATATTATATAAAACTAAATTCACTCACAATGAATAGGGACCATAAAAAAATTAATAAGTAAAGAGGTCCTCCTCCCTAAAAAGAAATTTACAAATTTCAAAAATCAACCCCTAAATATAACCTTATCCATCCATTTATACTCCTCACTTATTGCTAAATAATATAAATCAACATGAATAACTTTATTAAAAAAATATTTTGAGAGTCCGTGTAAAAATGAGATTACCATCTATGAATTGAACACCTTATAAAGTTATTAAATCATACAAATTACACATTGACCAAAACAAAAAACTATATCATGGTGGCCACTATTCGAGAGTCTCGCTACCATGTTCCACTTCAATATATAATGTTTTGTCCACTATAACATCTTGCCGTATTTTATTTGTTTATTCAAAAGTCACCATGGCCATCCGTGTTGCTTTTATCATTGTGTATATTGCACGTGATAAATTAATCACTTAGAGAAGCCACAAGGATTTATGGAGGAAAATCGCTGTATGGAATCCGGAGGTGAGAGTCATTTGAGAAAGAAGATTATATGTGGAGATTTCCCTTAGGAAAGGACCAAATATTCATGCACCCTATGTCTATGATTTAGTAGATGTATTTTGCATTGTTTAAATATGGTATAAAAGGGGCGTTACTCCTCCTCCTTCTTCTTCTTTCTTTGGGTGAAAAATTGATTTAGTATAAAATAGATTGACCCTAAACTATGTGAATGGTACTCGATACGTGTGTAGCCTTTGTGTCATATTTTGATTAGCTTTACGCCTTATTTTTGATACAAGTTGAACAACTATTAGTGCTACTTTATTTTATAATTGTACTTTCACGAACATGTCCTACCACATACATTGCATCATTTTTCCTATGATATGTGATCTCGTATGTGGGTGCCCAAGATCATTTATGCCAAGAATAATATTGAAATTAGAGATAATCTATTGATTGTAGAATGCACAAAAGTGATTAAAGAAATTAATCTTCAACACATTCAAATTCATAAGTGTTAGATGCATCGACATTGAAGTTCAACGAGTGAGCAATGTTAAGCGATGCAAGAACAAGTATTGCACATAGAAGTCTTTTAAGAACTTGAAGTGCACAATGTTTGGGTAGGTGCCCATTTGTCGAAGGTCACTTTGGCCCACATAATCTAACTAAGATGTCATATGGCGTGGGAGAACTTTAGACCAAATATACGGTAGAAGTTAGCAAGTCCAAAAGGCTCTTCAACTCGATGAGATTATATAGAGCGAGCCAATCTTCGATTACCTTAATCTTAAAAGAATCTACATGTATACAAGTGTAGTCAATAATGTAAATGCGTACTAATCTGTTTTTGCATCACCGATTGTACGCTTGTCTAAGTTGGCTTACAACATATGCTTGTATAGAGTGTGTAAGACATGTGAGATGTGTTCTTGGTGCTTCTCAAAAGTCTTGTTATAGATGATGATGTCATCCAAATAAACTATGGTGGATGCGCTGAGAAACGATTGAACTACACCATCCATCAAACATATGCATGTTGTCGATTGCATTGATAAAGTTGAAAGGTTTACCCAGCCATTCCTATAATCCTTCTTGTGTCTTTACATTTGTCTTCCACGTCTTTAGGATGGACTAGAACATTAGGATAACTTGATCTCAAATTGATCTTGGTGAAGTATCAATCACCTCAAAGCTAGTCCAATAGGTTGTTAATTTATGGTAGTAGATATTGATTCTTCATCACGAAACCTTTTATTGAGTGTGTGATAGTTTATGCAAAGGTACCAAATTCCATATTTATTGGGAGTGAGGACTATCAGACTCCTACATGGCGAAGAGTTAGGCCTCATTCTGTCTTCATCTAAGAGCTCCTATATTTGGCATATAAATTCATCATTCTCCCAAAATGATGTGGTACATAGAATTATTTAGAAGAGGGCATCCAAGAATAAAATCGATGGAGTTCTTTACTACTCACTATGTTGAGAGGCCTTTTGATTATGCAAATACTTCACCATGCTACTTTAATAACTTGTTGAATTGTTATTGGTGCAACAATGATTGTAAAATTTTCGGTGTCAATTATTTATTTCTCTCCTGTGAATGTATCTCGAGACAACTTGATAGTAGCATGAATTTTTGTGTGTACAAGATGCATTTATGGCATTATTTAGGTAGATACCAAAGTGATTTTAGTCTTTGGAGAAGACTCAAAGAGGACAAAGAACCGAGTCTTCGACATGCACCGTTTATCTCTACAACTTAGCTTGATATGCATATTATGGTCATATAAGTTTGTTCTTCACAACAATGTCACATACCTCAAAAGGTTGGTGTCCCAAGTGATCTTATCATCCATTGGATTGATTTTGTACTTGAAGGTACATTGTCATTGAACCCATATGTATTTTCCTAATTGGAGCCATCTAAGCGAGTATCAAAAGGACATACATAAGCGGGAGGTATAATGCATTGAGTCATGTCCTAAGAAATACTTTTCTTTCAGCTCCCATTATTGATGATGACATGGAGAGGTTTTCCTTTGACCCAAAACTTTGTGTGGAATAGATGCTCATGTTCTTCTAAAGTCTCATTTCTGAATGGAATTATTAACTAGACAAGAAGTATTTGTCCATCAATGTCATTTATGGCTATATGGATTAATTTAGATTGTCAAGAAATGATTGTTCCACTCAACATTCAAAATATTTGTAGGTGTGTGAGCGATGTCACATGATGAATTATTTCCTGTGTCTAAGGTAGAAGATAAAGAAACCTTTTGGTCGTGTTGTTCTCCTTGTAATGTGCATTATGATTGTCAAAGGGGACCGAGATGGTCGATTGTGTGTGGGTTGTCTCTTGTGCACGGTGTTGGATGAAGAGGAGGGACAATGCTTCATATTTTCCTTCGCCTCAATTTTGGAAACAATGTGGTATGCGTGTCCCAGAGAGAATTATGAGTATAGAACTTCATCATCCCATGAATATAAGGTGCAAGTCCACTTATGTATTTCAAACCCTTATGTTACTTTGTGAGGACTTCATGGAGATGCAAAACATACTCATGAAACTTGTTTGTGTAGTCTTCCATCGATTGATCCTTATGTAGTTGTAACTATTGGAGTTTTATGTACTCGTCCTCATAGTGTTTGAGGGGGTAAAATTCTTTCTACAAAGTACTAAAAAAATTGTCCCAAGTCTGAATATTTTTGTTTGCTTTCTCATATTGAGTGTTGTATGGTTCCCACTAGTAGGACACTAAAATAGACATCTTCAATGTTGAGAAGGTGATCTTCTCTTCATTATTGAAATGAATGCTAATGAAGTAGGCCTCAAGGTGGTGAATACAATCATCTAATGGTTTAGCCTAAATATTCATTTTGAACATTGGATTTTAAGATTCACTTGGACCTTGAAAGGGGTTTGATGATGAAACAATGAGTGATACAGTTGAGAAAAGGAATAGGATGTACTCATCAAGTTAATTTGAAATATTAACCATAAAATTTACTAAAGAGTTCAGTATGTTTTGCTTCTAATATTTCCTTATTGAGCTTTTTGATGTCTTGAGTTGCCTCATGTTGTTTTGGGGCATCAACTACCTTTATTTTGCTACAACATTCTTTTAGGTAGATTGGACAAATCCAACATGTTGTTCTTTCTATTGTTGCACTCATGTGTTTACGCACAAAAAATATATGTACTTTGAAAACAATGGTTTGCAAAAGGGTGCCCAAGAGTGTTTATGTGGGTAACAATGTCACTCTTAGAGATAAACTATACATTGTAGAAGACACAAAATATATTGACCAAATTAATATATCATCACATTCAAATGTGGAAGACTCATACACATAAATGTAAATTCTAATCAATATAAGAGTAGGGATAGTATATATGTGTACAATGATTCGGTAACTTGGCTTAGAGTACAAGCTCTTAGGATAAGAAGGAAATGATTCCTTACTAATTTTCCTAGACTAGAATAAAATATGGAGTGGTGGGAGAATTACATAATACACTAAGCATGCAAACATTTCTACTATCAAGATTGGAAGTGAGTACCCTATCATTCACTACCACAAGGATTAATTGTAAACATATTTATACATCTATAGTTATAAAGGAGGAAGTTACAACTCGAAATAGTTGTAGGAGACATGATTGTAAGATGCACCATCTTTCTTGGTTGGATGAAAGATTCCCTTTGATGTGTGGGATGTTGTTAATATGTCTTGACATGGAGTCATATTGGAATATGCCACCTAACTTGCCACGTGAAAATGAATTTCTATGAAGCACACATCAAGGATAGAAGCCACCGCACACATTTGCAAACAACATCCGACATTCAAATAAGCAAAGGTACAAGTGTGTTGACATGCCTCAAGGTTGTTAGGTGTTATGTAGTGTTGTGCCAGGGATATAATCCATTACATGGTATTGTAGGAGCAATGAAGTAAGGTTTTCACAAGATGTAAAAGTTTCTAGTATTGTATTATGAAGTGGGAAAGACCGTAGAATCATCAAGTGTTTGATTTGATAACAAATAATTACAAAATCAGTGAGAAATGTGAAGTGGGAGTGTTACATGTATGGTACTGTGTTGAGTAACATATTGAGGAAATATGACAGATTGTCAATGGTTAAAAGTGTTAGGTAAGTTATGAGGCAAGTAAGAGCTTCACAATAGGTTTCAAAGCTCAGCACCAATGGTGTAAGATGTTACACTCTTTTATACATGCCGCGAGATGCCACAAAGCCGAGGAGTTCAAGTTTTGCAAGAGAGTGAGGATGCTTGTACAACTATAGGGATACACACAAACCAATATGATATGAACATCATTACTATTTTACATTGGTATTTCATAAAAAGGTGTTATCTTTAATTACTTTAAAAATATCAATATATTATTTAATGACATCAATAGGAAAATGCCTTGAACGAAGAGGTTATTTTGGTGTAGACACCTAATCTTGATACGTGACTAGTTATTTGCTATGGTGTTAGTATATTTGTGTGTTTATTGACTATTAGATCATATTAGACTCTTGTTGGCATGTGCTATTCTTTTAGACTTTCACTTTGCTTCTTGTGTTTGTTCATCTTTTAACTCTATCTTCCTCTTATCACTCATATATTCTTCTTTATATTTTGTTATTCCTTCAAACTTCTTCCAATTGTCTCTTTTATCCCTTATTTTCTCTATCCATTGTCAAGAACCATAAAACTATAGTTATTGTAATCGTTTTTGGTCCCTTTTGATCCTTATTTTGGGTGTTTCAATTTCGTGTCCCTTCTTTGTTGGCCTTTACTACCTATTATATATTAGCATACATCCTAATAAAGTCATGTTTTTATTTGAGAGTTCTATAGATAGATAAGAATCATGATGATGTGGAGAATATAGAGAAATTTAATTGATGAGACACATTATATTTAGAAAAAAATGGATTAGGGGCATATCGCCTTGCCACATTAGAAGTTAAACCTTTGAAGAATCCTATCAACATTTTGCACTTTCGAAGATCTATGCTTTAACTTACTTTTTTTTTTCGTGATTGGTCCTTTTAATTTATTGAACTACAATTTCCTTTTGTTTATGGTTGTTACTTTCTAATTTTTAATTTACTTATCATTGATTGTTCCTTTCTTTCCCTAGATTTTATTTTAATTTTTGTTAGGTATGTTTTCCTATTGATATTTCCTTTGTGTCATTGTGTTTGTTTTCCTATTTCTTGCACTGAATTTCATTTTCCTTGTGTCAACATGTATCACAAAGCCTCTTATTTACCATGATTCATGTCACATGAATATTTTTATGACCTTAAGTACATTGTCATGATACATATCATGCATCTATTGAGGGCAAAGACCATTGTATGCCTTATATTATTTATATCTTTCCCCGCATATGTGCATTTTCTCCTTCACGCTTTCATTAATTTTATACTTGTTGACAAAAGGGCATGGCATTTCCATACATTAATCATATATTTCCCACGTGGGAGTGACTTTTCCTAAGATTTCACTTATTATATATACCTCTTTGTTATATTTTTCCTTACACTAAGACACCTCACCCACATGAGGCATGTCTCTCCTATAATTAAACTACTTCGATGTTGCCTATAGGAGGCATACTACGCCTATGCTTATATTTAATATATCATAAGATCACATGGGACATCTTACCATGGTACTTACATTGCTTGTGCACATGCCCACAAAGAGTGAATTAATTATTACATACATGATTTCATGATGAATCTTACTATGTTATACATTAGAAATTTTTATATCTTGTCTAACACATGCTATATGTAATCCATTTATTTTGATGTATGTGGTTCACATGTTTTTCGACACCGAAAAAAGGGGCATAAATGTTGATTATTTTATCTCCCAACTTTAAGACTCTAAGACACTCCCTTGTTCCCTTATATGGAAGCAATCACATGGTGTTTTATCCCAAAAGGACGCAACATACCCCACTCGGTCTTACAATGAGACACATATATGTATTCAAATACAATATGGAATATGAGATTTGTATTTCACACGAACATCTTCACAATTTTCAACGCAATTAGTTGTAGTCAATCTTATTTCCCATTCTTAGATTTTAATAGTTCATTGAATATAGATTTGTAGACATGTTTATCGTATGTTTACGGAGAGAACATGTTTCTAAGTCCCAGGACATAGTAGAATTTTCCTAGCCCTCTAATATGGAGATCAAATGATCTCTCTATCCTTTTAATTTCAACTCACCATCATTCCTATACTAAATTCAAGAACTCTCAACAAATTTCTAGATAATCGAGGTCAATTCTCTATATGCACTTGAATATTTTACTTTGATATGTATACACACAAATCAAAGTGGGGCATTATATGGACATGTATATTTTTGGTATGGGAGTAGTTATTTACTATGATGCTAGTGCATTTGTTTGTTTACCGATTATTGGTCTAGGTTAGACTCTTGTTGGTGCACGTTTTGTAGTCTTTTGACTTTCAATGTGTTTCTTGTGTTTTGTTTAACTTTTGACACATGTTGTTAGTTGTTAGTTGTTTCTATTTTCTTCTTTGTCTACTACCAATTATTTCTCTCCCATGCTTTTTCCTATCTCTTCCATTGTTTCTCTCTCTTTCCTCCACGTTTCCATGCTTTTGTGACATTTTTCCAAAATTGTGGCAAGTTGGTTTTAGTTCATTAGAACTATACTACTAGGACTCTTCTTGACTTTTTGTGGACTAGTTTGATCCTTCTTCTAGGTCCCTCAAGGTTTTTGGCTTATCTCGTGTTGGGCGAGAGTGTGCTAATATACACATAATTATGGTCCTAAATGAAATTCAAGAAGTCTATAAATGTATATAGGGCATTATGCATATAGAACAAATAGTAAAAGGAATGATAAAATTGTAAAAGCAAAAAGTCATTTATTAGGGAAGCATCTACATGCCATAAACATATTTCAAGCATCAAGAGAAGAGCATATATCATTTATAATTACGTGTTGCAGTTATATTAGAGTTTCAAGGAAGGCATGCATTTTTCTAATGATTCACAATGAATTCCCAAAAAATAAGTAAAATTTTCACTTTTCAAAAAAAAGACAAATATATGCATAAAACCAATTTCAACCTTTGTTACAATTTTTAAGAATTCTATAAGAAATACCATAAACATTGTTATTTTCTATTTGTATTAATTTTGTAACATTATTTTATACAATATATTCGATATATATATATAACCAAACATGACACATTTAGAATTAAGCTTGAATGGATATATATCCATTGAGGTATATCCTTTTAAACTTAATTCCAAACGTGTCATGGGTGGTTGTGGTTAGTTGTAAGGATAAAGCTACTTTTCCATAGGCCTATTTAGTATCTTGAAAGTCATTCTTATTTCCTTTAGTATCGTTCAAGTCATAACCGATTTATGAAGCGAAATATGCTTACCAACCAAAAAGTTCACGAGATCGTTGACCTTAGTAAGACTAGGAAGCGAAAGTCTCTCTCATCCTTCCTTTACTCTTACAATACCATGTGGATTCTAATTCACTCAATACACGGAATATGGAAAGAGCTTACATTGGCTTTTAAATAATTATCAATAATATTTTAGAGATTCGTGCAAGTCAATTGCGAACTTTTATGTATTAACATATTAATATTTCATATATTAAAGTATTCATTGATGTATGTAAGTTTGGGTGGAAAAGAATTACGTAAATAAATAAATGATATTTATTAATTAGGTACTTGTGTGGATGGGCGTTGTAAGAGGTGGCGGTGGATTTTAATGTTGTATGTTATTTATAATAATATATTTTAATGTTAATTTGATGTTTAGTTAATTGTTAGGGAGTACACTAACAAATTAAAAAAATAACATAGAAACAATATAAAATAAGGGCCACACACACACCTAACTAATTATTCAAACCGATTAAAAGAAGATAAATATATATGGTTGAGAGGCGTACCTTGAATCAATTGTTATTGAGGATATGTTGTTTAAATTTGAACATGAAAATATAGTGTTAGACTGTAAGTAACCTTGTCCTAAAATTTAGATATGATCAAGATATGATGTCAAAAGCGGCAAGGATGCTTTCGACATTTGACTATTTACTAAAAAGTCTCTTGACATTCGTGTTTGCATACTTTTGATTTTTTGTTTCCTTGCTTTTGTTTGTACGACATGACGTCAATACATGAAAATGGACAAAGAAGTATTGGGGCTTGCTTTAGGGTTAATAACTATTGTGAACTAAATAAGCATATGTTTTTCGTGCCGCTCAATGATAATGAGATGTAAATATATATAAATTGCATAAATGAAATTGAATTCAATAAGGGACCTACATTAGTAACACCCATAAAATGATAGTTCTTAAAATGATCAAGGTTCTAATGATTATTTGATAACACTTGTCTCTAATTACTTTGTGTGTATGAATAATCTCGTGTTAAATGAACTACAACACTTTCGTATTTATAAACGATTGAACTCAAATTATGATTCTATTGGCAAACAAATTGACCTTTAACATCTAGAAGTGAAAAATATGGAAAGAAGGGAATGAGTACCTCTTGATTTGACAAAGTCTAACAAAAGGAGAGGGATTGTCATGTGTACTTTTGACGAGTGTCGAGTGTCGGTGTTGCTTATGACAGAAAGACCAAAACTAAAAACCAAAAGAATTTGATGTTTGAGAAAATAGGAATAAGGGGAAGAAACATAAAAATCGAAAACACACAAGTCAATAACATTTAATATAGACCAACATTCAACAAAAAATAAACACATTAAAATAATATAGAATACTACTAAATATATACCTCATGGCCACTTTTAAGTGTCTTTAGTAAGGAAAATGGTCACCCATTGCCACCTTAACTACCACTTAAGAACAACCTCTTCAATTTGTTACCAATTTAAGGTTATATTTTTCTTCATCTATTGTGAAAGACAATTAAATCCCGGTCTTGCTAAGAGAGGGTCAGACCGATATTTTCTTCTCATGACATTTTTCTTGTCTCTTTGAAAGATAACCATAGTGAGATAAATATGCGAAATTTTTTTTTCTTTTGTCTCTTTAAACATGTCTATCTTCAAGACCTTAAAGAAGTCCCATGATTTGAGATGGGAGGAAGGATAGAGGTGGATTTGGTAGGTTTACTAAGAGGTGACACCTTTGTTTGTTGTGGTAATTTGTGTTGACTTGTTATTAGAAATGAACACATGTTAGTTACTGAAGACAATGTGTAACTATTAAGATGAGGAAATATTTTTGTTCTAAAATAAAATTTTAAACCTCCTTCCTAGAAGAATCTATCATTTCTCTTTTAATGTTTTTATTCTTTACTCAAAAGTAACATGATAACTCTTAAAATGATGAAGGTTCTAATGATTGTTTGATAACTCTTGTCTCTACTTATTTTGTGGGTATGAATAATCTCGTGTTAAATGAACTACAACACTTTCGTATTTATAAACAATTGAACTCAAATTGTGACTCTATTGGCACACAAAACTAACCTTTAACATCTAGAAGTCAAACATATGGAAAGAAGGGAATGTGCACCTCTTGATTTGACAAAGTCCGACAAAACAAGATGGAGTGTCATGTGTACTTTTGATGAGTGTCGGGAGTGTCGGTGTTGGTTATGACACAAAGACCAAAACATAAAACCAAAATAACTTGATGTTTGAGAAGATAATAATAAGGGGAAGAAACATAAAAAATTGAAAACACACAAGTCAATTTAACATTTGATATAGATCAACATTTGACAAAAAATAAGCACATTAAAAATCTATAGAACAATACTAAATAAATACCTCATAACCACTTTTAAGTGTCTTTAATAAGGAAAATGGTCATTTGGAATTAAGCTTAGGCATGTTAGTAACCTTGTCCTAAAATTTGGATATCATCAAGATATGATGTCAAAAGCATTAAGGATGCTTTTGACAACTCGGCTATCTGCTAAAAAGTCTCTTGATGGTTATGTTCACATGCTTTTAATTTTTGTTTCTTGGCTTTTGTATGTATGATATGACCTACAAAATATGAAAATGGTTTGAGAAGTCTTGGGAGCTTGCTTGAAGGTCAATAACTATTATGAACTATTATAGTCGTCTACTTGACATGCCTCTAAATGATAATGAGATGCATGTATATAAAAATTATGTAATAAAAATTGTGTAATAGAAATTGCATAAATAGAAACAAATTCAATAAAGGGTGCACTAATAACACATAATAGAATGATAGCTTAGAAAATGACTAAGGTTCTAATGTTTGTTTGGTAGATCGAGGAACGATGCGAGCTCTAATGGCTTGTTTGATCTCTCTTGTCTCTAATTATAATTGTGTTTGTGAACAATCTCTTGGGTTAAATGAACTACAAGACTTTTGTATTTCTAAATTATTGAATTCAAATTATGACTCTATTGTGCACAAACTAACCTTTAACATCTAGAAGTGAAAAAGATGGAGATAAGGGAATGAGTAACTATTGATTCAACCAAGTTTTGACTAAAGGAGTGGAAGTGCCACATGTACACGTTCTGATGGGTGTTGGGAGCGTCCATGTTGCTTATGAAACAAGGACTAAGAAACACAAAATGAAAAGGATCTAATGTTTGGGGAGATATAAATAAGGGGAAAACATCAACAATTGAAAATACACAAGTCAATAACATATCATTTAGACCAATATTTATCAACTCAATAAGAACATTATAATATATAAAATAATAATAAATAAATACATTGCGACCACTTTTAAGTGTATTTAGTAAGGAAAAAGGTTGCTCACCTTACCACCTTAACTACCACTCATAAACAACCTCTTAAATTTGTTACCAATTTAAGGTTATATTTTCTTCATCTATTGTAAAAGACAATTAAAGCCAATATTTCTAAGAAAGGTTTGAATAAATATTATCTTTCTTCTCATAACATTTTTCTTATGTCTTTTTGAAAGTTAACCTAGTAAGATAAATACGTTAATAAGTTTTCTTTTGCCTCTCTTCTAACCTATTTATCATTAAGACCTAAGGATGTCCCAATATGATTTGAGGTAGGAGATGGAATGATAGTGAGAACAAGGAGGGAGGTGGATTTAGTAGGTTTACTAAGAAGTGACACTTTTGTTTGTTGTCGTAATTTGTCTTGTCCTATTATTAGAAATGAGCACATTTAGTTACTATTGAGACGAGAAAATATTTTTAGTTTGAAATCAAAATTTCTACAAATGCGTTCTAAACGAATCTATCGTTGCTCTTTAAATGTTTTTATCTTCTACTCAAAACTAACAATTCTTACATTTTTTATAATGTTTTTCTATCTTATCATTATAGGCTTTGAACACACCTTGAGAATTGGTGTTTTTATTCGGGATTATGATGATGATTTGAGCTTCTTTAGTGTTATTCTAATGATGACTCTCTTTTAGTTGATTAATAAAAATTATTTTTAGTTTGAGATTGGATTTTACTTTTCTTTTTAACAATTTGATAAAAGATTTGATGCTTTGAGATTTTAAGGATTCATTCATTTGACCCGACTTTCCTTAACTTATAAATTGTGATTACGAAGAAATACATATTTATTTGTTGTGTATTCAATTCAAACTAATATATTAAACAATCTTATTTTTTTATAAAATAATATGTTAATCCTCAATTATTATTTAAATGTTCACAACAAAATCAAGAATTCATACTCCAATGAATATTTAAGACTCTTCATCACATGGAAAAAATGGAATCATTCCTCATATGACCACTTAACCAATAGTCACATCATTACAATCACAATCACTTTTAATATTAAAAAGAAAAAGAGCATGTAAGAAAAATAATTGCATGTAAGAAGTCTCCATTTTGATTAATATACTTTTACTTTTAGACTAGTTATAAACAAGATACTAATTTTGTCTTCTTGTAATGAGTTCTTTCGAAGGTTTTCTTGTGCATAAATTACACGTGACTTGTACATGAAGAGAACATTCCTTATCACATTCATACAAACTATTGCTTTTAAGATTTGCCCCTAAGAGTTTGGTATTTTGGTTAATTGTGTCCTCACCTTGACTAGTCTACATTTATCACTTTCCACGGTTCTCTCTCAAGCAAACTTTCTACACATAAATTAAATTTCAGGAAAATAAAAATATGGGAACAACCACCTATTTGGTAGTCTTTTGTTGATAATGTTATGACCACAATCAACTAGGTTTTAATTAATCAAAATTGGTGGTAAGGGTTGCTTACATAAGGGCTTTTCTTTGCACAAATATATGAAGCCTTAGTGGTTTGTAGATGTGATATTTTGAAGTACATTCTTAATGAAAAATAAGATTTTTCTTAGAGATTATTATGTGGTTTCTAAGTATGTTGTTATTTCACATTTTTATGGGTTTAATATTTGTTCTTTATTCAAAATTTTAGAAGATTTTTATTTATAAAGGTAAAAAGGTTGAGGTCATCTTTTCATATGTATTGTTTTGTTGTAATTTCAATGTTGAGTCTCATTTGAATGATATGAAATTCTCATTATAATTGAAAAATAATATTTTCAATGTTATTTTGAAGACATTCAAAGGAAGATACACCTTTCATTCATTGATCACACCCACCCTTTGATATGGATACGAGGTTTGGGAGCCATACTTTGAGTATCGGGGCAAAATCGATTAGGTATCCTCTATAGAATAGGGATATCACGAGGTTGATTCCTATTAGTATATGAGAGCTTCCTCATTGATCTTGATATTGATAGATGACCCCCACATATATTCTCATTGGATTGTTTTGATCACTCAAAGATAGAGATAAACAAAGTGTATTCATACCAACATTTATAGTCTACCTCTAATCAACATTGTTTAAACCCAAAGAGCGACTTAGTTCAAAGCTTCAACACTATTAAAACTTAGATAGTCACTTTAGTGACGAATTCATCGAACCCCTAAGGTACACAATATTCCAATTACCTTGTATCTTAAGGGTCCCTCTTACTTGGCTTAAAGTTTGCTTCCATTAGTTTCACATTGATACAAACCATAATATCTTTCAAGGGTATCTTATTTGTCATGTATGCTCTTTAGACATTGATTTTGAGGATCATATATTTTTTTCATATATTTTATTTTGAGATAAAATGACTTTTTTTTCTCTCTCTTCAATGATTCACTTGGCTCTTTCTAGATACTCATAGCTTATGAAGACCACATTTGCTTGGCCCTCTTCCTCCCTAAAATGTTCAACCTTTTAGTGGATTTCCAAAACACAAGTCATCTACGGGGCTTGCTTAGGGTAATCACTTCTTACTTCTAACCATCTCACACCATTAACAAGAAGACCCTTCGACCAACTTCCAAATTCATATGATAGATGTACAAAATATTATGGACCACTCATTCACAAATTCAAACACATATCGATATACTTCTTTGTAACTTTGAATATAAGAAATGTTTCTCCATAACAAAATGTTTCATTTTATCATATTCTTAATTATTTTTTATTCTACCAACACTTCTCATGTACTCTTTTCTCCCCTTTTATTACTCCCATGCTTAATTTTATTTCCTATTTCTATTGTAGCTTACACTTGGCCAACATTGACCTACAGTGAATATTATTACACAAAATTAAATAAAATACAGAAATAGAAAACTCATTTTTATTTAATATGAAAAATTGGAAGCCCAATGTTGCTTAAATAGGCAAGCAACTTTTAGATGGGATAAAGCCTTGGCAATAATAACAAGGGCTTGAAACAGATATTTTGGTGGAGTTCCCTAAACAGATGGGAATGAATAAGGTATCCATGCTTCATGGGTGTTCTTGTTGGTGTGGCTGCCATGATTGGTATATCATAACAACAAAAGCAACCCAATGTTGTAAAATACTAGGAACCTAACAGTCAGGCAATTACAGAGTGAGAGGACCAACAGCGCAGCAGCATTGGTCCAGCATTTGGTCCTGGACATTTAGGTAGTTATTGCTGCTGCTTTTGCAGACACTGACACAGTAATTAAGGAGAGCAAACACCGTTCTCTGTATTCTATAAGAGCCTAATTATATAATGCATGCATATCTGTAATTATGAGGCCAGTAGTCTTTGCTATGGCTGCAGAGCTTGTAGTTTTCACTTATACCTCTAAACTTATCCTTCTATTTAACACTCTCCTGTATCTCTGCTGATGCATTTTATAAGGTTGATTAGTTTTTAAGCTTCCTGATCATACCCATCTCTGCAAGATTATAATGTTTTTATAACTCCATTATTACATGTTGAAGGGTGTTGTTGGGTGCTCTTGTAAATAAGACAACTGACAATCTACACCATGGTGGTACTGAATATTTTTTCTAATGACAGCAGCTGTTCCTCCGTAATTTTAAATGCATTTTCTCTCATCTTCTGCCCATTGATTTTTCTTAAGTGCATCTTCACTTTTCTTCTGTTGGGGTGTTTTTCAAGCATGTTTGCTGAAATGGGTTGGCATGGGATGTCCATAATGAAGAATTTCTAGGTGCCATGATTGAGTTTTACTACATTTTTAAAGCATGGCAATGCCAAATGGTATGAAGATGCTGGTAGCAATACTTGTTCTTTTTTTCCTTTCACAATCTCAACAATTGCAGTCCTCACAGACCCAAACTGTATTAAGAATTCAAAAGCTTCTAGAATTCCCCAAGGCATTGGACATCCTAAGTAACGCCACAGATTTCTGCAGCCTCCCGCTTCTGAATCCTTAACCATTGTCTGTAGTGGAAACACCATAACTCAGTTGGCTATTGTTGGTGACAAGCCTTCTTCTTCTCGCCATGAAAAAAACGGTGCATTTGTAGTTTCCAACCAGTCTTTATCTCAAGCATTTTCAGCAGAGTCATTTTTCACCACATTCACTAGGCTCTATAGTTTAAAATCTGTGTCCTTGGTGGCACTGGGCATATGGGGTCCTCTCTCAAGCAAGCTGGACCGCCTGTCCTCTCTAGAAATGCTAAATTTAACCTCCAATTTTTACAGGGAACCATTCCTTACCAATTATTTGAGCTTAGAAAGATCAAGACATTGATCTTTGATAATAACATGTTCAATGGGAGTGTTCCGGAGTGGTTCAGTGCCCTGCCAAGCTTAGAGTTTTTGAGCATGAAGAATAACAGGCTAAGTGGGAATGTGACGCATTCTCTCAGCATCTTGCAGGAACTCATATTTTTAGCTCTATCAAGAAATATTCTCTCTAGGTACTTGCCCAATTTCAGCACCATGACAGGGTTGCAAGTTCTAGATGTGGGAGGCAATGCACTGGGACCAGACTTCCCAACGCTGGGAAAAGCATTGCTTTTGGTCTCCCTAAGGAAAAACAGGTTCAGGTGCCACATACCTATGTATGTTAAGACATTAAATCAACTAAAATACCTTGATGTTGCTTTCAATGCTTTAACTGGGTCACCTCCCTCCTTCCTATTTTCTCTGCCAGCCATTGCCCACATAAATTTGGCAGGTAATTCATTAATGGGGACTATTCCTCAAAATGTGTCTTGCAGTCATAGTCTCAGGTTTGTGGACCTTTCTGCAAATCTTTTGACAGGACGGTTACCACCATGTCTCATGGCTATATCCGATGAGAAGACCGTCAACGTCAAAGGAAATTGTTTAGTTACCAATATGCAGCCGCAGCACAATTACTCCCATTGTCAAGCCGCCCATGTGTCCAAGAAAATTCCTAGAACCCCCAAAAATGTAACCTGATTAGGTTTGTGGGAATAATTGCCGGTGGTCTTGCAGTTTTGTTGTTAGTGTCTTTGCTGGTTTGTGTGTTGATTAGAAGGGCAATGTACAAGAAGAGAATCCGGAAGAAAGTAAAACTTGTTCCAGAGAAGGCTTCTACAGGGATATCCTCAGAACTGTTAATCAATGCAAGTAAGTTGGACTCGATTTTGTATTTTTGTTTGCTAGGATGAAGATGGCTGCAATGTTCGAATGCATTATTTGTAGGAAACTTGCTGTAGCTCTCATTTTTCAAATTTAAATTTGAAATTTTCTTTCTTCAAATGTTTGTGCAACTTCTGAATTTCCTAGGTTCACCACTTATTTCTTCAATGATACAAATATTGAATTTTCCTGTAGGCTATGGTCTTAAGGTGTTCAGGAAAAACATTTCTACTAATGGCTGAGACAAAATTCTACAAATCCAAATTAATAATCAAACAGAAGGATGGTATGATGGTTGCCCAACCTATTTTGTGGGCATATTACCCTTTTGAATCTTTCAAAATGGTATATATTGTGTTATTGATCCCAATAATTTCAGAAACTTTCCTTTCTTGATCCGTTGTTTCTTCTCTGGGCAATATTTTTGATTTTTTTCCCGAAGGTCTTTTTGTCAGTTGGGCTTTGGTCTAGCAATGATTTGGCGGGGTTTACCACTGCTAGTCCAGGTTTGATTCTGAGAGCTGCTTGCAGGCTGGGAATCCCCAGAGTGACACCATCCTATGGGTTCGACCCTCCCTGGCCAAGAAAAATAGGTTCATCTAACAAAAAAGAAGTGATCTGTAAGTTTTTCAGAAAGTAGTTCTAGATATGTCCAAGACAAAAATTCCCAAATCAATGTTCAAACAGAGGGTTATGGATATGATAGATAGACATTTAACATTTTTGTGTAAAAATTACTGTTTAAATCAACGGATATGCCATATATTGCATCAAATAAGCATATTATCTCCCTTATTTTTGATTCAATAAAAAGAGTGAAGGCAAAAATGTCTGGTTTTGCTTCTCTTTCATATTTTACAGTCTCTTGTGAATCTTGTGATGGATGATTGTCTTCCTCTTTTTCTGTCTTACCTTTTTCAAATATTTTATGGATATCTAATACCATAGATTTTTCTTGTTCTTCAGTTCTCTGTGAGAAGCAAGTTTTTGTTTGGGTGTGTCATGCTTTATGCTAAAGCTTCTTACATCCTCAAAGCAGTCTTATCTTCTTACATCCTTGACAGACTGCTTCTTACATGCAAACATCCTTGACAGCCTTCTTCTTACATGCAAACATCCTTGATAAACTACTGCTAAAGTTTCCCTATTCGTTTCTCTAATCTTCTCTAAGCAGGTCAATTAAATTTGGTCCTAGGACTATCATTTTGTTGCTATACCATTTTGTGCCGATTCTTTTGCATTCATCCCGATTCTAGCAAGACAAAACTTTTTGGTAGGCAAAATATCTGTTTGATATTTTATTTTATTTTTGTGTTTCAGACAACCAATTTTATTGCTGTTTATTGATCTAAATATTGTTTATATAAATGCAAGGGTAAAGCTTTAATACATTATATTTCATTGACTCTGTATTTGTATGGAAGGATATATATCTCAGGGGATGAAGCTGGGTGCACATGGGCTCCCCCAATACCGTCCTTTTGCTTTAGAGGAGTTAGAAGAAGCAACAAACAACTTCGACGAGTTGGCTCTGATTGGTGAAGGCTCCCATGGAAAGGTAATGGTTTGGCATGTTAGAGAATGACACTGAGTGATTTCTTATTTGTAGTAGTACTATTACTACTGTTTGGGTAATTGGCTTTGCAAAGTGTTTTTTTGGGTAATGTATTAGATTCAATATGTATCAATCTCCTTTATTATGGAAAGGAACAAACATTTGACTTCTTCCATCAGGTAGGAAGAAACTGAAAATAAATTGCTCTGTGGCATCCTTGAGTTGCACACTAATGGGAGGACAAGTATGCCAACAAAATAGGAATATGGTAATACTCAATTAGATGCTCAGCAAGAATTTTACATCACAGTTATCGTACCCAGACACCCCTGTTTGTCTGGACTAATTATTTGCTCTCCGGCAACGATGCAAATGCATTTTTATGATGGGTCTAACCCTGTCCTGTTGAATTAATTGGACAGATTGCTTGTGTCCATCTTCTGACATGACTCATATTATTTTGAAACTTCCTTGGAAGCTATATAAAGTTCCGATTCAATCTAACAGTATATTTTGTCCCATAACAGTCTCGCTTAGACATAGAGTGACTTCAGAAAATTCAAACATGAAGTAAAATAAATATATTGGCGATATTCCCTTATTTCTTGAATGTGCCGATTGAACAAAAGATGCCGTCTCCTGCTAAGTGGTTTCTTTTAATGGAGGGATGTCTTGTTTAATTTTTCTTTCTCCTTTGTGCATAAGGCACCAAATTCTGTTTTACTTGGTTCCCTGCATAAAGTGTGTGCTATGTGAATTGTACTTGGAAAATGCTTTGGAGAAAATCGACAAATAGAAATTAATAAACCATGTGGCATTTCACATAAAAAGGGACTTTTCTCTTCCACGTCAAATCCACTCAATAGACATCAAAATAAACATAAAATGATGTATTAAACTTGCAAACATCACTGTAATAGAATGTGCATTATCAGTACAAATGTTTATTGTTCGATGTCTATAAAGCAACATCATGCAACTTAAAAGTCCAGAATAAATCAACAAGCTTGGTAATAACTTGGAAAAGTGTCGACTTTGTCTGTTTTCATGACTTAGGAGTACTTGGCTGCTTGGGAAGATTATTGTGATCATGCTTGATGAAACTTGAAATTAGCAGTGTTAGGGAATATCAAATTATCCTCTTCGGCTGGATTTTATTTTGGCTAGATTAAATTGTGATAGGTCACAACCCTTGAGGCACCAAAGCTATTGGGGGACCAAGGCATTTCAGGGAGCTCTTCTAGCCAGAAGGCATGAGATTTGCATGTTTGGAAATATCATCTGCAGTTGTGTCTGGTATGTTACCTTAATGTTGAAGATAATGATATAAGAAATCCTGGTTGTTTCTTTCTATTATTAGTTTTGGGTGCTACATCGAATTTTCCATCTCTTTGATGCCCAAAAAAACCTGCTTGGTGATTTATATTCTACTCAAGGTGATCATCAGGTAGAAGCATGTTTTGCAGTCTTGTGCCAGCATACAAAAACTCAAGAGCTTGAAACATTAAACCATGTTTGACGTTTCCGTAGATTAAAGTTACTAAGTTTACACAGTCCATAATAGCAACAAAGCTTCAGGAATGAGCCCTGTGCATTGATGTTTCAGATCACAATATGTGATTCATCATCAGGATATAACACGATGATGAATTGCACAGGGTGGTTTGAAACGTTGATAGGAAAAAAACTAAGAAAGGTCTTCCCAGAAACCATGTTACTTTTTCTGTAGATTATTGCCTTATCATTTTCAATTCACTACCAAACCCTTACTTTGCAAATGACATCTCTTTGAATGGTCCCTTAGTAGGAGACAGATTCCATTGTATGAATTTTGTAAAATAAGGGAATTCCATTACTTCCATAATAGTTAAATTCTTCAATCTTGAGCAATCTATTGAGCTGGGAGGTCACCATCTTGGTACCATATAACTGTTAAAGCCGAGGTATGCACTTCAAAGGGTTCATGTTAGCTGAATTCTAGATTCAAATACTTTTTTTTTTCAATGTTTCTTATGCAAATCTCGTAATCTTTATATCCGATAACTGTTTTCTACCATATGCTGGCAGATCTTTTCTGGCATTATGCTGATGAATTTTCTTTTAAATAAATTTGAAATGTTGGGAGATGCCTTGGCTATGTGATGGTAGTTGGTAGATTGAAACTACAAGCTACATCATGTAATAATGGCCTGATGTATTTGGTAGACAGTTGGATATCCCCCTAAATACTAAGTGCTCATGATTTTTCAGCTATACAAGGGTAGAATGGAGGACGGAAATTGGGTTGCCATAAGGTGTTTGAAATTAGAGTGGAAACCAACTGTGCAAAAGTTGAAGCTCCATATGGAGCTCTTCTCAAAGCTTAGACACCAGAATTTGGTCAGCCTTCTTGGACACTGCATAGATAGTGAGCAGGATGGTTCAAATGTGAAAAGGGTGTTTCTCATTTTTGAATTTGTATCTAATGGAACTCTGCAAAGTCATCTTTCAGGTATGTTCTTCATTTAATGATAAGACCAATCAGTAATAAACAAGCTATCATCTCAGTTCGGGTTTTCTGAATATATGTCTAATTGGTGCAGGCAATATGCAAGAGGAGTGTTTAACCTGGCCACAAAGGCTGATGACCATAAGTAGTGTGGCAAGGGCCATCCATTTCTTGCACACAGGGGTGGTACCTGGAGTTCTTAATAATCATTTGAAAATCACAAATGTTTTGTTGGACCAGAATCATATTGCAAAATTGAGCGATTATGGGTTGCCAGGACTCACAACTGATGTCCTTGAATTTGAGGTAGGCCAGAATGATTTGTGTTATATTCTTTGGCTACAGAATCTTGTTTTTGCCATTTATTATTTCAATTTGTGTCTGGAGATTGTAAATAATTCAGCATATAATCAGTCACATGCAAGTAACAATATGTATGGACTAACTGCAGGCAAAAACAGAAGGCCATAAGTTCACACAAAAGGACCCCACATTTATGAGTAGGTATGTCTCTGTAGTCTAAAGTTAACCGAAATTATATTCATATTTTATATGGTACTTGTATGTTACATACACAATTGTGAACAGGTACTTTATTGGTATTTGTGGATAATAGATTTTAACTCAGAAAAGTGTTATTAGAACCTGCTTGAATATGAAATATTTGTTGCTGGTACATTCATGGTTGGTTACAAACCTAATGGTGTTTTTAATCCCGAGTGCGGTAAAATACGTCTAAAACTTAGCATTTATCAAGAATGAAAAAATAGAAGAAAAACATGACAAGACGAAGTCTATAAACTATATAGTTCCATATCCACTGGCTTCTCTATATTTCCAATCACCCTCCGAGGTATGTACTCTCAGACTGTCATCTTTTATACGTTGTGCATGTTTCAGGACTTAATGGTACAGTATAAGTTGTAAGATTTCAAATAAAGAACCAAACCCTAATTGTGATGCTCTTGTAGTACAGTATAAATTTTATGCAAACATTACTTGAAGAAATTTATTTCTTTTGGTGGAAATTGAACCCACTATCAACTATGGTGCTCCATCAAGTGTTTCTCTTTCATTGTATTTTACGGTTAGCCTAGTTTGTGGTTGATAATCTCCTTCATTTGGTGTATTTTGTGCTTATAAAATTATGTGAATGTTTTTGGGCTTATAAAACAGCTCTATGGACATGCATTTCTTTGTTAATTTGGAATATATGGAAGGAAAGAAATAAAAGAATTTTCTAGCAAGAGATTAAAGATAGGGGGTATGTGTGGCAGAAAACTATAATTAATATGGCAGAAACTATCAAGCAAAAGGTTTCCCTTCCCTCTACTCTTACTCCGGAGTGGGCTAATATATGTAAGGTGCTTTCTTTACAGTCTATAAGCTCCACTTTACCTGTCTTTAAATTGACAAAGAGAGATGACAAAAAGCAATCATGGGTTCCTCCTCCTATGCAGTTTGGTAAATTGAATACGGATGGGGCTTCTAGGGGAAATCTAGGGATTGTTGCGATGGGGGTATTGGAAGAACTCATGATGGGAAAGTCGCCTTTATGTTTGCTGAAAACTGGGTACCACTACTAATAATATTGCTGAGGTCAGAGTTGTTTATCGGGGATTGCAAGAGGCTATTAAGTGTGGGTGGACTCAAGTGCAGGTGGAATCTGATTCCAAGATCATTGTTAGGATGCTGACCATTACTGAGAAACAAAGGAGCTCAAACTGGCAGATTGAGAGAGAAATAAATAAAATCAAAGGTCTGCAGGCACAATTTCAGACTATGCAAATCAGACATATTCCTAGATAGAGAAATCAAGTGGCAGATGCATTGGCAAATTGGGCTCTGGATAATCATGATATAAGTTGCTATGGTGATCCTCCTCTTTGGTGGCCTCAATGGGATCAGGAAGATATGAAAGCTATTATAAAATTAGACTATCCTCAATGATTTCTGATATGTTTATTTTCCTTTATAATGCTCAGGATTGGACAAATAGCTTTCAAGCTTGGCATAGTTGTAATTGTAAAAATATATTTCCCGTGAAATTAACTTTTAAAATAAAAATAAAAACTATGTGAATGTTTTTGTATTTTTAGAATATTTGAATTTGTGGAAAGTGAGTGCTACCCTATGATACTATCAAACGGGTGAGAAGAGAAACATGTAGGAGTGGGAGGCTTGGACCATAAATTTGCATTGTGCATAATCTAGGAGTAGGGTGTATTGTGTCAAGCCGGGGTTGTAGGAAATGCTTAGGAGCTTTGTTACTTGCAATATTAGTCCTATGAGAAAGCCTGTAAGGGATAAATCCTCTAGATGTAGTATAAATAGGTGCAACATGCATGGGTGTGGAAACTGGTGCTTTTTTAGTAAAGGAATTAGGCAAAGGAGTCTCATATGGGATACCCTTAACTGTAACAACTTGATTGCCATGGATATATTCAACACATTGATGTAGCACAAAAGGGATGTAATATTAATAGGTGCAACAAGCATGGGTGTGGAAACCGTTGCTTTTTTAGTAAAGAGATTAGGCAAAGGAGTCTCATATGGGATACCCTTAACCGTAACAACTTGATTGTCATGGATATATTTAACACATTGATGTAGCACAAAAGGGATAGCCTTAAGTTTACAAAGCCAAGGGCATCCTAGAAGCATGTCACATGAGCCAAGAGAAGCAATAACCAAGAAAGGTATAACTATAGTAGCAGATCCCACAATAAGAGGGAGAACAATGTGTCCAATAGAAGTTTTAGCATTGAATTGCATATGTTGCTTAGTAAAGCCTAAAGAAGCAAGCAATTTGAAAGTGCACATATTGTGTTTAGAGGTGCTATCAACCAAGACTTTGTGGATAGGATTTTGGGCATAGTAGAGGTAATTGTACCAATTAGAGATTTAAATGGATAATCATATGTAGCAGGAGAAGGCTGAGCCCTATAAGTATGATGCACCTCTGAAGTGCTCTTAGATTTAGAATTGTGATGGTTAGGAATTGGATCATTAAAGACCTTAAGCTTAGGGTTGTCATTGATAGGAGGCTTAAGTTGCTCAAGAGGAGAGCAAATTTAATTACATTAGCATCAATGAGGTCTCATACAACACAATGAAGCTTGCAGCATTTATTAGTAGAGTGTCCAATACATCTATTTGTCAGAATAAACAAGATACAAGATTAAAGTTTTATAATGAATCATGACAGGAGTTAAATTAATACAGAATCGCAAATTGCAGAATATGAAATGATGCATAATAGAAATAAAAACAATGTTAAACATCGATTTTATGTGGGAAAACTATTAAGGTAAAAAAAATCCACAAATAATTCATTTTCCAATAATTTAGAAACATACAATTGTCTAACAATTTTAAACCTTCCTAACATTTATTGGTCCAAAACCCAACACAATCTTTATTCTTACTTTTTCTTAATATTGTCAAATGTCAATGTCAATGTATTCTTTTGTAATTTTCCACGAAGGAAATCACCTTTATAAAGTTGGGTGATTTGTTACAACTGAAAGGTTGTACCGAACCACTCTTCCCAACTAATAACAGTAGTTGATCAACTTTATACTCAATATATTTAAAACTTGTGTTAATAAGTTTATTTAATAAACTTTAATATGAAGATGTATTTGTGATGAGTGGGCCACAATAGGCGTGTCCCCACAAACATTACATGCTTTAAAACCCCCCCTTAATGTTTAGTGGGGATACATTCCAAAATATTTTTTTATACAAAAGGATTTACACTCCCTAAACCATATAAGATGATTTAAGACTAGCATGTTAACGGAATTATCTAATAGATAATATCTCTAAGTTCTTACAATGTCCCCCTTTTCCAAATTAATCCAAAATAAAAATTTCCCGCCTTTTCTCTTTTCGAAGGCAAGCAATGGATGTGAAACGGGCAAATGGACTATTCCCAAAGAAGAGTGGGAAAGGAGAACTTGTCTTTTCTGCAGTACAGGGGTTGTTGAAACAGAATGGCACTTCATCATGGAATGCTCAGCGTATGATGACATCCGCTTCCCGTATGAAAATGACTTACAAGTGGACAACCTAGACGAGTTATTTGAGGAAGCAAAGCTTCAAAGGATTGTTGGTTTTGTGCTCAAGATTCACGGTAGGCGAGAAGATTTGGAAAAGAACTTGGTTTCAGCTTAATGTTTCTGCTTTTTTTGTTTTGGTCCCTTTGACTCTTCAGTCACGTGGACGTCATTAAAATCTTTAATTTCATTTCATTTCATTTATATTTATGGTTTATCTTTGTAAATTCCCATTATAAGGGGTCGACTGGGTTTAGTGCTTTTAAAGAGGCATAATAAAAGATTACAATGACTTATTTGGGTTTGCCATGTTCTTTTAAACCTTGACACCAAAGTTAGAGGTATATAAGGAGGTGAAGGCTTCATTTGCACTCATACATCTTTGGCGCATTTATTCTACTTGGACTTGTGGGCTGATTGCTCGTTGTCCTTCCACTCTTGGACGAAAACCCTTCTTGTGGTTGGTAGAGGGATGGAAACTGTCCTTCTGTGTGGGCTTGAAGGATTATTGGAGATTTGTGAAGAAGAAGTCATAACCAAATTTTTATATGCATTGATTGGTCTCTCCCAGGTGGAGCGACTTACCCAAGGGTGAAGTTTGGTGTCTTCAAGGGCATGAATTTGATATTTCATTTCATATTCAGATTTTCCTCTATTTATAAAGACAAATCTACTATTTGTTGTGAAGTTTGGGGTTTTTAAATCCTCATTTCAAATTGTCTTGGAGTTGTACTTATGCTGGTTATAATTAATTTTTCAGCTGAGCATTAACATGTTTTTTGGGTTGAAAATAGTTCTAAAATATCTCTAAAAGGTTTATAAAAATTGTGGATGCATTATTGGGTGATATTTTGGTGAAATTGTGAGTTTTTCATACTGCTATTCCAAAAATCTGATTGTTGTCCAAATCTGGATTTATTTTCAATCTGTTGATTTAGAAATCAGATTTGATTATATAGAGGGTTTGTGTTAATTTTCTAATATACGCTTCAACCCTCAAAGGGATATTACAAAGTGTAGTATCAAAACACGGATCTTCAAAGGCCTAGGGTTTCAATGGAAGAAGGCAACAAGGGCTTTCTATACTACCAAAGAAGAAGGAAAGTGGATCAGCCAAGGGAAGAAGGCAATATGGCTAATCAAGATCCTCAAGAAGCCAAATTTGATAGATTGCTCGAAGGACAAGAGAGATTAGTGGATACAATGGACTTCCTTGCCCTATCTCTTCGAAGATAATTGAACCTAGGGTTCAAAACGGTGATGGTAGCTCATCCGGAGCTAATAATGCACAACGACCTATGGGATCAACCCATAGATCAGCCACAGGCCCACTTTTCTTCCAAGGGAAGAAGCTATTCTGGATGTTGAAACAAGGCCCTCTACTGGATGAAACATTGCCTCAAGTTATGAAGAGTATATGGCTCTTCCAAGAGAGATTCATGAAGCTATTTCATTGGAGTGAATAGAGGAAGACCTAGGCCCAAGCCTAGACATCATATGCCACATAAAGAGCACAATGAGCATACAATTCAAGATTTTCACCTTGAAGAAAAATGATCCATGAAGAATGAAGTTGTTCCGGATAGTCATCATTATGAGGTAATTATTGATCATTGTTTGGCTAATACGAATATCCCCTTTAGGGGCAAATAGAAATCTGCAACACTCTCAATACTAATCAAACTAAGAAGGATGAGATCCTTTTAATTCAACCTCAAATAACCCAATGTCAGCGTAATTACAACCCAAATGGGGTTGAATTAGCCAAGGTAGTGGGTTAGATGGGAGAACTAATTAGAAACCCAATCTTTTCCAGTTCAGATTTTTTTTGCAGTAGATATTAAATAAAAATGACACCCAAACAACTGAAACTTCAAAAATTAATATCTTCTCAATACTCAATGTTTTTGTATGAAATCAAGTGCATAATAAACTAGAAATTTAGGGCTTTCCAATGCACTATTAAACAATTTTTTAAGCATTAAAACTTCACCAAAATAGACCCGGAAATCTTAGTCCAAGTCGCTAGGGTTAGAGAAAATTAAATAAATAATTTCCAACACTTCTCTAGCCTCCAAACACACCAAAATAACTGCCCCTTGCTCTTAAAAAAAGCTAATATCAGATCAGATTTCAGATCTAGCTTATTCACCCTCAAAACATGCCAAAATATTCCCCAATACAAGTCACATATGGAAAATAATTGCAAGAATAAAACAATACCTCAAACCCTTCCAAGATCACTCAAAAAAAATGCATACAAACCCCAAATAAATGCGCCAATATATAAGCCAAGTCGCCAAGCTTAGAATGAATATATCATGCAAACATTCACTCAAAAATAGCATAGAAGGCTTCACACTCTCCAAAGTATGGTGGTGTTGAATAAACACCTTTGTTATGAGATCTCATGGGCATACATCCCTCTTCAAGCATGAAGATAATTTTAATAAAAACATCAACATGCCCCCAAGGGGTCGCCACATCTTCTTATATAGCTTTTGCATTTCAAATCTCCAAGTTTCCCTCCTCTTTATGGCGCATTTCTTCATGTAAGAGGGTCACTTTTAATAATAGTCTTCTTTCCTAAAAAGTCAAACTCCAAATAGAACATTAATTTCCCCTTTTTAATATTTAAAAATAAAAACATAAGAGGAGAATTAATATTTAATTTAAAAATAAAGGAGTTATGACATTTTCCCAATTTTAATCCTTTAATCCATGGGAAGGGTGGATTAAAGGTCTCCAATATTTTATTTAATTAATGTCCCGAAAAGGGACATTACAATCCTCCCTTCCCAAGATTGTTGTCCTCAAGCAATTGCAAATTTGGATGCTTCAAAACTGAATCACTTTCCCATGTGGCATCCTCTAATGGCAAGTCCTTCCATTTCACCAAATATTCTTTGATACTATGCCTCCTTAAGTTCCTTTCACGTGTATCAATAATAGATTCCGGAATTAAGACCAATCTACCTTCTTCATCTAAAGGAGGCAACTCTAAAGAAGGAACAACATGCTGCCCAAGAACCTTCTTAATACAAGAAACATGAAATACATTATGGATCTTACCATTTTCTGAAGGTCTAATTCATAAGCCATCTTACCCACTTTCCTTGTGATCTTGTAAGGCCCGTAGAAGCGTGGTTTCAACTTTTCCTTACCACTTTGTTTGAGAGTAGATTGCCTATAGGGCTGCAATCTAAGGAATACCCAATCATCCACCTCAAAAGATCTCTCACTTCTATGTTGATCCGCATACAACTTTTGCCTATTTTGGGCTTGATGCAAATTCTCCTTTAGTGCTTTCATGATATCAACACTTTCTTTGCACTAAATCTTGAGCACTAGGCACTCTACTATCTGTCATAACCACATCCATGAAATAATTAGCATCATAACCATAAAGTGCCTTAAAAGGAGTCATACCTATAGACATATGATGCGTGGTATTGTAACAAAACTCAGCTATGTGTAGCCATTTGGTCCATGCAAACTGCTTTCCTGAAACATAGAACCTCAAGTATCCTTCAACCCACTTATTCACAATTTGTAATCCATCCCCTTTTGGGATATTAATTAGATCTGTGAGTTTCGATCAAGTCCCTAGAAGGAATAACTAAATGTCCCTTTTCCTACTAAGGACATCAAGTCCCAGTCCAGCCGGGTCATACCCTAAATGGGATCAAGTGAGCCAGAAGGGGCCGCATGGGTTAGATGGGAGAATCGTCATTTGGCGTTTGGGACTTCAAAATTTGAAATTAATCGGTTTGTGGGTGATATTAAATAAAAATGCACCTTTTTCAATCCTTAGAAGGAATAATTCATAACTGTGCTCAATTTTCATATTTTACCTCAAGGGTAAATTCGCAGTCAAATTTTCTATAAATCAAGAGCTTTCCATGAGTTATCAATCTGGTATTAATAGTCGTGTTTGGCCCTTCAAAACCTTGGTGAAAAACACAAATCTAAAGTAACTTTAGTTACTTTTAATTTTTGATTCCCTCCTTTGAAACGCGATTGGTCTATCGGGGCTCTTATGCCTCCAAAATCTGAAATAATTAATCAATAACAACTTTTTGATCTACATTTTATCTCCACTTCAATATGATGCTAAATTACCATCTACACTTGTGGAGTCAAATCCACTCTAGGACCCTATAATGGTGAGAGACCCGTCTCCCTAGCTAGCAAGGCATTTTTCGATAGCTTAAAATTCATCACTTTCATGTGCATTACTTTGGAAAAATGTGCAAGAACATATCAGATTTCAAATCCTTTAAAATGCAGAGAAAACATAAGAAATTGGCTCCAGAAGCTAGTCAACTTGGCATCAAAATATCATCAGCAAGAAACAAATCATAACCACCATAAAATCATTCAATGAGCTCTCTAAAACCATGCAAATATGCTTCGCGGAATAATAAGCCCCACACATAGAATAATTATATCATGGAATACTCATCAAAGGGCAAACTTGGAAGGTCTTTTTTCCACAATAATGGTGGTGCTAAAGAAGGTCCCTTGTTCATTTGATCACAAATGAGCATACATCCCTCTTAAACATGAAGATTTCAAGTTTATCAAACCGTTGTGATGCCTTCTAAGGGGATGCTTCTTCCCTTTATAGATTTTGCATTTTTGTCATTTATAATCCAATGTTTTCCCCAAGTAAATTTGGGTGGTCATCTTTGGGAGAGATATTAAGTTTATTTAGTTTGTTGTTCCTAAAAAGTGGTAAACTCCACTTTAAATGTTAATTTTCAAAATTTTTGTGCATTTTTAAGTGGTATCCCATACAAGAGATTTAACATATCAATTTTAAAGCTCATATTGGGCTCGATTGCCCAAATTCTCCTCGAGTGTTTTCATGATATCAACACTCTTGAGCTCATAGAATAAATCGATTTGTCATCCACATCCATGAAATAATTAGCATCATAATCATAAATGCCTTCAATGGAATCACATAGACATATGATGCGTTTCCCCCTAAATTCCTCAATCCATGGGAAAGCGGAAAAGGTTTTCAAATTTTATAATTAACCTCAAGTATCCTTCAACCCACTTATTCACAATTTCAGTTTGCCCATCAGTTTGTGGGTGATAGCTAGTACCGGTGTGAGTTCCGTCCCGGTTAGACGGAATAATTCTTGCCAAAAATGACTCATAAATCTGTTGTCCCTATCACTCACAATATTTTTGGCAATCCATGTAATCTGAAAATTTCTCTAAAAACAAATCAGCGATCATAGGGCCATCAAACTTAGTAGGAAGTGGATGAAAATGTGCATATTTAGTGAGTCTATCCACAACCACATATAAACAACTCTTACCTTGCACTATTGGTAACCCGGTGATGAAATCCATGGATATGCTTTCCCACTTTTGGGATGGAATAGGAAGGGGCTGCAAAAGACCAGCTGGAAAAGTGTGTTCATTCTTATTTCTTTGACAAACAATACACTCTCTAACATGCTTGAGAACATCCCTTTTCATACCTTTCCAAACAAACCTTTCTCTTACCATTTTGTAGGTTTTGAAGTATCCTTGGTGTCCACTCAAAGGAGCATCATGTGCTGATTTCAAAATCAGATTCTTAACCTCTGAATTTGGAGCCAAATACACCCTTCCTTTGTAAAGAATGAGGCCATCCACTATCTTGTACCTTTCATCAACAATTATCCCTTCAAGCAAATCATTAGAAAACTGATTTTTTGCATATTCTAGAGCAATTAAATCCTTCCAATCAGCTGTTATAAAAGACATAGAACAGATTTCTACTCCCTTTTGTGAATGATCATGAAGAATGGAATTAGCGTGAGGTGTCCCCCTTGTCATACCTTGGAAAATGATACTTTTGCCTCCCACCATGAACTTGAGCAACAAGTTTTGATAATTGAGGGTGAAGTCCCCCAATGAATGCAACCATTGCACTCCTAAAACAAGATCCATATCTTCCATGTCAATCATATAAAAATCATCAAGAAGCTCATAATCACCTATGGAAATGGAAAGCTTGGGAATTCTTTTAGTGCATGGTAAAACAAATCCATCCGCTATGGTGACATTAAAACCTTGGAAATCTTCAATATGCAAATCAAACCTTGTTACCAACCTCTCACTAATGAAATTGTGAGTTGATCCACTATCAATTAGGATGATTACCTTGTGCTTGTGTAGCCTACCTTCCACCCGGAAAGGAAGATATTTGGGAGTGCCGGAAAGAGAAGCAAGTGTGCCTCCCATTTCTTTTCCTTCTTCTTCATGTGCATGCTCATCAACAACCTCATCAACCACATCATTAGCATCACTAAAATCTGAATCAAATTCAAAATCTGAATCAACAACCTCAATAAAATGAATTTGACCTTTACCCTTACAATTGTGGCCTCTTGTCCAAGGAGTCTTGCAATCAAAACACAAACCTTTTCCTTCTCAACTCATCCCTTACATCTTTTTGCACGCTGTTTTGGGGCTGATTCCTATGTGGCGGCACATAGGGCTGATTTGGCCTTTTTGGGGCCTCTTTTGATGACCCAAGGGGCTGTCCCCCTTGTGCTTGCATGGGTTTTTGCAAATCAGACCTTGGCTGCCCTTGAATTCCACTTTTGAGACAGCGAATGAGTGGCATTAGTATGCTGTCCTCTTGTTCCCAAATCACCTCTATAAGCTGCACATTCCAAATCTAAAGCCTTAGTAATAGCATCTTGCAAAGAAAGAGGATTAAATGCTCTTACCAAACCTTTCAAAGGCTCAACCAAGCCTTCCGTGAAGAGGACAACCAATCTTTTCTCACTAACATCCATTACCATGACTGCAATTCTTTGGAAATCCGCCACATACTCCTCAACATCATGAATTTGCTTGAGTTGTGCAAGTTCCCGGAAGTGTATCTCCGGATCTTTCCGGTCAAACCTTTCCATGATCCTCTTGCTAAACTCCTCCATTGTGTGGATCAAATCATGCCCTTGTGTGTGCATGCCATGGAACCACCATTCATGTGCCATACCCTCCAAGTGAAGAGTAACAAACTTAAGGGCCTCTTCTTCATGCATGGGGTTAAGGGAGAAATAGGTCTCCATCTTTTGCAACCATGCTCTAACCGAGATCTTGCTAGATCCATCAAAGCTTGGGAGTGAAACTTTTCCCAATCTTTGTTGAAGGTCCTTGGGGGTTGCTTATGGGCCTTCTTGGCCTTGTTGCCCATCTTCAATGCACAAAACTCATCAAAGGTCAATATGGCCCTAGTGGCCGGATGCAAAGTACCATACTCAATGTTGTAAGATTCAATGGCCTCTACCATTGATGGCTCTTCAACCTCTCTATGGGTTTCCTTAGGAAGGAAAGTTCCTTTGAAGAACTTGGGAGGGGGTTGTGTAGAGTCCCTTTCCCCACTATGTGAGCTCTCTTCTCCATTGGGGTTAAAAGACTTGCCCGTACCCAATGCATCCTTGATAAGCTTGGACATTTGCTCACTCATAGACTTTTGGAGCTCCTTACCACAATTTTGCATCAACTCTTGAAGGAATTTTACTTGATCCGAAGTGAAAGCCCCGTCCTCCATTGATCCCTTATTTCTCCTTTTGTAGAACAAAAACTCTTTGTTTCCTTGCATCCAAAAATATCCCCACAAGAGTAGAGGAAAGATGCTCTGATACCACTATAATATCCCCTTTAGGGACAAATAGAAATCTGCAACACTCTCAACACCAATTAAACTAAGAAGGATGAGATCCTCTTAATTCAACCTCAAATAACCCAATGTCAGCGTAATTACAACCCAAATGGGGTTGGAATTAGTCAAGTAGTGGGTTAGATGGGAGAACTAATTGGAAACTCAATCTTTTCTAGTTTAGATTTTTATCATATAGATATTAAATAAAAATGGCACCTAAACAACTGAAACTTCAAAAATTAATATCTTCTTCAATACTCAATGTTTTTGTATGAAATCAAGTGCATAATAAACTAGAAATTTAGGGCTTTCCAATGCACTATTAAACAATTTTTCTGAGCATTAAAACTTCCCAAAATAGATCCGTAAATCTCAATCCAAATCGCTAGGGTTAGAGAAAATTAAATAAATAATTTCCAACACTTCTCTAGCCTCCAAACACACCAAAATAATTGCCCCTTGCTCTTAAAATAAAGTTAATACACATCAGATTTCAGATCTAGCTTATTCACCATCAAACATGATAAAATAAGCTCCAATACAAGTCGCTTATAGGCTGGAAAATAGCAGCAACAACAACAAAAAGTACCTCAAACCCTTAACAAGATCACTCAAAAATGAACAACAATATCAGATTTATCCCCACAAATAAATGCACCAATCCTATAAAAAAGTCGCCAAAGCTAATAATAGATATATCAATGCATAGATTCACTCAAAATAGCATGAAGGTTCACACTCTCCAAAATAAAGTGGTGTTGAAGAAACACCTTTGTTATGAGATCTCATGGGCATACATCCTCTTCAAACATGAAGATATTTTAATAAAAACTTCAACATGTGCCCAAGGGGTCGCCACATCTTCTTATATAGCTTTTGCATTTCAAATCTCCAAGTTTCCCTCCTCTTATGGTGCATTTCTTCATGTAAGAGAGTCACTTTTAAAATAATAATTTTCTTTCCTAAAAGTCACACTCCAATTAAAACATTAATTTCCTTTTTTTAATATTTAAAAATAAAAACATAAGAGGAGAATTAATTATTTAATTTAAAAATAAAGGAGTAATGACATTTTCCCAATTTTAATAGTCTTTAATCCATGGGAAGGTTGGATTAAAGGTCTCCAATATTTTATTTAATTAATGTCCATTTGTTATTTCCTATCATGCTATTTCAGATTTACGGTCATGAGAAAATTGGTGAAAAGAATAATATTGGGGCAAATGTGATGCTCAAGCACATCACGACTAGTAGGGTGCCTTCATGATGATACAGGTGATGGCACATCATATTTGCATAGGGTCTATAGACCAAGACTTTTGGGTGACCTTGTTGAGGGTCATGTGGTTGAAGAGGGTGCTTTTCCGGATGATTACAATCACTTTCAGATCGCTGGAAATTTCAGAACAACAACATATGATGTTTAATTGGATCATGACAAGAGTCTATGGCATCATTATTTATCATCACCCATGCGTGGGTGATCATAACTTTGTTAACGAGGAGAAAGGTTGTGAAAACACTCTTTGCCAAGGACTTATTTTACATCTTCCAAGCAATGAAGTGGTTTTTTATGGCAGCCCAAGGTATGATGTAAATCAAAATTTATCTCCTCTTATATCAATGTCATACTTGTGTCATTATGGGAAATTTATTGTTAAGGATCACATGTCATGTTTCGTAATGATGGCATATGACATTTTAGATATTTCCTTGCAAGGGTATGTGCTCTAGGTTGGTCCCCCGATATTGTTACTCCATGCGCATGGTTAGAAATTCAATGGAGGGTTGTTTTGAAATCATTATGTATGCTAACAAGGTTATGAAGGATTCTACCCTCCATGAACAAGGCTTCACGGTCAAGACAACAAATGGTTACTCTATGCCATGCACAAAGAAATGTTCCCAACTCCATATTACATGGAAAAAATATGAGGTATGTGCTGATTTCTATTTCATTATCATGGCTGATATGAATAGTGTGTTTAGGGTCCAATGGCTGCTATCATTGGGAGAGCTCACCTTCAATTATCAAAGCATGGAAATAAGCTTCTCAGACAAGGGTGAGAAGGTTATATTACAAGGTATGCTTCCAGACACACCTCAAGTTAAGTATTTGGTAGAAGATACTTGGCCATGGGAATCACATTTTTGCTCCTTATCTAAGACAACAGCTGATTGGAAGCCTTTAATTACAGCTAAGCATAAGTTTGCTAATGTTGTTTTGGAGGAAATTGGGAATGAAAGGTTCGAAATAATGGATGGGATCATTCACTACAAGGATGGAGTCTATTTGGCTTCCAAATCAAGGGTGAAGAACATGATAGTGTGGGCTGTTCATGATGCCCCATGGGATGATCATCCGGGCTATTTCATGAGACACAAAAAGGGTGAAGGTAAAGATTTCAGTTTTTCTCTTTGCTTATGGAATGAAAGGAATTTGATGAAAGAGAATGCTAGCATGACATGTTTAAGACAACATAAGCTTGATGGGAATTCTGATTTTCTTCTCTATGAATCGCTAACCCATGGTTCCATGAATGAACCAAAAGAAGTATGGGAAAAGAGAAGCCATTATGATGAATTTGCAGCTGTTCACATGACCGCCAAAGAGGGGAATGGTGACTCTAATTTTCAGTTTCATGGCCTCATGATAAGGCCTGTTGTTCCTAGTTTTTCAGCGTATGTAAGTCAATTTTCAGCCCCTACTGTACTCACAAATTTCCTTTTTCCCATCAGATTTCAGTTTGGGAGTTGTTATGTCATGATTATAGGGCTGAATTTGCAAAATCAGATTGGGAGCTGCCATTAGCAGCCACGAACAGCAGTGTATTTTTATTTTTTGAGAGCATTCCATCATGGAATAATGAGGAAGGAAGATTTCAGTTGAAAGGAGGGAATAAATCAGATCATGATGTGTTATTTTCAGCCTTGAACATTCTGATTTTTGAAAGAAAAATGCATGATTACAGCTGTTATTGGGACAACATTACTGAAGTGTTGAGAAGCCATCATTTGGATGGAAATTATGAGATGGTGTCAAGCAATGGAAGAGAGCTAGCTATCATGTCCCTAAGGCATGATAAGGGGAATTTAAAAGTGTTGTTAAACACTCTTGTTTTCTTTGATATGTTTGCTTCTTGTGCAGGTACATCAAAGAAGAAGCAATTGAGATTCATTTGGGATCCAAGCACTTACAATTGTTTGAGGGCAAGCAATTTCGGGAAGGAGGATTGTAATGTCCCCTTTTTCCGAATTAATCCAAAATAAAGAATTCCTTGCCTTTCCTCTTTCCGAAGGCAAGCAATGGATGAACAAGGGAAGATCGTGGATCATATTTCAGTTTTCTTCATTTATATTTATGCTTTATCTTTGTAAATTCCCATTATAAGGGGTTGGTTGGGTTTAGTGCTTTTAAAGAGGCATAATAAAATATTATAATGAGCCTTGGCGCCAAAGAGGTATATAAGGACGTGAAGGCTTCATTTGCACTCATACATCTTTGGTGCATTTACTCTACTTGGACTTGTGGGTTTATTGCTCATTGTTCTTCCACTCTTGGACGAAAACCCAAGGGTGTGGCATCTTCCAAGAAGGACGAAAACCCTTCTTGTGGTTGGTATGGAGGACGGAAACCCTCCTTCCTTGTGTGGGCTTGAAGGATTATTGCAGATTTGTGAAGAAGTCATAACCATATTTTTATATGCATTGATTGGTCTCTCCTAGGTGGATCAACTTACCCTAGGGTGAAGTTTGGTGTCTTTGAGGGCACGAATTTGATATTTCAATTCATATTTAGATTTTCCTCTATTTATAAAGCCGGAATCTACTATTTGTTGTGAAGTTTGGGGTTTCAAAACCCTTATTTCATAATTATTTTGGAGTTGTACTTTTGCTGGTTATAATTAATTTTTCAACTGAGCATTAGTATGTTTTTTGTGTTGAAAATAGTTCTAAAATATCTCTAAAAGGTGTATAAAATAAAATAAAATAAAGTGACTTTCTTGTTTCTAATTTTATTTTATCACTTTATTTTTATCTTTCTTTTCTTTTTTCACTTTGTTATTAATAAATTAATAAAGTGTTTATAATAATTTTAAGATGCACTTTATGATTAATTTAATATAACTAAGTTTCCTTTTTATTCCTCCCTTAGCCGTCGGAAACAATGAATGGGCTAAGGGTCTTCGACCGAGAAGGGGATATTACAATCCTCTCTTCCCCAAATTGTTTGCCTTCAAACAATTACAACTCTCGTGCCCAAGTGCCATATGCAATAGATAAAACATGTTGTAGTGCTCCAAGAGTCTTGATCCCGTACCTGTCAAATGAGAGAGCTCTTGCCAAAGTATGTAGCTCTGATAATTTTCAGATTTTTGTAAGCTTGCATGTTTTTCATAAAAACTCCAAAGGACAAAAACCCTTTGAAGTTAGCTCTTGAGGACGAAAACCATCTTGAGCATTAGAGAGAGGAACAAAAAATCTTCTTTCTCTTGAGATGATTTTCCATTCAGGGGTTTCCATTGAAGATCAAGGAATTAGTTGTGTTTTCCAAAGAATGTTTGAAGGTTGTAGTTTTGCAGATTTTATAAAATAATTCCAGCCTATTATTGATCCAAAATCTGGTATTTTTCTCATGTTTTTGTCCTTATAAAAATTGTTGATCTGTTTGGGATAAGAATTGAGTTGTTTTACCGCAAATTTGGTGGATTTTCATTCCTACGAAAGTCGCACTTACCATTATTAATTCAGATCTACATTAGAATTTTTTTGTGAATCTTCTACAACTTGCTATTTTGGTTGGGATTTGCGGATAATCCGTTTGGGGTTAGAAAAATGTCCATTGGGACATTACATCATGATTCACAATCTAGATACAAGTGAATGCATAAAAGTTTGATTCGAGGTGGAGCACCTCCGAACACTCCTCAACCATTGGGGGAATGCCCTTGCACATTCATCGAGTGCCACCCGATTCCCCTTGTGCCGCTTTCCTTCACAAGCCCTTAACTCAAGCTATCGTGGGCACCACAACTTGCAAAATTGAGGAAGTTTCTTGCCTTGCTCGGCGGCCTTCGCCCTGTCCGAGAGCGCTTGTTAGTGGCAATGGAGTCTTTGATAGAATCGGCGGTGGTATCATGGCGGGTTTGGTCCATGGGTGTTGCCCGTAGATTACTAAGAACATAAATCCGGATTTGTTTGGGAGGGCAAAAAAGTTTGAAAAATCGGAAATCTTGAAAAAGTTCAAAAACATTTGATGCAGATATATACATATTATAAATGAGCATAATTTCTATATATGAAAAATTGACAAATATAGAAAAAATATTAATAATGTAAATATATTTAATATTAAATACTATAAAAGGGTGTTGGGTGTCTTCTTATTGCAAAAAAAGACACCCAACACCCTTTTATAGTATTTAATATTAAATATATTAACATTATTAATATTTTTTTCTATATTTGTCAATTTTTTCATATATAGAAATTATGCTCATTTATAATATTAGCGATGTGGTATTGGTGGGTTTGGTCCATGGGTGTTGCCCATAGTTACCAAGAACATAAATCCGGATTTGTTTGGGAGGGCAAAAAAGTTTGAAAAATTTGGAAATCTTGAAAAAGTTCAAAAACATTTGATGCGGGATATAATGTCAAAGGCTTAATCATTGATGTATTTGGTTAACAGAATCGTGTAACGGAAGCTGACGGAACTACTGACGAATGTTGACGGATTTTGATGGAAATGGTAGAAAGTAACGGAAATAACCAGCAATATAGAAGGGTAGAAAATGAAAGTTTAAATACATGAAAAGAAGTGTTTTTGCATAAGGATTATCATGGTATAAGTGAGATATACACAACTGTACATAAGAGAGAGATATCAACATTTTAAGGTGTTCATATGCCATGTTTTATGGTGAAAAAGAAGATTTAATGATGGTCTCCATGTTTTATTTAATGATAACAGCGATTTGTCTAAGGAGGGTTTAAAATACATATCAAGTGGTTAATTTGTTTTTGTTTTAATGTGCATTTAATAATTATGGGCTGCATTAATTATTTTTGACATGGTTTTAGCATTACTAATGCACTTAATTGGTTGTGTAAATAATGGAAAGGTTGTGTTGGTTGAATGATGTGTCTTTTCGAAAGGATGTGAGAAGGAAATATAAGGAGATGGAATCATTTGATTTAGGCAAGCAATTTGAGTGCTTCATTCAAGTTTAAGGGAGAGAAGAAGAAGAGCAAAATATGAAATATAAAAAGGAGTGAAGGGCAGATTTATTTTTAATGAAGAGTTGCAGCGATTTATATATGTGAAGGGACTGAAATAAATCAGAAGAATATTCTTAGCAGCATTTTTGTTCTATCATCTGTCGAAGCAGAACAACATAAAAGATAGGAAAGAGTTTGTTTTTCGTAAGGAAGGTCAGGTGCCTTCATATTTGAAGAGATCGGTGTCTCTTGCACGAGTCAGGGTGCTTAGCAAAAAGGGGTCGGTGCTCCCGTAGGTCAGTGCCTACAAAATTGTAACTTGGGATTGGTGTCTCCCGTAGGTTGGGTGCCTACAAACATTTGAGAAATATAATAAAGAAGATTTTCTCCGTGGTTTTCTCCGAAAGGGTTTCCACGTAAATTTGTGTCTATTTGCAGTGTGTTGGTTTGCTTTGCATTCATTGATTGCTTTGATATATTCACTGTGAAACTGATTAATTGTGATTACAAATATGAGATTAAGTGTTAAATTTAAAAGAATATCATAATACTGATTCACCCCCTCTCAATATTATCTTGTGCTTAACAATTGGTATCAGAGCGGGTGCCTTCAGGAACAATCTAACAATTGAAGGTAGATCTCAGAAGCACATATGGCTACTCATCAAGTACAAGAAGGTTTTTCTTCGAACAAGGCTCCATTGTTTGATGGAACAAATTATGCATTTTGGAGCATAAGAATGAAAACATATCTAATGGCACTAGGGTTTGATATTTGGCAATCAATAATAGTTGGATATACAATCCCATCAGTTCCACCGACAGATCAAGCCGAAAGAAGGCTTTTGAAAACAATGCCAAGGCGATGAATGCTATCCTATGTGGCCTATCAGAATCTGAGTTTGTTAAAGTAATGCAATGTGACACGGCGAAGGAGATATGGGACAAACTTCAACTATCTACGAAGGTGATGACAAGGTTAAAAGGGCTAAGCTTCAAACTCATAGGAGACAATTTGAGAGCTTGAAAATGAAGGATGAGGAGAATGTCAGTGCCTATCTTCTTCGTGGGATGAGGTCACAACGCCATAAGAGGGTTAGGCGAAAAGATTGAAGAAATCCATGATCGCTCAAAAGATTCTAAGGTCTCTACCATTAAGATTTGATGCTAAGGTGTCTCGCTATCAAGAAATGAAGGATCTTGATAAGTTGAGCATGGACGAACTACATGGAATACTGACCACGTATGAAATGAGGACTGAGTCAAATAAACCATCAAAGAAGGAAGCTGCATTCAAAGTCTCAAAGAAAGAAAAAATCAAAGAACCTGAGTCGAATGAGAACTCAAACAACGAAGAAGATGAGAAAGAAGCCTTGTTCATTCGAAAGTTAAAGAAAGGATCTGGAAAGTACAAAGGTAAGTTACCATTTAAATGTTTTAACTGGTAAAATTGGTCATTTTGTGGCTAAGTGTCCAGAGAAAGAAGATAGCGATGATGAGGAAAGCAAACCTAAATTCAAAAGGGAATTCAAGCAAAGCAAAGGCAAGAAAAGATTTGGAAAGCAAAAGAAAAGCTTATATTCAAAAGGAAGTAGTAGATCATCCGAAGAAAGTGGGATAGTGACTCGATAAATATAATGAAGAAATATTATTCATGGCTATAAAAGATGACTTAGAAAGAGATGAAGACATGGAAGAAAAAGGTGAAGTGAATCTTGAAGAGGAACTTATATGTGCCTTGGGAGAGTCAAAGCTCTTAAAAAGAAAAATCAGAAACAAAAGTTACAACTCCTAAAGTATGAAGAAGAAGATCGTAATTTGAAGCTAAGATATCACAATCTCTTGAAGAATCAGAAAGATGATCGTGGATCTAAAAACCCAAATCAAGAAGCAAAACGAGTCAAGAAGAATTAAGAAATCAGCTAAGGACTAAGGAAGAAGATTGTGAAAAGCGTGAGTCAGAGATCGTTGCTTTGAGAAAGGACTTGGAAAAAGCAAATGCTAAAGTTACAAGTAATCTAAAATTCGAGAAAAGTACCGAGATACTAGATGAAATTCTGAACCGACAGAAGTCAACATCCGACAAGACTGGTCTTGGATATACGGAAAGACAAGACACCGCTAACACAAAAGGTATAGAGTCGTCGAAAGGGACAAGAGAAGAGAAGTCAAAGACCTATGCAGAGACACTCAAGGAACCTATGAAGAATGAAGAGTTGAAAAGGGAGAAGAGCTTTATGAAGATCAACACTTCTTACAAGGAAAGCAAAGATGAGAACAAGTTTAGAAGACCAAATCCTCCAAGATATACTCACATGTCCAGGTTTGAAAATTCTTTCTATGGCTATTGCTTCTATTGTAATCATTTTGGTCATAAAGCAATAGATTGTAGAATACGGGTGAGAGACAACAATATAAAGAATAAAGGTGTGTATGGATTCTCAAATAGAAATTACAACTCCTTTGCTCCTTTATCGAACTATGTCAAGATATTGTTTGTTATAACTGCAATAACTATGGACATATGGCAAGATTTTGTAGAAGTGGTTTTGTAGAACCATCTAAATCGAACCAAAAGGTAAATGCTCCAAATAAAGAAGAAAGAAGCTACAAAATTTTAAACAAAGAAAGAGGATGATGGGCAAGATAAAGAGAAATCTATGCTTGTTCAAACAACATTCCATGCACAGTGATGAAGGGCAATTGTGGTACATCGATAAGGATGTTCAAGACATATGACCGAGATAAAAGTAAGTTCATCTCATCAAGAAAGTAAATGAAGGTACGGTGAAATTCGGTGATAACGCTAAAGCAAAGATCGCTGGAAAAGGTACACTTAAGTCTTGATAATGGTAAAACAAAAATAGAGAATGTTTTATATGTTGATGGATTAAAGCATAATCTCTTAAGTGTAAGCCAAATGTGTGATCAAGGACACACACTTAAGTTTTATGCTGAAGGGTGTGAGATAAGGAAGGCAAACACGAGAGAGTTAGTAGCAGATGCACATAGAACCACAAATAACCTATACATGCTCGAGAAGTAAAAGGAGAGAAATGTTGTCTAAGTCAAAGTCAAGAGAGTCAAGGCATGGCATGTAAGGATGGGGCATATAAATTTTGATAATCTTGTGAAAATCAGCAACAAGCAGGTTATGTGGGATATGCCTAAGGTAACGAAACCTACAAGTACTCTATGCAAGCAATGTCAACATGGAAAGCAAACCAGAGCAAGGTTTAGAACGAAGGAGTATTCACCACCAAACCACTAGAGCTGATTCATACGGATTTATGTGGACCTACCAGAATAGAAAGCATACAAGGTGAGAGTTATTTCATGTTATTCATTGATGACTACACTAGAATGACATGGGTAGCCTTTCTAAAAGAAAAGTCAGAAGCATTTGAGAAGTTCAAAGCTTTCAAGGCTTTAGTAGAAAATGAAACCGATTGAAAATAAAGTGCCTGAGGTCAGATCGTGGAGGTGAGTTCACCTCAAATGAATTCATTGAATATTGTGAAGATCATGGAATCAAAAGACAATACTCAGCTGCAAGGACTCCACAACAAAATGGAGTGGCAGAAAGAAAGAATCGAACCGTCCAAGAGATGGCTAGAACCATGTTAAATGAATCTAAGCTATCGATAGATTTTGGAGAGAAGTGGTAAATACGGCTGTTCATATCTTGAATAGAGGGCAAATCAGAGTTAATCATGACAAAACTCCTTATGAATTGTGGAAAGGAAGACCAACTACTGTAAAATATTTCAAAGTGTTTGGGAGTAGATGCTTTATTAAAAGAAATGAAGAGAACTTGGGCAAATTTGATTCAAGAGCGGATGAAGGAATTTTTCTTGGCTACTCTATTAAAAGCAAAGCCTACAAATGCTATAACAAAAGACTACAAACTATAGTAGAAAGTGCAAATGTGAGAGTGGATGAAATCGTGAATCAAAAAGCTAAAGAACCTGCAGAAGAGCCCTTAGAAATACCCGAGGTAGTAGAAGAAAAGGAAGAGGAAGAAGATGTTGAAAAATTAAGTAAATCTGAAAGGCAGGACACCAAAACACCATCTCGTTTTGTTAAGAAGAATCATGTTGAAAGTCGATCATCGGAAACCTCGATGATGGAGTACATAAGAAGAAGAATTGTAAGTGCATCGTAACCAAGAAATTTCTCCTTATTATCCAAAATAGAGCCAAGAACTTTGCAGGCTTTCCAACCATGATAAACATCGATAAAGGCAATGGAGGAAGAGTTAGATCAAATTGAGAAGAATGAAACATGGGAACTTGTACCTAGGCCAAAGGATCGAATGTGATCGCACTAAGTGGGTATTCCAAATAAATTGAATGAAGATGGACAAGTCACTCAAACAAGGCAAGGTTAGTATGTAAAGGGTATGCTCAAGTAGAAGGTATTGATTTTGAAGAAACTTTTGCTCCTTGTTGCTAGATTAGAAGCAATTAGAATGTTTCTTGCTTTTTTCGGTATTCAAGAACTTCAAAGTCTATCAAATGGATGTCAAATCAACATTTCTAAATGGGAAGTTAGAAGAGGAAGTATACATAGAACAACCTGAAGGGTTCCTCCTATCAAAAAATGAAGATTATGTGTGTAAGTTGAAGAAGGCCTTGTACGGATTAAAACAAGCCCCCAGAGCATGGTACTCTAGGCTTGATAAGTATCTACAAGACCAAGGGTTCAAGAGAGGACTTGCTGATAGCAATCTTTACATTAAAATTGAAGGTGAGCACCAACTGATTGTTGTTGTGTATGTAGATGACATAATTTTTGGAGGAGACAATGAGGAAATGTCTAAGAAATTTGCCGAAGACATGCAAAAGGAGTTTGAGATGTCCATGTTGGGAGAGTTATCATTTTTCCTTGGATTGCAAATTTCTCAATCTGATAAAGGAATATTTATATCCCAAACCAAGTATGTGAAGGAAATGTTGAAGAAATTTGGCATGGAGGAGTGTGCACCTATTAGCACACCTATGGCTACCGGACAAAGTTAAGCAAAGATGATGAATCTCCGAATGCTGATCAAACTCTCTATAGATCAATGATTGGGAGTTTACTATATGTGACAACATCCAGACCAGACATCATGCAAGCAGTGGGTATGGCTGCACGTTTTCAAGCAGGTCCGAAAGAAACACATGTGCAAGCTGTAAAATGCATATTCAGATATCTAAAGGGAACTATGGATTATGGGTTATGGTACCCAAGGGGTAAAGACTTCACATTGGTAGCTTATACAAATTCAGATTGGGCAGGATGTGTGGATGATAGAAAAAGTACAAGCGGAGGAGCATTCTTCCTTGGAGACAACCTGGTATCTTGGTTAAGTAAAAAGCAGAACTCTGTATCCTTATCAACAACAGAAGCAGAGTATATAGCAAGCAATGTTATGTTGTACTCAAATTCTATGGATGAAGCAAACCTTGAAAGATATCAAAGTAGAGTATGATCATCCAATCTCCATATTATGTGATAATACCAGTGCGATAAGTATTTCAAAGAATCTGTTATGCATTCAAGAACAAAGCATATTCCCATAAGATACCACTTCTTAAGAGAGCAGGTGGCAAAAAAGCAGGTAAAGTTGGAATTTGTTGCTACATCCGAACAGATAGCAGATATCTTCACCAAGCCACTTCCAAAGGAGACATTTGAATATCTACGACAGAAGTTGGGAGTAATATCCTTTGCTTCTTCCCATTGAAAAACCAAGAGAAGCATCGGTTGAGGGGGAGCTAAACATTGCAATATTCAGCTCCTAGATTGACCCTTTGCCATTGATGTCAAAGGGGGAGAATGACAGTAAGGGGGAGTTACAACAAGGGGGAGTTGCAGAAAAGAAAAAGATTTTTTTTGAAGGTTGCCATCAATGACAAAGGGGAGATTGTTGGAAATATTGTCATTGATGTCAAAGGCTTAATCATTGATGTATTTGGTTAACGGAATCGTGTAACGGAAGACGAACTACTGACGGATGTTGACGGATTTTGACGGAAATGGTAGAAAGTAACGGAAATAACCAGCAATATAGAAGGGTAGAAAATGAAAGTTTAAATACATGAAAAGAAGTGTTTTTGCATAAGGATTATCATGGTATAAGTGAGATATACACAATGTACACATAGAGAGAGATATCAACATTTTAAGGTGTTCATATGCCATGTTTTATGGGAAAAAGAAGATTTAATGATGGCTTAAATCTCCATTTAATGATAACAACGATTTGTCTAAGGAGGGGCAATAAATATGTCCTATCAAGTGGTTAATTGCATTGTTTAATGTGCATTTAATAATTATGGGTAGCGCATTAATTATTTTTGGTTTTAGCTATTAAAATGCACTTAATTAAGTTGTTAATTAAATAATGGAAAGGTTGTGTTGGTTGAATGATGTGTCTTTTCAAAAGGATGTGAGAAGGATATATAAGGAGATGGAATCATTTGATTTAGACAATCAATTTGAGTGCTTCATTCATGTTTAAGGGAGAGAAGAAGAAGAGCAGAATATGAAATATAAAAAGGAGTGAAGGGCAGATTTATTTTTAATGAAGAGTCATAGCGATTTATATATGTGAAGGGACTTGAAATAAATCAGAAGAATATTCTTAGTAGCATTTTTGTTCTATCATCTATCAAGCAAAGAACAACATAAAAGATAGAAAGAGTTTGTTTTTCGTAAGGAAGGTCAGGTGCCTTCATATTTGAAGAGATCGGTGTCTCTTGCACGAGTCGGTGCTTAGCAAAAAAAAGGTTGGTGCTCCCGTAGGTGGTGCCTCCAAAATTGTAACTTGTAGGTCAGTGCCTACAAAATTGTAACTTGGGGATTGGTGTCTCCCGTAGGTCGGGTGCCTACAAACATTTGAGAAATATAATAAAGAAGATTTTCTCCGTGGTTTTCTCCCAAAGGGTTTCCACGTAAATTTGTGTCTATTTGCAAATATGTGTTGGTTTGCTTTTGCATTCATTGATTGCTTTGATATATTCACTTTTATCTAGTGAAACTATTAATTGTGATTACAAATATGAGATTAAGTGTTAAATTTAAAAGAATATCATAAATTGCTTTGTTCTTTGGTGTTCGTGTTGTTGGGCCTTGCTTTTATTTTGTGATTGAAAAGCTTTAGTAAATTGTATGTAATAGCCACATAATTTGATCTAAGGTGGTTTTAGTTTCTCAAAGCTTGTATAGCTCAACGTGATTTGAATTTTGGTGTGTGATCCCATTCCACCTGTTTTTTATGATCAGTGCTGTATTATTTGTACTATTAATAGAAGTGTGCTTTCAAATCAAAAAAATATCTAAATCATTATGAATATATGACTTTTTTGACTCTTTTCAAAAGGCAACTTATGTGTCAAATTACAGAAGAAATAGATGGACTCAAGATTGAAGCAGTTCGCTTGAAATTTATATCCAACTATGATGCCTCTCAAGATAAATATGGGGATTGACTCTGATTTAATGTGTCAACACACCTCTGAACTTTGATGTTTATAATGTCATGCATGTTCATGTGATTTGAGGGAAAATGAGTCTTTTGTGAACTCTCATCCTTCTCTTCCTATAGTTTAGGGACAAAGTGTTTTATGGAGGACTGTGAACCTAATTTATTATATTGGTTATCAGCGTTCATATTGTAGGGTTGTGACCCTATCCACACCCCACTTGGATTATATTTTTTATCTTCATTCATTCACCGACTATCATTTATTTCGTCGGCAATACTATAATATATACATATATATTGATTTACCTATGTTTGTGCTTCTCTGAACCGCACCAAGTTTAGGCACCTTTGAACAAATCGGAGTTTCTATGGGATATTTTCAAATGATTTGAGATGTCACAAAAATTATTCCATCCTAATTACCTTCACATCCTTGTCAATTTGGGCCTTTCTAAGCTTGTTGCCAACACATATCAAGCTTAAAATGCTAGATTACGTGTAGAGTCATTGTGACATATACCTGTTAAGTGCAATTATGTTATGGTCATTAGTAACATGCTTGCCCCAGAAAAAGTGTAAGTGACATAGGATCAATACAGGAAGATAATGGCTAACAGAAAATTTGAGGGGACTAAATGAGATTATGAATTAAAAAAATGAAATGTGGGATAATTCACACCTAGGGGAAGACCTCTTCTATGCAAGCACATGTTAGCGTATTCATATTTTCAAATGAAATAGGATGTGATGGTCAAGGAAAGGGGGAGTTCTCCTCACCACTCCACCTGATAATAAGGACCAGAAGCCTGCTCCTTATCCCATGGGGAGAAGATTGAAGATCAGCGATTTGAACAGGAATATGAAAGCTGAAGCCCCTGAAAAATGAAAGAAGAAAAACAAATCGAGCAAGATGATGAAGGTAAATCTGAAAGACTGCGAATTAGACGGATATCTCCTGTAAAGGTACTAGACACGGGACAACCTAAAAGAAAGAACAAGAAACAAGCACTGCAAGAACGTGCGCAAGAGATGATTGAAGAGGGAAAATGATCTATTTGGATATCAATCTTATAATAGTGCATGACAGGCTTCATATGGAATCAATGATCCAAAAGAGTTAATATTAAACCAGCAAATTTAAATGATTAGAGTATTAAGTTAACAATTATTTGCACTTAATGACGCTACAGCAGTTAATAAATGTAATTACAGAAGCTCAAGGTGCAGTGAGAAAGGGATACAATCAACCCAAAGGACTCAAATTGCTCATCGACTTTGCAAAGGAGTTGGAAAAGGGGCTCAAATTAAAACTCGAGCGCTTCATCTAGATGAATTATAAGAATGGTGGGAAATGACCATGTGATATTAGTCGCATATAGGGGTACATTTTCTTGCTACCTTGGATTTATATTATACTGAGCTTGTAATATATGAGCATGGTTGTATAGAAGATTTCATTCCTCATGGTAAGAAATTAGGCAAGCAGTTTATTTTAGTTATCTTTCTGTAAGACTTAAATCTTTTGCTTGAGAAGGGAAAAATTGTTCTAGTATTTGAAAAATAAATAAAAAAGTAAAAATCTTAAAATTTCAGTCTTTCTTATAAAATGTTTGCTATGTTGCTAATGAAACCTATATCCGTTCAATGCAGGAAGAAAACCACAGACAAGCCGGATATTTATAATTTTGGTCTCATTTTATTGGAGACTATGGTTGGAAAATTGACAACCATGCAAAGTCAAGAAGCTGACAAAGTTCATGAGATGGTGGGTATCCTTATTCATTAATACCTATAATTTTGGCATTTTAATTTAAGGCACGCCCATTAAGTTTGTTCTCAATATCAAGTAAATTTTAGAAGTCATGAACGTTTAATGCTGTCATATGCCAATGTTTTGTTTGAACTAGTTAGTTACCTCAGTTTTGGAAACTTTAATCATTTGACTGCATGACTAGAAATAGATTTATGATTTTCCATTTGACGAAATGCTTTCTCCTAGTTGTATGGCCTTAAAATTCATATTCCCAAGATCCAGGATTATTGAAGACTTATTTGAGGGATATTACAATTGAGGACCTTAAGGAACTTTAAATTCATTTAAAATTCCAGTTGTCAACAGGCCTAGTGTCCATAGAATTTCCAGCGTATTTTAGCTTATATGGGTTTTCCAATAAGACTTTAGAAGTTTCCTTTTTTTTCATCAATTGAACTAATTTGGAAACGATTTCACACTAAGTTGTCTCTAAGCAATGAATTATATAACACTCTTCCAATAAGAAAGATATTAAAACAGTTTCTGTTCTATGTGGGCATTGCAAATTCACTAAAAAGGTAACATAAAATCAAGAAAACTTAATATATTTGTCATTATAAGATGTTATGTTTCCAACTTGACACCTCGTATATCATTAGTAAAAATGCCTCTACAAAACCATCTCTAGGTAAGGCCATAATTGTACATAGCACAAGGCTTCAAGATGTTAATTACAACATATTTTTAAAATTGAGCACCCATAAAGCAGACCTAAATAAAATTCAAAATTCAAAGCACACAAAATTAAAAGTCTACTTTGAGATGACTGCAGTCTATTACAAATTAATATCAAATTAGTAGAGTCGTTTTAGACTTCACTATTGGAAACATGAATGCAGACTTGGTTCTAAAATCCTTGGAAGGGTTCTTAAGTAGTTGAAAAGGAGAATCTCAAAACCCTTTAGGGATAGGCCATGCCCTATTTTTCTATTAGAATTTACCCTTCTTAAGACATCGTAGGTCCTCCTTTTTGGTCCTTAGACTTGAACCGCCTGTCAAGAAAAGGTTGAATTGATGTTTCTGTGGCTTAGAAGTTGTATATGCAAAATTAGAACACTTTCTCTCTGGTTGTGAAGACAAATTCTACATATCTTTTTCTGATTTTTCGATGAAAGATTTTGGAAGTGCTCGCTACACTGCCATTGATTTTTCTTCTTTGAACTGTATTCATACCACATTTTCATTAGAAGGCCACGTGATTTATTATCTATCATTTTGCATTTATTGCCCCTATTTGGTAGTCTCGTTCTGAGACAACCTATATAATGGCATCTAACACTACTAATCTAGTTGTTGAAACTGCAAGTATAGATTGTGAAGCTGTCAAGAATGGCGCCTCTGGTCAAGAAACATGAGAAATTTGTCCCAAAGTTCTTTCACGAGGAAATTACTCTCTGCCTGATATAGTTTTATTCATTCCTGAATTTGATGATGCATGCAAATGGCTTGAGAAATTTTCTTTAATAAGGTATTTTTCAAGAGAGTTCCTTTGAAAGTATGCTGAAAAGCTGGGTCCAATCTTCAATGACTTGACATGGTATTAGGTTAGACGCTGTCCAAAATATGACCAAAGGATTTTTTTTTAAATTTGTTTTGCTGACCAACAACACGCCTCCATCATTTTGTAGAATTCCCTACTTGGTATGTTAATAGCTCCTTCTTGTTTTATTGCCTTGGATGCACTCCTCTATTGTCTCGTAGAGAAAACGACCCTTAAGGTCTTGGTCTCAAGGGCTTCCGTACCATGTTGGTATTTTATTAAACAAATAGCAGCTACTACAAACCATGTCATATGCTAGGAAATGTCTTTAAGTTTCTCTTGACTTGGTCCTATAAACATGTGACTGCCGAAGTTGATCTTTCCCGTGACCTTAAGGAGTCTATTGACATTAAAGTCAGAAATTCCTGCTACTTGCAAAGAATTTTGTAAATTAACCTATGCAATACTTGTTTTTGTTGCCTATCTTCTCGAGCAAAGAATTGAGATTGTCTTTTGTTCAAGGCCTCATAATAGAGCCATATCAAAGCCATCTATTAACACTCTTCGCTCTAATGGCCAAGAAGGTTACCCCATGGTTGGTTGTAAAAATGACCATCACAAGGTCATCGCTACAAACCTTATTGCGGCTCTTATGCACAATACCAAAATTACGCAAGGACGAACGCTAGTTTTAGCTCTTGTGCATAGGACATACCAAAGGCGGTAGTGCCGGTTGCTCAATCCTCTCGGATCACTTTCAAAATCACGCTCAAACATCTAAGGATGTAGAAAAATCTAGTTTTCTTAATGCATCACTGAATGTCAATGTTGTTTTGATTTCTTAGACTACTTCTAAAGATTCACAATCGAGTCTATAATTCATTTCTACTAGCTAGTCATCACCTCGAGTCTCTTTGGTGCTAGGTTACCGATAAATTGCTAGATGTACACAAGGTGATTTGTGGTGACTTTAATATGGTCAAGTGTCAATGACAAACTTGGTCACCTCATTATATGCAGTGGACAATTGGCAAACAAGAGGCGTGGATGTATATGCGTAATAAGTTTGGGTTTTGTGAGCCCAATTATTTATGTCATACCACATTTTTCATCGGGTACACACGGTATGACATGTGTTGTGGATCTAAAAGAGTCTTAAAGTGACTTGATAGGGCCATAACGTGTGTTGACTGGTACACAATCATAATTCTCGCCGACAATTGCTTTTTGTTGTTGGTGGAGACATTGCCATATATTGTCCTTTCAAATCACCTACCAATTTGGTTTTGTATTGATTGGCACTTCAAGTATCCCAAAATTTAGAAAATGTAGTTTTATTTAAATATTGCCCTTTTAAACGAATCTTGTGCAATGACTGGCAGGAACTATTTGTTGGATTGGTCGGTGGTTAGATGCCATCACACACACAACGTGATTTTTTTGCATCTATGGCCATCAATATGTGTGCATTTGCCGATGAACATACTTTTCTATCACTTTGGAGCTGAGCCATTGCTAGATGTTGTCCTTTCAAACCACCTACCAATTCAATTCTATATTGATTGGCACTTCAAGTGTCCCAAAATTCAAAAATGTAGTTTATTTTAATATTCCCTTTTAAACGAATCTTGTGCAATGGCTGGCAGGAACTTCTGGCTGGATTGGTTGGTTGGTGGCTGAGTTCTTTGCATCTATGGCCATCAATAAGGGTGCATTCGCCAACAAACTTAGTCTTCCACCACTTCGGAGCTGAGCCATGCAATGGCCGCCTTAGAGCAGGCACCCTCTCAAGAACCTCTGCAACTACATGTATCAATGCTATGACAACGTCTTCAAATTGCAGATGCATACAATGCTTGTGGTGCACATATCAAAGCTAGGATGTACTAGCTCAAAGTTGGTGATAAAGTTTCTAAATAAATTTTCCAAATGCTCGAGGTGAAACACTCTGCCCAACAAGTCAAATCCATTAGAGAGGCTGACCAGCAGTTCACTGAGGTGTCGGATACGGTTCAAGCCTTTGTTCACCATTATCAGTATATTTTCAAATCTCAAAACCCTTCCCATGAGTTGCACCAAGCACTCTAGTAGTGTCTTTTGGTAGTTCCTTATAAGCTTTCACAATCCTAGCGAGTTGCCTATGATAGGCCTCTCACCATTGAGAATTTGCATGAAACCGCTTCAGAAATGGTCAATGATAAAGCCTCGGGTTGTGACAAATTGCCATGTGAATCCTACAAAGTGTTGTGGGACACTGTTGGAGATGAACTTTTCCAAGTTTAATGCTAAGCTTTCCATTCCAAATCCCCGGCCAATTTTTTAACAGAGGGAATATCCAAACTCATACCTAAAATGGGAGATCCAAAGTTGATATGTAATTTGCAGCCAATCACCTTGCTCAAGTGTGTCGTATAAAATCATAAGCTTCTTTTTATCTTTTATTTTGCTTTTAAAATTCCCATAAATCCAGCCGACCTCCTTAGAATGGGAAATACAAAATAAAAACATAAATATGAATGAAGAAAACTGAAATATAACCCACGATCTTCCCTTGTTCATCCTTTTTTTGCCTCCGGAAAGAAGAAAGGAAAGAAGACTTCTATTTTGGCTTAATTCGAAAAAAGGGACATCACAACTTTCTCTTACCTATATTTGTTAGTCCACAACAAACTAGCTTTATTAAAAGTAGATACATTCTTGACAACATCATTGTATTTTGGGAAGGCATGGAATGCATGCAAAGATCTATTCAATGAGCGATGTTCATCATGATTGAATTTGAGAAAGCCTATGATTGCATTGAGTGGCCTTTCATTTTGGCCATGCTTAAAGCTTTAGGATTTAGTCACAATTTCCTAGTTAAGTCCCAACTTCCTTTAGTTAGTTCAGATGTTGTTTACAAATGGTTCAGTCTATCTTTCAGTCAATGGTGTCATGTTGGAGTACTTTGGTTTGTTCCACTTGACTAGATAAGGCTTCGTGTTAGCTCCAACTTTGTATGTTCTTGCTGTAGAAGGTTGTGGCTACGTTTTGACAACTGCTAATAGTCAAGGCATTTCCTTACCCTTCAAATAGGCCATGTAACTAGTCAATGGGCATTTTGTTGATGATTCCTTTCTCATCCTTCTTGAAGATGATAATATCAAAAATGTTACGCAATGTATCAATAGTTTTTGCCTCATATCAAGCTCGAGTATTCAATGGGGAAGAATCAATGTTATAGACAATCCTTGGTTGAGAAAATATGAATGGAAATGGATTCATCACGTAAAAATCTTCCAATTCCCGAGCATACCCTTTTCAGCATTCCAAGATAGCCCCTTTCATCTATGGTAGTATGTTATTGATTGTGTAGAGAAAAATCTCTCTTACTCTATCACTAAGCCCTCTTTTTTCAAATTTTCTTCATGTGTATTTCTCCTCTTGTTGAGTTCCTTCTTAAGTCTCCTACTGAAGTTAGGTAAGTTGCTTAGATATTTTCTTTGGGCGAGCATCGAGCATGGGAAGGGGTTCCATTGGGTAGTTTGGGAGTTTTTGTCTTCCCAAGGAGATTGAGGGATGTGTCCGTTAGACATAAGTCATTAAGGCACTCGTTCGGGGTGTTAAGTGGATTTTTCGAGCTATCAAGGAGAAGAAGTAGGGAAAGTGCTAGTTTGCAGTTATATTTCAAAAGGATTTCCTTATGGATGAGCTACTTGGAAAGGGATAGGCGTTAACAACCTTGTCATCCTTCAAGCTCTTGTCAAAGTGGTCAGGGTCCTTTGTTATTAAAAATATTTGGAAAGCTTGGGGGAAAATTAAACCTTGCCTTCTTTGAATGGATATTGGGTTTAGGGATGAGTTGTCTATCAACTAACACTCTCTTTAGTGGTCGTTTATCATTAAGTTTTATGACGTTCCTATCATGGGAAGTTCCATGGGTTCATGCACTAAGATTTTTCAAATGAGGAATTCTCACAGTGCAATTTTCTACAAACAGACTAGAACTTGACTCCCTAACCAGATTTGAAAGCGAAGTTTTGCTTCAACAATGTTGATAAAGAATCTTATTAGGAGATTATTGATGCCACCCCTACAAAGATGCTTCACAAAATCACAGTTAACCCAGCTAGCCCATGGTGGAAAGATTGGAAGTGGTATGTTAAAATGTCGCTTCAACACTATACTCCTAGCAAGGGATATGAAAGGTCAGAACCTCGTTGCCCATGGTCGACAAGCTCAATGCTCGCTATTCTCTCGCACTCTACTACCCACACTTGGAGTAAACGTTTCCAAACAGTTTGGAATGCCATTCTTGAGCCTAAGCTTGTACACTTTGCATGGCCTTACACTATCGTGGGGCTATACCTCCAATTACTTTAACCATATATCAAGAGTTCAACATCTACTTGTCCTTCAAAGCATGTGACCTTCACCTTATTGTCAACTTTGAAAGGGGTATGTTCTGGTTTTATGTTCTGATTGTACCTTTGCTTTACCTTTTTCCTTTGAGGTTACTCATTCTCATACTCATCCACGGGTTCTTCTCTCTCTCTTATGCCAAACTTCTTGGTGGGAGAATGAACCACTGCATCCATGGATTCTTGGTTCCTAGCTCTCAGCTTTTGCTGCTTGGTGATGGTACGTTGGGACTTTATCACTTGTGCCATGCATGATGTTAATGCTGCAAATCTTTAGGCAAGTTCTTCTTCACCTTCCATTGCCATCTCTTGCTCACCGTATGATTCTACCTTCTTGTAGATATCTTTGGATAGTAAGGTAGCAGTTCCTCTCCCTATGCTCTTGTCACTGCCATACAGATCAGTCAATACTTTCCACATTTCCTAAAGATACAAACGATCTCTGATACCAAAAAGATGTGTAAACTATTAAGACTACTTACTATTGAATTCACGGTCACAAGAGTGTTATCCTACTTCAAAATTTTACTTGAAATGACAGATTATTGTCTTAACGAGCTTAGAACTAGTGTATCTTAGTTGCTAGAAACACACAATACTGAATATGAATTTAAAAGAACATATGCGTCAAACATAAGCATGAAAACCGTAGACATGAGAGAATTTATCTTGAAATCCCTAGGGTGAGGAAAAACTTGTTGGAAGTGGAAAATGCCCAACTTTGTTCTTTTTTATGGCCAAAGATGGGTTACAAAGAGGACTAGAGCAAGTACAACCAATTGTTATCCTACTCCCTCAACTTGTCCTATCTGTCCCTTTATTCAATCCTTTCTCCCACAACCAATTGCACCCCAAATATTTTCGCGGATATCCAATGCTTTCCTCTCGCATTCGTGCTTCCTATTTGACATGCTTGAGATGTCTTTTTGTGTACTAAAGAATCTCAAGAGTTGAGGCCATAGAAGAGACACCATTACCATGGGCAAAACTGCTTGTTTCATGTGATGTCCCTTTTTGGGGGACTTCCAAAAATAGCTAGGGCTGAATGAGAGAGGACTGAAATTAATTTTTGGATGGCTGTAATCAGACTTCAAAGGGCTGGATATGACTGACAATGCACATGGAAACCTGCAATTTTTCCCTTCCTAGGGCAGCGACCTGTTTTAGGAATTCCCACTCACTTTTGGATGCCCTAAACTCACTGAAAATATGCCCAATCAAGCTCAAAAATTCTGATTAATTACCAGCAATCAAAATATGAAGGAAAACTGATTTTTAGTGCCTTAGAATTGAAAATATGAATTTCTATAAAGTTATAAACCCTTGTCTCACAGAGTTACTTTAAAAATTCATAACTTTACCCAGGAATCTCCAAAATTTATGAAACTTGGGATCTTGGGGTTTAAAAATATGAAGAATGCAAATATCAAATCAACTTGTCCAAACATCCACCCAAACATGCCAAATCTGACCTACAAGCAATTCGCCCCTCTTGGAAATAATGAATTAGTGATCGAAAAACATTTGTTGTATTTTTTTAACACTTTTAAAAGTTTCCAAAGATCGTGATTTTCTTAACCAATTTTGAGTATTCTTGAATCCACAAATTGATTAAAATTCTGATTATTATGCATCCATAGAAGTGCGGAAAACTTGAGTAGCAAACAATTAATTAGAAAACTGAAAACATTCAGATAACAAACAAGATTGTTTACGGGGTTCGAAATTCCTACGTCCCCGGGTTCAGATTGAACCGATCCATTAATAATATTGAAATGCAAGTACAATAACTCTTACAAACAACCAATAATGAATCAAAACCTGCAAATGAGCTGATCAATGTCCCAAGAACTCTGAAAAATAGCATAAATTGTCCCAAGAACGATCCGTGGCTCCTACAGTGTTTTCACAATGTGATCTCCCTGCAACTGTGTTAGAAAAACACCTACAAATGGAGATTTAAAAACATTCTATGAAAACAAATCATATGTCTGAGATCAGATCTGAATTCTGAACACTTTTCATGTTTACACCAAGTCACAATTCGCCCGTATGCATTGAAATTCGTGTTTTCCAACTAGCTGTCTTGTAGATCCCTGTTAAAATATGCATTCAAAGCTTCCAAAAATAGGTTAAAACTCCACAAAAAGATCAAATCTTACATCGTTGGAATCGTCTCAAAATTTTCTTCATTTCATCTTTTTACTCCGAATGCCCAATCTGAGTGCAAGGCCTTCAAAAATGGCGTTTTCTGAAACTGCCTCCTTATGCTGCTTGCATAGACCTGTACCCCCTTGTATAAGTTGAAGCGCCCCATTTTATAGCTTGTTGTGCTCCCTTGGCGGGTTGGCTGGCAGATTAGCTTTAGATCCATGAGGTCAGGGGATCAAATCCCGCCTCCTATTGTCTTGCCATGAATTTTGTTAAAGCGGTCAAAGGAAAGCATTTAATAATGCTAAAGTTGTTGAGTTTTTAATTGGTTTTTGAGCCGTTTTTTGGTGGAAAGGATAAGGATGGCGCATGGATAGACATAGCCATAGTATTTTTAGGCACCTATAATAATGCTTATGGAGGTTAACCAAATATAATGCGTGGAATATGTAATGTGGCTTTGGATTAAATGCGTGGAATATGGAAAGTGGACTTACCAAGTAAATATAATTTCGACCCATGGAAATAATTAACTTGGTCAATAATATATATTCCACTTGTCATCTCCCGATAGGCAATTCGATTGAATTCGACGAGTGGTGCCAAGCCACGTGTCACAGTGCGATTCGTTCAATATTTACCCATTGACCATAGTTTGACTTTCCCGATGTCTGAACTTTGACCGAACATATCTAGAGCTCCCGATGTCCGTTTGTCGCGTTCTCATAGTCGTTGGAAAGCTCTCGAGATGATCTTCTGCACTGACACCATTTAGGGATGTTTAGGGAATTTTTTCAAAAATGATCCCCGATCAATTAGTGGCTCAAACATTCAAGGAAATGATTGCTTTCACCTTTAATAATTATTATAAGTCCATCCACGAAAGAAATTATACCATACATTTATCAAAACATATCCAGCATGCTCATGATACAAGTCGGATAGGGCTAGATAGAAAGATATTAGCTCCAAATTCCTTGAGATATTCAATAATTCCAAACATCCTTGCTTGAGGGTTTTCATCCCCAAGACAAGTTCCACCGCCAAGGTTTTTCATCCTCAAGTGGTCTCAAACAAGGGTTTTTGTCCTTGATGAGAGAGAGGAAAGGTACAACATTTACCCAAAAGAACTAATAAGATTCAACATATCCATAAAATGGCCAAGCATCCTCCTTTTATAACATAAGGGGTGCTACATCACAACTTATGGCCAGCCATATAATAAGTACCTTTTAATTATCTAATTTGTATTTGGAGCCTACATGCTCAAAATACTTTATATTCTAATTAAATAAGTTCTATCGGGCACGCTTGGCTTCCCAATAAAAATACATGATAATAATGAAAATATCTACTTACAGAATGTTATCCAAGTCTTCCCCTTGCTTCTTTCCTTAAACCCACGGGGAGGAAGAATGGGTTAAGGTCTTCAATTCCGCTAATCTCCAAAAAGGGACATGATATTTCAAAGAGGCCGCAGTTTTGAAACCGATATCTTGCATTCACGATTGTTGTGCAACCGCCGACACAACCATCACGATGTGTAAAGTAGCGCTTTGGCAATTGTCCTTGACTTTACTCCTTTTGGAGCCCTCGATATCTCTTAAACCTATTTTATCGTGTTTGGGTGATGAAGAGGATTGTTTTTCCTAATCCTTATGGATTAGAATCAAGTTAGTGGGTCACCATCAGACTTGTCCATCCACGGATTGTCTTTGTTCTTCAACCATTGCCTTCTCGACTTCTGCTCTAGCCTTTGCAAGTCTTTCATTCTTTGTTCTTGGGTTGGGGTATATGGCTTTCTTTGCTTGTGTTGGAGTGATTGCCATTACTTCCTTGTCCTCAACCATGTCCATCATATTGGTGTTCCCTTTCTTCAAATAGTTGGTATCATTGTGATCCCCGGCCCACACCATCTACAAAGAAATCTTATATTATTCTAATTTTTGAGAAAATCTCTTATGAAATATCCCTACTTGTTACACATTGGGCATTGTGTTAGGATATGGATTTGCATGCATGCAAATGACATACAACAATGTGGGAACGAAGTCCCTCCTCAATGAAGGTGAGGCTGCCTTTATTGAAAACCAAAACTGTATTTACATCTATACATTCAAAATTGTATGTGGGGGTGTTTGGAACATCAATGGAAAGAAAAGTGAATGAAGGAGATGGAATGGAATGAAGGAAAGGAGTGAAATGGAATGAATTGAAAGAACATACAAGAGTTAGGTAAAAACAAAGCCTAATATTGCATGAAGAGGAAAGATGAATAACCAACACAAATAAAATGGAGTTTGAGTTAGCCAAACAAGAATGTGTAAAAGGGAACACACATGAGCAAGTAGATAATCAGAGCTTGATCACTGTGAACTAGAACAACTGATTAATAACGTTGACAATAAGATCAAAGATAATATTTGCATGCAAGATTCAAACACCTAACATCTAATGAACATAAGAACATCAAATGTTACAAGAGACAATGAATGAGACACAAAGTTCATATTTCATTAACTCCAAAATGTTTTTCACAAAAGAACACAAAGTTTCTTCCTAAAACAAAGCTTGCACAAAAGTATTTTCTTCTCCTCTCTCAAAGCCACCCCTTACAAATGAGCCCCTCACTTCCTTTTATAACCCAAAAGTTGGTTACAAAGTAGTTAGGGTTTTACATGATCATTAAATAAGACACTTAAGTGACCTTTGACTTTTTCAACAACTTTATTAAAGACAACCCAAAAATAGAAATTACTTAAAATATCCATTGTTTCCCGAAAACAAATAACACCTTTGAAAATATACCATAATAACTAGTGCCTTATCCATTGAAATGGGGTCCGTCTATCTCAAGTGTATGAGAAATGGACTCTCCCACTTCGTTAGATACCAAGAAAATCAACTCCCTAAACTGCCGGTGAAATTAGGATCATCGCTTTTGCCACAATGAAAGGATCTAAACCTTCCTAAAGTTTCAAACATCTTTTCTTCTTCTGGAGGTTCACTTGGTCGAAGAATAGCCTCACAAAATACCTGCAATTCAAGAATTCTACTCGGCATATCATTTAAATTAACAATTTTGGATTGAGCATTCTCAAATAAGTTCTTTAATTTGATGCACCGCTCCATGGAAACTGACGAGAAATTGTTGGCGGGAGTGTACATGTCCTTAAACAATTGTGAAAATTGTTCTTCCACCTGCTCCGATGAACACCTTTGATTATGCTCATTTACGAGGTTACAAGGAATCTCAGCCATGAATTCCTGAATCAAGGAGAGTGAAGTGAAGGCTTCATTGCACATGCTTTCATAATGGATCATAGAATCCTTGAGAAGCATTTTCTTGATTTGAGATGCGTACACCAAAAAAACGTGTCCTTGATGTTCAAATTCGAGAATTCCTTCAATAGCTAAAACCGAAGATTCCATACTTGTCATCTCTTGTAAACTGGGCAATATCTCATCCAAATTTGATATAGTAGAAACAAAAGTTTCTTTGAAAGAAAGAATTGGATCAAGATATGCACTGACATCTTCATGAAGCTTAACCGCGGTCTTGATCATCCCCTAGCCTAAAACGAGAATCTCTGAAAGCCAAGTTTTAGTGACATGGCCTAATGTGTTTATTTCCTTTGACAAATTGAGAGTATCTTCATCTGGGGCAGCCACTGCATCAGGTATTGGGAAAGTGGATGATATGGGATTTATCAAATGTTGAACATATTCCACCAATTGATTCTTTTCGACCTTGAGCTGAGAGTTTTGAGACTTGTATTTCTCAAGTCTCTTTAGCATGATATCAATTGAATCTCGAGCCATCACCATATCACTTTCTAATGTAGATCTTCCAAGTCCAAGTCTGGAAACTTCGTAGTCGGCAGGTGTCATAGCATCGCGCTCCTTATCAACTTGTGGAATGGTAAGGTCTGCAAATTTGTTTCTATCATTATCCACCATTATTCGAGAAAGCACCTTAGGCTTCTTAGGAATGGCGTCTTACGAAATTTTGAAAAGGGCATCAAAATCAATGTCAATTGGCTTGACAACTCTCTTCCTTTTCTTTACTTCGGAATCAACCCAAGAAGGAGTATCATTCACTATTTCAGCATACAAAATCCTAGAGCTCGAATCAATATTCTCATTATTCTCGACATCATGAGATCCTGCTTGAATCCTATCTACAACCTCAATTTGAGGAGACACAACCTCAATATCCACTTCTTGATTATTCGGGAGATTTTGGGAAATCCCTTCATGAACTACATGCTCCGAAGTATTTGATATTTGAATTACCTGCACCTGAGTGGATGCTTGTTTGAAGCATGGTTGAGGATCATTTGCTACTAGCTTCTGAGCACTATTAACGATGTGGGTAGAAGAATCTCTACTCGAGGTAGAAAATCCGGACACACGCTCTCTTCCTTCTTCGGGGTTAGGATCTTTAGATCTTTCTCCTTGTGACACGTTACTTGGCGAAGTGGATTTCGGCAACCACTCCTTTCTTGCTTGTTGTGTATGATTGGATGGTAATGAGGTTGATCAAGAAGAGACTTTGGTCGAATGGAGGCCCCCTCGTATTGGCAATTTTTGTGATCCCGAAACATGATCTGGAATGGATTGCAATTTGGCAAGTTCTTTGTCATACCAAGATATGCTTCTTTCAATAATTGGTTGGTTTTTGCCATCAAGAGAAAATTCATCTCTTTTGGTCCAGTCGATTCGAGGCAATGGGGTAAAGGCAACGACATCATATGAGGGATCGATGACATCCTCATCATCATTTATGAATGAATCGGGAGGACTCTTGATGCGGAAGGCCTTGATCTGAGTAAGTGTTAGGCGAGAGTACTCCTGCCTTCTTACCTCATGTTCATCCGAACAAGCAGCCTTAAATCTTCCATGGTAGGATTATGTTGGTACTCTCGCTCCCAGAATCTTTTGCATATATCCATTGATATCAAACTAGGCTCTCTTCACATATGGATGGATGGTTATGAGAGCGAACTCTTTTTCCATGAGTTGTGCACTGAAAAGATTTGGACATTGGTATTCCCCGATTTGGATTGGGAAATGAATTCCTGAACGGTGCTTGTCACTAAGAAGGCAGTGAACTTGGAATAATTGTCGTGCACTCCCATTAATGCCCATCTGTCACTGACGTACTTAGGAAGTTTCCACGGGGTACCAGTAAAGCCACTCACGTGAATGTAGGAAAAAGATGAAAATTGAATAAACCAGGTTCCCCATTGGGAAATGACACTCATGGCTTCTTTAGAAAACCTTTCCTCAGTATTCCGATTCAGGTTCCGAATCACACGGAAGGTGAATGCATTGTTGACTCTTCTAAAATGGTGAGAACTATTTTTGAAGCTGAGTTGAGGGTAATAATGAAAAACACTGTTTCGACGGCCCCATGACTCCTCTCGTTTCAAGTCCCGAAAATAGCTTTCTTCTTGCTACCGCATAAGTCAGATACGATGTCATGTAGAAGCATCCAGTCATCTTAACTTCTATCAATTGTTTGTGAAGGGTGTTACTGATGATGGTGGCCCAATCCACAAACTCTTTCTTGGCTAGGATGATACAGATAAACTGATACATCCATGGGTGGAAAATCCTAGTAGAAGGTAGGCCGAAAACTCGACTTAGGAGAGTGATCATGTCTCTGATTTCTTCCACGAACTCAATGCGGTACAATTCTTTGGGAAGCCTATCAATTCGAGGTCTCTTGGTTACTAACTAGTTGTTAACCATCTTGCTCCATCTCAGGGGTTCTTCATCCTAGAATTCTTGTGCTTGATCAAGCAGTGATATCTCGCATTCTCGGGAAAGTCGGGTATGCCGAGCAATTCTTCAATGTGCTCTGGTGTGATTAAGAGGAAAGGCTCGCGATTATCTTTAAAAATTCCTCGTCTCTCAGGGTCATAATGCTCCGTGCAAGCAATAACCAATTCCGGACACTGCATCGAGACAAGAAATGCTGCTGCTTGGGGTAGACCACTATGGTAAAGTCTATCTGAGAAAATGGTTTTGCCTTCAGTTTTCACCCGCTCGCAGAATTGTTGCACATTGATGTGACCTAGATTTGTATCAGTGATGTTGTCATATGTTGACTTAATGGAACTAGGAGGGATAATTCCTTGGAATTCATACTTCAGGGCGGATTTGTTAGATTTCTCCACTAGCTTCCTCGATCTCCCCAGATTTGGATTTTTGGCCATTATGAATTTTACAGAAGAACGACTCAGGCACGCAAGACAACGCAAACGGGGCCGGGTCTCAGTCTCCGAAACCCCGTTGATGCAAGAAAAATATTTTCCGTTATAATATTATTATTATTATTTTAAAATAATAATAATAATAATAATGACAATAACTTGATCAGGTTACAATTTCTGATTCCAGTGACGATTATTTATTTATTTTTAATTTAAAATAAACAAAATCGCCCGATTTTAATATCCCGATATTTGATTTTTTACTTCTCCGGTGCGTGAATCCTCCTTCAGGCGGCGTGGGTTGTGCGTGATGGAAACGTCCTCTTCTCTTTCTCACGCGTGGGTTGTCTCCTTCAGCTGGGCGCGTGATGTAACTGTCCTTTTTGGATGCGTGGTGGTCTCCTTTGGAAAAACAAGCAAAATGCATAAACTTCAACCAATGCGTGGTGATTTCCTTTTTTAATATATTGTATACAGCTTTTCCTTTTTAAAATATGCGCAGATTTTTTTATCTCTCCACATGGTCTGTTGACTCTTCTTTTTTTTACTTGTTGTCTTCTTTTTACCTCAGGCGTGGAGGAATGTAAACTGCCATGTTCTTGTTTTTATTGCTCTTGGACTGTTCTTTTTAAGATCTGCACATTTTTTACCTTTCTCCTTTCCACGTGGATTCTTCCTTCAGTTGGGCGATGAAATTACTGTCCTCTAAAAAAAAAGCAAAATGCATAAATTTCAATCAATGCATGGAGAATGTTTTTGATGAGGTGCGTGGAATCATTGATGGGTAACAAATGAATTTAAAGTTTTCCCTTTGCCCAATGCGTGGGCTCTTGCTTCAGGCTGTGCTGTTATTTTTCTCCCCCAAGACGTGGAAAAAACTGTCCTCCTTTGCTTAGCACGTGAAAATTATCTTGTCATTTTCAATTTTTTGACTGCTTCTTCAAAAACGTGGTGAATGTTTTTGGCTGTTCCTGCGTGGATCTTCCTTCACCCTTGGGCGTGGGAAACTGTCTTATTCTTTAATGCTGCTCTCTCTATCCCTGGCGCGGCTCTTACTTCCTGCTGTCTTTTTCTTTATGCAAATGTGGCTCCTGCTTTCTATGCGTGGTGATCTTCTTTCCTTCCAGTTCTTTAATGCTGCTCTTGCTATCCCTGCCGCGGCTCTTACTTCCTGCTGTCTTTTTTATGCAAACGTGGCTGCTGCTGGGTTTGGCTGTGTGTGGGATTTGGTTTTCTCCCCCACGTGATTTCTCCTTTGGACTGGCTGCGTGGAGACTTCTTGTGGGTGCGTGGAGATTTCTTGCCCGTTAAAAACAAACAGAGCAAAATGCATAAAATTTAATCCATGCGTGGTAGCTTCTTAAACTTTATAATTTTTGGACTGTTCCACCTCTTTATCCTTTGCAAATCATATGTTCTCTTCTTCCTGCTTCACAATGGCATTCGCAATATTGTGGGATGTGATAAAATATTATGTTCTTAGAAGAAGAAGTGAGAAGCTTTGTACGACTCTTTCCACCGAGTTTGACGGAGGAAGTTATGAGGATTAATCCAACTTCCTCTCTTCCCGGGTAGTGGACTTAAGTGCCAGGGGGAAATGGGGAAAGCAATGGCCAATTGCCAACGGGAATGGAAAAGTGGGCTGGCATTCCCCGTTCAATTTCCCCATGTGGGAAATTGGGAGATTTCCTGCCTGTTAACCACTCCATGATTTGGCAATTAGTGGAGAAAATCCCACAAGCAGGAAATTTAAAGAAAATTGCCAGAAAGGGGAAATCCGGGTTCGGGAAGCCAAATTGGCATTCCCGCAGTTGGAAGCATAAGCTTACTTCCCCGGCAATAAAAATTTGTCGAATGAACTTTTAATTAATATTTATTTAATTAAATACTCTCAAGTTATTTAAAAATTAATTTTATCAAACAAGGAGCAATTAATTAATTAATTTTAATGTATTTTAATGCAATTTAAAGCCTGACGGAAGAGTTCTCGCCCAAAAGGACGAAACGAAGGCCGAAACGATCACAAAAATGAGACGATTGCGATGAGGGCAATGAACCACGCAAAGTAACACTTTTGAAAAATTTTAAAATTTTCATTTTTATTTTTTTATAATATTGCAAAGTCAAAATTAGCTGATAACACATTGCAAAATCGATTGTCCTTGGGAGTCATACTAAATTTGACGAACAACACCATTATTATTTTAACGGTGGTTATGATTCGCTTTGATGGTGTGGTGGGTGGTGTCAAATTCTCCCCTTGTGGTAAGAGTACTTGGGCATTCTTGTTTCACAACTCATATGTGCAATCCTTGACCGAATGCCCCATAACTTGGCAATTCTCACAATACATTCACTTTGGGCTATTCAACTTCCACTTTGCACCAATACACCAAAGAATCTTTCCTTTGTTCTTAGTATCTCCCTTCGATCTTTCATAATTCTAAGCATGTCCCTTTTAAGGCTTGCACGGTTCAAAGTTCATTGTCATTGCTAGACAATGAATCACCATCTTCGCTTCTTGAGTAGAAGGAAGTCTGATTTTCACTTTCAACATACATTGCTCTATTAGGGAGAGGAGCCAGTGATGGTGCATTACCCAATAGTGGTGAGGGTAGTTGACATCTTTGACTCCAGTTTTTACACAGTAAAATATTAATAATTGAATGAATACTATCCTATAAATGTACAAACACTCTTCAAAACTGATGTGTCTGTCACTTTTCATGTACAACCATGAATCTATCAACAATAGAATACTTGATATCATTTTTAAACATAAAATAACATATATTATACTTCCATGTTTGCCAAATTTAAAGTCAACATGTATTTAATACAAGGATATATAATTGTATTTCATCCCTATACAAAATTGATACCACATCATCATATCAATTTGATGTCACTTTTCATATAATTTAAGTTCCCATTTTACAGTGTTAAAGGTCTTGTCATACACAAACTTTGGGGCAGGTTCTCACAAGCATAAGTCCAAAGTGCACCATTTTCAAATACAAGTTGTCTTTTAAGCATTAACTTTCTCACCATTTTCTATACCAGCTACTCCCATAAATGATGTACCTGCATATTTTCAACAAATGTGAGGCTCAAGAAACAAAGATTGAATTGAAATGAGAAATCAAATCAAATTGAACTTCAAATATGAGTATTGAAATAAAATATCATAAATCTTGATCCACCCCTATCAGTTTCACCCAATCAAAAACAAGCACAAGGATCAACCAATTTTACCCAATCAAAAAAAGCACAAGGATCAATCAACTACAACACTTTTCATATCTCCTATAAATCCAGTTCCTCAACTGCTCTGAAATTTTATTCAGTTAGTATTATTTTGCTAGTGCATGACAATTACGCTTCCAAGCTGCCGTAATCAATTGTTATTCCACATCATAGTGCCACATAGTAAGTTCTTAACTCTGTTGTTATATTGATGCACATTCATTTAATTTTAAATTTTTTTTTTGTCAATCTATATATGGGAGGGGAGCCAGTAAAAAACCTGGTAATCCCAAAAATCTGTCAAAAGAAGCGCTTGAGAATTCTCTACAGCCCAATCTACTTTGCAAACAAATCTGACATGTAACCCACCATGCATACTTGCTGGTGCATACTTTATGCTGCCTTTTCATGTAGATGTATATTAACAAGTAATTCTAGGCTAACTGCTCTGAAATTTGTAGATGTATATTTACAAGTAGTTCTAGGCTAAATTAATGAAATGTGTAGGTGTATATTTAAAAGTAATTGTAGGCTAAATTAATAAAATCTGTAATGTATATTTACAAGTAATTCCAGACTAAATTAATGAAATCTGTAATTCATATTTACAAGTAGATGTATGTTCTGTAGACGTATATTTACAAGAAATTCCAGGCTAAATTAATGAAAGGCTCTATATTTACAAATAGATATATACGAAATATACATCTACTTGTAAAAATACATCTACAAAATACACATCTGAATGTAAATATACATCTACAGAATATTCAACGACAGGAAAAGGCAACATAAAATATACATCTAACATGTAATTACTTGTAAGTATACATATACATATTTCTTCAATTTATCCTGGAATTACTTGTAAATATAAATCTACATGTACACATACATCTACAGGTTTCATTAATTTAGCTCAGAATTACTTGTGAATATTCATCTACATTAAAAGGAAGCATAAAATTATATTGCATGCTGCCTTTTTCATGTAGATGTATATTTGGTCATAAATTCAAATTTGTATTTGTTTCAATAATATTGCCTTCCTCTCGTACTTTTACTAGACCCATTTTCACCTTTGATCTTTGAAGTATCCATTGCTCGTAACATAGGCACTCACAAAAATGGCTGCACTTCCTTTTACGTTAGTTGATGCAATATTCTAAAATCTCATTGTTGTAAGTTACATTGGTTTGGTAAATTTATCTATCTTAGCAGGGTTTTATTGACATCATGAGGAGAAGGCAGCTTCCAAAAAGAGTAAGACCTGCATGTGCCAAAATTAGGGGAGCAAGATTTCCGCCAAGTGAAGAACATGAAGAAGAGGCTATCAATACCCCACCTCAAGATGCCAATGACATACCACATGAAGAAGTAAATGTCCAAGCAATAAGAGTGAGCCCTTAAACACAAAAAGTGTCAAAGCCAAGATCTGATTGGAACAAGTCTGATATGAATAATGCCATGAAAGATGTTGAAGATTATGGATACTCTACACGTCTTTGCTGCAAAAATGGGGTATACCAAATGACCACCCTTGCTTCTCGGGCGATGGGCATTACCACCACTAAAAGAAAGGGTCCACCAACAATTCTAACATATGAAGAAGAGATGGAGATAGTGAGTTGGTGTCATGAAATGGCTGACATAGGACATGGGTTAGAAATTATACAACTTAAGACACGTGTGGCACAAATCTGCAAACAAGGTCTAACCCATTCACGATGGTTTTCCGGTAAGTCATGGTGGGCGTGTTTTAAAAAAGACACCCGGATCTAACATTAAGGACAGTGAAGGCCTTGATAAGGATCGAGCAAAGGTGTTTGAGGCCATCAATTGTCAGCCTTCCTTCTACATTAATTTGTCTAAAGCTTATGAGTCCAACCCATATGGACCAAACCGAATATGGAATTGTGATGAAACTGGATTACAAGATGGAAGGAACTGCGGTATGAGAGTGCTTGCTAAAAGGGGTAGTAGGAGTGTGCCATATATCATCCCAAAAAGAAAAGAATGGATTACCATATTGTGTTGTGTAAATGTTGGCTTTGGACAAAGCATTCCAGACTCTATCTTTTAAGGGGAAGAGCCATTTAGAAAATTATATTGCAGGTTGTGAGCCTGGAGCTTGCATGGCAACACAATCACATGCATGGATGACAAAAGATTTATTCATGAACTGGTTACATCACTTTGCATCATCTATACCTGGTGGAGTGTCTCCTACCAATAGGCATTTACTAATTTTTGATGGCCATGGTTCACATGTTGCTTTGGGGACAATTCAAGAAGCCATGAGTTTGGGGATTGATTTGTTAACATTGCCTGCACACACCTCTCATAAATTACAGCCATTGGATGTGAGTGTCTTTGCTCCATTCAAAACATACTTCAAGGAGGAGAGACGCAAATGGATAGTTGCAAACCATGGGATAGATGTGAAAAGGGCTGAATTAGCAGAGTTAGGGAGCAAAGCATTCAAAATGGCTCTTACACCTAGCAACATTAAATCAAGATTCAAAAGAACAGGGATATGGCCTCTTAATCCCAATGCCTTGGATGAAGACATGGGACCAAGCAGAACATTTGACACATCTTTTCAAGATGATGCTAGTGCAGCAGAAAATATGCTTCATCTATCTAGGGTTGATTTAGAGCAAAGTGAAGATGTTCAGATGGTGCCTAACACACAATTGGAGAAAGAATCAAAACCTCAACAGAAGGAGATAAATATAAATGAATGTGTTGCTCAACAATTGGAAACTCCAAACAAAATTAATCAAATCGATGAATCACTATCTCTGCCCACAGAAGATAGCCCTCCCGATTGGATGAAAGAAGCAACTCTTAATCTTGGTGTAAACTTGAACTTCAATAATGAAGAGGTCAGCCTCTCTTTACCCTCTCATCCAACACTACTTCATGACTCAGATTTGGTGCACTACTATGTTGGCAGTCAAGCTGAAGAAAATGATGTAGATTCACAGTTAGAGGCAGCAGGGGTATTAGGGGCAGATTCAAACCAAACTTGTGAGGCAAACCAAGGACAAAAAACTCTTGGTAGATTCTTGAAACTCCCTGTGGAAAAGGTTAGAGAATCATCAAGGTCAAATAGTGCTTCTGGTATAAGATTGAGTAGGGAATCTCTACTAATCACCGCAGATCAGTACATGGAGCTTCTGGTTGAGAAAGAGAACAGAAAAAAAGAAATAGATGAATTGAAGCAAAGAAAAAAGGAACAAATCCAGGAGAAGAAGGCTGAACGAATTGTTGAAAGGGAAAGGAAGGAGCAGGAAAAGATTGAAAAAGAATATAGAAGGAAAACAAAGGAGCACCAAAAGTTGATTCAAAGGCAAGAAAGGGAACAGAGAAAGGAACAGAAAGGATTCAAAGTTATCAAGAGATAAAGGAGGAGTTTGAGAAGGCAAGAAGAGAGTTAGAAAGGAAAAGGAGATTGAGTAGTCCAATTAATCCTTTTCCTGATCAACACCCAATGTTAAGAGAATTAATGGGCATACATTGCCCTTTATCAGTTTCAACACATAATTTTGCAGTTGGAGTGAATGCTTCTCCAAGTTCTGATCCATTCCCAACTACGCCTGTGAGGGATGTCAACATGGGGAGGCAATTGCAAAGTAACACCCCAGCTTCAACCTCAACTGCAGATTCAACACTGCCCTTCCTCGGATTTTGGAAATGATATTATCGAAAGTAAATATTTATTTTTGAGGGCTGAATTTTTGATGTGTGGAATTGGCCTTTCGATTTAAAAACTACAATATAGTAATAGTAGTTATATGGCCCAAGTATATTGTATGGCCATGTTTTTGTAATGGACAATGGAAATGTTTACTAAATGAATATATGTCTTCCAAGTTATGTGATACCTTTTTCAAAGATTTAAACTCCTATTGTTTCTGAAAATTACATTGAGTAACAAAAAATAGTAAATGACATTAATGTAACAGCCAGAAGCCAATAACACAATCTACCAGTAGAAAAGAAAAATATGTAATAGTTTCTATCACTGCCTCAATGAGGGTAAAAACCTCACCTATTAGAACCATATGGACTGTAGATATTCAAAGAGAATCAAACAATTTCCAAACTAAAAAATGTGTTGATAACAACAAGCATCTGCACTTCCATTCTGAGTCACTCCAACAAGCATAACAACACCACTGCAAGACATGTACAAAAAATACTATCAGTTTTTAATATGTAAAATCACCAAATTATACAAATCAGTTATTAATAATAGGGGTTACCATGTCTTTTGACAAATCAGCCTCTTGGACTTTCTTGTAACATACGAAGGCTTTCATCAACTATGATTGAAATATATTCATTTATAAATCCTATCTGATTATAAATCGATCTCATACTAGTGTTGTTTGAATCTATCACCTCCATTTCATTTATTGCTCAAGGAGCCTAAACCCTTGATTAGCTTCAAATATGAACAATTTTCCAAACTTCACATTTAAATGACTAAATTTTCGTTACCATATTAGAACTAAAATGCTCTACCTCCTCAGTGTACAGTGTACAAAACGAACTTTCTTTTAAAGCATCTATGGCAAGATTCAAATGATTCTTTCTAGTTTAGAAGGAAGCAATGTTAAAATATCACTTAAACTAGATATTATTGCTGAAGAAAGAAATCAAAAGTACCTTCCACTCTCTGCATCTGCACTTATAACGAATAGCCAGGCAATACACTGCTAACTATGACTAGCTCCCAACGCAGAGGTGGTCAGTATAAACAACTGAGAACAAAATTATCAGGCCAAAACAGTAAGCAGAAGTGGAGTTAAATTTTCTAGAGCTGGATGGCGGTGACGGATTTTAGAACCGTATGGATTGGATCGTATGGAGTTGTTGGTGCATTGAATAACATTAAATCAATACGCATGCCAAACATTACCAACTGCTTTGCTACCACGACACGGCATAGAGGATTTTAATTAATACCATATCCCTACCAATAGATTTCGCCGTCCTCGAAAATAGCGGAGTATTTACTAACATGTGGCAGCGAAAATAGTAATAGGTGGGGTGTTCTAGTAACATGTATTGGTCCGCACCATGAAAACGTGAATATTGTGACACCTCACACTCCAGCTAGTATGTATGGTGGGTTACGTGTCAAGTTTGTTGGCAAAGGAGATGGGGCTGTAGAGAATTCTCACGCGCTTCTTTTGACAGATTTTTGGGATTACCTGGTTTTTTTAATGTTCAGTATAGTGTCCCAAAGTTTGGGTGCACCATGACTGCTCCTCCCATATGCATCTTCATAAGACAAAGGTGTAACCACCTTTGTCTTCCTCCGCACGAGAGTACAAGTCCCTCAATAAACCACCACTTCTTTACCCCGTCCGCTGGTCCTTTTTGAAGTTTTCTCACTAAGTCTTTGAGGCTTCTGTTGTAGGCGTGTACATTTTCATGTTTCCCTTGCTGAGCGTTGTAGATTTTAGTGAAAATTTCATTGTCGCCTCTCGAGGAGTTTAAATGCTTTCTCAAATACCTTCCACAATTTATCCCATGAGGAATTATCAGTTATTACTGCGTCTGTGTACCGATCAATTGCCACCCCTCTAAGTGTGGTAGGGAAAGATCGTAGATAGCCAAATTCATCTATCTCGTGCATTAGTAGTCTAGATGGTGATATAAGCTTTGCAAATTTTGGCAGCTTTTGCTTCTTTGAATTTGGACTTAGTGGAGTTCCCGTGACCATGATTGTTGGCCTTGTTTGACTTTGATTGTGGCATTGACGGGACTCCTCTTGTACGATCCTCCTCACTGGAAAGGTCTATCCTAGGCATTTGTCAATATTGTCAAATAACCACAATCTTCAATCTTTACCACATTTCTTTGTTCGCCGTCAAGTGCCTCTCTTCCATTGCTCACTCCCATTTCTCCTATTGGCTGCTATGATGTTTTTGGCTGATCTTGACTATCAGCAAATCCTCAATGCGATGAATATGTGTTTTGTAGGCCTCTCTCTCTATCTCTTCTCTCAAGAAGTAATCAAACTTCGTTTTGGGATAAAGACTTGCCTCTAAATGAGGGGGCTCCATACAATTTTCACATGATTCTTCTACATCACCCTTCAACCTAGCATGGTTAGCAAGGTCTGCACTTACTTCCGATAGAAGGGGCAATTGTCTTGCAATCTCTACCCACTCCTTACTTGTGAGCGGTGGTGTATGGTCCTCCGGTTCCAGCTGAACCCTTTCTTGGTTTCGACTCTGGCTCCAGATCTGACTTCTTACACTTTGGTCTTGGATTTTTGCCCGGATTTTGCTCTGCTTCATACTTTTCTTGATGGATTTTAGAATTGGCTGCCTCTCACAACCTTTGTCTTCTTTCTTGTTGTTCCTCCAATGGAGTAGAATGTCTGATTTCTTGGTCCACTCCTTGAATGTGTTGTCTTCTTCTACTGCCTTTCTTGGGGTTCAATGGCATTGATTCCTTCTCGTACAACATCGGTCTGCAGATCTTTCTTCTTGATGACAACTCTTTTCGTATTGTTGTAAAATCTTTATTGTTGTGCTTCATGGTTACGTTCAGCACAAAGATCTTATAAGATAATGCAGTGCCTTGTCGTCAATGGTTATTATTGATTGCATTTTACTTCTACTCGACTTCAGCCTGACCTGACTTGACGCCAAAAATATTTGCTGTAAAAGCTACACTACTAAGAGACTACTATTGCAGAATTACAAGTACACACCAGAAAATGGTACGGCGGAACATAAGAGAATAAGTGCTTTACTGCATGGTGGTCTTCAATACCATTGTTCAGTACATGGAGGACCTATCACATTAGCTCCTTACCCTATGGTCATTAATTACAACCGAACATAATTAAAGAATCATTAATACACTACCCAAAGTCAATAATAACATAACAATGTCGGCTACAGTGCATGTATTTTAATCAATGGTCCACGTTCAATCCATATGGACATGCACCCCATTTCCATGATGCAGAACTCCCTTTCCATTGCCTGTAGAAATTTGGCAGCGATTTTTCAACAATTAAGCATGGAAGGCAAACCTTGGGCTTGGTGATACATTTTTCTTTAGATTTTTATCAAATTAAGCCAGCTAATACTTCATTGATGTATATTAATGATTACAAGTGCTTCCTTAATCATTCTGACCATTGTTCATTACATATTCCATTTTTCCAGCAAGTCATTGCTTGTTACATTTTCACTTCTTCCTGAGCTTAAGAAACTTTTGTATATCCATTATGCATTTAAAGCTTTTTTATGCATAGATTTCTGAGCTATAACAAAGGTTCTCAAAGAACATTGTTCTAACATGTTACAAAATTGGAGATTACTGCTTCCTGCAAGCTGATATTATTATTGGCTGTGTCAGGGTACAAATGACATTTACTGTACTATGCAGAATAACTTTGTAACTTGTGCAAACATTATTAATGATCTATTCACTCTATTTATTGTTCCTCTTATTAATTTTTTGATTTCTTTTTCATCCTTTCTTTATGTCAGCGCTTAGACCACGTAATATTTCAGATCTTTGGCCAATACTAGTTCCTGCTTCTTTTTTATAATAAAAGCCTCTGGCTTTTGTCATTATAACCCTGTAATGTAAAGGCTTTGTTTAACTAGTTTTATACTTTCAATTTATCAATGTTTGGGTGAGCAAGGTGTTTTTTTTGCTTGGTAAATCTTGGGTGAGGTTAAGAGCTAGCTTTTAACGCAATGTGGTGCAAGCTCGGACTGCATTCTAGTGTGGGGTAATCTTCGGCCGCATTCTAAAGATCTTTAAACCTTGGTCATGCAAAAATGCACCCCATTAAACCTAGGTCAAATGTATCCCATATACATTACACCATGACCTTGCCACGTGTTCGATGGGGTTATGGGTGGCCTTATTGCAGTGAGGGTGATTTGAACCTGGGACGTGCTCTTATGAGTGCACACATTTCCATTATGTCACAACCCCTTGAACCAAGAGGAAACAATTTAAATGGTGATGAATCTAAGAGTAAGCTGTACAAGTTTTGGCCTTTATTGTTAGTTTCCTCTTCCCATTTCTTGGCCTAAAATTCATGAATGGCACTTTTTGTGGCACTATTTGCTGTATGGGGGTTGAAATAATATTGAATTTTATGCCTCTTGTTCTCCAGGTGAACTTAATCATTGACCAAGAAAGTCGAAGGAACATTGTTGACCCTGCTATTGTGAACACCTGTGTTGAGGAGTCTCTGCAATTGTGGTAGAAATCACTGCTAAATGTCTTTCTCGAGAACCAGCATCTCGTCCTTCCATAGAAGATGTTCTCTGAACTTAAAATATGCAGCTCAAGTGCAAGATATGACTGCTAGTGACTTACAAGATGATGAGAATACATGATAATTATCCAGTCGTGATAATTATGATGAGAATACGATATAATTATTTTTGTGTGCACCTCGGTTTTAATAATCCTTAATGTTCAGTATGGTGAGCAGAAATTTCATGCTTTTGTGTTTACCGTATGCCAACAATATCCAGCTGACGGTGAAGAAAAAATGCACATAATGGATTACATTGTTAAACAGGCTGTAGCATTTTTACACTGTATTTTTATGTAACTCTAGTATGCTGTTCTTGGAACCGACAAAAAGATAAATTCTTCTTCCGTTGGTTGATAGCAAATATCAATACCATCTGGCTGATGGCCTGGAGGTGGATTTCACATTTTTGTTGCCTGTAACAGCATGATCAATACAGTTGGCCTTTTGGAGGCATGGCTCGTGGGTCATTTTCCTGTGGCTTATGTAATTTCTTGGAGTCATTGTAATGTCTTTTGATTTTTTCCTGAACATGAGAGGCCCAACAAAGCCTAGTTGACAAAAACCAAACACATATGCAGCATCCATTTGCTAATGCTTTTGTTCATCATCTGGCTAACCTTTTCTATGGCTGATACACAAAACTGTGACCCGAGTTCTTTGGTTTAAATGTGTATTTTGTTTGTCTGAATGGAACTATTTTTTCCATTTTTGCATCTTCACATTTAGTATCATTATTGTATGGTTCTATATAGTTCACATGCAATCTTTTACACGAGATTATGTTTAGTCCCTGTAAAACTACGAAAATGCTCCTATGAAAATATGTAAAATATTTAACTTTGGTCCTCTGGAAAGTATTGATAATTTCTTTTATCATCTAAAAATAACAATTTTAGACCGTTATTGGTCATGTGCATTTACCATAGCCTCATACAAATTCTATATTGGAAAGAATTTCTATGTTATAGTTGAATAAGACAACCTATTTCGCTTCATTGGCTGGCAATCAGATACTAATCTCTCACATTTTTACAAAACTATTAGAGGAGAGTGTATGAATTAATAAATGAAAGATTTTAACAACGTCGACATGACCAAAAGGTCTATGGGACCACTGTGCAGAAACCAAAAAGAAGTGAACACGATTTAGTTCCTACCACCTGCCTCTCGCTTGGCATAAAGCCATTTCTTTGATGAGGCTGGATCTCTTACTATTTATTTTGGTGCCAAATTCCCCTTTTTTGTTAATTTGGTCTCATCAGAGTGGGCGTTCAATGAGTCAATAACTAGTGTGTCAATGGTTGATTCTAATGTCTTTGTTGCCCGAGCATTTCATGGTGTGCTACTTTGTCTCCATTGCTCATGAGCTACAAAATATGCATATTCTATCTTCCCATTGTCCCTTTTGGCATTATCAATCCAAAGGTCTTGCACCTTTGTTGATGAGAGCTACTTCTCAATTGAACTATCAACATTTTCATCTCCCACTTGATTTCTGCCCCTAGATAAGTTTGTTGAGAGCACTCATATTTGGGGCTGAATTCTTGATGTAGTATTCTATCTTCCTACTTCATTTCTTTGTCCACAGGATTAGCCTGAAATTTTCTCATATATTTAAATTTCTTGATTAATGTTTCAACATTCATGTAGACTAATACCACTCTTGCTCATCCATCTAATGTTTTTGTTTCACCTCCAAGTGTTCTTCATCTTGTTTAACTTTCCAACTACCATCTTGAGCCACATGTTACCATCCATTCCTCACGGTTTTTTTTTAAATATAGCTTGGCCATCAAGTTATAGCTGTTGCCTCCAAAGGAAAGGTGCCTCTCTCGGCTAATAGTATCTCATAAGGCACAGAGGTTTGTGATTCTCTCTATTTGTTTCCATCTTGGGTCCGATGTATTGCTGCCCCAAACCTCACATCCATACAATATGACTGGTGAGACAAGCAACCTGAACAAGGTCCTTGTTGTTTCCCAATCCCACAGTTATGAATTTCTGCAGTGTATGTTGCGGTTTCCAACTCCCTTGAATTCTTAGCAAGTTCAATGGATATGGTGATCAAGGAATATTCCTTAGTTTTTTTGGGTTGGAACATGACCTTAAATTTAGTTATAGTCTATTCTAAGATCTTAATTCAGCCTTGATGCGATTACATGTCGCTCAAGGAAGAAATTATATTAATGTTTCATTAGTGTCTCATGGGCAATCTGCAGATCATGTTTGAAGACGAGATTTTCTGGAAACATATCTGGGAACAAATCATTTACTAATTACCATTTCACGTACTGAAATGATTGAGCACATGGTGACTTGAAATTTAGATGATCAAAATATTTGTGTAAGTTTTTTTGGTTAAATTTTTGTCTCGAAAAGAAATAGACGGAGGAAGCTTAAATTATACAATGATTACATTTATCTTAAATACAAGCAACAAAATGCATTTAACATTTGCAATAATGTTAAATGCTGCTCGCTTTTTTATTGGTTTAGACATCTTTAATTAATGCTGAGTTTATTTCGTAGCTTGTCTTTTACTTAGAATAACAGCTCAAAGCTCCTTCAAGAAATAAGAACTAAAATGGTATGAAAACTTGCTCGCCATTTAGAAATGCTCAACACTCCACCAAGTAAAAACTAAAATGATATGCAAACTTGCCCACCATTACAGTTCAATAAATATTTGGAGAGAAGTTGCTACTCTTCTTCTCCCATCTGCTCTGTGAACATCAGCTAAATGAATCTTAGGATTTGCTAGCAGGAATGACAAAGCAAATTAGCCTAAGAAAAGAGGTCAGAAATACAACTTTGAATATTGCATCTCAAAAGCCGACTTCTAGATTGGAAAATCCTTTGGTGTATAAGATGCTTGCTAAAACTTCCTTTCTAAAAAGGTTTGAGTGAGAAATGTTTTCTTATAACTTTTAACAACACATAGCAAGACTTTGAGGGATGTGGTTCAATAGGAGATTGGTTATGAAAAAGTATATTGCCATGGTTGCATCATAGGTTCAAGTCACGGAAAGTTACTCCCAATAAATTTGACATACAAAGTATGTGCAACAAAACGAGAAAGACCTTAATCTTGTTTGAGAAGGGAAGGTGGTGTTTGATATGCCTAACCCTAAGAATTCACACAATTAACATCTTGTCATTAATGTCTTCAATGAGAAGAATTATGTCGCTACTAGAAAATTTTTGGGTAAGGTGAGGATTCATGGTAGCAATATTGTTGATTCACTTATCAAGGGAGATATTGGATTGAAAATTTATACTTTGAAGAAGAGACGACAAGGGGGAGGGCGGGGGTGTATTGTTGTTGGTGGTTGAGGGGAAATCTACTTATTGAGTCGAAGGGGAAGTAGGCAAACTAAGAGAAGTAGGAGACTTAAGGAGAGAAGCAAGAGACACGGGAAGAGAAGCGGAGAAACCAAAGAAGCAATAGACAACAAAGAAGTGTGTGTTGGAGGTGAATGGAAAAATATTTTATTACTTTTTAAAGTATTTGTGACATCCATTATGACTCGCTTGAAATGCATTTCAAACTTTTATAGATTTAAAGTTTATTTATATCAAATGTGTGAAAAATTGGCCCTAGAGGCAACTCATCTTTAGGCTTTCATAGATCATTGTGGATATACGCCTTACATTGTGTCACACATGCCTTTTTATTGCTATGCGATCATTGTTGGAGAGGGACCATCATCTCAATCACACCCTTTAAAGCTCACACACTTGTGCAAGATGGTCACCACCACAAAAGCCCATGCCTCCTTCACTCAACACATTGTGTGGGCTTTGCCACCTCTCCATGATAAGTTTCCATGGTCGGACTTAGCTAATTCTCTCTATAGGGAACAAGACACACAACAAGCCAAACCCTAAGTGTACAAAAATGAGGTTATGTTGGTTGGGATCCCATACTCGAAGGAGATGAAATGCATGACCTAGGTGAGCTATCAAAGTGGATGATCAAGATCCGCCCAATTCTATATTTCTTCCCCTTGTACCTAATATAATAGTCTCGATTAACTAAAAATGTAGATATGTGGACACTAGTTAATCTAAGCTATGAACAACTATAAATAAAGTAGATAGATGGTCTAAATAAATGTAAAGATCACACAAGCAACTATGAAAAGGGAAATGCTAACTTTAATGTGCAATAGGAGATGCACATGGGTCAGTTGTGTCGCATAGGTGATCGGAAAATCTAGAAGCAGAATGACCGTGCGTAATCCCCAAAAGGATGGATCTGGAGTATCTGGCTAGACTGGAGTGCTTGAGAGGGACTAGGGCACCCACGGCGCTTTGGTCTCGCAAACCGGGCGCCCGATCTCGTGCAAAAGCTCAAATTGATCTTCACAAGTTTGGAAGATGATCTTGAACCCATATTGTGTATCGCATTAACTTCGTTGTATTGCTCTGATGTCGCTGATATTCCAAGATGATGAAAAGACTTGCAAAAGACCAAGAAGAAGTATCAAAACCCTAAAAAAGAAGAATGCAAATGAATGGGTCAAACTGACCTCAGCTGCCACAACAATGGGCTTACTAATTGAGTGTTGCACTACATTTCGGACCCAAATGTAGTTCTGGTGAGTGTGTGCATAATGTGCCCTAAGTGCTCTTGTGTCAGTCACACTTTGTGAAGTAGCGAGCAATAACTAGATGTAGAAAATGTAATAGAATGTGTGCATGGAATAGAATAAAATCCTCCCCTATGCTGTGTGTGATGCAGATGACCTAGCCTTGTGCCTTGTGATGGAGCTATGTGGATGCAAGTGATCTCCAATGCAATAGATGGATGATAGTAATGACTAGTGCTTGGTCCCTCATTATGGTCTCATAACTTTATATTTATAGGGTTCTCTTGATCTAATTTCGTAATTAACCCCGAAATGGCCGACCACCAAAAAGATAAGGATCTAAAACGGCTAGAAAGAGCCCAAAAGTGACAGGAAAGTGTGAAAAGGATCAGAGCACCCCTGGTGGGACAGGGGCGCCCACGAGTGCCCCAAAACTAGCCTAGGCGCCCCAGTCGAGGTTAAAATTATAGCAAATAACCAAAATAGACTGGGCATGCAAGTGTAAAAGGTCAGGAATGACGAAATAAAAATAAAAGAAGATGGCCAAAAGACAGGGGGTTAATTAATTTTTCTTCACTCAAGAACCTTCTAAATAGTAGTACGAGACCGGGACTAAATAATGTCTAAAGTGCATGATTTTATGGCTACATTTGCACCCACTCAAGAGGAAAATGTATCGGCAGCCCCATCACAAGAGAAATTGTTATCAAACATAAAAATGAGGTGTATGTATATACCTTAATTGAAGATCAATGTGTGTCACAATAGTAAAACAAGAGGTGGTCTTCATGAAAAGATCTTTGCAATGCCTAAAATCAAAAGTCTAGTAATAATGTAAGTGTTATTAAAGAAATAATGAACTTTACCAAATGAAATATACCTACCTCGCCCTTACATGTCAATATAGCTTGACTTGCTGTGGCAGTACAATAGTTGTTTGAAACACCAAGAGACAAAACGAAAAGAAACACTAGAAGATAATTACTAAAATAAGACATAAATAATCTAGCTTAGAGGCCATGGGGATGATGTAGTTGAGCGTCATGTAATGAAGAATTGTAAAAGAGGATTTTTGTAGAGATGTTCAATATGTCAAAATGATTGGCTCGCCACCATGATCATGACACAATTTACATAATGTTTTTAGGGTTTTTATTTGAAATATATGAAGGTTTGAATATTAATAGAAATCGTGTCAAAATCAATTATGAGAATTGCTATAAATAGTAAATAGAGGAATCCATTTACATCACTTTGATGATTGAGATTTGAGAGAAAGTGAGCTATGAGATTATTCAATTTGAGTGATTTTAGTGATGATGGTGAGAGTGTGGGGCAACAAATGAGGTGGTTGAGATGATGCACATGGTAATGCAAATCTTATAGTATGTTTTGTTTTTAAATTGGGAAAGGGTAGCTAGGAGAAAATGAAAAAATGTATGTTGGGGTAAATTTAGCTAACAAAATTCGCCCCAAAGATAGTCAAAATGTAGATCGGGTCAAGTTCTAGGTGGGTTTGGGAGCATTTTGATTTTTAGACTTGTTAGGTCGAGTTTTGAATTTTTGTTAAGAAGGGTTAAAAACCCCGTGACATCGGGTCACATCATGTTTGGCTTTGGCATTGAAGCTTGGGGCTTGGTGCCGCTAAGGTTGTGTAAAATTTTCATGTTTGTCAATGGCATTTTTTTATTAGGGGTAAATAGTTTTGAAGGGACTATACCCTGTTACAAAAACTCACAAGCTAGATATAATAGCAAAAAGTAGTCCATAGTTTTGAAGGGACTATACCCTATTACAAGAAGGCTCAAAAGCCATATAATGCAATAAAAACATTAAAAAAGGATCAAAATCCAAGATATACATGAGGACCAACTATAGTTTAAACAAAAACTATAAAGAGGGAACAAAAAGTGTCAAATCTGCAACAAAGCAACATGAAAACAACATCCTTTCAGCATCAAAACAGAAATCTGGAAGCAAGAACAATCCTCTTTAGTTGACTACTTTATCAATCTTTGTCTTTATCTTCTAGCAGAGAGGTGAATAATGCCAGGGCAATGACATGGGAGGGATCCTTTTATCCAGTTGTGAGAGAACCAAGTCCCTTGTTGAATCCGACTCCCAAATGGCAGCATGAATGTCGCTGAGTATACAAACACTTTTGACATGTTGCTCCATGAAGTTGTAAATTGCCTTGAGCACAAAAATGGTAAAATCATGCCTACCTTTTGCATTACCCAGTCTATTGTCCATAGAATTAAGCTTCTTGTAGATTTGTAAAGTCTGCTCATTGTCAATGGTGTTATGATAGGGTGGCCAATGTAGTATAATTATTGGAAATTTTGGTCATGGGTCGATCTTGTAAGGACTTACAAGGTTGATGGTGTTTGAAAATATTTAGTTGTTTTGATTTTTGGTAATCTGAGTTGTATTTTTGTTTATTATTTTGGATTGAGATTTGATGGGTTCTTGTTGTTGGATATTTTATAAGTTCGATAAAGGATTTAACTATGGAGATCAATGAATGTGTTGTGGCTTCCATAATTATTGAGGGGGTTATATGTGCATGATGTGGCACCATTACATGTCCTCGGTTTTGGAGGCATTATGTAACCGGTGCAAATCATATTGATCTGGATTTGATACAGATGTTTTGGGACATTGTGAGTTCATGCCCAACACTTTCATGTGGAGGGCCGAGGATAGACTATAGAGGTTGCGGTTAGCATTGCAAAACTTGCATGAGATTCTTGGGTTGCCCATTCGGGGTGTTTGGATGCTTTGTAATGTGCCAACGAGCATGACAAAGAGGAGAGATTTAGTACAAGTGGACCACATGTAGCAATGAGTATTATTTAGGCTCATTGATGGTTTAGTTAGTGTTGCATTTACTACCTAGATTTCGGATATCCGGAAGGTAATTATTTGTATGGTTATAGGAAGAATCTTGTGCCATAAGGCGATGGAGAAATATCGTTATTTGTATTAGTGACATGCAAGAATGCACTCGGAGTTTTGGATACAATTTAGTTGGGGGACTACCACATGGGTGCAAATTTAAGTGCATGATTTATACATGATTCGAATGCGGCAACATAGGGCATTGATGTCCATTATGCTTTTGACGACATGGATCTACGAGTGCTTCTCTATGTATATGCCTATGGGGGCAATCACACAGGCAATAGGGGATGTCCAAATATATTCTACAATGGGAGAGAGGCCCAATAGTGAGGGCAACAATGGGATATATGTAGTTGGTTCGAGAACAATTGTCAAGGTAGTGTGGGAGCTCTATAGAGGGATAAAGGAATAGTGGTCTAGTTGATCGATGACACTAGTTTTGAGGGAACGTTTGAGATTACTAATCATTATGTGTGGTGGGTAGAGATAGACCCACTAGATGTATTTCCCTTGAAATTTGGGTTCCTAACTCATGTGGTAGCCCTACCTCTCCCCAAATATTTACAATGACATGTTAGAGAGAGAGAGGAGGGAGAGCAATGCCAAAGGTATATGTGCCACCATTGAGACCATGTTGAGTTAGGTGTGCCCGACAATTGGGTGCCGGTGGTAATGACAGAGGGGAACATGAGCATAGGGACCTTGGATGAAAGAGGTTGGGTACAAACACGAGAGATAGGTTGTAGAGGAGGAGAGAGTGGAGAGACCTAGGCGATTACACCACAAGTGGTAGTCTGAGACCCAACAAAGGATATGTGTCAGCCATGGGTGCTCAAATAACTACAAATATGATGTAACTTCCAGGGGAAAATAACATATGTTTAAAGGAGATTACACATGATATTGGTGCCTCGAGATAGGTGGGTAAAATCGGTAGGAGCCCGTTGATTGATGTATGATGATGATGGGGTAGTGTGGGTAGGTGAAGCAATCATGGTGGAGCGACTTAAGGAGCAAAATGAGCCTTAGAGTTAGTAATCATTTAATAGATTATAATGTCGGGTAGATGTTTGGATGTTGGATAAATTACTAATGAGGTATGTGGCTTCCATGTTTTTAGAGCAAACCACAACTAAGTGGCACTCATTGTTTGAGGGTACACATCATGACATCCTAGATGGCATACTAGACATGACAAATACTTCAATGATGGTAGATCTAGTGTCAATGATGACATAGGATGTGTTGAGTGCATTCATACTTGTGGGAGAGACGACTTGTGAGCTCCGAGATATAGGGATGCTTAGGTGGCGACGAGTGCAAGAGATGTGATTGCATTGGTATAAATCCTTCTCCATGCACATGCAACATTGACACGAGAGAAGGCAACAATGCTTGTTGATGCACGAAAAATGGGTGCATGCCATGTGATTGATGTAAATTGTATTTTAGGGTGGGAGGTTTAGGCAACTAGAGCAAAGAGAGTGGTTACGGGGGATTAGTCTAAATCCACATCACTAGCACAATCCCTACATGCTATGAGTAAGGCACCATCAACTCTAAGCATCAAGCATCCTCCATTTGTGGGAGGAGGTGTTTAAGGGATGGATGTTGTATTTTGTTGAGATATATATTGTATTGATGATGTATACAAAGATTGATTTGGATATATATATCCGTATCAATCATTTTATACATCGTGTATATATATGAGATCACATTTTTGGTGATGTCATGTGTATGTGAATGTGATGTTTGATGTATGTTTACTTTTATGATTTCGTTTTCTTATTTGTGCACAAATGTAGGAACATTCATGAATGAGCAAAATGTAATAATAAATGACTTAAAAGGATGATGATAAAGTAGGTAATATGTTTTTGTATGATTGAATGGGATAGGGACCAATTAGGGGGCCAACCCAAGCGATTAAAGGTAGACACAAGTGGAGATGATAGGAAAGTAGTTACCAAATTATCCAAGATAGGAAGCAATGGCTATGGAAACCCAAATAGGAGGTGATAGATAAATTACCCAAATATCCAAGGTGAAAGCAATGGGTGTAGAAACCCGAGCGAGAGGTGAGAGACAATTTGCCCCAAACTATCTAAAGTAGGAAGCACTGGTCGTAGAAACCAAAATAGATAAGGTAAACCCAAGTGGGAAAAGATAAATAGATATACCGGTGCATGCCAAGTAAAATCGAGTGAATCAATGACAACGTGTGAAAGATTGGCATGCATTTTACAACGTCTGACTTCATGTAGTATTATATGTTGAGTATGAATCATGAGGTCCTCAATGTTGTCTTGTATGATTTTGATACCATGATGGACTTCCGATCATGTGGTGAAGAGAGAATCTTCAATCCGTTCGTATATCCAAGTGAGTATATCACGACGGATATCATCAAGGGAAGGATGAGGGGGAAGAATACATAGGGCAAGATCGAGATGCTTGACATGGAAGGTTGTTTTCATGATGGAGGAGATTGGACCCTACGCTTAGGTGCATAAGAGGAAGGTTCCCATACTTGGCGTTTTTAGGAGATAACCTGACAAATGTCATCTGTATGTGAGAAAAATTTATGATGAGAACAAAAGAGTGGTGAAGAAACGAGTGGTTGAGTAGCTTTCTTATGTTGATCTCATAGAATCTTTTCTTTTAGCATTTTCATATGTCATTGATAGGCTCTACAATCTGTAACATCATGTGTAGGAGCCTCATGCCATGTGTAGTATGGTTCAACCATAGGTGGGTACGAATTATTATGGCAAGAACAATCATAGGTGATCTTGTGGAGGGTAGAGTCGTAGCAACACGTGGAAAAGGATAAGGGGGATAAGGAGGATATATCACAATAGGTGTCATAGGAGTAGAAGAGCTAACCAACATGGCATATTGTGGCTCAAGCATTGGATCGCCAATTAGAGGATTAAACATATGTGTATTCCATTAGGTCGTTGATCTCTAGGTTCAATTTAGTAGGCATGCCTCGTGAGGAGATTGTGATAGTGTTGATGTTATGACTAAAAGTAGATTGTAATGATTCTTTATAACGAAGAATTTATGCATTCTTAGCCTAGGTGTAGCCTACTAAGAAGGGATTGTCTCGGAGCATAACCATCGTTGTAATAAAGTGTAGTAACACCAATAACAAATGAGTCGATGATTGTCTTGAGATGAACGAGATGTTTTATAGGACTCTAAGTGTAAGTAATAGTGATAGGGACAATATCCTTCTTGCACGAGCGAGGTCGTAGAGTAGAATGATACTATGATATAATGGCATCGTGGAGATCAAAAGTATTAATCCTAAGGTTAATTTCATTAGGATCATCATCATCCGAGTTGAGAAGGTTGGGTGGAGTATGACCCACGACCTTGGGGTGACTATTATAGCCACGAAGGGAATCCACATAATAGTTGAAGCGTTGATATTCTTGAAATGGGATGGTAGGGATATATTCAAGAGTGGGAATTTTGAATATCCCATGTTGTTGGAAGAGGTTAAAGTTCGAAGGATTAGTGTCACCTTGCACTTTATAGATAACCCCTAGTTGTGCAAACTTTACACATTAGCAGGTGGATGACATGACTCATCACATGCAATGAGCCCACAGTCTACCTAAGAAGATACTATAAGACAAGGGAAAGTTGAATATTGTGACTCGATGTACATGGTGTAAGGAGACACAGTGATAGGGAGCTAAATACAACCCATAAGAGGCATCTATCTACGAGCATAATCCCGACACATGTTTCTAGTATATTTAAGGTTGTTAATAGAGTAGCCAAGTATCTTAATGAAAACATGAGAAACACCAAATGTACAAGAACCTTCATCTATGAGGGCTCTCTTAATTGTTGTAATGTTCCCAAATGGACACTTTTTTCCCTAAATGAATTTTAGGCAATTCCCAACTCAAAATTGTAGATTATAGAAATTATGATAAAATAATGCCGAACAGAATTTTAAAGGGGAATGGTGACTTTCCTAAGGTGGGAAAATCACATAAAACTAATGAAAACCCTCTCGAATATTTAGCTTAAATGACTCTACAATGTGTTTAAGGAGTTTTCCTTCAGTCACTCTGAATATGCACTATTTCAAATTCAAAGATATACCATGCTTCTGACACCTGATAAGCACTTGCTCCAAATGTGCAATGTGATCTCCTCACTTCTTTGAGAAAATCATGAGGTCATTGAGGTAGATAATGATGCAATGCTTCAGGTCCTTGAATGCAAAAAAAATTCTCTTTGAAATGTTTCTTTGACATTGATGAGACCAAAAGGCATTCTGATTGTAGGAAAAAGTACCCCATGGAGTGGTGAAAGTTGCCTTGACTGGGGCTTTCTCCTACTTCAATTTGGTTATATCCAAAGAAACCGTTGAGCAACAAGTTCATCTCGATATGGTGATCACCAGTAGGATATGATCCATGATGGGCAAGTGGATAATTATCCTTCAACGAAGCTTGATTTAGATTACAAAATTCCACACGATTCTTATCTCTCCACTTTTCTTCCACACTGAACAATTTTTTACTACCCACGTGGAATGGTGGATAGGGAAGATGATTATAACATTCAACATCTTCAAAACTTCCTCTTTGTTTTTCCTAAAAGGCTTAGCTTCGGGCTTCAGAGGAATGGAATGGTGCATCTCCTTTGGCTGGAAGGACTTTAGTTCATCATAGGAATAAGCAAGAACATCATAATACTTTCTCAGTAATGAAAAACAAATCTCTTTTTCTCCTCGGGTGAACAAAATTTTCTGATATTAGCCATCCTTGGCTGTTCGGTGGTACCAATGTTCTCTTTTTCAAAATCAGTCGGCACCGTGAAGACTATTTGGCTTTTTCTTTGACAAACCTATCATGCTTATCGAACAAATCTTCTAGAGACACAAGAACTTTTGGGATCTTGTTTCCCTTTAGCTTGATGACACATTTATAATCAACTCCATCAATACCTTCTTTGTCTTCATCTACAGTGGACTCTCGATTTGGGTTATCACTTCCCTCATAGAAAAGATTGTTGAAATTATATTTTTCTCTAAGAAATAGAGAAGTTGACTGTCATCATTGAATACTTTCCAATGATTCACATTGTATGGTACACTCGGCTTGAATACTATCTCAACAGTCACTTGCCCTTATCGAAGGATGGATGAGGAGTCATCAAGGAAGCTGAGACCGCGAGGGAATAAAATTTTTCATTCTCGCTTTCATGAGGGATGGATTGAATGGAGAAGGCATTGAAAGATTAAATGCAATCCCATACCTGATTTTTGTAATGCTTGAGTCTTGGATTTTTCACCGGTATTGATATCTTACTTGTTTTACAATTACCTCAACATCACCGAGGCATTTGAGTTTCTTTATTCCCATAGACTCAACAACATCCATCCCAAGAAGGAGAGCCTCATGGTATGCAAATGTTGTTGGTATAATCAAAATATAACTTATAAGCAAAAGGATATAACTCACATGAAGGGGAGATTATCACAATGTTTGCTCCAAATACCACACTAGAGTGGCTCCTATCAAATTACATTGTCCATAGTTGATCCTCCTCTTCCTCTATGAGAAGAGGTGAGTTCTCATCCTTTTATGATGTGAGTAAATAATTGCCAAATCCATTATCTCGAATAAGATATCAACTTTGGGATGCTTGGAATTTTGAACTCAGTATATTTCATTTTCCGCATTGGCATCAATTTCTTCATTTCACCCCTTACCGGAATGGTCACGAGGACCAATCCATCCGAATTTCACCACCCAAATCCCTACAGAATCTCCTTTTCGAAACATACCGAATGATGCAGGGATATCCGCCACTAGAATAGTAAGCAAAACTTTCTTTTCTGGGTTATATGCTAGAGCTACTTGGGCATCGTTGATTCTTCCTACCAACCGTACCTTTTTGATTCCATAAAGTAACATGAGTTGGTTGCTTCGGTCAAGGTAAGGCCTAGGGAATTAACAACCTTAATGGACATCACATTGTCTCGAGGCACCCGAATATATTATGCGCTTATTCAGGTTGGTGCCCTTTAATTAGGAGAGATGGGTAGGAATGTTGTACCTTGTTGGTTTTGAAGGGCTTAATGCAATCATATTTTTGACAAAGTGGGGTAGGTGGTGTTGGTAGTAACCCTTTGGGATTAGCATTTGCAGTTTTGGATTTTTGGTTACCACCCTTGATGTAGTTGACTAGTCTTTCAAACTGTTCTCAGTGTGTTTACAAGAATTCGATTCGAAATCAACTTTAGATTCATTCGAATGCTCAATAATATCAAAATGTGTGGAAGGGTGTGGACAAGGAGAAACCATTGTTTTAGAGGGCGAAGGTGATGCTACTTTAGAATCTTGGGCATTCTTGGTGAATGGAGTAAAGAAGTTAAGAAGGAGTAGCTAGTTTTGCTTGAGAGGGGGTGGAATCTTTTGCAAGATTATCCTTTGATATAGAATTATAGTTATAATTAGGATAGGTACTAGTGGAATTACTTGGAACAAAATCTTTCTTATTGCTTCCTACTAAGTCGGGTTTCTCTTTTACATATTCCATTGAGTGAGGGAGCTGAAATCCTCTCTTGATTATCTTATTCTAGGGATTTGTTTCTTGGGGCTCACTTTCTTCTTTGTTTTCTCGATAGTCGCAAAGGAAGAGGTTCCCTTTTGGGATTGAGAACTTTTAAACATTGTGCATGAGAAGCTTGGTGCTTCGTCATTTTCTTCCCGAGTCATACTCAAGAAATCTAATATGCGTATCATTCTCAATCTCAAGGATGTTGCCATATTCACCTTCCTCTTCTAGTTCTTTGATCTCTTCTTATTCTTCTTATGCTTCACAGTTTGCATTTATTCATGCGATGCCTCAAGTGCAAGCCTACGCAGAGGTGGGGTAATCCTTAGTCTGTTTGGAAAATTGCTCTTCTTATTTGGAGTGTCCCTCAAAGTGGTTTGTGTAAACTGCTTCTTAAGTGCAATCATATCATTTTCTAATTTCTGGAGGAGAGGATCCGTGGAGGTAGAATTAGAGCTTTGACCCTTTTTTTTACCATTTGGATTTTTGACTTTTCTAGAAATAATCAGATCATCTTCTGTTTCCATGGTATAGTCTTATGAATCCTTCAAAGTTCTAGGTTGAGACCTTCTAAGAATGAAACCAACTTCACGTAGGCCGAGCACTTATGAATAATATTTTCAAATTATTATCTGAGGGCATGACATCAATCGAGAATCCTCTTGAGCACTCTATTGTATTTTGTTATGAAATCCCTCATGCCTTCATTAGGTTCTTTCTTCATGTGTACTAGTTGTACCAAGAGGTCTTGATAGTCCTTGTAGACTTAAATCTATCTTCAAAGCATGTTTTTATGTCATCCCAACAAGTGATATATATTTTTGGTAGAAGGTAAAACCATTTTATCACTTTGTCTTGCAAGGACTTCATAAAAACCCGATGATACATCTTTGTGTTCGACAACTAATACACCGCAAGCGGTGATGAAGGATGCTACATGTTCCTTTAGGAGCCGTGAGCCATCTCCCTTGAACTTTAGAAAAAAATTCCTCGAATCCCGTGGTAGCTCGTGAAGAGGTTGTGGGAGTGCAAGTGGGCATACATTTCCACCCCATGGTATAATAGGATGTGGTCTTTCTTTATCACCGATATAGGATTTTGCTTCGACCCTTGCTCTAGCTCTTGTTATGCTCTTGCTTGAGCTCTTTATGTTTCTTAAATTTCAGCCCTTACTTCTACTTCATCTCTTGCTTCATCTTTTTCTTTGGATGTGGCTTCTTCTTTAGTTTCCACGTTGGTAAAGTTTTCAAAGTTTTCAAACTCTATGTTGAGTGGGTTGATACTACTTGGACCACCATCAAGAGCAGCGATTTCGAGACGGGGTGAATGCCTTGGGATTCTTGCTAGTTCATGTCTTCTTTGAATATCTTCAAATATGGGATCAATCTCCTCCTTGTCTTTATGACCTTGTGTACATGCATTCACCAGCTTGTAAATTTGGAATTAGCCTAAGCTCTTCTTTGTTGTGCTTGTGTTTGTCTTTCTCTTTCCAAATCTACAACACGTTGTTCTTCCAAATCCAAACTCTTGTGGCTATGAAGTATTGTGTAAAGCTTTCTCTATTATGTCAAATGGCTTCCCTCAAGTCAGATGTGATATCTTCTTGAATGTGGAACAATAATTTGGGTCTTTGGATAGGAGGGTTACCGGGTATAACCATTGGTTAGAGACATAAGGCTTGGAAACTTTTCAAATTCCAAATTTTTATTTTTTAGATATTTTATTTTTTTAGAATTTTTTGATTCTTATGTTGGGTGAAAATTTCGCTAAGTCTACCTCACACTGGCACCAAAACCTCGCTAGCAAGAAAAAAAATTGGGTAGACAAATTGGAGGATATCTTTCCAACACTCTAGGAATTTATGTCCCTGTGCATAAATGTTACAACTCTTTTTATTGTGAGTGAACCGAAAGGGTTATATTTTGATGGCCAAGAGGATGAGGATCTAACAGGCATACTCCACTTTGTACACATGGTAAATGCTTGCAATGAATTACAAGGGAGGAATTTGTTGAATGATCGGGAAAGGGAGTGAGAAATTATGAAAGGTGGGACTAACTTTGCCATCACTTTAATTTGTTACTCAATAAATATGTATAGTTCAAATGGAATCAATAATGTCAAGATTCTTTCTCGAAGCTGAAATAACATCTACTAAACCTTCCAATTCTCATGCCACCTATTCCAGAAAAACCAATGCTTTTATATATGTCTTCTAAAGAATTTATAATAGGAACATTATTAGCTCAACACAACGATCAAGGGAAAGAAAAAGCTATTTATTATCCCATTAGGAACCCGATTTATTAGGAACTCAAATACTCACTAGTTGAGAAGGTATGCTTAGTCATGGATTTCACAATTCACAAGCTACGTCACTATCTCGCTCAATCACACAACTAAGCTTGTCGCGAAAGTGGATCCACTCAAGTATCGACTATCGAGACTTGTTATAACCTAAGAATGTCTAGCTGAGTTGTTCTACTTAGTGAATTTGAAATCGAATTTGTCAATCAAAATGCCATCAAAGGACAAGACCTTGCCATTCAAATTTTGAAAACACCTTTACTAGGTTCATAACCTCTTCACTTTGAGTTTCCAGATGAAGAACTATTATATGTTGATGCAATTCCTTTTGGACTCTATATTTCAATGGATCTTGCAATATACATGGGTCATGAGTAGGAATTATACTACTCACTAGATGGCGATGTTATTACAAAAAATAAATCTGCATTGGCTTCCCTCGTAGTAACAACATTGTTGAATATGAAGCTCTCATAGCTAGTTTGAAGTTCATTATTTCATGGAATCTTAAGGAATTAATGGTTTACGGAGATTCCTTCTTAGTCATTAATCAAGTCAATGGTGAATATCAAGTAAAAGATGAAAAATTGATCCCTTCAAAACTCATGATTAATAGCCTAAAATGTTACTTTCAACTTATCACATTTGAAAAAGTTCCTCGCATACAAAATAAATCAATAGATGTTATGGTAACTATCAGATCCCTTCTTAAGTTGGGTCCAAATCAAACCCACAATGATTTTATTGCAGAACATATTATAATTCGGATTATTATTTGTCTAATTCCACAAAGATGTGTGAAATAGTTGGTTCTGAAAACCCTTGGTATCATGACATATACTCCTTTATCCATGACAAAACTTTCCCTGAAACTATTAATTATCAAAACAAACAATACCTAGCACAATGTGTGTCACACTACACTATCCTAACAAATCCCCAATATCAAAGAGGCTATGATAGAACTCTCCTACGATGTCTTAATCAAGATGAACCAAACCAAACTATAGTCGAAGTACATGCTAGTATATGCAACACACACACAAGTGGCATGGTTCTAGCTAAGAAGATTTTTCACTTGGGTTATTATTGGTCCACTATAGAGTCTAATGCATGTATATTTGTCAAAAAAATGTGTGACCTATCAACAATACAACAATCTAATTCGTGCACCTTCACAATCCCTTCAACCTATCATGAAACTTTGACCTTTCTTGCAATGGGGTTCGACCTTATAGGTAAAATCAAACCCACTTCCTCGATGGTCATACTTTCATAATTACCACTACTAGATATTTTACCAAATTGGTAGAGGTTATGCCTCCTACTTATGTTACTGGTACTAACATTTCCAAATTTATATTTAACCATCACATTTTTTTCTTCAACATCCCTTCCTCCATTATTACGAGCAATGGTTCATCCTTCAAAAATAAAACTATTAAAGAGCTAGCCAAACACTTTTATATCCACCTCAAATGGTCCACTCTCTATTATCCACAAAGTGTAATGGTCAAGCAGAAGCATCCAATAAAATTATCAAATCCATTTTGCAAAAATTGTAGACAAAAATGGTTACAATTGGCATGCACAACTTTATCCTTCCCTATGGTCCTATCGTACCTCCTTTTGTACTCCAACAAGAGTTGCACCCTTCTCACTCGTGTATGACACTTAATCTATGTTACCCATAGAGGTCAAGCTCCCATCACTCCAGATATCACTTAACGATTACATCAATGAAGACGAATATAGACAAACTCGCCTTGTATAACTTCACCTCCTTGATGAGAAGAGGCTTAATGCCTTGGATCATTTAAAACAATATCAAAATTGACTTCGTCAGTGAATCGCAAAAAAGGATAATACCAAGATAGTTTGAGATTGGTGACCTTGTGCTCGAGTAAAATGAGAAGAATACAACAAAATATTGCAAAAAGAAAGGAAAATTTGAACCTAATTAGTTAGGCCCTTATACAATTACTGCAAAATATGGATATGGCGCATACAAGTTATCCACTAAATATGGCCAAGAGGTTAAAGAACCCCCACGAATGTGGTTCATCTAAAGAGATTCTATTCTTGGAATAGACACGAGCACCCCTTGTGTTATGGGCATTTTGGCACAACCACTTGTATAGTTCCTTCACCTTATTCATCTTACCATTTTATCCCAAATCAGTTTATGTCACTTGTTCCTCAGTAAATAGGATGTATATCATTTGTTTACTATCCATATTTTTCAAAATCCATTTTCATTCATCCCTTGTTTTTATAGAGCTCTTGTGTTCTTAAAATTACACTGGATGGGTCCTAACTCACCTAGGGTTTCTCAAAATATCAAAATCCAAAAACATTCAAAAATAAAAATCCTAAAACATTCGAAAATCTAAAAACATGTGAAATCATTTAACAACATTCACAACTCAACAATATCAAACTATTATTGCCTATCTTGGTGATCATTCCAAACTATCCTACAATTATCAAAACAATCGTCTTATCCCTTTTATGTATCCTTACTTAGGGGCAATTCAAATCAAAACTTCATGTGTATCCTCGTTTGTGGCAATATCGGCTCTCATTTTCTTCCTTGCATGCATCATTGCTTTAGGGAAATGACCATTTCAATCAAAAACAATCTTTGATAGGATCTAGCAAGAGTGTCACTTGACCCCACTCTTTAGTCTAATCCAATCCCCTTGCATGTATCCTTGCTTGGGGGCATTCAAATCTGCTCAATCATCACTGTGTAATACATTAGGGGCATAATTGATTGTATTTATTTCAAGTTTTGTTGTATTGTTATTGTGTTTTACATTAGACCAATTGCAAGTATTTTGTTATCATCTTGGCTTATTCATAGCCATAATGTATACTATTACTATGTATATTGGGTTTGCTTTAGTTTTTGTCTTTTATTTTCCTTTTTCCCAATTACAATTATTTTTGTTAAACATCTTGGTTTATTAATAGACATGACGTGTATTTCTAATGTGTGTATTGGGTTTGTTTTAATTTTTTTACCTTTGTGTGTGTGTGTGTGTGTGTATGTTTTTATGCACATGAGTTGCTCATCATGATTCTTCAATAATCATGTGATGGTGTGAGGGATATTATTTACCTCTATTATTTTTTATATGAATTTCCCTCACTCATGGTGATTCAATTCACTTAGGTGAGATCATAGGTCTAGGTGTCATTAGGAGTTATATGACGGATGTTTTCATATAATCTTTCATATGCGTCGGTGTGCGCGCATATAGGAGTTACTTTCCCATTATAGAATGTAACTCCTCTCTCCCTTGTGAGGTATGATGATTTCATGCATGGGAGTTATACAACACTCCTACGTGTACCCTTTTTTTATCTATGAGAATGTTAGAATATTTTTCCTTATGCACACTCTTTTTTTTGTTAATATCTTGTTAATTCTTGGAGCATTCACATCTTTGATTCCACTAGAGTGTAACAATCTTGATGTGCACATGGTTGCATTAGGTTCTTGAAGCTCAATCTCACTAGTCTCGATAATCATGTTACTCACCTTACTAGTTGTTGATTACTCTTCATTTTGTGTTACTCTCTCCTTGTATAAGTTTTGGATTGTATTGGAAAATGTGCTTGCTTCACCTTTCCTTGAGTTGATGCTTTTATTATTGATTACTCAAAGGAAGTTCACGATATCGTTCGAGTGTAACTCTGTCATTGTGCATGCCATTCCGTGAGATCTTTGAGATATCTCTCTCTCTCTCTCATGGTATAAGAGCTTCATTTTCGGTAACCGTGTACTCACAATCTGATTGTTGTTAAATACTCTTGATTTTTATTTTTATAGCTTCTCGTGCAAGTTTATTAATCATTTATTACTTGTGCTAATCTGGTTTAATGGTTTTCTATTTTGGAGTTTGGGTTGTCTTTGGGTTCTGTGTTGTTACAATTTCAGGTGTTTTCCAACTAACTTTGGCTAGTTACAACTAACTTAAATGGTAGAAAGCATTCTAGATGTATTTATGGTGTAGTTTAAAATATTTTTCTTTTAAAAATTTAAATTTTTGTTTGGAAATCTCCTTCCCTGCCCCTTTTCCTGTCTTGTTGCTCATCTCATCTTTTTCCCTGCTGCCTCTCCTCTCTTCCCTCCCATCTCGCCTAAGCCCCTTGCTAGCTCGATGAGCTCACCTTCTGGCTCAGCGAGTTGTGTTGTGACTATTGACTCGTCGAGCCTTCTTAACCAGCTCGATTTCATTTACGAGCTCTCTTGGTGGGTTAGGTTGTGTTGGTTGTGAGCTCTCTGTTTGCACTTGCGATCTTGTGTCGAGTTGCTCATTAGTTTGCATTTGTTTGCATTGGGGTGTTTATGTTGCATGTTAGTTTGTTTGCATCGAGCTATGTTGTGGGTTGGTCGTCGGTTCATTGCTTTTCATTGATTCAAGTTGCATTTCTTTGTTTTCCTTGGGCTGCATTGGATCTGTCTTGTATTTTCATTGAGTTGGTGTATGTTGTGTCCTGTGAAGTCATGCACCGAGCTGTTTATTGCATTACATTGGTGGTCGAGTTCTTGTGTTGCATTCGAGTCTTGTTTGGTGATTAGAGCCAGGTTTGTTTTCTTTGTGCATGGTTGTGTTTGCATTATTTGGGTCAAGCTCTCATTTTGCATGTTGGGTTCGTTGCATCATTTTCCAGCGAGCTTAAGTTTTGCATTACTCCCTTTGCGATTGTCGTGTTTGCCTTTAGGTTGTGTGTTTTTGGCCTGCATTTGTGTCAAGCCTTATTTCATGAGCCCTTAATTGCCTCAAACTGTTGCAATCATTCGTGAGTCCTCCTCTCCTCACCCTCGCTGCAAACCCTCTGTTCGTTCAATCCTACCTTGGTGCCATCAGCCCGTCCTCTAAGCTCATGATTGAATTCCTTCTCTCTTTGTATTTACCTTGGTCATGCATGTGTTTACGTCCAACGTCAACATGTTCATCCTCAGCTCTATTGTTTTGTCCCCAGCGTTGAATCCTTCATTTTCCCAGTTGTCTCGCTCTCCTTGCTCACTATCTGCTCCTCTTTGGCTCCTTCCGATAACCGCATCTCTGCCTTACCCTATTTGGACATGTTATGTTTTGGCCATTTCCTTCTGTACGTTGCACTCTTTCGCTTCGAGATCGGAACGCCTCTATCTCGCCACTCGTCCTTCTCCCTTCTCCTCAAGCCCTTCCACAGGCTCGTCCATCCTTCCCTAGCTCCACGTGGAGCTCATTGACCTGACACCCCACCGGTTAGCCTTCCACCTTACTCTTAACCTCCCCCACCTTCTTTGACCTGGCCTTTTAAAATTTCTCCCACATTTAGGTGCATGCTTTTATTAATAAATGTTGGGGTTTATTTTTAAAAGTGACGTCAGTTTTTTTTAAATATAAGGTTTAGGTGAGGTCACTTTTTTAAGGTAAGGCTATATTAAGAGGTGAGGTGGTTAAATATTATTAAAGGGTGTTTAACATAATTGTTAGATCTTAGTTTTTATTATTAGGATATAATAATCCCTTTTAAGGTGGTTTATAATTATTGTTAGGCCTTAAGCTCGATTATTAGGGTCTAATAATCAATTAATTAAAGGTGTTAATTAATATAATTAGGAGCTTTAATAATTTAAATTAGGCATCTAATTTATTTTCAAATGATCTTTCTTTTAAATTTAATTAATGAGTTAAATTAATTGTTTTTTAATGTTATAATCACCTTTTTGCCTCTATTAATCTTTAAAATTGGCATAACCGACCAAAAAAGTACAATTTTAAGCGTTCTTGGAAAAAATTTGCTACGATATTTTTTTGGAGTGTGTAGCTCTTTTTTCTGTCTTGTGGGTTGCTTCACTTGCCTTCTAGAGGCCTTTCGGCTCATTCTTTTTAGTCACTCTTGCATTGTAATCAAACTCTTGATCCTTCTGCTTGTGGGTTAGTGAGCACGGCCGCCACAACCTCACGCGAAAGGATTCTCTTATTTCAAAGTGATGTGAGACACTCTTTCTCACTTAGGACCTTAGTTTTTCCTCCTCTTCTTGTTTCATCCTTTATTGTGTTTGTTATGGTGTCACTTCGGGTTGCGTGTGTCGAAACACATTGTGGTATCTACTTGCACGTTATTATGTTGATTGCAAGGTGAGTGACCGAACATTTCACACCAGACAAATACACCTAATTGTAACCTACGTAATGTTTATAAAATACCACAAATACGTGGTTAAAAAAATATTATTCTTGGGTGTTGTAATCGCATATAGACACATTTTTCCCTGCCGAGCCCAGACGTCTCAGAGCCTGTGTATATTCTCTCACCCTTCTTATCTTGCATTCTAGATGCATTTTCGGCTGAGTTTGATGTCTATTTCAAAGTGTGCTTTTTCATTCATGAATTTTCTACATTGATTTCTCTTATTCACCGATGCACTATGGAAGATGTTCTTTCATGACTTATGCTCCATAGGACCAAATATGCATTACAACCTCCTCCACTTCTGCTTGGTAGGGATAATTATGCATCGTGGCATTCTAGCATGGAATGTTTTCTCATTTAATAATATCTCTATCCATACTTGTATGGACAAGTACCTACCCCAGTGATTCATATCAGCTAAATGATCAGCTTAACGTTTGTGACATGGTTCTTGGTTATTTTTTTATGTACATTTCGATGCCTCTTCACCATCATGTGGTGCACACATTGTCCTTGCATAGTTTGGAGCATTCTTCGATCCTTGTTTCAAGACACTTCGAGAGAATGTTGAACCCCCTCTTTATCCATTGGACACTAAGTAGTCATGTTCCCAACCTCATACTTTCATTGCACCCTTTATTCCTCCTACTTCTTGTGATGATTATTTAGACTTGTCATACATTGCTCTTCTATTTTTTGAGCAACCTTTTTAGGATGAGTATCTTTCAAACCTTAGATGTCTCTTTGCAGAGCCTACTTTTGTTGTAGTACAGGGACTTTCTCCGCCTTCAATAAAGCCTTCACGCATTTGTACTTCGGAGGTGTAGACACCAAATTTGTGTCTTACGACCCCCTGTGTGCCCCGTGCATCTCATTTCGAACCTAACCTCATCACCTAAACCTTACATAATTATTTATTAATTACCTTATAATTAATAAATCCACATCGCCATACCTGCCACCTCATCATAACCTAGTCTTAACCCTAAACTAACCTAATTAAGACCTATAACTTGGTCCACATCCACACCCATGACTAATTACTCCTCACCCGCACCTAAAACCAACCTCATAATGACTTGACCAAGCCCGCAACTAATCCCTCGGGAGAAAAGGAGGGAAAGCTGGCTATTTTACCAAAAATAGCCCGCTTTGACGTGACCGACATCGGTTCTACTCGACCGCGCCGGTTGCGTAGAACCGCCATCGGTTCCCTGTAAATGACCACTTCCAACCAAAAACAAGGGATCGGATTTTCATTTGATCGGGAAGAGGAGAAATCATTGAAAGGATCCGGATTTGCTTGGCCAAGCAGAGACAAGTGAAGAAACAAGAAGAGTTTGCAGAGAAGGACATCAAGCCCAAGATCGCAACTGAATAACCAGAGCCCAGTGACACTCATCCGAGCATCAGAAGAGGAGATAGCTCATCTTGGATTGTCAGATCATCCTACTTGAGCCCTGTCTTCGTCATCACAGTCCTGGAACCTGCATCTTCATCAGGAACGAGTAAGTAGTGTCTTGTATGTTTCTAAGCACCATTTCTTGAGCCTGTGGATTGATAGTAATTATAAGCTCATTCCTAGATCTACCACCTACCAGCACCCTGCACTTAACCTTCATCCATACATCCTTGTATTGCCCAGAAGACCATTTTATCACACTCTGAGTCTTCCCTGTCCTCTCACTATTCCCCTCAGCCATCCGCTAGTCTTAATAACCCCACAATCACCCTGCAACCAACCTCTATCCAGAAGCACCTAGATTACTGACCCTACCGGTGTCGGTTATCCCCTACCGGCAGTGGTTCTCTAACCGCGGTCGGTTATCCAGTGACCGGCATCGGTCACTGTGACTTATACCCCAAAACCTTCCTCTCGCCTATTTGTCACCTAACAACCTCAGGTCCAGTCTGGTTTATCCCTGTAACTCAACCTGAATGTATCAACGACCAGTAACCGAACAAACAACGTGACTCTTTATTATTGATAGTTTAGCCTCTATTGCTTTGTAACGAGGTACCTAAATCGTGATTTTGCAATAGCTTTCTTTGTTATCATTTGTGTTAATTCGTATTAAAAGGGGAACTGACCACCTTCGAAAGGAAGTTTTATATTTCCTGGGCCCAAGGCAGTTCCCTCATTTATTGTCTAATCAAAATCGGGTGGTCTTGTATTCTTATTTGCAGGTAGTCCTTCCAAGACAAAAAGGAGTTCTTCGCAATCAACCTGATCTCTCTCTACGGTACGCGCAAGCCTCACCCTCTCGACATTCAACAGGTATTCCTCCTAGCCCTAACCCTTATCTGTTTCTAAAAGGAATGAAAGGATAGAAGCAACTCTATTCCCAAAAGCTGAAACATTCTGCATGCGAAACATTTTGGCACGCCCGGTGGGACCCATTTCGGGTTTCTTTAATTCTTGCTTGCTTTCATATAGGGAGCATACCTGCTGTTTTCTTCTTCTAAAGATATTCACAAGGTATTTTGTTATTTTGGTAAAAGAACTGGCCTTGCTTTTACATCTTTGCATTAGTGAAAGTCATCTCTTTTGCTTCATCGAATATCATTTTCGATTTGGGTTTAAAACACGTGCATCACATTCTTGCTTGTTGTTTTCAATTCTAGTGAACATAGATTAAGTAACAGGTCGTACACGTGGGGGTGATATCCACGGTATTGACAAGAAATTAATCTTACTTTCACTGCACAACACATACCGAATCACTTCACAATTAACACAACAGCTCAAAACATCCCCCTTTTTCCGCGGTATTCCTCCGCCCGATTGAGGTAACCTTATGAGCCAAAACAAACTTGACATTTCCCCTAAGTCTTTTGTTTAGGATTCTGACATCATTCTACGTCTAAAGGCATAAGCCCACAATAATTAAAATTAACCCTAGGGTTAGTCTCTGGATTTGCGTGTGCATCTTGCTTGTTTTCAGTTCTGTTTTCTCTGTTATACACTGTCTTCTGTGATCACCTTAGAACAATTTGATAAATGTACTAAGCGTTGTTAAAAATCAAATCAGCAGCTTCTTATATTTTCTTATACCAGTCTTATTACACCGACATCGGTTAACTGACCGACGTCGGCTATAGTCTAACCGACATCGGTTATCAGACCGATATCGGTTACTGTCTTTTACAGTTCCTGACAAACCAGCAACCTACCAATTTCACCATTCTGAGGCTGTTTCTGTTCCTGATAGATTGAAGCCCTACTGTGTACTCTTGTCCATGGTTGTTATCACTCGGAAGCAAGCCACCGCCATGGTTTCACATGCCTGCTCTGTGCCTTTGCCTGAATCACCCCCTTCACATTCTATAGGGAACCCTACGGACACCAGTGAGATCCCCAAAATTCCTGTAGGAGATAAGGAATTTGCCAAATTTTTGGATGCTAATCCTAGCGCTGTACAATACTATTTGTCTCATGCCCCTGACCGTACGCCCGATGGTCAACTCCTTGTTGGCATGCCTATTAGTATAGCTGCTCATTTAGCTCCCACTCCACCTGATAACACCGTCTTGCCTTCTGCATCCTTAGCCCCGTCTCCCAATCCGACGGCTTCAGAGGTTCATACGACACAGATTGGCTTTCCTTTGGTTAATCTTGGGCCCCACATGTCATTACCACCGACTGCTCCTACCTCGTCTCTCTTGCAGACTGCTCCGTTCATGACTTGCTCTCTGCCACCTGTCCACACGAGCTTTCCTTCTCAAGCTCCGCCTACCTTTTCATTCCCACACACGTATCCAGTGACCTCAACATCTTATATAGGACATCCCTATTCGGTCACTTCAACATATTCGTCCCCCATACCTTATCAACACTTAACCCCACCATTGTCTAGCAGAGGCCCTTGGCCCAATTTGCCTCAGTTTACCACAACCGCACCATCATCTCATCCAACCACGGATTTCATCAAACAAATGATGGACAAAATGTAAAATCTGAGGCTTGCTTTGGGAAGTCGTAGTGCCTTGACATACGAGCAAGTTTGTCGAGAGCCTATTCACCCTTCTCGTCTCCCCTTCATTCATATCCTCCTCAATGGGAATTGCCAAATTTACTCGTTTTAATAGTAAAGAGGATCCTCAACAACACTTGCGATCATTTAGACATGCTTGTTATTTGATTGCTCATGATGATGCTCACTACTCCGCACCTTTCCCATGTCCTTATCAGGGACCCGCCTTGAGTGGTACAAGTTGCTTTAACCCAAAGACTCAATCTTCTCTTTTAACCAACTAGCCCAATCTTTCTTGGATCATTTCTCCATTAACATTGCCAAGAAAGTATCTATCACCGACCTCTATGCCATCCGACAATTTGAAGACGAATCTATCGCAGATTTCGTTGGACGATGGCGGGGCCTTATCAACCAACTTACATATGCCTTGCCTCAGGCTGAACTTATCAAACTTTTTATGCGGGCATGCGCTAAGCACATCTCTCCTACCCTTCAAATTCAAACCTTCCACACATTTGACGAGGCCTTTACTATGGCTCGAAACTAGAAATTCGAGCCTTAGAAGAAGAGAAATTGTGGTTGCGCAACAAAAACCCCAATTTTCGAACTCCAGATTCCACCAATAAACCAAACACCACCACTCCTCACACATCTACTTCTTCGAAATCAAAAGGAGCTGTCCACGCGGTGATGGTCAAATCTCAAACACCGTCTAATACCCCACCAAAAACCACCTATAAATATAAAGTCGAGCCCATCAACTACACTCCCTTGGGAGAAACATATGGTGTGATATTGGAAAAATTGCTCAAAGCCGGAGCTATCACCTTGCCTCCTGTTAAACCTCACTCCGGGTTTGACTCCACCCGTGCTATACCTTCATGGTACAAAGAAAATGACTTCTGTAACTTTCACCACGTAAAGGGACATAGTCACAAAAACTGCAAGATGTTGAAAAACATAGTGCAGGAAATGGTTGATGCAGGGGATATAACCCTCGATAATCCTAATGCCCCTGCTAACCGAAATTTGAAAATCTTCAACAAACCATTCCCGAATCACTCTTCTAACAGTAACATAAACCAAGATATCTTAGCCGAGGAGAGTGTTCATGAGATCCATGCAGTCTTCGACTCCCAGCCAAAAGCCTCTATCGAGAAAATTTTGAATCAAGCCTCTTCACTGACGCAGGGGCCCGAACCTCCTTCACCACCATCAAGACAAGGCGAAATCATTCCTTTATCCGTAAAGGAATTAACCGCCCAGAGTCCTCTTCTCATAGATGAGTCTTCTTACACCACATCCCTACAAGACTGTGAGCGGATGTTATCCAACTTATCTATTTCCCAAACGTCTCTTTCTACCATTCTTGTTGTACAAGAAGAAGGCTCGCCACTTCTTTTGTCATCCTTAGACGAAAAACCTCTTGAACCGACATCACCACATTCTTTAAACATGACGGATCCTCTCAAACATGCCCTCCTACCTATTAGTTCTTCATCGCCTAAATCTTTTCAGTGACCGGTTGACCTCTTAACGCCCATTGATACAGTGCCTCATCTACCCCCTGTATCACACCCACAGTGGACCGGAATCACAACCCACCTTTCTTCCATACAAAAGTTCCTATTCACATGTGAGGACTGTCATTCCCCAGAAGATAGACAGGTCCTATGGGAACGTTTGAGTATGCCATATTCTACTCAAATGCAGATGACCGATCCAGATGCCTCTACCATATACCCGAAGTGTTTACAGAAGCTTAAAATGCCTATGTCCTCATCTTCACCCCCCTCATCTCTACCAAATACCTCATCCACTTCTATTAACCTAACCAAATCTTCCCCTACGCTTGGGACCCCACCAATACCCAGTCTAACACACCCACCTAAGTGGCTTGATTTATCTAAAAATAAAGCCGTCCATCCCATTAGGAGACAGACTCAATCTCCTCAATCTATGCCGCTATCACAACTAAAACCCTCGTCGTCACACCTACCTTCCATATTGGGACCCCATCCTTCTACCTTGCATCAATATATCATACCTCCTGCGTTTTCTTTAAAGCGACCTACGCCTTCTGCACCCATACAGAAATCCAAGGGTATAGCAACACCGTCACCCCGTGTATCCTGTCCACCTATCAACCTTAAACAAATTCCATCATCAAAAGATTTGTTTTCTGTCACTCCTATTTCTCCGTGGTTGTTTTCTGATACCACATCATCTGTGGCCTCATCATCCAACCAGCTAAACATAGCTTCTGCGTCAAAGAAGCCACGTTTAGTTAAAACCCATTATCAAAACTCCTTGGCTAAACCACCACCCATACAAACCAACCATACCACGTCATCACCAGAATCGACCCAGTCAATAGCCTCCTCTTCCTCTGACTTTGACCCACTCAAAGGGTCTTACGCCAAAATCCTTGCTATGTTGGTAGAGAATGCGACCATTTCCCTACCCCCACTTAGACCTTATGATCCATCTAAACCTCGACCTATAGGTTACGATGAGTCTAAAATCTACGCTTACCACCGCACACCAGGACATGACGTAGAGGGATGCAAAGCGTTGAAAGCTATACTTCATCAGTCACCTCTCTCAGATAGAAAAGTTAAGAAAGATAACTTACGAAGAGAGAGACCTTTAGCTTCAATTCCCTCTCCTATACCACCTGTCCCCGCCTCACCAAGATCTATCATTATTACAGCCCCACCTCTCGAAGACCATGACCTATCCCTACTGTCTTCCTCCTCTCGTATTCACGAGATCAATATGATTAGTGTTGCTACTCGAGGACAGAAAAACAATGGGAAAGCGAAAGAAAACACACCTGCGGCATCTCTTTCTCCGTCCACCATCCCGATGGCACCACCACCTAAAGTGGTTATTCATGGACCCACCTATCCCGTCTCTAATGGAATTGCCCACCGAACCATGATCAAACAGCTTCACCAATCACCTGTAAAAATGACACTGTATGATCTCATTCAGACTTCTGAATCTCATCGACAAGCTCTCGTTGAAATCCTTCAAGGGATAGAGGTCTTACCTAATGAAACCTTGCCTGTTACCTCTATTCTAACACCCAATCACGTTGCTTCACTCACCAAACAATCTATCTCCCCAACCACTTCTGTCTCTGTACAGCAAGCCGCTGCTGTTAGTTTCTCCGAAGACGAAATTATCGACTTTGGTGCCGAAGATCCTGACCCTGCTCTTTTCATCTCAGCTTACGTCCGGGACATTCGGTACGTCGTGTTATGATTGATGGGGGTGCTAGCCTAAACATCATCTCTTCAAAAGCCTTCCAACAAATGAATATCCCTTCTAGCTGCATGTGTGCCAACCCCATCATGTTGCGGTCATTCAATGATGCTATTACTTCTACCTTAGGCACCGTGATCCTTAACATTCATGTAGGGCCACGTACTTTACCCGAACTCTTCTATGTCCTTGAGGGAGAGTTCCAATACAATATGTTGTTAGGCCGCCCTTGGATCCGGGCTATGGGATGCGTTCCTTCCACCTTACATAGATGCATAAAATTTGAGTACGAGGGAAAGTCCTACACCGTAAAAGCTGATCCTCCCCCCTTCAAAACCTGCAATATGTTGTATCGCCCTAATGATGTGCTTGTACCAGTCAAGACACCCATTCATCCAACCCAACCATCCACTTCAACCGCACCTACACCTTCAACCAATGAAACCGCCATCACAAATACCACTTCCTTTCCCGCAGATAACATCCCAACCTCCGACCCCTTAGTAGATGTTTTTCAACGCCTTACGCTGGGGGAGTACCGCCTATATAACGTTAGCTCTTTCCATACCCCGCAGGAGTACAGACAGTTACATGCACATCCTACCTACGACCGTCGCGTGGGGGAGGTAATCTCTTACGGACCACCCCATTGCCACACCAACCTAACGTATGGGGGTGTTGACACATCCTCCGTTACCCCTGAACCTCCTCTTGGTGTGGTTCCCTTCCAATCTGATTTTCAATACTTGACAAATCATCGTTTCGCCCTCACCTTTTTGACTCAATGTGCTTGGAAAGGATTTGGTTTTGGTCTTTATGAACAAGGCCGACATACACTCATTCCCGTGACTACACACAAACACAATGATCGTAGTGGTCTCGGTTTTCCTGAAACACTTACACCGAGAAACCTCGTGTCAGTTGTATCCTGGAAGATGATGACATCACCCCTACCAAACCATCATCACCCATTTTGCCATCATCACCCACAAAGTCGATAGACCCTGACTCTATCCCTCCTAACTTTTTTTTTTCATAAATACTATCTCCCTAGGTCCTCTCACTTATCAACGCGATAATGAGGACCCATCTTCTCTTCCCTTCATACGTATCCAGATGATCAAGAGGATTCACCTTCAATTAATGTTGTTGAGTGCCAGGATGATGACTCCATCCTCACTTATCTTGGCGCGGATGACTCTTATATTCAACGCGCCTTACCATCTGAAACTCAAACCATGTTGAATGAGTCGACTATAGAAATCAACATCCACACAGAGGAGGATCCTCACGTTGTGAAGATCGAACAATCCCTTAACACATCGTAACAAGCCGCCTTTATTATTTCTCTCAGACTCCGCAACCAAGCTTTCACTTGGTCCTACACGACATGCCAGAATTGATCCTGCCATTGATGTCCATAACATTACCTCAAAACCCGATTCCAAGCCAATTAAATAGAAATCGAGAAAATGCATCCATGCATTGCCCTCTCTTAGTCAAAGAAGAACTTCAACGACTCCTTTCTGCTTCCTTCATCTTGCCTATCACTATCCTCAATGGATTTCTAACATCGTACTGCTCACTAAAGCGGGGGACTTCGGATATGCACGGATTTCCGAGACCTTAACCTCGCTTGCCCCAAGGATGACTTCCCCTCCCAAGTATTGATCAACTTGTTGATCTCACTCGCGAGCCATGAAATGCTTTCTCTCATGGATGACTTTTCAGATACAACCAAATTTTGGTAGCCCTGCCGATCAACATAAAACTACGCCTTCATAACTCCTTGGGAACCTTCATTATCGTGTCATGCCATTTGGCCTTAAGAATGCTTTGGCGTGCGACCTATCAAGGCTATGACTTACATTTTTCATGACATTATGCACACTATCCTCGAGGATTATTTGATGATCTTCTTGGCAAATCTAAACATCGCAGTTGAACATCTCGATGTTTTAACCATTATTTTCATCACTTGTTACAATATTCGGTCCGCTTCAACCAAAGAAATGTGTCTTTGGTGTTCTTTCAGGAAAACTTCTTGGCTTTATCGTCTCTTTTCGTGGCATTGAGGTCGATCCATCTAAAGTCAAAGCTATCCTAGAAATGCCCCCACCCAAAAACCTCAAACAATTACGTAGTTTGCAGGGTAAACTTCAATCCATCTAGTGTTTCATCTCCCAACTCTCAGATCGATGTCAACCTTTCCATCACCTTCTTAAAAAGGACATTGCCTTTCAATGGAGCGAAGAGTGTCACCAAGCCTTTGAAGCTCTCAAAGCCTATCTCTTGCAGCCACCCGTGCTTATTCCACCTCAGGATGATCACCCTTTCTACCTTTACCTTTCTCACCACTTGCGACCATGCTTATAGGAGCCATGCTCGCACATCGGACTCGCACGCCGAGAACAAGCCGTTTATTATATAAGTCGTATTGTCATGGATTACAAGACTAGGTATACACATGTATAAAAATTGTGCCTAGCCCTATCATTCGTACTCCACCAAACTCCGACATTACCTCCTGAATCACAAAACTTTTGTCATTACCAACACGGACCCCATTCATTATATGTACGCCAAACCACATCTAAACCAACACATCGCCCGATGGCTTATGCTCCTCGCCGACTCGACCTTGAGCTTGTACACATGAAGTCAATCAAAGGACAAACTATCATGCGACCAACTTGCGGAGGCCCCTTTACGTGGGGAACAATTTACCAATTTTAATTTCCCCACGAACTCATCGCCACTCTTTCACTCGGGAAGAGTCATATCCAATGACCTCTTCTTCGATGGATCCAAATGCCAGCCATGGGTGGAGGGGCCGGTGTTGTTCTCATTCCTTTGACTTTGAGCCTATGCCTCTTTCATTCCGCTCGATTTCCCTGCACTAATAATACAATAGGCGGAATACGAGGCCCTTGTTTTGGGTCTCTGTGTCATGCGTTACACTTAGGTGTCAAATCTATTAATATTTTTGACTCTCAATTGGTAGTCAATCAAGTTATGGGCATCTACCAATGTAAAAATGAGGAACTTCAAAAGTACAAACATTACTGGATTCACTTTTGACCTCATTTACTCATTATTCTATCCAGACCATTCCCGCTCCACTAACAAATTTGTGGATACTATGGCTTGCTTAGCCTCGCAAATTCCTTCCTCACCAACCGACTCGACATATTCGCTTGGTCAACAACTCTTTGCCCCATCTTACTCAGCCCCGGATGTTTGTATGATAAATAATGTGTCTCGCAATTTCTGCAGGATACCTGGTACCACAAATTTCACGACTACCTTACAACCTCTGTTCTCCCACCTGACCTAACTAGTACCAGCAAACGCGCTTTTCTTAAACGTGTTTCTCGTTATGTCATCATGGGGGGACTCCTTTATAAACGTGGCTTTGATGGTATCCTCCTTCGATGTCTAACCGGCGCGAGAGATCACCTATACCATCCAACAGGTCCATGACGGTATTTGTGGTGGACATTTTAGTGGCCTTGCCATGGCCAAACGAATCCTTCGCCTAGGTTATTATTGGCCTACTCTTAATAATGACTACTACGAATATGTTAAGCGTTGTGTTATGTGTCAACAACATGCCAACCTTCAACATACTCCTAGCCATCCACTACAGGTCGCACGAGATCTTTGGCCTTTCTCACAATGGGGTTTAGACCTTATTGGTGAGATTCATCCGCCCTCTTCACAATGTCACCGATGGATAATCACAGCAACCGAATATTACACAAAATGGGTGGAGGCTATTCCACTCATTTCAACTAAAAAAGAAAAAATTGTAGAGTTCATTAACCACCACATTATCTGTCGTTTTGGTGTTCCTCATCGCCTGATAACAGATAATGGAAAATCTTTCAAAAATAAGTTGTTGCAAGACCTTTGTGACAACTTTGGTATCAAACTTAGCTTCTCATCACCCTACTATCCACAAGCGAATGGACAAGCCGAATCTTCTAATAAAACCCTGACCAAAATCCTCATGAAAGTTGTTAATGATTCTGGAAGAAATTGGCATGATCACATTCCCTTTGCCCTTTGGGCTTATCGTACTAGCATTCATACCTCCACTAATGCCACACCATTTTCTTTGGTATATGGTACCGAGGCGGTCTTGCCTCTCGAAATACAAATACCCTCCCTCAGAATATCTCTTCAGGATATTCTCACCAACGATGATTTCCGCCAAGAGCGGTTAGCCCAATTAGAGCTTCTTGACGAGCGTCGTCTTACGGCTCTTGACCACCTTCAAATCTACCAAAAACGCATCAAGCGTGCTTATGATAAACGACTTCATGAGCGTACCTTTAAGGTTGGTGATCTTGTCCTCAAAGAGAATCAACATGTAACCAAACTAGAAAAGAGAAAACGTGGAAAATTTACTCCCAATTGGATTGGGCCTTACATAATCACTCACACTTATGGATCAGGCACTTATCGTTTAGCTTCGCTTAATGGTAAACCTGAGCCTGAACCCCTTAATGCCTTGCATCTTCGACCATTCTACTGTTGAATTTAGTGTTATATCACTTCTTATCTACCTACCGCTCGTCCCTTGAGCTCATTTTACCACCACATACACGTTGTTTCCTACATCTCAAAATAAAATCAAGCTCACATAGTTTGATTCTCACCTCCCCTTAAAGATGCCTTCCCCTTTTTAGTCTAGTCCATGACTTCAAAGTATTAAAATGACACATTCTTAATTATATGCTTATGGGATTTTCTTGAGTCAAACTTCCTACCAAACTAGATGCTTTACGCCAAAAGGACATCTAGCTCTCTAAATTATATATAGACTGCTCCCCCGAAGGACAGCTATGCACTAAAACCGCATCTGCTACTATAAATAGACTGCTCCCTTGAAGGACAGCTATACACAGTCAGCCTTTATCAGAAGCTTCTCACATTGATCAGCTTCGTGAAGACCTCAAGAATAAAACAAAAAATATCCCTTGTAGACTTCCCGCATCGATCAGTCTATATTCAGCAAAATAAAAGCCACATTCAAAAGAACTTTTGAGTCATGGACTTGTCTATTTGGGTTAGGTTCTCTTTCGTCGGAATACTCACTTTATAACAAGTTCTCTGTGTCTCAGCTACACCATCCACTTCACCTCACCATTTGTTAAAACAACACAGCTCAAGGGACGTGACGTACACCCGATATATTATGATTATACGAATTCAAATTATGCATCAAGCGTGCTTAACTCTTTTCACCTATCGACTTCTCAAAGAGAATCATGCATGTACCTAGGGGTTCAAGCTCATTCTACGTTATTCTGTGGTTTGTTTAGCTCTTTTCACCTACGGAGCACTCTTTCCTCTTTGACTCGAATCTAGGATTATGTGTTGATCTTAATCAGGACATGGTTCCCTACCACTTGGGTAGGCTAACTTTCGTGTCACTTATACCTATTCCAAAATCACCAATTCATTACCAACACCAACAACATTACCCTACCAATATCAATATCAATATTTTTACCAACCAACAAATTGCCTAACCATACCTAAATTGCTTTGAATTCACCTCTCCCGGTCCTAAGGAGAACTACATCTCCCCTGAGGCCCCTCCTTGCTTTTTGCAATGGGCTATGAGGCAGCATTAGGAGACATGGAGTCTCCCAAGGTTAGCTCGACCATCCCCTACCATACCCTATCATGTGTTGTAAATATAAATATTTTTTGTGTATTTCTATTTGCCAACATTCATCTTTATCCTTTTTCAAACAAAACAAAAACAACATTCAAAACACAACCATTCTTATTATTATCATCACTCAAAACCACATACATCTTTAGTTTTATTTTAGATGTTAAACAAATACATCTTCTCTATCATCGACTCGCAGGTCGGCATCCTTATTTATTCTTATATTCCTATGAAATTCACTTAGACCCTTGCACCTCCTCCCGAATCAGGTGGTGATCGTGATCGGACTGCCCCTTTGGGTTAGGTTCTCCATCCTCAAAGGTGCTCACTTTATAACAAGTTCTCCCATTGATCCGCCAACATCTCCTGTAACATACGAATATGTCCTCTCGCGTGGAGGAATCTTGCCTCCAGTCTCTCCACTCATAACTGTGAAACCTCTAACAATCCCATTGTCTCATTCACCTGTGTTTGAAGCTGGTGAGCCAACTCCTGCAGACGATCTCTCTCCGCTGTAATCACAGCTATGTCCTGGCACTCACGTGCACCTCGCAGCCAGCTCTTTATTATGTGGTTTGTTTAGCCTCTTTTTCCTCTTTGACTCGAATCTAGGATTATGTGTTGATCTACCCACCATACTCTATAGGCCTCTGCTGCCCCGCATCCATTACCCTATGATCACTATCTATCTCTTCTCGGCCCTTCGGAGGTGTAGGCCGGGAGGTGAGAATGTTGCATCGATTCGTCGATCCTCATGTATGGTCTATATGTCATCGGTATATCCTAAACGAACCTCCTTGTCTTTGCACGCGATCTAGAGGAATCCTCTCGTACTCACCCAGCCTCCGTGCCTGCGATCCATCTCAATTAGCTCTACACCCTCAACTCCTCGGCTCATGTGCTCGTACCATATAGTTCCCGTAAGGCCTCCAAAAATATCCAACATCGTCACTTCTCCCATACCTTTTATAATACTCGATGTCATCTATCACACTGATCTCGCTTCTTATTTGCCCTGACCCATCGTCCTCAATCCCAACCTTTGCACTCCCTCGCTTCTCCGGCCGTGCCATAGCTCTACCTCTCTCTCTGGGTCCTCCACCAATCAATCAGCTCCTTACTCACTCCTCACCACCAACCACTCACTTCTCCACTCAAATAGCGCCACCTCAACCGACAAATGCTCCAATCTCAACACTCCACCTCGCATAACTCAAATTGTGTTTCAAAGTGACAATGTGACAATGACAGTGCCGTATTTTTCTTTTTATAGGTTTTTCGCTATAACCCCTCGATATCTCCATCCCTCCAAAGGTGCCACTTTATTGGTGCCTAAGGAACCATTTCACTACCTAACATATCGGTCACATACGATAATCGACACTCGCGCTTTATCCCAACTCTTCCCTCAAATTTCTCCCTTATTTACTACTCGCCTTTTCTCACAATCATCGTCTCATTCACTTGTTTAAACCCTTTGTTAACTTCATATGCCCGACCTCACTCCGCATGTAATCAACTAACCTCACCCGCCCGCAGGCTGCAACCCAACCATTCGCCCGACTCCAAGGCCGCAACCCAACCATTTGCCCGACCCAAGGCCGCACCTAATCATTTGCCCTCTTAGGTGACCCAAGGCCGTAGGCCGAACCATTCGCCCAACCCAAGGCCGCAACCCAACCATTTGGCCGACCCAAGGCGAACCAACCATTGATCCAACCCTTGGCGCAACCAACCATTTGGCCCGACCCAAGGCCACACCCAACCATTTGGCCCGACCCAAGGCCGCAACCAACCATTTGGCCCGACCCAAGGCCGCAACCAACCTATTTGGCCCGACCCAAGGCCACACCCAACCATTTGCCCGACCCAAGGCCGCACCAATTAAATACCTCGCCCAACCTCAACACAATACAATTTTATCCACCCATCATGTAGCTTTTTGTTCAATCGAGCTCACCTGTTCGTGTTTTAGCATGATTAGGGTCCTTGACTTGATCAGTCGACAAACTTTGCCTAGACCAAGACCGTGACGTTTATCTCAACCAAACCAACCATTTGAGTACTTTGCAACATGCCTAAACCTTCCTGTACCTTACCCGTTATATCCCCAGGAGCTACTTCCTATGCCTTGGATACCAGGATTATATCACCCTTGTTTGGATAAACTATCGACCTTTGCCTATGAATTGCTTGTTTGCTCTTCAAATCATGTACCCTGGTCGCACTACTGCATGTCAACGTGCGTCTGCTTCCTTGGACCTACCCCACCATCTTACCATTATCTAAACACCATTTACCCTTTATCAACCCTATCCCTGATTTCACGCTACCTCAATCTGTGATAGATTTGAGGGGGATTACCTATACCCTTAACAGGGGTAACCACTTCGTATTATTGTCCGTGCAGCTTTAACAAAGACAAGCTACATGACAACAAGGGGCTAATGTAGACACCAAATTTGTGTCTTACGACCCCCTGTGCCCCGCATCTCATTTCGCAACCTAACCTCATCACCTAAACCTTACACAATTATTTATTAATTACCTTATAATTAATAAATCCACATCGCCATACCTGCCACCTCATTTCGCCACCTCATCATAACCTAGTCTTAACCCTAAACTAACCTAATTAAGACCTATAACTTGGTCCACATCCACACCCATGACTAATTACTCCTCACCCGCACCTAAAACCAACCTCATAATGACTTGACCAAGCCCGCAACTAATCCCTCAGGAGAAAAGGAGGGAAAGCTGGCTATTTTACCAAAAATAGCCCGCTTTGACCTGACCGACATCGGTTCCTACTCGACCGCCGTCGGTTGTGTAACCGCCATCGGTTCCCTGTAAATGACCACCTCCAACCAAAAACAAGGGATCGATTTTCATTTGATCGGGAGGAGGAGAAATCATTGAAAGGATCCGGATTTGCTTGGCCGAACAGAGACAAGTGAAGAAACAAGAAGAGTTTGCAGAGAAGGACATCAAGCCCAAGACTGCAACTGAATAACCAGAGCCCAGTGACACTCATCCGAGCATCAGAAGAGGAGATAGCACATCTTGGATTGTCAGATCATCCTACTTGAGCCCTGTCTTCGTCATCACAGTCGTGGAACCTGCATCTTCATCAGGAACGAGTAAGCAGTGTCTTGTATGTTTCTAAGCACCATTTCTTGAGCCTGTGGATTGATAGTAATTATAAACTCATTCCTAGATCTACCACCTACCAGCACCCTGCACTTAACCTTCATCCATACATCCTTGTATTGCCCAGAAGACCATTTTATCACACTCTGAGTCTTCCCTGTCCTCTCACTATTCCCCTCAGCCATCCGCTAGTCTTAATAACCCCACAATCACCCTGCAACCAACCTCTATCCAGAAGCACCTAGATTACTGACCCTACCGGTGTCGGTTATCCCCTACCGCAACGGTTCTCTAACCGCGGTCGGTTATCCAGTGACCGGCATCGGTCACTGTGACTTATACCCCAAAACCTTCCTCTCGCCTATTTGTCACCTAACAACCTCAGGTCCAGTCTGGTTTATCCCTGTAACTCAACCTGAATGTATCAACGACTAGTAACCAAACAAACAACGTGACTCTTTATTATTGATAGTTTAGCCTCTATTGCTTTGTAATGAGGTACCTAAATCGTGATTTTACAATAGCTTTCTTTGTTATCATTTGTGTTAATTCGTATTAAAAGGGGAACCGACCACCTTCAAAAGGAAGTTTTATATTTCCTGGGCCAAGGCAGTTCCCTCATTTATTGTCTAATCAAAATCGGGTGGTCTTGTATTCTTATTTGCAAGTAGTCCTTCCAAGACAAAAGGAGTTCTTCGCAATCAACTCCGATCTCTCTCTACGGTGCGTGCAAGCCTCACCCTCTCGACATTCAACTGTATTCCTCCTAGCCCTAACCCTTATCTGTTTCTAAAAGGAATGAAAGGATAGAAGCAACTCTATTCCCAAAAGCTGAAACATTCCATGCGAAACAGGAGGATTCATTCATCTCCTTTGTTGGTAGTGATCCTTCTAGGATATTCGTCACTTCTACTATTTCGGATATCGTCATTGATCCACCTCTTCTTATGGATCCTCTTTTTACCGTTGTGGGGGTTGTTGTGCCTTCACTTCATATGGACATTATTTCGGCGAATGATCCATTCCCATGCTCTGATAGTTCTACTTCAATGGAATTACCTTCAATTCTTGAGCACCTATTTTCCAAACAAATGTTGTGCTTTCATTGTGGACCAGCTTCATAGTTCTTTTCAGTACTACTAATTTCATGTTCCTTCATGGAGTGGGAGAACTTTCAGTACACCATTTTTGTTCTTCCTAAGGGAAGAAACATTGTTCAATGCAGATGGACCTTCTTCATTCTACAGATCAAGACCACATCTTGACACTCTTCTTGAAGACTTCACATAGTTGAGACTTCAGATCAAGTTGTGAGCTTATTTATCAACCCTTTGTTGAAACAAACTATCTTCACTTGAGCTCTCATCTTGGGGTGAGGTCCACTACTACTTCCACACATATACTTTGGGATTTATTGTCTCCCTCTCCTCTTTAGGATTCTCTTCCATGGCATCTCAACCCACTTGACAATGTATCTATACTTGCAGACTCCCACCTTATGGAGCTTGACAAGATTATCACCGCCTCACTTGATATATTGTCTCCTTTACATGTTGAGCCACCTTCAAAGACACTTCATGTTCCTCCTCCCTCCACCATTGATTACAAACTTTTAGGTCCTTCAGATTCCATGGGAGTTCATCAAAAATCATCTTCTAGGGAGCTAGCTAGTTCTATTCTTCTCCTCATCTTCTTCTTCTTGTATAAAGATTGCAGTTTGTACATGGGTACCTTATCAGGACTTAGTTTTCGGACCCATTTGACGCATCTTTCTTAGGTTGTTTAGGTGAGTCTTTTATCTCTTGTAAGTGGATGTTTTCCCTCATGGTTTTTCTCCATTACTTGAGATCCTTATTGTTCATGGGTACCTCATCAGGCCTAGTTTTCAAGACCCATTTCTCTCCTCTTCTTCTTTTCTAGAAAGATCATTGTTTGTACATGGGTACCTTATTAGGCCTTTAGTTGTTGGGACCCATATGACACATCTTTCTTAGGTCATCTAGGGAGTTCTCCTTTTGTTTTGACTTGTCATGACCTCTACCTAAGCTTCAATGAAGGGGGGTGTTGGTGTGAGGGATATTATTCACCTCTATTTATTTATTATGTGAATTTCCCTCACCCATGGTGAGTCATCTCACTTAGGTGAGATCATAGGTCTAGGTTTCATTAGGAGTTATATGACATATTTTGTCATAGAATCTATCATATGTGTCAGTGTGCATCATACATGAGTTACTTTCCCATTATGGAATGTAACTCCTTTCTCCCTTGTGGAGGTATGATGATTCCATGCATGGGAGTTACAAAACACTCATATATGTACCCCTTTTTTTTGATCTATGAGAATGCCAGACTGTTTTTCCTTATGCACACTCTTTTTATTTTTGGTTAATCTATTGCTAATTCTTGGAGCATTCACATCTTCAATTCCATTGGTTGCTGTGATGGATATTATTCACCTCTATTTATTTATCATGTGAATTAACCTCACCCATGGTGAGTCATGTCACTTAGGTGAGATCATAGGTCTAGTTTTCATTAGGAGTTACATGACATATTTTGGCATAGAATCTATCATATGTGTCAAAGGTGCATTATACATGATTTACTTTTCCATTATGGAATGTAACTCCTCTCTCCCTTGTGGAGGTATGATGATTCCATGCATGGGAGTTACAAAGCACTCATATATGTACCCCTTTTTTGATCTATGAGAATGCTAGACTGTTTTTCCTTATGCACACTCTTTTTTATTTTTGGTTAATATATTGCTAATTCTTGAGCATTCACATCTTCTTCAATTCCATTGAGTACAACAATCTCAATGTGCGCGTGGTTCCATTAGGTTCTCGTAGCTCAATCTCACCGGTCTCAGAATCTTATTACTCACCTTTCTAGTTGTTGATTACTCTTCATTTCATTTTGTTCTCTCTCGTTGTGTAAGTTTTGGACCGTATTAGAAAACGTGCTTCTCTCTCTCTCTCTCTCTCTCTCTCTCTCTCTCTCTCTCTCTCTCTCTCTCTCTCTCTCTCTCTCTCTCTCTCTCTCTCTCTCTCTCTCTCTCTCTCTCTCTCTCTCTCTCTCTCTCTCTCTCTCTCTCTCTCTCTCTCTCTCTCTCTCTCTCTCTCTCTCTCTCTCTCTCTCTCTCTCTCTCTCTCTCTCTCTCTCTCTCTCTCTCTCTCTCTCTCTCTCTCTCTCTCTCTCTCTCTCTCTCTCTCTCTCTCTCTCTCTCTCTCTCTCTCTCTCTCTCTCTCTCTCTCTCTCTCTCTCTCTCTCTCTCTCTCTCTCTCTCTCTCTCTCTTCACCTTTCTCTTAATTTCATACTTTACTTGCTTCACCTTCCTTAATTTCATACTCTCTCTCTCTCTCTCTCTCTCTCTCTCTTCTCTGTTGATTACATGGAGGAATTTCACGATATTGTTGGAATGTAACTCGCTGTTCTCTCACACCTCTTCTCTCTCTCTCTCTCTCTCTCTCTCTCTCTCTCTCTCTCTCTCTCTCTCTCTCTCTCTCTCTCTCTCTCTCTCTCTCTCTCTCTTACTGTTAACTCTCTCTGTGAAAAAGTAAAATAGGTTGCTCCAAAATATAAACTTTGAATGGAAGCTCATACTACAATCAAAATCAATCATATCATTATCCCTATCATCATTTATGTCATCTTATTAATATCAAATACTGCACAAATCAATAAGCATCCATCCATGAATAACATATAATGTGCAAAATAAATAAATTATCATCTATATATACATCAATAAAATTTCCATGCACAATGTATCAAAAATGTCATATATATATATATACACACATCAAAGTGTCATCAAAGGCTTTATATATATATATATATATATATATATATATATATATATATATATATATATATATATATATATATATATATATGCCTTCATCATAATGCATATACCAAAAATCATATACATATGCATCATACATAGAGTCATCCCCGACTCTCTCTTACTCCTAGGATACATAAATGAAAAAGAATGAAAAAGGGCATAAGAAAGCCCTTATCCTTGGCAGGAGCACCTTCTTGGTGCTCCGATAACTCAGAATGACGGAATGATTTGATTCCGAGCATTCTATTTTAAATGAAATGAGCTATGCTATCCCAATAAAAACCATGGCCTATCATCCTACCTCGATGGCGTAATCTGACTAATCTAACCGATCTAGAGGGCCCATGTGATATCACTAACCTCCCGTATCTATTAATGTCCTATGACTATAACTTGGAGCTCTTTGTCCTCATGAATGACCATCTCGATAAAGCTCGTAATATTCCACATCATGTGTGGTTTCTACTAACTCCTGTAATAAGTCTCACATAAAGAATGGCCTTGCTACATGTTGTGTCATATCTCTCTCCATCACAAATATTGCACCTTTGGTATGAGTTGATCTCTCTCGGCGCTTCTACTACAACTATGTATGTCATCTATGAGTTATAATTAGACATCATCTCTCTTTCAAATGGTTGTCTCTTTGTGCACGTGTCACCTATAACTCTACCCCTAATGACCTCGACAAAGAGTGTTAGTAACATCCGACTCCATACATATGACTCACCTCTATCACCCATTCCATCATCTCCATCTCCATATTTTTCTCCCCACCCATCACCTACATCTCCATCTTTGTCTTCATCTCCTCCCGCTGGACTCAAGTGGCCTCGGTGGTGAACCTTGTACAACCTATACTTTTACTTGAGCTTGTACCTTTATACCCTACATATCATATCCTTGTCCCTATGCTTCGCACCTATGGTGCATGTCCCAACGGCCATATCAGCCTCCTCCTCTCCTATCTCTTCATTTACGTGCACTCTTTAGTATCACTATTATACCCGCCACTATGACTACTCCGAGGGATTGTGATACACAAAGGCATAATACATGTGTACCACGCCACATACTATGTTAATATTCCTAGATCCATAATGTATGCTCATGTATTCCATATCTAAGGTAAAACCCCTCCAAAACTAGCCTTCACTATACTAGATATAATGTGTGGCCCAAAATCAACAATCTCTTGCGCTTACTCACGCTTTACCCGTACTCTCCTCTAGGAATGTCCTAAATTACTCCCAATTATCACTTGACCTTGTCTCTGGTCGTATCTCTCCAAAAATAGGACCAATTCCCAATAATAGAGTGCTTAATCTACAATGTCCCCAACTCTTCATCATTTGTAGCCCATGTGTATTGTCTATATGGCCTCCATGTGATCATACACAATCAGAAATCATCCATGGTGTGTCTATAAAACTCCATGTCTCATCGGTGACCTTTGTTTCCACCACCCACTATCTCTCATCCACAAGTTGATGGCTCCTCATGAAATATATTTCTAAGAACACCCATCGGGTGGTACCGTGATGTGGTCCCCTGCTAAAATCTACAAAAAAATCGATGGACCCAAGTTCCTCTAACTCCTATATATTATTAGCTATATATCTCTATATAAGTGCGTTATTCTACATTGTCCCCATGCAAACATTATAGCCAAGCCATCAACTCCACTACCACACTAATCAACCCAAGCTAAAACTAACTCCCAATATTATCGTAGTTGGTAGCCGGCTGATAAGAGCCATCAAATATATTGATAACCATGTTAATTTTTCATCCTCCATACACTCTATCAAGTACACTTTGTAATACCCTCTCTCGTGAATATCCTCTATTCCAAAAATTAGTTATATATGATCTTGCATCTGTGTTGCACTCGCCTCCCACTTAATCAATCGACCCTACATCGTAACATGCGATATGATATACATCCTCCAATTTCACCGACATCTCTCGAATAGGCAAAAAGTCTACGAATCACAATATCATCACTCTACTAGTGTTGTTAACAAATAGTGATTTAGTCTAATATATATCATATGTGCAATGTGTGTCAATCCCATCGCCCAGAGATACCACCAATCCCCTCCACTTTGACCTTGTCATCTGTCTCTCAAATGATCATATTCATCCATGTTGCTCTCACACATATAGGGCATAAAGTCTCTCACTGCAAACATCAATCTACGCTTAGTCCTTTAAAATCACTTTTCTTGTAGCTTCATTTTATACATCTACTTGATTTCCTCTAGTTAACACTAGTGCACCTATAGTGACGTTAGTGCACATAACTCAATGCTAGCACATCTATTAATACGCTAACACATTTTACACTCGCATGTGCATTCACACACTAGCACACTTATCGATATATTAGCACGATCAACATGCCAAAGGTGTCCATATCCATGCTAACACGTGTATCTTCATGTTAGAACACGCAAGTTAATTCTATTGCATCTTATGCGCTATACTAGCACAACTAATTGCATGTGCTAGCGTGATTTTTCCTTTTTCTCCTACGCCTAACACACATTAAATGCATCAAAACTTCATTTTGTAGGGTACTTACCGCACCATCATCACCATGAGCCCACCCGAGCTCTCCAAAGTGACCCACACGATGAACATGAGGGGGATGATGAGCCATCTCTCTCAAAATCTATAACTCAAAAAAATCTCAAGGGAATACAAAGATCTAATAGCACAAATGACTAATAAGATTTTATTCATTATGTAACTCCCTGCACTCGATCTAACTCACTAGGGCATCCAAATGCTTCACCGGGTAAATCGATACCCACTATACTTCTTTATCATTTTTTCACCAATATGCATGTCTAATATCTTTAAATCGCTATTACTTCGTAATAAAAATTTAAAGAGGGGAAAATGTAGACACCCTAAAATATCACATTACGCATTCTAAACCTTCAAATCATACCATAATTACTTCACAAAGCATTGCATTACGACTATTTTCGACTACTTTTGATATATATCACTATTTTATGACCTTTAATGACATTCTACAACATTATCCCATGACTCCCCTAATCATTCCTATTGCTCACACATGGTCTTGAATTATTAAATATTCACATTATGGACCTTGTTACACTCATATCCCATTCCTAGGATTAATTAATTAATCATATCACTATTATTATTCATCCCCTATCCCATTAGTTAATTTTATTAGCTAATTTAAATATCAACTTAATTAAATAAATCCTACATATATCCATTTCCACCTCACCTCTTATCCACTTTCACTTCACTAGTCAACATCTCAAGCTAGCTAGAGCAAAACAAATCAATTAAATATTAAATCATTAAATATATGCACGAAGAAAATTTAGATTAAAAATCAAGCATTTGAGCTAACTAACATATCCCATAAAACATGACATTCTAAAATCAAACCATATCCCATAAAGCGTGGCATTCCAAAATTAACGTAAATCTCTCCAAGCTAAAAGTCACGTCACTTTTTGGGTGAGTAAAACAAAAGACATGGAATTAATATTTACAATATACAAAAACATGTTCAAAACTAGCTAACTCAATAATAAATCATCCATGCAAGCTCAAAACAACAATTCATCTCCTCAATACAAATAGAAACTCAACTAAACAATCCAATCATGCTTTAGTTAACTTTAGATCAGACAAGTTAATCACACAAATCGAGGATTTGGGATTCTCTTTCGTCATCTATAAATAATCTCTCGTTCTCTCCAATTATCATCTTTGGAAGATTTGAAATTTGCATCATCATTGTGTTGGATTATCATTCAATATCACACATTGTTACGTTGTCCAATTGATCATGAATCTACAATCAAATCAAGCATTCAATCACTTTGCTCGTAGTTGAATTCTACTTGCATTTGGAACAACTTTGGAGCATTCACAAAAAAAATTGATCCATAGATTCAACAAGATCAGTACTTCATTTTAAGATTCATCAATCTCATCCGAGGTCAGTAAGGAGATAGGAAGAAGGATATGGTTTGATTTTATTTTATTTTCTTCGCTTTTGTAGTATTTCTCTTGTATATACCAACCATTTATCTCAAGAAATTTATAAACATTTATAAATAATGGATTCAGACCAACACCTATGTTGCAACCAAGCTCCTAGCAAAAACCTTTGTAGGAGATGTTTTAGAGTGGTACAACCAACTCCCTTCACACTCTATTATCGATTTAGAAACTTTACTCCAAGCTTTAGTGAAGGAGTTCGAGAAACATGAATTGCATGAGAATACATTTCAAAACTTCATTAAGCTCCAACAATATCCTATTGAATTATCCTATGATTTCATCAAGCAATGAAAACTCTTATCCAATTGGGTTTACCACCACCTCGATGATCAAAACCATTGTCAACTCTTTCTTGAGGCCCTTGTTCCTAAACTTCAATATAAGGTCCAATATTTCTCCCCACCATGTTGGAAGATGCCCTTGAGCATGAAAAACAAAAGGATTACCTCATGTGATAATTTGAACATCCACCCAAGCCTACAAATACCCTTAAATCTATGTTTGGTTCCATCAACCCTCAAGCCCTTTCTAAAGGAAAAACTATTCCGCATTCTACTTCAAACAATATCAACCAAAGAATCATTTCTAATCCTCACCACCCACCTTCATCACATTAATAATTATTACAATTTTTCCCTAGGCATCGACTCTTTTCTTCTAACAAACAACCCTCAACTTCCTTCAATCTTGACCTCTTATGTTGGTGGCATGCCACTATTGGCCACTCACATGATGAATGTCTAGATCTCAAGAAAGCGCCGTTAACTTCTTCCTCGACCATGTTTTTATTCTAATGTCATCATCCAAGAACACCGTGATAAGTATCAATCCCTCCTCCAAGCTCATGAAGAATGTTAATCTAGTACCAACCATAATAAGAAATCCATGCACCATTTCATAGGCACGGTTTATAGGCACTATCTCAATTCTCAATATGTTAATGCGGATCAAGTCAAATATTAATGCAATACAACACATAATGATCCCATTCAAAAACCTAAAAACCTTCCTTTAATAAACAAAAAATCATTTACACCTCTTACAAGAAACCAAATGATGAGCTCGCTCCTTCACCAAGCCTCATCCAGACCGGTGATGGAGGATGTCCACACGAAATCCATCCCACCATCCTCGGCTAAGGTTTCCCACACCTATAGACGTACTCCAACCACAAAATCACTCCCCTCATCTCATCTTCTCAAATATCATTATGGAACCTATCCTATACCACACTGAATTTTTTTAATGAACTTAATTCCATGACTTGCACAATACCTCTAATGGAACTCATGCGTACCTCTCCACAACATCATAAATTCCACATGCAAAAATTTTATCACTGGAGGATGTTTTTGATGAAATGGAGGATCCTTATCTCACCCCACCTAACCCTAAAATTCATAACATCAAAACATCTCCTCCTCTCACACACATTACAACCACAACTATCAAAATTTTCAAACATGACATGATCAATGGAGAGATATTGTTCTATGCTTGCGATCCTCCACTCCTTATCAATTTCATCATTCATGATGAACAGTACAAGTAGGGATCAATTTTGAAGTCATCAATGCCCTTCAAATGTATTTTAGTTTGTCATATAAGGGTGATTATTAACACTTCAAAAAAATTAAAATTAAAATTACACTTCAATACTAAAAGGCATTATAATAAATTATGTGCATAACTATGAGTTAATTAGATCCACTTGATCGAGTTTAGAAGACCTTTAACCGTGATGGAGAGCTCTAGTATTTTCAAATGTCCTAACCCTAGCTGCACCTGTGATTTTCTTGGCGGTGGAGATGTTTTCTTGGCAATGGCACCAGGATGAAACATGAGGAGATAAAGAATATTGGGCTCGGGTTTGCACCCACCATTCAGATGCAAATGAGGTTAGGTTCAGCGAGTATGGCGTTCCTATGTTCAATGGCTCATCTCCTCTCAGGGGTGCATCATAGTTTTTGTGCATACTTTGAGGGGACCTACCCTCTGCATTCAACTTTCTCACCTTGCTCTAGGTAGGGACCTTAAAGTTGTTCTTTCATAGAGATTGGACTACATGGCGGACATTATAAACCTAGTTTTTATAGGTAGAATTTTGAATGATGAATCTCTTCTCTCCTCTTATGGGATTGGTAAAGATTCAAGGATTTCAATGTCCAGTCTGATATTGGGTAGAGCTAAGATGAGACATTCGGCACCCTTTAGAAAGGCCCTTTTTAAGAATTTCACTTCCACTCATGCAGCTTGCTTCAACTCCTCCTCCCCTACCTAAATTATGGAGCAATCATCCAATTCCCTTTAATAGATGTTTTCAAATATGAAGCGCTCACCTTCAAGAAAAACCTGGAAAATAAGGCCCTCATTTACATGTTTAATGGGTTTTGGCCGACGACTAATTCTCTTCCGATCCAGTGGATTCATTCCTCGTGGATGAAAAATTGTGATTATGTATTTTATGCAAGGGACTTCTTTGTTGTTTACTTCTATGATCTGGAGTAGTATCAAAGGATTATTGATAAAGGACCTTGGTTTTGGGGCATGAAGGGGTTGTTCTCTACCCGATGGTTTTCGTAATTCGACTCGAACTCCTTCTCCATCTCATTTGTTCCTCTGTTTGGGTCAAATTTCCAAACCTTCCTCTTCATTTTTTCCTGTGCTTGGAAGATATTGGCAATGGTCTAGGAAGGTTCATCAAACAGATGACAAGAGGTTACAAAGTGGGTTGTTTACTTTTGTTAGGATCTATGTTGAAGTGGATCTTAGTAAAGGGACTCGCCGGATAAAATGTCTCTCAAGATGGGAGATGCGACTCACATCCAGACTCTCGACTATGAAAACACAGCTTTCCGATGTAGGAATTGCAGGTCTCCGAGTCACCTTCAGGCTTCTTACCTCAACAAAAATTCCAAGCTCCAAAGAAAAAGGATCCACTCCTAAAATATGTAGCCCCCCAATATTTGATGATGAATCTGGATCGGACTTAGATGATCAAGAATTTGAAGTTATATCCTCGTCGGTGGATGCTTTGACAATTATCGTTGCTCCAATCGCCGATATTGAATGTAATGAGGTGAGACAGCCCTTCGCTCATCCCCCTCTTTGGAGAAACCTTCTTAACGAATCAAGAGGCCTCATGAATTTGATCACTCTGATTCGCATAAAGATCGCCCTCTTTCTCCAAATAATGAGTTACATATATCCGCTCCCCTAATTTTATTAATTTCCAATCCTCTCAGCTCGGAGGACCACTCTCATGGAAATTGGCAATTAGTGCGTTCGAAGAAGGGGAAAGAAGACAAGCTTTGATCTCTATTTCCCCCCTTTTTTCATCTCTGCTTCGCATGGGGCTGCATCGTTTGATGCTTCCTCCTCTTGTATTTTTTTATGGGGTCGATCCTCCTCTCCCCTTTTGTTTGTATATTCTTGCTACAACCGGGTTATAACTTCTCCTTCCTCGGCTTCTCCCCTGCTCTACTGTGGGGTGTCAACCGAGGCTTATCTTGGTCAGAGATGTTGTCACTTTCTTTCTTCCATTTTTGGTTTTGGACCTTGTGGGTCTTTGTTCCTTTCGCCTCTAGGCTTCTTCTCTCGTATTGATTCAAGGTTAAATCTTGCCTTTTGGGCTTATTGTAAGAGGATGTGGATCCTTTCAAGACCCCCAAATTTTTACCAATTTACAAAAATAACTAAAAGGCATTAAAATATTATAAATTTTCATTAGAAGGGCTAACTAAAAATCACTTGTCATGTAAATTTTATGCCAAGTTAATTTTTATGATTTGTTAAAAATAAATAAAAATACTAAATAATAATTGTAGCAACAAAATTCATGTTTGCTAGCTTTCTATTTTCTATATTAATAAAATCTTCATTCACTTTACACAAATCATGCACAAAATCACTAGGAAAAGGATAAATCTCTAGAAAATAAGCAATTACCTTACTCTTTCTATTTTCAAAATAGCAACATTCTCTTTTAGCTTTTGCTAGCTTGTAAATCATGTTTATTCTCAATGCCCTTATTTATTTTGTAAATATTACTTTTTCTATAAATGTTTGATTACCAAATCCACAACCTTATGCATGAGTGAGAATTTGTACAAGAAACAAGTGAAGTAAATTATTAATGTAATCATGTTGGCAAAGACATTGTTTGATAACAATACCGAATGTATTTTTGAATTTTTGAACAAATTTCTATGTAATGTATAATTTGTTTTAATACATGTATATTTTACACATTAGCACCACAATTATGCCATTTTTTATTTCTTAATATTTTATCGATAGTAAATTGTTATTGCTTCTTATCTCTACAATGTTTTAGGTGCGATAATATATTACTAGATATGTTTATTAAGAAGGTATTATTGATTCAATGTATGGCATTCTATTGTATTTATTAAAAAATCTTATCAATAATCTTGTACTTCTTGAATTATAGGTTTTAACAAATATATGAGAGGCATGCCCCGAATTCTATACAAATGTTTTATTCTTTGCCTTAGGAAGGTATGATCTAGTTTGAGAACAATCATATTTAAATTGGAGATTCCTCAGTGTCTCCTCCATACCCATGTTTGTTATCGATTAAGAAAAATTTATTGGGAATGAAATGATTTGGAATATTTGGCACTATGATTACCTTAGTTTGTGAGCATAAGGTTTACGTCTCATGTTAAAATTTTGATTTTTTTCTACGGCCAACTTATAAATTTGTTACAAGGATTTGTCAAACTTATAACTTATGTAAGTACTTTTTTGAATCTTGATGATTTAATTTAAATAAATTTCAAAATTATTATTAGATGTTATATATTTAATAATTTTAACTTTTTCATATTTATTTTATTTAAAATAATCCGATATATATTGAAAGGAAATTAATATTTTCATTATTTCTATCGAAGGGTAATGTATTGTTTAGGCTATCATTTACAAAGGGTAAAGATTAACCTATCCCATCAAGTTAAAATATGCGAAGCCCTTCAAATTTAATCATTGGGTACAAGTATTGGTGGATGAAGGCTCGAATTGATGTCACCTCTTTCTCTCATTCAAATATTGGGCTTCTCTATCGATGACCTTAAACACACCCGACTTACCCGCCACGGGTTTGATAAATCCTAACAAAAGCCTCTTGTGTGCATTTGGATTCCAATCATAGTAGGAACCAAGATGGTCCACTCCAAGATCATGGTACTCAATTGTCTTCTTTCCTATAATCTCTTATTTGCTCACCCTTAGACCCATTGCATGCACGCAATCGCCTCTTTAGGTCGGAATGTATCAAATTCATACATAACAATCAAAGGTATATGCATGATGTTGATCCCAATGCTTGGACATGCCCATACCTTTTCCTAACAAACATTTCCTCCTTCCCACTACCACTACCATTCCTAGCATCCCATATCCAAAGTTTTATAACTATGCACTTGGTATTTAGGTCACCTTAGCCAACTCAAATGATGATGAACCTAATTCTTTACAAAATTTGGTTAGTAAGAACCACTTACCCAACAATGTGACACTATGGATTCCTCTAGTTTTATTCCCTAGGGATCAATTTTCTCCCGTCTTAGAATCTAAGGAACCACCTTGTAATGTGGCCACAATCTTGTCATTTACTTGAGAAAATGACCTCAATATCACACACTCTTCGTTGATCATCCCTCCCCACATTCCTTATGTCGAATGGGAGTCTTGGTACGAGATGATCCCGACGAGTCTAACATACCTAGTAGTGATCACGTATTTTGCAACACTCCCATAAATATCATTGATGAAGGTTATACCTTTATCCCAAGCCAAATCACGTCACTTGGATGTTTTTCATTACCAACATAATCTAATGTGAGTGCATGCTTCCACCCATGATATTTATATGATTTCCACGTCTTACAATTTTTATCCTCCTTCCTATGATATTAGTGACAACGAGGATAAAGAAACCTTACCCTATGTCCCGCCAACCAATCCACCATTACTCAAGTGGGTCCTCCAATAATTACATGAATACACCTCTACACATACCACTCTCCCACCAATAATGGAATTCCACAGAGCCTCATTCCACTTCCACTCAAAGATCACTCGCTCTATCTAGCACCATCGACACATTTATACCTTGTACAATTAATCCCATCCCTCATGATTCGTATCCTACGATGCCATAAGCCCATGTACCGCTAGCATGACCAATCCAATTAGGAAAGATGAATCTTCGCAGCTTTGATATCCATCTAGACTCTAAGGTTTTAGATGTACAACAAATCGCTTATCACCAAAGAACGTGATGGTAATAAATATGTGGCCTTTGAATTCGATGTCAAATACAATGATGTTATGTACCTTGGGATATGATATTATAATGTATATGGGTTGATGGAGATGTCAACATGTGGCACACATCCCCTTAGTTATATGGGGTCACATAGGAATTAGTTATATTGGGTAATGAGTCGTCCTACATTGGGATTAGGTGTTACCCATTTATTAAGAGTAATGTATGTCTATATAAGGGATGTGAGTATTAATATGATGGAGGCATGAATTGAGTCCTCTACTTAGTAGAGGTATATTGGAGGTGTTCCCCTCGAAGTGGATTCCCATCTTGCCCGCCCATATATTGCATATAATGAGTGTGCTTTAAATTATTACACACTTTTCGCCATGCTCGATCATCCAATTGATGAGTACATTATTTGACTTATTTATATCATTTATATGATTGATAATTTGTCATTTAAACATGATTTACTAATGCATGGGGATGCTTTATATGGTTATATCTTAGTGAGTTTAATGCATTTTCCTTTCTCTTGTTCATGCAACTTGTTAACTGTATAACTTCCTACTAATTGCCTTTGTGAGTGAAATGTGGTAACGTGTGTAGGATAATAATGAACATTTACTACCAGTTTTGGTGTGCAATCAAGGAGCCCGAGTTTGGAGTTGGTATGCAGTCATGGAGGAATTTTTCCATTAACGACCTATAAACATGGGTCTTGTTTCTAGAAGTTCTATAGGGTTTTATGAACCTTAATCAAATTTTTTTAGTGGGATAACTTAGTGCCTACCATTTTGGCATGATATGTAACCAATTATGTCTATATAAAGACATCTTCTTGAGGAACAATTTAGTAGTTGGATAATATTGATATTTTGCAATATAGTTCGTAGCAGTTAGTATTTACTTTCCAGATGCATTGAATATGTCATAGAACTTATTTGAATTAATATAAGTGGATATCGTTCTGAGTATCTTGTGTTGTTAAGATTACCTCTGTCCCAAGGAAGAGCAAGGGCCCACTCGACCAAGGTGACTGGAGGTTGTTTATGTTTACGCATGAATGTGGTTTTCTGATAAGTCATAATTTTCTCATTTCCTCTACTACAATTTCCATTCAAAGTGTTTATTTCCTTTATCACAATTTCCATTCAAAGTGTTTATTTCCTTTATCACAATTTCCATTTAGAGTGTGTATTTCCTTTTATGCAATTTCAATTTGGAGTGTGTTATTTCAATTCTATAAATTCAATTTAGAGTGTGTGTTAATTGAATTTAGTTATATTAATTTGGTGTGTGCATTATAATTCTAGCAAAGTATTTCCATTGAATGCATTTCATTACAACAATGTTGTTTCCGTAGTTTAGCATTACATTTCCATATATTAGCAGAGACAGAGAAGCATAATAGTCAAAACCCCCAAAAAGGAACCACCGAACAATTGAGTTGCATAGAGCTTCATTGCATACAACCTTGAACACGTAGCCCTGGTTTTATAATGACACTAGTAGAAGAATCTATTAGTTAAATGATTGGAGAATACAATGACCCATGATTTTTGATGTCATTGTTAGGGACACCATAAGCACAACATGCCATTTTATTCACTTTATGTGTTATGTGTGTTAATGAAGTTAATCTATACAACCATTGGAATTCCTAGGCCTTGTTTACACAACCAATATTTATGCATAGGCCATAAGACATTAAAGGGAGATTTATACCACTTTGAATTAGTGTGCATTTCCTTTTATGAAATTTCAATTCGGAGTGTGGTATTTCAATTTTGTAAATTTAATTCAAAGTGTGTGTTAATTGAATTCAGTTATATTGATTTGGTGTGTGCATTATAATTCTAGCAAAGTATTTCCATTGAATTCATTTCATTACAACAATGTTGTTTCCGTAGTTTAGCATTACATTTCCATATATTAACAAAGACAGAGAAGCATAATAGTCAAAACCCCCAAAAGGGAACTACCGAACAATTGAGTTGCATAGAGCTTCATTACATACAACCTTGAACACATAGCCCTAGATATCGTTCTAAGTATCTTGTGTTGTTAAGATTACCTCTTTTCCGAGGAAGAGCAAGGGCCCACTCGACCAAGGTGATTGGAGGTTGTTTACGTTTATGCATGAATGTGGTTTTCTGATAAGTCATAATTTTCTCATTTCCTCTACTACAATTTCCATTCGGTGTGTTTATTTCCTTTATCACAATTTCCATTCAGAGTGTGTTTATTTCCTTCGTCACAATTTCCATTTAGAGTGTGCATTTCCTTTTATGAAATTTCAATTGGAGTGTGGTATTTCAATTTTGTAAATTTAATTCAGAGTGTGTGTTAATTGAATTCAGTTATATTAATTTGGTGTGTGCATTATAATTCTAGCAAAGTATTTCCATTGAATTCATTTCATTACAATAATGTTGTTTCCGTAGTTTAGCATTACATTTCCATATATTAGCAGAGACAGAGAAGCATAAAAGTCAAAACCCCCAAAAGGGAACTACTGAACAATTGAGTTGCATAGAGCTTCATTACATACACCTTGAACACACAACCCTAGTTTTATAATGATACTAGTAGAAGAATCTATTAATTAAATGATTGGAGAATACAATGACCCATGATTTTTGGTGCTGCTGTCAGGGACACCATAAGCACAACATGCCATTTTATTCAGTTTATGTGTTATGTGTGTTAATGAAGTTAATCTATACAACCATTGGAATTCCTAGGCCTTATTTACACAACCAATATTGATGCATAGGCCATAGGACATTAAAGGGATATTTATACCACTAGAATTAGTGTGCATTTCCTTTTATGAAATTTCAATTCAGAGTGTGGTATTTCAATTTTGTAAATTTAATTCGTGAGTGTGTGTTAATTGAATTCAATTATATTAGTTTGGTGTGTGCATTATAATTCTAGCAAAGTATTTCCATTGAATTCATTTCATTACAACAATGTTGTTTCCGTAGTTTAGCATTACATTTCCATATATTATCAAAGACAAAGAAGCATAATAGTCAAAACCGCCAAAAGGGAACTACCAAACAATTGAGTTACATAGAGCTTCATTACATACCTTAAACACACATTACGGATATCGTTCGAGTATCTTGTGTTGTTAAGATTACCTCTGTCCCAAGGAAGAGCAAGGGCCCACTCGACCAAGGTGACTGGAGGTTGTTTACGTTTATGCATGAATGTGGTTTTCTGATAAGTCATAATTTTCTCATTTCCTCTACTATAATTTCCATTCAGTGTGTTTATTTCCTTTATCACAATTTCCATTCAAAGTGTGTTTATTTCCTTTATCACAATTTCCATTTAGAGTGTGTATTTCCTTTTATGAAATTTCAATTTGGAGTGTGGTATTTCAATTTTGTAAATTTAATTCGAGTGTGTGTTAATTGAATTCAATTATATTAATTTGGTGTGTGCATTATAATTCTAGCAAAGTATTTCCATTGAATGCATTTCATTAAAGAAATGTTGTTTCCGTAGTTTAGCATTACATTTCCATATATTAGCAGAGACAGAGAAGCATAATAGTCAAAACCCCCAAAAGGGAACTACCGAACAATTGAGTTGCATAGAGCTTCATTGCATATAGCCTTAAACACGCATCCCTAGTTTTATAATGATACTAGTAGAAGAATCTATTAGTTAAATGATTGGAGAATACAATGACCCATCATTTTTGGTGCCACCGCGGGGACACCATGAGCACAACATGTCATTTTATCCACTTTATGTGTTGTGTGTTAATGAAGTTAATCTATACAACCATTGGAATTCCTAGGCCTTGTTTACACAACCAATATTGATGCATAGGCCACGAGACATTCAAGGGAGATTTATACCACGCAATATCTAAAGAATACCTCTAAACAGAGTACAAGTAGGGAACACTAAAAGTGACACTGAATCTAATCCAACACCTACAATCCCTTCGAAAATTTTGCATCATCCTATTTAGAACCGAGCATCATCTAAAAATGGGAGACAATGAGAATAATGATAACCGAACCCCTGGTAGAGCCTTTACCTATCCCATTGTCTTAGATGAAGATGAGGATGTACCCATGAAAAATATCTCACCATCCATCCTCCCTATCTTCCGTAGAATGTCTATGGAAGACCCGATCGCTTCTTGTTTGAATTCAAAGTTTTTTCTCTAGACATATGACTACAGTAATGATACACCAAAAACTCAAACTATTTCCTTCCACTCTAAAAGACTCTGCTATAAGGAGGTTCATGGGATTTTCCCTAACTCCATTCATTCTTAGGAGGCCATAGAGACAATTTTTTTGGATAAATATTGAGACTACTACATGGGAAGGGATAGTGTTATCCATATTTTCCCCCAGAAAATTGGATCAACCACGACCCCACACAGAAGGAACCAGGGAAATCATGTTCAAATCCTAAAAACAGGTTGCAAAGGGACTCTACAATGGAGTGGCGGGGCCTGCAAAAGATCAAACGACCCCGTGTAAGAAGAAATTCAAGAAATGGCTCTCGAGCAAACCCATGCTTCAAATCCAACAAAAAGATTACATGCGGGTTCGGAAATGGAATAGCAAGGTCGGGGAAGGAGGAGACAGTGTCAAAGAAGCCAGAAGCTCAAAAGAGAAGGAACGGTGAAGGTTCAAGTCTTCATGCTTTGAAATAGTTCAGAACGAGCCCAAAAAAATGACTAAGTATGGAGGAGACAGCAGACGCTGCCAAGTGTCCAAGCGGCACACCTCCAAAGATTGAATCCAAAAGGGGAGACTCGAAAAAGTGTCAGGCCCCCATGTGTCCCAGACCCAAAGAGGAGGTAGATTCAACAACTAAAATTCAAAAGGCCATTAATACAAAGATCTATTTGCCCCAACAACTAGATCGGATTCGATTTGATCCACCTTTTCCTCCTCCTTCGAGGCGGCAAACAATTAATTGATGCAAGCACGATAGATTTGGGGTGGATTTTGCAGGAGGCATTAATGATAGTAGTTGAGCCTCGTATTAATTTTTCTACCTCTTTCTCCTTCTTCTCTCTATGTTGAATCTATAAAGGCAGGGTCGGGCTCTTTGTAAAGGATTGGACGTTTCAGTTTTGCACCCTCCCTTCTTCTTTTTTCACGTAAGGATTTTTGGAGCTTTTCTAACCTCTCCTCGGGTTATAATGCAAAGTTTTGCTACTTGATACTACAATATATTGTATCGATTCCTGAGCAATAATATATATGTCTGTGGATGTTTCTTGACCCTCTCATGTATTCGTTATTGTCTCTCTGATCTCTTATTGCATTTTTGTCATCTATGCATAGTGTTTGTATTGCATTTTGTGGTTTGTGTTAAATCAGTAAATGAGGGTTTAACATTCCTTTAGTGCATCACCTTGTTAGCTTAGTTTATTTTCTTACATCTCCTCAACCTTTTCTCTTTGGTAAAATAGATTAGATTTAGAATAGATCCTTTGCAATATATTTGTGTGCACTGAATGAGGGAATATGAACCGCCTTAATCCGGAGAGCTCTCTCGACTTACAAGGTCCCACACCTTGAGAGATGCTCCATGTTGTGCAATCACACTCGAGAGTCTCAACCCAACTTGGTTGTAGGAATTCGGGGTGTTGTGATTTCGCACTAACAGCTTTTGGCACACCTAGTGGGATAGGTCTAAAGCACCTTAACACTTCATTTTACAGGTTGGTGTGTTCTCGTTAAATTTAGCCTTTTGAGGCACATGTAAGCACATCCGCAAATCCATCTCGGTCAAAACCCCATTCTTTGAATTGAGCACCTTTTCCATCCATTTCCACTCATTTTCATCTATTTTCTTCTTCCATATCTTTCATTTTCTCCCATTCCATGAGGTTGTGCAATCATAACTTCATTCCCTTCATGGAACTCACACTTACCACAATGCAGCTTCACCTCCAATGCATTTCCCAACCGCAAATCAACATTATAATCGATCCAGACCATTATGCTTACCCATATGAGTAGGTGTCAAAGTTAGTTTGGCCATGGAGCTTATCAAGAACAAGGGGACATATACAATGGTGACAACTATGTGGAGAATGTTGGTTTATTAGAGAAAATTAAAAAATGGAGGTTGGCATGGTTCGATCAAGGGGCATAGGACAAATGAAGGCATTCAAGATTGGTTACAGGGCACCTTGTCCATGGGAAGGCCCTTTTCCAAGACATTACAACCCTCATGAGAAGCTTGGCTTCATGGTTGAAGTGATGCCTCAACTTACACAAAGGGATCGAGGACATTTCGGCTTATAAGCAAAGTGCGAGACAACCTTGTCAATGGGTAAGTCCACCACCTCTTATCTCTTCATTTTCTCTTCCTCGGTCTTTATCATTTCATCATGATCAAGAGTCAAGCCCTCGATTCTTTGGCCCAAGTGTTGGTTTCTCTTTTCCATCCCCTAATCTTCCACCTCATCTCAGTTCTTCTACCCTTTTCCCTTCCAAACAATCATCCCCGCCAAACAAACAAGAATTTTTACCTCCCTCCCCACCAAAAACAATTACAAAGCCATTGAACCTCAACATGTCACTCCTCTTGCTTTCCCAAGTCCATGTTGGGAAAATATTCAAGAATCCAGTCAAGGACAACAAGAAGAGGAGCCCAACGAAAAGAAATAACAGACAATATGATGAGTTGGGCTACTAAATTTGGGTTTACAAAGATCCCCTTGATGGTCAAGCCAATAGAGGAGGTCAAGGTTGAAGAGCCAGTGGTGGCTGAGGCTGAATTTACAGCAGAGGAGGAGGACCATACAGTTTCAGAGGCCCCAAGTGTGGAGCAGGCTATAGAAGAACCTTCAGTTCTTCCTCCCACTTCATCCCCTTCGAGCTCTGATGTTGAAGAAGAGTTTGATCTTTCAAACTTCATGTTTGAGGAAGAGGGAAACCATGGTGAGCAAGTTTCAAGATCAGGAGGACACCATGGAGGAGGTTGAGCACATGCAACAAGACAACAATGAGGTAGATTATTTGTCTGACTTGGAGGATTGATTTGATGGAGAAAATCCCATGGAGATCACATCATTTTCTCTTCCATCATCCATCTTCCAAGCATATGAGCATGTTGCCATGAAGGAGGGAATTCAAGAAAAACAACCTATGTCTCACAATGTACCTCTAGAACCAAGGTTGGAAGATATGAGTCTTCCATGTTCTTCACAAGAGAAGGAAGAAGAACAGCTAGTTCCAAGCCCAGTTAAAAAGGAGCATATGGAGGTGACCAAGAAAATTTAGAGGCATTGAATCATGAGCTGGTTACATAAGAAAATACAGCCCCCTCTCCCATTCAACCTCTCTAAAAGTCTAATTTTTTGGAGGATCCTGAACTCATTAGCTTCATGTTTGAAGATGAAGCCTCATATGGTGAAGATAATGAAGATTTTAAGATCACCATGCAAAAGGGAGAGACCTTGTTATAGCAGGACAGTAAAGAGTTGGATTTCCTACCGGACTCAAACAAATGTTTTCGTAAGGAGCCGTTGGAATTGTAATCTTTTCTCCCCATCATTCATTCTTCAATCACATGAGCCTATTGTCATGGAAGAGAGCGTGCAAGCACAACCTATAATTTGCAACATACCTCCTAAATCAAAGTTGGAAGATTTTGATCTTCCAAAAGTCACACCTACTACAGAGGAAGAGAAAGAGTATGAGGCTATCATTCCTCCCACACCATCCATCCATGAGGTTCAGAAAGAAGGCTCCATTCTTGGAGTTAGAGTTCAGAACCATGGCCAAATTCAAAGGACCATACCTTTCCTAATCAAATACTTGGATTCATTGGAGCCAAGGAGAAGCCAAAACCATTCATGCCTACTTCAGGGGCATGAGGATGAGCATCAAAGTACCAAGGGTCATCATCAACACCTCCGGAGTCCAATGCAAATTAGCTTGAGGAGGTATTTTCCATTTATGTTGATACCTTGCTAATATGAGTGGAGGATAGGCTTAAAGTCAGTTTTTCACTCATATAGGCAGCCATATTTAGTGTCAAATCATTTTCATGGCTGCCTCTCTTGAGAAATGGAAGCTACTTCTCCCTACCTATAGTAGCTTTGTTTAGCTCCTTTTCTCTCTGGTTAGTTTAGGAGTAGGAGTAGACTTTGTTTCCATCAGAAGAAGTGCTTGTGCACACTCTACATGTCTCATTTGAGGTATGTATGATTTTGTCTTTGTACATAAGTTTTGTTCATATTTCTCTAGAGCTACTGAGGCCAAGCCCTTCATTATTCATGGGAGAAAACTCATAGTTTCCTGTAATAGTTGTTATCTTCAAAATAAAACAAATGCAGAGCAACTAAAAAGTCGTCTTCAAAACAATCCATTCAGGATAGATGAAAACCCAGGTTAGGACAATTTTCTACTCTCAGAAACCTTGTTTCTAGATTTCTTATGAAAATTGAGAGTGCAAATAGTCGAGCTCATGCCGATCAAAGGCGAGATCGATGATCGTGGATATCATTCTTGACTCCATGCCCAATGGATATAACAAGGCAACTGATACTCTCATCTAGCAGAAGATACCCCTGCGAGTCACCAAATTGTTATCCATATTTTGCCCCTTGGAAAAATTGGATCAACCATGACCCCGCACAAAAGGAACCAGAGAAATCACATTCAAATCTTGCAAACAGGTTACAGAGGGATGCTATAATGGAGTGGTGGGACTGCGAAAGATCAAACGACCCTGTGCAAGAAGAAATTCAAGAAACAACTCTATCGAGTGAATCCGTGCTTCAAATCCAACAAACAGATTATGTGGGTTCAGAAATGGAATAGTAAGGTTAGGGAAGGAGGAGACAATGTTAAAGAAGCCAGAAGCTCAAAAGAGAAGGAACAATGAAGTTTCGAAGTCTTCAAGCTCTGAAACGGTTCAGAATGAGCCCAAAAAAATGACTAAGTATGGAGGGACAGCAGACGCTACCAAGTGTGCAAGTGGTGCACCTCCGAATATTGAATCCAAAAGGGGAGACTCAAACAAGCGCCAGGCCCCCACGTGTCCCAGACCCAAAGAGGAGGTAGAGTCAACAGCTAAAAGTCAAAAGGTAGACAAGGCAGGCCTCAAAAAAGACTAAGTATAGAAATGCTAGCGGAAGCTGCCACACGTCAGCTTGGCGCATCCCCAAAGGTAAATCCAAAAGTGGAGACCCAAATGAGCGTGGGCTCACCACGTAGTCCAAGTTAAAAATAGGACAAAATGAGCCCAAAAAAACAACTAAGTATGGAGAATGAGCTCCATCTCACCACGTGTTCAGGGCTGAAAAGGGAAGAGAATTCATTGAAAAGTCCAAGAGCCTGTGGAGGCCTCCATGTGTCCAGTTTCATAAAAGGACAGGGTCGGGCTGAATAGTCAAAGCATTAACACAAAGCAGTGGAGGGTGCCAAGTGTCAACATGGCGCTAATTCGATAATGTAGAATTAAGGGAAGGTTTCTAAACAAGTGTCGTGCCGCCATGTGTCTCCGATCGAGATATGTGACCCTACCGAGCAAAATACTTAGCCAAAAACATGAAGGAACTGAGCAAGCTATGGAAGAAGCCATGTGTCAGCCCGACACAACTCCAAAAGTAAAATACAAAGGCTTCCCTCAGACATGTGTCAGCCCTCCACGTGTCTAGTTTCAAAAAGGGGGCCATTTTGGTAGTTGGTTCCCGCTATTTTGTATGGACCCGATTCAAATTTCAAATGGGCATATCTTTTGACTCGGTGCTCGAAATCCAACAAATTTGGCACCGTTGGGAAGATCTTGGCCTCGTCTATGCCATGGAGATCTGAAACTTTAAGTTTGGAGAGGTTAGGTGAAAAAATGAAGAAACATCTTTGAGCCATTAATACAGGATCTATTTACCCCAACAACTAGATCGGATTCGATCTAATCCACTATTTCCTCCTCCTTCAAGGCGCCGAACAAGTAATTGATGCAGGCACATGACAGATTTGGGGTGGATTTTGCAGGAGGCATTGATGATAGTAGCTGAGCCTCGAATTAATTTTTCCGCCTCTTTCTCCTTCTTCTCTTTGTGTTGAATCTATAAAGGTAGGGTCGGGGCTCTTTGTAAAGGGTTGGACATTTCTGTTTTGTGCCCTCCCTTCTTCTTTTGTTCACAGAAGGATTTGTAGAGATTTTCTAACCTCTCCTCGGGTTGTAATGCAAAGTTTTGCTACTTGGCTACTGCAATATATTGTATCGATTCCTAAGCAATAATATATATGTATGTGGATGTTTCTCGACCCTCTCATGTATTCGTTATTGTCTCTCTGATCTCTTATTGCATTTTTTTCATCTATGCATAGTGTTATATTGCATTTCATGGTCTGTGTTAAACAGTAAAACGAGGGTCTAACATTCCTTCGATGCATCACCTCGTTAGCTTAGTTTATTTTCTTGCATCTCCTCAACCCTGTCTCCTTGGTAAAATAGAGTAGATTTAGAATAGATCCTCTATAATATATTTTTGTGCACTTGAATAGAGGAATAGGAACCGGCCTTAATCTGAGAGCTCTCTTGACTTGCAAGGGGCCACACCTCGAGAGATGCTCCATGTTGTGCAATCACACTGAGAGTCTCAACCCATCTGGTTGCAGGCATTTAGGGGTGTTGTGATTCCACACTAACGAGATAGGAAAGAAGAGTTCTTCTCGGATAAAGCAAAAAGAAGATGAAAATCTAGAAGATTATTTGGATAGATTTCTCTTTCTCCATTGGAGGAGTGGTTATGAGTTATATGCAAAAATCACTAAGACATATTTCCTTAAAGGAATTGATGAGGAAACCAAGGATTCCCCCCATCTTATAGGAGGAGGTGATGTACACAAACTTAGTATGGAGAATATCATGGAGCTATACATAACTTACTCTAGAACATGAGGAGGTATAAGGAAAAGAAAAACATCCAAGCTTTCCCTAGGTACCTTAGAACTTCTGGAGGAAATGGATAACATGAAAAAGACATCTTGTCACAATTGACATCAACCATAGATGGTCCTAAAGCTAAAAATAGTGCTACAAAAGAACCTTTGGACATATATTACCCTAAATGCAAGAAGAGACATCCCTTGAGAGAGTGTCCTTTGGATGTCACAAACATGTGTTTGATCTGTGATGTTGCTGATCACGATACTAAGCATTGCACTTTCTTACCTCAATTGAAAGAAGGATTGAATGTCGTCTCTCGCGGATGCAGAGGTAAACTTTGTTCAAAGGCCAAATAATCAAGTTGTGTATGCTCCTCAACCTACTCAAAACCTCTTGGAGGATGTCATGGCCCAGTCAGGCTCCTCAACCTACTTGGGGACAACCTGAGTGGACACCACCAAACTAGATGGCTTACCCACATCCACCACCATGGATGACTTCCTATAATCATCAAGATTGGACACCACCAGCCAATGCAAATCCATGGCAAAACCAACAATGGGCACCTCAACAGAATTCTAATCAAAACCAACAATGGGCACCTCAATAGAATTCTAATCAACAGAGGAGGTTCTAGAAACCACAACAAGCTTTAATGGCCCCACCACAAAATATAAAAAAACACAGGAAAGAAGCACAAACTCAACTTCCGGCCCGACCTATAAATAACCCTAAACATTAGCAAACAACTTTAATTAATGAAGTAGGACGGCGTGAAACAATGCATGTTAATACTATCAATAATTTGCGACTAAGATCTAGGAGAACATTGAATCATTCTCTTATTATTATCACAAAACTACCTAAAGAAAATGAAAAAGAAGAGACACCTGAGTAAAATGAAAAAACCGAGCATGTTCTACAAATGCAAGACACTAGGAATGGTCAAGGAAAAGATAATAATGTGCATGCATCTCCTTTTCCAGAATGATTACAGGAAACGTGAACTGCAGAAGAAATAACGCTAGATCAAGAGTTGAAAAAGATGAACATTGAGGTCCCACTTCTGAGATCAATAAAGGACATTACTGAATTAAACTAGAACATTAGAAACGAGTGTATAAAGACACCAGAAAGGAAGAAGAAATACCTAAAAATGGTCAAAGTGCAAGAGAATCTCGCCGATCTTGTTGCTGGAAAGCTTATTTCACCAAAATATGAGGATCCTGAGAGTCCATTCATTACTATTTTTATGGATGGTCACTCAATATCTAGCATTTTGGTGATCTTGGTGTTGCCATCAATGTTATAACAACAAATATGTTCAATTTGTTGTCTTTAACAGGATTGCAGCCAACCAATACCATTCTTCAATTGACAGATCAATCTATTGTCGTATCAAATGGAGTGATTGAGAATGTAATGGTCACAGTTGAATCCTGGGAGTATCTCACCAATTTCATGGTCTTACAGCCTAAATATCAGAAGTTGGGATATCCAGTCATCTTAGGAAAACCTTGGTTGGCTACTGTTGTTGCATATATTGACTGTAGGTTGCGAAAAATGACCATTTTAAAATGGGAAAAAATCAAAGAATATTTCATTATATCATCACCTTTGACCCTATGTGTATGATTTTGAACATATATGGGTATATAATTTAGATACTAACCCTCCGATTCCTTCTTATCTGCCACCATTGCAGTGAAAAATCACATGAAAAAAATTGTTGAGTCATACACAATGTCTGATGAAGAGGACATTGTGGCTATGGAAATTGGAACTAAGGCTACATAACCATTTGTTTTGAACACATCAGATAATATTACATTGGTATGTGATATTTCCAACAAATGTTGTAAATAAACCTATGCTTATAATGTGGAATGTGCAGTCACTGATTTCTATTGTCCTTTAACCAAGATTATGTCTCTTGAAAATATGACTATTTTGCACATGCTTCAACCTCATGTTTGTCCCTTGAATTCTTTAATTTTTGATGTAGAGCTCACTATTTTAAAAGATACCAAGCAAGTGATTATTGACATATGAAAAGAGTTGACCATTGGTAATAACTTAGAGGCCAGCTAAGAGACTAGGGTTTTAGAAATCTTGAGGAAGCATTCCCAAGATTTTTCTTGGGATTATAATGATATGAAGGGGATTCATCTAAGTGTTTCACTCGGAATGACTCGGCTTCTGGGAATAGAGTTGCTTCTATCCTTTCATTCCTTTTAGAAACAGATGAGGTTAGGGTTAGGAGGAATACCTGTTGAATGTCGAGATGGTGTGCGCGTACCGTAGAGAAAGATCAGGTTGACTGCGGAGAACTCCTTTTTGTCTTGGAAGGACTACCTGCAAATAAGAACACAAGACCACAAGATTTTGATTAAACAATAAATGAGGAAACTGCCTTGGGCCCAGGAAATATAAAACTTCCTTTCGAAGGTGGTCAGTTCCCCTGCTAATATGAATTAACACAAAAGACTGTAAAGTATCAATTAAATTGTTTCGTTGAACTGGGTAGGGGAAAGGCTGGTTTTCTGGTTTTGATCAGAGGAACCGATGGCGGTTACTGATAGCCGATGCCGGTTATTGATAGCCGATGCCGGTTACTGATAACCGATACCGGTGGGTTCTAGGATCTTCTTAGTAGCTACGGTGTTTTGTAAGGCTGGTTTATGGATGATATTAGGAAATGGGATGATTAGAAGCAAAAGAATAACAGTTAGATGCAATGACACGTTGGGTAGTAGATTCAGAGACGGATTTAGGAGGACTGAAATTCACAGAGCATAAGAAATGTTATAACAGAGGACATGCAAGATGTGACTTACTCGTTTTGACAAAGATGCAAGTTGATCTCCTTGGTTGTAAACACTTCTGGTATTTCCACTTGTCTCTGCTCTGTCAAGTGAAGATCTGGCCTCTGTTTTTCGCTCGCAATGCTCTCTGTTGATCCAGAAATCCTTTGACTGATCTCCAAAATGAAATTCCGATCCGTTGTTTTGGTTTGGGGAGCCCATTTACAGGGAACCGATGGCGGTTACGTAACCGACGGCGGTCGAGTAGGAACCGGCATCGGTAAGGAAAAAGTAGGCTATTTTTAGTAAAATAGCCCACCTTCCCTACTTTTCTCCCGAGAGATCAGTTGCGGGCTTGGTCAAGTGGCTAGAAGGTCGGCTTTGGGTGCGAGTAAGGAGGCATTAGTTATGGATGTGAGTCTAGACCAAGTCATGGGTCTTAATTAGGTTAGTTTAGGGTTAGGGCTAGGTCATGATGAGGTGGCAAAGTGAGGTGGCGGGTAAGGTGATGTGGATTTATCAATTATAAGGTAATTAATAAATAATTGTGTAAGGTTTAGGTGATGAGGTTAGATTGCGAGATGAGATGCGGGTCACAAGGGGTCGTAAGACACAAATTTGGTGTCTACATTAGCCCCTTATTGTCGTGTAGCTTGTTTTGTAAAGCTGCACGGACAATAATATGAAGTGGTTACTCCTGTTAAGGGTATAGGTAATCCCCCTCAAATCTATCACAGATTGAGTGAACGAGAAATCAGGGATAGGGTTGATAACGGGTAAATGGGGTAGAGGGGATGGTAAGATGGTGGGGTAGGTTCAAGGAAGCAGACGCATATTGAAATGCCATAGTACGACTAGGGTACATGATTTGACGAGCAAACCAGCAGTGCAGAGGCAAAGGTCGATAGTTTATCCAAACAAGGGTGATATAATCCTGGTATCCAAGGCATAGGAAGTAGCCCCAGGGTATATAGACCGACATTAAGATTTTCCTTGAACGTGCATGGTATTATAGGTGGTTCATCAAAGACATTAGTAAAATTGATGTACCTATGTTTTCTTTTCTGACAAAAGATTTTGTTTTTGAATGGTCCCCTCAATGTCAGTAGGCTTTCAAGATTATCAAAGAGAAGCTAACCACCGCTCTAGTCTTGAGAGGACCCGATTGGGGGCAACCTTTCCATATTCACACTGATGCATCTAATACAACCATGGGATTTGTTCTTGGAAAAAAAGATGAAGAAGATCATATGTATGCCATTTATTTTATCAATAAGAATCTTACCCCTACAGAGAGAAACTACACCACTACGGAAAAGGAATTTTTAGTTGTTGTTTACTCCTTGAATAAATTCAGACATTACATTACTGGGTATAAAATATTTGTTTATACTGACCACTCGGCCATAAGATATTTTATGAATAAACCAAAGAGTCAAGGGTCAGATTATTAGATGGTTACTCTTATTACAGGAATTTAATTTGACCATTATTGATAAGCCAAGAAAGACTAACGTTGTTGTTGATTTCCTTTCAAGATTGAATGTTTCAGGTGATGAAGAAGCAGTGCTAGGATCATTTTCTGGATGAACATTTGTTTGCAGTATCAACTCAACCTCCATGGTTTGTTGATCTTGCAAATTATCTAACTACAGGGAATTTTCCTACCTATTTTACTAATAAAGAGTGATGAAGATTAGTTAAAAATAGTGCAACATATAAGTGGTGTAATGGAATTTTATTCAAATGTTGTCCTGATCTGGCTCTTTGTAGGTGTGTTCATGAGGATGAAGTGTATGACATATTGTGAGCTTGTCATGATGAGCCTGGAGGAGGACATTACTCAGTGAAGAGGAAAATTCATAAGATCCTTGGAGCTGGGTATTATTGGCCTTTTCTTCACGAGTATGTCAAGAATTATGTTTGGCGGTGTGATGTCAAAGAATGGGGAATCCCACACTATCCATGGAAATGCCTCTCAACCCTCAGTTGGTCTTAGGACCATTTGAGAAATGGGGAATTGATTTTGTTGGACCTTTTGATCCCCCATCCTTTGGGAAAGAATACCTATTGGTGTGCACTGACTACATCATGAAATGGGCCGAAGTTCAAGCATTGGCATCTATCAATGAGGATGTTGTTGTTGACTTTCTATACAATCGTATAATGCTAAGATTTAGCACCCCTAGAGAAATTATATCTGATCAAGGGCCTCAATTTATGTCTAACATGATTGAATATTTTCTAGAAATCTACCAATCAAGCACCGGAAATCGTCACCATATCACCCCCAATCCAATGGGCAGGTGGAAGTCACAAACAGAGAACTTGAGAACATTTTGACCAAAGTGGTCAATGCGGATAGAAAAAACTGGGTACCAAAACTCCCAGAAGTGGTATGGGCCTATAACACAACCTGGAAGACTACTACTGGATTCTCCCCTTATGAATTGGTATATGGGAAAATCCACTTTATTACCCATGGAATTTGAGTTGTGAACATGGAGAACAACATTGGAAATCATAATCGACTTGGATGAAGCACAACACAAGAGAGTGATGTAGCTGAATGAATTGGATGAAATGAGGATGGAAGCACAAAAAAATAGAAATTCTCCAACATCAGAGGAAAACATGGCATGACGCTCATATCAAATACATGAAGTTTAATGAGGGAGAATGGGTCTTACTTTTTTATTCAAAATATCAACAATTCAAAGGCAAGATGCAAACACGGTGGTTGGGACCATACCAGATCAAAAAAGTGTTTGATAACGGATCTATGTGATTATTTCCAATTGATGGAGACAAAATAACTCTTCTTGTGAATGGACATAGACTAAGGATGTATCGTGTCCTCTAGATAAGGAAACCTTCAACAAAGATATGTTGTTATGCGAGGAAATAGATTCAATGGAGGCACTCAACTCCTCTTGTCAGGAGTAATTGTTTTTTAAATTTGAATAAAGGAAGATGATCATGATTTTGATCTTCTTCCCTTAGTTAGATGTTTTTTTTTCAATAAGGTAGAAATATTCATTGTTTGAATGAACACTAATCACATTTTATCTAAGAGTGTAGGATGTGGAAATCTACGAGATATTGGGAAGCTGAGCTGACAAGGGTAAGTGCATTTTACTTCACTACGGATATTTCCTTTTGAAGCAATTCCCCATTGCATGTACCTAGCATGATTAAATCACTACACAATGTTCAATGCATTTATTGGGAATATCATTCCAAATCTTAAGATACATAGTGGGGTGTAATGAGTCATAATTACCGAGGAAACCACATGTGTCGAGTTTCTAAGAAGAGGACGCACTGCTTTATAGGAAGGAAAAGTGGCATTGTTATTCAAAATGATGGGATATGTGTTGTACCATGCATTAAAACTTCCCACACATACCTGGTCCTGTCAACTTTTCACACCGCCAAAATTTACACCAAATTGCACCGACTACAAACAACTAAAAGATTGTGGTGTATTTCAAATTGTGACTCGCTAATCACTTCCTATCATTTCTTTGTGGATTCAAACACACCATTATCACTTCCTTTCGTTACTCTGTGCATTCGAACACAACCTTGTTCTTGTCTTTTCCACTATCTAGATTTATCTACACTATGGGGCAAAAGAAAAAATTTGAACCAGACTCTCTAGACCCACTGCTCCGAATGTTGCAATTTCCCAAGTATTTTATGATGTCGGTTGGCTGGAATTCATTAGGAAATTTGAAGGCTTTGATGAAAATTTAGTGGATGAGTTCCTGGTAAATTTTGAAGCCACCTGCTCACACATTGGGGAAAGCGAGTAGAAATAAATAGTTGGGTTGTTTCTAAACTATTTGGTTTATTGGATTTTGGTCTCAAGGTTATGACAAATGCTCCTCTTAGGGACCTGATTCCCTATTTCATGAGGATGGAAAATCTTTTCCAAAGGTAATCCTCACCTCCAATGGTGTTCAAAAGGGGATTAAGAGGGAAATTCTTCCTGGCATTTGGAAAGAAGTGGATAAATGGGTCAATAGATACTTCATCTGTGATGGACAATTGTCTGTGCTTGGTAGGGATTCGCTAAAAATCTAATTCATTTAAAGAACGGTTGTATGAACCCTGCACTTAGGGTATGTTTGCCTAAATATTTAGCCGATGCAGTCATCAAAGTCAGAGAAAAATATAAGAATGGAGGAGGTAAGGCAACGCTAAAACATCTAGGTCTTATGTTCTTCTCACATCAAGTACTCTATAGACCAAAGAGAAGGATCAAACAGATAAGTGCGGGAAGGGTTCCAAACCAAGAAAAAAAAAAGGGGCCATCTTCCATTATTCAACCGAAGCTCGAGTCACCTCTCACCCTTCATAGGAGAATGTGGAGGAACCTGGTAGTTAGGGGATCCCATCTTCTATGCCTCACAATTATAAGGGTAAGATCACCTTGCCACTTTGTTCTTCTATTTCATTAAGGCCAAGGCATTCTTATACTTTGTGAAGACTTGGAAGTTCCCATCCAAAAGTTTTTTATGATGATTTTGCTCCCATTCGGGAAGAGAAGGAAAGGGTTGGTACCTCAACTATCCCTACTGACCAATCTCAGGATGTTGCATTCACCATAGCTATCCCTACCACACGAGCTCTGATATGCCTACATCTTCGGAAATCAACTCAGTAGCTCCGAAATACCCTCAGTACTTGAAACATAGACCCCAACTCTAGAACTAGTTGCGATGGAGACTGAAGGTCATGGGTTACATGAAGATGATGTACCAAAGTGTTATTTGGAATAAATTTCCTCCCTCAAAGAAAAATTGAAAGGTATGCAGAAACTAACTTATCTTTGCAAACTACATTTACACAGAGAACCGTAGAAAAAGTGAGGGAAATTACTGCTTTGAAGGTAGAAGTTAGCAGTCTCAAGAGACAAAGAGATATAGGTCTTAAAGTATGGGATGATTTAAATCTGTTATCTCTTCAAAATAAAGCATTAAAGAAGGAAAATGACAAGCTAAAAGAAGATATTGAGGCCAGTGAAAATAAGAATAAGAAGTTAGAGTCTAGTTTTATACTATGTTTGTATGTTGGCTTATAAGCTTCCTACCAGTAGGAAGCCTTATTCTGTCTATAGCATGTTTGTCCAAGAGCAATTCTATGCTTGACAATTAATGAGAATGTGTAGTCAAGAACCTCATGAAGCTCATGATGGAAAAACCTTTTTGTCAATTTATCAAAATAGTACCCCTATGATACAAAATCAACTGTGTGAATTTTACCTCCACAACATGCTACTCACCAATGTTCATGACTTCTTTATTAACCTATTTTTGGGAGATTTTTAGTTAAAGGCCTTCTAGTCACTACTTAGGAATCAAATTGTGTGGGATGAGAAAATGGACAATTTACAACTCACACCATCAGATTCTACATTAGGCCTACTCATCAAAATGATGTGGCCATAAAGAAAAATTTCTGATCTCTTTATTATCAGTGGTGTTGGGGAAAATACTTTGAAGATTCTATTGAAATGTGTGTAGGATTTTGAGGTCTATAGTCAGCAAAAATTTGGTGAAGCAAGGAAAGCTTGTGATAGAAGGTGGGATACCTTAAGCTTGCCATTAAAACTGAGGGAAGTTATCTCCCCTCATAATATCGGTTGGTGTATACGGAGGGGTGATGCATTGGTCACAATAATTCAGCAGCTTGTCCGAGAAAATGACAAAGGTTACAGTAATGAGTGGGTAGGAACACAGGTGAGGCCACCTCTTCTCCTAAATCTAATTACTACCTGGCATAATAATGTTGCTCAATCACATGATAGTTTCACAGCTTGGGTGAAAGCTATGTCAAACACTTAGGGATGTAAAGGAACTAGAAAACAATATGTCGATCAATTTGAGGAGTATGACATGGCTCAACAGCTTGGCCAAAGGGCAAGACAAAGATGAGTTGCATTGGGACATGCAATAGGTAAAGTGCAAGGGAGATGATGAGTAAATTATTTGACTTATTTATATCATTTATATGATTGATAATTTTTCATTTAAACATGATTTACTGATGCACGAGGATGTTTTATATGGTTATATCTTAGTGATTTTAATGCATTTTCCTTGCTCTTGTTCATGCAACTTGTTAACCGTATAACTTCCTACTAATTTCCTTTGTGAGTGAAATGTGGTAACATGTGTAGGATAATAATGAACATTTACTACCGTTTTGGAGTGCAGTCAAGGAGCCCAAGTCTAGAGTCGGTATGCAGTGTGGAGGACTTTTTCCATTAACGGCCTATAAACATGGGTCTTGTTTCTAGTAGTTCTGTAGGGTTTTATGAACCTTAATCAAATGTTGTTAGTGGAAGAACTTAGTGCCTACCATTTTGGCATGATATGTAATCGACTGTGTCTATATAAAGACATCTTCTTGAGGAACAATTTAGTAGTTGGATAATATTGATAATCTGCAATATAGTTTGTAGTAGTTAGTATTTACTTTCTAGATGCACTGAATATGTCATATAACTTATTTGAATTAATATAAGTGGATATCATTATGAGTATATTGTGTTGTTAAGATTACCTCTATCCCAAGGAAGAGCAAGGTCCCATTTGACCAAGGTGACTGGAGGTTGTTTACGTTTACGCATGAATGTGGTTTTCTGATAAGTCATAATTTTCCCATTTCCTCTACGGAAACTTCCATTCAATGTGTTTATTTCCTTTATTGCAATTTCCATTCAAAGGTGTTTTATTTCCTTTATCATAATTTCCATTCGTAGTGTGTGCATTTCCTTTTATGAAATTTCAATTTGGAGTGTGGTATTTTAATTCTAAGTGTGTGTTAATTGAATTCAGCTATATTAATTTGGTGTGTGCATTATAATTCTAGCAAAGTATTTCCAGTAAATGCATTTCATTACAGCAATGTCGTTCTCGTAGTTTAGCATTACATTTCCGTATATTAGCAGAGACAAAGAAGCATAATAGTCAAAACCCCAAAAGGGAACCACCGAACAATTGAATTACATACAACTTCATTACATACACCAACACACAACCCTCGGTTTTATAATGACATTAGTAGAAGAATCTATTTGTTGAATGATTGGAGAATTCAATGACCCATCACCAACCACCCATATGAAATCCTAGTGGGTGATGTTGCTCCAAACTGATTCCATATTTCATTGTGCTCATCCGATTCCATCCTGGCCCATATGTGTTCCTCCTCGGCATCCAAGCATATTCATAATTATTATTCCTACGATTCCATGTCATATAATTATTGTTCCATTGATTCCATGTATAGACAAAATTAGTACTGCATACAATTTCATGTATATCCATATAGATATTTTCCCTCAAGTGTCCTAACATGTCTTCGTGATTTTTTCCTCTCATGATGATGTGGGTGTCTATATGGTGCAACCTTAGTATGCTCAACTTTATTCGAAGATATAGACGAAACCTTAGAATTAGGGTTTCAACCCTAAAACGGACATATCTTTTGCAAAAAAAGCTCCAAAAACTCTGAAATTTGGAGGGAAGATCACTTGAATTATGTATCCACTCCCCAAAAAAATATCTGAAAAATTCCAAGTTGATCTCTAGATATAGGCGGATCACCAACATTAGGGTTTCATCCCACAAATTACCCGAATCATTGCTCTGATACCACTTGATAAGATATTTACATATAATAAAGGAATAATTTTCAGAATATAAAATGACACAAGATATATGGGTGGGCCAAGATGCCCAAATATGTAATATATTCAAAATAATACCCTTAAGGTAGGGCAACACCATACAATGCTCCTTAGGGAATGAGTAACTCCACAATCTCCTAAGATGGGAATCCACTTCAAGAGGGACACCTCCAATATACCTCTACCAAGTAGAAGACTCAACTCATGCCTCCATAATACTAATACTCACATCCCTTATATAGACATACATTACTCTTAATAAATGGGTAACACCTAATCCCAATGTAGGCCGACTCATTACCCAATATAACTAATTCCTATGTGACCCCATATAACTAACTAAGGGGATGTGTGCCACATGTCGACATCTCCATCAACCCATATACATTATAATATCATATCCCAAGGTACATAGTAGATAATCTTATCCTAATTGCAAAAATAAATGATAGGAGAGCAATTGTGTGCACTATAGATCTTCTATTTGGAGGTTGGTATGTAAGTGAACACCAACAAAACCAAAGTCATGATATTTTCTCTATAGAGAAAAAGAAACAAATAAACTTCATTTTTGATAAAATCCCACTAAAGGTAGTGGAAAAATACAAGTATCTCATGATTGATTTTCACAACAAACTTAGTTGGAATATTTACAAAGAAAAAAATTCAAGGAGGGTGGAAATATTTATAATTGCTACTAAACTAGTGCAGAATACAAATTTATAGGATTAGAAAACCAAGAAAACCTTGTTCAGTTTACTTGCTCTCCATTGGTCCTTTATGGTTGTGAGGTTTGGGACAAAATATGCCCGATCTAAAATGGAGACATATAGAAAGAATCCAAAAACATTTAACCACAAACAATATCAAATTCAAATATCCCTAACATTGTGTCTTTGTATGGTCACTAAGGTTATTTAATGGAATGCTTAATCTTAACCTTTCGTTTATTAGTTCTTAATAAATAACTAGGCCAACCTAATAAGGATGAAAGGGTACGAATCTTCGTATTTATGTATATCAATATAAATGGGTGAGATTCTCTCAAAACTATCACATATCACATCATTAAGTGGGTCAAAGCATACAAGTGTGTCCCATTTGGTGGCCAAAAATATTGTAAAATCTAACTAGTAAATAAATATATATAAAAACTATTAAGACTTCAAAAATAAGGTAAATTTTGGATGCCTTGTACCTTGGTATTTATAAGCTCTTAAAAATACATGTTTGGTCATTTAATATGTGTTTGGTCATGTTTTGGTTGTCGGACATATTTTTTGAGGTCTCCTCTCGAAGTGGATCATATTCAAGTGATTTTATAAAGATATATCCTAGTAAATGGTATCGAGCATCAATTTTTGGAAACAATTTTTCCCCCACCATATCTCACACAAATCTACATGTTGTTTTGAATATTTTCCAAGGTTGTTGTTAAACATGATATAAAATCTTCTCTTCAAAATTAATCCTATTTTGATATGATTTTCTCAAGTTATTGCATTTTCATTATTTTTTAAAAATCCACTTTTTATGCCAAAATATTTAGAATTATTTTTATTTATTTACATTTTTGGAAACCTCATAAAGTTTGAGGAAAGGTTCATTCTTCATATTTTCATATTTGAGGCACTATATGTTTATAAATCCTAAGGTCAAAGTTGGTCAAAGATAGTCAATAGTGGAATTATCCATATACAATATTGATTTAATGAAATTTAAATCTTAATTAGAGGAATTATATCAAATGAATACAACAGTAAAGCAAGATCTATCATGAAAGAAACAAACAAGTGTGTACAATAGGGAGATAAGAGTGACCGAATCAAGCTTGTATTCGAAGATCTAGCTGATTTTATGATGGAAAATGGGTGGAACATGTTGGAGTTGGCTAAAGTATGCTTTGTCTAGGAAATTAGGATTTGCAAATCTTTTAGGCGAGACCGCCCAAATGAGGACAAGACCTCCCGGTAATAGTCTCTAAGTGGGCTCTAGTGTCTCGACAACAACCCTACTTCGATTTTTTAGGATATGAACTTGTATTCTCCCTTTCTCTCTTTGTCAAATCCACTTCGCCGTAGGTTTTCACTATCACGATTGAACCTACAAAACAAACCCTAGTTATATGTATAAGGCTCAAGAAAATATTAGATGAAATAAATAATGCCTATGCTTGAGTCGACTAACCTCGGTGGTCACCCCAATGTGATTGTCATTGAGTGATGCACTACATTTCAAACTCTATGTAGTTCTAGTGTGTGTGTGTGTGTGTGTGTGTGTGTGTGTGTGTGTGTGTGATTGAATTGTGTCGATTTGAAGCTAAGTTTCCTTTGTACTAATCACACCAAGATAGCGAGATACAACTAATTTTCCCCGAGATGAATGTGTGAGATGGAATTTAGAAATAACCCTTCCTATGCAAGTGAATAATGCAGCCAAATGTAGTACTTGAATGTTGCTCTTTTCCCAAGTAGTAGATAGTAAGTAATAGCCCCAAGTTGTCCAACCCTTAATAATGGTGATTAATCCATATATATACATGTGTGTGTGTGTGTGTGTGTGATTCCCTTGTTTGAATTTTTTCATTAACAACCAAAAAGGCTGACATAAAGTGATGGGTAGTAATTTAGAAAAGATAACAAATGATGTGGCATTTCAAATTTTAGAAAGGGAGTGTAGTCTCTATTTCTTTGTCAAAACCCTAGATGCGCTTAGCCCATCACTCGACATATCTCGAGCACTCACCTGAAGCACACAAAGGTACCATGTACCTCTTTTTATACCAGCTTTGTTAAGATGTTAGCATGATCATTCAAATATTCCATATCCATAATAAGTAATTAAAGGTAAAGCATAACAAGAATCAGCTCACAACCATAGTGCATAATGAATCAAACAAGGATCAAGATCATATTTACCATACAATAACCAATAACAGAGACATCAATAATCAATAACCATCCAAAATGATCCATTATATTAATCCATCATAAAACATGGTAGTTAAATACACCCAAAAGTAACAATACAAAATCATGCGCGCAAAATTACACCAAAGAGCATAAATTTGTTTCTTCATCTCGATCTCAATCAACAAAAACCATACAAATTAATACATATATATCGTAGTGGGGACTTTCCTTTACTCGCTTATGCACACTCAAAATAGGTTGCATTCTCAAAATAGTCATGCACCGCTTACAAAAGGTAATAAAGAAGCATGCAAACTTTGCCTAACAATAGGATTACCTGTAATTAACTCTAGATCCAATCCTATTATCAGCTCTAACTTTGCATGACGTTTGATCTTCCTCTTGCTCTAAAAATAGCCATAACTACATCCACAGGTCTTCTTGTTCTTATCCAATGCGTGATTTGTACTCAATCCTATTCTTATCCCATGACATGCAAAATGGTTTGAGTCTCGAACTATGACTTTCCCAAGCACGTCGCTTTCTTGCAAAAACTTACACACCCCCTTTCTGTGTGCCTCGTCCTTATGTGCCTCTAATACTTAGGTACATTTTTTTCTAGTTAACATTACCCCACACTAGCTTCATTTCCACCCGCAAATGTGGTCATCCAACTTCCATATTTAAAGAACAAAGAATGAAGTACAACAAAAAATTTACAAAAAGAATGAAATAATAATAAACTAACTCAACAACAAACACACTAATCTTTTGTAGGTATCAACAACTCAGGGTACTCATTCTTGATGTCTGCTTCCAACTCCTCCCAATCAATGAGTCCCTTCTTGGATTTAGCAAGGATGTCACCAAGTATAACATCCATTTCATCTAAATTCGTGTCTTCTCCCTTGTTCTTTAACACCCTGACTAAATTTTCCAATCCTAACACCATACCATCCAAAACATCCATACATCACATCATTAATTTTCCCAATTCTTTGATCCTGTCATCATGAGGGTCCCTGGCTGCCTTAAGCATGTTGTGTTTCTCTGCTAGTAACTCCAGCCTCTCCTCACACCCTAAAGTATCATTATTCTTCACCATAAGGATTGCATTCTCCTCTTCCAAGATCCTTATTTTAATGATATTCTCCAGCTCTTCACACATTTTAAATGCCAAATTCTCCAGTTTCAATTTATCCCTTAAAGTATCAAGTATGGCATCATACTCAACTATCTGGCATGTAATTTGTTTCTTAGCCCTTTCCATTTGTGATGTAGCATCCTTTTGTTTCCTCGTAGCTAGTTACTCCTCACTTGGCATCTCAGCACTGTCTTCTCATCCAACCTTAAATGAACTAACGTACGCAAGTAATGTAATGTGGATGGGAATCTCTCAAACACCTTTTCTTCATATTGTGGCCTTGCTTACAAAATTTCATCACCAATCTCCTCTGCCATATCCAAAACTGCACTCACCTTCACCTCAACTCTCTCTTTTTCCTCTCAAAATGCTGAATTTCCTCCTCTTTATCCTTCTTATCCTCTAACAGGGTCCAAATAGTAGCCGCTTTATCTATATTCCTGTGTGTGACCTCTGCAGATATCTTTGTTAAAGCATTGCTTGTTTTCTCATTTGAGAACTGAGTTGGCTTGATGGCCACATGTCTAGAATGTGGTGCCTTCTTCATTCTCCTGGAGGCACATGACTCTTCACATACATCAAAATCAAGCTCATCTATGTGAGTCTACATACTCCATGATAACTATTTTCTGGTGCATGTGTTTTCCATCTCTAGATCCATCATCTCCATCCATATAATTGTGTCATGGCAATAATGCTCTGGAACTGGCATGTATAATCTTTGTTGGGTCATTGATGTACCCAAGGTCTATTTTCTGCACCATTTCTTCTTTTTTTTCACTTTGGCCTACTCACCTATATTTCCTTACATTTTAGCACCCTCCTTTTCTTCTCCAATTTCCCCCTTAGGTCCCATGCTCAGTGCACAACATTGTCTTCAATCTTTGTATCTCCACCAATGTAACTTTCTTCTTCAGCTCATACATACTTACACTACGAACGTCTACATCAAACAATGGTTGTTCACCGCCAATCTCTTCATCTTCTCGCACCTCAAGGCTAGGCATGGAAACATCATCATGCGTGCTCCCATGTGATGAATTCTCCTCATCACTATCTTTTATAGGCACATACTTGATCCTTTTATTTCTCTCCTCTTCATCCTTCTTTACAGGTGTTACGCGCAGTGATCGTCTCAAAGGCTACGAATTTCTAGCTCCTACATTTGCATTCTTTCGCCCCTATGTAATTTTCTTCTTCCATGATCAAGATTAGTACTATCTTCTTTCTCTTCTTCTTCCCGCTCAAGGACATTTTGTAAGCCCTCATGCTCCCGATTTTCTTTCCTAAGGGGTGTATTTTCAAGCGGCCTCTTCATGCCCACAATTTGTTTACCCTTAGGAGAACCTGACAACGAAAAGTCCTCGCCTCGCAATCACTTTTCCCTCTTTAAACCTCTCGCCTAAGGTATATGTATACATGTGCACAAGGTCAATTTTCCCTACATCCATGACATCTAGGAGTGATATCAATATTATTAGACTCCATTGTTTCTACATATGCCTCTTTACCGGGGTAGACATATGTTTTACGTAGAATATGGATATTTGTGTCTACTTTATCAACATCAAATCAGAATTTTTCATGTTATGTAACATGTTCACTGAATCCTTAAAATAATGGGTTGTAAAGCCGAAAGGTAACTTACACCAAGGGCTCTTCTCATCGGTATTCATGAAAAAGTGACCCAAACAGAAGTGTTGGTACACCGTGAACTCCACATGTCCTTCCAATGACACCAGAAACTCTCATGGTATGTGCCACTCTCCTTCAAACGTGTTGTGCATCCTCTTAAACCACTTCTCTTGGTGTTGTTTGTAAGTCTTAGAAATTGAACCTTGACATGTGAACTTCATGAACTTCTTTGTTGGTGACTTGTCTTCTAGTGGATAAACCCACATTTTATCTTTTGGCCCATCAGGCACACCAATCTCACAAAACACAATCAATAGTAAGATGGCACCCCAAGTAATCTTCTCACCCTTATCAACCAGACGCGTGCCTCTTCCACTATGCCTTCTACAACATAGCTTGCAATGTTATAATATGTCTTGCTCACCATTTTATGCGCTATGTATAGCCAATGATTTTTCACCTCCTTCCATCTCTTTAACACACCCAGTTTAAACTAACTTGAGTTCGCCACTACCCTAGTGGCTAGGTATTCTATGTTTTCAACATTAAAATCCCAGCCCCTTTGTGATACTTAAAGGTGGAAATTATTGCTTCTAATGCATCATCATCTGTCAAATCACCTGCAATCTCTATACCGAGTCACGCAAACCTATAACTTTTCCAATCAATTTTTCTATAATCCTCATTCTTCTCCCAAAAAAATAAAAGAATTCTTCATGCACACATGACATGAGCCACTGGTATAGACATTTGAGCTTGCCAAAGTATGACAATTCAAATAGCCGCAAACTCCAACACTCTCAAGTAACTTATAAATCAAATTGTCCATGACTCTCTTCACATCTGCAGTCCTCTTGTTCATCCTTGAGATGGTTTCTTCCTTCAAATCCTTCATGGTTTTCTCAGTTTGGTGGTTGAAATTTCTTTTTACATTTCGCCAATTAGTCCAAATCCATGACCATCCTTCATAACTTCACTTTGGGTATTGGATATTTTTGTCTTTCTTCAAACACCTCATGCCCTAGTGTGCCCTGATTGAATCTATCTTTTTGAAAACCTAAGCATGTGAACCTTCCTTCCTCACACACACCACAAGCTCAAACACCCTACCATGACATTCACCTCGATTCACCATTCAATCAATCGCTCTCACTTCTCAATTCATCGTTCTTCTCTTCAAATCGAAGACTAAAAAGGATGCAAGGTAAGAAATAGGTTCACATGCTCTCCTTTTATAGCTTTTGCATTCAAATTTTTCCATTTATCTCACATTAATTTCTCCTCAACTACCACCATATGTGGCATTAATTCCACCCTTTCTCTCTTTCACACCGCACCTCGCTTGTAACCTTTTGGTGTGCCCACTACTTCTCATCCACAGACCTCCTTTTGCACACTTCCCTACACCAAATTACCTATCCAATGTGCCTCATACCAAGTAGTTTCCCATGTTTTTCCTACCTCGCGTTACACTGCACATCCATCCATCTACGTGTGGTCTTCAATATGAGCAATTTTCCTTAAATACCTTTAATCCAAGAACTTGTAACCTTTTCTTTACATGCACCACTCTATAATATAACACCAATAACTTATTCTTTTTGATCCACCCCACACTAAAAGTATGTGTGGTCCTCACATGAATTCAATAGATAGTAATCAATTCTTGGTGTGCAAAGCACGCTTATTACAAAAAAAACACTGAATGAAATTGATAAAGCATAGAAATGATGAAAGGAAACACATATAAAAAAATTATTAAAGGGAAATCTAATCTAAGTGGCACCTCTATCTTATTATAAACACCAAGAAGACTTATTTATAGTAGGGCTTCATGCTACTCCCATGGAAGTAATCGAGAAACCGAGTGCCATCCATCACCTCGTAAATCGACAAGCTCCTGAATCAAGTATATATGTCACCACATATGGTCCCAACCAATGTACCTTCAATTTCCTGGGTGGCGCACAAACTTGGAGTCATAAAGAAGAACCATTCATCCAACCTTAAATTGTTTATGCTTAATATGCATATCATGTCATGCCTTCTTTCTCGCATTTTCTATCTTCTAGCTCTAATGTGAGATAGTGCACCTCTCATCTAACTACATCATTTTATCTATATGTGCTTCAAGTTTTTATTCATCATCTAGTCCACCCGCACACACATACGCAGGGAGGGTAACATAAATTCCACTAGTAAAACAACCTTTGTGCCAAACACCAACTGAAAGGGTGTGGCTTTGTTCAATCTTTTGTAAGTTGTCATGTATGCCCAAAGTACAACAAATAATTTATCATCCCAATCTTTCCTTCCAACATCACAGATCATTTGTCAATGTATGTCCCAATATCTTGTTGAAAGCCTCAATAATCCCATTGGCTCATGTGGGTGATAGGGTGTTGTCTTATGATGTGCCACCATAAACTCAACCAATAATATTTTGATAGTCTCATTTAAAAAGTGTGTGCCCTTATCACTTGTCAAGCTCAACATACATCTATACTTGTTGATAATGTTTTCCCATAGAAACCTTGTTGTTGTAGTTACCATGCAATCCTTTATAGACGCTTCTTCTACCCACCTGGTCAAATAATCTATACATGTAATAATATAGTGTGATCTAGTCCTACGCGCTGGTGGGGAAATAGGACTCACAAATTCAATTTCCATTTCTCAAAATGTTTTATACTCGCAATAGGCCTCAAGGGAATTTCATCTCTATGCCCAGGCTTCCCAAGGCACTGAAAATGATCACACACCTTGACATACTTTTTACAATCCTTATATAGTGTTTCCCACTAAATTCCAACTAGCAAAAAATCTTGCGCGCATGGTAGCATTTCCTACATAATGTCCTCCTGAAATCCCACCATGAGCTTCCTCCATTATAGCTTCGTGCTCATGTTCAAGTACACACCGGCGTAAAATATCATCATGGCCTAACTTGTATAAATCCCACTAATCAACATGTAAGGCGCATCGTGTATGGAAAGTTGTTTCTTCTCTAAGCTCTTCATCCCTTTAGGTGCCACACTAGTACACAAAAACACAACAATATCTTCTAAATTAGAGGGCACGTGGTTTAATTTAAACAACTGCAGTGTTCAACATTGTGTCCTCAATGCTCTGTGTATCCTCACCTTGAGTTAATTCTTGATAAATGATTCGGTCTAGAATTACTCTTTCCTAGCTTTACCACCACTATAAATTCAAATTCCTAAACAATAGAATCCACCGACATATGTGCCCTTACAAAATGAGCTTATTAACCAAGTACTTAAGTGTCATGTGATCTGTATAGAATATAAAGGGAGTTTCCAACAATTATTGTCTAAACTTGTGCAACGCGTAAATCATGGACAATGCTTCGTGCTCTGTAGTTGTATAATTCTACTCATCTGGGGTCAACTTCCTACTCATGAAACAAATAGGATGATCAATAATCCCATCATCGAGTTGTGTTAACATTGTGCCAATGTCCATGCTAGAGACATCAACATGCACATGAAATGGTTTGTCCCAAAAAGGAAAGCGCAGAATGGGCACAAAAGTAAGTCTTTCCTTTAATGTCTCAAACACTAGCTATTTACGCCTCATCCCGATGGAACTTTCCTTTACTTTTCAACAATTTTTCCAAGGGCGTGAAAATCTTAGCATATCCCTTAATAAACTTTTTGTAATAACCCATGTGTCCTAAAAACCCACACACCTCACTCTAATTGGTAGGTTCCTCTAAGCCCAAGATAATTGCAACCTTATCAGGATCTACTAACAAACCCTCTTTGCATATAATGTGTCCTAACAAATTTCCAAAGGGTGTCGCAAAGATACACTTCTTAATGTTGAGAGAGATGCTCAATTGTCGACACCTCTCAAACATAAGTCTCAAGTTGTCACAATGATCTTTTACTAGCCCATATACAGTCCAATCATCCAAATAAACCTGTAAAAACTTGTGTATAAAGTCCTCAAATGTTTGTACAACAATGCGCAAAAGAATTCAAGCGCATTCTTCAACCCAAAGGGCATAATTGTATATGCAAAAAAATTCCCCACTCAATGGTGAAAGTTATCTTTTCTTGGTCTTCTTTAGCAATCCACACTTGATGATAACTAGAAAATCCATCTGTAAATGAGTAGATCTCGCGCCTACAATGCCTTCCAAGATATCCTCAGTAAAGGTGTGGGAAAAGGGTCTATGACACAAGTAGCATTCAACTCTCTATAGTCCACACAGATCCTTATCCTACCATCTTTCTTTATGCTTATCACCATGGGGCTAACCCACTCTGACTCCTCAATGGGCTCAATGATTCCATATTTCAACATCTTATCAATCTCTTCCTTTACCTTGACATGCAGATTAGGATTCCTATAAGGACTCATCCTATAAGGCCTCTTCCTAACCGGGCGTGCACCTTCCTTTAACTTGATCCTCATCTTTCCCAAAGAGTGATGCACTCCTTTCAACTCATGATAGCCTCACATAAATAAGTCCTGGAAGTCATGCAGTAGCTCAATAATCTTTGTCCACCTCTTGTTCAGACCAATAATCACCAATAATGGCCTCCTTAGGTTTTGTATTTATCCCAATGTTGACCTTCTTCGTTTTCATAGGCTCATGATAAGTGTGTGCCTTCTCATCAACACTATCTAAGACCTCACATGTACCTATAGTGTGATCAACATCCATATTCTCTACTTCTTCATCATCAATCATGTAAACCAACTTACCCTTCTCTTTTTCCAGCTAGGCATGCCCAAGATGCTCCTCATCTATCTCTTCTTCTTCAAAGTGTGCCTCCAAATCTAACTCTCCAAACATATCTAATAGGAGTTCCTCACCTTTGCACTATCTCCCCATCGTAAGGTGCTTCATAATCTATAATGCTTCATTCACCGAGGTTTAGTAGAAAAATAGTCAAAGGTTTGAATCATACCTGAGGTCATCTCCTGCCAATTAATTGTTGCCCTTGTTAACTCTACATGAACATACCATGTGCACGCACAACCACTTAGGGTGGTGTAGAACTTATGTACCCAAAGTGATGGCGGAAAGTCCTCCCCCCTCCATCCAGAGTCTCTCACACTTCTTAAACATGGTGCGAAGTAGAATCCTTTCCATGGAATTCACATATTTGAGAAGGTACATTATTCCTTAGAAACCTAGTAGAGAAGGTGATTCTCACCTCTCACCATTCCAAAAGGTTATCTCTGTATGTAGTCCACCAATACGTTGTTGTCCCATGCAGGGTATAATCAACATATTTCTTCTGTCACCCTCATCCTTCCACTGGGATTCCATGGCACGTAGAAATACATCAGGGTTTCCTTCACCAGTATACCGAGGTACTTGGTTATGACTCAAATTCCAAACAAAACACAGCCTAATCATGTGTGTAATTGTATTATTGATCTCTCACTGACCATTTCATATGTTCCATGCACCCAGTTATCATAGGAAATATTGGTTGTATCACTCATAAACTGAGCATCATCCCACGAATAATACCTTCCTTAGATGGTTCAAGCAATTCAGGATCCCTAATTATGCATGCATATATCTTGTTCAAATCCTCTTCACTCAAGGGTTTTACATATAGTGCAACCTTTCCATCTATCAAAGGAATAATTATGCGCTCTCTTTGTTCTCAAAACTAATATAACCTTTATTAAAGCACATATCAACATTATTCATGTAACACCAAGGGCACCCAAGAAATGTTGGAAAACTATCTACTTTTGCAAGTGCCAAGACCTCAAAGTCCCCAGTGAACTTGGCCCCTTGTATAGTAATAGTGGCATCCTTCAATACTCCAATGGGTGTGGCTCTAGTCCTATTTTCCATATACAACACATTTGAAGAGGGTGTAATGGTGGTCTCCCCATCTGATTCCACACATCCAAAGTGATTACATTTACTTCTGCACATGTATCAATCAATATGTTACTCAACAACCACCCATCAATAATTGCATTCAAGTGATCTCTTTATCATACTCAAGACTATGAGGGGGTAATTTCACATGTAATATATGTCTCTGCGCTCAAATCCAACACGTGATATCTTCTCCATCATCCATTCCCTAACAATGGAATGATATTTCTCATGGCAACATCAACATATTATCCTCATTCAAGTCATCAACATCTTTCTAAGGAAGCTTAGTTGTCTTTTTGTCTGCTCCATCTTCCCCGATTTCTCCTTCAAGCATTGTATCTCACCCTGCAAGTTTCTAATAACCTCCATAGTCTCTTGGTATACCTCTTTCTGATGGGAAGGATCTAGATATTTTGCATTTATCACCTCTTGTTTTATAATAATAGGTATCTACTTTGAGATCTCACAAGCTCGAGCAACGTCAACATGTGTAGTCACTAACATAGGCAGATATCTCAAGGATCGGTGAAATCTAGGCATCCACTGGTCTTCTATGGAATGCTGCACTTTAATCATCCCCACGCCCTTATCATTATTCTTATAGTTCTTACTCATGTGCTCATATAACTCAAGACATTCTTCAAACTTATGTTGCTTTCTGTACCATGAGAAAACTATATGTTCTGGGGCATTCACATCTATAATGATCAGGGGATCCACATGTAAAATAGGTTTCGTAAGGGAATTCACTTCTTCCACGACCATGGCCTCTATATCCTCCATGGTAACCTCTACCTCTACCACCTCCATCAAAGTGCCCTTTATGATGTTTTCTTTCCTGCTCCTTTGAATTATTCGTGACACTAGTATGGTGCACACCCAGTTTCAATATCTTCATGAATATGATCAATCAACCTATAGTTTTCCATATCATGAGTGTGAGACTTACAAATCTTACAATAACAGGATACGTTCTTCCGATCACACATTGCAACAATGGGTACCTACTTGAATCATGATCCAAGTGACGATCTCATAATCCAACAACATGGCATGCACACCGATTTATGAGGGAAGCTATCCTTAGTATGTCCTTTAACCTCACAATCTATACACCATATCCCACTACGCGTCTCATGATGAATTGTTTGAAATTTTCTCTAATTGCTTTGCCATAGATGCAATCTGTGCCTCCAAGAATGGGCTAACTCCAATTTTATGCTCCCAACTACCTCAACATGACAGAGCTACCTCCAAATCCTCATGTGGATTTGTAAATTTCTTATGAGAGAGCGCCCTTCTAAAAGGTGTTATCAAACCGCCAAAAAACTATTGTGTATGTTGGCTAGGGTGAATATCATAAGACAACTTTGATAGCAAATTTTTAAAGTGTGCATCATATGCCTTGCTTTAATCTCTTTCAGCATAGCATTGATACTTTTATGTTCAAACTCAAGTATATAAAACTTAACCAAGAAAACATCATGCATAGTGTTGTAATATACAATAGTCTCTGGTTTGGGTCATACTTCTTATACCAACTATGTACATGCCCTTGCAAAGTAGTAGCAAACTAACTTGCCTTACGCTCAAGATTTTTGATTCCCTTAGTGTGCCATAGTATCTCACACATATGCACATGCTCTGTTGCATCCTCAATGCCTCTATACTCTAGGAGGTGAAGATACATCTTGTAATAAACTTGTTGTGGTCCGGTGCGACCATGCCCACTGCACTCCAAAACCCGTATTACTCTTAGTATTTCCTCCACCTCTAGAGCCACCAGATCCACTAGATCCCAAGCCTCTAAATCCTCCTAATCCACCTCCCCTAGTGGCACCCGGACCAAAGGATGAGCTACTTTGTGTTCCAACTATTTTATTAAATTGAACTCCCACAATCTGCAAAGTTTTGTTACTTCCGCACGTATTACCATCGTTCTACGCTCCTACATTATGTCCTGATGACATGCTTTAGAAAATACTCCACTAATCGGACCACCAAACAATGAAGATGTTTATGCACCACATATGAATTTTTCATCCGATGAACTTCATACTCAACAGAAAATGAAATATACCTATTGTTACTCTATCACCAACACTAGCTTGTTTCTCAATAATTGTTTTAGGAACTGGAACACCAAACACAAGGGAAAGGTCACTAGGTGGGATCAGATGTGTGCCTACAATCCTTATTCTTTCCTCTTTTGATGTGCTCTCATATAAAGTTGAATGGGATTCTCTTCCGCACTTTCCTAAATGGGGGAGTATTGGCTACTCAGGTTCCACATCTTTTGCATGAACCTCAAATCCTTCGTGCATCACCTATCTCCACAACTCCATAGACTCCTCAACATCATGCTTCTTTGTTAATTCCCTCTCTCACGCTTCATTATACTTAAGCCATCTTTCTTCTCTTTCTTTTTCTACCATAAAGTTTGCCATATTTCACCACACCTATTCCTACCCCCACGTGTGGTGGAGGTTTAGCTAGCCATAGGTCATTCTTCCAAATCCAAAGTCATCAACAAGATCTTAATTGCTAAAGGGATAATGCGTAAAATAATATCCTTTGGGTTCACGCAAGAACTAAAACTCAACAATCTCTAGATAGGAATAAGTAGAAACAACATACTCTAACATATAACTGTGTAAAACACCACTCCACCAATGATCCACAATGCATGTCCAATTCACATCAACATCATGCAAAGTTTTTCAATCTTCTTATGTCCAAAAATTGTTCTATACCTCCAATTCTACTTTGATGCATATGTTACCAGCCACTCGTATAACTTTATAGGAAAACAACAAAATAACATCTCATAGAGTTCATGATACGATGTTCTTCAACCCACACGTGAGCATTGAAATCGGGTATATTATATATGTGAGAAAATTGGTCTTCTAAGTCCACAACCCAACTCTCAATGTTGTCCAAAGTCAACTGATACGTCTTCATCATGCAACATCCTTGCAACAACTTGAAAAGAGGTCTCAAAAATGGAACCAAAATTTAGTTTCTATTTCTTGCTTAAAACCCTATACGTGTTGGCCCATCACTTAGAAAGATATTAGTGCCCACCCGAATATCACAAAGGTACCAAGTCCCTCTTTTTATACCAGCTTTGTCCCATTCATATATTCCATATCCATAGCAAGTAATTATCGGTAAAGGATATCGATAATCAACTCACAACCATAGTGCATAATGAGTCAAACAAGGATCAAGATCATATTTACCATACAATAATTGGTAACAGAGACATCAATAATCATTACCATCAACAATGATCCATTATATTAATCCATCATAAAACATAGTATCTAAATACACCCAAAGTAACAATACAAAGTCATGCGCGTAAAATCATACCAGTAACATAACTTTGTTTCTCCGTCTGATATCACTACCCAAAACCGTGTAAATTAATACATATATATAGTAGTGTGTACTTTTTTCCCTTCACCGCTTATGCACTCTCAAAATAGGTTGCATGCTCAAAATATCCATGTGCCACTTACAAAGGTAATCAAGAAGCATGCAAACTTTGCCTAACAATAGATTACCTATAATTAACTCTAGATCCAATCCTATTATTAGCTCTAACTTCACATGATGCTTGATCTTCCATTTGCTCCAAAAATATCCATTGCTACATCCACAAGTCTTCTTGTTCTTATCCAATGTGTGCTCTGCACTCAATCCTATTCTTAGCCTATAACATGCAAAACGTCTAAGTCCTAAACTCTCACTTTCCCTAAGACGCCCTTTCTTACAAAACTTATGTGTGTACCTACGCACCCCCTTTACGCACATCCCATCCTTCTGCGCCTCTAATACTTAGGTACAAATTTTTCCAGCATAACAAGGAGGGAAAAGGACATAAGCACTCAAAGGGGACAACAACAACTTGGTGCTCCCTTTGTCCCTAATGGGTGGTACTATCTGGGATGCTCGAAGGATATAACGAAAAATAAAGAGTTGGGTCACATGTTGTCCAATGTTCACAAGTAAAGTGGTCATTCCAGAAAAGTAAATGATAAGAGTATCAAAAGGATAAAACAATGTAAAAGTAAAATAAGTGTTGTTAATGTCTAGTTTTCTTACTTAGGAATCATGCATATAATAACATACTTATAGGCGTGTTGTAAGTAGTAAGTGCATGATTTTGTGTCTACATTTTCTCCCACTTTATGTTGGTGTTATCAACCAATTTTGACTGCGCAAAATTGTCAAAAAACAATTAAATAATTAAAAATTAGAAAATTTTGAAAATTATTACTTTGCGTGGTTCATTGGACTCCTTGCGATCGTCTTATTTTTGTGATCGTTTCGGTCTTCGTTTCGTGATTTTCGGGCAAGAACTCTTCCCGCCAGGCTATAAAACGCATTAAAATACATTAAAATAATTAATTAATATTTAATTAATTAATTGCTCCTTGTTTGATTAAATTAATCACTTAAGGAGTATTTAATTAAATAAATATAAATTAAGATTCATCCGACAAGTTTTGGTGCCGGGGAAGTTAGCTTTTGTTTCCAACTGCCGGGTTGGCATCCCAAACCCGGATTTCCACTTTCCTGGCATTTTCCTTCAAATTTCCCGCACGTGGGTTTTCCTCTGCCAATTGCCAAATCATGGATTGGCAAACGGGCATAAAATTCCCCAATTTCCCACATGGGGAAATTGGACGGGGATTGCCAACCCATTTTGCCATTCCCGTTGGCAATTGCCCGTTACTTTTCCCATTTCCCCTGGCACTTAAGCCACTACCCGGGATGTGAGGAAGTTGAATTAATCCTCGTAACTTCCTCCATCAAACCCGGTGGAAAAAGTCAGAAGCTTCTTTTTCTTCAGAAAGACATAATTTTTTGTTTGGCATTATGCAAATAAATCCCACGCACTGGCCAAGAAACAGTCTTTTAAAGAATAGAACAAGTTTTTGGATAAAGAACAGTTTCCAGAGGACAAATCAAATACCTGTGCATTGGGAGAAGCAAAGAAGAATAGTTCTTTTTCTTTTTTAAGGAGAACTCCACGCATTTCCCTGTAGAGGAGGCGCACAGCCCAAATCGCTGTCCACACACTGAAGGAAAGGAAAGAAAAAGGGAACAGTCTTCCATGCAGGCCGCGCCAGCAAACAAAAACATATTCTTGCCATACATCTGTTGCAGCATTTGATGGAGCGCAGCCAGGCATTCGTGAGTTGGGGCGAAGTTTAAAAAGCATACAGAAGAAGGAAAGGCGCGCGGGTCTGGAACCATACAGAAAGACTCGGAAAGGAACCCGCGCCAGCAAAGGAGAATAGAACTCCACGCATATATCCAAGTTGCAGGTTTTTTTTAAACTAAAAATCCATTCAAGGAGACAGCAAGGGCAGAAAGAACAAAAACGTGAACAGTGCGCGAGTGGAGCGCAGGCAAGCATTCGTGGTTTAAGGCAAAGTTTAAGAAGCATACGGAACAGTGCGCGACCCATACTCTGGAGAACATCATCGATTGATCCTGCGCCCATACTGTCAATACTGTTTGTATTGCCTAAATAAATAAATAAATAAAAAACGCGTGGGCAAGTATGTTTTAAAAAATGAATTGTTTTTGCGACTTGTTATATTCTGCATTTTCATCGGCCTTCAGAAAGAACGCATAATATTGCAGATGGACAAATCTGGGGCCTGATAAAACTTACAGCTTAATTGCTAAAGGCTGCAACAAATGAAGGTCAAGAATATAATAAAAATTCCTTTCCACACAGCTAGCTATTAGAGATAAGAACAGTTTTTAAAAAGCTACGCATTCATCAAAGGAGGCGCCCAGCTGGAAGAAAGAACAAGTTTTTAATATAAAAAAAAGGGGAAAGAGTTCCATGTGCCAGATTGGAGGAGTTTTTAATAAAAAAGATTTAAAATCTCCTTGCTGCGCATTGAGAAAGAAGGGGACAGCTAAAGACAATAAAGTTTCCACGCCTTAGCCAGGGAAGAGAGGAAACTCCATTCACGCAAAATATTAAAATCGGGAGATTTTAATTGTTATTGTCAGAGTTAGAATTCGAGCTTGGTCTCGATTTGTTTTTATTGACATATTAAAAGTTTGTAATTCGAGACAATTATTATTATTATTATTTTATTTTAAATAATAATAATAATAATAAAACGGAAATATTTTTCTTGCATTGACGGGGTGTTGGAGACTGAGACCCGGCCCCGTTTGCATTGTCTGGCGTGCCTGAGTCACTGCTTTGTTAAATTCATAATGGCCGAAAGATCCAAATCTGCAGGGAGATCGAGGAAACCAGTGGAAAAATATAATAAATCTGCCCTGAAATATGAATTCCAAGGAATTATTCCTCCCAGCTCCATTAAGTCGGCGTATGACAACATCACCGATACAAATCTGGGTCATATCAACGTGCAACAGTTTTGCGAGCGAGTGAAAACTGAAGGCAAGACCATTTTCTCTGATAGGCTTTACCACAGTGGCCTACCTCAAGCAGCAGCATTCCCTGTCTCGGTGCAGTGTCCTGAATTGGTGATTGCTTGTGCAGAGCATTACGATCCTGAGAGACGAGGAATTTATAAAGACAACCGCGAACCTTTCCTCTTAATCACACCTGAACACATTGAGGAGTTGCTCGGGATACCTGACTTTCCTGAGAATGCAGATATCACTCGCCAGTCTGCGCAAGATTTCTGGGACGAAGAACCCCTAAGATGGAGCAAAATGGTTAACAACAATTGGCTGGTAACCAAGAGACCTCGGATTGACAGGCTCCCCAAAGAACTGTACCGCATTGAGTTCGTGGAAGAGATTGGAGACATGATCACTCTCCTAAGTCGAGTTTTTGGTTTACCTTCTGCAAGGGTCTTCCACCCATGGATGTACCAGTTTATCTGTATCATCCTAGCCAAGAAGGAGTTTGTGGACTGGGCCACCATCATCAGCAACACCATTCACAAGCAATTGATAGAAGTCAAAATGACTGGATGCTTCTACATGACCTCATATCTGACCTATGCAGTAGCACGAAGAAAGCTATTTTCGGGACTTGAAACGAGAGGAATCCTGGGGTCATCAAACAATGTTTTTCACTATTACCCTCAGCTCAGCTTCAAAAATAGTTCTCACCATTTTAGAAGAGTCAACGATGCATTCACCTTCCGCGTAATCCGGAACTTGAATCGAAATACCGAGGAAAGGTTTTCCAAAGAAGCCATGAGTGTCATTTCTCAATGGGGAACCTGGTTTATACAATTTTCATCTTTTTCCTACATCCGCGTGAGTGGCTTTGCTGGGACCCCGTGGAAACTTCCCAAGTACGTCAGTGATAGGTGGGCGTTAATGGAGTCAAGCGCGACAGCTTGTTCCAAGTTCACTGCTTGCTTAGTGACAAGCACCGCCCAGGAATTCATTTCCCGATCCAAATCGGGGAATACCAATGCCCAAACTTATTTAGTGCACAACTAATGGAAAAGGAGTTTGCTCTCATAACTATCCATCCATATGTGAAGAGAGCCCAGTTCGATATCAATGGTTATATGCAAACGATTATGGGAGCGAAGTATCAACATAATCCTACCATGGAGGATTTATGGGCCGCTTGCTCGGATGAACATGAGGTAAGGAGACGGGAGTACTCTCGCCTAACACTTGCTCAGATCAAGGCCTTCCACATCCGGAGTCCTCCCGATTCATTCATAACCGATGATGAAGATGTCGTTGATCCCTCGTACGATGCCATTGCCTTCACACCGTTGCCTCGAATCGACTGGACCAAAAGAGATGAATTTTCTCTCGATGGCAAGAACCAACCAATTATCGAAAGAAGCATATCTTGGTATGATAAGGAACTTGCCAAATTTCAATCAATTCCGAATCCCGTTTCAGAATCACAAAAATTGCCTATATCAGGACACCTCCATTCGACCAAGGTTTCTTCTCGATCAACTTCGTTACCATCCGATCATACACGACATACAAGAAAAGAATGGTTGCCGAAATCCACTTCGCCGAGCAACGTGTCACGAAGAGAGAGATCCAGAGATCCAAACCCTGAAGAAGGAAAGGAGCGTGTGTCTGGATTTTCTACCTCGAGTAGAGATTCTTCCACTCACATCATTAATAGCACTCATACGCTGGTAGCAAATGATCCTCAGCCATGCTTCGAACAAACACCCACTCAAGTGCAAGTAATTCAAATATCAAATACTTCGGAGCACGTAGTTCATGAAGAGATTTCCCAAAATCTCCCGAATGATCAGGAATTGGACATTGAGGTTGTGTCTCCTCAAATTGAGGCCGTTGATAGGATTCAAGAAGGATCTCATGATGTCAGGGATGATGAGGATATTGATTCAAGCTCCAGGATTCTATATGCCGAGATAGTAAATGAAACTCCTTCTTGGGTTGATTCTGAAGTGAAGAAAAGGAAGAGAGTTGTCAAGCCAATCGACATTGATTTTGATGCCCTTTTCAAACTGTCGAATGACGCCATTCCTAAGAAGCCCAAGGTACTTTCTCGAATAATGGTGGATAATGATGGAAACAAGTTTGCAGACCTTGCCATTCCACGAGTGGATAAAGAGCGTAATGCTATGACGCCAGCCGACTATGAAGTTTCCAGACTAGGACTTGGGAGATCCACGTTAGAAAGTGACATGGCGATGGCTCGAGATTCAATTGATATCGTGCTAAAAAGATTGGAGAAATACAAGTCCCAAAATTCTCGGCTCAAGGCTGAAAAGAGTCAATTGGTGGAGTATGTTCAGCATTTGATAAATCCCATATCATCCACCTTCCCAGTACCTGATGCGGTGGCTGCCCCAGATGAAGAAACTCTTAATTTGTCAAAGGAAATAAACACGTTGGGCCATGTCACTAAAACTTGGCTTTCGGAGATTCTCGTTTTGGGCCAGGGAGCGATCAAGACTGCAGTTAAGCTTCATGAAGATATCAGTGTATATCTAGATCCAATTCTTTCTTTCAAAGAAACTTTTGTTTCTACGATATCAAATTTGGATGAGATATTGCCCAGTCTGCAGGAGATGACAAGTATGGAATCTTCAGTGTTGGCTATTGAAGGGATTCTCGAATTTGAACATCGAGGGACACGTTTCCTTTGGTGTCTACATCTCAAATCGAGAAAGACGCTTCTTGTGGATTCTATGATCCATTATGACAACATGTGCAATGAAGTTTTCGCTTCACTTTCCTCGATCCAGGATTTCATAGCTGAGATTCCTTGCAACCTAGTAAATGAGCATAATCAAAGGTGTTCATCGGAGCAGGTGGAAGAACAATTCTCACGATTGTTCAAAGACATGTACACTCCTGCCAACAATTTCTCGTCGGTTTCCATGGAACGGTGTATCAAATTGAAGAACTTGTTTGAGAATGCTCGATTTAAATTGTTAATTTTAATGATATGCCAAGTAGAATTCTTGAATTGCAGGTATTTTGTGAGGCTATTCTTTGGCCAAGTGAACCTCCAGAAGAGGAAAAGATGTTTGAAAATTTGGGAAGGTTTAGATCCTTTCAATTATCAAAAGCAGCAGATCCTAATTTCACCGGCGGTGTAGGAAGTTGATTTTCTTGATATCTAGCGAATTGGGAGAGTCCATTTCTCATACGTTTGAGATAGGCGGACCCCGTTTCAATGGATAAGGCACTGGTTATTATTGTATATTTTTTAAAGGTGTTGTTATTTGGGAAACATTGGATATTTTAAGTAATTTCTATTTTTGGGTTGTATTTAATAAAGTTGGTTAGAAAAAGTCAAAGGTCACTTAAGTGCCTTATTTAATGATCATATTAAACCCTAACTACTTTGTAACCAACTTTTGGGTTATAAAAGGAAGTGAGGGGCTCATTTGTAAGGGTGACTTTGAGAGAGGAGAAGAAGATACTTTTGTGCAAGCTTTGTTTCCAGAAGAAACTTTGTGTTCTTTGTGAAAAACATTTTGGAGTTAATAGAATAAGAACTTTGTGTCTCATTCATTGTCTCTTGTAGCATTTGGTGTTCTTATGTTCATTATATGTTAGGTGTTTGAATCTTGCATGCGAATATTATCTTTGATCTTATTGTCAACATTAGTAATCAGTTGTTCTAGTTCACAGTGATCAAGCTCTGACTATCTACTTGCTCATGTGTGTTCCCTTTTGCATGTTCTTGTTTGGCTAACTCAAACTCCGTTTTATTTGTGTTGGTTATTCATCTTTTCTCTTCATGCAATATTAGGCTCTGTTTTTACCTAACTCTTGCATGTTCTTTCAATCCATTCCATTCCACTCCTTTCTTTCATTTCATTCCATTTCCTTCATTCACTTTTCTTCCATTGATGTTCCAAAACACCCCCCACATACAATTTTGAATGTACAGATGTAAATACAGTTTTGGTTTTCAATAAAGGCAGCCTCACCTTCATTGAGGAGGGACTTCGTTCCCACACTGTTGCATGTCATTTGCATGCGTGCAAATCCATATTCTAACAAATGGCGAATGAATATTTAGTATCATAAATTAGATAGGAAGAGTGTACCTTGTGGAGAGCCGATAGATTTATAATCAATAGCATGTTGAATAAGGATTGTACTTGATATCGTGTCGAATGGAGATTGTAAAATGTGTATTGTGGAATCTAGAAGAGGATAAGGATCTTAGGGGTGACCTTTTGTGCGTAGTATAAATCATGTTTGTGTTTGTTCCTTGAATATTACCTTTGCCTAAGGGTCTTATGCTTGAGATTGTTCCTTGTTCTATTTGTTGTCTTTTGTTGGAGTAAGGTCGGACATGCAAAAGAAGATAAGTGTAGTCAATGCTCATGATAAATGAAATTGAACTTCAACTCAATACGTGTGAAGGTAGAAATGCATAACTAAATATAAGTGAATCAAGGATAAAATACACTTGAATGTCATGACAGAAGAAATATAATTGTTATTGTATGTTTTTTTACCTTGGAGATGGTTGGAATAATACCAACGATTTCGGCATTTTGTCGCCAAACTAAGGATTTGAGCGTCTTATCGCTAAACTAAGAATTTATGCATCCTGTCACCAAGGGGAGAGGATTGGGAGAGCTATAAGCTTTTCCCTTCAACCGTTAATGTTTCCCCATGGATAAGTGCTACTACATATGGTCACAAACCTAATAAAAATTGGTCACAAATGACACATTGCTCCAGGTATGTGTCGTTGTCCTGCATATGCCCTGGGTTCCATTCCTTATTTGATCCCAAGAAAATAAAGTAATTAGTTGCCTTGCTCAAAGTATGTAACTTGCCACTTATTTTTTTCCTATTGTACATGATAGTAACATCAGTATGCGAGTACCTATTGCTGGATTTTGGAGAAACATGTTGCTAAAAACCTATTGATCATGTATTGTACCTATTTTGTCCTAGGATAGAACCGCTCGTGTGGGACACTAGAACCCACCGCTCTGTTTGATTTGGGTGCTTTTCTCCCTACACTAATTTTGTCCCAAGTTTGATTCTAAACTATGTTATTAGCTCATGTTTGTTCTAATTTTATTGTGTACTATTTTGTTTTTGATCTCTAAACCGCTGAGAGATAGTCACCCAATGATTGGCCCACTCATTTGTGATGCGTGAGATGAACCAAAGCGAGCATGGCCAAAATAACCAAAGATGAATCTAATGTGCACATTTGAAATAGAAGTCTTGCAAGAGGAATAGAGAATGCACAAGGTAAATACTATGGTGCATGTAAAACAATGGGAAAGGCTAGCCAAAAGTGTTATTCACAAACAAACATGGCATGATGTAATAGAAACTAGTCAAAACACACAATAACATGGAAAAAGACACAATGAGTAGTTGGTTGAATACATGGGACACCACTCAGGATGTCGCAAGACACTTAAATCCTTCAAGGATATAGAATCAAAGACACACAATCAAGCATAGGGCATAGCCCGTAAATAATGATAATCAAGACATAAACATAGACAAGATACAAGCAAATCAGATAACCATGGTTGGAAGTAGACTGCAAGACAAATGCTACACATGAAGCACTGTTAGCATGTTAGAAAAATTGATATTATGTCATAATTTATACATCTAAAATAGGAATAAAAGTAGTATGTTTTGCAATAATAAAACCTAAATAGATAAATAGAAAGGTAGATTCCCCCATGAGATTTAGTGGGACTAGTAGAGAACAAAGGCAAAGCATCATATATCGTGTAAAACACATCGTAAGTAATCTACATTCACCTCAAAAAGTACCATGTGAGTGTGCATGTGTGTATGGAGAAATGGTGGAGCATACTATGAATCCAAGTAATATGATACACAATGTACAACTTAGAGTAGTGTAAACAAGAAATGATACATCCAATCAAGATCTAAGCTAATGTTTTTGAATTTTTGCAATTATTTGAATGAATTCTATGACTAGGAGAGGGAAGCAAGGTTTCCCCTCGGTGTATGTGTGCAAGGTGAGGTTCATGTAGGTAAGTGCACCTCAACAGTCATGTTTGAACCTAGAACAAGAGTGCATCATCGGGTAGCGAGGGGGATAGTATGCCCCCAATGTGTGAATGATATGGTGATCTATCCAATGAGGATAGGGGTGAGGGCCCACTATCTACTAGTGTGAAGGAGGTACGCATGTGATCATGATCAAAGACTATATGGCCATGAGGGAGTACATGTGGAGAAAGAGACGTGAAATGGGCCTATATGTGCCATGGGTAGTATGTGTCCTAGGTGGATACCTATTCCTATGAGGTGGTGTAAACCATGGAAATTACAATAAAAGAGGAAAATCAATACAAAAAAATGTAAACCTTCCGTTGTAAATCCCAAAGCAACCTCATATTAGATTTGACTAAAAGAGTAGGGTTTAGTGATGCTCTTTGTTGGATCTATTTGATTTGTGAGCTTTGTTGATTTTTGGATGCTCCAAGATACTTTAAATGGACGATGGTTCAAGCTACAAGCATGATTGATTGATTTGACATTATGTGGGCAGCATAATGGTATAAAAGACTGATTTGATTCACCAAGTAAATGCACAAAATGACAACATGAACTCTCAAGCTTTTGGTGGATGATTTGTAAAGGAAAAACCATTGATTTATAACTCGGAAAGTGAATCATCAAGCTAATTTTAGATTGAGTTGATTTGAGATAACTAAACATAACTGATTTGTTTAGTTGAGTTTCCAGATTGATTAGAGAGTTAGATTGTTGTTCTAGATTTTCATGAATGATTCATTGTTGAGTTGGTAAGGGGTTACACATGTTTTTGGCTTTTAATTTTATATCTTTTATTTTATTCACCCAAAAAATTTCATGAATAGTTGGCTTTTGGAAGAAGGTGGATTGATTTTGGATTGCCATGATTTGGGAGATAGCTTCAATTAACTCAAATGCATGATTTGAGTTAATTTGAACACATCCTCTTGATTATAATAATTATTTTTAGCTTTAGTCATGACTTTATTCAACTTGAGTTGAGGAGGTGGATAGGATATGAGAATTATTTAATTTATTTAAATATGGAAGTGGATATGTGTGAATTTATTTAATTAATTTGATATTAAATTAGCTAAGAGGGGTGATAGGGTGCAATAGAATTAGTAAAAATTATTCTAGAAAGGAAGAATGAGTTTAATGGGATTTTGAATAATTACGATGCATAGCGGTAACTTTGGGGTGTCTACTTTTGCCTCTATTTAAAGTGTTATTACGAGTAAAAGCACTTTAAATATAGTAGACGTGTGCAAATCGGTGAACAAGTGATAATGAAGTAGTTTAGACTGTCTCATTTTCCCCAATGAAGCATTTGGATGCCCCAACAAGTCTGGATTAGTTTTAAGGGAGTACCCCCTCAAGCGGATGAGTGGCACGGGAGAGTGGTGGAAATTTGCTTGATAGGAAGAATAAGAATACTTATTTTTCAAGAGGGATTAGAAAGGATACGCTATCGAGTGAATGATAATGTTAGGCAAATGATGAGAATTATGATATGACTTATTTTGTGTTTTGAATGAGATGTGTAGATGAATGTAATGGTGATATGATCAATTATTGCTCATAGATTTAGATTCCATTCATAATTTTTATTTTGAGAACAACCTATTTTTTTGTTGCACAATAGAGTTAACATTGTAATTATTGACAAACCATGATGAGAAACCCATATGCACGTAAAAACACACATACAGAGAGAGAGAGAGAGAGAGAGAGAGAGAGAGATTAAAACAAACCCAATATACATAGTAAGATGGATACACCAAGGTTATATGTAAACATGGATGCTAACAAAATACTTGTAATTGGTAAAAAACAAAGACAAAGACTGGATGTAAAGAAAACCCAATATACACAGTATTTGATACACCATTGTTATGGAGAAACCAAGATGCTAACAAAATACTTGTAATTGGTCAAAAACAAAGACAAAGAATGAACATAAAGTAAACCCAATATACACAGTAGTTGATACACCATGGTTATGAAGAAACCAAGATGCTAACAAAATACTTTCATTTAGTCAAACAAATTACAAAGAAGTAAAGAAAACCCAATTTACATAGTAGTGAAAATGTACCAAAACTATGAACAAGCCAAGATGGTAACAAAATACTTATAATTGGTTAATAACAACAACAATGCAACACAAATTTAAATAAAGACATCTAATTATGCCCCTAATGTGTTCCACAATGAGGATTAAGCATATTTGAATGCCCCCAAGCAAGGATACATGCAAGGGAATTAGATTAGACCGAAGAGTGGAGTCAAGCGACTCCTAATGACACTCTTGTTGGATCTGTAGAAGTTCACCTCATATTTGATTGGTTAGCACTTACAAATAAGGATAGATGTGAGGAATAACATGAGATCTAAGATTGCCCCAAATGAGGATACATGTGATCTAGTAAAATTATTGTTTAATAATCATATGATAGTTTGAAACGATCACTAGGATAGTGGCTCAAAACTTCGATATCGTTGAATTGTTTTGATTGTTGTTGAGATTTTTTAAAACATTTTTTGAATATTTTTGGGTTTTTATTTTTTTGGATTTTGAATGTTTTGATTTTTGGGATTTTTGAATATTTTTATTTGTTTGGATTTGGAACGTTTTGATTTTTTCCGAGTGTTTACTCGATAAAAGGGTGCACTACCGAACTCGTGTTCAAACAATTGTGAACATTTCATTCCATTGGCAGAATGTAGATGATATAGTGATATGATGTTTGACTCTGCCCTTGACTCCACACAACTAGTAAGATGTGAGGGATCACCACAAAAAGTTGAGAAGGTTGTAATACAAATGAGATAATGATGTGCAAATGAAGATGATGGATACAAATACACGAGGTTAACAATGGTCCATTTGGGAAAATATGACTCATCTCTAATTAAGATTATTTGACCGATTCCAAGATGATTTCACTTTATAGGTCTTGACTAGACTTAGATCCATTGATGGTCTACTTATTGGCAAGATCAGTGTAAGGAATGGTTGTCTCTCTTAACATGAGAAAATAAATTGATTCTTTAGATTTTGTATGATTAAGCACTTTGGATTTGGAAGGCTTTTGTTTGTATTTTTTTAAATGACCCCCTACATTTTTCCTCATACCACTAGTAAGAGGTAAGGGTTCAACACCAAAGATAAGACATAGGCAAGTAAGGGTACCTTTGTCTATTCCTAATCTCATGCTACCAAAGTAAGAAGTGTGGGCTCAATGCCAAAGACTATAAGGCCAAAGATGTAACAATTTGTGATTTTTTTTGTATTTTTGATGGAATTTTCCTTTTTGTATAATTGTGCTTATTTTCGAAGATGGTTTTCCCCCAAATCTAGTCGCACATGACTAGTAGGATGCGGGCTCATCACCTTAGACCGAGATGGGTGGAAAAAGATAAAGTTTAGAGTTTTCAATTTGTGATTTTTTTGTATATTGTAAGTAAAGACATTTGAATGGAATTTGAGATCCTTTTAACATGTGTCTTATATTTGTATAATATATGATAATGAAATGATAGAGATTTTGCTTATTTTCGAAGATGGTTTTCCCCCAAATCTTAGTCGCACATGACTAGTAGGATGCAAGGGCTCATCACCTTAGACTGAGATGGGTGGAAAAAAGTTTAAGGTAAAGAAGTTTAGAGTTTTCTACTAAGGATACATCTTCTTTGAAAGGATAATTTTCCATCGTAAGCTTCTAAACAATATTGTAAGTAAAGACATTTGGAATGGAAGAATCTAGAATAGGGATGAGATACACAATACCCCATAGGAAAAAAATTAACATGTGTCTTATATTTGAATATTGTGAATATATGATAATGAAATGATAGAGATATATGCCAATGGATGAAACAATTAAAATTGTTTGTATATGAAGTTTTTGCTTTTTCAATTTTTTTTTCAAATAGTTATTTGATATGGAACTTTTTTCTCTTTTTTTTTTCACTTTTTTATTTTTCGATTTTTTACTGATTCGGGTTTGTAATGGACTCACAATGTGGAAGAGGTTCGTGTTTGTGAAAGTTGAATGGTCCTAATTTACAAGACTTGGGTGGACAAGGTCCAAGTCCACAGAGTAGATAGAAGCATTTTTAATAAATAGGTGACTTGATGTGACCTGATTTGTGAGACTTGGACGGACGAGGTCCAAGCCAATGGAGGGGATAGAAATATTTTCAATGAGTAAGTGATTGATGTAGTCCCGATTTCAAACAGCTTAAAAATGCAGACAAGATCCAAGTCAACACACAGAGATAGAAATATTTTCAATAAATATATGATTTGATGAGTCCTGATTTATGAGACTTGGGCGGACAAGATCTAAGTCAATGGGTATGTGATTGGAAAAGTTTTTGATGAGATCGAAAACCTATGTGAAGATAGAGGTAATTTGTTGATGTGGAGAATATGTTGAAATTTATATTCTCCAATACCTTCATCAATGATTTCCAATGTATTATATGGTTGGAGTTTTAAAAGGTTCTTTGTGTCAATGTAATTTTCATCCATGAATGGAATGATGTGAGGAGTGAAGGATTGATCTATAGATGGGCATCCAAGGCATCTTTTAGGATTTATAGAGTAAATATTCAATGTTGCTCCTTTATCTAGTAAGCATTCATTGGATTTTATGATTAGTGATGAACACTTCAATGTGTAAAAATTTAGTGTTTGGGATGTTGATATTCAAAAGGTCATGAGGACCAAATGATAGGACTAGACTGTTTGATGATATATTTGTGATTAAATCTTGAAATGGAGGTGTGTTGATACCCCTAGGAACACGCACATCATGGAGTGCACAGTAAGAATGTCTTGATATATAGATTCTATCATATGTGTCAATGTGCGTCATACAAGAATTACATTCCATTTCTTGAAAGTAACTCCTCTTCTTCTTTATGGAGGTATGATGGGTCATGCATTGGGAGTTACACAACACTCCTATTTGTACCTTTTCATTTTGATATATGAGCATGACTAGAGTTTTTTTCCTATGCATGCAAAATTCTTGTGGTTGATTTATTGCTTTAATATTGGAGCTACTTCACGCCTCGATTCAAGTGTAATTTCTTGATGTACATGGATTCCTTCTTGACACTCGTGCTTCCTCACTTTCATGTGGTATTAGAGCTCATGGTTCGAATCATGTCTCTCTCTCTATGGTTGTTGATACTACTATCCATTTTGTGATTTTCTTGTTTCATGTGCAAGTTTTTAATCCTTTGCTTTGTGATTTACTTGCATTATTTTGGGTCCTTTTGTTTGGGTAGTGTGTTGGTTTCTGTGTGTTTTACAAGTTTTTGTGTGCATGTTCAAGAAAAATCGGGGTTTAAAGTGTTGTTTATTGGGTTCTTGAAAGGCTGTGTTAGGGTGATTTTTAGGCCCAACTTGGCCCTAACTCACCAAGCTGGCCCTTCTAGCTCGCACGCTCCTCCTTGATAACTCGTCACTATCTTTGGATTACTCGCTTGCATTACTCTTTGCATGTTTTTCTAAAACTTCCCTCATTTAGATCATGCATATTGGCACTCGTTGTTGTGATCTATGTTGATTCTTGTGTTGCACTTTTGCTTTCGAACTCTCTAACTCATCTCTAAGCTCACTCACAACATTGTGCCTTGGTTTTTGGCTTGTCACCTCCGTTTGACCTATCTCGTGTATCAACCCTTGGCTCCCGTGTTTGAATTCCCTTGCTCGATGTGTTAACTCTCTTGGGCACATTATTTGATTTATCGTGTTAGTTCATCGCTCAACTCTAACCTTGGCTTTGTGTTCTCGTGTTCTCCATTTTGGGTGCTTGATTTGCTCATACTTGGGTCTCTTTACTCCTAGTTCACTTGGACCCACCTTTTATCCTTGACATCCCCCATGTCATAGTTGTGTTTTACCTTGCTCGTGTCACGCATGGCAGTTCGCCTCTCTGCATTCCTCCGACCGCCACTATTACAAAGTTCATTCACCAAAAGGATCTCTTCCACCTCCTTTACATTTTTTTCTCGCCTATTGTTAGTTTCTTATGCCCACTCGACACGCGAAACCATTACATAGTCATCTTGGTAAAGCACTCCTAACTCCTGGCTATTTACACCACCATTCAACATGTGTCACCCCGACACCCAACTCGACCTGTAAGCCCAACTCGCCCTTACATCTCAAACAAATTGACTCCACAACTTAACAACCCAATCCTATAGCTCAACACTCACTTCAACTCTACAGTCATGCACAAACTCACCCGGATTGGTCTACAGGCAGCACCACCATCTTGCCAAGCTAAGCTAACTCTTCAACCCCACTAAGGTAATTTTTTTTCCTTGTTTTTTATTTTGTTTTTAAAATTTAGATTAATTAATGTTAATTGATCTTATCTTAATTAAGAAAACATTAAAATTTTAAGGGAAAAATACTATCTTTTTTGGCTTTAAAATAGGCTTATTGGGATTTTTCGGCCCCTTTTTGCACTTCATTATAAGCACTCTTCTTCACTTGTGGGTTAGTGAGCATGTCTACCATAACCTTGCGGCAAGAGATCCTCCTTTTTATCTTCTTGTTTGCTTTTGTGCTTGTTATTTTGTTTCATTGCGCATAACTAAGCTTATTGTGGTATCCACTCTTGTGCGATATTTCACTAATTACAAGGTGAGTGACCAATTGCTTCACGTCACACAAACACTTGGGTGTAATCAATGCACTAATTATAAAGTGTCGTAATCAGGGGGTGTTTATTTTGTGTGGTTCCTTTCTTTCAACTATCTTCTTTTCTCACTCTTATCTGTTATGGATCTCAATGTGGTTCCCTTGCTTACTCCCTTAACTATCACGAATGGAAAGATGTTATATCTCTCACCTTGCAAAAAAACAAACTCTATCGATAACTATGGGATTACAAGCTTAACCAACGATGCTACTAGAAAAAGAAATGGTTTGACAAATGCGATGAAGCTTTAGGGATTTTGTGTCTTTTTGCATCACCACAATTGTGCTTTCATATTAACACATCCAAAACACCTAAACAAGTTTGGGATACCTTAGAACAAATTTTTGGGAAACAGGATGAAATGAGAGGGCAAGAAATGGAAAATAAGTTAATTGGTCTCAACCCTAGCAGCTTTGACACTCTAGAGGACTGCTTCACCGAACTCAAATATCTAATATTGCAACTAAAATATTGTGGAATTGAAAAAAGGACTCACACTCTTAGTTTTCGTCCTTAAAAAACTTGGTCATGACTACTTTGTTTTTGTCTCTACCTTCCATGCAAAAAAAGGCACTTGGTGCAAGTTAGACTATGCCCTCCTTGATGAATTTATTGTTGATTTGACTATTGAACAAGATAAGCTAATTCAGATGGGTACTCTAAAATCCACAAAATCACATGCTCTCATTGCGAAGTCATGAAAACCAAAGGCTTCAAAAGAGAAGAAACAGAACAACAAGGATCATGAGAACAAAAATGACCAATCCACCACCAAAACAAACTCTTCCACTTCCTCTTCTAGTTCTAAACCTCCTAAAGAATGGATCAAATGTGGGTACTGCACTAGTAGGCATGATGAAGAAAAATGTTTGAAGAAGAAGATTGATCTCCTCATGAATCTTCTTGAGAAGACCAACATAGGAGTTCTTAAGTCTCTCAAGCCATCTTCAACATCAACTCACAAATGTTCTAAGAAAAAGACAATGGAAAAGGGAAAGTGAAAGAAAAAGAATCAACTAAGGAGAAAACAAAGGGAAGAGCTTTAGTTGTAGTTGTGTCACCTACTCCTATATGGGTTATTGATTTAGGTGCATCTCTTCGTATGGCCTCATCGTGACACAAAGTTTATTTAATTATATCTATGTGACATGTCTTTTATTCAGCTTGGTGACAACACTTCTACATCAGTTTTTTTGGGAGAGGGTTTTTTGAAGTGAATGGTGGAACTTTCAACAATGTGCTTAGTATTCCTTCACTTATAACTAATCTCCTATCAGTTTATCAGATTACTCACCTTAGTCAAGGCATGCGGGTTGATTTCACTCTAGATTCTATTTATGTCAGAGAGCTACACAAAACATTATCATTATAGTTGGTACAATTGATCATCACACTCGACTTTACTCATTTTCTCACTTTGTTCCTCCTTTAGATTCTTCATCCGAATCACCTAGACTTGATGATATTTATGAGCTTGAGCACACTTTTGATGATGACTTCTCTTCTAGCATAGTTGATTTCCATAGTGATGGGGACCCACCTCCACCATCCACTTATCACCTACCACATCTTGAGGAGTTATTTCTTGATCCACCTACTTCTGGTCCACTACAAACTTTTAAGGAACAAGCACTTTGGTTCGGGAATCATCGAACATCAAACACTCTTCTATATAGTTACAAGACATTCTACCTTCCTTCTTCATCGTTTCTTCGATTCACCATACCTTCATGGAGTAGTTGACACTTCTACCTAACATTGGGAGCATCGTTCCTTGGATATGAACAACACCTTGACACTCTGAGGATACTCTTCTTGTTCACTTGGTACGGGGATGGCTTGCAACAAGTTCATCTTCTTGGGAGGTTAGATAACATTCCTTCTTCTCTTCTTATTCTTGTACAAAGATTGTAATTTATACATGGGTACCTTATTAGGCCTTTAGTTTCTGGGACCCATTTGATGCATCTTTCTTAGTTGTTTAGGGGAGTCTTATATCTCTTGTAAGTGGATGTTTTTCCCACTAGGTTTTTCTCCACTACTTGAGATCTTTATTGTACATGGGTACCTCATCATGTGTAGTGGATGGGACTCATTTCTAGGTGTTTTTCTGACTTGTCTTGCCTCATCCTAAGTTACTATGAAGGGGGGGTATTAGTGTGAGTGGTATTTTTCATCTTTTATTTATTAATTAGGTGAATTACCACCTCACTAGGTGATTCATCTCACTTAGGTGAGATCATAGGTTATTAGGTGTCTAAGGAGTCATGCCAAATTATGTCATAAAATTTGTCATATGTGTCATTATGTGTTGTGTTGGCTCCCGATCTAACACCGGAGGGAAGGGGGTGGAGATGTGGGAAGAGTGGGGAAAACTCCCCGGTTGTGTTGTTTTATAGCGAGGGATAAGGGGTCTCCCCGCCCCTCGCCCAAACCAAGTCTTCTTGGGTGTGACAGAGAGGCATATGACATAGGGTGTGGTTGTCCTCCTACTACTTCTCGGATCTTCCTAAGTAGAGTGAGAGAACCTAATGTGCATCCCGATAGGAGGGGTTGGGAGTGAGCCCCAAAACCTCTAAACTTGGTTGGGTGCGTCAATCAAAGGCCATATATAGCCACTAAATGAAATGCTCACTCAAAAGAGTGGTCATAAAGCATTGTAAACACCTGGAAACTCCGACATAGGATGTTAGAGACAGATCTAATGTGATCTCAACATCAACCCCTAAGAGTTTGCATGTGTCCTTGCATATTGATGTTGAAGATGCTTTAACAATGAATGACACGGTGAGCACACTTGAGGTATGTGCATTTGGTGTGTATCTCACCAACAAATATCATGAGGGATATGTCATGAAGATGAAATATGTGGGACATATAAGGTAAATGGGGTAATTATTGAGAAATTGTAAAGTGGGGATGGATTTTAAAGATGAAAAACCCGTAAAATAGAGGATATGGGAGGATCAAAAGTATGTTAACTGTCACACCATGATATTTCTATAATTTCCTAACATGGTAGAAAGATAAAGGAAACTTTCCCGGGAAATCAGTAATGAGGAACCTCCAAGGAAGACAAACAACTCAACAATCCCTAGTAATCCACTCATGGCCCCCAAGACTGAAACACCATGTGTGAATTATGTTAAATGTTCAAGAAACAAGGGACCCCAAGATACATAAACATATCACCCATTGTGGTTGATTAACAAGGAATTTTATAGGCTTTAAAGATGATGCCCCAAAGTACCCCTAAAGGATGTCATTCTCGTTCACCACACAAACTAGTTAACCATCAACAAGGTGTTAGCATACAAGTTCTTAGACATAACTCACACGAGATTCATAAGGAAAATCATACATCATCCAACTTCCAAGATCAATTAACAAAGGAACATGACAAAATAATTACACTAATTTTTTTTAACATACCCATTTATAGGGAATGACTAGGGAAACATATACAAATGCTCTCAAATCATGTTAATGGTTGTATAACTACAACCATCTTAGCATGAATTACAAATAAATGGGCAGTCTAATAATTCTTACATAAAAAGGTGTGGATTCCCATAGTTGAAGCATACATCCGATCCTCGCATAGCACCCTCAAGGAGTTCTCTCCTTCACCAAAATAACTCCCTCTCCAAAAAAAGAATCTCTCTTTTCCTCTAAAACGCGAAACCTTCTTACAAAACCTTATTAACACAAGGATTTTAGCGAATATTCTATTGGAATCTTGATTCATTCACACCTAGGCCATCCTTCATAACCTTCGAGGAATAAAAAGAATATTCCTCCTTGACAACCTTCAATTTTGTTTAACACTTGTCATGTCACCATTGTGTCAGCACAACCAAGTGCAAAATATTACTTATCATATCCATTTTTGACTTGATTTTCCACTTGAGATTAAATTGTGATGGGGAAAATAAAGGTGTTAAATTGATAAGAGATTTATTTTAAAATATGAACATTTAATCACCTCCCGACGACATCTTTTTCAGAATGATTTTATTTTATTTAATCCCATCTATGCCAATTGATCTAGGAGATATGTGAGAATTAATGGCAACACAAAGGTTTGTGAATGCCAATCCAAATCAATTTTCCTATTTAAGCGTGACTTATTCCTCCAATAGGTCACAAGTTATTAACCAAGTTTCACAGATATTTCCATAATTCATCTCTACATATCATCCATCTGCCATGGCTTTACCAGTCTTAGGAGCAAATCCATTAGGTTTAAAGCTTGAAAATATGGGTGGATTCTTTCGGTCAACTAGGCCAAATGAGGCCCTTATTTAGCTCATATTTAGTGTCCCGAAAGTTCGAGCCAATCCCTCAAATGGATCATCCCACGAATGCATTAGTTTTATCTTTTCGAACATAATCATTGAGCTATGTGTATCCTTTCCAGTCTATCAAACCCCGCATTTTCATCTCATCCTTCCTAAATACCACTTGAATACAAAGCACTTGAAACACCATTAGTCCCATCACCACCTTGACTTCATGATGAACATATGCATATATATAGGGCTTACTATGCTCCTCCTCTATTAGAGAGGAGCTTCCCCAAACCACAAACCACTCATTTAAAGGGGGAAACCACCTCGAGTTTGCAAATGGATGAAGCAGGGAGTGATTTGTTGCACTAGAGGTCATCATGGCTAATTTCCAACAATGGACGGTTAGGGATTCTCCCTGAAAAAATAGAAGGTCACCTCAAAATGTCTTGTCAACGAAACCACACAAACTTTGGAAATTCGAGCACCGATAGGACATGGTTCAAGAGCTCATCGAAATGGGGTCTCCATCTCTCGTGAATGGGTGAACTCACTCGAGAGGAGGAGGGAATTCAACTAGATTATTAACGATCTATAGGTCGAGTAACAGAGATGATGGTGAAAGGGATGTTGTAAGGCATAGCTAGCGATATCCAATTCGTGTTTGCACTATGGCTCATGAAGAATTCGGTATTGCAAGGACCAACTTCGCATGCCTTCCACTCCTCCCGGGAGAGGCCATGGACATAGAAGATTAACCCCTTACTCATATGTAATCCTTTGTTTACTTTTTGTGCATATATACTATTGAGGGTAGGGACCCCTTAATAGAACCCCATTTTGTTCACATGACACATTGTTTTGATATGTTCATTTTCCCCTTTTCTATAGTATGAAGTGCTTTTCTTTTCTGATTTAGCATTTTTAAGAGACAAAAATTCTCTTGAAATTTACATACATTTCACCATAAAGAGAACTTGCACAATTGAGTTATTCAAATAATGTTTATTGTTTCATGCACAACTTAACAATTCTAAATCACTTTATAAGGAACATTGACCACTAACTTCTTAATTAATCCTGCCCCCGCATGAACAAATTAAGTGTTTCCTATAATTTTAAGTTTTAACACACGCCAAAGCATAAGAAAGGATAGTGAATATTAATCAACTACAAGATCGGGCACCCAAGCCCATGATGAATTTTTCAATTAGCATATGGATTTGCATGCATGTAAATGACATGCAACAATAAGGGAACGAAGTCCCTCCTCAATGAAGGTGAGGTTGCCTTTATTGAAAACCAAAACAATATTTACATCTTTACATTCAAAATTGTATGTGGGGGTGTTTTGGAACATCAAATGGAAAGAAATGTGAATGAGGGAGATGGAATGGAATGAAGGAAATAAATGGAAGGAACATGCAATAGTTAGGTAAAAGCAGAGCCTAATATTGCATAGAGGAAAACAATGAATAACTAACTCAATAAATAAAATTTCGAATCAGCTAAACAAGAATAAGTAAAAGGGAACACACCTGAGCAAGTAAATATCGAGCTTGATCACTGTAAACAAGAAAAACAAATTAATAGCTTCGACAATAATATCCAATACAATATTCGTATGCAATATTCAAACATTAACATCTAATGAACATAAGAACATAAAATGCTACAAGAGATAATGAATGGGACACAAAGTTCATATTTCATTAACTCCAAAATGTCTTCACAAAAGAACACAAAGTTTCTTTCTTAAAACAAATCTTGCACACAAAATTATTTTCTTCTCCTCTCTCAAAAGTCACCCTTACAAATGAGCCCCTAACTTCCTTTTATAACCCAAAAGTTGGTTACAAAGTAGTTAGGATTTACATGAACATTAAATAGGGCACCTTAAGCGACTTTGACTTTTTCAACCAACTTTTAAAAAGTAACTGGAAAATAGAAACCGCTTAAGTTATCAATTTTTTTCCAAAAGTGAGTATAACAATAACATCACTTTATATCAAATTTTAAAGTCATTTTAGGAAAAGTACATAAATAAAAGCAATGGGTACATATGGACCCCACTTAAATGACTTGGAGACACACATAAACATCCTAGTCAACAACGCACCACCTATATCAAGACACCGGGACTATTGCCTTATCCATTGGGCCAAGAGTCCGCATATCTCTGGCCGTGACAGAATGAACTCATCGGCCGTGCTCCAATCCTCCGTGATGATAAGAGAGTCGAGCTTGAAACTTAAGTGATTCATCCATCTCTCCTTTTGAACAACATCTTGGTGTGAGCAATTTTATCTTTATTCACATTCGCATTCACAATTACACATAATTCTCCACATGTTCGAATACCTTTCCATGGTGAATTCTTCATTTGTCATGAGACCGTAGTCATTACGCCACCTTGGCTTGTCAGAATCCAGCTCTTGATCTTTCACCATTGAGAAGATCTTCCAAGAGTCAAGATTGCAATTCACTTCCTGGAGTTATGTATTTCATCTTTTTCACCATCCCAAAGTGTTGCCATTCTGATTCGCTCATGATCATCCAATTCGAGAATGCTCCAACTTTAAGACTGGTCGATGAAGTATCGCGCCCGCTGCTAACTGAGAGATGACAGGGACACGCTTGAATGATGTGGCCTTGCTTGATGATCTGCACAACCACACTTATTTGAAGATGACATGATTTTGAAGACGTGACAGAAGCTTGATTTCTAGCTATTACTTCCAGACTTCAAAACTGAACAAATCACCTCTGAAACTACCCTGGGAAAAATAACAAATCTTGTTCTGAGAAGCTCTCACTGGATGAGGGAGTCTATTAAGGTACCATAAGTTTGTGTGTCAAAGGGTTTTTCCCAAATCAAATTCTTCAATCAAATATTAAAGGTCAAAGATGACTTCTCTAAATCAAGTAGGAAAATGCAGTGCAAAATTGTGAAAACTCCGTTTATTTTAGCCTGGGAAAATACCAAACATCAATCTAGGAATCTACAACTTAGCAAGGGGGCACATGAAGTTGGGGAGAATTCAAAGAAATAATCCTTTCTCTTGACGATCACCCAAGTTCAAAATATTGACTATCAAAGTGAGTCCCTTGACAGTTGAAAGTTGCATCTTGAACGAAATCAAATAAATTACCTTTTATTTGGGTCCACAAAAAAATACCAAATGAGGTGATATGTATTTGCAACTTGGCAAGGGAGTACATTAAGATGGAGAAAACCCAAATAACAAAACCCTTCTTCTTGAAAACCACTCAGGCCCGAAATACAGATGCTCAAAGTAGGCCTTTTGACAAGCTGAAAAATTAGGCACGCAGCAAAATCCAACAAACTGTGTTTATTTTGGGTCTATGAAAAATATCAAACAAGGTGTTGGGGATCTAAGAATAAGTATAAAAACACCTTAACATAAGAAAAATTGTGGGCAATGATTGGTTTTTCACGAGAATCACCCTGCTTCAAGATATCAAGCTCCAAAGTTGATTACTTGGACAAATACAACCCGCAGCAGCCTTCATTCCGCATCTATTGTTTTCTTCATTAATTTCATTTTTTTGTGCTGATATATATCTTGTTTGATATTTTGTCAAACGGTTCACGCGGTTTCTCTTCACTCACCGTCCTCCTCTTCTTGTAATTATGCGGCCTTGACTGCTTGGTAAATGCGTTGAACTCGCTGCTTTTTCTTTGTGAATGCATTGGAAATGGGTTTGGACTGCCTTCCTTTGTGTGGAAAGTTACGCATGTGATTTTCTACCTCTAGCTGAGTGATGTTGTATGCGTTGAATAGTTTTGTTTTACCTTTGCGTGAATTTTATTACCTTGGACCGGTGAAACTTTCTCTTCTTTGGATAAGTGCGCGACTTTTCTCTTCTTTGGATTGCACTTTACTTCCTTCAACGTGGACTTTTATTTTTTTGGCTTTGGCCTATGTTGCAAAAAAGGAATGTGTGTGCAAGTTTTGAATGTCTGAATTTGCCTCATGCGGGCTTTGAACCGTGTGTGAACTTTTCCTCGCATCCAAAACCTACGTGGTAAATGATTTTGACTCCTTGTGCATGAATAGTGACTTCTTTTATTTTTCCTTTATAGCTAAGAGCTCTTTTCTAAAATAAATGCATGGAAAAGACTTAGAAATTGTTGTTTCTCTTTGTCAAATGTGTATGGCTCTTTAGTGTCTTTTGGCAAATAAATGTGTGGACTTCTCTTGCCATTTTTATGTAGCTTCTCTCTTCTCCCTTGTGTGGCCTACCTGTAAATGTGTGAAGGTTTTGTTCTCTTTTGGTTGCATATACCTTTCTGCGAAGGATAAATACGTGCACAAATGAACAACTATCTCTTTCAAAAAAATGTGTGTGGTGTTATTCTCCTTGAATCTTTAGAAAAATCTTTTCCGTAACCAAGGAGCTTTCTCATAACTATTTCTTCTTACATCCCGTTGAAATAACCAATTTCCTCTTTCTCCGGGTAGTGAGAATTAATTGCCAGGGGAATATGGGAAGAAGTTTAACCATTTTCCTGAGACAATGGCAAAGCCAACTAGCAATCTAGAAATTCCCATCCATTTCCCCACATGGGAAAACGGGAGATACCTTACAACATTTAACATCTAGTTGAGTTGGCAATGAGCAGGAGAATTTCCAACAAGTGGGGGAAAATGGAAACTTTTCCAGGAAAGGGAAAATCGGGAGTGGACAGCTGACTTGGCATTCCTGACAATTGGAAGCAGAATTTTAATTGCCGCACGGCAATGGGGAAGCGAGAAAAACTCTTCCATATTTGTCGATCAACTTTAATGAAAATTAAATTAATATTTATTAATTAAAAACCCCAAAATTCAATAAAATTAATTTTATTAAATAAAAGGGTAAGTAATTAATTAATTTTAAACACGGTTTGCAACACGACGGGAGAAGTTCTTACCAGAAATGGATGAAACGAAAACCCAAACGATCAGAGGAATAACATGATCATGATGAGGGTGATAAATCACGAAAAATGACACTTCAAAAAAATTAAATTTTCACGCTCTAATTTTGTGAACTCAAAATTAGCTGATAACACATTCAAAATACAAGGCAAAGAAAAATCTAAAATTAACTCCGAGTTCCAAGGAACCGCCACATGTCGGGTTAGCCAAACACCCTTCTCTCGGGCCTCGGAGTTGAATCGACACTTCACATATTCTCGGCACACAAAACAACTTGACATTACCATCCCTTCTCATGACCATTCGTCTTACGTTTTTCTTTCAAGCCACAGGGTCGAGAACTTAACCCACATTTAGCACAAATGCTGAAGAGATGAAAAATGCATCATTATGATTTTTCACGATCACCAGACTCTTTGAGATATTTTCTTTTCACGAGCATTGAGGAGGAAAATGCATTTTACAAAAAATACATAAATCCTACAAAGTCAACTAATTGTTCTGGTAGCACACACAGAGATGCTTGCCACCACTTACTTCAAATTTCTTGAACCACCAATACTTCGTAATCATACAACCGAGATAGATCAATAACTCATGATGGGCGTAAGGAAAAGCACGATAATTTGGAAGGACCGACATTGAGCATGGAACCAATCTCTTTGAAAATGAGAATAAATCTAATGACATGATTCCTAATTAAGCATGATTATTATAGGCACCAACACATCATACAGGAGTTAAATTCCATTTCTAGATAGTAACTCCTCTTCTCCCTTATGGAGGTATGATGGGTCTTGCATTGGGAATTACACAACACTCCTATTTGTACCTTTTCATTTTGATCTATGAGCATGAATAGAACAATTTTCTTATGCATCAAAATTCTTGTGGTTGATTTGTTGCTTTGATCTTGAGCTACTTCACGTCTCGGTTCAAGTGCAACTTCTTGATGTGCACAGATTCCTTCTTGATCCTCATGCTTCCTCACTCTCACAAATCCATGGAATGGATTTGTAGATATGTCTTCTCTAGCTTTATGTTAATGTCATGAGAAGCAACTAAATACTTTGCATTGGATAATTGTTAAAAAACATTAATAATTTCAATATCGATCGTATGAGGTATTATGGATGTGGAAGGATGCATTGTTGCAAAGTGTCCAAACTTGTTGTCATCGCTTTGTTACAACACAACTAGGGATGTCAGGCATAAGATTAGGAGATGAAATGACATAATCAAAATCATTGTGTGATGATTGACCCTTGTATTTAGATTCTTCATTTATACCATGTGTTAAAAAGGGATCATGAAACTATTTCAAGTTCTCGTTTGACGTTTGAAGATAATTTCCCAAAACACTTTCAATTTCTGATTAAACTAACAAAAGAGTATCCAGAGGAGAAGTTGATAGATTTTGGTTTATAGATCCTTGGCTTTTATTGACTTCTGTCATTGAATTTCATCGTGTAAAGAGTCTTGGAAAATGTTTAACTCTTCATTGGAAGTTTTGGTAGTTGACACGGCTTCTATTTCAATGGATCCGTTGTCATCAATTAAGTTTTTTTTGTCCTTTTGTGAAGGGTCTCATGATCAATTTTTTTATCATATCGGTGCTTGCTAATTGATGAAATACCCTAGAGAGACTTTCTCTTAGATGTGTAAATTATTGTTTGACTTTACATGGAATAGTCTCTTTACTAGGGAGTATGATTGGTTGTTTGGTTGATTTCTCACTAACTTGGGAAGCCGTATGAGATTTTTTTTTTTCGACATCTCATGTAATTTTTTGAATAACACTTCGTATGACATTTTGCGTTAGTCTACCATCATTGTACTAAAGGTAAAGACCTAAAGTGATGAGGTGGTTCGTGAATTGGTTTGGGTTTTAGAGCCCATTATGACTAACTCGAATGTTTCTTAGTTTTGAACAAGGTGAATGTTGCTTAAATTCGAAAAAGTGAATGTCCAAAAGATAAGGCTTTGATTGATGAGATGTGATATGCTTAAAATTTGGACAAAGTAAATGTCCAAAAGATAAGGCTTTGATTGATGAGATGTGATATGTTTAAAATTTGGATAAAGTGAATGTCCAAAAGATAAGACTTTGGTATTGATTTGAACGTTTCCAAGTTTTCTTAACTCAAATATAGTGAATACCCAAATTTAAGACTTGTGACTAGATTTTAATTTTGTTTAAACTCTGATAAAATGAATATCAAAGTATAAGACTTAGATAGGAGTGAGTGTGCTTAACTTTCACAAAGTGAATGTTAAAATATAAGACGCAGATGTTAATAGTTTTTTTTTCTTATATTACCTAGGGAAAGGGCCCTATCCCGAAAAAATTACAAAAAGTAGCTAGAGATAGCGAAGCTCTTCTCGATGGTAAGTGAAATTACATCTTATCATGCAAGAGGTGGCAAAGTATGGCAATGAGAGATTTCCCATTTCGGTAACCTATTCCTACAAAAACAAACAGGTTTATATAATCTGATAGATACATATAGCTAAAAACATTTAGATCATTATGGCAGGTTGTCATCCCTAGAAAATTTATTGCTTTTTCAACCAAGAAAAACTACATCATAATCCAAAAACATAGCCGATCGTAATCACTAACAGTTCTCCACAGAGTAATTTGACGATAGCTTCGGGGGGGAGCTCAAAACCCAGATGCTCTATAATTACTTTCTACCTGCACCCACCAATGCCCGTAGGGCTTTGAGGATTGCATGTGAGTGAAATGTAGCTTCCGTGCCCCTCCTATCTCCATCTTGTTCCACCTCCTCCATGTCCATGTGCAAAAGGAATTTTCCCGAAGCATTTGATAGAATATTGGCATCGTTGATGCCTTGGGCCACATCAAAGACATTGCATCACCCCACAGATTATTGAGGGTCAAACATGAGGCCATGCAAATGAGTCCAAATTTCCTCCTCTTTGATCTCATCTAATTCTTTCGTAACCGAAAAAACTTTGGACATCCAGCCAGCATAACAGAGTTACAAATCTTGCCTTCCATCCATTCCTTAAAAGAGGCTTCACCCTATTTCCCATAAAATGGGGGCATCAAATAGACCAACGAGACCTACAACAAGCTCCAGAAGACCTAGCAAAGAACCTCCCTCGACAACTGTTTTTATCCATGATCACCAACTAAAACCAATATAGAAGCTCACACTTTACCACAAAACAGAGATGTCAAATGCCATAAGAACCCAAGTAGAAATAGGGGAGAATGGAGTGAATGCCACCCGAGGTAAGTGAAACTCATAATATCACCCCACTTCAACATCTAATTTACATATGTGAGGGAAATTAGGTTCGAGAAGGATCTCAAGGACCATCAAAGTGTGGATTAATGATTTATGTCATTAATCAGGGCCCTTTGGAATGACATTGGGAATTTCTCCCACCATACCTTAAAATGAGACCCTTCTTTTCGCAATCATTCTAACCCCATAATTAACTAGAGATCAATGGGAATATTCCCATCTCGAAGAATATGAGAGAAGCGGATTTCATCATACCTATTTAACCAAAATAAGGATTCCTAAATAATCTGATTCAACTTCCAAGCCCCACCTGAATGGGAATTAAGAGCCTCAATGATCACTTGAGAGTCACCTTCTATCCAAATTTTGCTCCATCACTGCTCAACAATTTCTCTAAGCCCAAAGATCGAGCAAAGCCTTCCACAACATTGTTGGTTACCCAACCATAGTCTAAGGCCATCATGAACACCGGTTGACCTAGCGGGTCTCGAATTAAACAACCACTACCAGTAGAGTCGAGATTTCCTTTTGAGGCCCCATCAAAATTCCTTTTTACCTAGCCTTCATTTGGAGGTTGCCATCTCACAAAATATTTTAGTCCATCTTGAGCTCCATTAACAGGGAGATGCGATGTTGAGAATGATTTTGCATAAACTCAATAAAATTTATATATAATTATAAGGCTTAAAGGTTGAGATTGATTGTGCTTAAAATTTTGACAAAGTGAATGTCAAAATTTAAGACATAGATGTTGAGAATGCTTTTTATTAAACTTGGATAAAATGAATATTAAAATATAAGGCTTAGAGGTTGAGATTGATTGTGCTTAAACTTTGACAAAGTGAATGTCAAAATATAAGACTTAGAGATTGGAAAAGATTGCTTAAATTTTGACAAAGTGAATGTCAAAATATAAGACTTAGAGATTGAGATAGATTGCTTAAATTTGGATATGGGTATCCAAAATTTAAAACTTTGACACTTGACTTGCAGATTTTCTTAGCTTGGATAAAGTAAATACCCAAAGCAAAGACTTGTGATTGAATTTTGATTTTACTTAGTCGTGATATAGTGAATACCAAAAGATAAGACTTGGATTGAAATGGGTTGTTTAAATTTGGATAAGGGTATCCAAAATTTAAGACTTAAAATTCAATTTGGATTGAACGATGTGCCTAAACTTGGAAAGTGAATCCAAAGATCAAGGCTTAGACTTGATAAATTCAATTAAGAATGGGTGTCCAAAAATTAATGAGTTTGATTTTGGAAAATAATATGATGTTGATTGAGAGAACAATGTGGAACACAAACTAATTTGATTTAGTAATTTGGATGAAAATAAAGCAGTGGTAGGCAGAACTTTCAAAGAACTTGGTTCAGTTAGTCAAGCTTCTTATATATTGGATCTCTTTTTAAATACCAAGTGTTATCCAAACGAGTGCGATACACTAGAAAATTTCTAGTCGTTTTTACTTTACCCCCTTGATTAATAAAGTTGGATTTTACTCCACTTGATCAATCAAACCGAGGTCGTCACTAAGGATAACATTGGCTCTAAATCTCACGAGTGTACTAGTCAAGTAGATTGGGGTGCCTATTTCGTTAGACAGCTTCCTCAAGGTTCCAAGAACTTCCCACAGTTAAAGTAGATGGGAATAAACCCTTATCTAAACTTGCAATAAAAGTTTATAAAATTTAATAAGATAAAGTGTGTTTTGTTTGCTTTCGATCAAGGCAACCTGCATACGATGAATTAGTAGTTTGGTTAAATTTTCAAGGTAATATTTGTATGATGTGGTCCTATAAACAAGTGAGTCAGTAGTTTTTCAGAGCGAAAACACAATTACAAAACAAGAAAAATAAACATCATTGCCTCTAATTTTTAAGATCACCCAAGAGGGTGCAAGTTAAAGAGGATACATGGTTGGTTTGAGGCAAAAACAAATAAATATAATAAAATAAAAAGTGTTAGCATTTTTAAACTAATTAAACATATTAAAGCAAAAACACACTAAACAAAAATAAAAAAATATTAGAGAGCTTAAAAACAAAGAAAATGAAAGAAAAGTTACCACAGACACTAGAGCGCGTGTTGATACGTTAGTGCACGAAGCAAAAAAATATGTGTAATGCTAGTGCGTGTAATGTAAAGTGCACTAGCGTGAATGGTTACACTAGTGTGTGCAATGTAAAGTGCACTAAAGCACAAATGGTTACACTAATGTGCGCAATGTAAAGTGCGCTAGCGTAAATGGTTACGCTAGTGCGCGCGTAAAGTGCGCTAAGCGTGAATGGTTACGCTAGTGCATGCAATGATACACCGGAGTGTGCAATGTAAGGTGCGCTTAACGTGAATGGTTACACTAGTGTGCATAATGTAAAGTGTGATAGCATGAATGGTTATGCTAGTGTGTGTAGTGATACTCTGAGCGTGCAATGTAAAGTGTTCTAGCATGAATGGTTATGCTATGCGCACAATTTAAAGTTCGCTAGTGTGAATGGTTACGCTAGTGCGTAAATTGATATGCTGTGAGTGCAATGTAAAGTGCACTAGCATAAATGGTTACACTAGTGCATGTAGTGATACACTAGAGCATGCACAGGGATAATAAACAAAAATTAGTGTTACAATAGTACGTGAAAGAATACGCTAGCGCGTGAAATTTGACGCTAGCATGTGCAAAGATACGCTAGTGCAAATCATGTGTAACGCTAGCATGTGTAACCTTTAGATGGATAAAAATGAAGAAAAATGGAAACAAGATTGTATTTTTTTCTTCCTGTTTGTAGCACCAAAAACCCCGAAATTTTAATAGTGAGTCTTAAACAACGCAAATGTCACACACCACATTTTCATTATATCATGTTGCGAAAATAAGTTGTGATGTATTAAATAATTCACGAAAGTAAGTTGAATAATGTTGTTACAAGGTTGAGTATGCAGATATATGTATGTACATATTACCCAAAAAGGATATATACATGTGCATAGGTGCATACCTAGCACCGTACTCCGCACTCGTCACCTTACATTTGTTGATTATTTAATGACCGCAACTTATTTCTTATTGTACTTGATTGGATGATTAGACTCCACCTTGTTTGTTATATGTGATTCTTTCGTAATTTTGAAATATATATTACGTGGTTGTACTTTCAATTATTTTGGTGCTTAGAAATAATTATTATTGTCTTGATGTTTTTATTAACCTCTTTGTTATGCAATTGGTCAAAGACTGCAAGGCATTAAAATTGGTCTTCATTGCTTCTTGGAAAATATTCTCAAATGCTAACAAGGTAAAATATTGATTGGTTATTTATCTTATTTTTCAATTATTAATAACACATAACCTCATAGACCATAACACGAGTTGTAATAGTGATTATTTTGGTCTTGGACCGTAATGCAAAGGAAATTGGTGTTTGGCAACACCGGGTAAGTGAATGTTGTTTATCATGTTTTATTGTTTTTGGTCATTAACCAACATCGCATTTAATAACGGTCTCCTCCTCGTGGTGCTTGGCATAAGCTAAGGTGGCATTGTTTTGTTTAATCTTGATTGGTTTTGGACCTTGCAAACTTGGTAAGTTTATGTTTGTTAGATCCGGTCTAAGACCTTGAGGCATATATATTTTTTTCATTTTGTTTATGGTCTTTGACCATAGCTTAAGATGGAAAAGGTTATTGTGTATTTTTTTTAAAAGGTTGCAAACCTTACCATTGGCTTAGATATATATATGTGAATGTGAAGTTCTACGCAAATCATTAACCAACTACCATGCAAACTTTCGAAATTTAATTGTTTTAAGATATAAGCCTTCGATCCTTATCGGAACCACCATGCGAGTTGAGGAAAATTGAGATAAGTTTAAGTAAGCCACTACATGACACCTACAAGATATTAATGACATTAAATTTGTTGTACATGGTTTTGGGGAATGGTTTTCCTTGAGAATAGGAAGCTCCATGGAGAAGCTAATGCATGCAAGATAAATTACATTTTTATCTTTTGTTTTGTTGTTATTTCTTGCTCTTTTTGGATTTGTGCATGAAGGCTTGAGGAACTTGGATTTTATACTGGATATTTTAATAGATTATAAGTAAAAATAACATGTTGTTATTTTTGGTGTTTAAAATGTTTAATTTAGAGAAGTATTTTGGGGTTTTTATTGTTTGATTTGTTGGGAGATTTTGGAAGGAACTTGTGGAAAATTACATAAGCTTTAAGAGTCCACAGACATGAACATCTAACACCTATTATGTTGTGTTACTTTGAAATAATGAAATATTGTTTGGTTTTCTTGTTTGATTCGAATCGGAATAAATGCATGTTACATCATTAAAATTTATAGATAAATCCAACAATAAACATATATCAAATGGGTATTAGAAATATGGTTTATTTCTTGTTATCCCGATTCTAGGTTTGTATATGAAATCCATATTCGGGAATATGTGTATTTTGAAAATTGCATGTAGGAATATCAACCTATGCGCTAATGGGTTCTTTTCGATAGACAAGGAACTAGATTAGTATTGAGTAGAATGTTGCGTTAATTGAGTTGGATTATATTTCGTTTTCAAGTATTTGCTGATTTGTTGCTTCTTAAATATTGCTACTTAATATAACCAGTAGATCCTTTTTCCAGCTTTGAGTTCTATTAGTTTTTTTGGAAATTTTGGTGATATTCAAGTTGGGTATGTATATAGAAATGAGGAAACGTTTCCAATCTTTGGTGACTATGAGATCTCTCTCTCTCTCTCTCTCTCTCTCTCTCTCTCTCTCTCTCTCTCTCTCTCCCCCCTTAAAAATGACTTATAGTGACAACTCTTGTTAAAAGATTCATTTACAAATCCGGTTGTGAACTTTGAGTTTGTTTTAGGTATGTGATTGGGTCTCTTAAGAGCTAGTGAAATTTGTATTGCCTTTTTTGGCTTCAACTATGAATGTATTCGTTTGTTCCATATGAGATGGATTAAGTTCATTTGAGTTCATCTCAAAATCAATGTCATTCACTATATATTGGCTGAGTCGTATAGTTGTTTATTGAAATAAGGAAACCATTTTGTGGACTAAGTGATAGGGTTGATTTATGTAACTTACTTGGTAATCGCAGCTTTCAAATCTATTGAAAACTATTTGATTGTTATGTGGATTATTGTTTTGTGATTGAATTTTTTTGAGTCGATTTATGTATAATATTATCCAATTTTCAAAGGGTTGTTCAAAACCACTTAGTTGGGAATTTGACGAGGAAGGTTGATCTCCATGTTTGTGTAGATACATATAATGGAGAAGTGTGTCTGATATTTGGAAAGACTAACTTCCTCTTGTTTGTGTGATAGAAGGTTAATATGAATTTTTTTAATAAAAAAATGTCAGTTGTTGAGTGGTCCCCTTATAATGGTTTATTCCTTTAAAGTATCAGTATTAGACAATATGTTTAATAAAATCTTGAATGTCCCTTATGAAAATGATTGACCCTTTTGTTTGTAGATGATCAAAGTAGATTGTCTTGTGTAACATTGTTTTGTGATGGATACTGATACTTTATCTTAAATCAAAATTGGTTTCATTTGTAGAAGATGATGATCAATATTAATTAATTTAGGAAATTGTTTTATAAAACTTATATTTCAATAAGGTTGTAAGATCATGTACATAGCTTGTTTCATGGTTGTTTGAAACTGAGGTTACAATATGATTTAAATTGATCATGTATATGTTAATTGATTTAATGAATTATGAAGATAAAAGGATAGATATCCAAATAATACTTCTTTGTTTCAAACTAATGCAACATGATCGTGAGTGGATAATTCATGCCATTTCATTGAAATGACTATGTATACAATTTTCTCTCTCCTACAACATGCAAGATGGAGTAATCATTATGAAGTGAAATAATGGATTGGATACGCATGATTCTTCATGCGATGATTATTATTAATTTTCTTCATATATTAATATAGATTGTATTTGTAATTTATTATAAGCGAAAAGTATTATTTTGCGGGTTGAATGAAGGCAAGTTGGCCTATTGTACTTTCCTAGTTATATGTTGACAATCATTTCATAAACATGTACTATCTTTATTAAAGATTGAATAAATACTTGTCAATTTGATTATCATGATCGTGAGAAATGAAGAAGTTATATTGTTGTTTGACAACAAAGTATGTTTAATAGGGTTGAATTTATAATGTGAAATTATATATGCTTTTATGATGTCATTATGATCGAATAATTATGTTTGTAAACAACATAGTTTGACGACTGAAAATAGTAAGATGAAACTAAGAAAGATACTATTGTATTTTTGAAATAAAATATATCGTTCATTAATGATGACAAACTTATGAATTTATGTACTATCTTATTAAGCATTTAATTGTGCTATATCATGCGAAAAATGATTGATAGACCTAATTTTAACGACAACTATATGTTGTGATAGTGTAATATAATATGAGAAATTATGATATAGTGTGAAATGATAAACGATATGATGACACCATGATAAGTCACTATGGTACCTTGTTAGACTTAAAAGTGATTAAGTGTTGATTTTAATACAACAATGATTAAATATAAGTTAATGATTCGTTATGGTAATCATGACTATTTTTATAGTGTCCTTGTGGATAATCAAAAGTGTCGTTGACGAACAAGACACATTATGGAAAATAGTGAAACGTAAACTTGGTCATATCATTAATATATCATATTAAAATAAGTTGTTCTATGAATGGCCTATGATGACCAAATAAGAATTAAGAGAGCTATTCTTATTGAACATTAAACTTATGTGAATGGCCTATGACTGAAACTTTCAATGAAATGATTGTATCATTAAAACACGATAAGTTATCCTATAGCATTAAATAATCAATGTGATACGACAAGTATGATGAGAGATACTTATTGTAGGTAGTAACTCAGTAAGTTACTATGAATCTCTGTTGGAAAATTGAATGTCATGTTTGGATACTAAATAACCTATCGTAAGATCAACTCATCTACCTAACTCTATCGATAACTCAAAATTTAAACGAAGCATAGTCACTATGTCTTATCATCCTATTGGTAGTATCCTACCCGTGCTAACTTAGGATGGCTACAGGAAGGGTAATGAGGACGTAATGATGAAATTCATTATGTAGTCACTATCTTTCCCGTAGGGATCCTAAGGTGGCATTGATATGATTTCTTCCTATAAAGATGAGTCATGGTCTTTGTTGCTTCGGACTGAAACTTAATTTCTTAAACAATGGAAATGAATTCTGATAACTATCTTGGGACGGTTGTGTGGTGAAGTGAAGCCACGTTTCGTAGGCTAGTGTATAATATCAAAACTAGCTTGCTAGCGTAATGTCGGATAACTATGGCCATAATAGTGCAAATGACTGATTGGATTGTCTATTCACCATTTCTTTTTAGTGATGTCTTGAGTTAGAGTGAAGTACTCAAATACTTTACTCAAGCAAGCACTAAGAATATGCGTAGGTTTTATTATTCTACAAAAAGGTTTAACCAAACGTATACACCATATACATACTCGTGTCAAGTGATTAAGGGAGATTGGGAAATATCTAGAACCCTTACAGTTGCACATGGTTAATGTATATTGTCAAGATGGATTCTGGAATATTAAACAATGTTGGATTACTTAGCAGTGAGATAAGTAATAATGATATTCATTACAACATAAAAGGAACTTAAGGGTTTTGTTTAAATAAAAAATATATTTCCCTTAATTTGGATGAATCATAACATGGGTGTTGTAACAAACAACACAAAGAAAGAGTTAGATTAGTGAGAAACAATCTAAACATGATAAAATATGTGTGGGCTCCCACCGGGCGTGCCAAAATGTAAACCATTAAAATTACAATAAAATAAGAAAATACATACAAAAATAAATGCAAACCTTCCATTGTAAATCCCAAAGCAACCACGAATTAGATCTAACTGAAAGATCAGGATTTAGTGATGTTATTTATTGATCCATTTGATTTGTGAGCTTTGTTTATTTGTGGATGCTCCAAGATACTCCGAATGGATGATGGATCAAGCTACGAGCATGATTGATTGATTTGACATTATGTGGGCAACATAATGGTATGAAAATTGATTTGATTCACCAAGCAAATGCACAAAATGATAGCATGAACTCTCAAGCTTTTGGTGGATGATTTGCAAAGGAAAGATCATTGATTTATAGCTGAGGAAAGTGAATCCTCAAGCTAAGTTTAGATTGAGTTAATTTGGAGATAACTAAACATAACTTATTTGTTTAGTTGAGTTTCCATATTGATTGGAGAGTTAGACTGGTGTTCTAGATTTGTATAAATGAGTCATCGCTAAGTTGGCAAAGGGGTTGCACATGTTTTTGGATTTTAATTTCATATATTTCATTTTATTAACACAAAAAGTGTTGTGAATAGTTGGCTTTTGGAAGAAGGTGGATTGATTTTGGATTGTCATGACTTAGGAGATATCTACAGTTAACTCAAATGCATGATTTGAGATAATTTAAACACATCCTCTTGATTATAATAACGATTTTTAGATAATTCATGACTTTAGTCAACTTGAGTTGAGGAGGTGGATAGGATATGAGAATTGTTTAATTTATTTAAATATGGAAGTGGATATGTGTGAATTTATTTAATTAATTTGATATTAAATTAGCTAACAAAATTAGCTAAGAGGGGTGATAAGGGTGCAATATAATTAATTAAATTAATTCCATAAAGGACCAATGGATTTAATGGGATTTTGAACAATTACAATGTGTAGCACTTATTTTGGGGTGCATACAAGTGGACTTTGAAACCAATGTATTCGTCGTGAGAAAAAAGTAGTACTAGGAGTAGTAAGAGCTCTAGATTCCAAAGGAGTATGTACAAAAGCCATGGGGTTGTCATGAGGATATGTAGGAGTATGTGCACTAGTGTTAGAAGTAACTGAAGGTGTAGTAGTAATATGAGCCAATGATAAAGCAGTCTATGGTGGAATGCCTCAATAGTGATAATGTGATACTCATGTATAAACTTAAGCCATAAGTGAACCATGGAGGGCATGCCTTTAGTAGACCTAAGCCAAGGGATTCCTAAGACCATGTCACAATGTGTAACTGTAGATCCAACAATGAAAGGCATAGAGATAGTGAGGGGCCCAATAGTGATGGGAAGAATGACATGCCCATGAGAAGTAGGTGATCTACGGGTCATCTGAGATAATGGAAAATCGATAGCTTGTAAGAAATATATTGAACATGCATTGTGCTTGTAAGTAGGATGCACCATAACATTGTTAATAACATGAGGACCAATAGAAGCATCAATGTGTAATCTATGTGATGAAAAAGAGGCATGAAAATCAACATCAATGAAAGAAATGATAGGTGGAGGAAGATCAATAGTACTAACAAGAAATCCAAGAGGATGATCTGAAGATGAAGGAGGAGGAACAACATGATAAGCATGATTCGAAGAGGATTCAGGAGTTGATTTTTCATGCTTAGGTAGTGGATCATTGAAGATTTTAAGCTTTTCATTGTCATTAGTAGATTTAGAAATAAAAATAGTAGATTTAGGCAACTCAATGTCATGATTGTCAATCAGATCTTGGATTAAATGTCTAAGTTTGAAACACTTGTTAGTAGAATGGTCATTGCATCTATGATAATCACAATGTGCATGTTCATCAAATTCTTGTCATGAGGCTGATTAGGATCTAGCTCAAGAGGAGTCGAAAGAGAAATTAGATTGTTTTCTAGGAGTTGAGGCAACAACATATGTGGTGGATATGGAAATCTAGTAAAAATGCGGCATGTAGGTTACAATTAGAGCTTCATAGGTTGAGATATAACATTGAAAATAGGCTTAGGCTCACTAGGCTTGCCCTTAAAGGAATATTTTCTTGGGAACTTGTTAGTAGATTGATTGAGAATGGTAACGTCGTATTTAAGTCTACCCAAAGAAAGTAACTTGATTTCGCGATTTTTGAGAGTGTGAAATAGATGTTCAAAAGAGTGTAAAGATTCAACGAGCAAACATTCTTACAAAGGAGGTAGTAGGTTTTGTGTAAAAGATATAACAATTTAGATTTAACCAAGGCATTTTTATTTTATAAAGATTACTCTTATAACGCAAAACATAGTCACTAAGGTGTTCACTAGAACCTTGCCATATTTTGGCCATTTGTGTATATGATATTTTTGTTCTAATATTCATAGAAAAGTGAGCTAGATTTTTTTATAAAGGAGTAAAAGATCAAATAGAGTGCAAAGGAAAATCATAAAACCATCATAAGGCATAGTCCTGTAAGCTTCTAGAAACAACTTGGTCAATAGTGTGTCATCACAAGCATAATCCAAGCATGCAACATGAAATGATCAAAGGTGATCTTGGGGATCTCCATGGCCATCAAAGAGAGGAAACTTAGGTGAGGAAAAATTGGAAGGAAGTGGATAATAATAAACCTTAGGTGTAAGAGGACTATGAAGAAGAAGCAAATAACCAAGAGATGGAGAAGAAGAGGAAGATGCCTATTTCAATTGATGAATTTGAGCTCGAAAATCATGATACAAGGACTCTACGACATTGGTTCTTGAAGAAGTGCTAGGTTAGATGTGAGAAATAAAAGGAGAAGAAAGATGAGTGTTAGGTGCGGAAATAGGAACATGGCTAGTGGATGCCCCCATATTGGTGGGAGAGGAGAAATGTGGAATAGAAGATGTGGAGGCCATAATATGGATAACAAGGGTGTCTGGAGGAGTGGAGGTAGTGATTTGATGGGATTATTCATGAGAAACAAATAACAAGAGATCAAGGTTTTTAGGATGATCAACAAGGTATGTATTTAGGTCATTAATATTTTCAAGTGGTAAACTCATGAGAGGTACCAGCACATGATCGAAAACAAGAAGATCCGATAAAGGGCGTGAAAGGATATGGTTTACCAAACGATTTTATGAAATTAAAATCTTAATTAAAGGACCGAGATCAAATGAATATAACAAGAAAGAAACAATATCTATTATGTAAGAAACAAAAAAGTGTGTACAATAGGGAGATAAGAGTGAATTAGCTTGAATTTGAAGATATAAGCTGATTTTAGGATGGAAATTGAGTGGAATAGGCTAGATCTAGATTATGTGTGCTTCATATGGTGAAATGGGATCTGCAACTCTTTCAAATAGGACTGCCCAATGAGGACAAGATTACCCGATGAGGACAAGACCGCCCGATGAAGACAAGACCGCCTGGGTGCTAGTGTCTCGGCAACAACTTTGCTTTTGATCTTTTTAGGATTTTAACTTGTATTATTCCTTTCGATCTTTATTGCATCCACTTCATTATAGGGTTTCAATGTCACACATTATCTTGTAAAACAAACCCTAGCTACATGCAAAAGGCTCAAACAAACATTAGATGAAATAAATAATGCATATGCTAGAGTTGAACTGACCTCATCGGTCACCCTAATGTGATTTTCACTGAGCATTGCACTACATTTCAGAATCAATGTAGTTCTTGTGTGTGTGCATGTGATTGAATTGTCTCCCTTTGAAATTAGGTTTCCCTTGTCCCAGTCATATCAAGATAACAGGCTACAACTACTTTTTCCCCAAGATAAATGTGTGAGATAAAATTTAGAAATAACCCTTCCTATACAACCCAAATGCAGTCCTTAAATGTTGCTCTTTTCCCAAGTAATAAATAGTAAGTAATATCCCTAAGTTATCCATCCCTTAATAACAAGTGAGTAAGTCATGTATATATATGATTCTCTTGTTTGAATTTCATCATTAACAACCAAAAAGGCTGACCCAAAGTGATGGTTAGTAATTTAGAAAATATAACAAATGATGTGGCATTTCAAATTTGAGAAAAGGAGGGAAAATGATAGAAGCGCCCAAAGGGGACAAAGAGTGCCAGGCACTCATGTCCCTAATGGGCGTAATGTCCAGGATTTTTAGAGGATATAATGAAAAATATAGAGTTGGGTCACATGTTGTCCAATGTTCATAATTAAAGTGGTCATTCCAAAAAGTAAACGATAAGAGTATCAAAAGGATAAAACAATGTAAAAGCAAAAAAGTGGTGTTAAATTATAGTTTTCGTACTCAAGAATCATGCATATAATAACATACTTAGAGGCGTGATGTAAGTAGTAAGTGTGTGATTTTGTGTCTAGAAATACATACTTTGATAGTTTATGGTTACCACTCTCTCTAGATACTTTCCCCTAGATTAACAATAAATCAAGAACTAGAAAAAAAGTCACATCGGTAGCCATGCCTTATGAAATAGAAATATTTTCATCAACCACTAATCCCAACGATGTTCTTTATTTTCCACCACCTAAAATTGAGGGTGACATTCTTATAGGATGTGAAATGATGGTAACTTTTATCCAAGAGAAATTATTTACCCCATTTGCAACATCTTTGAATGAGGGTTTAGATAGTTTAAAAATGATATAGTTTCTGAGTTAAAAACCTTAATTAATTCACCTCATACAACTACACACACACAACTAAACCATCTAGGAGGAAAAATAGACCAAATATAGGGCAACCATTCCAAGGGTCAAAATTGAACCTACCAAAGATGGACATCCAAAATTTGATGGTACAGATGTAACCTCATGGATAAGTCTCATGGAATAGTACTTAAGTTGCATAATATACCAGATAATGTAATGATTGACATAACTTCACTACAATTAGAATATGAACGATATTAGTGGAAACAATGGATGATGAGTGACAAAAACTTAAGTTTCTTAGTTGGGATGAAGTTATTAATGACTTAACAACCCACACTGAACAACCATGGAAGGGAAGTTACTTCACCCAATTAACGAATCTTAAACAAATAAGATCCGTAGTTGAATATAATATTGAGAATATGAGATTTTCGATTTGGACTCTGAGGCGACACCTTACTTCGAGACTCGCAATTTTACATTAATGGACTAAATGATGAAATTAAGCATGATGTTTGTTTTTTAGAACCATGTATAGTTAGGAAAGTTATGCAACAAGCACTACATATTGAGTAACATAATTGTGCTAGTAAGAGATTCTCGCAAGATCAAAATACAGAATTGAGAGATCAAAATATGAATAATACTATTGATAGAAATATGGTCAACCCTTTTAAACTAAGGAAAATTACCAAGTTATATCCTCAACAAGAGGCAAAGAAAAGAGAAAAAGGCATATGTTAAGCATTCAAGTGCGAAAGTAAATGGTTTGAGGTTATAAGTGTGCTAGTGGAGAGAAAATCCTAATGGTTATTGAGAATGAGGTTTTGAATAATGAAAAATAAGCTACTAAGGAAACAACAATAGAACACAAGCATGCAAATTATGAGGAGGAAGTAAATCCTATAATTTCACTACATGCATTAAATGGGATAAACACACCACAAACACTCAAAGTGGTTGGTTATATTAAGAAGAAAAAGGTGACAATTTTGATCGATACAAGGAGTACCCATAACTTCATTAACAAAAAATTAGCTAATGAGCTCAATTGTTTTATGTATCTAGTTACCAATTTTCAAGTCATGATTGTTGATGGAAAACTAATCTCTTGTGGTGGTAAATGTCATCATATCAAACTCTCAATGGGGGATTATCTTCTCAATTCAAAATGTTTGTCATCCCAATTGGGGAAAAATGTAGTATTGGGAGTGTAATGGCTTAAACAGTTGGCAACAAAGTCTTTCAATTTTCAAGACTTAATTATAGTTTTTAGTATAAATGGAAAAAGTACAAACTTAACGAGATGCAATCACTACCAATCTAAGTAATTAGCTTTCATAGGATAATGGATCTTATGACATAATAACACAACTAAATTTCTTAGGAGTGCATGATGTAAAGAATCATGCCCCATCAAATATTTAAGAGATTATTCAACACCATAAAATGGTCTTTCAGAAACCAAATATCCTACCTCCAATCCAAGATCATGATCATACAATGAAATTTATTCCAGGAAGTATTTTTCTTAATATTAGACCCTACAATTATCCCTATAAAAAAGCTAGAAATGGGAAAATTGGTCATGGAAATGGTTGACTCAAGCATTGTTTGTCCTAATAAAAATGTCTATTCATCTTCAAGAATTTTGGTTATAAAAAGGGAGGAATAAAAGAGAAGGTGCCCAGACTACAAGAACCTCAACAAGATCACTCTCAAAGTTAGCCAAATGAGGGTCACTATGAAAGTAATTGGTACCAAGCTATCAATTTGGTCAAAGTTACCTAAGTTATATGAAGAAAGAAAGTTCGTTATGGAAACTAATGAATTCATTAAGAGAAGAGTGTCAAAGCTAATAAATTAAGAAATTCCATAATTTCTCATCAAATGGAAACATCTACTAGTTGAAGATGCAATATGGGAAGATTAACAGTTCATGCACTCTCCTCGTATTTATGTATATAAATACGAATGGGTGAGATTCTCCCAAAACCATCACATATCACATCATTAAGTGTATGTAACCACTTATTCTAATTTCTGTAGGTCTCCTCAAGTGGACCATATTCAAGTGATTTTATAAAGATACATCTTAACAAAAATTTAGTTCCATACGAGATTCTTTTAGCTAAAATATGGACCTTCCCAATGGAGGCAAAGGAAATGACATAAATATTGAGTTATTTAAAAAAGGAGCAAAGTATGGAGAACCAACGATGGCCTAAAACGGTGATGGAAGAAGAGTTGCAGAAAAAAGAATACATGGATGAAACAAAATAACCAATGGATGAGAAAATGAGACATTATTATGCAAGAGTGTCCAGATAATAAGGAGGAAATAAAAAATTATGTAAGAGAGAAATTCAGAAAACCACATGGATAAAACAACTTGGGTGGAATAAAACATAACATATCAAAGATTTTAATCACATGTGAGAATATGATGAAAAATGCTATAGAGGAGCGGAAATCAAGTGGAAGACGAAGATGTTGATGGCCCAATTGAGGACTAGCTCACACCATCTTCAATGCGAGAGCAAAGAGGTGGACAACGCCCAAGGAGGATTGATATACGAGAACATGCGAATTTTGTAACAAAAGGGGGTGGAGATAGAATGACATTACATTATGGAGTCTATAGCCTATAGTGACATCAGTATCAAGTATGAAGACATCTTGAGAGTTGACAAATTAACTGAATTGTGTGAGGAAAAATAGTTAAAAGAGAACTAGTTTTTTTGATCAAGATCAACATTGAAAGATCCAACATTAAAAGAGGGTCGAATTGAATTAAAATATTTTAATGATGTCCACGAGGCCAAAGCAACCTATGGGACCCGAAAACAAATACAAGCACACCAAATACACCAAAGAAACCGACCCAAAAATTGCTACTTCTACTTTTTGCTCGATTTCTTTGTTAATCTTAAACCTTCTATTATGGATTTTAATCAAGTAATCTACTTTCTTTGCAATCTTATCCTCTTTAAACAGGGTTTTGAGAGCTTCCGTTTTAAAAAAATTAGTATAACTACTCCGAATGTCCTCATATGGTACACACTCCATTATAAAATGTTATTCCGTTTCCATAAACCTTGACTTGCAACCGACAAACTCTTTCGACCATTTCTCTTCGGCCTTTTCCATCTTCCTGTTTCATATATGAGATGATGTGAAAGTCTCCGCAAGATTGATAGAACAACCACCGTATTCGGTGGTTGTGCTAAAATGAGACTCCTTTATTTTAGTTCTTAGTACCATAAACTCTCTAGTTTTGTTGATGTTATTAAAATCATTCATTCATTCATTTAAATTTAAATCAATTTTACTATTGGAATTGCCCTTTATATTAATTCGCCGGTAGGAGTTCACTTTGGAGATGCCCCTGTTGGAAAATGTTAAAATCCGGTGAGAGTCCCGCCATTCTCCTAATCCGGTGACCTCCCTTTAACGAAAGCTACAGCAATTTAGTCTATGGCCCGTGTGTTGTCCACATATGTAGCTCCACGTATACAACCCCAATTTCAAAATGCCAGTATGACTTCTTGCTTTCATTCAAACCCGACCAACCGCCCAACCCACCAATCCACACTCCCCACTTGCCCCGACTATTTTTCCATCTCCTTGGTAGATTAATGCGGGAAATGAAGTTGGTGACCACGTATTATGCCAGTTTCCACTCATCGACATCGGGGTTGCTTCTTCCATAATTGTTGGTAGTCAGAATAAGAAAAATCATGAATGCTCAAAAATTTGTATCCCCCTTACATACAATAGACATTACTCATCTTTATATCCTCCAATGCCTCCACCCAATTAGTATACTTGAGTGCCTTCAACAACTTGCTCTTCTCAAAGGTGCCATAACTCGTAACTATAGGAGGTCCACATCGTTATTGTTATATGTCTGATTCTTATTATTTATCTACTGTTGTGTAGTAGTTTTGACGATGCAGTCATTCAAACTGTGTTCCTGTAAGGATCAATATTAGAGCCACTTTTTTATTGGGGTTAAGGAGGAGATTCGATGTGGGATCCATGGAATTTAACAAGTTTACTATTTATCGTTAGGAATTCTATTTAGTGTGAACGTTAGTCTAGTTTAAGTGAGTGTTTACAACTCACGTGAGAAAGAGTCTAAGATTGAGTAGAGATATTCCTGTTATTGGATATGGTAAATATCCATACTTTAAGGACTGGAAATCCTATATATGTAAAGCTCTTTCAATGAATAAACAGTGAAAAGATATTCAATATCATGTATTTTGTTTCGCTTCAGTTTGTTCTTGTTTTTCATTTGGTATTAGAGCCTGGTTCATCCTAGGATTATGGTGGCTCAGATCTGACAAGAGATCAATCGAAGTTTTCAGAACGTCCTTCTGACCTGCGTGCACCCTCGAACAACGAGCACATCCTCCAGATATCTGCATGAGGCACGAGTGCCTGGAAATGGACAGACTGTAGGCTAAACGAAAATTTTAACTATATTTCCTTGCATGGCCATTTGGAGTATTTTAACCGTATTATCTTGTAAGAAACAAATTTGCTAAGTTTTTCTAAACGGATTTGCTAAATTTTAATTGTATTCCCTTGGAAGATTTACATTGATCGTGACCTGCATGGTGGAAAAGGAAGCAACATTCTAAATTGTTGTTGCGTATGGAGGACTGACAAGGGCATCACCATGTGTTCACAAATCATCACGCATGGAGAGAACATGCATGCAGGCCGCTTAGTGTGAACCATTCTGACCTGTGGTGTCCTTCGTGAATCTCATTCATTGAGATTTGAATAAAACAAGGTTAATATACTTTATGATATAGATCTAAAGTCTATTTATTTTTATTGTTATTTGTTCTTCTCATATTACTCATGTTAGATTAATGATTTGATTTATAATATAGATGTATCTATGTAAATTTAAAAAGTAATTTGTTGTGATTACTTTTTTAATCTATATTGTAAAGGGTGCATTCTCGATTGTATTCGACACCCTATAAAAAATAAAAATTAAAAAATTGAAGAGTGCATTATCGGTTGAAACCGACACTCTGAAGAATCATGGACATCCCACTAGATAAGTTCAATGGATTAAACTTTCACACTTGGAAAGTTAAAATCCAAATGCAATTAATGCATAAAAATCTATGGAGGATTGTATCAGGAGAAGAATCAAAACCCACAGACGCTGCAAAACTAATAGAGTGGGAAACAAGGAATGATAAGGCAAAAGCAATAATAGGACTTGCCCTATCTGACACTGAGCTACACTATGTGGATCTGGAAAAATATGCTAAAGAAATATGGGAACTACTCAGCAAAACTTTCGGTTCAAATGCAATCAATGCAAAATTTTCATTAAAACTTCAATTATTCAAACTCAAAATGAATGATAATGTGACAATGTCAAGTCACATCAATGAACTGAGATCACTCATAAGGCAACTTGCAGAAGTAAAAGTCTGTAGTAGATGACGAAGATGCTAAAGCCATACTTCTAAACAGTCTTCTTCCTAAATACAGTAATGTCGTTTTCACTCTCGGACAGATGCCCTCACAATCACTAGAAGACATGATTTCTGCGCTCCTAGCTGAGGAGAAAAGAACAAAAGAAGACATTCAGGAAGAAAATGCCCTCTATACAAACAAAAGACATACAAATTTTTCAAAGAACAAAGAAGAAACAAAATGTTATTATTGCAAGAGAAAAGGACATAGAGCTTCTTTCTGTATTACTCGTGCCAAAGACATCATAAAAGGAAAGCTTAAAATGCAAGAGGCAAATGTAGTCTGGCCAAGAAGAATCGAAATCAAGAACCAAAGCACTTAAGAACCTGACTACAATACCGATGACTTTTTGTTCTAGAAACTATCAGAGGCTGGAGGCAAGGAGGAGGAGGAGGAAAACAACATCTCTTGTTAGTCACCAACAAAGAGATTGCTCAACATATTGGTGACCTTCTTTCAGTTGTGTTGTGTGTTTATTTTCTGTTGTAATAATGAACAGAAGTCCCATTCCTGTTCAAAACATGTTTCTTTCCTTCTACAATCTCCTCTTTTGTATTGAAAATGGTAAGAGCAAAAAATAATGTACTGTGCTATGAAATGGTTGCTAGTTCCATTCTAAAACCTTCTTGAGAGTTTGTGAATCTCTTGAAAAACACATATAGATATGGTTCTGGTTGTCCTAGAAAACCTTCTTGTGGTTAGTGGTTAACCAATTGTAAAACCATATGTAAAACATGAGCAAGTACAGGAGATAGCTTTCCCCATGTTCACACTAAGGGGGTGATTGTTAGGAATTCTATATACAATTTAGTGTGAACGTTAGTCTAGTTTAAGTGAGTGTTTACAACTCACGTGAGAAAGAGTCTAAGATTGAGTAGAGATATTCCTGTTATTGGATATGGTAAATATCCATACTTTAAGGACTGGAAATCCTATATATGTAAAGCTCTTTCAATGAATAAACGGTGAAAAGATATTCAATATCATGTATTTTGTTTCGCTTCAGTTTGTTCTTGTTTTTCATTTATGATATGGTAGTTTTGTTAGGAATCATGGAAAATAACAAATTTATGGCCATGTATGTGTAAATTTGTAAATAGGTTTCCAAACTTGCCCGAAATATTTACAAAGTAGCATGTGGAAGGCGAGAAAAAGTGGTAGATGCCAGTCCCATGAAAAGGGTGGGATCATCTTTTGTTAGCTATGGCACGTTGGTGGAGCCTCACAATATAGGTGGTCAAACACCTACTATTTCTTTATGTATATTTAGTCCTAAATACTTAATAGATTTATAGGGAGAGTTATCCCGTCGATTTTCCATTTCAAACTCTTGTCACAATTTATCTATAACTTTCTTTTATACAAATTATCAAACAATAATGAATTGTACAAAATTGTTCTCTTCAATTCCCCATTATTTCTTTTTGTTATTACATCATATTGGATTCGACTTCAATTCTATGAGTATGGCTTAGTATGGTTATTTGCCTCACTTTGACTAGATATATCACAAATTGATAATAGTAGTTACAACCTCACTAACGCAAAGGGAATGAGACATGGTCATTTGCCTTGTTTTCTCCCACCATAGTAAAAAGTCGTAAATGCATTTTGTTGGTTAAACATGTCCCCTTGAACAACTATTGTTAAGAACTTTTGATTATGTGCTCGTTGTCACATCATGAACGAAAAATTAACTCTAAGATTGTTGCAAGAGAAATTGTTTGTGAGAAACAAGAACCATTTCCTTCATTTTAAAAAGGGATAATGTTCTTGTGGCAATTATTGGTGATGTTAAATGAAGCAATCTAAAAAATAAGCTTACACTATAATAATGTGCCATGTGCTTGATTATTCTTAATTTCTAGAAAGTTTTTTTGTTTATTTGCAAGTATTTGGCAATCTAGACCACACATAGAGAGCAATGCAAATCAATTCCTCAAGAGTCATTGAGACTCTTTCGCCAAATGCAAGAAACAAATATTTAACATAGTCACATGTTGTGGCTAAACAAGAGCTTTACAACAAAGTATGGACAACCATCAAACAAAAAGAGGAGGTGTTTTTGGTCAAATGTTGTAGTTGTGCTACATTTTTACTCCTCCCCATCACAAAAATGTAACACAATTTAAGTTTGCATACACTTCACTATAAATTACAACTCCAAACTTAACATTATTATCCTCTCCGGCGTAATTTACAACTCATGTGCAATTGCTAGTATAATAAAAGAAAGTTAAATAATAAGGGGTGAAATCAATTTTAAAATAAACAAGATAAAAAAACTCACCCCGCTCTAATGAACCCATTTTAAAAGATCCGTAAAAATGCCAGACATCATTTATAAAAGGATGTCGGCCTTTAAACTCGATCTTCTTTGTTTAGTTTGGATCGATCGAGTTCAACAAGATAAACGATGTCTCACAAGCGCAAATTATCTGTATTTGCAGAGCAACAAGACAAACAAGAAAATTCAAAACGGATGCAATCTATCGATACACATTTATCCCACCAAATTCCTGACTTAGAAAACCCAGACACTTTCCTCAGAATCAAGGCCATTAAATTCACCAGTGCCCATTTGAACCATGCATCTCCTTTAATTCTCACTCAAAACATCAAACCCATTTTACAACAGCAACTATGGCAAGAAAATAATCCCCAGCTGGCCCAACACATCATCAAACTATTGGCGGACATTGCAGTACACGATAATATTTCAGACGATAAAAATACCACCTTGGCTATAGTAGACATTCTCCACAAATACTTAGAAGCCCATCAGTTCTTTGATGACTTCGTGACCACCCAAGTTGTCAGTTCCTTGATTTGCATTGCACAAGAGAGGGCTTTATTCAGGGAATTGGATAAGGTTTTGGCATTGAATCTTCTGTGTACTAATAAAGTGAACCTGAGGGTTAAGTTGTTGGTCCTGTTGGCTGAAACAACCGAGAGAAAAAATGGCGAAAATAGTATTGTTTTTGATATATTCGAGGGGTTTACTAAGGACCCATTTGCTTCTGTGAAGAAGGCTGCCTTGGATGGCTTGGTGTCTATGCACAGAAAGGGATATCAGTTGACAAAGGATGCTACAAGCGTGCTACTGCCCTTTTCAGGACAGGGATGAGCTTGTAAGGTTGTCTGCTATTAAAGTGGTGAGTGGTTCTTGCTTTTCTGATCATGATTTTGGGTTGTCGCTGATAATGATTATTTTTTATTGGACTGCGTGCTTCTGGGACCACCGTGTGAGATTCTTTGGGACGAAAAAATTCCCACAATCCTATAAACAAAGCAATAAGTAAAATGCTGATTTTGATTTTAGGACTGCTTTAGAATTCGGGTTTTGAACTTGTCTTATCCATGTTGCAGTGCATTTGGTTTTAATATAAATTGCAATTGCAGAGCACGAAGAGAAAAATACTGAGAAACCTATGCAGGAGAAACAATGCTAACAGAAGTTTAAACAATTGCAGGCAAAAATTATGGCACACTCACAGTATACACGAGACTTTCGGGAAAAAACCCAGCAAAACATCACTTTACTGTATTAACACAACCGTTCACAATGCGATAAGGTATTTCACAATATTTCTTAAATCTAATCTATGTGCAAGTATTTATAGGCACAACAATGTAGGAAACCACTATTTACAATACAATGGGTATAAAACCACGGGCTGAGAAACCACCCATAAAGACCCAAATGTTTTTCTCGGGGTAATGGGGAGCTGCTGATGCAGAAGCATCTGGGTTCACTTGCTATGTTGCATCATCAAAAGGAGTTAGTGTTAGCGTAATAAGCCTGCACAATCTTGCGCAACCTTGCTAGTTTTGCACAAGCATGCATGGTCCAGTGCCTAGTATGACTTGGAAAATGAAAGCTTCGCACAACGTCATCGAAGTTTTGCGCAGCCTATGGTGTTGAGATTTGGGTTGGAGTTTTGCCTGAAGATGTGTTTGTGAACTCTTGCACACACACCTTGTGAATTTATGTGCTCCGTGGATCTTATATCTCTGCCTACCAGTCAAATTCAAGCAAATTGTCACCTGGACATGTGAATCTTGATCCGTTTTCTTCGCAACTGAACTACCACACAACTTGGTATGTCTTGATTAGATGAAAATGTTCCCACGAGTGATTACACAATGACCGGATAATCTGAATTGAGCGTGATATGATTGAATCGAGGAATCTTTATTTGAAAAGATATCTTTACTTCTCCCTTCAGATTCTATAAATAGAGGGAGCAATAACCTTGAGTGGCAGCCTAAAGGAGTGAGAAGTAAGCAAATGCTTATGGAAGCGAAGGATGGGTAGCTTAAGGTGGAATTGTGGCAACGCTCCATCATCAAGGGTCCAAGTTTGGTTCAAATAAAGTCTTGCAAGTCTGCAAACTCAGTTAGGCTTATAGTCCTTGGAATTACGTCCCTTAGTGGATGTTGCAGAGTCTTAATTTGCAAGGCTGTAACAAGAATTATAATGCAGTGTGTCTAAGTCTGTTATTTTCCTAATTAATTAATAAAAAAAGCTTTTATTGTTTCTTTCAAGGTGTGTCGTGATTTGCATGCGTGAGATTATCTTTTAAAAATCTGTGGCCTGCATGGTCTAGGATAGTCCTTCATTGGACCCTCTTACCACGACTGCATCACATACACTCCAGCCAAAGGGCTACTCCACACTCCCGGATCCCCTATTGTGGCAGAGCGTACAGTATAAGGTGTGTAAAACATGCAAAATATACATCACATCCAACAGAGCATTTGATTTGAATAAATTTGGCAACGTGTAGGCCTGTACTGGATGGTTTAGAAAGTGAAACTCTAACATATGAATTGACAAAACATTTTACCGCTAATAGTTTAGTCCAATTATGAGTACCTTTTTCTTGGTAAATCTTGATCAATGATACAAGCCACCTCTTAAGGCTGTGTGAGTTAAGTTTGGACGACATTCTCAAGATTTATAACACATGGGTCACCCTCAAATGTATCCATAATTGTTACACCACAACCTTGCCATATGTCAACTAAAGCTATGGGCCGCCTTATTTCAGTGAGGGGGATATGAACCTCAGTCACCCTCTTACGAGCGCCCCATATTGTTCTTACACCACAATCCCCTGGACAGTTTAGTTCAATTATGTTAGTTTAAACTTTAAAGGTGTTTGCATTAATGATTTGTGACATGGACAGGAATTGGTACTTGTATAAATACTTCACTCTTGTTTCCTGATCACCATCTATCAATATTGGTGCTGCTATTGTTTGTCACTCTGTTCATATCATCTGAATGAATAAATATCCCTAGTTAAGGATCCTGGTTAAAGCGTGGGAATACAATTCTTGTTTGTGTTTAATTTCTGATCTGTAATCATCTTAGATATTCTGATGGAAATTCATCAACACAGATTGTATGCTTGACTAATGACCGAAAATGAAATATTGCTGCTACACTTCAACAACTATGTTCAAAAGTTGTAGAAAATTGAATGATTGCCAATACAATTGGCAAGAATTCCTATGTTGCCAGAAACAAAAATGAGTATGGGTATGAAATGCGGAAATGCCAATTTTCAAAAAACCTTGGGTATGAAACGTTACGGGAAACGTCCGTACAATATATATATATATATATATATATATATATATATATAGTACTCATTTTATAATTGTACTCCATGGACCATAAGAGATAATTGATAAAGCACTCAAAATATTTTGTATTCATTGAAATTTGAAGTTCTAAAGATTCATCATTCAACATGGTTACAATTTCAATGATTCACATATACATGATAATAATCTAGATTCTAGAATATATCATCTAGATTTTCCTCATAATCATCTCCATGAACACCATTGACAGCTCCACTCCCACTAGCTCCACTATCCATCCCTTGTGCAAAAGATCCCGATTCTTCTTCATCAATACCAAGCAGTGAAAGTTGGCTAAGAGTAGCAACAGCATCAAAGTCACTAGTCTCAGGATCAATATCCCAAAGTTTGTTGGGACCTCTAATATAGCCTTCAGTCTTGTGTGATAGGATGTGCAAATTGGAATGTACATACACTAAATCCTCAGCCTTCTTGGATGCTAACTTGTTCCGTTTGGCTGAGTGGATGAAGGTATATGTACTCCAATTCCGCTTTGCTAAAGAATTGCTAGCCACTTGTTACAAAAAGAAGTTAGAAATTCCAATTAGTAATAATATTAATTTACTAAGAAGTAAGAACATACATTTTTAATTAATAAACAAACTTTTGATTTCATTTTAATATTTTATACTTGTGAGAGGATTTTAATGGCAACAAGTCGTAGGTACTTGGCATCATGGCCATGTACATACCACCACATGACTGGGGTCATGTTGTACTTGTCACATAATGCGTCCATTTCACCCATGCTACCATTAGATGAAGAGACAAAGACCCCCATTTCATAGCGGACCGCACTAGCTACAACTGGATCAGAAAAAACCTCCGGAATGCTGTCTTAGTTCCATTTGCAACTTCTTGGTCATTGTATGGTGGTTGCCATCGTGTAGCCCAAGTATTTCACTGCTATAATAGTTGGGATTCGTGGCATATGCAAGGAGATGCAATGGGGTGGCCATTGATTCTACCTTCTCATGATCACACTCTTAATTTCATTGTAGAAGTTTTCTTCAGATCTTGCTTTTTTTTTTGTATGATGTCTCTATTTTTTTCAAACATAGAGTCAATGCCATCATAGATCTCCCCTATGCAAGTGTGATATTTTTCTCAGCATATCTAATCATGGATAGAATAGGCTCGAAAAGCGAGCAAGTATGCAACCTTTGCCCATCAATCATCATCAAGTATCAATGATTTTATTTTGATGGCTTGTTCTGTGTTTGCTTGCCTCCACATGGACCAAACATCATCAATCACCATACTGCATAAGGCTTGTTTTACCTTCACAAGTCGTCTCAAGACGAGCATGTGAGAGACAAATCTTGTTTCAACAACCTATTAAAATAAATTAAAACAAGTTAATAAAATATAAAATTAAATTTAAAAGAAATTCAATTGATAATTTGATATTAAAAAAAAAAAATGTTTTGATTTTTAATTTAAAAAACAAATAATTTTTTAAAAAAGCAAAAAGAATTAAAGTTTTAAATCCTACACATCCTATTCTGCTTTTGATCACCAAGTCCACCATATAGGTGTGAGGTGAGAGCATACACAGAGTTCGAATTTTTTAATTTTAATTACAAAAACTAAATAAACTTTTAAAATAGCAAAAAAATTAAATTATTAAACCTTATGCATCCTATTTTGCTTTTGATCACCAAGTTCACCGTATAGGCGCGAGGTGAGAGTATATACAGAGTTTGGATTTTTAATTTAAAAATATAAAAAAACTCTTAAAATAGCAAAAAAATGAAACCCTACACATCCTATTTTGCTTTTGATCACCAAGTTCACCGTATAGGTGCGAGGTGAGAGCATACACAAAGTTTGGATGATATTTTTAATTTAAAAAAACAACATATACTTTTTATTTAAAAACGCAAAGGAAATGTTACATTTTTTTAACATAGAGTTTAAAAATTACTAAATTAAAACTACATATTGATATCATGATCAATGATCATGAATGATGTGTGCATTATGCACACATCATTTGTGATCATTGATCACATTAACATTTTCCTAATTTTTTTTTTTGAAAATAATTGGTTTTTCCTCCTTCCAAATCTGCTTTCAAATTCCTCTTTGATGCTCTTAGCTTTTTGTAGCACCTCCTAAACTCTTGCTTCAAGCTGCTCCTTGATGTCTCTTTGCTCATGACAATGCTAAATGTTAGTTTAATGAAAACTGAATTTAGCAAGAGAAAAAAGAGAGTGATTTAGAATGGACCAAAGATGTCATTATATAGCTTTTAGGAAGTGTCTTTAGCAAAGTTAGGGTAGGTAGATTAGGTTTAGGTGTAATAAATGTAGTTACTTTTTTAAAAAAAAGATTTGAAGCTTTATAAATGAAAAATGTGGCGGAAACGTTTGGGCGTTTCCGGAACATCTCGAACTTTTCAAGAAACGTCCAGATGTTTCTGGACGTTTTGACCCATGTTTCCGAGCTGAAACAGAGGGGCCTAGGCGTCTCTTGGCTTCATAGAAGAATTCACTACAGCTATGGAAACAAATGGAAATCATGGAAAAAAATGAGGTTATAGCAACAAAATGTCACATAAAATTTGAAAATAATAGTTACCCCGAATTCCAATATGGGAAAACTCCAGCAAGGAAATTTGTTGTGCCATAGTTCTACTATTTCAATTCTGCAATAAAAATGCAAAATACAAAGAGTGGTTCCCAAATGATCCATTGGAGTATCTCGGCTCATAACATCACTCCTATGACATCTCACTACACTTTTCTTTACAAAATCAGAATACATAGATCTTCTAGCTTGGCGAAATTCTCGGACAGCTGCTGCAAACTCTCTATAGTCAACTATGGACCAAATACATTAGTTGTGGGAAAACATCAGCTATGCAGAAATAAATCAATTATGCATAAATAAGTCAACTATGCATAAATTGTTGGAAATATTGTCATTGATGTCAAAGGCTTAATAATTGATGTATTTGGTTAACGAAATTGTGTAACGGAAGCTGACGGAACTGTTGACGGATTTTGACAGAAATGGTAGAAAGTAACGGAAATAACCAGCAGTATAGAAGGGCAGAAAACGAAAGTTTAAATACATGAAAAGAAGCATTTTTGCATAAGGATTATCATGGTATAAGCGAGATATACACAGCTGTACATAAGAGAGAGATATCAACATTTTAAAGTGTTCATATGCCATGTTTTATGGTGAAAAAGAAGATTTAATGATGGCTGACAACGATTTAATGATAACAACAATTTGTCTAAGGAGGGGCAGCGCTCCTATCAAGTGGTTAATTGCATTGTTTAATGTGCATTTAATAATTATGGGCTGCATTAATTATTTTTGGTTTTAGCCGACTAATGCACTTAATTAAGTTGTGTTAATTAAATAATGGAAAGGTTGTGTCGGTTGGAACGATGTGTCTTTTCGAAAGGATGTGAGAAGGATATATAAGGAGATGGAATCATTTGATTTAGGCAAGCAATTTGAGTGCTTCTTCATTCAAGTTTAAGGGAGAGAAGAAGAAGAGCAGAATATGAAATATAAACGGGAGAGAAGAAGAAGAGCAGAATATGAAATATAAACAGGAGTGAAGGGCAGATTTATTTTTAATGAAGAGTTGCAGCGATTTATATATGTGAAGGGACTGAAATAAATAAGAAGAATATTCTTAGCAGCAGTTTTGTTCTATCATCTGTTGAAGCAGCAACAACATAAAAGATATGAAAGAGTTTGTTTTTCGTAAGGTTGGTGCCTTCATATTCGAAGAGATCGGTGTCTCTTGCTGAGTTGGTGCTTAGCAAAAAGGGGTTGGTGCTCTTGTAGGTTGGTGCCTACAAAATTGTAACTTGGGGATTGGTGTCTCCCGTAGGTTGGTGCCTACAAACATTTGAGAAATATAATAAAGAAGATTTTCTCCGTGGTTTTCTCCCGAAAGGGTTTCCACGTAAATTTGTGTCTATTTGCAGTGTGTTGGTTTGCTTTGCATTCATTGATTGCTTTGATATATTCATTGTGAAACTGATTAATTGTGATTACAAATATGAGATTAAGTGTTAAATTTAAAAGAATATCATAATACTGATTCACCCCGTCTCAGTTATATCTTGTGCTTAGCCTGCAATAGTTACCCTGGAATTCCAATGTGGGAAAACTCCAGCAAGGAAATTTGCTGTGCCACATAGTTCTACTATTTCAATTCTGCAATAAAAATGCAAAATACAAAGAGTGGTTCCCAAATGATCCATTGGAGTATCCCGGGCTCGTAACATCACTCCTATGACATCCCACTACACTTTTCTTTACAAAATCAGAATACATAGACCTTCTAGCTTGGCGAAATTCTCAGACAGCTGCTGCAAACTCTCTATAGTCAACTACGGACCAAATACATTAGCTGTGGGAAAACATCAGCTATGTAGAAATAAATCAATTATGCATAAATAAGTCAACTATGCATAAATAAGTTAATTATGCAAGGAAATACCACTTTTTCCTGATACAGTTATTGGTTATCACATCAGTTACTTGTCAGTTTTGCAGTTGGTTAACCATCAGTTATGCGGTGATAATTAGGACTTGCCAGTTTAATAAACTGACCCTACAGGAGAAATATGAATCTTAGGTCAGTTACACTAAGGCATTTAAACCAGCACGAGTTACAAAAGTCTTTTAAGCCTGCATGAGTTTTAAAAGGCATTCGAGCCTCAAGTGAGATTATGTTTTTAGGATTGAAAAATATTCAGCAGGAGCATTTGGAAAGACTGTTCTTGGCCAAGTGCAGTGCACATAATGTTCCTGGGTTGCGCCTGAGTTGACACCTATGTCTTTTCAAGTTTTCTGTTTATGATCAGTTTCCAGAGTTATGAACATAATAGTGGTATCAAAGACATGATGCTTGATTTGTATGAGAGTTACTTATGAAGTTCATCATTATTCATGAAAGGAGAAACCTCGGATTAATGAAATGTCTTTTACTTTAGATGATGTTATGTAATACTTTCTATTCGATTTGTCAAATGGCAGGTTAATGACTATGTGGTGATGTTACGCCAAATAAAGGAGGGACATGCTACAAACCAAATAAATCAGGCATTTCTACAGGTAATGATTTTCCTTTTTTTAAAGTGTTCGTCTCTTGAATTGCATTCTATCTACAAGGAGACAAACATCAATAGTTTCATGTATGAGATAGAAAATGTATTTGAAATCATATCGTTGTACATAGCTAATTCCAAGTCTCCCTGCCCCTCTTTTCCACCTAACACATTCCTTTGGTACTTTAGAGAATGAACCAAATTGCTCTCAAATCCCTTAATCTTTCTCCTGTAAGTACCTTTGTCACACTTCTTGTCTGAACCATCAGAATGAATGACTTGAAGCTTGTCTATTTGTAAAGGTGGGAATGGTTTTCTACATTTCCAAGACAATCACCCCTAAGATGGCTTTCTTCTACCTGATTTCCCTAAGATCATTTCTAATAGGATAATTACCAGAGAATGTTGCCTCATTTCAATTGGAGCTATCCTTTAACAAAGTCTTGTCAATTTCGCTTATAGTTTGGAAAATAACAATATCCTTGATAGTTGATGGTATGATACATTGCTGATTACTCTTTATTTTTCCTCTCCCCATTCTGACATTCGCCATTTTACTTGTCAACACATTTCTTGTTCTCTGCATAGATTTGTCTGACCTCTCTTAGATTTCATGAGTTGGAGGTCTTTGATTGAGGGAATACAATTACTCATTTAGAGTAACATAATGCAACCTCACACGTATCTGTGAAAGCAGAGGTACTTGGACGCAGGCAAGCAATGCTAAAAACGTCAATCTATTGATGATGTGATGATCATAAGACAATTAATGACAGTTTCCCACATTATTTGTATTTGTGGGAATCTAGGGCTTAAAGACAGTAAGTGTATGTGTAAGTCTCTTGCAAGTCTAACTGCATTATACAGAAACAACCTCATGGAGACCAGATGCATATGTATGTATGTATTGATGTGTGTGTGTGGCACACATGCACACGCCTGCAGGCATGCACACACACATGTTTAAGATCACAAACACAGGTAAATAATAAACTAAGAATTTTAAATTTCTATCTATAACAATAAATTAACATTCATTTACAAATGACAAGTTTAAAACTTAGATCAGATTTCATTAATTAGCTGAGTAGCTGATTCATTTTTGGTATGGGTATGGGTATGAAGAATTGGATACTCCAGTATGGCATTTTTTTGCCCTGAATTATCAATATGTTTTGTGCTTATTTAATTTATTTTCAAATATTATTACTTTAAGCATAATATGTGGTTAATTTTGCACAAAATTAACCACATATTATGCTTAAAGTAATAATATTTGAAACCACAAAACATACTGATAATTCAATGCCAAATGTCAAGATATTCAGTGGTGGCACTTAAATTAGTCTTAGAACAAGTGCAATAATGCAAATGTTACAATGTATACACAAATAAAGACAAATCAGCATATTCATCCTTGGATTTGTCCACGGGATAGTTTTTTGAAGTCCCGTTGGTGAGAAAATTTGTCGATATGGCAAATTAGGTGTCTCCACCAATGTTCACGGCTACGCCCCTCTGCATTGAATGGTAAAACTCCTATTATTGAATGTAACTAATCTAATCCTAAAATAATTGTTGTGGGTTGGCCAAATAGGCCGGGATCACACAAGGGCACTCTCACCGAACTCAGTGGCAAAATGCTTGTAGACGGGTACAAGGGAGGAAATCACAACGATGAGGGAGAAGGAGAGAAATTAGGAAAGGAGGGTTATTGCCATGAGTAGGATAATTGCAAAGCTCACACCCAATAACCAAAGTAGTTTCAAACATTCAATATAGAGGAAAGCACAATGAAGCTATCTAGTGAGATGGACCACCAGAAACACTAAGTTCTCAGATTCATCTATTGAAGATACAAATCTCTTGCATCACTATACTTGTAAAGTGCATAAAGAGGGAAGTGGAAGAAACACAAGATGCTTATAACAACTATGCTTATTTCGTCAATGATGAGAGGAAACCATGCACACAAAGTTGCACACATTCATACATCTTGAAGGCAGAAACTCCTTCCTTGATTGACATTTACACAAGTTGTATAATGCAAGGGAAAAGAAGAAAGCATGTAGAAGAAATGTAGCTTTATTTCATGTATATTGATGACACAAAGTCCAACAACATATTACAATCCACTATTGCTACAAAGTACAAAATTTTCAAGATGTAATTTTCAGATCCTTTGGAATGGAGAAGCCATCCCAATTTATAGCAATGTGAATTGACTCTTCGCCTACCCCCCACATGACTCTTCGTTGTCTCATTCAACTCGTGACTTTTCACCTTCCTAGGAAGTGAGAAATAAGTTCCTTTTTATAAATTAAAGGGACTTTTACAATGTTACTTTATGAAGTCACTTAAGTGAATGAGACAAAATACAATGATTATGCCCAATGAAGAATTAGAAAGGGGAGAGAAAGAAGAGGGAGAAAGAGAGAAGGAAGGAAAAGTTGCCACATCCGATGAAGAAACCCCTCTTATGATGAACCTTACTGAATCATGCCTCCTGATGGTGGATCTCTGGAGCGGGTTCCTTTTCCTTGAATTCCTTGATGAATATCACAACTATTAGCTTATCTTCCCTTTGGAATGCAAACGCAGCCCAACACCTTGGTCCATGTCTCGGGGACACCACTGATCCTTTTACATTGATGAAGCCATTCTTTGTGATCCATTACAATTGCAACAATGCAACTCCTGATACCGGCCAAGGACTCTAAATTGTCTTTATTGAAGGAAAGAGAGTCACCTGCCTCCTTCTTGACCATCTCTTGAAATGCAATGATGAGTTCCTCTGATGATGAGTCCTCAATGAGTGGAGGGAACTCAAACCTTTGAACACAATGGTAGACTTCATTCAAGATTCTAAACCTAACACCCGTGGGAGTCCAATTCGGATATGGCCCTTTTGAGCATTGCATATCGTGCATCCATGATGCAGATCCAAACTTGGGACAAGTCTTGGCAATTGATGCAAACACTTCCTTGCTCACGAGGGCGTGAGAGTCAAAAGAACTCATTTCGGATACTAATGGGAGTGTCTCATCCAAATGACCGACTTCCTTTTGCAAACTCCTCCTTCGTCTTGTTTACTTCAGACAATGTTTCACGAGCATACTTGATGAGAGAAATGATGTCCAGACACAATGCCTTGCCTTGCTTGATGATTTCTTCAATCCACTTTTCATAGACTTTCCCCATATCATGTATTCATGTGCTTTCTTGATTGCCTTGGGGTTGATACTATTGATTGGAGGGATATCTTTGATCGGAAGGGGAGATGTTGATTTGACCCCGAGAAGGGTTGAATGTATGCATTGAGAGCTCTTACATGTTCCTCCAATTACACAATGGTTTGCTTGTATTCTTCGATCCAAGCAAGAAGACGGAATTGGATTCTTTGAACAGGTGAATGTCGCCTTCATGAGAAGCTTGACCCAATGAGATGCGGGTCAACTCATAATCAAATGGAGTCATTTCTTCCATGGGCTTGTCGGTCTTAGGCCTAACAACTTCAACATATTGGTTACTTGAGGTGCCACTGAAGAAGCGAGAAGCTATCTCGGGCCTTCTTTCTTCGCTTGGGCTTCAACATTCTGAGATTTCCGCGAGATTGGGAATGGTAACGAGTTGTGTTGTTCTTGGCCCACTCTCGAGCACTTCTTGAATGCATGGAAATGATTCATCGGGGGTTACCACAATGTCGGTCGCTAGAGTGCTTGCATAAGCTTGTCGTGGGGCCAGCTCTTGATCACCTTGAGAAGACATATTTGGATACTTGTGTAGTGGAAGATACTGCTACAGATCACCTCTTCTTGTCTCGAGAAGCTCAATCTCTCTCCTTGGCTCACTTAACCAACGATTCCAACTCACCGAGCTCACTTGACTTAGCTTGTTTTGAACCAACTCGCTGAGGGGAGGGTAGGTGCTCTTGACCAGTGAAATTGAACTTCATGGTGGCAAAAAGCAACAATGTATGTTGCTATGGAGATGATAGCAACTTCCTATACCTAGAACCGAAAACTGCTATTTTTAGAAACTAGGTCCCAGGAGCTGCTATTTTGGGCAGTTGCTTTTTCACCTTGTTGCCTACATCGAGGTGCTTCCTTCACGTTCCAAGCTTGTTATAGATGTCTTGGGGTCAATTCTAAGCACTTTCCCTTTTTGGAAAGTTGCTTTTTGTTTTTTTGAATTTTTTGACCCACATGCCCTAGTTTTCAATTTGTGTGATTTTCATTGTTCTTTCTTCTGGAGGAGTTTTTCGTTTTTGGAAACTTACTAAAAATGGCAAGTGATGAACCAACGACACTTGCTATTTTTAGAAGCTAAACTTCTAAGTGTCGGATTGACGAAAAATTTTTGGATTCTTTATAGGTTTTTGTTCTTTAGTCTTTGTTCAGATTTTCAGCTCAACCTTTCATGGGTTGATGAAACAATGGAAAAAAGAGCAACTTAGGGCATGAAACTTCAACTTGCTGCCATTAAAAAATCAAGCCGTCTTTCGAGATTTAGTTTTTTGCAGCTTCAAGGCGTTTAGATGAGGAATATTTTCTCAAATTTTCATGAGGATCTAATGCACGGTTTGAGAGATACAAGCAATTTTTGGTTTTTTGACCCTAGGGTTTTTGGTAGCTCATATTCATGGATTTTACTCGAGAGATCTTGATTTCTTTGTGTTGGAGCAGTGGGGACCGATGGAAAAATGATGTTGAAGGTGGTATGGAGTTGTGGAAGCAACAACAATGGTAGGGAGGAAGGATTTTTGACAATTGAGCTTTCACGGGTGTGCAAATGCGGTAGCATTGAAAGAAGCTAGAAGTAAAAAAAAGGAAATAATTTTTTTTCATATTTTAATGAAATGGGAAGGAACGCACATTCTTGTCCCAACTGTCCCAAGGGCTTGGGACGGTTGGTGCAAAACAATGCGCCCCATCCCTATTGGGCCAAGTGTCACAACGTTATTTGCTGTTGGGAAGGAGAGGGGGCTAGAAAAAGTCACTTTTAGCACTTCTAGGGGCACATGGGTGACCAAGAGCTTAAATGGGAGGGTTGGGAGTTTTGTGTCCCAACCGTCCCAAAGCTTTTGTGCACATGGGACACAAAAATGCGCCCTCACCTTGGCTTGACAAGTGGCAGAGCGTGATTTGTTGAGGCGGAGAGGTGAGGGGGCTAGGAAAATGTGCACAGGGGCTTAAGTTTGTAAAAGGAGCTTGAAAACGGTCGCGTATGAGGTCCAAGGGCTTTAATGGGAGGGGGCCGCATTTTCTTGCACCATCCGTCCCAAAGCCTTGGGGCAGTTGGTGCACAAAAGTGCACCACTTCCCATTGGTTCAAATTCCAATGCAAAATTTGACTAACTGTTGGAGTTGTACCTTGGGGAGCTGCTTGTCGAGGCCATATATTGAGTTCCCGAGGATTTTTTGATGATTCTTTATATGATTTTGCATGCAAATGGCCTTTTGAATCCAATGGTGGGGGTTTCAACTCTTGATTCTTCCATTTACTCCTTGAAAAATAGGCTTTTGTTTAGGCTCCAAGGTTGTGCATGCGGAAAACAGGTTGTGGACAGAATGCGCCTAGGTGTTGTGAAAAATTTGAGACAATAAACACCTCTACGGCTCTGAATTAGCTTTCCGATGATATTTCGTTTGGCTCCTAACTCCTTACGGAACTCCCGGAATTGCTTCCCGAAGCTTAGGAGCTGTTTTGCACTTGTGCACTACTTAAGCCTCCAAGACCCACTTTTGTTGAAACTGCTCCAAAACTTCTAGAACCTCCCAGAATCTTCCAAAACTGATTGAACAATGCTCTTGGCCCTTTGATACACCTCCCTGATGAGTTTAGGCCTTTCATTCGGGCTCCGGGTGCACACAAGCCTTAGGAAGACCAGAGAATGACCTTTCCCAAGCTTGTCAAAAGGCTGTCTTGATGGATCTTGCTTTGGAAGTACTTGAAATGACTGGATACCCCTAAATCACCTATAAGCATACTTGACATGACATGTTGGAATGCTTTAGAGATGGGAATGGACTGACTCGGGGATTAGGGTGATATGAAGGACTCAAAATGACCTTTGAACAAATTTTTTGGGTAGGGTATGGTTGTCATGCTTGAAAATTGAGAATTTTCTTGTTGCACATTTGCATGACAACAAATGGCTCTAGCTTGGGGACATGTTGTGGATCGAGCACAACGAGGACATAATATGAGAACTCTGATCTCCATACTTGACATCGACCGATGCCTTATCCATTGGGCTTTATGGAGTCATTAGAGAGATATGCTACACAACTTCCCTTATTGAACACACACACACAAACACACAAACAAAAGGGAAACACACCAAAAGGGAAAACAACACGTGATGGAAAAGAGGAAACTATATTATAGGGGAGGGATATTTACAGAGGTGGGGAAAGAATATACACATACCCGACAACGGGTTGAGAAAAGTACATGCCATCATGGAACAACGGATTGAAGTTTGAACTTTGAAGCACAAAAGTCACTATCGTACCATGCTCTTGTGATGGCTTTGCATGGCTTGAGAAGAAGAAGACATACCAAGATTCCATCTTCATACTCATATTGCACCGAGAATGTTCTTGCATCCAGTGAATGCTTCATTATCTTCTCCAAGCTCTTGTAACTTGAGTTTTCCGCTTGATTCCTGCGATTATGAGACACCGTCCTTCCATGTCGTGAAGAGTGGGAAAATTGATCTTGTTGTGAAAACATTCATCCTCTTTGAATTGCAACTTCAAATCATCTCCTACATCAGCAAGGTACTCGGAAGGAGTGAGAACAAACTGATTTTCTTCCCATTCAAGAACTTCTTTGAACATCTCGCTTCGCTGCTCGAGTGACTACCTTCCAAAATAGAGGCTATATCATTGAGATGGAGGCCCTCATCAATCTCGGGAAATGTTGCAATATGGGAACATGTTCAAGGCACATTAGAGCTTGAAGAATGGTGAGTGTAATCTGATTTTGAATCATTTCACAAGAATCATGCATACCCTTGCTTTGTTGTCTAGAGAAATTGCCATCAATATCCATCTTGCTCGAAGCTCATCTTGATATCATTCTCAAAATTGTAACCCTCAATTTCTTCATAGAGGCATTCTTTACCCTTGAGTGTATTTTTCCACATGAACTCTTGTTCTGTATTGGTGGAGCATTCCAAAGTGGTGGGAACAAGTTGATCTTGAACACACTCCCAAGAATCTTGCAGCTTTTCACTTTGTTCCAAACAACTTTCTTCAATGCAAATCAGTTCAACATTTTTCCTCTTTGTCTTCCTCCATTGCGAGACATTGTCTTCAAGATTGGGAATATTCATAGGATATTCAAGCACCTTCCTTCTTTTGCACTCATGAACCTCTTCACACAATGTGAAAGAAAAAGACACGTTTTCACATCTGCTCTCGCCAACCAAGGCATTGGGAAGTCATCAAGCTCATCCAATTGCTCTGTTTCAACATCAAACATTGGTGTGTCAAAATGAGAAGCACAAATAGATTCATACCTATCTTGTATCTCCATAGCCCGAGTCAAGAGTTCAAGACTGAGTTGAGGATATTTAGTTTCTTCTACAGCCTTCAAGATGTCTTGCACAAATGGCTCTTCCAAGTTCACCATAGGCTCATCTTCATCCTTATTGAAAGAATCTCTACATTGTGCCTCCAGGAGATGGTTAAAAATTTGATCCATATGTGCCCATGATTCATTTGAAACATCCTCGTTCACTTCTTCCATGCTTTCTATTGCCCAAGATTCACTTTCTTGTAAGCACGAACATACTTGATTCATGACACCTTCTGACAAGGAGAAGAGGTCCATGCTTTGTGGGAAGGGAACTCCTTCGAGCTCAAAATCCATTTCATCATCCTCTTGGTGGGAAGCAGAGAACCATGTTGGGGCAGCAATATGGGAAGAATTTTCAACTTTATCTTGATCATCCATTATTGAATCCTCTTGCTTATATGGATAATGAAAGACTTCATACTCACCGTGTTGATCATTCTTGCTCCTTGGGTAAGAAGAGTTTGTGTTCGAACTGGTCATCCTCCTTGGCTTCAAAAAGGAAGTGGGCCTCTTCCATTCGATCATCCATGATTGAATCGGGAATGGAATTTGATTCTTTGACTATCTCCGTTTCTTCATCAAAATAGGAAGGCAAATTATTCAGGACCATTTTGAATTCATCCTCTTAAGTCTAAGGGGAAGGACGACTTTTTTCATTTCTTCACATATCTCCTTTTCATCATTAATTGAAAAATCAAATTTTGAAAGGAGATTATTCATGCTTACTTCGAACTCATCATCTTGTACTCCTTCATTATTGGTGGAGTCTTCGAAAGCGTCAAATCATCCATCATGCAACAAGAATCTTCCTCCCTTGAATCCATTGCTCCTCCAATGGGTTGTGCCTCGAGCCAAAATGAATTGATGAATGGTGGTTCCATCTCCATGTCCTTTTCATCATCTTCAAAGGTGTTTCTTTGATTTTCAATGGAGGGTTCATGAATGGATGACGGGGAAGTGAAGAGGGATTTCTTGAAGGTCTTGAAAAAATGTATAGTACAAAGGAAGCTTCATAGGTCAGATTTGAGTGGCTCAAGTTTATTGAACTTGATGGCTCCAAGTCTTCAATAGCATATATATGCTCACATTGGCATAGGACAAGCCAATGAGTTGGTGGCGACTATATGGGCCTCTAGGATTGTTGCGGACACTTGCGATAACATCTTTGTCTTGAGACGAGACAATTATTTAAGTATGAGAAAATATTGAAAATATTACCTTTAAGAAATTTTGTAACGTATAAGAACCTTTTGATATGCATAATTTTGTAAATGATTTCATATGTAATAAAAGGAAAAAGAAAGTCAAATGTATAATGGAACACTTCGAAAAAAGGGAAGTTGAAACAAAAGATAGAAGATGAAGTCATATGAAACTCTATAAATATTGTAAAGCTCACATAGAGACAAATTGATCTTCCCTAGCCTATATACTTGCTTTGAATCAATGAAGATGGTTCTCAAGTTTATTCTTGTGAATTTTCTTTAAGTGAAGGTATATTTATCTTTCGTGTCATAAAGTAGTCTGTATTCACAGATAATAGGGCTATGGTTATTTCCCGTAATACTCTGTTGGATACGTTTACCTCCAAGAACGTCATTTCTGTATTTGTTGTCCTGCAAATAACGATTTAATCGAATTAGACTACAAATTTAGCAATGCCTGACGAGTTTCTAGGGACTGCTGCTAAAATTATGTATCACATGTATGAACATAAAACTACACCTTTATATGTCGTGAAATCATGGATGAGAAAACGGTAATTCAATAACTAACAATAGCAGTAGCTTTGATATTGCCACAAGGTCAAGAAGATAAGAAGTTGAACAAGTGATGGTCACCTGGTAATCAATCTTTTAAACTAAGGGATACAATCATGCAAGGAATAACTAAACACATCAAAATCTATGCTCAAGAAGAACTGGTGAATTCTAAAGGGAGGATCAATCGTAAAGGGAGGATCCAAGGATAAAATGGATAAGCTTCTCATCAAGTCTTTCCATTTTGGCATGTTGTCTTTGAGGAAGAATCCTAGGTAGATGAATAAGCTTCTTGATTTATCTATCTTCTTCGAAGAGGAAAATCCATTCGAATCTGGATATGCTTCTCGCCAAAACACAACTACTACAACTTTAGTTTGATAGAAATTCCTTTTATGATTTAACTATAGAGATTTAAGGAATCTTTTTCAATACCTAGCAAGGAATCTGCTGCAAACATAAGTCAACATAACTAGATTGATTGAGGTCTTTAGTGGGATTGCCATGGTATTTTCCCTGAATAGATAGGCACGAGAGAAGTGCTTGACTTACACGTGTTTGCATGGAAGAGGATCGAATGCCTCATAGATTAGACAGATTCGGCTTATGCACATCGTAATTAAGAGATAGGATTGAATCCCTCATTTAGACAACAATTAAAGCTATAAGAATTGATTTATGCACATCATAGTACATGAGTGGATCAAAACCCCTGTCTAATATGTTCAAGCCACCTTGATTTCCCAAGGTACACGAGGTCAAATCCTTGGGAGACAATCAAAAGGGTAACCATGTTGCCCTCGAGTACTCATGGAGCACATCAAAGTCAAAAGGATAAATGAAAAACGCAGCTAAAAAGAGATATGCATGTGATGCAGTGAGCAAGGGAGATGCCCTCGAATATGCACTCTATTCTGATCTCGTCTTGGCCAGATGAGCTCAAAACGAATGATCTACATCAAGAGATAGGGGCGAGGTGAGAGGAACTAAAGGCTTCTTGGAAACATGGAGTTGACAGGCCAATGAAGCTTCACGCCATCTAGTGTTATCATAGTCCTCTACAATTGAATAGGGGCCAAGCCATCTTACATTGTTTCTTTCCCCAAGTCTAAACCTTGGTTATCTTGCCTGACCACTAGATCTACAAACGCTAGGGAAGGGGTTAAGGCTCTTTTGTCGTGGACTCGACAAAGTATCGTGTTGTGGTTTTTAACGTTAGAAACCAAAGATCTGCTGATCTTGGTATGAGGTGTAATGACGATGCAAGGGGCATATAATGATGATCTCTGCGGTGCTCTTTAGGTGTATCCTCACTATCATGGGCAGATTTAGAGAGAGTTTCACTGACACAAGCAACGTCTTGAAAGATCAGATGGGAATGAGTGTCAATGGATTCACTCTAGTTGGAAGAGGGACATACTTCCCTAGTTTGATGTCCAAACCGATCAACGTAGAGTGTTTGGATGTCAAGGTTTGAAGGATCCACCCGAGGTTGGGAAATAGATTTGTGTGATTAGCCATCAGGCTCAGTAGAATCAAAGTTGCTTTCTTCGATTGCAAATACTTCAACGAAATGAATTTGGCTGAAATCAGTGGGTGAAAGCCTAATTCTAAGCATTCGGGGCTAGTCTTAGGTTGAGTTTGATAAAAACCTAGACAAGAGGGGTTAAATATAAGGCTGGTAAAGCTGTCAAACTCAGAAGACCAGTCAAGCCAGTTGCATCACTCTTACTAAAGGACCAAAGAGGGTATCCTCAACTGGGACGGTGTCCTTCACGGGGATTCCGCTAGAGGGTGTGGGCAAGTCTGAAGTACTAGCACTTGTAGTGGAGTCTGAAGAGGAAGAGTCAGCAGTGTGTGGATTGGTGTTGTGACTGATTTCTGGATTTTTTTCTTGGGATGTCAATGGTATTGATGAAGGTTGTCATTGGCTCGTGCTATGTAAGCACTACCCTTATGCAAAAATCTATTTTCTTGATAAATAAGGAGGGTTGGCTCTCATCCTATGAATCCAAAGTCTCTTTAATAGGACTTGATATTTGAGATGCTTCTCTATTACATAGTATTCTGTATTGACCATCATGGGCCCAAAGATTATGGGAAAAATACAGGTTCCTACAAATGTAGAAGGGGTGTTATTGTAACCTTTGGCCTTAGTGTGCATGGGCTTGAGGTCATTGTGGCTTAGGCTAATACTCTCAAAAAACTCATAGGAGTCCATGTTCAGGGTGGAATCTTCATCGATTAAGGCTTGTTTGAATACATTTTGATCGCTGATAACGATTTCACTGTAAAGAGTGGGATCACTTTTCTTCAGCATTTTTATATTGTTGGGCATATCAACCAAAGAAAGGAAGAAACCATTCAGGGGGTGAAGAGAATTATCATATGTATAGACATAGTTGATCTCTCCCAAACTGTGTGGAACAATGCCTGTTCCAAGATCCAAGGTTTCTAGAAACACAGTGTAATGGGTTGAAGAAGTCTTAAGGAACTCGAGAAAAGGAAATCCTAGAGGAAGTGGAAGCCAAATCCTCAACAATGGAATATGACCTAGGAGCTTTCAAGACCTTTCCATAGGTGACTTGTGGAAGGTCATTATGTTTTTGAGTTTGACACCATTGGCTGCGAAATCCATGTTCAGTACAGATGGCTAGGATGTCATAGTAGGGATGTTTGATGGAGGCTGTGAGAGATCGAGTGGGTGTCCATGGACTTGCAAACTGATACAGGTGACAACCATTGATTTCTACTTCCCCAATTTCAGCTTCAATGAAGCCTACTACCTGCAACTACAGATCACATCCTTGGTTACAAATTGGTGGAGAACTAGCAGACCAACAAAAATATGAACAAGAAAAGGGCCCAAGTAAGAAAGCAAAATGAGAATTTTCAATCCGTCATGATTCTGCTTGCAGATTATAGAAAGTGCTGTCTTCTGGTGTCACTCAGGCAGACTCAATTGCAACAAGGCTGCTGGATTGGACTTCGCACTATGACACCATGGTGAAGGAAATGAGCAACACATATGGCAGCAAAAAAGGCTCAGGTGGCAGTGGTCAGTGATGCAACAGATGCAAAGCAAGATGAGACACTTAAAAGTGTCTTTGGACCAACAACACATGGTCATGGAGCGGACAAGACAATGGGAAATATAGATGCGTCACAATAAGTTTGTGGGATTACAGGTAAGGTAATTTGCAGAAAAGTTCAGTAAACTATATCGAGGCCAGTGTGGCTACCAATCAACAACTATTGCAATCAGTAGGAGAAGAGGACTTGTTGGGGGCAACACAGCTAAGTTCTCAGCTTCGTATATACTTTTCAATGGTCCGGGAAGGGTTGGAGGATTAGATTCCATTCAAATCAGATCTCGCAGTCCACTGCCCATCACTGAGTAACCAAGTGTGTGAACTTGTGTTTGTATAGCCCACCTAACTACTTCGACAACTGTGAGAAACACAACATCGATTGACTCAGCAAGCACCAGTGCCAGCAACTGCAGCTCCATCCTCACAGCCATCTGCCAGTCAGCCTACATGGCCAGCACTGCCTCTGCCACCCCCAACAAAGTAAGGTATTCAAATTTTGAAAATTTTGGGGGACAGTAATTTTGAAGACCAAATTTTCTGCAAGCAGGGTTAGGTTGGTTTTAAACCCATAAAGATCAGTCACTTAGTTATGCCACCCTATTGAAAACTGAAAGGGTGGCAGGTTCATATGCTAATTAGTCAAAAATACGCAAGGGTCACGAAGTAATGCGTAGGAAGTGAAAACCAGCGAACGGCACTTCTTACGAAACTGCAACCAAAACTTCAGAAGCACAAAAGAAGATAAGTGCACTTATTGGATCCAGTGGTCAAGTTTGGAGCATTCAGGAGTCCAGATCGATAACATCTTTGTCTCGGGACGAGACAACTGTTTAAGTCCGAGAAACTCTTAGAGGGACTTTAGAATAATAGTCGATGTATATTTCATATGTATTGATTTAAAGAATGTGTAATATTTGGGAAAATAATACTTGTAAGACAAGACGAAGGAACTTGAAAGAATATTAACAGTTCCATAGCAAGAGGGGAGCTGAAACGGATAGGCAAAATCTGAACAGTCAACTAATAGTCTATAACTATTTGTACGGATTGCACAGTAAAAGATGATCTTCCCTAGCCGATATGCTTCCCTTATGAATATATGAAGAATAGTCCACAATGTTTACTTCTGTGTCATTGATGAGTGAAAGTATATTATATCTTTCTTGTGTATGTAGTGTAGTCTGAATTTGCAACTATCCCATCTATGCAATCTTTCATCTCAATACTATATAAATCATTGATGCGAAAACGTTGTATTAGAGTATTGATTCCTGCAAATAATGATTCTTAGACTTAGACTCCAACTTTAGTATATTAGGAAGAGTTTCTAGCAATCATTGCTAACGAGAGATTGAAGAAATCAAGAGAAAATGCAATCAATGAGAGTGTTGGAAAATGAAAAGAGATTTTAAGAGGGAAAATAGGTTTCAAGATGATTTGTCCATGCCCAAAGACTTGTTTATATAGCTGTTGTCACATGTTTTTGCAAGGGCAAAATTCAAGTTGAAAACATGACAACTTTACCCTAGTGTCAAAATTTTTGCTTGTAAACCCTCCTGAGCACTCCTCCAGATCAGTTCTCCCTATGTGTCATGCCTATCCCAATCCTCCAAGTGCTCATGTGTATTGTAATAACCTTTCCCAAGTGTTTGAAATATGAAACAAGTTCACGAAGTTCTTCCAATACAGTACTTCTCAAGGCAGATTTTTAGTAGACTTAGAAATGGCTATTTTTAGCCTTTCGAGACAAGTGTGCATCCTCCGGAGTAGAATTGAAGGCCCAAATTCATCAGAAGTGGTATTGAGGAGCCAAGAACATATTGCAAGTGATTTAGGAAAGTTTAGGGAAGATTTGAAGGTTTAGGGACAAGTTCAGTGAAAGCGGGTTTTTGAAGGTGAAGGAGCTTGCAGTTCAAAATAGTGCTTGAGCTTCGGAAGATGATTCCGGGAGCTCCGTAAAGAGTTAGAGGTCAAACAAGATATCATTGAAAGCTAATTCAATGCTTTAAATGATGGCACTTTCATATTTTTCACAAGACCAAGGCGCTTTTTTCCACAACTTATTTTTGGCAGACACACCTGTGGCCCCTGAGAAAAAAGACTATTTTTGAGGGGGTTGTAGGTAGAATTAGATCATGGGACCCATCCCATTCATCTTAGAAGGTTGTTTGGAGTCAAATTCATATAAAGAAGTGCCAAAAAGTTCCTCGCTAGAGCTCCGAAAACTTCATCTTCAAGGTCTCTCTCAAGGTATGCTCTCACAGTTAGAATTTTTTTGAAGAGGACACATGTCACCTCTAGGTGAAGGCGCATTTTTGTGTCCCATTTGTCCCATCCCTTTGGGACAGTTGGGACAAGAAATTGTGCCCATGCTTGTTTTAGCCCTCTAGTCCATCATATGACCCTGAAAAGTCTCCGTGATGCAAGTTAGGCTCCTCACCTCTTTCTAGCCCTTCCCGTCATGCAATCACGAAGTGACACTTATCACTCCCGGGAGGGCGCATTTTGTTGCCCCATCTGTCTCCCCCCTTGGGACAGTTGGGACACAAAAATGCGCCCCATGCCCATCTTAGCCCTTGGTTCTTCACATGACCCCGAGAAGGCTCTGTAGGCCATTTTTCAGCCCCTTCTCCTCTCCGCCTCGTCAAACCACATTTCGCAACTTTTCATGCTTAGGTGAGGCGCATTGTTCCGCCCCATCTGCCCCATCCCTTTGGGACAGGTTGGAACAAAAATTGCGCTCCATTCCAAGATCAAAAACCAAAAATATTACTAAGTTTTTAAACTGCGCCTTCTTCTTCTTCTACCTTGTACTTGCATGAGAGGTATTGCTGGAATTTTTTTAAAACAAAATAATTTTTACCCATCTCATTTCTTCATAAGAACTCCATGGATGCTGAATAAAAACAAAAAAACCTCCATTAAACCTGCAATTTATCCAGACACCATGCCAAAATATTGCCAAAATGACTACATGCTCGAAAATTAGAAAAATTCATATCTCCCAATCGGTGAATGAAACTGATTGAAAATTTCAGTCTTCCTCTATCCCAGGCGCCTTCAAGAAGTGACAACATATTAGATGATGCCCTCATTTTTAATGGTAGCAAACCCTAGTTTGATGCCCTAGCATCTCGCTTTTTCAATCTTTGGGCATTTCGGTGACATTGATTGTGCTGAAATTCGGAGCACGAGATCGTAGCGAAGAGCCTAATCCAGTAATGCCATTTTTACTGCAAACCAAGGTGGGAAAATGCAGTTTCTAAAAATAGTAAAAATAGTAACTCACCCAAAATTGTAAGTCCTCTCAAAACAGTGCACTCGGTGAACGGTGAAAGTAATAAACTAGGCAATTTTGACTAACTAGGCAATTTTGACTAAACAGGCAAAAAAGCACAAAAAAACAAAAAGCAAATGCAACTGTCTAAAAATAGAAAGTTTCCAAAAATAGAAAAGCATCGTCAAGTGAGTTGAACTAGAGTATGCCAGATGATCAAGAAGTTCAAATCGGAGCAAAACAAGAAAAATATCCCAAAATAGCAGGTCTTGGTTCAACCTGCTAAAAATAGAAAGTCTCCATTTTAGGTGTAGAAAGTTATAGTTGGCTCCGTTTTCAGTCATCTCGCTACTTTTTGATATCTTTACAAGATTCCTAGGTGATGGCATAGCTCAAGAAAGGTAATTCATCCTTCACAAAGGTCTGAGGCATCATTTTGGTTATAATTATGTACAAGAGTGAGGCAAAACATCGCAAGGCACAATAGTTGAAAACAAGAAGCATTGTGCAGACAGAGGAGAGAGTCAAGATCTTAGTTGAAATTCAAGCCAAGGTAGTCATCACAACTTGTTAGTCAAGTTGGATTGATTATCATCATTCCTCGGTGAGCTTAGGTGAGCTCGACAAACCGAGAAAGTCAAAGTGAGTTGAGTTGTCCGAGTAAGTTCAAGTGAGTTATTCAAGGCAAGTTGGTTGAGGTAAGCATTGTCAAGAGTATCCGTCAAGCAAGAGTGATTCATTGCAGAGCATCCAAGTATTCGTATGTCTTCCCCATGGCAAATCTTACCCATGATATTCAAGAGTTGTTGGTTCCACAACAGTCATTGTTGGTGCTCTAATGACATACATCATGTCAACCCTAAAGAACCTTTTCCATGGATTCAAGAAATGCTCGAGAGTGAGCCAAGGACAATGCAACTTGCTATCATGCCCAGTCTTGAAGCAATCTTAGGGACACTAAAGTCCAAGCAAAGAAAGAAGGCCCAAACAACATCCCGCTTCTTCAATGGCATCTCAGGTAATCAATATGTTGAAGTTCTTAGGGCTTAGGAGTGAAAAGCCTATCGAGGAAATGACTCCATCAGACTATGAGTTGACTCCGCATTTCATTGGGTCAAGCTTCACACGAGGGTGATTCTCATCTGTTCAAGGAATCCGCTTCCGCCTCCTTGCTCAGAATGAAGAATACAAGCAAACAATTGTGTGATTGGAGGAACGGGTAAAAGTTCTTAGTGCTCACATTCAACCCTTCTTGAATCGACTCGATAACTTCTCTTCCTATAGAAGACATTCCTTCGATCAACAAAGTGTTGATCTTGAGGCGGTCAAGAAAGCACAAGGATACATGATGCAGGGGAAGCTAACAAGAAGTGGATTGAGAAAATCATTGAGCAAGGCAAGGCATTGTTTCCAAATATCATTTCTCTCATCAAGTATGTTCTTGCAACATTGTCAGAAGTGAAAAAACAAAGGAAGAGTTTGTAAAAGAGGTCATTCATTTGGATGAGATGTTCCCACTGGTATCCGAGATGAGTTCCTTTGAATCTCACACCCTCGTGAGTAAGAACGTGTTCGCATCCGCTGCAGAGAACTTGTCTCAAGTTTGGATCCACATCATGGATATGAAATATGCAATGCTCAAGAATGCAATATCCGAGTTGGACTCTTGTGGACAACATGCTTTCGAGATATTGAACGATGTCTACAATTGTGTTCGAAACTTGAGTTCCCTCCACTCACTGAGGATTCATCATTAGAGGAACTCATTGCTTCTTTCCAGGAGCTAGTCAAGAAAGAGGCAGGTGACTCTCTTTCCTTCAACGAAGATAACTTAGAGTCCCTGGCCAATATCAAAAGTTACATTGCTGCAATTGCAATGGATCACGAAGAATGGCTTCATCAATGCAAGAAGACATGGACCAAGGTGTTGGGCTGCGTTTGCATTCTAGAGGAGGATAGGTTGACAACTGCGATAGCTCAATTCAACAAGGAATTCAAGGAGCAAGAGCCCGTTCCAGAATCTTCTCATCAGAAGCATGAATCAACAAAGTTCTTCATCGTAAGGAATTTCTTCATCAGATATGGAAACTTCTTCCCTCTTCTCTCTTTCTCCCTCTTCCTTCTCTCCCCTTTTTAATTCTTCATTGAGCGTAATCATTGTATTTTGTCTCATTCACTTAAGTGACTTTCTAAAGTTGAATTGTAAAAGTCCCTTTAATTTATAAAAAGGAACTTATTTCTCATGTCCTAGGAAGATGAAAAGTCACAAGTGAATAAGATCATGAAGAGTCATGTGGGGGGTAGATGAAAGGTCAATTCACATTGCTATAAATTGGGATGGCTTCTCCATTCCAAAGGATCCTGAAAATTTAGTTCTTTGTAGCAATTGTGGATTGTGATTTGGGTGTTGAGCTTGGTATCACCAACACAAGAAATAAAAGCTACATTTCTTCCATTTCTCTTTTCATGTTTCCTCCTTTCTCTCTTATATGCACTTTGTAAGTATAGTGATCAAGAAAGAGCTTTATATCTTTGATAAATGAATCTAAGAACTGTGTGTCTGGGTTTGTTCTTCTCACTAAATGACTTCATTGTTGCTTTCTTCTAATTGAATGTTGAACTACTCCGGTTATTGGGTGTGAATTCTGCTTGTGCCTACTCACAACAATAACCTTTTTTTTCTAATCTCTCTCACTCACTCCTCATTGCTGCAATTTTCTCCCATGTACCCCATACAAGCACTTTGCACGCAGTTTTAGTGAAGTGTTCCTGTGATTCCCGTCCTATTTGGCCACCCCACAACAATAGATAGGAGTAGATTAGTTTACATTCAATAATGGGAGCCTCCTCATACACATGGAGGGGTGTAGCCTTGTGAACGTTGGTGGAAATCAACTAATTTGCCATATGACAAATTATTTCACCAACAATAGCAAATAAAAGTAATTGGAAGAGGTTAGAATTGTTAGAATCGAGTAAAAACTAGGGAAAAATAGGCAAAGTGACACTCTTCTGCAAAAGTGCCACTTGTTATGTGGAAGCGCCACGGTGATGCTTTGGCCAAAGTGCTAGTGGCACATGGATCGATTCAATGTGTGCACCGGTTTGGGATGTGCTAATAGAGTATTCTTAATTTGCAAATAACTCATGTATGTAATCTTTCATCTCAATATTGTATAAGTAATTGTTGTGAAAACTTCGTATTAGAGTCTTGATTCTGTGAATAACGATTCTTAGACTTTATACTACAACTTTAGCATATCATGAAGGGTTTCTAGCAATCATTACTAAAGAGATCAAAGAGAAAGAGAAAACGCAATCAACGGGAGTGTTGGAAATCAAATAGATTTGAAGAGAGCATAGAGGTTTTTAGATGATTTGCTCAGGCCCAAAGACCTATTTATATAACAAATAAAAGTAACTGGAAGAGGTTAGAACTGTTAGAATCTAGTTACAAACAAACTAGGGTAAAAATTAGACAAGGGAAACGCAACAAAAGTGCCACATGTGCAATAGAAGTATCAATGGTGCTTTGGCCAAAGTGCTAATGACACATGAATTAATTCTATGTTTGCACCTTGTTTGGGATGTGCCAACAGAGTAGGGATGCTTTGGGTCAATGCATCTCTTTAGACAAAAGTGCTAGTAGTCAACCGACACTAGGAAAAAGCATTAGTCATGGATTAATATTTTAATCCAAAGCACTAGTTGTCCCCGATAGGCTAAATGAAGAAAATGGGTCTCCCATGAGGTTTCTAGGGTGCAACAAAGAGTTCCAATTTTTTAAAGGGATGGTTTTGGGGCAAGGAATGAGTGTCAGAGTCGGTTTTATGCAAAAAGCTCTATAAAGGTTTAGGTACTACCAGGATGCCCTCACTAGAGTCGCAATCACATGTATATGCCCAAACAAGCATAAAATTGTCAATATGGACAAATGCAATAACTTATATGTGGTAACTTGGAATGACCCGAGACCAAAGAGAATGTAAACAACATGTAAAAATGCACAATGTGGGAAGATTCTCGCAGAAACTAAAAAGCATATGATCCAAACCGAGCAAAGGATGGAAAAATGATTAAAATGACTTTTGAGAAAGAAGGGGCGTAATGCATCCAAACTAATGGGGGTAATGATAAAAATGTGTAAAATGACATGTCTAACAATGTGGAAGTTTCCAAGGGCATCCAGGGTGTCTAAAGCGAAAGCGTCACATGAGAAGAGATGCAACAAATAACAACAAAGAGACCAAAGAGTCTAAAATTGCAAGAGAGAAAAACAAAGAGGAAACAATTCAAATAGGTAGAGACCCAAGATATTTATACCGTTTCGTTAAACAATTAATTAGGTTTGAATCATCATTGGTCGGTGTGATTGGGTGGTGACATATAGCATCTGCATTGGCCATTTCAGTGCATACAATTAGTATTCTAGACGAATCTTGATGATCTTGGTACATGTTGATCTCTTTCGAGTGATTTTCGAGCAGCTTGTATGGTTGAGCATTTTATGAATCATTGGCTTTAACTTTGAAGACTTTTAGTGTTAGGACCAGTTTGGAGTGTCCTCTTGCAATGGAGATAGTGGAGAATATTGATTCTTCACTCGTGCTTTACGATGCTAACATTAAGGGGGATGTTTGTAAATGCTACCTTCCTAGGATACTTCAAGTCTGGTTTAAGGGGGATGTCAGCCTAAGTATTGCAATTGGTGTAAACCAAACTTATTGGGCCCCTTGAGATACCAATCTGTGATAATATTTGGTGAGATTGCTTTTAGGACCCAATGAGTTATCTTGTTTTTAGTATCTTTGGCATCTGTGTTGGGTCTACGTTGTGTACCATTGAGTTGGGCTTATGTTGTGAATCTATGGGACATGAGGCCGACCTATTTTCATAATGCTAGGGTTGGGAATGTTGATTTATATATACTTGGTTATTCATCCAATTTGTCATACAAATAGTTCTCTTCTTTATAGCAAGTAGCTTTGGTACCTTCATATCTTGGTGTTTGTTAAGTTCTTTATTGCTTTAGTGAAGCTTGTTTTGTTTTATTCAATCCCACTATATGATCCTTCACAAGTATGGTTGTCATAGATGTCAATAATGCTATTACTAGTATGGGTTCATCTTATTATGGATCTGATATATGCCGAGAGTAATCTAAAAGAATCAAGGTGCCAATCCCTATCTTTTCATACTTACGTTGTTGTAGGATTGACACCTCATGTCTTTTGGATTCTTCTCTCATATCGTATTGTAATGTCCCTTTCTAGGGCTGAAACACAAGAACAAGGAAATCACACAAACCCTAAACTGATTAAATCTGATTTTAGACCAGCAAACTGAAAAAAAAAGATCAGCACTGTACAACAGTCTGATTTTTGGAACAACAGCTTGTAAACAACAAAATTTCACCCTAAAACTCATCCACAATATTTATAAACCTTTTAGAAACACTTTAGGACAATTTTCATCATGAAATCCAATCTCAAACACAACTGGCAATTTATTTATCAACAACAGAAGTACAGCCAAGATAAATGATCAAAAATGAGGTCTCCAAACCCCAACAATGGCCAAATATGAAAGATATCAGCCTTATAAATTATGACAAATCTGAATATCAAATAATAAGTGAGTTCTGTGCCCTAGAAGGCACCCAAATTGACTCCAACCCTAGTCACTCCCTAGGAGAGGGACTCCAAACAATGCAAAAGCTCTTGATAGGTCTTCTCCTTGATGCCCTAGATACAAACCAACAAGAGGATCTTCAGTATTTGTCTTCACACCACCAATTTTGGAGAGTTTTCGTTCTCCAATATGCCACAAGGAAGGTTGCTGTCCTCCTTGGATGCCACACTATGGATTTTTGCCCTTAGTGGAGTTGGAAATAAAACAATCAACTCTAGAGTCCAAATTGATAATGTATATATGCCAAAAGTGATCCAAAATGAGCCCCAACATTTGCTTTTATAACCTTTTCTTTTCTTTCTTTGTGGAGCGCTCCATGTAGGCCTCTTATTTCTTTTTATTATTTGCTTTTCCCTCATAAAGAGGGACAACCTCCTTCTCCCTTTTATTTTAGTATTTAAAAATACTTTTATTTAATAATAATAATATGAAGTTGTCCCAACATAAGAATTAGCTGGGCCCAACTTACAATATCATTAATTATTTTTAATTTAGAAAAGGGACATTACACGTATCCATATGACAGATTAAGATGGATCTATTCTGATTGTATAGATCTTAAAAAATACAAGGCACTTATAAACATATCTTTGCAAGTCACACTATAAGAGAGTAAACCATTCACATCGATCCAAAAAGAAAAATTCATATAAACATAACTTTGCAATTCGTGTTCTATGTGTGTGAGCAAATTGTTTTGTGAACTTGGTATATCTTTTTGAAGCATTTACTTTTCTTAGAATAATCTTGTCATGACATTTTGATTTTTCATGTTATTTATATTTATATATGATGTATAATGAAAAATTGTCATAGTGCACACACATATAGTGAACATTATAAATCAAACTCTTCATAAAATTTTCAATGTGCTACCTTCTTGGAGAAATTTGATGTATGATATTTGTTGTATTTTTAGAATTATCTCTTTTAATTATTATTAAGAGCTACATATCTGCTAGAACTTCATTGTCAATGTTTCCCACCCATCCATCCACTCGCCGCCCAACCACCCACAACAAAAGTCCAAAGTGATGAGGGAAGCAAATGGTGTCTCTCGGTGCAAATAAATTTTAATCTTTCTACTTACAAAATAGTTTTATTCTATTGAGATCCCATAATTGAATATATAACTTCCAAACTTAGCAAAGGAAACATGGTTCTTGGTTCGTTATCCAAGAAAAATAGGATATGTGTGCGGGGTGTTCAATAGAATGAAGGTGCTTAGTGTGCAAAAGGGCTTTTAGATCTCATTCATGCAGATCTTTGCGATCCATCTTGGAAACCACAAACAATCCTCAACGTTAGGTATTTTTGTTGTTGGTGGACGATTTCTAAGAATTTTTGCGTACTATTGGTGTGTTCACACTAGCTTGGTTTTGTCTAAGTCCACACTAGATTAGGGATAAGCCTAATTTAGGGAAGTTGTTAAGTTGAGATGAGTGAAAACTCATCATGTGCACTGAACAATTTGTGAGTGCAAACTTAGTCACTCTAATAACAGTTTGTTCACAACAATAATTTGTTGTGAAACAATATTTCCAAGTTATTTATAGGTGGACTCCCTATCGTAAAATCATCACATTGAGAGAGACTTATATACAAACATAATCTTAAGTTCTAGTGTTGTGTGTATGATGGCTTAATTCAATGTGGTTATGGTATGTATAAGTGATCTTGGATGTTGAGTTTTGTCAACTCCATCATCTATTTCTTGAAAAAGAAGTCTGACTATTTTGCATCATTTGAAGAATTCAAAGTATTGGTTGAAAACTAGAGAAGCGGATAAATCAAAACACTAGGATCTCACAAAGAGGGTGAACTCACTTCCAAGCAGTTCAAGGACTGCTGCAACAAGGTATTCAACGACAATTGACAACCTTGTACACCCCAACAAAATGGGGTGGTTGAGAGGTGAAACAAAAGTATCATGGAGATGGCTTGGTGCATGATACATTGTAGGGGGTGTGCTATATAAATATTGGGAGAAGCAATGAACACGTTGATGTATATTACGAATAGGAGTCCTTGCAAAGCCTTGCAGGATGTCACATTTGAGGAAGCTTGGTCCAAAATCAAACTTAGGTAACACATTTTCGTGTTTTTGGTTCTACTCTGTATATCCTTTGGTACTTGATAGACAAAGAAGTAAACTAGATCCCAAAAGTAAAAGATGTTTCTTTTGTGGTTATAGTGATCAATCTAAGGCCTATAGATTTATTGATATTTCCACTAACAAGATAATTGTTATTAGAGATGGAGATGTAGATGTGAAGGAGACAATCCATCTTTGTTTGTAACCGGGAAGCAATGACCGAGGTACTTGAATCTTGTGTTGTGGTTCCTTTGAAAGATGAGGGATCTAGTTCATTCATTACTCTTCCACAAATGCCGGTGTAATAGCCCATGTCTACCACCCTGGTCTACCAGCGCCGCCAATCTAAGTTGGTTAACATTTCAGCTGAGATTCTGCCATGACATGGCTCTTTGGTGCAACAGAGACCTAAGCGGTTTTACTCTGCTATACATGATGTGCGGGAGGATGAAATTCCTCAATTAGATGGATGAGCTTGGAAGACTGAAAAAGGTTGTTGGTTTAGTTGAGCATGTTCACTTTGCTCTCTCTTTTGATCTTTTTACAATACCCGAATCACAATGATATTCTGAAGCAAAAGGAAAACTTGAATGGGAGACTGCCATGCAAGTTGAATATGATGCCTTGATGAAGAACCATACCTAGACATTGGTGGAATTACCTCTAGGTAAACAACCCATTGGATGCAAATGGGTGTTCAAAGTCAAATGCAAAGCCGATGGTACTTTGGACAAGTACAAGGCTTGTCTTGTTGCAAAAGGATTTTCACAATAGGAGGGAATAGACTATGAGGAGACTTTTGCTCCTACAATGAAGATGGTCACATTTCGGTTGCTTCTCTCCATAACAACTTAGTTTGGTTGGAAGGTGTTTCAAATGGATGTAAAGAGCACCTTCTTGAATGGAGATTTGGATGAAGAGGTTTACATGGTGCAGCCTAAAGGTTTTCGAGTATTTGGTTGTAATCATTTGGTTCATTGACTGATTAAGTCTTTGTATGAGCTTGAGCAAGCTCCATGAGCTTGGTGTATTAATATTTATCAACATCTCCAAGACCCTAGATTCAGGAGTCTTTCTAATTCAAATCTTTATGTCAAAACTAATGGTGATAACATTGTAATTCTTATTGTCTATGTTGACAATCTTGCCATCACAGGTAGTGGGGCCATTTCAATTCGAGGAGTAAAATCGAATTTATGTGTTCTGTTTGACATGATTGATCTAGGCCTCCTACATTATTGCGTAGGTGGAGAATTCTGGCAACATGACCATCTCATTTTCATGGCTCAGGTCAAGTATGCCATGAGTCTCTTGAAGCAGTTTGGGATGACAAATTGCAGTCCCTCTTCTACGCCTATCGAGATCGGGCTGAAGTTGTTAGTGAATGATGATTCATCACTAGTTGATGAATCACTCTACAGACAATATGTGGGCAGCTTGATATATCTTACATCCACATGAGCAGATCTATGTTTTTTCTATTAACTATCTTTCTTAGTTTTTCTCAACCATACATTGGACAACAAAAAAACGAGTTTTGAGATATGTGAAAGGTAGTCTTGACTTTGGCCTCCTATATTAGAGTACAATAGATTTCAGATTGATGGGTTACATAGATTTTGATTGGGCAGAATTAGTGGATACTTGGAGATCGAACACCAAGTACATCTTTTCGTTGGTTCAAGAGTTGTTTTTAGTAGAGCAAGCTTGACACACTTTGGGATTTATCTTTCATCGAAGCATAGTATAAGGTTGCGGTTAGCGCTAGTTGTGAAGTATTTGGCTACGTAAGACTTTGGTCAATCTTTAGCTTCCTCAAACCACACCTACTGCACTTTTTGGGATAGTCGGGTGTATTGAAGTTGGTGAAGAATTCGGTGTATCATGCTTGCACCAAACACATTGAGATTAGTCATCTCAAGAATAGCTTGTAGATCTAATGGCTAAACCCCTTGGTTCTATTTTGTTTGTAAAATTTCAGGACATACTTGGGGTAGTCTTTAGTTAAGTCATTAAGGGGGGTGTTAAAGATACTAGTCATATATTAACTATAATGCCATTAGTTAGTATATTTTGGTTCTTAACCTCTTGACCTCCTCAATGAATCAATAAACTATGTAACATTTTTTGATTAATTAAAGTCTTACAAAGACACCTTTCCTTTAACTACCTATATGTTACAAAGCAATTGCCATTAGCTTTTTTGATGTTGATGGGTCCAAAGTGTCAATTTGTAGGCCGAGTAAAAAAGTTACAAAATATGTATGTGGACTCCACAATTTGATTTTTAAAGAGCTGCAACAAATATTAAAAATCTGGGGCATGCTAATCAACAACGTAAAGAACTAACGTGAAAATGACATACAAAAAATCAACAAAGGGAAAGAAACTTGAGGCGAAGAATTATAATGATTGTAAAATTCTTTATACTAATTATATCACATTTTCAAATACTAACTGATGGCTTGCCTTTTCTAGTCAAGGTTTCTCACTCCAAGTACAAAATGCTTTGTTAATATGACTAAATAATGTGTTAGTATGATAGAGAATGAAAAGAATGGAAGGTACACAACATACTAACGTACTTGTGTGTGTGTGTGTGTGTGTGTGTGTGTGTGTGTCGTCTTTTACTAAGCATAAAGAAGTTACGTATTTAGGCGAGGTAGTTATACATGAATAACTAACATATAGTAACTAATACTTTATTAGTTAATGTTTATTATCTATGTTGCCAGGAATGGAAACGAAACGGGTACAAAACGCTGAAAAACAACAATTTTAAAAAAACCTTAGATACGAAACGTTACGGGAAACGTCCGTACAATATATATAATATGCATAGTACTCATTTTATAATTGTAGACCATAAGAGATAATTGATAAAGCACTCAAAATATTTTGTATTCATTGAAATTTGAACTTCTAAAGAGTCATCATTCAACATGGTTACAATTTCAATGATTCACATATACAATGCTAAATGTTAGTTTAGTGAAAACTGAATTTAGCAAGAGAAAAATGAGAGTGATTTAGAATGGACCCAAGATGTCATTATATAGCTTTTAGGAAGTGTCTTTAGCAAGTCTAGGTAGGTAGATTAGGTTTAGGTTCATTAAATGAAGTTATTTTTTATTTTTTTAAAGTTATGATGCTTAAAAATTCAAAAAAGTGGTGGAAACATTTCGGTGGCGTTTCCCCACGTTTCATGTTTCGGAAACGTTTCTGGGATGAAACGTGCCCCCTAGCCGTTTCCTGGCTTCACAATTTATTATCTTAGTACTCCCCCTTAATGACTAAACCGTAAACTACTCCAATTTTATTCCAAAAATTTACAGATAAAATGGGACCAAGTGGTTAAGTCATTATATCAGCAAGCTGCTCCATAGATATTAATATGAAATCTACACTCAAGTTTTGTTGTTGTTTAATGTATGAGATTTGGTTGAGAAAAAAATTGAGAAAGAATGCTAAAACAAAACATAGAATCGGTCGTGTGGATGTAAGATATATCAACCTGCCCACCAATTGTCTATAGAGTGATTGATTGACTGGTGATGAATCATTATTCGCTGATAAATTCAGTTTGACTTCCATAGTTTTGAATCCACAATCTTGGAGATGCTAATCAATTGTAATATAACGAGGCTCGTTGAGTCTGCTTTAGCCCATACAGTGACTTAATCAACATATAGCCTAGATGATCATGACTAGGTACTTGAAACCTTTTGTTTGCACCATGTAGACCTCTTCATCCAAATCCGCTCAAGAAGGCACTCTTTACATCCATCTAAAACACCACCTAGCCAAATCGAGCTGCTATGGAGAGAAGCAACCGAAATGTGACCACCTTCGCAGAAGGAGCAAAAGTCTCCTTATAGTCTACTTCCTCTTGTTGTGAAAAGCCTTTCACAATAAGACAAGCCTTGTACTTGTCAAAGTATTATCGGCTTTGTTTTTGACTTTGTAGAACCATTTGCATCCATTGAGTGGTTTACTTGGCGATAATTTCACCAACTCACCTAGCTGTAATTCCACCAACTCACCTAGCTGTAATTCCACCAACTACTAGGTAAGATTCATCTCGAAGGCATCGTATTTAGCTTGTATGGCGCTCCCATTCGGTTTGCTTTTTGCTTTAGAATATCATTGTGATTTAGATACCATAAACTGGTTAGATGTGAGAGCAAGGTGAACATGCTTTCTTATATTCTTCTTTTTGCGGATGATGTGGTCCTCCTTGCCTCATCGGCGGAAGGTTTATAGAGACAGATTGGACACTTTAGCCCTCTTTTCTTGATTGTAGGTAGCTGGCGGTTAACTTTGAGTAAGACCAAAATTATGATCTTCAATGCTTTGAAGACATTTGAGTTTCATTTCTTCTACAAGGGGGAAGAGCTTGAGATCACCAACTCTTACACTTACCTGGGAGTACTCTTTTCTGGACCTCGCTTTAGTTTACGACCGACACTTCAGCCTCGAGTTAATAAGGGCTATGGCTCCCTGGCGATCTTGGAGAGACAGTGCTTCCGCCATCACTTCCAGGACATCCCGTCCAAGTTATCCCTCTCAAATTCTCTTGTCAGGCCCATGGTTCTTTATGGCTCGGAGGTTTGGGGACCCTCCTTACTCGAGTCCGATCAAGGGGCTGCAGTGGAGAGAGTTTAGATCCTTCTCAGACGTATCATCAGATGCAAGGAGATTGTTCCCCACAATATCATCCTGGCAGAATTTGGAGCTCGTCCCTTTAGGTTGGAAGCAATTTTTGGCCTTGTCTCCCTCCTACATCGTATTCGAAGCTTGCTTTGATTCCTCTATGGGAAGGGACAAGTATCCCTACCTGCTTACTGTTCATCTGAGGCCATTGCTTTAGCCGATCGTTCTTGCTGATCTCGCTTGTTGGTATGCCAGAGTATTACGACTTCTTGAGTCTATTGGTATTCAGACAGATCACCTCCCTCCATATAATTTTTCCTTGGACGCTCCTACCCATCTCCTTCCAGGAAAGCAGGATCTGAACAAAATCATCAGAGATGATATCTACAGGCAGTTCATTCAGTACACCTGGACCAACCCCACAGTGGGCTACGTCCAAAGATGGCCTTCTATGCTGCACATTTCCTTGATGTCAATAATGGCATTATTTCTTGGCCCCAGTATATTTCCCAGCATTGGATGCACGCCCTTCGCATTTCCTTGGTTCGATTCGGGGCTGTCTCTCAAAGGCCTGGGTTGAAAGTGATCATTAGATTGATCGTTTCGAGTGGATTTGCCATCTTTGCTTCCTACAGGAGATCAAAACGGAAGAGCACTTCATTTTCCAGTGCCCCATCTACTACGAGATCAAAGGGAGATTTCATTTCCTATTCAAAGAGCGTCTGACATTCATTGACTTCTTTAGATACTATGATTAGAGGTGCCTTGCTCTCTATCTGCAGGAGGGTCTTAGGCTTTGGGAGGAGACCCTTCACCTCCTTAGCAAATGAATACTCAAAGCAAATCACTTCTTTACGATATTGTCCCCTGGGAGGGGCACTAAGTGGCTGAGTGATACCAACCACAGTTACTGCAGGAGCGAGATCGATCTTGACTCGAGGCATTACCTCACAGACTAGGGACGCCCCGACACACATGAGGTCGAGATCATCCTCTCATAGATGGCCTTTGAGATCCATCAGACGTACTCGGAGAGTTCTTCTCCCATCGGGCATCAACACTCCAGATCTTCTAGAGTATCTGATTCCGGGTTTCAACACATTACTAGCTCCTTTCATTTGGCGTTGGATGCTAGTTGAGGGGGTCTCCTTCCTGCCCCCTCTTCCTTACTCTTCCTTACTCTTCCTCTCTTGCATGTTCGGATTCTCGCTGGTCCAAGTGCGACTTCTTCCGAGCCTCTCTCTTTTGCCCATTCTTCTCTTCTTTTCCTCCTCCTTTCTGGTTGTATTCAAGGACCTTTTGGTTCTCTCTGGCTGGTTCTTATTCACTTTCTTTGTATTGACCAGTCCATTGACCTACTTCAATGGTCATTCATTGGATATTTAATATATTTATCTTATCTTATCTCGGTCCTTTGAGCTAGTGCCTTTGGTGGAGGCATTTCATCCTCCCGCACATCTTAGATAATAAAGTTTTCCTCCACAATTAACCAAGCGTTTGACTAAGGCATTTCATCCTCCCGCGCATCTTGTATGGTGGAGTCTCCCTCCATAGCTAGTGGATGCATCTTGATTGTGTCATATCAACCAGCCCATATAAGCCACTTTGCTTTGAATGTTTATGGTAACTATCTTGACCTCTTTCACATCGAGACATATACACTTCTTCATAGATAAGATAAGATAAGATAATTATATTAATGTCCAACAAATGACCACAAAAAGTAGGTCAAAGGGATTGTAGAATACAAATGTGTCCATACAAATTAGGAAACCAAAAGGTTTCCGAAAAAGTACAGCAAGAGAAGAGGTCAAAGACCAAAAGCAAAGCGAAGCGGGAAACCAAAAGGTTTCCAAAGAAGTACAAAGCATGAGAAGGGAAGAAGAAGAGAAGGAAGAAGACCTAGGTGAAGCAATGGGGAATGTCTATCCGGAATGGTAAACCCATCTCTCCTAACATCCGAGGCCGATTGAAAGAAACTCAGAATAGTGTGATGATCCAAAGAAGAGGAAGAGGAGGTGAGATGACGAGACCTCTCTCGTGCTTCTTTTGTTTGTCGAAAGTAGTCCGTCTCAAAGATCTCGTGGATCTAGTTTGCCCTCTGGGCTGAACTGGTATAATAGTGATTGGGAGATATCGGGGGTTATGTATGGACCCCTTGAATCAGTATCTTGATTTAGAGTGGATGTTGTCTAATATCAATTTGACGCTTAGTGCCTCTCTTTGAGGGTAGAGCCGGAAAGAGGGGAATGATCCTCTGGGCGAGTCTGCTTTGTTAAGTGTTTGAATAGTGTGATCTCGAATAAAGCCGGGCACTTTGGATCGATATATCTCGAAAAAATTAGTAAGTGCACGGGTCCCCCTGAAAAGACAATGGAACCTCCTCCTAATCTCATAGTAGATGGGACAATGGAAGATGAAGTGTGTTTTTGTCTCAATCTCTTGAAGATTGCATAGATGGCGAGTCTTGTCTCGATCGATCGATTTGGTGGTATGTCTCACTTTGAAGCTTATGAAAACCCACTCACCGAAATGACCTAGGGGGATATGAAGAGCGTGCATCCAATGGCGAATGGTATACGAGAGGATAAATAATAAGTTCATCACTCAAATTCAAGAAATGCTCCGCATATAAAAGCCATCTTCGGGCATAATCCACCTTGAGGATTCACCCAAGTGGTGTGGATGAACTGTTTGTAAATATCCTCTCGATGATCCTATTTAGCTCTGTTTAGAAGGTGGAAGATGAGCCATTGCGTCCATGAAGTATCAAAAGGAGGAAGACAATCCATTTTAATACCCACTTGACTCTAAGAGAGCAAAAACTCCAACATACCAACGAGCACGACTGGAGAATTAGAATGGGAAATGCTCTCCAAAGAACAATATGCAAAATATGGGTAACTATCTCTCCTCTCTATCGAGTCAACAAAGCTCTGGATACGGTGCAAGAAGGAAACCGGATTAAAAATGGTCTCCACTTGAAAGGATGGGCCCTAAACTATGCGAGAATGAACGAGAAGTGTTTGGACTCTCTCGGCTGAAGTCCAGTCTGACTCGAGCAAAGAGAGTCCCCACACCACAAAGCTATAAAGAACAATGGATCTAATAAGGGAGTCCCTGAGGGACATATTGGAGATGTCCTAAAAATGGTGTCGAAGCATTCTCGCTCGAGGAGGGCTAAGGAACCATAACCCTTATTGACACTAGTGTTTTAAAAATCGGTCAAACCGGAACCAGAACCGGCCGGTTTGACCGGTTTAACCTTTTTTTGCACGAACCGCTAGTAAAACTGGACCGTTTGACCGGTTTGAGGCCAAACCGGTCAAACCGGTCCGGTTCCGACCCAAATCGCCGGTTTTGTCAAAACACCCTTATACGACGATCCAATTCAAAAAACTGACTTTTAAAATTAAAATTCTATTTTTTAATTGCTCTAAACCCTAATTTGGTGTTATAAATACACCCCTCCTCTATTCACTTCACACCTCTCTCATTGAGCATTTGTGAGCATAAGATTGAAGAGTTTATTTTTTGTAGTGAGCTTGGAAGTTGGAGGCTTGGAGCTTGTTTGGCATTGCTTGTGGGCTCTTTGTGGTGATATTGGGATCCATTTGTTAGCACCTCACCTCTATTTGTGAGCACCTCTCTTATTTGCAAGGATTTGAAGGATTGGGGCAGCATTGAATAGTGTTCATTTGGAGTGAGTTTGGGTGTTGTTTAACATCAAGTGTGAGCTCTTTGTGGTGGCATTTACATCTACATTTGGAGTGTGGGCTCTTTGTGGTGCCATATACAAGCTTGGAGCATTTCTTCAACTCATTTGTGTGCACATTGAAAGGTATGTTACATTTTAAAGTTGCCTCTTATTTGTAAATTTTATTAAATAAGAAATATGAAATTTATTTTGTTTTTATTTGCATTTTCAGATTTCTTTGCATTTGCAATGGCCCCCAAAACAAAAGACCCTACATGGACCCATGCAGACGTAATTGATAATCAAGTTTTTGTAAATATTGTAAGAAACACATCGGGGGATTCATAGGTTGAAACAACACTTTACTCGGTCAAAGAAGCCAAGTTACCCCATGTGATACACCCGATATTGATACCATTAGGTTGAAATGAAAAACATGCTTGAAAAACATAGAGAAGAGAAGGCTGGGCAAGAAGAGATGGAAGTCAAAATAGGGAGGAGGAGGGAACATGCCTTGAGTGTTGAAGGATCTTGCTCTGACCCTTCTGTGACTATTAGAGACCCCTTTCGGTATATGCCTCCCCCATCCACTCATAGTCAAGAAAACCAACCTCAAAAAAGAAAGACCATTCAAAGTTTTTTTCCATCTTCCACACCTGCTACTGCTAGTGCCTCCATGCCAACAAAAAATCAGCCCACCTTGGATAACCATTGGAAGAAGCAATACAAAGAAGCAACTTTTGAGTACATTGCTAGATGGTGGTATGATGCAGATATCCCTTTCAATGCTGCCCGCTCACCTTATTATTAGCCGATGTTTGATTCCATTTTTGTCTGGGTAAGGGATTCAAAGGCCCTAGTATGCATGACTTGAGAGGATCACTTTTGAAGAAAGAAGTCAGCATCCATAGATGAATACTTGAAAGGTTACAAAGCTTCGTGGGCCAAAACATGATGCACTATCATGTCGATAGGTGGAGTGATGGCAATAAAACCGCACAATAATAAATTTTCTTGCCTCTTGTCCACAAGGTACAATGTTTTGAAATCAGAGATGCATCCGATAGGGTGAAAGATGCAAATTTATTGTTTGAGCTTTTGGATGCGATTGTTTTAGAGGTGGGGGTGGAAAATGTTGTACAAATCATAACAGATAATGCCTCTAACTCGTGTTCTTCTTTGGTAAGATGTTAGAGGCTAAACACAAAACAATATTTTGGACTCCATGTGCTTTGCATTGCATAGACCTCATGCTTGAGGATATAGGGAAAAAGATTGGATCAAGAACACCAGTAGAGCATGGCAAAAGCATCACTGAATACTTCTACAGTCACTCATGGGTATTGAACCTAATGAGGAAGAATAGCGAGGGCAAAGAACTTGTTAGGCCAACCATCACAAGATTTGCAACAAACTTCCTTACGTTGCAATCTCTTCTTTCCCAACAACAGAACTTGAAAAAGATGTTTTCAAGTGATGAATGAAATGCATCAAAGTGGAGCCAGAAATAGGATGGGAAAGACACAAAGAAGAAACTTTTTGATAATTTATTTTGGAAAAAAACAACAGAGATTGTGAAAGTTGCCGAGCCTCTTGTTAAGGTGTTGCGGTTGGTGGATGGGGAAAGATTAGCCATGGGCTATATTTATGAGGCTATGGATCAGGCAAAGGAGTAGATAAGGGCAACATACAAAGACAGGGTAACTAAGTATGGGCCTATATGGAAGACCATAGATAATTGATGGAACAATCAACTCCATCGGCCTATACATGCAATTGGGTATTTCTTGAACTCGAAATATCATTACGAGTTTAGCTTGGAGAAGATCAAACAAGAGAAGTAAAAGATGGTTTGTCAGACGTGTGCCTAGAGTGCATGGTTCCCGATGAGATGCAACAACTTGAGGTTCACCGACATATCGCCTTCTTCAAAGAAAGCCTCGAGATACCTTTGGGAAAAACTTTGCAAAGATTGCAAGGGATGTGGACCAACCAGAAAGAAATTCTAAATTTTTGAAGTTCATTTGATTAAAATTTTTAATGGATAATCATGAATTTTTAGCATAAGACAATCTTTATCTAATTTGTTGAATTACACTTTAGCCTTTAAGTTATAAGTTTCGTTTTACTTTTAATTTTTAACTTTTTATCGTCATTGTTTTCTAATTAAACATTTACACTTTTATCGCATCACATTGGTAGGATTCATTTGGTAGTCGTGTCCTCAATTGCAAAAGTTTGCAATTAGGATCCCGAGCCAAACTTGCAAAGGCTTCCAAAGTGCGAGCACAACTGATCCGTTTTTGAGCGGATTCACACGAAGAAGAGAAACCATTTGGAACAACAACAAATTGAATGATTTTGTTTTTGTGTAGTACATCTTCGGTTAAGCTAAGCGCAACCAAATATTGTTGAATCGAAGACTTGATATTGATCCCATTGTCTTGGATGATATAGATCCAACCTCATAATGGGTAGAGGAGAGTCAACCAATAGAGTTTTATCCCGATGACTTGGGGTGGATGGGTTTGGATCAGGAATCTGATGAGCCATTAGCAAAGACCGCCGCCACCGTCACAAGCAATGAGACACTAGTCGCACTCGTGCCACTCCTTGACCTCGTGCCAATATAGTTGTTGCAGATGTTCATTAGGATTTGGATGAGTCGAGTCGAGCTGAGGGCCGGATGATATTGATTAGGATGACCTTGAGGATCCCATTTCCAGCAGCGGTGCAGAGTTTGATGATTGATCATTGATGTCATCTAGTTTATTCTAGAGTTTTGTAACTTGTAGTATTTGTAATGTATCAATGATCATACTCATAGCATGTTGTTTTTTTGGAGTCTCGGACTATGGAGGCCATTTAGAGCCTCATTGTTTATGTATTTTGTTTCGGAATCTCATATATGATAGATGTATTGTTTATTGGACTTGGAGTTCGTGCCATTTTGCTATAAATGCCTTTCTTACACACACACACACACACACACACACACACACACACACACATATACACACACACACACACACACACATATATATATATATATATATAGAACAAACTTTGCATATTTTGTGTGTAATTGTTGGAATCATGGTTTTTAACCTTTCAAATATATTATTTTCATTAAAAATATAAAATTTTATGTATTTTTTTGTAAACCGGTTCATTAAGTTTTAACCGGTACGTTTCCGGTTCGGTTCCGATTTTAAAACATTGATTGAGACGTGGTGGAGGGCTTGTCTCGATTGAAACGCGGACCAAAAACTACACACCCAAGTAAGTGTAGGTACCGGTAATCTCAATCTCCTACCCCGAAGAAGAAATGGAGGTGTGAGGAGAAATTTAGAAAAATGTTGGGAATTTTTGTTAATTGACTAATAAACGAGATTTTTATTCATGCTTTAGAACATACCTAACATGCCTCACTATGAATTTTTGAGCATTATTCAACACTATGTGGATATCTCCTACCCTCTATCACAAGTGACTTTTGATTGGCTAATAAAACTAAATTAAAATTTTCTATATTCGCAATAAATTTTACAAACTAGTCCTTATGACACATGAAATGTCCGGATCAGTCAAAATCAATGAACTAGAAACTGGTATTATTGTTGTTCACGTATGATGCCACAAGAGAATACTCTTCATCTTCACTTGTTGCCACATTTGCTTGACCCCATGACTTTTTGTTATGGGAAAGATCATGTTGTTGCTTTTGGCAATTCCTATTGACATGCTCGACCTTATGATAGTAATAACATGTCACTTGGTATTTGGAAGATGATTCACTAGCGACACACTTCCACTTCCCTTTCAACCAAGCAACAAATGCACTCTTTGTTTGTCTAGAACTAGACTCACTAGTCTATGTCACGGGAGGGCGGTATTTGGCTTTCCGCCATCAAGTGTAAAGCCTCCACGAATGTTTCACAGAGTGCGGTAAACAATTCTGAACAAGAGCAAATGGGTTGTCATCATCCCCATTTTATTGATGGCAATGAGCTGGTCTCAGGGATCTTTCATCTGAAGATGTTCTAACAGACACCCTTTCTTATTCATCTTTACAAAAAAATAGATTCTTTTGGTACAAGACCCTTTTTTTTGAATTCTGATACTTGTTTTGAAGACAGGACCAGAGATTACTTGCCTGAATGGTATTCGAGACCTAAGGGATTAAATCATCATAAACAAACAATTTGACCAACCAAAGGTCATCTTTATGACATTGTCATAGTCAATAGGGTTTGTATTAGGTTTCAACTACTTTTAAAGAATTATTTGATTACCGTCCCACCACTTTGCAATTGTCAAAATCTTGTGACCCAAAACAATATAATTTTGACCATTGAGCTTCTGCGCTTCTGATAAAACTAAATTCTAGATATTAGCCATTTTTAGGTCTCTCTGCTCATAAAAAAATCAACTACGTAATTGCAAATGTTGTGAAAATCATGACCTTGTCTACTGCCTACAAAATGTCTATTTAACTGCTAGAGATCTCTGCACTTTTGTAGCAAATCTTCAAATCACCACGTCTTGGTCTTGACTTCCCTCTCTCGAAGCACAATTTGCTTAATCTGCTAGGGCACAAAATCTTTCTGGTTGTTTTCTCCACGACGTCTTCCTTTTGGACTGCTTTCTTACTCGGCCACTTTAGTGATGCCACGAATGCTTGACAAACGCCTTTCTCAACAAATCATGTTTTCCCTCCAACCATGCCCTAAGGCACATAAATTGCCAATTAACACATTCTCCTAGTTTGCTTAGAAATAAAACATGATTTGAACATTAACTGATTTGTGCCACGTTCTCCTAGTTTGCTCATGAAACAGTAAAATGCGTTTTGAATAAATGTTGACCGGTCTTTGTACTGTACATGTGAATGGCATCCTCCACTATCTTCATATCATGACTTAAAATTTTGATTTCCTGGTTTGCGTTTCTCCTTCACATTTTGCAAATCACATTCTTTTTTATTGTGTGCTCTATACATTGATTGAAAATTGCAATTTTTGCTTCAGGTTTGATAATGTCTGAATAGAACGTCACTAATCACTAGCTGCATTGTCTCTTGAAATCAAGTTTCCTCTGCACTGCACATGTATTGTGCCCTAGCATGAAGTCTCAACATTTGCACATTCACGACCTCATGTGATTAACTTCATGACCTTTACGACCTCTGCAACCTCTTCTTCGTTTGTACCCTTTACTTAGGGCTTCTCCAAACTTGGTACTTTTCCATTCGTACTCAACTAGGGTTTTGTGAATGCTTGCTCTGATACCATTGGAGTATGTGAGGTAATAAAGAGAATGGAAGGCACGCATTACACTAACCTACTTGCGTGTGTTTGTCTTTTATCAAGCATAAAGAATCTATTTAGGTGAGGTATTTGTATGTGAATAAGTAACATACACAACTAATAGTTGATTAGTTAATGTCTAATATATTTAATATCATGGATCCTTTAGCGAGTGTAGGAGTAGGTTTCTAAGATATCAGACGATTTTGGTGTAACAAATTGCACAAATCTATGGTTGTTGGAGTTGTAGAATCTTCGTCAAAAGAAGTTATTTTTGCTAGTAATTTACTTAACTTTTTATGTGTAATTTTCATGGTTGAAAATCCTTGCTACATGCATTGCACTTTATATATGTTAATTTTAGCCATTCATCACTTATTAAAATATGCTGCTTGATAATCTATTATTATTCTAGTTTATTTGCTTTAAATGTTATCTCCGAAGCAAGGATAACCCAAAGATAAAATTTTGTTTATGAAATCAACATGGAATTCACGTAGGTTCATTCATCAAACTTTATTAATATGGTTCACTCATGATGAATCTTTTATGGCTTATGGTTTGCTAAATAAAATTATATGGTATCAAAGCTTTGTTTGAAAAGCTTGGGAGCAAGCTAGGAAAGCCTATGATGAAGGAGGTCCGGTTGGGGAGGAAGTGTGGAGATATCACTTACCCGGTGCGAAGTTCCTCTTATAAATCAGCAAGAAGTAGCTTTGAAAATTAGCCTGGGCGTGAAGATTTGTTCATAGTAGAAGCTCTTGTTGAGGCACTGTTTTGTTAACATAAGTGTTGTTTGATTGCTGTTTTGGGAAGCCTGATATTCAAAGTGTGAGGCAAGGAGAAGTGTAAGGCCGAGGAAAAAGTGCGAGGCAAGGAGAATTGTAAGGAAAGCGCATATATTAAGGAAAGTGCAGCCTCTTTATAAGCATTGATTGCTGTGTTAAGAAGATTTGAATGCAACCATTCAAAGGTATTGAACGCAGCCTTTGTAAGGCGTGAGGAATACTTTGAACACAGCCAACAAACAGCATATTACAAACCCAGTTGAATATACTGATGTTGAGTATGAGGCGTGACACCATATCTGACTATGAGGTGTGACAAGCTTGGAAACAGCAGTGTTGAAGAAAAGCCCAGCTGCTTGGAGGAGCGTTTGGGAAGGGAGAGGTGCTCGGTTGCTTGAAGAAGTCATCTGTTAGAAGGTGGAGCTGTAAATGCTTTTTTAGTTTTCAAACATAAAATGCAGGAAGGTGGTTTGGTTTCTGATTTTTTTGTTACAGCTGAAGGATATTTGTGATCAACTGAAAGTAGTTGAAAAGCTTGTAGATGAGCAAGATTTGATTGCTTTGGTACGGCAAAACCTGTCGCCATCATTTGATTCAACTGTTGGAACAATGTAAATGATTGTGGAGACACAAACTCTTGATATCAAAAAGTTGTCCACACTTCTCATGTAAAAAGAAAGGAGGCTAGATCAATCGGTATTCTCAACATCTGTTGCTACAGAAAGTGCTTTCATGACATGGTCAAAGGGCAAGGGAAAACAATGGAATGCAAGCAGTTCTTCAAAAGAAACCTCCAAATGCAATGTAAGTAATTTCAAGAGATCTAAATGGAAATGATTTTATTGTGAACAACTTGGTCATGTCAAGAAAGATTGTCATAAGCAACAAGAGGATATGGCTAATGCTCAAAAGAAACCAAGGTATGCTCATATTCAGAAGAAGTTGAAGAGGACACACTTAATGAATTTGCCTTTGTAGCATCACATGACCAATCCATTGAGCAACACATATGATACATTGACTTGGGTGCTTCTCGACATTATGCGTGTCACAAATATTGGTATGTAAATCTCATTTAGGATAATAGTAGTACATAATTTGTTTCCTTGGGTGATGGGTGAGCACATTTTGTTAGAGGATGCAGGGATGTTTAAGTGACATTAAATAATGCTTTCAGATATACATTTTCTGATGTTAGATATGTACTTGGTATGAACGAAAACCTTCATCCATCGGTGAAATCATGAAAAACAAAAAATTGGTAGTGAAGTTTGAAGGAAACAAATGTAAAGTAACTACTCTCAATGATAGGATAATTGCTATTGGCATTAGAGAAAAGGGTTTATACAAGCTTTGTAGATCCTAAAAGAGAAAATTAACTCGCATTAGCATCAATTGAGCATTCTGGTACTCTTTGGCATGAAAGATATATTCATCTTAGTTACCAGTATTTGAACATGTTAAGCAAAACTAAAATGGTGAATGGACTTCCATCCATTCAAGAGAGTCAAAATGTTTGCACGAGGTGTCAATTGAGTAAGAAGATTAAACATCCATTTCCTACTTGGTAAAACATGGAGGGTAGAAGGTGTGTGAGATTTGGTATATGCAAATTTACATGGTCCCATGAAAACTTGGTACAATATCCGGAGCACTTTATTTCTTGTTGATTGTTCTTGGAAAATGTGGTTGTTTTTCCTAAATAATCAGGTTGCTTTTCTAACTTTGTTGCATGGAAAGCATTGTCGAAAAACAATAAAATAGGAAAGTCAAAACACTCATATCTCGATGAAAGGAGGTAAGTTTGTCTCCAAACAATTCTAAGCATACTACACACATGAAGGTATACATAGACAATATACTACTCCTTACACTCCACAACAAAATGGAGTAGTGGAAAGGAGGAACAAAACTATTATGGAAATGACATGTTGTATGGTACAAAGGTAAAATGTACCTTTTCGGTACTAGATGGAAGGTGTCAATATCTGCGGTCTACAACTTGAATAGAAGTCCATGTAAAGTTGTGCAAAATATCACTCTTGAAGAAGCATGATTAGGGAGAAAACCGAATGTAAGCGATTTTTGAATTTTTGGTTGTACCATTTTTGCATTAATTCCTAAAGAAAAGAGGATTCGTTTCGATGCAAAGAGTAAAAGTTACATGTTTGTTGGCTATAGTGAGCAATCCAAAACATATAGATTACTAGATATCTCTACAAATAAAGTTATTGTAAATAGAGATGTCACAATTCCATATTTCTCAAGCAATGGTAAACCCACTAATATTAGTAATCTATGGAAACCTATCGATGATTCGAATCAAGTTCAAGTACTAATGTAGAACATGACTCAAAAGGCAAACACCAAAGAAGTCAAGCTCCATGGAAGGGACTAGTGAAGCAAACGATGATTCATATTCTAGTCAAGACAAAGATCAAAGTGGTGCTATGCCACACTAAAGATGTACGGAAGACGAGCTTCCAAAACAATGGAAGGAACATGTACAAGATTTGGGAAACACACAATGCAAATAGTGAGCATGTAAATTATGCTCCAACTTCATTTGTTTCACAAATATTTGAACCAAATACTTTTGCAGAGGCTAAAGGAAAACATGAATGAGAATCTTCCACGAAGGTGGAGTATGATGCTTTAGTTAAAAATGGAACATGGGTTTTGATAGATCTACCCACAAGTAAGAAGTCCATTGGATGTAAGTGGATTTATATAGGAAAGTGTAAGTTAGATGGTTCTTTAGATAAGTACAAAGCTCGTCTTGTTGCTAAGGGATATGCATAGGAAGGAGTAGATTATGAAGAAACTTTTGCTCCTACAATGAAAATGGTAACATTCGGACTAGTTATCGCTATTGCTGCCGGTTTGGTTGCAGGTATATCAAGTGGGTGTTAAAAGTGCTTTCCTAAATGGAGAGTTAGAAGTCGAAGTGTACATGGATCAACCACAAGGATACCAAATTTCTTGAAAAGAGCATTTGGTTTGCACGTAAGTAAAGTCATTGTATGAACTTAAGTAGGCTCCTTGAGCCTGGTATTTTAAAATTGATAACTATTTTAAAGAGTTTGTTTTTAAAAGATGTGAATCATAAACTACTCTCTATATTAAATTGGTTGGTGATGACATAGTAATTCTTGTTGTTAAATTGATGATCACCGGAAGTAGTGCCATCTTGATTCAACAAGTAAGAGTCGACATTTGTTCTATGTTTGAAATGATTTATCTAGGACTGCTTCAATATTGTCTAGGTGTAGAGTTTTAGCAAAATGGTTATACTATCTTCGTGTCTCAATGCAAATATGACATATCTTTGTTAGACAAATTTAGAATGCATGATTGTAATCCAACAACTACACCTATGGAAGTTGGGACAAAACTCTCAACTAACATTGATTCACCACCGGTCAATGAAACAATGTATTGGCAATTAGTAGGTAGTTTGATTTATCTTACTACTACTAGACCAAATTTGTGTTTTGCAATCAGTTATCTTTCTCGTTTCATGTCTAAACCACATGAAGAACATTGGCAAGTTGCAAAATGAGTTCTTAAATATGTCAAAGGAACTCTTGACTTTGGCATTGTATATCGAGTTATAGTTTGATTTTGAGCTAACAAGGTATATTGATTCAGATTGGGCGGGATAAATTGATTCAAGGTCTACAACAAGTTATGTTTTCACTTTTGGTTCGGGAGTATTCTCATGGCGAGTAAGCTCCAGGACTATAGTTGCCCTATCCTCCATTAAAGCTGAGTACAAAGCAATTGTTATTGCAGGGTTGCGAATTGATGTGGATTCAAACAATATTGGAGGATCTTCAACTTGATTCATCTGCGCCTACACCTATCTTTTGTGACAACCAGAGTGTTCTAAAGTTGGTGAAGAATCTAGTTTTTCATGTTAGAACAAAACACATTGAAGTTCATCACCACTGCATTTGGAAGCTGGTTAATAATGAATACATATGTCTTTATTATTGTCCTCGACTCCTACCACAAAACAATGTGCTGATATAATGACTAAACCTTTGAGTAAAGATAAATTTGTAAAATTCAGAGATAAGCTTGTAGTTATTTCTGGTTTAGTCATTAAGGTAGGGCATTAGAATAGTTTAATGAATAAAGATAACACATAGTGTTATATTAGGTTTTTAAGTTTGTTTTGGGTTTGTTTGGTTTGTTTATTCACATAGGTTCACCATCAAGCTTTATTAATCTTACGGTTGCTTCATTGTTATTCCAGCTATGGGTTGTTTCCTTGATTGTAGCTTGGTCTAGAGCTATTTATATGACTCACATAAAATGAACTTATTAAGACTTATGGCTTTGCTAAATAAAATTATACTAAAGTTATCTATTCATCATTGACCAAAACTAGAACTACATGGTAACATTGACTTGTGCAAAATTATGTATGCTGCATTTTATTTTTGGTAAGAAGGATAACCCGATGGTAAGATATGCTGTGACATCAATATAGAATCTACCATAAATGCTATCATGAATCCCTAGAGGTTGTTATGTTTCTCATCTCAACTGCAAAAAGTGACATGTTGACGTTTGACCTTACATAAATTGTGCCTTGCTCTCTTCTTCAGAGCAAAGGTTATATCCTTAAATTCGATGTAAGCGAATAGAAATAATGTTTCATTGTTGTATATTTTACAGACATGAGGTTTGTATTTCAGAATTTAGTTTCCATAAACACATGTTTTGGTTTCTGAGTGTTGTTATTTTGCTGTGTGCTGCCAATTATTTTGTGTCAATTGATGTCAGAGTATTCACAAATTCTATTCCTTTACATAAGTTGTCATTTTTCTAGTGCAGCTGTGTACTCTCTCAAGGGATATGAATATGAAAGTCAGAAGTGAAGCACTCAAGGCACTTGGGGGAATGGGGCCTTTATCTGAGACTGTATTGCTCCAAGCTCTAAGTAAGAAGATTTTGGGGAAAGCAACAAAGAAATCATCTAGTGTAGTTCAGGGTGACAAAGATCTCCGAAACTGTGGTGAAGGATTGGATCTTCTCACCCTTAGTGCTGCTGGAGCTTTGCTTCATGGAGTTGAGGATGAATTCTTCGAGGTAATAATTGTTGTAGTTTTGTTGTGAGAAACCTGTATGCAGCTCTTCTTCATGGAGATGCATTTTCATTAGCCACATTTATTACCAATAAAACATCCTCAAGTGAATATGTATAACCCTCTTTGCCTTTGTAGGTTCGTGTGGCTACCATCCTTTCTTTGGAAAGACTTAGTGGCTTCTCTATGCGATTCGCTGATGGTGCACTGGATTTATTGATGGATATGCTAAATGATGATTCTCTTGAGGTTCGCATGCATACATTGCATGGTTTGCTTCACATGGCTCAGATTGACCACTTGAGAGTGCAGGAAAAACACATGCATATGGTACTTCTAATCTTATTTCTCTCCGTCTCTTTTTACCCTGTTTAAATTCTTGATGTCGCATAAAAGGATAATCTAATTTTTTTTTTTCTCTAATAGAATTATCGTTAAGTCTTTGAACGGAAGTTCAGAACCTTCAATCAAAAGTGAAAGTATTTTGCCTCTAGTTTTGGCATTTAGAAATTATATTATCATATATCATCATACATGGAGACATCCTTATTCTAATGTTGCTTTTGTTTGATTTCTTCCTTGGGAATCAAATAAGTTGGTATTTGTTCATTTCTCTATTTGATTTTTTTGATCTTTAACCCCTTCCACAACCACTCAGTATCGCTCATATTAAATGGGATCGTTACAGGGGTCTTCCCATTTTAATACGGATAAATATAATCAAATTCAGTAAAAGGCTAGAAGAGAAGTGTAGCACATAATTGCCACATTGTAATCTTCTATATTAATATCAAAATATACGTTAAGTTAGGAGAATTTCTTTGTCTACCATTATAATTACTGGTTACCTATGTAACAAGGCATGCCAAACTTTATTGGGAAAAGTTCCAAATTCGCTGAAATTTATCCTTGTCGAACATAAACTTTATTCATTTTTTTAACATGGGAAGTTTTGACATACTTTTGCATTATTTTATAGATATGTGTGTACAATGTACATACATATACCCGACTGAAAAAAGATTACTGAAAGCTCTCTCCGCTCTGCCCCTCTGACATATGTATATATTTTCTTTTTAGAAAATTAAAATAATAAAAAATATTCTTTTTTTTGAAGTTAAAGACATTTGATTTGAGCTTTATCCATTGGCAAACTTGAACAAAACTTTATCCTCATCAATCATGAACTTGAAGTGGAACCTTGTGACTTAGTTGGCAAGTGTCAGTTCTAATATTTTCTGTATTATATTGTTGTGACGTGCTTATAAGAAATGAAGGTTTTTTTCAATTAATTAGTATTATATTTGATCCAGAGCACAAATTCAGCGAAGTCACGTTTAATATCACCAAAGCATGTGAGTAGATATAAAATGATGCATGCATATAATAATTAACAGTGAGGTGCATCTTCATCCACTCTCACTGTTACCCATGAAAAAATTTGATCTCTGTTTTCAGAACGAAACAGGGTCACAAATAATATAACTTTGCCAATTGCTCATAGATGATTGTGCTTGATAGTAAATGCAAACATTTGAAATTCCCGAGTTTTGCATTATGACTTGTTGATGTAATGAAATATACAAACAAATTGAAAATTGATATTAAGCTACACTGAAAGGAAGACTCACAAGTGGAATTTGCATTAGTTCATGGTGTAAAGAATGTAATTTGAGCACAGTCTCTGAAACAAACTCAACCCCTATGCTATGTAGTTTGACTTCAATGATAGTCCGAATATGCGGGGAATAATTTCCATGCTAATAACTTGTCTAAATATAAATTTGGAAAATCGAATTACATCCATACACATCAATTTGTATGGCAATTATGATAAGTTGACACAAATGCTCCCTTTTTGCAGATTTTTCTCTGATAGCCCTTGGTCAAATTCTTGATTGACTGCATATTTTCTATCACTATCAAATGATGTCCTGCTCAAACTACTTTCTGTCTTGGAAATGAAAAACAATTGATCCCATTAACAATTTTGTACTCTGAACAATTCAAAACAGATTCATTGACCGTTCGTGGTGGATATGAATACAAAACGAGGCCAAAGACAGATGTACAGTAAAGGCTAGAACTGGGGAAAGAAAAAGCAAATGTTTTCCTCGATCTTAATTTCCTCTCTTTCTTTGAGGAGTAATTACTAATTATGGTACTAATTATGGTAACCTGTAGAGTAAATTCTTCAAACAAATAATCCTTTTCCTGTGCTTCATGTGGGTAATTTTCCCTGTCGCTTCTCTGCTGCTTTTGTTTCTGGAGCTTTCTTTCTATTCTTGCACTTTCAATATTGTCCTTGCTTGTATGAGTGGTAGTTTCCTTCTCTATCTGATCTGAATTCAGGCCCTTAAGAGAGAAACCCTGAGGTACACAGATTTATTATTCACCAAATATTAATTCCATGGTTTGATCATGTTTTCATTTTCTTCCAACTTGTTGAAATTCTTCTTAAGGTTTTTCTCGTACCTGCGAAGATTCCTGTGATTTATCCTAATCTAGGACAGACAAATTTGTTTGTCTTGCAGGCTAAAAAGACTGAAAACCTTGAGATGATATCTGGATACTGAATCCACAGGTTACAAATACCAGAAAAAACGCCCATTGAAAGAAGTTTTCGTGTACCTGATGGATGTCATTCAGTTGCCTGCGAGTTTGCTCCATATCTTGGTGATTCATGTGATGGATGTACTTGAGTTCCTTGCCATGCATATTCAGCTCTTTTAAAACATAAAATCTTTTACCAACAAACTCCATTGCAAGGGACTCTTGTTGAAGTAGAATTTCTGAGGCTGCCACATGGTTTATGTCCCATGTCTCCCTCAACAATTGATCTATAAGGATATCCAGGAGGATCTGTGCAGGAGACCAGCAATGGTCTTAAGCCTTCAATCTGATACAAGCACCTTCTCAAGCCAGGCGTATGAACACAGCAAGAATACTCCAGCAATAATATTATTAACTCCACACTCTGAGATGTTTCTCATTACAAGAATGCCTATTAAATAGGCTTATACAATAGTGTTCAAACAAATATTGTTTGAACTGATTCATATAGGTGCAGCCAAAGTTGTTGAGCAAATAACAACTTTGGTTATAACAAATAAACAAATTAACTCCCTATAACAAGCTTACCAATGTGAACACAAAACAACTAGATAGCTAGAAAATAACTCAAACTACTTTCTAACTCTCCTAGTGTGAACACAACTCTAACACCCTCCCTTAAGCGAAGGTGTAGGGAGAAAAAAACATGAAAGTGGGTCCCAACTACTAGGCCTGATAAGGTACCCATCTACAAACATGAAAAATGAAAAGATTCAACCAAAATCCCCCCAAGTACAACTTCCTTCACCCCAAGCAACGCTTATAACTGAAGGTAATGAGGAGAAGCCAAGGGCTTAGTGAAGATGTCAGCAACTTGATCAATTGTGGGAACAAACTCCAAGCGAACAACTCCATCCTAGACTAGCTATTGAATGAAGTGCATGTGAATCTCTATATGCTTGGTGCGTTGGTGCTCAATCGGGTTGCATGCAATCTCAATAGCACTTTGGTTATCACACTAGATCAAAGTGGGAGCTTGCTATGGAAATTTGAACTCTCCAAGTAATTGCCTAAGCCAGAGAGCCTCTTGTCCAGCCTTAACAATACTTATATGGTACCTCTGATGACTAATAATCTCAGTCTGTTTCTTGCATGCCCATGCAACAAGACCAAAGCCAAGGTGAAAGATGAATCCAAAAGTAGATCGACAGGTATCAACACATCCACCCCAATCCGAGTCTGTGAATCCCTCAATATTAGAATATCCTTATGGTGTGTACTGAATGCCAAATTCAATGTGCCCCAAATATAGCACAAAATACGCTTGGATGCTGCATAGTGACTCTCATGAGGCTCATGGGAGAATCGAGAGACCAAGTTGACAACAAAGGTGATATCAAGGCATGTATGTGTCAAGTATAAAAGACTGCCAACCAACTGCCTACGCAAAGTAGGATCAACTAATTGTGATTTGCAGTCAACAATCAACTCAACCCCTGACTAATATGGTGTGGGAGAAGGCTTGCAACCAACCATGCCAAAACGATGAAGAAGATCTATAAAGTACTTTTGTTGTCCAATAGAAATACCTTTAGGAGATTGATGAACCTAGAGGCCTAGAAAATAGTGCAGAAGTCCCATGTCTGTCATGTCAAATCTTTCCATCAACTTGTGCTTTATGTCCTGAATCAAGGAGTTTGAACTACCTATGAGGATGAGGTCATCAACATACAACACCAATATCAAAAGATCCTCACCTTGCTTTAGGATGTAAACATTGTGATTAGATTCACAACGATAAAAGCCAAAACTCAACAGAAAGCTATCCATCTTCTCATACCAAGCTCGAGGAGCTTGTTTGAGCCCATAAAGAGAATGACGAAGTTTGCATACCATGGAAGAGTCCTGCACAAAGCCCCATGTTGCTCCATATAGATATCCTCTTAGAGATCACCATGTAGAAGGAACTCTTCACATCCATTTGATAGACTAGCCACCGATGTGATGCAGTGAGGGAGAGAACAAGGTGTATTGAATCCATCTTTGCAACCGAAGCAAAAATCTCAGAGTAATCCACCCCTTCACTTGTGAGAACCCTTAGCTACAAGACAGGCCTTGTGCTTATCTATAAAACCATCTACTGCATATTTGGTCTTATAGACCCATTTACAACGCACAAGTTTTCTTCCCTTAGGAAGAGGTACTAACTCCCACGTGTTATTCTTCATGAGTGAAGAATATTCATCTTGTAGTAGCTTCCCACTCAAGTTTCCCTTGCGCCTTAGAACAATACTGGATCGGTAGAAATTGCTTGGCTCATAAGAGCAATACCAAAGTCTCAGATCGAGTGTGACGAGGATCAAAAGGATCACCAACCAAAGAACCAACTGCTTGCAAAGTAGATTGTGCCCACTTGGGCAAGTTTTGTGTAGGAGGAGGAGGCGAGCAGGATCATCAGGCGTGTCTTCATCAAAATTAGGAAGTATACCCTCCTTATCAAGAGCAAGAGGTGAAGACAATGATGGAGAAGGCTGAAGTTGGCTCAAGGAATGAGATTCTCATCAACTCTAACATCTCGTCTAAACAAGACATCATGTGTGATAGGATCAAAGAGGCGGTATGCCTTCACATCTCGCAATGACCAACAAATATGAGCTCTTGGCTCTTCTTCTCCATAGATTTGTGCTTATCATCTGGAACAAATGCAAATGCCTTACTTCCAAAGACACAAAATCCAGAAACATTAGGTTTCTCACCTGACCAAGCTTCTTCAGGAGTCTTGTCTCACATTGCCTTGTGGGGAATGCGATTTTGGATGTAATTTGCACAATTTATTGCTTCAGCCTAGAACTTAGGTGCCAAGTCCTTGGATTGTATCATGCAATTTACCATCTCCTTGAGTGTTTTGGTTTTTCCATTCAGCTACTCCATTTTGTTGAGGGGTGTACGATATTGTGTATTGATGCAAAATACCATGATCGTACAAAATTCATGAAAAACATTACTTATATATTCCCCCATTTTCCTGTAGAGATTTTCAATGGAAGCCTTGATTGCTTCTCTATAAATACTTTGAAGGCCTTGAATTCTCAAAACTTCACTTTATATTGCGAAAAGAACACCCAAGTCCTCCAAGTAAAATTATCAATGAAAGTTAGTACATATTTTGCACCAAAAAATGACCTAGTGGGAAAAGTCATCAAATTAGAATGTACTAACTCAAGTGGAGCCTTAGCTCTCGAAGTTTGTCCCTTTGGAAAGGGATCTTGATGTTGTTTTCCAAGCATACATCCTGAGCAAACACCATCACAACCAGAGACCTTTGGCAGCCCTTGCACTACGTTCTGTGAGCTTAGCTGTTGTAAATACCTAATTTAAGTGACCAAAATGTTTGTGCCATAGTTTGCTCATTGTGTCAACATGAGCAACAAGTGATGACCCTATAGTGGTATCAAACTTATCAAATACAACATGCCGTGGATTAGATAATTCTCTAATTACAATACTTTGTGGAGTGAACTTCACAAATTTTCCCAACCAGATTACAAATTGATAAACCGACAACAAATTAGATGAAATTTCAGGTATTAAGAGTACATCATTGATGCACCCCATTTGCACCAAATCGGTACCCAAAACATCGATTTTGAAGGTTGCCCATGAGTATTTGAGAAATATTGCAATTAGAAAAAGAACTAAAAAAGCCACATGAGTTAGATGATGAGAAGCACCAAAATAAAAATCCATTTATTTGACATAAAGAACAAAGCCTAGTAGAAAGAGCTTTTCCTTTACCAATACTCGTGGAGGGAACATCAATTTTATGCCACTTCAATTTTTCTTCCAATGCTTCTATTCTCTTATAACATTTATAATCAGGATGATTAGTTTTGCTACAATATGGACAAGGATCATAAACCTTCTTCTTTTGAAGAACTTTTTTGACTTGTCAAAATTAGAAGGTTTAGAGGTCTTAGTGGTGGTTGGAGAAGGCTTGTTTGACTTTCTTTGGAGGAGGTCCTGACTTAGGATTTGATTTCCATTTTCCTTTAGAGGAATTTGCCACTAGTGCATGACTCGAGCTAGGTAAGGCATCAAGTGCTCACAATTTATTTGTTCACGAGTAAGCCTTTCACATAATAGCTCAAAAGTAGGCATTTTGAAATTTTCATCCAATGCATCCATTGTGGAGTAAAAGGTGGATGCAAACACATTGTAAGGGCCTTTTAGTTTTGACAGAATCAATATTATACATTCTTCATCCTTTTGTCTTTACCACCAACCTTTAGTTGTGATATAAGAGACTTGAATTTTAACAAAGGTTCTTCAATAGACGGAAAATCAGAAGGCGAACAAACATTTTACTCTGTATCTAATCAAGCAACCTAAATTCATTCACTTTCCCAAAGAGACCTTCAAATATTTTGGATACCTCTTTCAGAGTTTTGGATTCATCAATATGAAATTATACACTCTCAGATACATTCAGACTGATCAGACTGAGAGCTTCATCCTACTTGCATGCATAAGCATACTTGTCCTTCTCTGAGGTGAACACAGGAACATTTTCCTGAAATACCCTCCATAGGCCTCTAGACTGGAGCAATTGTCTCATCTTTGGTTTCCAGGTGTGATAGTTAGACGAGTTTAGAGCTTCAAATAGTTTGATATCCATTGTTGTTGTGGAAGTGCAAAATCGGTACCAAACGAGAGGTAAGTCCTTGACATCACCGTTAAAAAAAAAAGCTCCCCACACCGATTATTTGCTTGAAAAAAAAATCCCATAAAAAATCTCTGTTGGAAAAAAATTGGGCAATTTTTTTCTTCACCTAATTATGTGATTTCCTGCTACATTTAGTTAGCCTCTGCTAACTTTTCTAAACCGCCAAATTTAGGGTGGACTGCTAACTTTACCCACAATTTTTTTATAAAGATTCATTTGCAAAAGTTAAGGCTTGAGCAGCCTCAACCCTTGACCACTTGAGGCTCAATGCCTTATCCACAATAGATTCTCCGATTGCACTCCATAGCGCTTCAAGCATACATAGACACTCATATTTGTTAATAATTGGAAAATTATAATATAAGTCTAAATAATCCAAACGCAAGAATACACACTCAATAAAACTCAGAACTTCTTTATTCATTCGGTGCAACAATTTCATTACAAGAGATTACAATAAATAGAAGAATGGTCTCCTCTAGGGAATCAACTCTAATCACCAATCCCCATGTTATCTCAACTCTCCCTCATATACCTCTCCACATCTCTCATATCTCCTGCACATCTCAACCACTCCTAAATAGCTACGTGATTTTTATTACAACTCACTCACACTCTCACGCTAACTATATTATTAATATAACTATCATATTTTTATATTATCATCTAGATAATATAAGTCCATGTTCACAATAACATATAAATTCCTAACATTCACCCCCTTAGTGTGAACATGGGGAAAAGTGGAACTGAAACCAAAATCGTATGCCAACACATACTTTTAGGTCTGCATATACTTGTTTGAATCTTGTTTTCGGATCTTGCTTGCACATGACCACTACTATGCAAAGAACGCATCCTGCATTTATTCCATGTGAACGCAACAAACGTTTCATTGGCCGATCATCTTCATAAAGAAGTATGATAGCAAAGGATCTCTATAGTTAGAGGATTTCTGCAATTAGCTGCCCTCCTATACAACTATTTCACTGTTTTACACCTTCCATGCCATATCACAACACGTTCAAGAGATTACATTAGGAATGCTCACACATTCAAAGTGAACAGCACAAACATTTGTTCTTATTCTGCATAAAACAAACACACAACTGAAAATGAATTCACCATAGCAAAATGCGGCCCCCTCTTTGGTGACTGACGAGAGGCACTGATCACCCTCCTTCCTTCATTGCCTCGACCTCCAATGTCATGTTGCTAGCTCAGCTGGATTTGATCATGGAGCATAATTATGGTTTTGGACGTCGGGTTACATCGAAAATGCGTCCGTAAGGCAATTTTTTTTTAAATTTTTCGGATTTTTACAATTACACATACAACGACGACTCACAATGACATATTTATGCAAAATGATGACTAATTGACTTATAAATTTTACAATGACTAGACAATAATAATGATTTGACTTACAAAATAACAATGATATTTCACAGACTTACTAAATAACGATTACTTTTGATACAAAACAATAATAACAAATTAAAATGACTACAACAATACTTTAAAAATATGGACTATTACAACATAACAATATAAATTTTTATTTGATCCTTACAATGAATAGATTTTTATAGACTCCATTAACAAGACACAATACACATGAAATGATAAAAAAACTAAACTTTAAAAAGTCAATAACAAACTATTTTGACAATTGTCAAATTCCTTACAACCTAAAACAATATACGACATGAAAATAAATGTGAAAATAATGATGTGCAGGGAATGAATGAAAATAGCAAATAACAACTAAACGCACAAGCTAAATGAGATCACAATGGAGATAATGACAAATGAATGCTGGAGAAGGTTGAGATCAAGAATACCAATCCACATGAATTTGCATCGCCGGCCATGCATTGACTGTCACAAATCTGAATGCCCACTCATACGGATCTGAGTGATCAACTGCAGACGTGGATATAATGTAGATTGAAACAATTGTAACTGATCAGGAAGGACTGAAACAACTATAACTGCATTTGACTTTCCGAATTTTTTTAGAACCCTGATTTTCTTTTTAGTTTTCTCAAAAACTACAAACTGTGTTGTTCTGAAATTTTGACTGTACAGTCATAACATGATTAGCTTTAAACCCAATAAAGATTAAAAATTTGGAATCTGGGTTTTGCGAAAAAACCAATTTATCAGTCGTTTTTCAAGATCAGAATCCATTGGTTTATATATTCAGCAAAACTTAAATAACAACACTACCCCTCCTTGATCATTCTAGAATTCCATCTAGAAAAATATGACCTGCACCTGTTCTGATACCAATGTTAATAATTGGAAAATTATAATATAAGTTTAAATAATCCAAATGCAAGAATATACACTCAATAAAACTCAAAACTTCTTTATTCATTCGGTGCAGCAATTTCATTACAAGAGATTACAACAAATAGAAGAATGGTCTCCTCTAGGGACTCAAATCTAATCACCAATCCCTATGTTATCTCAACTCTCCCTCATTTACCTCTCCACATATCTCTCATATCTCCTACACAACTTATCCACTCCTAAATAGCTACGTGAGTTTTATTACAACTCACTCACACACTCACACTAACTATATTATTAATATAACTATTACATTATTATATTATCATCCAGATAATATAATTCCATGTTCACAATAACATATAAATTCCTAACAATATGAATTTCGGGTTTTAAACATAAGGTGATACCTTTTAAAAAATAGATTAAAATTATAACCTCCCTTTGATATAACCGTGCACAACTTGCGATTCAATTAAACTCTTACTTGAATTTTTAGGGTTCTGAGCTCATTTTAGAACTGCTGCTGCCAGGGACTGCAATGAGAGATTTAAAAACCTTTAATAGATTAGGGCCAAGGCGTTTTGCAAATTAGGTCCAAGCCCGCAAACCACAGACCTGGAAAGATGTCTAGTTGAGTCCCTGACCTGTTTAGATCCACAGGTAGAGGGAGTCTTCACCGATCCGTTTGAAGCAATCAACCGTTGTGTTGAGGGGGATGAATAGGCTGAGGGCTGAGCCCCAAAGAAAAGAGCCATTTCTATTGGCCATTTTCCCAATTTCAGGTTTGGGGGCATTCTAAGTTTGGTCCTTTTCACGCTAAGAGATCAACCTTTGTTGGTTGGCCATTTGTGATAGACTTTGAAGGTGCTCCTATGTCCTCATGAACTGATATGCCCCTGTTAGGAACAGAGTTGGGTATAACAGTTTTTCTTGACCATCTTCATCTGAGATAAGCACACTTATCCATTCATCTCCTTTTAATTGAATTGTAGGAAGAGAAACTTTTCCAGCAGAGTTAAAAATATTTAAGGAAGCTGCGACATGATGTTCTTTCTAGGGATAATTTTAGTGGCAAAGTTTACTTCCTAAAATTATTGTGGTTGGCAAATTTACATTATAAATCTGTTTTACTATTCACTGTACTTTTAAATATCGTACATTTGCTTGAACTTCTATATATGTATTGATAACCGAGGTATCGAGATATGAAGCATCCCTAGTCTTTAGGTGGGACTCAACGACCTGGCACACCGAAGCATGCTTTGGCATGGCAAGTCCACCTCACTAATCCTCAGGCAGCGGGTTGATGCCCTAGCTAACTTAGCTGTGATTAAATCAAGATTGAACTTGTGACCTAGTGGTCACCAGCACAGCGGCATACTCTTGAGGCCAACCTTGGGGGCTTAAACTTCTGAATATTGTATACATATTTTTATATTAGTTGCCTTAAGATTTATCAAGGATATTCACTAACATAAATTATGTGTACATTTACATGAATTGCCAATTATACTTGCCTACTGGGCGCTTAAAATTTGTCATTGGATGAAATTTTCAAGAGCATAGTATATTTTGAAATTTGCAATTCGTTTTGGATAAAGTGGGACCAAGTCTCTAGAGAGAATATTTTGAAGAACGCATTTTGGTATGGATAGAGTGGGACTGAGTCTGTAAAGAGAATATTTTGAATAATGCAATTTGATATTATCAAATATAATATTTTGAACTAAGCAATTTGGTATGTTAGAGCAAGAGTTAAGTGCTGTTAATTTTTGAAATACTACAAGCACTATTTTGAAGAGATTATAAACAACTTTTTAGGTTGGTTTTGTCCATATCAGCTGTCACAAAATAATGAATATTGAATTACATTGCATGATTATAATCAAATATTATAGTCGTATATATACACGCTTGTGAGAGGGGAGAAGATGAACGGGTATGTGTGAAGGTGGACAGTCAAGAGACGTCCGTTATAATGAAATATGCCAACATTCCCCCTTATTTCATTGTTTTTACAAAGGTACCCCGAAACATTATCATCTTCTTCTTCTGATTTTGATTTTGGTACTTCTTCTGAGTCATCAGCTTGTTGAGTTGTGGATGAAGAGGTGGGCTCGGTATGCTTTTGTTGTGCGACGCAAACGCTCTTGTGGGCATTCTATCTCGCGTTCGTCATCTGCATCATAGCCTTCTTCAAGCTTGGCACGACTCTTCTCCGTCTGGTACTGTATATCGAACAAGACTCAGTCACGCATTCTTTTATGCACTATGTCCTCGAAATGCAAGTTTCAAGACTTTTAGGAACTCAAAGTAGAAACCGACGCTCTCTTGGGCTTGACTTCGGTCTCTCAAAAGCTGCATGTCCCTATGGTTGCTTGCAGTACTGCTAGCATCTCCAGGCACGATTGTCATGTGCTCAGATTGCTGCACGGGATCACAGGCTTTACCTTGTTGACTGGTTGCTCGCGTTCTTGTAGCTCTATAGCGGAATTGATGAAGTTAGGGTTTGTACTGAACTTGTGTTTGCTCTTATTGAAGCCTGTTTTCTTGTTTTTAACTGATTTTTGAAATACTTCCTTATGCCTTTGCACACCAAGTCTCTCCTTCTGGAGGTCGTTGTAAGATTTTTCTTACATGTTCCTTGGTCTTCTTGTGCTTCAGGTCGCTTGGTCCTTATGGGTTTCTCTTGATTGTAACTGCTCACGGCCTTGCTTCATCCACACAAATTTGTTTCTTCCACGTTTCTTTATGTAGGCAGGCTGCTCTGCACAGGCCATTGGTTCAAAGACTAAATGATTTGATGCCATGCAGGGGATTCCTGATTGGTCACTACAGGATTTCTATATTGCCTTGCACAGGTCCTCCACGTTAATTGCCGGATGCTGCCACTGTGGTCGTTGGTCATTGGGAGGTCTTGTTTCCTCCTCTCTGTTCTCTCGCGCCAGGCAATGTCTTCACACACGTCCAGGGCAAGTGAATTTACAAAGTCAGCTCCATGCAGGTCTGATGCTGCAGTGTTATGAATAAATTGATACTGCACGCTTGGCACACAAGAATTCAAACTGCTCCGGTTGTTGCCATGAATGCAGAGTGCTAGGGATGTTTTCTACGGAAGAAGAACACTCGCTCCAGATGCTTCTTCCAAAACAAAACAACAAGCTTCAACGCCAAGCTTCCAAAATAACTCATTTTTTTACTGCTATGCAGGACAGGTTATCTTTGCCACGTAGGGAAACAGGTCGCAGGTTTAACAAATATTAGGAGTACGCAGGTCCTCAATCACCACGCACAACTGTCAAACACTCCACGTTTGAGGTCGTTGCCAGGTGCATAGGTCAGAAACTAATTTCTCTGGTTTTTGAAACTGCTCTTCCACAGGTCGCAGGTCTGAAAACGGCAGAGGTTAGGAGTCGCTGCCAAAAAACAGTTGTGCACAGGCCGTCAAAAACTGCTCTCACGCACATCAAAAATTAAAACATGTGTCAAATACCACACAGGTCGTGTCAGACAGATCTGCAAAAATTTTAAAACGAAACATGTTTCCTGCATAGGAGTCGCTGGAAAGACAACAAGGACACAGGTCTCCTGAGATTCCTCACACGTCCTCCAGTACGATGTTCGTCTGCTTGCCAAACCAAGTCTTCCTTAGACTGTGCGTTGAAAACAGGGATCTGCAAAATGCTCTGATTGAATTACATTGGATGATTATAATCAGATATTACAGTCATATATATACACGCTGGAAAGACAACAAGGACACAGGTCTCCTGAGATTCCTCACACGTCCTCCAGTACGATGTTCGTCTGCTTGCCAAACCAAGTCTTCCTTAGACTGTGCGTTGAAAACAGGGATCTGCAAAATGCTCTGATTGAATTACATTGGATGATTATAATCAGATATTACAGTCATATATATACACGCTTGTGAGAGGGGAGAAGATGAACGGGTATGTGTGAAGGTGGACAGTCAAGAGGCGTCCGTTATAATGAAATATGCTAACATCAACTTCAGTTGGTTGCTAAAAAGTAAAAACTGGAGGTCAATAAATTGGATGTTAGTTTGTGAGATGATGTTTTTCAAGTTTTAGATACTATTATTTTTTTGGTTAGATTAATGAGGGTTTTGAATGGATCTCACAACCTTTGGGAAACACACGAGGACCCAATCCCACGGAGTGGATTTTTAAGTCTGCCCACGTGCTTTTGGGACCTGCATTATCATGGGCCATGTGAGCTTGTGTCCAGTGGTTCCTATGGTGATTTCAAACTGGATCTTTATTGTGGCGACACTTTGCCTTTGCCACTCAGTCATACCTGTCAGGCTAAATTTTGGGTAAATCTTAGGGCAGAGATTGGGTTCGTAATATCAGAGTGCATGTCCTGTATGGTTCACAATGATTGACACCATCAAGTAACATTAATACATATGAAATATTAAAATAGAAAAGAGATTGGTATCTCTTACCTCAAATCCTTGGTTGTAGCTTGCAAGTCCTCTGCTTTTGGTCATCTTAAATATCCACAAACCTATACGTAAACCTACAGACAAGCCATAAGTATCCAACCACGAGACCAGCAAGGAAGGAAAAACATTGCAAATTCCAAGTGAGGAAAATGAGCGCAATGAGGAGCAAAAACCGTTGCAACAAATTCATTTCAGTCATGTCTCGGTCATTTCAAGCCACAAACCATGACCTCACTACATAGACATAGTCCAATCAATTTTCCACGACTCAAATGGACAAACCAAGCACTAATGCAATACAAATTGGCGAGGATAGAGGAAGGATATAATGAAAAAACCCCAAGCCAGACTACAGTTATAAACAAGCTGCAATACATGGTATAAATGGTTTTGTAGTAGTGGTCAAGTTGTAAGAATGCCAATTCTACTTTCTGTTTTAGAAGAATGCAACATGCTTTGAATTTGTATGCAAATAGTAGGGTCTTAAAATATTGCAATCATTTTTTTGATACACTGTACTTAAACTGCAAATGCAACATGTAGGGTTCCTAGGCTGCAAACAAGATTCACTTTGTTAGCACAATCTTAAACCGCTACAATGATTCCCGGAAGAAATGCATTATGCCACAAAACATCAATTAACCCATTTGTATTGTGCAAGTAGTGAAAAACAACTTTGACAACCTAAAGGGGTATTGATATGCCCAAGGGGGCCATCACCTATAATTCTTCCATCTATTGGCTAGATTTTATGCACAACATAAAACCTAGGCAGTCATGAGATAAATCTCCTTCATTTAACTGTGAGGCTCCCGTGTAAGATATTTATCAATTTGGTAAGGGTGAATCCTAATAACTATTTTCGGGGTTTTACTTTAATTCCCACAGGTCGTGAACCACAACTGGGCAATTTTGCAGCAAGTAAGTAGCTGTGTTGGGATTATTTGCAGAAGGGGGAAAAACAAAAGTAAGGAAAGAAGAAAGGAAGATGTGTTGATTTAACCAATAGTTATCAGAGTTGGTCTCATCCACACAAATTAAATAAACAGAGAAAAATCACAACATTCAACAGTAAGGGAAAGAAACAACTTCTAACCTAGATCTAAGATAACACAAAGTTTATCTAAAACCTTAAATAGAAGTGATGAGCAAAGCACCGTAGACACAAAGTTCTCCGGAAATCCACCTTTTATTTAATCCCCCAACTTTCACAGAAATCACACCAAGGGTTTCAACATAGTCTGAAAACTCAAGAATGATCTGCTAAACAAATTCTGATAAACAAATTGTGATTTAACCCATAGGTTCTTCCCCTATTTATAGAGGGCAATTACAAATAGGAAGCTTTCAATGAATTGCCACATGTGGAAGCTAAGAAAAAGGGAAGCAGTTGATAGTATTTTTTCCTAGACTTTCTCTTTGACATGCATGCTTTACAACCTGACTGAAAATAGACTCTTCTATTTTGCATGTTTGCCACCTATTTCCAAGTAAATGACTTCTTCTAGTAACTTGAAGTAACAACTTTTAAAGCAATCACCTAAGTTTTACAATTTAATTGATTACTCAATTACTTTGTTGGAGAAAATAAGAGAAAAAAAAAGAAAAAGGAAAAGAAGAAAAAAAAAAGTTATTCCTGCTTCAACACTCCCAGTCTTGTTCTTCTTCCATACTCTGCATGCTGATCCAACATGTATTGCACTTCCGCCTCATGAATGATATGAATGATACCTCTGCCTTGAATCTGAGAAGCTCTTTCTCCCACATGCAGTTGACTCTTTTCCTTTGATTCTCACCAAACTGGATCTAGGAGCAGTTGACCATGATTTCCTTGCGGGTGTTGCCTTTGACCTGTCTTCCCTCTTATCCTTGAAGCTTTTGCAGTTCTTCTCAAGTATGTGCACCAGTGAAATGTTTGCCGTAAACAATTCAGACAAAACTCATCACCCTTTTATTTTTAATTGCATATGAGCAATTTTGAATTCTGGAAAGCACTCCGGGTGAAGGCAAATATAAGTAAACCCAATGTGGGCTTCAACTGGAAGATTTGGAGCACATGCACAAGCTCTTGAAAGCTTAACTGGGAGACTTTGCATGCATTCTTAGAGTATTTTCCATGGGCTGCATTGAAAATTAGAGATGGCAGTAGTGAATTTTGAAGCGGAAAGGCAAAGTTATTATTCACGCCAAACTTTGGATGCTTTTGATTTGAATTGCAAAAGACTGCGTTGATTTTCACTTAAAAGACTTGCATGAAAATGAAAGGTCGAGGGCAGCTAACATTTCCACGATTTGCATTAAAACATTTAGCCTCGGCTCTTTAAAAGTGTGTGAAACTTCAGGAAGGAAGGCAGCATGGAAAATATGAAGGAAAGGCAGCTAATGTTCATGCTTCAACTTTGCAAACTCCTAATATTTGCGTAAAAAGTAGGAAGGAAGGGCAGCGTGAAAAATAAGACATGGAGGCAGCTAAAACAATGACTTCCTTAAGTGAGTTTGCTTTAAAATTGCGTGGAAAACAATAAGTCAAGGCAGCGTTGAAATTAGACATGAAGGGCAGCTCTAAAAATCATGATTTTCACTTAAACTTGACTCTTTAAAATTTGCGTGAAAAATCAAGTGGAAGGGCACTTTAGATTTGTGACTTGCATGTGCTTTGTCTCCTTGAAGTTTCGTGAAAATACATAAGTGAAGGCAGCGTGAAAGTGAGACATGGAAGGCAGCTTTGAATATTTACGATTGGCACTTGCAAATTCCCTTTAATACCTGCGTGGAAACATGAAGAGGACGGCAGCAAAAACAATGACTCACACAAGCAAATTTCTTTTAATAATTGCGTGAAAACCCCTAAGTTAAGGCAGCGTGGAAACTAGACGTGAAAGGCAGCTCATATTCACGACTTGCACAAAGAATTATTTTAAAGTTTCGTGAAATTCAAGGTGGTAGGCACGTTTGAAAAACCACGACTTGCACTAGTAATTGCGTGGAACCTCATGAAGGAAGGCAGTGATGATTTTGGAAGTTATAAGCATGGAAAAACCACGATTTGGTTTAAAGAAAACTTCTGCTTCCTGAAAACTACGACCTGACCTTGCACATGCCCAAAAAACCACGACTTGGATAGAAAACTTCTGAATATTTGCGGGAATTCATTTAATTGCAGCTGGCAGACAAGTCGATTTGCAATAGAATCAATGGAGAGCTCTTCAAAATCCTAGGCGTAGGAAGAAAGACAAGGCTAGGGGAATTGCTAGAAAGATTACGGAGAAAACCAAAACCAAACACAAAAGAAATAAATAAAAATGAAATACCTGACAGAAGCTGCAAACAATTGCTTGAAAATAACTCGCCAATTAGCTAGTCTGTAAAAACTCTTCCCGGGTGAATGCTCCACTTAGAGATGAAAGTAATACTGGTGTGGTAACAATGATGGGGTGAAGTGGTTTATATAACCCAAAATTCGCTAATTTTAGCTCAATCTATTTTTAAAAGAACTTTATTTATTTAATATAAAAATAAATAAAACGCTTTCAGACAAAGTCTGGTGAAGGAATTGAGTGAGCTTTGGCATGTGGGTATTTGACGAATTTGGCTTTATGATTCTCAAGAGGTACCTTAGAGCAATGCAAGCATTTGTAGGTAAACAAAATACAAAACATGGCCCGCTACTTGAAAAGAACTAAAAATTTAAAAAGGGTAGTCTCCGATTTCAGGGTCAAATCTTGGGGACACCACAATCATATTCTGAACAAAGGCACTCCAAAAACAATTGATTTACACTTGGGAGAATGATATACAAAAAAAAACTTAGGTAAATATTTATAATATACGAAATATAAAAATATCACGTTCCATACTGACCCGGTGCTTATCAAACCTTGATTTTAAAAACCAAGGCCAATTTGGGTAAAACTAGTCCAATAAAATTATTTTTAAACTCTTGAAAATGGTGCTTGTTCTCAGTCTGTAGTACCAAATCAATTGTAATCTTAAAAATATTAATGCCACTCTGGTCTTGGTCTACCATTCCCACTTGCATTGTTATCAATATTCTTGTCTGAGCTGAATTTGGGAAGTATTTTTGAGTATTGAGCTGAATTCAGTGGTATTCAAGTCTTGAGGTTTCTACAGAAAATAGAGGCTGCATTCTACATGGAGTTCCCTTTAATACAGAAGTTTAAAAATCCTCGCCTTCACATTGTTTAGTCATCAATAAATAAATACACCAATCTTGCAGTTGGATATCTGGGATTAATACCTTAAGATCCAAACTTGAGACCTTTTGTCGCTGTTCATGAAACAGTTACAGGAGAGATGGTATTAATGCCTATTTGCAGGCAAGAATCACTATACTTGAGTAGATCCACACCACTCTAGCTGATTGATTCCCTGTGCTTTCAACAGCTTAATGAAGTAGTTTCAGAACTTAAGAAAAAGCAATCAGAGATAATCATTGAACACAAGCACTTGAAAAAGGAAACCATGGCCCAACAATAATCTATTAAAAAATAGGTCAAGCAACAAAATTCACGGGCGCAAGTGGATAAAGGGAAGAAGGCACCTGCAGTTTGAAGAAGAAAGGGCATGACAAATTAAGGTACTCAACCTTTGTGTTCGTGGCCTCCCTAGGCCATCTGATCCCTTACCAGAAGGTCACACATTCTTGAGTGAATATCTCCCTTAAAAGACATTGGACATTGTTAGACAACACCCTTGATATCCAATTCAGATTTGTAGAAGAGTTTGCAATCTCTTAAGGCAAAATAGAAAGTCTTCTCCCTACCTCAAAAAATATTTAGATATGTATGCATGTGAAAGTAAACTAAGCTAATGGAATGGATTTAACACCAAGTAAATCATAACTTAGTTCATTTTAAACAAATACATCAAGATTGAGCTAAAAGGAAAAACTTAATTAAATTGCACAAAATGTAAATCTACACTAAATGCAAACCTCCCTTTTGATGTTTGGATGTGCTCCAATATGTAGATACTTCCTTTATGTGAACCAAACGCAAGTTATGTGCAATCAAAGGGTTTTTACTAAAGTGGAAGAGATCTCATCAATATGGCTTAAGTGCCATTTTTGACTCTTCTCCTACTAACTTTAGCAAAGAGGTTTCTCAATTTATGCAAGCTTTCTTGTGAGGGAAATGCTCTCTTGAGATATGTGATGTCTTACAAGGACAAGGTGTAAGGTGTGACAAGGTGTACTAGGTTTCTTATATAGCTTTCCAATTTGGGAGAAGCTTGCAACCTAGTGAATGTGGGATAAAGTGAATGTAGAATTAGAAAAGGATAAACATGATTAGAAGAGATTAATTAGAGGTTAGTGACCCATGGGAGTTTGGGAAGGTTTAATTAATCAATTGGGATTAATTAATAGGCCAAGTTTAGCTTATAGAAGCCATTTGGAGATGATTTGGAGGGAAATTAGTAGAATTTGAAGGGTTTGAGAGGGGATTTAACTAATAAGAGGGTTTATTAATTAAATACAAGATTGTGGAAGGGTAATTAATTAATAATGGTTAATTAATTAATTAAAAGAGGATTTTAACTAACGAAACGACATTAATTGGCATCCAAGATGAGGGACAAAGCTAGTTAATTAATGAAATGTCGTTAATTGACCGAGAAGACGGGGAATAGCGGAAAATTACTAATTATAACAAAATGATGGGAAAGAAGACAATTAGTGCAATTTTAGTATTAAAATTGCGTGGTGGGAATTAGGTGTCTACATTTGCCCCTCTTTGATGTGGTGTAGTGCGAGTGACGCCATTTCAAAGATAGTAGACAATTTTATTTTGTATGGGTAGAAGAAAAATTAGTAGGATGGACGATGCCCCCGAGCGTTGATGGGGTGATGGAAGAGGTCGATTGACGCTTGAAAAAAGAGAAAATGATCATAGCGAGAATAAAATCCCATCGTGGCGGCCAGTGAGGCCATCAGGCGATCGAAACCATCACAACGAGGGCTATACAAGGATGGGAGGGGTAGAAACAAGTCATTGTTACAACTGTGTCTTGGTGGGTTAGAAGAAATAGAAAAGGTTAGAGGGAATGTTAGTTAGAACCAATGTTTTAAAAATCGAAATCGAACTTTGAATCGGAGGTTCGAGGAGTTCGGACCGGAGGCCGAATTGGAACCAGATCGTTCAAACTTAATGATCTGTTTACAAAAAAATACATAAATTTTTATATTTTTAATGAAAATAATATATTTGAAAGGTTAAAAACCATGATTCCAACAATTACACACAAAATATGCAAAGTTTGCTCTTATATATATGTAAGAAAGGTGTTTATAGCAAAATGGCATGAACTCCAAGTCCAATACACAATACATATATCATATATGAGATTCCGAAACAAAATACATAAACAATGAGGCTCTAAATGGCCTCCATAGTCCGAGACTCCAAAAAAACAACATGCTTATGAGTATGATCATTGATACATTACAAATACTACAAGTTACAAAACTCTAGAATAAACTAGATGACATCAATGATCAATCATCAAACTCTGCACCGCTACTAGAAATGGGATCCTCAAGGTCATCCTCATCAATATCATCACCGACCTTTGGCTCTGACTCGGACTCATCCAAATCCTCGGTACATCTCTGCAATAATTATATTGGCACGGGGTCGGAGAGTAGCACGAGAGCGCGACTAATGCCTCTACCGTGTCTCGTGACGGTGGCGACGGTGTTGCTAATGGCTCATCAGATTCCTGATCCAAATCCATCCACCCCAAGTCATCGGATCAAACTCTGTTGGCTGACTCTCCTCTACCCATTCTGAGGTTGGATCTATATCATCCAAGACAATGGGATCGATGATCGAGTCTTCGGTTCAACAACCTGGTTGCGCCTTAGCAACCGAAGGTTGATCGCCTGACAAAGACAAGATCATTCAACCATTGTTCCAAACGGTTTCTCTTCTTCTTGTGAATCCGCTCAAAGACGGACCCGCGCTGCGCCCGCACCCGCACTTTGCAAGTTTGGCTCAGATCCTAATTGCAAACTTTTGCAATTGAGGACACTGACTACAAAACGAATCCCACCAATGTGCTGCGATAAAAGTGTAAATGTTTAATTAGTAAACAATGACGATAAAAAGTCAAAAACACGAGTAAAAATTAAAAGTAAAACAAAAACTTATAACTTAAAGGCTAAAGCGTAATTCAACAAATTAGATAAAGATTGTCTTATGCTAAAAATTCATGATTATTCATTAAAAATTTTAATCAAATGAACTTCAAAAAACTTAGAATTTCTTACCTGGTTGGTCCACATCCCTTACAATCTTTGCGAGGTTTTTCCCAAAGGTACCGAGGCTCTGCCAAGAAGGTGATATGTCGGTGAACCTCAAGTTGTTACATCTCATTAGGAACCATGCGCTTTAGGCACACGTACAAACCATCTTTTACTTCTCTGTTGATCTTCTCAAGATGAGCTTTGTAATGATATTTCGGGTTCAAGAAATACCCAACCGCATGTACGAGCCGATGGAGTTGATTGTTCCATCTATTATCTATGATCTCCCATATAGGCCCATATTTAGTTACCCCGTCTTTGTATGTTGCTCGTATCTCTGCTCCTTTACCCGATCCATAGCCTCATAAATATAGCCCATGGCTAATTTTTCCCCATCCACCAACTGCGACACCTTAACAAGAGGCTCGACAAATTTCACTATCTCTGCTGTTTTTTTGCCAAAATAAACTATCAAAAAGTTTCTTCTTTGTGTCTTTCCTATCCCTTGTTTCCGACTCCACTTTGATGCATTTCATTTATCACTTGAAAACATATTTTTCAAGTTACATTTCATTGGGAAAGAAGAGATCGCAACGTGAGGAAGTTTGTTGCAAATCTCGTGATGATTGGCCTAACAAGTTCTCTGCCCTCAGTGTTCTTCCTCATTAGGTTCAATACCCATTAGTGATTGTAGATGTATTTGGTGATGCTTTTTCCATGCTCTCTGAATGTTTTTGATCCAATCTTTTTTCCCTATATCCTCAAGCATGAGGTCTATGCAATGTGCAACACATGGAGTCCAAAATATTGTTGTGTTTAGCCTCTAACATCTTACCAGCAAGAACATAGTTAAAGGCATTATCTGTTAAGATTTGTACAACATTTTCCACCCCCACCTCTAAAACAATCTCATCCAAAAGCTCAAACAATAATTCGCATCTTTCACCCTATTAGATGCATCTATTGATTTCAAAACATTGTACCTTGTGGACAAGAGGCAAGAAAATTTATTATTGTGCGGTTTTTGACATCACTCCACCCATCCGACATGATAGTGCATCCTGTTTTGGCCCACGAAGCTTTACGAACCTTTCAAATATTCATCTATGGATGCAACTTCTTTATTTAAAAGTAATGCTCTCAAGTCATGCAACAATGGAATCAAACATCGGCTGGTAATAAGGTGAGCGGGCAACATTGAAAGGGAAATCTGCATCATATCTTGCCATCTAGCAATGTACTCAAAAGCTGCTTCTTTGTATTGCTTCTTCTAATGGTTATCCAAGGTGGGCTGATTTTCTGTTGGCATGGAGGCACTAAGAGTGTGGAAGATGGAAAAAAACTTTGAATGGTCTTTCTTTTTTGAGGCCGGTTTTCTTGACTATGAGTGGATGGGGGAGGCATATACCGAAAGGGGTCTCTAACGATCAAAGAAGGGTCAGAGCAAGATCCTTCAACACTTAAGGCATGTTCCCTCCTCCCTATTTCAGCTTCCATCTCTTTTTGCCTAGCCTTCTCTTCTTTATGTTTTTCAAGCATGTTTTTCATTTCCAACCTAATGGCATCAATATCAAGTGCATCACATGGGGTAACTTGGCCTCTTTGACCAGCCAAGTGTTGTTTCAACCTATGAATCCCCCCTTGATATGTTGCTTACAATATTTACAAAAAATTTGATTATCAATTACGTGCAGATGGGTCCATGTAGGGTCTTTTGTTTTGGGATCCATTGCAAATACAAACAAATCTGAAAATGCAAATAAAAACAAAATAAATTTCATATTTTTTATTAATAAAATTTACAAATAAGAGGCAACTTTAAAATGTAACATACCTTTCAATGTGCACACAAATGAGGTGAAGAAATGCTCCAAGCTTGTATATGGCACCACAAAGAGCCCACACTCCAAATGTAGATGTAAATGCCACCACAAAGAGCCCACACTTGATGCCAAACAACACACAAACTCACTCCAAATGAACACTATTCAATGCTGCCCCAATCCTCCAAATCCTTGCAAATAAGAGAGGCGCTCACATATAGAGGTGAGGTGCTCACAAAATGGATGCCAATATCACCACAAATAGCCTACAAGCAATGTCAAACAAGTTCCAAGCCTCCAACTTCCAAGCTCACTACAAAAATAAACTCTTCATCTTATGCTCACAAATGCTCTATGAGAGAGTTGTGAAGTGAATGGAGGGGGGTGTATTTATAACACCAAATTAGGGTTTAAAGCAATTAAAAAATAAAATTTTAATTAAGAAAGTCGGTTTGTTGTATTGGATCACTTTGTATAAAGGTGTTTTGACAAAAATCGCCCGGTTTGGGTCGGAATCGACCGGTTTGAGGCCAAACCGGTCAAACAGTCTGGTTTTACTAGTGGTTTGTGCAAAAAAGGTCAAACCGGCCGGTTCTAGTTCCGGTTTGACCAATTTTAAAACACTTGGTTAGAATAGGGAGAGAGATAGATGATGGATTGGATAGGATGAGGGATGGGATGATCGTAACGTAACTTGCATACCATCATGGCTCGGAAGTACTTGGTATTTGATGTAAGCATAGAACAAACAGGTAAAATGACACGAAAAGCCATAATACCAAATTTTGTGCGATCTTTAAAGAATTGGCCCAAAACAAAATACATAAGCAATGTAATACGAGAAAGTAAACAAACAAACAAGAAAACACAATCAAACACACTCAAACAAGCAATGTTCAAGATAATTGTACTAATGTTTTTGTTATCCGACTTCAGTACCCAAATGTTCGAGTTATACAACAAGGGTTAAGATGATGTCCTAAACGAGGATACACACAAGGGATTAGATGGAGGACATAGAAGTCCCAGGGAAAAGAAAACGTGCACTATGAAATTGCACCAAGCAACAATATATGTTGGGAAGACAAACATAGTAAGCAAACAAGATTTGTTGATGAAAGTAGTTCACAAAATCATTCGCATGTCGTGCGCTAGAACTAGAAGCTCTAAAGTTGGATGTTTTATGTATTGTTTCCAATGTTTAGTGTTTTTTAATTAGACAATGTTTTTGGATTTTTAGATTTTGTGAATGTTTTTGGCTTTTCAAATGTTTTGGATTTTCTAAAATTTTGAATGTTTTGAATTTTCTAAGATTTTGACAATGTTTAGGATTTTCTTAGATTTTCCAATGTTTAGGATTTTCCAATGTTTAGGATTTTCCAAAGATTTTCCAAACTAGATACAAGAGAAACAAACGCCAAGATGCCCCAAGTGAGAGGTGAGAATATACAAGGGCAAATTCCCATGCATATATACAAGAATAGGATAAGTCGGATCAAGGCCAAGAGGGATAGGTTCAACAAGATGATGAACTCAAGCCAATGAAAAAGCTAGGAAGGAGTGATCATGCCCCTAAGTGCAAGCTCAAGAAACAAATGATAGAAAGAAGTATAAGATTGTTTATTGAAATGGGGACAAAGTTTCCCTTAGACATAGTAAAAAGGCAATCTATGCACATGGATGTTCGAATGAAGAAGAAGAACAATGTGAATGCTATGGATGGATATGGAAAATGTAGCTAGAAGATTGGCGATGAAAAAGTGATGAGCCAAAGGCACAAATTGTGAGACAAAATATGGACTAAAGCAAGAGTCTAAACAAGGTCCATACAACACTTGGTAACATACTAGTCCTGTTGCTCATCGAGATCTAGTGTGTGCACGTGAAAATGAATTGCTTCTTGAAGTGAAGATTTGATAGGCAATAAGTGAAGACAAACTAGCCAATGTGTAAGAATGATTGATTTTGATAGTTTATTGGTGAATGGAGGGTGGAAGGAGAGCCGTACATTGCTTTGCTTTGCGCCATCTGACATCCATAGCCTAGACCGAGATGTATCTGATTCTAGTCGCAACATTTCTCTCTCTTATGCCCGTAAAGTGTCCATAGCCCGATAGAGATATTGAAATTACCCCTAGAGAGAGTTATATATATATATATATATATATATATATATATATATATATTTTATTGCTTTGCCTTTTGCTTTTGATTTATTTGGAAAAGTATTTCAACTCTCTTGATTGTTTTGATAAGGGGTTAAGAACCATTGATGGCTTGATGGAAGGATGTGAAAGTGATTGTGATGACGACATTGGCTAGTGTCAAAAATACACTCAAAGGTCTTCATAACAAGTTTATTAGATGTATGATAGTGACAGGATCTTTAAGAGGTCAATCGTTCTTTAATTTACTAAGGTAATGAAAGACCAAGGTCAAACGGATACAATAGAGATAAATGTCGCACAATGAGTGCAAATAGACTAACCAAAAGATCATCAAAGGGATGAAAATGATGGGTGATTTGCAAAAGAATGGAAAGAAAGGAAAGAACATCCATGTGTATGCAATACCTTATTGCGATGTCGATGTTTGTTCCTCTGGTTTTCTTGTAATGTTTTAATGTTTTTTTTGGATTTTTGACGGTTTTGTGAAGGAAAACCCCAAAGAGAGATGATGAAAAATGGATGAAATGGGGACATATAGGAGTGAAAATGGGATGGAGGAAAAAGATCCATGATAGGGTAGGAAGAATAGGATAGGATGGATTGGGAGGTTGGGACCAACAATGTCACTTCGTGTGATAAGACCCAACAACAATGTTTGCGATTTCTTTGATGAGGGAGACTAGGATTTTTGCTTATCAAGAGTGATATTGTCTCCAATCTTGATGATCGTGGCGAGATCATACTTGATAAGTGATTGAGACTTATCTTGCAATATGGATTTTGTATGTGGGAGCTTGATTTCCCTATCCATAGATTTTTGCACTTTTCGCCATACTTGACGTTTGCATTTTTGTTGACTTTTGAATCGTGTTTGTGTTTTGGATTTGTGGTTGTTGGATTTATTTTGAGCTTTGGAGCTTTTAGTTTGATGAAGAAATTGTTTGTGCTTCATATAAGCTAATGTGTGATTCCGTTGGTCCCAAGAAATGTGGGAAGAAAGTGGATGTTTGGGATTAATGAGAAGATTGTTAGGGATGATGGTGGGCTTGCCACATGATTAACAGAGGGATGATATGATGGATGAATAGGATATGGTCCAAGGATTGATGGTAATGGGCTAGTAGGAGGTGGCTCAGGATAGAAGGTAATGGGCTAGTAGGAGGTGGCCCAAGGATTGATGGTAATGTAGGGGGTATGATATGTAAGGGATGATTGGGTGATGAGAAGATAAGAGAGGGATCAAGGACATACCTAGTCGTTTCGCCATGTAATGGGAAATGGGATGATGGGAGGATAAGAGGGGGTCCTTGTTGGTCGATGATAGAGGGTTGATTTGGATTTAGAAGTTGTTGTCTTGAGAAGTTGGAGATGATGAGATTAGGTGGTTTTGACCTTGTTGTTTCCACAAAGGATATCTTGGTACATCTTTGCTTGTCAATTTTTCGATGTGGACACAAATATTGGTCTTTAGAGGATCGGCGAGGATAGAATAAGGCATGGTTGAAATGGCCTGAGGGCCGAAGAGAGATGGATTTGGATTGGGAGATGAAGATGACTCAAGGGACGAACTTGATTTGGATGGGATGTCTCGAGAGTTGAATTAGATTTGGATTTGTGATAGGTTGGTATTGGCTTGCTTAGAAGACAGTTTAGTGTGGATAGAAGAAGAGGTTCTTGTGGATGACATAGGTTGGGTGACTGATTGTTCTTCAAGAGAAAGCTGATCGGGTGGGACCCAAAGGTATGGGGAGAATTGATTTGTGGATGGGATTGATTAGGAGATGAAGGTTGGAAAGTGAGAGGTAGAATAGGTTCCCTATTGTCATTGATATGAGGAACCATTAGATATCTAGTCATGGATGACATTGTTTGATTTGAATACCTTGACCTAGATTGTTTGATTGAATTGTTTCATATTAAAGGAATTTCTAGGTCGATTCGAGCAAGGTTACGGATGCAAAATAAACATTTTTCAAAGATCTGGATGCTTATGAGAGTTTCCAAAGGGGATATAAGGAAAATAAACAACATAACAACTAAAAATGGAGAATTTTCGAGTTTAAGATGTTTGATGAGGCATCACCAAGGAAATCTAGGTAATTTCGACATTGTATGATTGCAAATAGCCATTTTCCAAGATTTGGACGTGAATGTTTATAAGGAAAATGATGAAATTTTGGTAGCGTAATGACTATGAATGGTTGTTTTCGAAGATTTGGAAGTTGTAAATGTTCTAAGGAAAACTAATAAAAATCCGACAACATAATATGCAATTTTAAGAATCAAGAAAGTTTTGGAAAACAAGTTTCAAGTGTGAGTGTCAAAATGGTTGATGAAATTTTGGCAAAGTTTTGGGTTGTTCTTTGATAAATGAAGCCAAAATTATGAGAGAAGTATGATTTTTGATGAAAAATACGCAGTGTAACTTGGGCAAAATTTTGCCTTGTTGTATCACTAAAACAAGGTTTTAACTCGACAAAGTTTTGCTTTGTAATGTTTTGGTGTATACAAACAATATGGGATTAATTGGCCCCGATTTGTTAGGATTCCTAGGGATTTGGGATATTCTCTCACCAATGCTTGTCTAAATGAGTACACACACCATAAATTTTTTGGCTACGGACTATACCCCTCAATCAATCAAGAATGGGGCCATTACCACAGACAATGTTTGGTTTTCCTCACAGGTGATACTACTCAATTAGGATGGGGTACTACCCGTTTTGTTGTCGGTCCTCTCAATGTGCCAACTACTTTGGGGTTCCTGTGGTACTCACTATGAGTTTTAGGGCTTATGCCCAAGTACTTCCCATAGTTAAGCGGATGGGTATTTACCCTTATCCAAACCTACTGATAAAGATGTTTTGTTTATTTTATTGAATTTAGCAAAGTTTGATTGTCTTGACCAAGGAAACTTTTATGCAAGGTATTAATAGTTTGTTGCTTGAGTTTGGTAAAGTTTTCAAGCGATGCGGTCCCACACAAAAACTAATTAGTAATTTGCTTGCGATCACAATGTTAGAAGAAAACAAATGATCATGGCCATTTTATTCTCAAGATTCTCAAGAGCGCGAGAGAAAAGCATACACGGTGTTTGATTAGAGCAAAAACAAAAGGAGATGAACAAAAACTTAAAAGTTAGCAATTTTTTAATTGTAGGTCGAGTTAGAAATGCATATAAAACAACAAAAAAATGTTATGTGGAAATGAAGATGCTTTAGAAAATTGAGAAAACAAAGTGAAGCTGAAAGCATTCCACTAGCGCACCTATTATAATGCTTTGCACACCCATATGTCACACAAGCGCACTTTGTATAAAACAAAAACGCACTGTGCGTGGCCAGTTTAGCATGTAAAACCAAGGGAATACAAATGCGGGAATATGAACGCAGCGCAAGTAACTTTCTTTAAGTAGAAACACCCATATGAACATAGAAACGCAAAAAACAACGGTAAAAGCACAAACAACGATAGCCCAAGTTTATTCATGGAAGCGAGATGTCAATCATGGAAACACAGTGTCCGGAGCACAAAAAAAATAGATAGAGTCATGAAAATGCACTTCGAACATGGAAACAAAGATACAATCACATAAACGCACTTCTTTCATGGTAGTGCGAGCATGTACACGATAAGCACTCTAGATACATTCATGGTAGCACAAACACATTCAAAACTTTAATGTAGCTTAGACAAGATGATTTAAACACGGCTACCAAAGTAATGAAAGAAAAGAGCCAGATTTAAGCACAAGAGACATATTTACTGAATATAGAAATGAAATGCACTTAATTTGTACCTACACAAAAATGTCAAAACATGGCCAAAAAACAACAAAAAGCTTGAATTTTTCTCATCAAGATTCAATTTTGACAGCACTTCACCTCCTTTATACCTGCAAAGAAGACTCAACACTACCAAATACCAACATACATGCTCAAAAACATAGAAATTTCAACAAATTGAAAAACTTGCATGAAAGTGAAAATGAAGCTAAACTAAGAAAAAGAAATGCGTATGAGACAAAGGGATTCCCAAACAGCCCTGCCATATGTATGCATGTGAAAGTAAGTTAAGCTAATGGAATGGATTTAACATCAAGTAAATCCTAACTTAGTTTATTTTAAACAAAACATCAAGATTGAGCTAAAAAAGGAAAAACTTAATTAAATTGCACAAAATGTAAATCTACACTAGAATGACCAAACCTCCCTTTGATATTTGGATGTCCTCGATATGTAGATACTTCCTTTATGTGAACCAAACACAAGTGTGCAATCAAAGGGGTTTTACTAAAGTGGAAAAGGATCTCATAAATATGGCTTAAGTGCCATTTTTTACTCTTCTCCTACTAACTTTAGCAAAGAGGTTTCTCAATTTATGCAAGCTTTCTTGTGAGGGAAATGCTCTCTTGAGATATGTGATTTCTTACAAGGACAAGGTGTGTATTAGGTTTCTTATATAGCTTTCCAATTTGGGAGAAGCTTGCAACCTAGTGAATGTAGAATTAGAAAATGATAAGCATGATTAGAAGAGATTAATTAGAGATTAGTGACTCATGGGAGTTTGGGAAGGTTTAATTAATCAATTGGGATTAATTAATAGGCCAAGTTTAGCTTATAGAAGCCATTTGGAGATGATTTGGAGGGAAATTAGTAGAATTTGAAGGGTTTGAGAGGGGATTTAACTAATAAGAGGGTTTATTAAATACAAGATTGTGGAAGGGTAATTAATTAATAATGGTTAATTAATTAATTAAAAGAGGATTTTAACTAACGAAGCAACGTTAATTGGCAAGATGAGGGACAAAGCTAGTTAATTAATGAAATGTCGTTAATTGACCGAGAAGATGGGGAATATTAGCTAATTAGCGGAAAATCACTAATTATAACGAAATGACGGGAAAGAAGACAATTAGTGCAATTTTAGTATTAAAATCGTGCGTGGTCCAATTAGGTGACTACAAGATACAATCTCACACAACTCCGGGTAGAGGAGCTTGAGAAAACTCGTATCCAAGTTGTAGACATGTGGAAGAAAAACATGCGAGGTTGTTATCCAAGACTTTAGGGTTATCATTTGTGATTCTTCTCTTCTTAGGTGCTCATGCTCTTGACGATCAACACAATGGCGACCTTGGGTCTTAGTAGGTGATGGCAACATCTCCATTTCCTATTGGAATTGCAATGGTATCTTATGGTCTTCCTAGGTGCCTTCCAAAATGTTACTTCATGAGATATCATCTTCCTTATTGAGACCCATGAGACCCTTGGGCGGACCATCCTTCTAAGCACGAGGTTATGCTTGGGTCTCGACTTTTCGGCCTCGACCCAAAAGATCTAGTAGTGTCCTTGATTCGGGTGGAGTGGATTGCCTCATTCATGACAACCTCAAGTCCAAAGTATTTTTGGTAGCTTCTAATGTCCATTCTAGATACACGTGGTTGCATGTTTAGAGGAGCCCACCTCTCATCTATGATGTCTTTATTGCAATATGTTAGTTTCCCCGCCTCATTGCCCTTTGGTTATGTATGTTGACTTGGACATGCAACTTGACCTTTATCCCTAGATCTCCTAGTATTCCTATGGGCGATGTTGTTCTTTTGGAAAAATTCATTGTTTGTCTGAAACCCACTAGATACCTATTCACTATCTTGCACAAAATGAGTTATGCCTCCGGAGCTGAATCCTAAGAAGTTCCATTTACAAAGAGAATCAACGGATGGAAATGCCCTAGTCACAACCTATGTGTGGCCCTTCTTCGGATGAGAGGAATCTCAAAGGCTCCATATTGTGAACGAGCATCCTTGTTTCCCTTATTCTAGCAGATTCACTTGTTTCCCCCATGAGGGAGTGAGTGTAGTGGTTTATGTTTTCAATTGTAGATCCTTCATCTCCTATGTTTGTGACTTCCTTATTTTTCATCAACTTCCACTTGCTGACCATGCTGCCTTGATTTTCATCCTCCATTCTACTTTTCTGTCATATTCACGTGCCCCTCCCACTGCACCCCCTAACACTTTCGCCACAAAGACGATCCATTTTGATAATGAATACACCATTGAATATGTTGCTCAACACTACCAACTTATGCTCGGATACGATTCCCTTTCTCTTCTATCGTAGAGTTGATGTATGAGTTTTTACGTCATTGCCTCTAGTACACAACCCTTGACTGCCCACACACTGTGCACTATTCTAACTTGCCTCACTCGCATGGGTTGTGCCCTAGGAACAATAGGTATGATGACAAGTATAAATCCCTACATCATAGGCTTTGTTTTCCCTAACCCATGACACTCCCTCCATACCCTCCACTCGTAGAGATTATTGATGTCTTCTCGATGAAACAAAAGGAAGTTTCTTACATTTAGAAGATTTGCTCTCTTGGCTACCCTTCATCATTCCCCTAAGATCTTTTAGCGCATTCTCCTCCCAAGTAAAACCCCCACTTCGACATCGATCCCCAAGCATGAGTTACTTATACTAAGTCCCTTTATGACATCCGAGACCAACTTGCTTATCATTGTCACCACTCCACTACCATCATCTACTTGTTTTCTCTGCGGGTATAGTCGAGAGGGTTATTTAAATGTTGTGTACAAGCAAAACAATAGATTGTGAGGGCCTTTAAGCTAAATTTGCTCGAATATGGTGAGGAATCCCTTGCCTCCCCATTTGTAAAGCTCTATCATGAGTTTGCTTTCTTGGGTTTTCCGTGTTCTTGATTCTAGCACATAATCCATCCCATTCATAAGTCGAAGGATAGCTCCAATGCTAACAACTATAGGACCATTCTGTTTGGGCATTCGCTTGCCAAATTTTAAGCTATGGTATTAGACATGCAATGTAATGTCCTTTTAAGGGCTGAGACTGAAAAAGAAGGGAAATGGCACAAACCCAAATCAAAGCAAACTGAAACTTATAACAGCCAACTGAATTTTTGGACAACAAGATAGGGTAGTTTGTAATCTTATGACAGAAAGAGGAAAATTGCTATAATTCACCACCAATATCACTTTTACACCATCCAAAGCATGTAGGAAACTAATATAAATATTTTAGAACAAGTACAAGCCAAGAAATGAGTTTTTAAACCCCCATCTGGAGTATATTTAATTAAATTTGCAACAATAGCGAATCCACTCACAAAATGGTTAGAAGTTGAGATTACAAGGCCCAACATTCAATTCGTTAAATGTAACCAGCCTTAGAAATTATGAACAATCCAAATATCAACAAAGAATGAAGTTCTGTGCACTAGATATCAACAAAATCATCCACTATGCAAGTTCACTACCCTAGGAGAGGGTTTACAATAAGCTGGAAATGGTGAGTTTCCAAAGAAAATTTGAGTGTAGCTCAAGTATGACCTTCCATATGAGATCACCAATGAAGAAATGAGGGGTTTCATCCTCAAATCAAGTGCAAAGAGGGTTTTCATCCTCAATTGCAAGAGAGAGAAAGCAATTTCATTCTCCAACTCAAAGAAAATGAATTTCAAAGTGTCCCTTTTCCAAGCCAAGCGACCCTTTATATAGCTAAAGGTGGTGCCAAAATCAAAAGATGATCCCCCAAAGAGGACTGACCTCCTTGTAGAAATATAAGTTTCTTTTTATTTTTCAAGTTGGTATTTGCACTTTTTCGAACCAACTTAACTTTTCTAAGTCATAATTAGAAAGTTGTTGAAAATAATATAAAGCTACAAAAGCAACTTACAATCATGACTTTTAAATACTTCCCTTTCTCTTTCCTTTAAGTCCACGGGAAATGGAATGGGCCCAAGGTCTTCAAAATGAACTAGTCCGAAGAAGGGGACATTATAGTCCTCCCCGCCAAAATTGCATGCACTCAAACAATTGCAAACTTCGTTGTTCGGAAAATACAGCACTCTTCTTTAGTCTGCTATGTCATCCAATGGGCGAGGACTTGGTTTCCTTGATAAAGCATCCACTACCACATTATTTTTCCCTTTGACATATTCAATGTCAAAGTCATATGCTTGTATTTTGCTCACCCACTTTTGTTGCCGGTCATTCAAATCTTTTTGATGAAGAAAGAACCTCAAACTATTATGATCAGTTTTGACCACAAACCTGCCACAAACCAAGTATTGCCGAATTTGGCCAATGCATGCATAATGGCCAACATTTCTTTGTCATAGATGGGGAAATTCAGCTCATGCTCCTTTAGTTTCTGGCTCTCAAAAGCAATAGGATGCTTATTTTGCATCAAAACAGCCCCCACACCTTTTCGGATGCATCACATTCAAGCACAAAAGGAATAGAAAAATCTGGAACAACAAGTACCAGGCATGAACTCATTACCCTTTTGAGCTTCTCAAAGGTTAGTTGGGTTGAATCCGACCAGCAAAAAGCTCCTTTCTTTTTTAAATCAGTCAAGGGGGCAGCAAGTTGTCAATATCCCTTGACAAATCTTGATAGTAGTTCTGAAAGACCAAGGAATCCTCTCAATTGTGTCAATGACGTAGGAGGAGGCCAATCCCACATGGCTTGGACCTTTTGTTGATCCACATGGCCCCCTTGGGCATTGATGACACGTTCTAAGATACATAATTTTACGCAAATCGAACTCACTTGGATTGCTTTGCAAAGAGAGCTTGTCGTTCCAAAATTTCTAGTACCATATCCGCGTTTCTTAAATGCTCCTCCCATGTTTTATTGTATATCAAGATGTCATCTAAGAATACTAGAACAAACTTCCTCAAGTAGTTACCAAAAACATGATTCATGTACGATTGGAAAGTAGTTGGAGCATTGGTTGAACCAAAAGGCATAACAAGAAACTCGAAATGCCCAAAGAGACACCTAAAGGCTGGCTTGTGAACATCCTCATCTCTTACCCGGATTTGATGATAACTGGATTTTAAGTCAATTTTGGAAAAGAAAACTGCTCCAGCAATTCATCAATCAACTCATCAATTCTAGGAATCGGATACCTATTCTTTATTGTCTTCTTGTTTCACAACCAATAATCAATACACATCCTCGAAAGTTCCATCCTTCTTCACAAGAACCACCAAAGAAGCAAAAAGGCTAGAATTAGGCCTAATGAATCCCATTTCCAACGACTCTTTGTTTGACCTTTCAATTTCTTCCTTGAAAGCTCTCGGCTGGTGATAAGGAGTTGTTATTACCGATTTGGTGCCGATTCTAACTCAATAACATGTTGGAAACTTCTATCTAGTGGCAACCCATAAGGTATATCATCAAAAACCTTAGCATGCCTATCAATGATGGGCTGAATATATGCATGATGGGACTACTTTTGAATTGAAAAAGAAGATGTAGATCTTACCAAACAATGTGTTGCCCATGCAATCTGCCCTTTCTTGAAAGATCTTTCCATGCTCTTTGCTATCACAACTTGAGGAGCTCCATTCTTCATGCCTTGTAGCACCACTTCCTTGTTATCCACCTTGAATTTCAGCTCCATGGTTTGATAATTTTGGGTAAATTCACCCAAAGAATGTAGCCATTGTATCCCAAGTACCAAATCCGTCTCACCAATTCCAATGATATAAAAATCATCCTTCACTTGGTGTCTTCCTAAGGTGATATTGAGTTGTGGGATTTTCCTTGTGCATGGAAGGGAGTAGCCATCCGCAATGGTAACATTGAAGCCTTTGAAGTCTTCCACCTTCAATCCCATCCTTGCAACCAAGCTCTCATCAATGAAATTATGAGTAGCTCCACTATCAATCAATAATGTGACTTTTCCTCTCACCTGAAATGGATGATATCTAGGAGTACCAGACAAAGTGGCAAGAGTACTGTCCAAGTTTTCTTGGTCCTCTTCCGGATCATGATTTTGTGTTGCCTCTTTAACTTCCACTTCCTCTTTTTCTTCACAAGCCAAAAGTACCTCTATATAATGCACGTGATCCTTACCTAGGCAACGATGACTAGGAGACCATGTATCCTTGCAAGAGAAGCACAAGTTTTTCCTTCTTAGTTCATTCCGTGACTCCCCTTCTTTGCTTGTTTTGGACAACTCCTTTGTATGATTGGTGCTCGCTGAAAAGGCCTCTTTGGCTGGTCCAAAGATGTTGTTTTGGGCTGCCCCGAAGGTCCTTTTGGCTGTCCACTATTCAGAGATGTCCTTGGTTGCCTGCTGATCAATGTTGTCCTTGGGGCAGCACCTTCTAAGTCCAAAGATTTTTTTATTGCCTCTTGAAGAGACAAGGGATTGAATGCTCTTATCAAACCCTTGAGTGGTTCAGCCAACCCCTCAATGAACAAGACAATGAGTCTCCTCTCTATCACATCCGAAATAATCACGGAAAGTCTCTAAAATTCAACAACATAATCTTCTACTATGTTGTTGTCTCAATTGTGCTAGCTCTCGAAAGTGAACCTCCAAATCAATCCTATCAAATCTCTCAATGATCCTCCTACAAAACTTATCATATGAGTGGATGAGATTGTGCCCTTGTGTGATCAATCCATCTACCACCGTTTGTGTGCAATTCCTTCAAGATGAAGGGTTGCAAACTTGATTGCTTCTTCGTCATAGGCCCTCAACGATAGATAAGTATCCAACTTTTGTATCCATGCACGGGTTGTCCCCTTGTTGGAACCATCAAATGTGGAGAGTGTCACTTCCCAAGGCATGTTGAAGATCCTTTTGTGGTGCTTGAGATCTAGGCTCGGGCCTTGATCTACCCTTGCTCACTCCTATGAACTCTACAAGTGAGATGGCATCACGAATCTCATTTGGAAGAGCCCTATACTCCTCATTGCCGGCCCATGATGTTGTGACCCCACCAGGCCTGAATGTCGTGTTTGACCTCTCCTAATGACTTCTTCTCTTGGGAGGAAGGTAGGCTGAAAAGGCCTAGCAGCAGATCCAAAATTTGACCCTTGGGGCTGCCTCATAATGTGAACCCCTGACAAATTTCCCTCACCATTGCGATGTCTTGGCCCATGAAAATTTTGCAAGGTTATGGCTAGCAATCCATAGTATCTTTATAACCTCTCTTTCCCTTTGATAAGTTTATCAAACTTGGCGTCTTTTGTTTGTTGGCCATGTTAGGCCCTTCAAGTGGCTGATTTGAATTCTTCTTTTCTTTCCTTTGATAGTAAATGTATTCTTTGTCACCTTCTTGCATGAATACCCTTTAGGATGGCAAGATCTTTGCTCGATACCACTGTAAAGTCCTTTTCTAGGTAGAAACTGAAAAAGAAGGGAAATGGCACAAACCCAAATCAAAGCAAACTGAAATTTATAACAGCCAATTGAATTTTTGGATAGAAAGATACAACAGTCTGTAATCTTATGACAACAAGAGGAAAATTGCAATAATTCACCACCAATATCACTTTTACACCATCCAAAACATGTAGGAAACTTTTATAAATATTTTAGAACAAGTACAAGCCAAGAAATGAGTTTTAATTCCCCAATTGGAGTATATTTAATTAAATTTGCAGCATCAACAAATCCACTTACAAAATGGCCGGAAGTTGAGATTCCAAGGCCCAAAATTTAATCCGCTAAATGCAACCAGCCTCATAAATTATGAACAATCCAAATATCGACAAAGAATGAAGTGTCGTGCCTAAATATCACCAAAATCATCCACTATGCAAGTCGCATACCCTAGGATAGTGTAATATCCCCATCCTAGTCGAAGACCCTTAGCCCATATGGTCTTCCCGACGACTAAGGAAGAAATTAAAGGAGAGACTTAAGTTTTAATATTTTATTATAAAGTGCAAAAATAAATAAAATATTATAAAAACACTTATAATAAATTATTATGGACTTAATAAAAAAATAGAAAAGTGAACTAAATGATAAAAACACTTAGCTAAAATTGTTTATTTCTAGAAAAGACTTGCACTAAGGAGGCAAAAGAGCATAGAAAAAGGCAAAAGGTTAATGGGCCAAAAGTTATCCATTCTAAAGAAATGTGACTTGGCCTAGAGAAGAAAAGTGGTTGGTGGAAGCATTTAATGAGGAAGGAAAATGTGATTGGTTGTTGGAGGTGGCCACTAGGCCCAATTCTTCTATTTAAGCAATGGATTACGCTTGGAGAAGATACATTTGATCATCTTTTCAATTCTAATTCTTAATGGAAGCTTTTAGCTTTGTCTAATTATTTCTAAGGAATGAAAACCCTTATAATTTATCCCTCTTGTGACGAAAACCCCAAGAGTATGTGAGGGGTTTCTATTATAGGAATTCCATTGGGCTTACGAAGGTTTTAGTTGTTTCCAGCAATTGTTCGAAGGGATTTTTGCAAATCTGTGTAACCTGGGTTTGAAGAATAAAGGCAGTTGTGTTCTCAGCCTTCTATCTTGTTAAAGCGACCCATACCTTGGGTGTATTGATGATGTTTTAAGGTGTTTGTGGACTGTTCTGAGCTGCTGCTATAATATCAGGTTTTTATGAACCATTTCCAATCAATTTCTGAATTTTTGGATAAATAAAAGTGCCATTTCTCAGCCATATTAGTCTGCAGATTTCTAAATATTATTTCAGTTCATTATACCTCTAAAAATATGAGTATTTATTCATGCATGGGCTGTTAAAAATATGGAAATCAGTTTAGAGTGGGTTTGCATAAGTTTTATTGCTGATAAGTGTGGATTCTTCACTAAACCCTAGTCACACTTCCCTTATTTAATTCAGATCTGCATGATATTTATTTATTATTTTGTCTATAAGCTGCATTTTAGTGGGTGGGGTTTGCCTAAAATCCATCTAGGGCAAAAAATGTCCATTTGGGGACATTACAAAGAAGGTTTATAATAAGTTAGAAATGACGAGTTTCCAAAGGAAATTTGAGTGTAGCTCAAGTATGACCTCCGTATAAGATCACCAATGAGGAAATGAGGGGTTTCGTCCTCAAATCAAGTGCAAAGAGGGTTTTCATCCTCAATTGCAAGAGAGAGAATGCAATTTTGTGCTCCAACTCAAAGAAAATGAATTCCAAAGTAAGTGTCGATTTTCAAGCCAAGCGACCCCTTTATATAGCTAAAGGTGGTGCAAAAATCAAAAGGATGATCCCCTGAAGAGGACCAACCTCCTTGTAGAAATATTTCTTTTTATTATCCAAGTTGGTATTTGCACTTTTTCGAAACAACTTAACTTTTACTGTAATGCCCCAAAATTCACAACCCAAATTGTAACAGTAAAACTAAAAACTGGCAATTTTTTTTTTAATATTATTGTTGGTGTTTGACACAACTCTTGGCCACATAAACACTAACACTTACAGTTGCATTAATCCAATGAACACATGGTTTATAGTTTTACTTTTGTATGCATTGCATTTTGTTACTTAAGAAGTATTTCATTTGCGGAAGCACGGTTAAAGTCATTATGTCACACAATACCACATTGCAAACTAGGTTCATTTCATTCCTAGATTCAAACATGTGTTAGTTTCCATATTTTTGTTCTCATTACTTCATTCAAAGCAAAAATTCAATTTCGATTCTAACAAAACTTGTTACGTCCAAGTGTGTGTGACTCAGGTGTGACCTGAAATGCACACCAGCCCTTGTTAAGGAAGTGAGATGTTCACAATTGAGTTGTTAATTCCATAAAGGTTTCTGACCACCATCCTTTTCTGATTCCAGGTCATTCCAAGTCCATCGTACAAGATGCTCTCTCAGGACCACAATAGTCACGAAGAAACAAAACTAATCAGGGTATGAGGCCCTCACTCAAACCTAACACGTGAGCAAGGGTTGATAGGAAGATCATTGATGAAACTACTAGGAGTCCTAGGGAATTTCTTTCATGGTATAAACTAAGCTTGGCTCAAGATGCCCTTCGCACATTGCTCTAAGTCGTTCAGTGACACAATTAGGGAAACAATGCTCACATATTAACATAGGAAAAGGGATTCATTGATCGATGGAGGCGAAAAACTTTTCACAGGATGATTCTAGGGAAGTTATCACCATAGTTACTAACAAGGGAGACTAACTCCTACTTAGAACCATAAAAGTGCTCATCCTTGTTTCTTGTAGTGATATCGTCTCATGATAAAGTTGAAACATTACAAGATTTAATGCGTTTGATTCCTTCCAATTGGGAATGGCATAAAAAGACTTGAAAGTACTACATTGGTTTCCGTGCGATAACAAGCACAACCTATCGACTCCTTTCACATCATACGACTCGAGGGTTTACTTTGATCCAAAAGGATGACCATTTACAATTGATAGAAGGGTTCCACCTTATTTTCATTTTTACCAAAACCGTTTAACACTAGTATTACCATGACACATTGTTATAATTTTCCTATGAAAATCATTAAATTCCATCCTTTGATTACTCCTTAGCTCTCTTTAAATGAGCACGGTGCTACTTAATTATCCCATTAAGCTTACTTAGCGCACACAAACACCTACTTTTTAGTTTCTAAAAGATACACGAGAATAGGGGGTTTTGCATGATTATCATGATAATTGATTGGATCTTTTAACAAGGTATACAATGTTCATGTGACCCACTTACTTGTATCTCCTTTGGTTAACTAATCTCTCTTAGATCCTAATTTACAAGGAAGCTCAGTTTACACATCCTTTTACGCATTATCCTCCCTATGAGTGATATGTACAAACTCCTTTATGATGGTGCACAACTCGGATATATCGACCATTTATCACTGCGTTCACTAAATAGATACTTAGGTTGATTTCTTTAATTGAGAAAAGATTCCACTACACACTATGCATTACTTACGACCATAAATGTTAAATGTTATTACATAACCTAACAATGGTTATAACAAAGTTTAGTTTTCAAGCATATAATTTCCTTTTTCTACGTTACAATAACATCTTTACACATATAATTAGATCAAAGATATTACTCCACCAAATTACGACGTTATCTTTCTTTCCTTTATTCAAGTTACCGTGATATTCTCTTACGAACATGTTGACACTTTTTTCCTTCCATGGCTGCTTCATTCGGAAAACATATTTATAATCATACAAGAACATCATTCAACTATTTTATGAATACCATACCATTTGTTAGAACGTAATATTAAGTGCTTATAAACCTTAGTTTATAATTAAATAATTAGGAATATTTATATTCTTAATTATTTAATATAAACTAGGTTGTTTATGTTTAATTGATTATATTTAATCAATTATTAAATCGGGTGCTTTGTAAAAAGACACAACCCGTCACTTAATTGTTCATGACCCATGGGGTCAAATAAATAGATCATGTGGCATGATCATGTCAATTAATTGACTCGGTGAATTTTGGGAGATAAGTGAGGGAGGAAGACTGTTGGATTGCAAATTGTTTCTCAGTTAATGGATATATCTCGTTTTTGTGGTTTTTACCCCAGGGTTTTCCATGTTAAATATTGTATCCGTGTTATTTACTTTATTTTATTTATTTCATGTTACAATGTTATTTATAATGTTTGGTTAATAATATTTATAATGTTAGTTTATATTCTTGGTCCTAACACCATTATCATTCCCTCACAACATGAAAAGTAGTTCTCACTTGAATTAATACAACAATGATATTTCCATTAATCACTACCTAGATAAAGCCACAAATTTCCATAAGACTACATACATTTCAAAATATACATGCTCTTTGTGCAAAACAACATACCAACGCTACCAAATCCTTTTGTCCAGGTACCTGCAACCAAAAGCATGGTCAACCCAAACAAGCGGCATGGCAATCTCCTATGATCTAACACATTTCACGATTGCATATTTTCCATTCACAACAATATCAAAACTCTTTGCATACAGTTAGAGAGGGTAAGAAATACATGTTCAATTTAATTGTGTTTTCAACTTTAGAGAGAGAGAGGGGAGAGAAAAACACCATATTTCCCACAAGCAAATTTCTCAATACAAGTAACAAATAGAGGTTCAATACAATCATGTGATGGTGTCCAAAAGTTTCCCATTAGTTATTAGGCTTAAAGGGGTCCCATGACAATTTTCCAGTTATTGTTGCAAGTTTACAAAAGTGACCAAATTAGTCGAGTGGCTACGAAATTGAGTTCGAAAACCAACATCCAAGACTCAAACATACATTTTGTTAATTCCCATATACTCCCCTATATATAGAGAAACCCTCGAGAATCAACAAATTCATTTATGGCAAACAAGGTTCAATCTGTGACCACCTTCCCGGAGCTGATTATCGTAATTGCGCCAATTCGTTTTTGCTGCAGAACGAAAAGTCGCCTATAAAACCCGCTTGTAAAACTAGTTCCCAAAGTAGTTTTCTCAAAACTAAAGGTTGATTACGATTTTCATAGTGACACTCTAGAGGTATGTGGTGGTAGATATCCATTTCCCAACATGGATCCCCAAACTACGAGCCAAAACCAAAACCAATTTCTAACTTTTGGCAGCTGTCCTTTCTTTGTGAAGCGGCCAACTAGGCTCGAGACGCATGGCATTAAATGATCAAATGATCATCTGAAATTGTTCTAAAGGTTGATGTGACATTCCACGTCACCGGGAACATGGTCAAACCTTGACTTCTCCACTATGGGAGTTAGAGAGGTGTTTTGCATGTTGGTTTTAAAACGTCTTTTATTAACTTTTACAAGTGTTTAAGGTAGAGTGTACAAAATCTTGCATTCGACGTACGAGTGGTGACATTTTTCCAAAATTTGCTCGCCTAAGTTTTCAATTAGTCTCAGACACATTTCGTGAGTAGGGTACACATTCCAAAGCTGTCATTCAAGTTTGGTAGAATCCAATGTAATGTCCCCTTTTTCGAATTAATTCATTTGAAGACTTCTTGCCCATTCCACTTCCCATGGGCAAGAAGTAGGTGAACAAGGGAAGTCTTTGGTTGATGTTTTAGTCTTTCTTTTATTAACATTTACATTTTTCTTTAGTATTTTCCTTATGAAGCAGGTCGGTTGGGTTGGAGGACTTAAAAGGCAAGTTAAAAGATAAAGCAAGCTTCTTATTGAGGTCGGTCATGGGGGAATTCCCTCCATGGGGTTTTGGCGCCACCTTATGGATATAAAAGGGGTCGCTTAGGCTCATTTTGGGCATGTTTTCCTATTATAATTTTATCTACTTGGTTTTGGGGCTGATTGCTCTATTCCATTCCACTAGAGGGCGAAAATCCTTTGGTGTGGCAAGCAAGGAAGATGAAACCCTTCCTTGTTCAAGGTTGGAGAATCGAAAACTCTCCAATTTGGTGGTTCCAAGGGCTTCAAAGAAGACTATCTTGCTGGTTGGCAGCTAGGGCATTGAAGAAGAAGAGATATCACGACCTTCTACATCAATTTGGCACCCTCTCCTAGGGTGGTGACTTGGGTGGAGAAGGATTTAAGTGCCTTCTAGGGCACATCTTGGTGTTTTGAGTTGATATTCAGATTTCTCCTAATTTATAAGGTTGATCTATCACTTCATTGGTATTTATTGGGGTTTGGAAACCTCATTTTCAGCTATTTTTGTGAGCTGTACTTCTCTGGTTATTTAATTAATTCCAGCTGTGTGTTAGCACTTGTTTCTCCTTAATTTATGAAGTATATTGGCTGGAATAATTTCTACATGATTGGTTAAAATATTTGGAATCATTCTCTATCATTTTTAGCTTGATATTGCATGAGAATTGCTGCCCCTAAGTGCTGTTACAGTTCGCTGCCCTAGAGGGTTTGTTTACTAATTTCTAGCTGGTTTTTGATGCCCTAAAGGTGTGATTTCAGTTCGCTGCTAGGGTTTGATCACTGCTGTTCCAAAAATCAGAATTCTTGCATTTGGGTTTGAAGCCAAACCCTTATTTTCAGATTCAGTCCTAGAAAGGGACATTACATCCAACTTCTAATGGTTTAGAAACAAAAGTCGATTTTATTTTAAATCACACATCCATCATTTGATTTTAATTTCAATGCGATAATGAAGTAAAAATTTAACAAAGCGAGTATCATGCTAGGAAGAGGAAGAATACCATGCTTGCGAACAACGAGACGAGGTGCGAGAGGTGCTCTAGGCGGCTCGCATTTGTGATCCATGAGACCACATTTCATTGAGGTAATTTGTCAAGCAATTCACATGTGCTAGAAGAGAGTAAAAGAAACTTGAAACTTGGCACGGCAGAAGTATCTTGTGAAGGTGAACTGATCGGGGCTGTACGCTATATGGTTGTGTTTGGCGGGCGAGGTTAATGTCTCTCAAGGATACCCATGACTTCCATAAATTGCAAATATCATATTCATGAGAAGTCTCGTCTAGTCATTTGATCAAACTCTTTGAAGCATCCACTTTGGATCTCCACTAACATGGCTTTCTTGGAACTGCAAGTCTACGACAGATTAGAGATATTCAAGAAATAGTTTGTAGTGGGGTTGTGTGTGTAGAATGTATCACATGGAGCGTCCCACTCAACCGAGCCTCACTACAAATTACCATGAGATTGAGATTGGTTGTGCGTTTGGCATGGCATTGGCATTGTAAGACCATAAATGGAGGCATATGCTTTTACACCTATCGCCCATGCCCCGGAATCCCACATTTCTTTTTGGGATTTTGTCAAATAGTTAACGTGCTTTGTCTCTGCTCTGACATTTTGTAGACATGGCTACTAAGGCGGTTGCACTACGGTATCTAAAATTACTCCCCAACCTTTATGCTTTGATGGATGTCCATACCCTGTTCCAAAGCTCCCATTTTGGCACATACAAGGAAGATGTTGGCAAAGGCTATGGAATTTGGCCCTTAACTTTGCCAATCGCATTTGCAAGAAAATTTCTAAAGCCTTTAAAAAAAACCGTTTTGTGCAAATCCTTTAAATCGCTTCAGTTGAGCGCGTGAGGGAAGGAAACAAGCTAGAAAGGCTCCCATTGCCAAAATGTATTGGTGGATGCCCAGAAATCCGTCCTAGCTCTCTTATTTTGGCGTAGGTCAGAAGTATGCTTGCCTAAAAACTAAAACATCCTCTCTTGGGCGCTTCCATGGGCTCCAAACCCTACAAAACAAGCCCTCATTTGGGCTCATTGGATGAGAAGGCTAGCGAGTAAATTAGTCAAATCTGGGTGCTTGCGTTTTGAAAGGTCTTTGCATACATTTTTATCATAGCACTAGAGGCAACAAACTTTACTAGAAAACATCCTCCCGTTGAAACGGCTGCACTCAAATCTCACCTGCAATGAATACGGTTGATCGATAAAAGAAGATATTTGGTTTGTGAAGTCTTTGAAAGAGAGGTCAAGTCATTTTAGGTCTTATGCAAAGCAATGTAAACAAAAATGTTGCAGACCCGTATGATAGGTCTCTATCCTTTCTACCAAACCCACGTGGAGCATTTCTGCAAACATAAATGAGCAGCCCACTCATTTACCAACTCATCCAACTAGTAGCAAAAGGAGCAGTCCAAATTTTGTGGGGTTTTCCAACACTAAACGCATTTCATGGATTCATGATTCCTTGGCATTTTGTCAAACATGTCACATGGCGTGGCCCAACATCACATTTACCAAGAATCTCCCGTTTTAGCACATGGATGTGGCCAAGATGTTCCCCACTAGCAAAAAGGTAGCCAACCACTCCAAGATTGACCTTATTATTTCCCTCTCGAAGGTTAAATACAATCGCCAACACAAACGCTCGTGATTATCATCTAGGCGAGGCTTCTTCAACTTGTATTCATGACCAATTCGAGGTTCTCGATAAATCTCGACATCATCTTGAACAGAGGGACTTGTCCCATACTAGAATCTCGAGTTCATAATATTATTTATTTAACTAAATACACCTCTGCGACCTCAGCCATATTCACATGAAACATACATCCACACTCGGAGACAAGATCGAAGAGGATAATGAAATGGGTGGGCACAACATTTTCTAAGTCATAATTAGAAAGTTGCTTGAAACTAATATGAAGCTACAAAAGCAAGTGACAATCACGACGTTAAATACTTCCCTCACTCTTTCCCTTTAAGCCCACAGGAAGTGGAATGGGCCCAAGGTCTTCAAAATCAACTAGCTCGGAGAAGGGGACATTACATGCAAATTTTAGAGAACTTGTAGAGAGGTCATCTTAAAAAGAAAGAAAGAAATTATAGTAATGTCCACAAATGACGAAAAGTAGGTCAATGGGACTTGAGGATACGATAGTTAAGAATAGAAAGTTCAAAGAAGATAGAATCTTAGAAGCAAAATAACAAAAGGTACAAAAGACATAAATTAGTGCGCCACTAACATAGGTGGTAATGAAATCAATACAAACAACAATGAAGGGTGAATAGGAGCCCCTAAAGTATGTTCCGATGAAGATTGGAAGGAATTCTCATTGGCTATATCTGTTTGTGCTTGAATTGGAAGAGTTGTTTGGGCCATTGTCGGCTGTTGTGGAAGATTTGTTAATATAAGTGCGGGAGGCAAGGCCGGCTTGGGAGGGGATACTAGATTATTGACCACAACTTTATAATCCATACTTTTAATGAGGAGGCTCATCATTGGTCTTCTAGAGTCTGTTGTTTTGTAGACTTTCGGAAGGCTTTCAACTTGGTTCCAAGACATTTGCTTTTTCAAAAATTGCATGATGTCGAATTCCATATTCTCTCATTACCACTGCTTGGAGGCTCTATGAGACAGTTGTCAGGCAATTCGTACTTCACACAATCTTTCTAGCTTTGTGAAGAGTACCATTGGGGTCAAACAAGGATGCCCTCTTTCACTAACCCTCTTCAACATTTACATCGATGAGCTAGAGGATTTTCTTCAATAACATACCCATGTTAATGATGGTTGCATTTTACATGATGTGGTGATAACCACACTTTTTGCTGATGATGTTTTCCTCTCTCATTTAGCTGATGGTTTATAGAGACAACTTGATGCCCTTGCTCGTTCTCTCTGTGTGAGTTGTTAGTTAGTACTCAATCTTAGTAAAACTAAGGTCATGATATTCAACACCTCCAAACATTCTCTTCCCGATTCCAGCTCCTCTACAAAGGGAACCTTTGGAGAAAACATCGACCTACATTTATTTGGGGGTCTAGTTTTTTGTACCTTCTTTGAGTATGAAGTTTGCTTCTTGGTCATGCCTTTACGAGGATAGGCCTCCCATTTTGTTTTGGAGCGCCAATGTTTTTAGATTCACTTCAAGAATATCCCTTCTAAGATGCGACTCTTCGATTTAGTCATCAAGCGTACGGTTTTGTAAAGGTCCAGGTTTGGGATCTAGTCTGGGTTCTATTGATTAAGCTCATATTGAGAGGGTCCAAACTCTCATGATTCAACATGTGATCCATTGCAAATGTGTTGGAAATATTGTCATTGATGTCAAAGGCTTAATCATTGATGTATTTGGATAACGGAATCGTGTAACGAAAGCTGACGGAACTACTGACGGATGTTGACATAAATGGTAGAAAGTAACGGAAATAACTAGCAGTATAGAAGGGTAGAAAACGAAAGTTTAAATACATGAAAATAAGCGTTTTTGCATAAGGATTATCATGGTATAAGCGAGATATACACAGCTGTACATAGGAGAGAGATATCAGCATTTTAAGGTGTTCATATGCCATGTTTTATGGTGAAAAAGAAGATTTAATGATGGCTGGCAGCGATTTGTCTAAGGAGGGGCAGCGCTCCTATCAAGGGGTTAATTGCATTATTTAATGTGCATTTAATAATTGTTATGGGCTGCATTAATTACTTTTGGTTTTAGCCGACTAATGCACTTAATTATGTTGTGTTAATTAAATAATGGAAAGGTTGTGTTGGTTGGAATGATGTGTCTTTTCGAAAGGATGTGAGAAGGATATATAAGGAGATAGAATCATTTGTTTTAGACAAGCACACACATTGAATATTTTGAGTGAAGAGAGAAGAGTAATAAGAAGAAGAGCAGATTCAAAGGTGTAAAGATGAAAAATTGCAGCGACTTATATATGTGAAGGTGCTGGGATAATTAGACTGAGTATTCTGAGCAGCAGTTTTGTAATAAAGTATAGCAGATCCCAAAATAAAAGTGTGAAGTGCAGATCCAAATAAGAAAACCATCACTCGTTGAATAAGCAACAAGTCCACGGTGGTAAGAGGAATTTTTGATAAGGGGTTGGTGCTCCTGTGAGTGGGTGCTCACGAATTCGAAGGGGTTGGTGCTCCTGTAGGTTGGTGCCTACAAAATTGTAATTTGGGGATTGGTGTCTCCTGTAGGTTGGTGCCTACAAACATTTGAGAAATATAATAAAGAAGATTTTCTCTGTGGTTTTCTCCCGAAAGGGTTTCCACGTAAATCTGTGTCTATTTGCATTGTGTTGGTTTGCTTTGCATTTATTGATTGCTTTGATATATTCACTATGAAATTGATTAATTGTGATTACGGTTATGAGATTAAGTGTTAAATTTAAAAATATCATAATACTGATTCACCCCCTCTTAGTCTTATCTTGTGCTTAACAAAATGGACTATTATTCAATGCATCCTCGAAGTTGAGTTTTTGCCCAACCTTTGCACCTTGTGACTATCTTCGGGCTTACTTTGTACATTCATAGACTCGAATCATGGGGATTCAACTTGAGGCTAGGAGAGGTATCCATACTTAGCCTTGTGTTCTTTAGAGAAGATTGCACCATTGGGCCCCACTAGATCTTTGACGTTGTTGGTATTCTAAGAATAGTTTTCTCCTCCGGTATATAGACATCTCTATTGATAGATTACCTCCTTTCGAGTACTCCTTATGTTTCCTTCATTGCCTTCTTCACATAAAATTGGTTATTATTATATTTTCGAGAGAGGATATCGACAGAAAACACATCTAGATTGCTTCAACCTCACCTCCTCAATTGTTTAGCCCCAAGCTCTCCTTTGACGCTGAGCATTTCTTGCGGGAAGTAGCCGGTGTCTTTTGTTGTCCGCATATCTCTAGCATCTTTGGTCTCACAACAAGATGTTTCTTCTTGGCTAGTCGAGGATGTGCTCACACATGTGCGGGTTGAGACCCATCATTATATTCCATGTGGAGACCAAATATGTTGTTTGGCTCCCTCAGTGGCGGAGGCGAGAACACTTCATTTTCAAATATGAGATTTGAGGAATAGACCATTTCCTTTATTACGACTGGGAAACTCTTTATGCAATTTCTTTTAGTACCTAAATCAATGGTGGTTAGCCCATTTTCTTTGGGAGGTTGCCACCCTTAAACACGAGTCCTTGCGAAGAGTCCCTAGACTAAACACCTTATCTTTGTTAACCCATCACAAAGGTTGGTGGCATTAGGCACCCTTTGATCTTTGCTGCTTCACACATTGAGGGTTTAGGTTAGTGAGGCAATGCTCATCTTTGCACAACACTACTACTAACGTTCTAGGCACACTTCTCTTGGCAACAAGGATTTGCCACATCTCGGCATCATAGATCTGCCCCTTGGCGTGGTGGATCTACTCCTCGACCACTTGTCGGGCCGTGGGAATACACACACATTAGCAATTTCTTTGCTGCCACGAGTTTCTTTGACCTTGGATGCCAGGGAGGGATTTTAGGGGTAGTGCTTTACATCCTCATAGGATTATATAGTCCAACCCCCTCAACCCTAGACACTCCGACAAACATTATCAAACCCTAGATTGGCCCTTTCACGGTGATAAATGCTGACATAGATGATTCCTTTGTACCAAGAATGGTCAAAGATGTTTGATGGGACAACCATTCAATTGTTCCGACTGTCATCAGCCCATGCTCATTAGGGGTTTTACTCCCCACATGGTCATTTGTATTGGTGCCTTGACCTCGTGGGTTGGGGCTTTTTGATTTGGGCTTACCCCGTGATTATTTCAAGTGCTTTTGTTCTTTTTATTTAGTTAGTCTTTGATCCTAAGGTCCCTTTACCCTAGCACTTTCTATTGCAATTACATGCATTCTAGAGTCCCATTGACCTACTTTTGGTTATTTGTGGACATTACTATAATTTCTTTGATATTTGATGGTCCAGTCCCACTCTAGAATACCAAACCCCATTCTTCAAAATATGATATTCCATTGGGTATTTTACCCAGTTACACTTTTCAAAGAGTGCAATAGGTGAGTACAACGGGTTATTTATGCAAATGTAGATGTAATATATGTAAAAAATTGGCAAATATTCTTGATAGGCACCTGGCATATAGTAATAAAAATAATAAAGGTTACTTGGGTGTGCGGGTGTTAGGGGTATACAAGATGTAGGTACATAGCTTCCGTTGCGAACTCAAACTTGGGTATGCTATGACATAAAATTTAAACACCAAACTTGAAAATTGAAAGTTGGAACATAAGATTATCTTGAAACTTATCAAATCAGATGTATTATATGGCATAAACATTGTATCATATTATCATTTAGTTACAAAATTTATATCATATTATCATTGATTTATTTACTGATATGGCTATATCACATTAGGATTGATTTGTATACTTATATCACATTATCATTGATTTACGTAATGCATATCATATTATATAAACCCATGCATCAATGTGTCATGAGCCAATCACAAAACAATATCCAAAATGTTCAGAAACTGTTTATTACGACATATAGATCAAAATCCATAGTAAATAGTTCTTTGTTATTGCATGCAAATCTTAGCAATGTAGTTGAAAATGAACACTAAATGTAATAGTCAATTTTTTAAAAATCTATGGTTGTGTATGAAATTAAGGGAAACACACTTGATGTGCCTAGGATGCTTTTGGCTGCCTTGGGTGTAGATTTGGGCATGGTGCCCATGCTTTGTGTGGGTCCATCTTTGGTGCAGCCAAAATACTGCTGGGTACGTGCACCTAAACAACACTACAAATAATATAAAATTCTATGCACGCTATTTAAGGCCAAACTTTAAATATGATTTTTGCTAAAACTTTAAATATGATTTATGCTAAAATTATAAGTATAGTAAATATGATTACGAGTTTATAATATATATTCTCTAAATGTAATGATTATAGGGAAGAAGTTTTGCCTACCAAAAGCTTGCCACAAATTATCCCTGGTTGTGATTTTTAAATATAATCTACATGAAACACTCGGTACAATCAAAGGTCCTGAATCCTTATAATAAATTTCCCATGCTTGTGTTCATATCGGGTTAATTGAATGGGACCTTGGACTATAAGTCTTGCCAATCATATAGCTAAGTAGTTAAAAGCTTTAGCAATCAAAATTGAAAGCACTTTGTCATCAAAGCTTCTTAACAAACTATCTTTTTACAAGACCTACATGTGTGCAAGTCACCTACTTTTTCATTACTTTCGAGCTTCTCCCAAGTTCAATTGTTTTTTATCTAAATTCTTTATGGTTATTGTGTAGTTTAAAATTTAAATGGATCAATGATTCCTGTGATATTTGTTTTATGCAATTTTAAATCTCTGGAGTGTGAACTGCTTTTGCAGTTTCTTGGTATGCTGGAAGACATCAATGCTGATATACGTTCTGGAGCAAGGAGAGTTCTTAGTCATATGAAATTACCCAGCATATCAATATTTAGAATGTCAATTGAAGCCCTTATGGCAAATTTGGACAAGCATCCACAGGTTTTTATTATTTCTTCATGTTCCATTCTGCTAAAATAATCTTTGTTCCCATTTTCATAAATGTTTGCCTTTGAACAAGATAAATTTGCAGTGCAAGCTAGGAAATTAAAATGGCATCAGAATTTTAATTGAAATTTCTTTTAGTATATGGAAATTTTACTGAGATTTGTTATTGTAATATCATCATGAGGAATGGTGTTGCATCAGTGAATCATCTTTTCTATTCTAGTCAGGGCAGGATTTCAGCTATTTTCTTGCTAATATAGGGATGACGAATGAGAACGAACTTCGTGATTTCAAATCTGTATAACCTTTGACAAGTGACATTTGTTCAATGCAGGATAAGCAAGATATTATATCTGTTATGTACCACACTGGCAAAATCCACAGTACATTTGTACTTTGTTCTGCCAAAGAATTTGTTCAGCAGGTTAGCATTTACTTTCTTAAGATTAGTCAGTATTCTGTTATTCGTTTCACTTTTTAATGAGAAGCTTTTACTATTATCATCTTTGGTTTTTTTCTCATTCTCCTGGTCTCTATGCGGATAGAGAATAGTTAAAATTGGAGATTTCTAGGTCCCTTTGTGTTTCAGGTATAGTTTAACATCATAGTCTTTCTTTTAGCCCATCACAGAGGTTGATGGCACTAAGTGCCCTTTGGATACTACTGCTTCACACTCTTAGGAGGGTAAGTTAGTGAGGCGATGCTTATCTTTGTACACCACTACTACTAAGGTTCACCAACACACTATCTATCAATCTTGTGGATCTGCTCCTCCTCAGCATCATGGATCTACTCAACTGCTTCCCAAGCCATGAGGACAAACAATCGTTGTGAGTTTGTTTACTTCCACGGGAGTCTCTTTGGCCTTGAATGTTAGAAGGGATTCTAGGGGAGTGCTTTGCTTCCTTCTAGGATTATCCAGCCTAGCCCCCTCAGCCTTAGACACTCCCCAATGAGCATTATGAGATCCTGCATTGGCCTTTCATATTGATAGATGATGACACAAATGATTCCTCTGTCCTAGGCATGGTCAGAGATGTTTGATGGGAATAACATCTAGTCTTTTTAACTTTCATTAGCCCATACTCTTTGGGGTTCTTGCTCCCCCACATGGCTATTTGTATTGGTACCTTAACCACATGGGTTGGGGCTTTATTGCTTTGGGTTTTCTTACACCTTGGTTATTTTTAGTTCTTTAGTTAGTCTTTGATCCTAGGGTCCTTTTAACAAGCACTTTCTATTGTAATTGGATGTATTCTCGAGTCCCATTGACCAACTTTTGGTCATTCATGGATATTAATATAATTTCATTCTTTCTAAAACTGAAACTATTCACTTGAATTTTTAAGGAAATGTGAAGTCCAACTATAAAAATAAGCATCGAGACCATATATCAAGTTCAAATTAACTACCCACTCATGAACTATATCTAATCACTAGTGCAAAAACTCAAGAGTATGTGCTAGATGTTGGAAATATTGCCATCGTCTTGATGTCGTTTATAAGATTGTTGATTCCCATGCTCAAACTTGGCACATCTCTCAAAGTATCCACAAGAGACTTCAATCTAGCTTGTTTTGGGTCGCTTGCCATCAAGATTTGCAATTTTAATGATTGGAGTTGTGCAATTCAGGTATATAATCATATATCCATTTGTTTATGGAAAACAAAGTTTATTGCTATTATCCCAAAGTTTACATGAGTAATGTGAAAAAGCGTAGAGGTGAAATTGTTAACCAAAAGAATACATTACCAAATTATGTTTAGTTAGGTCATAGCGTGGTTGTCGAAGAGTCATGATTGCAATGTTTTTGTTTTCAAATTCAAATATTAGTTTCCGAATGCCTAGAAATTTGAGAGATAAATGAAGTTTCATTTGGAGTGCCCATGCTTTCGATACATTTCCAAGTCATCCTTTCTAAGATGTGCCTCTTTAATGCAGTCATTAAATCCATAGTTTTGTATGGGTGAGAGCTTGAGGCTGAATGTAAAGTCTATGGACTAGACATGTAGTTTTAAAACTTGACGAAACTTCGGTGAGTTCTGTTGCTTGCCCGTGAAAAGAGTTCCCACTTCAAATATTACGAGGTGATTAATGCCGATAAACTGCGATTTTGCAGCCCCAAAACTCGCAAAAAACTTGGCAACCTCTCGCATAAAAACGAGCCCATGGAAAATTGTCATTTTTAATTGAAAATCTCAGTTTTTGTCCTCCTCTGCCAGGTGATTTTGTGCATTTCACAGTTGCTGCGAGGTGATAAATAGTGATTTCCATTGCCTCCGAAGGATTTCACAAGGATTTGATGGGGTAATTGTTTTCATTTAGTTTTTTTGTTAAACTTGTTTTGAATTTTTTTTCCATTTTAGATGCCCTAGGTTGGACTTTTTGTTTTTTAAGTTTGTTTTCCCCATTTTAATCTACTTCCTTAGGTTGACACTAGTAGCTAGGGTTTTAGTCTTTTTTCTTGGTTTCATAGGGTTTCTACTTGTTTCAGTTTGCATTCAATTTACAGTGGTATACATCCAATGGCATCAGCATCTGGGTCCAATTCAATTATCCGTAGTAGGCCTAGCTCGATGACCCTTCTTGGAAGCATTGTGAATGCCTGCAAAGGTTTAAGATGAATGGAGGCATTAATTGCCTCAAACACCACTTTGCAAGAGTTGCAATAATGACGTGGAATTGTGCTAACAAGTTCCATTTGATGCTGAAAGAAATATGACTATTTACCTCATGCAAGTTATGCATAGAAAAAGAGGAAAGCTGAAGCAATTGCAGCCCTAGTGAATAGGAGAGCAGCGAGGGTGATTCCAATGAGTATAATTATGAGGGAGCCTCTTCATTAATCCAACTCCAAGGGGAAGGGGAAGGGGATGGGAATGGGTGCGGGGCTCATCTATTAGAGATAGTTTGGGTGCGAAAGGAGTTGGACAAAGTTTTTTTGTTCCTCGAAGGAGTCTTGGGTTGCAATCTTCACTCGAAAGTATTGGTTGGGCGGGAATTACATAATAAAGCAAGGGTAGCTACGAAATTTTTCTCGTATTACAACAACATTCCATTAAATATTGCAAAAGCCCATATTGAGAGAATTTGGTAATTGCATTGACCGTTTTCGGGAAGGGGTTCAAGCATAGTTCAAAAAATCGTTATCAACTATTAATCGACAGGCGAAATTTTGACTCGGAAATCAGGAATCGACAATTTATCGGCATTAATCGGCAACTTTATTGCTACTTTTAAAAACATTTAGTTTCATAAAATATACTTAAATTAAATGTAAAAACAATGTTAAATGATGCGAGAAGTGACTCTATAGAATGCCATAGGCCCATATGCATATTTTCGATTAAGTTTTGATCAAAAAGAGAGTACAAAATTTGCAAACAAAAATGCTCATAGAGTCATGTCACATGTGACTTTTGAAGTATCACTATCAAATATCAATAATATTCTATTTCATCAAGCACGCCTAAAATAAGTCTGTTGCACTTCACGCTGCCTGCCTCGTGGAAGTGGAAGGGAAATATTCCTCTGTCTGCAACACCAAGATTGTCATCTCTGACAAACATATCATTTGGATCATCACCAACTTCTAATGTCCCTGATGGTATTGCTTCTTCAGTCTCCCTCTCCAAAGTTCTTTATCTCCTCTGTAGTAAACATAGGCTCCGCATCATCGACTCAACAATCCAATCATCATATGGATCAATGTCAGCCAAGTCAATTGCATCATAACTCTGTGCCCCCTCCACTTGTCTCACATGAAGACGAAGATTGTATCGCACGCAGACAAGGTCATTGAGGCATTGTGTTGTCAACCTGTTGCGCTTCTTTGTGTGAACAACTTGAACATGCTCCAATTACGCTCACATTCGGAGCCTTTGCATGGTGACACAAAATGCGGATTGCTAGCTTTTGAATATTTGGTGTTTTTGCACCATAATCTTCCCACCACAAATTTGCAAATAAAACATTTATAATTTTATAAGTTAACTAGGCTTGAATAAATAAAAAATTCTAGACTTCTAGTTTCTAGTTCTACGTGTAATGAGACTAAATACAAATGACTCAATTTTTTTACTTGGTGAGAAGTGTTTCTTCTTTTCACACATAAAGCCGAAGAAAAGAGTCTCCCCTCTGCAATCTTGTAAATCTGCAACTCGTCAACAATTGCATCTCTAATATCTTCGTCAGATACCATCCTCTCTATGCATGTATTAAGGCCATCCATAACCTCCTCATTAGCCTTAAATGACGGGGAATAGAAAAACTTTGGATTTAGGTAGTACGCATTGCATGTATATGTCGATGGAGTGTCTTGTTCCATCTCCGATCAATTATGCGCCAAATGGGTTCATATTTTCGTTGATTGTGCCCATAATATTTAGCTATGGCCTCCTTGGCCACATCCATAGCCTCATACAAATAACCATTGGGTTTTTCTCCCCATCCACCATCCGTAGAACTCGAACCAAAGGCTCTGACACCTAAAACAAAATAACATATATATTTAAAATCAAAATTAATAAAAAATTATATAACAAATGATAAATAAACAAATATTCAAGTTTAGATTACCTTCATGATTTTTTCCATTTGCTTTGCAAACATATCATCAAAAACGGTCTTCACGACCCTTTCCCCTTCGGCCTTCCTAGCGTAGGAGACTCCAACCATCATGTGCTCACAAACATTTGTTTAAGAGATGTTAATGAGGTTGTAATGCTCTGCAATGTAATGAAGTTTGTGGAAAATCGTGTGACCTCGATCGCATAAGCTCCTTTCCATTGGTGTGCTCTTTCACCAAGTTTAGCACCCAAGTGCGATTGTGGATGAATTTTGTAATATTTCTTGCGTCTTGACCACATTTTTCACCCATGAGAGTTTTCATATGTCCTCCAATAAGAGATCCAAACAATGGGTTGCCTGAGGGTCCAAAAAGTGTAGGGTGCCCCTCCCCAAGAAGTCTCCCTATTGCTACATATCTTTGCCACATTTAGTGCATTCTCCACACCCACTTCTATCCCGGATATTAATTAAATTTTATCAATCTACTTGCAATGGAAGTAAACTTAGCGAGAGAAATCTTTTAGGTTCGCCTCAACCAACCCAGTGTGCAATCCCCCTTTGAACCCAAATGGGGTTGGAGTGAGCCAAGGTAAGGGTTCAGATGGGCTATCTAGTTGGAATTAACACTTCTTTAACCAATTAAATTGCAGAAGTAGAAAAATAAATTGAAATGCTTGAAAATAGCTGAAAACTTCGAAAATTAATATCTTCCTTAATATTGACTCTTTTTGCATGAAACAAATTGCAGATGGAAGATAAAATTAAGAGCTTTCAAAGGAACCAACAATCAGAATTTTCACCCACTCGAAACCCACTCAAACCAGCCCCCAAATCTGCAGAACAAGTCGTTAGGGTTAGGGACAAATAATTAAATTTATTCAAGCTCTTTTTCCTTCACTTCCCAGCCCAATAAATGTTGTTTTAGATATGCAATAAACAGTTTATGACAGCAGCCCGGAAACCCTTCAAAAACCCCTCCAAACACTGTTATCAAATACCCAGGTAAGTCAATTTTTATTAAATAAATTCCAGCAGTGTTTAACAAGCTAAAATATTATAAAAATGTTCACCACATGCCCCGATTCGATGCAGAAACAAATCAGATTTTAACCCTCATGTGAACCTCATAAAATCATGCAAGAATGCTTCATACTAATTCGATTTATATCATGAAAAACCAACAATTTCCATAATTTGGCTCAAAACTCTCCAAACAAGCTTATGCACTCTCCAAAAATGGTGACTCACATATATAGAAGGAAAAAACAAATAACTTATCAATTCAAGCTCTCAAGAGCACACACACTTCACAATGGGTGGTGTTGATGAACACCTTTTGTTTTTGATCACAAGTGGGCATACATCCCTCTTCAAGCATGAAGATAAGTTATAATAACCGTCAACATGCGAAAAAGAGTGCCCATCATCTTCTTTTATATCTTTTCCTTGCTCAATCTTCAAATTTCCTTCTCCATTTTTGGTGCCAAAATCTAGGAGAGAATCTTATTTAAAAGTGCCTGGAAATCACACTTAAAACTAATATTAAATGCATGGAGAAATTAATTAAATGATGTCCATATGAATCGACCCATGCTTAGAATAAATCAAATATTAATTATTAAATAATCCCAAGAAAATGCGACTTGCTTTGTCACTTTATTCACCTTCAAAATAAATAATTATTATCCCAAGGTAATCGATTTTTCTTTCTTATTTTTGATTTGCACAATTAAAATATATTTTGATTTTTAAATTCACGTGTGTAAATCCAATTTCCCTTATTTTATTTTTTATTTAAAAAGGGGGACATTACAACTTTATCACAACTTGGACAACATTCTCCACGCCCACCTCTTTCACCACCTTATTTAACATATCACACAAAGTGTTTGCGAATTTTATCTTGGTGGGAGACATCAATTGATTTTAGGAAGACCAACTTTGCCCACTTGAAGCCACTAAGAAGTTAATCAATGTGCGGTTTTTCCCATCTGTCCACCCATTAGACAAAATGCTGCATCCTTTTTTTTTGCCACACTGTTTTGCTCTTCTACAAGAATTTTGGTATGTGTGACGGAATCTTCTAACAATGGACCACTCAAATCATGGAGAGTAGAGCCTTGAACCCCTTCCCAACAACGGTCATTCAGCAATGACCAAATTCTCCCAAAATGGACTTTTTGCCACATTGAAAGGAATGTCGTTGTAGTACCAAAAGTTTGCTTTGCAATTATTCTTGCTTCATTGTGCATTTCTTTATTCCAAGCAAGTACCTTCAGTGAAGGTTGTGAACTAGAGTATTTGGAGGAACAAAAACATCATTTGGACTACTATCGGTGGAAGAACCTTGTCCAAGTGTCGACCTCTTAGAGTTGGGGCATTAGAAGATGTCCCAATGTCAAAATCTTCCCTTGCTGCCCTCCTATTTGCTAGGGCTGCAAATGCATTAGCTTTCCTCTTCTTTTCTTCTTTTTTCTCTGCATAAGCTGCAAGGTAAGTAGACAACTCTCGTTGAGCCTTAGGTAGTGCTTGATTGCACACTTTGTCACTTCATTCCCTGGTATCCGTGCAATGTGGAACTTAAGGCGATAAACACTTCCACTCATCTTCATGCCACAATAATTGCATACAACACAATTGCCTTCTGTTGGTTCACAATGCTTCCAAGAGGGGTCATTTGATTTAGGCTTACTACGAGTAGCTGAACTTGAACCGGATCTTGATGCCATTCTACAAAACAAAACAAAAAACAATTGTCTTAGATTTACAAGCCTTAGAGAAATTAAATTGTATGACGAAATTAAGAATAATATTGCTATTGCATGAAGAAAAAATTACAACAAAGTTATATTGAAGACATTAGTATATTATGATAACTTCATAGATAATATTTTTAAAATCGTTATACAATATACTATTATAAATTTATAGTGTATATTGTACAGTTAACTATAAATTTATAATAATGTACAAGTATATACAAAACGTATAAAATTAAATTTATAGTGTATGCTGAGTGCTCACAATCACGTTATAGATTGTATAAAATTAAATAACATATAAAATACATTATTATTCTTATTTTATATAAATGTATACACTTGTCATGATATCTTTTTTAAGTTGTAAAACTATTAACAAAGACTGTAATATATTAAATATATACAAAAGCAACAAAACAAATTAATATATTAATACTATTAAATATTTAGTGTAAAGTTATTAATACGAGTTATAGAGCTACGTAGTATGTTAAATATTTTATTGTAAAGTCATGTATTGTAATATAATATTGAAGATCTTTAAAAAAAAAAAAAAATACTGTAATATTTACTCGTTAGGGCCACGAACTAGCACGAAATGGCTGCAAGTTGTTGGAAAATAGATTTGGAAACCACGACGAACGCACTGTATTTACGTGCCCTCGAAACTAGGTCGAATGCCCACAAAACCACGTCGAATGCCCTCCTAACCACGTCGAATGCCCATGAATGGAGGAAATATGAGTCGCAAGAGCAAAAACGAGTTGAGCAAGAGAAAACAGGAGAAAAAACAAATCGATTTGGTCTTTTTTCGCATTTAAACCTAAGCCACGATTTCACCTGCGATTTTCCACGAGTTTAGCTACAATTTTCCACGATTTTGGAGGGTTTTTATCGCCAAAAATCGCGGTTTATTGGAAAGCCACGAATCGCGATTTTTGGAAAGATTTATCTTCTTGCCTGCCAAAAACGATTAATCGTGATAATATTCCGATAATCGCGATTTTTAAAACAGAGGGTTCAAGGCTCCTACTCATGATTTCAATGGCCCATTGCTTGAAGTCATCCAAAGTATGCAAGCTATAGTAGATGAGTAAAAACAATATGGTGTAAAAAGAATTGTAGCATTTTGTTTAATGCGCAGATGGGTGGGAAAAACCATACTTTCATTAACTTTCTAGTGGCTTCAAGTAGACAAATGGCATTCTTGAAGTCAATTTATGCCTTCCACCAAATGAAAAATGCGAACATTTTGTGTAATATATTAGATTAGGTGGTGATGGAATTGGGTGTGGAAAATGTCGTCCAAGTTCTGAAAGACAATGCGGCAACATATAACAGCAGGGAGACTTCTTGAGGAAAGACACTATACGCACCCAAAATTGCATGACGCAATATTCTTGGAACAGTAAAATCCCCAATGATGATAAATTTCATTTCTAGTTTAAAAGATGATGTTCAAGTCCTTTTTCCTTGCTTTCCGCATTCCTAGATGCTCTAGTTTACTTTACTTATCCATTCCTTAGTTTTTCGTGCTTTTGCAATTATGTTCCACTGCTTTTTCCTTAGTATTTACCTTAAGTTACGTAACCACCGTGATGGTTACATAACCGCCGGATCTCTGCTAGAGTGGCGATTCTGCAACCGCCCGATCATTGCGTAACTTCCGGTTTGTGCAGACCGACGGTTCCATGCGCTCCTATCCGAGAGTTAACACATCCGGTTTTGCGCGCTTTGCTTGCTTCCAAGTCATTTTCTTGCACGTTTCTCATCCAATTCCCCTAATTCCAAGCTTGTTAGATGCGTATGAATTTCTTCTTCTTTACTTAATATTCTCGGTAAGTTAACTACCTCTACCTATGGCGATTTGACACATCTTGGTTGCAAGTGTGTTGCACCATTTCCCTGCCAACTTTCTATAAAAACCAAGCTTTTTCCCGAAGCATTGGTTGGAGTCCATTGAATTGAATTGAATTACTCTGCCAAAATATTGCCAAGAAGCACACAAACAACTCGAGCTTTGCCTTGTTACTTCCTTGCTTGCATTTGAGACCAACTAGCCCTTTGTAACTAGTCTACTCCGTGTCTACACAACCGCATACCAGCCAACACAACTCCTTGGACTATTTGGATTCATCATTGGAAAAGAAGTTGAGGGGATAAAAAAGAGCACAACTACCTCTGGATACTGTCACAGTTCTACATTTCCAGGTTGGGGGTGTAATTTGAATTCTCTAAAGCTTTATTTTATCTGTAGAACTTATATTTCTTTATCAAATCAATAGCTTGTTTTAGAAGGTAGAATTAGCAAGTATTCACTGTAAGTAGCTTCCATTGATAATTTCTTCTCAGCTTATCCCTATGGATTTGTCTGGGAAGGATTTGGAGGAAGTTCTTGTGCACAAAACTTTTCATTTCTTCATTGTCAAATTACCTGTAGCTTTCCTTTTATTCATTAGTTAGATTTAAGCATGCCTTGAAGCAAGGCTTCCCCCCTGCCTATCCCTGTGGATTTGTAAGGGACGTAAGTTTGCAGAAGCTTCTGTGTCTATGCATCGTGTTGAATTTCTTCACATTAAATAGCTCCTGTCAAATTTTAGTGTTTTCATCGGGGAAGTTTCAAGGAAAGAAATAGCTTCTGAGAAGCTTCATTTATTCCCGTGATTTTGAGGTGAGGCATTAAAATAAATAAACAATCCACAGTTACAAATTGGAAAGAACATCTGTTTAAATTAGATTAAAATTAATTAGTCTGCAACAGAGGAATAGCTACATCCAGCTATTTCACTGTTTATATTGTTTGTTTTAGCATAGAAGTAATTTTCATTTAATTAGAAGCAATTTCCATTTCTCTGTAGCCTTTGTTTATTTGTTTCCATAAACCAGAAATTCCCAAAAACATAGATTAAAGTAATTAGATTAGTTTATTTCGTTTTATTTCCTTTCATTCAAAAGCTTCTGGAAAATACAAAAACAAGTAGATTAGATTCTTTACATTTATTTATTTAATTAGTTGTCTCTCTTTAATCATTTAGTTACGCGTAGATTTAATTAAATTAAAGGAGAGTAATCAACTTTGTTTGATTTGAATTTACTTGCATTGGTTGTTTAAAATAGGGATCTAGATCTAATTAGATTGGAATTAACACAAGCTCCCACGTTTCCTTAGTGGCTTAGGTTACTTGAACATAGCCTTAGCCCCTTTCGGTTTCTTTCTGTGCTTTGTTTATTTCCGTAAATTCCTTGTTCCATGCCCACTTGACCATCCAAGGCTCAAGATAACCAAGACAAAGAGTTTGTGATCCAACCGTAGCTCAACCAAACATTGACACACGGTTGACTGATATTGACCAAGGCCTTAGATAACTTGTCTTTCAAACCACCCCAGTTCCACCTACCATCATCATACAATTGATTGCTTTGAACGACGAAGTAGACATTTACCGAGGAGTTCTAGGAAAACCAGGTTGGTAGAGATTAGACTTGTCTTTTCCCCATCGTCCATCGTATATTCATGACCCTCTTTGGATAGGAATTCATAGATGACGAAGGAAATTTTCCACGAGTTCCACGACCAAGTCGTGTTTTGTTTGGTTTCAACGACATTGATACCGACTTGCGTCTGGCGATCATTTTTGATCGTACCATTACCCCCGAAAGCGGAGTTAGACAAGCGTTCACTTCCCTTAATAAGAAAATACACATTGTGCCCATTGAGAACATTCGTTTGCCTTGATTTGTTCTATATTCATCTTTCACCTATTCCCATATATCCCACCTATTCCTATTTATCCATTCCATAGCCATCTATCCATTCCATTCCGGTTGTCTCGCACAACCTCGAGAGGTCGTGTGTATCTAGAAGTCACGTGTTGATTCTCGGCGTATAGACACCCTACATTTTTTTGGACCCCTTGCAAAACCCATTGCATTGTTCTCCTATTTGAGGACATAGGAAAGATGACATAGGTGAAAAATATGGTTGACGAGGCAAGAAATATCGCAAAGTTCATCTATAATCTCCGTTGGTTGCTAAGCTTGATGAGAGAGCACACCTATGGAATGGAGCTTGTGCGAGTAGAGTCGCACGATTCACCATAAACTTTATCATATTGCAAAGCTTCACGCCTCACTAACATTTCTTATGCAAATGTTTGTGAGTAGATGGTGATTGGAGTCTCTCTATGCTTGAAAGGTGAAGGGAAAAGGGTCGTGAAGACTGGTTTTGTGTAATGTCCCCTTTTCCAAGCTAGTCACTATGGAAGACCTTATGCCTGTTCCTCCTCCCCGTGAGCATCAAGGAAGAAGCAAAGGACGAAACTCGCCATCATTGTAAGTGATGTATCTTCACGATTCATTATTTAAAATTTTATTTACTAATCATGGCATTGGAATGGTTCGACTAGGGGAAAGAAGACTTAGCAAGGAGAATTTCTATTTCTTCATTATGAGGTCGGTCTTCTTAAGTGAAGATTAAAAAATGCATTAGGAGGTTGGCCATGAAGTTGGGGCTTCTAATTCATCATTGGCGCCAAAGGAGGGGTACTTAAGGAAGTTCGAATGGAGAGGAGGATCATCATCTTTCATCTATTTTGACATTTACTTGGAGTTGGAGCTAGTGTAGCTTCTTCTTGCCATTGAAGGACGAAAACCCTTCCTTGGTCACCTATTGAGGACGAAACCCTTCAATAGGATCACACTTGGGGACGGAAACCCTCATTTGTGCATTGGTGGCTTCATACGGAGGTCACAAGTGAGCTTTAAGGAGGATTTCATATTTATTTCTTCCCTTCTAACCCTAGGCGACTTGCTTGGGTGAAGGGTTTGATATCATCTAGGGCACTTTGGACAATTTGAGTTGATATTATTGTTCTTCATATTTTATAAGGCTGGAATCTACAATTTGGTGATTTTTGGAGAGGTTTATGAGCTATTTTTAGCCCTTGTTTGTGGCTTCCCTGTTGCTGTCATAAAATTAATTGCAGCTGGGTGTAATTGTACGTCGGAAAAGTGACAGGCGAGCTTGAGAATCAACAAGTAACTCTTCTGCGTACCCGACCTCCCGAGGTCGTGCCGAGACAGCCGGTGTGGGTAGAATGTGCAGGCAAACTAGTTAGGCAGTCTAATGTCTTCGACACGCACTAATGGTATTTGCGAATCTAAGGCAAAGAAGGCCCTTCTAACTTGGACTGGTGTGATAGATCGATCAGCGAGGATGACTGCTCGAAGGCTCCAATCAATATCGAGCTCTGGCGTGATTCGATCTATGGGTTGTGGGATGCGTGGAAAATGACCCGGGATGGTTTCGTGTATTTCTCCTGATAGGGTCATATGGTGAATATAGTCAACTCTATGGACGATTCTCTGGCCTAGTCCAAAATTCTCTAGCTTCGTTGGTTATTGTGTCTAGTAGGGATAACTGTTGAATGATGAGAGGTGGAATCGGAGTAGACTGAAATACTAATTTACGTAGGCCAGTGTCTATGTCTAATTCTCTTATGGATTCGTTAGGCTGTGGGATCTGTGGATCACAACCATAGACTCTTGGTTGTTGCGGTCCCGTTATGGTCATACGGGAGATCAAGTTCTGATTCCTAGTATCCAGTAGTCGTAAGCTTTTTCAGCTTCTATGTTTAGAACCAACAGTTGTGCGATCTTCTCAGAATACCTTACAGGCGTTATCGCAACTTGGATTCTTAAGCTGGTATCTATATCTACTAGGGTGTCTCCAGCGTCTGGCTGTGGAACTAAAGGATCACACCCGAATGTTTGTTCTCTTTCGAGCCCTTCTACAGTCATGTGGGTATTTTCTAGGGTAATCTGTAGTTTGGCTGATTTGACCAAAATAGATATGCTTGGTCGTCTTCGATGTTTAACCCTCTCAACTGTGTCCTGATCTGTTGGAAGTCTGTTGTTGTTTGGAAGACTTGTATCCTAAGGTTTTGGTCAATATCAGTTATTGCCACTACGGTATTGGGCTGGGGCACAATTGGCTCGAAAATGTATTCCACGGGCTCCTAGGTCCCGTAATTGTCATGCAAAAGCAGTAATGAAACAAACTATAATAAAGTAAAATCTAAGTGCACTTCTAGCATATATAATTTCTTTTTGTATTTTCTGGCAATTTATAAGAAAGCAGCTATTTAAAAATATTTAGAATTGACAACTAAACTAACAACGTAAAACAAACAAAATAGCCGAGTGTAGCTATTTGTCTGTGCGATTTCGTATATCTATTCTAAACAACGAAATAACTAATCTATCTGCAAGATTCTCGATCCTACCTCAGAAGTGAGGAATGAATCATAGTTTCTCAGAAACTATCAATCCCCACAACCTCCCTGGCAATATCGAGAATGGAAATAACTGAAATAAAGTGATTAACTACTTTATTTGATAAGTTCTAACTAAAACTTTGAAAGATGGAACCTGGATTTCGCAGAACAGTGGCGAATCCGACGGTGTGTGTGTTCTTGTCCCCTCAGTATGATCTCTTCGTTCTTTGTGCTCACGTGAATCCAGAAAAGCGTGGAATGCTTGCATCAACAGGAATAGATATTTGGATCAATGGACCTTCAGAATGCAGACAGAATAGAATGCGGATAGGAGAGGGATAGCGCTTGAAGAGTACGAGCTTGGCCTATCAATTCCTAGCGGGGTCTCTTGCGAATCATGCAACAAAAGCGTCCGAGACACGAAACTAGTGCGTATGAAGAGCAAAACCTGCAACTTTAATGGCTGCCTAGACTATTCTACTCCAAAACAATAATCTTGTTTGCCTGAAGTTGGATCTGTGGCTTACCAACAGTAACACAAAGCTAAAACAAACCTGCAACAAACTATGCTACCAATCCTAAGCAAACTAAAAGGACCATAGCACTGAAAACATGAAAGTTGGAGTGAAAATGGTGGCCCAAATAATGTTTGCACTTGCACAAGTTGGATATGTGGCTTACCAGCTGCAACACAATACTAACCAAAGCACTCAATGAGAAAACTAAGAATCCTAAGCAAAGGAAAACTAAAACTGCTGTAACAAGAAATTCAAAAGCAAACTTTGGAGCAAAATTCAGAGGCCATTTGCATGTGCACAAACCATGCATTTATAGGAATCCAAACATCCAAAAATCAAATCCAAACTGAACTCCTAAACATTAAACAAAAGAAAAACACTATTCCAGGGGACCAAAAACATTAATGCATGCTCAAGTCGGCAAGAAAAGCTGGTGAGTCGTGATATTTCACGCGGTCGTCAAGCGTCAAAAAGAGCGTTACGGAAAACGCGCGCCGGACCGCCGCCGCTTCGGGCGGCGGTGGACGCCCGCCGCCCTTCAGGGCGGCGGTTTCGTCACTGAAGACCAAAAAGCCAAGAAAAGAGGGAAAAATAGGGAAAACAAAGCACGCGGGGGCTAAGCGGGGCATGCGGGATGTTAACGCATATCCGTAAAGCTTCTCTGGATCCCGAACACCTTGCGAAGAGACCTGTATCATCATTGGGGCACTTATTACACCGTTCCGCAGTACAGTACCTTACAATTTTGGGTACGTACATATTGCCCCCTCGGAGAAGCGTTTTAGCCATGAAGAGGCATAAAACGGTGGGTCCGAGTATGGCAGTCCCGAAATGGGAAGTTAGAAGTTATACCTTACACGTCCGTGTGTCGAAATGACGCCATCCAAAATTCCCGCCACCTGCAAAATGAAAAGAGAACTCAAGTGCAGATAGATACAATAATTTGGAAAATAAACGCTAAAACAATAGGGGAAGAGGACGTACCATTAGTGCGAGGATAGAAACTTACCTCCGTCAGCGCTCCGAACCTGCGAAAAAGCCATTTTAAAACGAAACAGAAGGATATATATATGAAAGTGGGCCCATTTTCCTATTCATTTGCGCGAGTCGATTTGATAGATTTTGAGCTCTGGGGCCCACGGTAACGGTTTCTCACGCGAGTAGCGTCAAAACGTCCACAGCGAGATAGTGATCATGCCTCCACGTGCGGAACGCCACCCCGCGAGATCACAGGTTGGTTTTTCTTCAATTTTGTGCTTTTCCCTCTTCAATTTTAAAATGCTAAATTTGTTGTAATGGGGGGGTCATTTTTGAAAATGTTAGGTTTAAAAGGTCCGTCTAGGGGGGGCGCCTACTGGGTAGGCTTTGTTTTTAGCTAAAACGGTCGTTTTTTGCGTTTTTTGGACTTTTTAGGGTTAAAAACCCGCGCGGGTTTCGGACATGCGCCGCCGCCACAGGCCGGGCGGCGGTTACATGACCGCCGCCACTGATCGGGCGGCGGTTCTGAGACCGCCCGCCTTTAAGGCGGACCCGCCCCCTGCCGGGCGGCGGTTTTGCCTGAGATCTGACAGAGCTTGTTTTGGAGACTTATACTTATATTTTCTTGCATTTACTGTATGCTCCCCGTTTAGATACTAACTTACTCTGTTTTGTGTGTTTTTGGGTGTACGCGGCGAAGGAGGAGTATATTAGATGGAGCCGGGCTGCCCGGGGTATTGGATTTTCACAGATGAGGAAGGCGGCGGTTACAAACCGCCCCCTGCTCAAGGGCGGTTTTTGCCTGAAATGCTGTGAGCTTGTTTTGGAGACTTATACTTATATTTTCTTGCATTTACGTATGTTTTTGCGATTCTCCCGATATCGTTTAGATACTAACTTACTCTTTTTTGTGTGTTTTTGGGTGTACGCGAGCGAAGGAGGAGTATATTAGATGGAGTCGGGAGAGAGAGTGTGACTGGCTGCCCGGGGTATTGGATGCCCTTTCAGCAGATGAGGAGGACACATTGCAGAGGGCCGGCATATTGCGGATATCGCGTGTGCCTCACGTTGCTCCGTCTAGTCACATACTCTGTGACTTATTCTCATACTGGGATGCAGATCGGAACACTTTCCGATTGCCAGGGGTCCGTGGTGAGTGGACCATTACATTAGAGGACGTCTACCGCATTACAGGGTCCGATCATCGGGAGGAGACTCACACTAGAGACAGCAGGCTCACGGGCACAGATTGCACAGTGGGCGACATATATGGGAGATGCAGCTATTTCCACGGGGCCGAAGAAGGGAGTGAGAGTTAGATCCATTCCTTCTTTGCCCATCCCCGTATTTCGACAGGCCATCATGGGGATCCTTGCCTCGAGACTGATCGGGGACAAGGGAGGTGACACTTTGTTATACTGTTGGGCCCCCATCATTGCACAGATAGAGGGGCATGGCCGGATATACGCCTGGGGCGCGGATATTTTGGGGACCACCTACCACGACTTATACAGGGTGGTCCGGTTACAGGGACAGTCTTTGAGCCACCCCACTCTAGTTATGAGTTGGGTGTATGAGCGCTTCATTCCCTATGGCAGAGGCGTGGAGGTGGCAGATCCTGGGGCTGTGAGGGCAGCCAGGTGGTCAGATATGTCGGTGCTTAGAGCACCTCATCAGCCAGTAGCTTCCCTTACTATAGCAGACATGGAGGCCACACCGTACCAGCTTATGGCCGGCGTATGGGGAGAGGAGGCCATGACATTGGTCTCCTGCTCCATCACAGGGCAGCTTATTGACCGTGTGGGACGGGTAGAGGTACATCCTTTCAGCAGAGTTCCTCAGCAGTTCGGCCTCCCATATGTGGGCATGCTTCCTCCAGTAGCACCAGTTTATAGATCAGTTCGGGAGGCTAGAGGGGGGCCTAGAGGCCGTGGTTGGACAGTGGTTACCCCTGGCATTCCTATTGCAGCCAGGGGGATAGTTCGGGCCAGAGGGAGAGCTGGTGCGCCTCGGGCACCTTTACTTCGGATTACCGCGGGTCCTGCTCATAGTAGTGATGACCCTATAGATATTGACTCGATTACGAGGAGTCCACAGGAGGAGGGTCGGAGGAGCAGACGGATGAGAGTGATCCTGAGTGGCATGACACTCAGGATATCATGCAGGCGGAGAGGGCGGAGGAGAGCGCAGAGAGAGAGACTCTGGTTTCCGAGGAGCCACTCTCCCGGGGCCATGGTGGAGATGATGAGTCCGTTGCGGGGCGTCATGTTGCCCCAACTACAGGAGCAGCTCCTCAGTCGGCAGCGGCATCTGCAGCGGGTCCTGGCCCTAGTGACCCATCTTGGAGGCTCGGTGATCCGAGTAAGTTATCTTCTCCTCCTTTGCAGTGTTAATTTGATTTAGGACTTGTTTTAACTGCTATCTCTCCTTATATTGGTATCCTGTATATTTTAGCCTCTTGCCTAGTTTTTAATTCGTCTTTCCTCTTTGTTTTGCAGAGACCGTTGACGAGTGGCGGGATCTAATCCGTAGGGTATGTACCGATTCTCTGATGATCCCTATGGATAAGACCCGTGCGGAGCTATCCGTAGATGCCGGGGAGCCCTCAGCAGCCGGCAGGCATACCGACGTCTTCGCTCCCGTTTGGCATGTGGCCAAGATGGTGTCGACTCTCCGCACAGAGTTGGCAGGCTATAGGACAGCCGAGCGCCTTATGAGGAGCCGTTCTCATGGCGAGACCACGACCGCTCCTCGGGACCCTGAGCCCTCCGTCCATTCAGAGCGCCAGCGTAGCCGGAGTCCTAGGCGAGGGCGCGCACCTTCAGCGGGATCGCGTAGGGGTTGAGAGGCCACTTGGCCCCTATGCATCTTTTGTATTATAGATTCTTTTGTGTATTACGGGCTCTTTGAGCGTTTTGACCATGCCTAGTGCATGATGGCATTGTATACAAATATTGATTATTTATATATATGCGCCGATTTTGGATCAAAACTTTGTCACTTGGGTCTTCCCTTTCTGTTTCCAGCTTTTTTGTGTATACTACGATGTATGTTTCATATGCTTTCTAGAATGTATGCAATGGAAAACAGATGATGCAAATGTTTGCTTTCTTTTTGTGTTTCATGATGCTGATACATGATTTTGTAGATATATCGTGATCTTAAATCTTAGTTTCTGTGAGCAATTTGGATACCTCATGATTTGTTTTGGCAAAGTGATGAAAATAATCAGTATGATGAACAGATTAACTTGCCCCACTCCTAACTCCACGCAACTAGTAAGATGCGAGGGCTCATCACCAAGAGCCAAGAAGGGCGCAAGTTATGGAATATGGTGAAGTGATAGTGATGAAAGACAGACGAAGCTTTGGTGGAACCAAATGAAAACTACAAGCTTATTCTACCTGAATGACTTCATAGTTTTGGATGCAACTTGCTTTGCGGTTTATCCAGACTTAGACCCGTAGATGGCCACATAGTAGACAAAATCTGGGTTTTTAGGATTTTTAACTCTCTTGGAATTTTGAACATCTGATTCATTCGTTATTGACTCAAAGTTTGAATTGATTGTTTATGACCTTTTAACATTTACTTTGTTTAGAGGACCCCTACTTTGCCCCATCTTTACCTGTAAGAAGCATGGGTTTATCACCATGGGCAAGGCATAGGCGAGTAAGGGCATTTCCATCCTTTCCCAACCCTACGTCACTAGTAAGAGACGCAAGCTCATCACCGAAGGTTGGTGGGGCAAGGAAATGTGTAAAAATAAAATTTTCTGTTTAATCACTTCTTGACTTGTCTATTTGAGTAAAATGTCAGTATATGCTTATTTTCCAAAGAGATGTGTATATGGGATAGATGTGACACCATGAAGCTTCTAGAACAGACCATGGGCAAGACACCTATCCTAAGAAGAAATCAAAGCGAGAACGAACTTGCAGATCTTGGTATGGTTACCGTTAGGACTTCGTCATGTCTGATTTATTTGATAAAAGATTCTGAGTTGATTGATGATATCGAAGACGGAGAAGTATGATTAAAGAGCTTTATGCCAAAAACATCACGAGTTTGTAATGAATTGCTTTGAGGATAGATTCCTTGATCACAATTTATGTAAGAAACAAGTGGACAAAATGATCTAAATCTATATGAAGATGCAATGTAGATAGTTATATAGGTAGCGTTAGCTGCTTACGCGTAGAAACGCTTGAGGTGGAGAGAATTGACTGTTTCGCCAAACTCCTCACCTTCTAGCGTGCATAAGAGGTATGCACCATTTCCGTAGTCCTTTGTGACTCGGTACGGGCCCAACCATTTGGGCCGGAATTTCCTTCCTTCGCCGGTCTTCTTGTCGATCCGGCTGTCTAACCTTAGAACTAGGTCACCTTCGTATATGTCACGTTCATAGACCTTCTTGTTGTACTGCCGGCACATCCGGTCGGCATAGACTCTATGTCGTTGTTCAGCGTCTAACCTAGCTTCATCCAGACTTTCTAATTGAGAAAGACGTGCTTCTCTGTAAGCGTCTTCATCCATGGATGGTAATGGGAAGTCGTCCTTAGGACATGCTTTGTTGATGTCCCGGAAATCTATGCAGATGCGTATCTTTCCATTCTTCTTGAGAACGGGAACGATGTTTGATACCCATTGGGAGTAGTCAACTGGCTTGATGAATCCTACCTGAAGGAGTTTTATTACCTCCTCTTTTACCATGAGGGCTACTTTGGGCTTCATGGGTCTTGATTTTTGTTTAATTGGCTTTGCATCTGATCTAGTGACGAGGTTGTGTACCGCAATGTGGGGTGCGACTCCTGTCATCTCTTTGTAATTAAATGCAAATGCCTTTTGATGTTCTTTGAGAACCTGAGTATGTATTTCCACTTCCTCTGGGGTTAACGAAGAACCTAGCTTTAAAATTCTTGGTTCATCTTCCGTTCCGATATTGACATCGATTGTTTCTTCAATTAAAGAGGCATTACCCTCTTCGAACTCAGGTGGTGCCGGAGGTAGATCTATATCATCCCCGTTTTCCACCGCGTATATATTAGGTTCTTTTTGTGAGGGAAGATTCATTACGGGATTTCCGAAGTAGGAAGATGAATGCGGGATCAGAGATAAATCTAGCGTGTGATAGGAGAGATGTAGTGCTGCATAGGCATTTAAGTAATCCAAAGTAGCCGCATCGTTTCCAACATGGTCTAGGACGGTAGATTCACTTCCGTTTGAAAGAGGATCTATCATTGTTTTTATCAATGGTTCGTTTCGAATGGATATTGTGAAGTGAGTATCTTCTAGCTCATTGTTTGGAGTAAAACGTGATGCTGAGGTTGCTATTGAATCGGCGAGAAGATTTTTTCTCGCGGGATTGCTTGATGGATATGAAGTTGAACGCCTTGCTTAAATCTAATACAGCGTTTTTGTAAAGTTGCAAGTGTTCGGCTTTAGTTTCATATACCTCTGAAACTTGGTTTGCCACTAATTGCGAGTCTCCTAAAACTCTGATATTATCAATACCAATTCTTTTGGCTAAGGTAAGGCCAAGGAGGAGGGCTTCGTACTCAGCGCTGTTGTTTGTGCATTCAAAGTTTAATTTAAAAGAAAATGGGAGGACCTTCTCTTCGGGCGAGGTAAGAATTATACCTGCCCCCGCTCCATAACGGCATTTAGCTCCATCGAAATGGAGAGTCCAATACTTAGCCGGGAGTATGGATGTAGGTGTATCTGCTGTGTTTGCACACTCTACTTCTACCATACAGAGATCTTCTGCTGGCAAGGAACCAACACCTAGGGAAAATCCGATACCTACTGAATCGAATGGTAAGAACATTGGTGAATCTTGTTCTATCAACTCAACGATCTTCGCAGTAGTCCCTAATGATACTATTTCTTTAGTTTTGCCTTTAGGGGTTGGAATTGTTTGGGCTATGTTGGTAGTTTCAAGATCCGTCGTAGGTATCAACTTTTCCTCTGGCTTTGGGTCAGAGGGTTTGTTAAGTTGGTTTGTTGGAAGTTCGAATTCTGAGTGTATACCTGGTCTTTTCTTTAAATCAGCTAGGTGTACGTCAAACGGCTTTGGATCACCTTTGGCTACAAATACCTTTCCCAGATGCAGGAATCTTACTTCTTGAAATAGCGTGGAAGGGATTGCCTTCATTCGATGTATCCAGGGCCGGCCGAGGATCATATTATAGTTAGTTTCCCGATCTATAATATAAAACTCAGTCAGGATTGTTTTAGGTCCTAAGGTGACCGGTAGTATTATAGTTCCTATCGATGTGGCTTTAAGGCTATCGTAGCCTCTCAAGGTATTTCGTGTAGTAGAACAGTTTGTTTCTCCATATCCCAATTTTTGGAGAAAAGAGAAAGGGACTATGTTAACCGCAGCTCCATCGTCAACCATTGCCCGTTTTACATAGTTATTATAAACTTGTACTTGCAAGTGTAGGGCTGGATCGCCTCGGCGTGCGATCTCAGCATCTGTAGGCATTTTACTTATTTCGAATATGAATTCAACATCCCTATCTGCCTGTCCCGGAGGATAAACATCAAAGTCTATATGATTTACTTGTGCTTCTGGTGGTGGAGTGATACTAATTAAATGACCCAAACCTAACGCCTCTAAAAGAGCAGCCCTGTGAGCAGGGGAATTCTTTAGTAAATCAAGGAATGAAATATGCGAGAAGGTTTTTGTTAGATCATTAATTAGATCGTAAGCACCCATAGGTTTTGCTACGGTTTGCTGGATGTTATCTGTTTCCGGCAGGTGGCTTGGACTTGGTTGAGAGAAATACTCTCGTGTTCTCGTAATTGCTTCAACGGGTAATTCGGAGTCTAACTCTACTAATCCAACTACCTTAGGTCGTGGTTGACTTCCTAGTTGTGGCGCGACTAACGGATTTAGCGAGGTTGAGGCCTCGTGATCGTTGTTTCCTGTTATTGCACCTTTGTTTGTTCCAGTTGGTTTCAACCTATCGCTATCATGATTTGGGAGTGGATCATTAAAGATCTTGAGAGGGGCATTCTGAGGGGAAACTGCCCCTGCGAAGGTATTTGCCGTTGGTGACGTAGGATCTGCTAAGAACATATCCATAAAAAATTGTTTTTGTTCATTTGGCAAGCGTTGCATGAATTTGTTGTAATCACGACACGTTCTAGTGTCATGACCCCGAATTTTATGGAAACCACAATAAGAATTGGGGTTGTAATTCCCGTTTTGTTGGTTTGGTGTGTATTGTGGCCTAAAATTCCGATCAAACTGTTGCCTATTAGGACTAAAGTTTTGTTGTTTCTGGTTTTGACTTTGGTTTTGATAACCAAAGGAGTTTTGGCTTGGTCCTTGTATGGGATTTCGCCGTTGTTGTTGTTGTGGATTATTAAAATCCACCGTATTGATCGTCGGGGTAAAATTGTTGTTTCTTTGGTTGTTTGTTTGTGACGGAGTATTAACGACATTTACCCTCTTGGGCTGGTCAGTTACCCCATCTGTTGTTACCCCACGATTTTTGTTAAGGATTTTGGGTCCTTGATTGACGCTTGTAGTGGTTGTAGTATTTTGAGTAGAGGTGATTAACCTCCCGTTTGCTCCATACGTCTTACGGCCACTATCTATCGCTGCTTGATCAATTCGCAGAGCGCTCTCAAGTACCTCGTCATAAGTCCTTAGTGGGAACTTCTGGACTTCTTCCTTCACTTCTCTGCTAAGAGAATGAAGGAATAAATCGCATAGCTCCATCTGATCCATGTTTGGAGCGCTTGCCGAGGAATAAAGGACTATGTGCCACCTTTGGATGAAATGGGCGACAGACTCGTTATGTTCTTGCTTGATGTGCAAGAACTCCCTGATTCCTGTCCTTAATAGTTTGTTCATGTCGAAGGCTTTGATGAACTCAGACACGAGTTGTTTGAATGAATGTATGGAAGCTTCGGGTATTCTGTAATACCAATCGAGGGCAATGCCTTCCAGCGTTTTGGGGAATATTTTAGCAACAACCCCATCCCATGGGAGTAGTTCTCGAATGGCTGTAGCGTAAGCTTTGATATGCGCATTCGGATCTCCTTCTCCTTTGTATTTGGGCAAATCGGGAAGAGGCCTTGGAAGCATAACGCTTCGTATGGCGAAATCTAAGGGCTCCTTTAAATATTCTGAATAAGTCCCTATCGCATACGTCTCAACCATTGATGGTGCCTGTTGAGGAGGCGGTGGCGGAACGGGTTGTTGATATGGCGTAATGTACGCGTTAGCAGGGGCATAAGGCAATCCCTGTATTTGAGTAAACATGCCGGGGGATGAGTACATATCCCCTTGTGGTGATTTGGAGTACATGTTTAAGTACGAAGGTGTGTATATCCAGAATGGATTGCTCAGTCTTGGACCAGGAGGAACAGTGCTAGCGATAGTGGGTCTAGTTGGCACTTGTTGTGAATATTGAGGAGTCATACCTAACGTGCCTACTCCTGTGAGGAGATCTACTTGGCTAGGATGGTGCGGAGGATTGGAACTCCCTGTTTGTATGAATCTCGAATTTTGACTTGCTTGGGCAAGTTCTAATCCTCTAACCTTTTCTATTAGAGTTGAAATGACTTCGTTTGGTGAAGCCACGATATCGTGCCTTGGTGGCGTTTGTTGTATAACATGGCTTTGCGGAGGTGTGTGATATCCTGCTATGAACTGATCACTATCCTGCCAAGCATCTCTGAGAGTATTTTCCATACGTGATGGCATAGGGGAATTTTCTTGAGGAGAGAACTCAGGCTGTATCTGCAAAGTTCCTACAGGTGGGTACATGCCTTGAGAGCGTTGTTCACTCCTAGGATAACGTATTGAGTACTCGTCATCTAGAACTGAGTATGGATCTGATTGTCTACTAATAGGCGGTCTGAGTAATACCTGAGGAGATGAAGCAGACTCTCCAGTTAATGTCATATTGTTCGAGCCTGAAGGCTCTGTTTGTGTTTGAGCAAGTTGCTCCAACCCCTCTGTTTGGAAGGACGAGTTATATCTAGTCCTTGGTGTTTGTGTTGACAATTGATTAGTTGAATAGTTGTCGCCCCACATTGAGAGTGAGGGTGATGACTGCCTATTCTGTTGGGCGTAGTATGCCTCAAGACCCAAGAGGGGTCTGCCGTATGCATCGAATCCCGACATATTCGGGGGGTATATGAATACCCGCAGAATAATGGGAAGGAGCGAAGGTGATTTGGAGAAGATGAAACTTCTCAAAGAGAAGGTGAAAGAATTGTTTGTTTCACGTCGGGTTCACCAATTTTGTACGTCGGAAAAGTGACAGGCGAGCTTGAGAATCAACAAGTAACTCTTCTGCGTACCCGACCTCCCGAGGTCGTGCCGAGACAGCCGGTGTGGGTAGAATGTGCAGGCAAACTAGTTAGGCAATCTAATGTCTTCGACACGCACTAATGGTATTTGCGAATCTAAGGCAAAGAAGGCCCTTCTAACTTGGACTGGTGTGATAGATCGATCAGCGAGGATGACTGCTCGAAGGCTCCAATCAATATCGAGCTCTGGCGTGATTCGATCTATGGGTTGTGGGATGCGTGGAAAATGACCCGGGATGGTTTCGTGTATTTCTCCTGATAGGGTCATATGGTGAATATAGTCAACTCTATGGACGATTCTCTGGCCTAGTCCAAAATTCTCTAGCTTCGTTGGTTATTGTGTCAGTAGGGATAAGCTGTTGAATGATGAGAGGTGGAATCGGAGTAGACCGAAATACTAATTTACGTAGGCCGTGTGTACATGTCTATTCTCTTATGGATTCGTTGGGTGTGGGATTGTGGATCACAACCATAGACTCTTGGTTGTTGCGGTCCCGTTATGGTCATACGGAGATCAAGTTCGATTCCTAGTATCCAAGAGTCGTAAGCTTTTTCAGCTTCTATGTTTAGAACCAACAGTTGTGCGATCTTCTCGAATACCTTACAGGGTGTTATCGCAACTTGGATTCTTAAGCTTCGGTATCTATATCTACTAGGGTGTCTCCAAATCAATTTGTGGAACTAAAGGATCACACCCGAATGTTTGTTCTCTTTCGAGCCCTTCTACGAGTCATGTGGGTATTTTCTAGGGTAATCTGTAGTTTGGCTGATTTGACCAAAATAGATATGCTTGGTCGTCTTCGATGTTTAACCCTCTCAACTGTGTCCTGATCTGTTGGAAGTCTGTTGTTGTTTGGAAGACTTGTATCCTAAGGTTTTGGTCAATGTCAGTTATTGCCACTACGGTATTGGGCTGGGGCACAATTGGCTCGAAAATGTATTCCCTGGGCTCTCTAGGTCCCGTAATTGTCATGCAAAAGCAGTAATGAAACAAACTATAATAAAGTAAAATCTAAGTGCACTTCTAGCATATATAATTTCTTTTTGTATTTTCTGGCAATTTATAAGAAAGCAGCTATTTAAAAATATTTAGAATTGACAACTAAACTAACAACGTAAAACAAACAAAATAGCCGAGTGTAGCTATTTGTCTGTGCGATTTCGTATATCTATTCTAAACAACGAAATAACTAATCTATCTGCAAGATTCTCGATCCTACCTCAGAAGTGAGGAATGAATCATAGTTTCTCAGAAACTATCAATCCCCACAACCTCCCTGGCAATATCGAGAATGGAAATAACTGAAATAAAGTGATTAACTACTTTATTTGATAAGTTCTAACTAAAACTTTGAAAGATGGAACCTGGATTTCGCAGAACAGTGGCGAATCCGACGGTGTGTGTGTTCTTGTCCCCTCAGTATGATCTCTTCGTTCTTTGTGCTCACGTGAATCCGGAAAAGCGTGGAATGCTTGCATCAACAGGAATAGATATTTGGATCAATGGACAGACCTTGAGAATGCGGACGACGAAATAGAATGCGGATAGGAGAGGGATAGCCTTGCGAGAGTACGAGCTTGGCCTATGCAATTCCTAGCGGGGTCTACTGCGAATCATGCAACAAAAGCGTCCAGAACCTGAAACTAGTCTGTATGAAGAGCAAAACCTGCAACTTTAATGGCTGCCTAGACTATTCTACTCCAAAACAATAATACTGTTTGCACAAGTTGGATCTGTGGCTTACCAACAACGAACACAAAGCTAAAACAAACCTGCAACAAACTATGCTACCAATCCTAAGCAAACTAAAGGGACACAACACTGAAAACATGAAAGTTGGAGTGAAAATGGTGGCCCAAATAATGTTTGCACTTGCACAAGTTGGATATGTGGCTTACCAGCTGCAACACAATACTAACCAAAGCACTCAATGAGAAAACTAAGAATCCTAAGCAAAGGAAAACTAAAACTGCTGTAACAAGAAATTCAAAAGCAAACTTTGGAGCAAAATTCAGAGGCCATTTGCATGTGCACAAACCATGCATTTATAGGAATCCAAACATCCAAAAATCAAATCCAAACTGAACTCCTAAACATTAAACAAAAGAAAAACACTATTCCAGGGGACCAAAAACATTAATGCATGCTCAAGTCGGCAAGAAAAGCTGGTGAGTCGTGATATTTCACGCGGGTCGCGTCAAAAGAGCATTCTGGAAAACGCGCACAGGACCGCCGCCCTGCTCAGGGCGGCGGTTACAGGACCGCCGCCCTGTTCAGGGCGGCGGTTTCGTCACTGAAGACCAAAAAGCCAAGAAAAGAGGGAAAAATAGGGAAAACAAAGCACGCGGGGGCTAAGCGGGGCATGCGGGATGTTAACGCATATCTGTAAAGCTTCTCTGGATCCCGAACACCTTGTGAAGAGACCTGTATCATCATTGGGGCACTTATTACAAATGTTGTTGTCTAGAAATAATTATTTAGAAGCATTTTCAATTGTTATTGCATGGTTGTATGATGATTTGAAGTGCCTATATAGTTCGCTGCCCTAAAGGACTGATTATTGATTGCTCGAATAGGGTTAAAGTGTGTTTCCAATCATTTTCAGATTGATGCTTGTTGGTTGATGGTGTATTTTCAGATTTGATTCATTTGGGGTTGTGGCCAAACCCTTATTTTCAGTTTTAGCCCTAGAAAGGGACATTACATTTTGATGGTGTGTTTGTGAAAGATGAAATCATTAAGATAAGCTTAAGCTTAACTATTTTTTATCTATCATTCATTTTTGTAATTTTTTGGGTTCAAATTTCTCTTATTTTTATTTTAAAATTGCGTGTTATTTTGTGTCAAGTGTTAGAGCCTTTGATTAGAGTTCTTTGCTTGGTGGATGGTTAAAAACAGCCAATGGGTTATCTATATAAGGCCAAGGACATGGCCAAGGGAGCCATACAAAATATTATAAGCAAAATAAAAAATATGAACCCATTCGGCGCATAATTAATCGAAAATAGAACAAACAACTCCATCAACATATACATGTAGTGGTCTACTACTAACGCCATGTTTTTCTATTATGATCAATTTAAGGTTGATGAGGAGATTGTGAATGGCCTCAACACATGCACGAGTGGCTGATCTCTCACGTAGACATTAGACATGCAATTTTTGATGAGTTGGAGATTTATAAGAGTGTACATGGGAGACTCTTTTCTTTGTAGGGATTCGTTCGAAGGAGAAACCCTCAACAACTAGGTAGAAACAAATTGAGTAATTTGTTTTTAGTCTCGTTACTTGTAGATACTACTACTAGACTTCTTTCATTTATTCAAGCCTAGTTGACTTACAAGATTATAATTTTTTTAATGTCCTATTTGCAGATTTATAGTGGGAACATTTTGGTGCAAGTACACCAAATCTTCAGAGGCTAGTAGTGCACATTTTGTGCCCGTTGTGTAGCTATTCGGTGCGAACGTAATTGGAGTATGATTGAAGTTGTTCAAACAAAGAAACACAATAGGCCGACAACAAAATGCCTCAATGACCTTGTTTTTGTGCAATAAGATCTTTGTCTTCGCATGAGACAAGTGGAGGGGCAAGAGAGTCATGTTGCAATTGACTTGAATTATATCAATCCATATGCCGATTGGATTGTTGAGCCTGAGGGTTTGGATGAGCAGCCCATGTTTACTGAGGAGGACATTGCAAAGTTGGAGAGGTAAGTAGAGGAAACAATAGCGTCAGGGGCAGCAAAGGCATTAGGAGTCGAAGGGGTTGGTGAGGATGCAGATGATATCTTTGGAGACAATGTTATTGCAAAGGAGGAATCTTTATCTTTCACTTCTAAGGGGGGCAAACTAGGCATTGTAGATGATGTTGATGACTATAGTCTATGACTTTGAGCATAATATGTACTTTTTTGGGTAAAAATTGAGCATTGTACTCTTTTTTGGTTGAAAATTAATGGAAAATGTGTTCTCCACATTCATTTCTCATGTCATTTAAGAATTTTTTTGATGTTGTTTAAACTTATTTTATGAAATTATAGATCTTTTTAAAGTAGCAATAAAGTTTCTAAGTACTTGCTGAGTCATTGCCAGTTTTCAAATCTTAGTCAAAATTTTGGGCCGCTGAGTAATTGCTGATTATGAGTTTTTGAACTATGGTTTAGACTATCTTGTTTCAATAAATGTTATGTTGAAAACAAACGGTTCCAGAGTGCATTGAGTATCCATAGTTTTCTGCTCAACTCCTTTGTCTAGAGGGTGTCTTTAGACTGACTCTATCTTCACAAACTCAGGTTTCTGGAAGATTTAACCTCTAGTCATGAGAGATGACTGTATTTATCACTTTGTTTTTAAAGAGGTTGGATCCTTGACTCTCATTAGGCATTGATGATGTTGGTATTCTTAGGCTAATTTTGCTCCCTTGACCTATTGATATCTCTATTGATTGGATTCTTTCATTCTGGTACTTCTTGGATTCCCTTTTCCCTTCTATTCTTGAAGGATGTGATGATTAAATTTATCAAGAAAGACATTTATCAATAGTACATTTAGATCACTTGAACCTTTGCCTCATAATCTCTTAACCACAAATGAACTTCCTACGCCAATCATTTCTTATAGATTATGGCGCCACCATCAAACTCGAATGTCTCCAATGCCATTGATCTACATGACCTGAATATTCCTCGTGGCTAGTTGAAGGTCAATAACAACAAAGTCAGACCGCCATATTTCCTTGTGGTGATAAGATCTTTTGTCTATGTTCTCTCCAAAATGTGGAGAATGACGAACATTTTATTTTTCAAATGTCTTATGCTATGAGGTTTTGTCTATGTATTATTGTTTGTAAAAAGATTCGAAGGTTCCCTATCCACTTTTGTTATCCCGACTAGAGGCAGAAAGTATTTTTCTTTGTGAGTTATCTTTTAGGGGCCTAGATGGGATCTTGTAGGTTACTAGGTTGATTAACTCCTAGCCTATCTCAAATGTTGGGGTTATGTTATCAACTAATTTTGACTTCGCAAAATTAATAAACATAAAAATTAATTTTTTTCTTCAGAAGTGTTATTTCACGTGATTTATTACTCTTGTCGTGATCGTCTTTTTCTCCCGATCGTTTTGGTCTTTGTTTCACTCATTTAGGGTGAGAACTCCCGCTTGTGTCGCAAATCGCGTTAATAATTAAAAATTAATATTTAATTAAGTTCTTACCCGTTTATTTAATAAAATTAATTTTATTAATTTTTGGGGTTTTAAATTAAATAAATATTAATATAATATTTATTAAAAATCAATCGACAAGTTTTTCTTTATTGTCGGGAAAATTAAAATTAGCCTCGATTGCGGGATGCCAAATTGACTCTCCGCATCCGAATTTCCCCTTTCCTAGCAATTCTTTCTTTTTCCCGTTTGTGATTTCTTCGCTGATTGCACCCAACCGGGGCAAACTAGCAAAAATCTCAATCTCCCACATGGGGAAATAAGATGGGAATTGTCAGCCTGCTTTGTCGTTGCCAAAACAACTTGTCCTTGATGGACTGATTGAAAAGGGCAAGCAACTTGAGTTTGCAGTTTCTTTCCGCATGGAGATTCTCAAGCTTATGTTGAAAAGAATGCGATTTGCTCGAGGATAGGATATTGTCACGCGGCAATATAGTTGCTTTCACCAAGGAGAAAGTGTTGGAGATGTTTCTTCCTGCAGAAGAACTATTCCAAACAAGGTGCCTGCTTCTCTTAAAGGGTTACTTCTGATGATTCAGAAGAGGATTGATGAAGTTGTTAAGACTTTCACGTTGAATTCAATCAACAAGTTGATAACACTTCAATCGGATATTAAAGAGTTCGGGCCTAGTTTGAAGGAGGTGGAAGTAAACATTGACATTTTGTCCAAAGGATTACTATAGTTTAGGACCGAGAAAGAGGTTGTTAAAACAAATGGGAAATTGCTGAATTATATGTTCGACAAGTATATTCAATATCAGAACAAGAAGAAAGTGTAGGGTGTAACATCTGGCAGATCTTCTTTCTTCTCTTCTTTCTCTTATTCCTTATGTTCCCGAATGAAATTGTAAGATTAAAGTTATTGGTTTAAAAGCCATTACTTTAAGTTATTTGGAAAAGTTCTCTAAGATAAGTGGCAGATGTGCACAACTTTGGCTTAACCTCCAGATGCATGTCATTTAGAGAGGAATTCTAGGAGAAAGATTGCCAGATGTTCCCTTTATAACTTCTCGCATGTTCTAGTTCAGTTATAGTTTCCATTTGTAGTTTCCTCTCTATACACTACAAATAGAGGAAGAGCCTACGGGTTGAATGATCAGAATTTGTAATCAACATTCTTGTGTTTTAGACTTTGAGCTAAAACTCTTGATATCTTTCTGAAAGCTAAGGAACAGAGAGGAGGCAAATTTTCGGAGAACTTTGTGTCAATGGTGCATTTGTTTCTTTTTTCTTTTTAGATCTTTGCATAAACTGTGTTATCTTAGATCTGGATCTGAAACTTTCCTTTGCTTTGAATTCTGCATTTCTAGATCTATTTGTTTCGTCTATGTGCATGTGACCAACTCTGTCAACTATTGGTTAGGTTGCACATCTTCTTTCTTTTCTGCTCGCATTCAATTATTTCCCTCTTCTGCATATATACATTTCTTACAACTACTTGTTGCAAAATTGCCTAGCTATGGTGCATGAGCTACGTGGTTAAAGTAAAACCAACAGATAGATATTAGAAAATATAATTGACAAAATTTTACAAGGGAGCCTCACCAAAATGGGGAGATTTATCTCATGATCGCTAGGTTTTCAGGTTTGCAGAAAATTTAGTCAACAATCTTTGCGACTCCACCTGGGAACAACAATCTTTCACGTACTGCAGCTTATCTTGCTAGTTCCCACTGAACTCTCAACCTTGCATTTGAACGACTGCTCACCTGATTTGTCAAGGCACAAGGAAGGACTGATCATTTTTATAGATTGCAGGAGCAATTCAATTTCAATCATCCTCAAGTTAGAAGCCGCATATCTAGTCTTTCGCCAGGAAGAAGAGTACAAACTCCTCCAGATCCAGATCGTCTTCAAGATAATCTGGGCAAACTGAATTATCTATCAAGACTACTCTCAGAGAAGATGTGTTCCGTTCATCATGCTGAACCAGAACCAACATCAACCGCCACCTGTCCGATGGGGTGCAGCTTTTGGGCCATTGAACTTGACTCCACCTATGCACGAATTGCCTAAAGGGTCAAGAAAGAATTTCCCGAAATTCTTTGGAGATGGCAAGCAAAATCCAAATGATTACTTGGCGGTGTTCTTTATATCTTGGGTGGTGTGCTTGTGATGGAGCATGAAGATGTTTTGGTCAGACTTTTTATCGAGACTCTACATGACTTGGCCGGAGAATGGTTCTATCGGTTAGCTCCTGGGACTATAACGAATTGGGCATCCATGCGAGAACAATTTCTAAAAAGGTTCAAACCTGCAGAAGACGCTAGTACACTAATCACCCAACTGACGCAGTTGAAGAAGGAACCAAACGAGAACATGAGGGACTTTATTGCTAGGTTCCAAAGGATTTTATATAAAATCCCCACTTCCGCTGCGCTTAGCGATGAAAATCAAAAGACGTTTTTTATAAACGCTCTGTTGCCCGAAGTTGATATCGGGCCATTGCGGAAGGCAAGACCTATGAATCTTTTAGAAGCACAAAATGTTGCGGTAGAGGTCGAAGATGACTTGATCATGGCTGGGAAAATAAGGCAATCACCCCATAAAAATGATGGAACTTCTTCAAGTACTTTCGATCCTTTACTACGTGAAGTTAGCTAATGACATGCTACAAATCAAGAAGCAGATATTTCAAGGGGGAAATGCTACTCCTTCAAGAAAGGCTCCTGCTCGAACTTTTAATGGTTAAAATCAAAATCGAAACAGACTTACTGCTGCACCACAACGGTTAGCAATTGAAGCTGCTCCAAGGAACAACTTGGAAACAAATGAAGAAGATCATCTTGTTGATGAATCACTTGACGAAGAAGACTTTGTAGATCCCGCTGGTGACTCCAACATTGGCTACCTAGACTATGAATCTGATGAAGGCTATTATGAATCTTTTGAAGATAGTGATGGTCATACATTTGCGGTGTTCAAAAGGTCTCAAACATGTCAAAATGCAAAAGTTTCCTCAAGTGGCCAAAGGAGAGAGAGAATATCCTGGACCAAATGTTACCATTCTAAAAAGAGGCAGCCCACTTCCTTCTTCATTAGCTCTTAGAGACAAGCAGTATGGTGTCCCTAGATTTCATCTTGAAATCTGAGACTACCCTATTCGAAAAAAATTCGTACTTTTAAAATAATATGTCGTTTTGTGTTTTTATTGCCAGAAAGTTCATGTATTGTGTCAAGATATTCCCAAAGAGCCATATTAGCCATTTTCGCCAAATACCCAAATGCCCAAAATTGTTATATTCTGTCGTTGGAATTTTCCTGTGGGAAATTTGTATTTAATTATTTTGAGCCCCGTTTGAGGCAATTTGTGCTCTAGTTTAACTCTGTTGTGATCGTACATATCGTTATTCCCATATACCAATAGGGTTTTAACCAGAAACGCATTTTGGACTTTATTTGTGACTTCTGACAACGTTTTGTGTTTTTGTGTTTTTCCCGTTTCGCTTTCATTGAAATTTCTCTAGATCAATTCCTTCTTGGTTTGGACTGATTCTTGGCATGGAGTATCCAAGATCACATACGCACGTTGTCTTTAGAAGGAATTCGCCATCGAGCTCGCGGTTCTCTCGGGAAAAGACGAAGTCGTGCACCAAAAGCCTTTTCTCAGGCTGGCCACATTTTTGGAAAAAAAGAATTGAAGTGGATCATGGGAAAATTAGAAGCGGTAGGCGGGAGGGAATTTTGTACTGCTGCCAGCAGGTACTTTTTCCCATGAAAACAACGCCACTTAAGTGATAATGGGAAAATTAGAGGCAGCAGGCAGGCGGGAATTTATTACCTGCCTTGCAGGGTAAAAATTTCCATTGTGGAATAAAAGAAAGATCACTTAAGTGAATCATGGGATTTTATTGTCACCTTGCAGGTAAAAAGTCCCATTATGAAAGTCAAGTGACTTAAGTGAATCATAAAATTTTCGTGGCTGCCTTGTAGGGTAAAAATTACCATTATCATGTGTTTCTTAAAAATAAAATTCTTTATGTCAAAAAGTGCGCCTCCTTTGGAGAAGTGAAGGCAACCTTTAAATTGATTAATTTAATTAATTATTCATCCAATTTTGGCGCCTAGGTTTGTGGAAAAGTCAACAAGTTAAAGGACAAAAGGTGGTTGAAAATAGACTGTTCTAAAATTAAATAAATAAATTTATTTAATGGCAGCCCCTTTATGTCAAAAAGTGCGCCCCTTTTGGGAGAGAAATAATACTTTTTAAAGTATTAAATGATTAAATTAATTCCTATTTTCAGTGGCTAAGGTCAAAGCACACTGTGAGGCTTGAGTTAAGTGGAAGCAGAAGTCTAAAATTAAATAAATTTAATTTATTTAATGGCAGCCATAAGCATGCACAAAATAGGCGCCCCATTTGAAGAGTGAAGCTTATTAATTAATTAATTAATTGCCAGGAATAGGAAAGACATTAATTAATTATAGAATCATGAGGATTATATAAGCAGGGGCTGCCATAAGGATGAATTAATTAATTCACAAGCAGAGAAGTGCAGCCCAGAGGAAAAGTGTGCCCCATTTGAAGAGGATTTTTGCTCAAAAGAAGGTGAAATTAATGCTAAAAGCTTCTAGAATTGGTGCACAAGTTGAAGGAGGTTGATTTGTGTCTAGATAATTGTTTGCATAAGTGATATAGGTGCTCAGGTGAAGTTGGTAAAATTCATGCTTGCTTTGCATGTAAATAAAACATCAAATTTTGGGGCAGCAGGGTTGAATTATGTAGATTTGATTTTATGATTAAAATCTATTTATATTCTTGTTGCCATCTTTGTCTGAATTAATTGTAGGAATTCGTTATAGGTGTTTTACAAAAGAAAAGGAGTTTAAATCAATGTCCAATACATTGAATATATCCTCCGAATCTGAAGAATTATCCAGATCTGCACTCACCGTGAAGAATTCCGGCCGAATAAAGAGAAAAAGAATTGTTCAGACAAAGATTGCTCCAGCCATGGCAAAGCGAGGATGAAAGATTGATCCACCACTTCCGAGATCCACCGCTTCCGGTCACTTCCAAATCCAATATTTGAGCTTCTAGATCTAGTTTGAATCAGCTGCATGCAGACATGAAAAAGGACAAGACTGCAGCTTTTCTCTTCCATCTTTCCTCCGACAAAGTAATTGAGCGATCAATTAAATTATACAACTTAAGTGATTGGTTTAAAAGCATTACTTGAAGAAGTCAACTACTTGGAGATAGGTGGTAGACGTGCAAAATAGAAGGTTCTATCTTCAGTTGCAAATCATGCATGTCATGCAAAGAGGAATTCTAGGAGGGAGATTGCCAGTTGTTTCCTTTCCCACTTCCACATGTGCCAGTTCAACTAAAAGCTTCCGACTTGTAATTGCCCCTTTACATTCTATAAGTAGAGGAAGAACCTTCGGTTAATCATCAAACTTTGTGCTAAAACCCCTGATAGCCACTTGAAGCAAAGGAATATAAAGGAGCAGGTTTCCGGAGAACTTTGTGTCACGGTGCAATTTGTTTCTAGCTTTCTATCTTAGATCTTCTAATAGACTTTGTGTTATTTTAGATCTAGATCTGAAGTGCCTTTGCTTATAATTCTGTGTTGATATCTATTGGTTTCTTCTATGTGCATGCAATCAACTCTGTTATCTATTGATTGGGTTGCACATCTTCCCTATTTCTTCCCTGTGTTTTATTATTTCCTTCTTCTATAAATATTTCCTTTCTTTAAATAGTTGCTTACTTGTTGCAGAACTATACAACTATGGTTCATGAGCTGAATAGTTAAAGTAAAACCCCATATAGATACTAGCATATTTTATTGACAAATCTGACACGGGAGCCTCACCGGTAAATGAGGAGATTTATCTCATGACTGCCTAGGTTTGAATCAGCTGCTCCCATAAACAACGTGGAGATGAATGAAGAAGACCAAGAAGTTGACACTGATCAGCTCGAGGATGATGATTTTATAGGTCTTGTTGGCGACTCCAACATTAGTTACCTAAACTACAAATTTGAACATGACGATGAGAGGCTTCATGAAGATGATCATGGTCATGCATTTGTAGTACTTACAAGATCACAAACTCGCCAAGCTGAAGCATTGGCAGACGAACAAAGAAGGGGCAGCCCTTTACCTTCTTTTTTAGCTCCTAGAGATAAGAATGCGAGTTCTTCATCTCAACCATAGAAAGCGGCTCAGGTATCTGAATCTATTTCTTCTTTTGACATTATTGATCATGTTAAGAAAACCAGAGTTCAAATGTCAGAAGCTGAATACTTGAGAGCCTTTCCTGAGCAGTTAAATAGGCTAGTCAAATATGTACAATCACCAGGACAATCCAATACATCAAAAGGCCTTTTGCCTAAGCCCAAGGATACTCCTCCCCATAACAACATTGCAGTGGTTAAATCCTCATCTTCTGAAAGAGTAGAACCTTTCTATGTCTCCTTATTGCTTAATGGTTTTAAGTTAAGCAACTGCGTTTTAGATTCAGGTGCGTCTGACAATGTCATGCCAGCTAAAGTTGTAGATGCTCTTGGGCTTACCTTGACAAAGACCATAAAAATGTGTTATTCCATGGAGAGACAAGTCCTTTTAAGCGGACAAATCAAAGATGCACAAACTGTTCTGACAGCTTTTTCTTGACAAAAGATTAAAGATGACAATTCTAGTTGCAGATATTCCTATCTCCTACGGGATGTTGCTAAGCAAAAACTTCTGCAAAGAACTGGGAGGAGAAGTAAAGATGGATTGGTCCTGTGCACATATTCCTATCAAAGGGCTTAACCATAAGCTAGAGCCGGAAAAGAAGTCCAAGTACACGGTTACAAAATCTGAGGATCCTTGATCTCGCATTCTTTTCGAGAATCTGGCAAAGGGGGTCTGTTTCTTGGAAATGGATAAAGACATTCTAGAGCCAGAACTTCGACCAGAGCTCGAGCCAAAGAAAAGAAGAAAAAACTTTGGACTTTGGAGTTTAAAGGCACTTGTTCTTTTGGATTAGGAGCCGACGCTCTACTAATATCTCCAGATCATGAGGTATTTTCGTACTCCCACAAGGTGATGTTTGAGAACACCAATAATACAAAGAGAGTATGAAGCCTTCACTGCTAGAATGGAGCAAGCTAAGAAGAAAGGAGTAAAACTCCTCAAAGCCCAAGGAGATGTTGAACTTCTAGTAAAGCAGGTTTGAGGGCAAAATCAAGTCAAAAGAGATGAGCTGAAGCATTACAGAGATAGAGTACTTTCTGCCACATTCGATTTTGCAGCCTTCTCTATTGACTGCATTCCAATAAATCAGAATTCCAAGGCAGATTCTTTGGCGATCATGGCGCGCTATTGAATCCGGATAGACCACCGTCCTTATTCAGACAAAGAAACTATAAAGTGGAGATGATCTACCGCCCCAAATTCCCTGAACAAACATCTGCATGTCTGCATGTTGAAGGGAGTAAATCACCACCATGACAAATAGTCACAGGAAAAGTTGATCGAGGTTATGATGACAGCAGTGGAATTGTTCAACCAAAAGGTAACAAAATCCCCAAGGGTTTGGTTTCCTTAGTGGAGACTTTAAACAAGCATGATCAGTACCTGAAGAAGAACAAAGAATATGGTGATAGTTCTTCCTCAGAAATGCAACAAATAAATCTGGGAACGGAGCAAGTTGATGTAGACTTACCCGCCATGGAGAGAAGAAAGGATGAGCCACCACCAGATGAAGTTGATAAAGACTTGCCCAGAGTACTTGACAAGAAGGCTAGAGAAAGAAAGTTCGAGATCGGAGATTGGGTACTCTGGTGGGACAAGAGATATGAACCGAAGGGCATGCACGACAAATTTGATTCACTCTGGAAAGGGCCCTTCGTGATCAAAAGAGCTGCAGGAATGGATACTTTCTTCCTTGCCTACCGGGATGGAATTGAGTTACCATTGCCTTTCAACGGAAACATCCAAGTTATTCAGAATCTGAAAAAGCGAGTTAAAACTCGTATGTATATAAATAAAACTTTGTTGTTTTTCTTTTTGTTTTGTTTCGTGTTGTGTTGTTTTGTTTGCCTCGACCACATGCCCGAAAGACAAGATACGAAACCCGAGAGATGTTGGGATCTCATCTTTTCCTTGTCATTCGATAGAGAAAAAGATGTCCACAAACGGAGCCGATTGGTGTCCCTGTGATTTCGTCTTAAAATTTGAGACTACCCTATCTCGAAAACATTTCGTACTTTTAAAATAATGGGTCATTTTGTGTTTTTATTGCGCGTAAAGTTCTTGTATTGTGTCAAGATATTCCCAAAGAGACATATTAGCCATTTTCACCAAATATTTGGATGCCCAAATTGTTATGTTCTCATCGTCGGGATTTGCTGCATGGGAAATTTGTATTTAATTATTTTGAGCCTGCTTTAGGCAACTTGTGCTTTGGTTTAACTCTGTTGTGATCGTAAATATCGTTATTCCCATACACCAAAGAGGGTTTTAACCAGAACGCATTCGGACTTTCATTGCGAATTTTGGCAACGTTTTGTGTTTTTTTTTTTTCCGCTTCGCTTTCTATGAAATATCTCTCGGATCAATTCCTTTGCGGTTTGGCACGGGTATTTGGAGATCACATACACACGCTTGTGCGGAAGGAATTCGCCATTGAGGTCTGTTCTTTGGAAAAAGACGAAGTCGTGCACCAAAAAAGCCTTTTCTCGGTTGGCCGCATTTTGGAAAAAGAAGAATCAAGTGGATCATGGAAAAATTAGAAGCAAAGCAGTGCGGGAGAGGGAATTTTGTATCTCGCTTTGCAGGTACTTTTCCCACGAAAACAACGCCACTTAAGTGATAATGGGAAAATTAGAGGCAAGAGGGCGGGGAATTTATTACCCGCCTGGGAGGTAAAACTCCCATTTTGGAATAAAAGAAAGATCACTTAAGTGAATCATGGGATTTTATTCTCTGCCTTGCAGGTAAAAATCCCATTATGAAAGTCAAGTGACTTAAGTGAATCATAGAATTTTCGGGCTGCCTTGTAGGGTAAAAATTACCATTATCATGTGTTTCTTAAAAATAGAATTCTTTGTCAAAAAGTGCGCCTCCTTTGGAGAAGTGAAGGCAGCCTTTAAATTGATTAATTTAATTAATTATTCATCCAATTTTGGCGCCTGTGCTTGTGGAAAAGTCAATCAAGTTAAAGGACAAAAGGTGGTTGAAAATAGACTTTTCTAAAATTAAATAAATAAATTTATTTAATGACAGCGCCTTTATGTCAAAAAGTGCACCCCTTTTGGGAGAGAAATAATACTTTTAAAACAATTAAATGATTAAATTAATTCCTATTTTCATGGCTAAGGTCAAAGCACACTTTGTGAGGCTTGAGTTAAGTGGAAGGTAAGTCTAAAATTAAATAAATTTAATTTATTTAATGACAGCCATAAGCATGCACAAAATAGCGCTATTTGAAGAGTGAAGCTTATTAATTAATTAATTAATTGCCAGGAATAGGAAAGACATTAATTAATTATAGAATCATGAGGATTATATAAGCAGGGGCTGCCATAAGGATGAATTAATTAATTCACAAGCAGAGAAGTGCAGCCCAGAGGAAAAGTGCGCCCCATTTGAAGAGGATTTTTGCTCAAAAGAAGGTGAAATTAATGCTAAAAGCTTCCAGAATTGGCGCACAGGTTGAAGGAGGTTGATTTGTGTCTAGATAATTGTTTGCATAAGTGATACAGGTGCTCAGGTGAAGTTGGTAAAATTCATGCTTGCTTTGCATGCAAATAAAACATCAAATTTTGGGGCAGCAGGCTTGAATTATGCAGATTTTTATGATTAAAATCCACTGTTCATGTTCCGGTTGCCATCTTTGTCTGAATTAATTGCAAGAATTCGTTACAGGTGTTTTACAAAAGAAAAGGAGCTTAAATCAATGTCCAATACATTGAATATATTCTCTCCGAATCAGAAGAATTATCCAGATCTGCACTCAAATGTGAAGAATTCCTACCGAATAAAGAGAAAAAGAATTGTTCAAACAAAGATTGCTCCACCATGGCAAAGAGAGATGAAAGAGAAAGCTCGGCGGAATCATGCGTAGCTTCTAGATTTGGTCTTTGAAGTCAATAGGCCCGATCTAGATCCGGATCTCATAATTGCAAAAGCTTCTGACACAAAGGCTTCATCCTCTTGTTTCAAACACAGCCCGTGAAGAAGTCAGTGCGTGGAAAATTCCTTCCACGATCTTGTGCATGTGCTCCCAATCTTCCAGTTGAAGCCTTCATTGAAGTTGCATTCACCCGGAGTGCTTTCCAGAATTTTTAATTGCTCATATGCAATTAAAAATAAAAATGATGAATTGTCTACGGCCAACATTGCACTGATGCATATATTGGAGAAGAACTACAAAAGCGTCAAAAGATGAACTAATTCACCGCTTCCTAGATCCAACCACTTCCAGATCCACCTACTTCCAGTCACTTCTAGATCGAGCCACTTCCAGATCTAGTTTGAATCAGCCGCGTACGCAGACATGAAAAAGGACAAGATCTGCAGCTTTCCTCTTCCATCTTTCCTCCTGTTGGCTAGATTTTCTCGCATAAGCATCAAACCTAGGCAAATCATGAGATAAATCTCCCTCATTTAACCGAGGCTCCCGTGTCGGTTTGTCAATAAAAATGTGTTATTATCTATCGGGGTTTTACTTTAACCACTTAGTTCATGAAACATAACTAAGTTTTCAAGTAAGCATTTACTGTTTAAGAAAGGAAAATTATAGAAGGAAGTAAAGGAAATACGAGAGAAGAAATGGGGAAGATGTGCATCCCAATTAGTAGATAAGCAGAGAGCTAATTGCATGCACATAGAATAAACTCAATAGATATGAACACACGAATTATAAAACAAAGGCAACTCTAGATCTAGATATAAAATAACACAGTTTATCAAGAGATCTAAGATTCAAAGCAAGAAACACAAGACACCGCATAGTTCAAAAAATTGTAAATCGGGATTAATCGGCAGTCAAATTTTGAATCGAAAATCGGGAATCGGCGAAAAATCGGCAAAAAGTCGGCATTAATCGGCAACTTTATCGCTACTTTTAAAAACATTTAAATTCATAAAATATACTTAAATTAAATGTAAAAACAATGTTAAATGATGCGAGAAGTGACTCTATAGAAGTGACTTTACATATTGTATTACTATTATGTAATATAATAATTAATTATTAAACTTATAAATATAGTTATGTAATATATTATATAATTATTAAACTTATAGTTATAAATTTATTAAATTATTAACTATTATTATAATTAAGTTATTAACTATTATGTAATACATATTTAAAAAACCTATTATTAACTATTATTAACTATAATATATAAATACGTATTAACTATATTACATATAATACGTATATGTAATATATTATATAATTATTATGTAATACTTTGTAGTATTAAGTTATTAACTATTATGTAATACGTATTTTAAAAAAGGAAAAAAATTACTCGTGTATCAGATATATTGGGTTACACGTTAGCGGCCACGAGCTCAAAAAAATAGGGCCGAAAGACTCAAAACCACCTTCGGCCAACTCGAAACCACTTTGGTAGAATTCAAACCTCCTAGAATGCCCACGCAACCAAGTCGAAGGCCACGATTCCAGGTTGAATGCAAAAAAACGAATCGATTTGGTCTATTTTCGGGTTATACCCTGAGCCGCGATTTTCGCCGATTTTAGCTGCGATTTTTGCAGTTATTTGATCAAGA